>JAWNOP010000052.1:21553846-24030192 GCA_035045925.1 Drosophila atripex
TTCGGAGTTTATGATTTTCGGCTTTAACCAAGATTCTCTAAAGTATATAATATGAGAGGCAAAGCAAAATAACTTTCAGAATAAAGTTGGGAAGTTCACTACGTAACCCTTTAGTATTCTGATAAGTAAGTGTTAGTGAAGACATGAAGATGGACAAGCGTTGATAGTGGAGGAGTCAACTCCGGCGAAACTCACGACCGTTATTAATAAACTTGTATTCAACCCAAGATTTAGAATAATTGAGACATAATTGTAAAAGACGATTTCGGTGTTATTCCTGGGGTCAGGAAATCGCGTCGATCTATTAATTCGGTGGTACGATCCCATATCCTCTGTGAGCTAGCCGCGGCAATTGTTGCGAGCACAAACAACTAAAGCAGTTCGTTATACCTGGCGCCCAAACTACAGCCGAATCAGAAATGGAATGCAAGTCCAAGGCAGCAACAGCCGAATCAGCAATGGACAGCAAGTCAAGGCAAGGACAAGTGGACAACCACTTATTATAATTAATCCTCCTCCCCTTCGCAGTGTTCTATCACGTCTAAAAGTGGTGTACTTAATTGGTTAAACTTCGGAGCTTCTGATCTCCGGCTTGAACCAAGTTTCTCTAAAGTCTATAATGTGAGATGCAAAGCAAAATAACTTTCAGAATAAATTTTTAGGAAGTTCACTACGTAACCCTTTAGTATTCTTATAAGTAAGTGTTATTGAAGACATGAAGATGGACAAACGTTGATAGTGGAGGAGTCAACTCCGGAGAAACTCAAAACCATTATTTATAAACTTGTATTCAACCCAAGTTGAAACCCCTTAAGTATTCTCATAAGTAAGTGTTAGTGAAGACGTGAAGATGAACTAACGTTTATAGTGGAGGAGTCAGCTCCGGAGAAACTCAAAACCATTATTTGTAAAGTTGTATTCAACTCAAGATTTAGAATAAATGAGACATAATTGAAAAAGAAGATTTCGGTGTTATTTCTGGGGTCAGGAAATCGCGTCGGTCTATTAATTCGGTGGTACTATGCTATAACCTCTGTGAGCTAGCCGCGGCAATTGTTGCGAGCACAAACAACCAACACAGTTCGTTACACCTGTCGCCCAAACTACAGCCGAATCAGAAATGGGATGCAAGTCCAAGGCAGCAACAGCCGAATCAGCAATGGACAGCAAGTCAAGGCAAGGACAAGTGAACAACCACTTATTATAATTAATCCTCTTCCCCTTCGCAGTGTTCTATCACGTCTAAAAGTGGTGTATTTAATTGGAAAAACTTCGGAGCTTATGATCTCCGGCTTGAACCAAGTTTCTCTAAAGTCTATAATGTGAGATGCAAAGCAAAATAACTTTCAGAATAAAGTTGGGAAGTTCACTACGTAACCCTTTAGTATTCTGATAAGTAAGTGTTAGTGAAGACATGAAGATGGAAAAACGTTGATAGTGGAGGAGTCAACTCCGGCGAAACTCACGACCGTTATTAATAAACTTGTATTCAACCCAAGATTTAGAATAATTGAGACATAATTGAAAAAGAAGATTTCGGTGTTATTTCTGGGGTCAGGAAATCGCGTCGATCTATTAATTCGGTGGTACTATGCCATAACCTCTGTGAGCTAGCCGCGGCAATTGTTGCGAGCACAAACAACCAACACAGTTCGTTACACCTGTCGCCCAAACTACAGCCGAATCAGAAATGGGATGCAAGTCCAAGGCAGCAACAGCCGAATCAGCAATGGACAGCAAGTCAAGGCAAGGACAAGTGAACAACCACTTATTATAATTAATCCTCTTCCCCTTCGCAGTGTTCTATCACGTCTAAAAGTGGTGTATTTAATTGGAAAAACTTCGGAGCTTATGATCTCCGGCTTGAACCAAGTTTCTCTAAAGTCTATAATGTGAGATGCAAAGCAAAATAACTTTCAGAATAAAGTTGGGAAGTTCACTACGTAACCCTTTAGTATTCTTATAAGTAAGTGTTATTGAAGACATGAAGATGGACAAACGTTGATAGTGTAGGAGTCAACTCCGGCGAAACTCACGACCATTATTAATAAATTTGTATTCAACCCAAGATTTAAAATAATTGAGACATAATTGAAAAAGAAGATTTCGGTGTTATTTCTGGGGTCAGGAAATCGCGTCGATCTATTAATTCGGTAATACTATCCCATAACCTCTGTGAGCTAGCCGCGGCAATTGTTGCGAGCACAAACAACCAAAACAGTTCGTTACACCTGGCGCCCAAACTACAGCCGTATCAGAAATAGGATGCAAGTCCAAGGCAGCAACAGCCGAATCAGCAATGGACAGCAAGTCAAGGCAAGGACAAGTGGACAACCACTTATTATAATTAATAATTATAATTGGAAAAACTTCGGAGTTTATGATTTTCGGCTTTAACCAAGATTCTCTAAAGTATATAATATGAGAGGCAAAGCAAAATAACTTTCAGAATAAAGTTGGGAAGTTCACTACGTAACCCTTTAGTATTCTGATAAGTAAGTGTTAGTGAAGACATGAAGATGGACAAGCGTTGATAGTGGAGGAGTCAACTCCGGCGAAACTCACGACCGTTATTAATAAACTTGTATTCAACCCAAGAATTAGAATAATTGAGACATAATTGTAAAAGACGATTTCGGTGTTATTCCTGGGGTCAGGAAATCGCGTCGATCTATTAATTCGGTGGTACGATCCCATATCCTCTGTGAGCTAGCCGCGGCAATTGTTGCGAGCACAAACAACTAAAGCAGTTCCTTATACCTGGCGCCCAAACTACAGCCGAATCAGAAATGGGATGCAAGTCCAAGGCAGCAACAGCCGAATCAGCAATGGACAGCAAGTCAAGGCAAGGACAAGTGGACAACCACTTATTATAATTAATCCTCCTCCCCTTCGCAGTGTTCTATCACGTCTAAAAGTGGTGTACTTAATTGGTTAAACTTCGGAGCTTCTGATCTCCGGCTTGAACCAAGTTTCTCTAAAGTCTATAATGTGAGATGCAAAGCAAAATAACTTTCAGAATAAAATTTTAGGAAGTTCACTACGTAACCCTTTAGTATTCTGATAAGTAAGTGTTATTGAAGACATGAAGATGGACAAACGTTGATAGTGGAGGAGTCAACTCCGGAGAAACTCAAAACCATTATTTATAAACTTGTATTCAACCCAAGTTGAAACCCCTTAAGTATTCTCATAAGTAAGTGTTAGTGAAGACGTGAAGATGAACTAACGTTTATAGTGGAGGAGTCAGCTCCGGAGAAACTCAAAACCATTATTTGTAAAGTTGTATTCAACCCAAGATTTAGAATAAATGAGACATAATTGAAAAAGAAGATTTCGGTGTTATTTCTGGGGTCAGGAAATCGCGTCGATCTATTAATTCGGTGGTACTATGCCATAACCTCTGTGAGCTAGCCGCGGCAATTATTGCGAGCACAAACAACCAACACAGTTCGTTACACCTGTCGCCCAAACTACAGCCGAATCAGAAATGGGATGCAAGTCCAAGGCAGCAACAGCCGAATCAGCAATGGACAGCAAGTCAAGGCAAGGACAAGTGAACAACCACTTATTATAATTAATCCTCTTCCCCTTCGCAGTGTTCTATCACGTCTAAAAGTGGTGTACTTAATTGGAAAAACTTCGGAGCTTATGATCTCCGGCTTGAACCAAGTTTCTCTAAAGTCTATAATGTGAGATGCAAAGCAAAATAACTTTCAGAATAAAGTTGGGAAGTTCACTACGTAACCCTTTAGTATTCTGATAAGTAAGTGTTAGTGAAGACATGAAGATGGAAAAACGTTGATAGTGGAGGAGTCATCTCCGGCGAAACTCACTACCGTTATTAATAAACTTGTATTCAACACAAGATTTAGAATAATTGAGACATAATTGAAAAAGAAGATTTCGGTGTTATTTCTGGGGTCAGGAAATCGCGTCGATCTATTAATTCGGTGGTACTATGCCATAACCTCTGTGAGCTAGCCGCGGCAATTGTTGCGAGCACAAACATCCAACACAGTTCGTTACACCTGTCGCCCAAACTACAGCCGAATCAGAAATGGGATGCAAGTCCAAGGCAGCAACAGCCGAATCAGCAATGGACAGCAAGTCAAGGCAAGGACAAGTGAACAACCACTTATTATAATTAATCCTCTTCCCCTTCGCAGTGTTCTATCACGTCTAAAAGTGGTGTACTTAATTGGTTAAACTTCGGAGCTTCTGATCTCCGGCTTGAACCAAGTTTCTCTAAAGTCTATTATGTGAGATGCAAAGCAAAATAACTTTCAGAATAAATTTTGGGAAGTTCACTACGTAACCCTTTAGTATTCTGATAAGTAAGTGTTAGTGAAGACATGAAGATGGACAAACGTTGATAGTGGAGGAGTCAACTCCGGAGAAACTCAAAACCATTATTTATATACTTGTATTCAACCCAAGTTGAAACCCCTTAAGTATTCTCATAAGTAAGTGTTAGTGAAGACGTGAAGATGAACTAACGTTTATAGTGGAGAAGTCAGCTCCGGAGAAACTCAAAACCATTATTTATAAAGTTGTATTCATCCCAAGATTTAGAATAATTGAGACATAATTGAAAAAGAAGATTTCGGTGTTATTTCTGGGGTCACGAAATCGCGTCGATCTATTTATTCGGTGGTACAATCCCATAACCTCTGTGAGCTAGCCGCGGCAATTGTTGCGAGCACAAAAGACCAAAACAGTTCGTTACACCTGGCGCCCAAACTACAGCCGAATCAGAAATGGGATGCAAGTCCAAGGCAGCAACAGCCGAATCGGCAATGGACAGCAAGTCAAGGCAAGAACAAGTGGACAACCACTTATTATAATTAATCCTCCTCCCCTTCGCAGTGTTCTATCACGTCTAAAAGTGGTGTACTTAATTGGAAAAACTTCGGAGCTTATGATCTTCGGCTTGAAGCAAGCTTCTCTAAAGTATATAATATGAGAGGCAAAGCAATTTCAGAATAAAGTTGGGAAGTTCACTACGTAACACTTTAGTATTCTGATAAGTAAGTGTTAGTGAAGACATGAAGATGGACAAACGTTATAGTGGAGGAGTCAACTCCGGCGAAACTCACGACCGTTATTAATAAACTTGTATTCAACCCAAGATTTAGAATAATTGAGACATAATTGAAAAAGAAGATTTCGGTGCTATTTCTGGGGTCAGGAAATCGCGTCGATCTATTAATCCGGCTTGAACCAAGTTTCTCTAAAGTCTATAATGTGAGATGCAAAGCAAAATAACTTTCAGAATAAAGTTTGGGAAGTTCACTACGTAACCCTTTAGTATTCTGATAAGTAAGTGTTAGTGAAGACATGAAGATGGACAAACGTTGATAGTGGAGGAGTCAACTCCGGAGAAACTCAAAACCATTATTTATAAACTTGTATTCATCCCAAGTTGAAACCCCTTAAGTATTCTCATAAGTAAGTATTCTCATAAGTAAGTGTTAGTGAAGACGTGAAGATGGACTAACGTTTATAGTGGAGGAGTCAGCTCCGGAGAAACTCAAAACCATTATTTATAAACTTGTATTCAACCCAAGATTTAGAATAATTGAGACATAATTGAAAAAGAAGATTTCGGTGTTATTTCTGGGGTCAGGAAATCGCGTCGATCTATTAATTCGGTGGTACTATCCCATAACCTCTGTGAGCTAGCCGCGGCAATTTTTGCGAGCACAAACAACTAAAACAGTTCGTTACACCTGGCGCCCAAACTACAGCCGAATCAGAAATGGGATGCAAGTCCAAGGCAGCAACAGCCGAATCAGCAATGGACAGCAAGTCAAGGCAAGGACAAGTGAATAGCCACTTATTATAATTAATCCTCCTCCCCTTCGCAGTGTTCTATCACGTCTAAAAGTGGTGTACTTAATTGGAAAAATTTCGGAGCTTATGATCTTCGGCTTGAACCAAGTTTCTCTAAAATATATAATATTAGATGCAAAGCAAAATAACTTTCAGAATAAAGTTGGGAAGTTCACTACGTAACCCTTTAGTATTCTGATAAGTAAGTGTTAGTGAAGACATGAAGATGGACAAACGTTGATAGTGGAGGAGTCAACTCCGGCGAAACTCACTACCGTTATTAATAAACTTGTATTCAACCCAAGATTTAGAATAATTGAGACAATTGACAAAGAAGATTTCGGTGTTATTTCTGGGGTCAGGAAATCGCGTCGATCTATTAATTCGGTGGTACTATCCCATAACCTCTGTGAGCTAGCCGCGGCAATTGTTGCGAGCACAAACAACTAAACCAGTTCGTTACACCTGGCGCCCAAAGTACAGCCGAATCAGAAATGGGATGCAAGTCCAAGGCAGCAACAGCCGAATCAGCAATGGACAGCAAGTCAAGGCAAGGACAAGTGGACAACCACTTATTATTATTAATCCTCCTCCCCTTCGCAGTGTTCTATCACGTCTAAAAGTGGTGTACATAATTGGAAAAACTTCGGAGATTATGATCTCCGGCTTGAACCAAGTTTCTCTAAAGTCTATAATGTGAGATGCAAAGCAAAATAACTTTCAGAATAAAGTTGGGAAGTTCACTACGTAACCCTTTAGTATTCTGATAAGTAAGTGTTAGTGAAGACATGAAGATGGACAAACGTTGATAGTGGAGGAGTCAACTCCGGAGAAACTCAAAACCATTATTTATAAACTTGTATTCATCCCAAGTTGAAACCCCTTAAGTATTCTCATAAGTTAGTGTTCTCATAAGTAAGTGTTAGTGAAGACGTGAAGATGGACTAACGTTTATAGTGGAGGAGTCAGTTCCGGAGAAACTCAAAACCATTATTTATAAACTTGTATTCAACCCAAGATTTAGAATAATTGAGACATAATTGAAAAAGAAGATTTCGGTGTTATTTCTGGGGTCAGGAAATCGCGTCGATCTATTAATTCGGTGGTACTATCCCATAACCTCTGTGAGCTAGCCGCGGCAATTTTTGCGAGCACAAACAACTAAAACAGTTCGTTACACCTGGCGCCCAAACTACAGCCGAATCAGAAATGGGATGCAAGTCCAAGGCAGCAACAGCCGAATCAGCAATGGACAGCAAGTCAAGGCAAGGACAAGTGAATAGCCACTTATTATAATTAATCCTCCTCCCCTTCGCAGTGTTCTATCACGTCTAAAAGTGGTGTACTTAATTGGAAAAATTTCGGAGCTTATGATCTTCGGCTTGAACCAAGTTTCTCTAAAGTATATAATATTAGATGCAAAGCAAAATAACTTTCAGAATAAAGTTGGGAAGTTCACTACGTAACCCTTTAGTATTCTGATAAGTAAGTGTTAGTGAAGACATGAAGATGGACAAACGTTGATAGTGGAGGAGTCAACTCCGGCGAAACTCACTACCGTTATTAATAAACTTGTATTCAACCCAAGATTTAGAATAATTGAGACAATTGACAAAGAAGATTTCGGTGTTATTTCTGGGGTCAGGAAATCGCGTCGATCTATTAATTCGGTGGTACTATCCCATAACCTCTGTGAGCTAGCCGCGGCAATTGTTGCGAGCACAAACAACTAAACCAGTTCGTTACACCTGGCGCCCAAAGTACAGCCGAATCAGAAAATGGGATGCAAGTCCAAGGCAGCAACAGCCGAATCAGCAATGGACAGCAAGTCAAGGCAAGGACAAGTGGACAACCACTTATTATTATTAATCCTCCTCCCCTTCGCAGTGTTCTATCACGTCTAAAAGTGGTGTACATAATTGGAAAAACTTCGGAGATTATGATCTCCGGCTTGAACCAAGTTTCTCTAAAGTCTATAATGTGAGATGCAAAGCAAAATAACTTTCAGAATAAAGTTGGGAAGTTCACTACGTAACCCTTTAGTATTCTGATAAGTAAGTGTTAGTGAAGACATGAAGATGGACAAACGTTGATAGTGGAGGAGTGAACTCCGGCGAAACTCACGACCGTTATTAATAAACTTGTATTCAACCCAAGATTTAGAATAAATGAGACATAATTGAAAAAGAAGATTTCGGTGTTATTTCTAGGGTCAGGAAATCGCGTCGATCTATTAATTTGGTGGTACTATCCCATAACCTCTGTGAGCTAGCCGCGGCAATTGTTGCGAGAACAAACAACCAAAACAGTTCGTTACACCTGGCGCCCAAACAACAGCCGAATCAGAAATGGGATGCACGTCCAAGGCAGCAATAGCCGAATCAGCAATGGACAGCAAGTCAAGGCATGGATAAGTGGACAACCACTTATTATAATTAATCCTCCTCCCCTTCACAGTGTTCTAAAAGTAGTGTACCTAATTGGAAAAACTTCGGAGATTATGATCTCCAGCTTGAACCAAGTTTCGCTAAAGTATATAATATGAGATGCAAAGCAAAATAACTTTCAGAATAAAGTTGGGAAGTTCACTACGTAACCCTTTAGTATTCTGATAAGTAAGTGTTAGTGATGACATGAAGATGGACAAACGTTGATAGTGGAGGAGTCAACTCTGGCGAAACTCATGACCGTTATTAATAAACTTGTATTCAACCCTAGATTTAGAATAATTGAGACATAATTGTAAAAGACGATTTCGGTGTTATTCCTGGGGTCAGGAAATCGAGTTAATCTATTGATTCAGTGGGACGATCCCACAACCTCTGTGGGCTAGCCGCGGCAATTGTTGCGAGTTCAAACAACCAAAACAGTTCGTTACACATGGCACCCAAGCTACAGCCGAATCAGAAATGGGATGCAAGTCCAAGGCAGCAACAGCCGAATCAGCAATGGACAGCAAGTCAAGGCAAGGATAAGTGGACAACCACTTATGATAAATAATCCTCCTCCCCTTCATAGTGTTCTATCACGTCTAAAAGTGGTGTACTTAATTGAAAAAACTTCGAAGCTTAAGATGTCGGGCTTGAACCAATTTTCTCTAAAGTCTATAGTGTGAGATGCAACGGAAGAACTATCAGAATACAGTTTGGGAAGTTCACTACGTAACCCTTTAGTATTCTGATAAGTAAGTGTTAGTGGAGACATGAAGATGGACTAACGTTTATAGTGGAGGAGTCAGTTCCGGAGAAACTCAAAACCATTATTTATAAACTTGTATAAAACCCAAGATTAAGAATAAATGAGACATAATTGAAAAAGAAGCTTTCGGTGTTATTTCTGGGTTCAGGAAATCGCGTCGATCTATTAATTCGGTAATACTATCCCATTACCTCTGTGAGCTAGCCGCGGCAATTGTTGCGAGCACAAACAACCAAAACAGTTCGTTACACCTGGCGCCCAAACTACAGCCGAATTAGAAATGGGATGCAAGTCCAAGGCAGCAACAGCCGCATCAGCAATGGACAGCAAGTCAAAGCATGGATAAGTGGATAACCACTTATTATAAATAATCCTCCTCCCCTTCACAGTGTTCTATCACGTCTAAAAGTAGTGTACTTAATTGGAAAAACTTCAGAGATTATGATCTCCAGCTTGAACCAAGTTTCGCTAAAATCTATAATGTGAGATGCAAAGCAAAATAACTTTTAGAATAAATTTGGGAAGTTCACTACTAAACCCTTTAGTATTCTGTTAAGGAAGTGTTAGTGAAGACATGAAGATGGACAAACGTTGATAGTGGAGGAGTCAAATCCGGCGAAACTCACGACAGTTATAAATAAACTTGTATTCAACCCAAGATTTAGAATAAATGAGACATAATTGAAAAAGAAGATTTTGGTGTTATTTCTGGGGTCAGGAAATCGCGTCGATCTACTAATTCGGTGGTACTCTCCCATTACCTCTGTGAGCTAGCCGCGGCAATTGTTGCGAGCACAAACAACCAAAACAGTTCGTTACACCTTGCGCCCAAACTACAGCCGAATCAGAAATGGGATGCAAGTCCAAGGCAGCAACAGCCGAATTAGCAATGGACAGCAAGTCAAGGCAAGGAAAGTGGACAACCACTTATTATAATTAATCCTCCTCCCCCTTCGCAGTGTTCTATCACGTCTAAAAGTGGTGTACTTAATTGGAAAAACTACGGAGATTATGATCTCCGGCTTGAACCAAGTTTCTCTAAAGTCTATAATGTGAGATGCAAAGCAAAATAACTTTCAGAATAAAGTTGGGAAGTTCACTACGTAACCCTTTAGTATTCTGATAAGTAAGTGTTAGTGGAGACATAAAGATGGACTAACGTTTATAGTGGAGGAGTCAGTTCCGGAGAAACTCAAAACCATTATTTATAAACTTGTATTCAACCCAAGTTTAAGAATAAATGAGACATAATTGAAAAAGACGATTTCGGTGTTATTCCTGGGGTCAGGAAATCGAGTTTATCTATTGATTCAGTGGTACGATCCCATAACCTCTGTGGGATAGCCGCGGCAATTGTTGCGAGTTCAAACAACCAAAACAGTTCGTTACGCCTGGAACCCAAACTACATTCGAATCAGAAATGGGATGCAAGTCCAAGGCAGCAACAGCCGAATTAGCAATGAACAGCAAGTCAAGGCAAGGAAAGTGGACAACCACTTATTATAATTAATCCTCCTCCCCTTCGCAGTGTTTTATCCCGTCTAAAAGTGGTGTACTTAATTGGAAAAACTTCGGAGATTATGATCTCCGGCTTGAACCAAGTTTCTCTAAAGTATATAATATGAGAGGCAAAGCAAAATAACTTTCAGAATAAAGTTGGGAAGTTCACTACGTAACCCTTTAGTATTCTGATAAGTAAGTGTTAGTGAAGACATGAAGATGGACAAACGTTGATAGTGGAGGAGTCAACTCCGGCGAAACTCACGACCGTTATTAATAAACTTGTATTCAACCCAAGATTTAGAATAATTGATACATAATTGTAAAAGACGATTTCGGTGTTATTCCTGGGGTCAGGAAATCGCGTTAAACTATTGATGCAGTGGTACGATCCCATAACCTCTGTGGGCTAGCCGCGGCAATTGTTGCGAGTACAAACAACCAAAACAGTTCGTTACGCCTGGCACCCAAACTACAGCCGAATCAGAAATGGGATGCAAGTCCAAGGCAGCAACAGCCGAATTAGCAATGGACAGCAAGTCAAGGCAAGAAAAGTGGACAACCACTTATTTTAATTAATCCTCCTCCCCTTCGCAGTGTTTTATCCCGTCTAAAAGTGGTGTACTTAATTGGAAAAACTTCGGAGATTATGATCTCCGGCTTGAACCAAGTTTCTCTTAAGTCTATAATGTGAGATGCAAAGCAAAATAACTTTCAGAATAAAGTTGGGAAGTTCACTACGTAACCCTTTAGTATTCTGATAAGTAAGTGTTAGTGAAGACATGAAGATGGAAAAACGTTGATAGTGGAGGAGTCAACTCCGGCGAAACTCACGACCGTTACCAATAAACTTGTATTCAACCCAAGATTTAGAATAATTGAGACAATTGACAAAGAAGATTTCGGTGTTATTTCTGGGGTCAGGAAATCGCGTCGATCTATTAATTCGGTGGTACTATCCCATAACCTCTGTGAGCTAGCCGCGGCAATTGTTGCGAGCACAAACAACTAAACCAGTTCGTTACACCTGGCGCCCAAAGTACAGCCGAATCAGAAATGGGATGCAAGTCCAAGGCAGCAACAGCCGAATCAGCAATGGACAGCAAGTCAAGGCAAGGACAAGTGGACAACCACTTATTATTATTAATCCTCCTCCCCTTCGCAGTGTTCTATCACGTCTAAAAGTGGTGTACATAATTGGAAAAACTTCGGAGATTATGATCTCCGGCTTGAACCAAGTTTCTCTAAAGTCTATAATGTGAGATGCAAAGCAAAATAACTTTCAGAATAAAGTTGGGAAGTTCACTACGTAACCCTTTAGTATTCTAAAAAGTAAGTATTAGTGAAGACATGAAGATGGACAAACGTTGATAGTGGAGGAGTGAACTCCGGCGAAACTCACGACCGTTATTAATAAACTTGTATTCAACCCAAGATTTAGAATAAATGAGACATAATTGAAAAAGAAGATTTCGGTGTTATTTCTGGGGTCAGGAAATCGCGTCGATCTATTAATTTGGTGGTACTATCCCATAACCTCTGTGAGCTAGCCGCGGCAATTGTTGCGAGAACAAACAACCAAAACAGTTCGTTACACCTGGCGCCCAAACTACAGCCGAATCAGAAATGGGATGCACGTCCAAGGCAGCAATAGCCGAATCAGCAATGGACAGCAAGTCAAGGCATGGATAAGTGGACAACCACTTATTATAATTAATCCTCCTCCCCTTCACAGTGTTCTAAAAGTAGTGTACCTAATTGGAAAAACTTCGGAGATTATGATCTCCAGCTTGAACCAAGTTTCGCTAAAGTATATAATATGAGATGCAAAGCAAAATAACTTTCAGAATAAAGTTGGGAAGTTCACTACGTAACCCTTTAGTATTCTGATAAGTAAGTGTTAGTGATGACATGAAGATGGACAAACGTTGATAGTGGAGGAGTCAACTCTGGCGAAACTCATGACCGTTATTAATAAACTTGTATTCAACCCTAGATTTAGAATAATTGAGACATAATTGTAAAAGACGATTTCGGTGTTATTCCTGGGGTCAGGAAATCGAGTTAATCTATTGATTCAGTGGTACGATCCCACAACCTCTGTGGGCTAGCCGCGGCAATTGTTGCGAGTTCAAACAACCAAAACAGTTCGTTACACATGGCACCCAAGCTACAGCCGAATCAGAAATGGGATGCAAGTCCAAGGCAGCAACAGCCGAATCAGCAATGGACAGCAAGTCAAGGCAAGGATAAGTGGACAACCACTTATGATAAATAATCCTCCTCCCCTTCATAGTGTTCTATCACGTCTAAAAGTGGTGTACTTAATTGAAAAAACTTCGAAGCTTAAGATGTCGGGCTTGAACCAATTTTCTCTAAAGTCTATAGTGTGAGATGCAACGGAAGAACTATCAGAATACAGTTTGGGAAGTTCACTACGTAACCCTTTAGTATTCTGATAAGTAAGTGTTAGTGGAGACATGAAGATGGACTAACGTTTATAGTGGAGGAGTCAGTTCCGGAGAAACTCAAAACCATTATTTATAAACTTGTATAAAACCCAAGATTAAGAATAAATGAGACATAATTGAAAAAGAAGCTTTCGGTGTTATTTCTGGGTTCAGGAAATCGCGTCGATCTATTAATTCGGTAATACTATCCCATAACCTCTGTGAGCTAGCCGCGGCAATTGTTGCGAGCACAAACAACCAAAACAGTTCGTTACACCTGGCGCCCAAACTACAGCCGAATTAGAAATGGGATGCAAGTCCAAGGCAGCAACAGCCGCATCAGCAATGGACAGCAAGTCAAAGCATGGATAAGTGGATAACCACTTATTATAAATAATCCTCCTCCCCTTCACAGTGTTCTATCACGTCTAAAAGTAGTGTACTTAATTGGAAAAACTTCAGAGATTATGATCTCCAGCTTGAACCAAGTTTCGCTAAAATCTATAATGTGAGATGCAAAGCAAAATAACTTTTAGAATAAATTTGGGAAGTTCACTACTAAACCCTTTAGTATTCTGTTAAGGAAGTGTTAGTGAAGACATGAAGATGGACAAACGTTGATAGTGGAGGAGTCAAATCCGGCGAAACTCACGACAGTTATAAATAAACTTGTATTCAACCCAAGATTTAGAATAAATGAGACATAATTGAAAAAGAAGATTTTGGTGTTATTTCTGGGGTCAGGAAATCGCGTCGATCTACTAATTCGGTGGTACTCTCCCATTACCTCTGTGAGCTAGCCGCGGCAATTGTTGCGAGCACAAACAACCAAAACAGTTCGTTACACCTTGCGCCCAAACTACAGCCGAATCAGAAATGGGATGCAAGTCCAAGGCAGCAACAGCCGAATTAGCAATGGACAGCAAGTCAAGGCAAGGAAAGTGGACAACCACTTATTATAATTAATCCTCCTCCCCTTCGCAGTGTTCTATCACGTCTAAAAGTGGTGTACTTAATTGGAAAAACTACGGAGATTATGATCTCCGGCTTGAACCAAGTTTCTCTAAAGTCTATAATGTGAGATGCAAAGCAAAATAACTTTCAGAATAAAGTTGGGAAGTTCACTACGTAACCCTTTAGTATTCTGATAAGTAAGTGTTAGTGGAGACATAAAGATGGACTAACGTTTATAGTGGAGGAGTCAGTTCCGGAGAAACTCAAAACCATTATTTATAAACTTGTATTCAACCCAAGTTTAAGAATAAATGAGACATAATTGAAAAAGACGATTTCGGTGTTATTCCTGGGGTCAGGAAATCGAGTTTATCTATTGATTCAGTGGTACGATCCCATAACCTCTGTGGGATAGCCGCGGCAATTGTTGCGAGTTCAAACAACCAAAACAGTTCGTTACGCCTGGAACCCAAACTACATTCGAATCAGAAATGGGATGCAAGTCCAAGGCAGCAACAGCCGAATTAGCAATGAACAGCAAGTCAAGGCAAGGAAAGTGGACAACCACTTATTATAATTAATCCTCCTCCCCTTCGCAGTGTTTTATCCCGTCTAAAAGTGGTGTACTTAATTGGAAAAACTTCGGAGATTATGATCTCCGGCTTGAACCAAGTTTCTCTAAAGTATATAATATGAGAGGCAAAGCAAAATAACTTTCAGAATAAAGTTGGGAAGTTCACTACGTAACCCTTTAGTATTCTGATAAGTAAGTGTTAGTGAAGACATGAAGATGGACAAACGTTGATAGTGGAGGAGTCAACTCCGGCGAAACTCACGACCGTTATTAATAAACTTGTATTCAACCCAAGATTTAGAATAATTGATACATAATTGTAAAAGACGATTTCGGTGTTATTCCTGGGGTCAGGAAATCGCGTTAAACTATTGATGCAGTGGTACGATCCCATAACCTCTGTGGGCTAGCCGCGGCAATTGTTGCGAGTACAAACAACCAAAACAGTTCGTTACGCCTGGCACCCAAACTACAGCCGAATCAGAAATGGGATGCAAGTCCAAGGCAGCAACAGCCGAATTAGCAATGGACAGCAAGTCAAGGCAAGAAAAGTGGACAACCACTTATTTTAATTAATCCTCCTCCCCTTCGCAGTGTTTTATCCCGTCTAAAAGTGGTGTACTTAATTGGAAAAACTTCGGAGATTATGATCTCCGGCTTGAACCAAGTTTCTCTTAAGTCTATAATGTGAGATGCAAAGCAAAATAACTTTCAGAATAAAGTTGGGAAGTTCACTACGTAACCCTTTAGTATTCTGATAAGTAAGTGTTAGTGAAGACATGAAGATGGAAAAACGTTGATAGTGGAGGAGTCAACTCCGGCGAAACTCACGACCGTTACCAATAAACTTGTATTCAACCCAAGACTTAGAATAAATGAGACATAATTGAAAAAGAAGATTTCGGTGTTATTTCTGGGGTCAGGAAATCGCGTCGATCTACTAATTCGGTGGTACTCTCCCATTACCTCTATGAGCCAGCCGCGGCCATTGCTGCGAGCACAAACAACCAAAACAGTTCGTTACACCTGGCGCCCAAACTACAGCCGAATCAGAAATGGCATGCAAGTCCAAGGCAGCAACAGCCAAATCAGCAATGGACAGCAAGTCAAGGCAAGGACAAGTGGATAACCACTTATTATAATTAATCCTCCTCCCCTTCGCAGTGTTCTATCACGTCTAAAAGTGGTGTACTTAATTGGAAAATGTTCGGAGCTTATGATCTTCGGCTTGAACCAAGTTTCTCTAAAGTATATAATATGAGATGCAAAGCAAAATAACTTTCAGAATAAAGTTGGGAAGTTCACTACGTAACCCTTTAGTATTCTGATAAGTAAGTGTAAGTGAAGACATGAAGATGGACAAACGTTTATAGTGGAGGAGTCAACTCTGGCGAAACTCATGACCGTTATTAATAAACTTGTATTCAACCCTAGATTTAGAATAATTGAGACATAATTGTAAAAGACGATTTCGGTGTTATTCCTGGGGTCAGGAAATCGAGTTAATCTATTGATTCAGTGGTACGATCCCACAACCTCTGTGGGCTAGCCGCGGCAATTGTTGCGAGTTCAAACAACCAAAACAGTTCGTTACACATGGCACCCAAGCTACAGCCGAATCAGAAATGGGATGCAAGTCCAAGGCAGCAACAGCCGAATCAGCAATGGACAGCAAGTCAAGGCAAGGATAAGTGGACAACCACTTATGATAAATAATCCTCCTCCCCTTCATAGTGTTCTATCACGTCTAAAAGTGGTGTACTTAATTGAAAAAACTTCGAAGCTTAAGATGTCCGGCTTGAACCAATTTTCTCTAAAGTCTATAGTGTGAGATGCAACGGAAGAACTATCAGAATATAGTTTGGGAAGTTCACTACGTAACCCTTTAGTATTCTGATAAGTAAGTGTTAGTGGAGACATGAAGATGGACTAACGTTTATAGTGGAGGAGTCAGTTCCGGAGAAACTCAAAACCATTATTTATAAACTTGTATAAAACCCAAGATTAAGAATAAATGAGACATAATTGAAAAAGACGATTTCGGTGTTATTCCTGGGGTAAGGAAATCGAGTTTATCTATTGATTCAGTGGTACGATCCCATAACCTCTGTGGGATAGCCGCGGCAATTGTTGCGAGTTCAAACAACCAAAACAGTTCGTTACGCCTGGAACCCAAACTACATTCGAATCAGAAATGGGATGCAAGTCCAAGGCAGCAACAGCCGAATTAGCAATGAACAGCAAGTCAAGGCAAGGAAAGTGGACAACCACTTATTATAATTAATCCTCCCTCCCCTTCGCAGTGTTTTATCCCGTCTAAAAGTGGTGTACTTAATTGGAAAAACTTCGGAGATTATGATCTCCGGCTTGAACCAAGTTTCTCTAAAGTATATAATATGAGAGGCAAAGCAAAATAACTTTCAGAATAAAGTTGGGAAGTTCAC
Organism: Drosophila atripex; assembly: GCA_035045925.1. Taxonomy (NCBI): domain Eukaryota; kingdom Metazoa; phylum Arthropoda; class Insecta; order Diptera; family Drosophilidae; genus Drosophila; species Drosophila atripex. Next base: position 21,570,802 of record JAWNOP010000052.1, read on the forward strand.
TACGTAACCCTTTAGTATTCTGATAAGTAAGTGTTAGTGAAGACATGAAGATGGACAAACGTTGATAGTGGAGGAGTCAACTCCGGCGAAACTCACGACCGTTATTAATAAACTTGTATTCAACCCAAGATTTAGAATAATTGATACATAATTGTAAAAGACGATTTCGGTGTTATTCCTGGGGTCAGGAAATCGCGTTAAACTATTGATGCAGTGGTACGATCCCATAACCTCTGTGGGCTAGCCGCGGCAATTGTTGCGAGTACAAACAACCAAAACAGTTCGTTACGCCTGGCACCCAAACTACAGCCGAATCAGAAATGGGATGCAAGTCCAAGGCAGCAACAGCCGAATTAGCAATGGACAGCAAGTCAAGGCAAGAAAAGTGGACAACCACTTATTTTAATTAATCCTCCTCCCCTTCGCAGTGTTTTATCACGTCTAAAAGTGGTGTACTTAATTGGAAAAACTTCGGAGATTATGATCTCCGGCTTGAACCAAGTTTCTCTTAAGTCTATAATGTGAGATGCAAAGCAAATTAACTTTCAGAATAAAGTTGGGAAGTTCACTACGTAACCCTTTAGTATTCTGATAAGTAAGTGTTAGTGAAGACATGAAGATGGAAAAACGTTGATAGTGGAGGAGTCAACTCTGGCGAAACTCACGACCGTTATCAATAAACTTGTATTCAACCCAAGACTTAGAATAAATGAGACATAATTGAAAAAGAAGATTTCGGTTATTTCTGGGGTCAGGAAATCGCGTCGATCTACTAATTCGGTGGTACTATCCCATTACCTCTATGAGCTAGCCGCGGCCATTGTTGCGAGCACAAACAACCAAAACAGTTCGTTACACCTGGCGCCCAAACTACAGCCGAATCAGAAATGGCATGCAATGGCATGCAAAATGACAGCAAGTCAAGGCAAGGACAAGTGGATAACCACTTATTATAATTAATCCTCCTCCCCTTCGCAGTGTTCTATCACGTCTAAAAGTGGTGTACTTAATTGGAAAATGTTCGGAGCTTATGATCTTCGGCTTGAACCAAGTTTCTCTAAAGTATATAATATGAGATGCAAAGCAAAATAACTTTCAGAATAAAGTTGGGAAGTTCACTACGTAACCCTTTAGTATTCAGATAAGTAAGTGTTAGTGAAGACATGAAGATGGACAAACGTTGATAGTGGAGGAGTCAACTCTGGCGAAACTCATGACCGTTATTAATAAACTTGTATTCAACCCTAGATTTAGAATAATTGAGACATAATTGTAAAAGACGATTTCGGTGTTATTCCTGGGGTCAGGAAATCGAGTTAATCTATTGATTCAGTGGTACGATCCCATAACCTCTGTGGGCTAGCCGCGGCAATTGTTGCGAGTTCAAACAACCAAAACAGTTCGTTACACATGGCACCCAAGCTACAGCCGAATCAGAAATGGGATGCAAGTCCAAGGCAGCAACAGCCGAATCAGCAATGGACAGCAAGTCAAGGCAAGGATAAGTGGACAACCACTTATGATAAATAATCCTCCTCCCCTTCATAGTGTTCTATCACGTCTAAAAGTGGTGTACTTAATTGAAAAAACTTCGAAGCTTAAGATGTCCGGCTTGAACCAATTTTCTCTAAAGTCTATAGTGTGAGATGCAACGGAAGAACTATCAGAATATAGTTTGGGAAGTTCACTACGTAACCCTTTAGTATTCTGATAAGTAAGTGTTAGTGGAGACATAAAACCCAAGATTAAGAATAAATGAGACATAATTGAAAAAGAAGCTTTCGGTGTTATTTCTGGGGTCAGGAAATCGCGTCGATCTATTAATTCGGTAATACTATCCCATAACCTTTGTGAGCTAGCCGCGGCAATTGTTGCGAGCACAAACAACCAAAACAGTTCGTTACACCTGGCGCCCAAACTACAGCCGAATTAGAAATGGGATGCAAGTCCAAGGCAGCAACAGCCGAATCAGCAATGGACAGCAAGTCAAGGCATGGATAAGTGGACAACCACTTATTATAAATAATCCTCCTCCCCTTCACAGTGTTCTATCACGTCTAAAAGTAGTGTACTTAATTGGAAAAACTTCGGAGATTATGATCTCCAGCTTGAACCAAGTTTCGCTAAAGTCTATAATGTGAGATGCAAAGCAAAATAACTTTTAGAATAAATTTGGGAAGTTCACTACTAAACCCTTTAGTATTCTGTTAAGGAAGTGTTAGTGAAGACATGAAGATGGACAAACGTTGATAGTGGAGGAGTCAACTCCGGCGAAACTCACGACCGTTATAAATAAACTTGTATTCAACCCAAGATTTAGAATAAATGAGACATAATTGAAAAAGAAGATTTTGGTGTTATTTCTGGGGTCAGGAAATCGCGTCGATCTACTAATTCGGTGGTACTCTCCCATTACCTCTGTGAGCTAGCCGCGGCAATTGTTGCGAGTTCAAACAACCAAAACAGTTCGTTACGCCTGGCACCCAAACTACATTCGAATCAGAAATGGGATGCAAGTCCAAGGCAGCAACAGCCGAATTAGCAATGGACAGCAAGTCAAGGCAAGGAAAGTGGACAACCACTTATTATAATTAATCTTCCTCCCCTTCGCAGTGTTTTATCCCGTCTAAAAGTAGTGTACTTAATTGGAAAAACTTCGGAGATTATGATCTTCGGCTTGAACCAAGTTTCTCTAAAGTATATAATATGAGAGGCAAAGCAAAATAACTTTCAGAATAAAGTTGGGAAGTTCACTACGTAACCCTTTAGTATTCTGATAAGTAAGTGTTAGTGAAGACATGAAGATGGACAAACGTTGATAGTGGAGGAGTCAACTCCGGCGAAACTCACGACCGTGTTTAATAATCTTCTATTCAACCCAAGATTTAGAATAATTGATACATAATTGTAAAAGACGATTTCGGTGTTATTCCTGGGGTCAGGAAATCGCGTTAAACTATTGATGCAGTGGTACGATCCCATAACCTCTGTGGGCTAGCCGCGGCAATTGTTGCGAGTACAAACAACCAAAACAGTTCGTTACGCCTGGCTCCCAAACTACAGCCGAATCAGAAATGGGATGCAAGTCCAAGGCAGCAACAGCCGAATTAGCAATGGACAGCAAGTCAAGGCAAGGAAAGTGGACAACCACTTATTTTAATTAATCCTCCTCCCCTTCGCAGTGTTTTATCCCGTCTAAAAGTGGTGTACTTAATTGGAAAAACTTCGGTGCTTATGATCTTCGGCTTGAACCAAGCTTCTTTAAAGTATATAATATGAGAGGCAATGCAAAATAACTTTCAGAATAAAGTTGAGAAGTTCACTACGTAACCCTTTAGTATTCTGATAAGTAAGTGTTAGTGAAGACGTGAAGATGGACTAACGTTTATAGTGGAGGAGTCAACTCCGGCGAAACTCACGACCGTGTTTAATAATCTTCTATTCAACCCAAGATTTAGAATAATTGATACATAATTGTAAAAGACGATTTCGGTGTTATTCCTGGGGTCAGGAAATCGCGTTAAACTATTGATGCAGTGGTACGATCCCATAACCTCTGTGGGCTAGCCGCGGCAATTGTTGCGAGTACAAACAACCAAAACAGTTCGTTACGCCTGGCACCCAAACTACAGCCGAATCAGAAATGGGATGCAAGTCCAAGGCAGCAACAGCCGAATTAGCAATGGACAGCAAGTCAAGGCAAGGAAAGTGGACAACCACTTATTTTAATTAATCCTCCTCCCCTTCGCAGTGTTTTATCCCGTCTAAAAGTGGTGTACTTAATTGGAAAAACTTCGGTGCTTATGATCTTCGGCTTGAACCAAGCTTATTTAAAGTATATAATATGAGAGGCAATGCAAAATAACTTTCAGAATAAAGTTGAGAAGTTCACTACGTAACCCTTTAGTATTCTGATAAGTAAGTGTTAGTGAAGACGTGAAGATGGACTAACGTTTATAGTGGAGGAGTCAACTCCGGCGAAACTCACGACCGTGTTTAATAATCTTCTATTCAACCCAAGATTTAGAAAATTTGAGACATAATTGTAAAAGACACTTATTATAATTAATCCTTCTCCCCTTCGCAGTTTTCTATCACGTCTAAAAGTGGTGTGCTTAATTGGAAAAACTTCGGAGATTATGACCTCCGGCTTGAACCAAGTTTCTCGAAAGTCTATAATGTGAGATGCAAAGCAAAATAACTTTCAGAATAAAGTTGGGAAGTTCACTACGTAACCCTTTAGTATTCTGATAAGTAAGTGTTAGTGATGACATGAAGATGGACAAACGTTGATAGTGGAGGAGTCAACTCCGGCGAAACTCACGACCGTTATTAATTAACTTGTATTCAACCCTAGATTTAGAATAATTGAGACATAATTGAAAAAGAAGATTTCGGTGTTATTTCTGGGGTCAGGAAATCGCGTCGATCTATTAATTCGGTGGTACTATCCTATAACCTCTGTGAGCTAGCCGCGGCAATTGTTGCAAGCACAAACAACCAAAACAGTTCGTTACACATGGCACCCAAACTACAGCCGAATCAGAAATGGGATGCAAGTCCAAGGCAGCAACAGCCGAATCAGCAATGGACAGCAAGTCAAGACAAGGAAAGTGGACAACCACTTATTATAATTAATCCTCCTCCCCTTCGCAGTGTTCTATCCCGTCTAAAAGTGGTGTACTTAATTGGAAAAACTTCGGAGATTATGATCTTCGGCTTGAACCAAGTTTCTCTAAAGTCTATAGTGTGAGATGCAACGAAAGAACTATCAGAATACAGTTTGGGAAGTTCACTACGTAACCCTTTAGTATTCTGACAAGTAAGTGTTAGTGGAGACATGAAGATGGACTAACGTTTATAGTGGAGGAGTCAGTTCCGGAGAAACTCAAAACCATTATTTATAAACTTGTATTCAACCCAAGATTAAGAATAAATGAGACATAATTGAAAAAGACGATTTCGGTGTTATTCCTGGGGTCAGGAAATCGAGTTAATCTATTGATTCAGTGGTACGATCCCATAACCTCTGTGGGCTAGCCGCGGCAATTGTTGCGAGTACAAACAACCAAAACAGTTCGTTACGCCTGGCACCCAAACTACAGCCGAATCAGAAATGGGATGCAAGTCCAAGGCAGCAACAGCCGAATTAGCAATGGACAGCAAGTCAAGGCAAGGAAAGTGGACAACCACTTATTATAATTAATCCTCCTCCCCTTCGCAGTGTTTTATCCCGTCTAAAAGTGGTGTACTTAATTGGAAAAACTTCGAAGATTATGATCTCCGGCTTGAACCAAGTTCTCTAAAGTCTACAATGTGAGATGCAAAGCAAAATAACTTTTAGAATAAAGTTGGGAAGTTCACTACGTAACCCTTTAGTATTCTGATAAGTAAGTGTTAGTGGAGACATGAAGATGGACTAACGTTTATAGTGGAGGAGTCAGTTCCGGAGAAACTCAAAACCATTATTTATAAACTTATATACAACCCAAGATTAAGAATAAATGAGACATAATTGAAAAAGAAGATTTCGGTGTTATTTCTGGGGTCAGGAAATCGTGTCGATCTATTAATTCGGTAATACTATCCCATAACCTCTGTGAGCTAGCCGCGGCAATTGTTGCAAGCACAAACAACCAAAACAGTTCGTTACACCTGGCGCCCAAACCACAGCCGAATCAGAAATGGGATGCAAGTCCAAGGCAGCAACAGCCGAATCAGCAATGGACAGCAAGTCAAGGCATGGATAAGTGGACAACCACTTATTATAAATAATCCTCCTCCCCTTCACAGTGTTCTATCACGTCTAAAAGTGGTGTACTTAATTGGAAAAACTTCGGTGCTTATGATCTTCGGCTTGAACCAAGCTTCTTTAAAGTATATAATATGAGAGGCAATGCAAAATAACTTTCAGAATAAAGTTGGGAAGTTCACTACGTAACCCTTTAGTATTCTGATAAGTAAGTGTTGGTGAAGACATGAAGATGGACAAACGTTGATAGTGGAGGAGTCAACTCCGGCGAAACTCACGACCGTTATTAATAAACTTGTATTCAACCCAAGATTTAGAATAAATGAGACATAATTGAAAAAGAAGATTTCGGTGTTATTTCTGGGGTCAGGAAATCGCGTCGATCTATTAATTCGGTGGTTCTATCCCATTACCTCTATGAGCTAGCCGCGGCAATTGTTGCGTGCATAAACAACCAAAACAGTTCGTTAAACCTTGCGCCCAAACTACAGCCGAATCAGAAATGGGATGCAAGTCCAAGGCAGCAACAGCCAAATCAGCAATGGACAGCAAGTCAAGGCAAGAAGAGTGGACAACAACTTATTATAATTAATCTCCCTCCCCCTCTCGGTGTTCTATCACGTCTAAAAGTGGTGTACTTAATTGGAAAAACTTCGGAGTTTAAGATGTCCGGCTTGAACCAAGCTTCTCTAAAGTCTATAATGTGAGATGCAAAGCAAAATAACTTTCAGAATAAAGTTGGGAAGTTCACTACGTAACCCTTTAGTATTCTGATAAGTAAGTGTTAGTGAAGACGTGAAGATGGACTAACGTTTATAGTGGAGGAGTCAACTCCGGCGAAACTCACGACCGTGTTTAATAATCTTCTATTCAACCCAAGATTTAGAAAATTTGAGACATAATTGTAAAAGACACTTATTACAATTAATCCTTCTCCCCTTCGCAGTGTTCTATCACGTCTAAAAATGGTGTACTTAATTGGAAAAACTTCGGAGATTATGACCTCCGGCTTGAACCAAGTTTCTCTAAAGTCTATAATGTGAGATGCAAAGCAAAATAACTTTCAGAATAAAGTTGGGAAGTTCACTACGTAACCCTTTAGTATTCTGATAAGTAAGTGTTAGTGAAGACGTGAAGATGGACTAACGTTTATAGTGGAGGAGTCAACTCCGGCGAAACTCACGACCGTTATTAATAAACTTGTATTCAACCCAAGATTTAGAAGAATTGAGACATAATTAAAAAAGAAGATTTCGGTGTTATTTCTGGGGTCATGAAATCGCGTCGATCTATTAATTCGGTGGTACTATCCCATAACCTCTGTGAGCTAGCCGCGGCAATTGTTGCGAGCAGAAACAACCAAAACAGTTCGTTTCACCTGGCGCCCAAACTACAGCCGAATCAGAAATGGGATGCAAGTCCAAGGCAGCAACAGCCGAATCAGCAATGGACAGCAAGTCAAGGCAAGGACAAGTGGACAACCACTTATTATAATTAATCCTCCTCCCATTCGCAGTGTTCTATCACGTCTAAAAGTGGTGTACTTAATTGGAAAAACTTCGGAGCTGATGATCTTCGGCTTGAACCAAGTTTCTCGAAAGTCTATAATATGAGATGCAAAGCAAAATAACTTTCAGAATAAAGTTGGGAAGTTCACTACGTAACCCTTTAGTATTCTGATAAGTAAGTGTTAGTGAAGACATGAAGATGGACAAACGTTGATAGTGGAGGAGTCAACTCCGGCGAAACTCATGACCGTTATTAATAAACTTGTATTCAACCCAAGATTTAGAATAATTGAGACATAATTGAAAAAGACGATTTCGGTGTTATTCCTGGGGTCAGGAAATCGCTTTAATCTATTAATTCAGTGGTACGATCCCATAACCTCTGTGGGCTAGCCGCGGCAATTGTTGCGAGTACAAACAACCAAAACAGTTCGTTACGCCTGGCACCCAAACTACAGCCGAATCAGAAATGGGATGCAAGTCCAAGGCAGCAACAGCCGAATTAGCAATAGACAGCAAGTCAAGGCAAGGAAAGTGGACAACGACTTATTATAATTAATCCTCCTCCCATTCACAGTGTTCTATCACGTCTAAAAGTAGTGTACTTAATTGGAAAAACTTCGGAGATTATGATCTCCAGTTTCAACCAAGTTTCTCTAAAGTCTATAATGTGAGATGCAAAGCAAAATAACTTTCAGAATAAAGTTGGGAAGTTCCCTACGTAACCCTTTAGTATTCTGATAAGTAAGTGTTAGTGATGACATGAAGATGGACAAACGTTGATAGTGGAGGAGTCAACTCCGGCAAAACTCATGACCGTTATTAATAAACTTGTATTCAACCCAAGATTTAGAATAATTGAGACATAATTGAAAAAGAAGATTTCGGTGTTATTTCTGGGGTCAGGAAATCGCGTCGATCTATTAATTCGGTGGTACTATCCCATAACCTCTGTGAGCTAGCCGCGGCAATTGTTGCAAGCACAAACAACCAAAACAGTTCGTTACACTTGGCACCCAAACTACAGCCGAATCAGAAATGGGATGCAAGTCCAAGGCAGCAACAGCCGAATCAGCAATGGACAGCAAGTCAAGGCAAGGACAAGTGGACAACTACTTATTATAATTAATCCTCCTCCCATTCGCAGTGTTCTATCACGTCTAAAAGTGGTGTACTTAATTGGAAAAACTTCGGAGCTTATGATCTTCGGCTTGAACCAAGTTTCTCGAAAGTCTATAATATGAGATGCACAGCAAAATAACTTTCAGAATAAAGTTGGGAAGTTCACTACGTAACCCTTTAGTGTTCTGATAAGTATGTGTTAGTGAAGACATGAAGATGGACAAACGTTGATAGTGGAGGAGTCAACTCCGGCGAAACTCATGACCGTTATTAATAAACTTGTATTTAACCCAAGATTTAGAATAATTGAGACATAATTGTAAAAGACGATTTCGGTGTTATTCCTGGGGTCAGGAAATCGCGTTAATCTATTAATTCAGTGGTACGATCCCATAACCTCTGTGGGCTAGCCGCGGCAATTGTTGCGAGTACAAACAACCAAAACAGTTCGTTACGCCTGGCACCCAAACTACAGCCGAATCAGAAATGGGATGCAAGTCCAAGGCAGCAACAGCCGAATTAGCAATAGACAGCAAGTCAAGGCAAGGAAAGTGGACAACCACTTATTATAATTAATCCTCCTCCCATTCACAGTGTTCTATCACGTCTAAAAGTAGTGTACTTAATTGGAAAAACTTCGGAGATTATGATCTCCAGTTTCAACCAAGTTTCTCTAAAGTCTATAATGTAAGATGCAAAGCAAAATAACTTTCAGAATAAAGTTGGGAAGTTCACTACGTAACCCTTTAGTATTCTGATAAGTAAGTGTTAGTGATGACATGAAGATGGACAAACGTTGATAGTGGAGGAGTCAACTCCGGCAAAACTCACGACCGTTATTATTAAACTTGTATTCAACCCTAGATTTAGAATAATTGAGACATAATTGAAAAAGAAGATTTCGGTGTTATTTCTGGGGTCAGGAAATCGCGTCGATCTATTAATTCGGTGGTACTATCCTATAACCTCTGTGAGCTAGCCGCGGCAATTGTTGCAAGCACAAACAACCAAAACAGTTCGTTACACATGGCACCCAAACTACAGCCGAATCAGAAATGGGATGCAAGTCCAAGGCAGCAACAGCCGAATCAGCAATGGACAGCAAGTCAAGGCAAGAATAAGTGGACAACCACTTACTATAAATAATCCTCCTCTCCTTCGCAGTGTTCTATCACGTCTAAAAGTAGTGTACTTAATTGGAAAACCACCGATTTGAAAAAGAAGATTTCGGTGTTATTTCTGGGGTCAGGAAATCGCGTCGATCTATTAATTCGGTGGTTCTATCCTATAACCTCTGTGAGCTAGCCGCGGCAATTGTTGCAAGCACAAACAACCAAAACAGTTCGTTACACATGGCACCCAAACTACAGCCGAATCAGAAATGGGATGCAAGTCCAAGGCAGCAACAGCCGAATCAGCAATGGACAGCAAGTCAAGGCAAGAATAAGTGGACAACCACTTACTATAAATAATCCTCCTCCCCTTCGCAGTGTTCTATCACGTCTAAAATTAGTGTACTTAATTGGAAAACCACCGATTTGAAAAAGAAGATTTCGGTGTTATTTCTGGGGTCAGGAAATCGCGTCGATCTATTAATTCGGTGGTACTATCCCATTACCTCTGTGAGCTAGCCGCGGCAATTGTTGCGAGCACAAACAACCAGAACAGTTCGTTACACCTGGCGCCCAAACTACAGCCGAATCAGAAATGGGATGAAAGTCCAAGGCAGCAACAGCCGAATCAGCCATGGACAGAAAGTCAAGGCAAGGACAAGTGGGCAACCACTTATTATATTAATCCTCCTCCCCTTCGCAGTGTTCTATCACGTCTAAAAGTGTTGTACTTAATTGGAAAACTTTGGAGCTTAAGATCTCCGGCTTGAACGAATTTTCGCTAAAGTCTTATAGACTTATAGAAAATATATTATTTATATTTATATTTCTTATAGAAAATATTATAGAGATGCAAAGAAAGAACTATCAGAATACAGTTTGGGAAGTTCACTACGTAACCCTTTAGTATTCTGATAAGTAAGTGTTAGTGAAGTTGTGAAGATGGACTAACGTTTATAGTGGAAAAGTCAGCTCCGGAGAAACTCAAAACCATTATTTATAAACTTGTATTCAACCCAAGATTTAGAATAAATGAGACATAATTGAAAAAGAATACTTCGGTGTTATTTCTGGGGTCAGAAAAACGCGTCGATCTATTAATTCGGTGGTACTATCCCATTACCTCTGTGAGCTAGCCGCGGCAGTTGTTGCGAGCACAAACAAACAAAACAGTTCGTTACACCTGGCGCCCAAACTACAGCCGAATCAGAAATGGGATGCAAGTCCAAGGCAGCAACAGCCGAATCAGCAATAGACAGCAAGTCAAGGCAAGGAAAGTGGACAACCACTTATTATAATTAATCCTCCTCCCATTCATAGTGTTCTATCACGTCTAAAAGTAGTGTACTTAATTGGAAAAACTTCGGAGATTATGATCTCCAGTTTCAACCAAGTTTCTCTAAAGTATATAATGTGAGATGCAAAGCAAAATAAGTTTCAGAATAAAGTTGGGAAGTTCACTACGTAACCTTTTAGTATTCTGATAAGTAAGTGTTAGTGGAGACATGAAGATGGACAAACGTTGATAGTGGAGGAGTCAACTCCGGCGAAACTCACGACCGTTATTAATAAACTTGTATTCAACCCAAGATTTAGAATAAATGAGACATAATTGAAAAAGAAGACTTCGGTGTTATTTCTGGGGTCAGAAAAACGCGTCGATCTATTAATTCGGTGGTACTATCCCATTACCTCTGTGAGCTAGCCGCGGCAATTGTTGCGAGCACAAACAACCAAAACAGTTCGTTACACCTGGCGCCCAAACTACAGCCGAATCAGAAATGGGAGCAAGTCCAAGGCAGCAACAGCCGAATCAGCAATGGACAGCAAGTCAAGGCAAGGATAAGTGGACAACCACTTATTATAATTAATCCTCCTCCCCTTCACAGTGTTCTATCACGTCTAAAAGTAGTTTACTTAATTGGAAAAACTTCGGAGATTATGATCTCCAGCTTGAACCAAGTTTCTTTAAAGTATATAATGTGAGATGCAAAGCAAAATAACTTTTAGAATAAAGTTGGGAGTTCACTACGAAACCCTTAAGTATTCTGATAAGTAAGTGTTAGTGAAGACATGAAGATGGACAAACGTTGATAGTGGAGGAGTCAACTCCGGAGAACCTCACGACCGTTATTAATAAACTTGTAGTCAACCCAAGATTTAGAATAAATGAGACATAATTGAAAAAGAAGATTTCGGTGTTATTTCTGGGGTCAGGAAATCGCGTCGATCTATTAATTCGGTGGTACTATTCCATTACCTCTGTGAGCTAGCCGCGGCAATTGTTGCGAGCACAAACAACCAGAACAGTTCGTTACACCTGGCGCCCAAACTACAGCCGAATCAGAAATGGGATGAAAGTCCAAGTTGGGAGTTCAAAGTTGGGAGTTCACTACGAAACCCTTAAGTATTCTGATAAGTAAGTGTTAGTGAAGACATGAAGATGGACAAACGTTGATAGTGGAGGAGTCAACTCCGGAGAACCTCACGACCGTTATTAATAAACTTGTAGTCAACCCAAGATTTAGAATAAATGAGACATAATTGAAAAAGAAGATTTCGGTGTTATTTCTGGGGTCAGGAAATCGCGTCGATCTATTAATTCGGTGGTACTATTCCATTACCTCTGTGAGCTAGCCGCGGCAATTGTTGCGAGCACAAACAACTAAAACAGTTCGTTATACCTGGCGCCAAAACTACAGCCGAATCAGAAATGGGATGCAAGTCCAAGGCAGCAACAGCCGAATTAGCAATGGACAGCAAGTCAAGGCAAGGAAAGTGGACAACCACTTATTATAATTAATCCTCCTCCCCTTCGCAGTGTTTTATCCCGTCTAGAAGTGGTGTACTTAATTGGAAAAACTTCGGAGATTATGATCTCCGGCTTGAACCAAGTTTCTCGAAAGTCTATAATGTGAGATGCAAAGCAAAATAACTTTCAGAATAAAGTTGGGAAGTTCACTACGTAACCCTTTAGTATTCTGATAAGTAAGTGTTAGTGAAGACATGAAGATGGACAAACGTTGGTAGTGGAGGAGTCAACTCCGGCGAAACTCACGACCGTTATTAATAAACTTGTATTCAACCCAAGATTTAGAATAAATGAGACATATTTGAAAAAGAAGATTTCGGTGTTATTCCTGGGGTCAGGAAATCGCGTCGATCTATTGATTCGGTGGTACTTTCCCATAACCTCTGTGAGCTAGCCGCGGCAATTGTTGCGAGCACAAAAAACCAAAACAGTTCGTTACACCTGGCGCCCAAACTACAGCCGAATCAGAAATGGGATACAAGTCCAAGGCAGCAACAGCCGAATCAGCAATAGACAGCAAGTCAAGGCAAGGAAAGTGGACAACCACTTATTATAATTAATCCTCCTCCCATTCATAGTGTTCTATAACGTCTAAAAATAGTGTACTTAATTGGAAAAACTTCGGAGATTATGATCTACAGTTTCAACCAAGTTTCTCTAAAGTATATAATGTGAGATGCAAAGCAAAATAACTTTCAGAATAAAGTTGGGAAGTTCACTACGTAACCCTTTAGTATTCTGATAAGTAAGTGTTAGTGAAGACATGAAGATGGACAAACGTTGATAGTGGAGGAGTCAACTCCGTCGAAACTCAAGCTCGTTATTAATAAACTTGTATTCAACCCTAGATTTAGAATAATTGAGACATAATTGTAAAAGAAGATTTCGGTGTTATTTCTGGGGTCAGGAAACCGCGTTAATCTTTTGATTCGGTGGTACTATCCCATAACCTCTGTGAGCTAGCCGCGGCAATTGTTGCGAGCACAAACAACCAAAACAGTTCGTTACTCCTGGCGCCCAAACTACAGCCGAATCAGAAATGGGATGCAAGTCCAAGGCAGCAACAGCCGAATCAGCAATGGACAGCACTTCAAGGCAAGGACAAGTGGGCAACCACTTATTATAATTAATCCTCCTCTCCTTCGCAGTGTTCTATCACGTCTAAAAGTGGTGTACTTAATTGGAAAAACTTCGGAGCTTATGATCTCCGGCTTGAACCAAGTTTCTCTAAAGTCTATAATGTGAGATGCAAAGGAAGAACTATCAGAATACAGTTTGGGAAGTTCACTACGTAATCTTTTAGTATTCTGATAAGTAAGTGTTAGTGAAGACGTGAAGATGGACTAACGTTTATAGTGGAGGAGTCAGCTCCGGAGAATTGAGACATAATTGTAAAAGAAGATTTCGGTGTTATTTCTGGGGTCAGGAAACCGCGTTAATCTATTGATTCGGTGGTACTATCCCATAACCTCTGTGAGCTAGTCGCGGCAATTGTTGCGAGCACAAACAACAAAAACAGTTCGTTACACCTGGCGCCCAAACTACAGCCGAATCAGAAATGGGATGCAAGTCCAAGGCAGCAACAGCCGAATCAGCAATGGACAGCACTTCAAGGCAAGGACAAGTGGGCAACCACTTATTATAATTAATCCTCCTCTCCTTCGCAGTGTTCTATCACGTCTAAAAGTGGTGTACTTAATTGGAAAAACTTCGGAGCTTATGATCTCCGGCTTGAACCAAGTTTCTCTAAAGTATATAATGTGAGATGCAAAGCAAAATAACTTTCAGAATAAAGTTGGGAAGTTCACTACGTAACCCTTTAGTATTCTGATAAGTAAGTGTTAGTGGAGACATGAAGATGGACAAACGTTGATAGTGGAGGAGTCAACTCCGTCGAAACTCAAGCTCGTTATTAATAAACTTGTATTCAACCCTAGATTTAGAATAATTGAGACATAATTGTAAAAGAAGATTTCGGTGTTATTTCTGTGGTCAGGAAACCGCGTTAATCTATTGATTCGGTGGTACTATCCCATAACCTCTGTGAGCTAGTCGCGGCAATTGTTGCGAGCACAAACAACAAAAACAGTTCGTTACACCTGGCGCCCAAACTACAGCCGAATCAGAAATGGGATGCAAGTCCAAGGCAGCAACAGCCGAATCTGCAATGGACAGCACTTCAAGGCAAGGACAAGTGGGCAACCACTTATTATAATTAATCCTCCTCTCCTTCGCAGTGTTCTATCACGTCTAAAAGTGGTGTACTTAATTGGAAAAACTTCGGAGCTTATGATCTCCGGCTTGAACCAAGTTTCTCTAAAGTATATAATGTGAGATGCAAAGCAAAATAACTTTCAGAATAAAGTTGGGAAGTTCACTACGTAACCCTTTAGTATTCTGACAAGTAAGTGTTAGTGGAGACATTAAGATGGACAAACATTGATAGTGGAGTAGTCTCCGGCGAAACTCAAGCTCGTTATTAATAAACTTGTATTCAACCCTAGATTTAGAATAATTGAGACATAATTGTAAAAGAAGATTTCGGTGTTATTTCTTGGGTCAGGAAACCGCGTTAATCTATTGATTCGGTGGTACTATCCCATAACCTCTGTGAGCTAGTCGCGGCAATTGTTGCGAGCACAAACAACAAAAACAGTTCGTTACACCTGGCGCCCAAACTACAGCCGAATCAGAAATGGGATGCAAGTCCAAGGCAGCAACAGCCAAATCAGCAATGGACAGCAAGTCAAGGCAAGGACAAGTGGGCAACCACTTATTATAATTAATCCTCCTCCCCTTCGCAGTGTTCTATCACGTCTAAATGTAGTGTACCTAATTGGAAAAACTTCGGAGCTTATGATCTCCGGCTTGAACCAAGTTTCTCTAAAGTCTATAATGTGAGATGCAAAGGAAGAACTATCAGAATACAGTTTGGGAAGTTCACTACGTAATCCTATAGTATTCTAATAAGTAAGTGTTAGTGAAGATATGCTCCGGAGAAACTCACAACCATTATTTATAAACTTGTATTTAACCCAAAATTTAGAATAAATGAGACATAATTGAAAAAGAAGATTTCGGTGTTATTTCTGGGGTCAGGAAATCGCGTCGATCTATTAATTCGGTGGTACTATCCCAAAATCTCTGTGAGCTAGCCGCGGCAATTGTTGCGAGCACAAACAACTAAAACAGTTCGTTACACCTGGCGCCCAAACTACAGCCGAATCAGAAATGGGATGCAAGTCCAAGGCAGCAACCGCCGAATCAGCAATGGACAGCAAGTCAAGGCAAGGACAAGTGGACAACCACTTATTATAATTTATCCTCCTCCCCTTCGCAGTGTTCTATCACGTCTAAAAGTAGTGTACTTAATTGGAAAAACTTCGGAGCTTATGATCTCCGGCTTGAACCAAGTTTCTCTAAAGTATATAATGTGAGATGCAAAGCAAAATAACTTTCAGAATAAAGTTGGGAAGTTCACTACGTAACCCTTTAGTATTCTGACAAGTAAGTGTTAGTGGAGACATTAAGATGGATAAACATTGATAGTGGAGTAGTCTCCAGCGAAACTCAAGCTCGTTATTAATAAACTTGTATTCAACCCTAGATTTAGAATAATTGAGACATAATTGTAAAAGAAGATTTCGGTGTTATTTCTTGGGTCAGGAAACCGCGTTAATCTATTAATTCGGTGGTACTATCCCATAACCTCTGTGAGCTAGCCGCGGCAATTGTTGCGAGCACAAACAACCAAAACAGTTCGTTAGACCTGGCGCCCAAACTACAGCCGAATCAGAAATGGGATGCAAGTCAAGGCAAGGACAAGTGGACAACCACTTATTATAATTAATCCTCCTCCCTTTAGCAGTGTTCTATCACGTCTAAAATTGGTGTAATTAATTGGTAAAACTTCGGAGCTTCTGATCTCCGGCTTGAACCAAGTTTCTCTAAAATCTATAATGTTAGATGCAATGGAAGAACTATCAGAATACAGTTTGGGAAGTTCACTACGTAACCCTTTAGTATTCTGATAAGTAAGTGTAAGAGAAGACGTGAAGATGGACTAACGTTTATAGTGGAGGAGTCAGCTCCGGAGAATCTCAAAACCATTATTTATAAACTTGTATTCAACCCAAGATTTAGAATAAATGAGACATAATTGAAAAAGAAGATTTCGGTGTTATTCCTGGGGTCAGGAAATAGCGTCGATCTATTAATTCGGTGATACTATCCCATAACCTCTGTGAGCTAGCCGCGGCAATTGTTGCGAGCACAAACAACCAAAACAGTTCGTTACACCTGACGCCCAAACTACAGCCGAATCAGAAATGGGATGCAAGTCCAAGGCAGCAACTGCCGAATCAGCAATGGACAGCAAGTCAAGGCAAGGACAAGTGGACAACCACTTATTATAATTAATCCTCCTCCCCTTCGCAGTGTTCTATCACATCTAAAAGTTGTGTACTTAATTGGAAACACTTCGGAGCTTCAGATGTCCGGCTTGATCCAATTTTCTCTAAAGTCTATAGTGTGAGGTGCAACGGAAGAACTGTCAGTTCGTTACAGTTCGCAAAACAGTTCGTTACACCTGGCGCCCAAACTACAGCCGAATCAGAAATAGGATGCAAGTCCAAGGCAGCAACAGCCGAATCAGCAATGGACAGCAAGTCAGGGCAAGGACAAGTGGACAACCACTTATTATAAATAATCCTCCTCCCCTTCGCAGTGTTCTATCACGTCTAAAAGTGGTGTACCTAATTGGAAAAACTTCGGAGCTTAAGATGTCCGGCTTGAACCAATTTTCTCTAAAGTCTATAATGTGAGATGCAATGGAAGAACTATCAGAATACAGTTTGGGAAGTTCACTACGTAACCCTTTAGTATTCTGATAAGTAAGTGTTAGTGAAGACGTGAAGATGGACTAACGTTTATAGTGGAGGAGTCAGCTCCGGAGAAACTCAAATCCATTATTTATAAACTTGTATTCAACCCAAGATTTAGAATAAATGAGACATAATTGAAAAATAAGATTTCGGTGTTATTCCTGGGGTCAGGAAATCGCGTCGATCTATTAATTCGGTGATACTATCCCATAACCTCTGTAAGCTAGCCGCGGCAATTGTTGCGAGCACAAACAACCAAAACAGTTCGTTACACCTGACGCCCAAACTACAGCCGAATCAGAAATGGGATGCAAGTCCAAGGCAGCAACCGCCGAATCAGCAATGGACAGCAAGTCAGGGCAAGGACAAGTGGACAACCACTTATTATAATTAATCCTCCTCCCCTTCGCAGTGTTCTATCACGTCTAAAAGTAGTGTACTTAATTGGAAAAACTTCGGAGCTTCAGATGTCCGGCTTGATCCAATTTTCTCTAAAGTCTATAATATGAGATGCAAAGGAAGAACTATCAGAATACAGTTTGGGAAGTTCACTACGTAACCCTTTAGTATTCTGATAAGTAAGTGTTAGTGAAGACGTGAAGATGGACTAACGTTTATAGTGGAGGAGTCAGCTCCGGAGAAACTCAAATCCATTATTTATAAACTTGTATTCAACCCAAGATTTAGAATAAATGAGACATAATTGAAAAATAAGATTTCGGTGTTATTCCTGGGGTCAGGAAATCGCGTCGATCTATTAATTCGGTGATACTATCCCATAACCTCTGTAAGCTAGCCGCGGCAATTGTTGCGAGCACAAACAACCAAAACAGTTCGTTACACCTGACGCCCAAACTACAGCCGAATCAGAAATGGGATGCAAGTCCAAGGCAGCAACCGCCGAATCAGCAATGGACAGTAAGTCAAGGCAAGGACAAGTGGACAACCACTTATTATAATTAATCCTCCTCCCCTTCGCAGTGTTCTATCACGTCTAAAAGTAGTGTACTTAATTGGAAACACTTCGGAGCTTCAGATGTCCGGCTTGATCCAATTTTCTCTAAAGTCTATAGTGTGAGGAGCAACGGAAGAACTATCAGTTCGTTACAAAACAGTTCGTTACAGTTCGCAAAACAGTTCGTTACACCTGGCGCCCAAACTACAGCCGAATCAGAAATGGGATGCAAGTCCAAGGCAGCAACAGCCGAATCAGCAATGGACAGCAAGTCAGGGCAAGGACAAGTGGACAACCACTTATTATAAATAATCCTCCTCCCCTTCGCAGTGTTCTATCACGTCTAAAAGTGGTGTACCTAATTGGAAAAACTTCGGAGCTTAAGATGTCCGGCTTGAACCAATTTTCTCTAAAGTCTATAATGTGAGATGCAATGGAAGAACTATCAGAATACAGTTTGGGAAGTTCACTACGTAACCCTTTAGTATTCTGATAAGTAAGTGTTAGTGAAGATATGAAAATGGATAAACGTTGATAGTGGAGAAGTCAAATCCGGAGAAACTCACGACCATTATTAATAAACTTGTATTCAACCCAAGATTTAGAATAAATGAGACATAATTGAAAAAGAAGATTTCGGTGTTATTCCTGGGGTCAGGAAATCACGTCGACCTAATAATTCGGTGGTACTATCCCATAACCTCTGTGAGCTAGCCGCGGCAATCGTTGCGAGCACAAACAACCAAAACAGTGCGTTACACCTGGCGCCCAAACTACAGCCGAATCAGAAATGGGATGCAAGTCCAAGGCAGCAACCGCCGAATCAGCAATGGACAGCAAGTCAGGGCAAGGACAAGTGGACAACCACTTATTATAATTAATCCTCCTCCCCTTCGCAGTGTTCTATCACGTCTAAAAGTAGTGTACTTAATTGGAAAAACTTCGGAGCTTATGATCTCCGGCTTGAACCAAGTTTCTCTAAAGTCTATAATATGAGATGCAAAGGAAGAACTATCAGAATACAGTTTGGGAAGTTCACTACGTAACCCTTTAGTATTCTGATAAGTAAGTGTTAGTGAAGACGTGAAGATGGACTAACGTTTATAGTGGAGGAGTCAGCTCCGGAGAAACTCAAATCCATTATTTATAAACTTGTATTCAACCCAAGATTTAGAATAAATGAGACATAATTGAAAAATAAGATTTCGGTGTTATTCCTGGGGTCAGGAAATCGCGTCGATCTATTAATTCGGTGATACTATCCCATAACCTCTGTAAGCTAGCCGCGGCAATTGTTGCGAGCACAAACAACCAAAACAGTTCGTTACACCTGACGCCCAAACTACAGCCGAATCAGAAATGGGATGCAAGTCCAAGGCAGCAACCGCCGAATCAGCAATGGACAGTAAGTCAAGGCAAGGACAAGTGGACAACCACTTATTATAATTAATCCTCCTCCCCTTCGCAGTGTTCTATCACGTCTAAAAGTAGTGTACTTAATTGGAAACACTTCGGAGCTTCAGATGTCCGGCTTGATCCAATTTTCTCTAAAGTCTATAGTGTGAGGAGCAACGGAAGAACTATCAGTTCGTTACAAAACAGTTCGTTACAGTTCGCAAAACAGTTCGTTACACCTGGCGCCCAAACTACAGCCGAATCAGAAATGGGATGCAAGTCCAAGGCAGCAACAGCCGAATCAGCAATGGACAGCAAGTCAGGGCAAGGACAAGTGGACAACCACTTATTATAATTAATCCTCCTCCCCTTCGCAGTGTTCTATCACGTCTATAAGTAGTGTACTTAATTGGAAAAACTTCGGAGCTTATGATCTCCGGCTTGAACCAAGTTTCTCTAAAGTCTATAATATGAGATGCAAAGGAAGAACTATCAGAATACAGTTTGGGAAGTTCACTACGTAACCCTTTAGTATTCTGATAAGTAAGTGTTAGTGAAGACGTGAAGATGGACTAACGTTTATAGTGGAGGAGTCAGCTCCGGAGAAACTCAAATCCATTATTTATAAACTTGTATTCAACCCAAGATTTAGAATAAATGAGACATAATTGAAAAATAAGATTTCGGTGTTATTCCTGGGGTCAGGAAATCGCGTCGATCTATTAATTCGGTGATACTATCCCATAACCTCTGTAAGCTAGCCGCGGCAATTGTTGCGAGCACAAACAACCAAAACAGTTCGTTACACCTGACGCCCAAACTACAGCCGAATCAGAAATGGGATGCAAGTCCAAGGCAGCAACCGCCGAATCAGCAATGGACAGTAAGTCAAGGCAAGGACAAGTGGACAACCACTTATTATAATTAATCCTCCTCCCCTTCGCAGTGTTCTATCACGTCTAAAAGTAGTGTACTTAATTGGAAACACTTCGGAGCTTCAGATGTCCGGCTTGATCCAATTTTCTCTAAAGTCTATAGTGTGAGGAGCAACGGAAGAACTATCAGTTCGTTACAAAACAGTTCGTTACAGTTCGCAAAACAGTTCGTTACACCTGGCGCCCAAACTACAGCCGAATCAGAAATGGGATGCAAGTCCAAGGCAGCAACAGCCGAATCAGCAATGGACAGCAAGTCAGGGCAAGGACAAGTGGACAACCACTTATTATAATTAATCCTCCTCCCCTTCGCAGTGTTCTATCACGTCTAAAAGTGGTGTACCTAATTGGAAAAACTTCGGAGCTTAAGATGTCCGGCTTGAACCAATTTTCTCTAAAGTCTATAATGTGAGATGCAATGGAAGAACTATCAGAATACAGTTTGGGAAGTTCACTACGTAACCCTTTAGTATTCTGATAAGTAAGTGTTAGTGAAGATATAAAAATGGATAAACGTTGATAGTGGAGAAGTCAAATCCAGAGAAACTCACGACCATTATTAATAAACTTGTATTCAACCCAAGATTTAGAATAAATGAGACATAATTGAAAAAGAAGATTTCGGTGTTATTCCTGGGGTCAGGAAATCACGTCGACCTAATAATTCGGTGGTACTATCCCATAACCTCTGTGAGCTAGCCGCGGCAATCGTTGCGAGCACAAACAACCAAAACAGTGCGTTACACCTGGCGCCCAAACTACAGCCGAATCAGAAATGGGATGCAAGTCCAAGGCAGCAACAGCCGAATCTGCAATGGACAGCAAGTCAAGGCAAGGACAAGTAGACAAACACTTATTATAATTAATCCTCCTCCCATTAGCAGTGTTCTATCATGTCTAAAAGTGGTGTACTTAATTGGAAAAACTTCGGAGATTATGATATCCGGCTTGAACCAAGTTTCTCTAAAGTATATAATGTGAGATGCAAAGCAAAATAACTTTCAGAATAAAGTTGGGAAGTTCACTACGTAACCCTTTAGTATTCTGATAAGTAAGTGTTAGTGAAGACATGAAGATGGACACACGTTGATAGTGGAGGAGTCAACTCCGGCGAAACTCACGACCGTTATAAATAAACTTGTATTCAACCCAAGATTTAGAATAAATGAGACATAATTGAAAAATAAGATTTCGGTGTTATTTCTGGGGTCAGGAAATCGCGTCGATCTATTAATTCGGTGATACTATCCCATAACCTCTGTGAGCTAGCCGCGGCAATTGTTGCGAGAACAAACAACCAAAACAGTTCGTTACACCTGGCGCCCAAACTACAGCCGAATCAGAAATAGGATGCAAGTCCAAGGCAGCAACAGCCGAATCAGCAATGGACAGCAAGTCAAGGCAAGGACAAGTGGACAACCACTTATTATAATTAATCCTCCTCCCTTTAGCAGTGTTCTATCACGTCTTAAATTGGTGTAATTAATTGCTTAAACTTCGGAGCTTCTGATCTCCGGCTTGAACCAAGTTTCTCTAAAGTATATAATGTGAGATGCAATGGAAGAACTATCAGAATACAGTTTGGGAAGTTCACTTCGTAACCCTTTAGTATTCTGATAAGTAAGTGTAAGAGAAGATGTGAAGATGGACAAACGTTTATAGTGGAGGAGTCAGCTCCGGAGAAACTCAAATCCATTATTTATAAACTTGTATTCAACCCAAGATTTAGAATAAATGAGACATAATTGAAAAAGAAGATTTCGGTGTTATTCCTGGGGTCAGGAAATCGCGTCGATCTATTAATTCGGTGATACTATCCCATAACCTCTGTGAGCTAGCCGCGGCAATTGTTGCGAGCACAAACAACCAAAACAGTTCGTTACACCTGACGCCCAAACTACAGCCGAATCAGAAATGGGATGCAAGTCCAAGGCAGCAACCGCCGAATCAGCAATGGACAGCAAGTCAGGGCAAGGACAAGTGGACAACCACTTATTATAATTAATCCTCCTCCCCTTCGCAGTGTTCTATCACGTCTAAAAGTAGTGTACTTAATTGGAAAAACTTCGGAGCTTATGATCTCCGGCTTGAACCAAGTTTCTCTAAAGTCTATAATATGAGATGCAAAGGAAGAACTATCAGAATACAGTTTGGGAAGTTCACTACGTAACCCTTTAGTATTCTGATAAGTAAGTGTTAGTGAAGACGTGAAGATGGACTAACGTTTATAGTGGAGGAGTCAGCTCCGGAGAAACTCAAATCCATTATTTATAAACTTGTATTCAACCCAAGATTTAGAATAAATGAGACATAATTGAAAAATAAGATTTCGGTGTTATTCCTGGGGTCAGGAAATCGCGTCGATCTATTAATTCGGTGATACTATCCCATAACCTCTGTAAGCTAGCCGCGGCAATTGTTGCGAGCACAAACAACCAAAACAGTTCGTTACACCTGACGCCCAAACTACAGCCGAATCAGAAATGGGATGCAAGTCCAAGGCAGCAACCGCCGAATCAGCAATGGACAGTAAGTCAAGGCAAGGACAAGTGGACAACCACTTATTATAATTAATCCTCCTCCCCTTCGCAGTGTTCTATCACGTCTAAAAGTAGTGTACTTAATTGGAAACACTTCGGAGCTTCAGATGTCCGGCTTGATCCAATTTTCTCTAAAGTCTATAGTGTGAGGAGCAACGGAAGAACTATCAGTTCGTTACAAAACAGTTCGTTACAGTTCGCAAAACAGTTCGTTACACCTGGCGCCCAAACTACAGCCGAATCAGAAATGGGATGCAAGTCCAAGGCAGCAACAGCCGAATCAGCAATGGACAGCAAGTCAGGGCAAGGACAAGTGGACAACCACTTATTATAATTAATCCTCCTCCCCTTCGCAGTGTTCTATCACGTCTATAAGTAGTGTACTTAATTGGAAAAACTTCGGAGCTTATGATCTCCGGCTTGAACCAAGTTTCTCTAAAGTCTATAATATGAGATGCAAAGGAAGAACTATCAGAATACAGTTTGGGAAGTTCACTACGTAACCCTTTAGTATTCTGATAAGTAAGTGTTAGTGAAGACGTGAAGATGGACTAACGTTTATAGTGGAGGAGTCAGCTCCGGAGAAACTCAAATCCATTATTTATAAACTTGTATTCAACCCAAGATTTAGAATAAATGAGACATAATTGAAAAATAAGATTTCGGTGTTATTCCTGGGGTCAGGAAATCGCGTCGATCTATTAATTCGGTGATACTATCCCATAACCTCTGTAAGCTAGCCGCGGCAATTGTTGCGAGCACAAACAACCAAAAC
This sequence comes from Drosophila atripex, assembly GCA_035045925.1. Lineage (NCBI taxonomy): Eukaryota > Metazoa > Arthropoda > Insecta > Diptera > Drosophilidae > Drosophila > Drosophila atripex. The sequence goes on from JAWNOP010000052.1 coordinate 21,594,591, forward strand.
AGTTCGTTACACCTGACGCCCAAACTACAGCCGAATCAGAAATGGGATGCAAGTCCAAGGCAGCAACCGCCGAATCAGCAATGGACAGTAAGTCAAGGCAAGGACAAGTGGACAACCACTTATTATAATTAATCCTCCTCCCTTCGCAGTGTTCTATCACGTCTAAAAGTAGTGTACTTAATTGGAAACACTTCGGAGCTTCAGATGTCCGGCTTGATCCAATTTTCTCTAAAGTCTATAGTGTGAGGAGCAACGGAAGAACTATCAGTTCGTTACAAAACAGTTCGTTACAGTTCGCAAAACAGTTCGTTACACCTGGCGCCCAAACTACAGCCGAATCAGAAATGGGATGCAAGTCCAAGGCAGCAACAGCCGAATCAGCAATGGACAGCAAGTCAGGGCAAGGACAAGTGGACAACCACTTATTATAATTAATCCTCCTCCCTTCGCAGTGTTCTATCACGTCTAAAAGTGGTGTACCTAATTGGAAAAACTTCGGAGCTTAAGATGTCCGGCTTGAACCAATTTTCTCTAAAGTCTATAATGTGAGATGCAATGGAAGAACTATCAGAATACAGTTTGGGAAGTTCACTACGTAACCCTTTAGTATTCTGATAAGTAAGTGTTAGTGAAGATATAAAAATGGATAAACGTTGATAGTGGAGAAGTCAAATCCAGAGAAACTCACGACCATTATTAATAAACTTGTATTCAACCCAAGATTTAGAATAAATGAGACATAATTGAAAAAGAAGATTTCGGTGTTATTCCTGGGGTCAGGAAATCACGTCGACCTAATAATTCGGTGGTACTATCCCATAACCTCTGTGAGCTAGCCCCGGCAATCGTTGCGAGCACAAACAACCAAAACAGTGCGTTACACCTGGCGCCCAAACTACAGCCGAATTAGAAATGGGATGCAAGTCCAAGGCAGCAACAGCCGAATCAGCAATGGACAGCAAGTCAGGGCAAGGACAAGTGGACAACCACTTATTATAATTAATCCTCCTCCCCTTCGCAGTGTTCTATCACGTCTAAAAGTGGTGTACCTAATTGGAAAAACTTCGGAGCTTAAGATGTCCGGCTTGAACCAATTTTCTCTAAAGTCTATAATGTGAGATGCAATGGAAGAACTATCAGAATACAGTTTGGGAAGTTCACTACGTAACCCTTTAGTATTCTGATAAGTAAGTGTTAGTGAAGATATGAAAATGGATAAACGTTGATAGTGGAGGAGTCAGCTCCGGAGAAACTCAAATCCATTATTTATAAACTTGTATTCAACCCAAGATTTAGAATAAATGAGACATAATTGAAAAATAAGATTTCGGTGTTATTCCTGGGGTCAGGAAATCGCGTCGATCTATTAATTCGGTGATACTATCCCATAACCTCTGTAAGCTAGCCGCGGCAATTGTTGCGAGCACAAACAACCAAAACAGTTCGTTACACCTGACGCCCAAACTACAGCCGAATCAGAAATGGGATGCAAGTCCAAGGCAGCAACCGCCGAATCAGCAATGGACAGTAAGTCAAGGCAAGGACAAGTGGACAACCACTTATTATAATTAATCCTCCTCCCTTCGCAGTGTTCTATCACGTCTAAAAGTAGTGTACTTAATTGGAAACACTTCGGAGCTTCAGATGTCCGGCTTGATCCAATTTTCTCTAAAGTCTATAGTGTGAGGAGCAACGGAAGAACTATCAGTTCGTTACAAAACAGTTCGTTACAGTTCGCAAAACAGTTCGTTACACCTGGCGCCCAAACTACAGCCGAATCAGAAATGGGATGCAAGTCCAAGGCAGCAACAGCCGAATCAGCAATGGACAGCAAGTCAGGGCAAGGACAAGTGGACAACCACTTATTATAATTAATCCTCCTCCCCTTCGCAGTGTTCTATCACGTCTAAAAGTAGTGTACTTAATTGGAAAAACTTCGGAGCTTATGATCTCCGGCTTGAACCAAGTTTCTCTAAAGTCTATAATATGAGATGCAAAGGAAGAACTATCAGAATACAGTTTGGGAAGTTCACTACGTAACCCTTTAGTATTCTGATAAGTAAGTGTTAGTGAAGACGTGAAGATGGACTAACGTTTATAGTGGAGGAGTCAGCTCCGGAGAAACTCAAATCCATTATTTATAAACTTGTATTCAACCCAAGATTTAGAATAAATGAGACATAATTGAAAAATAAGATTTCGGTGTTATTCCTGGGGTCAGGAAATCGCGTCGATCTATTAATTCGGTGATACTATCCCATAACCTCTGTAAGCTAGCCGCGGCAATTGTTGCGAGCACAAACAACCAAAACAGTTCGTTACACCTGACGCCCAAACTACAGCTTAATCAGAAATGGGATGCAAGTCCAAGGCAGCAACCGCCGAATCAGCAATGGACAGTAAGTCAAGGCAAGGACAAGTAGACAACCACTTATTATAATTAATCCTCCTCCCCTTCGCAGTGTTCTATCACGTCTAAAAGTAGTGTACTTAATTGGAAACACTTCGGAGCTTCAGATGTCCGGCTTGATCCAATTTTCTCTAAAGTCTATAGTGTGAGGAGCAACGGAAGAACTATCAGTTCGTTACAAAACAGTTCGTTACAGTTCGCAAAACAGTTCGTTACACCTGGCGCCCAAACTACAGCCGAATCAGAAATGGGATGCAAGTCCAAGGCAGCAACAGCCGAATCAGCAATGGACAGCAAGTCAGGGCAAGTACAAGTGGACAACCACTTATTATAATTAATCCTCCTCCCCTTCGCAGTGTTCTATCACGTCTAAAAGTGGTGTACCTAATTGGAAAAACTTCGGAGCTTAAGATGTCCGGCTTGAACCAATTTTCTCTAAAGTCTATAATGTGAGATGCAATGGAAGAACTATCAGAATACAGTTTGGGAAGTTCACTACGTAACCCTTTAGTATTCTGATAAGTAAGTGTTAGTGAAGATATAAAAATGGATAAACGTTGATAGTGGAGAAGTCAAATCCAGAGAAACTCACGACCATTATTAATAAACTTGTATTCAACCCAAGATTTAGAATAAATGAGACATAATTGAAAAAGAAGATTTCGGTGTTATTCCTGGGGTCAGGAAATCACGTCGACCTAATAATTCGGTGGTACTATCCCATAACCTCTGTGAGCTAGCCGCGGCAATCGTTGCGAGCACAAACAACCAAAACAGTGCGTTACACCTGGCGCCCAAACTACAGCCGAATCAGAAATGGGATGCAAGTCCAAGGCAGCAACAGCCGAATCAGCAATGGACAGTAAGTCAAGGCAAGGACAAGTGGACAACCACTTATTATAATTAATCCTCCTCCCCTTCGCAGTGTTCTATCACGTCTAAAAGTAGTGTACTTAATTGGAAAAACTTCGGAGCTTATGATCTCCGGCTTGAACCAAGTTTCTCTAAAGTCTATAATATGAGATGCAAAGGAAGAACTATCAGAATACAGTTTGGGAAGTTCACTACGTAACCCTTTAGTATTCTGATAAGTAAGTGTTAGTGAAGACGTGAAGATGGACTAACGTTTATAGTGGAGGAGTCAGCTCCGGAGAAACTCAAATCCATTATTTATAAACTTGTATTCAACCCAAGATTTAGAATAAATGAGACATAATTGAAAAAGAAGATTTCGGTGTTATTCCTGGGGTCAGGAAATCGCGTCGATCTATTAATTCGGTGGTACTATCCCATTACCTTTGTGAGTTAGCAGCGGCAATTGTTGCGAGCACAAACAACCAAAACAGTTCGTTACATCTGGCGCCCAAACTACAGCCGAATCAGAATGGGATTCAAGTCCAAGGCAGCAACAGCCGAATCAGCAATGGACAGTAAGTCAAGGCAAGAACAAGTGGACAAACACTTATTATAATTAATCCTCCTCCCCTTCGCAGTGTTCTATCACATCTAAAAGTTGTGTACTTAATTGGAAAACTTCGGAGCTTAAGATCTCCGGCTTGAACGAATTTTCTCTAAAGTCTATATTGTGAGATGCAAAGGAAGAACTATCAGAATACAGTTTGGGAAGTTCACTACGTAACCCTTTAGTATTCTGATATGTAAGTGTTAGTGAAGATATGAAGATGGATAAACGTTGATAGTGGAGAAGTCAACTCCGGAGAAACTCACGACCATTATTTATAAACTTGTATTCAACCCAAGATTTAGAATAAATGAGACATAATTGAAAAAGAAAATTTCGGTGTTATTCCTGGGGTCAGGAAATCACGTCGACCTAATAATTCGGTGGTACTATCCCATAACCTCTGTGAGCTAGCCGCGGCAATTGTTGCGAGCACAAACAACCAAAACAGTTCGTTACACCTGGCGCCCAAACTACAGCCGAATCAGAAATGGGATGCAAGTCCAAGGCAGCAACCGCCGAATCAGCAATGGACAGCAAGTCAAGGCAAGGACAAGTGGACAACCACTTATAATAATTAATCATCCTCCCCTTCGCAGTGTTCTATCACGTCTAAAAGGAGTATACTTAATTGGAAACACTTAGGAGCTTAAGATGTCCGGCTTGATCCAATTTTCTCTAAAGTCTATAGTGTGAGGTGCAACGGAAGAACTATCAGTTCGTTACAAAACAGTTCGTTACAGTTCGCAAAACAGTTTGTTACACCTGGCGCCCAAACTGCAGCCGAATCAGAAATGGGATGCAAGTCCAAGGCAGCAACAGCCGAATCAGTAATGGACAGCAAGTCAGGGCAAGGACAAGTGGACAACCACTTATTATAATTAATCCTCCTCCCATTTTCAGTTTTCTATCACGTCTAAAAGTAGTGTACCTAATTGGAAAAACTTCGGAGCTTAAGATGTCCGGCTTGAACCAATTTTCTCTAAAGTCTATAGTGTGAGATGCAACGGAAGAACTATCAGGATACAGTTTGGGAAGTTTACTACGTAACCCTTTAGTATTCTGTTAAGTAAGTGTTAGTGAAGACGTGAAGATGGACTAACGTTTATAGTGGAGGAGTCAGCTCCGGAGAAACTCAAATCCATTATTTATAAACTTGTATTCAACCCAAGATTTAGAATAAATGAGACATAATTGAAAAATAAGATTTCGGTGTTATTCCTGGGGTCAGGAAATCGCGTCGATCTATTAATTCGGTGATACTATCTCATAACCTCTGTGAGCTAGCCGCGGCAATCGTTGCGAGCCCAAACAACCAAAACAGTTCGTTACACCTGACGCCCAAACTACAGCCGAATCAGAAATGGGATGCAAGTCCAAGGCAGCAACAGCCGAATCAGCAATGGACAGTAAGTCAAGGCAAGGACAAGTGGACAACCACTTATTATAATTAATCCTCCTCCCCTTCGCAGTGTTCTATCACGTCTAAAAGTAGTGTACTTAATTGGAAAAACTTCGGAGCTTATGATCTCCGGCTTGAACCAAGTTTCTCTAAAGTCTATAATATGAGATGCAAAGGAAGAACTATCAGAATACAGTTTGGGAAGTTCACTACGTAACCCTTTAGTATTCTGATAAGTAAGTGTTAGTGAAGACGTGAAGATGGACTAACGTTTATAGTGGAGGAGTCAGCTCCGGAGAAACTCAAATCCATTATTTATAAACTTGTATTCACCCCAAGATTTAGAATAAATGAGACATAATTGAAAAATAAGATTTCGGTGTTATTCCTGGGGTCAGGAAATCGCGTCGATCTATTAATTCGGTGATACTATCCCATAACCTCTGTAAGCTAGCCGCGGCAATTGTTGCGAGCACAAACAACCAAAACAGTTCGTTACACCTGACGCCCAAACTACAGCCGAATCAGAAATGGGATGCAAGTCCAAGGCAGCAACAGCCGAATCAGCAATGGACAGTAAGTCAAGGCAAGGACAAGTGGACAACCACTTATTATAATTAATCCTCCTCCCCTTCGCAGTGTTCTATCACGTCTAAAAGTAGTGTACTTAATTGGAAACACTTCGGAGCTTCAGATGTCCGGCTTGATCCAATTTTCTCTAAAGTCTATAGTGTGAGGTGCAACGGAAGAACTATCAGTTCGTTACAAAACAGTTCGTTACAGTTCGCAAAACAGTTCGTTACACCTGGCGCCCAAACTACAGCCAAATCAGAAATGGGATGCAAGTCCAAGGCAGCAACAGCCGAATCAGCAATGGACAGCAAGTCAGGGCAAGGACAAGTGGACAACCACTTATTATAATTAATCCTCCTCCCCTTCGCAGTGTTCTATCACGTCTAAAAGTGGTGTACCTAATTGGAAAAACTTCGGAGCTTAAGATGTCCGGCTTGAACCAATTTTCTCTAAAGTCTATAATGTGAGATGCAATGGAAGAACTATCAGAATACAGTTTGGGAAGTTCACTACGTAACCCTTTAGTATTCTGATAAGTAAGTGTTAGTGAAGATATGAAAATGGATAAACGTTGATAGTGGAGAAGTCAAATCCGGAGAAACTCACGACCATTATTAATAAACTTGTATTCAACCCAAGATTTAGAATAAATGAGACATAATTGAAAAAGAAGATTTCGGTGTTATTCCTGGGGTCAGGAAATCACGTCGACCTAATAATTCGGTGGTACTATCCCATAACCTCTGTGAGCTAGCCGCGGCAATCGTTGCGAGCACAAACAACCAAAACAGTGCGTTACACCTGGCGCCCAAACTACAGCCGAATCAGAAATGGGATGCAAGTCCAAGGCAGCAACCGCCGAATCTGCAATGGACAGCAAGTCAAGGCTAGGACAAGTAGACAAACACTTATTATAATTAATCCTCCTCCCATTAGCAGTGTTCTATCATGTCTAAAAGTGGTGTACTTAATTGGAAAAACTTCGGAGATTATGATATCCGGCTTGAACCAAGTTTCTCTAAAGTATATAATGTGAGATGCAAAGCAAAATAACTTTCAGAATAAAGTTGGGAAGTTCACTACGTAACCCTTTAGTATTCTGATAAGTAAGTGTTAGTGAAGACATGAAGATGGACAAACGTTGAAAGTGGAGGAGTCAACTCCGGCGAAACTCACGACCGTTATTAATAAACTTGTTTTCAACCCAAGATTTAGAATAAATGAGACATAATTGAAAAAGAAGATTTCGGTGTTATTCCTGGGGTCAGGCAATCGCGTCGATCTATTAATTCGGTGGTACTATCCCATTACCTTTGTGAGTTAGCAGCGGCAATTGTTGCGAGCACAAACAACCAAAACAGTTCGTTAAACCTGGCGCCCAAACTACAGCCGAATCAGAATGGGATTCAAGTCCAAGGCAGCAACAGCCGAATCAGCAATGGACAGCAAGTCAAGGCAAGGACAAGTGGACAAACACTTATTATAATTAATCCTCCTCCCCTTCGCAGTGTTCTATCACATCTAAAAGTTGTGTATTTAATTGGAAAAACTTCGGAGCTTAAGATGTCCGGCTTGAACCAATTTTCTCTAAAGTCTATAGTGTGAGATGCAACGGAAGAACTATCAGAATACAGTTTGGGAAGTTTACTACGTAACCCTTTAGTGTTAGTGAAGACGTGAAGATGGACTAACGTTTATAGTGGAGGAGTCAGCTCCGGAGAAACTCAAATCCATTATTTATAAACTTGTACTCAACCCAAGATTTAGAATAAATGAGACATAATAGAAAAAGAAGATTTCGGTGTTATTCCTGGGGTCAGGAAATCACGTCGACCTAATAATTCGGTGGTACTATCCCATAACCTCTGTGAGCTAGCCGCGGCAATCGTTGCGAGCACAAACAACCAAAACAGTGCGTTACACCTGGCGCCCAAACTACAGCCGAATCAGAAATGGGATGCAAGTCCAAGGCAGCAACCGCCGAATCTGCAATGGACAGCAAGTCAAGGCTAGGACAAGTAGACAAACACTTATTATAATTAATCCTCCTCCCATTAGCAGTATTCTATCATGTCTAAAAGTGGTGTACTTAATTGGAAAAACTTCGGAGATTATGATATCCAGCTTGAACCAAGTTTCTCTAAAGTATATAATGTGAGATGCAAAGCAAAATAACTTTCAGAATAAAGTTGGGAAATTCACTACGTAACCCTTTAGTATTCTGATAAGTAAGTGTTAGTGAAGACATGAAGATGGACAAACGTTGAAAGTGGAGGAGTCAACTCCGGCGAAACTCACGACCGTTATTAATAAACTTGTTTTCAACCCAAGATTTAGAATAAATGAGACATAATTGAAAAAGAAGATTTCGGTGTTATTCCTGGGGTCAGGAAATCGCGTCGATCTATTAATTCGGTGGTACTATCCCATTACCTTTGTGAGTTAGCAGCGGCAATTGTTGCGAGCACAAACAACCAAAACAGTTCGTTACATCTGGCGCCCAAACTACAGCCGAATCAGAATGGGATTCAAGTCCAAGGCAGCAACAGCCGAATCAGCAATGGACAGCAAGTCAAGGCAAGGACAAGTGGACAAACACTTATTATAATTAATCCTCCTCCCCTTCGCAGTGTTCTATCACATCTAAAAGTTGTGTATTTAATTGGAAAAACTTCGGAGCTTAAGATGTCCGGCTTGAACCAATTTTCTCTAAAGTCTATAGTGTGAGATGCAACGGAAGAACTATCAGAATACAGTTTGGGAAGTTTACTACGTAACCCTTTAGTGTTAGTGAAGACGTGAAGATGGACTAACGTTTATAGTGGAGGAGTCAGCTCCGGAGAAACTCAAATCCATTATTTATAAACTTGTACTCAACCCAAGATTTAGAATAAATGAGACATAATTGAAAAAGAAAATTTCGGTGTTATTCCTGGGGTCAGGAAATCGCGTCGACCTAATAATTCGGTGGTACTATCCCATAACCTCTGTGAGCTAGCCGCGGCAATTGTTGCGAGCACAAACAACCAAAACAGTTCGTTACACCTGGCGCCCAAACTACACCCGAATCAGAAATGGGATGCAAGTCCAAGGCAGCAACCGCCGAATCAGCAATGGACAGCAAGTCAAGGCAAGGACAAGTGGACAACCACTTATTATAATTAATCATCCTCCCCTTCGCAGTGTTCTATCACGTCTAAAGTGAGTATACTTAATTGGAAACACTTAGGAGCTTAAGATGTCCGGCTTGATCCAATTTTCTCTAAAGTCTATAGTGTGAGGTGCAACGGAAGAACTATCAGTTCGTTACAAAACAGTTCGTTACAGTTCGCAAAACAGTTTGTTACACCTGGCGCCCAAACTACAGCCGAATCAGGAATGGGATGCAAGTCCAAGGCAGCAACAGCCGAATCAATAATGGACAGCAAGTCAGGGCAAGGACAAGTGGACCACCACTTGTTATAATTAATCCTCCTCCCCTTCGCAGTGTTCTATCACGTCTAAAAGTAGTGTACTTAATTGGAAAAATTTCGGAGCTTATGATCGCCGGCTTGAACCAAGTTTCTCTAAAGTCTATTATTTGAGATGCAAAGGAAGAACTATCAGAATACAGTTTGGGAAGTTCACTACGTAACCCTTTAGTATTCTGATAAGTAAGTGTTAGTGAAGACGTGAAGATGGACTTACGTTTATAGTGGAGGAGTCAGCTCCGGAGAAAATCAAATCCATTATTTATAAACTCGTATTCAACCCAAGATTTAGAATAAATGAGACATAATTGAAAAAGAGGATTTCGGAGTTATTCCTGGGGTCAGGAAATCGCGTCGACCTAATAATTCGGTGATACTATCCCATAACCTCTGTGAGCTAGCCGCGGCAATTGTTGCGAGCACAAACAACCAAAACAGTTCGTTACACCTGACGCACAAACTACAGCCGAATCAGAAATGGGATGCAAGTCCAAGGCAGCAACAGCCGAATCAGCAATGGACAGTAAGTCAAGGCAAGGACAAGTGGACAACCACTTATTATAATTAATCCTCCTCCCCTTCGCAGTGTTCTATCACGTCTAAAAGTAGTGTACTTAATTGGAAACACTTCGGAGCTTAAGATGTCCGGCTTGATTTAATTTTCTCTAAAGTCTATAGTGTGAGGTGCAACGGAAGAACTATCAGTTCGTTACAGTTCGCAAAACAGTTCGTTACACCTGGCGCCCAAACTACAGCCGAATCAGAAATGGAATGCAAGTCCAAGGCAGCAACAGCCGAATCAGCAATGGACAGCAAGTCAGGGCAAGGACAAGTGGACAACCAGGAAATCACGTCGACCTAATAATTCGGTGGTACTATCCCATAACCTCTGTGAGCTAGCCGTGGCAATTGTTGCGAGCACAAACAACTAAAACAGTTCGTTACACCTGGCGCCCAAACTACAGCCGAATCAGAAATGGGATGCAAGTCCAACGCAGCAACAGCCGAATCAGCAATGGACAGCAAGTCAGGGCAAGGACAAGTGGACAACCACTTATTATAATTAATCCTCCTCCCCTTCGCAGTGTTCTATCACGTCTGAAAGTGGTGTACCTAATTGGAAAAACTTCGGAGCTTAAGATGTCCGGATTGAAACAATTTTCTCTAAAGTCTATAATGTGAAATGCAATGGAAGAACTATCAGAATACAGTTTGGGAAGTTCACTACGTAACCCTTTAGTATTCTGATAAGTAAGTGTTAGTGAAGATATGAAGATGGATAAACGTTGATAGTGCAGAAGTCAACTCCGGAGAAACTCACGACCATTATTAATAAACTTGTATTCAACCCAAGATTTAGAATAAATGAGACATAATTGAAAAAGAAGATTTCGGTGTTATCCCTGGGGTCAGGAAATCGCGTCGATCTATTAATTCGGTGGTACTATCCCATTACCTCTGTGAGCTAGCCGCGGCAATTGTTGCGAGCACAAACAACCAAAACAGTTCGTTACACCTGGCGCCCAAACTACAGCCGAATCAGAAATGGGATGCAAGTCCAAGGCAGCAACAGCCGAATCAGCAATGGACAGCAAGTCAGGGCAAGGACAAGTGGACAACCACTTATTATAATTAATCCTCCTCCCCTTCGCAGTGTTCTATCACGTCTAAAAGTAGTATACTTAATTGGAAACACTTCGGAGCTTAAGATGTCCGGTTTGATCCAATTTTCTCTAAAGTCTATAGTGTGAGATGCAACGGAAGAACTATCAGAATACAGTTTGGGAAGTTCACTACGTAACCCCTTAGTATTCTGATAAGTAAGTGTTAGTGAAGATATGAAGATGGATAAACGTTGATAGTGGAGAAGTCAACTCCGGCGAAACTCACGACCGTTATTAATAAACTTGTATTCAACCCAAGATTTAGAATAAATGAGACATAATTGAAAAAGAATATTTCGGTGTTATCCCTGGGGTCAGGAAATCGCGTCGATCTATTAATTCGGTGGTACTATCCCATTACCTCTGTGAGCTATCCGCGGCAATTGTTGCGAGCACAAACAACCAAAACAGTTCGTTACACCTGGCGCCCAAACTACAGCCGAATCAGAAACGGGATGCAAGTCCAAGGCAGCAACAGCCGAATCAGCAATGGACAGCAAGTCAGGGCAAGGACAAGTGGACAACCACTTATTATAATTAATCCTCCTCCCCTTCGCAGTGTTCTATCACGTCTAAAAGTAGTATACTTAATTGGAAACACTTCGGAGCTTAAGATGTCCGGTTTGATCCAATTTTCTCTAAAGTCTATAGTGTGAGGTGCATCGGAAGAACTATCAGTTCGTTACAGTTCGCAAAACAGTTCGTTACACCTGGCGCCCAAACTACAGCCGAATCAGAAATGGAATGCAAGTCCAAGGCAGCAACAGCCGAATCAGCAATGGACAGCAAGTCAGGGCAAGGACAAGTGGACAACCAGGAAATCACGTCGACCTAATAATTCGGTGGAACTATCCCATAACCTCTGTGAGCTAGCCGTGGCAATTGTTGCGAGCACAAACAACTAAAACAGTTCGTTACACCTGGCGCCCAAACTACAGCCGAATCAGAAATGGGATGCAAGTCCAAGGCAGCAACAGCCGAATCAGCAATGGACAGCAAGTCAGGGCAAGGACAAGTGGACAACCACTTATTATAATTAATCCTCCTCCCCTTCGCAGTGTTCTATCACGTCTGAAAGTGGTGTACCTAATTGGAAAAACTTCGGAGCTTAAGATGTCCGGATTGAACCAATTTTCTCTAAAGTCTATAATGTGAGATGCAATGGAAGAACTATCAGAATACAGTTTGGGAAGTTCACTACGTAACCCTTTAGTATTCTGATAAGTAAGTGTTAGTGAAGATATGAAGATGGATAAACGTTGATAGTGGAGAAGTCAACTCCGGAGAAACTCACGACCATTATTAATAAACTTGTATTCAACCCAAGATTTAGAATAAATGAGACATAATTGAAAAAGAAGATTTCGGTGTTATCCCTGGGGTCAGGAAATCGCGTCGATCCATTAATTCGGTGGTACTATCCCATTACCTCTGTGAGCTAGCCGCGGCAATTGTTGCGAGCACAAACAACCAAAACAGTTCGTTACACCTGGCGCCCAAACTACAGCCGAATCAGAAATGGGATGCAAGTCCAAGGCAGCAACAGCCGAATCAGCAATGGACAGCAAGTCAGGGCAAGGACAAGTGGACAACCACTTATTATAATTAATCCTCCTCCCCTTCGCAGTGTTCTATCAGGTCTAAAAGTAGTATACTTAATTGGAAACACTTCGGAGCTTAAGTTGTCCGGCTTGATCCAATTTTCTCTAAAGTCTATAGTGTGAGATGCAACGGAAGAACTATCAGAATACAGTTTGGGAAGTTCACTACGTAACCCTTTAGTATTCTGATAAGTAAGTGTTAGTGAAGACATGAAGATGGATAAACGTTGATAGTGGAGAAGTCAACTCCGGAGAAACTCACGACCATTATTTATAAACTTGTATTCAACCCAAGAATTAGAATAAATGAGACATAATTGTAAAAGAAGATTTCGGTGTTATTCCTGGGGTCAGGAAATCACGTCGACCTAATAATTCGGTGGTACTATCCCATAACCTCTGTGAGCTAGCCGCGGCAATTGTTGCGAGCACAAACAACTAAAACAGTTCGTTACACCTGGCGCCCAAACAACAGCCGAATCAGAAATGGGATGCAAGTCCAAGGCAGCAACAGCCGAATCAGCAATGGACAGCAAGTCAAGGCAAGGACAAGTGGACACCACGTATTATAATTAATCCTCGTCCACTTTTCAATGTTCTATCACGTATAAAAGTAGTGTACTTAGTTGGACTCTTCGGAGCTTAAAATCTCCGGCTTGAACCAAGTTTCTCTAAAGTCTATAATGTGAGATGCAAGGAAGAACTATCAGAAAGTTGGGAAGTTCACTACGTAACCCTTAGTATTCTGATAAGTAAGTGTTAGTGAAGACGTGAAGATGGACCAACGTTGATAGTGGAGAAGTCAACACCGGAGAAACTCACGACCGTTATTATTAAACTTGTATTGAACCCAAGATTTAGAATAAATGAGACATAATTGAAAAAGACGATTTCGGTGTTATTCCTGGGGTCAGGAAATCGCGTCGATCAATTAATTCAGTGGTATGATCCCATATCCTCTGTGAGCAAGCCGCGGCAATTGTTGCGAGCACAATCGACCAAAACAGTTCGTTACACCTGGCGCCCAAACAACAGCCGAATCAGAAATGGGATGCAAGTCCAAGGCAGCAACAGCCGAATCAGCAATGGACAGCAAGTCAAGGCAAGGACAAGTGGATAACCACTTATTATAATTAATCCACCTCCCCTTTTCAGTTTTCTATCACGTCTAAAAGTAGTGTACATAGTTGGGCTCTTCGGAGCTAAAGATCTCCGGCTTGAACCATGTTTCTCTAAAGTCTATAATGTGAGATGCAAAGGAAAAACTATCAGAATACAGTTTGGGAAGTTCACACCGTAACCCTTTAGTATTCTGATAAGTAAGTGTTAGTGAAAACATGAAGATGGACTAACGTTTATAGTGGAGGAGTCAGCTCCGGAGAAACTCAAAACCATTATTTATAAACTTGTATTCAACCCAAGATTTAGAATAAACGAGACATAATTGTAAAAGAAGATTTCGGTGTTATTCCTGGGGTCAGAAAATCACGTCGACCTAATAATTCGGTGGTACTATCCCATAATCTCTGTGAGCTAGCCGCAGAAATTTTTGCGAGCACAAACATCTAAAACAGTTCGTTACACCTGGCGCCCAAACAACAGCCGAATCAGAAATGGGATGCAAGTCCAAGGCAGCAACAGCCGAATCAGCAATGGACAGCAAGTCAAGGCAAGAACAAGTGGACAACCACTTATTATAATTAATCCTCCTCCCCTTTTCAGTGTTCTATCACGTCTAAAAGTAGTGTACTTAGTTGGACTCTTCGGAGCTTAAGATCTCCGGCTTGAACCAAGTTTCTCTAAAGTCTATAATGTGAGATGCAAAGGACGAACTATCAGAAAGTTGGGAAGTTCACTACGTAACCCTTTAGTATTCTGATAAGTAAGTGTTAGTAAAGACGTGAAGATGGACTAACGTTTATAGTGGAGGAGTCAGCTCCGGAGAAACTCAAAACCATTATTTATAAACTTGTATTCAACCCTAGATTTATAATAATTGAGACATAATTGTAAAAGACGATTTCGGTGTTATTCCTGGGGTCAGGAAATCGCGTCGATCTATTAATTCGGTGGTACTATCCCATTACCTCTGTGAGCTAGCCGCGGCAATTGTTGCGAGCACAAACAACCAAAACAGTTCGTTACACCTGGCGCCCAAACTACAGCCGAATCAGAAATGGGATGCAAGTCCAAGGCAGCAACAGCCGAATCAGCAATGGACAGCAAGTCAGGGCAAGGACAAGTGGACAACCACTTATTATAATTAATCCTCCTCCCCTTCGCAGTGTTCTATCAGGTCTAAAAGTAGTATACTTAATTGGAAACACTTCGGAGCTTAAGTTGTCCGGCTTGATCCAATTTTCTCTAAAGTCTATAGTGTGAGATGCAACGGAAGAACTATCAGAATACAGTTTGGGAAGTTCACTACGTAACCCTTTAGTATTCTGATAAGTAAGTGTTAGTGAAGACATGAAGATGGATAAACGTTGATAGTGGAGAAGTCAACTCCGGAGAAACTCACGACCATTATTTATAAACTTGTATTCAACCCAAGAATTAGAATAAATGAGACATAATTGTAAAAGAAGATTTCGGTGTTATTCCTGGGGTCAGGAAATCACGTCGACCTAATAATTCGGTGGTACTATCCCATAACCTCTGTGAGCTAGCCGCGGCAATTGTTGCGAGCACAAACAACTAAAACAGTTCGTTACACCTGGCGCCCAAACAACAGCCGAATCAGAAATGGGATGCAAGTCCAAGGCAGCAACAGCCGAATCAGCAATGGACAGCAAGTCAAGGCAAGGACAAGTGGACACCACGTATTATAATTAATCCTCGTCCACTTTTCAATGTTCTATCACGTATAAAAGTAGTGTACTTAGTTGGACTCTTCGGAGCTTAAAATCTCCGGCTTGAACCAAGTTTCTCTAAAGTCTATAATGTGAGATGCAAGGAAGAACTATCAGAAAGTTGGGAAGTTCACTACGTAACCCTTTAGTATTCTGATAAGTAAGTGTTAGTGAAGACGTGAAGATGGACCAACGTTGATAGTGGAGAAGTCAACACCGGAGAAACTCACGACCGTTATTATTAAACTTGTATTGAACCCAAGATTTAGAATAAATGAGACATAATTGAAAAAGACGATTTCGGTGTTATTCCTGGGGTCAGGAAATCGCGTCGATCAATTAATTCAGTGGTATGATCCCATATCCTCTGTGAGCAAGCCGCGGCAATTGTTGCGAGCACAATCGACCAAAACAGTTCGTTACACCTGGCGCCCAAACAACAGCCGAATCAGAAATGGGATGCAAGTCCAAGGCAGCAACAGCCGAATCAGCAATGGACAGCAAGTCAAGGCAAGGACAAGTGGATAACCACTTATTATAATTAATCCACCTCCCCTTTTCAGTTTTCTATCACGTCTAAAAGTAGTGTACATAGTTGGGCTCTTCGGAGCTAAAGATCTCCGGCTTGAACCATGTTTCTCTAAAGTCTATAATGTGAGATGCAAAGGAAAACTATCAGAATACAGTTTGGGAAGTTCACACCGTAACCCTTTAGTATTCTGATAAGTAAGTGTTAGTGAAAACATGAAGATGGACTAACGTTTATAGTGGAGGAGTCAGCTCCGGAGAAACTCAAAACCATTATTTATAAACTTGTATTCAACCCAAGATTTAGAATAAACGAGACATAATTGTAAAAGAAGATTTCGGTGTTATTCCTGGGGTCAGAAAATCACGTCGACCTAATAATTCGGTGGTACTATCCCATAATCTCTGTGAGCTAGCCGCAGAAATTTTTGCGAGCACAAACATCTAAAACAGTTCGTTACACCTGGCGCCCAAACAACAGCCGAATCAGAAATGGGATGCAAGTCCAAGGCAGCAACAGCCGAATCAGCAATGGACAGCAAGTCAAGGCAAGAACAAGTGGACAACCACTTATTATAATTAATCCTCCTCCCTTTTCAGTGTTCTATCACGTCTAAAAGTAGTGTACTTAGTTGGACTCTTCGGAGCTTAAGATCTCCGGCTTGAACCAAGTTTCTCTAAAGTCTATAATGTGAGATGCAAAGGACGAACTATCAGAAAGTTGGGAAGTTCACTACGTAACCCTTTAGTATTCTGATAAGTAAGTGTTAGTAAAGACGTGAAGATGGACTAACGTTTATAGTGGAGGAGTCAGCTCCGGAGAAACTCAAAACCATTATTTATAAACTTGTATTCAACCCTAGATTTATAATAATTGAGACATAATTGTAAAAGACGATTTCGGTGTTATTCCTGGGGTCAGGAAATCGCGTCGATCTATTAATTCGGTGGTACTATCCCATTACCTCTGTGAGCTAGCCGCGGCAATTGTTGCGAGCACAAACAACCAAAACAGTTCGTTACACCTGGCGCCCAAACTACAGCCGAATCAGAAACGGGATGCAAGTCCAAGGCAGCAACAGCCGAATCAGCAATGGACACCAAGTCAGGGCAAGGACAAGTGGACAACCACTTATTATAATTAATCCTCCTCCCCTTCGTAGTGTTCTATCACGTCTAAAAGTAGTATACTTAATTGGAAACACTTCGGAGCTTAAGATGTCCGGTTTGATCCAATTTTCTCTAAAGTCTATAGTGTGAGGTGCAACGGAAGAACTATCAGTTCGTTACAGTTCGCAAAACAGTTCGTTACACCTGGCGCCCAAACTACAGCCGAATCAGAAATGGAATGCAAGTCCAAGGCAGCAACAGCCGAATCAGCAATGGACAGCAAGTCAGGGCAAGGACAAGTGGACAACCAGGAAATCACGTCGACCTAATAATTCGGTGGAACTATCCCATAACCTCTGTGAGCTAGCCGTGGCAATTGTTGCGAGCACAAACAACTAAAACAGTTCGTTACACCTGGCGCCCAAACTACAGCCGTATCAGAAATGGGATGCAAGTCCAAGGCAGCAACAGCCGAATCAGCAATGGACAGCAAGTCAGGGCAAGGACAAGTGGACAACCACTTATTATAATTAATCCTCCTCCCCTTCGTAGTGTTCTATCACGTCTAAAAGTAGTATACTTAATTGGAAACACTTCTGAGCTTAAGATGTCCGGTTTGATCCAATTTTCTCTAAAGTCTATAGTGTGAGATGCAACGGAAGAACTATCAGAATACAGTTTGGGAAGTTCACTACGTAACCCTTTAGTATTCTGATAGGTAAGTGTTAGTGAAGACATGAAGATGGATAAACGTTGATAGTGGAGAAGTCAACTCCGGAGAAACTCACGACCATTATTTATAAACTTGTATTCAACCCAAGAATTAGAATAAATGAGACATAATTGTAAAAGAAGATTTCGGTGTTATTCCTGGGGTCAGGAAATCACGTCGACCTAATAATTCGGTGGTACTATCCCATAACCTCTGTGAGCTAGCCGCGGCAATTGTTGCGAGCACAAACAACTAAAACAGTTCGTTACACCTGGCGCCCAAACAACAGCCGAATCAGAAATGGGATGCAAGTCCAAGGCAGCAACAGCCGAATCAGCAATGGACAGCAAGTCAAGGCAAGGACAAGTGGACAACCACGTATTATAATTAATCCTCGTCCACTTTTCAATGTTCTATCACGTCTAAAAGTAGTGTACTTAGTTGGACTCTTCGGAGCTTAAGATCTCCGGCTTGAACCAAGTTTCTCTAAAGTCTATAATGTGAGATGCAAGGAAGAACTATCAGAAAGTTGGGAAGTTCACTACGTAACCCTTTAGTATTCTGATAAGTAAGTGTTAGTGAAGACGTGAAGATGGACCAACGTTGATAGTGGAGAAGTCAACACCGGAGAAACTCACGACCGTTATTATTAAAATTGTATTGAACCCAAGATTTAGAATAAATGAGACATAATTGAAAAAGACGATTTCGGTGTTATTCCTGGGGTCAGGAAATCGCGTCGATCTATTAATTCGGTGGTACTATCCCATAATCTCTGTGAGCTAGCCGCAGAAATTGTTGCGGGCACAAACATCTAAAACAGTTCGTTACACCTGGCGCCCAAACAACAGCCGAATCAGAAATGGGATGCAAGTCCAAGGCAGCAACAGCCGAATCAGCAATGGACAGCAAGTCAAGGCAAGAACAAGTGGACAACCACTTATTATAATTAATCCTCCTCCCCTTTTCAGTGTTCTATCACGTCTAAAAGTAGTGTACTTAGTTGGACTCTTCGGAGCTTAAGATCTCCGGCTTGAACCAAGTTTCTCTAAAGTCCATAATGTGAGATGCAAAGAAAGAACTATCAGAAAGTTGGGAAGTTCACTACATAACCCTTTAGTATTCTGATAAGTAAGTGTTAGTAAAGACGTGAAGATGGACTAACGTTTATAGTGGAGGAGTCAGCTCCGGAGAAACTCAAAACCATTATTTATAAACTTGTATTCAACCCAAGATTTAGAATAAATGAGACATAATTGAAAAAGAAGATTTCGGTGTTATCCCTGGGGTCAGGAAATCGCGTCGATCTATTAATTCGGTGGTACTATCCCATTACCTCTGTGAGCTAGCCGCGGCAATTGTTGCGAGCACAAACAACCAAAACAGTTCGTTACACCTGGCGCCCAAACTACAGCCGAATCAGAAATGGGATGCAAGTCCAAGGCAGCAACAGCCGAATCAGCAATGGACAGCAAGTCAAGGCAAGGACAAGTGGATAACCACTTATTATAATTAATACACCTCCCCTTTTCAGTTTTCTATCACGTCTAAAAGTAGTGTACATAGTTGGGCTCTTCGGAGCTAAAGCTCTCCGTCTTGAACCATGTTTCTCTAAAGTCTATAATGTGAGATGCAAAGGAAAAACTATCAGAATACAGTTTGGGAAGTTCACACCGTAACCCTTTAGTATTCTGATAAGTAAGTGTTAGTGAAAACATGAAGATGGACAAACGTTGATAGTGGAGGAGTCAACTCCGGCGAAACTCACGACCGTTATTATTAAACTTGTATTCAACCCTAGATTTATAATAATTGAGACATAATTGTAAAAGACGATTTCGGTGTTATTCCTGGGGTCAGGAAATCGCGACGATCTATTAGTTCGGTGGTACTATCCCATTACCTCTGTGAGCTTGCCGCGGCAATTGTTGCGAGCACAAAGAACCAAAACAGTTCGTTTCACCTGGCGCCCAAACTACAGCCGAATCAAAAACGGGATGCAAGTCCAAGGCAGCAACAGCCGAATCAGCAATGGACAGCAAGTCAGGGCAAGGACAAGTGGACAACCACTTATTATAATTAATCCTCCTCCCCTTCGCAGTGTTCTATCACGTCTAAAAGTAGTATACTTAATTGGAAACACTTCGGAGCTTAAGATGTCCGGTTTGATCCAATTTTCTCTAAAGTCTATAGTGTGAGATGCAACGGAAGAACTATCAGAAAGTTGGGAAGTTCACTACGTAACCCTTTAGTATTCTGATAAGTAAGTGTTAGTGAAGACGTGAAGATGGACAAACGTTGATAGTGGAGAAGTCAACACCGGAGAAACTCACGACCGTTATTAATAAACTTGTATTGAACCCAAGAATTAGAATAAATGAGACATAATTGTAAAAGAAGATTTCGGTGTTATTCCTGGGGTCAGGAAATCACGTCGACCTAATAATTCGGTGGTACTATCCCATAACCTCTGTGAGCTAGCCGCGGCAATTGTTGCGAGCACAAACAACTAAAACAGTTCGTTACACCTGGCGCCCAAACAACAGCCGAATCAGAAATGGGATGCAAGTCCAAGGCAGCAACAGCCGAATCAGCAATGGACAGCAAGTCAAGGCAAGAACAAGTGGACAACCACTTATTATAATTAATCCTCCTCCCCTTTTCAGTGTTCTATCACGTCTAAAAGTAGTGTACATAGTTGGGCTCTTCGGAGCTAAAGCTCTCCGTCTTGAACCATGTTTCTCTAAAGTCTATAATGTGAGATGCAAAGGAAAAACTATCAGAATACAGTTTGGGAAGTTCACTACGTAACCCTTTAGTATTCTGATAGGTAAGTGTTAGTGAAGACATGAAGATGGATAAACGTTGATAGTGGAGAAGTCAACTCCGGAGAAACTCACGACCATTATTTATAAATTTTTATTCAACCCAAGAATTAGAATAAATGAGACATAATTGTAAAAGAAGATTTCGGTGTTATTCCTGGGGTCAGGAAATCACGTCGACCTAATAATTCGGTGGTACTATCCCATAACCTCTGTGAGCTAGCCGCGGCAATTGTTGCGAGCACAAACAACTAAAACAGTTCGTTACACCTGGCGCCCAAACAACAGCCGAATCAGAAATGGGATGCAAGTCCAAGGCAGCAACAGCCGAATCAGCAATGGACAGCAAGTCAAGGCAAGAACAAGTGGACAACCACTTATTATAATTAATCCTCCTCCCCTTTTCAGTGTTCTATCACGTCTAAAAGTAGTGTACTTAGTTGGACTCTTCGGAGCTTAAGATCTCCGGCTTGAACCAAGTTTCTCTAAAGTCTATAATGTGAGATGCAAGGAAGAACTATCAGAAAGTTGGGAAGTTCACTACGTAACCCTTTAGTATTCTGATAAGTAAGTGTTAGTGAAGACGTGAAGATGGACAAACGTTGATAGTGGAGAAGTCAACACCGGAGAAACTCACGACCGTTATTAATAAACTTGTATTGAACCCAAGAATTAGAATAAATGAGACATAATTGTAAAAGAAGATTTCGGTGTTATTCCTGGGGTCAGGAAATCACGTCGACCTAATAATTCGGTGGTACTATCCCATAACCTCTGTGAGCTAGCCGCGGCAATTGTTGCGAGCACAAACAACTAAAACAGTTCGTTACACCTGGCGCCCAAACAACAGCCGAATCAGAAATGGGATGCAAGTCCAAGGCAGCAACAGCCGAATCAGCAATGGACAGCAAGTCAAGGCAAGGACAAGTGGACAACCACGTATTATAATTAATCCTCGTCCACTTTTCAATGTTCTATCACGTCTAAAAGTAGTGTACTTAGTTGGACTCTTCGGAGCTTAAGATCTTCGGCTTGAACCAAGTTTCTCTAAAGTCTATAATGTGAGATGCAACGGAAGAACTATCAGAAAGTTGGGAAGTTCACTACGTAACCCTTTAGTATTCTGATAAGTAAGTGTTAGTAAAGACGTGAAGATGGACTAACGTTTATAGTGGAGGAGTCAGCTCCGGAGAAACTCAAAACCATTAATTATAAACTTGTATTCAACCCAAGATTTAGAATAAATGAGACATAATTGAAAAAGAAGATTTCGGTGTTATCCCTGGGGTCAGGAAATCGCGTCGATCTATTAATTTGGTGGTACTATCCCATTACCTCTGTGAGCTAGCCGCGGCAATTGTTGCGAGCACAAACAACCAAAACAGTTCGTTACACCTGGCGCCCAAACTACAGCCGAATCAGAAATGGGATGCAAGTCCAAGGCAGCAACAGCCGAATCAGCAATGGACAGCAAGTCAAGGCAAGGACAAGTGGATAACCACTTATTATAATTAATACACCTCCCCTTTTCAGTTTTCTATCACGTCTAAAAGTAGTGTACATAGTTGGGCTCTTCGGAGCTAAAGCTCTCCGTCTTGAACCATGTTTCTCTAAAGTCTATAATGTGAGATGCAAAGGAAAAACTATCAGAATACAGTTTGAGAAGTTCACACCGTAACCCTTTAGTATTCTGATAAGTAAGTGTTAGTGAAAACATGAAGATGGACAAACGTTGATAGTGGAGGAGTCAACTCCGGCGTAACTCACGACCGTTATTATTAAACTTGTATTCAACCCTAGATTTATAATAATTGAGACATAATTGTAAAAGACGATTTCGGTGTTATTCCTGGGGTCAGGAAATCGCGTCGATCTATTAGTTCGGTGGTACTATCCCATTACCTCTGTGAGCTAGCCGCGGCAATTGTTGCGAGCACAAACAACCAAAACAGTTCGTTACACCTGGCGCCCAAACTACAGCCGAATCAAAAACGGGATGCAAGTCCAAGGCAGCAACAGCCGAATCAGCAATGGACAGCAAGTCAAGGCAAGAAAAAGTGGACAACCACTTATTATAATTAATCCTCCTCCCCTTCGCAGTGTTCTATCACGTCTAAAAGTAGTATACTTAATTGGAAACACTTCGGAGCTTAAGATGTCCGGTTTGATCCAATTTTCTCTAAAGTCTATAGTGTGAGATGCAACGGAAGAACTATCAGAATACAGTTTGGGAAGTTCACTACGTAACCCTTTAGTATTCTGATAGGTAAGTGTTAGTGAAGGCATGAAGATGGATAAACGTTGATAGTGGAGAAGTCAACTCCGGAGAAACTCACGACCATTATTTATAAATTTTTATTCAACCCAAGAATTAGAATAAATGAGACATAATTGTAAAAGAAGATTTCGGTGTTATTCCTGGGGTCAGGAAATCACGTCGACCTAATAATTCGGTGGTACTATCCCATAACCTCTGTGAGCTAGCCGCGGCAATTGTTGCGAGCACAAACAACTAAAACAGTTCGTTACTCCTGGCGCCCAAACAACAGCCGAATCAGAAATGGGATGCAAGTCCAAGGCAGCAACAGCCGAATCAGCAATGGACAGCAAGTCAAGGCAAGAAAAAGTGGACAACCACTTATTATAATTAATCCTCCTCCCCTTTTCAGTGTTCTATCACGTCTAAAAGTAGTGTACTTAGTTGGACTCTTCGGAGCTTAAGATCTCCGGCTTGAACCAAGTTTCTCTAAAGTCTATAATGTGAGATGCAAGGAAGAACTATCAGAAAGTTGGGAAGTTCACTACGTAACCCTTTAGTATTCTGATAAGTAAGTGTTAGTGAAGACGTGAAGATGGACAAACGTTGATAGTGGAGAAGTCAACACCGGAGAAACTCACGACGGTTATTAATAAACTTGTATTGAACCCAAGATTTAGAATAAATGAGACATAATTGAAAAAGACGATTTTGGTGTTATTCCTGGGGTCAGGAAATCGCGTCGATCAATTAATTCAGTGGTATGATCCCATATCCTCTGTGAGCAAGCCGCGGCAATTGTTGCTAGAACAATCGACCAAAACAGTTCGTTACACCTGGCGCCCAAACAACAGCCGAATCAGAAATGGGATGCAAGTCCAAGGCAGCAACAGCCGAATCAGCAATGGACAGCAAGTCAAAGCAAGAACAAGTGGACAACCACTTATTATAATTAATCCTCCTCCCCTTTTCAGTGTTCTATCACGTCTAAAAGTAGTGTACTTAGTTGGACTCTTCGGAGCTTAAGATCTCCGGCTTGAACCATGTTTCTCTAAAGTCTATAATGTGAGATGCAAAGGAAGAACTATCAGAAAGTTGGGAAGTTCACTACGTAACCCTTTAGTATTCTGATAAGTAAGTGTTAGTGAAGACGTGAAGATGGACTAACGTTTATAGTGGAGGAGTCAGCTCCGGAGAAACTCAAAACCATTATTTATAAACTTGTATTCAACCCAAGATTTAGAATAAACGAGACATAATTGTAAAAGAAGATTTCGGTGTTATTCCTGGGGTCAGGAAATCACGTCGACCTAATAATTCGGTGGTACTATCCCATAACCTCTGTGAGCTAGCCGCGGCAATTGTTGCGAGCACAAACAACTAAAACAGTTCGTTACACCTGGCGCCCAAACTACAGCCGAATCAGAAATGGGATGCAAGTCCAAGGCAGCAACAGCCGAATCAGCAATGGACAGCAAGTCAAGGCAAGGACAAGTGGATAACCACTTATTATAATTAATCCTCCTCCCCTTTTCAGTTTTCTATCACGTCTAAAAGTAGTGTACTTAGTTGGACTCTTCGGAGCTTAAGATGTCCGGTTTGATCCAATTTTCTCTAAAGTCTATAGTGTGAGATGCAACGGAAGAACTATCAGAATACAGTTTGGGAAGTTCACTACGTAACCCTTTAGTATTCTGATAAGTAAGTGTTAGTGAAGACGTGAAGATGGATAAACGTTTATAGTGGAGGAGTCAGCTCCGGAGAAACTCACAACCATTATTTATATATTTGTATTCAACCCATGATTTAGAATAAATGAGAAATAGTTGAAAAATAAGATATCGGTGTTTTTCTGGGGTTAGGAAATCGCGTCGATCTATTAATTCGGTGGTATGATCCCATATCCTCTGTGAGCTAGCCGCGGCAATTGTTGCGAGCACAAACAACTAAAACAGTTCGTTACACCTGGCGCCCAAACTACAGCCGAATCAGAAATGGGATGCAAGTCCAAGGCAGCAACAGCCGAATCAGCAATGGACAGCAAGTCACGGCAAGGACAAGTGGACAACCACTTATTATAATTAATCCTCCTCCCCTTCGCAGTGTTCTACCACGTCAAAAAGTATTGTACCTAATTGGAAAAACTTCGGAGCTTAGGATGTCCGGCTTGAACCCATTTTCTCTAAAGTCTATAGTGTGAGATGCAACGGAAGAACTATCAGAATACAGTTTGGGAAGTTCACTACGTAACCCTTTAGTATTCTGATAAGTAAGTGTTAGTGAAGACATGAAGATGGAAAAACGTTGATAGTGGAGGAGTCAACTCCGGCGAAACTCACGACCGTTATTATTAAACTTGTATTCAACCCTAGATTTATAATAATTGAGACATAATTGTAAAAGACGATTTCGGTGTTATTCCTGGGGTCAGGAAATCGCGTTAATCTATTGATTCAGTGGTACGATCCCATAACCTTTTTGGGTAGCCACGGCAATTGTTGCGAGTACAAAAAACCAAAACAGTTTGGTACTCCGGCGAAACTCACGACCGTTATTAATAAACTTGTATTCAACCCTAGATTTATAATAATTGAGACATAATTGTAAAAGACGATTTCGGTGTTATTCCTGGGGTCAGGAAATCGCTTAATCTATTGATTCAGTGGTACGATCCCATAACCTCCTTGGGTAGCCACGGCAATTGTTGCGAGTACAAACAACCAAAACAGTTCGTTACGCCTGGCACCCAAACTACAGCCGAATCAGAAATGGGATGCAAGTCCAAGGCAGCAACAGCCGAATCAGCAATGGACAGCAAGTCAAGGCAAGAACAAGTGGACAACCACTTATTATAATTAATCCTCCTCCCCTTTTCAGTGTTCTATCACGTCTAAAAGTAGTGTACTTAGTTGGACTCTTCGGAGCTTAAGATCTCCGGCTTGAACCATGTTTCTCTAAAGTCTATAATGTGAGATGCAAAGGAAGAACTATCAGAAAGTTGGGAAGTTCACTACGTAACCCTTTAGTATTCTGATAAGTAAGTGTTAGTGAAGACGTGAAGATGGACAAACGTTGATAGTGGAGAAGTCAACACCGGAGAAACTCACGACGGTTATTAATAAACTTGTATTGAACCCAAGATTTAGAATAAATGAGACATAATTGAAAAAGACGATTTCGGTGTTATTCCTGGGGTCAGGAAATCGCGTCGATCAATTAATTCAGTGGTATGATCCCATATCCTCTGTGAGCAAGCCGCGGCAATTGTTGCTAGAACAATCGACCAAAACAGTTCGTTACACCTGGCGCCCAAACAACAGCCGAATCAGAAATGGGATGCAAGTCCAAGGCAGCAACAGCCGAATCAGCAATGGACAGCAAGTCAAGGCAAGAACAAGTGGACAACCACTTATTATAATTAATCCTCCTCCCCTTTTCAGTGTTCTATCACGTCTAAAAGTAGTGTACTTAGTTGGACTCTTCGGAGCTTAAGATCTCCGGCTTGAACCATGTTTCTCTAAAGTCTATAATGTGAGATGCAAAGGAAGAACTATCAGAAAGTTGGGAAGTTCACTACGTAACCCTTTAGTATTCTGATAAGTAAGTGTTAGTGAAGACGTGAAGATGGACTAACGTTTATAGTGGAGGAGTCAGCTCCGGAGAAACTCAAAACCATTATTTATAAACTTGTATTCAACCCAAGAATTAGAATAAATGAGACATAATTGTAAAAGAAGATTTCGGTGTTATTCCTGGGGTCAGGAAATCACGTCGACCTAATAATTCGGTGGTACTATCCCATAACCTCTGTGAGCTAGCCGCGGCAATTGTTGCGAGCACAAACAACTAAAACAGTTCGTTACACCTGGCGCCCAAACAACAGCCGAATCAGAAATGGGATGCAAGTCCAAGGCAGCAACAGCCGAATCAGCAATGGACAGCAAGTCAAGGCAAGAAAAAGTGGACAACCACTTATTATAATTAATCCTCCTCCCCTTTTCAGTGTTCTATCACGTCTAAAAGTAGTGTACTTAGTTGGACTCTTCGTAGCTTAAGATCTCCGGCTTGAACCATGTTTCTCTAAAGTCTATAATGTGAGATGCAAAGGAAAAATTATCAGAATACAGTTTGGGAAGATCACACCGTAACCCTTTAGTATTCTGATAAGTAAGTGTTAGTGAAAACATGAAGATGGAAAAACGTTGATAGT
Organism: Drosophila atripex; assembly: GCA_035045925.1. NCBI lineage: Eukaryota > Metazoa > Arthropoda > Insecta > Diptera > Drosophilidae > Drosophila > Drosophila atripex. Next base: position 21,621,667 of record JAWNOP010000052.1, read on the forward strand.
GGAGGAGTCAACTCCGGCGAAACTCACGACCGTTATTATTAAACTTGTATTCAACCCTAGATTTATAATAATTGAGACATAATTGTAAAAGACGATTTCGGTGTTATTCCTGGGGTCAGGAAATCGCGTTACTCTATTGATTCAGTGGTACGATCCCATAACCTTTTTGGGTAGCCACGGCAATTGTTGCGAGTACAAAAAACCAAAACAGTTTGGTACTCCGGCGAAACTCACGACCGTTATTAATAAACTTGTATTCAACCCTAGATTTATAATAATTGAGACATAATTGTAAAAGACGATTTCGGTGTTATTCCTGGGGTCAGGAAATCGCTTAATCTATTGATTCAGTGGTACGATCCCATAACCTCCTTGGGTAGCCACGGCAATTGTTGCGAGTACAAACAACCAAAACAGTTCGTTACGCCTGGCACCCAAACTACAGCCGAATCAGAAATGGGATGCAAGTCCAAGGCAGCAACAGCCGAGTCAGCAATGGGCAGCAAGTCAAGGCAAGTACAAGTGGACAACCACTTATTATAATTAATCCTCCTCCCCTTCGCAGTGTTCTATCACGTCTAAAAGTGGTGTACTTAATTGGAAAAACTTCGGAGATTATGATCTCCGGCTTGAACCAAGTTTCTCTAAAGTCTATAATGTGTGATGCAAAGGAAGAACTATCAGAATACAGTTTGGAAAGTTCACTACGTAACCCTTTTGTATTCTGATAAGTAAGTGTTAGTGAAGACGTGAAGATGGACTAACGTTTATAGTGGAGGAGTCAGCTCCGGAGAAACTCAAAACCATTATTTATAAACTTGTATTCAACCCAAGATTTAGAATAAACGAGACATAATTGTAAAAGAAGATTTCGGTGTTATTCCTGGGGTCAGGAAATCACGTCGACCTAATAATTCGGTGGTACTATCCCATAATCTCTGTGAGCGAGCCGCAGAAATTGTTGCGAGCACAAACATCTAACACAGTTCGTTACTCCTGGCGCCCAAACAACAGCCGAATCAGAAATGGGATGCAAGTCCAAGGCAGCAACAGCCGAATCAGCAATGGACAGCAAGTCAAGGCAAGGACAAGTGGATAACCACTTATTATAATTAATCCACCTCCCCATTTCAGTTTTCTATCACGTCTAAAAGTAGTGTACTTAGTTGGACTCTTCGGAGCTAAAGATCTCCGGCTTGAACCATGTTTCTCTAAAGTCTATAATGTGTGATGCAAAGGAAGAACTATCAGAATACAGTTTGGAAAGTTCACTACGTAACCCTTTTGTATTCTGATAAGTAAGTGTTAGTGAAGACGTGAAGATGGACTAACGTTTATAGTGGAGGAGTCAGCTCCGGAGAAACTCAAAACCATTATTTATATATTTGTATTCAACCCATGATTTAGAATAAATGAGACATAATTGTAAAAGAAGATTTCGGTGTTATTCCTGGGGTCAGGAAATCACGTCGACCTAATAATTCGGTGGTACTATCCCATAACCTCTGTGAGCTAGCCGCGGCAATTGTTGCGAGCACAAACAACTAAAACAGTTCGTTACACCTGGCGCCCAAACTACAGCCGAATCAGAAATGGGATGCAAGTCCAAGGCAGCAACAGCCGAATCAGCAATGGACAGCAAGTCAAGGCAAGGACAAGTGGATAACCACTTATTATAATTAATCCACCTCCCCATTTCAGTTTTCTATCACGTCTAAAAGTAGTGTACTTAGTTGGACTCTTCGGAGCTAAAGATCTCCGGCTTGAACCATGTTTCTCTAAAGTCTATAATGTGAGATGCAAAGGAAGAACTATCAGAATACAGTTTGGGAAGTTCACTACGTAACCCATTAGAATTCTGATAAGTAAGTGTTAGTGAAGACGTGAAGATGGACTAACGTTTATAGTGGAGGAGTCAGCTCCGGAGAAACTCACAACCATTATTTATAAATTTGTATTCAACCCAAGATTTAGAATAAATGAGACATAATTGTAAAAGAAGATTTCGGTGTTATTCCTGGGGTCAGGAAATCACGTCGACCTAATAATTCGGTGGTACTATCCCATAACCTCTGTGAGCTAGCCGCGGCAATTGTTGCGAGCACAAACAACTACAACAGTTCGTCCCCCTCCCCATTTCAGTTTTCTATCACGTCTAAAAGTAGTGTACTTAGTTGGACTCTTCGGAGCTAAAGATCTCCGGCTTGAACCATGTTTCTCTAAAGTCTATAATGTGAGATGCAAAGGAAGAACTATCAGAATACAGTTTGGGAAGTTCACTACGTAACCCTTTAGTATTCTGATAAGTAAGTGTTAGTGAAGACATGAAGATGGATAAACGTTTATAGTGGAGGAGTCAGCTCCGGAGAAACTCACAACCATTATTTATATATTTGTATTCAACCCATGATTTAGAATAAATGAGACATAATTGTAAAAGAAGATATCGGTGTTTTTTCTGGGGTCAGGAAATCGCGTCGATCTATTAATTCGGTGGTATGATCCCATATCCTCTGTGAGCTGGCCGCGGCAATTGTTGCGAGCACAAACGACCAAAACAGTTCGTTACACCTGGCGCCCAAACTACAGCCGAATCAGAAATGGGATGCAAGTCCAAGGCAGCAACAGCCGAATCAGCAATGGACAGCAAGTCAAGGCAAGGACAAGTGGATAACCACTTATTATAATTAATCCACCTCCCCATTTCAGTTTTCTATCACGTCTAAAAGTAGTGTACTTAGTTGGACTCTTCGGAGCTAAAGATCTCCGGCTTGAACCATGTTTCTCTAAAGTCTATAATGTGAGATGCAAAGGAAGAACTATCAGAATACAGTTTGGGAAGTTCACTACGTAACCCATTAGAATTCTGATAAGTAAGTGTTAGTGAAGACGTGAAGATGGACTAACGTTTATAGTGGAGGAGTCAGCTCCGGAGAAACTCACAACCATTATTTATAAATTTGTATTCAACCCAAGATTTAGAATAAATGAGACATAATTGTAAAAGAAGATTTCGGTGTTATTCCTGGGGTCAGGAAATCACGTCGACCTAATAATTCGGTGGTACTATCCCATAACCTCTGTGAGCTAGCCGCGGCAATTGTTGCGAGCACAAACAACTACAACAGTTCGTTACACCTGGCGCCCAAACTACAGCCGAATCAGAAATGGGATGCAAGTCCAAGGCAGCAACAGCCGAATCAGCAATGGACAGCAAGTCAAGGCAAGGACAAGTGGATAACCACTTATTATAATTAATGCTCCTCCCCTTCGCAGTGTTCAATCACGTCTAAAAGTGGTGTACTTAATTGGAAAAACTTCGGAGCTTAAGATGTCCGGCTTGAACCAATTTTCTCTAAAGTCTATAGTGTCAGATGCAACGGAAGAACTATCAGAATACAGTTTGGGAAGTTCACTACGTAATCCTTTAGAATTCTGATAAGTAAGTGTTGGTGAAGACGTGAAGATGGACTAACGTTTATAGTGGAGGAGTCAGCTCCGGAGAAACTCACAACCATTATTTATAAACTTGTATTCAACCAACGATTTAGAATAAACGACACATAACTGTAAAAGAAGATTTCGGTGTTATTCCTGGGGTCAGGAAATCACGTCGACCTAATAATTCGGTGGTACTATCCCATAACCTCTGTGAGCTAGCCGCGGCAATTGTTGCGAGCACAAACAACTACAACAGTTCGTTACACCTGGCGCCCAAACTACAGCCGAATCAGAAATGGGATGCAAGTCCAAGGCAGCAACAGCCGAATCAGCAATGGACAGCAAGTCAAGGCAAGGACAAGTGGATAACCACTTATTATAATTAATCCACCTCCCCATTTCAGTTTTCTATCACGTCTAAAAGTAGTGTACTTAGTTGGACTCTTCGGAGCTAAAGATCTCCGGCTTGAACCATGTTTCTCTAAAGTCTATAATGTGAGATGCAAAGGAAGAACTATCAGAATACAGTTTGGGAAGTTCACTACGTAACCCTTTAGTATTCTGATAAGTAAGTGTTAGTGAAGACATGAAGATGGATAAACGTTTATAGTGGAGGAGTCAGCTCCGGAGAAACTCACAACCATTATTTATATATTTGTATTCAACCCATGATTTAGAATAAATGAGACATAATTGTAAAAGAAGATATCGGTGTTTTTTCTGGGGTCAGGAAATCGCGTCGATCTATTAATTCGGTGGTATGATCCCATATCCTCTGTGAGCTGGCCGCGGCAATTGTTGCGAGCACAAACGACCAAAACAGTTCGTTACACCTGGCGCCCAAACTACAGCCGAATCAGAAATGGGATGCAAGTCCAAGGCAGCAACAGCCGAATCAGCAATGGACAGCAAGTCAAGGCAAGGACAAGTGGATAACCACTTATTATAATTAATCCACCTCCCCATTTCAATTTTCTATCACGTCTAAAAGTAGTGTACTTAGTTGGACTCTTCGGAGCTAAAGATCTCCGGCTTGAACCATGTTTCTCTAAAGTCTATAATGTGAGATGCAAAGGAAGAACTATCAGAATACAGTTTGGGAAGTTCACTTCGTAACCCATTAGAATTCTGATAAGTAAGTGTTAGTAAAGACGTGAAGATGGACTAACGTTTATAGTGGAGGAGTCAGCTCCGGAGAAACTCACAACCATTATTTATAAACTTGTATTCAACCCAAGATTTAGAATAAACGACACATAACTGTAAAAGAAGATTTCGGTGTTATTCCTGGGGTCAGGAAATCACGTCGACCTAATAATTCGGTGGTACTATCCCATAATCTTTCTGAGCTAGCCGCAGAAATTGTTGCGAGCACAAACAACCAAAACAGTTCGTTACACCTGGCGCCCAAACAACAGCCGAATCAGAAATGGGATGCAAGTCCAAGGCAGCAACAGCCGAATCCGCAATGGACAGCAAGTCAAGGCAAGGACAAGTGGATAACCACTTATTATAATTAATCCACCTCCCCTTTTCAGTTTTCTATCTAGACTAAAAGTAGTGTACTTAGTTGGACTCTTCGGAGCTAAAGATCTCCGGCTTGAACCATGTTTCTCTAAAGTCTATAATGTGAGATGCAAAGGAAGAACTATCAGAATACTGTTTGGGAAGTTCACACCGTAACCCTTTAGTATTCTGATAAATAAGTGTTAGTGAAAACATGAAGATGGACAAACGTTGATAGTGGAGGAGTCAACTCCGGCGAAACTCACGACCGTTATTATTAAACTTGTATTCAACCCTAGATTTATAATAATTGAGACATAATTGTAAAAGACGATTTCGGTGTTATTCCTGGGGTCAGGAAATCGCGTTAATCTATTGATTCAGTGGTACGATCCCATAACCTCTTTGGGTAGCCACGGCAATTGTTGCGAGTACAAACAACCAAAACAGTTCGGTACTCCGGCGAAACTCACGACCGTTATTAATAAACTTGTATTCAACCCTAGATTTATAATAATTAAGACATAATTGTAAAAGACGATTTCGGTGTTATTCCTGGGGTCAGGAAATCGCTTAATCTATTGATTCAGTGGTACGATCCCATAACCTCTTTGGGTAGCCACGGCAATTGTTGCGAGTACAAACAACCAAAACAGTTCGTTACGCCTGGCACCCAAACTACAGCCGAATCAGAAATGGGATGCAAGTCCAAGGCAGCAACAGCCGAATCAGCAATGGACAGCAAGTCAAGGCAAGTACAAGTGGACAACCACTTATTATAATTAATCCTCCTCCCCCTCGCAGTGTTCTATCACGTCTAAAAGTGGTGTACTTAATTGGAAAAACTTCGGAGCTTCTGATCTCCGGCTTGAACCAAGTTTCTCTAAAGTCTATAATGTGAGATGCAAAGGAAGAACTATCAGAATACAGTTTGGAAAGTTCACTACGTAACCCTTTAGTATTCTGATAAGTAAGTGTTAGTGAAGACGTGAAGATGGACTAACGTTTATAGTGGAGGAGTCAGCTCCGGAGAAACTCAAAACCATTATTTATAAATTTGTATTCAACCCAAGATTTAGAATAAATGAGACATAATTGTAAAAGAAGATTTCGGTGTTATTCCTGGGGTCAGGAAATCACGTCGACCTAATAATTCGGTGGTACTATCCCATAATCTTTCTGAGCTAGCCGCAGAAATTGTTGCGAGCACAAACAACCAAAACAGTTCGTTACACCTGGCGCCCAAACAACAGCCGAATCAGAAATGGGATGCAAGTCCAAGGCAGCAACAGCCGAATCAGCAATGGACAGCAAGTCAAGGCAAGGACAAGTGGATAACCACTTATTATAATTAATCCACCTCCCCTTTTCAGTTTTCTATCTAGACTAAAAGTAGTGTACTTAGTTGGACTCTTCGGAGCTAAAGATCTCCGGCTTGAACCATGTTTCTCTAAAGTCTATAATGTGAGATGCAAAGGAAGAACTATCAGAATACTGTTTGGGAAGTTCACACCGTAACCCTTTAGTATTCTGATAAATAAGTGTTAGTGAAAACATGAAGATGGACAAACGTTGATAGTGGAGGAGTCAACTCCGGCGAAACTCACGACCGTTATTATTAAACTTGTATTCAACCCTAGATTTATAATAATTGAGACATAATTGTAAAAGACGATTTCGGTGTTATTCCTGGGGTCAGGAAATCGCGTTAATCTATTGATTCAGTGGTACGATCCCATAACCTCTTTGGGTAGCCACGGCAATTGTTGCGAGTACAAACAACCAAAACAGTTCGGTACTCCGGCGAAACTCACGACCGTTATTAATAAACTTGTATTCAACCCTAGATTTATAATAATTAAGACATAATTGTAAAAGACGATTTCGGTGTTATTCCTGGGGTCAGGAAATCGCTTAATCTATTGATTCAGTGGTACGATCCCATAACCTCTTTGGGTAGCCACGGCAATTGTTGCGAGTACAAACAACCAAAACAGTTCGTTACGCCTGGCACCCAAACTACAGCCGAATCAGAAATGGGATGCAAGTCCAAGGCAGCAACAGCCGAATCAGCAATGGACAGCAAGTCAAGGCAAGTACAAGTGGACAACCACTTATTATAATTAATCCTCCTCCCCCTCGCAGTGTTCTATCACGTCTAAAAGTGGTGTACTTAATTGGAAAAACTTCGGAGATTATGATCTCCGGCTTGAACCAAGTTTCTCTAAAGTCTATAATGTGAGATGCAAAGGAAGAACTATCAGAATACAGTTTGGAAAGTTCACTACGTAACCCTTTAGTATTCTGATAAGTAAGTGTTAGTGAAGACGTGAAGATGGACTAACGTTTATAGTGGAGGAGTCAGTTCCGGAGAAACTCAAAACCATTATTTATAAATTTGTATTCAACCCAAGATTTAGAATAAATGAGACATAATTGTAAAAGAAGATTTCGGTGTTATTCCTGGGGTCAGGAAATCACGTCGACCTAATAATTCGGTGGTATTATCCCATAATCTCTGTGAGCGAGCCGCAGAAATTGTTGCGAGCACAAACAACTAAAACAGTTCGTTACACCTGGCGCCCAAACAACAGCCGAATCAGAAATGGGATGCAAGTCCAAGGCAGCAACAGCCGAATCAGCAATGGACAGCAAGTCAAGGCAAGGACAAGTGGATAACCACTTATTATAATTAATCCACCTCCCCTTTTCAGTTTTCTATCACGTCTAAAAGTAGTGTACTTAGTTGGACTCTTCGTAGCTTAAGATCTGCGGCTTGAACCAAGTTTCTCTAAAGTCTATAGTGTGAGATGCAACGGAAGAACTATCAGAATACAGTTTGGGAAGTTCACTACGTAACCCTTTAGTATTCTGATAAGTAAGTGTTAGTGAAGACGTGAAGATGGACTAACTTTTATAGTGGAGGAGTCAGCTCCGGAGAAACTCAAAACCATTATTTATAAACTTGTATTCAACCCAAGATTTAGAATAAATGAGAAATAGTTGAAAAAGAAGATATCGGTGTTTTTTCTGGGGTCAGGAAATCGCGTCGATCTATTAATTCGGTGGTATGATCCCATATCCTCTGTGAGCTATGCGCGGCAATTGTTGCGAGCACAAACGACCAAAACAGTTCGTTACGCCTGACACCCAAACTACAGCCGAATCAGAAATGGGATGCAAGTCCAAGGCAGCAACAGCCGAATCAGCAATGGACAGCAAGTCAAGGCAAGGACAAGTGGACAACCACTTATTATAATTAATCCTCCTCCCATTTTCAGTGTTCTATCACGTCGAAAAGTAGTGTACTTAGTTGGACTCTTCGTAGCTTAAGATCTGCGGCTTGAACCAAGTTTCTCTAAAGTCTATAATGTGAGATGCAAAGGAAGAACTATCAGAATTCAGTTTGGGAAGTTCACTACGTAACCCTTTAGTATTCTAATAAGTAAGTGATAGTGAAGACATGAAGATGGATAAACGTTGATAGTGGAGAAGTCAACTCCGGAGAAACTCACGACCATTATTTATAAACTTGTATTCAACCCAAGATTTAGAATAAATGAGACATAACTGTAAAAGAAGATTTCGATGTTATTCCTGGGGTCAGGAAATCACGTCGACCTAATAATTCGTTGGTACTATCCCATAACCTCTGTGAGCTAGCCGCGGCAATTGTTGCGAGCACAAACAACTAAAACAGTTCGTTACACCTGGCGCCCAAACTACAGCCGAATCAGAAATGGGATGCAAGTCCAAGGCAGCAACAGCCGAATCAGCAATGGACAGCAAGTCAGGGCAAGGACAAGTGGACAACCACTTATTATATTTAATCCACCTCCCCTTTTCAGTTTTCTATCACGACTAAAAGTAGTGTACTTAGTTGGACTCTTCGGAGCTAAAGATCTCCGGCTTGAACCATGTTTCTCTAAAGTCTATAATGTGAGATGCAAAGGAAGAACTATCAGAATACTGTTTGGGAAGTTCACACCGTAACCCTTTAGTATTCTGATAAATAAGTGTTAGTGAAAACATGAAGATGGACAAACGTTGATAGTGGAGGAGTCAACTCCGGCGAAACTCACGACCGTTATTATTAAACTTGTATTCAACCCTAGATTTATAATAATTGAGACATAATTGTAAAAGACGATTTCGGTGTTATTCCTGGGGTCAGGAAATCGCGTTAATCTATTGATTCAGTGGTACGATCCCATAACCTCTTTGGGTAGCCACGGCAATTGTTGCGAGTACAAACAACCAAAACAGTTCGTTACGCCTGGCACCCAAACTACAGCCGAATCAGAAATGGGATGCAAGTCCAAGGCAGCAACAGCCGAATCAGCAATGGACAGCAAGTCAAGGCAAGGACAAGTGGATAACCACTTATTATAATTAATCCTCCTCCCCTTCGCAGTGTTCTATCACGTCTAAAAGTGGTGTACTTAATTGGAAAAATTTCGGAGATTATGATCTCCGGCTTGAACCAAGTTTCTCTAAAGTCTATAGTGTGAGATGCAACGGAAGAACTATCAGAATACAGTTTGGGAAGTTCACTACGTAACCCTTTAGTATTCTGATAAGTAAGTGTTAGTGAAGACGTGAAGATGCACTAACGTTTATAGTGGAGGAGTCAGCTCCGGAGAAACTCACAACCATTATTTATAAATTTGTATTCAACCCAAGATTTAGAATAAATGAGACATAATTGTAATAGAAGATTTCGGTGTTATGCCTGGGGTCAGGAAATAACGTCGACCTAATAATTTGGTGGTACTATCCCATAACCTCTGTGAGCTAGCCGCGGCAATTGTTGCGAGCACAAACAACTACAACAGTTCGTTACACCTGGCGCCCAAACTACAGCCGAATCAGAAATGGGATGCAAGTCCAAGGCAGCAACAGCCGAATCAGCAATGGACAGCAAGTCAAGGCAAGGACAAGTGGATAACCACTTATTATAATTAATCCACCTCCCCTTTTCAGTTTTCTATCACGTCTAAAAGTAGTATACTTAATTGGAAACACTTCGGAGCTTAAGATGTCCGGTTTGATCCAATTTTCTCTAAAGTCTATAGTGTGAGATGCAACGGAAGAACTATCAGAATACAGTTTGGGAAGTTCACTACGTAACCCTTTAGTATTCTGATAAGTAAGTGTTAGTGAAGACGTGAAGATGGATAAACGTTTATAGTGGAGGAGTCAGCTCCGGAGAAACTCACAACCATTATTTATAAATTTGTATTCAACCCAAGATTTAGAATAAATGAGACATAATTGTAAAAGAAGATTTCGGTGTTATTCCTGGGGTCAGGAAATCACGTCGACCTAATAATTCGGTGGTACTATCCCATAACCTCTGTGAGCTAGCCGCGGCAATTGTTGCGAGCACAAACAACTAAAACAGTTCGTTACACCTGGCGCCCAAACTACAGCCGAATCAGAAATGGGATGCAAGTCCAAGGCAGCAACAGCCGAATCAGCAATGGACAGCAAGTCAAGGCAAGGACAAGTGGATAACCACTTATTATAATTAATCCACCTCCCCTTTTCAGTTTTCTATCACGTCTAAAAAGTAGTATACTTAATTGGAAAAACTTCGGAGCTTAAGATGTCCGGCTTGAACCAATTTTCTCTAAAGTCTATAGTGTCAGATGCAACGGAAGAACTATCAGAATACAGTTTGGGAAGTTCACTACGTAACCCCTTAGAATTCTGATAAGTAAGTGTTGGTGAAGACGTGAAGATGGACTAACGTTTATAGTGGAGGAGTCAGCTCCGGAGAAACTCACAACCATTATTTATAAACTTGTATTCAACCCAAGATTTAGAATAAATGAGAAATAGTTGAAAAAGATGATATCGGTGTTTTTTCTGGGGTCAGGAAATCGCGTCGATCTATTAATTCGGTGGTATGATCCCATATCCTCTGTGAGCTAGCCGCGGCAATTGTTGCGAGCAAAAACGACCAAAACAGTTCGTTACGCCTGGCACCCAAACTACAGCCGAATCAGAAATGGGATGCAAGTCCAAGGCAGCAACAGCCGAATCAGCAATGGACAGCAAGTCAAGGCAAGGACAAGTGGACAACCACTTATTATAATTAATCCTCCTCCCATTTTCAGTGTTCTATCACGCCTAAAAGTAGTGTACTTAGTTGGACTCTTCGTAGCTTAAGATCTGCGGCTTGAACCAAGTTTCTCTAAAGTCTATAATGTGAGATGCAAAGGAAGAACTATCAGAATACAGTTTGGGAAGTTCACTACGTAACCCTTTAGTATTCTGATAAGTAAGTGTTAGTGAAGACATGAAGATGGATAAACGTTTATAGTGGAGGAGTCAGCTCCGGAGAAACTCACAACCATTATTTATAAACTTGTATTCAACCCAAGATTTAGAATAAATGAGACATAATTGTAAAAGACGATTTCGGTGTTATTTCTGGGGTCAGGAAATCGCTTAATCTATTGATTCAGTGGTACGATCCCATAACCTCTTTGGGTAGCCACGGCAATTGTTGCGAGTACAAACAACCAAAACAGTTCGTTACGCCTGGCACCCAAACTACAGCCGAATCAGAAATGGGATGCAAGTCCAAGGCAGCAACAGCCGAATCAGCAATGGACAGCAAGTCAAGGCAAGTACAAGTGGACAACCACTTATTATAATTAATCCTCCTCCCATTTTCAGTGTTCTATCACGTCTAAAAGTAGTGTACTTAGTTGGACTCTTCGTAGCTTAAGATCTGCGGCTTGAACCAAGTTTCTCTAAAGTCTATAGTGTGAGATGCAACGGAAGAACTATCAGAATACAGTTTGGGAAGTTCACTACGTAACCCTTTAGAATTCTGATAAGTAAGTGTTAGTGAAGACGTGAAGATGGACTAACTTTTATAGTGGAGGAGTCAGCTCCGGAGAAACTCAAAACCATTATTTATAAACTTGTATTCAACCCAAGATTTAGAATAAATGAGAAATAGTTGAAAAAGAAGATATCGGTGTTTTTTCTGGGGTCAGGAAATCGCGTCGATCTATTAATTCGGTGGTATGATCCCATATCCTCTGTGAGCTAGCCGCGGCAATTGTTGCGAGCACAAACGACCAAAACAGTTCGTTACGCCTGGCACCCAAACTACAGCCGAATCAGAAATGGGATGCAAGTCCAAGGCAGCAACAGCCGAATCAGCAATGGACAGCAAGTCAAGGCAAGGACAAGTGGACAACCACTTATTATAATTAATCCTCCTCCCATTTTCAGTGTTCTATCACGTCTAAAAGTAGTATACTTAATTGGAAACACTTCGGAGCTTAAGATGTCCGGTTTGATCCAATTTTCTCTAAAGTCTATAGTGTGAGATGCAACGGAAGAACTATCAGAATACAGTTTGGGAAGTTCACTACGTAACCCTTTAGTATTCTGATAAGTAAGTGTTAGTGAAGACGTGAAGATGGATAAACGTTTATAGTGGAGGAGTCAGCTCCGGAGAAACTCACAACCATTATTTATAAATTTGTATTCAACCCAAGATTTAGAATAAATGAGACATAATTGTAAAAGAAGATTTCGGTGTTATTCCTGGGGTCAGGAAATCACGTCGACCTAATAATTCGGTGGTACTATCCCATAACCTCTGTGAGCTAGCCGCGGCAATTGTTGCGAGCACAAACAACTAAAACAGTTCGTTACACCTGGCGCCCAAACTACAGCCGAATCAGAAATGGGATGCAAGTCCAAGGCAGCAACAGCCGAATCAGCAATGGACAGCAAGTCAAGGCAAGGACAAGTGGATAACCACTTATTATAATTAATCCACCTCCCCTTTTCAGTTTTCTATCACGTCTAAAAGTAGTATACTTAATTGGAAAAACTTCGGAGCTTAAGATGTCCGGCTTGAACCAATTTTCTCTAAAGTCTATAGTGTCAGATGCAACGGAAGAACTATCAGAATACAGTTTGGGAAGTTCACTTAGTAGTAACCCCTTAGAATTCTGATAAGTAAGTGTTGGTGAAGACGTGAAGATGGACTAACGTTTATAGTGGAGGAGTCAGCTGCGGAGAAACTCACAACCATTATTTATAAACTTGTATTCAACCCAAGATTTAGAATAAATGAGAAATAGTTGAAAAAGAAGATATCGGTGTTTTTTCTGGGGTCAGGAAATCGCGTCGATCTATTAATTCGGTGGTATGATCCCATATCCTCTGTGAGCTAGCCGCGGCAATTGTTGCGAGCAAAAACGTCCAAAACAGTTCGTTACGCCTGGCACCCAAACTACAGCCGAATCAGAAATGGGATGCAAGTCCAAGGCAGCAACAGCCGAATCAGCAATGGACAGCAAGTCAAGGCAAGGACAAGTGGACAACCACTTATTATAATTAATCCTCCTCCCATTTTCAGTGTTCTATCACGCCTAAAAGTAGTGTACTTAGTTGGACTCTTCGTAGCTTAAGATCTGCGGCTTGAACCAAGTTTCTCTAAAGTCTATAATGTGAGATGCAAAGGAAGAACTATCAGAATACAGTTTGGGAAGTTCACTACGTAACCCTTTAGTATTCTGATAAGTAAGTGTTAGTGAAGACATGAAGATGGATAAACGTTTATAGTGGAGGAGTCAGCTCCGGAGAAACTCACAACCATTATTTATAAACTTGTATTCAACCCAGGATTTAGAATAAATGAGACATAATTGTAAAAGACGATTTCGGTGTTATTTCTGGGGTCAGGAAATCGCTTAATCTATTGATTCAGTGGTACGATCCCATAACCTCTTTGGGTAGCCACGGCAATTGTTGCGAGTACAAACAACCAAAACAGTTCGTTACGCCTGGCACCCAAACTACAGCCGAATCAGAAATGGGATGCAAGTCCAAGGCAGCAACAGCCGAATCAGCAATGGACAGCAAGTCAAGGCAAGTACAAGTGGACAACCACTTATTATAATTAATCCTCCTCCCATTTTCAGTGTTCTATCACGTCTAAAAGTAGTGTACTTAGTTGGACTCTTCGTAGCTTAAGATCTGCGGCTTGAACCAAGTTTCTCTAAAGTCTATAGTGTGAGATGCAACGGAAGAACTATCAGAATACAGTTTGGGAAGTTCACTACGTAACCCTTTAGAATTCTGATAAGTAAGTGTTAGTGAAGACGTGAAGATGGACTAACTTTTATAGTGGAGGAGTCAGCTCCGGAGAAACTCAAAACCATTATTTATAAACTTGTATTCAACCCAAGATTTAGAATAAATGAGAAATAGTTGAAAAAGAAGATATCGGTGTTTTTTCTGGGGTCAGGAAATCGCGTCGATCTATTAATTCGGTGGTATGATCCCATATCCTCTGTGAGCTAGCCGCGGCAATTGTTGCGAGCACAAACGACCAAAACAGTTCGTTACGCCTGGCACCCAAACTACAGCCGAATCAGAAATGGGATGCAAGTCCAAGGCAGCAACAGCCGAATCAGCAATGGACAGCAAGTCAAGGCAAGGACAAGTGGACAACCACTTATTATAATTAATCCTCCTCCCATTTTCAGTGTTCTATCACGTCTAAAAGTAGTGTACTTAGTTGGACTCTTCGTAGCTTAAGATCTGCGGCTTGAACCAAGTTTCTCTAAAGTCTATAATGTGAGATGCAAAGGAAGAACTATCAGAATACAGTTTGGGAAGTTCACTACGTAACCCTTTAGTATTCTGATAAGTAAGTGATAGTGAAGACATGAAGATGGATAAACGTTGATAGTGGAGAAGTCAACTCCGGAGAAACTCACGACCATTATTTATAAACTTGTATTCAACCCAAGATTTAGAATAAATGAGACATAATTGTAAAAGAAGATTTCGATGTTATTCCTGGGGTCAGGAAATCACGTCGACCTAATAATTCGTTGGTACTATCCCATAACCTCTGTGAGCTAGCCGCGGCAACTGTTGCGAGCACAAACAACTAAAACAGTTCGTTACACCTGGCGCCCAAACTACAGCCGAATCAGAAATGGGATGCAAGTCCAAGGCAGCAACAGCCGAATCAGCAATGGACAGCAAGTCAGGGCAAGGACAAGTGGACAACCACTTATTATATTTAATCCACCTCCCCTTTTCAGTTTTCTATCACGACTAAAAGTAGTGTACTTAGTTGGACTCTTCGGAGCTAAAGATCTCCGGCTTGAACCATGTTTCTCTAAAGTCTATAATGTGAGATGCAAAGGAAGAACTATCAGAATACTGTTTGGGAAGTTCACACCGTAACCCTTTAGTATTCTGATAAATAAGTGTTAGTGAAAACATGAAGATGGACAAACGTTGATAGTGGAGGAGTCAACTCCGGCGAAACTCACGACCGTTATTATTAAACTTGTATTCAACCCTAGATTTATAATAATTGAGACATAATTGTAAAAGACGATTTCGGTGTTATTCCTGGGGTCAGGAAATCGCGTTAATCTATTGATTCAGTGGTACGATCCCATAACCTCTTTGGGTAGCCACGGCAATTGTTGCGAGTACAAACAACCAAAACAGTTCGTTACGCCTGGCACCCAAACTACAGCCGAATCAGAAATGGGATGCAAGTCCAAGGCAGCAACAGCCGAATCAGCAATGGACAGCAAGTCAAGGCAAGGACAAGTGGATAACCACTTATTATAATTAATCCTCCTCCCCTTCGCAGTGTTCTATCACGTCTAAAAGTGGTGTACTTAATTGGAAAAATTTCGGAGATTATGATCTCCGGCTTGAACCAAGTTTCTCTAAAGTCTATAGTGTGAGATGCAACGGAAGAACTATCAGAATACAGTTTGGGAAGTTCACTACGTAACCCTTTAGTATTCTGATAAGTAAGTGTTAGTGAAGACGTGAAGATGCACTAACGTTTATAGTGGAGGAGTCAGCTCCGGAGAAACTCACAACCATTATTTATAAATTTGTATTCAACCCAAGATTTAGAATAAATGAGACATAATTGTAAAAGAAGATTTCGGTGTTATTCCTGGGGTCAGGAAATCACGTCGACCTAATAATTTGGTGGTACTATCCCATAACCTCTGTGAGCTAGCCGCGGCAATTGTTGCGAGCACAAACAACTAAAACAGTTCGTTACACCTGGCGCCCAAACTACAGCCGAATCAGAAATGGGATGCAAGTCCAAGGCAGCAACAGCCGAATCAGCAATGGACAGCAAGTCAAGGCAAGGACAAGTGGATAACCACTTATTATAATTAATCCACCTCCCCTTTTCAGTTTTCTATCACGTCTAAAAGTAGTATACTTAATTGGAAACACTTCGGAGCTTAAGATGTCCGGCTTGAACCAATTTTCTCTAAAGTCTATAGTGTCAGATGCAACGGAAGAACTATCAGAATACAGTTTGGGAAGTTCACTACGTAACCCCTTAGAATTCTGATAAGTAAGTGTTGGTGAAGACGTGAAGATGGACTAACGTTTATAGTGGAGGAGTCAGCTCCGGAGAAACTCACAACCATTATTTATAAACTTGTATTCAACCCAAGATTTAGAATAAATGAGAAATAGTTGAAAAAGATGATATCGGTGTTTTTTCTGGGGTCAGGAAATCGCGTCGATCTATTAATTCGGTGGTATGATCCCATATCCTCTGTGAGCTAGCCGCGGCAATTGTTGCGAGCAAAAACGACCAAAACAGTTCGTTACGCCTGGCACCCAAACTACAGCCGAATCAGAAATGGGATGCAAGTCCAAGGCAGCAACAGCCGAATCAGCAATGGACAGCAAGTCAAGGCAAGGACAAGTGGACAACCACTTATTATAATTAATCCTCCTCCCATTTTCAGTGTTCTATCACGCCTAAAAGTAGTGTACTTAGTTGGACTCTTCGTAGCTTAAGATCTGCGGCTTGAACCAAGTTTCTCTAAAGTCTATAATGTGAGATGCAAAGGAAGAACTATCAGAATACAGTTTGGGAAGTTCACTACGTAACCCTTTAGTATTCTGATAAGTAAGTGTTAGTGAAGACATGAAGATGGATAAACGTTTATAGTGGAGGAGTCAGCTCCGGAGAAACTCACAACCATTATTTATAAACTTGTATTCAACCCAAGATTTAGAATAAATGAGACATAATTGTAAAAGACGATTTCGGTGTTATTTCTGGGGTCAGGAAATCGCTTAATCTATTGATTCAGTGGTACGATCCCATAACCTCTTTGGGTAGCCACGGCAATTGTTGCGAGTACAAACAACCAAAACAGTTCGTTACGCCTGGCACCCAAACTACAGCCGAATCAGAAATGGGATGCAAGTCCAAGGCAGCAACAGCCGAATCAGCAATGGACAGCAAGTCAAGGCAAGTACAAGTGGACAACCACTTATTATAATTAATCCTCCTCCCATTTTCAGTGTTCTATCACGTCTAAAAGTAGTTTACTTAGTTGGACTCTTCGTAGCTTAAGATCTGCGGCTTGAACCAAGTTTCTCTAAAGTCTATAGTGTGAGATGCAACGGAAGAACTATCAGAATACAGTTTGGGAAGTTCACTACGTAACCCTTTAGAATTCTGATAAGTAAGTGTTAGTGAAGACGTGAAGATGGACTAACTTTTATAGTGGAGGAGTCAGCTCCGGAGAAACTCAAAACCATTATTTATAAACTTGTATTCAACCCAAGATTTAGAATAAATGAGAAATAGTTGAAAAGAAGATATCGGTGTTTTTTCTGGGGTCAGGAAATCGCGTCGATCTATTAATTCGGTGGTATGATCCCATATCCTCTGTGAGCTAGCCGCGGCAATTGTTGCGAGCACAAACGACCAAAACAGTTCGTTACGCCTGGCACCCAAACTACAGCCGAATCAGAAATGGGATGCAAGTCCAAGGCAGCAACAGCCGAATCAGCAATGGACAGCAAGTCAAGGCAAGGACAAGTGGACAACCACTTATTATAATTAATCCTCCTCCCATTTTCAGTGTTCTATCACGTCTAAAAGTAGTATACTTAATTGGAAACACTTCGGAGCTTAAGATGTCCGGTTTGATCCAATTTTCTCTAAAGTCTATAGTGTGAGATGCAACGGAAGAACTATCAGAATACAGTTTGGGAAGTTCACTACGTAACCCTTTAGTATTCTGATAAGTAAGTGTTAGTGAAGACGTGAAGATGGATAAACGTTTATAGTGGAGGAGTCAGCTCCGGAGAAACTCACAACCATTATTTATAAATTTGTATTCAACCCAAGATTTAGAATAAATGAGACATAATTGTAAAAGAAGATTTCGGTGTTATTCCTGGGGTCAGGAAATCACGTCGACCTAATAATTCGGTGGTACTATCCCATAACCTCTGTGAGCTAGCCGCGGCAATTGTTGCGAGCACAAACAACTAAAACAGTTCGTTACACCTGGCGCCCAAACTACAGCCGAATCAGAAATGGGATGCAAGTCCAAGGCAGCAACAGCCGAATCAGCAATGGACAGCAAGTCAAGGCAAGGACAAGTGGATAACCACTTATTATAATTAATCCACCTCCCCTTTTCAGTTTTCTATCACGTCTAAAAGTAGTATACTTAATTGGAAAAACTTCGGAGCTTAAGATGTCCGGCTTGAACCAATTTTCTCTAAAGTCTATAGTGTCAGATGCAACGGAAGAACTATCAGAATACAGTTTGGGAAGTTCACTACGTAACCCCTTAGAATTCTGATAAGTAAGTGTTGGTGAAGACGTGAAGATGGACTAACGTTTATAGTGGAGGAGTCAGCTCCGGAGAAACTCACAACCATTATTTATAAACTTGTATTCAACCCAAGATTTAGAATAAATGAGAAATAGTTGAAAAAGAAGATATCGGTGTTTTTTCTGGGGTCAGGAAATCGCGTCGATCTATTAATTCGGTGGTATGATCCCATATCCTCTGTGAGCTAGCCGCGGCAATTGTTGCGAGCAAAAACGTCCAAAACAGTTCGTTACGCCTGGCACCCAAACTACAGCCGAATCAGAAATGGGATGCAAGTCCAAGGCAGCAACAGCCGAATCAGCAATGGACAGCAAGTCAAGGCAAGGACAAGTGGACAACCACTTATTATAATTAATCCTCCTCCCATTTTCAGTGTTCTATCACGCCTAAAAGTAGTGTACTTAGTTGGACTCTTCGTAGCTTAAGATCTGCGGCTTGAACCAAGTTTCTCTAAAGTCTATAATGTGAGATGCAAAGGAAGAACTATCAGAATACAGTTTGGGAAGTTCACTACGTAACCCTTTAGTATTCTGATAAGTAAGTGTTAGTGAAGACATGAAGATGGATAAACGTTTATAGTGGAGGAGTCAGCTCCGGAGAAACTCACAACCATTATTTATAAACTTGTATTCAACCCAGGATTTAGAATAAATGAGACATAATTGTAAAAGACGATTTCGGTGTTATTTCTGGGGTCAGGAAATCGCTTAATCTATTGATTCAGTGGTACGATCCCATAACCTCTTTGGGTAGCCACGGCAATTGTTGCGAGTACAAACAACCAAAACAGTTCGTTACGCCTGGCACCCAAACTACAGCCGAATCAGAAATGGGATGCAAGTCCAAGGCAGCAACAGCCGAATCAGCAATGGACAGCAAGTCAAGGCAAGTACAAGTGGACAACCACTTATTATAATTAATCCTCCTCCCATTTTCAGTGTTCTATCACGTCTAAAAGTAGTGTACTTAGTTGGACTCTTCGTAGCTTAAGATCTGCGGCTTGAACCAAGTTTCTCTAAAGTCTATAGTGTGAGATGCAACGGAAGAACTATCAGAATACAGTTTGGGAAGTTCACTACGTAACCCTTTAGAATTCTGATAAGTAAGTGTTAGTGAAGACGTGAAGATGGACTAACTTTTATAGTGGAGGAGTCAGCTCCGGAGAAACTCAAAACCATTATTTATAAACTTGTATTCAACCCAAGATTTAGAATAAATGAGAAATAGTTGAAAAAGAAGATATCGGTGTTTTTTCTGGGGTCAGGAAATCGCGTCGATCTATTAATTCGGTGGTATGATCCCATATCCTCTGTGAGCTAGCCGCGGCAATTGTTGCGAGCACAAACGACCAAAACAGTTCGTTACGCCTGGCACCCAAACTACAGCCGAATCAGAAATGGGATGCAAGTCCAAGGCAGCAACAGCCGAATCAGCAATGGACAGCAAGTCAAGGCAAGGACAAGTGGACAACCACTTATTATAATTAATCCTCCTCCCATTTTCAGTGTTCTATCACGTCTAAAAGTAGTGTACTTAGTTGGACTCTTCGTAGCTTAAGATCTGCGGCTTGAACCAAGTTTCTCTAAAGTCTATAATGTGAGATGCAAAGGAAGAACTATCAGAATACAGTTTGGGAAGTTCACTACGTAACCCTTTAGTATTCTGATAAGTAAGTGATAGTGAAGACATGAAGATGGATAAACGTTGATAGTGGAGAAGTCAACTCCGGAGAAACTCACGACCATTATTTATAAACTTGTATTCAACCCAAGATTTAGAATAAATGAGACATAATTGTAAAAGAAGATTTCGATGTTATTCCTGGGGTCAGGAAATCACGTCGACCTAATAATTCGTTGGTACTATCCCATAACCTCTGTGAGCTAGCCGCGGCAACTGTTGCGAGCACAAACAACTAAAACAGTTCGTTACACCTGGCGCCCAAACTACAGCCGAATCAGAAATGGGATGCAAGTCCAAGGCAGCAACAGCCGAATCAGCAATGGACAGCAAGTCAGGGCAAGGACAAGTGGACAACCACTTATTATATTTAATCCACCTCCCCTTTTCAGTTTTCTATCACGACTAAAAGTAGTGTACTTAGTTGGACTCTTCGGAGCTAAAGATCTCCGGCTTGAACCATGTTTCTCTAAAGTCTATAATGTGAGATGCAAAGGAAGAACTATCAGAATACTGTTTGGGAAGTTCACACCGTAACCCTTTAGTATTCTGATAAATAAGTGTTAGTGAAAACATGAAGATGGACAAACGTTGATAGTGGAGGAGTCAACTCCGGCGAAACTCACGACCGTTATTATTAAACTTGTATTCAACCCTAGATTTATAATAATTGAGACATAATTGTAAAAGACGATTTCGGTGTTATTCCTGGGGTCAGGAAATCGCGTTAATCTATTGATTCAGTGGTACGATCCCATAACCTCTTTGGGTAGCCACGGCAATTGTTGCGAGTACAAACAACCAAAACAGTTCGTTACGCCTGGCACCCAAACTACAGCCGAATCAGAAATGGGATGCAAGTCCAAGGCAGCAACAGCCGAATCAGCAATGGACAGCAAGTCAAGGCAAGGACAAGTGGATAACCACTTATTATAATTAATCCTCCTCCCCTTCGCAGTGTTCTATCACGTCTAAAAGTGGTGTACTTAATTGGAAAAATTTCGGAGATTATGATCTCCGGCTTGAACCAAGTTTCTCTAAAGTCTATAGTGTGAGATGCAACGGAAGAACTATCAGAATACAGTTTGGGAAGTTCACTACGTAACCCTTTAGTATTCTGATAAGTAAGTGTTAGTGAAGACGTGAAGATGCACTAACGTTTATAGTGGAGGAGTCAGCTCCGGAGAAACTCACAACCATTATTTATAAATTTGTATTCAACCCAAGATTTAGAATAAATGAGACATAATTGTAAAAGAAGATTTCGGTGTTATTCCTGGGGTCAGGAAATCACGTCGACCTAATAATTTGGTGGTACTATCCCATAACCTCTGTGAGCTAGCCGCGGCAATTGTTGCGAGCACAAACAACTAAAACAGTTCGTTACACCTGGCGCCCAAACTACAGCCGAATCAGAAATGGGATGCAAGTCCAAGGCAGCAACAGCCGAATCAGCAATGGACAGCAAGTCAAGGCAAGGACAAGTGGATAACCACTTATTATAATTAATCCACCTCCCCTTTTCAGTTTTCTATCACGTCTAAAAGTAGTATACTTAATTGGAAACACTTCGGAGCTTAAGATGTCCGGTTTGATCCAATTTTCTCTAAAGTCTATAGTGTGAGATGCAACGGAAGAACTATCAGAATACAGTTTGGGAAGTTCACTAGGTAACCCTTTAGTATTCTGATAAGTAAGTGTTAGTGAAGACGTGAAGATGGATAAACGTTTATAGTGGAGGAGTCAGCTCCGGAGAAACTCACAACCATTATTTATAAATTTGTATTCAACCCAAGATTTAGAATAAATGAGACATAATTGTAAAAGAAGATTTCGGTGTTATTCCTGGGGTCAGGAAATCACGTCGACCTAATAATTCGGTGGTACTATCCCATAACCTCTGTGAGCTAGCCGCGGCAATTGTTGCGAGCACAAACAACTAAAACAGTTCGTTACACCTGGCGCCCAAACTACAGCCGAATCAGAAATGGGATGCAAGTCCAAGGCAGCAACAGTCGAATCAGCAATGGACAGCAAGTCAAGGCAAGGACAAGTGGATAACCACTTATTATAATTAATCCACCTCCCCTTTTCAGTTTTCTATCACGTCTAAAAGTAGTATACGTAATTGGAAAAACTTCGGAGCTTAAGATGTCTGGCTTGAACCAATTTTCTCTAAAGTCTATAGTGTCAGATGCAACGGAAGAACTATCAGAATACAGTTTGGGAAGTTCACTACGTAACCCCTTAGAATTCTGATAAGTAAGTGTTGGTGAAGACGTGAAGATGGATAAACGTTTATAGTGGAGGAGTCAGCTCCGGAGAAACTCACAACCATTATTTATAAATTTGTATTCAACCCAAGATTTAGAATAAATGAGACATAATTGTAAAAGAAGATTTCGGTGTTATTCCTGGGGTCAGGAAATCACGTCGACCTAATAATTCGGTGGTACTATCCCATAACCTCTGTGAGCTAGCCGCGGCAATTGTTGCGAGCACAAACAACTAAAACAGTTCGTTACACCTGGCGCCCAAACTACAGCCGAATCAGAAATGGGATGCAAGTCCAAGGCAGCAACAGTCGAATCAGCAATGGACAGCAAGTCAAGGCAAGGACAAGTGGATAACCACTTATTATAATTAATCCACCTCCCCTTTTCAGTTTTCTATCACGTCTAAAAGTAGTATACGTAATTGGAAAAACTTCGGAGCTTAAGATGTCTGGCTTGAACCAATTTTCTCTAAAGTCTATAGTGTCAGATGCAACGGAAGAACTATCAGAATACAGTTTGGGAAGTTCACTACGTAACCCCTTAGAATTCTGATAAGTAAGTGTTGGTGAAGACGTGAAGATGGATAAACGTTTATAGTGGAGGAGTCAGCTCCGGAGAAACTCACAACCATTATTTATAAATTTGTATTCAACCCAAGATTTAGAATAAATGAGACATAATTGTAAAAGAAGATTTCGGTGTTATTCCTGGTGTCAGGAAATCACGTCGACCTAATAATTCGGTGGTACTATCCCATAACCTCTGTGAGCTAGCCGCGGCAATTGTTGCGAGCACAAACAACTAAAACAGTTCGTTACACCTGGCGCCCAAACTACAGCCGAATCAGAAATGGGATGCAAGTCCAAGGCAGCAACAGCCGAATCAGCAATGGACAGCAAGTCAAGGCAAGGACAAGTGGATAACCACTTATTATAATTAATCCACCTCCCCTTTTCAGTTTTCTATCACGTCTAAAAGTAGTATACTTAATTGGAAACACTTCGGAGCTTAAGATGTCCGGTTTGATCCAATTTTCTCTAAAGTCTATAGTGTGAGATGCAACGGAAGAACTATCAGAATACAGTTTGGGAAGTTCACTAGGTAACCCTTTAGTATTCTGATAAGTAAGTGTTAGTGAAGACGTGAAGATGGATAAACGTTTATAGTGGAGGAGTCAGCTCCGGAGAAACTCACAACCATTATTTATAAATTTGTATTCAACCCAAGATTTAGAATAAATGAGACATAATTGTAAAAGAAGATTTCGGTGTTATTCCTGGGGTCAGGAAATCACGTCGACCTAATAATTCGGTGGTACTATCCCATAACCTCTGTGAGCTAGCCGCGGCAATTGTTGCGAGCACAAACAACTAAAACAGTTCGTTACACCTGGCGCCCAAACTACAGCCGAATCAGAAATGGGATGCAAGTCCAAGGCAGCAACAGCCGAATCAGCAATGGACAGCAAGTCAGGGCAAGGACAAGTGGACAACCACTTATTATATTTAATCCACCTCCCCTTTTCAGTTTTCTATCACGACTAAAAGTAGTGTACTTAGTTGGACTCTTCGGAGCTAAAGATCTCCGGCTTGAACCATGTTTCTCTAAAGTCTATAATGTGAGATGCAAAGGAAGAACTATCAGAATACTGTTTGGGAAGTTCACACCGTAACCCTTTAGTATTCTGATAAATAAGTGTTAGTGAAAACATGAAGATGGACAAACGTTGATAGTGGAGGAGTCAACTCCGGCGAAACTCACGACCGTTATTATTAAACTTGTATTCAACCCTAGATTTATAATAATTGAGACATAATTGTAAAAGACGATTTCGGTGTTATTCCTGGGGTCAGGAAATCGCGTTAATCAATTGATTCAGTGGTACGATCCCATAACCTCTTTGGGTAGCCACGGCAATTGTTGCGAGTACAAACAACCAAAACAGTTCGTTACGCCTGGCACCCAAACTACAGCCGAATCAGAAATGGGATGCAAGTCCAAGGCAGCAACAGCCGAATCAGCAATGGACAGCAAGTCAAGGCAAGGACAAGTGGATAACCACTTATTATAACTAATCCTCCTCCCCTTCGCAGTGTTCTATCACGTCTAAAAGTGGTGTACTTAATTGGAAAAATTTCGGAGATTATGATCTCCGGCTTGAACCAAGTTTCTCTAAAGTCTATAGTGTGAGATGCAACGGAAGAACTATCAGAATACAGTTTGGGAAGTTCACTACGTAACCCTTTAGTATTCTGATAAGTAAGTGTTAGTGAAGACGTGAAGATGTACTAACGTTTATAGTGGAGGAGTCAGCTCCGGAGAAACTCACAACCATTATTTATAAACTTGTATTCAACCCAAGATTTAGAATAAATGAGACATAATTGTAAAAGAAGATTTCGGTGTTATTCCTGGGGTCAGGAAATCACGTCGACCTAATAATTTGGTGGTACTATCCCATAACCTCTGTGAGCTAGCCGCGGCAATTGTTGCGAGCACAAACAACTAAAACAGTTCGTTACACCTGGCGCCCAAACTACAGCCGAATCAGAAATGGGATGCAAGTCCAAGGCAGCAACAGCCGAATCAGCAATGGACAGCAAGTCAAGGCAAGGACAAGTGGATAACCACTTATTATAATTAATCCACCTCCCCTTTTCAGTTTTCTATCACGTCTAAAAGTAGTATACTTAATTGGAAACACTTCGGAGCTTAAGATGTCCGGTTTGATCCAATTTTCTCTAAAGTCTATAGTGTGAGATGCAACGGAAGAACTATCAGAATACAGTTTGGGAAGTTCACTAGGTAACCCTTTAGTATTCTGATAAGTAAGTGTTAGTGAAGACGTGAAGATGGATAAACGTTTATAGTGGAGGAGTCAGCTCCGGAGAAACTCACAACCATTATTTATAAATTTGTATTCAACCCAAGATTTAGAATAAATGAGACATAATTGTAAAAGAAGATTTCGGTGTTATTCCTGGGGTCAGGAAATCACGTCGACCTAATAATTCGGTGGTACTATCCCATAACCTCTGTGAGCTAGCCGCGGCAATTGTTGCGAGCACAAACAACTAAAACAGTTCGTTACACCTGGCGCCCAAACTACAGCCGAATCAGAAATGGGATGCAAGTCCAAGGCAGCAACAGTCGAATCAGCAATGGACAGCAAGTCAAGGCAAGAACAAGTGGATAACCACTTATTATAATTAATCCACCTCCCCTTTTCAGTTTTCTATCACGTCTAAAAGTAGTATACGTAATTGGAAAAACTTCGGAGCTTAAGATGTCTGGCTTGAACCAATTTTCTCTAAAGTCTATAGTGTCAGATGCAACGGAAGAACTATCAGAATACAGTTTGGGAAGTTCACTACGTAACCCCTTAGAATTCTGATAAGTAAGTGTTGGTGAAGACGTGAAGATGGACTAACGTTTATAGTGGAGGAGTCAGCTCCGGAGAAACTCACAACCATTATTTATAAACTTGTATTCAACCCAAGATTTAGAATAAATGAGAAATAGTTGAAAAAGAAGATATTGGTGTTTTTTCTGGGGTCAGGAAATCGCGTCGATCTATTAATTCGGTGGAATGATCCCATATCCTCTGTGAGCTAGCCGCGGCAATTGTTGCGAGCACAAACGACCAAAACAGTTCGTTACGCCTGGCACCCAAACTACAGCCGAATCAGAAATGGGATGCAAGTCCAAGGCAGCAACAGCCGAATCAGCAATGGACAGCAAGTCAGGGCAAGGACAAGTGGACAACCACTTATTATAATTAATCCTCCTCCCCTTTTCAGTGTTCTATCACGTCTAAAAGTGGTGTACTTAATTGGAAAAATTTCGGAGATTATGATCTCCGGCTTGAACCAAGTTTCTCTAAAGTCTATAGTGTGAGATGCAACGGAAGAACTATCAGAATACAGTTTGGGAAGTTCACTACGTAACCCTTTAGTATTCTGATAAGTAAGTGTTAGTGAAGACGTGAAGATGGACTAACGTTTATAGTGGAGGAGTCAGCTCCGGAGAAACTCAAAACCATTATTTATAAACTTGTATTCAACCCAAGATTTAGAATAAATGAGAAATAGTTGAAAAAGAAGATATCGGTGTTTTTTCTGGGGTCAGGAAATCGCGTCGATCTATTAATTCGGTGGTATGATCCCATATCCTCTGTGAGCTAGCCGCGGCAATTGTTGCGAGCACAAACAAACAAAACAGTTCGTTACACCTGGCGCCCAAACTACAGCCGAATCAGAAATGGGATGCAAGTCCAAGGCAGCAACAGCCGAATCAGCAATGGACAGCAAGTCAAGGCAAGGACAAGTTAACAACCACTTATTATAATTAATACTCCTCCCCTTTTCAGTGTTCTATCACGTCTAAAAGTAGTGTACTTAGTTGGACTCTTCTATAAGTCTATAATGTGAGATGCAAAGGAAGAACTATCAGAATACAGTTTGGGAAGTTCACTACGTTACCCTTAAGTATTCTGATAAGTAAGTGTTAGTGAAGACATGAAGATGGATAAACGTTGATAGTGGAGAAGTCAACTCCGGAGAAACTCACGACCATTATTTATAAACTTGTATTCAACCCAAGATTTAGAATAAATGAGACATAATTGTAAAAGAAGATTTCGGTGTTATTCCTGGGGTCAGGAAATCACGTCGACCTAATAATTCGGTGGTACTATCCCATAACCTCTGTGAGGTAGCCGCGGCAATTGTTGCGAGCACAAACAAACAAAACAGTTCGTTACACCTGGCGCCCAAACTACAGCCGAATCAGAAATGGGATGCAAGTCCAAGGCAGCAACAGCCGAATCAGCAATGGACAGCAAGTCAGGGCAAGGACAAGTGGACAACCACTTATTATAATTAATCCTCCTCCCCTTTTCAGTGTTCTATCACATCTAAAAGTAGTGTACTTAGTTGGACTCTTCGGAGCTAAAGGTCTCCGGCTTGAACTATGTTTCTCTAAAGTCTATAATGTGAGATGCAACGGAAGAACTATCAGAATACAGTTTGGGAAGTTCACTACGTAACCCTTTAGAATTCTGATAAGTAAGTGTTGGTGAAGACGTGAAGTTGGACTTACGTTTATAGTGGGGGAGTCAGCTCCGGAGAAACTCACAACCATTATTTATAAACTTGTATTCAACCCAAGATTTAGAATATATGAGACATAATTGAAAAAGAAGATTTCGGTGTTATTTTTTGGGTCAGGAAATCGCGTCGATCTATTAATTCGGTGGTACTATCCCATAACCTCTGTGAACTAGCCGCGGCAATTGTTGCGAGCACAAACAACCAAAACAGTTCGTTACACCTGGCGCCCAAACTACAGCCGAATCAGAAATGGGATGCAAGTCCAAGGCAGCAACAGCCGAATCAGCAATGGACAGCAAGTCAAGGCAAGGACAAGTTAACAACCACTTATTATAATTAATACTCCTCCCCTTTTCAGTGTTCTATCACGTCTAAAAGTAGTGTACTTAGTTGGAAAAACTTCGGAGCTTAAGATGTCCGGCTTGAACCAATTTTCTCTAAAGTCTATAGTGTGAGATGCAACGGAAGAACTATCAGAATACAGTTTGGGAAGTTCACTACGTAACCCTTTTGTATTCTGATAAGTAAGTGTTAGTGAAGACGTGAAGATGTACTAACGTTTATAGTGGAGGAGTCAGCTCCGGAGAAACTCACAACCATTATTTATAAACTTTTATTCAACCCAAGATTTAGAATAAATGAGACATAATTGTAAAAGAAGATTTCGGTGTTATTCCTGGGGTCAGGAAATCACGTCGACCTAATAATTTGGTGGTACTATCCCATAACCTCTGTGAGCTAGCCGCGGCAATTGTTGCGAGCACAAACAACTAAAACAGTTCGTTACACCTGGCGCCCAAACTACAGCCGAATCAGAAATGGGATGCAAGTCAAAGACAGCAACCGCCGAATCAGCAATGGACAGCAAGTCAAGGCAAGGACAAGTGGATAACCACTTATTATAATTAATCCTCCTCCCCTTTTCAGTGTTCTATCACATCTAAAAGTAGTGTACTTAGTTGGACTCTTCGGAGCTAAAGGTCTCCGGCTTGAACTATGTTTCTCTAAAGTCTATAATGTGAGATGCAACGGAAGAACTATCAGAATACAGTTTGGGAAGTTCACTACGTAACCCTTTAGAATTCTGATAGGTAAGTGTTGGTGAAGACGTGAAGTTGGACTAACGTTTATAGTGGGGGAGTCAGCTCCGGAGAAACTCACAACCATTATTTATAAACTTGTATTCAACCTAAGATTTAGAATAAATGAGACATAATTGAAAAAGAAGATTTCGGTGTTATTTTTTGGGTCAGGAAATCGCGTCGATCTATTAATTCGGTGGTACTATCCCATAATCTCTGTGAACTAGCCGCGGCAATTGTTGCGAGCACAAACAACCAAAACAGTTCGTTACACCTGGCGCCCAAACTACAGCCGAATCAGAAATGGGATGCAAGTCCAAGGCAGCAACAGCCGAATCAGCAATGGACAGCAAGTCAAGGCAAGGACATGTTAACAACCACTTATTATAATTAATACTCCTCCCCTTTTCAGTGTTCTATCACGTCTAAAAGTAGTGTACTTAGTTGGACTCTTCGGAGCTTAAGATCTCCGGCTTGAACCAAGTTTCTCTAAAGTCTATAGTGTGAGATGCAACGGTAGAACTATCAGAATACAGTTTGGGAATTCACTACGTAACCCTTTAGTATTCTGATAAGTAAGTGTTAGTGAAGACATGAAGATGGACAAACGTTGAAAGTGGAGGAGTCAGCTCCGGAGAAACTCAAAACCATTATTTATAAACTTGTATTCAACCCAAGATTTAGAATAAATGAGACATAATTGAAAAAGAAGATTTCGGTGTTATTTCTGGGGTCAGGAAATCACGTCGACCTAATAATTCGGTTGTACTATCCCATAGCCTCTGTGAGCTAGCCGCGGCAATCGTTGCGAGCACAAACAACCGAAACAGTTCTTTACGCCTGTCACCCAATCTACAGCCGAATCAGAAATGGGATGCAAGTCCAAGGCAGCAACAGCCGAATCAGCAATGGACAGCAAGTCAAGGCAAGGACAAGTGGACAACCACTTATTATAATTAATCCTCCTCCCATTTTCAGTGTTTTATCACGTCTAAAAGTAGTGTACTTAGTTGGACTCTTCGTAGCTTAAGATCTGCGGCTTGAACCAAGTTTCTCTAAGGTCTATAATGTGAGATGCAAAGGAAGAACTATCAGAATAGAGTTTGGGAAGTTCACTACGTAACCCTTTAGTATTCTGATAAGTAAGTGTTAGTGAAGACATGAAGATGGATAAACGTTGATAGTGAAGACGTCAACTCCGGAGAAACTCACGACCATTATTTATAAACTTGTATTCAACCCAAGATTTAGAATAAATGAGACATAATTGTAAAAGAAGATTTCGGTGTTATTCCTGGGGTCAGGAAATCACGTCGACCTAATAATTCGGTGGTACTATCCCATAACCTCTGTGAGCTAGCCGCGGCAATTGTTGCGAGCACAAACAACTAAAACAGTTCGTTACACCTGGCGCCCAAACTACAGCCGAATCAGAAATGGGATGCAAGTCCAAGGCAGCAACAGCCGAATCAGCAATGGACAGCAAGTCAAGGCAAGGACAAGTGGATAACCACTTATTATAATTAATCCTCCTCCCCTTTTCAGTGTTCTATCACATCTAAAATTAGTGTACTTAGTTGGACTCTTCGGAGCTAAAGGTCTCCGGCTTGAACCATGTTTCTCTAAAGTCTATAATGTGAGATGCAACGGAAGAACTATCAGAATACAGTTTGGGAAGTTCACTACGTAACCCATTAGAATTCTGATAAGTAAGTGTTAGTAAAGACGTGAAGATGGACTAACGTTTTTAGTGGAGGAGTCAGCTCCGGAGAAACTCACAACGATTATTTATAAACTTGTATTCAACCCAACATTTAGAATAAATGAGACATAATTGTAAAAGAAGATTTCGGTGTTATTCCTGGGGTCAGGAAATCACGTCGACCTAATAATTCGGTGGTACTATCCCATTACCTCTGTGAGCTAGCCGCGGCAATCGTTGCGAGCACAAACAACCAAAACAGTTCGTTACGCCTGGCACCCAATCTACAGCCGAATCAGAAATGGGATGCAAGTCCAAGGCAGCAACAGCCGAATCAGCAAAGGACAGCAAGTCAAGGCAAGGACAAGTGGACAACCACTTATTATAATTAATCCTCCTCCCCTTCGCAGTGTTCTATCACGTCTAAAAGTGGTGTACTTAATTGGAAAAACTTCGGAGCTTATGATCTCCGGCTTGAACCAAGTTTCTCTAAAGTCTATAATGTGAGATGCAAAGCAAAAGAACTTTCGGAATAAATTTGGGAAGTTCACTACGTTACCCTTTAGTATTCTGATAAGTAAGTGTTAGTGAAGACGTGAAGATGGACTAACGTTTATAGTGGAGGAGTCAGCTCCGGAGAAACTCAAATCCATTATTTATAAACTTGTATTCAACCCAAGATTTAGAATAAATGAGACATAATTGTAAAAGAAGATTTCGGTGTTATTCCTGGGGTCAGGAAATCACGTCGACCTAATAATTCGGTGGTACTATCCCATAACCTCTGTGAGCTAGCCGCGGCAATTGTTGCGAGCACTAACAACTAAAACAGTTCTGTTACACCTGGCGCCCAACCTACAGCCGAATCAGAAATGGGATGCAAGTCAAAGACAGCAACAGCCGAATCAGCAATGGACAGCAAGTCAAGGCAAGGACAAGTGGATAACCACTTATTATAATTAATCCTCCTCCCCTTTTCAGTGTTCTATCACATCTAAAATTAGTGTACTTAGTTGGACTCTTCGGAGCTAAAGGTCTCCGGCTTGAACCATGTTTCTCTAAAGTCTATAATGTGAGATGCAACGGAAGAACTATCAGAATACAGTTTGGGAAGTTCACTACGTAACCCATTAGAATTCTGATAAGTAAGTGTTAGTGAAGACGTGAAGATGGACTAACGTTTATAGTGGAGGAGTCAGCTCCGGAGAAACTCACAACCATTATATATAAACTTGTATTCAACCCAAGATTTAGAATAAATGAGACATAATTGAAAAAGAAGATTTCGGTGTTATTTCTTGGGTCAGGAAATCGCGTCGATCTATTAATTCGGTGGTACTATCCCATAACCTCTGTGAACTAGCCGCGGCAATTGTTGCGAGCACAAACAACCAAAACAGTTCGTTACACCTGGCGCCCAAACTACAGCCGAATCAGAAATGGGATGCAAGTCCAAGGCAGCAACAGCCGAATCAGCAATGGACAGCAAGTTAAGGCAAGGACAAGTGGACAACCACTTATTATAATTAATACTCCTCCCCTTTTCAGTGTTCTATCACGTCTAAAAGTAGTGTACTTAGTTGGACTCTTCGGAGCTTAAGATCTCCGGCTTGAACCAAGTTTCTCTAAAGTCTATAGTGTGAGATGCAACGGAAGAACTATCAGAATACAGTTTGGGAATTCACTACGTAACCCTTTTGTATTCTGATAAGTAAGTGTTAGTGAAGACATGAAGATGGACAAACGTTGATAGTGGAGGAGTCAACTCCGGCGAAACTCACGACCGTTATTATTAAACTTGTATTCAACCCTAGATTTATAATAATTGAGACATAATTGAAAAAGAAGATTTCGGTGTTATTTTTGGGGTCAGGAAATCACATCGACCTAATAATTCGGTTGTACTATCCCATAACCTCTGTGAGCTAGCCGCGGCAATCGTTGCGAGCACAAACAACCGAAACAGTTCTTTACGCCTGTCACCCAATCTACAGCCGAATCAGAAATGGGATGCAAGTCCAAGGCAGCAACAGCCGAATCAGCAATGGACAGCAAGTCAAGGCAAGGACAAGTGGACAACCACTTATTATTATTAATCCTCCTCCCCTTCGCAGTGCTCTATCACGTCTAAAAGTAGTGTACTTAGTTGGAAAAACTTCGGAGCTTATGATCTCCGGCTTGAACCAAGTTTCTCTAAAGTCTATAATGTGAGATGCAAAGCAAAAGAACTTTCGGAATAAATTTGGGAAGTTCACTACGTTACCCTTTAGTATTCTGATAAGTAAGTGTTAGTGAAGACGTGAAGATGGACTAACGTTTATAGTGGAGGAGTCAGCTCCGGAGAAACTCAAATCCATTATTTATAAACTTGTATTCAACCCAAGATTTAGAATAAATGAGACATAATTGAAAAAGAAGATTTCGGTGTTATTTCTGGGGTCAGGAAATCACGTCGACCTAATAATTCGGTGGTACTATCCCAAAACCTCTGTGAGCTAGCCGCGGCAATTGTTGCGAGCACAAACAACTAAAACAGTTCGTTACACCTGGCGCCCAAACTACAGCCGAATCAGAAATGGGATGCAAGTCCAAGGCAGCAACAGCCGAATCAGCAATGGACAGCAAGTCAAGGCAATTACAAGTGGACAACCACTTATTATAATAAATCCTCCTCCCCTTCGCAGTGTTCTATCACTTCTAAAAGTGGTGAACTTAATTGGAAAAACTTCGGAGCTTAAGATGTCCGGCTTGAACCAATTTTCTCTAAAGTCTATAGTGTGAGATGCAACGGAAGAACTATCAGAATACAGTTTGGGAAGTTCACTACGTAACCCTTTAGTATTCTGATAAGTATGTGTTAGTGAAGACGTGAAGATGGACTAAGGTTTATAGTGGAGGAGGCAGCTCCGGAGAAACTCACAACCATTATTTATAAACTTGTATTCAACCCAAGATTTAGAATAAATGAGACATAATTGTAAAAGAAGATTTCGGTGTTATTCCTGGGGTCAGGAAATCACGTCGACCTAATAATTCGGTGGTACTATCCCATAACCTCTGTGAGCTAGCCGCGGCAATTGTTGCGAGCACAAACAACTAAAACAGTTCGTTACACCTGGCGCCCAAACTACAGCCGAATCAGAAATGGGATGCAAGTCCAAGGCAGCAACAGCCGAATCAGCAATGGACAGCAAGTCAGGGCAAGGACAAGTGGACAACCACTTATTATAATTAATCCTCCTCCCCTTCGCAGTGTTCTACCACGTCAAAAAGTATTGTACCTAATTGGAAAAACTTCGGAGCTTAAGATGTCCGGCTTGAACCAATTTTCTCTAAAGTCTATAGTGTGAGATGCATCGGAAGAACTATCAGAATACAGTTTGGGAAGTTCACTACGTAACCCTTTAGTATTCTGATAAGTAAGTGTTAGTGAAGACATGAAGATGGATAAACGTTTATAGTGGAGGAGTCAGCTCCGGAGAAACTCACAACCATTATTTATAAACTTGTATTCAACCCAAGATTTAGAATAAATGAGACATAATTGTAAAAGAAGATTTCGGTGTTATTCCTGGGGTCAGGAAATCACGTCGACCTAATAATTCGGTGGTACTATCCCATAACCTCTGTGAGCTAGCCGCGGCAATTGTTGCGAGCACAAACAACTAAAACAGTTCGTTACACCTGGCGCCCAAACTACAGCCGAATCAGAAATGGGATGCAAGTCAAAGACAGCAACAGCCGAATCAGCAATGGACAGCAAGTCAAGGCAAGGACAAGTGGATAACCACTTATTATAATTAATCCTCCTCCCCTTTTCAGTGTTCTATCACATCTAAAATTAGTGTACTTAGTTGGACTCTTCGGAGCTAAAGGTCTCCGGCTTGAACCATGTTTCTCTAAAGTCTATAATGTGAGATGCAACGGAAGAACTATCAGAATACAGTTTGGGAAGTTCACTACGTAACCCATTAGAATTCTGATAAGTAAGTGTTAGTAAAGACGTGAAGATGGACTAACGTTTTTAGTGGAGGAGTCAGCTCCGGAGAAACTCACAACGATTATTTATAAACTTGTATTCAACCCAACATTTAGAATAAATGAGACATAATTGTAAAAGAAGATTTCGGTGTTATTCCTGGGGTCAGGAAATCACGTCGACCTAATAATTCGGTGGTACTATCCCATTACCTCTGTGAGCTAGCCGCGGCAATCGTTGCGAGCACAAACAACCAAAACAGTTCGTTACGCCTGGCACCCAATCTACAGCCGAATCAGAAATGGGATGCAAGTCCAAGGCAGCAACAGCCGAATCAGCAAAGGACAGCAAGTCAAGGCAAGGACAAGTGGACAACCACTTATTATAATTAATCCTCCTCCCCTTCGCAGTGTTCTATCACGTCTAAAAGTGGTGTACTTAATTGGAAAAACTTCGGAGCTTATGATCTCCGGCTTGAACCAAGTTTCTCTAATGTCTATAATGTGAGATGCAAAGCAAAAGAACTTTCGGAATAAATTTGGGAAGTTCACTACGTTACCCTTTAGTATTCTGATAAGTAAGTGTTAGTGAAGACGTGAAGATGGACTAACGTTTATAGTGGAGGAGTCAGCTCCGGAGAAACTCAAATCCATTATTTATAAACTTGTATTCAACCCAAGATTTAGAATAAATGAGACATAATTGTAAAAGAAGATTTCGGTGTTATTCCTGGGGTCAGGAAATCACGTCGACCTAATAATTCGGTGGTACTATCCCATAA
Source organism: Drosophila atripex (assembly GCA_035045925.1). Classification (NCBI taxonomy): domain Eukaryota; kingdom Metazoa; phylum Arthropoda; class Insecta; order Diptera; family Drosophilidae; genus Drosophila; species Drosophila atripex. The sequence goes on from JAWNOP010000052.1 coordinate 21,656,919, forward strand.
CCTCTGTGAGCTAGCCGCGGCAATTGTTGCGAGCACTAACAACTAAAACAGTTCGTTACACCTGGCGCCCAAACTACAGCCGAATCAGAAATGGGATGCAAGTCAAAGACAGCAACAGCCGAATCAGCAATGGACAGCAAGTCAAGGCAAGGACAAGTGGATAACCACTTATTATAATTAATCCTCCTCCCCTTTTCAGTGTTCTATCACATCTAAAATTAGTGTACTTAGTTGGACTCTTCGGAGCTAAAGGTCTCCGGCTTGAACCATGTTTCTCTAAAGTCTATAATGTGAGATGCAACGGAAGAACTATCAGAATACAGTTTGGGAAGTTCACTACGTAACCCATTAGAATTCTGATAAGTAAGTGTTAGTGAAGACGTGAAGATGGACTAACGTTTATAGTGGAGGAGTCAGCTCCGGAGAAACTCACAACCATTATATATAAACTTGTATTCAACCCAAGATTTAGAATAAATGAGACATAATTGAATAAGAAGATTTCGGTGTTATTTCTTGGGTCAGGAAATCGCGTCGATCTATTAATTCGGTGGTACTATCCCATAACCTCTGTGAACTAGCCGCGGCAATTGTTGCGAGCACAAACAACCAAAACAGTTCGTTACACCTGGCGCCCAAACTACAGCCGAATCAGAAATGGGATGCAAGTCCAAGGCAGCAACAGCCGAATCAGCAATGGACAGCAAGTTAAGGCAAGGACAAGTGGACAACCACTTATTATAATTAATACTCCTCCCCTTTTCAGTGTTCTATCACGTCTAAAAGTAGTGTACTTAGTTGGACTCTTCGGAGCTTAAGATCTCCGGCTTGAACCAAGTTTCTCTAAAGTCTATAGTGTGAGATGCAACGGAAGAACTATCAGAATACAGATTGGGAATTCACTACGTAACCCTTTAGTATTCTGATAAGTGAGTGTTAGTGAAGACATGAAGATGGACAAACGTTGATAGTGGAGGAGTCAACTCCGGCGAAACTCACGACCGTTATTATTAAACTTGTATTCAACCCTAGATTTATAATAATTGAGACATAATTGAAAAAGAAGATTTCGGTGTTATTTTTGGGGTCAGGAAATCACGTCGACCTAATAATTCGGTTGTACTATCCCATAACCTCTGTGAGCTAGCCGCGGCAATCGTTGCGAGCACAAACAACCGAAACAGTTCTTTACGCCTGTCACCCAATCTACAGCCGAATCAGAAATGGGATGCAAGTCCAAGGCAGCAACAGCCAAATCAGCAATGGACAGCAAGTCAAGGCAAGGACAAGTGGACAACCACTTATTATTATTAATCCTCCTCCCCTTCGCAGTGCTCTATCACGTCTAAAAGTGGTGTACTTAGTTGGAAAAACTTCGGAGCTTATGATCTCCGGCTTGAACCAAGTTTCTCTAAAGTCTATAATGTGAGATGCAAAGCAAAAGAACTTTCGGAATAAATTTGGGAAGTTCACTACGTTACCCTTTAGTATTCTGATAAGTAAGTGTTAGTGAAGACGTGAAGATGGACTAACGTTTATAGTGGAGGAGTCAGCTCCGGAGAAACTCAAATCCATTATTTATAAACTTGTATTCAACCCAAGATTTAGAATAAATGAGACATAATTGAAAAAGAAGATTTCGGTGTTATTTCTGGGGTCAGGAAATCACGTCGACCTAATAATTCGGTGGTACTATCCCATAACCTCTGTGAGCTAGCCGCGGCAATCGTTGCGAGCACAAACAACCAAAACAGTTCGTTACGCCTGGCACCCAATCTACAGCCGAATCAGAAATGGGATGCAAGTCCAAGGCAGCAACAGCCGAATCAGCAATGGACAGCAAGTCAAGGCAAGTACAAGTGGACAACCACTTATTATAATTAATCCTCCTCCCCCTTCGCAGTGTTCTATCACGTCTAAAAGTGGTGTACTTAATTGTCAAAACTTCGGAGCTTATGATCTCCGGCTTGAACCAAGTTTCTCTATAGTCTATAGTGTGAGATGCAACGGAAGAACTATCAGAATACAGTTTGGGAAGTTCACTACGTAACCCTTTAGTATTCTGATAAGTATGTGTTAGTGAAGACGTGAAGATGGACTAAGGTTTATAGTGGAGGAGGCAGCTCCGGAGAAACTCACAACCATTATTTATAAACTTGTATTCAACCCAAGATTTAGAATAAATGAGACATAATTGTAAAAGAAGATTTCGGTGTTATTCCTGGGGTCAGGAAATCACGTCGACCTAATAATTCGGTGGTACTATCCCATAACCTCTGTGAGCTAGCCGCGGCAATCGTTGCGAGCACAAACAACCAAAACAGTTCGTTACGCCTGGCACCCAATCTACAGCCGAATCAGAAATGGGATGCAAGTCCAAGGCAGCAACAGCCCAATCAGCAATGGACAGCAAGTCAAGGCAAGTACAAGTGGACAACCACTTATTATAATTAATCCTCCTCCCCCTTCGCAGTGTTCTATCACGTCTAAAAGTGGTGTACTTAATTGTCAAAACTTCGGAGCTTATGATCTCCGGCTTGAACCAAGTTTCTCTAAAGTCTATAATGTGAGATGCATCGGAAGAACTATCAGAATACAGTTTGGGAAGTTCACTACGTAACCCTTTAGTATTCTGATAAGTAAGTGTTAGTGAAGACGTGAAGATGGACTAACGTTTATAGTGGAGGAGTTAACTACGGCGAAGCTCACGACCGTTATTAATAAACTTGTATTCAACCCAAGATTTAGAATAATTGAGACATAATTGAAAAAGAAGATTTCAGTGTTATTTCTTGGGTCAGGAAATCGCGTCGATCTATTAATTCGGTGGTACTATCCCATAACCTCTGTGAACTAGCCGCGGCAATTGTTGCGAGCACAAACAACCAAAACAGTTCGTTACACCTGGCGCCCAAACTACAGCCGAATCAGAAATGGGATGCAAGTCCAAGGCAGCAACAGCCGAATCAGCAATGGACAGCAAGTCAAGGCAGGGACAAGTGGACAACCACTTATTATAATTAATCCTCCTCCCCTTTTCAGTGTTCTATCACGTCTAAAAGTAGTATACTTTGTTGGACTCTTCGGAGCTTAAGATCTGCGGCTTGAACCAAGTTTCTCTAAAGTCTATAATGTGAGATGCAAAGCAAAAGAACTTTCGGAATAAATTTGGGAAGTTCACTACGTAACCCTTTAGTATTCTGATAAGTAAGTGTTAGTAAAGACATGAAGATGGACAAACGTTGATAGTGGAGGAGTTAACTACGGCGAAGCTCACGACCGTTATTAATAAACTTGTATTCAACCCAAGATTTAGAATAATTGAGACATAATTGTAAAAGAAGATTTCGGTGTTATTCCTGGGGTCAGGAAATCACGTCAACATAATAATTCGGTTGTACTATCCCATAACCTCTGTGAGCTAGCCGCGGCAATTGTTGCGAGCACAAACAACTAAAACAGTTCGTTACACCTGGCGCCCAAACTACAGCCGAATCAGAAATGGGATGCAAGTCCAAGGCAGCAACAACCGAATCAGCAATGGACAACAAGTCAAGGCAAGGACAAGTGGACAACCACTTATAATAAGTAATCCTCCTCCCATTTTTAGTTTTCTATCACGTCTAAAAGTAGTGTACTTTGTTGGACTCTTCGTAGCTTAAGATCTGCGGCTTGAACCAAGTTTCTCCAAAGTCTATAATGTGAGATGCAAAGGAAGAACTATCAGAATACAGTTTGGGAAGTTCACTACGTAACCCTTTAGTATTCTGATAAGTAAGTGTTAGTGAAGACGTGAAGATGGACTAACGTTTATAGTGGAGGAGTCAGCTCCGGAGAAACTCAAAACCATTATTTATAAACTTGTATTCAACCCAAGATTTAGAATAAATGAGACATAATTGAAAAAGAAGATTTCGGTGTTATTTCTTGGGTCAGGAAATCGCGTCGATCTATTAATTCGGTGGTACTATCCCATAACCTCTGTGAGCTAGGCGCGGCAATTGTTGCGAGCACAAACAATCAAAACAGTTCGTTACACCTGGCGCCCAAACTACAGCCGAATCAGAAATGGGATGCAAGTCCAAGGCAGCAACAGCCGAATCAGCAATGGACAGCAAGTCAAGGCAAGTACAAGTGGACAACCACTTATTTTATTAAATCCTTCTCCCCTTCGCAGTGTTCTATCACGTCTAAAAGTGGTGTACTTAATTGGAAAACTTCGGAGCTTAAGATGTCCGGCTTGAACCAATTTTCTCTAAAGTCTATAGTGTGAGATGCAACGGAAGAACTATCAGAATACAGTTTGGGAAGTTCACTACGTTACCCTTTAGAATTCTGATAAGTAAGTGTTAGTGAAGACGTGAAGATGGACTAACGTTTATAGTGGAGGAGTCAACTGCGGCGAAGTTTACGACCGTTATTAATAAACTTGTATTCAACCCAAGATTTAGAATAATTGAGACATAATTGTAAAAGAAGATTTCGGTGTTATTTCTGGGGTCAGGAAATCACGTCAACCTAATAATTCGGTTGTACTTTCCCATAACCTCTGTGAGCTAGCCGCGGCAATTGTTGCGAGCACAAACAACTAAAACAGTTCGTTACACCTGGCGCCCAAACTACAGCCGAATCAGAAATGGGATGCAAGTCCAAGGCAGCAACAGCCGAATCAGCAATGGACAGCAAGTCAAGGCAAGTACAAGTGGACAACCACTTATTATAATTAATCCTCCTCCACTTCGCTGTGTTCAATCACGTCTAAAAGTGGTGTACTTAATTGGAAAAACTTCGGAGCTTAAGATGTCCGGCTTGAACCAATTTTCTCTAAAGTCTATAGTGTCAGATGCAACGGAAGAACTATCAGAATACAGTTTGGGAAGTTCACTACGTAACCCTTTAGAATTCTGATAAGTAAGTGTTAGTGAAGACGTGAAGATGGACTAACGTTTATAGTGGAGGAGGCAGCTCCGGAGAAACTCACAACCATTATTTATAAACTTGTATTCAACCCAAGATTTAGAATAAATGAGACATAATTGTAAAAGAAGATTTCGGTGTTATTCCTGGGGTCAGGAAATCACGTCAACCTAATAATTCGGTGGTACTATCCCATAACCTCTGTGAACTAGCCGCGGCAATTATTGCGAGCACAAACAACCAAAACAGTTCGTTACGCCTGGCACCCAATCTACAGCCGAATCAGAAATGGGATGCAAGTCCAAGGCAGCAACAGCCGAATCAGCAATGGACAGCAAGTCAAGGCAAGTACAAGTGGACAACCACTTATTATAATTAATCCTCCTCCACTTCGCAGTGTTCAATCACGTCTAAAAGTGGTGTACTTAATTGGAAAAACTTCGGAGCTTAAGATGTCCGGCTTGAACCAATTTTCTCTAAAGTCTATAGTGTGAGATGCAACGGAAGAACTATCAGAATACAGTTTGGGAAGTTCACTACGTAACCCTTTAGAATTCTGATAAGTAAGTGTTAGTGACGACGTGAAGATGGACTAACGTTTATAGTGGAGGAGGCAGCTCCGGAGAAACTCACAACCATTATTTATAAACTTGTATTCAACCCAAGATTTAGAATAAATGAGACATAATTGTAAAAGAAGATTTCGGTGTTATTCCTGGGGTCAGGAAATCACGTCGACCAAATAATTCGGTGGTACTATCCCATAACCTCTGTGAACTAGCCGCGGCAATTATTGCGAGCACAAACAACCAAAACAGTTCGTTACACCTGGCGCCCAAACTACAGCCGAATCAGAAATGGGATGCAAGTCCAAGGCAGCAACAGCCGAATGAGCAATGGACAGCAAGTCAAGGCAAGGACAAGTGGACAACCACTTATTATAATTAATCCTCCTCCCCTTTTCAGTGTTCTATCACGTCTAAAAGTAGTATACTTTGTTGGACTCTTCGGAGCTTAAGATCTCCGGCTTGAACCAAGTTTCTCTAAAGTCTATAATGTGAGATGCAAAGCAAAAGAACTTTCGGAATAAATTTGGGAAGTTCACTACGTAACCCTTTAGTATTCTGATAAGTATGTGTTAGTGAAGACATGAAGATGGACAAACGTTGATAGTGGAGGAGTTAACTACGGCGAAGCTCAGGACCGTTATTAATAAACATGTATTCAACCCAAGATTTAGAATAATTGAGACATAATTGTAAAAGAAGATTTCGGTGTTATTCCTGGGGTCAGGAAATCACGTCAACCTAATAATTCGGTTGTACTATCCCATAACCTCTGTGAGCTAGCCGCGGCAATTGTTGCGAGCACAAACAACTAAAACAGTTCGTTACACCTGGCGCCCAAACTACAGCCGAATCAGAAATGGGATGCAAGTCCAAGGCAGCAACAGCCGAATCAGCAATGGACAGCAAGTCCAGGCAAGGACAAGTGGACAACCACTTATTATAATTAATCCTCCTCCCCTTCGCAGTGTTCTATCACGTCTAAAAGTGGTGTACTTAATTGGAAAACTTCGGAGCTTAAGATGTCTGGCTTCAACCAATTTTCTCTAAAGTCTATAGTGTCAGATGCAACGGAAGAACTATCAGAATACAGTTTGGGAAGTTCACTACGTAACCCTTTAGAATTCTGATAAGTAAGTGTTAGTGAAGACGTGAAGATGGACTAACGTTTATAGTGGAGGAGTCAGCTCCGGAGAAACTCACAACCATTATTTATAAACTTGTATTCAACCCAAGATTTAGAATAAATGAGACATAATTGAAAAAGAAGATTTCGGTGTTATTTCTTGGGTCAGGAAATCGCGTCGATCTATTAATTCGGTGGTACTATCCCATAACCTCTGTGAGCTAGGCGCGGCAATTGTTGCGAGCACAAACAATCAAAACAGTTCGTTACACCTGGCGCCCAAACTACAGCCGAATCAGAAATGGGATGCAAGTCCAAGGCAGCAACAGCCGAATCAGCAATGGACAGCAAGTCAAGGCAAGTACAAGTGGACAACCACTTATTTTAATAAATCCTCCTCCCCTTCGCAGTGTTCTATCACGTCTAAAAGTGGTGTACTTAATTGGAAAACTTCGGAGCTTAAGATGTCCGGCTTAAACCAATTTGCTCTAAAGTCTATAGTGTGAGATGCAACGGAAGAACTATCAGAATACAGTTTGGGAAGTTCACTACGTAACCCTTTAGAATTCTGATAAGTAAGTGTTAGTGAAGACTTGAAGATGGACTAACGTTTATAGTGGAGGAGGCAGCTCCGGAGAAACTCACAACCATTATTTATAAACTTGTATTCAACCCAAGATATAGAATAAATGAGACATAATTGAAAAAGAAGATTTCGGTGTTATTCCTGGGGTCAGGAAATCACGTCAACCTAATAATTCGGTTGTACTATCCCATAACCTCTGTGAGCTAGCCGCGGCAATTGTTGCGAGCACAAACAACTAAAACAGTTCGTTACACCTGGCGCCCAAACTACAGCCGAATCAGAAATGGGATGCAAGTCCAAGGCAGCAACAGCCGAATCAGCAATGGACAGCAAGTCAAGGCAAGGACAAGTGGACAACCACTTATTATAATTAATCCTCCTCCCCTTTTCAGTGTTCTATCACGTCTAAAAGTAGTGTACTTTGTTGGACTCTTCGGAGCTTAAGATCTGCGGCTTGAACCAAGTTTCTCTAAAGTCTATAATGTGAGATGCAAAGCAAAAGAAGTTTCGGAATAAATTTGGGAAGTTCACTACGTAACCCTTTAGTATTCTGATAAGTAAGTGTTAGTGAAGACATGAAGATGGACAAACGTTGATAGTGGAGGAGTCAACTACGGCGAAGCTCACGACCGTTATTAATAAACTTGTATTCAACCCAAGATTTAGAATAATTGAGACATAATTGTAAAAGAAGATTTCGGTGTTATTTCTGGGGTCAGGAAATCACGTCAACCTAATAATTCGGTTGTACTATCCCATAACCTCTGTGAGCTAGCCGCGGCAATTGTTGCGAGCACAAACAACTAAAACAGTTCGTTACACCTGGCGCCCAAACTACAGCCGAATCAGAAATGGGATGCAAGTCCAAGGCAGCAACAGCCGAATCAGCAATGGACAGCAAGTACAAGTGGACAACCACTTATTATAATTAATCCTCCTCCCCTTCGCAGTGTTCAATCACGTCTAAAAGTGGTGTACTTAATTGGAAAAACTTCGGAGCTTAAGATGTCCGGCTTGAACCAATTTTCTCTAAAGTCTATAGTGTGAGATGCAACGGAAGAACTATCAGAATACAGTTTGGGAAGTTCACTACGTAACCCTTTAGAATTCTGATAAGTAAGTATTAGTGAAGACGTGAAGATGGACTAACGTTTATAGTGGAGGAGGCAGCTCCGGAGAAACTCACAACCATTATTTATAAACTTGTATTCAACCCAAGATTTAGAATAAATGAGACATAATTGTAAAAGAACATTTCGGTGTTATTCCTGGGGTCAGGAAATCACGTCGACCTAATAATTCGGTGGTAGTATCCCATAACCTCTGTGAGCTAGCCGCGGCAATCGTTGCGAGCACAAACAACCAAAACAGTTCGTTACGCCTGGCACCCAATCTACAGCCGAATCAGAAATGGGGTGCAAGTCCAAGGCAGCAACAGCCGAATCAGCAATGGACAGCAAGTCAAGGCAAGGACAAGTGGACAACCACTTATTATAATTAATCTTCTCCCCGCAGTGTTCTATCACGTCTAAAAGTGGTGTACTTAATTGTCAAAACTTCGGAGCTTATGATCTCCGGCTTGAACCAAGTTTCTCTAAAGTCTATAATGTGAGATGCATCGGAAGAACTATCAGAATACAGTTTGGGAAGTTCACTACGTAACCCTTTAGTATTCTGATAAGTAAGTGTTAGTGAAGACGTGAAGATGGACTAACGTTTATAGTAGAGGAGTCAGCTCCGGAGAAACTCAAAACCATTATTTATAAATTTGTATTCAACCCAAGATTTAGAATAAATGAGACATAATTGAAAAAGGAGATTTCGGTGTTAATTCTTGGGTCAGGAAATCGCGTCGATCTATTAATTCGGTGGTACTATCCCATAACCTCTGTGAACTAGCCGCGGCAATTGTTGCGAGCACAAACAACCAAAACAGTTCGTTACACCTGGCGCCCAAACTACAGCCGAATCAGAAATGGGATGCAAGTCCAAGGCAGCAACAGCCGAATCAGCAATGGACAGCAAGTCAAGGCAAGTACAAGTGGACAACCACTTATTATAATTAATCCTCCTCCCCTTTGCAGTGTTCTATCACGTCTAAAAATAGTGTACTTAGTTGGACTCTTCGGAGCTTAAGATGTCCGGCTTGAACCAAGATTCTCTAAAGTCTATAATGTGAGATGCAAAGCAAAAGAACTTTCGGAATAAATTTGGGAAGTTCACTACGTAACCCTTTAGTATTCTGATAAGTAAGTGATAGTGAAGACATGAAGATCGACAAACGTTGATAGTGGAGGAGTCAACTACGGCGAAGCTCACGACCGTTATTAATAAACTTGTATTCAACCCAAGATTTAGAATAATTGAGACATAATTGTAAAAGAAGATTTCGGTGTTATTTCTGGGGTCAGGAAATCACGTCAACCTAATAATTCGGTTGTACTAACCCATAACCTCTTTGAGCTAGCCGCGGCAATTGTTGCGAGCACAAACAACCAAAACAGTTCGTTACACCTGGCGCCCAAACTACAGCCGAATCAGAAATGGGATGCAAGTCCAAGGCAGCAACAGCCGAATCAGCAATGGACAGCAAGTCAAGGCAAGTACAAGTGGACAACCACTTATTAAAATTAATCCTCCTCCCCTTCGCAGTGTTCAATCACGTCTAAAAGTGGTGTACTGAATTGGAAAATTTTCGGAGCTTAAGATGTCCGGCTTGAACCAATTTTCTCTAAAGTCTATAGTGTGAGATGCAACGGAAGAACTATCAGAATACAGTTTGGGAAGTTCACTACGTAACCCTTTAGAATTCTGATAAGTAAGTGTTAGTGAAGACGTGAAGATGGACTAACGTTTATAGTGGAGGAGGCAGCTCCGGAGAAACTCACAACCATTATTTATAAACTTGTATTCAACCCAAGATTTAGAATAAATGAGACATAATTGTAAAAGAAGATTTCGGTGTTATTCCTGGGGTCAGGAAATCACGTCGACCTAATAATTCGGTGGTACTATCCCATAACCTCTGTGAACTAGCCGCGGCAATCGTTGCGAGCACAAACAACCAAAACAGTTCGTTACGCCTGGCACCCAATCTACAGCCGAATCAGAAATGGGGTGCAAGTCCAAGGCAGCAACAGCCGAATCAGCAATGGACAGCTAGTCAAGGCAAGGACAAGTGGACAACCACTTATTATAATTAATCCTCCTCCCCCTTCGCAGTGTTCTATCACGTCTAAAAGTGGTGTACTTAATTGTCAAAACTTCGGAGCTTATGATCTCCGGCTTGAACCAAGTTTCTCTAAAGTCTATAATGTGAGATGCATCGGAAGAACTATCAGAATACAGTTTGGGAAGTTCACTACGTAACCCTTTAGAATTCTGATAAGTAAGTGTTAGTGAAGACGTGAAGATGGACTAACGTTTATAGTGGAGGAGTCAGCTCCGGAGAAACTCAAAACCATTATTTATAAATTTGTATTCAACCCAAGATTTAGAATAAATGAGACATAATTGAAAAAGAAGATTTCGGTGTTATTTTTTGGGTAAGGAAATCGCGTCGATCTATTAATTCGGTGGTACTATCCCATAACCTCTGTGAACTAGCCGCGGCAATTGTTGCGAGCACAAACAACCAAAACAGTTCGTTACACCTGGCGCCCAAACTACAGCCGAATCAGAAATGGGATGCAAGTCCAAGGCAGCAACAGCCGAATCAGCAATGGACAGCCAGTCAAGGCAAGGACAAGTGGACAACCACTTATTATAATTAATCCTCCTCCCCTTTTCAGTGTTCTATCACGTCTAAAAGTAGTGTACTTTGTTGGACTCTTCGAAGCTTAAGATCTACGGCTTGAACCAAGTTTCTCTAAAGTCTATAATGTGAGATGCAAAGCAAAAGAACTTTCGGAATAAATTTGGGAAGTTCACTACGTAACCCTTTAGTATTCTGATAAGTAAGTGTTAGTGAAGACATGAAGATGGACAAACGTTGATAGTGGAGGAGTTAACTACGGCGAAGCTCACGACCGTTATTAATAAACTTGTATTCAACCCAAGATTTAGAATAATTGAGACATAATTGTAAAAGAAGATTTCGGTGTTATTCCTGGCGTCAGGAAATCACGTCAACCTAATAATTCGGTTGTACAATCCCATAACCTCTGTGAGCTAGCCGCGGCAATTGTTGCGAGCACAAACAACTAAAACAGTTCGTTACACCTGGCGCCCAAACTACAGCCGAATCAGAAATGGGATGCAAGTCCAATGCAGCAACAGCCGAATCAGCAATGGACAGCAAGTCAAGGCAAGGACAAGTGGACAACCACTTATTATAATTAATCCTCCTCCCATTTTCAGTTTTCTATAACGTCTAAAAGTAGTGTGCGCCCAAACTACAGCCGAATCAGAAATGGGATGCAAGTCCAAGGCAGCAACAGCCGAATCAGCAATGGACAGCAAGTCAAGGCAAGTACAAGTGGACAACCACTTATTATAATTAATCCTCCTCCCCTTTTCAGTATTCTATCACGTCTAAAAGTAGTGTACTTTGTTGGACTCTTCGGAGCTTAAGATGTCCGGCTTGAACCAATTTTCTCTAAAGTCTATAATGTGAGATGCAACGGAAGAACTATCAGAATACAGTTTGGGAAGTTCACTACGTAACCCTTTAGAATTCTGATAAGTAAGTGTTAGTGAAGACGTGAAGATGGACTAACGTTTATAGTGGAGGAGGCAGCTCCGGAGAAACTCACAACCATTATTTATAAACTTGTATTCAACCCAACATTTAGAATAAATGAGACATAATTGAAAAAGAAGATTTCGGTGTTATTTCTTGGGTCAGGAAATCGCGTCGATCTATTAATTCGGTGGTACGATCCCATAACCTCTGTGAACTAGCCGCGGCAATTGTTGCGAGCACAATCAACTAAACCAGTTCGTTACACCTGGCGCCCAAACTACAGCCGAATCAGAAATGGGATGCAAGTCCAAGACAGCAACAGCCGAATCAGCAATGGACAGCAAGTCAAGGCAAGGACAAGTGGACAACCACTTATTATAATTAATCCTCCTCCCATTTTCAGTTTTCTATAACGTCTAAAAGTAGTGTGCGCCCAAACTACAGCCGAATCAGAAATGGGATGCAAGTCCAAGGCAGCAACAGCCGAATCAGCAATGGACAGCAAGTCAAGGCAAGGACAAGTGGACAACCACTTATTATAATTAATCCTCCTCCCCTTTTCAGTATTCTATCACGTCTAAAAGTAGTGTACTTTGTTGGACTCTTCGAAGCTTAAGATCTACGGCTTGAACCAAGTTTCTCTAAAGTCTATAATGTGAGATGCAAAGCAAAAGAACTTTCGGAATAAATTTGGGAAGTTCACTACGTAACCCTTTAGTATTCTGATAAGTAAGTGTTAGTAAAGACATGAAGATGGACAAACGTTGATAGTGGAGGAGTTAACTACGGCGAAGCTCACGACCGTTATTAATAAACTTGTATTCAACCCAAGATTTAGAATAATTGAGACATAATTGTAAAAGAAGATTTCGGTGTTATTCCTGGGGTCAGGAAATCACGTCGACGTAATAATTCGGTGGTACTATCCCATAACCTCTGTGAGCTAGCCGCGGCAATCGTTGCGAGCACAAACAACCAAAACAGTTCGTTACGCCTGGCACCCAATCTACAGCCGAATCAGAAATGGGATGCAAGTCCAAGGCAGCAACAGCCGAATCAGCAATGGACAGCAAGTCAAGGCAAGGACAAGTGGACAACCACTTATTATAATTAATCCTCCTCCCCCTTCGCAGTGTTCTATCACGTCTAAAAGTGGTGTACTTAATTGTCAAAACTTCGGAGCTTATGATCTCCGGCTTGAACCAAGTTTCTCTAAAGTCTATAATGTGAGATGCATCGGAAGAACTATCAGAATACAGTTTGGGAAGTTCACTACGTAACCCTTTAGTATTCTGATAAGTAAGTGTTAGTGAAGACGTGAAGATGGACTAACGTTTATAGTGGAGGAGTCAGCTCCGGAGAAACTCAAAACCATTATTTATTAACTTGTATTCAACCCAAGATTTAGACTAAAAGAGACATAATTGAAAAAGAAGATTTCGGTGTTATTTCTTGGGTCAGGAAACCGCGTCGATCTATTAATTCGGTGGTACTATCCCATAACCTCTGTGAACTAGCCGCGGCAATTGTTGCGAGCACAAACAACCAAAACAGTTCGTTACACCTGGCGCCCAAACTACAGCCAAATCAGAAATGGGATGCAAGTCCAAGGCAGCAACAGCCGAATCAGCAATGGACAGCAAGTCAAGGCAAGAACAAGTGGACAACCACTTATTATAATTAATCCTCCTCCCCTTTTCAGTATTCTATCACGTCTAAAAGTAGTGTACTTTGTTGGACTCTTCGGAGCTTAAGATCTCCGGCTTGAACCAAGTTTCTCTAAAGTCTATAATGTGAGATGCAAAGCAAAAGAACTTTCGGAATAAATTTTGGAAGTTCACTACGTAACCCTTTAGTATTCTGATAAGTAAGTGTTAGTGAAGACATGAAGATGGACAAACGTTGATAGTGGAGGAGTTAACTACGGCGAAGCTCACGACCGTTATTAATAAACTTGTATTCAACCCAAGATTTAGAATAATTGAGACATAATTGTAAAAGAAGATTTCGGTGTTATTCCTGGGGTCAGGAAATCACGTCAACCTAATAATTCGGTTGTACTATCCCATAACCTCTGTGAGCTAGCCGCGGCAATTGTTGCGAGCACAATCAACTAAACCAGTTCGTTACACCTGGCGCCCAAACTACAGCCGAATCAGAAATGGGATGCAAGTCCAAGACAGCAACAGCCGAATCAGCAATGGACAGCAAGTCAAGGCAAGGACAAGTGGACAACCACTTATTATAATTAATCCTCCTCCCATTTTCAGTTTTCTATAACGTCTAAAAGTAGTGTGCGCCCAAACTACAGCCGAATCAGAAATGGGATGCAAGTCCAAGGCAGCAACAGCCAAATCAGCAATGGACAGCAAGTCAAGGCAAGTACAAGTGGACAACCACTTATTATAATTAATCCTCCTCCCCTTTTCAGTGTTCTATCACGTCTAAAAGTAGTGTACTTAGTTGGACTCTTCGGAGCTTAAGATGTCCGGCTTGAACCAATTTTCTCTAAAGTCTATAGTGTCAGATGCAACGGAAGAACTATCAGAATACAGTTTGGGAAGTTCACTACGTAACCCTTTAGAATTCTGATAAGTAAGTGTTAGTGAAGACGTGAAGATGGACTAACGTTTATAGTGGAGGAGGCAGCTCCGAGAAACTCACAACCATTATTTATAAACTTGTATTCAACCCAAGATTTAGAATAAATGAGACATAATTGTAAAAGAAGATTTCGGTGTTATTCCTGGGGTCAGGAAATCACGTCGACGTAATAATTCGGTGGTACTATCCCATAACCTCTGTGAGCTAGCCGCGGCAATCGTTGCGAGCACAAACAACCAAAACAGTTCGTTACGCCTGGCACCCAATCTACAGCCGAATCAGAAATGGGATGCAAGTCCAAGGCAGCAACAGCCGAATCAGCAATGGACAGCAAGTCAAGGCAAGGACAAGTGGACAACCACTTATTATAATTAATCCTCCTCCCCCTTCGCAGTGTTCTATCACGTCTAAAAGTGGTGTACTTAATTGTCAAAACTTCGGAGCTTATGATCTCCGGCTTGAACCAAGTTTCTCTAAAGTCTATAATGTGAGATGCATCGGAAGAACTATCAGAATACAGTTTGGGAAGTTCACTACGTAACCCTTTAGTATTCTGATAAGTAAGTGTTAGTGAAGACGTGAAGATGGACTAACGTTTATAGTGGAGGAGTCAGCTCCGGAGAAACTCAAAACCATTATTTATTAACTTGTATTCAACCCAAGATTTAGACTAAAAGAGACATAATTGAAAAAGAAGATTTCGGTGTTATTTCTTGGGTCAGGAAACCGCGTCGATCTATTAATTCGGTGGTACTATCCCATAACCTCTGTGAACTAGCCGCGGCAATTGTTGCGAGCACAAACAACCAAAACAGTTCGTTACACCTGGCGCCCAAACTACAGCCGAATCAGAAATGGGATGCAAGTCCAAGGCAGCAACAGCCGAATCAGCAATGGACAGCAAGTCAAGGCAAGGACAAGTGGACAACCACTTATTATAATTAATCCTCCTCCCCTTTTCAGTATTCTATCACGTCTAAAAGTAGTGTACTTTGTTGGACTCTTCGGAGCTTAAGATCTCCGGCTTGAACCAAGTTTCTCTAAAGTCTATAATGTGAGATGCAAAGCAAAAGAACTTTCGGAATAAATTTTGGAAGTTCACTACGTAACCCTTTAGTATTCTGATAAGTAAGTGTTAGTGAAGACATGAAGATGGACAAACGTTGATAGTGGAGGAGTTAACTACGGCGAAGCTCACGACCGTTATTAATAAACTTGTATTCAACCCAAGACTTAGAATAATTGAGACATAATTGTAAAAGAAGATTTCGGTGTTATTCCTGGGGTCAGGAAATCACGTCAACCTAATAATTCGGTTGTACTATCCCATAACCTCTGTGAGCTAGCCGCGGCAATTGTTGCGAGCACAATCAACTAAACCAGTTCGTTACACCTGGCGCCCAAACTACAGCCGAATCAGAAATGGGATGCAAGTCCAAGACAGCAACAGCCGAATCAGCAATGGACAGCAAGTCAAGGCAAGGACAAGTGGACAACCACTTATTATAATTAATCCTCCTCCCATTTTCAGTTTTCTATAACGTCTAAAAGTAGTGTGCGCCCAAACTACAGCCGAATCAGAAATGGGATGCAAGTCCAAGGCAGCAACAGCCGAATCAGCAATGGACAGCAAGTCAAGGCAAGTACAAGTGGACAACCACTTATTATAATTAATCCTCCTCGCCTTTTCAGTGTTCTATCACGTCTAAAAGTAGTGTACTTAGTTGGACTCTTCGGAGCTTAAGATGTCCGGCTTGAACCAATTTTCTTTAAAGTTTATAGTGTCAGATGCAACGGAAGAAGTATCAGAATACAGTTTGGGAAGTTCACTACGTAACCCTTTAGAATTCTGATAAGTAAGTGTTAGTGAAGACGTGAAGATGGACTAACGTTTATAGTGGAGGAGGCAGCTCCGGAGAAACTCACAACCATTATTTATAAACTTGTATTCAACCCAAGATTTAGAATAAATGAGACATAATTGTAAAAGAAGATTTCGGTGTTATTCCTGGGGTCAGGAAATCACGTCGACGTAATAATTCGGTGGTACTATCCCATAACCTCTGTGAGCTAGCCGCGGCAATCGTTGCGAGCACAAACAACCAAAACAGTTCGTTACGCCTGGCACCCAATCTACAGCCGAATCAGAAATGGGATGCAAGTCCAAGGCAGCAACAGCCGAATCAGCAATGGACAGCAAGTCAAGGCAAGGACAAGTGGACAACCACTTATTATAATTAATCCTCCTCCCCCTTCGCAGTGTTCTATCACGTCTAAAAGTGGTGTACTTAATTGTCAAAACTTCGGAGCTTATGATCTCCGGCTTGAACCAAGTTTCTCTAAAGTCTATAATGTGAGATGCATCGGAAGAACTATCAGAATACAGTTTGGGAAGTTCACTACGTAACCCTTTAGTATTCTGATAAGTAAGTGTTAGTGAAGACGTGAAGATGGACTAACGTTTATAGTGGAGGAGTCAGCTCCGGAGAAACTCAAAACCATTATTAATTAACTTGTATTCAACCCAAGATTTAGAATAAATGAGACATAATTGTAAAAGAAGATTTCGGTGTTATTCCTGGGGTCAGGAAATCACGTCGACGTAATAATTCGGTGGTACTATCCCATAACCTCTGTGAGCTAGCCGCGGCAATCGTTGCGAGCACAAACAACCAAAACAGTTCGTTACGCCTGGCACCCAATCTACAGCCGAATCAGAAATGGGATGCAAGTCCAAGGCAGCAACAGCCGAATCAGCAATGGACAGCAAGTCAAGGCAAGGACAAGTGGACAACCACTTATTATAATTAATCCTCCTCCCCCTTCGCAGTGTTCTATCACGTCTAAAAGTGGTGTACTTAATTGTCAAAACTTCGGAGCTTATGATCTCCGGCTTGAACCAAGTTTCTCTAAAGTCTATAATGTGAGATGCATTGGAAGAACTATCAGAATACAGTTTGGGAAGTTCACTACGTAACCCTTTAGTATTCTGATAAGTAAGTGTTAGTGAAGACGTGAAGATGGACTAACGTTTATAGTGGAGGAGTCAGCTCCGGAGAAACTCAGAACCATTATTTATTAACTTGTATTCAACCCAAGATTTAGACTAAAAGAGACATAATTGAAAAAGAAGATTTCGGTGTTATTTCTTGGGTCAGGAAACCGCGTCGATCTATTAATTCGGTGGTACTATCCCATAACCTCTGTGAACTAGCCGCGGCAATTGTTGCGAGCACAAACAACCAAAACAGTTCGTAACACCTGGCGCCCAAACTACAGCCGAATCAGAAATGGGATGCAAGTCCAAGGCAGCAACAGCCGAATCAGCAATGGACAGCAAGTCAAGGCAAGGACAAGTGGACAACCACTTATTATAATTAATCCTCCTCCCCTTTTCAGTGTTCTATCACGTCTAAAAGTAGTGTACTTTGTTGGACTCTTCGGAGCTTAAGATCTCCGGCTTGAACCAAGTTTCTCTAAAGTCTATAATGTGAGATGCAAAGCAAAAGAACTTTCGGAATAAATTTTGGAAGTTCACTACGTAACCCTTTAGAATTTTGATAAGTAAGTGTTAGTGAAGACATGAAGATGGACAAACGATGATAGTGGTGGAGTTAACTACAGCGAAGCTCACGACCGTTATTAATAAACTTGTATTCAACCCAAGATTTAGAATAATTGAGACATAATTCTAAAAGAAGATTTCGGTGTTATTCCTGGGGTCAGGAAATCACGTCAACATAATAATTCGGTTGTACTATCCCATAACCTCTGTGAGCTAGCCGCGGCAATTGTTGCGAGCACAAACAACTAAACCAGTTCGTTACACCTGGCGCCCAAACTACAGCCGAATCAGAAATGGGATGCAAGTCCAAGGCAGCAACAGCCGAATCAGCAATGGACAGCAAGTCAAGGCAAGGACAAGTGGACAATACCTTATTATAATTAATCCTCCTCCCATTTTCAGTTTTCTATAACGTCTAAAAGTAGTGTGCGCCCAAACTACAGCCGAATCAGAAATGGGATGCAAGTCCAAGGCAGCAACAGCCGAATCAGCAATGGACAGCAAGTCAAGGCAAGTACAAGTGGACAACCACTTATTATAATTAATCCTCCTCCCCTTTTCAGTGTTCTATCACGTCTAAAAGTAGTGTACTTAGTTGGACTCTTCGGAGCTTAAGATGTCCGGCTTGAACCAATTTTCTCTAAAGTCTATAATGTGAGATGCAACGGAAGAACTATCAGAATACAGTTTGGGAAGTTCACTACCTAACCCTTTAGAATTCTGATAAGTAAGTGTTAGTGAAGACGTGAAGATGGACTAACGTTTATAGTGGAGGGGCAGCTCCGGAGAAACTCACAACCATTATTTATAAACTTGTATTCAACCCAAGATTTAGAATAAATGAGACATAATTGAAAAAGAAGATTTCGGTGTTATTCCTGGGGTCAGGAAATCACGTCGACCTAATAATTCGGTTGTACTATCCCATAACCTCTGTGAGCTAGCCGCGGCAATTGTTGCGAGCACAAACAACTAAAACAGTTCGATACACCTGGCGCCCAAACTACAGCCGAATCAGAAATGGGATGCAAGTCCAAGGCAGCAACAGCCGAATCAGCAATGGACAGCAAGTCAAGGCAAGTACAAGTGGACAACCACTTATTATAATTAATCCTCCTCCCCTTCGCAGTGTTCTATCACGTCTAAAAGTGGTGTACTTAATTGGAAAAACTTCGGAGCTTAAGATGTCCGGCTTGAACCAATTTTCTCTAAAGTCTATAGTGTGAGATGCAACGGAAGAACTATCAGAATACAGTTTGGGAAGTTCACTACGTAACCCTTTAGAATTCTGATAAGTTAGTGTTAGTGAAGACGTCAAGATGGACTAACGTTTATAGTGGAGGAGGCAGCTCCGGAGAAACTCACAACCATTATTTATAAACTTGTATTCAACCCAAGATTTAGAATAAATGAGATATAATTGTAAAAGAAGATTTCGGTGTTATTCCTGGGGTCAGGAAATCACGTCAACCTAATCATTCGGTGGTACTATCCCATAACCTCTGTGAGCTAGCCGCGGCAATTGTTGCGAGCACAAACATCAAAAAAAGTTGTTTACACCTGGCGCCCAAACTAGAGCCGAATCAGAAATGGGATGCAAGTCCAAGGCAGCAACAGCCGAATCAGCAATGGACAGCAAGGCAAGGCAAGGACAAGTGGAAAACCACTTATTATAATTAATCCTCCTCCCCAGCGCAGTGTTCTATCACGTCTAAAAGTAGTGTACCTAATTGGAAAAACTTCGGAGCTTAAGATGTCCGGCTTGAGCCAATTTTCTCTAAAGTCTATAGAGTGAGATGCAATGGAAGAACTATCAGAATACAGTTTGGGAAGTTCACTACGTAACCCTTTAGTATTCTGATAAGTAAGTGTTAGTGGAGACATGAAGATGGACTAACGCTTATAGTGGAGGAGTCAGCTCCGGAGTAACTCACAACCATTATTTATAAACTTGTATTCAACCCAAGATTTAGAATAAATGAGACATAATTGAAAAAGAAGATTTCGGTGTTATTTCTTGGGTCAGAAAATCGCGTCGATCTATTAATTCGGTGGTACTATCCCATAACCTCTGTGAACAAGCCGCGGCAATTGTTGCGAGCA
Organism: Drosophila atripex; assembly: GCA_035045925.1. Classification (NCBI taxonomy): domain Eukaryota; kingdom Metazoa; phylum Arthropoda; class Insecta; order Diptera; family Drosophilidae; genus Drosophila; species Drosophila atripex. Next base: position 21,677,070 of record JAWNOP010000052.1, read on the forward strand.
CAAACAACCAAAACAGTTCGTTACACCTGGCGCCCAAACTACAGCCGAATCAGAAATGGGCTGCAAGTCCAAGGCAGCAACAGCCAAATCAGCAATGGACAGCAAGTCAAGGCAAGGACAAGTGGAAAACCACTTATTATAATTAATCCTCCTCCCCTTCGCAGTGTTCTATCACGTCTAAAAGTGGTGTACTTAATTGTCAAAACTTCGGAGCTTATGATCTCCGGCTTGAACCAAGTTTCTCTAAAGTCTATAATGTGAGATGCATCGGAAGAACTATCAGAATACAGTTTGGGAAGTTCACTACGTAACCCTTTAGTATTCTGATAAGTAAGTGTTAGTGAATACGTGAAGATGGACTAACGCTTATAGTGGAGGAGTCAGCTCCGGAAAAACTCAAAACCATTATTTATAAATTTGTATTCAACCCAAGATTTAGACTAAAAGAGACATAATTGAAAAAGAAGATTTCGGTGTTATTTCTTGGGTCAGGAAATCGCGTCGATCTATTAATTCGGTGGTACTATCCCATAACCTCTGTGAACTAGCCGCGGCAATTGTTGCGAGCACAAACAACCAAAACAGTTCGTTACACCTGGCACCCAAACTACAGCCGAATCAGAAATGGGATGCAAGTCCAAGGCAGCAACAGCCGAATCAGCAATGGACAGCAAGTCAAGGCAAGTACAAGTGGAAAACCACTTATTATAATTAATCCTCCTCCCCTTCGCAGTGTTCAATCACGTCTAAAAGTGGTGTACTTAATTGGAAAAACTTCGGAGCTTAAGATGTCCGGCTTGAACCAATTTTCTCTAAAGTCTATAGTGTGAGATGCAACGGAAGAACTATCAGAATACAGTTTGGGAAGTTCACTACGTAACCCTTTAGAATTCTGATAAGTAAGTGTTAGTGAAGACGTGAAGATGGACTAACGTTTATAGTGGAGGAGGCAGCTCCGGAGAAACTCACAACCATTATTTATAAACTTGTATTCAACCCAAGATTTAGAATAAATGAGACATAATTGTAAAAGAAGATTTCGGTGTTATTCCTGGGGTCAGGAAATCACGTCGACCTAATAATTCGGTGGTACTATCCCATAACCTCTGTGAGCTAGCCGCGGCAATCGTTGCGAGCACAAACAACCAAAACAGTTCGTTACACCTGGCACCCAATCTACAGCCGAATCAGAAATGGGGTGCAAGTCCAAGGCAGCAACAGCCGAATCAGCAATGGACAGCAAGTCAAGGCAAGGACAAGTGGACAACCACTTATTATAATTAATCCTCCTCCCATTTTCAGTTTTCTATAACGTCTAAAAGTAGTGTGCGCCCAAACTACAGCCGAATCAGAAATGGGATGCAAGTCCAAGGCAGCAACAGCCGAATCAGCAATGGACAGCAAGTCAAGGCAAGTACAAGTGGACAACCACTTATTATAATTAATCCTCCTCCCCTTTTCAGTGTTCTATCACGTCTAAAAGTAGTGTACTTAGTTGGACTCTTCGGAGCTTAAGATGTCCGGCTTGAACCAATTTTCTCTAAAGTCTATAGTGTCAGATGCAACGGAAGAACTATCAGAATACAGTTTGGGAAGTTCACTACGTAACCCTTTAGAATTCTGATAAGTAAGTGTTAGTGAAGACGTGAAGATGGACTAACGTTTATAGTGGAGGAGTCAGCTCCGGAGAAACTCAAAACCATTATTTATTAACTTGTATTCAACCCAAGATTTAGAATAAATGAGACATAATTGTAAAAGAAGATTTCGGTGTTATTCCTGGGGTCAGGAAATCACGTCAACCTAATAATTCGGTTGTACTATCCCATAACCTCTGTGAGCTAGCCGCGGCAATTGTTGCGAGCACAAACAACTAAAACAGTTCGTTACACCTGGCGCCCAAACTACAGCCGAATCAGAAATGGGATGCAAGTCCAAGGCAGCAACAGCCGAATCAGCAATGGACAGCAAGTCAAGGCAAGTACAAGTGGACAACCACTTATTATAATTAATCCTCCTCCCCTTCGCAGTGTTCTATCACGTCTAAAAGTGGTGTACTTAATTGGAAAAACTTCGGAGCTTCAGATGTCCGGCTTGACCCAATTTTCTCTAAAGTCTATAGAGTGAAATGCAATGGAAGAACTATCAGAATACAGTTTGGGAAGTTCACTACGTAACCCTTTAGAATTCTGATAAGTTAGTGTTAGTGAAGACGTGAAGATGGACTAACGTTTATAGTGGAGGAGGCAGCTCCGGAGAAACTCACATCCATTATTTATTAACTTTTATTCAACCCAAGATTTAGAATAAATGAGACATAATTGAAAAAGAAGATTTCGGTGTTATTTCTTGGGTCAGAAAATCGCGTCGATCTATTAATTCGATGGTACTATCCCATAACCTCTGTGAGCTAGCCGCGGCAATTGTTGCGAGCACAAACAACCAAAACAGTTCGTTACACCTGGCGCCCAAACTACAGCCGAATCAGAAATGGGATGCAAGTCCAAGGCAGCAACAGCCAAATCAGCAATGGACAGCAAGTCAAGGCAAGTACAAGTGGACAACCACTTATTATAATTAATCCTCCTCCCCTTCGCAGTGTTCTATCACGTCTAAAAGTGGTGTACTTAATTGGAAAAACTTCGGAGCTTAAGATGTCCGGCTTGAGCCAATTTTCTCTAAAGTCTATAGAGTGAAATGCAATGGAAGAACTATCAGAATACAGTTTGGGAAGTTCACTACGTAACCCTTTAGAATTCTGATAAGTAAGTGTTAGTGAAGACGTGAAGATGGACTAACGTTTATAGTGGAGGAGGCAGCTCCGGAGAAACTCACAACCATTATTTATAAACTTGTATTCAACCCAAGATTTAGAATAAATTATACATAATTGTAAAAGAAGATTTCGGTGTTATTCCTGGGGTCAGGAAATCACGTCGACGTAATAATTCGGTGGTACTATCCCATAACCTCTGTGAGCTAGCCGCGGCAATCGTTGCGAGCACAAACAACCAAAACAGTTCGTTACGCCTGGCACCCAATCTACAGCCGAATTAGAAATGGGGTGCAAGTCCAAGGCAGCAACAGCCGAATCAGCAATGGACAGCAAGTCAAGGCAAGGACAAGTGGACAACCACTTATTATAATTAATCCTCCTCCCATTTTCAGTTTTCTATAACGTCTAAAAGTAGTGTGCGCCCAAACTACAGCCGAATCAGAAATGGGATGCAAGTCCAAGGCAGCAACAGCCGAATCAGCAATGGACAGCAAGTCAAGGCAAGTACAAGTGGACAACCACTTATTATAATTAATCCTCCTCCCCTTTTCAGTGTTCTATCACGTCTAAAAGTAGTGTACTTAGTTGGACTCTTCGGAGCTTAAGATGTCCGGCATGAACCAATTTTCTATAAAGTCTATAGTGTCAGATGCAACGGAAGAACTATCAGAATACAGTTTGGGAAGTTCACTACGTAACCCTTTAGAATTCTGATAAGTAAGTGTTAGTGAAGACGTGAAGATGGACTAACGTTTATAGTGGAGGAGTCAGCTCCGGAGAAACTCAAAACCATTATTTATTAACTTGTATTCAACCCAAGATTTAGAATAAATGAGACATAATTGTAAAAGAAGATTTCGGTGTTATTCCTGGGGTCAGGAAATCACGTCAACCTAATAATTCGGTTGTACTATCCCATAACCTCTGTGAGCTAGCCGCGGCAATTGTTGCGAGCACAAACAACTAAAACAGTTCGTTACACCTGGCGCCCAAACTACAGCCGAATCAGAAATGGGATGCAAGTCCAAGGCAGCAACAGCCGAATCAGCAATAGACAGCAAGTCAAGGCAAGTACAAGTGGACAACCACTTATTATAATTAATCCTCCTCCCCTTCGCAGTGTTCTATCACGTCTAAAAGTGGTGTACTTAATTGGAAAAACTTCGGAGCTTAAGATGTCCGGCTTGAGCCAATTTTCTCTAAAGTCTATAGAGTGAAATGCAATGGAAGAACTATCAGAATACAGTTTGGAAAGTTCACTACGTAGCCCTTTAGAATTCTGATAAGTTAGTGTTAGTGAAGACGTGAAGATGGACTAACGTTTATAGTGGAGGAGGCAGCTCCGGAGAAACTCACAACCATTATTTATTAACTTTTATTCAACCCAAGATTTAGAATAAATGAGACATAATTGTAAAAGAAGATTTCGGTGTTATTCCTGGGGTCAGGAAATCACGTCAACTTAATCATTCGGTGGTACTATCCCATAACCTCTGTGAGCTAGCCGCGGCAATTGTTGCGAGCACAAACAACTAAAACAGTTCGTTACACCTGGCGCCCAAACTAGAGCCGAATCAGAAATGGGATGCAAGTCCAAGGCAGCAACAGCCGAATCAGCAATGGACAGCAAGTCAAGGCAAGGACAAGTGGAAAACCACTTATTATAATTAATCCTCCTCCCCAGCGCAGTGTTCTATCACGTCTAAAAGTAGTGTACCTAATTGGAAAAACTTCGGAGCTTAAGATGTCCGGCTTGAGCCAATTTTCTCTAAAGTCTATAGAGTGAGATGCAATGGAAGAACTATCAGAATACAGTTTGGGAAGTTCACTACGTAACCCTTTAGTATTCTGATAAGTAAGTGTTAGTGGAGACATGAAGATGGACTAACGCTTATAGTGGAGGAGTCAGCTCCGGAGTAACTCAAATCCATTATTTATAAACTTGTATTCAACCCAAGATTTAGAATAAATGAGACATAATTGAAAAAGAAGATTTCGGTGTTATTTCTTGGGTCAGAAAATCGCGTCGATCTATTAATTCGGTGGTACTATCCCATAACCTCTGTGAACTAGCCGCGGCAATTGTTGCGAGCACAAACAACCAAAACAGTTCGTCACACCAGGCGCCCAAACTACAGCCGAATCAGAAATGGGATGCAAGTCCAAGGCAGCAACAGCCGAATCAGCAATGGACAGCAAGTCAAGGCAAGTACAAGTGGACAACCACTTATTATAATTAATCCTCCTCCCCCTTCGCAGTATTCTATCACGTCTAAAAGTGGTGTACTTAATTGGAAAAACTTCGGAGCTTAAGATGTCCGGCTTGAACCAATTTTCTCTAAAGTCTATAGTGTGAGATGCAACGGAAGAACTATCAGAATACAGTTTGGGAAGTTCACTACGTAACCCTTTAGAATTCTGATAAGTAAGTGTTAGTGAAGACGTGAAGATGGACTAACGTTTATAGTGGAGGAGGCAGCTCCGGAGAAACTCAAAACCATTATTTATAAATTTTTATTCAACCCAAGATTTAGACTAAAAGAGACATAATTGAAAAAGAAGATTTCGGTGTTATTTCTTGGGTCAGGAAATCGCGTCGATCTATTAATTCGGTGGTACTATCCCATAACCTCTGTGAACTAGCCGCGGCAATTGTTGCGAGCACAAACAACCAAAACAGTTCGTCACACCAGGCGTTCAAACTACAGCCGAATCAGAAATGGGATGCAAGTCCAAGGCAGCAACAGCCGAATCAGCAATGGACAGCAAGTCAAGGCAAGTACAAGTGGACAACCGCTTATTATAATTAATCCTCCTCCCCTTTTCAGTGTTCTATCACGTCTAAAAGTAGTGTACTTAGTTGGACTCTTCGGAGCTTAAGATGTCCGGCATGAACCAATTTTCTCTAAAGTCTATAGTGTCAGATGCAACGGAAGAACTATCAGAATACAGTTTGGGAAGTTCACTACGAAACCCTTTAGAATTCTGATAAGTAAGTGTTAGTGAAGACGTGAAGATGGACTAACGTTTATAGTGGAGGAGTCAGCTCCGGAGAAACTCAAAACCATTATTTATAAATTTGTATTCAACCCAAGATTTAGACTAAAAGAGACATAATTGAAAAAGAAGATTTCGGTGTTATTTCTTGGGTCAGGAAATCGCGTCGATCTATTAATTCGGTGGTACTATCCCATAACCTCTGTGAACTAGCCGCGGCAATTGTTGCGAGCACAAACAACTAAAACAGTTCGTTACACCTGGCGCCCAAACTACAGCCGAATCAGAAATGGGATGCAAGTCCAAGGCAGCAACAGCCGAATCAGCAATGGACAGCAAGTCAAGGCAAGTACAAGTGGACAACCACTTATTATAATTAATCCTCCTCCCCTTCGCAGTGTTCTATCACGTCTAAAAGTGGTGTACTTAATTGGAAAAACTTCGGAGCTTAAGATGTCCGGCTTGAGCCAATTTTCTCTAAAGTCTATAGAGTGAAATGCAATGGAAGAACTATCAGAATACAGTTTGGGAAGTTCACTACGTAACCCTTTAGAATTCTGATAAGTTAGTGTTAGTGAAGACGTGAAGATGGACTAACGTTTATAGTGGAGGAGGCAGCTCCGGAGAAACTCACAACCATTATTTATTAACTTTTATTCAACCCAAGATTTAGAATAAATGAGACATAATTGAAAAAGAAGATTTCGGTGTTATTTCTTGGGTCAGAAAATCGCGTCGATCTATTAATTCGGTGGTACTATCCCATAACCTCTGTGAGCTAGCCGCGGCAATTGTTGCGAGCACAAACAACCAAAACAGTTCGTTACACCTGGCGCCCAAACTACAGCCGAATCAGAAATGGGATGCAAGTCCAAGGCAGCAACAGCCAAATCAGCAATGGACAGCAAATCAAGGCAAGTACAAGTGGACAACCACTTATTATAATTAATCCTCCTCCCCTTCGCAGTGTTCTATCACGTCTAAAAGTGGTGTACTTAATTGGAAAAACTTCGGAGCTTAAGATGTCCGGCTTGAGCCAATTTTCTCTAAAGTCTATAGAGTGAAATGCAATGGAAGAACTATCAGAATACAGTTTGGGAAGTTCACTACGTAACCCTTTAGAATTCTGATAAGTTAGTGTTAGTGAAGACGTGAAGATGGACTAACGTTTATAGCGGAGGAGGCAGCTCCGGAGAAACTCACAACCATTATTTATTAACTTTTATTCAACCCAAGATTTAGAATAAATGAGACATAATTGAAAAAGAAGATTTCGGTGTTATTTCTTGGGTCAGAAAATCGCGTCGATCTATTAATTCGGTGGTACTATCCCATAACCTCTGTGAGCTAGCCGCGGCAATTGTTGCGAGCACAAACAACCAAAACAGTTCGTTACACCTGGCGCCCAAACTACAGCCGAATCAGAAATGGGATGCAAGTCCAAGGCAGCAACAGCCAAATCAGCAATGGACAGCAAGTCAAGGCAAGTACAAGTGGACAACCACTTATTATAATTAATCCTCCTCCCCTTCGCAGTGTTCTATCACGTCTAAAAGTGGTGTACTTAATTGGAAAAACTTCGGAGCTTAAGATGTCCGGCTTGAACCAATTTTCTCTAAAGTCTATAGTGTGAGATGCAACGGAAGAACTATCAGAATACAGTTTGGGAAGTTCACTACGTAACCCTTTAGAATTCTGATAAGTTAGTGTTAGTGAAGACGTGAAGATGGACTAACGTTTATAGTGGAGGAGGCAGCTCCGGAGAAACTCAAAACCATTATTTATAAATTTGTATTCAACCCAAGATTTAGACTAAAAGAGACATAATTGAAAAAGAAGATTTCGGTGTTATTTCTTGGGTCAGGAAATCGCGTCGATCTATTAATTCGGTGGTACTATCCCATAACCTCTGTGAACTAGCCGCGGCAATTGTTGCGAGCACAAACAACCAAAACAGTTTGTCACACCAGGCGCCCAAACTACAGCCGAATCAGAAATGGGATGCAAGTCCAAGGCAGCAACAGCCGAATCAGCAATGGACAGCAAGTCAAGGCAAGTACAAGTGGACAACCGCTTATTATAATTAATCCTCCTCCCCTTTTCAGTGTTCTATCACGTCTAAAAGTAGTGTACTTAGTTGGACTCTTCGGAGCTTAAGATGTCCGGCATGAACCAATTTTCTCTAAAGTCTATAGTGTCAGATGCAACGGAAGAACTATCAGAATACAGTTTGGGAAGTTCACTACGTAACCCTTTAGAATTCTGATAAGTAAGTGTTAGTGAAGACGTGAAGATGGACTAACGTTTATAGTGGAGGAGTCAGCTCCGGAGAAACTCAAAACCATTATTTATAAATTTGTATTCAACCCAAGATTTAGACTAAAAGAGACATAATTGAAAAAGAAGATTTCGGTGTTATTTCTTGGGTCAGGAAATCGCGTCGATCTATTAATTCGGTGGTACTATCCCATAACCTCTGTGAACTAGCCGCGGCAATTGTTGCGAGCACAAACAACCAAAACAGTTCGTCACACCAGGCGCCCAAACTACAGCCGAATCAGAAATGGGATGCAAGTCCAAGGCAGCAACAGCCGAATCAGCAATGGACAGCAAGTCAAGGCAAGTACAAGTGGACAACCACTTATTATAATTAATCCTCCTCCCCCTTCGCAGTGTTCTATCACGTCTAAAAGTGGTGTACTTAATTGGAAAAACTTCGGAGCTTAAGATGTCCGGCTTGAACCAATTTTCTCTAAAGTCTATAGTGTGAGATGCAACGGAAGAACTATCAGAATACAGTTTGGGAAGTTCACTACGTAACCCTTTAGAATTCTGATAAGTAAGTGTTAGTGAAGACGTGAAGATGGACTAACGTTTATAGTGGAGGAGGCAGCTCCGGAGAAACTCACAACCATTATTTATAAACTTGTATTCAACCCAAGATTTAGAATAAATGAGACATAATTGTAAAAGAAGATTTCGGTGTTATTCCTGGGGTCAGGAAATCACGTCGACCTAATAATTCGGTGGTACTATCCCATAACCTCTGTGAGCTAGCCGCGGCAATTGTTGCGAGCACAAACAACTAAAACAGTTCGTTACACCTGGCGCCCAAACTACAGCCGAATCAGAAATGGGATGCAAGTCCAAGGCAGCAACAGCCGAATCAGCAATGGACAGCAAGTCAAGGCAAGTACAAGTGGACAACCACTTATTATAATTAATCCTCCTCCCTTCGCAGTGTTCTATCACGTCTAAAAGTGGTGTACTTAATTGGAAAAACTTCGGAGCTTAAGATGTCCGGCTTGAGCCAATTTTCTCTAAAGTCTATAGAGTGAAATGCAATGGAAGAACTATCAGAATACAGTTTGGGAAGTTCACTACGTAACCCTTTAGAATTCTGATAAGTTAGTGTTAGTGAAGACGTGAAGATGGACTAACGTTTATAGTGGAGGAGGCAGCTCCGGAGAAACTCACAACCATTATTTATTAACTTTTATTCAACCCAAGATTTAGAATAAATGAGACATAATTGAAAAAGAAGATTTCGGTGTTATTTCTTGGGTCAGAAAATCGCGTCGATCTATTAATTCGGTGGTACTATCCCATAACCTCTGTGAGCTAGCCGCGGCAATTGTTGCGAGCACAAACAACCAAAACAGTTCGTTACACCTGGCGCCCAAACTACAGCCGAATCAGAAATGGGATGCAAGTCCAAGGCAGCAACAGCCAAATCAGCAATGGACAGCAAGTCAAGGCAAGTACAAGTGGACAACCACTTATTATAATTAATCCTCCTCCCCTTCGCAGTGTTCTATCACATCTAAAAGTGGTGTACTTAATTGGAAAAACTTCGGAGCTTAAGATGTCCGGCTTGAGCCAATTTTCTCTAAAGTCTATAGAGTGAAATGCAATGGAAGAACTATCAGAATACAGTTTGGGAAGTTCACTACGTAACCCTTTAGAATTCTGATAAGTTAGTGTTAGTGAAGACGTGAAGATGGACTAACGTTTATAGTGGAGGAGGCAGCTCCGGAGAAACTCACAACCATTATTTATTAACTTTTATTCAACCCAAGATTTAGAATAAATGGGACATAATTGAAAAAGAAGATTTCGGTGTTATTTCTTGGGTCAGAAAATCGCGTCGATCTATTAATTCGGTGGTACTATCCCATAACCTCTGTGAGCTAGCCGCGGCAATTGTTGCGAGCACAAACAACCAAAACAGTTCGTTACACCTGGCGCCCAAACTACAGCCGAATCAGAAATGGGATGCAAGTCCAAGGCAGCAACAGCCAAATCAGCAATGGACAGCAAGTCAAGGCAAGTACAAGTGGACAACCACTTATTATAATTAATCCTCCTCCCTTCGCAGTGTTCTATCACGTCTAAAAGTGGTGTACTTAATTGGAAAAACTTCGGAGCTTAAGATGTCCGGCTTGAACCAATTTTCTCTAAAGTCTATAGTGTGAGATGCAACGGAAGAACTATCAGAATACAGTTTGGGAAGTTCACTACGTAACCCTTTAGAATTCTGATAAGTTAGTGTTAGTGAAGACGTGAAGATGGACTAACGTTTATAGTGGAGGATGCAGCTCCGGAGAAACTCACAACCATTATTTATTAACTTGTATTCAACCCAAGATTTAGAATAAATGAGACATAATTGTAAAAGAAGATTTCGGTGTTATTCCTGGGGTCAGGAAATCACGTCAACCTAATCATTCGGTGGTACTATCCCATAACCTCTGTGAGCTAGCCGCGGCAATTGTTGCGAGCACAAACAACAAAAAAAGTTCTTTACACCTGGCGCCCAAACTAGAGCCGAATCAGAAATGGGATGCAAGTCCAAGGCAGCAACAGCCGAATCAGCAATGGACAGCAAGTGAAGGCAAGGACAAGTGGAAAACCACTTATTATAATTAATCCTCCTCCCCAGCGCAGTGTTCTATCACGTCTAAAAGTAGTGTACCTAATTGGAAAAACTTCGGAGCTTAAGATGTCCGGCTTGAGCCAATTTTCTCTAAAGTCTATAGAGTGAGATGCAATGGAAGAACTATCAGAATACAGTTTGGGAAGTTCACTACGTAACCCTTTAGTATTCTGATAAGTAAGTGTTAGTGGAGACATGAAGATGGACTAACGCTTATAGTGCAGGAGTCAGCTCCGGAGTAACTCAAATCCATTATTTATAAACTTGTATTCAACCCAAGACTTAGAATAAATGAGACATAATTGAAAAAGAAGATTTCGGTGTTATTTCTTGGGTCAGAAAATCGCGTCGATCTATTAATTCGGTGGTACTATCCCATAACCTCTGTGAACTAGCCGCGGCAATTGTTGCGAGCACAAACAACCAAAACAGTTCGTCACACCAGGCGCCCAAACTACAGCCGAATCAGAAATGGGATGCAAGTCCAAGGCAGCAACAGCCGAATCAGCAATGGACAGCAAGTCAAGGCAAGGACAAGTGGAAAACCACTTATTATAATTAATCCTCCTCCCCTTCGCAGTGTTCTATCACGTCTAAAAGTGGTGTACTTAATTGTCAAAACTTCGGAGCTTATGATCTCCGGCTTGAACCAAGTTTCTCTAAAGTCTATAATGTGAGATGCATCGGAAGAACTATCAGAATACAGTTTGGGAAGTTCACTACGTAACCCTTTAGTATTCTGATAAGTAAGTGTTAGTGAAGACGTGAAGATGGACTAATGTTTATAGTGGAGGAGTCAGCTCCGGAGAAACTCAAAACCATTATTTATAAATTTGTATTCAACCCAAGATTTAGACTAAAAGAGACATAATTGAAAAAGAAGATTTCGGTGTTATTTCTTGGGTCAGGAAATCGCGTCGATCTATTAATTCGGTGGTACTATCCCATAACCTCTGTGAACTAGCCGCGGCAATTGTTGCGAGCACAAACAACCAAAACAGTTCGTCACACCAGGCGCCCAAACTACAGCCGAATCAGAAATGGGATGCAAGTCCAAGGCAGCAACAGCCGAATCAGCAATGGACAGCAAGTCAAGGCAAGTACAAGTGGACAACCACCTATTATAATTAATCCTCCTCCCCCTTCGCAGTGTTCTATCACGTCTAAAAGTGGTGTACTTAATTGGAAAAACTTCGGAGCTTAAGATGTCCGGCTTGAACCAATTTTCTCTAAAGTCTATAGTGTGAGATGCAACGGAAGAACTATCAGAATACAGTTTGGGAAGTTCACTACGTAACCCTTTAGAATTCTGATAAGTAAGTGTTAGTGAAGACGTGAAGATGGACTAACGTTTATAGTGGAGGAGGCAGCTCCGGAGAAACTCACAACCATTATTTATAAACTTGTATTCAACCCAAGATTTAGAATAAATGAGACATAATTGTAAAAGAAGATTTCGGTGTTATTCCTGGGGTCAGGAAATCACGTCGACCTAATAATTCGGTGGTACTATCCCATAACCTCTGTGAGCTAGCCGCGGCAATTGTTGCGAGCACAAACAACTAAAACAGTTCGTTACACCTGGCGCCCAAACTACAGCCGAATCAGAAATGGGATGCAAGTCCAAGGCAGCAACAGCCGAATCAGCAATGGACAGCAAGTCAAGGCAAGTACAAGTGGACAACCACTTATTATAATTAATCCTCCTCCCCTTCGCAGTGTTCTATCACGTCTAAAAGTGGTGTACTTAATTGGAAAAACTTCGGAGCTTAAGATGTCCGGCTTGAGCCAATTTTCTCTAAAGTCTATAGAGTGAAATGCAATGGAAGAACTATCAGAATACAGTTTGGGAAGTTCACTACGTAACCCTTTAGAATTCTGATAAGTTAGTGTTAGTGAAGACGTGAAGATGGACTAACGTTTATAGTGGAGGAGGCAGCTCCGGAGAAACTCACAACCATTATTTATTAACTTTTATTCAACCCAAGATTTAGAATAAATGAGACATAATGAAAAAGAAGATTTCGGTGTTATTTCTTGGGTCAGAAAATCGCGTCGATCTATTAATTCGGTGGTACTATCCCATAACCTCTGTGAGCTAGCCGCGGCAATTGTTGCGAGCACAAACAACCAAAACAGTTCGTTACACCTGGCGCCCAAACTACAGCCGAATCAGAAATGGGATGCAAGTCCAAGGCAGCAACAGCCAAATCAGCAATGGACAGCAAGTCAAGGCAAGTACAAGTGGACAACCACTTATTATAATTAATCCTCCTCCCCTTCGCAGTGTTCTATCACGTCTAAAAGTGGTGTACTTAATTGGAAAAACTTCGGAGCTTAAGATGTCCGGCTTGAACCAATTTTCTCTAAAGTCTATAGTGTGAGATGCAACGGAAGAACTATCAGAATACAGTTTGGGAAGTTCACTACGTAACCCTTTAGAATTCTGATAAGTTAGTGTTAGTGAAGACGTGAAGATGGACTAACGTTTATAGTGGAGGATGCAGCTCCGGAGAAACTCACAACCATTATTTATTAACTTGTATTCAACCCAAGATTTAGAATAAATGAGACATAATTGTATAAGAAGATTTCGGTGTTATTCCTGGGGTCAGAAATCACGTCAACCTAATAATTCGGTTGTACTATCCCATAACCTCTGTGAGCTAGCCGCGGCAATTGTTGCGAGCACAAACAACTAAAACAGTTCGATACACCTGGCGCCCAAACTACAGCCGAATCAGAAATGGGATGCAAGTCCAAGGCAGCAACAGCCGAATCAACAATGGACAGCAAGTCAAGGCAAGTACAAGTGGACAACCACTTATTATAATTAATCCTCCTCCCCTTCGCGGTGTTCTATCACGTCTAAAAGTGGTGTACTTAATTGGAAAAACTTCGGAGCTTAAGATGTCCTGCTTGAACCAATTTTCTCTAAAGTCTATAGTGTGAGATGCAACGGAAGAACTATCAGAATACAGTTTGGGAAGTTCACTACGTAACCCTTTAGAATTCTGATAAGTTAGTGTTAGTGAAGACGTGAAGATGGACTAACGTTTATAGTGGAGGAGGCAGCTCCGGAGAAACTCACAACCATTATTTATTAACTTTTATTCAACCCAAGATTTAGAATAAATGAGACATAATTGTAAAAGAAGATTTCGGTGTTATTCCTGGGGTCAGGAAATCACGTCAACCTAATCATTCGGTGGTACTATCCCATAACCTCTGTGAGCTAGCCGCGGCAATTGTTGCGAGCACAAACAACAAAAAAAGTTCTTTACACCTGGCGCCCAAACTACAGCCGAATCAGAAATGGGATGCAAGTCCAAGGCAGCAACAGCCGAATCAGCAATGGACAGCAAGTCAAGGCAAGTACAAGTGGACAACCACTTATTATAATTAATCCTCCTCCCCTTCGCAGTGTTCTATCACGTCTAAAAGTGGTGTACTTAATTGGAAAAACTTCGGAGCTTAAGATGTCCGGCTTGAACCAATTTTCTCTAAAGTCTATAGTGTGAGATGCAACGGAAGAACTATCAGAATACAGTTTGGGAAGTTCACTACGTAACCCTTTAGAATTCTGATAAGTAAGTGTTAGTGAAGACGTGAAGATGGACTAACGTTTATAGTGGAGGAGGCAGCTCCGGAGAAACTCACAACCATTATTTATAAACTTGTATTCAACCCAAGATTTAGAATAAATGAGACATAATTGTAAAAGAAGATTTCGGTGTTATTCCTGGGGTCAGGAAATCACGTCGACCTAATAATTCGGTGGTACTATCCCATAACCTCTGTGAGCTAGCCGCGGCAATTGTTGCGAGCACAAACAACTAAAACAGTTCGTTACACCTGGCGCCCAAACTACAGCCGAATCAGAAATGGGATGCAAGTCCAAGGCAGCAACAGCCGAATCAGCAATGGACAGCAAGTCAAGGCAAGTACAAGTGGACAACCACTTATTATAATTAATCCTCCTCCCCTTCGCAGTGTTCTATCACGTCTAAAAGTGGTGTACTTAATTGGAAAAACTTCGGAGCTTAAGATGTCCGGCTTGAGCCAATTTTCTCTAAAGTCTATAGAGTGAAATGCAATGGAAGAACTATCAGAATACAGTTTGGGAAGTTCACTACGTAACCCTTTAGAATTCTGATAAGTTAGTGTTAGTGAAGACGTGAAGATGGACTAACGTTTATAGTGGAGGAGGCAGCTCCGGAGAAACTCACAACCATTATTTATTAACTTTTATTCAACCCAAGATTTAGAATAAATGAGACATAATTGAAAAAGAAGATTTCGGTGTTATTTCTTGGGTCAGAAAATCGCGTCGATCTATTAATTCGGTGGTACTATCCCATAACCTCTGTGAGCTAGCCGCGGCAATTGTTGCGAGCACAAACAACCAAAACAGTTCGTTACACCTGGCGCCCAAACTACAGCCGAATCAGAAATGGGATGCAAGTCCAAGGCAGCAACAGCCAAATCAGCAATGGACAGCAAGTCAAGGCAAGTACAAGTGGACAACCACTTATTATAATTAATCCTCCTCCCCTTCGCAGTGTTCTATCACGTCTAAAAGTGGTGTACTTAATTGGAAAAACTTCGGAGCTTAAGATGTCCGGCTTGAACCAATTTTCTCTAAAGTCTATAGTGTGAGATGCAACGGAAGAACTATCAGAATACAGTTTGGGAAGTTCACTACGTAACCCTTTAGAATTCTGATAAGTTAGTGTTAGTGAAGACGTGAAGATGGACTAACGTTTATAGTGGAGGATGCAGCTCCGGAGAAACTCACAACCATTATTTATTAACTTGTATTCAACCCAAGATTTAGAATAAATGAGACATAATTGTATAAGAAGATTTCGGTGTTATTCCTGGGGTCAGGAAATCACGTCAACCTAATAATTCGGTTGTACTATCCCATAACCTCTGTGAGCTAGCCGCGGCAATTGTTGCGAGCACAAACAACTAAAACAGTTCGATACACCTGGCGCCCAAACTACAGCCGAATCAGAAATGGGATGCAAGTCCAAGGCAGCAACAGCCGAATCAACAATGGACAGCAAGTCAAGGCAAGTACAAGTGGACAACCACTTATTATAATTAATCCTCCTCCCCTTCGCGGTGTTCTATCACGTCTAAAAGTGGTGTACTTAATTGGAAAAACTTCGGAGCTTAAGATGTCCTGCTTGAACCAATTTTCTCTAAAGTCTATAGTGTGAGATGCAACGGAAGAACTATCAGAATACAGTTTGGGAAGTTCACTACGTAACCCTTTAGAATTCTGATAAGTTAGTGTTAGTGAAGACGTGAAGATGGACTAACGTTTATAGTGGAGGAGGCAGCTCCGGAGAAACTCACAACCATTATTTATTAACTTTTATTCAACCCAAGATTTAGAATAAATGAGACATAATTGTAAAAGAAGATTTCGGTGTTATTCCTGGGGTCAGGAAATCACGTCAACCTAATCATTCGGTGGTACTATCCCATAACCTCTGTGAGCTAGCCGCGGCAATTGTTGCGAGCACAAACAACAAAAAAAGTTCTTTACACCTGGCGCCCAAACTACAGCCGAATCAGAAATGGGATGCAAGTCCAAGGCAGCAACAGCCGAATCAGCAATGGACAGCAAGTCAAGGCAAGTACAAGTGGACAACCACTTATTATAATTAATCCTCCTCCCCTTCGCAGTGTTCTATCACGTCTAAAAGTGGTGTACTTAATTGGAAAAACTTCGGAGCTTAAGATGTCCGGCTTGAGCCAATTTTCTCTAAAGTCTATAGAGTGAAATGCAATGGAAGAACTATCAGAATACAGTTTGGGAAGTTCACTACGTAACCCTTTAGAATTCTGATAAGTTAGTGTTAGTGAAGACGTGAAGATGGACTAACGTTTATAGTGGAGGAGGCAGCTCCGGAGAAACTCACAACCATTATTTATTAACTTTTATTCAACCCAAGATTTAGAATAAATGAGACATAATTGAAAAAGAAGATTTCGGTGTTATTTCTTGGGTCAGAAAATCGCGTCGATCTATTAATTCGGTGGTACTATCCCATAACCTCTGTGAGCTAGCCGCGGCAATTGTTGCGAGCACAAACAACCAAAACAGTTCGTTACACCTGGCGCCCAAACTACAGCCGAATCAGAAATGGGATGCAAGTCCAAGGCAGCAACAGCCAAATCAGCAATGGACAGCAAGTCAAGGCAAGTACAAGTGGACAACCACTTATTATAATTAATCCTCCTCCCCTTCGCAGTGTTCTATCACGTCTAAAAGTGGTGTACTTAATTGGAAAAACTTCGGAGCTTAAGATGTCCGGCTTGAACCAATTTTCTCTAAAGTCTATAGTGTGAGATGCAACGGAAGAACTATCAGAATACAGTTTGGGAAGTTCACTACGTAACCCTTTAGAATTCTGATAAGTTAGTGTTAGTGAAGACGTGAAGATGGACTAACGTTTATAGTGGAGGATGCAGCTCCGGAGAAACTCACAACCATTATTTATTAACTTGTATTCAACCCAAGATTTAGAATAAATGAGACATAATTGTATAAGAAGATTTCGGTGTTATTCCTGGGGTCAGGAAATCACGTCAACCTAATAATTCGGTTGTACTATCCCATAACCTCTGTGAGCTAGCCGCGGCAATTGTTGCGAGCACAAACAACCAAAACAGTTCGTTACACCTGGCGCCCAAACTACAGCCGAATCAGAAATGGGATGCAAGTCCAAGGCAGCAACAGCCAAATCAGCAATGGACAGCAAGTCAAGGCAAGTACAAGTGGACAACCACTTATTATAATTAATCCTCCTCCCCTTCGCAGTGTTCTATCACGTCTAAAAGTGGTGTACTTAATTGGAAAAACTTCGGAGCTTAAGATGTCCGGCTTGAACCAATTTTCTCTAAAGTCTATAGTGTGAGATGCAACGGAAGAACTATCAGAATACAGTTTGGGAAGTTCACTACGTAACCCTTTAGAATTCTGATAAGTTAGTGTTAGTGAAGACGTAAAGATGGACTAACGTTTATAGTGGAGGATGCAGCTCCGGAGAAACTCACAACCATTATTTATTAACTTGTATTCAACCCAAGATTTAGAATAAATGAGACATAATTGTATAAGAAGATTTCGGTGTTATTCCTGGGGTCAGGAAATCACGTCAACCTAATAATTCGGTTGTACTATCCCATAACCTCTGTGAGCTAGCCGCGGCAATTGTTGCGAGCACAAACAACTAAAACAGTTCGATACACCTGGCGCCCAAACTACAGCCGAATCAGAAATGGGATGCAAGTCCAAGGCAGCAACAGCCGAATCAGCAATGGACAGCAAGTCAAGGCAAGTACAAGTGGACAACCACTTATTATAATTAATCCTCCTCCCCTTCGCGGTGTTCTATCACGTCTAAAAGTGGTGTACTTAATTGGAAAAACTTCGGAGCTTAAGATGTCCTGCTTGAACCAATTTTCTCTAAAGTCTATAGTGTGCGATGCAACGGAAGAACTATCAGAATACAGTTTGGGAAGTTCACTACGTAACCCTTTAGAATTCTGATAAGTTAGTGTTAGTGAAGACGTGAAGATGGACTAACGTTTATAGTGGAGGAGGCAGCTCCGGAGAAACTCACAACCATTATTTATTAACTTTTATTCAACCCAAGATTTAGAATAAATGAGACATAATTGTAAAAGAAGATTTCGGTGTTATTCCTGGGGTCAGGAAAACACGTCAACCTAATCATTCGGTGGTACTATCCCATAACCTCTGTGAGCTAGCCGCGGCAATTGTTGCGAGCACAAACAACAAAAAAGTTCTTTACACCTGGCGCCCAAACTAGAGCCGAATCAGAAATGGGATGCAAGTCCAAGGCAGCAACAGCCGAATCAGCAATGGACAGCAAGTCAAGGCAAGGACAAGTGGAAAACCACTTATTATAATTAATCCTCCTCCCCAGCGCAGTGTTCTATCACGTCTAAAAGTAGTGTACCTAATTGGAAAAACTTCGGAGCTTAAGATGTCCGGCTTGAGCCAATTTTCTCTAAAGTCTATAGAGTGAGATGCAATGGAAGAACTATCAGAATACAGTTTGGGAAGTTCACTACGTAAACCTTTAGTATTCTGATAAGTAAGTGTTAGTGGAGACATGAAGATGGACTAACGCTTATAGTGGAGGAGTCAGCTCCGGAGTAACTCACAACCATTATTTATTAACTTTTATTCAACCCAAGATTTAGAATAAATGAGACATAATTGAAAAAGAAGATTTCGGTGTTATTTCTTGGGTCAGGAAATCGCGTCGATCTATTAATTCGGTGGTACTATCCCATAACCTCTGTGAACTAGCCGCGGCAATTGTTGCGAGCACAAACAACCAAAACAGTTCGTTACACCAGGCGCCCAAACTACAGCCGAATCAGAAATGGGATGCAAGTCCAAGGCAGCAACAGCCGAATCAGCAATGGACAGCAAGTCAAGGCAAGGACAAGTGGAAAACCACTTATTATAATTAATCCCCCTCCCCTTCGCAGTGTTCTATCACGTCTAAAAGTGGTGTACTTAATTGTCAAAACTTCGGAGCTTATGATCTCCGGCTTGAACCAAGTTTCTCTAAAGTCTATAATGTGAGATGCATCGGAAGAACTATCAGAATACAGTTTGGGAAGTTCACTACGTAACCCTTTAGTATTCTGATAAGTAAGTGTTAGTGAAGACGTGAAGATGGACTAACGTTTATAGTGGAGGAGTCAGCTCCGGAGAAACTCAAAACCATTATTTATAAATTTGTATTCAACCCAAGATTTAGACTAAAAGAGACATAATTGAAAAAGAAGATTTCGGTGTTATTTCTTGGGTCAGGAAATCGCGTCGATCTATTAATTCGGTGGTACTATCCCATAACCTCTGTGAACTAGCCGCGGCAATTGTTGCGAGCACAAACAACCAAAACAGTTCGTTACACCTGGCACCCAAACTACAGCCGAATCAGAAATGGGATGCAAGTCCAAGGCAGCAACAGCCGAATCAGCAATGGACAGCAAGTCAAGGCAAGTACAAGTGGACAACCACTTATTATAATTAATCCTCCTCCCCCTTCGCAGTGTTCTATCACGTCTAAAAGTGGTGTACTTAATTGGAAAAACTTCGGAGCTTAAGATGTCCGGCTTGAACCAATTTTCTCTAAAGTCTATAGTGTGAGATGCAACGGAAGAACTATCAGAATACAGTTTGGGAAGTTCACTACGTAACCCTTTAGAATTCTGATAAGTAAGTGTTAGTGAAGACGTGAAGATGGACTAACGTTTATAGTGGAGGAGGCAGCTCCAGAGAAACTCACAACCATTATTTATAAACTTGTATTCAACCCAAGATTTACCAGAACCCAATCAACCCAAGCCGAATCAGAAATGGGGTGCAAGTCCAAGGCAGCAACAGCCGAATCAGCAATGGACAGCAAGTCAAGGCAAGGACAAGTGGACAACCACTTATTATAATTAATCCTCCTCCCATTTTCAGTTTTCTATAACGTCTAAAAGTAGTGTGCGCCCAAACTACAGCCGAATCAGAAATGGGATGCAAGTCCAAGGCAGCAACAGCCGAATCAGCAATGGACAGCAAGTCAAGGCAAGTACAAGTGCACAACCACTTATTATAATTAATCCTCCTCCCCTTTTCAGTGTTCTATCACGTCTAAAAGTAGTGTACTTAGTTGGACTCTTCGGAGCTTAAGATGTCCGGCTTGAACCAATTTTCTCTAAAGTCTATAGTGTCAGATGCAACGGAAGAACTATCAGAATACAGTTTGGGAAGTTCACTACGAAACCCTTTAGAATTCTGATAAGTAAGTGTTAGTGAAGACGTGAAGATGGACTAACGTTTATAGTGGAGGAGTCAGCTCCGGAGAAACTCAAAACCATTATTTATTAACTTGTATTCAACCCAAGATTTAGAATAAATGAGACATAATTGTAAAAGAAGATTTCGGTGTTATTCCTGGGGTCAGGAAATCACGTCAACCTAATAATTCGGTTGTACTATCCCATAACCTCTGTGAGCTAGCCGCGGCAATTGTTGCGAGCACAAACAACTAAAACAGTTCGTTACACCTGGCGCCCAAACTACAGCCGAATCAGAAATGGGATGCAAGTCCAAGGCAGCAACAGCCGAATCAGCAATGGACAGCAAGTCAAGGCAAGTACAAGTGGACAACCACTTATTATAATTAATCCTACTCCCCTTCGCAGTGTTCTATCACGTCTAAAAGTGGTGTACTTAATTGGAAAAACTTCGGAGCTTAAGATGTCCGGCTTGAGCCAATTTTCTCTAAAGTCTATAGAGTGAAATGCAATGGAAGAACTATCAGAGTACAGTTTGGGAAGTTTACTACGTAACCCTTTAGAATTCTGATAAGTTAGTGTTAGTGAAGACGTGAAGATGGACTAACGTTTATAGTGGAGGAGGCAGCTCCGGAGAAACTCACAACCATTATTTATTAACTTTTATTCAACCCAAGATTTAGAATAAATGAGACATAATTGAAAAAGAAGATTTCGGTGTTATTTCTTGAGTCAGAAAATCGCGTCGATCTATTAATTCGGTGGTACTATCCCATAACCTCTGTGAGCTAGCCGCGGCAATTGTTGCGAGCACAAACAACCAAAACAGTTCGTTACACCTGGCGCCCAAACTACAGCCGAATCAGAAATGGGATGCAAGTCCAAGGCAGCAACAGTCAAATCAGCAATGGACAGCAAGTCAAGGCAAGGACAAGTGTACAACCACTTATTATAATTAATCCTCCTCCCCTTCGCAGTGGAAAAACTTCGGAGCTTATGATCTGCGGCTTGAACCAAGTTTCTCTAAAGTATATAATGTGAGATGCAAAGCAAAAGAGCTTTCGGAATAAATTTGGGAAGTTCACTACGTAACCCTTTAGAATTCTGATAAGTAAGTGTTAGTGAAGACGTGAAGATGGACTAACGTTTATAGTGGAGGAGTCAGCTCCGGAGAAACTCAAAACCATTATTTATAAATTTGTATTCAACCCAAGATTTAGACTAAAAGAGACATAATTTAAAAAGAAGATTTCGGTGTTATTTCTTGGGTCAGGAAATCGCGTCGATGTATTAATTCGGTGGTACTATCCCATAACCTCTGTGAACTAGCCGCGGCAATTGTTGCGAGCACAAACAACCAAAACAGTTCGTTACACCTGGCGCCCAAACTACAGCCGAATCAGAAATGGGATGCAAGTCCAAGGCAGCAACAGCCGAATCAGCAATGGACAGCAAGTCAAGGCAAGTACAAGTGGACAACCACTTATTATAATTAATCCTCCTCCCCTTCGCAGTGTTCAATCACGTCTAAAAGTGGTGTACTTAATTGGAAAAACTTCGGAGCTTAAGATGTCCGGCTTGAGCCAATTTTTTCTAAAGTCTATAGAGTGAGATGCAATGGAAGAACTATCAGAATACAGTTTGGGAAGTTCACTACGTAACCCTTTAGTATTCTGATAAGTAAGTGTTAGTGGAGACATGAAGATGGACTAACGCTTATAGTGGAGGAGTCAGCTCCGGAGTAACTCACAACCATTATTTATAAACTTGTATTCAACCCAAGATTTAGAATAAATGAGACATAATTGAAAAAGAAGATTTCGGTGTTATTCCTGGGGTCAGGAAATCATGTCGACCTAATAATTCGGTGGTACTATCCCATAACCTCTGTGAGCTAGCCGCGGCAATCGTTGCGAGCACAAACAACCAAAACAGTTCGTTACGCCTGGCACCCAATCTACAGCCGAATCAGAAATGGGGTGCAAGTCCAAGGCAGCAACAGCCGAATCAGCAATGGACAGCAAGTCAAGGCAAGGGCAAGTGGACAACCACTTATTATAATTAATCCTCCTCCCCCTTCGCAGTGTTCTATCACGTCTAAAAGTGGTGTACTTAATTGTCAAAACTTCGGAGCTTATGATCTCCGGCTTGAACCAAGTTTCTCTAAAGTCTATAATGTGAGATGCATCGGAAAAACTATCAGAATACAGTTTGGGAAGTTCACTACGTAACCCTTTAGTATTCTGATAAGTAAGTGTTAGTGAAGACGTGAAGATGGACTAACGTTTATAGTGGAGGAGTCAGCTCCGGAGAAACTCAAAACCATTATTTATAAATTTGTATTCAACCCAAGATTTAGACTAAAAGAGACATAATTGAAAAAGAAGATTTCGGTGTTATTTCTTGGGTCAGGAAATCGCGTCGATCTATTAATTCGGTGGTACTATCCCATAACCTCTGTGAACTAGCCGCGGCAATTGTTGCGAGCACAAACAACCAAAACAGTTCGTTACACCTGGCACCCAAACTACAGCCGAATCAGAAATGGGATGCAAGTCCAAGGCAGCAACAGCCGAATCAGCAATGGACAGCAAGTCAAGGCAAGGACAAGTGGACAACCACTTATTATAATTAATCCTCCTCCCCCTTCGCAGTGTTCTATCACGTCTAAAAGTGGTGTACTTAATTGTCAAAACTTCGGAGCTTATGATCTCCGGCTTGAACCAAGTTTCTCTAAAGTCTATAATGTGAGATGCATCGGAAGAACTATCAGAATACAGTTTGGGAAGTTCACTACGTAACCCTTTAGTATTCTGATAAGTAAGTGTTAGTGAAGACGTGAAGATGGACTAACGTTTATAGTGGAGGAGGCAGCTCCGGAGAAACTCACAACCATTATTTATAAACTTGTATTCAACCCAAGATTTAGAATAAATGAGACATAATTGTAAAAGAAGATTTCGGTGTTATTCCTGGGGTCAGGAAATCACGTCGACCTAATAATTCGGTGGTACTATCCCATAACCTCTGTGAGCTAGCCGAGGCAATCGTTGCAAGCACAAACAACCAAAACAGTTCGTTACGCCTGGCACCCAATCTACAGCCGAATCAGAAATGGGGTGCAAGTCCAAGGCAGCAACAGCCGAATCAGCAATGGACAGCAAGTCAAGGCAAGGACAAGTGGACAACCACTTATTATAATTAATCCTCCTCCCCCTTCGCAGTGTTCTATCACGTCTAAAAGTGGTGTACTTAATTGTCAAAACTTCGGAGCTTATGATCTCCGGCTTGAACCAAGTTTCTCTAAAGTGTATAATGTGAGATGCATCGGAAGAACTATCAGAATACACTTTGGGAAGTTCACTACGTAACGCTTTAGTATTCTGATAAGTAAGTGTTAGTGAAGACGTGAAGATGGACTAACGTTTATAGTGGAGGAGTCAGCTCCGGAGAAACTCACATCCATTATTTATAAATTTGTATTCAACCCAAGATTTAGACTAAAAGAGACATAATTGAAAAAGAAGATTTCGGTGTTATTTCTTGGGTCAGGAAATCGCGTCGATCTATTAATTCGGTGGTACTATCCCATAACCTCTGTGAACTAGCCGCGGCAATTGTTGCGAGCACAAACAACCAAAACAGTTCGTTACACCTGGCACCCAAACTACAGCCGAATCAGAAATGGGATGCAAGTCCAAGGCAGCAACAGCCGAATCAGCAATGGACAGCAAGTCAAGGCAAGTAAAAGTGGACAACCACTTATTATAATTAATCCTCCTCCCCTTCGCAGTGTTCAATCACGTCTAAAAGTGGTGTACTTAATTGGAAAAACTTCGGAGCTTAAGATGTCCGGCTTGAACCAATTTTCTCTAAAGTCTATAGTGTGAGATGCAACGGAAGAACTATCAGAATACAGTTTGGGAAGTTCACTACGTAACCCTTTAGAATTCTGATAAGTAAGTGTTAGTGAAGACGTGAAGATGGACTAACGTTTATAGTGGAGGAGGCAGCTCCGGAGAAACTCACAACCATTATTTATATACTTGTATTCAACCCAAGATTTAGAATAAATGAGACATAATTGAAAAAGAAGATTTCGGTGTTATTCCTGGGGTCAGGAAATCACGTCGACCTAATAATTCGGTGGTACTATCCCATAACCTCTGTGAGCTAGCCGCGGCAATCGTTGCGAGCACAAACAACCAAAACAGTTCGTTACGCCTGGCACCCAATCTACAGCCGAATCAGAAATGGGGTGCAAGTCCAAGGCAGCAACAGCCGAATCAGCAATGGACAGCAAGTCAAGGCAAGGACAAGTGGACAACCACTTATTATAATTAATCCTCCTCCCATTTGCAGTTTTCTATAACCGAGTTTTCTACAGCCGAATCAGAAATGGGATGCAAGTCCAAGGCAGCAACAGCCGAATCAGCAATGGACAGCAAGTCAAGGCAAGTACAAGTGGACAACCACTTATTATAATTAATCCTCCTCCCCTTTTCAGTGTTCTATCACGTCTAAAAGTAGTGTACTTAGTTGGACTCTTCGGAGCTTAAGATGTCCGGCTTGAACCAATTTTCTTAAAGTCTATAGTGTCAGATGCAACAGAAGAACTATCAGAATACAGTTTGGGAAGTTCACTACGTAACCCTTAAGAATTCTGATAAGTAAGTGTTAGTGCAGACGTGAAGATGGACTAACGTTTATAGTGGAGGAGGCAGCTCCGGAGAAACTCACAACCATTATTTATTAACTTGTATTCAACCCAAGATTAAGAATAAATGAGACATAATTGTAAAAGAAGATTTCGGTGTTATTCCTGGGGTCAGGAAATCACGTCAACCTAATAATTCGGTTGTACTATCCCATAACCTCTGTGAGCTAGCCGCGGCAATTGTTGCGAGCACAAACAACTAAAACTGTTCGTTACACCTGGGGCCCAAACTACAGCCGAATCAGAAATGGGATGCAAGTCCAAGGCAGCAACAGCCGAATCAGCAATGGACAGCAAGGCAAGTACAAGTGGACAACCACTTATTATAATTAATCCTCCTCCCCTTCGCAGTGTTCTATCACGTCTAAAAGTGGTGTACTTAATTGGAAAAACTTCGGAGCTTAAGATGTCCGGCTTGAGCCAATTTTCTCTAAAGTCTATAGAGTGAGATGCAATGGAAGAACTATCAGAATACAGTTTGGGAAGTTCACTACGTAACCCTTAAGAATTCTGATAAGTAAGTGTTAGTGAAGACGTGAAGATGGACTAACGTTTATAGTGGAGGAGGCAGCTCCGGAGAAACTCACAACCATTATTTATTAACTTTTATTCAACCCAAGATTTAGAATAAATGAGACATAATTGAAAAAGAAGATTTCGGTGTTATTTCTTGGGTCAGAAAATCGCGTCGATCTATTAATTCGGTGGTACTATCCCATAACCTCTGTGAGCTAGCCGCGGCAATTGTTGCGAGCACAAATAACCAAAACAGTTCGTTACACCTGGCGCCCAAACTACAGCCGAATCAGAAATGGGATGCAAGTCCAAGGCAGCAACAGCCAAATCAGCAATGGACAGCAAGTCAAGGCAAGGACAAGTGTACAACCACTTATTATAATTAATCCTCCTCCCCTTCGCAGTGGAAAAACTTCGGAGCTTATGATCTGCGGCTTGAACCAAGTTTCTCTAAAGTCTATAATGTGAGATGCAAAGCAAAAGAGCTTTCGGAATAAATTTGGGAAGTTCACCACGTAACCCTTTAGAATTCTGATAAGTAAGTGTTAGTGAAGACGTGAAGATGGACTAACGTTTATAGTGAAGGAGGCAGCTCCGGAGAAACTCACAACCATTATTTATAAACTTGTATTCAACCCAAGATTTAGAATAAATGAGACATAATTGTAAAAGAAGATTTCGGTGTTATTCCTGGGGTCAGGAAATCACGTCGACCTAATAATTCGGTGGTACTATCCCATAACCTCTGTGAGCTAGCCGCGGCAATCGTTGCAAGCACAAACAACCAAAATAGTTCGTTACGCCTGGCACCCAAACTACAGCCGAATCAGAAATGGGATGCAAGTCCAAGGCAGCAACAGCCGAATCAGCAATGGACAGCAAGTCAAGGCAGGGACAAGTGGGCAACCACTTATTATAATTAATCCTCCTCCCCTTTTCAGTGTTCTATCACGTCTAAAAGTAGTGTACTTAGTTGGACTCTTCGTAGCTTAAGATCTGCGGCTTGAACCAAGTTTCTCCAAAGTCTATAATGTGAGATGCAAAGGAAGAACTATCAGAATACAGTTTGGGAAGTTCACTACGTAACCCTTTAGTATTCTGATAAGTAAGTGTTAGTGAAGACATGAAGATGGACAAACGTTGATAGTGGAGGAGTCAACTACGGCGAAGCTCACGACCGTTATTAATAAACTTGTATTCAACCAAAGATTTACAATAATTGAGACATAATTGTAAAAGAAGATTTCGGTGTTATTCCTGGGGTCAGGAAATCACGTCAACCTAATAATTCGGTTGTACTATCCCATGAGCTAGCCGCGGCAATTGTTGCGAGCACAAACAACTAAAACAGTTCGTTACACCTGGCGCCCAAACTACAGCCGAATCAGAAATGGGATGCAAGTCCAAGGCAGCAACAGCCGAATCAGCAATGGACAGCAAGTCAAGGCAAGGACAAGTGGACAACCACTTATTATAATTAATCCTCCTCCCATTTTCAGTTTTGTATCACGTCTAAAAGTAGTGTACTTAGTTGGACTCTTCGTAGCTTAAGATCTGCGGCTTGAACCAAGTTTCTCCAAAGTCTATAATGTGAGATGCAAAGGAAGAACTATCAGAATACAGTTTGGGAAGTTCACTACGTAACCCTTTAGTATTCTGATAAGTAAGTGTTAGTGAAGACGTGAAGATGGACTAATGTTTATAGTGGAGGAGTCAGCTCCGGAGAAACTCAAAACCATTATTTATAAACTTGTATTCAACCCAAGATTTAGAATAAATGAGACATAATTGAAAAAGAAGATTTCGGTGTTATTCCTGGGGTCAGGAAATCCCGTCGACCTAATAATTCGGTGGTACTATCCCATAACCTCTGTGAGCTAGCCGCGGCAATCGTTGCAAGCACAAACAACTAAAACAATTCGTTACGCCTGGCACCCAAACTACAGCCGAATCAGAAATGGGATGCAAGTCCAAGGCAGCAACAGCCGAATCAGCAATGGACAGCAAGTCAAGGCAGGGACAAGTGGGCAACCACTTATTATAATTAATCCTCCTCCCCTTTTCAGTGTTCTATCACGTCTAAAAGTAGTGTACTTAGTTGGACTCTTAGTAGCTTAAGATCTGCGGCTTAAACCAAGTTTCTCCAAAGTCTATAATGTGAGATGCAAGGGAGAACTATCAGAATGCAGTTTGGGAAGTTCACTACGTAACCCTTTAGTATTCTGATAAGTAAGTGTTAGTGAAGACATGAAGATGGACAAACGTTGATAGTAGAGGAGTCAACTACGTCGAAGCTCACGACCGTTATTAATAAACTTGTATTCAACCAAAGATTTACAATAATTGAGACATAATTGTAAAAGAAGATTTCGGTGTTATTCCTGGTGTCAGGAAATCACGTCAACCTAATAATTCGGTGGTACTATCCCATAACCTCTGTGAGCTAGCCGCGGCAATTGTTGCGAGCACATACAACCAAAACAGTTCGTTACACCTGGCGCCCAAACTACAGCCGAATCAGAAATGGGATGCAAGTCCAAGGCAGCAACAGCCGAATCAGCAATGGACAGCAAGTCAAGGCAAGGACAAGTGGACAACCACTTATTATAATTAATCCTCCTCCCATTTTCAGTTTTCTATCACGTCTAAAAGTAGTGTACTTAGTTGAACTCTTCGGAGCTTAAGATCTGCGGCTTGAACCTAGTTTCTCCAAAGTCTATAATGTGAGATGCAAAGGAAGAACTATCAGAATACAGTTTGGGAAGTTCACTACGTAACCCTTTAGTATTCTGATAAGTAAGTGTTAGTGAAGACATGAAGATGGACAAACGTTGATAGTGGAGGAGTCAACTACGGCGAAGCTCACGACCGTTATTAATAAACTTGTATTCAACCCAAGATTTACAATAATTGAAACATAATTGTAAAAGAAGATTTCGGTGTTATTCCTGGGTCAGGAAATCACGTCAACCTAATAATTCGGTTGTACTATCCCATGAGCTAGCCGCGGCAATTGTTGCGAGCACAAACAACTAAAACAGTTCGTTACACCTGGCGCCCAAACTACAGCCGAATCAGAAATGGGATGCAAGTCCAAGGCAGCAACAGCCGAATCAGCAATGGACAGCAAGTCAAGGCAAGGACAAGTGGACAACCACTTATTATAATTAATCCTCCTCCCATTTTCAGTTTTCTATCACGTCTAAAAGTAGTGTGCGCCCAAACTACAGCCGAATCAGAAATGGGATGCAAGTCAAAGGCAGCAAACAGCCGAATCAGCAATGGACAGCAAGTCAAGGCAAGGACAAGTGGACAACCACTTATTATAATTAATCCTCCTCCCATTTTCAGTTTTCTATCACGTCTAAAAGTAGTGTACTTAGTTGGACTCTTCGTAGCTTAAGATCTGCGGCTTGAACCAAGTTTCTCCAAAGTCTATAATGTGAGATGCAAGGGAGAACTATCAGAATACAGTTTGGGAAGTTCACTACGTAACCCTTTAGTATTCTGATAAGTAAGTGTTAGTGAAGACATGAAGATGGACAAACGTTGATAGTGGAGGAGTCAACTACGTCGAAGCTCACGACCGTTATTAATAAACTTGTATTCAACCAAAGATTTACAATAATTGAGACATAATTGTAAAAGAAGATTTCGGTGTTATTCCTGGTGTCAGGAAATCACGTCAACCTAATAATTCGGTGGTACTATCCCATAACCTCTGTGAGCTAGCCGCGGCAATTGTTGCGAGCACATACAACCAAAACAGTTCGTTACACCTGGCGCCCAAACTACAGCCGAATCAGAAATGGGATGCAAGTCCAAGGCAGCAACAGCCGAATCAGCAATGGACAGCAAGTCAAGGCAAGGACAAGTGGACAACCACTTATTATAATTAATCCTCCTCCCATTTTCAGTTTTCTATCACGTCTAAAAGTAGTGTACTTAGTTGAACTCTTCGTAGCTTAAGATCTGCGGCTTGAACCTAGTTTCTCCAAAGTCTATAATGTGAGATGCAAAGGAAGAACTATCAGAATACAGTTTGGGAAGTTCACTACGTAACCCTTTAGTATTCTGATAAGTAAGTGTTAGTGAAGACATGAAGATGGACAAACGTTGATAGTGGAGGAGTCAACTACGGCGAAGCTCACGACCGTTATTAATAAACTTGTATTCAACCCAAGATTTACAATAATTGAAACATAATTGTAAAAGAAGATTTCGGTGTTATTCCTGGGGTCAGGAAATCACGTCAACCTAATAATTCGGTTGTACTATCCCATGAGCTAGCCGCGGCAATTGTTGCGAGCACAAACAACTAAAACAGTTCGTTACACCTGGCGCCCAAACTACAGCCGAATCAGAAATGGGATGCAAGTCCAAGGCAGCAACAGCCGAATCAGCAATGGACAGCAAGTCAAGGCAAGGACAAGTGGACAACCACTTATTATAATTAATCCTCCTCCCATTTTCAGTTTTCTATCACGTCTAAAAGTAGTGTGCGCCCAAACTACAGCCGAATCAGAAATGGGATGCAAGTCAAAGGCAGCAAACAGCCGAATCAGCAATGGACAGCAAGTCAAGGCAAGGACAAGTGGACAACCACTTATTATAATTAATCCTCCTCCCATTTTCAGTTTTCTATCACGTCTAAAAGTAGTGTACTTAGTTGGACTCTTCGTAGCTTAAGATCTGCGGCTTGAACCAAGTTTCTCTAAAGTCCATAATGTGAGATGCAAAGGAAGAACTATCAGAATACAGTTTGGGAAGTTCACTACGTAACCCTTTAGTATTCTGATAAGTAAGTGTTAGTGAAGACGTAAAGATGGACTAATGTTTATAGTGGAGGAGTCAGCTCCGGAGAAACTCAAAACCATTATTTATAAACTTGTATTCAACCCAAGATTTAGAATAAATGAGACATAATTGAAAAAGAAGATTTCGGTGTTATTCCTGGGGTCAGGAAATCCCGTCGACCTAATAATTCGGTGCTACTATCCCATAACCTCTGTGAGCTAGCCGCGGCAATCGTTGCAAGCACAAACAACCAAAACAGTTCGTTACGCCTGGCACCCAAACTACAGCCGATCAGAAATGGGATGCAAGTCCAAGGGAGCAACAGCCGAATCAGCAATGGACAGCAAGTCAAGGCAGGGACAAGTGGGCAACCACTTATTATAATTAATCCTCCTCCCCTTTTCAGTGTTCTATCACGTCTTAAAGTGGTGTACTTAATTGGAAAAACTTCGGAGCTTAAGATTTCCGGCTTGAACCAATTTTCTCTAATGTCTATAGTGTGAGATGCATCGGAAGAACTATCAGAATACGATTTGGGAAGTTCACTACGTAACCCTTTAGAGTTCTGATAAGTAAGTATTAGTGAAGACGTGAAGATGGACTAACGTTTATAGTGGAGGAGGCAGCTCCGGAGAAACTCACAACCATTATTTATAAACTTGTATTCAACCCAAGATTTAGAATAAATGAGACATAATTGTAACAAAAGATTTCGGTGGTATTCCTGGGGTCAGGAAATCACGTCGACCTAATTGTTCGGTGGTACTATCCCATAACCTCTAAAAGCTAGCCGCGGCAATCGTTGCAAGCACAAACAACCAAAACAGTTCGTTACGCCTGGCACCCAAACTACAGCCGAATCAGAAATGGGATGCAAGTCCAAGGCAGCAACAGCCGAATCAGCAATGGACAGCAAGTCAAGGCAAGGACAAGTGGACAACCACTTATTATAATTAATCCTCCTCCCATTTTCAGTGTTCTATCACGTCTAAAAGTAGTGTACTTAGTTGGACTCTTAGTAGCTTAAGATCTGCGGCTTGAACCAAGTTTCTCCAAAGTCTATAATGTGAGATGCAAAGGAGAACTATCAGAATACAGTTTGGGAAGTTCACTACGTAACCCTTTAGTATTCTGATAAGTAAGTGTTAGTGAAGACATGAAGATGGACAAACGTTGATAGTGGAGGAGTCAACTACGGCGAAGCTCACGACCGTTATTAATAAACTTGTATTCAACCAAAGATTTACAATAATTGAGACATAATTGTAAAAGAAGATTTCGGTGTTATTCCTGGGGTCAGGAAATCACGTCAACCTAATAATTCGGTGGTACTATCCCATAACCTATGTGAGCTAGCCGCGGCAATTGTTGCGAGCACATACAACTAAAACAGTTCGTTACACCTGGCGCCCAAACTACAGCCGAATCAGAAATGGGATGCAAGTCCAAGGCAGCAACACCCGAATCAGCAATGGACAGCAAGTCAAGGCAAGGACAAGTGGACAACCACTTATTATAATTAATCCTCCTCCCATTTTCAGTTTTCTATCACGTCTAAAAGTAGTGTACTTAGTTGGAGTCTTCGTAGCTTAAGATCTGCGGCTTGAACCAAGTTTCTCCAAAGTCTATAATGTGAGATGCAAAGGAAGAACTATCAGAATACAGTTTGGGAAGTTCACTACGTAACCCTTTAGTATTCTGATAAGTAAGTGTTAGTGAAGACATGAAGATGGACAAACGTTGATAGTGGAGGAGTCAACTACGGCGAAGCTCACGACCGTTATTAATAAACTTGTATTCAACCCAAGATTTACAATAATTGAAACATAATTGTAAAAGAAGATTTCGGTGTTATTTCTGGGGTCAGGAAATCACGTCGACCTAATAATTCGGTGGCACTTTCCCATAACCTCTGTGAGCTAGCCGCGCCAATTGTTGCGAGCACAATCAATTAAAACAGTTCGTTACACCTGGCGCCCAAACTACAGCCGAATCAGAAATGGGATGCAAGTCCAAGGCAGCAACACCCGAATCAGCAATGGACAGCAAGTCAAGGCAAGTGGTACTATCCCATAACCTCTGTGAACTAGCCGCGGCAATTGTCGCGAGCACTAACAACCAAAAAACAGTTCGTTACACCTGGCGCCCAAACTACAGCCGAATCAGAAATGGGATGCAAGTCCAAGGCAGCAACAGCCGAATCAGAAATGGACAGCAAGTCAGGGCAAGGACAAGTGGACAACCACTTATTATAATTAATGCTCCTCCCCTTTTCAGTGTTCTATCACGTCTAAAAGTAGTGTACTTAGTTGGACTCTTCGGAACTTAAGATCTCCGGCTTGAACCTAGTTTCTCTAAAGTCTATAATGTGAGATGCAAATCAAAAGAACTTTCGGAATAAATTTGGGAAGTTCACTACGTTACCCTTTAGTATTCTGATAAGTAAGTGTTAGTGAAGACATGAAGATGGACAAACGTTGATAGTGGAGGAGTCAACTACGGCGAAGCTCACGAACGTTATTAATAAACTTGTATCTTCTTTTACTTGTGTAAAAGAAGATTTCGGTGTTATTCCTGGGGTCAGGAAATCACGTCGACCTAATAATTCGGTGGTACTATCCCATAACCTCTGTGAGCTAGCCGCGGCAATTGTTGCGAGCACAAACAACCAAAACAGTTCGTTACGCCTGGCACCCAATCGACAGCCGAATCAGAAATGGGATGCAAGTCCAAGGCAGCAACAGCCGAATCAGCAATAGACAGCAAGTCAGGGCAAGGACATGTGGACAACCACTTATTATAATTAATCCTCTTCTCTTCGCAGTGTTCTATCACGTCTAAAAGTAGTGTACCTAATTGGAAAAACTTCGGAGCTTATGATCTCCGGCTTGAACCAATTTTCTCTAAAGTCTATAGTGTGAGATGCAACGGAAGAACTATCAGAATACAGTTTGGGAAGATCAATACGTAACCCTTTAGTATTCTGATAAGTAAGTGTTAGTGAAGAAGTGAAGATGGACTAACGTTTATAGTGGAGAAGTCAACTCCGGAGAAACTCACAACCATTATTTATAAACTTGTATTCAACCCAAGATTTAGAATAAATGAGACATAATTGAAAAAGAAGATTTCGGTGTTATTTCTTGGATCAGGGAATCGCGTCGACTTCAGAATTCGGTGGTACTATCCCATAACCTCTGTGAACTAGCCGCGGCAATTGTTGCGAGCACTAACAACCAAAAAAAAGTTCGTTACACCTGGCGCCCAAACTACAGCCGAATCAGAAATGGGATGCAAGTCCAAGGCAGCAACACCCGAATCAGCAATGGACAGCAAGTCAAGGCAAGTACAAGTGGACAGCCACTTATTATAATTAATCCTCCTCCCCTTTTCAGTGTTCTATCACGTCTAAAAGTAGTGTACTTAGTTGGACTCTTCGGAGCTTAAGATCTCCGGCTTGAACCAAGTTTCTCTAAAGTCTATAATGTGAGATGCAAAGCAAAAGAACTTTCGGAATAAATTTGGGAAGTTCACTACGTAACCCTTAAGTATTCTGATAAGTAAGTGTTAGTGAAGACATGAAGATGGACAAACGTTGATAGTGGAGGAGTCAACTACGGCGAAGCTCACGACCGTTATTAATAAACTTGTATTCAACCCAAGATTTACAATAATTGAAACATAATTGTAAAAGAAGATTTCGGTGTTATTTCTGGGGTCAGGAAATCACGTCGACCTAATAATTCGGTGGTACTTTCCCATAACCTCTGTGAGCTAGCCGCGGCAATTGTTGCGAGCAAAATCAATCAAAACAGTTCGTTACACCTGGCGCCCAAACTACAGCCGAATCAGAAATGGGATGCAAGTCCAAGGCAGCAACACCCGAATCAGCAATGGACAGCAAGTCAAGACAAGTACAAGTGGACAACCACTTATTATAATTAATCCTCCTCCCCTTTGCAGTGTTCTATCACGTCTAAAAGTGGTGTACTTAATTGGAAAATCTTCGGAGCTTAAGATTTCCGGCTTGAACCAATTTTCTCTAAAGTGTATAGTGTGAGATGCAACGGAAGAACTATCAGAATACAGTTTGGGAAGTTCACTACGTAACCCTTTAGTATTCTGATAAGTAAGTGTTAGTGAAGACATGAAGATGGACAAACGTTGATAGTGGAGGAGTCAACTACGGCGAAGCTCACGACCGTTATTAATAAACTTGTATTCAACCCAAGATTTAGAATAATTGAGACATAATTGTAAAAGAAGGTTTCGGTGTTATTCCTGGGGTCAGGAAATAACGTTGACCTAATAATTCGGTGGTACTATCCCATAACCTCTGTGAGCTAGCCGCGGCAATTGTTGCGAGCACAAACAACTAAAACAGTTCGTTACACCTGGCGCCCAAACTACAGCCGAATCAGAAATGGGATGCAAGTCCAAGGCAGCAACACCCGAATCAGCAATGGACAGCAAGTCAAGGCAAGGACAAGTGGACAACCACTTATTATAATTAATCCTCCTCCCCTTTGCAGTGTTCTATCACGTCTAAAAGTAGTGTACTTAGTTGGACTCTTCGGAGCTTAAGATCTCCGGCTTGAACCAAGTTTCTCTAAAGTCTATAATGTGAGATGCAAAGGAAGAACTATCAGAATACAGTTTGGGAAGTTCACTACGTAACCCTTTAGTATTCTGATAAGTAAGTGTTAGTGAAGAAGTGAAGATGCACTAACGTTTATAGTGGAGGAGTCAACTACGGCGAAGCTCACGACCGTTATTAATAAACTTGTATTTAACCCAAGATTTAGAATAATTGAGACATAATTGTAAAAGAAGATTTCGGTGTTATTTCTGGGATCAGGAAATCGCGTCGACTTAAGAATTCGGTGGTACTATCCCATAACCTCTGTGAACTAGCCGCGGCAATTGTTGCGAGCACTAACAACCAAAAAACAGTTCGTTACACCTGGCGCCCAAACTACAGCCGAATCAGAAATGGGATGCAAGTCCAAGGCAGCAACAGCCGAATCAGCAATGGACAGCAAGTCAGGGCA
The DNA here is from genome assembly GCA_035045925.1 of Drosophila atripex. Lineage (NCBI taxonomy): Eukaryota > Metazoa > Arthropoda > Insecta > Diptera > Drosophilidae > Drosophila > Drosophila atripex. Next base: position 21,712,709 of record JAWNOP010000052.1, read on the forward strand.
AGGACAAGTGGACAACCACCTATTATAATTATTGCTCCTCCCCTTTTCAGTGTTCTATCACGTCTAAAAGTAGTGTACTTAGTTGGACTCTTCGGAACTTAAGATCTCCGGCTTGAACCTAGTTTCTCTAAAGTCTATAATGTGAGATGCAAAGCAAAAGAACTTTCGGAATAAATTTGGGAAGTTCACTACGTAACCCTTTAGTATTCTGATAAGTAAGTGTTAGTGAAGACATGAAGATGGACAAACGTTGATAGTGGAGTAGTCAACTACGGCGAAGCTCACGAACGTTATAAATAAACTTGTATCTTCTTTTACTTGTGTAAAAGAAGATTTCGGTGTTATTCCTGGGGTCAGGAAATCACGTCGACCTAATAATTCGGTGGTACTATCCCATAACCTCTGTGAGCTGGCCGCGGCAATTGTTGCGAGCACAAACAACCAAAACAGTTCGTTACGCCTGGCACCCAATCTACAGCCGAATCAGAAATGGGATGCAAGTCCAAGGCAGCAACAGCCGAATCAGCAATAGACAGCAAGTCAGGGCAAGGACATGTGGACAACCACTTATTATAATTAATCCTCCTCTCTTCGCAGTGTTCTATCACGTCTAAAAGTAGTGTACCTAATTGGAAAAACTTCGGAGCTTATGATCTCCGGCTTGAACCAATTTTCTCTAAAGTCTATAGTGTGAGATGCAACGGAAGAACTATCAGAATACAGTTTGGGAAGATCAATACGTAACCCTTTAGTATTCTGATAAGTAAGTGTTAGTGAAGAAGTGAAGATGGACTAACGTTTATAGTGGAGGAGTCATCTCCGGAGAAACTCACAACCATTATTTATAAACTTGTATTCAACCCAAGATTTAGAATAAATGAGACATAATTGAAAAAGAAGATTTCGGTGTTATTCCTGGGGTCAGGAAATCACGTCGACCTAATAATTCGGTGGTACTATCCCATAACCTTTGTGAGCTAGCCGCGGCAATTGTTGCGAGCACAAACAACCAAAACAGTTCTTTACACCTGGCGCCCAAACTACAGCCGAATCAGAAATGGGATGCAAGTCCAAGGCAGCAACATCCGAATCAGCAATGGACAGCAGGTCAAGGCAAGGACAAGTGGACAACCACTTATTATAATTAATCCTCCTCCCCTTTTCAGTGTTCTATCACGTCTAAAAGTAATGTATTTAGTTGGACTCTTCGGAACTTAAGATCTCCGGCTAGAACCTAGTTTCTCTAAAGTCTATAATGTGAGATGCAAAGCAAAAATAGTTTCGGAATAAATTTGGGAAGTTTACTACGTATCCCTTTAGTATTCTGATAAGTTAGTGTTAGTGAAGACATGAAGATGGACAAACGTTGATAGTGGAGGAGTCAACTACGGCGAAGCTCACGAACGTTATTAATAAACTTGTATCTTCTTTTACTTAAGTAAAAGAAGATTTCGGTGTTATTCCTGGGGTCAGGAAATCACGTCGACCTATTAATTCGGTGGTACCATTCCATAACCTCTGTGAACTAGCCGCGGCAATTGTTGCGAGCACAATCAACCAAAACAGTTCGTTACACCTGGCGCCCAAACTACAGCCGAATCAGAAATGGGATGCAAGTCCAAGGCAGCAACAGCCGAATCAGCAATAGACAGCAAGTCAGGGCAAGAACAAGTGAACAACCACTTATTATAAATAATCCTCCTCCCCTTCGTAGTTTTCTATCACGTCTAAAAGTAGTGTACCTAATTGGAAAAACTTCGGAGCTTCAGATGTCCGGCTTGAGCCAATTTTCTCTAAAGTCTATAGTGTGACATGCAACGGAAGAACTATCAGAATACAGTTTGGGAAGTTCACTACGTAACCCTTTAGTTTTCTAATAAGTAAGTGTTAGTGAAGACATGAAGATGGGTAAACGTTGATAGTGGAGAACTCAACTCCGGAGAAACTCACGACCATTATTTATAAAGTTGTATTCATCCCAAGTTGAAGCCCCTTAAGTATTCTGATAAGTAAGTGTTAGTGAAGACGTGAAGATGGACTAACGTTTATAGTGGAGGAGTCAGCTCCGGAGAAACTCAAAAACATTATTTATAAACTTGTATTCAACCCAAGATTTAGAATAAATGAGACATAATTGAAAAAGAAGATTTCGGTGTTATTTCTTGGGTCAGGAAATCGCGTCGATCTATTTATTCGGTGGTACTATCCCATAACCTCTGTGAGCTAGCCGCGGCAATTGTTGCGAGCACAAACAACTAAAACAATTCGTTACACCTGGCGCCCAAACTACAGCCGAATCAGAAATGGGATGCAAGTCCAAGGCAGCAACAGCCGAATCAGCAATGGACAGCAAGTCAAGGCAAGGACAAGTGGACAACCACTTATTATAATTAATGCTCCTCCCCTTTTCAGTGTTCTATCACGTCTAAAAGTAGTGTACTTAGTTGGACTCTTCGGAGCTTAAGATCTCCGGCTTGAACTAAGTTTCTCTAAAGTCTATAATGTGAGATGCAAAGGAAGAACTATCAGAATACAGTTTGGGAAGTTCACTACGCAACCCTTTAGTATTCTGATAAGTAAGTGTTAGTGAAGACGTGAAGGTCGACTAACGTTTATAGTGGAGGAGTCAACTACGGCGAAGCTCACGAACGTTATTAATAAACTTGTATCTTCTTTTACTTGTGTAAAAGACGATTTCGGTGTTATTCCTGGGGTCAGGAAATCGCGTCGATCTATTAATTCGGTGGTACTATCCCATAACCTCTGTGAGCTAGCCGCGGCAATTGTTGCGAGCACAAACAACCAAAACAGTTCGTTGCACCTGGCGCCCAAACTACAGCCGAATCAGAAATGGGATGCAAGTCCAAGACAGCAACAGCCGAATCAGCAATGGACAGCAAGTCACGGTAAGGACAAGTGGGCAACCACTTATTATAATTAATCCTCCTCCCCTTAGCAGTGTTCCATAACGTCTGAAAGTGGTGTACTTGATTGGAAAAACTTCGGAGCTTAAGATGTCCGGCTTGAACCAATTTTCTCTAAAGTCTATAGTGTGAGCTGCAACGGAAGAACTATCAGAATACAGTATGGGAAGTTCACTACGTAACCCTTAAGTATTCTGATAAGTAAGTGTTAGTGAAGACGTGAAGATGGACTTACGTTTATAGTGGAGAACTCAACTCCGGAGAAACTCACGACTATTATTTATAGACTTGTATTCAACTCAAGATGAAACCCCTTAAGTATTCTGATAAGTCAGTGTTAGTGAAGACGTGAAGATGGATTAACGTTTTTAGTGGAGAAGTCACCTCCGGAGAAACTCAAAACCATTATTTATAAACTTGTATTCAACCCAAGATTTATAATAAATGAGACATAATTGAAAAAGAAGATTTCGGTGTTATTCCTGGGTCAGGAAATCGCGTCGATCTATTAATTCGGTGGTACTATCCCATAACCTCTGTGAGCTAGCCGCGGCAATTGTTGCGAGCACAAACAACTAAAACAATTCGTTACACCTGGCGCCCAAACTACAGCCGAATCAGAAATAAGATGCAAGTCCAAGGCAGCAACAGCCGAATCAGCAATGGACAGCAAGTCAAGGCAAGGACAAGTGGACAACCACGTATTATAATTAACCCACCTCCCCTTTTCAGAGTTCTATCACGTCTAAAAGTAGTGTACTTAGTTGGACTCTTCGGAGCTTAAGATCTCCGGCTTGAACTAAGTTTCTCTAAAGTCTATAATGTGAGATGCAAAGGAAGAACTATCAGAATACAGTTTGGGAAGTTCACTACGCAACCCTTTAGTATTCTGATAAGTAAGTGTTAGTGAAGACGTGAAGGTCGACTAACGTTTATAGTGGAGGAGTCAACTCCTTAGAAACTCACAACCAATATTTATAAACTTGTATTCAACCCAAGATTTATAATAAATGAGACATAATTGTAAAAGACGATTTCGGTGTTATTCTGTGAGCTTGCCGCGGCCATTGTTGCGAGCACAAACAACTAAAACAGTTAGTTACACCTGGCGCCCATACTACAGCCGAATCAGAAATGGGATGCAAGTCCAAGGCAGCAACAGCCGAATCAGCAATGGACAGCAAGTCAAGCAAGGACAAGTGGACAACTACTTATTATAATTAATCCACCTCCCCTTTTCAGAGTTCTATCACGTCTAAAAGTAGTGTACTTAGTTGGACTCTTCGGAGCTTAAGATCTCCGGCTTGAACCAAGTTTCTCTAAAGTCTATAATGTGAGATGCAAAGGAAGAACTATCAGAATACAGTTTGGGAAGTTCACTACGTAACCCTTTAGTATTCTGATGAGTAAGTGTTAGTGAAGACGTGAAGATGGACTAACGTTTATAGTGGAGGAGTCAGCTCCGGAGAAACTCACAACCATTATTTATAAACTTGTATTCAACCCAAGATTTAGAATAAATGAGACATAATTGTAAAAGAAGATTTCGGTGTTATTCCTGGGGTCAGGAAATCACGTCGACCTAATAATTCGGTGGTACTATCCCAAAACCTCTGTGAGCTAGCCGCGGCAATTGTTGCGAGCACAAACAGCCAAAACAGTTCGTTACACCTGACGCCCAAACTACAGCCGAATCAGAAATGGGATGCAAGTCCAAGGCAGCAAACAGCCGAATCAGCAATGGACAGCAAGTCAAGGCAAGGACAAGTGGACAACCACTTATTATAATTAATCCACCTCCCCTTTTCAGAGTTCTATCACGTCTAAAAGTAGTGTACTTAGTTGGACTCTTTGGAGCTTAAGATCTCCGGCTTGAACCAAGTTTCTCTAAAGTCTATAATGTGAGATGCAAAAGAAGAACTATCAGAATAAATTTGGGAAGTTCACTACGTAACCCTTTAGTATTCTGATAAGTAAGTGTTAGTGAAGACGTGAAGATGGACTAACGTTTATAGTGGAGGAGTCAGCTCCGGAGAAACTCACAACCATTATTTATAAACTTGTATTCAACCCAAAATTTAGAATAAATGAGACATAATTGTAAAAGAAGATTTCGGTGTTATTCTGTGAGCTAGCCGCGGCAATTGTTGCGAGCACAAACAACTAAAACAGTTCGTTACACCTGGTGCCCAAACTACAGCCGAATCAAAAATGGGATGCAAGTCCAAGGCAGCAAACAGCCGAATCAGCAATGGACAGCAAGTCAAGGCAAGGACAAGTGGACAACCACTTATAATAATTAATCCACTTCCCCTTTTCAGAGTTCTATCACGTCTAAAAGTAGTGTACTTAGTTGGAGTCTTTGGAGCTTAAGATCTCCGGCTTGAACCAAGTTTCTCTAAAGTCTATAATGTGAGATGCAAAGGAAGAACTATCAGAATACAGTTTGGAAAGTTCACTACGTAACCCTTTAGTATTTTGATGAGTAAGTGTTAGTGAAGACGTGAAGATGGACTAACGTTTATAGTGGAGGAGTCAACTCCTTAGAAACTCACAACCAATATTTATAAACTTGTATTCAACCCAAGATTTAGAATAAATGAGACATAATTGTAAAAGACGATTTCGGTGTTATTCTGTGAGCTTGCCGCGGCAATTGTTGCGAGCACAAACAACTAAAACAATTCGTTACACCTGGCGCCCAAACTACAGCCGAATCAGAAATGGGATGCAAGTCCAAGGCAGCAACAGCCGAATCAGCAATGGACAGCAAGTCAAGGCAAGGACAAGTGGACAACCACTTATTATAATTAATGCTCCTCCCCTTTTCAGTGTTCTATCACGTCTAAAAGTAGTGTACTTAGTTGGACTCTTTGGAGCTTAAGATCTCCGGCTTGAACCAAGTTTCTCTAAAGTCTATAATGTGAGATGCAAAGGAAGAACTATCAGAATACAGTTTGGGAAGTTCACTACGTAACCCTTTAGTATTCTGATGAGTAAGTGTTAGTGAAGACGTGAAGATGGACTAACGTTTATAGTGGAGGAGTCAGCTCCGGAGAAACTCACAACCATTATTTATAAACTTGTATTCAACCCAAGATTTAGAATAAATGAGACATAATTGTAAAACAAGATTTCGGTGTAATTCTGTGAGCTAGCCGCGGCAATTGTTGCGAGCACAAACAACTAAAACAGTTCGTTACACCTGGCGCCCAAACTACAACCGAATCAGAAATGGGATGCAAGTCCAAGGCAGCAACAGCCGAATCAGCAATGGACAGCAAGTCAAGGCAAGGACAAGTGGACAACCACTTATTTAAATTAACCCACCCCCACTTTTCAGAGTTCTATCACGTCTAAAAGTAGTGTACTTAGTTGGAATCTTCGGAGCTTAAGATCTCCGGCTTGAACTAAGTTTCTCTAAAGTCTAAAATGTGAGATGCAAAGGAAGAACTATCAGAATACAGTTTGGGAAGTTCACTACGTAACCCTTTAGTTTTCTGATAAGTAAGTGTAAGTGAAGACATGAAGATGGATAAACGTTGATAGTGGAGAAGTCAACTCCGGAGAAACTAACGACCATTATTTATAAACTTGTATTCATCCCAAGATTTAGAATAAATGATACATAATTGTAAAAGAAGATTTCGGTGTTATTCCTGGGGTCAGGAAATCACGTCGACCTAATAATTCGGTGGTACTATCCCAAAACCTCTGTGAGCTAGCCGCGGCAATTGTTGCGAGCACAAACAACTAAAACAGTTCGTTACACCTGGCGCCCAAACTACAGCCGAATCAAAAATGGGATGCAAGTCCAAGGCAGCAACAGCCGAATCAGCAATGGACAGCAAGCCAAGGCAAGGACAAGTGGACAACCACTTATTATAGTTAATCCTCCTCCCCTTCGCAGTGTTCTATCACGTCTAAAAGTAGTGTACCCAATTGGAAAAACTTCGGAGCTTAAGATGTCCGGCTTGAGCCAATTTTCTCTAAAGTCTATAGTGTGAGATGCAACGGAAGAACTATCAGAAGACAGTTTGGGAAGTTCACTACGTAACCCTTTAGTATTCTGATAAGTAAGTGTTAGTGAAGACGTGAAGATGGATAAACGTTGATAGTGGAGAAGTCAACTCCGGAGAAACTCACAACCATTATTTATAAACTTGTATTCATCCCAAGATTTAGAATAAATGATACATAATTGTAAAAGAAGATTTCGGTGTTATTCCTGGAGTCAGGAAATCACGTCGACCTAATAATTCGGTGGTACGATCCCAAAACCTCTGTGAGCTAGCCGCGGCAATTGTTGCGAGCACAAACAACTAAAACAGTTCGTTACACCTGGCGCCCAAACTACAGCCGAATCAAAAATGGGATGCAAGTCCAAGGCAGCAACAGCCGAATCAGCAATGGACAGCAAGCCAAGGCAAGGACAAGTGGACAACCACTTATTTTAATTAACCCACCTCCCCTTTTAATAGTTCTATCACGTCTAAAAGTATTGTACCTAGTTGGAATTTTAGGAGCTTAAGATCTCCGGTTTGAACTAAGTTTCTCTAAAATCTATAATGTGAGATGCAAAGGAAGAACTATCAGAATACAGTTTGGGAAGTTCACTACGTAACCCTTTAGTATTCTGATAAGTAAGTGTTAGTGAAGACATGAAGATGGACTAACGTTTATAGTGGAGGAGTCAGCTCCGGAGAAACTCACGACCATTATTTATAAAGTTGTATTCATCCCAAGTTGAAGCCATTTAAGTATTCTGATAAGTAAGTGTTAGTGAAGACGTGAAGATGGACAAACGTTTATAGTGGAGGAGTCAGCTCCGGAGAAACTCACAACCATTATTTATAAAGTTGTATTCAACCCAAGATTTGAAATAAATGAGACATAATTGTAAAAGAAGATTTCGGTGTTATTCTGTGAGCTTGCCGCGGCACTTGTTGCGAGCACAAACAACTAAAACAGTTCGTTACACCTGGCGCCCAAACTACAGCCGAATCAAAAATGGGATGCAAGTCCAAGGCAGCAACAGCCGAATCAGCAATGGACAGCAAGCCACGGCAAGGACAAGTGGACAACCACTTATTATAATTAATCCTCCTCCCCTTCGCAGTGTTCTATCACGTCTAAAAGTAGTGTACCCAATTGGAAAAACTTCGGAGCTTAAGATGTCCGGCTTGAGCCAATTTTCTCTAAAGTCTATAGTGTGAGATGCAACGGAAGAACTATCAGAATACAGTTTGGGAAGTTCACTACGTAACCCTTTAGTATTCTGATAAGTAAGTGTTAGTGAAGACGTGAAGATGGACTAACGTTTGTATTGGAGAAGTCAACTCCGGAGAAACTCACGACCATTATTTATAAACTTGTATTCATCCCAAGTTGAAGCCATTTAAGTATTCTGATAAGTAAGTGTTAGTGAAGACGTGAAGATGGACAAACGTTTATAGTGAAGGAGTCAGCTCCGGAGAAACTTAAAACCATTATTTATAAACTTGTATTCAACCCAAGATTTAGAACAAATGGGACATAATTGTAAAAGAAGATTTCGGTGTTATTCTGTGAGCTTGCCGCAGCAATTGTTGCGAGCACAAACAACTAAAACAGTTCGTTACACCTGGCGCCCAAACTACAGCCGAATCAGAAATGGGATGCAAGTCCAAGGCAGCAACAGCCGAATCAGCAATGGACAGCAAGTAATGGCAAGGACAAGTGGACAACCACTTATTATAATTAATCCACCTCCCCTTTTCAGTGTTCTATCACGTCTAAAAGTGGTGTACTTAATTGTCAAAACTTCGGAGCTTATGATCTCCGGCTTGAACCAAGTTTCTCTAAAGTCTATAATGTGAGATGCAAAGCAAAATAACTTTCAGAATAAAGTTGGGAAGTTCACTACGTAACCCTTTAGTATTCTGATAAGTTAGTGTTAGTGAAGACATGAAGATGGACAAACGTTTATAGTGGAGGAGTCAGCTCCGGAGAAACTCACAACCATTATTTATAAACTTGTATTCATCCCAAGATTTAGAATAAATGATACATAATTGTAAAAGAAGATTTCGGTGTTATTCCTGGGGTCAGGAAATCACGTCGACCTAATAATTCGGTGGTACTATCCCAAAACCTCTGTGAGCTAGCCGCGGCAATTGTTGCGAGCACAAACAACTAAAACCGTGCGTTACACCTGGCGCCCAAACTAGAGCCGAATCAGATAATGGATGCAAGTCCAAGGCAGCAACAGCTGAATCAGCAATGGACAGCAAGTCAGGGCAAGGACAAGTGGACAACCACTTATTATAATTAATCCTCATCCCCTTCGCAGTGTTCCGTAACGTCTAAAAGTGGTTTACCTAATTGGAAAAACTTTGGAACTTAAGATGTCCGGCCTGAGCCAATTTTCTCTAAAGTCCATAGTGTGAGATGCAACGGAAGAACTATCAGAATACAGTTTGGGAAGTTCACTACGTAACCCTTTAGTTTTCTGATAAGTATGTGTTAGTGAAGACATGAGGATGGATAAACGTTGATAGTGGAGAAGTCAGCTCCGGAGAAACTCACAACCATTATTTATAAACTTGTATTCAACCCAAGATTTAGAATAAATGATACATAATTGTAAAAGAAGATTTCGGTGTTATTCCTGGGGTCAGGAAATCACGTCGACCTAATAATTCGGTGGTACTATCCCAAAACCTCTGTGAGCTAGCCGCGGCAATTGTTGCGAGCACAAACAACCAAAACAGTTCGTTACACCTGGCGCCCAAACTACAGCCGAATCAGAAATGGGATGCAAGTCCAAGCCAGCAACAGCCGAATCAGCAATGGACAGCAAGTCAAGGCAAGGACAAGTGGACAACCACTTATTTTAATTAACCCACCTCCCCTTTTCAGAGTTCTATCACGTCTAAAAGTAGTGTACCTAGTTGGAATTTTCGGAGCTTAAGATCTCCGGTTTGTACTAAGTTTCTCTAAAATCTATAATGTGAGATGCAAAGGAAGAACTATCAGAATACAGTTTGGGAAGTTCACTACGTAACCCTTTAGTATTCTGATAAGTAAGTGTTAGTGAAGACATGAAGATGGACTAACGTTTATAGTGGAGGAGTCAGCTCCGGAGAAACTCACGACCATTATTTATAAAGTTGTATTCATCCCAAGTTGAAGCCATTTAAGTATTCTGATAAGTAAGTGTTAGTGAAGACGTGAAGATGGACAAACGTTTATAGTGGAGGAGTCAGCTCCGGAGAAACTCAAAACCATTATTTATAAACTTGTATTCAACCCAAGATTTAGAACAAATGGGACATAATTGTAAAAGAAGATTTCGGTGTTATTCTGTGAGCTTGCCGCAGCAATTGTTGCGAGCACAAACAACTAAAACAGTTCGTTACACCTGGCGCCCAAACTACAGCCGAATCAGAAATGGGATGCAAGTCCAAGGCAGCAACAGCCGAATCAGCAATGGACAGCAAGTAATGGCAAGGACAAGTGGACAACCACTTATTATAATTAATCCACCTCCCCTTTTCAGTGTTCTATCACGTCTAAAAGTAGTGTACTTAATTGGAAAAACTTCGGAGCTAATGATCTCCGGCTTGAACCAAGTTTCTCTAAAGTCTATAATGTGAGATGCAAAGCAAAATAACTTTCAGAATAAAGTTGGGAAGTTCACTACGTAACCCTTTAGTATTCTGATAAGTTAGTGTTAGTGAAGACATGAAGATGGACAAACGTTTATAGTGGAGGAGTCAGCTCCGGAGAAACTCACAACCATTATTTATAAACTTGTATTCATCCCAAGATTTAGAATAAATGATACATAATTGTAAAAGAAGATTTCGGTGTTATTCCCGGGGTCAGGAAATCACGTCGACCTAATAATTCGGTGGTACTATCCCATAACCTCTGTGAGCTAGCCGCGGCAATTATTGCGAGCACAAACAACTAAAACCGTGCGTTACACCTGGCGCCCAAACTAGAGCCGAATCAGATAATGGATGCAAGTCCAAGGCAGCAACAGCTGAATCAGCAATGGACAGCAAGTCAGGACAAGGACAAGTGGACAACCACTTATTATAATTAATCCTCATCCCCTTCGCAGTGTTCCGTAACGTCTAAAAGTGGTTTACCTAATTGGAAAAACTTTGGAACTTAAGATGTCCGGCCTGAGCCAATTTTCTCTAAAGTCTATAGTGTGAGATGCAACGGAAGAACTATCAGAATACAGTTTGGGAAGTTCACTACGTAACCCTTTAGTATTCTGATAAGTAAGTGTTAGTGAAGACATGAAGATGGACAAACGTTTATAGTGGAGGAGTCAGCTCCGGAGAAACTCACAACCATTATTTATAAACTTGTATTCAACCCAAAATTTAGAATAAATGAGACATAATTGAAAAAGAAGATTTCGGTGTTATTCCTGGGGTCAGGAAATCACGTCGACCTAATAATTCGGTGGTACTATCCCATAACCTCTGTGAGCTAGCCGCGGAAATTGTTGCGAGCACAAACAACTAAAACAGTTCGTTACACCTGGCGCCCAAACTACAGCCGAATCAAAAATGGGATGCAAGTCCAAGGCAGCAACAGCCGAATCAGCAATGGACAGCAAGCCAAGGCAAGGACAAGTGGACAACCACTTATTATAATTAATCCTCCTCCCCTTCGCAGTGTTCTATCACGTCTAAAAGTAGTGTAATTAGTTGGACTCTTCGGAGCTTAAGATCTCCGGCTTGAACTAAGTTTCTCTAAAGTCTATAATGTGAGATGCAAAGAAAGAACTATCAGAATACAGTTTGGGAAGTTCACTACGTAACCCTTTAGTATTCTGATAAGTAAGTGTTAGTGAAGACGTGAAGATGGACTAACGTTTATAGTGGAGGAGTCAGCTCCGGAGAAACTCACAACCATTATTTATAAACTTGTATTCAACCCAAAATTTAGAATAAATGAGACATAATTGAAAAAGAAGATTTCGGTGTTATTTCTGGGGTCAGGAAATCGCGTCGATCTATTAATTCGGTGGTACTATCCCAAAATCTCTGTGAGCTAGCCGCGGCAATTGTTGCGAGCACAAACAACTAAAACAGTTCGTTACACCTGGCGCCCAAACTACAGTCGAATCAGAAATGGGATGCAAGTCCAAGGCAGCAACAGCCGAATCAGCAATGGACAGCAAGTCAAGGCAAGGACAAGTGGACAACCACTTATTATAATTAATCCTCCTCCCCTTTTCAGTGTTCTATCACGTCTAAAAGTGGTGTACTTAATTGGAAAAGCTTCGGAGCTTATGATCTCCGGCTTGAACCACGTTTCTCTAAAGTCTATAATGTGAGATGCAAAGCAAAATAACTTTCAGAATAAAGTTGGGAAGTTCACAACGTAACCCTTTAGTATTCTGATAAGTAAGTGTTAGTGAAGACATGAAGATGGACAAACGTTTATAGTGGAGGAGTCAGCTCCGGAGAAACTCACAACCATTATTTATAAACTTGTATTCATCCCAAGATTTAGAATAAATGATACATAATTGTAAAAGAAGATTTCGGTGTTATTCCTGGGGTCAGGAAATCACGTCGACCTAATAATTCGGTGGTACTATCCCATAACCTCTGTGAGCTAGCCGCGGAAATTGTTGCGAGCACAAACAACTAAAACCGTTCGTTACACCTGGCGCCCAAACTAGAGCCGAATTAGAAATGGGATGCAAGTCCAAGGCAGCAACAGCCGAATCAACAATGGACAGCAAGTCAGGGCAAGGACAAGTGGACAACCACTTATTATAATTAATCCTCCTCCCCTTCGCAGTGTTCCGTAACATCTAAAAGTGGTTTACCTAATTGGAAAAGCTTTGGAACTTAAGATGTCCGGCTTGAGCCAATTTTCTCTAAAGTCTATAGTGTGAGATGCAACGGAAGAACTATCAGAATACAGTTTGGGAAGTTCACTACGTAACCCTTTAGTATTCTGATAAGTAAGTGTTAGTGAAGACGTGAAGATGGACTAACGCTTATAGTGGAGGAGTCAGCTCCGGAGAAACTCACAACCATTATTTATAAACTTGTATTCAACCCAAGATTTAGAATAAATGAGACATAATTGTAAAAGAAGATTTCGGTGTTATTCCTGGGGTCAGGAAATCACGTCGACCTAATAATTCGGTGGTACTATCCCATAACCTCTGTGAGCTAGCCGCGGCAATTGTTGCAAGCACAAACAACTAAAACAGTTCGTTACACCTGGCGCCCAAACTACAGCCGAATCAGAAATGGGATGCAAGTCCAAGGCAGCAACAGCCGAAGCAGCAATGGACAGCAAGTCAAGGCAAGGACAAGTGGACAACCACTTATTATAATTAATCCACCTCCCCTTTTCAGAGTTCTATCACGTCTAAAAGTAGTGTACTTAGTTGGAGTCTTTGGAGCTTAAGATCTCCGGTTTGAACCAAGTATCTCTAAAGTCTATAATGTAAGATGATAAGGAAGAACTATCAGAATACAGTTTGGGAAGTTCACTACGTAACCCTTTAGTATTCTGATAAGTAAGTGTTAGTGAAGACGTGAATATGGAATAACGTTTATAGTGGAGGTGTCAGCTCCGGAGAAACTCACAACCATTATTTATAAACTTGTATTCAACCCAAGATTTATAATAAATGAGACATAATTGGAAAAGAAGATTTCGGTGTTATTCCTGGGGTCAGGAAATCACGTCGACCTAATAATTCGGTGGTACTATCCCATAACCTCTGTGAGCTAGCCGCGGCAATTGTTGCAAGCACAAACAACTAAAACAGTTCGTTACACCTGGCGCCCAAACTACAGCCGAATCAGAAATGGGATGCAAGTCCAAGGCAGCAACAGCCGAATCAGCAATGGACAGCAAGTCAAGGCAAGGACAAGTGGACAACCACTTATTATAATTAATCCACCTTCCCTTTTCAGTTTTCTATCACGTCTAAAAGTAGTGTAATTAGTTGGACTCTTCGGAGCTTAAGATCTCCGGCTTGAACTAAGTTTCTCTAAAGTCTATAATGTGAGATGCAAAGAAAGAACTATCAGAATACAGTTTGGGAAGTTCACTACGTAACCCTTTAGTATTCTGATAAGTAAGTGTTAGTGAAGACGTGAAGATGGACTAACGTTTATAGTGGAGGAGTCAGCTCCGGAGAAACTCACAACCATTATTTATAAACTTGTATTCATCCCAAGATTTAGAATAAATGATACATAATTGTAAAAGAAGATTTCGGTGTTATTCCTGGGGTCAGGAAATCACGTCGACCTAATAATTCGGTGGTACTATCCCATAACCTCTGTGAGCTAGCCGCGGCAATTGTTGCAAGCACAAACAACTAAAACAGTTCGTTACACCTGGCGCCCAATCTACAGCCGAATCAGAAATGGGATGCAAGTCCAAGGCAGCAACAGCCGAATCAGCAATGGACAGCAAGTCAAGGCAAGGACAAGTGGACAACCACTTATTATAATTAATCCTCCTCCCCTTTTCAGTGTTCTATCACGTCTAAAAGTGGTGTACTTAATTGGAAAAGCTTCGGAGCTTATGATCTCCGGCTTGAACCACGTTTCTCTAAAGTCTATAATGTGAGATGCAAAGCAAAATAACTTTCAGAATAAAGTTGGGAAGTTCACAACGTAACCCTTTAGTATTCTGATAAGTAAGTGTTAGTGAAGACATGAAGATGGACAAACGTTTATAGTGGAGGAGTCAGCTCCGGAGAAACTCACAACCATTATTTATAAACTTGTATTCATCCCAAGATTTAGAATAAATGATACATAATTGTAAAAGAAGATTTCGGTGTTATTCCTGGGGTCAGGAAATCACGTCGACCTAATAATTCGGTGGTACTATCCCATAACCTCTGTGAGCTAGCCGCGGAAATTGTTGCGAGCACAAACAACTAAAACCGTTCGTTACACCTGGCGCCCAAACTAGAGCCGAATCAGAAATGGGATGCAAGTCCAAGGCAGCAACAGCCGAATCAACAATGGACAGCAAGTCAGGGCAAGGACAAGTGGACAACCACTTATTATAATTAATCCTCCTCCCCTTCGCAGTTTTCCGTAACATCTAAAAGTGGTTTACCTAATTGGAAAAGCTTTGGAACTTAAGATGTCCGGCTTGAGCCAATTTTCTCTAAAGTCTATAGTGTGAGATGCAACGGAAGAACTATCAGAATACAGTTTGGGAAGTTCACTACGTAACCCTTTAGTATTCTGATAAGTAAGTGTTAGTGAAGACGTGAAGATGGACTAACGCTTATAGTGGAGGAGTCAGCTCCGGAGAAACTCACAACCATTATTTATAAACTTGTATTCAACCCAAGATTTATAATAAATGAGACATAATTGTAAAAGAAGATTTCGGTGTTATTCCTGGGGTCAGGAAATCACGTCGACCTAATAATTCGGTGGTACTATCCCATAACCTCTGTGAGCTAGCCGCGGCAATTGTTGCAAGCACAAACAACTAAAACAGTTCGTTACACCTGGCGCCCAAACTACAGCCGAATCAGAAATGGGATGCAAGTCCAAGGCAGCAACAGCCGAAGCAGCAATGGACAGCAAGTCAAGGCAAGGACAAGTGGACAACCACTTATTATAATTAATCCACCTCCCCTTTTCAGAGTTCTATCACGTCTAAAAGTAGTGTACTTAGTTGGAGTCTTTGGAGCTTAAGATCTCCGGTTTGAACCAAGTTTCTCTAAAGTCTATAATGTAAGATGATAAGGAAGAACTATCAGAATACAGTTTGGGAAGATCACTACGTAACCCTTTAGTATTCTGATAAGTAAGTGTTAGTGAAGACGTGAATATGGAATAACGTTTATACTGGAGGTGTCAGCTCCGGAGAAACTCACAACCATTATTTATAAACTTGTATTCAACCCAAGATTTATAATAAATGAGACATAATTGTAAAAGAAGATTTCGGTTTTATTCCTGGGGTCAGGAAATCACGTCGACCTAATAATTCAGTGGTACTATCCCATAACCTCTGTGAGCTAGCCGCGGCAATTGTTGCAAGCACAAACAACTAAAACAGTTCGTTACACCTGGCGCCCAAACTACAGCCGAATCAGAAATGGGATGCAAGTCCAAGGCAGTAACAGCCGAATCAGCAATGGACAGCAAGTCAAGGCAAGGACAAGTGGACAACCACTTATTATAATTAATCCACCTTCCCTTTTCAGTTTTCTATCACGTCTAAAAGTAGTGTACCCAATTGGAAAAACTTCAGAGCTTAAGATGTCCGGCTTGAGCCAATTTTCTCTAAAGTCTATAGTGTGAGATGCAACGGAAGAACTATCAGAATACAGTTTGGGAAGTTCTCTACGTAACCCTTTAGTATTCTGATAAGTAAGTGTTAGTGAAGACGTGAAGATGGACTAACGTTTATAGTGGAGGAGTCAGCTCCGGAGAAACTCACAACCATTATTTATAAACTTGTATTCAACCCAAGATTTAGAATAAATGATACATAATTGTAAAAGAAGATTTCGGTGTTATTCCTGGGGTCAGGAAATCACGTCGACCTAATAATTCGGTGGTACTATCCCATAACCTCTGTGAGCTAGCCGCGGAAATTGTTGCGAGCACAAACAACTAAAACCGTTCGTTACACCTGGCGCCCAAACTAGAGCCGAATCAGAAATGGGATGCAAGTCCAAGGCAGCAACAGCCGAATCAACATTGGACAGCAAGTCAGGGCAAGGACAAGTGGACAACCACTTATTATAATTAATCCTCCTCCCCTTCGCAGTGTTCCGTAACATCTAAAAGTGGTTTACCTAATTGGAAAAGCTTTGGAACTTAAGATGTCCGGCTTGAGCCAATTTTCTCTAAAGTCTATAGTGTGAGATGCAACGGAAGAACTATCAGAATACAGTTTGGGAAGTTCACTACGTAACCCTTTAGTATTCTGATAAGTAAGTGTTAGTGAAGACGTGAAGATGGACTAACGCTTATAGTGGAGGAGTCAGCTCCGGAGAAACTCACAACCATTATTTATAAACTTGTATTCAACCCAAGATTTATAATAAATGAGACATAATTGTAAAAGAAGATTTCGGTGTTATTCCTGGGGTCAGGAAATCACGTCGACCTAATAATTCGGTGGTACTATCCCATAACCTCTGTGAGCTAGCCGCGGCAATTGTTGCAAGCACAAACAACTAAAACAGTTCGTTACACCTGGCGCCCAAACTACAGCCGAATCAGAAATGGGATGCAAGTCCAAGGCAGCAACAGCCGAAGCAGCAATGGACAGCAAGTCAAGGCAAGGACAAGTGGACAACCACTTATTATAATTAATCCACCTCCCTTTTCAGAGTTCTATCACGTCTAAAAGTAGTGTACTTAGTTGGAGTCTTTGGAGCTTAAGATCTCCGGTTTGAACCAAGTTTCTCTAAAGTCTATAATGTAAGATGATAAGGAAGAACTATCAGAATACAGTTTGGGAAGTTCACTACGTAACCCTTTAGTATTCTGATAAGTAAGTGTTAGTGAAGACGTGAATATGGAATAACGTTTATAGTGGAGGTGTCAGCTCCGGAGAAACTCACAACCATTATTTATAAACTTGTATTCAACCCAAGATTTATAATAAATGAGACATAATTGTAAAAGAAGATTTCGGTGTTATTCCTGGGGTCAGGAAATCACGTCGACCTAATAATTCGGTGGTACTATCCCATAACCTCTGTGAGCTAGCCGCGGCAATTGTTGCAAGCACAAACAACTAAAACAGTTCGTTACACCTGGCGCCCAAACTACAGCCGAATCAGAAATGGGATGCAAGTCCAAGGCAGCAACAGCCGAATCAGCAATGGACAGCAAGTCAAGGCAAGGACAAGTGGACAACCACTTATTATAATTAATCCACCTTCCCTTTTCAGTTTTCTATCACGTCTAAAAGTAGTGTACCCAATTGGAAAAACTTCAGAGCTTAAGATGGCTTGAGCCAATTTTCTCTAAAGTCTATAGTGTGAGATGCAACGGAAGAACTATCAGAATACAGTTTGGGAAGTTCTCTACGTAACCCTTTAGTATTCTGATAAGTAAGTGTTAGTGAAGACGTGAAGATGGACTAACGTTTATAGTGGAGGAGTCAGCTCCGGAGAAACTCACAACCATTATTTATAAACTTGTATTCAACCCAAGATTTAGAATAAATGATACATAATTGTAAAAGAAGATTTCGGTGTTATTCCTGGGGTCAGGAAATCACGTCGACCAAATAATTCGGTGGTACTATCCCATAACCTCTGTGAGCTAGCCGCGGCAATTGTTGCGCGCACAAACAACTAAAACAGTTCGTTACACCTGGCGCCCAAACTACAGCCGAATCAAAAATGGGATGCAAGTCCAAGGCAGCAACAGCGGAATCAGCAATGGACAGCAAGCAAAGGCAAGGACAAGTGGACAACCACTTATTTTAATTAATCCTCCTCCGCTTCGCAGTGTTCTATCACGTCTAAAAGTAGTGTAATTAGTTGGACTCTTCGGAGCTTAAGATCTCCGGCTTGAACTTAGTTTCTCTAAAGTCTATAATGTGAGATGCAAAGGAAGAACTATCAGAATACAGTTTGGGAAGTTCACTACGTAAACCTTTAGTATTCTGATAAGTAAGTGTTAGCGAAGACGTGAAGATGGACTAACGTTTATAGTGGAGGAGTCAGCTCCGGAGAAACTCACAACAATTATTTATAAACTTGTATTCAACACAAGATTTAGAATAAATGAGACATAATTGTAAAGGAGGATTTCGGTGTTATTCCTGGGGTCAGGAAATCACGTCGACCTAATAATTCGGTGGTACTATCCTATAACCTCTGTGAGCTAGCCGCGGCAATTGTTGCAAGCACAAACAACTAAAACAGTTCGTTACACCTGGCGCCCAAATTACAGCCGAATCAGAAATGGACAGCAAGTCAAGGCAAGGACAAGTGGACAACCACTTATTATAATTAATCCACCTCCCCTTTTCAGTTTTCTAGCACGTCTAAAAGTAGTGTAATTAGTTGGACTCTTCGGAGCTTAAGATCTCCGGCTTGAACTAAGTGTCTCTAAAGTCTATAATGTGAGATGCAAAGGAAGAACTATCAGAATACAGTTTGGGAAGTTCACTACGTAACCCTTTAGTATTCTGATAAGTAAGAGTTAGTGAAGACGTGAAGATGGACTTACGTTTATAGTGGAGGAGTCAGCTCCGGAGAAACTCACAACCATTATTTATAAACTTGTATTCAACCCAGGATTTAGAATAAATGATACATAATTGTAAAAGAAGATTTCGGTGTTATTCTGTGAGCTAGCCGCGGCAATTGTTGCAAGCACAAACAACTAAAACAGTTCGTTACACCTGGCGCCCAAACTACAGCCGAATCAGAAATGGGATGCAAGTCCAAGGCAGCAACAGCCGAAGCAGCAATGGACAGCAAGTCAAGGCAAGGACAAGTGGACAACCACTTATTATAATTAATCCACCTCCCCTTTTCAGAGTTCTATCACGTCTAAAAGTAGTGTACTTAGTTGGAGTCTTTGGAGCTTAAGATCTCCGGTTTGAACCAAGTTTCTCTAAAGTCTATAATGTAAGATGATAAGGAAGAACTATCAGAATACAGTTTGGGAAGTTCACTACGTAACCCTTTAGTATTCTGATAAGTAAGTGTTAGTGAAGACGTGAATATGGAATAACGTTTATAGTGGAGGTGTCAGCTCCGGAGAAACTCACAACCATTATTTATAAACTTGTATTCAACCCAAGATTTATAATAAATGAGACATAATTGTAAAAGAAGATTTCGGTGTTATTCCTGGGGTCAGGAAATCACGTCGACCTAATAATTCGGTGGTACTATCCCATAACCTCTGTGAGCTAGCCGCGGCAATTGTTGCAAGCACAAACAACTAAAACAGTTCGTTACACCTGGCGCCCAAACTACAGCCGAATCAGAAATGGGATGCAAGTCCAAGGCAGCAACAGCCGAATCAGCAATGGACAGCAAGTCAAGGCAAGGACAAGTGGACAACCACTTATTATAATTAATCCACCTTCCCTTTTCAGTTTTCTATCACGTCTAAAAGTAGTGTACCCAATTGGAAAAACTTCAGAGCTTAAGATGGCTTGAGCCAATTTTCTCTAAAGTCTATAGTGTGAGATGCAACGGAAGAACTATCAGAATACAGTTTGGGAAGTTCTCTACGTAACCCTTTAGTATTCTGATAAGTAAGTGTTAGTGAAGACGTGAAGATGGACTAACGTTTATAGTGGAGGAGTCAGCTCCGGAGAAACTCACAACCATTATTTATAAACTTGTATTCAACCCAAGATTTAGAATAAATGATACATAATTGTAAAAGAAGATTTCG
Source organism: Drosophila atripex (assembly GCA_035045925.1). Lineage (NCBI taxonomy): Eukaryota > Metazoa > Arthropoda > Insecta > Diptera > Drosophilidae > Drosophila > Drosophila atripex. Next base: position 21,733,038 of record JAWNOP010000052.1, read on the forward strand.
GTGTTATTCCTGGGGTCAGGAAATCACGTCGACCAAATAATTCGGTGGTACTATCCCATAACCTCTGTGAGCTAGCCGCGGCAATTGTTGCGCGCACAAACAACTAAAACAGTTCGTTACACCTGGCGCCCAAACTACAGCCGAATCAAAAATGGGATGCAAGTCCAAGGCAGCAACAGCGGAATCAGCAATGGACAGCAAGCCAAGGCAAGGACAAGTGGACAACCACTTATTTTAATTAATCCTCCTCCGCTTCGCAGTGTTCTATCACGTCTAAAAGTAGTGTAATTAGTTGGACTCTTCGGAGCTTAAGATCTCCGGCTTGAACTTAGTTTCTCTAAAGTCTATAATGTGAGATGCAAAGGAAGAACTATCAGAATACAGTTTGGGAAGTTCACTACGTAAACCTTTAGTATTCTGATAAGTAAGTGTTAGCGAAGACGTGAAGATGGACTAACGTTTATAGTGGAGGAGTCAGCTCCGGAGAAACTCACAACAATTATTTATAAACTTGTATTCAACACAAGATTTAGAATAAATGAGACATAATTGTAAAGGAGGATTTCGGTGTTATTCCTGGGGTCAGGAAATCACGTCGACCTAATAATTCGGTGGTACTATCCCATAACCTCTGTGAGCTAGCCGCGGCAATTGTTGCAAGCACAAACAACTAAAACAGTTCGTTACACCTGGCGCCCAAATTACAGCCGAATCAGAAATGGACAGCAAGTCAAGGCAAGGACAAGTGGACAACCACTTATTATAATTAATCCACCTCCCCTTTTCAGTTTTCTAGCACGTCTAAAAGTAGTGTACTTAGTTGGACTCTTCGGAGCTTAAGATCTCCGGCTTGAACTAAGTGTCTCTAAAGTCTATAATGTGAGATGCAAAGGAAGAACTATCAGAATACAGTTTGGGAAGTTCACTACGTAACCCTTTAGTATTCTGATAAGTAAGAGTTAGTGAAGACGTGAAGATGGACTTACGTTTATAGTGGAGGAGTCAGCTCCGGAGAAACTCACAACCATTATTTATAAACTTGTATTCAACCCAGGATTTAGAATAAATGATACATAATTGTAAAAGAAGATTTCGGTGTTATTCTGTGAGCTAGCCGCGGCAATTGTTGCAAGCACAAACAACTAAAACAGTTCGTTACACCTGGCGCCCAAACTACAGCCGAATCAGAAATGGACAGCAAGTCAAGGCAAGGACAAGTGGACAACCACTTATTATAATTAATCCACCTCCCCTTTTCAGTTTTCTAGCACGTCTAAAAGTAGTGTACTTAGTTGGACTCTTCGGAGCTTAAGATCTCCGGCTTGAACTAAGTGTCTCTAAAGTCTATAATGTGAGATGCAAGGAAGAACTATCAGAATACAGTTTGGGAAGTTCACTACGCAACCCTTTAGTATTCTGATAAGTAAGAGTTAGTGAAGACGTGAAGATGGACTTTCGTTTATAGTGGAGGAGTCAGCTCCGGAGAAACTCACAACCATTATTTATAAACTTGTATTCAACCCAAGATTTAGAATAAATGAGACATAATTGTAAAAGAAGATTTCGGTGTTATTCTGTGAGCTAGCCGCGGCAATTGTTGCGAGCACAAACAACTAAAATAGTTCGTTACACCTGGCTCTAAACTACAGCCGAATCAGAAATGGGATGCAAGTCCAAGGCAGTAACAGCCTAATCAGCAATGAACAGCAAGTAATGGCAAGGACAAGTGTACAACCATTTATTATTATTAATTCACCTCCCCTTTTCAGAGTTCTATCACGTCTAAAAGTAGTGTACTTAGTTGGACTCTTCGGAGCTTAAGATCTCCAGCTTGAACTAAGTTTCTCTAAACTCTATAATGTGAGATGCAAAGGAAGAACTACCAGAAGACAGTTTGGGAAGTTCACTACGTAATCCTTTAGTATTCTGATAAGTAAGTGTTAGTGAAGACGTGAAGATGGACTAACGTTTATAGTGGAGGAGTCAGCTCCGGAGAAACTCACAACCATTATTAATAAACTTGTTTTCAACTCAAGATTTAGAATAAATGAGACATAATTGTAAAAGAAGATTTCGGTGTTATTCCTGGGGTCAGGAAATCATTTCGACCTTATAATTCGGTGGTACTATCCCATAACCTCTGTGAGCTAGCCGCGGCAATTGTTGCGAGCACAAACAACTAAAACAGTTCGTTACACCTGGCGCCCAAACTACAGCCGAATCAAAAATGGGATGCAAGTCCAAGGCAGCCACAGCCGAATCAGCAATGGACATCAAGTCAAGGCAAGCACAAGTGGACAACCACTTATTATAATTAATCCACCTCCCCTTTTCAGAGTTCTATCACGTCTAAAAGTAGTGTACTTAGTTGGACTCTTTGGAGCTTAAGATGTCCGGCTTGAGCCAATTTTCTCTAAAGTCTATAGTGTGAGATGCAACGGAAGAACTATCAGAATACAGTTTGGGAAGTTCACTACGTAACCCTTTAGTATTCTGATAAGTAAGTGTTAGTGAAGACATGAAGATGGATAAACGTTGATAGTGGAGAAGTCAGCTCCGGAGAAACTCACAACCATTATTTATAAACTTGTATTCAACCCAAGATTTAGAATAAATGATACATAATTGTAAAAGAAGATTTCGGTGTTATTCCTGGGGTCAGGAAATCACGTCGACCAAATAATTCGGTGGTACTATCCCATAACCTCTGTGAGCTAGCCGCGGCAATTGTTGCGCGCGCAAACAACTAAAACAGTTCGTTACACCTGGCGCCCAAACTACAGCCGAATCAAAAATGGGATGCAAGTCCAAGGCAGCAACAGCGGAATCAGCAATGGACAGCAAGCCAAGGCAAGGACAAGTGGACAACCACTTATTTTAATTAATCCTCCTCCGCTTCGCAGTGTTCTATCACGTCTAAAAGTAGTGTAATTAGTTGGACTCTTCGGAGCTTAAGATCTCCGGCTTGAACTTAGTTTCTCTAAAGTCTATAATGTGAGATGCAAAGGAAGAACTATCAGAATACAGTTTGGGAAGTTCACTACGTAAACCTTTAGTATTCTGATAAGTAAGTGTTAGCGAAGACGTGAAGATGGACTAACGTTTATAGTGGAGGAGTCAGCTCCGGAGAAACTCACAACAATTATTTATAAACTTGTATTCAACACAAGATTTAGAATAAATGAGACATAATTGTAAAGGAGGATTTCGGTGTTATTCCTGGGGTCAGGAAATCACGTCGACCTAATAATTCGGTGGTACTATCCCATAACCTCTGTGAGCTAGCCGCGGCAATTGTTGCAAGCACAAACAACTAAAACAGTTCGTTACACCTGGCGCCCAAATTACAGCCGAATCAGAAATGGACAGCAAGTCAAGGCAAGGACAAGTGGACAACCACTTATTATAATTAATCCACCTCCCTTTTCAGTTTTCTAGCACGTCTAAAAGTAGTGTACTTAGTTGGACTCTTCGGAGCTTAAGATCTCCGGCTTGAACTAAGTGTCTCTAAAGTCTATAATGTGAGATGCAAAGGAAGAACTATCAGAATACAGTTTGGGAAGTTCACTACGTAACCCTTTAGTATTCTGATAAGTAAGAGTTAGTGAAGACGTGAAGATGGACTTACGTTTATAGTGGAGGAGTCAGCTCCGGAGAAACTCACAACCATTATTTATAAACTTGTATTCAACCCAGGATTTAGAATAAATGATACATAATTGTAAAAGAAGATTTCGGTGTTATTCTGTGAGCTAGCCGCGGCAATTGTTGCAAGCACAAACAACTAAAACAGTTCGTTACACCTGGCGCCCAAACTACAGCCGAATCAGAAATGGACAGCAAGTCAAGGCAAGGACAAGTGGACAACCACTTATTATAATTAATCCACCTCCCCTTTTCAGTTTTCTAGCACGTCTAAAAGTAGTGTACTTAGTTGGACTCTTCGGAGCTTAAGATCTCCGGCTTGAACTAAGTGTCTCTAAAGTCTATAATGTGAGATGCAAAGGAAGAACTATCAGAATACAGTTTGGGAAGTTCACTACGCAACCCTTTAGTATTCTGATAAGTAAGAGTTAGTGAAGACGTGAAGATGGACTTTCGTTTATAGTGGAGGAGTCAGCTCCGGAGAAACTCACAACCATTATTTATAAACTTGTATTCAACCCAAGATTTAGAATAAATGAGACATAATTGTAAAAGAAGATTTCGGTGTTATTCTGTGAGCTAGCCGCGGCAATTGTTGCGAGCACAAACAACTAAAATAGTTCGTTACACCTGGCGCTAAACTACAGCCGAATCAGAAATGGGATGCAAGTCCAAGGCAGTAACAGCCTAATCAGCAATGAACAGCAAGTAATGGCAAGGACAAGTGGACAACCATTTATAATTATTAATTCACCTCCCCTTTTCAGAGTTCTATCACGTCTAAAAGTAGTGTACTTAGTTGGACTCTTCGGAGCTTAAGATCTCCAGCTTGAACTAAGTTTCTCTAAACTCTATAATGTGAGATGCAAAGGAAGAACTATCAGAAGACAGTTTAAGAAGTTCACTACGTAATCCTTTAGTATTCTGATAAGTAAGTGTTAGTGAAGACGTGAAGATGGAATAACGTTTATAGTGGAGGAGTCAGCTCCGGAGAAACTCACAACCATTATTAATAAACTTGTTTTCAACTCAAGATTTAGAATAAATGAGACATAATTGTAAAAGAAGATTTCGGTGTTATTCCTGGGGTCAGGAAATCATTTCGACCTTATAATTCGGTGGTACTATCCCATAACCTCTATCAGCTAGCCGCGGCAATTGTTGCGAGCACAAACAACTAAAACAGTTCGTTACACCTGGCGCCCAAACTACAGCCGAATCAAAAATGGGATGCAAGTCCAAGGCAGCCACAGCCGAATCAGCAATGGACATCAAGTCAAGGCAAGCACAAGTGGACAACCACTTATTATAATTAATCCACCTCCCCTTTTCAGAGTTCTATCACGCCTAAAAGTAGTGTACTTAGTTGGACTCTTTGGAGCTTAAGATGTCCGGCTTGAGCCAATTTTCTCTAAAGTCTATAGTGTGAGATGCAACGGAAGAACTATCAGAATACAGTTTGGGAAGTTCACTACGTAACCCTTTAGTATTCTGATAAGTAAGTGTTAGTGAAGACATGAAGATGGATAAACGTTGATAGTGAAGAAGTCAACTCCGGAGAAACTAACGACCATTATTTATAAACTTGTTTTCATCCCAAGATTTATAATAAATGAGACATAATTGTAAAAGAAGATTTCGGTGTTATTCCTGGGGTCAGGAAATCACGTCGACCTAATAATTCGGTGGTACTATCCCATAACCTCTGTGAGCTAGCCGCGGCAATTGTTGCGAGCACAAACAACTAAAACAGTTCGTTACACCTGGCGCCCAAACTACAGCCGAATCAAAAATGGGATGCAAGTCCAAGGCAGCAACAGCCGAATCAGCAATGGACAGCAAGTCAGGGCAAGGACAAGTGGACAACCACTTATTATAATTAATCCTCCTCCCCTTCGCAGTGTTCCGTAACGTCTAAAAGTGGTTTACCTAATTGGAAAAACTTTGGAACTTAAGATGTCCGGCTTGAGCCAATTTTCTCTAAAGTCTATAAAGTGAGATGCTACGGAATACAGAATACAGTTTGGGAAATTCACTACGTAACCCTTTAGTTTTCTGATAAGTAAGTGTTAGTGAAGACATGAGGATGGATAAACGTTGATAGTGGAGAAGTCAACTCCGGAGAAACTCACGACCATTATTTATAAACTTGTATTCATCCCAAGATTTAGAATAAATGATACATAATTGAAAAAGAAGATTTCGGTGTTATTCCTGGGGTCAGGAAATCACGTCGACCTAATAATTCGGTGGTACTATCCCATAACCTCTGTGAGCTAGCCGCGGCAATTGTTGCGAGCACAAACTACTAAAACATTTCGTTACACCTGGCGCCCAAACTACAGCCGAATCAAAAATGGGATGCAAGTCCAAGGCAGCAACAGCCGAATCAGCAATGGACAGCAAGCCAAGGTAAGGACAAGTGGACAACCACTTATTTTAATTAATCCTCCTCCCCTTCGCAGTGTTCTATCACGTCTAAAAGTAGTGTACCCAATTGGAAAAACTTCGGAGCTTAAGATGTCCGGCTTGAGCCAATTTTCTCTAAAGTCTATAGTGTGAGATGCAACGGAAGAACTATCAGAATACAGTTTGGGAAGTTCACTACGTAACCCTTTAGTATTCTGATAAGTAAGTGTAAGTGAAGACGTGAAGATGGACTAACGTTTATAAAGGAGAAGTCAACTCCGGAGAAACTCGCGACCATTATTTATAAACTTGTTTTCATCCCAAGATTTATAATAAATGAGACATAATTGTAAAAGAAGATTTCGGTGTTATTCCTGGGGTCAGGAAATCACGTCGACCTAATAATTCGGTGGTACTATCCCATAACCTCTGTGAGCTAGCCGCGGCAATTGTTGCAAGCACAAACAACTAAAACTGTTCGTTACACCTGGCGCCCAAACTACAGCCGAATCAGAAATGGGATGCAAGTCCAAGGCAGGAACAGCCGAATCAGCAATGGACAGCAAGTCAAGGCAAGGACAAGTGGACAACCACTTATTATAATTAATCCACCTCCCCTTTTCAGAGTTCTATCACGTCTAAAAGTAGTGTACTTAGTTGGACTCTTCGGAGCTTAAGATCTCCGGCTTGAACTAAGTTTCTCTAAACTCTATAATGTGAGATGCAAAGGAAGAACTATCAGAAGACAGTTTGGGAAGTTCACTACGTAACCCTTTAGTATTCTGATAAGTAAGTGTAAGTGAAGACGTGAAGATGGACTAACGTTTATAAAGGAGAAGTCAACTCCGGAGAAACTCGCGACCATTATTTATAAACTTTTTTTCATCCCAAGATTTATAATAAATGAGACATAATTGTAAAAGAAGATTTCGGTGTTATCCCTGGGGTCAGGAAATCACGTCGACCTAATAATTCGGTGGTACTATCCCATAACCTCTGTGAGCTAGCCGCGGCAATTGTTGCGAGCACAAACAACTAAAACAGTTCGTTACACCTGGCGCCCAAACAGCCGAATCAGAAATGGACAGCAACTCAAGGCAAGGACAAGTGGAAAACCCTTATTATAATTAATCCACCTCCCCTTTTCAGTTTTCTAGCACGTGTAAAAGTAGTGTACTTAGTTGGACTCTTCGGAGCTTAAGATCTCCGGCTTGAACTAAGTGTCTCTAAAGTCTATAATGTGAGATGCAAAGGAAGAACTATCAGAATACAGTTTGGGAAGTTCACTACGTAACCCTTTGGTATTCTGATAAGTTAGTGTTAGTGAAGACGTGAAGATGGACTAACGTTTATAGTGGAGGAGTCAGCTCCGGAGAAACTCAAAACCATTATTTATAAACTTGTATTCAACCCAAGATTTAGAATAAATGAGACATAATTGTAAAAGAAGATTTCGGTGTTATTCTGTGAGCTAGCCGCGGCAATTGTTGCGATCACAAACAACTAAAACAGTTCGTTACACCTGGCGCTAAACTACAGCCGAATCAGAAATGGGATGCAAGTCCAAGGCAGCAACAGCCGAATCAGCAATGGACAGCAAGTCAAGGCAAGGACAAGTGGACAACCACTTATTATAATTAAACCACCTCCCCTTTTCAGAGTTCTATCACGTCTAAAAGTAGTGTACTTAGTTGGACTCTTCGGAGCTTAAGATCTCCGGTTTGAACTAAGTTTCTCTAAAGTCTATAATGTGAGATGCAAAGGAAGAACTATCAGAATACAGTTTGGGAAGTTCACTACGTAACCCTTTGGTATTCTGATAAGTTAGTGTTAGTGAAGACGTGAAGATGGACTAACGTTTATAGTGGAGGAGTCAGCTCCTGAGAAACTCACAACCATTATTTATAAACTTGTATTCAACCCAAGATTTAGAATAAATGAGACATAATTGTAAAAGAAGATTTCGGTGTTCTTCTGTGAGCTAGCCGCGGCAATTGTTGCGAGCACAAACAACTAAAACAGTTCGTTACACCTGGCGCCCAAACTACAGCCGAATCAGAAATGGGATGCAAGTCCAAGGCAGCAACAGCCGAATCAGCAATGGACAGCAAGTCAAGGCAAGGACAAGTGGACAACCACTTATTATAATTAAACCACCTCCCCTTTTCAGAGTTCTATCACGTCTAAAAGTAGTGTACTTAGTTGGACTCTTCGGAGCTTAAGATCTCCGGTTTGAACTAAGTTTCTCTAAAGTCTATAATGTGAGATGCAAAGGAAGAACTATCAGAATACAGTTTGGGAAGTTCACTACGTAACCCTTTGGTATTCTGATAAGTTAGTGTTAGTGAAGACGTGAAAATTATTTTATTATTATTGGCCATCCCAACCCTATCGGGTCACAGCCTGTTGCACAGTCTGCCTCCACGCTTCCCTGTCCTGGGCACGCCCTCGCCAGTTGGTAACACCAGATGCAGACAGGGCTTCCATCACCTGGTCCTGCCAACGTATCCGGGGTCGTCCTCTCCTCCGTTTCCCGACGATTACCGCATCAAATACTTTACGAGCCGGAGCGTCTTCTTCCATACGGGCGATGTGACCCAGCCAGCGGAGTCTTTGAATTTTGACTCGGCTAACTATATCAACATCCCCGTACAGCTCATACAGCTCGTGGTTCCATCTGATGCGATAAGCATCGCCAACGCAGATTGGGCCAAAGATTTTGCGGAGAATTTTTCTCTCGAACACTCCAAGAGCAGCTGCATCGGATTGCACCACTGTCCAGCACTCCGCACCATATAAGAGTACTGGAAGAATGAGCGTCTTGTAGAGTGTTAGTTTTGCCTGTCGAGAGAGGGCTCTACTGTTAAAGTGCCTACTGAGCCCAAAGTAGCACCTGTTGGCAAGTGTGATTCTCCGCTTAATCTCCAGGCTGACATCATTTGTGCTAGTTATTGCAGATCCAAGGTAAATAAATTCCTTGACGGACTCAAAGCTATGGCTGCCTGCAGCTAGCTGGGAATCAAGACGCCGCGATTCTCTGCTAGAGCACACCATAAACTTTGTCTTGTCCATGTTCACTGCTAGTCCTACTTTAGCTGACTCTTTTTCAATAGCCCCGAAGGCTGCTGTAACATCACGCTTGGTTCGGCCAATGATATCAATATTATCGGCGTAGCCAAGGAGTTGGACACATCTGTTTGTCAGAATTGTGCCCGTCCGATGCACACCAGCCTTCCTTATAATACTCTCCATTAGGATGTTGAAGAGCATACAAGAAAGCGAGTCGCCTTGTCTGAGACCACACTTGGTATGAAAGGTTTCGGATTGGTCATTTCCTACCCTGACAGAGCTGATGGTGTTGCTCAATGTCATCATGCAAAGCCGTATCAGCTTTGCTGGTATACCAAGTTCAGACATGGCGGCATGTAGGCGATCTCGCCGTGGACTATCGAATGCAGCCTTGTAATCGACGAAGAGGTGATATGTGTCGATTTGGTTTTCATAGGACTTCTCCAGGATTTGGCGCAAGGTGAAAATCTGGTCAATAGTGGATTTGCCAGGCCTGAACCCGCACTGATAGGGTCCAATCAATGCTTCAGCATGGGGTTTCAGGTTTTCACACAGTACGCTCGTAAGGACCTTGTATGCGACTGGAAGAAGGCTAATGCCACGGTAATTGGTGCGCAATGTGGCATCACCCTTCTTCAGGATAGGACAGATTATGCTGTGGTTCCAATCGTCGGGCATGCTCTCCGTAAGCCATATCTTGCTGATTAGTTGGTGCATGCTCCCTACCAACATATCACCAGCAGCCTTAAACAATTCAGCCGGCAGGCCATCAGCACCTGCGGATTTATTGTTTTTAAGTCGTTGGATTGCATCCTTGACTTCGGCATGGCTTGGGGTCGGTACGTCCACATCAGTACCATAGATTGGGGTTTGTGGATCATACTCTACAAAGTCATCATAGCTAGAGTCAGCTAATAGACTTGAGAAGTGATCCCTCCATAACCTCAGCACAATCTCTGCATCTGTGACTAGGTTTCCGTCATCGTCCTTGCACGCAACTCCTCCAGTCTTAAAACCTTGGGTCAGACGCTTAACCCTCTGATAGAAGTTACGAGCCTCATTCCGGCATCTGCTGCTCTCAATGCTCTCACACTCACGCCTCTCCTGTTCTCTCTTCTTGCGTCTGAAGAGGCGTTTCTCATCTCTCCTCCTTGACCTGTAGACCTCGACAACAGCCCTTGTAGCCCCAGCTTGCAGTGTTCTTCTGTAGGCGGCGTCTTTTGCAGCTGTAGCGTCGCGACACTCCTGGTCGTACCATGGATTCCTCGTTGGGGTACGCTGGAATCCAATGACCTCTTCTGCAGAAGTTCGCAGGGAGTGGGATATGAGCGCCCACATATTGTTGATGTCTTCAGGTGTTGGAGTTGCTCGGCTCAGTAGGCCTGAGACTTGGGTGGAGAATGCATCCCTTGTCCGTTGTGATTGCAGCTTCCCGATGTCCAGCTTTCTTAACAGTCCTCGACGTGCAACCTTCGCAACACATAGCCGTGTGCGAATCTTAGCTGCAACAAGATAATGGTCGGAGTCGATGTTGGGACCCCGACAGGATCGCACGTCGAGTACGTTAGATGCATGCCTTGCATCGATCACAACATGATCGATCTGATTTCTGGTCAGTCGATCAGGAGAGAGCCATGATGCCTTATGTATGTCCAAATGACGAAACCCAGTACTACGAACTACCATATTATGCGCTGCAGCGAAGCCTATTAATCTGAGACCATTGCTCGAGGTGGTCTCATGTAGACTAAATTGCCCGACGGTGGCACCAAAGATGTCTTCTCGCCCTACCTTGGCATTAAAATCCCCAAGGAGGATCTTAATGTCATGGGAAGGACAGCGGCCATAAGCCCGGTCGAGCTCCGCATAGAAGGCATCCTTGGTGACATCGTCCTTTTCTTCGGTTGGGGCATGCGCGCATATCAGGCTGATGTTGAAGAATTTGGCAGTAATTCGGATCGTTGCAAGTCTCTCGTTTATTGGCAAAAATTGAGAGACCCGACGCCGCAGTCTGGCGCCTACAACGAAGCCACAGCCAAATTCATGCCGTTCTGGATGGCAGCTGTAGTAAATGTCGCAGTTCTTCTTCTTAATACAACCTTGTCCTATCCATCGCATTTCCTGGATAGCAGTGATGTCAGCCCTACATTTATTGAGGGTATCTGCCAGTTGTTGAGCAGCACCTGGTCTGTACAATGTACGTACATTCCAAGTGCATACTCTCAAATCATTGTCCTTTTTACGTGCGCCATGGTCGTCGACGTTAGATCGGTACCGTTCCGAGGCTTCATCTGCTTCATTCACTGAAAGTTTGTTTTCCATGGGTGGATTTCAAGTCCTACGCCACAACCTAGTTTGAAGAGCTAGGACTCTCGTCGCGCGCTTTAGTTTGTCAAACAACGGGTGTTGAATGGCAATCCAGGGAGAACCACGTGGAGGTAGTGCGTCGGCTTGGGGAGAGCAGTGATAAGGATCATGCTGGCATTCACCAAGTTGAATGCAATCAGACACTTTACCTTATATACTCTCCCCCATTCCCCCATTCCTCCCCAAGGCAGCAACAGCCGAATCAGCAATGGACAGCAAGTCAGGGCAAGGACAAGTGGACAACCACTAATTATAATTAATCCTCCTCCCCTTCGCAGTGTTCCGTAACGTCTAAAAGTGGTTTACCTAATTGGAAAAACTTTGGAACTTAAGATGTCCGGCTTGAGCCAATTTTCTCTAAAGTCTATAGTGTGAGATGCAACGGAAGAACTATCAGAATACAGTTTGGGAAATTCACTACGTAACCCTTTAGTTTTCTGATAAGTAAGTGTTAGTGAAGACATGAGGATGGATAAACGTTGATAGTGGAGAAGTCAACTCCGGAGAAACTCACGACCATTTTTTATAAACTTGTATTCATCCCATGATTTATAATAAATGAGACATAATTTTAAAAGAAGATTTCGGTGTTATTCCTGGGGTCAGGAAATCACGTCGACCTAATAATTCGGTGGTACTATCCCATAACCTCTGTGAGCGAGCCGCGGCAATTGTTGCGAGCACAAACTTCTAAAACATTTCGTTACACCTGGCGCCCAAACTACAGCCGAATCAAAAATGGGATGCAAGTCCAAGGCAGCAACAGCCGAATCAGCAATGGACAGCAAGCCAAGGCAAGGACAAGTGGACAACCACTTATTTTAATTAATCCTCCTCCCCTTCGCAGTGTTCTATCACGTCTAAAAGTAGCCCAATTGGAAAATTTTCGGAGCTTAAGATGTCCGGCTTGAGCCAATTTTCTCTTAAGTCTATAGTGTGAGATGCAACGGAAGAACTATCAGAATACAGTTTGGGAAGTTCACTACGTAACCCTTTAGTATTCTGATAAGTAAGTGTAAGTGAAGACGTGAAGATGGACTAACGTTTATAGTGGAGAAGTCAACTCCGGAGAAACTCGCGACCATTATTTATAAACTTGTTTTCATCCCAAGATTTATAATAAATGATACATAATTGTAAAAGAAGATTTCGGTGTTATTCCTGGGGTCAGGAAATCACGTCGACCTAATAATTCGGTGGTACCATCCCATAACCTCTGTGAGCTAGCCGCGGCAATTGTTGCAAGCACAAACAACTAAAACAGTTCGTTACACCTGGCGCCCAAACTACAGCCGAATCAGAAATGGGATGCAAGTCCAAGGCAGGAACAGCCGAATCAGCAATGGACAGCAAGTCAAGGCAAGGACAAGTGGACAACCACTTATTATAATTAATCCACCTCCCCTTTTCAGAGTTCTATCACGTCTAAAAGTAGTGTACTTAGTTGGACTCTTTGGAGCTTAAGATCTCCGGCTTGAACCAAGTTTCTTTAAAGTCTATAATGTGAGATGATAAGGAAGAACTATCAGAATACAGTTTGGGAAGTTCACTACGTAACCTCTTAGTATTCTGATAAGTAAGTGTTAGTGAAGACGTGAAGATGGACTAACGTTTATAGTGGAGGAGTCAGCTCCGGAGAAACTCACAACCATTATTTAAAAACTTGTATTCAACCCAAGATTAAGAATAAATGAGACATAATTGGAAAAGAAGATTTCGGTGTTATTCTGTGAGCTAGCCACGGCAATTGTTGCGAGCACAAACAACTAAAACAGATCGTTACACCTGGCGACCAAACTACAGCCGAATCAGAAATGGGATGCATGTCCAAGGCAGGAACAGCCGAATCAGCAATGGACAGCAAGTCAAGGTAAGGACAAGTGGACAACCACTTATGATAATTAATCCACCTCCCCTTTTCAGTGTTCTATCACGTCTAAAAGTAGTGTACTTAGTTGGACTCTTCGGAGCTTAAGATCTCCGAAGGTTATAATGTGAGATGCAAAGGAAGAACTATCAGAATACAGTTTGGGAAGTTCACTACGTAACCTCTTAGTATTCTGATAAGTAAGTGATAGTGGAGACGTGAAGATGGACTAACGTTTATAGTGGAGGAGTCAGCTCCGGAGAAACTCACAACCATTATTTAAAAACTTGTATTCAACCCAAGATTAAGAATAAATGAGACATAATTGGAAAAGAAGATTTCGGTGTTATTCTGTGAGCTAGCCGCGCAATTGTTGCGTGCACACACAACTAAACCAGATCGTTACACCTTGCGCCCAAACTACAGCCGAATCAGAAATGGGATGCATGTCCAAGGCAGGAACAGCCGAATCAGCAATGGACAGCAAGTCAAGGTAAGGACAAGTGGACAACCACTTATTATAATTAATCCACCTCCCCTTATCAGTGTTCTATCACGTCTAAAAGTAGTGTACTTAGTTGGACTCTTCGGAGCTTAAGATCTCCGGCTTGAACTAAGTTTCTCTAAAGTCTATAATGTGAGATGCAAAGGAAGAACTATCAGAATACAGTTTGGGAAGTTCACTACGTAACCTCTTAGTATTCTGATAAGTAAGTGTTAGTGAAGACGTGAAGATGGACTAACGTTTATAGTGGAGGAGTCAGCTCCGGAGAAACTCACAACCATTATTTAAAAACTTGTATTCAACCCAAGATTTATAATAAATGAGACATAATTGTAAAAGAAGATTTCGGTGTTATTCTGTGAGCTAGCCGCGGCAATTGTTGCGAGCACAAAAAACTAAAACAGTTCGTTACACATGGCGCCCAAACTACAGCCGAATCAAAAATGGGATGCAAGTCCAAGGCAGCAACAGCCGAATCAGCAATGGACAGCAAGTCAAGGCAAGGACAAGTGGACAACCACTTATTATAATTAATACACCTCCCCTTTTCAGAGTTCTAAAAGTCATTTCTAAAAGTAGTGTACTTAGTTGGACTCTTTTGAGCTTAAGATCTCCGGCTTGAACTAAGTTTCTCTAAAGTCTATAATGTGAGATGCAAAGGAAGAACTATCAGAATACAGTTTGGGAAGTTCACTACGTAACCCTTTAGTATTCTGATAAGTAAGTGTTAGTGAAGACGTGAAGATGGACTAACTTATAGTGGAGGAGTCAGCTCCGGAGAAACTCACAACCATTATTTATAAACTTGTATTCAACCCAAGATTTATAATAAATGATACATAATTGTAAAAGAAGATTTCGGTGTTATTCCTGGGGTCAGGAAATCACGTCGACCTAATAATTCGGTGGTACTATCCCATAACCTCTGTGAGCTAGCCGCGGCAATTGTTGCGAGCACAAACAACTAAAACAGTTCGTTACACCTGGCGCCCAAACTACAGCCGAATCAAAAATGGGATGCAAGTCCAAGGCAGCAACAGCCGAATCAGCAATGGCCAGCAAGTCAAGGCAAGGACAAGTGGACAACCACTTATTATAATTAATCCACCTCCCCTTTTCAGAGTTCTATCACGTTTAAAAGTAGTGTACTTAGTTGGACTCTTTGGAGCTTAAGATCTCCGGTTTGAACCAAGTTTCTCTAAAGTCTATAATGTAAGATGATAAGGAAGAACTATCAGAATACAGTTTGGGAAGTTCACTACGTAACCCTTTAGTATTCTGATAAGTAAGTGTTAGTGAAGACGTGAAGATGGAATAACGTTTATAGTGGAGGTGTCAGCTTCGGAGAAACTCACAACCATTATTTATAAACTTGTATTCAACCCAAGATTTATAATAAATGAGACATAATTGTAAAAGAAGATTTCGGTGTTATTCCTGGGGTCAGGAAATCACGTCGACCTAATAATTCGGTGGTACTATCCCATAACCTCTGTGAGCTAGCCGCGGCAATTGTTGCAAGCACAAACAACTAAAACAGTTCGTTACACCTGGCGCCCAAACTACAGCCGAATCAGAAATGGGATGCAAGTCCAAGGCAGCAACAGCCAAATCAGCAATGGAAAGCAAGTCAAGGCAAGGACAAGTGGACAACCACTTATTATAATTAATCCACCTCCCCTTTTCAGAGTTCTATCACGTCTAAAAGTAGTGTACTTAGTTGGACTCTTCGGAGCTTAAGATCTCCGGCTTGAACTAAGTTTCTCTAAAGTCTATAATGTGAGATGCAAAGGAAGAACTATCAGAATACAGTTTGGGAAGTTCACTACGTAACCCTTTAGTATTCTGATAAGTAAGTGTTAGTGAAGACGTGAAGATGGACTAACGTTTATAGTGGAGGAGTCAGCTCCGGAGAAACTCACAACCATTATTTAAAAACTTGTATTCAACCCAAGATTAAGAATAAATGAGACATAATTGTAAAAGAAGATTTCGGTGTTATTCTGTGAGCTAGCCGCGGCAATTGTTGCGAGCACAAACAACCAAAACAGTTCGTTACACCTGGCGCCCAAACTACAGCCGAATCAGAAATGGGATGCAAGTCCAAGGCAGCAACAGCCGAATCAGCAATGGACAGCAAGTCAAGGCAAGGACAAGTGGACAACCACTTATTATAATTAATACACCTCCCCTTTTCAGAGTTCTATCACGTCTAAAAGTAGTGTACTTAATTGTAAAAACTTCGGAGCTTATGATCTCCGGCTTGAACAAATTTTCTCTAAAGTCTATAGTGTGAGGTGCAACAGAAGAACTATCAGTTCGTTACAAAACAATTCGTTACAGTTCGCAAAACAGTTCGGTACACCTGACGCCCAAACTACAGCCGAATCAGAAATGGGATGCAAGTCCAAGGCAGCAACAGCCGAATCAGCAATGGACAGCTAGTCAAGGCAAGGACAAGTGGACAACCACTTATTATAATTAATTCTCCTCTCCTTCGCAGTGTTCTATCACGTCTAAAAGTAGTGTACTTAATTGGAAAAACTTCGGAGCTTAAGATGTCCGGCTTGAAGCAATTTTCTCTAAAGTCTATAGTGTGAGATGCAACGGAAGAACTATCAGAATACAGTTTGGGAAATTCACTACGTAACCCTTTAGTATTCTGATAAGTAAGTGTTATTGAAGATATAAAGATGGATAAACGTTGATAGTGGAGAAGTCAACTCCGGAAAAACTCACGACCATTATTTATAAACTTGTATTCAACTCAAGATTTAGAATAAATGAGACATAATTGTAAAAGAAGATTTCGGTGTTATTCCTGGGGTCAGGAAATCACGTCGACCTAATAATTCGGTGGTACTATCCCATAACCTCTGTGAGCTAGCCGCGGCAATCGTTGCGAGCACAAACAACCAAAACAGTTCGTTACACCTGGCACCCAAACTACAGCCGAATCAGAAATGGGATGCAAGTCCAAGGCAGCAACAGCCGAATCAGCAATGGCCAGCAAGTCAAGGCAAGGACAAGTGGACAACCACTTATTATAATTAATCCACCTCCCCTTTTCAGAGTTCTATCACGTTTAAAAGTAGTGTACTTAGTTGGACTCTTTGGAGCTTAAGATCTCCGGTTTGAACCAAGTTTCTCTAAAGTCTATAGTGTGAGATGCAACGGAAGAACTATCAGAATACAGTTTGGGAAGTTCACTACGTAACCCTTTACTTTTCTGATAAGTAAGTGTTAGTGAAGACGTGAAGATGGATAAACGTTGATAGTGGAGAAGTCAACTCCGGAGAAACTACCGACCATTATTTATAAACTTGTATTCATCCCATGATTTATAATAAATGAGACATAATTGTAAAAGAAGATTTCGGTGTTATTCCTGGGGTCAGGAAATCACGTCGACCTAATAATTCGGTGGTACTATCCCATAACCTCTGTGAGCTAGCCGCGGCAATTGTTGCGAGCACAAACAACTAAAACAGTTCGTTACACCTGGCGCCCAAACTACAGCCGAATCAAAAATGGGATGCAAGTCCAAGGCAGCAACAGCCGAATCAGCAATGGACAGCAAGTCAGGGCAAGGACAAGTGGACAACCACTTATTATAATTCATCCTCCTCCCCTTCGCAGTGTTCCGTAACGTCTAAAAGTGGTTTACCTAATTGGAAAAACTTTTCTCTTAAGTCTATAGTGTGAGATGCAACGGAAGAACTATCAGAATACAGTTTGGGAAGTTCACTACGTAACCCTTTAGTATTCTGATAAGTAAGTGTAAGTGAAGACGTGAAGATGGACTAACGTTTATAGTGGAGAAGTCAACTCCGATAAAACTCGCGACCATTATTTATAAACTTGTTTTCATCCCAAGATTTATAATAAATGATACATAATTGTAAAAGGAGATTTCGGTGTTATTCCTGGGGTCAGGAAATCACGTCGACCTAATAATTCGGTGGTACCATCCCATAACCTCTGTGAGCTAGCCGCGGCAATTGTTGCAAGCACAAACAACTAAAACAGTTCGTTACACCTGGCGCCCAAACTACAGCCGAATCAGAAATGGGATGCAAGTCCAAGGCAGGAACAGCCGAATCAGCAATGGACAGCAAGTCAAGGCAAGGACAAGTGGACAACCACTTATTATAATTAATCCACCTCCCCTTTTCAGAGTTCTATCACGTCTAAAAGTAGTGTACTTAGTTGGACTCTTTGGAGCTTAAGATCTCCGGCTTGAACCAAGTTTCTTTAAAGTCTATAATGTGAGATGATAAGGAAGAACTATCAGAATACAGTTTGGGAAGTTCACTACGTAACCTCTTAGTATTCTGATAAGTAAGTGTTAGTGAAGACGTGAAGATGGACTAACGTTTATAGTGGAGGAGTCAGCTCCGGAGAAACTCACAACCATTATTTAAAAACTTGTATTCAACCCAAGATTAAGAATAAATGAGACATAATTGGAAAAGAAGATTTCGGTGTTATTCTGTGAGCTAGTCGCGGCAATTGTTGCGAGCACAAACAACTAAAACAGATCGTTACACCTGGCGCCCAAACTACAGCCGAATCAGAAATGGGATGCATGTCCAAGGCAGGAACAGCCGAATCAGCAATGGACAGCAAGTCAAGGTAAGGACAAGTGGACAACCACTTATTATAATTAATCCACCTCCCCTTTTCAGTGTTCTATCACGTCTAAAAGTAGTGTACTTAGTTGGACTCTTCGGAGCTTAAGATCTCCGGCTTGAACTAAGTTTCTCTAAAGTCTATAATGTGAGATGCAAAGGAAGAACTATCAGAATACAGTTTGGGAAGTTCACTACGTAACCTCTTAGTATTCTGATAAGTAAGTGTTAGTGAAGACGTGAAGATGGACTAACGTTTATAGTGGAGGAGTCAGCTCCGGAGAAACTCACAACCATTATTTAAAAACTTGTATTCAACCCAAGATTAAGAATAAATGAGACATAATTGTAAAAGAAGATTTCGGTGTTATTCTGTGAGCTAGCCGCGGCAATTGTTGCGAGCACAAAAAACTAAAACAGTTCGTTACACATGGCGCCCAAACTACAGCCGAATCAGAAATGGGATGCAAGTCCAAGGCAGCAACAGCCGAATCAGCAATGGACAGCAAGTCAAGGCAAGGACAAGTGGACAACCACTTATTATAATTAATACACCTCCCCTTTTCAGAGTTCTAGCATTTCTAAAAGTAGTGTACTTAGTTGGACTCTTTTGAGCTTAAGATCTCCGGCTTGAACCAAGTTTCTCTAAAGTCTATAATGTGAGATGCAAAGGAAGAACTATCAGAATACAGTTTGGGAAGTTCACTACGTAACCCTTTAGTATTCTGATAAGTAAGTGTTATTGAAGACGTGAAGATGGACTAACTTATAGTGGAGGAGTCAGCTCCGGAGAAACTCACAACCATTATTTATAAACTTGTATTCAACCCAAGATTTATAATAAATGATACATAATTGTAAAAGAAGATTTCGGTGTTATTCCTGGGGTCAAGAAATCACGTCGACCTAATAATTCGGTGGTACTATCCCATAACCTCTGTGAGCTAGCCGCGGCAATTGTTGCGAGCACAAACAACTAAAACAGTTCGTTACACCTGGCGCCCAAACTACAGCCGAATCAAAAATGGGATGCAAGTCCAAGGCAGCAACAGCCGAATCAGCAATGGCCAGCAAGTCAAGGCAAGGACAAGTGGACAACCACTTATTATAATTAATCCACCTCCCCTTTTCAGAGTTCTATCACGTTTAAAAGTAGTGTACTTAGTTGGACTCTTTGGAGCTTAAGATCTCCGGTTTGAACCAAGTTTCTCTAAAGTCTATAATGTAAGATGATAAGGAAGAACTATCAGAATACAGTTTGGGAAGTTCACTACGTAACCCTTTAGTATTCTGATAAGTAAGTGTTAGTGAAGACGTGAAGATGGAATAACGTTTATAGTGGAGGTGTCAGCTCCGGAGAAACTCACAACCATTATTTATAAACTTGTATTCAACCCAAGATTTATAATAAATGAGACATAATTGTAAAAGAAGATTTCGGTGTTATTCCTGGGGTCAGGAAATCACGTCGACCTAATAATTCGGTGGTACTATCCCATAACCTCTGTGAGCTAGCCGCGGCAATTGTTGCAAGCACAAACAACTAAAACAGTTCGTTACACCTGGCGCCCAAACTACAGCCGAATCAGAAATGGGATGCAAGTCCAAGGCAGCAACAGCCAAATCAGCAATGGAAAGCAAGTCAAGGCAAGGACAAGTGGACAACCACTTATTATAATTAATCCACCTCCCCTTTTCAGAGTTCTATCACGTCTAAAAGTAGTGTACTTAGTTGTACTCTTCGGAGCTTAAGATCTCCGGCTTGAACTAAGTTTCTCTAAAGTCTATAATGTGAGATGCAAAGGAAGAACTATCAGAATACAGTTTGGGAAGTTCACTACGTAACCCTTTAGTATTCTGATAAGTAAGTGTTAGTGAAGACGTGAAGATGGACTAACGTTTATAGTGGAGGAGTCAGCTCCGGAGAAACTCACAACCATTATTTAAAAACTTGTATTCAACCCAAGATTAAGAATAAATGAGACATAATTGTAAAAGAAGATTTCGGTGTTATTCTGTGAGCTAGCCGCGGCAATTGTTGCGAGCACAAACAACCAAAACAGTTCGTTACACCTGGCGCCCAAACTACAGCCGAATCAGAAATGGGATGCAAGTCCAAGGCAGCAACAGCCGAATCAGCAATGGACAGCAAGTCAAGGCAAGGACAAGTGGACAACCACTTATTATAATTAATACACCTCCCCTTTTCAGAGTTCTATCACGTCTAAAAGTAGTGTACTTAATTGTAAAAACTTCGGAGCTTATGATCTCCGGCTTGAACAAATTTTCTCTAAAGTCTATAGTGTGAGGTGCAACAGAAGAACTATCAGTTCGTAACAAAACAATTCGTTACAGTTCGCAAAACAGTTCGGTACACCTGACGCCCAAACTACAGCCGAATCAGAAATGGGATGCAAGTCCAAGGCAGCAACAGCCGAATCAGCAATGGACAGCTAGTCAAGGCAAGAACAAGTGGACAACCACTTATTATAATTAATCCTCCTCTTCTTCGCAGTGTTCTATCACGTCTAAAAGTAGTGTACTTAATTGGAAAAACTTCGGAGCTTAAGATGTCCGGCTTGAAGCAATTTTCTCTAAAGTCTATAGTGTGAGATGCAACGGAAGAACTATCAGAATACAGTTTGGGAAATTCACTACGTAACCCTTTAGTATTCTGATAAGTAAGTGTTATTGAAGATATAAAGATGCATAAACGTTGATAGTGGAGAAGTCAACTCCGGAGAAACTCACGACCATTATTTATAAACTTGTATTCAACTCAAGATTTAGAATAAATGAGACATAATTGTAAAAGAAGATTTCGGTGTTATTCCTGGGGTCAGGAAATCACGTCGACCTAATAATTCGGTGGTACTATCCCATAACCTCTGTGAGCTAGCCGCGGCAATCGTTGCGAGCACAAACAACTAAAACAGTTCGTTACACCTGGCACCCAAACTACAGCCGAATCAGAAATGGGATGCAAGTCCAAGGCAGCAAAAGCCGAATCAGCAATGGACAGCAAGTCAAGGCAAGGACAAGTGGACAACCACTTATTATAATTAATCCTTCTCCCCTTCGCAGTGTTCTATTACGTCTAAAAGTGGTGTACTTAATTGAAAAACTTCGGAGCTTATGATCTCCGGCTTGAACAAAGTTTCCCTAAAGTCTATAATGTGAGATGCAAAGCCAAAGAACTTTCAGAATAAAGTTGGGAAGTTTACTACGTAACCCTTTAGTATTCTAATAAGCAAGTGTTAGTGAAGATATGAAGATGGATAAACGTTGATAGTGGAGGAGTCAGCTCCGGAGAAACTCACAACCATTATTTATAAACTTGTATTCAACCCAAGGTTTAGAATAAATGAAACATAATTGAAAAAGAAGATTTCGGTGTTATTCCTGGGGTTAGGAAATCACGTCGACCTAATAATTCGGTGGTACTATCCCATAACCTCTGTGAGCTAGCCGCGGCAATCGTTGCGAGCACAAACAACCAAAACAGTTCGTTACACCTGGCACACAAACTACAGCCGAATCAGAAATGGGATGCAAGTCCAAGGCAGCAACAGCCGAATCAGCAATGGACAGCAAGTCAAGGCAAGGAAAGTGGACAACCACTTATTATAATTAATCCTCCTCCCCTTCGCAGTGTTCTATCATGTCTAAAAGTGGTGTACTTAAAAACTTCGGAGCTTATGATCTCCGGCTTGACCAAGTTTCTCTAAAGTCTATAATGTGAGATGCAAAGCAAAAGAACTTTCAGAATAAAGTTGGGAAGTTCACTACGTAACCCTTTAGTATTCTGATAAGTAAGTGTTAGTGAAGACATGAAGATGGACTAACGTTTATAGTGGAGGAATCAGCTCCGGAAAAACTCACAACCATTATTTATTAACTTGAACTCAACCCAAGATTTTAAATAAATGAGACATAATTGAAAAAGAGGATTTCGGTATTATTTCTTGGGTCAGCAAATCGCGTCGATCTATTAATTCGGTGGTACTATCCCATAACCTCTGTGAGCTAGCCGCGGCAATTGTTGCGAGCACAAACAACCAAAACAGTTCGTTACACCTGGCGCCTAAACTACAGCCGAATCAGAAATGGGATGCAAGTCCAAGGCAGCAACAGCCGAATCAGCAATGGACAGCAAGTCAAGGCAAGGAAAGTGGACAACCACTTATTATAATTAATCCTCCTCCCCTTCGCAGTGTTCTATCACTTCTAAAATTGGTGTACTTAATTGGAAAAACTTCGGAGCTTATGATCTCCGGCTCGAACCAAGTTTCTCTAAACTCTATAATGTGAGATGCAAAGGAAGAACTATCAGAATACAGTTTGGGAAGTTCACTACGTAACCCTTTAGTATTCTGATAAGAGGTGTTAGTGAAGACTTGAAGATGGACTAACGTTTTTAGTGGAGGAATCAGCTCCGGAGAAACATACAACCATTGTTTATAATCTTGTATTCAACCCAAGATTTAGAATAAATGAGACATAATTGAAATAGAAGATTTCGGTGTTATTTCTTGGGTCAGGAAATCGCGTCGATTTATTAATTCGGTGGTACTTTCCCATAACCTCTCCGAGCTAGCCGCGGCAATCGTTGCGAGCACAAACAACCATAACAGTTCGTTACGCCTGGCACCCAAACTACAGCCGAATCAGAAATAGGATGCAAGTCCAAGGCAGCAACAGCCGAATCAGCAATGGACAGCAAGTCAAGGCAAGGACAAGTCGACAACCACTTATTATAATAATTCCTCCTCCCCTTCGCGAGTTCTATCACGTCGAAAAGTGGTGTACTTAATTGGAAAAACTTCGGAGCTTATGATCTCCGGCTTGAACCAAGTTTCTCTAAAGTTTATAATGTGAGATGCAAAGCAAAAGAACTTTTAGAATAAATTTGGGAAGTTCACTACGTAACCTTTTAGTATTCTGATAAGTAAGTGTTAGTGAAGACATGAAGATGGACAAACGTTGATAGTGGAGGAGTCAACTACGGCGAAGCTCACGCCCATTATTAATAAACTTGTATTCAACCCAAGATTTAGAATAATTGAGACATAATTGTAAAAGACGATTTCGGTGTTATTCCTGGGGTCAGGAAATCGCGTCGATCTATTAATTCGATTGTACTATCCCATAACCTCTGTGAGCTAGCCGCGGAAATTGTTGCGAGCACAAACAACCAAAACAGTTCGTTACACCTGGCGCACAAACTACAGCCGAATCAGAAATGGGATGCAAGTCCAAGGTAGCAACAGCCGAATCAGCAATGGACAGCAAGTCAAGGCAAGGACAAGTGGACAACCACTTATTATAATTAATCCTTCTCCCCTTCGCAGTGTTTTATCACGTCTAAAAGTTGTGTACTTAATTGAAAAACTTCGGAGCTTATGATCTCCGGCTTGAACCAAGTTTCTCTAAAGTCTATAATGTGAGATGCAAAGCAAAAGAACTTTCAGAATAAAGTTGGGAAGTTCATTACGTAACCCTTTAGTATTCTGATAAGTAAGTGTTAGTGAAGACATGAAGATGGACAAACGTTGATAGTGGAGGAGTCAACTCCGGAGAAACTCACGACCGTTATTAATAAACTTGTATTCAACCCAAGATTTAGAATAATTGAGACATAATTGTAAAAGAAGATTTCGGTGTTATTCCTGGGGTCAGGAAATCACGTCGACCTAATAATTCGGTGGTACTATCCCATAACCTCTGTGAGCTAGCCGCGGCAATTGTTGCGAGTACAACAACTAAAACAGTTCGTTACACCTGGCGCCTAAACTACTGCCGAATCAGAAATGGGATGCAAGTCCAAGGCAGCAACAGCCGAATCAGCAATGGACAGCAAGTCAAGGCAAGGACAAGTGGACAACCACTTATTATAATTAATCCTCCTCCCCTTTTCAGTGTTCTATCACGTCTAAAAGTGGTGTACTTATTTGAAAAACTTCGGAGCTTATGATCTCCGGC
Organism: Drosophila atripex; assembly: GCA_035045925.1. Taxonomy (NCBI): domain Eukaryota; kingdom Metazoa; phylum Arthropoda; class Insecta; order Diptera; family Drosophilidae; genus Drosophila; species Drosophila atripex. Next base: position 21,757,513 of record JAWNOP010000052.1, read on the forward strand.
TTGAACCAAGTTACTCTAAAGTCTATAATGTGAGATGCAAAGCAAAATAACTTTCAGAATAAATTTGGGAAGTTCACTACGTAACCCTTTAGTATTCTGATAAGTAAGTGTTAGTGAAGACGTGAAGATGGACTAACGTTTATAGTGGAGGAGGCAGCTCCGGAGAAACTCACAACCATTATTTATAAACTTGTATTCAACCCAAGATTTAGAATAAATGAGACATAATTGAAAAATAAGATTTCGGTGTTATTCCTGGGGTCAGGAAATCGCGTTAATCTATTGATTCGGTGGTACTATCCCATAACCTATGTGAGCTAGCCGCGGCAATTGTTGCGAGTACAAACAACTAAAACAGTTCGTTACACCTGGCACCCAAACTACAGCCGTATCAGAAATGGGATGCAAGTCCAAGGCAGCAACAGCCGAATCAGCAATGGACAGCAAGTCAAGGCAAGGACAAGTGGGTAACCACTTATTATAATTAATCCTCCTCCCCTTAGCAGTGTTCCATTACGTCTAAAAGTGGTGTACTTAATTGGAAAACTTCGGAGCTTAAGATCTCCGGCTTGAACGAATTTTCTCTAAGTCTATAATGTGAGATGCAAAGGAAGAACTATCAGAATACAGTTTGGGAAGTTCACTACGTAACCCTTTAGTATTCTGATAAGTAAGTGTTAGTGAAGACGTGAAGATGGACTAACGTTTATAGTGGAGGAGTCAGCTCCGGAGAAACTCACAACCATTATTTATAAACTTGTATTCAACCCAAGATATAGAATAAATGAGACATAATTGTAAAAGAAGATTTCGGTGTTATTCCTGGGGTCAGGAAATCACGTCGACCTAATAATTCGGTGGTACTATCCCATAACCTCTGTGAGCTAGCCGCGGCAATTGTTGCGAGTACAAACAACTAAAACAGTTCGTTACACCTGGCGCCCAAACTACAGCCGTATCAGAAATGGGATGCAAGTCCAAGGCAGCAACAGCCGAATCAGCAATGGACAGCAAGTCAAGGCAAGGACAAGTGGACAACCACTTATTATAATTAATCCTTCTCCCCTTCGCAGTGTTTTATCACGTCTAAAAGTTGTGTACTTAATTGAAAAACTTCGGAGCTTATGATCTCCGGCTTGAACCAAGTTTCTCTAAAGTCTATAATGTGAGATGCAAAGCAAAAGAACTTTCAGAATAAAGTTGGGAAGTTCATTACGTAACCCTTTAGTATTCTGATAAGTAAGTGTTAGTGAAGACATGAAGATGGACAAACGTTGATAGTGGAGGAGTCAACTCCGGAGAAACTCACGACCGTTATTAATAAACTTGTATTCAACCCAAGATTTAGAATAATTGAGACATAATTGTAAAAGAAGATTTCGGTGTTATTCCTGGGGTCAGGAAATCACGTCGACCTAATAATTCGGTGGTACTATCCCATAACCTCTGTGAGCTAGCCGCGGCAATTGTTGCGAGTACAACAACTAAAACAGTTCGTTACACCTGGCGCCTAAACAACTGCCGAATCAGAAATGGGATGCAAGTCCAAGGCAGCAACAGCCGAATCAGCAATGGACAGCAAGTCAAGGCAAGGACAAGTGGACAACCACTTATTATAATTAATCCTCCTCCCCTTTTCAGTGTTCTATCACGTCTAAAAGTGGTGTACTTATTTGAAAAACTTCGGAGCTTATGATCTCCGGCTTGAACCAAGTTACTCTAAAGTCTATAATGTGAGATGCAAAGCAAAATAACTTTCAGAATAAATTTGGGAAGTTCACTACGTAACCCTTTAGTATTCTGATAAGTAAGTGTTAGTGAAGACGTGAAGATGGACTAACGTTTATAGTGGAGGAGGCAGCTCCGGAGAAACTCACAACCATTATTTATAAACTTGTATTCAACCCAAGATTTAGAATAAATGAGACATAATTGAAAAATAAGATTTCGGTGTATTCCTGGGGTCAGGAAATCGCGTTAATCTATTGATTCGGTGGTACTATCCCATAACCTATGTGAGCTAGCCGCGGCAATTGTTGCGAGTACAAACAACTAAAACAGTTCGTTACACCTGGCACCCAAACTACAGCCGTATCAGAAATGGGATGCAAGTCCAAGGCAGCAACAGCCGAATCAGCAATGGACAGCAAGTCAAGGCAAGGACAAGTGGGTAACCACTTATTATAATTAATCCTCCTCCCCTTAGCAGTGTTCCATTACGTCTAAAAGTGGTGTACTTAATTGGAAAACTTCGGAGCTTAAGATCTCCGGCTTGAACGAATTTTCTCTAAGTCTATAATGTGAGATGCAAAGGAAGAACTATCAGAATACAGTTTGGGAAGTTCACTACGTAACCCTTTAGTATTCTGATAAGTAAGTGTTAGTGAAGACGTGAAGATGGACTAACGTTTATAGTGGAGGAGTCAGCTCCGGAGAAACTCACAACCATTATTTATAAACTTGTATTCAACCCAAGATATAGAATAAATGAGACATAATTGTAAAAGAAGATTTCGGTGTTATTCCTGGGGTCAGGAATCACGTCGACCTAATAATTCGGTGGTACTATCCCATAACCTCTGTGAGCTAGCCGCGGCAATTGTTGCGAGTACAAACAACTAAAACAGTTCGTTACACCTGGCGCCCAAACTACAGCCGTATCAGAAATGGGATGCAAGTCCAAGGCAGCAACAGCAGAATCAGCAATGGACAGCAAGTCAAGGCAAGGACAAGTGGGTAACCACTTATTATAATTAATCCTCCTCCCCTTAGCAGTGTTCCATTACGTCTAAAAGTGGTGTACTTAATTAGAAAACTTCGGAGCTTAAGATCTCCGGCTTGAACCAAGTTTCTCTAAGTCTATAATGTGAGATGCAAAGGAAGAACTATCAGAATACAGTTTGGGAAGTTCACTACGTAACCCTTTAGTATTCTGATAAGTAAGTGTTAGTGAAGACGTGAAGATGGACTAACGTTTATAGTGGAGGAGTCAGCTCCGGAGAAACTCACAACCATTATTTATAAACTTGTATTCAACCCAAGATATAGAATAAATGAGACATAATTGTAAAAGAAGATTTCGGTGTTATTCCTGGGGTCAGGAAATCACGTCGACCTAATAATTCGGTGGTACTATCCCATAACCTCTGTGAGCTAGCCGCGGCAATTGTTGCGAGTACAAACAACTAAAACAGTTCGTTACACCTGGCGCCCAAACTACAGCCGTATCAGAAATGGGATGCAAGTCCAAGACAGCAACAGCCGAATCAGCAATGGACAGCAAGTCTAGGCAAGGACAAGTGGACAACCACTTATTATAATTAATCCTTCTCCCCTTCGCAGTGTTCTATCACGTCTAAAAGTGGTGTACTTAATTGAAAAACTTCGGAGCTTATGATCTCCGGCTTGAACCAAGTTTCTCTAAAGTCTATAATGTGAGATGCAAGGCAAAATAACTTTCAGAATAAAGTTGGGAAGTTCACTACGTAACCCTTTAGTATTCTGATAAGTAAGTGTTGGTGAAGACATGAAGATGGACAAACGTTGATAGTGGAGGAGTCAACTCCGGCAAAACTCACGACCGTTATTAATAAACTTGTATTCAACCCAAGATTTAGAATAATTGAGATATAATTGTAAAAGAAGATTTCGGTGTTATTCCTGGGGTCAGAAAATCATGTCGACCTAATAATTCGGTGGTACTATCCCATAACCTCTGTGAGCTAGCCGCGGCAATTGTTGCGAGTACAAACAACTAAAACAGTTCGTTACACCTGGCGCCCAAACTACAGCCGTATCAGAAATGGGATGCAAGTCCAAGACAGCAACAGCCGAATCAGCAATGGACAGCAAGTCTAGGCAAGGACAAGTGGACAACCACTTATTATAATTAATCCTCCTCCCTTTTCAGTGTTCTATCACGTCTAAAAGTAGTGTACTTAGTTGGATTCTTCGGAGCTTAAGATCTCCGGCTTGAACCAAGTTTCTCTAAAGTCTATAATGTGAGATGCAAAGGAAGAACTATCAGAATACAGTTTGGGAAGTTCACTACGTAACCCTTTAGTATTCTGATAAGTAAGTGTTAGTGAAGACGTGAAGATGGACTAACGTTTATAGTGGAGGAGTCAGCTCCGGAGAAACTCACAAACATTATTTATAAACTTGTATTCAACCCAAGATTTAGAATAAATGAGACATAATTGAAAAAGAAGATTTTGGTGTTAAATCTTGGGTCAGGAAATCGCGTCGATCTAATAATTCGGTGGTACTATCCCATACTATCCCGTACTGTGAGCTAGCCGCGGCAATTGTTGCGAGCACAAACAACCAAAACAGTTCGTTACACCTGGCGCCCAAACTACAGCCGTATCAGAAATGGGATGCAAGTCCAAGGCAGCAACAGCCGAATCAGCAATGGACAGCAAGTCAAGGCAAGGACAAGTGGGCAACACTTATTATAATTAATCCTCCTCCCCTTAGCAGTGTTCCAGAACGTCTAAAAGTGGTGTATTCAACCCAACTTGTATTCAACCCAAGATTTAAAATAATTGAGACATAATTGTAAAAGACGATTTCGGTGTTATTCCTGGGGTCAGAAAATCACGACGACCTAATAATTCGGTGGTACTATCCCATAACCTCTGTGAGCTAGCCGCGGCAATTGTTGCGAGTACAAACAACTAAAACAGTTCGTTACACCTGGCGCCCAAACTACAGCCGTATCAAAAATGGGATGCAAGTCCAAGGCAGCAACAGCCGAATCAGCAATGGACAGCAAGTCAAGGCAAGGACAAGTGGACAACCACTTATTATAATTAATCCTTCTCCCCTTCGCAGTGTTCTATCACGTCTAAAAGTGGTGTACTTAATTGAAAAACTTCGGAGTTTATGATCTCCGGCTTGAACCAAGTTTCTCTAAAGTCTATAATGTGAGATGCAAAGCAATATAACTTTCAGAATAAAGTTGGGAAGTTCACTACGTAACCATTTAGTATTCTGATAAGTAAGTGTTAGTGAAGACGTGAAGATGGACTAACGTTTATAGTGGAGGAGTCAGCTCCGGAGAAACTCACAACCATTATTTATAAACTTGTATTCAACCCAAAATTTAGAATAAATGAGACATAATTGAAATAGAAGATTTCGGTGTTATTTCTTGGGTCAGCAAATCGCGTCGATCTATTAATTCGGTGGTACTTTCCCATAACGTCTCCGAGCTAGCCGCGGCAATCGTTGCGAGCACAAACAACCAAAACAGTTCGTTACGCCTGGCACCCAAACTACAGCCGAATCAGAAATAGGATGCAAGTCCAAGGCAGCAACAGCCGAATCAGCAATGGACAGCAAGTCAAGGCAAGGACAAGTCGACAACCACTTTTTATAATAATTCCTCCTCCCCTTCGCGAGTTCTATCACGTCGAAAAGTGGTGTACTTAATTGGAAAAACTTCGGAGCTTATGATCTCCGGCTTGAACCAAGTTTCTCTAAAGTTTATAATGTGAGATGCAAAGCAAAAGAACTTTTAGAATAAATTTGGGAAGTTCACTACGTAACCTTTTAGTATTCTGATAAGTAAGTGTTAGTGAAGACATGAAGATGGACAAACGTTGATAGTGGAGGAGTCAACTACGGCGAAGCTCACGCCTATTATTAATAAACTTGTATTCAACCCAAGATTTAGAATAATTGAGACATAATTGTAAAAGAAGATTTCGGTGTTATTCCTGGGGTCAGGAAATCACGTCGACCTAATAATTCGGTGGTACTATCCCATAACCTCTGTGAGCTAGCCGCGGCAATTGTTGCGAGTACAAACAACTAAAACAGTTCGTTACACCTGGCGCCCAAACTACAGCCGTATCAGAAATGGGATGCAAGTCCAAGGCAGCAACAGCCGAATCAGCAATGGACAGCAAGTCTAGGCAAGGACAAGTGGACAACCACTTATTATAATTAATCCTCCTCCCCTTTTCAGTGTTCTATCACGTCTAAAAGTAGTGTACTTAGTTGGATTCTTCGGAGCTTAAGATCTCCGGCTTGAACCAAGTTTCTCTAAAGTCTATAATGTGAGATGCAAAGGAAGAACTATCAGAATACAGTTTGGGAAGTTCACTACGTAACCCTTTAGTATTCTGATAAGTAAGTGTTAGTGAAGACGTGAAGATGGACTAACGTTTATAGTGGAGGAGTCAGCTCCGGAGAAACTCACAACCATTATTTATAAACTTGTATTCAACCCAAGATATAGAATAAATGAGACATAATTGTAAAAGAAGATTTCGGTGTTATTCCTGGGGTCAGGAAATCACGTCGACCTAATAATTCGGTGGTACTATCCCATAACCTCTGTGAGCTAGCCGCGGCAATCGTTGCGAGCACAAAAAACCAAAACAGTTCGTTACGCCTGGCACCCAAACTACAGCCGAATCAGAAATGGGATGCAAGTCCAAGGCAGCAACAGCCGAATCAGCAATGGACAGCAAGTCAAGGCAAGGACAAGTGGACAACCACTTATTATAATTAATCCTTCTCCCCTTCGCAGTGTTCTATCACGTCTAAAAGTCGTGTACTTAATTGAAAAACTTCGGAGCTTATGATCTCCGGCTTGAACCAAGTTTCTCTAAAGTCTATAATGTGAGATGCAAGGCAAAATAACTTTCAGAATAAAGTTGGGAAGTTCACTACGTAACCCTTTAGTATTCTGATAAGTAAGTGTTGGTGAAGACATGAAGATGGACAAACGTTGATAGTGGAGGAGTCAACTCCGGCAAAACTCACGACCGTTATTAATAAACTTGTATTCAACCCAAGATTTAGAATAATTGAGATATAATTGTAAAAGAAGATTTCGGTGTTATTCCTGGGGTCAGAAAATCATGTCGACCTAATAATTCGGTGGTACTATCCCATAACCTCTGTGAGCTAGCCGCGGCAATTGTTGCGAGTACAAACAACTAAAACAGTTCGTTACACCTGGCGCCCAAACTACAGCCGTATCAGAAATGGGATGCAAGTCCAAGACAGCAACAGCCGAATCAGCAATGGACAGCAAGTCTAGGCAAGGACAAGTGGACAACCACTTATTATAATTAATCCTCCTCCCCTTTTCAGTGTTCTATCACGTCTAAAAGTAGTGTACTTAGTTGGATTCTTCGGAGCTTAAGATCTCCGGCTTGAACCAAGTTTCTCTAAAGTCTATAATGTGAGATGCAAAGGAAGAACTATCAGAATACAGTTTGGGAAGTTCACTACGTAACCCTTTAGTATTCTGATAAGTAAGTGTTAGTGAAGACGTGAAGATGGACTAACGTTTATAGTGGAGGAGTCAGCTCCGGAGAAACTCACAAACATTATTTATAAACTTGTATTCAACCCAAGATTTAGAATAAATGAGACATAATTGAAAAAGAAGATTTTGGTGTTAAATCTTGGGTCAGGAAATCGCGTCGATCTATTAATTCGGTGGTACTATCCCATACTATCCCGTACTGTGAGCTAGCCGCGGCAATTGTTGCGAGCACAAACAACCAAAACAGTTCGTTACACCTGGCGCCCAAACTACAGCCGAATCAGAAATGGGATGCAAGTCCAAGGCAGCAACAGCCGAATCAGCAATGGACAGCAAGTCAAGGCAAGGACAAGTGGGCAACACTTATTATAATTAATCCTCCTCCCCTTAGCAGTGTTCCAGAACGTCTAAAAGTGGTGTATTCAACCCAACTTGTATTCAACCCAAGATTTAAAATAATTGAGACATAATTGTAAAAGACGATTTCGGTGTTATTCCTGGGGTCAGAAAATCACGTCGACCTAATAATTCGGTGGTACTATCCCATAACCTCTGTGAGCTAGCCGCGGCAATTGTTGCGAGTACAAACAACTAAAACAGTTCGTTACACCTGGCGCCCAAACTACAGCCGTATCAAAAATGGGATGCAAGTCCAAGGCAGCAACAGCCGAATCAGCAATGGACAGCAAGTCAAGGCAAGGACAAGTGGACAACCACTTATTATAATTAATCCTTCTCCCCTTCGCAGTGTTCTATCACGTCTAAAAGTGGTGTACTTAATTGAAAAACTTCGGAGTTTATGATCTCCGGCTTGAACCAAGTTTCTCTAAAGTCTATAATGTGAGATGCAAAGCAATATAACTTTCAGAATAAAGTTGGGAAGTTCACTACGTAACCATTTAGTATTCTGATAAGTAAGTGTTAGTGAAGACGTGAAGATGGACTAACGTTTATAGTGGAGGAGTCAGCTCCGGAGAAACTCACAACCATTATTTATAAACTTGTATTCAACCCAAAATTTAGAATAAATGAGACATAATTGAAATAGAAGATTTCGGTGTTATTTCTTGGGTCAGCAAATCGCGTCGATCTATTAATTCGGTGGTACTTTCCCATAACGTCTCCGAGCTAGCCGCGGCAATCGTTGCGAGCACAAACAACCAAAACAGTTCGTTACGCCTGGCACCCAAACTACAGCCGAATCAGAAATAGGATGCAAGTCCAAGGCAGCAACAGCCGAATCAGCAATGGACAGCAAGTCAAGGCAAGGACAAGTCGACAACCACTTATTATAATAATTCCTCCTCCCCTTCGCGAGTTCTATCACGTCGAAAAGTGGTGTACTTAATTGGAAAAACTTCGGAGCTTATGATCTCCGGCTTGAACCAAGTTTCTCTAAAGTTTATAATGTGAGATGCAAAGCAAAAGAACTTTTAGAATAAATTTGGGAAGTTCACTACGTAATCTTTTAGTATTCTGATAAGTAAGTGTTAGTGAAGACATGAAGATGGACAAACGTTGATAGTGGAGGAGTCAACTACGGCGAAGCTCACGCCTATTATTAATAAACTTGTATTCAACCCAAGATTTAGAATAATTGAGACATAATTGTAAAAGACGATTTCGGTGTTATTCCTGGGGTCAGGAAATCGCGTCGATCTATTAATTCGATTGTACTATCCCATAACCTCTGTGAGCTAGCCGCGGAAATTGTTGCGAGCACAAACAACCAAAACAGTTCGTTACACCTGGCGCACAAACTACAGCCGAATCAGAAATGGGATGCAAGTCCAAGGTAGCAACAGCCGAATCAGCAATGGACAGCAAGTCAAGGCAAGGACAAGTGGACAACCACTTATTATAATTAATCCTTCTCCCCTTCGCAGTGTTTTATCACGTCTAAAAGTTGTGTTGTTAATTGAAAAACTTCGGAGCTTATGATCTCCGGCTTGAACCAAGTTTCTCTAAAGTCTATAATGTGAGATGCAAAGCAAAAGAACTTTCAGAATAAAGTTGGGAAGTTCATTACGTAACCCTTTAGTATTCTGATAAGTAAGTGTTAGTGAAGACATGAAGATGGACAAACGTTGATAGTGGAGGAGTCAACTCCGGAGAAACTCACGACCGTTATTAATAAACTTGTATTCAACCCAAGATTTAGAATAATTGAGACATAATTGTAAAAGACGATTTCGGTGTTATTCCTGGGGTCAGGAAATCGCGTCGATCTATTAATTTGATTGTACTATCCCATAACCTCTGTTAGCTAGCCGCGGAAATTGTTGCGAGCACAAACAACCAAAACAGTTCGTTACACCTGGCGCACAAACTACAGCCGAATCAGAAATGGGATGCAAGTCCAAGGTAGCAACAGCCGAATCAGCAATGGACAGCAAGTCAAGGCAAGGACAAGTGGACAACCACTTATTATAATTAATCCTCCTCCCCTTTTCAGTGTTCTATCACGTCTAAAAGTGGTGTACTTATTTGAAAAACTTCGGAGCTTATGATCTCCGGCTTGAACCAAGTTACTCTAAAGTCTATAATGTGAGATGCAAAGCAAAATAACTTTCAGAATAAATTTGGGAAGTTCACTACGTAACCCTTTAGTATTCTGATAAGTAAGTGTTAGTGAAGACGTGAAGATGGACTAACGTTTATAGTGGAGGAGTCAGCTCCGGAGAAACTCACAACCATTATTTATAAACTTGTATTCAACCCAAGATTTAGAATAAATGAGACATAATTGAAAAATAAGATTTCGGTGTTATTCCTGGGGTCAGGAAATCGCGTTAATCTATTGATTCGGTGGTACTATCCCATATTCTATGTGAGCTAGCCGCGGCAATTGTTGCGAGTACAAACAACTAAAACAGTTCGTTATACCTGGCGCCCAAACTACAGCCGTATCAAAAATGGGATGCAAGTCCAAGGCAGCAACAGTCGAATCAGCAATGGACAGCAAGTCAAGGCAAGGACAAGTGGGTAACCACTTATTATAATTAGTCCTCCTCCCCTTAGCAGTGTTCCATTACGTCTAAAAGTGGTGTACTTAATTGGAAAACTTCGGAGCTTAAGATCTCCGGCTTGAACGAATTTTCTCTAAGTCTATAATGTGAGATGCAAAGGAAGAACTATCAGAATATAGTTTGGGAAGTTCACTACGTAACCCTTTAGTATTCTGATAAGTAAGTGTTAGTGAAGACGTGAAGATGGACTAACGTTTATAGTGGAGGAGTCAGCTCCGGAGAAACTCACAACCATTATTTATAAACTTGTATTCAACCCAAGATATAGAATAAATGAGACATAATTGTAAAAGAAGATTTCGGTGTTATTCCTGGGGTCAGGAAATCACGTCGACCTAATAATTCGGTGATACTATCCCATAACCTCTGTGAGCTAGCCGCGGCAATCGTTGCGAGCACAAAAAACCAAAACAGTTCGTTACGCCTGGCACCCAAACTACAGCCGAATCAGAAATGGGATGCAAGTCCAAGGCAGCAACAGCCGAATCAGCAATGGACAGCAAGTCAAGGCAAGGACAAGTGGACAACCACTTATTATAATTAATCCTTCTCCCCTTCGCAGTGTTCTATCACGTCTAAAAGTGGTGTACTTAATTGAAAAACTTCGGAGCTTATGATCTCCGGCTTGAACCAAGTTTCTCTAAAGTCTATAATGTGAGATGCAAGGCAAAATAACTTTCAGAATAAAGTTGGGAAGTTCACTACGTAACCCTTTAGTATTCTGATAAGTAAGTGTTGGTGAAGACATGAAGATGGACAAACGTTGATATTGGAGGAGTCAACTCCGGCGAAACTCACGACCGTTATTAATAAACTTGTATTCAACCCAAGATTTAGAATAATTGAGACATAATTGTAAAAGAAGATTTCGGTGTTATTCCTGGGGTCAGAAAATCATGTCGACCTAATAATTCGGTGGTACTATCCCATAACCTCTGTGAGCTAGCCGCGGCAATTGTTGCGAGTACAAACAACTAAAACAGTTCGTTACACCTGGCGCCCAAACTACAGCCGTATCAGAAATGGGATGCAAGTCCAAGGTAGCAACAGCCGAATCAGCAATGGACAGCAAGTCTAGGCAAGGACAAGTGGACAACCACTTATTATAATTAATCCTCCTCCCCTTTTCAGTGTTCTATCACGTCTAAAAGTAGTGTACTTAGTTGGATTCTTCGGAGCTTAAGATCTCCGGCTTGAACCAAGTTTCTCTAAAGTCTATAATGTGAGATGCAAAGGAAGAACTATCAGAATCCAGTTTGGGAAGTTCACTACGTAACCCTTTAGTATTCTGATAAGTAAGTGTTAGTGAAGACGTGAAGATGGACTAACGTTTATAGTGGAGGAGTCAGCTCCGGAGAAACTCACAAACATTATTTATAAACTTGTATTCAACCCAAGATTTAGAATAAATGAGACATAATTGAAAAAGAAGATTTTGGTGTTATTTCTTGGGTCAGGAAATCGCGTCGATCTATTAATTCGGTGGTACTATCCCATACTATCCCGTACTGTGAGCTAGCCGCGGCAATTGTTGCGAGCACAAACAACCAAAACAGTTCGTTACACCTGGCGCCCAAACTACAGCCGTATCAGAAATGGGATGCAAGTCCAAGGCAGCAACAGCCGAATCAGCAATGGACAGCAAGTCAAGGAAAGGACAAGTGGGCAACACTTATTATAATTAATCCTCCTCCCCTTAGCAGTGTTCCAGAACGTCTAAAAGTGGTGTATTCAACCCAACTTGTATTCAACCCAAGATTTAAAATAATTGAGACATAATTGTAAAAGACGATTTCGGTGTTATTCCTGGGGTCAGGAAATCGCGCCGATCTATTAATTCGGTGGTACTATCCCATAACCTCTGTGAGCTAGCCGCGGCAATTGTTGCGAGCACAAACAACCAAAACAGTTCGTTACACCTGGCGCCCAAACTACAGCCGTATCAGAAATGGGATGCAAGTCCAAGGCAGCAACAGCCGAATCAGCAATGGACAGCAAGTCAAGGCAAGGACAAGTGGACAACCACTTATTATAATTAATCCTTCTCCCCTTCGCAGTGTTCTATCACGTCTAAAAGTGGTGTACTTAATTGAAAAACTTCGGAGTTTATGATCTCCGGCTTGAACCAAGTTTCTCTAAAGTCTATAATGTGAGATGCAAAGCAATATAACTTTCAGAATAAAGTTGGGAAGTTCACTACGTAACCCTTTAGTATTCTGATAAGTAAGTGTTAGTGAAGACATGAAGATGGACATACGTTGATAGTGGAGGAGTCAACTCCGGCAAAACTCACGACCGTTATTAATAAACTTGTATTTAAGCCAAGATTTAGAATAATTGAGACATAATTGTAAAAAAAGATTTCGGTGTTATTCCTGGGGTCAGGAAATCACGTCGACCTAATAATTCGGTGGTACTATCCCATAACCTCTGTGAGCTAGCCGCGGCAATTGTTGCGAGCACAAACAACCAAAACAGTTCGTTACACCTGGCGCCCAAACTACAGCCGTATCAGAAATGGGATGCAAGTCCAAGGCAACAACAGCCGAATCAGCAATGGACAGCAGGTCAAGGCAAGGACAAGTGGGCAACACTTATTATAATTAGTCCTCCTCCCCTAAGCAGTGTTCCAGAACGTCTAAAAGTGGTGTATTCAACCCAAGATTTAAAATAATTGAGACATAATTGTAAAAGACGATTTCGGTATTATTCCTGGGGTCAGGAAATCGCGCCGATCTATTAATTCGGTGGTACTATCCCATAACCTCTGTGAGCTAGCCGCGGAAATTGTTGCGAGCACAAACAACTAAAACAGTTCGTTACACCTGGCGCCCAAACTACATCCGAATCAGAAATGGGATGAAAGTCCAAGGTAGCAACAGCCGAATCAGCAATGGACAGCAAAACAAGGCAAGGACAAGTGGACAACCACTTATTATAATTAATCCTTCTCCCCTTTTCAGTGTTCTATCACGTCTAAAAGTAGTGTACTTAGTTGGACTCTTCGGAGCTTATGATCTCCGGCTTGAACCAAGTTTCTCTAAAGTCTATAATGTGAGATGCAAAGCAAAATAACTTTCAGAATAAAGTTGGGAAGTTCACTATGTAACCCTTTAGTATTCTGATAAGTAAGTGTTAGTGAAGACATGAAGATGGACAAACGTTGACAGTGGAGGAGTCAACTCCGGCGAAACTCACGACCGTTATTAATAAAATTGTATTCAACCAAAGATTTAGAATAATTGAGACATAATTGTAAAAGACGATTTCGGTGTTATTCCTGAGGTCAGAAAATCACGTCGACCTAATAATTCGGTGGTACTATCCCATAACCTCTGTGAGCTAGCCGCGGCAATTGTTGCGAGCACAAACAACCAAAACAGTTCGTTACACCTGGCGCCCAAACAACAGCCGTATCAAAAATGGGATGCAAGTCCAAGGCAGCAACAGCCGAATCAGCAATGGACAGCAAGTCAAGGAAAGGACAAGTGGACAACAACTTATTATAATTAATCCTTCTCCCCTTCGCAGTGTTCTATCACGTCTAAAAGTGGTGTACTTAATTGGAAAAACTTCGGAGCTTATGATCTCCGGCTTGAACCAAGTTTCTCTAAAGTCTATAATGTGAGATGCAAAGCAAAATAACTTTCAGAATAAAGTTGGGAAGTTCTCTACGTAACCCTTTAGTATTCTGATAAGTAAGTGTTAGTGAAGACATGAAGATGGACAAACGTTGATAGTGGAGGAGTCAACTCCGGCAAAACTCACGACCGTTATTAATAAACTTGTATTCAACCCAAGATTTAGAATAATTGAGACATAATTGTAAAAGAAGATTTCGGTGTTATTCCTGGGGTCAGAAAATCATGTCGACCTAATAATTCGGTGGTACTATCCCATAACCTCTGTGAGCTAGCCGCGGCAATTGTTGCGAGTACAAACAACTAAAACAGTTCGTTACACCTGGCGCCCAAACTACAGCCGTATCAAAAATGGGATGCAAGTCCAAGGCAGCAACAGCCGAATCAGCAATGGACAGCAAGTCTAGGCAAGGACAAGTGGACAACCACTTATTATAATTAATCCTCCTCCTCTTTTCAGTGTTCTATCACGTCTAAAAGTAGTGTACTTAGTTGGACTCTTCGGAGCTTAAGATCTCCGCCTTGAACCAAGTTTCTCTAAAGTCTATAATGTGAGATGCAAAAGAAGAACTATCAGAATACAGTTTGGGAAGTTCACTACGTAACCCTTTAGTATTCTGATAAGTAAGTGTTAGTGAAGACGTGAAGATGGACTAACGTTTATAGTGGAGGAGTCAGCTCCGGAGAAACTCACAACCATTATTTATAAACTTGTATTCAACCCAAGATTTAGAATAAATGAGACATAATTGAAAAAGAAGATTTCGGTGTTATTTCTTGGGTCAGGAAATCGCGTCGATGTATTAATTCGGTGGTACTATCCCATAACCTCTGTGAGCTAGCCGCGGCAATTGTTGCGAGTACAAACAACTAAAACAGTTCGTTACACCTGGCGCCCAAACTACAGCCGTATCAGAAATGGGATGCAAGTCCAAGGCAGCAACAGCCGAATCAGCAATGGACAGCAAGTCTAGGCAAGGACAAGTGGACAACCACTTATTATAATTAATCCTCCTCCCCTTTTCAGTGTTCTATCACGTCTAAAAGTAGTGTACTTAGTTGGATTCTTCGGAGCTTAAGATCTCCGGCTTGAACCAAGTTTCTCTAAAGTCTATAGTGTGAGATGCAAAGGAAGAACTATCAGAATACAGTTTGGGAAGTTCACTACGTAACCCTTTAGTATTCTGATAAGTAAGTGTTAGTGAAGACGTGAAGATGGACTTTCGTTTATAGTGGAGGAGTCAGCTCCGGAGAAACTCACAACCATTATTTATAAACTTGTATTCAACCCAAGATTTAGAATAAATGAGACATAATTGAAAAAGAAGATTTTGGTGTTATTTCTTGGGTCAGGAAATCGCGTCGATCTATTAATTCGGTGGTACTATCCCAAAACCTCTGTGAGCTAGCCGCGGCAATTGTTGCGAGCACAAACAACCAAAACAGTTCGTTACACCTGGCGCCCAAACTACAGCCGTATCAGAAATGGGATGCAAGTCCAAGGCAGCAACAGCCGAATCAGCAATGGACAGCAAGTCAAGGCAAGGACAAGTGGGCAACACTTATTATAATTAATCCTCCTCCCCTTAGCAGTGTTCCAGAACGTCTAAAAGTGGTGTATTCAACCCAACTTGTATTCAACCCAAGATTTAAAATAATTGAGACATAATTGTAAAAGACGATTTCGGTGTTATTCCTGGGGTCAGGAAATCGCGCCGATCTATTAATTCGGTGGTACTATCCCATAACCTCTGTGAGCTAGCCGCGGCAATTGTTGCGAGCACAAACAACCAAAACAGTTCGTTACACCTGGCGCCCAAACTACAGCCGTATCAGAAATGGGATGCAAGTCCAAGGCAGCAACAGCCGAATCAGCAATGGACAGCAAGTCAAGGCAAGGACAAGTGGACAACCACTTATTATAATTAATCCTTCTCCCCTTTTCAGTGTTCTATCACGTCTAAAAGTAGTGTACTTAGTTGGACTCTTCGGAGCTTAAGATCTCCGGCTTGAACCAAGTTTCTCTAAAGTCTATAATGTGAGATGCAAAGAAAGAACTATCAGAATCCAGTTTGGGAAGTTCACTACGTAACCCTTTAGTATTCTGATAAGTAAGTGTTAGAGAAGACGTGAAGATGGACAAACGTTGATAGTGGAGGAGTCAACTCCGGCAAAACTCACGACCGTTATTAATAAACTTGTATTCAACCCAAGATTTAGAATAATTGAGACATAATTGTAAAAGAAGATTTCGGTGTTATTCCTGGGGTCAGGAAATCACGTCGACCTAATAATTCGGTGGTAATATCCCATAACCTCTGTGAGCTAGCCGCGGCAATTGTTGCGAGCACAAACAACCAAAACAGTTCGTTACACCTGGCGCCCAAACTACAGCCGTATCAGAAATGGGATGCAAGTCCAAGGCAGCAACAGCCGAATCAGCAATGGACAGTAAGTCAAGGCAAGGACAAGTGGGCAACAATTATTATAATTAATCCTCCTCCCCTTAGCAGTGTTCCAGAACGTCTAAAAGTGGTGTATTCAACCCAACTTGTATTCAACCCAAGATTTAAAATAATTGAGACATAATTGTAAAAGACGATTTCGGTGTTATTCCTGGGGTCAGGAAATCGCGCCGATCTATTAATTCAGTGGTACTATCCCATAACCTCTGTGAGCTAGCCGCGGCAATTGTTGCGAGCACAAACAACCAAAACAGTTCGTTACACCTGGCGCCCAAACTACAGCCGTATCAGAAATGGGATGCAAGTCCAAGGCAGCAACAGCCGAATCAGCAATGGACAGCAAGTCAAGGCAAGGACAAGTGGACAACCACTTATTATAATTAATCCTCCTCCCCTTCGCAGTGTTCTATCACGTCTAAAAGTGGTGTACTTAATTGGAAAAACTTCGGAGCTTATGATCTCCGGCTTGAACCAAGTTTCTCTAAAGTCTATAATGTGAGATGCAAAGCAAAATAACTTTCAGAATAAAGTTGGGAAGTTCACTACGTAACCCTTTAGAATTCTGATAAGTAAGTGTTAGTGAAGACATGAAGATGGACAAACATTGATAGTGGAGGAGTCAACTCCGTCAAAACTCACGACCGTTATTAATAAACTTGTATTTAACCCAAGATTTAGAATAATTGAGACATAATTGTAAAAAAAGATTTCGGTGTTATTCCTGGGGTCAGGAAATCACGTCGACCTAATAATTCGGTGGTACTATCCCATAACCTCTGTGAGCTAGCCGCGGCAATTGTTGCGAGCACAAACAACCAAAACAGTTCGTTACACCTGGCACCCAAACTACAGCCGTATCAGAAATGGGATGCAAGTCCAAGGCAGCAACAGCCGAATCAGCAATGGACAGCAAGTCAAGGCAAGGACAAGTGGGCAACACTTATTATAATTAATCCTTCTCCCCTTCGCAGTGTTCTATCACGTCAAAAAGTGGTGTACTTAATTGGAAAAACTTCGGAGCTTATGATCTCCGGCTTGAACCAAGTTTCTCTAAAGTCTATAATGTGAGATGCAAAGCAAAATAACTTTCAGAATAAAGTTGGGAAGTTCACTACGTAACCCTTTAGAATTCTGATAAGTAAGTGTTAGTGAAGACATGAAGATGGACAAACATTGATAGTGGAGGAGTCAACTCCGTCAAAACTCACGACCGTTATTAATAAACTTGTATTTAACCCAAGATTTAGAATAATTGAGACATAATTGTAAAAAAAGATTTCGGTGTTATTCCTGGGGTCAGGAAATCACGTCGACCTAATAATTCGGTGGTACTATCCCATAACCTCTGTGAGCTAGCCGCGGCAATTGTTGCGAGCACAAACAACCAAAACAGTTCGTTACACCTGGCACCCAAACTACAGCCGTATCAGAAATGGGATGCAAGTCCAAGGCAGCAACAGCCGAATCAGCAATGGACGGCAAAACAAGGCAAGGACAAGTGGACAACCACTTATTATAATAAATCCTTCTCCCTTTTTCAGTGTTCTATCACGTCTAAAAGTAGTGTACTTAGTTGGACTCTTCGGAGCTTAAGATCTCCGGCTTGAACCAAGTTTCTCTAAAGTCTATAATGTGAGATGCAAAGGAAGATCTATCAGAATCCAGTTTGGGAAGTTCACTACGTAACCCTTTAGTATTCTGGTAAGTAAGTGTTAGTGAAGACGTGAAGATGGACTAACGTTTATAGTGGAGGAGTCAGCTCCGGAGAAACTCACAACCATTATTTATAAACTTGTATTCAACCCAAGATTTAGAATAAATGAGACAATTGAAAAAGAAGATTTCGGTGTTATTTCTTGGGTCAGGAAATCGCGTCGACCTAATCATTCTGTGGTACTATCCCATAACCTCTGTGAGCTAGCCGCGGCAATTGTTGCGAGCACAAACAACCAAAACAGTTCGTTACACCTGGCGCCCAAACTACAGCCGAATCAGAAATGGGATGCAAGTCCAAGGCAGCAACAGCCGAATCAGCAATGGACAGCAAGTCAAGGCAAGGACAAGTGGACAACCACTTATTATAATTAATCCTTCTCCCCTTCGCAGTGTTCTATCACGTCAAAAAGTGGTGTACTTAATTGGAAAAACTTCGGAGCTTATGATCTCCGGCTTGAACCAAGTTTCTCTAAAGTCTATAATGTGAGATGCAAAGCAAAATAACTTTCAGAATAAAGTTGGGAAGTTCACTACGTAACCCTTTAGTATTCTGATAAGTAAGTGTTAGTGAAGACATGAAGATGGACAAACGTTGATAGTGGAGGAGTCAACTCGGAAATCAGAAATGGGATGCAAGTCCAAGGCAGCAACAGCCAAATCAGCAATGGACAGCAAGTCAAGGCAAGGACAAGTGGACAACCACTTATTATAATTAATCCTCCTCCCCTTTTCAGTGTTCTATCACGTCTAAAAGTAGTGTACTTAGTTGGACTCTTCGGAGCTTAAGATCTCCGGCTTGAACCAAGTTTCTCTAAAGTCTATAATGTGAGATGCAAAATAAGATCTATCAGAATACAGTTTGGGAAGTTCACTACGTAACCCTTTAGTATGCTGATAAGTAACTGTTAGTGAAGACGTGAAGATGGAATAACGTTGATAGTGGAGGAGTCAACTCCGGCGAAACTCACGACCGTTATTAATAAAATTGTATTCAACCCAAGATTTAGAATAATTGAGACATAATTGTAAAAGACGATTTCGGTGTTATGCCTGGGGTCAGGAAATCGCGTTAATCTATTGATTCGGTGCTACGATCCCATAACCTCTGTGAGCTTGCCGCGGCAATTGGTTCGAGCACAAACAACCAAAACAGTTCGTTACGCCTGGCACCCAAACTACATCCGAATCAGAAATGAGATGCAAGTCCAAGGCAGCAACAGCCGAATCAGCAATGGACAGCAAGTCAAGGCAAGGACAAGTGGACAACCACTTATCATAATTAATCCTCCTCCCTTCGCAGTGTTCTATCACGTCTAAAATTAGTGTACTTAATTGGAAAAACTTCGGAGCTTATGATCTCCGGCTTGAACCAAGTTTCTCTAAAGTCTATAATGTGAGATGCAAAGCAAAATAACTTTCAGAATATAGTTGGGAAGTTCACTATGTAACCCTTTAGTATTCTGATAAGTAAGTGTTAGTGAAGACATGAAGATGGAAAAACGTTGACAGTGGAGGAGTCAACTCCGGCGAAACTCACGACCGTTATTAATAAAATTGTATTCAACCCAAGATTTAGAATAATTGAGACATAATTGTAAAAGACGATTTCGGTGTTATTCCTGGGGTCAGGAAATCGCGTTAATCTATTGATTCGGTGGTACGATCCCATAACCTCTGTGAGCTAGCCGCGGCAATTGGTTCGAGCACAAACAACCAAAACAGTTCGTTACGCCTGGCACCCAAACTACATCCGAATCAGAAATGAGATGCAAGTCCAAGGCAGCAACAGCCGAATCAGCAATGGACAGCAAGTCAAGGCAAGGACAAGTGGACAACCACTTATTATAATTAATCCTCCTCCCCTTCGCAGTGTTCTATCACGTCTAAAATTAGTGTACTTAATTGGAAAAACTTCGGAGCCTATGATCTCCGGCTTGAACCAAGTTTCTCTAAAGTCTATAATGTGAGATGCAAAGCAAAATAACTTTCAGAATAAAGTTGGGAAGTTCACTATGTAACCCTTTAGTATTCTGATAAGTAAGTGTTAGTGGAGATATGAAGATGGACAAACGTTGACAGTGGAGGAGTCAACTCCGGCGAAACTCACGACCGTTATTAATAAAATTGTATTCAACCCAAGATTTAGAATAATTGAGACATAATTGTAAAAGAAGATTTCGGTGTTATTCCTGGGGTCAGGAAATCACGTCGACCTAATAATTCGGTGGTAATATCCCATAACCTCTATGAGCTAGCCGCGGCAATTGTTGCGAGTACAAACAACTAAAACAGTTCGTTACACCTGGCGCCCAAACTACATCCGAATCAGAAATGAGATGCAAGTCCAAGGCAGCAACAGCCGAATCAGCAATGGACTGCAAGTCAAGGCAAGGACAAGTGGACAACCACTTATTATAATTAATCCTTCTCCCCTTCGCAGTGTTCTATCACGTCAAAAAGTGGTGTACTTAATTGGAAAAACTTCGTAGCTTATGATCTCCGGCTTGAACCAAGTTTCTCTAAAGTCTATAATGTGAGATGCAAAGCAAAATAACTTTCAGAATAAAGTTGGGAAGTTCACTACGTAACCCTTTAGTATTCTGATAAGTAAGTGTTAGTGAAGACATGAAGATGGACAAACGTTGATAGTGGAGGAGTCAACTCGGAAATCAGAAATGGGATGCAAGTCCAAGGCAGCAACAGCCAAATCAGCAATGGACAGCAAGTCAAGGCAAGGACAAGTGGACAACCACTTATTATAATTAATCCTCCTCCCCTTTTCAGTGTTCTATCACGTCTAAAAGTAGTGTACTTAGTTGGACTCTTCGGAGCTTAAGATCTCCGGCTTGAACCAAGTTTCTCTAAAGTCTATAATGTGAGATGCAAAGGAAGATCTATCAGAATACAGTTTGGGAAGTTCACTACGTAACCCTTTAGTATGCTGATAAGTAACTGTTAGTGAAGACGTGAAGATGGAATAACGTTTATAGTGGAGGAGTCAGCTCCGGAGAAACTCACAACCATTATTTATAAACTTGTATTCAACCCAAGATTTAGAATAAATGAGACAATTGAAAAAGAAGATTTCGGTGTTATTTCTTGGGTCAGGAAATCGCGTCGACCTAATCATTCTGTGGTACTATCCCATAACCTCTGTGAGCTAGCCGCGGCAATTGTTGCGAGCACAAACAACCAAAACAGTTCGTTACACCTGGCGCCCAAACTACAGCCGAATCAGAAATGGGATGCAAGTCCAAGGCAGCAACAGCCGAATCAGCAATGGACAGCAAGTCAAGGCAAGGACAAGTGGACAACCACTTATTATAATTAATCCTTCTCCCCTTCGCAGTGTTCTATCACGTCAAAAAGTGGTGTACTTAATTGGAAAAACTTCGGAGCTTATGATCTCCGGCTTGAACCAAGTTTCTCTAAAGTCTATAATGTGAGATGCAAAGCAAAATAACTTTCAGAATAAAGTTGGGAAGTTCACTACGTAACCCTTTAGTATTCTGATAAGTAAGTGTTAGTGAAGACATGAAGATGGACAAACGTTGATAGTGGAGGAGTCAACTCGGAAATCAGAAATGGGATGCAAGTCCAAGGCAGCAACAGCCAAATCAGCAATGGACAGCAAGTCAAGGCAAGGACAAGTGGACAACCACTTATTATAATTAATCCTCCTCCCCTTTTCAGTGTTCTATCACGTCTAAAAGTAGTGTACTTAGTTGGACTCTTCGGAGCTTAAGATCTCCGGCTTGAACCAAGTTTCTCTAAAGTCTATAATGTGAGATGCAAAGGAAGATCTATCAGAATACAGTTTGGGAAGTTCACTACGTAACCCTTTAGTATGCTGATAAGTAACTGTTAGTGAAGACGTGAAGATGGAATAACGTTGATAGTGGAGGAGTCAACTCCGGCGAAACTCACGACCGTTATTAATAAAATTGTATTCAACCCAAGATTTAGAATAATTGAGACATAATTGTAAAAGACGATTTCGGTGTTATGCCTGGGGTCAGGAAATCGCGTTAATCTATTGATTCGGTGCTACGATCCCATAACCTCTGTGAGCTTGCCGCGGCAATTGGTTCGAGCACAAACAACCAAAACAGTTCGTTACGCCTGGCACCCAAACTACATCCGAATCAGAAATGAGATGCAAGTCCAAGGCAGCAACAGCCGAATCAGCAATGGACAGCAAGTCAAGGCAAGGACAAGTGGACAACCACTTATCATAATTAATCCTCCTCCCCTTCGCAGTGTTCTATCACGTCTAAAATTAGTGTACTTAATTGGAAAAACTTCGGAGCTTATGATCTCCGGCTTGAACCAAGTTTCTCTAAAGTCTATAATGTGAGATGCAAAGCAAAATAACTTTCAGAATATAGTTGGGAAGTTCACTATGTAACCCTTTAGTATTCTGATAAGTAAGTGTTAGTGAAGACATGAAGATGGAAAAACGTTGACAGTGGAGGAGTCAACTCCGGCGAAACTCACGACCGTTATTAATAAAATTGTATTCAACCCAAGATTTAGAATAATTGAGACATAATTGTAAAAGACGATTTCGGTGTTATTCCTGGGGTCAGGAAATCGCGTTAATCTATTGATTCGGTGGTACGATCCCATAACCTCTGTGAGCTAGCCGCGGCAATTGGTTCGAGCACAAACAACCAAAACAGTTCGTTACGCCTGGCACCCAAACTACATCCGAATCAGAAATGAGATGCAAGTCCAAGGCAGCAACAGCCGAATCAGCAATGGACAGCAAGTCAAGGCAAGGACAAGTGGACAACCACTTATTATAATTAATCCTCCTCCCCTTCGCAGTGTTCTATCACGTCTAAAATTAGTGTACTTAATTGGAAAAACTTCGGAGCTTATGATCTCCGGCTTGAACCAAGTTTCTCTAAAGTCTATAATGTGAGATGCAAAGCAAAATAACTTTCAGAATAAAGTTGGGAAGTTCACTATGTAACCCTTTAGTATTCTGATAAGTAAGTGTTAGTGGAGATATGAAGATGGACAAACGTTGACAGTGGAGGAGTCAACTCCGGCGAAACTCACGACCGTTATTAATAAAATTGTATTCAACCCAAGATTTAGAATAATTGAGACATAATTGTAAAAGAAGATTTCGGTGTTATTCCTGGGGTCAGGAAATCACGTCGACCTAATAATTCGGTGGTAATATCCCATAACCTCTATGAGCTAGCCGCGGCAATTGTTGCGAGTACAAACAACTAAAACAGTTCGTTACACCTGGCGCCCAAACTACATCCGAATCAGAAATGAGATGCAAGTCCAAGGCAGCAACAGCCGAATCAGCAATGGACTGCAAGTCAAGGCAAGGACAAGTGGACAACCACTTATTATAATTAATCCTCCTCCCCTTAGCAGTGATCCATAACGTCTAAAAGTGGTTTGCTTAATAGGAAAACTTCGGAGCTTATGATCTCCGGCTTGAACCAAGTTTCTCTAAAGTCTATAATGTGAGATGCAAAGCAAAATAACTTTCAGAATAAAGTTGGGAAGTTCACTATGTAACCCTTTAGTATTCTGATAAGTAAGTGTTAGTGGAGATATGAAGATGGACAAACGTTGACAGTGGAGGAGTCAACTCCGGCGAAGCTCACGACCGTTATTAATTAACTTGTATTCAACCCAAGATTTAGAATAATTGAGACATAATTGTAAAAGAAGATTTCGGTGTTATTCCTGGGGTCAGGAAATCACGTCGACCTAATAATTCGGTGGTTATATCCCATAACCTCTATGAGCTAGCCGCGGCAATTGTTGCGAGTACAAACAACTAAAACAGTTCGTTACACCTGGCGCCCAAACTACAGCCGAATCAGAAATGGGATGCAAGTCCAAGGCAGCAATAGCCGAATCAGCAATGGACAGCAAGTCAAGGCAAGGACAAGTGGACAACCACTTATTATAATTAATCCTCCTCCCCTTTTCAGTGTTCTATCACGTCTAAAAGTAGTGTACTTAGTTGGACTCTTCGGAGCTTAAGATCTCCGGCTTGAACCAAGTTTCTCTAAAGTCTATAATGTGAGATGCAAAGGAAGAACTATCAGAATACAGTTTGGGAAGTTCACTACGTAACCCTTTAGAATTCTGATAAGTTAGTGTTAGTGAAGACGTGAAGATGGACTAACGTTTAAAGTGGATGTGTCAGCTCCGGAGAAACTCACAACCTTTATTTATAAACTTGTATTCAACCCAAGATTTAGAATAAATGAGACATAATTGAAAAAGAAGATTTCGGTGTTATTTCTTGGGTCAGGAAATCGCGTCGATCTATTAATTCGGTGGTAATATCCCATAACCTCTGTGAGCTAGCCGCGGCAATTGTTGCAAGTACAAACAACTAAAACAGTTCGTTACACCTGGCGCCCAAACTACAGCCGAATCAGAAATGGGATGCAAGTCCAAGGCAGCAACAGCCAAATCAGCAATGGACAGCAAGTCAAGGCAAGGACAAGTGGACAACCACTTATTATAATTAATCCTCCTCCCCTTTTCAGTGTTTTATCACGTCTAAAAGTAGTGTACTTAGTTGGACTCTTCGGAGCTTAAGATCTCCGGCTTGAACCAAGTTTCTCTAAAGTGTATAATGTGAGATGCAAAGGAAGATCTATCAGAATACAGTTTGGGAAGTTCACTACGTAACCCTTTAGTATGCTGATAAGTAACTGTTAGTGAAGACGTGAAGATGGAATAACGTTGATAGTGGAGGAGTCAACTCCGGCGAAACTCACGACCGTTATTAATAAAATTGTATTCAACCCAAGATTTAGAATAATTGAGACATAATTGTAAAAGACGATTTCGGTGTTATGCCTGGGGTCAGGAAATCGCGTTAATCTATTGATTCGGTGCTACGATCCCATAACCTCTGTGAGCTAGCCGCGGCAATTGGTTCGAGCACAAACAACCAAAACAGTTCGTTACGCCTGGCACCCAAACTACATCCGAATCAGAAATGAGATGCAAGTCCAAGGCAGCAACAGCCGAATCAGCAATGGACAGCAAGTCAAGGCAAGGACAAGTGGACAACCACTTATTATAATTAATCCTCCTCCCCTTCGCAGTGTTCTATCACGTCTAAAATTAGTGTACTTAATTGGAAAAACTTCGGAGCTTATGATCTCCGGCTTGAACCAAGTTTCTCTAAAGTCTATAATGTGAGATGCAAAGCAAAATAACTTTCAGAATATAGTTGGGAAGTTCACTATGTAACCCTTTAGTATTCTGATAAGTAAGTGTTAGTGAAGACATGAAGATGGAAAAACGTTGACAGTGGAGGAGTCAACTCCGGCGAAACTCACGACCGTTATTAATAAAATTGTATTCAACCCAAGATTTAGAATAATTGAGACATAATTGTAAAAGACGATTTCGGTGTTATTCCTGGGGTCAGGAAATCGCGTTAATCTATTGATTCGGTGGTACGATCCCATAACCTCTGTGAGCTAGCCGCGGCAATTGGTTCGAGCACAAACAACCAAAACAGTTCGTTACGCCTGGCACCCAAACTACATCCGAATCAGAAATGAGATGCAAGTCCAAGGCAGCAACAGCCGAATCAGCAATGGACAGCAAGTCAAGGCAAGGACAAGTGGACAACCACTTATTATAATTAATCCTCCTCCCCTTCGCAGTGTTCTATCACGTCTAAAATTAGTGTACTTAATTGGAAAAACTTCGGAGCTTATGATCTCCGGCTTGAACCAAGTTTCTCTAAAGTCTATAATGTGAGATGCAAAGCAAAATAACTTTCAGAATAAAGTTGGGAAGTTCACTATGTAACCCTTTAGTATTCTGATAAGTAAGTGTTAGTGGAGATATGAAGATGGACAAACGTTGACAGTGGAGGAGTCAACTCCGGCGAAACTCACGACCGTTATTAATAAAATTGTATTCAACCCAAGATTTAGAATAATTGAGACATAATTGTAAAAGAAGATTTCGGTGTTATTCCTGGGGTCAGGAAATCACGTCGACCTAATAATTCGGTGGTAATATCCCATAACCTCTATGAGCTAGCCGCGGTAATTGGTTCGAGCACAAACAACCAAAACAGTTCGTTACGCCTGGCACCCAAACTACATCCGAATCAGAAATGAGATGCAAGTCCAAGGCAGCAACAGCCGAATCAGCAATGGACAGCAAGTCAAGGCAAGGACAAGTGGACAACCACTTATTATAATTAATCCTCCTCCCCTTCGCAGTGTTCTATCACGTCTAAAATTAGTGTACTTAATTGGAAAAACTTCGGAGCTTATGATCTCTGGCTTGAACCAAGTTTCTCTAAAGTCTATAATGTGAGATGCAAAGCAAAATAACTTTCAGAATAAAGTTGGGAAGTTCACTATGTAACCCTTTAGTATTCTGATAAGTAAGTGTTAGTGGAGATATGAAGATGGACAAACGTTGACAGTGGAGGAGTCAACTCCGGCGAAACTCACGACCGTTATTAATAAAATTGTATTCAACCCAAGATTTAGAATAATTGAGACATAATTGTAAAAGAAGATTTCGGTGTTATTCCTGGGGTCAGGAAATCACGTCGACCTAATAATTCGGTGGTAATATCCCATAACCTCTATGAGCTAGCCGCGGCAATTGTTGCGAGTACAAACAACTAAAACAGTTCGTTACACCTGGCGCCCAAACTACATCCGAATCAGAAATGAGATGCAAGTCCAAGGCAGCAACAGCCGAATCAGCAATGGACTGCAAGTCAAGGCAAGGACAAGTGGACAACCACTTATTATAATTAATCCTCCTCCCCTTAGCAGTGTTCCATAACGTCTAAAAGTGGTTTGCTTAATAGGAAAACTTCGGAGCTTATGATCTCCGGCTTGAACCAAGTTTCTCTAAAGTCTATAATGTGAGATGCAAACCAAAATAACTTTCAGAATAAAGTTGGGAAGTTCACTACGTAACCCTTTAGTATTCTGATAAGTAAGTGTTAGTGAAGACATGAAGATGGACAAACGTTGATAGTGGAGGAGTCAACTCCGGCGAAGCTCACGACCGTTATTAATAAACTTGTATTCAACCCAAGATTTAGAATAATTGAGACATAATTGTAAAAGAAGATTTCGGTGTTATTCCTGGGGTCAGGAAATCACGTCGACCTAATAATTCGGTGGTAATATCCCATAACCTCTATGAGCTAGCCGCGGCAATTGTTGCGAGTACAAACAACTAAAACAGTTCGTTACACCTGGCGCCCAAACTACAGCCGAATCAGAAATGGGATGCAAGTCCAAGGCAGCAACAGCCGAATCAGCAATGGACAGCAAGTCAAGGCAAGGACAAGTGGACAACCACTTATTATAATTAATCCTCCTCCCCTTTTCAGTGTTCTATCACGTCTAAAAGTAGTGTACTTAGTTGGACTCTTCGGAGCTTAAGATCTCCGGCTTGAACCAAGTTTCTCTAAAGTCTATAATGTGAGATGCAAAGGAAGAACTATCAGAATACAGTTTGGGAAGTTCACTACGTAACCCTTTAGAATTCTGATAAGTTAGTGTTAGTGAAGACGTGAAGATGGACTAACGTTTAAAGTGGATGTGTCAGCTCCGGAGAAACTCACAACCTTTATTTATAAACTTGTATTCAACCCAAGATTTAGAATAAATGAGACATAATTGAAAAAGAAGATTTCGGTGTTATTTCTTGGGTCAGGAAATCGCGTCGATCTATTAATTCGGTGGTAATATCCCATAACCTCTGTGAGCTAGCCGCGGCAATTGTTGCAAGTACAAACAACTAAAACAGTTCGTTACACCTGGCGCCCAAACTACAGCCGAATCAGAAATGGGATGCAAGTCCAAGGCAGCAACAGCCAAATCAGCAATGGACAGCAAGTCAAGGCAAGGACAAGTGGACAACCACTTATTATAATTAATCCTCCTCCCCTTTTCAGTGTTCTATCACGTCTAAAATTAGTGTACTTAATTGGAAAAACTTCGGAGCTTATGATCTCCGGCTTGAACCAAGTTTCTCTAAAGTCTATAATGTGAGATGCAAAGCAAAATAACTTTCAGAATATAGTTGGGAAGTTCACTATGTAACCCTTTAGTATTCTGATAAGTAAGTGTTAGTGAAGACATGAAGATGGAAAAACGTTGACAGTGGAGGAGTCAACTCCGGCGAAACTCACGACCGTTATTAATAAAATTGTATTCAACCCAAGATTTAGAATAATTGAGACATAATTGTAAAAGACGATTTCGGTGTTATTCCTGGGGTCAGGAAATCGCGTTAATCTATTGATTCGGTGGTACGATCCCATAACCTCTGTGAGCTAGCCGCGGCAATTGGTTCGAGCACAAACAACCAAAACAGTTCGTTACGCCTGGCACCCAAACTACATCCGAATCAGAAATGGGATGCAAGTCCAAGGCAGCAACAGCCGAATCAGCAATGGACAGCAAGTCAAGGCAAGGACAAGTGGACAACCACTTATTATAATTAATCCTCCTCCCCTTCGCAGTGTTCTATCACGTCTAAAAGTGGTGTACTTAATTGGAAAAACTTCGGAGCTTATGATCTCCGGCTTGAACCAAGTTTCTCTAAAGTCTATAATGTGAGATGCAAAGCAAAATAACTTTCAGAATATAGTTGGGAAGTTCACTATGTAACCCTTTAGTATTCTGATAAGTAAGTGTTAGTGAAGACATGAAGATGGAAAAACGTTGACAGTGGAGGAGTCAACTCCGGCGAAACTCACGACCGTTATTAATAAAATTGTATTCAACCCAAGATTTAGAATAATTGAGACATAATTGTAAAAGACGATTTTGGTGTTATTCCTGGGGTCAGGAAATCGCGTTAATCTATTGATTCGGTGGTACGATCCCATAACCTCTGTGAGCTAGCCGCGGCAATTGGTTCGAGCACAAACAACCAAAACAGTTCGTTACGCCTGGCACCCAAACTACATCCGAATCAGAAATGGGATGCAAGTCCAAGGCAGCAACAGCCGAATCAGCAATGGACAGCAAGTCAAGGCAAGGACAAGTGGACAACCACTTATTATAATTAATCCTCCTCCCCTTCGCAGTGTTCTATCACGTCTAAAATTAGTGTACTTAATTGGAAAAACTTCGGAGCTTATGATCTCCGGCTTGAACCAAGTTTCTCTAAAGTCTATAATGTGAGATGCAAAGCAAAATAACTTTCAGAATAAAGTTGGGAAGTTCACTATGTAACCCTTTAGTATGCTGATAAGTAACTGTTAGTGAAGACGTGAAGATGGAATAACGTTGATAGTGGAGGAGTCAACTCCGGCGAAACTCACGACCGTTATTAATAAAATTGTATTCAACCCAAGATTTAGAATAATTGAGACATAATTGTAAAAGACGATATCGGTGTTATGCCTGGGGTCAGGAAATCGCGTTAATCTATTGATTCGGTGCTACGATCCCATAACCTCTGTGAGCTAGCCACGGCAATTGGTTCGAGCACAAACAACCAAAACAGTTCGTTACGCCTGACACCCAAACTACATCCGAATCAGAAATGAGATGCAAGTCCAAGGCAGCAACAGCCGAATCAGCAATGGACAGCAAGTCAAGGCAAGGACAAGTGGACAACCACTTATTATAATTAATCCTCCTCCCCTTCGCAGTGTTCTATCACGTCTAAAATTAGTGTACTTAATTGGAAAAACTTCGGAGCTTATGATCTCCGGCTTGAACCAAGTTTCTCTAAAGTCTATAATGTGAGATGCAAAGCAAAATAACTTTCAGAATATAGTTGGGAAGTTCACTATGTAACCCTTTAGTATTCTGATAAGTAAGTGTTAGTGAAGACATGAAGATGGAAAAACGTTGACAGTGGAGGAGTCAACTCCGGCGAAACTCACGACCGTTATTAATAAAATTGTATTCAACCCAAGATTTAGAATAATTGAGACATAATTGTAAAAGACGATTTCGGTGTTATTCCTGGGGTCAGGAAATCGCGTTAATCTATTGATTCGGTGGTACGATCCCATAACCTCTGTGAGCTAGCCGCGGCAATTGGTTCGAGCACAAACAACCAAAACAGTTCGTTACGCCTGGCACCCAAACTACATCCGAATCAGAAATGGGATGCAAGTCCAAGGCAGCAACAGCCGAATCAGCAATGGACAGCAAGTCAAGGCAAGGACAAGTGGACAACCACTTATTATAATTAATCCTCCTCCCCTTCGCAGTGTTCTATCACGTCTAAAATTAGTGTACTTAATTGGAAAAACTTCGGAGCTTATGATCTCCGGCTTGAACCAAGTTTCTCTAAAGTCTATAATGTGAGATGCAAAGCAAAATAACTTTCAGAATAAAGTTGGGAAGTTCACTATGTAACCCTTTAGGTTTCTGATAAGTAAGTGTTAGTGGAGACATGAAGATGGACAAACGTTGACAGTGGAGGAGTCAACTCCGGCGAAACTCACGACCGTTATTAATAAAATTGTATTCAACCCAAGATTTAGAATAATTGAGACATAATTGTAAAAGAAGATTTCGGTGTTATTCCTGGGGTCAGGAAATCACGTCGACCTAATAATTCGGTGGTAATATCCCATAACCTCTATGAGCTAGCCGCGGCAATTGTTGCGAGTACAAACAACTAAAACAGTTCGTTACACCTGGCGCCCAAACTACATCCGAATCAGAAATGAGATGCAAGTCCAAGGCAGCAACAGCCGAATCAGCAATGGACTGCAAGTCAAGGCAAGGACAAGTGGACAACCACTTATTATAATTAATCCTCCTCCCCTTAGCAGTGTTCCATAACGTCTAAAAGTGGTTTGCTTAATAGGAAAACTTCGGAGCTTATGATCTCCGGCTTGAACCAAGTTTCTCTAAAGTCTATAATGTGAGATGCAAAGCAAAATAACTTTCAGAATAAAGTTGGGAAGTTCACTACGTAACCCTTTAGTATTCTGATAAGTAAGTGTTAGTGAAGACATGAAGATGGACAAACGTTGATAGTGGAGGAGTCAACTCCGGCAAAACTCACGACCGTTATTAATAAACTTGTATTCAACCCAAGATTTAGAATAATTGAGACATAATTGTAAAAGAAGATTTCGGTGTTATTCCTGGGGTCAGGAAATCACGTCGACCTAATAATTCGGTGGTAATATCCCATAACCTCTATGAGCTAGCCGCGGCAATTGTTGCGAGTACAAACAACTAAAACAGTTCGTTACACCTGGCGCCCAAACTACAGCCGAATCAGAAATGGGATGCAAGTCCAAGGCAGCAACAGCCGAATCAGCAATGGACAGCAAGTCAAGGCAAGGACAAGTGGACAACCACTTATTATAATTAATCCTCCTCCCCTTTTCAGTGTTCTATCACGTCTAAAAGTAGTGTACTTAGTTGGACTCTTCGGAGCTTAAGATCTCCGGCTTGAACCAAGTTTCTCTAAAGTCTATAATGTGAGATGCAAAGGAAGAACTATCAGAATACAGTTTGGGAAGTTCACTACGTAACCCTTTAGTATGCTGATAAGTAACTGTTAGTGAAGACGTGAAGATGGAATAACGTTTAAAGTGGAGGTGTCAGCTCCGGAGAAACTCACAACCTTTATTTATAAACTTGTATTCAACCCAAGATTTAGAATAAATGAGACATAATTGAAAAAGAAGATTTCGGTGTTATTTCTTGGGTCAGGAAATCGCGTCGATCTATTAATTCGGTGGTAATATCCCATAACCTCTGTGAGCTAGCCGCGGCAATTGTTGCGAGTACAAACAACTTAAACAGTTCGTTACACCTGGCGCCCAAACTACAGCCGAATCAGAAATGGGATGCAAGTCCAAGGCAGCAACAGCCGAATCAGCAATGGACAGCAAGTCAAGGCAAGGACAAGTGGACAACCACTTATTATAATTAATCCTTCTCCCCTTCGCAGTGTTCTATCACGTCTAAAAGTGGTGTACTTAATTGAAAAACTTCGGAGCTTATGATCTCCGGCTTGAACCAAGTTTCTCTAAAGTCTATAATGTGAGATGCAAAGCAAAATAACTTTCAGAATAAAGTTGGGAAGTTCACTACGTAACCCTTTAGTATTCTGATAAGTAAGTGTTAGTGAAGACATGAAGATGGACAAACGTTGATAATGGAGGAGTCAACTCCGGCAAAACTCACGACCGTTATTAATAAACTTGTATTCAACCCAAGATTTAGAATAATTGAGATATAATTGTAAAAAAAGATTTCGGTGTTATTCCTGGAGTCAGGAAATCACGTCGACCTAATAATTCGGTGGTACTATCCCATAACCTCTGTGAGCTAGCCGCGGCAATTGTTGCGAGTACAAACAACTAAAACAGTTCGTTACACCTGGCGCCCAAACTACAGCCGAATCAGAAATGGGATGCAAGTCCAAGGCAGCAACAGCCGAATCAGCAATGGACAGCAAGTCAAGGCAAGGACAAGTGGACAACCACTTATTATAATTAATCCTCCTCCCCTTTTCAGTGTTCTATCACGTCTAAAAGTAGTGTACTTAGTTGGACTCTTCGGAGCTTAAGATCTCCGGCTTGAACCAAGTTTCTCTAAAGTCTATAATGTGAGATGCAAAGGAAGAACTATCAGAATACAGTTTGGGAAGTTCACTACGTAACCCTTTAGTATTCTGATAAGTAACTGTTAGTGAAGACGTGAAGATGGACTAACGTTTAGTGTGGAGGTGTCAGCTCCGGAGAAACTCACGACCATTATTTATAAACTTGTATTCAACCCAAGATTTAGAATAAATGAGACATAATTGAAAAAGAAGATTTCGGTGTTATTTCTTGGGTCAGGAAATCGCGTCGATCTATTAATTCGGTGGTACTATCCCATAACCTCTGTGAGCTAGCCGCGGCAATTGTTGCAAGCACAAACAACCAAAACAGTTCGTTACACCTGGCGCCCAAACTACAGCCGTATCAGAAATGGGATGCAAGTCCAAGGCAGCAACAGCCGAATCAGCAATGGACAGCAAGTCAAGGCAAGGACAAGCGGACAACCACTTATTATAATTAATCCTCCTCCCCTTTTCAGTGTTCTATCACGTCTAAAAGTGGTGTACTTAATTGAAAAACTTCGGAGCATATGATCTCCGGCTTGAACCAAGTTTCTCTAAAGTGTATAATGTGAGATGCAAACAAAATAACTTTCAGAATAAATTTGGGAAGTTCACTAGGTAACCCTTTAGTATTCTGATAAGTAAGTGTTAGTGAAGACGTGAAGATGGACTAACGTTTATAGTGGAGGTGTCAGCTCCGGAGAAACTCACGACCATTATTTATAAACTTGTATTCAACTCAAGATTTAGAATAAATGAGACATAATTGAAAAAGAAGATTTCGGTGTTATTTCTTGGGTCAGGAAATCGCGTCGATCTATTAATTCGGTGGTACTATCCCATAACCTCTGTGAGCTAGCCGAGGCAATTGTTGCGAGCACAAACAACCAAAACAGTTCGTTACACCTGGCGCCCAAACTACAGCCGTATCAGAAATGGGATGCAAGTCCAAGGCAGCAACAGCCGAATCAGCAATGGACAGCAAGTCAAGGCAAGGACAAGTGGGCAACACTTATTATAATTAATCCTCCTCCCCTTAGCAGTGTTCCATAACGTCTAAAAGTGGTGTATTCAACCCAACTTGTATTCAACCCAAGATTTAAAATAATTGAGAAATAATTTTAAAAGAAGATTTCGGTGTTATTCCTGGGGTCACGAAATTACGTCGACCTAATAATTCGGTGGCACTATCCCATAACCTCTGTGAGCTAGCCGCGGCAATTGTTGCGAGCACAAACAACCAAAACAGTTCGTTACACCTGGCGCCCAAACTACAGCCGAATCAGAAATGGGACGCAAGTCCGAGGCAGCAACAGCCGAATCAGCAATGGACAGCAAGTCAAGGCAAGGACAAGTGGACAACCACTTATTATAATTAATCCTCCTCCCTTTCGCAGTGCTCTATCACGTCTAAAAGTGGTGTACTTATTTGGAAAAACTTCGGAGCTTATGATCTCCGGCTTGAACCAAGTTTCTCTAAAGTCTATAATGTGAGATGCAAAGGAAGAACTATCAGAATACAGTTTGGGAAGTTCACTACGTAACCCTTTAGTATTCTGATAAGTAAGTGTTAGTGAAGACGTGAAGATGGACAAACGGTTATAGTGGAGGAGTCAGCTCCGGAGAAACTCACAACCATTATTTATAAACTTGTATTCAACCCAAGATTTAGAATAAATGAGACATAATTGTAAAAGAAGATTTCGGTGTTATTTCTTGGGTCAGGAAATCGCGTCGATCTATTAATTCGGTTGCACTATCCCATAACCTCTGTGAGCTAGCCGCGGCAATTGTTGCGAGCACAAACAACCAAAACAGTTCGTTGCACCTGGCGCCCAAACTACAGCCGAATCAGAAATGGGATGCAAGTCCAAGGCAGCAACAGCCGAATCAAAAATGGACAGCAAGTCAAGGCAAGGACAAGTGGACAACCACTTATTATAATTAATCCTCCCCCCCCTTCGCAGTGTTCTATCACGTCTAAAAGTGGTGTACTTAATTGGAAAAACTTCGGAGCTTATGATCTCCGGCTTGAACTTAGTTTCTCTAAAGTTTATAATGTGAGATGCAAAGCAAAAGAACTTTCAGAATAAATTTGGGAAGTTCACTACGTAACCCTTTAGTATTCTGAGAAGTAAGTGTTAGTGAAGACATGAAGATGGACAAACGTTGATAGTGGAGGAGTCAACTACGGCGAAGCTCAATTATTTAGAATAATTGAGACATAATTGTAAAAGAAGATTTCGGTGTTATTCCTGGGGTCAAGAAATCGCGTTAATCTATTGATTCGGTGGTACGATCCCATAACCTCTGTGATCTAGCCGCGGCAATTGTTGCGAGCACAAACAACCAAAACAGTTCGTTACACCTGGCGCCCAAACTACAGCCGAATCAGAAATGGGATGCAAGTCCAAGGCAGCAACAGCCGAATCAGCAATGGACAGCAAGTCAAGGCAAGGACAAGTGGACAACCACTTATTATAATTAATCCTCCTCCCCTAAGCAGTTTTCCATAACGTCTAAAAGTGGTGTACTTAATTGAAAAACTTCGGAGCTTATGATCTCCTGCTTGAACCAAGTTTCTCTAAAGTCTATAATGTGAGATGCAAAGCAAAATAACTTTCAGAATAAAGTTGGGAAGTTCACTACGTAACCCTTTAGTATTCTGATAAGTAAGTGTTAGTGAAGACGTGAAGATGGACTAAAGTTTATAGTGGAGAAGTCAGCTCCGGAGAAACTCACAACCATTATTTATAAACTTGTATTCAACCCAAGATTTAGAATAAATGAGACATAATTGAAAAAGAAGATTTCGGTGTTATTTCTTGGGTCAGGAAATCGCGTCGATCTATTATTTCGGTGGCACTATCCCATAACCTCTGTGAGCTAGCCGCGGCAATTGTTGCGAGCACAAACAACCAAAACAGTTCGTTACACCTGGCGCCCAAACTACAGCCGTATCAGAAATGGGATGCAAGTCCAAGGCAGCAACAGCCGAATCAGCAATGGACAGCAAGTCAAGGCAAGGACAAGTGGGCAACCACTTATTATAATTAATCCTCCTCCCTTAGCAGTGTTCCATAACGTCTAAAAGTGGTGTACTTAATTGGAAAAATTCGGAGCTTATGATCTCCGGCTTGAACCAAGTTTCTCTAAAGTTTATAATGTGAGATGCAAAGGAAGAACTATCAGAATACAGTTTGGAAAGTTCACTACGTAACCCTTTAGTATTCTGATATGTAAGTGTTAGTGAAGATATGAAGATGGATAAACGTTGATAGTGGAGAAGTCAACTCCGGAGAAACTCACGACCATTATTTATAAACTTGTATTCAACCCAAGATTTAGAATAATTGAGACATAATTGAAAAAGAAGATTTCGGTGTTATTCCTGGGGTCAGGAAATCGCGTTAATCTATTGATTTGGTGGTACGATCCCATAACCTCTGTTATCTAGCCGCGGCAATTGTTGCGAGCACAAACAACCAAAACAGTTCGTTACACCTGGCGCCCAAACTACAGCCGAATCAGAAATGGGATGCAAGTCCAAGGCAGCAACAGCCAAATCAGCAATGGACAGCAAGTCAAGGGAAGGACAAGTGGACAACCACTTATTATAATTAATCCTCTTCCCCTAAGCAGTTTTCCATAACGTCTAAAAGTGGTGTACTTAATTGAAAAACTTCGGAGCTTATGATCTCCGGCTTGAACCAAGTTTCTCTAAAGTTTATAATGTGAGATGCAAAGCAAAATAACTTTCAGAATAAAGTTGGGAAGTTCACTACGTAACCATTTAGTATTCTGATTAGTAAGTGTTAGTGAAGACGTGAAGATGGACTAAAGTTTATAGTGGAGGAGTCAGCTCCGGAGAAACTCACAACCATTATTTATAAACTTGTATTCAACCCAAGATTTAGAATAATTGAGACATAATTGAAAAAGAAGATTTCGGTGTTATTTCTTGGGTCAGGAAATCGCGTCGATCTATTATTTCGGTGGCACTATCCCATAACCTCTGTGAGCTAGCCGCGGCAATTGTTGCGAGCACAAACAACCAAAACAGTTCGTTACACCTGGCGCCCAAACTACAGCCGTATCAGAAATGGGATGGAAGTCCAAGGCAGCAACAGCCGAATCAGCAATGGACAGAAAGTCAAGGCAAGGACAAGTGGGCAACCACTTATTATAAGTAATCCTCCTCCCCTTAGCAGTGTTCCATAACGTCTAAAAGTGGTGTACTTAATTGGAAAACTTCGGAGCTTAAGATCTCCGGCTTGAATGAATTTTCTCTAAAGTCTATATTGTGAGATGCAAAGGAAGAACTATCAGAATACAGTTTGGGAAGTTCACTACGTAACCCTTTAGTATTCTGATAATTAAGTGTTAGTGAAGATATGAAGATGGATAAACGTTGATAGTGGAGAAGTCAACTCCGGAGAAACTCACGACCATTATTTATAAACTTGTATTCAACCCAAGATTTAGAATAAATGAGACATAATTGAAAAAGAAGATTTCGGTGTTATTTCTTGGGTCAGGAAATCGCGTCGATCTATTAATTCGGTGGCACTATCCCATAACCTCTGTGAGCTAGCCGCGACAATTTTTGCGAGCACAAACAACCAAAACAGTTCGTTACACCTGGCGCCCAAACTACAGCCGTATCAGAAATGGGACGCAAGTCCGAGGCAGCAACAGCCGAATCAGCAATGGACAGCAAGTCAAGGCAAGGAAAGTGGACAACCACTTATTATAATTAATCCTCCTCCCCTTCGCAGTGTTCTATCACGTCTAAAAGTGGTGTACTTAATTGAAAAACTTCGGAGCTTATGATCTCCTGCTTGAACCAAGTTTCTCTAAAGTCTATAATGTGAGATGCAAAGCAAAATAACTTTCAGAATAAAGTTGGGAAGTTCACTACGTAACCCTTTAGTATTCTGATAAGTAAGTGTTAGTGAAGACGTGAAGATGGACTAAAGTTTATAGTGGAGAAGTCAGCTCCGGAGAAACTCACGACCATTATTTATAAACTTGTATTCAACCCAAGATTTAGAATAAATGAGACATAATTGAAAAAGAAGATTTCGGTGTTATTTCTTGGGTCAGGAAATCGCGTCGATCTATTAATTCGGTGGTACTATCCCATAACCTCTGTGAGCTAGCCGCGGCAATTGTTGCAAGCACAAACAACCAAAACAGTTCGTTACACCTGGCGCCCAAACTACAGCCGTATCAGAAATGGGATGCAAGTCCAAGGCAGCAACAGCCGAATCAGCAATGGACAGCAAGTCAAGGCAAGGACAAGCGGACAACCACTTATTATAATTAATCCTCCTCCCTTTTCAGTGTTCTATCACGTCTAAAAGTGGTGTACTTAATTGAAAAACTTCGGAGCATATGATCTCCGGCTTGAACCAAGTTTCTCTAAAGTGTATAATGTGAGATGCAAACAAAATAACTTTCAGAATAAATTTGGGAAGTTCACTAGGTAACCCTTTAGTATTCTGATAAGTAAGTGTTAGTGAAGACGTGAAGATGGACTAACGTTTATAGTGGAGGTGTCAGCTCCGGAGAAACTCACGACCATTATTTATAAACTTGTATTCAACTCAAGATTTAGAATAAATGAGACATAATTGAAAAAGAAGATTTCGGTGTTATTTCTTGGGTCAGGAAATCGCGTCGATCTATTAATTCGGTGGTACTATCCCATAACCTCTGTGAGCTAGCCGAGGCAATTGTTGCGAGCACAAAACAACCAAAACAGTTCGTTACACCTGGCGCCCAAACTACAGCCGTATCAGAAATGGGATGCAAGTCCAAGGCAGCAACAGCCGAATCAGCAATGGACAGCAAGTCAAGGCAAGGACAAGTGGGCAACACTTATTATAATTAATCCTCCTCCCTTAGCAGTGTTCCATAACGTCTAAAAGTGGTGTATTCAACCCAACTTGTATTCAACCCAAGATTTAAAATAATTGAGAAATAATTTTAAAAGAAGATTTCGGTGTTATTCCTGGGGTCACGAAATTACGTCGACCTAATAATTCGGTGGCACTATCCCATAACCTCTGTGAGCTAGCCGCGGCAATTGTTGCGAGCACAAACAACCAAAACAGTTCGTTACACCTGGCGCCCAAACTACAGCCGAATCAGAAATGGGACGCAAGTCCGAGGCAGCAACAGCCGAATCAGCAATGGACAGCAAGTCAAGGCAAGGACAAGTGGACAACCACTTATTATAATTAATCCTCCTCCCTTTCGCAGTGCTCTATCACGTCTAAAAGTGGTGTACTTATTTGGAAAACTTCGGAGCTTATGATCTCCGGCTTGAACCAAGTTTCTCTAAAGTCTATAATGTGAGATGCAAAGGAAGAACTATCAGAATACAGTTTGGGAAGTTCACTACGTAACCCTTTAGTATTCTGATAAGTAAGTGTTAGTGAAGACGTGAAGATGGACAAACGGTTATAGTGGAGGAGTCAGCTCCGGAGAAACTCACAACCATTATTTATAAACTTGTATTCAACCCAAGATTTAGAATAAATGAGACATAATTGTAAAAGAAGATTTCGGTATTATTTCTTGGGTCAGGAAATCGCGTCGATCTATTAATTCGGTTGCACTATCCCATAACCTCTGTGAGCTAGCCGCGGCAATTGTTGCGAGCACAAACAACCAAAACAGTTCGTTGCACCTGGCGCCCAAACTACAGCCGAATCAGAAATGGGATGCAAGTCCAAGGCAGCAACAGCCGAATCAAAAATGGACAGCAAGTCAAGGCAAGGACAAGTGGACAACCACTTATTATAATTAATCCTCCCCCCCCTTCGCAGTGTTCTATCACGTCTAAAAGTGGTGTACTTAATTGGAAAAACTTCGGAGCTTATGATCTCCGGCTTGAACTTAGTTTCTCTAAAGTTTATAATGTGAGATGCAAAGCAAAAGAACTTTCAGAATAAATTTGGGAAGTTCACTACGTAACCCTTTAGTATTCTGAGAAGTAAGTGTTAGTGAAGACATGAAGATGGACAAACGTTGATAGTGGAGGAGTCAACTACGGCGAAGCTCAATTATTTAGAATAATTGAGACATAATTGTAAAAGAAGATTTCGGTGTTATTCCTGGGGTCAAGAAATCGCGTTAATCTATTGATTCGGTGGTACGATCCCATAACCTCTGTGATCTAGCCGCGGCAATTGTTGCGAGCACAAACAACCAAAACAGTTCGTTACACCTGGCGCCCAAACTACAGCCGAATCAGAAATGGGATGCAAGTCCAAGGCAGCAACAGCCGAATCAGCAATGGACAGCAAGTCAAGGCAAGGACAAGTGGACAACCACTTATTATAATTAATCCTCCTCCCCTAAGCAGTTTTCCATAACGTCTAAAAGTGGTGTACTTAATTGAAAAACTTCGGAGCTTATGATCTCCTGCTTGAACCAAGTTTCTCTAAAGTCTATAATGTGAGATGCAAAGCAAAATAACTTTCAGAATAAAGTTGGGAAGTTCACTACGTAACCCTTTAGTATTCTGATAAGTAAGTGTTAGTGAAGACGTGAAGATGGACTAAAGTTTATAGTGGAGAAGTCAGCTCCGGAGAAACTCACAACCATTATTTATAAACTTGTATTCAACCCAAGATTTAGAATAAATGAGACATAATTGAAAAAGAAGATTTCGGTGTTATTTCTTGGGTCAGGAAATCGCGTCGATCTATTATTTCGGTGGCACTATCCCATAACCTCTGTGAGCTAGCCGCGGCAATTGTTGCGAGCACAAACAACCAAAACAGTTCGTTACACCTGGCGCCCAAACTACAGCCGTATCAGAAATGGGATGCAAGTCCAAGGCAGCAACAGCCGAATCAGCAATGGACAGCAAGTCAAGGCAAGGACAAGTGGGCAACCACTTATTATAATTAATCCTCCTCCCCTTAGCAGTGTTCCATAACGTCTAAAAGTGGTGTACTTAATTGGAAAAATTCGGAGCTTATGATCTCCGGCTTGAACCAAGTTTCTCTAAAGTTTATAATGTGAGATGCAAAGGAAGAACTATCAGAATACAGTTTGGAAAGTTCACTACGTAACCCTTTAGTATTCTGATATGTAAGTGTTAGTGAAGATATGAAGATGGATAAACGTTGATAGTGGAGAAGTCAACTCCGGAGAAACTCACGACCATTATTTATAAACTTGTATTCAACCCAAGATTTAGAATAATTGAGACATAATTGAAAAAGAAGATTTCGGTGTTATTCCTGGGGTCAGGAAATCGCGTTAATCTATTGATTCGGTGGTACGATCCCAAACCTCTGTGATCTAGCCGCGGCAATTGTTGCGAGCACAAACAACCAAAACAGTTCGTTACACCTGGCGCCCAAACTACAGCCGAATCAGAAATGGGATGCAAGTCCAAGGCAGCAACAGCCGAATCAGCAATGGACAGCAAGTCAAGGGAAGGACAAGTGGACAACCACTTATTATAATTAATCCTCTTCCCTAAGCAGTTTTCCATAACGTCTAAAAGTGGTGTACTTAATTGAAAAACTTCGGAGCTTATGATCTCCGGCTTGAACCAAGTTTCTCTAAAGTTTATAATGTGAGATGCAAAGCAAAATAACTTTCAGAATAAAGTTGGGAAGTTCACTACGTAACCATTTAGTATTCTGATTAGTAAGTGTTAGTGAAGACGTGAAGAT
Organism: Drosophila atripex; assembly: GCA_035045925.1. Lineage (NCBI taxonomy): Eukaryota > Metazoa > Arthropoda > Insecta > Diptera > Drosophilidae > Drosophila > Drosophila atripex. Next base: position 21,798,949 of record JAWNOP010000052.1, read on the forward strand.
GGACTAAAGTTTATAGTGGAGGAGTCAGCTCCGGAGAAACTCACAACCATTATTTATAAACTTGTATTCAACCCAAGATTTAGAATAATTGAGACATAATTGAAAAAGAAGATTTCGGTGTTATTTCTTGGGTCAGGAAATCGCGTCGATCTATTATTTCGGTGGCACTATCCCATAACCTCTGTGAGCTAGCCGCGGCAATTGTTGCGAGCACAAACAACCAAAACAGTTCGTTACACCTGGCGCCCAAACTACAGCCGTATCAGAAATGGGATGGAAGTCCAAGGCAGCAACAGCCGAATCAGCAATGGACAGAAAGTCAAGGCAAGGACAAGTGGGCAACCACTTATTATAAGTAATCCTCCTCCCCTTAGCAGTGTTCCATAACGTCTAAAAGTGGTGTACTTAATTGGAAAACTTCGGAGCTTAAGATCTCCGGCTTGAATGAATTTTCTCTAAAGTCTATATTGTGAGATGCAAAGGAAGAACTATCAGAATACAGTTTGGGAAGTTCACTACGTAACCCTTTAGTATTCTGATAATTAAGTGTTAGTGAAGATATGAAGATGGATAAACGTTGATAGTGGAGAAGTCAACTCCGAGAAACTCACGACCATTATTTATAAACTTGTATTCAACCCAAGATTTAGAATAAATGAGACATAATTGAAAAAGAAGATTTCGGTGTTATTTCTTGGGTCAGGAAATCGCGTCGATCTATTAATTCGGTGGCACTATCCCATAACCTCTGTGAGCTAGCCGCGACAATTTTTGCGAGCACAAACAACCAAAACAGTTCGTTACACCTGGCGCCCAAACTACAGCCGTATCAGAAATGGGACGCAAGTCCGAGGCAGCAACAGCCGAATCAGCAATGGACAGCAAGTCAAGGCAAGGAAAGTGGACAACCACTTATTATAATTAATCCTCCTCCCCTTCGCAGTGTTCTATCACGTCTAAAAGTGGTGTACTTAATTGAAAAACTTCGGAGCTTATGATCTCCTGCTTGAACCAAGTTTCTCTAAAGTCTATAATGTGAGATGCAAAGCAAAATAACTTTCAGAATAAAGTTGGGAAGTTCACTACGTAACCCTTTAGTATTCTGATAAGTAAGTGTTAGTGAAGACGTGAAGATGGACTAAAGTTTATAGTGGAGAAGTCAGCTCCGGAGAAACTCACAACCATTATTTATAAACTTGTATTCAACCCAAGATTTAGAATAAATGAGACATAATTGAAAAAGAAGAAGAAGAAGGCAAGGACAAGTGGGCAACCACTTATTATAATTAATCCTCCTCCCCTTGGAAGTGTTCCATAACGTCTAAAAGTGGTGTACTTAATTGGAAAAACTTCGGAGCTTATGATCTCCGGCTTGAACCAAGTTTCTCTAAAGTTTATAATGTGAGATGCAAAGGAAGAACTATCAGAATACAGTTTGGAAAGTTCACTACGTAACCCTTTAGTATTCTGATAAATAAGTGTTAGTGAAGATATGAAGATGGATAAACGTTAATAGTGGAGAAGTCAACTCCGGAGAAACTCACGACCATTATTTATAAACTTGTATTCAACCCAAGATTTAGAATAATTGAGACATAATTGAAAAAGAAGATTTCGGTGTTATTCCTGGGGTCAGGATATCAAGTCGACCTAATAATTCGGTGGTACTATCTCATAAACTCTGTGAGCTAGCCGCGGCAATCGTTGCGAGCACAAACAACCAAAACAGTTCGTTACGCCTGGCACCCAAACTACAGCCGAATCAGAAATGGGATGCAAGTCCAAGGCAGCAACAGCCGAATCAGCAATGGACAGCAAGTCAAGGCAAGGACAAGTGGGCAACCACTTATTATAATTAATCCTCCTCCCCTTAGCAGTGTTCCATAACGTCTAAAAGTGGTGTACTTAATTGGAAAAACTTCGGAGCTTATGATCTCCGGCTTGAACCAAGTTTCTCTAAAGTTTATAATGTGAGATGCAAAGCAAAATAACTTTCAGAATAAAGTTGGGAAGTTCACTACGTAACCATTTAGTATTCTGATTAGTAAGTGTTAGTGAAGACGTGAAGATGGACTAAAGTTTATAGTGGAGGAGTCAGCTCCGGAGAAACTCACAACCATTATTTATAAACTTGTATTCAACCCAAGATTTAGAATAATTGAGACATAATTGAAAAAGAAGATTTCGGTGTTATTTCTTGGGTCAGGAAATCGCGTCGATCTATTATTTCGGTGGCACTATCCCATAACCTCTGTGAGCTAGCCGCGGCAATTGTTGCGAGCACAAACAACCAAAACAGTTCGTTACACCTGGCGCCCAAACTACAGCCGTATCAGAAATGGGATGCAAGTCCGAGGCAGCAACAGCCGAATCAGCAATGGACAGCAAGTCAAGGCAAGGAAAGTGGACAACCACTTATTATAATTAATCCTCCTCCCCTTCGCAGTGTTCTATCACGTCTAAAAGTGGTGTACTTAATTGAAAAACTTCGGAGCTTATGATCTCCTGCTTGAACCAAGTTTCTCTAAAGTCTATAATGTGAGATGCAAAGCAAAATAACTTTCAGAATAAAGTTGGGAAGTTCACTACGTAACCCTTTAGTATTCTGATAAGTAAGTGTTAGTGAAGACGTGAAGATGGACTAAAGTTTATAGTGGAGAAGTCAGCTCCGGAGAAACTCACAACCATTATTTATAAACTTGTATTCAACCCAAGATTTAGAATAAATGAGACATAATTGAAAAAGAAGATTTCGGTGTTATTTCTTGGGTCAGGAAATCGCGTCGATCTATTATTTCGGTGGCACTATCCCATAACCTCTGTGAGCTAGCCGCGGCAATTGTTGCGAGCACAAACAACCAAAACAGTTCGCTACACCTGGCGCCCAAACTACAGCCGTATCAGAAATGGGATGCAAGTCCAAGGCAGCAACAGCCGAATCAGCAATGGACAGCAAGTCAAGGCAAGGACAAGTGGGCAACCACTTATTATAATTAATCCTCGTCCCCTTAGCAGTGTTCCATAACGTCTAAAAGTGGTGTACTTAATTGGAAAAACTTCGGAGCTTATGATCTCCGGCTTGAACCAAGTTTCTCTAAAGTTTATAATGTGTGATGCAAAGGAAGAACTATCAGAATACAGTTTGGAAAGTTCACTACGTAACCCTTTAGTATTCTGATAAATAAGTGTTAGTGAAGATATGAAGATGGATAAACGTTGATAGTGGAGAAGTCAACTCCGGAGAAACTCACGACCATTATTTATAAACTTGTATTCAACCCAAGATTTAGAATAATTGAGACATAATTGAAAAAGAAGATTTCGGTGTTATTCCTGGGGTCAGGATATCAAGTCGACCTAATAATTCGGTGGTACTATCTCATAAACTCTGTGAGCTAGCCGCGGCAATCGTTGCGAGCACAAACAGTTCGTTACGCCTGGCACCCAAACTACAGCCGAATCAGAAATGGGATGCAAGTCCAAGGCAGCAACAGCCGAATCAGCAATGGACAGCAAGTCAAGGCAAGGACAAGTGGGCAACCACTTATTATAATTAATCCTCCTCCCCTTAGCAGTGTTCCATAACGTCTAAAAGTGGTGTACTTAATTGGAAAAACTTCGGAGCTTATGATCTCCGGCTTGAACCAAGTTTCTCTAAAGTTTATAATGTGAGATGCAAAGGAAGAACTATCAGAATACAGTTTGGAAAGTTCACTACGTAACCCTTTAGTATTCTGATAAATAAGTGTTAGTGAAGATATGAAGATGGATAAACGTTGATAGTGGAGAAGTCAACTCCGGAGAAACTCACGACCATTATTTATAAACTTGTATTCAACCCAAGATTTAGAATAAATGAGACATAATTGAAAAAGAAGATTTCGGTGTTATTTCTTGGGTCAGGAAATCGCGTCGATCTATTAATTCGGTGGCACTATCCCATAACCTCTGTGAGCTAGCCGCGGCAATCGTTGCGAGCACAAACAACCAATACAGTTCGTTACACCTGGCGCCCAAGCTACAGCCGTATCAGAAACGGGATGCAAGTCCAAGGCAGCAACAGCCGAATCAGCAATGGACAGCAAGTCAAGGCAAGGAAAGTGGACAACCACTTATTATAATTAATCCTCCTCCCCTTCGCAGTGTTCTATCACGTCTAAAAGTGGTGTACTTAATTGAAAAACTTCGGAGCTTATGATCTCCGCCTTGAACCAAGTTTCTCTAAAGTCTATAATGTGAGATGCAAAGGAAGAACTATCAGAATGCAGTTTGGGAAGTTCACTACGAAACCCTTTAGTATTCTGATAAGTAAGTGTTAGTGAAGACGTGAAGATGGACTAAAGTTTATAGTGGAGAAGTCAGCTCCGGAGAAACTCACAACCATTATTTATAAACTTGTATTCAACCCAAGATTTAGAAAAAATGAGACATAATTGAAAAAGAAGATTTCGGTGTTATTTCTTGGGTCAGGAAATCGCGTCGATCTATTAATTCGGTGGCACTATCCCATAACCTCTGTGAGCTAGCCGCGGCAATTTTTGCGAGCACAAACAACCAAAACAGTTCGTTACACCTGGCGCCCAAACTACAGCCGTATCAGAAATGGGATGCAAGTCCGAGGCAGCAACAGCCGAATCATCAATGGACAGCAAGTCAAGGCAAGGACAAGTGGGCAACCACTTATTATAATTAATCCTCGTCCCCTTAGCAGTGTTCCATAACGTCTAAAAGTGGTGTACTTAATTGGAAAAACTTCGGAGCTTATGATCTCCGCCTTGAACCAAGTTTCTCTAAAGTTTATAATGTGAGATGCAAAGCAAAAGAACTTTCGAAATAAATTTGGGAAGTTCACTACGTAACCCTTTAGTATTCTGATAAGTAAGTATTAGTGAAGACATGAAGATGGACAAACGTTGATAGTGGAAGAGTCAACTCCAGCGAAGCTCACGACCGTTATTAATAAACTTGTATTCAACACAAGATTTAGAATAATTGAGACATAATTGTAAAAGACGATTTCGGTGTTATTCCTGGGGTCAGGATATCGCGTCGATCTAATAATTCGTTGGTACTATCCCATAACCTCTGTGAGCTAGCCGCGGAAATTGTTGCGAGCACAAACAACCAATACAGTTCGTTACACCTGGCGCCCAAACTACAGCCGTATCAGAAACGGGATGCAAGTCCAAGGCAGCAACAGCCAAATCAGCAATGGACAGCAAGTCAAGGCAAGGACAAGTGGACAACCACTTATTATAATTAATCCTTCTTCCCTTCGCAGTGTTCTATCACGTCTAAAAGTAGTGTACTTAATTGAAAAACTTCGGAGCTTATGATCTCCGCCTTGAACCAAGTTTCTCTAAAGTGTATAATGTGAGATGCAAAGCAAAATAACTTTCAGAATAAAGTTGGGAAGTTCACTACGTAACCCTTTAGTATTCTGATAAGTAAGTGTTAGTGAAGACATGAACATGGACAAACGTTTATAGTGGAGGAGTCAGCTCCGAAAAAACTCGAAACCATTATTTATAAACTTGTATTCAACTCAAGATTTAAAATAAATGAGACATAATTGAAAAAGAAGATTTCGGTGTTATTTCTTGGGTCAGGAAATCGCTTCGATCTATTAATTCGGTGGTACTATCCCATAACCTCTGTGAGCTAGCCGCGGCAATTGTTGCGAGCACAAACAACCAAAACAGTTCGTTACACCTGGCGCCCAAACTACAGCTGAATCAGAAATGGGATGCAAGTCCAAGGCAGCAACAGCCGAATCAGCAATGGACAGCAAGTCAAGGCAAGGACAAGTGGACAACCACTTATTATAATTAATCCTCCTTCCCTTCGCAGTGTTCTATCACGTCTAAAAGTGGTGTACTTCTGATAAGTAAGTGTTAGTGAAAACATGAAGATGGACAAACGTTGATAGTGGAGGAGTCAAACAACCAAAACAGTTCGTTACACCTGGCGTCCAAACTACAGCTGAATCAGAAATGGGATGCAAGTCCAAGGCAGCAACAGCCGAATCAGCAATGGACAGCAAGTCAAGGCAAGGAAAGTGAACAACCACTTATTATAATTAATCCTCCTCCCCTTCGCAGTGTTCTATCACGTCTAAAAGTGGTGTACTTAATTGAAAAACTTCGGAGCTTATGATCTCCGCCTTGAACCAAGTTTCTCTAAAGTCTATAATGTGAGATGCAAAGGAAGAACTATCAGAATGCAGTTTGGGAAGTTCACTACGAAACCCTTTAGTATTCTGATAAGTAAGTGTTAGTGAAGACGTGAAGATGGACTAAAGTTTATAGTGGAGAAGTCAGCTCCGGAGAAACTCACAACCATTATTTATAAACTTGTATTCAACCCAAGATTTAGAATAAATGAGACATAATTGAAAAAGAAGATTTCGGTGTTATTTCTTGGGTCAGGAAATCGCGTCGATCTATTAATTCGGTGGCACTATCCCATAACCTCTGTGAGCTAGCCGCGGCAATTTTTGCGAGCACAAACAACCAAAACAGTTCGTTACACCTGGCGCCCAAACTACAGCCGTATCAGAAATGGGATGCAAGTCCGAGGCAGCAACAGCCGAATCATCAATGGACAGCAAGTCAAGGCAAGGACAAGTGGGCAACCACTTATTATAATTAATCCTCGTCCCCTTAGCAGTGTTCCATAACGTCTAAAAGTGGTGTACTTAATTGGAAAAACTTCGGAGCTTATGATCTCCGCCTTGAACCAAGTTTCTCTAAAGTTTATAATGTGAGATGCAAAGCAAAAGAACTTTCGAAATAAATTTGGGAAGTTCACTACGTAATCCTTTAGTATTCTGATAAGTAAGTATTAGTGAAGACATGAAGATGGACAAACGTTGATAGTGGAAGAGTCAACTCCAGCGAAGCTCACGACCGTTATTAATAAACTTGTATTCAACACAAGATTTAGAATAATTGAGACATAATTGTAAAAGACGATTTCGGTGTTATTCCTGGGGTCAGGATATCGCGTCGATCTAATAATTCGTTGGTACTATCCCATAACCTCTGTGAGCTAGCCGCGGAAATTGTTGCGAGCACAAACAACCAATACAGTTCGTTACACCTGGCGCCCAAACTACAGCCGTATCAGAAACGGGATGCAAGTCCAAGGCAGCAACAGCCAAATCAGCAATGGACAGCAAGTCAAGGCAAGGACAAGTGGACAACCACTTATTATAATTAATCCTTCTTCCCTTCGCAGTGTTCTATCACGTCTAAAAGTAGTGTACTTAATTGAAAAACTTCGGAGCTTATGATCTCCGCCTTGAACCAAGTTTCTCTAAAGTGTATAATGTGAGATGCAAAGCAAAATAACTTTCAGAATAAAGTTGGGAAGTTCACTACGTAACCCTTTAGTATTCTGATAAGTAAGTGTTAGTGAAGACATGAACATGGACAAACGTTTATAGTGGAGGAGTCAGCTCCGAAAAAACTCGAAACCATTATTTATAAACTTGTATTCAACTCAAGATTTAAAATAAATGAGACATAATTGAAAAAGAAGATTTCGGTGTTATTTCTTGGGTCAGGAAATCGCTTCGATCTATTAATTCGGTGGTACTATCCCATAACCTCGGTGAGCTAGCCGCGGCAATTGTTGCGAGCACAAACAACCAAAACAGTTCGTTACACCTGGCGCCCAAACTACAGCTGAATCAGAAATGGGATGCAAGTCCAAGGCAGCAACAGCCGAATCAGCAATGGACAGCAAGTCAAGGCAAGGACAAGTGGACAACCACTTATTATAATTAATCCTCCTTCCCTTCGCAGTGTTCTATCACGTCTAAAAGTGGTGTACTTCTGATAAGTAAGTGTTAGTGAAAACATGAAGATGGACAAACGTTGATAGTGGAGGAGTCAAACAACCAAAACAGTTCGTTACACCTGGCGTCCAAACTACAGCTGAATCAGAAATGGGATGCAAGTCCAAGGCAGCAACAGCCGAATCAGCAATGGACAGCAAGTCAAGGCAAGGAAAGTGAACAACCACTTATTATAATTAATCCTCCTCCCCTTCGCAGTGTTCTATCACGTCTAAAATTAGTGTACTTAATTGGAAAAACTTCGGAGCTTATGATCTCCGGCTTGAACCAAGTTTCTCTAAAGTCTATAATGTGAGAAGCAAAGCAAAATTACTTTCAGAATAAAGTTGGGAAGTTCACTACTTAACCCTTTAGTATTCTTGTAAGTAAGTGTTAGTGAAGACATGAAGATGGACAAACGTTTATAGTGGAGGAGTCAGCTCCGGAGAAACTCGAAACCATTATTTATAAACTTGTATTCAACCCAAGATTTAAAATAAATGAGACATAATTGAAAAAGAAGATTTCGGTGTTATTCCTGGGCTCAGGAAATTGCGTTAATCTATTGATTCGGTGGTTCGGATTCCCATAACCTCTGTGAGCTAGCCGCGGCAATTGTTGCGAGCACAAACAACCAAAACAGTTCGTTACACTGGCGCCCAAACTACAGCCGTATCAGAAATGGGATGCAAGTCCGAGGCAGCAACAGCCGAATCAGCAATGGACAGCAAGTCAAGGCAAGGACAAGTGGGCAACCACTTATTATAATTAATCCTCCTACCCTCTTCAGTGTTCTATCACGTCTAAAAGTAGTGTACCTAGTTGGACTCTTCGGAGCTTACGATCTCCGGCTTGAACCAAGTTTCTCTAAAGTCTATAATGTGAGACGCAAAGGAAGAACTATCAGAATCCAGTTTGGGAAGTTCACTACGTAACCCTTTAGTATTCTGATAAGTAAGTGTTAGTGAAGACGTGAAGATGGACAAACGTTGATAGTGGAGGAGTCAACTTCGGCAAAACTCACGACCGTTATTAATAAACTTGTATTCAACCCAAGATTTAGAATAATTGAGACATAATTGTAAAAGAAGATTTCGGTGTTATTCCTGGGGTCAGGAAATCACGTCGACCTAATAATTCGGTGGTAATATCCCATAACCTCTGTGAGCTAGCCGCGGCAATTGTTGCGAGCACAAACAACCAAAACAGTTCGTTACACCTGGCGCCCAAACTACAGCCGTATCAGAAATGGGATGCAAGTCCAAGGCAGCAACAGCCGAATCAGCAATGGACAGTAAGTCAAGGCAAGGACAAGTGGGCAACACTTATTATAATTAATCCTCCTCCCCTTAGCAGTGTTCCAGAACGTCTAAAAGTGGTGTATTCAACCCAACTTGTATTCAACCCAAGATTTAAAATAATAGAGACATAATTGTAAAAGACGATTTCGGTGTTATTCCTGGGGTCAGGAAATCGCGCCGATCTATTAATTCGGTGGTCCTATCCCATAACCTCTGTGAGCTAGCCGCGGCAATTGTTGCGAGCACAAACAACCAAAACAGTTCGTTACACCTGGCGCCCAAACTACAGCCGAATCAGAAATGGGATGCAAGTCCAAGGCAGCAACAGCCGACAGCAAGTCAAGGCAAGGACAAGTGGACAACCACTTATTATAATTAATCCTTCTCCCCTTCGCAGTGTTCTATCACGTCTAAAAGTGGTGTACTTAATTGGAAAAACTTCGGAGCTTATGATCTCCGGCTTGAACCAAGTTTCTCTAAAGTCTATAATGTGAGATGCAAAGCAAAATAACTTTCAGAATAAAGTTGGGAAGTTCACTACGTAACCCTTTAGCATTCTGATAAGTAAGTGTTAGTGAAGACATGAAGATGGACAAACGTTGACAGTGGAGGAGTCAACTCCGGCGAAACTCACGACCGTTATTAATAAAATTTTATTCAACCCAAGATTTAGAATAATTGAGACATAATTGTAAAAGACGATTTCGGTGTTATTCCTGGGGTCAGGAAATCGCGTTAATCTATTGATTCGGTGGTACGATCCCATAACCTCTGTGAGCTAGCCGCGGAAATTGTTGCGAGCACAAACAACCAAAACAGTTCGTAACACCTGGCGCCCAGACTACAGCCGAATCAGCAATAGACAGCAAGTCAAGGCAAGGACAAGTGGACAACCACTTATTATAATTAATCATCCTCCCCTTCGCAGTAATCTATTACGTCTAAAAGTAGTGTACTTCTGATAAGTAAGTGTTAGTGAAGACGTGAAGATGGACTAAAGTTTATAGTGGAGAAGTCAGCTCCGGAGAAACTCACAACCATTATTTATAAACTTGTATTCAACCCAAGATTTAGAATAAATGAGACATAATTGAAAAAGAAGATTTCGGTGTTATTTCTTGGGTCAGGAAATCGCGTCAATCTATTAATTCGGTGGCACTATCCCATTACCTCTGTGAGCTAGCCGCGGCAATTTTTGCGAGCACAAACAACCAAAACAGTTCGTTACACCTGGCGCCCAAACTACAGCCGAATCAGAAATGGGATGCAAGTCCAAGGCAGCAACAGCCGACAGCAAGTCAAGGCAAGGACAAGTGGACAACCACTTATTATAATTAATCCTTCTCCCCTTCGCAGTGTTCTATCACGTCTAAAAGTGGTGTACTTAATTGGAAAAACTTCGGAGCTTATGATCTCCGGCTTGAACCAAGTTTCTCTAAAGTCTATAATGTGAGATACAAAGCACAATAACTTTCAGAATAAAGTTGGGAAGTTCACTACGTTGACAGTGGAGGAGTCAACTCCGGCGAAACTCACGACCGTTATTAATAAAATTTTATTCAACCCAAGATTTAGAATAATTGAGACATAATTGTAAAAGACGATTTCGGTGTTATTCCTGGGGTCAGGAAATCGCGTTAATCTATTGATTCGGTGGTACGATCCCATAACCTCTGTGAGCTAGCCGCGGAAATTGTTGCGAGCACAAACAACCAAAACAGTTCGTAACACCTGGCGCCCAGACTACAGCCGAATCAGCAATAGACAGCAAGTCAAGGCAAGGACAAGTGGACAACCACTTATTATAATTAATCCTTCTCCCCTTCGCAGTGTTCTATCACGTCTAAAAGTGGTGTACTTAATTGAAAAACTTCGGAGCTTATGATCTCCGGCTTGAACCAAGTTTCTCTAAAGTCTATAATGTGAGAAGCAAAGCAAAATTACTTTCAGAATAAATTTGGGAAGTTCACTACTTAACCCTTTAGTATTCTTGTAAGTAAGTGTTAGTGAAGACATGAAGATGGACAAACGTTTATAGTGGAGGAGTCAGCTCCGGAGAAACTCGAAACCATTATTTATAAACTTGTATTCAACCCAAGATTTAAAATAAATGAGACATAATTGAAAAAGAAGATTTCGGTGTTATTCCTGGGCTCAGGAAATTGCGTTAATCTATTGATTCGGTGGTTCGGATTCCCATAACCTCTGTGAGCTAGCCGCGGCAATTGTTGCGAGCACAAACAACCAAAACAGTTCGTTACACCTGGCGCCCAAACTACAGCCGTATCAGAAATGGGATGCAAGTCCGAGGCAGCAACAGCCGAATCAGCAATGGACAGCAAGTCAAGGCAAGGACAAGTGGGCAACCACTTATTATAATTAATCCTCCTACCCTCTTCAGTGTTCTATCACGTCTAAAAGTAGTGTACCTAGTTGGACTCTTCGGAGCTTACGATCTCCGGCTTGAACCAAGTTTCTCTAAAGTCTATAATGTGAGATGCAAAGGAAGAACTATCAGAATCCAGTTTGGGAAGTTCACTACGTAACCCTTTAGTATTCTGATAAGTAAGTGTTAGTGAAGACGTGAAGATGGACAAACGTTGATAGTGGAGGAGTCAACTTCGGCAAAACTCACGACCGTTATTAATAAACTTGTATTCAACCCAAGATTTAGAATAATTGAGACATAATTGTAAAAGAAGATTTCGGTGTTATTCCTGGGGTCAGGAAATCACGTCGACCTAATAATTCGGTGGTAATATCCCATAACCTCTGTGAGCTAGCCGCGGCAATTGTTGCGAGCACAAACAACCAAAACAGTTCGTTACACCTGGCGCCCAAACTACAGCCGTATCAGAAATGGGATGCAAGTCCAAGGCAGCAACAGCCGAATCAGCAATGGACAGTAAGTCAAGGCAAGGACAAGTGGGCAACACTTATTATAATTAATCCTCCTCCCCTTAGCAGTGTTCCAGAACGTCTAAAAGTGGTGTATTCAACCCAACTTGTATTCAACCCAAGATTTAAAATAATAGAGACATAATTGTAAAAGACGATTTCGGTGTTATTCCTGGGGTCAGGAAATCGCGCCGATCTATTAATTCGGTGGTCCTATCCCATAACCTCTGTGAGCTAGCCGCGGCAATTGTTGCGAGCACAAACAACCAAAACAGTTCGTTACACCTGGCGCCCAAACTACAGCCGAATCAGAAATGGGATGCAAGTCCAAGGCAGCAACAGCCGACAGCAAGTCAAGGCAAGGACAAGTGGACAACCACTTATTATAATTAATCCTTCTCCCCTTCGCAGTGTTCTATCACGTCTAAAAGTGGTGTACTTAATTGGAAAAACTTCGGAGCTTATGATCTCCGGCTTGAACCAAGTTTCTCTAAAGTCTATAATGTGATATGCAAAGCAAAATAACTTTCAGAATAAAGTTGGGAAGTTCACTACGTAACCCTTTAGCATTCTGATAAGTAAGTGTTAGTGAAGACATGAAGATGGACAAACGTTGACAGTGGAGGAGTCAACTCCGGCGAAACTCACGACCGTTATTAATAAAATTGTATTGAACCCAAGATTTAGAATAATTGAGACATAATTGTAAAAGACGATTTCGGTGTTATTCCTGGGGTCAGGAAATCGCGTTAATCTATTGATTCGGTGGTACGATCCCATAACCTCTGTGAGCTAGCCGCGGAAATTGTTGCGAGCACAAACAACCAAAACAGTTCGTAACACCTGGCGCCCAGACTACAGCCGAATCAGCAATAGACCGCAAGTCAAGGCAAGGACAAGTGGACAACCACTTATTATAATTAATCATCCTCCCCTTCGCAGTAATCTATTACGTCTAAAAGTAGTGTACTTCTGATAAGTAAGTGTTAATGAAGACATGAAGATGGACAAACGTTGATAGTGGAGGAGTCACCTCCGGAGAAACTCGAAACCATTATTTATAAACTTGTATTCAACCCAAGATTTAGAATAATTGAGACATAATTGTAAAAGACGATTTCGGTGTTATTCCTGGGCTCAGGAAATCGCGTTAATCTATGGATTCGGTGGTACGATCCCATAACCTCTGTGAGCTAGCCGCGGAAATTGTTGCGAGCACAAACAACCAAAACAGTTCGTTTCACCTGGCGCCCAAACTACAGCCGAATCAGAAATGGGATGCAAGTCCAAGGCAGCAACAGCCGAATCAGCAATGGACAGCAAGTCAAGGCAAGGACAAGTGGGCAACCACTTATTATAATTAATCCTCCTCCCCTAAGAAGTGTTCCATAACGTCTAAAAGTGGTGTACTTAATTGGAAAACTTCGGAGCTTAAGATTTCCGGCTTGAACGAATTTTCTCTAAAGTCTATAATGTGAGATGCAAAGGAAGAACTATCAGAATACAGTTTGGGAAGTTCACTACGTAACCCTTTAGTATTCTGATAAGTAAGTGTTAGTGAAGACATGAAGATGGACAAACGTTGATAGTGGAGGAGTCAACTCCGGCGAAACTCACGACCGTTATTAATAAAATTTTATTCAACCCAAGATTTAGAATAATTGAGACATAATTGTAAAAGACGATTTCGGTGTTATTCCTGGGCTCAGGAAATCGCGTTAATCTATTGATTCGGTGGTACGATCCCATAACCTCTGTGAGCTTTTTTTTTTTTTTTTTTTTAGACTTTGGTTGTTTATTTTGAATCTTCTCTTACGAGACTAACAAAATGTGTTAAAATCTTAAAGTACTACATTATTCTAACAGTTTATTAAACTGTGTTTGTGTTAGGCTGTCCTAATAATTGTCGCTGGATGGGACGGTCGTTACGACGAAGGCGGGAACGGCTACACACCAACGTTAATGCTCTAGCGAGGTGGTTTGGATGGGTTAACAGCTTTGTGTAGTAATTTTCCATGTGTTGTGCTATTACATCTCGGACGGGGAGAATATTCAAGTCTCTATGAATGTTTTCACTCCGAACGTACCACCGTGCCCCGGTGATAGTTCTCAAGATCTTTGATTGGGCTCTCTGCACGATTTCTACGTTGCTGTTGCTGGCGCTCCCCCACAACTGGGAGCCATAAGTCCAGATTGGTTTCAAAACGGAGTTATAGAGAAGAACCTTATACTCCAGACTGAGGGGGGAGCGGAAGTTTATAAGCCAATGCAGACTGTTTGCCTTCAGCTTTAGGTGAGTTCGTTTGGCTTCAATGTGCGTGCGCCAGGTAAGCCGTCTATCGAGATGTACGCCAAGATATGTTACTTCATCTGACTGAGGAAGCACGGTGTTGTTTAGTGTAACGTTTGGGCAATTACGTCTGTTTAAGGTAAAGGTTACATGTTTACATTTTTGTTCATTTACTTTTATACGCCAGTCTGAGAGCCATTTCTCTACTGCATCTAGGTGGGTCGCAAGTTGCGCTGAAGCTTGTTGTGGACATTTAGATCGGCTGAGGATCGCGGTGTCGTCAGCAAACGTAGACATAGTTAGTTGCCTACTCGTAGGGATATCGGAAGTGTAGAGTAGGTATAAAGTTGGCCCGAGAACGCTGCCTTGTGGAACTCCAGCTTCGATGTTATGTTCAGCTGACATGGAAGTATTGCATCTCACAACAAATGTCCTGTTGTAGAGATAAGACTTTAAGAGTTTATGCGTGTTGTTAGGGAGCATTATTTTGATTTTATGCATTAGGCCATCAAGCCATACTCTGTCGAATGCTTGAGAGACGTCGAAGAATACCGCAGTGCAGTATTCCCTATTTTCAAATGCACTTCGAATTTCCGATGTTATGCGGTTCACCTGCTCGATAGTTCCATGTTTTTCGCGAAAGCCGAATTGGTGTGCTGGGATACTATTATGTCTTCTAAAGTGTGGTATGATACGGGTTAAAAGGCATTTTTCAAATAGTTTTGATAGACACGAAAGTAAACTTATTGGTCTGTATGAAGAGGTGAGCGTGTGGTCTTTACCAGGTTTTGGTATCATAATGATGATTGACTTTTTCCACCTCTTTGGGAAGTAACCCAGTCTTGTCATTGCGTTGAACAACTGGCATATGGTACCAACAGCGCATAATGGAAGTTCAATAAGCATTTTTGGAGTGATTAGATCGCAGCCTGGAGATTTTCTTGGTTGTAACTGCTCTTTTATAATTTTTATGATTTCGCATGGTCGAAATACGATTGGTTCGACAATAGGAAGGTCGTTCTCTGTTGGTGATCTTATATTACACTCGTTTGTTGCTGGATTAGGCTGGAACACGTTTTCAAGGTGGGCAGCGAATGTGTTGGCTCTGTCTTTGTCGCTTCGGGCCCAGCAACCTGCGGGTGTCTTTATTGGCGTAACTGTTATTGTTGGAGGGCTCAGTGTTGAGTGTGCTTTCCATAGTGGGAATTTTGAGCTGGATGGTGATAGTTGCTCTATATAGCGCTGTTGGGATCTGTCTTCTTCTTGTCGTAGTGCCTTGGTGAGTCGACGTGAAGCTTCTTTTAACTGTTGCTTTGCAGCTGGCGATCGAAGTAATTGCCATTCGCGCCGGGAACGACGCTTTGCCAGAACTAGCTGCTCTATTTCTGCATTCGTGTGCTTGGTGTTATTTGTTTTATTTTCCCTTCGTGGTGTTGCGATACGAGCCGCTGAAGCCAAGACTGACTCTAGCATGCTTACTGTTCTGTTGATGTCATCTTCGCCGGTTAGCTGTGGTGTAAGTTCGATGTGCGAACTTACGTATTTTTTGAATTTGAGCCAGTTTGTGCTGTTTGAGGTCAACATAACGGGGTTGACATTACTAACTGGCTGTTGGCTTAGACTGAAGAGTACTGGCGAGTGGTCTGATGATAGATCCGAGAGAGAACTGGCGCTGATCAGATTTCGAGGGATGTTTTTTGTAATTGCGAAGTCAATCAGGTCGGGCAGTTTTCTGGGGTTACTAGGCCAGTGTGTAGGTGAACCCGGGGAAACGCAGTCAAGTTTATTGCTCGGTTTTATGATTGCGTAGTACAATTGCCTACCTTTCGGCGTCACGAGGCGAGATCCCCAGTGCGTATGCTTGGCGTTATAGTCTCCTGCTGCTATAAAGTATTTGCCTAGCGAGTTGAAGTAGTCGATAAATTGGGCTTCGGATATCTTGAATCGGGGAGGACAGTATACAGCTGCTAGAGCTAGATTGTGGCAACCCAACTGTATGTTGATAGATGTGGCTTGCAGGTAACTAGTAGCAAACGTGTTGTGGAAGTGGTGCTTGATGCGGTTTTTAATCAGGATTCCGGTGCCTCCATGGGCCTTTCCATCGGGATGATTAGTATTGTAAAACGTATACCCTCGGATTTGGAAGTTGTATTTGTTGGTAAGGTGGGTTTCGGCAAGTAACATTACGTCGATTTCATTGTCATTCATAAATTGTGATAGCTCAAGTTTGTGACGTGAGACGCCGTTGGCATTCCACAGTACAATGCGCAAGGGAGCCATTAATTATTTTGATAAGGTGTTTTGGAGCAACTGAATCAAAATGTTTTGATTTGTCAACATACTTTGCATGGTCGTTCGCATAAAAGAAATGAATTCATCCATACTTTTTTGCAATGTGAGTATCATTGTTTCCATTTTATTTTCTGTGTGCTCTGCAGGTTGGTAAGAGACTGTAGGTGGGGGTTGGGCGTTGTAGGCAGGGCTCGCATGTCCCGATTTTATAACGCTTGCAAAGCTTACGTTTTTAGATATAGTGGAACTGCCGAGTGAAGATCGGGCTGCTGACGAAAAGAAAACTTCAGGTGTGGATTTGGAGGGTATCAATGGTGTATGATGAGATCGTGCTGATGACACTCTTTGGTTGATCCGACTTTTTAACTCCTTGTATACTGGACAGCCTCGGTAGTTTGCTGTGTGGTCTCCTCCACAGTTGCTACACTTTTTGCTATTTGGCACGTTTTTGAGTTCGCACTCAGCAGAGGTATGCAGCCCTCCGCAAGCGACGCATACAGAGCGTAGTGTGCAGTAAGATTTGGTGTGTCCGTATTCCTGGCAGTTTGCACACTGGACTGGGCCATTGCGTTTGTGCGGCTCTTCAACCGTGATTCTGCGATGCAATAGATACTGGAGTTTGTAGATGGGATGGACTTCGTTTTTCTTGATGGCCTTAGAGTCAGGTACAAGTTCCACTTTAAAGAGAGGTTGCGGTTGTTTGTTTCGGTTACGTATATTTGAAACGGTTTTTACATTAAAGCCTTTGTCTTTTAGTGCCTGTTCGACTTCTGCAGTGCTTACGTCTGGTTCGATTCCTTTTATGACGGCTTGTTGACCTTTACTACTTTTTAGCTGGTAGGTGTAGTAGTTCATTTTTTTAGAATCTAAGAGCTCCGTCAATTCTCTATAGCTTTCTTCACTTTTAACTTGGACCTTTGTTTCATGTATGTCTCCTTTAGTCAAGGGGATTACATGGAAGCTGTCTTTACCAATCAGATCTATTATTATATTAACGAGGTTGTTTGAGGTTTTCTCTCGAATATAAAGCGGAGGCGGCTTCGCTTTCTTTTTGTCCGTGTCTATGTCTGTAGCAGGAGTTTCGTCTGACGTGTCAGCCAAAATTTCGAATCTATTTGCTGTATTAGAGTTTAGCAGAGTACCTTGGCTTGAGGGACCCCGATTGATTTTTGCGACGTTACCCATTTTCGTGTCTTGAGGACTTAGTTTTCTTTTAATGTTTATGTAGCGATCCATGCCAGTCTGTATGGTCGAACCTTGCTTTTTAATTGGAGCGTTTGTCGCTGCAGTAGGTAAATCCGCTGGCACAGCAGGTAGAACGATCGACTGTATCGGGCATACAGACGAAACTGATGTTGTTGTTGTTGTCATTGCATTTACAGTTGCTAATGACGTCACTGTGCTGGTGACCGTGGCCAAACATGTGGGCAGTTGGGGCGAGGCAAGGCAAGGGAGAGGGGAATCGCATTTTAGCGATCGCGGTAAATTGGCTACTGCAGAAGCTTTTGTTGTTGCTGCTTCGGCTACATCAGTCGATACGAAAGAGAAGTATGCATTGCTCTTTTGCAGCGAGAGCCGACGTTCGTCTTGTTGACGCTGGCGCTGCGCCCTAATTTCGTTTGGGTTCATCGCCTTATTGGATTGTTTCTTGTATTTTTGTATAATAAGCACTAATCAAAAAAAAAAACACAAAATACAGTAACATACGACTTTTCGTCGCAATAAGCGTCTTTTCGCCGTTTATTTTCTTATTTTATATCGATTGTCTTCCGGAGCACAAGAGAAACAATAAAACGTCTGCACTCGCCGACGTTCGACTCTTGACTCTGTGAGCTAGCCGCGGAAATTGTTGCGAGCACAAACAACCAAAACAGTTCGTTACACCTGGCGCCCAAACTACAGCCAAATCAGAAATGGGATGCAAGTCCAAGGCAGCAACAGCCGAATCAGCAATGGACAGCAAGTCAAGGCAAGGACAAGTGGGCAACCACTTATTATAATTAATCCTCCTCCCCTAAGCAGTGTTCCATAACGTCTAAAAGTGGTGTACTTAATTGGAAAACTTCGGAGCTTAAGATCTCCGGCTTGAACGAATTTTCTCTAAAGTCTATAATGTGAGATGCAAAGGAAGAACTATCAGAATACAGTTTGGGAAGTTCACTACGTAACCCTTTAGTATTCTGATAAGTAAGTGTTAGTGAAGACATGAAGATGGACAAACGTTGATAGTGGAGGAGTCAACTCCGGCGAAACTCACGACCGTTATTAATAAAATTGTATTCAACCCAAGATTTAGAATAATTGAGACATAATTGTAAAAGACGATTTCGGTGTTATTCCTGGGCTCAGGAAATCGCGTTAATCTATTGATTCGGTGGTACGATCCCATAACCTCTGTGAGCTAGCCGCGGCAATTGTTGCGAGCACAAACAACCAAAACAGTTCGTTACACCTGGCGCCCAAACTACAGCCGAATCAGAAATGGGATGCAAGTCCAAGGCAGCAACAGCCGAATCAGCAATGGACAGAAAGTCAAGGCAAGGACAAGTGGGCAACCACTTATTATAATTAATCCTCCTCCCCTAAGCAGTGTTCCATAACGTCTAAAAGTGGTGTACTTAATTGGAACACTTCGGAGCTTATGATCTCCGGTTTGAACGAATTTTCTCTAAAGTCTATAATGTGAGATGCAAAGGAAGAACTATCAGAATACAGTTTGGGAAGTTCACTACGTAACCCTTTAGTATTCTGATAAGTAAGTGTTAGTGAAGACATGAAGATGGACAAACGTTGATAGTGGAGGAGTCAACTCCGGCGAAACTCACGACCGTTATTAATAAAATTGTATTCAACCCAAGATTTAGAATAATTGAGACATAATTGTAAAAGACGATTTCGGTGTTATTCCTGGGCTCAGGAAATCGCGTTAATCTATTGATTCGGTGGTACGATCCCATAACCTCTGTGAGCTAGCCGCGGCAATTGTTGCGAGCACAAACAACCAAAACAGTTCGTTACACCTGGCGCCCAAACTACAGCCGAATCAGAAATGGGATGCAAGTCCAAGGCAGCAACAGCCGAATCAGCAATGGACAGAAAGTCAAGGCAAGGACAAGTGGGCAACCACTTATTATAATTAATCCTCCTCCCCTAAGCAGTGTTCCATAACGTCTAAAAGTGGTGTACTTAATTGGAACACTTCGGAGCTTAAGATATCCGGTTTGAACGAATTTTCTCTAAAGTCTATAATGTGAGATGCAAAGGAAGAACTATCAGAATACAGTTTGGGAAGTTCACTACGTAACCCTTTAGTATTCTGATAAGTAAGTGTTAGTGAAGACATGAAGATGGACAAACGTTTATAGTGGAGGAGTCAACTCCGGCGAAACTCACGACCGTTATTAATAAAATTGTATTCAACCCAAGATTTAGAATAATTGAGACATAATTGTAAAAGACGATTTCGGTGTTATTCCTGGGGTCAGGAAATCGCGTTTATCTATTGATTCGGTGGTACGATCCCATAACCTCTGTGAGCTAGCCACGGCAATTGTTGCGAGCACAAACAACCAAAACAGTTCGTTACGCCTGGCACCCAAACTACATCCGAATCAGAAATAATGTGAGATGCAAAGGAAGAACTATCAGAATACAGTTTGGGT
This sequence comes from Drosophila atripex, assembly GCA_035045925.1. Lineage (NCBI taxonomy): Eukaryota > Metazoa > Arthropoda > Insecta > Diptera > Drosophilidae > Drosophila > Drosophila atripex. Next base: position 21,819,232 of record JAWNOP010000052.1, read on the forward strand.
CACTACGTAACCCTTTAGTATTCTGATAAGTAAGTGTTAGTGAAGACATGAAGATGGACAAACGTTGATAGTGGAGGAGTCAACTCCGGCGAAACTCACGACCGTTATTAATAAAATTGTATTCAACCCAAGATTTAGAATAATTGAGACATAATTGTAAAAGAAGATTTCGGTGTTATTCCTGGGGTCAGGAAATCGCGTTAATCTATTGATTCGGTGGTACGATCCCATAACCTCTGTGAGCTAGCCGCGGCAATTGTTGCGAGCAAAAACAACCAAAACAGTTCGTTACGCCTGGCACCCAAACTACATCCGAATCAGAAATAATGTGAGATGCAAAGAAAAATAACTTTCAGAATAAAGTTGGGAAGTTCACTACGTAACCCTTTAGTATTCTGATAAGTAAGTGTTAGTGAAGACGTGAAGATGGACAAACGTTTATAGTGGAGGAGTCAGCTCCGGAGAAACTCGAAACCATTATTTATAATTTTGTATTCAACCCAAGATTTAAAATAAATGAGACTTAATTGAAAAAGAAGATTTCGGTATTATTTCTTGGGTTAGGCAATCGCGTCGATCTTTTAATTCGGTGGTACTATCCCATAACCTCTGTGAGCTAGCCGCGACAATTGTTGCGAGCACAAACAACCAAAACAGTTTGTTACACCTGGCGCCCAAACTACAGCTGAATCAGAAATGGGATGCAAGTCCAAGGCAGCAACAGCCGAATCAGCAATGGACAGCAAGTCAAGGCAAGGACAAGTGGACAACCACTTATTATAATTAATCCTCCTCCCCTTCGCAGTGTTCTATCACGTCTAAAATTAGTGTACTTAATTGGAAAAACTTCGGAGCTTATGATCTCCGGCTTGAACCAAGTTTCTCTAAGGTCTATAATGTGAGATGCAAAGCAAAATAACTTTCAGAATAAAGTTGGGAAGTTCACTACGTAACCCTTTAGTATTCTGATAAGTAAGTGTTAGTGAAGACATGAAGATGGACAAACGTTGACAGTGGAGGAGTCTACTCCGGCGAAACTCATGACCGTTATTAATAAAATTGTATTCAACCCAAGATTTAGAATAATTGAGACATAATTGTAAAAAAAGATTACGGTGTTATTCCTGGGGTCAGGAAATCGCGTTAATCTATTGATTCGGTGGTACGATCCCATAACCTCTGTGAGCTAGCCGCGGCAATTGTTGCGAGCAAAAACAACCAAAACAGTTCGATACGCCTGGCACCCAAACTACAGCTGAATCAGAAATGGGATGCAAGTCCAAGGCAGCAACAGCCGAATCAGCAATGGACAGCAAGTCAAGGCAAGGACAAGTGGACAACCACTTATTATAATTAATCCTCCTCCCCTTCGCAGTGTTCTATCACGTCTAAAATTAGTGTACTTAATTGGAAAAACTTCGGAGCTTATGATCTCCGGCTTGAACCAAGTTTCTCTAAAGTCTATAATGTGAGATGCAAAGCAAAATAACTTTCAGAATAAAAATGGGAAGTTCACTACGTAACCCTTTAGTATTCTGATAAGTAAGTGTTAGTGAAGACATGAAGATGGACAAACGTTGATAGTGGAGGAGTCAACTCCGGCGAAACTCACGACCGTTATTAATAAAATTGTATTCAACCCAAGATTTAGAATAATTGAGACATAATTGTAATAGACGATTTTGGTGTTATTCCTGGGGTCGGGAAATCGCGTTAATCTATTGATTCGGTGGTACGATCCCATAATTTCTGTGAGCTAGCCGCTGCAATTTTTGCGAGCACAAACAACCAAAACAGTTCGTTACGCCTGGCACCCAAAGTACATCCGAATCAGAAATGAGATGCAAGTCCAAGGCAGCAACAGCCGAATCAGCAATGGACTGCAAGTCAAGGCAAGGACAAGTGGACAACCACTTATTATAATTAATCCTCCCCCCCTTAGCAGTGTTCCATAACGTCTAAAAGTGGTTTGCTTAATAGGAAAACTTCGGAGCTTAAGATCTCTGGCTTGAACCAAGTTTCTCTAAAGTCTATATGTGAGATGCAAAGCAAAAGAACTTTCAGAATAAATTTGGGAAGTTCACTACGTAACCCTTTAGTATTCTGATAAGTAAGTGTTAGTGAAGACATGAAGATGGACAAACGTTGATAGTGGAGGAGTCAACTACGGCGAAGCTCACGACCGTTATTAATAAACTTGTATTCAACCCAAGATTTAGAATAATTGAGACATAATTGTAAAAGACGATTTCGGTGATATTCCTGGGGTCAGGAAATCGCGTTTAATCTTTTAATCTATTAATTCGGTGGGACTATCCCATAACCTCTGTGAGCTAGCCGCGGAAATTGTTGCGAGCACAAACAACCAAAACAGTTCGTTACACCTGGCGCCCAAACTACAGCCGAATCAGAAATGGGATGCAAGTCCAAGGCAGCAACAGCCGAATCAGCAATGGACAGCAAGTCAAGGCAAGTACAAGTGGACAACCACTTATTATAATTAATCCTCCTCCCCTTCGCAGTGTTCTATCACGTCTAAAATTAGTGTACTTAATTGGAAAAACTTCGGAGCTTAAGATGTCCGGGTTGAACCAATTTCCTCTAAAGTCTATAGTGTGAGATGCAACGGAAAAGCTATCAGAATACAAGTTGGGAAGTTCACTATGTAACCCTTTAGTATTCTGATAAGTAAGTGTTAGTGAAGACATGAAGATGGACAAACGTTGACAGTGGAGGAGTCAACTCCGGCGAAACTCACGACCGTTATTAATAAAATTGTATTCAACCCAAGATTTAGAATAATTGAGACATAATTGTAAAAGACGATTTCGGTGTTATTCCTGGGGTTAGGAAATCGCGTTAATCTATTGATTCGGTGGTACGATCCCATAACCTCTGTGAGCTAGCCGTGGCAATTGGTTCGAGCACAAACAACCAAAACAGTTCGTTACACCTGGCGCCCAAACTACAGCCGAATCAGAAATGGGATGCAAGTCCAAGGCAGCAACAGCCGAATCAGCAATGGACAGCAAGTCAAGGCAAGGACAAGTGGACAACTACTTATTATAATTAATCCTCCTCCCCTTCGCAGTGTTCTATCACGTCTAAAATTAGTGTACTTAATTGGAAAAACTTCGGAGCTTATGATCTCCGGCTTGAACCAAGTTTCTCTAAAGTCTATAATGTGAGATGCAAAGCAAAATAACTTTCAGAATAAAATTGGGAAGTTCACTATGTAACCCTTTAGTATTCTGATAAGTAAGTGTTAGTGAAGACATGAAGATGGACAAACGTTGACAGTGGAGGAGTCAACTCCGGCGAAACTCACGACCGTTATTAATAAAATTGTATTCAACCCAAGATTTAGAATAATTGAGACATAATTGTAAAAGACGATTTCGGTGTTATTCCTGGGGTTAGGAAATCGCGTTAATCTATTGATTCGGTGGTACGATCCCATAACCTCTGTGAGCTAGCCGTGGCAATTGGTTCGAGCACAAACAACCAAAACAGTTCGTTACACCTGGCGCCCAAACTACAGCCGAATCAGAAATGGGATGCAAGTCCAAGGCAGCAACAGCCGAATCAGCAATGGACAGCAAGTCAAGGCAAGTACAAGTGGACAACCACTTATTATAATTAATCCTCCTCCCTTCGCAGTGTTCTATCACGTCTAAAATTAGTGTACTTAATTGGAAAAACTTCGGAGCTTAAGATGTCCGGGTTGAACCAATTTCCTCTAAAGTCTATAGTGTGAGATGCAACGGAAAAGCTATCAGAATACAAGTTGGGAAGTTCACTATGTAACCCTTTAGTATTCTGATAAGTAAGTGTTAGTGAAGACATGAAGATGGACAAACGTTGACAGTGGAGGAGTCAACTCCGGCGAAACTCACGACCGTTATTAATAAAATTGTATTCAACCCAAGATTTAGAATAATTGAGACATAATTGTAAAAGACGATTTTGGTGTTATTCCTGGGGTCGGGAAATCGCGTTAATCTATTGATTCGGTGGTACGATCCCATAACCTCTGTGAGCTAGCCGCGGCAATTTTTGCGAGCACAAACAACCAAAACAGTTCGTTACGCCTGGCACCCAAACTACATCCGAAACAGAAATAATGTGAGATGCAAAGGAAGAACTATCAGAATACAGTTTGGGTCACTACGTAACCCTTTAGTATTCTGATAAGTAAGTGCTAGTGAAGACATGAAGATGGACAAACGTTGATAGTGGAGGAGTCAACTCCGGCGAAACTCACGACCGTTATTAATAAAATTGTATTCAACCCAAGATTTAGAATAATTGAGACATAAATGTAAAAGACGATTTCGGTGTTATTCCTGGGCTCAGGAAATCGCGTTAATCTATTGATTCGGTGGTACGATCCCATAACCTCTGTGAGCTAGCCGTGGCAATTGGTTCGAGCACAAACAACCAAAACAGTTCGTTACACCTGGCGCCCAAACTACAGCCGAATCAGAAATGGGATGCAAGTCCAAGGCAGCAACAGCCGAATCAGCAATGGACAGCAAGTCAAGGCAAGGACAAGTGGACAACTACTTATTATAATTAATCCTCCTCCCCTTCGCAGTGTTCTATCACGTCTAAAATTAGTGTACTTAATTGGAAAAACTTCGGAGCTTATGATCTCCGGCTTGAACCAAGTTTCTCTAAAGTCTATAATGTGAGATGCAAAGCAAAATAACTTTCAGAATAAAATTGGGAAGTTCACTATGTAACCCTTTAGTATTCTGATAAGTAAGTGTTAGTGAAGACATGAAGATGGACAAACGTTGACAGTGGAGGAGTCAACTACGGCGAAGCTCACGACCGTTATTAATAAACTTGTATTCAACCCAAGATTTAGAATAATTGAGACATAATTGTAAAAGACGATTTCGGTGATATTCCTGGGGTCAGGAAATCGCGTTTAATCTTTTAATCTATTAATTCGGTGGGACTATCCCATAACCTCTGTGAGCTAGCCGCGGAAATTGTTGCGAGCACAAACAACCAAAACAGTTCGTTACACCTGGCGCCCAAACTACAGCCGAATCAGAAATGGGATGCAAGTCCAAGGCAGCAACAGCCGAATCAGCAATGGACAGCAAGTCAAGGCAAGGACAAGTGGACAACCACTTATTATAATTAATCCTCCCCCCCTTAGCAGTGTTCCATAACGTCTAAAAGTGGTTTGCTTAATAGGAAAACTTCGGAGCTTAAGATCTCTGGCTTGAACCAAGTTTCTCTAAAGTCTATATGTGAGATGCAAAGCAAAATAACTTTCAGAATAAAATTGGGAAGTTCACTATGTAACCCTTTAGTATTCTGATAAGTAAGTGTTAGTGAAGACATGAAGATGGACAAACGTTGACAGTGGAGGAGTCAACTACGGCGAAGCTCACGACCGTTATTAATAAACTTGTATTCAACCCAAGATTTAGAATAATTGAGACATAATTGTAAAAGACGATTTCGGTGTTATTCCTGGGCTCAGGAAATCGCGTTAATCTATTGATTCGGTGGTACGATCCCAAAACCTCTGTGAGCTAGCCACGGCAATTTTTGCGAGCACAAACAACCAAAACAGTTCGTTACACCTGGCGCCCAAACTACAGCCGAATCAGAAATGGGATGCAAGTCCAAGGCAGCAACAGCCGAATCAGCAATGGACAGCAAGTCAAGGCAAGGACAAGTGGACAACCACTTATTATAATTAATCCTCCCCCCCTTAGCAGTGTTCCATAACGTCTAAAAGTGGTTTGCTTAATAGGAAAACTTCGGAGCTTAAGATCTCTGGCTTGAACCAAGTTTCTCTAAAGTCTATATGTGAGATGCAAAGCAAAAGAACTTTCAGAATAAATTTGGGAAGTTCACTACGTAACCCTTTAGTATTCTGATAAGTAAGTGTTAGTGAAGACATGAAGATGGACAAACGTTGATAGTGGAGGAGTCAACTACGGCGAAGCTCACGACCGTTATTAATAAACTTGTATTCAACCCAAGATTTAGAATAATTGAGACATAATTGTAAAAGACGATTTCGGTGATATTCCTGGGGTCAGGAAATCGCGTTTAATCTTTTAATCTATTAATTCGGTGGGACTATCCCAGAACCTCTGTGAGCTAGCCGCGGAAATTGTTGCGAGCACAAACAACCAAAACAGTTCGTTACACCTGGCGCCCAAACTACAGCCGAATCAGAAATGGGATGCAAGTCCAAGGCAGCAACAGCCGAATCAGCAATGGACAGCAAGTCAAGGCAAGTACAAGTGGACAACCACTTATTATAATTAATCCTCCTCCCCTTCGCAGTGTTCTATCACGTCTAAAATTAGTGTACTTAATTGGAAAAACTTCGGAGCTTAAGATGTCCGGGTTGAACCAATTTCCTCTAAAGTCTATAGTGTGAGATGCAACGGAAAAGCTATCAGAATACAAGTTGGGAAGTTCACTATGTAACCCTTTAGTATTCTGATAAGTAAGTGTTAGTGAAGACATGAAGATGGACAAACGTTGACAGTGGAGGAGTCAACTCCGGCGAAACTCACGACCGTTATTAATAAAATTGTATTCAACCCAAGATTTAGAATAATTGAGACATAATTGTAAAAGACGATTTCGGTGTTATTCCTGGGGTTAGGAAATCGCGTTAATCTATTGATTCGGTGGTACGATCCCATAACCTCTGTGAGCTAGCCGTGGCAATTGGTTCGAGCACAAACAACCAAAACAGTTCGTTACACCTGGCGCCCAAACTACAGCCGAATCAGAAATGGGATGCAAGTCCAAGGCAGCAACAGCCGAATCAGCAATGGACAGCAAGTCAAGGCAAGGACAAGTGGACAACTACTTATTATAATTAATCCTCCTCCCCTTCGCAGTGTTCTATCACGTCTAAAATTAGTGTACTTAATTGGAAAAACTTCGGAGCTTATGATCTCCGGCTTGAACCAAGTTTCTCTAAAGTCTATAATGTGAGATGCAAAGCAAAATAACTTTCAGAATAAAATTGGGAAGTTCACTATGTAACCCTTTAGTATTCTGATAAGTAAGTGTTAGTGAAGACATGAAGATGGACAAACGTTGACAGTGGAGGAGTCAACTCCGGCGAAACTCACGACCGTTATTAATAAAATTGTATTCAACCCAAGATTTAGAATAATTGAGACATAATTGTAAAAGACGATTTCGGTGTTATTCCTGGGGTTAGGAAATCGCGTTAATCTATTGATTCGGTGGTACGATCCCATAACCTCTGTGAGCTAGCCGTGGCAATTGGTTCGAGCACAAACAACCAAAACAGTTCGTTACACCTGGCGCCCAAACTACAGCCGAATCAGAAATGGGATGCAAGTCCAAGGCAGCAACAGCCGAATCAGCAATGGACAGCAAGTCAAGGCAAGTACAAGTGGACAACCACTTATTATAATTAATCCTCCTCCCCTTCGCAGTGTTCTATCACGTCTAAAATTAGTGTACTTAATTGGAAAAACTTCGGAGCTTAAGATGTCCGGGTTGAACCAATTTCCTCTAAAGTCTATAGTGTGAGATGCAACGGAAAAGCTATCAGAATACAAGTTGGGAAGTTCACTATGTAACCCTTTAGTATTCTGATAAGTAAGTGTTAGTGAAGACATGAAGATGGACAAACGTTGACAGTGGAGGAGTCAACTCCGGCGAAACTCACGACCGTTATTAATAAAATTGTATTCAACCCAAGATTTAGAATAATTGAGACATAATTGTAAAAGACGATTTTGGTGTTATTCCTGGGGTCGGGAAATCGCGTTAATCTATTGATTCGGTGGTACGATCCCATAACCTCTGTGAGCTAGCCGCGGCAATTTTTGCGAGCACAAACAACCAAAACAGTTCGTTACGCCTGGCACCCAAACTACATCCGAAACAGAAATAATGTGAGATGCAAAGGAAGAACTATCAGAATACAGTTTGGGTCACTACGTAACCCTTTAGTATTCTGATAAGTAAGTGCTAGTGAAGACATGAAGATGGACAAACGTTGATAGTGGAGGAGTCAACTCCGGCGAAACTCACGACCGTTATTAATAAAATTGTATTCAACCCAAGATTTAGAATAATTGAGACATAAATGTAAAAGACGATTTCGGTGTTATTCCTGGGCTCAGGAAATCGCGTTAATCTATTGATTCGGTGGTACGATCCCATAACCTCTGTGAGCTAGCCGCGGCAATTGTTGCGAGCAAAAACAACCAAAACAGTTCGATACGCCTGGCACCCAAACTACAGCTGAATCAGAAATGGGATGCAAGTCCAAGGCAGCAACAGCCGAATCAGCAATGGACAGCAAGTCAAGGCAAGGACAAGTGGACAACCACTTATTATAATTAATCCTCCTCCCCTTCGCAGTGTTCTATCACGTCTAAAATTAGTGTACTTAATTGGAAAAACTTCGGAGCTTAAGATGTTCGGGTTGAACCAATTTCCTCTAAAGTCTATAGTGTGAGATGCAACGGAAAAGCTATCAGAATACAAGTTGGGAAGTTCACTATGTAACCCTTTAGTATTCTGATAAGTAAGTGTTAGTGAAGACATGAAGATGGACAAACGTTGACAGTGGAGGAGTCAACTCCGGCGAAACTCACGACCGTTATTAATAAAATTGTATTCAACCCAAGATTTAGAATAATTGAGACATAATTGTAAAAGACGATTTCGGTGTTATTCCTGGGCTCAGGAAATCGCGTTAATCTATTGATTCGGTGGTACGATCCCATAACCTCTGTGAGCTAGCCGTGGCAATTGGTTCGAGCACAAACAACCAAAACAGTTCGTTACACCTGGCGCCCAAACTACAGCCGAATCAGAAATGGGATGCAAGTCCAAGGCAGCAACAGCCGAATCAGCAATGGACAGCAAGTCAAGGCAAGGACAAGTGGACAACCACTTATTATAATTAATCCTCCTCCCCTTCGCAGTGTTCTATCACGTCTAAAATTAGTGTACTTAATTGGAAAAACTTCGGAGCTTATGATCTCCGGCTTGAACCAAGTTTCTCTAAAGTCTATAATGTGAGATGCAAAGCAAAATAACTTTCAGAATAAAATTGGGAAGTTCACTATGTAACCCTTTAGTATTCTGATAAGTAAGTGTTAGTGAAGACATGAAGATGGACAAACGTTGACAGTGGAGGAGTCAACTCCGGCGAAACTCACGACCGTTATTAATAAAATGGTATTCAACCCAAGATTTAGAATAATTGAGACATAATTGTAAACGACGATTTTGGTATTATTCCTGGGGTCGGGAAATCGCGTTAATCTATTGATTCGGTGGTACGATCCCATAACCTCTGTGAGCTAGCCGCGGCAATTTTTGCGAGCACAAACAACCAAAACAGTTCGTTACGCCTGGCACCCAAACTACATCCGAAACAGAAATAATGTGAGATGCAAAGGAAGAACTATCAGAATACAGTTTGGGTCACTACGTAACCCTTTAGTATTCTGATAAGTAAGTGTTAGTGAAGACATGAAGATGGACAAACGTTGATAGTGGAGGAGTCAACTCCGGCGAAACTCACGACCGTTATTAATAAAATTGTATTCAACCCAAGATTTAGAATAATTGAGACATAATTGTAAAAGACGATTTCGGTGTTATTCCTGGGCTCAGGAAATCGCGCTAATCTATTGATTCGGTGGTACGATCCCATAACCTCTGTGAGCTAGCCGCGGCAATTGTTGCGAGCAAAAACAACCAAAACAGTTCGATACGCCTGGCACCCAAACTACAGCTGAATCAGAAATGGGATGCAAGTCCAAGGCAGCAACAGCCGAATCAGCAATGGACAGCAAGTCAAGGCAAGGACAAGTGGACAACCACTTATTATAATTAATCCTCCTCCCCTTCGCAGTGTTCTATCACGTCTAAAAGTGGTGTACTTAATTGGAAAAACTTCGGAGCTTATGATCTCCGGCTTGAACCAAGTTTCTCTTAAGTCTATAATGTGAGATGCAAAGCAAAATAACTTTCAGAATAAAGTTGGGAAGTTCACTACGTAACCCTTTAGTATTCTGATAAGTAAGTGTTAGTGAAGACATGAAGATGGACAAACGTTGATAGTGGAGGAGTCAACTACGGCGAAGCTCACGACCGTTATTAATAAACTTTTATTCAACCCAAGATTTAGAATAATTGAGACATAATTGTAAAAGACGATTTCGGTGTTATTCCTGGGGTCAGGAAATCGCGTCGATCTATTAATTCGGTGGTACTATCCCATAACCTCTGTGAGCTAGCCGCGGCAATTGTTGCGAGCACAAACAACCAAAACAGTTCGTTACACCTGGCGCCCAAACTACAGCCGAATCAGAAATGGGATGCAAGTCCAAGGCAGCAACAGCCGAATCAGCAATGGACAGCAAGTCAAGGCAAGGAAAGTGGACAACCACTTATTATAATTAATCCTCCTCCCCTTCGCAGTGTTCTATCACGTCTAAAATTAGTGTACTTAATTGGAAAAACTTCGGAGCTTATGATCTCCGGCTTGAACCAAGTTTCTCTAAAGTCTATAATGTGAGATGCAAAGCAAAATAACTTTCAGAATAAAGTTGGGAAGTTCACTATGTAACCCTTTAGTATTCTGATAAGTAAGTGTTAGTGAAGACATGAAGATGGACAAACGTTGACAGTGGAGGAGTCAACTCCGGCGAAACTCACGACCGTTATTAATAAAATTGTATTCAACCCAAGATTAAGAATAATTGAGACATAATTGTAAAAGACGATTTTGGTGTTATTCCTGGGGTCGGGAAATCGCGTTAATCTATTGATTCGGTGGTACGATCCCATAACCTCTGTGAGCTAGCCGCGGCAATTTTTGCGAGCACAAACAACCAAAACAGTTCGTTACGCCTGGCACCCAAACTACATCCGAATCAGAAATAATGTGAGATGCAAAGAAAAATAACTTTCAGAATAAAGTTGGGAAGTTCACTACGTAACCCTTTAGTATTCTGATAAGTAAGTGTTAGTGAAGACGTGAAGATGGACAAACGTTTATAGTGGAGGAGTCAGCTCCGGAGAAACTCGAAACCATTATTTATAAACTTGTATTCAACCCAAGATTTAGAATAATTGAGACATAATTGAAAAAGAAGATTTCGGTGTTATTTCTTGGGTTAAGAAATCGCGTCGATCTATTAATTCGGTGGTACTATCCCATAACCTCTGTGAGCTAGCCGCGGCAATTGTTGCGAGCACAAACAACCAAAACAGTTCGTTACACCTGGCGCCCAAACTACAGCTGAATCAGAAATGGGATGCAAGTCCAAGGCAGCAACAGCCGAATCAGCAATGGACAGCAAGTCAAGGCAAGGACAAGTGGACAACCACTTATTATAATTAATCCTCCTCCCCTTCGCAGTGTTCTATCACGTCTAAAATTAGTGTACTTAATTGGAAAAACTTCGGAGCTTATGATCTCCGGCTTGAACCAAGTTTCTCTAAAGTCTATAATGTGAGATGCAAAGCAAAATAACTTTCAGAATAAAAATGGGAAGTTCACTACGTAACCCTTTAGTATTCTGATAAGTAAGTGTTAGTGAAGACATGAAGATGGACAAACGTTGATAGTGGAGGAGTCAACTCCGGCGAAACTCACGACCGTTATAAATAAAATTGTATTCAACCCAAGATTTAGAATAATTGAGACATAATTGTAAAAAAAGATTTCGGTGTTATTCCTGGGGTCGGGAAATCGCGTTAATCTATTGATTTGGTGGTACGATCCCATAACCTCTGTGAGCTAGCCGCGGCAATTTTTGCGAGCACAAACAACCAAAACAGTTCGTTACGCCTGGCACCCAAACTACATCCGAACCAGAAATGAGATGCAAGTCCAAGGCAGCAACAGCCGAATCAGCAATGGACTGCAAGTCAAGGCAAGGACAAGTGGACAACCACTTAGTATAATTAATCCTCCCCCCCTTAGCAGTGTTCCATAACGTCTAAAAGTGGTTTGCTTAATAGGAAAACTTCTGAGCTTAAGATCTCTGGCTTGAACCAAGTTTCTCTAAAGTCTATATGTGAGATGCAAAGCAAAAGAACTTTCAGAATAAATTTGGGAAGTTCACTACGTAACCCTTTAGTATTTTGATAAGTAAGTGTTAGTGAAGACATGAAGATGGACAAACGTTGATAGTGGAGGAGTTAACTACGGCGAAGCTCACGACCGTTATCAATAAATTGTATTCAACCCAAGATTTAGAATAATTGAGACATAATTGTAAAAGACGATTTCGGTGTTATTCCTGGGGTCAGGAAATCGCGTCGATCTATTAATTCGGTGGGACTATCCCATAACCTCTGTGAGCTAGCCGCGGAAATTGTTGCGAGCACAAACAACCAAAACAGTTCGTTACACCTGGCGCCCAAACTACAGCCGAATCAGAAATGGGATGCAAGTCCAAGGCAGCAACAGCCGAATCAGCAATGGACAGCAAGTCAAGGCAAGGACAAGTGGACAACCACTTATTATAATTAATCCTCCTCCCCTTCGCAGTGTTCTATCACGTCTAAAATTAGTGTACTTAATTGGAAAAACTTCGGAGCTTAAGATGTCCGGGTTGAACCAATTTCCTCTAAAGTCTATAGTGTGAGATGCAACGGAGAAGCTATCAGAATACAAGTTGGGAAGTTCACTACGTAACACTTTAGTATTCTGATAAGTAAGTGTTAGTGAAGACATGAAGATGGACAAACGTTGATAGTGGAGGAGTCAACTACGGCGAAGCTCACGACCGTTATCAATAAATTGTATTCAACCCAAGATTTAGAATAATTGAGACATAATTGTAAAAGACGATTTCGGTGTTATTCCTGGGGTCAGGAAATCGCGTCGATCTATTAATTCGGTGGGACTATCCCATAACCTCTGTGAGCTAGCCGCGGAAATTGTTGCGAGCACAAACAACCAAAACAGTTCGTTACACCTGGCGCCCAAACTACAGCCGAATCAGAAATGGGATGCAAGTCCAAGGCAGCAACAGCCGAATCAGCAATGGACAGCAAGTCAAGGCAAGGACAAGTGGACAACCACTTATTATAATTAATCCTCCTCCCCTTCGCAGTGTTCTATCACGTCTAAAATTAGTGTACTTAATTGGAAAAACTTCGGAGCTTAAGATGTCCGGGTTGAACCAATTTCCTCTAAAGTCTATAGTGTGAGATGCAACGGAGAAGCTATCAGAATACAAGTTGGGAAGTTCACTACGTAACCCTTTAGTATTCTGATAAGTAAGTGTTAGTGAAGACATGAAGATGGACAAACGTTGATAGTGAAGGAGTCAACTACAGCGAAGCTCACGACCGTTATTAATAAACTTGTATTCAACCCAAGATTTAGAATAATTGAGACATAATTGTAAAAGACGATTTCGGTGTTATTCCTGGGGTCAGGAAATCGCGTCGATCTATTAATTCGGTGGTACTATCCCATAACCTCTGTGAGCTAGCCGCGTGAATTGTTGCGAGCACAAACAACCAAAACAGTTCGTTACACCTGGCGCCCAAACTACAGCCGAATCAGAAATGGGATGCAAGTCCAAGGCAGCAACAGCCGAATCAGCAATGGACAGCAAGTCAAGGCAAGGAAAGTGGACAACCACTTATTATAATTAATCCTCCCCCCCTTAGCAGTGTTCCATAACGTCTAAAAGTGGTTTGCTTAATAGGAAAACTTCTGAGCTTAAGATCTCTGGCTTGAACCAAGTTTCTCTAAAGTCTATATGTGAGATGCAAAGCAAAAGAACTTTCAGAATAAATTTGGGAAGTTCACTACGTAACCCTTTAGTATTTTGATAAGTAAGTGTTAGTGAAGACATGAAGATGGACAAACGTTGATAGTGGAGGAGTCAACTACGGCGAAGCTCACGACCGTTATCAATAAATTGTATTCAACCCAAGATTTAGAATAATTGAGACATAATTGTAAAAAAAGATTTCGGTGTTATTCCTGAGGTCGGGAAATCGCGTTAATCTATTGATTTGGTGGTACGATCCCATAACCTCTGTGAGCTAGCCGCGGCAATTGGTTCGAGCACAAACAGCCAAAACAGTTCGTTACGCCTGGCACCCAAACTACATCCGAATCAGAAATGAGATGCAAGTCCAAGGCAGCAACAGCCGAATCAGCAATGGACAGCAAGTCAAGGCAAGGACAAGTGGACAACCACTTATTATAATTAATCCTCCTCCCCTTCGCAGTGTTCTATCACGTCTAAAATTAGTGTACCTAATTGGAAAAACTTCGGAGCTTATGATCTCCGGCTTGAACCAAGTTTCTCTAAAGTCTATAATGTGAGATGCAAAGCAAAATAACTTTCAGAATAAAGTTGGGAAGTTCACTATGTAACCCTTTAGTATTCTGATAAGTAAGTGTTAGTGAAGACATGAAGATGGACAAACGTTGACAGTGGAGGAGTCAACTCCGGCGAAACTCACGACCGTTATAAATAAAATTGTATTCAACCCAAGATTTAGAATAATTGAGACATAATTGTAAAAGACGATTTCGGTGTTATTCCTGGGGTCAGGAAATCGCGTTAATCTATTGATTCGGTGGTACGATCCCATAACCTCTGTGAGCTAGCCGCGGCAATTGGTTCGAGCACAAACAACCAAAACAGTTCGTTACGCCTGGCACCCAAACTACATCCGAATCAGAAATGAGATGCAAGTCCAAGGCAGCAACAGCCGAATCAGCAATGGACAGCAAGTCAAGGCAAGGACAAGTGGACAACCACTTATTATAATTAATCCTCCTCCCCTTCGCAGTGTTCTATCACGTCTAAAAGTGGTGTACTTAATTGGAAAAACTTCGGAGCTTATGATCTCCGGCTTGAACCAAGTTTCTCTAAAGTCTATAATGTGAGATGCAAAGCAAAATAACTTTCAGAATAAAAATGGGAAGTTCACTACGTAACCCTTTAGTATTCTGATAAGTAAGTGTTAGTGAAGACATGAAGATGGACAAACGTTGATAGTGGAGGAGTCAACTCCGGCGAAACTCAGGACCATTTTTAATAAAATTGTATTCAACCCAAGATTTAGAATAATTGAGACATAATTGTAATAGACGATTTTGGTGTTATTCCTGGGGTCGGGAAATCGCGTTAATCTATTGATTCGGTGGTACGATCCCATAACCTCTGTGAGCTAGCCGCGGCAATTTTTTTCGAGCACAAACAACCAAAACAGTTCGTTACGCCTGGCACCCAAACTACATCCGAATCAGAAATGAGATGCAAGTCCAAGGCAGCAACAGCCGAATCAGCAATGGACAGCAAGTCAAGGCAAGGACAAGTGGACAACCACTTATTATAATTAATCCTCCTCCCCTTAGCAGTGTTCCATAACGTCTAAAATTAGTGTACTTAATTGGAAAAACTTCGGAGCTTATGATCTCCGGCTTGAACCAAGTTTCTCTAAAGTCTATAATGTGAGATGCAAAGCAAAATAACTTTCAGAATAAAGTTGGGAAGTTCACTACGTAACCCTTTAGTATTTTGATAAGTAAGTGTTAGTAAAGACATGAAGATGGACAAACGTTGATAGTGGAGGAGTCAACTACGGCGAAGCTCACGACCGTTATTAATAAACTTGTATTCAACCCAAGATTTAGAATAATTGAGACATAATTGTAAAAGACGATTTCGGTGTTATTCCTGGGGTAAGGAAATCGCGTCGATCTATTAATTCGGTGGTACTATCCCATAACCTCTGTGAGCTAGCCGCGGCAATTGTTGCGAGCACAAACAACCAAAACAGTTCGTTACACCTGGCGCCCAAACTACAGCCGAATCAGAAATGGGATGCAAGTCCAAGGCAGCAACAGCCGAATCAGCAATGGACAGCAAGTCAAGGCAAGGAAAGTGGACAACCACTTATTATAATTAATCCTCCTCCCCTTCGCAGTTTTCTATCACGTCTAAAATTAGTGTACTTAATTGGAAAAACTTCGGAGCTTATGATCTCCGGCTTGAACCAAGTTTCTCTAAAGTCTATAATGTGAGATGCAAAGCAAAATAACTTTCAGAATAAAGTTGGGAAGTTCACTATGTAACCCTTTAGTATTCTGATAAGTAAGTGTTAGTGAAGACATGAAGATGGACAAACGTTGACGGTGGAGGAGTCAACTCCGGCGAAACTCACGACCGTTATTATAAAAATTGTATTCAACCCAAGATTTAGAATAATTGAGACATAATTGTAAAAGACGATTTCGGTGTTATTCCTGGGGTCAGGAAATCGCGTTTAATCTATTAATCTATTAATTCGGTGGGACTATCCCATAACCTCTGTGAGCTAGCCGCGGCAATTGTTGCAAGTACAAACAACCAAAATAGTTCGTTACACCTGGCGCCCAAACTACAGCTGAATCAGAAATGGGCAAGTCCAAGGCAGGAACAGCCGAATCAGCAATGGACAGCAACTCAAGGCAAGGACAAGTGGACAACCACTTATTATAATTAATACTCCTCCCTTCGCAGTGTTCTATCACGTCTAAAAGTGGTGTACTTAATTGGAAAAACTTCGGAGCTTATGATCTCCGGCTTGAACCAAGTTTCTCTAAAGTCTATAATGTGAGATGCAAAGCAAAAGAACTTTCAGAATATAATTGCGAAGTTCACTACGTAACCCTTTGTATTCTGATAAGTAAGTGTTAGTGAAGACATGAAGATGGACTAACGTTTATAGTGGAGAAGTCAACTCCGGAGAAACTCACAACAATTATTTATAATCTTGTATTCAACCCAAGATTTACAATAAATGAGACATAATTGTAAAAGAAGATTTCGGTGTTATTCCTGGGGTCAGGAAATTGCGTCGATCTATTGATTCGGTGGTACGATCCCATAACCTCTGTGATCAAGCCGCGGCAATTGTTGCGAGCACAAACCACCAAAACAGTTCGTTACGCCTGGCACCCAAACTACATCCGAATCAGAAATGAGATGCAAGTCCAAGGCAGCAACAGCCGAATCAGCAATGGACAGCAAGTCAAGGCAAGGACAAGTGGACAACCACTTATTATAATTAATCCTCCTTCCCTTCGCAGTGTTCTATCACGTCTAAAAGTGGTGTACTTAATTGGAAAAACTTCGGAGCTTATGATCTCCGGCTTGAACCAAGTTTCTCTAAAGTCTATAATGTGAGATGCAAAGCAAAATAAGTTACAGAAAACAGTTTGGGAAGTTCACTACGTAACCCTTTAGTATTCTGATAAGTAAGTGTTAGTAAAGACATGAAGATGGACAAACGTTGATAGTGGAGGAGTCATATCCGGCGAAACTCACGACCGTTATTAATAAACTTTTATTTAACTCAAGATTTAGAATAATTGAGACATAATTGTAAAAGACGATTTCGGTGTTATTCCTGGGGTCAGGAAATCGCGTCGATCTATTGATTCGGTGGTACGATCCCATAACCTCTGTGACCTAGCCGCGGCAATTGTTGCAAGTACAAACAACCAAAACAGTTCGTTACACCTGGCGCCCAAGCTACAGCCGAATCAGAAATGGGATGCAAGTCCAAGGCAGGAACAGCCGAATCAGCAATGGACAGCAAGTCAAGGCAAGGACAAGTGGACAACCACTTATTATAATTAATCCTCCTCCCTTTCGCAGTGTTCTATTACGTCTAAAAGTAGTGTACTTAATTGGAAAAACTTCGGAGCTTATGATCTCCGGCTTGAACCAAGTTTCTCTAAAGTTTATAATGTGAGATGCAAAGCAAAAGAACTTTCAGAATACAGTACAGGAAGTTCACTACGTAACCCTTTAGTATTCTGATAAGTAAGTGTTAGTGAAGACATGAAGATGGACTAACGTTTATAGTGGAGAAGTCAACTCCGGAGAAACTCACAACAATTATTTATAATCTTGTATTCAACCCAAGATTTACAATAAATGAGACATAATTGTAAAAGAAGATTTCGGTGTTATTCCTGGGGTCAGGAATTCACGTCGACCTAATAATTTGGTGGTACTATCCCATAACCCCTGTGAGCTAGCCGCGGCAATTGTTGCGAGTACAAACAACCAAAACAGTTCGTTACACCTAGCGCCCAAACTACAGCCGAATCAGAAATGGGACGCAAGTCCAAGGCAGCAACAGCCGAATCAGCAATGGACAGCAAGTCAAGGCAAGGACAAGTGGACAACCACTTATTATAATTAATCCTTCTCCCCTTCGCAGTGTTCTATCACGTCTAAAAGTGGTGTACTTAATTGGAAAAACTTCGGAGCTTAAGATCTCCGGCTTGAACAAATTTTCTCTAAAGTCTATAATGTGAGATGCAAAGAAAGAACTATCTGAATACAGTTTGGGAAGTTCACTACGTAACGCTTTAGTATTCTGATAAGTAAGTGTTAGTAAAGACATGAAGATGGACAAACGTTGATAGTGGAGGAGTCATATCCGGCGAAACTCACGACCGTTATTAATAAACTTTTATTTAAGATTTAGAATAATTGAGACATAATTGTAAAAGACGATTTCGGTGTTATTCCTGGGGTCAGGAAATCGCGTCGATCTATTGATTCGGTGGTACGATCCCATAATCTCTGTGAGCTAGCCGCGGCAATTGTTGCAAGTACAAACAACCAAAACAGTTCGTTACACCTGGCGCCCAAACTACAGCCGAATCAGAAATGGGATGCAAGTCCAAGGCAGCAACAGCCGAATCAGCCATTGCTGAGCAAGTCAAGGCAAGGACAAGTGGACAACCACTTATTATAATTACTCCTCCTCCCCTTCGCAGTGTTCTATCACGTCTAGAAGTGGAGTACTTAATTGGAAAAGCTTCGGAGCTTATGATCTCCGGCTTGAACCAAGTTTCTCTAAAGTCTATAATGTGAGATGCAAATCAAAAGATCTTTCAGAATAAAGTTGGGAAGTTCACTACGTAACCCTTTAGTATTCATGAAGTAAAGACATGAAGATGGACAAACGTTGATAGTGGAGGAGTCATCTCCGGCGAAACTCACGACCGTTATTAATAAACTTTTATTCAACCCAAGATTTAGAATAATTGAGACATAATTGTAAAAGACGATTTCGGTGTTATTTCTGGGGTTAGAAAATCACGTCGATCTATTGATTCGTTGGTACGATCCCATAACCTCTGTGAGCTAGCCGCGGCAATTGTTGCGAGTACAAACAACCAAAACAGTTCGTTACACCAGGCGCCCAAACTACAGCCGAATCAGAAATGGGATGCAAGTCCAAGGCAGCAACAGCCGAATCAGCAATGGACAGCAAGTCAAGGCAAGGACAAGTGGACAACCACTTATTATAATTAATCCTCCTCCCCTTCGCAGTGTTCTATCACGTCTAAAAGTGGTGTACTTAATTGGAAAAACTTCGGAGCTTATGATCTCCGGCTTGAACCAAGTTTCTCTAAAGTCTATAATGTGAGATGCAAAGCAAAAGAACTTTCAGAATATAATTGGGAAGTTCACTACGTAACCCTTTGTATTCTGATAAGTAAGTGTTAGTAAAGACATAAAGAAGGACAAACGTTGATAGTGGAGGAGTCATCTCCGGCGAAACTCACGACCGTTATTAATAAACTTTTATTCAACCCAAGATTTAGAATAATTGAGACATAATTGTAAAAGACGATTTCGGTGTTATTCCTGGGGTTAGAAAATCACGTCGATCTATTGATTCGTTGGTACGATCCCATAACCTCTGTGAGCTAGCCGCGGCAATTGTTGCGAGTACAAACAACCAAAACAGTTCGTTACACCAGGCGCCCAAACTACAGCCGAATCAGAAATGGGATGCAAGTCCAAGGCAGCAACAGCCGAATCAGCAATGGACAGCAAGTCAAGGCAAGGACAAGTGAAAAACCACTTATTATAATTAATCCTTCTCCCCTTCGCAGTGTTCTATCACGTCTAAAAGTGGTGTACTTAATTGGAAAAACTTCGGAGCTTAAGATCTCCGGCTTGAACAAAATTTCTCTAAAGTCTATAATGTGAGATGCAAAGAAAGAACTATCTGAATACAGTTTGGGAAGTTCACTACGTAACGCTTTAGTATTCTGATAAGTAAGTGTTAGTGAAGACATGAAGATGGACAAACGTTGATAGTGGAGGAGTCATATCCGGCGAAACTCACGACCGTTATTAATAATCTTTTATTCAACCCAAGATTTAGAATAATTGAGACATAATTGTAAAAGACGATTTTGGTGTTATTCCTGGAGTCAGGAAATCGCGTCGATCTATTGATTCGTTGGTACGATCCCATAACCTCTGTGAGCTAGCCGCGGCAATTGTTGCGAGTACAAACAACCAAAACAGTTCGTTACACCAGGCGCCCAAACTACAGCCGAATCAGAAATGGGATGCAAGTCCAAGGCAGCAACAGCCGAATCAGCAATGGACAGCAAGTCAAGGCAAGGACAAGTGGACAACCACTTATTATAATTAATCTTCCTCCCCTTCGCAGTGTTCTATCACGTCTAGAAGTGGAGTACTTAATTGGAAAAACTTCGGAGCTTATGATCTCCGGCTTGAACCAAGTTTCTCTAAAGTCTATAATGTGAGATGCAAAGCAAAATAACTTTCAGAAAACAGTTTTGGAAGTTCACTACGTAACCCTTTAGTATTCTGATAAGTAAGTGTTAGTAAAGACATGAAGATGGACAAACGTTGATAGTGGAGGAGTCATATCCGGCGAAACTCACGACCGTTATTAATAAACTTTTATTTAACCCAAGATTTAGAATAATTGAGACATAATTGTAAAAGACGATTTCGGTGTTATTCCTGGGGTCAGGAAATCGCGTCGATCTGTTGATTCATTGGTACGATCCCATAACCTCTGTGAGCTAGCCGCGGCAATTGTTGCGAGTACAAACAACCAAAACAGTTCGTTACACCAGGCGCCCAAACTACAGCCGAATCAGAAATGGGATGCAAGTCCAAGGCAGCAACAGCCGAATCAGCAATGGACAGCAAGTCAAGGCAAGGACAAGTGGACAACCACTTATTATAATTAATCCTCCTCCCCTTCGCAGTGTTCTATCACGTCTAAAAGTGGTGTACTTAATTGGAAAAACTTCGGAGCTTATGATCTCCGGCTTGAACCAAGTTTCTCTAAAGTCTATAATGTGAGATGCAAAGCAAAAGAACTTTCAGAATATAATTGGGAAGTTCACTACGTAACCCTTTGTATTCTGATAAGTAAGTGTTAGTAAAGACATAAAGAAGGACAAACGTTGATAGTGGAGGAGTCATCTCCGGCGAAACTCACGACCGTTATTAATAAACTTTTATTCAACCCAAGATTTAGAATAATTGAGACATAATTGTAAAAGACGATTTCGGTGTTATTCCTGGGGTTAGAAAATCACGTCGATCTATTGATTCGTTGGTACGATCCCATAACCTCTGTGAGCTAGCCGCGGCAATTGTTGCGAGTACAAACAACCAAAACAGTTCGTTACACCAGGCGCCCAAACTACAGCCGAATCAGAAATGGGATGCAAGTCCAAGGCAGCAACAGCCGAATCAGCAATGGACAGCAAGTCAAGGCAAGGACAAGTGGAAAACCACTTATTATAATTAATCCTTCTCCCCTTCGCAGTGTTCTATCACGTCTAAAAGTGGTGTACTTAATTGGAAAAACTTCGGAGCTTAAGATCTCCGGCTTGAACAAAATTTCTCTAAAGTCTATAATGTGAGATGCAAAGAAAGAACTATCTGAATACAGTTTGGGAAGTTCACTACGTAACGCTTTAGTATTCTGATAAGTAAGTGTTAGTGAAGACATGAAGATGGACAAACGTTGATAGTGGAGGAGTCATATCCGGCGAAACTCACGACCGTTATTAATAATCTTTTATTCAACCCAAGATTTAGAATAATTGAGACATAATTGTAAAAGACGATTTCGGTGTTATTCCTGGAGTCAGGAAATCGCGTCGATCTATTGATTCGTTGGTACGATCCCATAACCTCTGTGAGCTAGCCGCGGCAATTGTTGCGAGTACAAACAACCAAAACAGTTCGTTACACCAGGCGCCCAAACTACAGCCGAATCAGAAATGGGATGCAAGTCCAAAGCAGCAACAGCCGAATCAGCAATGGACAGCAAGTCAAGGCAAGGACAAGTGGACAACCACTTATTATAATTAATCTTCCTCCCCTTCGCAGTGTTCTATCACGTCTAGAAGTGGAGTACTTAATTGGAAAAACTTCGGAGCTTATGATCTCCGGCTTGAACCAAGTTTCTCTAAAGTCTATAATGTGAGATGCAAAGCAAAATAACTTTCAGAAAACAGTTTTGGAAGTTCACTACGTAACCCTTTAGTATTCTGATAAGTAAGTGTTAGTAAAGACATGAAGATGGACAAACGTTGATAGTGGAGGAGTCATATCCGGCGAAACTCACGACCGTTATTAATAAACTTTTATTTAACCCAAGATTTAGAATAATTGAGACATAATTGTAAAAGACGATTTCGGTGTTATTCCTGGGGTCAGGAAATCGCGTCGATCTGTTGATTCATTGGTACGATCCCATAACCTCTGTGAGCTAGCCGCGGCAATTGTTGCGAGTACAAACAACCAAAACAGTTCGTTACACCAGGCGCCCAAACTACAGCCGAATCAGAAATGGGATGCAAGTCCAAGGCAGCAACAGCCGAATCAGCAATGGACAGCAAGTCAAGGCAAGGACAAGTGGACAACCACTTATTATAATTAATCCTCCTCCCCTTCGCAGTGTTCTATCACGTCTAAAAGTGGTGTACTTAATTGGAAAAACTTCGGAGCTTATGATCTCCGGCTTGAACCAAGTTTCTCTAAAGTCTATAATGTGAGATGCAAAGCCATAGAACTTTCAGAATATAATTGGGAAGTTCACTACGTAACCCTTTGTATTCTGATAAGTAAGTGTTAGTAAAGACATAAAGAAGGACAAACGTTGATAGTGGAGGAGTCATCTCCGGCGAAACTCACGACCGTTATTAATAAACTTTTATTCAACCCAAGATTTAGAATAATTGAGACATAATTGTAAAAGACGATTTCGGTGTTATTCCTGGGGTTAGAAAATCACGTCGATCTATTGATTCGTTGGTACGATCCCATAACCTCTGTGAGCTAGCCGCGGCAATTGTTGCGAGTACAAACAACCAAAACAGTTCGTTACACCAGGCGCCCAAACTACAGCCGAATCAGAAATGGGATGCAAGTCCAAGGCAGCAACAGCCGAATCAGCAATGGACAGCAAGTCAAGGCAAGGACAAGTGGAAAACCACTTATTATAATTAATCCTTCTCCCCTTCGCAGTGTTCTATCACGTCTAAAAGTGGTGTACTTAATTGGAAAAACTTCGGAGCTTAAGATCTCCGGCTTGAACAAAATTTCTCTAAAGTCTATAATGTGAGATGCAAAGAAAGAACTATCTGAATACAGTTTGGGAAGTTCACTGCGTAACGCTTTAGTATTCTGATAAGTAAGTGTTAGTGAAGACATGAAGATGGACAAACGTTGATAGTGGAGGAGTCATATCCGGCGAAACTCACGACCGTTATTAATAATCTTTTATTCAACCCAAGATTTAGAATAATTGAGACATAATTGTAAAAGACGATTTCGGTGTTATTCCTGGAGTCAGGAAATCGCGTCGATCTATTGATTCGTTGGTACGATCCCATAACCTCTGTGAGCTAGCCGCGGCAATTGTTGCGAGTACAAACAACCAAAACAGTTCGTTACACCAGGCGCCCAAACTACAGCCGAATCAGAAATGGGATGCAAGTCCAAGGCAGCAACAGCCGAATCAGCAATGGACAGCAAGTCAAGGCAAGGACAAGTGGACAACCACTTATTATAATTAATCTTCCTCCCCTTCGCAGTGTTCTATCACGTCTAGAAGTGGAGTACTTAATTGGAAAAACTTCGGAGCTTATGATCTCCGGCTTGAACCAAGTTTCTCTAAAGTCTATAATGTGAGATGCAAAGCAAAATAACTTTCAGAAAACAGTTTTGGAAGTTCACTACGTAACCCTTTAGTATTCTGATAAGTAAGTGTTAGTAAAGACATGAAGATGGACAAACGTTGATAGTGGAGGAGTCATATCCGGCGAAACTCACGACCGTTATTAATAAACTTTTATTTAACCCAAGATTTAGAATAATTGAGACATAATTGTAAAAGACGATTTCGGTGTTATTCCTGGGGTCAGGAAATCGCGTCGATCTGTTGATTCATTGGTACGATCCCATAACCTCTGTGACCTAGCCGCGGCAATTGTTGCAAGTACAAACAACCAAAACAGTTCGTTACACCTGGCGCCCAAACTACAGCCGAATCAGAAATGGGATGCAAGTCCAAGGCAGGAACAGCCGAATCAGCAATGGACAGCAAGTCAAGGCAAGGACAAGTGGATAACCACTTATTATAATTAATCCTCCTCCCTTTCGCAGTGTTCTATTACGTCTAAAAGTAGTGTACTTAATTGGAAAAACTTCGGAGCTTATGATCTCCGGCTTGAACCAAGTTTCTCTAAAGTTTATAATGTGAGATGCAAAGCAAAAGAACTTTCAGAATACAGTTTGGGAAGTTCACTACGTAACCCTTTAGTATTCTGATAAGTAAGTGTTAGTGAAGACATGAAGATGGACTAACGTTTATAGTGGAGAAGTCAACTCCGGAGAAACTCACGACAATTATTTATAATCTTGTATTCAACCCAAGATTTACAATTGGCCACAAGGACAAGTGGACAACCACTTATTATAATTACTCCTCCTCCCCTTCGCAGTGTTCTATCACGTCTAGAAGTGGAGTACTTAATTGGAAAAGCTTCGGAGCTTATGATCTCCGGCTTGAACAAAGTTTCTCTAAAGTCTATAATGTGAGATGCAAAGCAAAAGAACTTTCAGAAAACAGTTTGGGAAGTTCACTACGTAACCCTTTAGTATTCTGATAAGTAAGTGTTAGTAAAGACATGAAGATGGACAAACGTTGATAGTGGAGGAGTCATATCCGGCGAAACTCACGACCGTTATTAATAAACTTTTATTAAACCCAAGATTTAGAATAAATGAGACATAATTGTAAAAGAAGATTTCGGTGTTATTCCTGGGGTCAGGAAATCGCGTCGATCTATTGATTCGGTGGTACGATCACATAACCTCTGTGATCAAGCCGCGGCAATTGTTGCGAGCACAAACAACCAAAACAGTTCGTTACGCCTGGCACCCAAACTACATCCGAATCAGAAATGACATGCAAGTCCAAGGCAGCAACAGCCGAATCAGCAATGGACAGCAAGTCAAGGCAAGGACAAGTGGACAACCACTTATTATAATTAATCCTCCTTCCCTTCGCAGTGTTCTATCACGTCTAAAAGTGGTGTACTTAATTGGAATAACTTCGGAGCTTATGATCTCCGGCTTGAACCAAGTTTCTCTAAAGTCTATAATGTGAGATGCAAAGCAAAAGAACTTTCAGAAAACAGTTTGGGAAGTTCACTACGTAACCCTTTGTATTCTGATAAGTAAGTGTTAGTAAAGACATAAAGATGGACAAACGTTGATAGTGGAGGAGTCATCTCCGGCGAAACTCACGACCGTTATTAATAAACTTTTATTTAACCCAAGATTTAGAATAATTGAGACATAATTGTAAAAGACGATTTCGGTGTTATTCCTGGGGTCAGGAAATCGCGTCGATCTGTTGATTCATTGGTACGATCCCATAACCTCTGTGACCTAGCCGCGGCAATTGTTGCAAGTACAAACAACCAAAACAGTTCGTTACACCTGGCGCCCAAACTACAGCCGAATCAGAAATGGGATGCAAGTCCAAGGCAGGAACAGCCGAATCAGCAATGGACAGCAAGTCAAGGCAAGGACAAGTGGATAACCACTTATTATAATTAATCCTCCTCCCTTTCGCAGTGTTCTATTACGTCTAAAAGTAGTGTACTTAATTGGAAAAACTTCGGAGCTTATGATCTCCGGCTTGAACCAAGTTTCTCTAAAGTTTATAATGTGAGATGCAAAGCAAAAGAACTTTCAGAATACAGTTTGGGAAGTTCACTACGTAACCCTTTAGTATTCTGATAAGTAAGTGTTAGTGAAGACATGAAGATGGACTAACGTTTATAGTGGAGAAGTCAACTCCGGAGAAACTCACGACAATTATTTATAATCTTGTATTCAACCCAAGATTTACAATTGGCCACAAGGACAAGTGGACAACCACTTATTATAATTACTCCTCCTCCCCTTCGCAGTGTTCTATCACGTCTAGAAGTGGAGTACTTAATTGGAAAAGCTTCGGAGCTTATGATCTCCGGCTTGAACAAAGTTTCTCTAAAGTCTATAATGTGAGATGCAAAGCAAAAGAACTTTCAGAAAACAGTTTGGGAAGTTCACTACGTAACCCTTTAGTATTCTGATAAGTAAGTGTTAGTAAAGACATGAAGATGGACAAACGTTGATAGTGGAGGAGTCATATCCGGCGAAACTCACGACCGTTATTAATAAACTTTTATTAAACCCAAGATTTAGAATAAATGAGACATAATTGTAAAAGAAGATTTCGGTGTTATTCCTGGGGTCAGGAAATCGCGTCGATCTATTGATTCGGTGGTACGATCACATAACCTCTGTGATCAAGCCGCGGCAATTGTTGCGAGCACAAACAACCAAAACAGTTCGTTACGCCTGGCACCCAAACTACATCCGAATCAGAAATGACATGCAAGTCCAAGGCAGCAACAGCCGAATCAGCAATGGACAGCAAGTCAAGGCAAGGACAAGTGGACAACCACTTATTATAATTAATCCTCCTTCCCTTCGCAGTGTTCTATCACGTCTAAAAGTGGTGTACTTAATTGGAATAACTTCGGAGCTTATGATCTCCGGCTTGAACCAAGTTTCTCTAAAGTCTATAATGTGAGATGCAAAGCAAAAGAACTTTCAGAAAACAGTTTGGGAAGTTCACTACGTAACCCTTTAGTATTCTGATAAGTAAGTGTTAGTAAAGACATAAAGATGGACAAACGTTGATAGTGGAGGAGTCATATCCGGCGAAACTCACGACCGTTATTAATAATCTTTTATTCAACCCAAGATTTAGAATAATTGAGACATAATTGTAAAAGACGATTTCGGTGTTATTCCTGGAGTCAGGAAATCGCGTCGATCTATTGATTCGTTGGTACGATCCCATAACCTCTGTGAGCTAGCCGCGGCAATTGTTGCGAGTACAAACAACCAAAACAGTTCGTTACACCAGGCGCCCAAACTACAGCCGAATCAGAAATGGGATGCAAGTCCAAGGCAGCAACAGCCGAATCAGCAATGGACAGCAAGTCAAGGCAAGGACAAGTGGACAACCACTTATTATAATTAATCCTCCTCCCCTTCGCAGTGTTCTATCACGTCTAGAAGTGGAGTACTTAATTGGAAAAACTTCGGAGCTTATGATCTCCGGCTTGAACCAAGTTTCTCTAAAGTCTATAATGTGAGATGCAAAGCAAAATAACTTTCAGAAAACAGTTTTGGAAGTTCACTACGTAACCCTTTAGTATTCTGATAAGTAAGTGTTAGTAAAGACATGAAGATGGACAAACGTTGATAGTGGAGGAGTCATCTCCGGCGAAACTCACGACCGTTATTTATAAACTTTTATTCAACCCAAGATTTAGAATAATTGAGACGTAATTGTAAAAGACGATTTCGGTGTTATTCCTGGGGTTAGAAAATCACGTCGATCTATTGATTCGGTGGGACGATCCCATAACCTCTGTGAGCTAGCCGCGGCAATTGTTGCGAGTACAAACAACCAAAACAGTTCGTTACACCTGGCGCCCAAACTACAGCCGAATCAGAAATGGGATGCAAGTCCAAGGCAGCAACAGCCGAATCAGCAATGGACAGCAAGTCAAGGCAAGGACAAGTGGACAACCACTTATTATAATTAATCCTCCTCCCCTTCGCAGTGTTCTATCACGTCTAAAAGTGTTGTACTTAATTGGAAAAACTTCGGAGCTTATGATCTCCGGCTTGAACCAAGTTTCTCTAAGGTCTATAATGTGAGATGCCAAGCAAAAAAACTTTCAGAATATAATTGGGAAGTTCACTACGTAACCCTTTGTATTCTGATAAGTAAGAGTTAGTAAAGACATAAAGATGGACAAACGTTGATAGTGGAGTAGTCATCTCCGGCGAAACTCATGACCGTTATTAATAAACTTTTATTCAATTCAAGATTTAGAATAATTGAGACATAATTGTAAAAGACGATTTCGGTGTTATTCCTGGGGTCAGGAAATCGCGTCGATCTATTGATTCGGTGGTACGATCCCATAACCTCTGTGAGCTAGCCGCGGCAATTGTTGCAAGTACAAACAACCAAAACAGTTCGTTACACCTGCCGCCCAAACTACAGCCGAATCAGAAATGGGATGCAAGTCCAAGGCAGCAACAGCCGAATCAGCAATGGACAGCAAGTCAAGGCAAGGACAAGTGGACAACCACTTATTATAATTAATCCTCCTCCCCTTCGCAGTGTTCTATCACGTCTAAAAGTGGTGTACTTAATTGGAAAAACTTCGGAGCTTATGATCTCCGGCTTGAACCAAGTTTCTCTAAGGTCTATAATGTGAGATGCAAAGCAAAAGAACTTTCAGAATATAATTGGGAAGTTCACTACGTAACCCTTTGTATTCTGATAAGTAAGTGTTAGTAAAGACATAAAGATGGACAAACGTTGATGGTGGAGGAGTCATCTCCGGCGAAACTCACGACCGTTATTAATAAACTTTTATTCAACCCAAGATTTAGAATAATTGTGACATAATTGTAAAAGACGATTTCGGTGTTATTCCTGGGGTTAGAAAATCACGTCGATCTATTGATTCGGTGGGACGATCCCATAACCTCTGTGAGCTAGCCGCGGCAATTGTTGCGAGTATAAACAACCAAAACAGAAATGGGATGCAAGTCCAAGGCAGCAACAGCCGAATCAGCAATGGACAGCAAGTCAAGGCAAGGACAAGTGGACAACCACTTATTATAATTAATCCTCCTCCCCTTCGCAGTGTTCGATCACGTCTAGAAGTGGAGTTCTTAATTGGAAAAGCTTCGGAGCTTATGATCTCCGGCTTGAACCAAGTTTCTCTAAAGTCTATAATGTGAGATGCAAAGCAAAAGAACTTTCAGAAAACAGTTTGGGAAGTTCACTACGTAACCCTTTAGTATTCTGATAAGTAAGTGTTAGTAAAGACATAAAGATGGACAAACGTTGATAGTGGAGGAGTCATATCCGGCGAAACTCACGACCGTTATTAATAAACTTTTATTTAACCCAAGATTTAGAATAATTGAGACATAATTGTAAAAGACGATTTCGGTGTTATTCCTGGGGTCAGGAAATCGCGTCGATCTATTGATTCGTTGGTACGATCCCACAACCTCTGTGACCTAGCCGCGGCAATTGTTGCAAGTACAAACAACCAAAACAGTTCGTTACACCTGGCGCCCAAACTACAGCCGAATCAGAAATGGGATGCAAGTCCAAGGCAGGAACAGCCGAATCAGCAATGGACAGCAAGTCAAGGCAAGGACAAGTGGACAACCACTTATTATAATTAATCCTCCTCCCTTTCGCAGTGTTCTATTACGTCTAAAAGTAGTGTACTTAATTGGAAAAACTTCGGAGCTTATGATCTCCGGCTTGAACCAAGTTTCTCTAAAGTTTATAATGTGAGATGCAAAGCAAAAGAACTTTCAGAATACAGTTTGGGAAGTTCACTACGTAACCCTTTAGTATTCTGATAAGTAAGTGTTAGTGAAGACATAAAGATGGACTAACGTTTATAGTGGAGAAGTCAACTCCGGAGAAACTCACGACAATTATTTATAAACTTGTATTCAACCCAAGATTTAGAATAAATGAGACATAATTGTAAAAGAAGATTTCGGTGTTATTCCTGGGGTCAGGAAATCGCGTCGATCTATTGATTCGGTGGTACGATCACATAACCTCTGTGATCAAGCCGCGGCAATTGTTGCGAGCACAAACAACCAAAACAGTTCGTTACGCCTGGCACCCAAACTACATCCGAATCAGAAATGAGATGCAAGTCCAAGGCAGCAACAGCCGAATCAGCAATGGACAGCAAGTCAAGGCAAGGACAAGTGGACAACCACTTATTATAATTAATCCTCCTCCCCTTCGCAGTGTTCGATCACGTCTAGAAGTGGAGTTCTTAATTGGAAAAGCTTCGGAGCTTATGATCTCCGGCTTGAACCAAGTTTCTCTAAAGTCTATAATGTGAGATGCAAAGAAAAGAACTTTCAGAAAACAGTTTGGGAAGTTCACTACGTAACCCTTTAGTATTCTGATAAGTAAGTGTTAGTAAAGACATAAAGATGGACAAACGTTGATAGTGGAGGAGTCATATCCGGCGAAACTCACGACCGTTATTAATAAACTTTTATTCAACCCAAGATTTAGAATAATTGTGACATAATTGTAAAAGACGATTTCGGTGTTATTCCTGGGGTTAGAAAATCACGTCGATCTATTGATTCGGTGGGACGATCCCATAACCTCTGTGAGCTAGCCGCGGCAATTGTTGCGAGTATAAACAACCAAAACAGAAATGGGATGCAAGTCCAAGGCAGCAACAGCCGAATCAGCAATGGACAGCAAGTCAAGGCAAGGACAAGTGGACAACCACTTATTATAATTAATCCTCCTCCCCTTCGCAGTGTTCGATCACGTCTAGAAGTGGAGTTCTTAATTGGAAAAGCTTCGGAGCTTATGATCTCCGGCTTGAACCAAGTTTCTCTAAAGTCTATAATGTGAGATGCAAAGCAAAAGAACTTTCAGAAAACAGTTTGGGAAGTTCACTACGTAACCCTTTAGTATTCTGATAAGTAAGTGTTAGTAAAGACATAAAGATGGACAAACGTTGATGGTGGAGGAGTCATCTCCGGCGAAACTCACGACCGTTATTAATAATCTTTTATTCAACCCAAGATTTAGAATAATTGAGACATAATTGTAAAAGACGATTTCGGTGTTATTCCTGGAGTCAGGAAATCGCGTCGATCTATTGATTCGTTGGTACGATCCCATAACCTCTGTGAGCTAGCCGCGGCAATTGTTGCGAGTACAAACAACCAAAACAGTTCGTTACACCAGGCGCCCAAACTACAGCCGAATCAGAAATGGGATGCAAGTCCAAGGCAGCAACAGCCGAATCAGCAATGGACAGCAAGTCAAGGCAAGGACAAGTGGACAACCACTTATTATAATTAATCCTCCTCCCCTTCGCAGTGTTCTATCACGTCTAGAAGTGGAGTACTTAATTGGAAAAACTTCGGAGCTTATGATCTCCGGCTTGAACCAAGTTTCTCTAAAGTCTATAATGTGAGATGCAAAGCAAAATAACTTTCAGAAAACAGTTTTGGAAGTTCACTACGTAACCCTTTAGTATTCTGATAAGTAAGTGTTAGTAAAGACATGAAGATGGACAAACGTTGATAGTGGAGGAGTCATCTCCGGCGAAACTCACGACCGTTATTTATAAACTTTTATTCAACCCAAGATTTAGAATAATTGAGACGTAATTGTAAAAGACGATTTCGGTGTTATTCCTGGGGTTAGAAAATCACGTCGATCTATTGATTCGGTGGGACGATCCCATAACCTCTGTGAGCTAGCCGCGGCAATTGTTGCGAGTACAAACAACCAAAACAGTTCGTTACACCTGGCGCCCAAACTACAGCCGAATCAGAAATGGGATGCAAGTCCAAGGCAGCAACAGCCGAATCAGCAATGGACAGCAAGTCAAGGCAAGGACAAGTGGACAACCACTTATTATAATTAATCCTCCTCCCCTTCGCAGTGTTCTATCACGTCTAAAAGTGTTGTACTTAATTGGAAAAACTTCGGAGCTTATGATCTCCGGCTTGAACCAAGTTTCTCTAAGGTCTATAATGTGAGATGCCAAGCAAAAAAACTTTCAGAATATAATTGGGAAGTTCACTACGTAACCCTTTGTATTCTGATAAGTAAGAGTTAGTAAAGACATAAAGATGGACAAACGTTGATAGTGGAGTAGTCATCTCCGGCGAAACTCATGACCGTTATTAATAAACTTTTATTCAATTCAAGATTTAGAATAATTGAGACATAATTGTAAAAGACGATTTCGGTGTTATTCCTGGGGTCAGGAAATCGCGTCGATCTATTGATTCGGTGGTACGATCCCATAACCTCTGTGAGCTAGCCGCGGCAATTGTTGCAAGTACAAACAACCAAAACAGTTCGTTACACCTGCCGCCCAAACTACAGCCGAATCAGAAATGGGATGCAAGTCCAAGGCAGCAACAGCCGAATCAGCAATGGACAGCAAGTCAAGGCAAGGACAAGTGGACAACCACTTATTATAATTAATCCTCCTCCCCTTCGCAGTGTTCTATCACGTCTAAAAGTGGTGTACTTAATTGGAAAAACTTCGGAGCTTATGATCTCCGGCTTGAACCAAGTTTCTCTAAGGTCTATAATGTGAGATGCAAAGCAAAAGAACTTTCAGAATATAATTGGGAAGTTCACTACGTAACCCTTTGTATTCTGATAAGTAAGTGTTAGTAAAGACATAAAGATGGACAAACGTTGATGGTGGAGGAGTCATCTCCGGCGAAACTCACGACCGTTATTAATAAACTTTTATTCAACCCAAGATTTAGAATAATTGTGACATAATTGTAAAAGACGATTTCGGTGTTATTCCTGGGGTTAGAAAATCACGTCGATCTATTGATTCGGTGGGACGATCCCATAACCTCTGTGAGCTAGCCGCGGCAATTGTTGCGAGTATAAACAACCAAAACAGAAATGGGATGCAAGTCCAAGGCAGCAACAGCCGAATCAGCAATGGACAGCAAGTCAAGGCAAGGACAAGTGGACAACCACTTATTATAATTAATCCTCCTCCCCTTCGCAGTGTTCGATCACGTCTAGAAGTGGAGTTCTTAATTGGAAAAGCTTCGGAGCTTATGATCTCCGGCTTGAACCAAGTTTCTCTAAAGTCTATAATGTGAGATGCAAAGCAAAAGAACTTTCAGAAAACAGTTTGGGAAGTTCACTACGTAACCCTTTAGTATTCTGATAAGTAAGTGTTAGTAAAGACATAAAGATGGACAAACGTTGATAGTGGAGGAGTCATATCCGGCGAAACTCACGACCGTTATTAATAAACTTTTATTTAACCCAAGATTTAGAATAATTGAGACATAATTGTAAAAGACGATTTCGGTGTTATTCCTGGGGTCAGGAAATCGCGTCGATCTATTGATTCGTTGGTACGATCCCACAACCTCTGTGACCTAGCCGCGGCAATTGTTGCAAGTACAAACAACCAAAACAGTTCGTTACACCTGGCGCCCAAACTACAGCCGAATCAGAAATGGGATGCAAGTCCAAGGCAGGAACAGCCGAATCAGCAATGGACAGCAAGTCAAGGCAAGGACAAGTGGACAACCACTTATTATAATTAATCCTCCTCCCTTTCGCAGTGTTCTATTACGTCTAAAAGTAGTGTACTTAATTGGAAAAACTTCGGAGCTTATGATCTCCGGCTTGAACCAAGTTTCTCTAAAGTTTATAATGTGAGATGCAAAGCAAAAGAACTTTCAGAATACAGTTTGGGAAGTTCACTACGTAACCCTTTAGTATTCTGATAAGTAAGTGTTAGTGAAGACATAAAGATGGACTAACGTTTATAGTGGAGAAGTCAACTCCGGAGAAACTCACGACAATTATTTATAAACTTGTATTCAACCCAAGATTTAGAATAAATGAGACATAATTGTAAAAGAAGATTTCGGTGTTATTCCTGGGGTCAGGAAATCGCGTCGATCTATTGATTCGGTGGTACGATCACATAACCTCTGTGATCAAGCCGCGGCAATTGTTGCGAGCACAAACAACCAAAACAGTTCGTTACGCCTGGCACCCAAACTACATCCGAATCAGAAATGAGATGCAAGTCCAAGGCAGCAACAGCCGAATCAGCAATGGACAGCAAGTCAAGGCAAGGACAAGTGGACAACCACTTATTATAATTAATCCTCCTTCCCTTCGCAGTGTTCTATCACGTCTAAAAGTGGTGTACTTAATTGGAAAAACTTCGGAGCTTATGATCTCCGGCTTGAACCAAGTTTCTCTAAAGTCTATAATGTGAGATGCAAAGCAAAAGAACTTTCAGAATATAATTGCGAAGTTCACTACGTAACCCTTTGTATTCTGATAAGTAAGTGTTAGTGAAGACATGAAGATGGACAAACGTTGACAGTGGAGAAGTCAACTCCGGAGAAACTCACAACAATTATTTATAATCTTGTATTCAACTCAAGATTTACAATAAATGAGACATAATTGTAAAAGAAGATTTCGGTGTTATTCCTGGGGTCAGGAAATCACGTCGACCTAATAATTCGGTGGTACTATCCCATAAACCCTGTGAGCTAGCCGCGGCAATTGTTGCGAGTACAAACAACCAAAACAGTTCGTTACACCTAGCGCCCAAACTACAGCCGAATCAGAAATGGGACGCAAGTCCAAGGCAGCAACAGCCGAATCAGCAATGGACAGCAAGTCAAGGCAAGGACAAGTGGACAACCACTTATTATAATTAATCCTTCTCCCCTTCGCGGTGTTATATCACGTCTAAAAGTGGTGTACTTAATTGGAAAAACTTCGGAGCTTAAGATCTCCGGCTTGAACAAATTTTCTCTAAAGTCTATAATGTGAGATGCAAAGAAAGAACTATCTGAATACAGTTTGGGAAGTTCACTACGTAACGCTTTAGTATTCTGATAAGTAAGTGTTAGTAAAGACATGAAGATGGACAAACGTTGATAGTGGAGGAGTCATATCCGGCGAAACTCACGACCGTTATTAATAAACTTTTATTCAACCCAAGATTTAGAATAATTGAGACATAATTGTAAAAGGCAATCCGATTTGGATAAATTTCAAAATTGTTGCTTAGCAAATGACCTAAAGCTTAATGGATCGAAATGTAAACTCATGTCATTTTATCGATCTAGCCCTCACCAGGCTACGTACTTTCTCTATGGGATTGCCTTAGAACGTTTAACTCAGGTTAACGATCTGGGAGTCCTATTAGATTTGAAACTTAAATTTACCGACCATATATCCACCATGGTTAATAAAGCTATGGGTGTGCTTGGTTTTATTAAAAGATGGTCAAAAGAATTCAACGACCCATACATTACTAAAGCTTTATACACATCATTGGTCCGTCCGATTCTTGAGTATGGATCGTGTGTCTGGAGTCCACAATACGGTGTGCACCAAGATCACATAGAATCCGTACAAAAAAACTTTCTTATTTTCGCACTTAGGGGACTAAATTGGAATGCAAGCCTTCACCTTCCCTCTTATCATAGTAGTCGTAGACTTTTATTAATCAACTTACCACCATTAACAAACCGTAGAACGATGCTGGGTGTCATGTTTCTATTTAATCTTATTAATGGTAATGTAGACAGCCAGCATTTATTAACACGCTTAAATTTTAACGTTCCTAGTAGAAGGACTCGAAACTTTCGTCCTCTACTCCTTAGCCATTGTAGCTCGACATATGCCCAACACGATCCGTTCAGGGTTTTATGTTCGGACTACAATGGTCTCCACCACGTTTTGTCCCTTTGCTCTACTAACAATCTTAAATCCATTATACTAAACACCTTATCTTTGCAACACTTTTCCTCGTGATTTCATACTCCTATTCCTCTCTTTTACTCTCTCGGATCTATCCCCGCGATTCGAGCCGTACGTTATGCGGCAGCGTCCCTCGGTCGGTTGGACGGGAGGTGGGCTGTACGTATGCAGTGGGAACCGCGCGAAAAAAGACGATTTCGGTGTTATTCCTGGAGACAGGAAATCGCGTCGATCTACTGGTTCGTTGGTACGATCCCATAACCTCTGTGAGCTAGCCGCGGCAATTGTTGCAAGTACAAACAACCAAAACAGTTCGTTACACCTGGCGCCCAAACTACAGCCGAATCAGAAATGGGATGCAAGTCCAAGGCAGCAACAGCCGAATCAGCCATTGCTGAGCAAGTCAAGGCAAGGACAAGTGGACAACCACTTATTACAATTACTCCTCCTCCCCTTCGCAGTGTTCTATCACGTCTAGAAGTGGAGTACTTAATTGGAAAAGCTTCGGAGCTTATGATCTCCGGCTTGAACCAAGTTTCTCTAAAGTCTATAATGTGAGATGCAAATCAAAAGATCTTTCAGAATAAAGTTGGGAAGTTCACTACGTAACCCTTTAGTATTCATGAAGTAAAGACATGAAGATGGACAAACGTTGATAGTGGAGGAGTCATCTCCGGCGAAACTCACGACCGTTATTAATAAACTTTTATTCAACCCAAGATTTAGAATAATTGAGACGTAATTGTAAAAGACGATTTCGGTGTTATTCCTGGGGTTAGAAAATCACGTCGATCTATTGATTCGGTGGGACGATCCCATAACCTCTGTGAGCTAGCCGCGGCAATTGTTGCGAGTACAAACAACCAAAACAGTTCGTTACACCTGGCGCCCAAACTACAGCCGAATCAGAAATGGGATGCAAGTCCAAGGCAGCAACAGCCGAATCAGCAATGGACAGCAAGTCAAGGCAAGGACAAGTGGACAACCACTTATTATAATTAATCCTCCTCCCTTCGCAGTGTTCTATCACGTCTAAAAGTGGTGTACTTAATTGGAAAAACTTCGGAGCTTATGATCTCCGGCTTGAACCAAGTTTCTCTAAGGTCTATAATGTGAGATGCAAAGCAAAAGAACTTTCAGAATATAATTGGGAAGTTCACTACGTAACCCTTTGTATTCTGATAAGTAAGTGTTAGTAAAGACATAAAGATGGACAAACGTTGATGGTGGAGGAGTCATCTCCGGCGAAACTCACGACCGTTATTAATAAACTTTTATTCAACCCAAGATTTAGAATAATTGTGACATAATTGTAAAAGACGATTTCGGTGTTATTCCTGGGGTTAGAAAATCACGTCGATCTATTGATTCGGTGGGACGATCCCATAACCTCTGTGAGCTAGCCGCGGCAATTGTTGCGAGTACAAACAACCAAAACAGAAATGGGATGCAAGTCCAAGGCAGCAACAGCCGAATCAGCAATGGACAGCAAGTCAAGGCAAGGACAAGTGGACAACCACTTATTATAATTAATCCTCCTCCCCTTCGCAGTGTTCGATCACGTCTAGAAGTGGAGTACTTAATTGGAAAAGCTTCGGAGCTTATGATCTCCGGCTTGAACCAAGTTTCTCTAAAGTCTATAATGTGAGATGCAAAGCAAAAGAACTTTCAGAAAACAGTTTGGGAAGTTCACTACGTAACCCTTTAGTATTCTGATAAGTAAGTGTTAGTAAAGACATAAAGATGGACAAACGTTGATAGTGGAGGAGTCATATCCGGCGAAACTCACGACCGTTATTAATAAACTTTTATTTAACCCAAGATTTAGAATAATTGAGACATAATTGTAAAAGACGATTTCGGTGTTATTCCTGGGGTCAGGAAATCGCGTCGATCTATTGATTCGTTGGTACGATCCCACAACCTCTGTGACCTAGCCGCGGCAATTGTTGCAAGTACAAACAACCAAAACAGTTCGTTACACCTGGCGCCCAAACTACAGCCGAATCAGAAATGGGATGCAAGTCCAAGGCAGGAACAGCCGAATCAGCAATGGACAGCAAGTCAAGGCAAGGACAAGTGGACAACCACTTATTATAATTAATCCTCCTCCCTTTCGCAATGTTCTATTACGTCTAAAAGTAGTGTACTTAATTGGAAAAACTTCGGAGCTTATGATCTCCGGCTTGAACCAAGTTTCTCTAAAGTTTATAATGTGAGATGCAAAGCAAAAGAACTTTCAGAATACAGTTTGGGAAGTTCACTACGTAACCCTTTAGTATTCTGATAAGTAAGTGTTAGTGAAGACATGAAGATGGACTAACGTTTATAGTGGAGAAGTCAACTCCGGAGAAACTCACGACAATTATTTATAAACTTGTATTCAACCCAAGATTTAGAATAAATGAGACATAATTATAAAAGAAGATTTCGGTGTTATTCCTGGGGTCAGGAAATCGCTTCGATCTATTGATTCGGTGGTACGATCACATAACCTCTGTGATCAAGCCGCGGCAATTGTTGCAAGTACAAACAACCAAAACAGTTCGTTACGCCTGGCACCCAAACTACATCCGAATCAGAAATGAGATGCAAGTCCAAGGCAGCAACAGCCGAATCAGCAATGGACAGCAAGTCAAGGCAAGGACAAGTGGACAACCACTTATTATAATTAATCCTCCTTCCCTTCGCAGTGTTCTATCACGTCTAAAAGTGGTGTACTTAATTGGAAAAACTTCGGAGCTTATGATCTCCGGCTTGAACCAAGTTTCTCTAAAGTCTATAATGTGAGATGCAAAGCAAAAGAACTTTCAGAATATAATTGCGAAGTTCACTACGTAACCCTTTGTATTCTGATAAGTAAGTGTTAGTGAAGACATGAAGATGGACAAACGTTGACAGTGGAGAAGTCAACTCCGGAGAAACTCACAACAATTATTTATAATCTTGTATTCAACTCAAGATTTACAATAAATGAGACATAATTGTAAAAGAAGATTTCGGTGTTATTCCTGGGGTCAGGAAATCACGTCGACCTAATAATTCGGTGGTACTATCCCATAAACCCTGTGAGCTAGCCGCGGCAATTGTTGCGAGTACAAACAACCAAAACAGTTCGTTACACCTAGCGCCCAAACTACAGCCGAATCAGAAATGGGACGCAAGTCCAAGGCAGCAACAGCCGAATCAGCAATGGACAGCAAGTCAAGGCAAGGACAAGTGGACAACCACTTATTATAATTAATCCTTCTCCCCTTCGCGGTGTTGTATCACGTCTAAAAGTGGTGTACTTAATTGGAAAAACTTCGGAGCTTAAGATCTCCGGCTTGAACAAATTTTCTCTAAAGTCTATAATGTGAGATGCAAAGAAAGAACTATCTGAATACAGTTTGGGAAGTTCACTACGTAACGCTTTAGTATTCTGATAAGTAAGTGTTAGTAAAGACATGAAGATGGACAAACGTTGATAGTGGAGGAGTCATATCCGGCGAAACTCACGACCGTTATTAATAAACTTTTATTCAACCCAAGATTTAGAATAATTGAGACATAATTGTAAAAGACAATCCGATTTGGATAAATTTCAAAATTGTTGCTTAGCAAATGACCTAAAGCTTAATGGATCGAAATGTAAACTCATGTCATTTTATCGATCTAGCCCTCACCAGGCTACGTACTTTCTCTATGGGATTGCCTTAGAACGTTTAACTCAGGTTAACGATCTGGGAGTCCTATTAGATTTGAAACTTAAATTTACCGACCATATATCCACCATGGTTAATAAAGCTATGGGTGTGCTTGGTTTTATTAAAAGATGGTCAAAAGAATTCAACGACCCATACATTACAAAAGCTTTATACACATCATTGGTCCGTCCGATTCTTGAGTATGGATCGTGTGTCTGGAGTCCACAATACGGTGTGCACCAAGATCACATAGAATCCGTACAAAAAAACTTTCTTATTTTCGCACTTAGGGGACTAAATTGGAATGCAAGCCTTCACCTTCCCTCCTATCATAGTAGTCGTAGACTTTTATTAATCAACTTACCACCATTAAGAAACCGTAGAACGATGCTGGGTGTCATGTTTCTATTTTATCTTATTAATGGTAATGTAGACAGCCAGCATTTATTAACACGCTTAAATTTCAACGTTCCTAGTAGAAGGACTCGAAACTTTCGTCCTCTACTCCTTAGCCATTGTAGCTCGACATATGCCCAACACGATCCGTTCAGGGTTTTATGTTCGGACTACAATGGTCTCCACCACGTTTTGTCCCTTTGCTCTACTAACAATCTTAAATCCATTATACTAAACACCTTATCTTTGCAACACTTTTCCTCGTGATTTCATACTCCTATTCCTCTCTTTTACTCTCTCGGATCTATCCCCGCGATTCGAGCCGTACGTTATGCGGCAGCGTCCCTCGGTCGGTTGGACGGGAGGTGGGCTGTACGTATGCAGTGGGAACCGCGCGAAAAAAGACGATTTCGGTGTTATTCCTGGAGACAGGAAATCGTGTCGATCTACTGGTTCGTTGGTACGATCCCATAACCTCTGTGAGCTAGCCGCGGCAATTGTTGCAAGTACAAACAACCAAAACAGTTCGTTACACCTGGCGCCCAAACTACAGCCGAATCAGAAATGGGATGCAAGTCCAAGGCAGCAACAGCCGAATCAGCAATGGACAGCAAGTCAAGGCAAGGACAAGTGGACAACCACTTATTATAATTACTCCTCCTCCCCTTCGCAGTGTTCTATCACGTCTAGAAGTGGAGTACTTAATTGAAAAGCTTCGGAGCTTATGATCTCCGGCTTGAACCAAGTTTCTCTAAAGTCTATAATGTGAGATGCAAAGCAAAAGAACTTTCAGAAAACAGTTTGGGAAGTTCACTACGTAACCCTTTGTATTCTGATAAGTAAGTGTTAGTAAAGACATAAAGATGGACAAACGTTGATAGTGGAGGAGTCATATCCGGCGAAACTCACGACCGTTATTAATAAACTTTTATTTAACCCAAGATTTAGAATAATTGAGACATAATTGTAAAAGACGATTTCGGTGTTATTCCTGGGGTCAGGAAATCGCGTCGATCTATTGATTCGGTGGTACGATCCCATAATCTCTGTGAGCTAGCCGCGGCAATTGTTGCAAGTACAAACAACCAAAACAGTTCGTTACACCTGGCGCCCAAACTACAGCCGAATCAGAAATGGGATGCGAGTCCAAGGCAGCAACAGCCGAATCAGCAATGGACAGCAAGTCAAGGCAAGGACAAGTGGACAACCACTTATTATAATTACTCCTCCTCCCCTTCGCAGTGTTCTATCACGTCTAGAAGTGGAGTACTTAATTGGAAAAGCTTCGGAGCTTATGATCTCCGGCTTGAACCAAGTTTCTCTAAAGTCTATAATGTGAGATGCAAAGCAAAAGAACTTTCAGAAAACAGTTTGGGAAGTTCACTACGTAACCCTTTGTATTCTGATAAGTAAGTGTTAGTAAAGACATAAAGATGGACAAACGTTGATAGTGGAGGAGTCATATCCGGCGAAACTCACGACCGTTATTAATAAACTTTTATTTAACCCAAGATTTAGAATAATTGAGACATAATTGTAAAAGACGATTTCGGTGTTATTCCTGGGGTCAGGAAATCGCGTCGATCTATTGATTCGGTGGTACGATCCCATAATCTCTGTGAGCTAGCCGCGGCAATTGTTGCAAGTACAAACAACCAAAACAGTTCGGTACACCTGGCGCCCAAACTACAGCCGAATCAGAAATGGGATGCAAGTCCAAGGCAGCAACAGCCGAATCAGCCATTGCTGAGCAAGTCAAGGCAAGGACAAGTGGACAACCACTTATTATAATTACTCCTCCTCCCCTTCGCAGTGTTCTATCACGTCTAGAAGTGGAGTACTTAATTGGAAAAGCTTCGGAGCTTATGATCTCCGGCTTGAACCAAGTTTCTCTAAAGTCTATAATATGAGATGCAAATCAAAAGATCTTTCAGAATAAAGTTGGGAAGTTCACTACGTAACCCTTTAGTATTCATGAAGTAAAGACATGAAGATGGACAAACGTTGATAGTGGAGGAGTCATCTCCGGCGAAACTCACGACCGTTATTAATAAACTTTTATTCAACCCAAGATTTAGAATAATTGAGACATAATTGTAAAAGACGATTTCGGTGTTATTCCTGGGGTTAGAAAATCACGTCGATCTATTGATTCGTTGGTACGATCCCATAACCTCTGTGAGCTAGCCGCGGCAATTGTTGCAAGTACAAACAACCAAAACAGTTCGTTACACCTGGCGCCCAAACTACAGCCGAATCAGAAATGGGATGCAAGTCCAAGGCAGCAACAGCCGAATCAGCAATGGACAGCAAGTCAAGGCAAGGACAAGTGGACAACCACTTATTATAATTAATCCTCCTCCCCTTCGCAGTGTTCTATCACGTCTAAAAGTGGTGTACTTAATTGGAAAAACTTCGGAGCTTATGATCTCCGTCTTGAACCAAGTTTCTCTAAAGTCTATAATGTGAGATGCAAAGCAAAAGAACTTTCAGAAAACAGTTTGGGAAGTTCACTACGTAACCCTTTGAATTCTGATAAGTAAGTGTTAGTAAAGACATAAAGATGGACAAACGTTGATAGTGGAGGAGTCATATCCGGCGAAACTCACGACCGTTATTAATAAACTTTTATTTAACCCAAGATTTAGAATAATTGAGACATAATTGTAAAAGACGATTTCGGTGTTATTCCTGGGGTCAGGAAATCGCGTCGATCTATTGATTCGGTGGTACGATCCCATAATCTCTGTGAGCTAGCCGCGGCAATTGTTGCAAGTACAAACAATCAAAACAGTTCGTTACACCTGGCGCCCAAACTACAGCCGAATCAGAAATGGGATGCAAGTCCAAGGCAGCAACAGCCGAATCAGCAATGGACAGCAAGTCAAGGCAAGGACAAGTGGACAACCACTTATTATAATTACTCCTCCTCCCCTTCGCAGTGTTCTATCACGTCTAGAAGTGGAGTACTTAATTGGAAAAGCTTCGGAGCTTATGATCTCCGGCTTGAACCAAGTTTCTCTAAAGTCTATAATGTGAGATGCAAAGCAAAAGAACTTTCAGAAAACAGTTTGGGAAGTTCACTACGTAACCCTTTAGTATTCTGATAAGTAAGTGTTAGTAAAGACATAAAGATGGACAAACGTTGATAGTGGAGGAGTCATATCCGGCGAAACTCACGGCCGTTATTAATAAACTTTTATTCAACCCAAGATTTAGAATAATTGAGACATAATTGTAAAAGACGATTTCGGTGTTATTCCTGGGGTTAGAAAATCACGTCGATCTATTGATTCGGTGGGACGATCCCATAACCTCTGTGAGCTAGCCGCGGCAATTGTTGCGAGTACAAACAACCAAAACAGTTCGTTACACCTGCCGCCCAAACTACAGCCGAATCAGAAATGGGATGCAAGTCCAAGGCAGCAACAGCCGAATCAGCAATGGACAGCAAGTCAAGGCAAGGACAAGTGGACAACCACTTATTATAATTAATCCTCCTCCCCTTCGCAGTGTTCTATCACGTCTAAAAGTGGTGTACTTAATTGGAAAAACTTCGGAGCTTATGATCTCAGGCTTGAACCAAGTTTCTCTAAAGTCTATAATGTGAGATGCAAAGCAAAAGAACTTTCAGAAAACAGTTTGGGAAGTTCACTACGTAACCATTTGTATTCTGATAAGTAAGTGTTAGTAAAGACATAAAGATGGACAAACGTTGATAGTGGAGGAGTCATATTCGGCGAAACTCACGACCGTTATTAATAAACTTTTATTTAACCCAAGATTTAGAATAATTGAGACATAATTGTAAAAGACGATTTCGGTGTTATTCCTGGGGTCAGGAAATCGCGTCGATCTATTGATTCGGTGGTACGATCCCATAATCTCTGTGAGCTAGCCGCGGCAATTGTTGCAAGTACAAACAACCAAAACAGTTCGTTACACCTGGCGCCCAAACTACAGCCGAATCAGAAATGGGATGCAAGTCCAAGGCAGCAACAGCCGAATCAGCCATTGCTGAGCAAGTCAAGGCAAGGACAAGTGGACAACCACTTATTATAGTTACTCCTCCTCCCCTTCGCAGTGTTCTATCACGTCTAGAAGTGGAGTACTTAATTGGAAAAGCTTCGGAGCTTATGATCTCCGGCTTGAACCAAGTTTCTCTAAAGTCTATAATGTGAGATGCAAATCAAAAGATCTTTCAGAATAAAGATGGGAAGTTCACTACGTAACCCTTTAGTATTCATGAAGTAAAGACATGAAGATGGACAAACGTTGATAGTGGAGGAGTCATCTCCGGCGAAACTCACGGCCGTTATTAATAAACTTTTATTCAACCCAAGATTTAGAATAATTGAGACATAATTGTAAAAGACGATTTCGGTGTTATTCCTGGGGTTAGAAAATCACGTCGATCTATTGATTCGGTGGGACGATCCCATAACCTCTGTGAGCTAGCCGCGGCAATTGTTGCGAGTACAAACAACCAAAACAGTTCGTTACACCTGCCGCCCAAACTACAGCCGAATCAGAAATGGGATGCAAGTCCAAGGCAGCAACAGCCGAATCAGCAATGGACAGCAAGTCAAGGCAAGGACAAGTGGACAACCACTTATTATAATTAATCCTCCTCCCCTTCGCAGTGTTCTATCACGTCTAAAAGTGGTGTACTTAATTGGAAAAACTTCGGAGCTTATGATCTCCGGCTTGAACCAAGTTTCTCTAAAGTCTATAATGTGAGATGCAAAGCAAAAGAACTTTCAGAAAACAGTTTGGGAAGTTCACTACGTAACCCTTTGTATTCTGATAAGTAAGTGTTAGTAAAGACATAAAGATGGACAAACGTTGATAGTGGAGGAGTCATATCCGGCGAAACTCACGACCGTTATTAATAAACTTTTATTTAACCCAAGATTTAGAATAATTGAGACATAATTGTAAA
Organism: Drosophila atripex; assembly: GCA_035045925.1. Lineage (NCBI taxonomy): Eukaryota > Metazoa > Arthropoda > Insecta > Diptera > Drosophilidae > Drosophila > Drosophila atripex. The sequence goes on from JAWNOP010000052.1 coordinate 21,864,052, forward strand.
AGACGATTTCGGTGTTATTCCTGGGGTTAGGAAATCGCGTCGATCTATTGATTCGGTGGTACGATCCCATAATCTCTGTGAGCTAGCCGCGGCAATTGTTGCAAGTACAAACAACCAAAACAGTTCGTTACACCTGGCGCCCAAACTACAGCCGAATCAGAAATGGGATGCAAGTCCAAGGCAGCAACAGCCGAATCAGCCATTGCTGAGCAAGTCAAGGCAAGGACAAGTGGACAACCACTTATTATAGTTACTCCTCCTCCCCTTCGCAGTGTTCTACGTCTAGAAGTGGAGTACTTAATTGGAAAAGCTTCGGAGCTTATGATCTCCGGCTTGAACCAAGTTTCTCTAAAGTCTATAATGTGAGATGCAAATCAAAAGATCTTTCAGAATAAAGTTGGGAAGTTCACTACGTAACCCTTTAGTATTCATGAAGTAAAGACATGAAGATGGACAAACGTTGATAGTGGAGGAGTCATCTCCGGCGAAACTCACGACCGTTATTAATAAACTTTTATTCAACCCAAGATTTAGAATAATTGAGACATAATTGTAAAAGACGATTTCGGTGTTATTCCTGGGGTCAGGAAATCGCGTCGATCTATTGATTCGGTGGTACGATCCCATAATCTCTGTGAGCTAGCCGCGGCAATTGTTGCAAGTACAAACAACCAAAACAGTTCGTTACACCTGGCGCCCAAACTACAGCCGAATCAGAAATGGGATGCAAGTCCAAGGCAGCAACAGCCGAATCAGCAATGGACAGCAAGTCAAGGCAAGGACAAGTGGACAACCACTTATTATAATTAATCCTCCTCCCCTTCGCAGTGTTCTATCACGTCTAAAAGTGGTGTACTTAATTGGAAAAACTTCGGAGCTTAAGATCTCCGGCTTGAACAAATTTTCTCTAAAGTCTATAATGTGAGACGCAAAGAAAGAACTATCAGAATACAGTTTGCGAAGTTCACTACGTAACCCTTTAGTATTCATGAAGTAAAGACATAAAGATGGACAAACGTTGATAGTGGAAGAGTCATCTCCGGCGAAACTCACGGCCGTTATTAATAAACTTTTATTCAACCCAAGATTTAGAATAATTGAGACATAATTGTAAAAGACGATTTCGGTGTTATTCCTGGGGTTAGAAAATCACGTCGATCTATTGATTCGGTGGGACGATCCCATAACCTCTGTGAGCTAGCCGCGGCAATTGTTGCGAGTACAAACAACCAAAACAGTTCGTTACACCTGCCGCCCAAACTACAGCCGAATCAGAAATGGGATGCAAGTCCAAGGCAGCAACAGCCGAATCAGCAATGGACAGCAAGTCAAGGCAAGGACAAGTGGACAACCACTTATTATAATTACTCCTCCTCCCCTTCGCAGTGTTCTATCACGTCTAGAAGTGGAGTACTTAATTGGAAAAGCTTCGGGGCTTATGATCTCCGGCTTGAACCAAGTTTCTCTAAAGTCTATAATGTGAGATGCAAAGCAAAAGAACTTTCAGAAAACAGTTTGGGAAGTTCACTACGTAACCCTTTAGTATTCTGATAAGTAAGTTTTAGTAAAGACATGAAGATGGACAAACGTTGATAGTGGAGGAGTCATCTCCGGCGAAACTCACGACCGTTATTAATAAACTTTTATTCAACCCAAGATTTAGAATAATTGAGACATAATTGTAAAAGACGATTTCGGTGTTATTCCTGGGGTCAGGAAATCGCGTCGATCTATTGATTCGGTGGTACGATCCCATAATCTCTGTGAGCTAGCCGCGGCAATTGTTGCAAGTACAAACAACCAAAACAGTTCGTTACACCTGGCGCCCAAACTACAGCCGAATCAGAAATGGGATGCAAGTCCAAGGCAGCAACAGCCGAATCAGCCATTGCTGAGCAAGTCAAGGCAAGGACAAGTGGACAACCACTTATTATAATTACTCCTCCTTCCCTTCGCAGTGTTCTATCACGTCTAGAAGTGGAGTACTTAATTGGAAAAGCTTCGGAGCTTATGATCTCCGGCTTGAACCAAGTTTCTCTAAAGTCTATAATGTGAGATGCAAATCAAAAGATCTTTCAGAATAAAGTTGGGAAGTTCACTACGTAACCCTTTAGTATTCATGAAGTAAAGACATGAAGATGGACAAACGTTGATAGTGGAGGAGTCATCTCCGGCGAAACTCACGACCGTTATTAATAAACTTTTATTCAACCCAAGATTTAGAATCATTGAGACATAATTGTAAAAGACGATTTCGGTGTTATTCCTGGGGTTAGGAAATCACGTCGATCTATTGATTCGGTGAAACGATCCCATAACCTCTGTGAGCTAGCCGCGGCAATTGTTGCGAGTACAAACAACAAAAACAGTTCGTTACACCTGGCGCCCAAACTACAGCCGAATCATAAATGGGATGCAAGTCCAAGGCAGCAACAGCCGAATCAGCAATGGACAGCAAGTCAAGGCAAGGACAAGTGGAAAACCACTTATTATAATTAATCCTCCTCCCCTTCGCAGTGTTCTATCACGTCTAAAAGTGGTGTACTTAATTGGAAAAACTTCGGAGCTTATGATCTCCGGCTTGAACCAAGTTTCTCTAAAGTCTATAATGTGAGATGCAAAGCAAAAGAGCTTTCAGAATATAATTGGGAAGTTCACTACGTAACCCTTTGTATTCTGATAAGTAAGTGTTAGTAAAGACATGAAGATGGACAAACGTTGATAGTGGAGGAGTCATATCCGGCGAAACTCACGACCGTTATTAATAAACTTTTATTTAACCCAAGATTTAGAATAATTGAGACATAATTGTAAAAGACGATTTCGGTGTTATTCCTGGGGTCAGGAAATCGCGTCGATCTATTGATTCGGTGGTACGATCCCATAATCTCTGTGAGCTAGCCGCGGCAATTGTTGCAAGTACAAACAACCAAAACAGTTCGTTACACCTGGCGCCCAAACTACAGCCGAATCAGAAATGGGATGCAAGTCCAAGGCAGCAACAGCCGAATCAGCCATTGCTGAGCAAGTCAAGGCAAGGACAAGTGGACAACCACTTATTATAATTACTCCTCCTTCCCTTCGCAGTGTTCTATCACGTCTAGAAGTGGAGTACTTAATTGGAAAAGCTTCGGAGCTTATGATCTCCGGCTTGAACCAAGTTTCTCTAAAGTCTATAATGTGAGATGCAAATCAAAAGATCTTTCAGAATAAAGTTGGGAAGTTCACTACGTAACCCTTTAGTATTCATGAAGTAAAGACATGAAGATGGACAAACGTTGATAGTGGAGGAGTCATCTCCGGCGAAACTCACGACCGTTATTAATAATCTTTTATTCAACCCAAGATTTAGAATAATTGAGACATAATTGTAAAAGACGATTTCGGTGTTATTCCTGGGGTTAGGAAATCACGTCGATCTATTGATTCGGTGGTACGATCCCATAACCTCTGTGAGCTAGCCGCGGCAATTGTTGCGAGTACAAACAACCAAAACAGTTCGTTACACCTGGCGCCCAAACTACAGCCGAATCAGAAATGGGATGCAAGTCCAAGGCAGCAACAGCCGAATCAGCAATGGACAGCAAGTCAAGGCAAGGACAAGTGGACAACCACTTATTATAATTAATCCTCCTCCCCTTCGCAGTGTTCTATCACGTCTAAAAGTGGTGTACTTAATTGGAAAAACTTCGGAGCTTATGATCTCCGGCTTGAACCAAGTTTCTCTAAAGTCTATAATGTGAGATGCAAAGCAAAAGAGCTTTCAGAATATAATTGGGAAGTTCACTACGTAACCCTTTGTATTCTAATAAGTAAGTGTTAGTAAAGACATAAAGATGGACAATCGTTGATAGTGGAGGAGTCATCTCCGGTGAAACTCACGACCGTTATTAATAAACTTTTAATCAACCCAAGATTTAGAATAATTGAGACATAATTGTAAAAGACGATTTCGGTGTTATTCCTGGGGTCAGGAAATCGCGTCGATCTATTGATTCGGTGGTACAATCCCATAACCTCTGTGAGCTAGCCGCGGCAATTGTTGCAAGTACAAACAACCAAAACAGTTCGTTACACCTGGCGCCCAAACCACAGCCGAATCAGAAATGAGATGCAAGTCCAAGGCAGCAACAGCCGAATCAGCAATGGACAGAAAGTCAAGGCAAGGACAAGTGGACAACCACTTATTATAATTAATCCTCCTTCCCTTCGCAGTGTTTTATCACGTCTAAAAGTGGTGTACTTAATTGGAAAAACTTCGGAGCTTATGATCTCCGGCTTGAACCAAGTTTCTCTAAAGTCTATAATGTGAGATGCAAAGCAAAAGAACTTTCAGAAAACAGTTTGGGAAGTTCACTACGTAACCCTTTAGTATTCTGATAAGTAAGTGTTAGTAAAGACATGAAGATGGACAAACGTTGATAGTGGAGGAGTCATATCCGGCGAAACTCACGACCGTTATTAATAAACTTTTATTTAACCCAAGATTTAGAATAATTGAGACATAATTGTAAAAGACGATTTCGGTGTTATTCCTGGGGTCAGGAAATCGCGTCGATCTATTGATTCGGTGGTACGATCCCATAATCTCTGTGAGCTAGCCGCGGCAATTGTTGCAAGTACAAACAACCAAAACAGTTCGTTACACCTGGCGCCCAAACTACAGCCGAATCAGAAATGGGATGCAAGTCCAAGGCAGCAACAGCCGAATCAGCCATTGCTGAGCAAGTCAAGGCAAGGACAAGTGGACAACCACTTATTATAATTACTCCTCCTCCCCTTCGCAGTGTTCTATCACGTCTAGAAGTGGAGTACTTAATTGGAAAAGCTTCGGAGCTTATGATCTCCGGCTTGAACCAAGTTTCTCTAAAGTCTATAATGTGAGATGCAAATCAAAAGATCTTTCAGAATAAAGTTGGGAAGTTCACTACGTAACCCTTTAGTATTCATGAAGTAAAGACATGAAGATGGACAAACGTTGATAGTGGAGGAGTCATCTCCGGCGAAACTCACGACCGTTATTAATAAACTTTTATTCAACCCAAGATTTAGAATAATTGAGACATAATTGTAAAAGACGATTTCGGTGTTATTCCTGGGGTTAGGAAATCGCGTCGATCTATTGCTTCGGTGGTACGATCCCATAACCTCTGTGAGCTAGCCGCGGCAATTGTTGCGAGTACAAACAACCAAAACAGTTCGTTACACCTGGCGCCCAAACTACAGCCGAATCATAAATGGGATGCAAGTCCAAGGCAGCAACAGCCGAATCAGCAATGGACAGCAAGTCAAGGCAAGGACAAGTGGACAACCACTTATTATAATTAATCCTCCTCCCCTTCGCAGTGTTCTATCACGTCTAAAAGTGGTGTACTTAATTGGAAAAACTTCGGAGCTTATGATCTCCGGCTTGAACCAAGTTCCTCTAAAGTCTATAATGTGAGATGCAAAGCAAAAGAGTTTTCAGAATATAATTGGGAAGTTCACTACGTAATCCTTTGTATTCTGATAAGTAAGTGTTAGTAAAGACATAAAGATGGACAAACGTTGATAGTGGAGGAGTCATCTCCGGCGAAACTCACGACCGTTATTAATAAACTTTTATTTAACCCAAGATTTAGAATAATTGAGACATAATTGTAAAAGACGATTTCGGTGTTATTCCTGGGGTCAGGAAATCGCGTCGATCTATTGATTCGGTGGTACGATCCCATAATCTCTGTGAGCTAGCCGCGGCAATTGTTGCAAGTACAAACAACCAAAACAGTTCGTTACACCTGGCGCCCAAACTACAGCCGAATCAGAAATGGGATGCAAGTCCAAGGCAGCAACAGCCGAATCAGCCATTGCTGAGCAAGTCAAGGCAAGGACAAGTGGACAACCACTTATTATAATTACTCCTCCTCCCCTTCGCAGTGTTCTATCAGTGTTCTATCTAGAAGTGGAGTACTTAATTGGAAAAGCTTCGGAGCTTATGATCTCCGGCTTGAACCAAGTTTCTCTAAAGTCTATAATGTGAGATGCAAATCAAAAGATCTTTCAGAATAAAGTTGGGAAGTTCACTACGTAACCCTTTAGTTTTCATGAAGTAAAGACATGAAGATGGACAAACGTTGATAGTGGAGGAGTCATCTCCGGCGAAACTCACGACCGTTATTAATAAACTTTTATTCAACCCAAGATTTAGAATAATTGAGACATAATTGTAAAAGACGATTTCGGTGTTATTCCTGGGGTTAGGAAATCACGTCGATCTATTGATTCGGTGGTACGATCCCATAACCTCTGTGAGCTAGCCGCGGCAATTGTTGCGAGTACAAACAACCAAAACAGTTCGTTACACCTGGCGCCCAAACTACAGCCGAATCATAAATGGGATGCAAGTCCAAGGCAGCAACAGCCGAATCAGCAATGGACAGCAAGTCAAGGCAAGGACAATTGGACAACCACTTATTATAATTAATCCTCCTCCCCTTCGCAGTGTTTTATCACGTCTAAAAGTGGTGTACTTAATTGGAAAAACTTCGGAGCTTATGATCTCCGGCTTGAACCAAGTTTCTCTAAAGTCTATAATGTGAGATGCAAAGCAAAAGAACTTTCAGAAAACAGTTTGGGAAGTTCACTACGTAACCCTTTAGTATTCTGATAAGTAAGTGTTAGTAAAGACATAAAGATGGACAAACGTTGATAGTGGAGGAGTCATATCCGGCGAAACTCACGACCGTTATTAATAAACTTTTATTTAACCCAAGATTTAGAATAATTGAGACATAATTGTAAAAGACGATTTCGGTGTTATTCCTGGGGTCAGGAAATCGCGTCGATCTATTGATTCGGTGGTACGATCCCATAATCTCTGTGAGCTAGCCGCGGCAATTGTTGCAAGTACAAACAACCAAAACAGTTCGTTACACCTGGCGCCAAAACTACAGCCGAATCAGAAATGGGATGCAAGTCTAAGGCAGCAACAGCCGAATCAGCAATGGACAGCAAGTCAAGGCAAGGACAAGTGGACAACCACTTATTATAATTACTCCTCCTCCCCTTCGCAGTGTTCTATCACGTCTAGAAGTGGAGTACTTAATTGGAAAAGCTTCGGAGCTTATGATCTCCGGCTTGAACCAAGTTTCTCTGAAGTCTATAATGTGAGATGCAAATCAAAAGATCTTTCAGAATAAAGTTGGGAAGTTCACTACGTAACCCTTTAGTATTCATGAAGTAAAGACATGAAGATGGACAAACGTTGATAGTGGAGGAGTCATCTCCGGCGAAACTCACGACCGTTATTAATAAACTTTTATTTAACCCAAGATTTAGAATAATTGAGACATAATTGTAAAAGACGATTTCGGTGTTATTCCTGGGGTCAGGAAATCGCGTCGATCTATTGATTCGGTGGTACGATCCCATAATCTCTGTGAGCTAGCCGCGGCAATTGTTGCAAGTACAAACAACCAAAACAGTTCGTTACACCTGGCGCCCAAACTACAGCCGAATCAGAAATGGGATGCAAGTCCAAGGCAGCAACAGCCGAATCAGTAATGGACAGCAAGTCAAGGCAAGGACAAGTGGACAAACACTTATTATAATTAAGCCTCCTCCCCTTCGTAGTGTTCTATCACGTCTAGAAGTGGTGTACTTAATTGGAAAAACTTGGAGCTTATGATCTCCGGCTTGACCCAAGTTTCTCTAAAGTTTATAATGTGAGATGCAAAGCAAAAGAACTTTCAGAATACAGTTTGGGAAGTTCACTACGTAACCCTTAGTATTCTGATAAGTAAGTGTTAGTGAAGACGTGACGATGGACTAACGTTTATAGAGGAGAAGTCAACTCCGGAGAAACTCACGACAAATTTTTATAAACTTGTATTCAACTCAAGATTTAGAATAAATGAGACATAATTGTAAAAGAAGATTTCGGTGTTATTCCTGGGGTCAGGAAATCACGTCGACCTAATAATTCGAGGTTACTATCCCATAACCCCTGTGAGCTAGCCGCGGCAATTGTTGCGAGTACAAACAACCAAAACAGTTCGTTACACCTGGCGCCCAAACTACAGCCGAATCAGAAATGGGACGCAAGTCCAAGGCAGCCACAGCCGAATCAGCAATGGACAGCAAGTCAAGGCAAGGACAAGTGGACAACCACTTATTATAATTACTCCTCCTCCCCTTCGCAGTGTTCTATCACGTCTAGAAGTGGAGTACTTAATTGGAAAAGCTTCGGAGCTTATGATCTCCGGCTTGAACCAAGTTTCTCTAAAGTCTATAATGTGAGATGCAAAGAAAGTACTATCAGAATACAGTTTGGGAAGTTCACTACGTAACCCTTTAGTATTCATGAAGTAAAGACATGAAGATGGACAAACGTTGATAGTAGAGGAGTCATCTCCGGCGAAACTCACGACCGTTATTAATAAACTTTTAATCAACCCAAGATTTAGAATAATTGAGACATAATTGTAAAAGACGATTTCGGTGTTATTCCTGGGGTCAGGAAATCGCGTCGATCTATTGATTCGGTGGTACAATCCCATAACCTCTGTGAGCTAGCCGCGGCAATTGTTGCGAGTACAAACAACCAAAACAGTTCGTTACACCTGGCGCCCAAACTACAGCCGAATCAGAAATGGGATGCAAGTCCAAGGCAGCAACAGCCGAATCAGCAATGGACAGCAAGTCAAGGCAAGGACAAGTGGACAACCACTTATTATAATTAATCCTCCTCCCTTCGCAGTGTTCTATCACGTCTAAAAGTGGTGTACTTAATTGGAAAAACTTCGGAGCTTAAGATCTCCGGCTTGAACAAATTTTCTCTAAAGTCTATAATGTGAGATGCAAAGAAAGAACTATCAGAATACAGTTTGGGAAGTTCACTACGTAACCCTTTAGTATTCATGAAGTAAAGACATGAAGATGGACAAACGTTGATAGTGGAGGAGTCATCTCCGGCGAAACTCACCACAGTTATTAATAAACTTTTATTCAACCCAAGATTTAGAATAATTGAGACATAATTGTAAAAGACGATTTCGGTGTTATTCCTGGGGTCAGGAAATCACGTCGATCTATAGATTCGGTGGTACGATCCCATAACCTCTGTGAGCTAGCCGCGGCAATTGTTGCGAGTACAAACAACCAAAACAGTTCGTTACACCTGGCGCCCAAACTACAGCCGAATCAGAAATGGGATGCAAGTCCAAGGCAGCAACAGCCGAATCAGCAATGGACAGCAAGTCAAGGCAAGGACAAGTGGACAACCACTTATTATAATTACTCCTCCTCCCCTTCGCAGTGTTCTATCACGTCTAGAAGTGGAGTACTTAATTGGAAAAGCTTCGGAGCTTATGATCTCCGGCTTGAACCAAGTTTCTCTAAAGTCTATAATGTGAGATGCAAATCAAAAGATCTTTCAGAATAAAGTTGGGAAGTTCACTACGTAACCCTTTAGTATTCATGAAGTAAAGACATGAAGATGGACAAACGTTGATAGTGGAGGAGTCATCTCCGGCGAAACTCACGACAGTTATTAATAAACTTTTATTCAACCCAAGATTTAGAATAATTGAGACATAATTGTAAAAGACGATTTCGGTGTTATTCCTGGGGTCAGGAAATCACGTCGATCTATAGATTCGGTGGTACGATCCCATAACCTCTGTGAGCTAGCCGCGGCAATTGTTGCGAGTACAAACAACCAAAACAGTTCGTTACACCTGGCGCCCAAACTACAGCCGAATCAGAAATGGGATGCAAGTCCAAGGCAGCAACAGCCGAATCAGTAATGGACAGCAAGTCAAGGCAAGGACAAGTGGACAAACACTTATTATAATTAAGCCTCCTCCCCTTCGTAGTGTTCTATCACGTCTAGAAGTGGTGTACTTAATTGGAAAAACTTAGAGCTTATGATCTCCGGCTTGAACCAAGTTTCTCTAAAGTCTATAATGTGAGATGCAAAGAATGAACTATCAGAATACAGTTTGGGAAGTTCACTACGTAACCCTTTAGTATTCATGAAGTAAAGACATGAAGATGGACAAACGTTGATAGTGGAGGAGTCATCTCCGGCGAAACTCACGACCGTTATTAATAAACTTTTAATCAACCCAAGATTTAGAATAATTGAGACATAATTGTAAAAGACGATTTCGGTGTTATTCCTGGGGTCAGGAAATCGCGTCGATCTATTGATTCGGTGGTACAATCCCATAACCTCTGTGAGCTAGCCGCGGCAATTGTTGCGAGTACAAACAACCAAAACAGTTCGTTACACCTGGCGCCCAAACTACAGCCGAATCAGAAATGGGATGCAAGTCCAAGGCAGCAACAGCCGAATCAGCAATGGACAGCAAGTCAAGGCAAGGACAAGTGGACAACCACTTATTATAATTAATCCTCCTCCCCTTCGCAGTGTTCTATCACGTCTAAAAGTGGTGTACTTAATTGGAAAAACTTCGGAGCTTAAGATCTCCGGCTTGAACAAATTTTCTCTAAAGTCTATAATGTGAGATGCAAAGAAAGAACTATCAGAATACAGTTTGGGAAGTTCACTACGTAACCCTTTAGTATTCATGAAGTAAAGACATGAAGATGGACAAACGTTGATAGTGGAGGAGTCATCTCCGGCGAAACTCACCACAGTTATTAATAAACTTTTATTCAACCCAAGATTTAGAATAATTGAGACATAATTGTAAAAGACGATTTCGGTGTTATTCCTGGGGTCAGGAAATCACGTCGATCTATAGATTCGGTGGTACGATCCCATAACCTCTGTGAGCTAGCCGCGGCAATTGTTGCGAGTACAAACAACCAAAACAGTTCGTTACACCTGGCGCCCAAACTACAGCCGAATCAGAAATGGGATGCAAGTCCAAGGCAGCAACAGCCGAATCAGCAATGGACAGCAAGTCAAGGCAAGGACAATTGGACAACCACTTATTATAATTAATCCTCCTCCCCTTCGCAGTGTTTTATCACGTCTAAAAGTGGTGTACTTAATTGGAAAAACTTCGGAGCTTATGATCTCCGGCTTGAACCAAGTTTCTCTAAAGTCTATAATGTGAGATGCAAAGCAAAAGAACTTTGAGAAAACAGTTTGGGAAGTTCACTACGTAACCCTTTAGTATTCTGATAAGTAAGTGTTAGTAAAGACATAAAGATGGACAAACGTTGATAGTGGAGGAGTCATATCCGGCGAAACTCACGACCGTTATTAATAAACTTTTATTTAACCCAAGATTTAGAATAATTGAGACATAATTGTAAAAGACGATTTCGGTGTTATTCCTGGGGTCAGGAAATCGCGTCGATCTATTGATTCGGTGGTACGATCCCATAATCTCTGTGAGCTAGCCGCGGCAATTGTTGCAAGTACAAACAACCAAAACAGTTCGTTACACCTGGCGCCAAAACTACAGCCGAATCAGAAATGGGATGCAAGTCTAAGGCAGCAACAGCCGAATCAGCAATGGACAGCAAGTCAAGGCAAGGACAAGTGGACAACCACTTATTATAATTACTCCTCCTCCCCTTCGCAGTGTTCTATCACGTCTAGAAGTGGAGTACTTAATTGGAAAAGCTTCGGAGCTTATGATCTCCGGCTTGAACCAAGTTTCTCTGAAGTCTATAATGTGAGATGCAAATCAAAAGATCTTTCAGAATAAAGTTGGGAAGTTCACTACGTAACCCTTTAGTATTCATGAAGTAAAGACATGAAGATGGACAAACGTTGATAGTGGAGGAGTCATCTCCGGCGAAACTCACGACCGTTATTAATAAACTTTTATTCAACCCAAGATTTAGAATAATTGAGACATAATTGTAAAAGACGATTTCGGTGTTATTCCTGGGGTTAGGAAATCACGTCGATCTATTGATTCGGTGGTACGATCCCATAACCTCTGTGAGCTAGCCGCGGCAATTGTTGCGAGTACAAACAACCAAAACAGTTCGTTACACCTGGCGCCCAAACTACAGCCGAATCAGAAATGGGATGCAAGTCCAAGGCAGCAACAGCCGAATCAGCAATGGACAGCAAGTCAAGGCAAGGACAAGTGGACAACCACTTATTATAATTAATCCTCCTCCCCTTCGCAGTGTTCTATCACGTCTAAAAGTGGTGTACTTAATTGGAAAAACTTCGGAGCTTAAGATCTCCGGCTTGAACAAATTTTCTCTAAAGTCTATAATGTGAGATGCAAAGAAAGAACTATCAGAATACAGTTTGGGAAGTTCACTACGTAACCCTTTAGTATTCATGAAGTAAAGACATGAAGATGGACAAACGTTGATAGTGGAGGAGTCATCTCCGGCGAAACTCACGACAGTTATTAATAAACTTTTATTCAACCCAAGATTTAGAATAATTGAGACATAATTGTAAAAGACGATTTCGGTGTTATTCCTGGGGTCAGGAAATCACGTCGATCTATAGATTCGGTGGTACGATCCCATAACCTCTGTGAGCTAGCCGCGGCAATTGTTGCGAGTACAAACAACCAAAACAGTTCGTTACACCTGGCGCCCAAACTACAGCCGAATCAGAAATGGGATGCAAGTCCAAGGCAGCAACAGCCGAATCAGTAATGGACAGCAAGTCAAGGCAAGGACAAGTGGACAAACACTTATTATAATTAAGCCTCCTCCCCTTCGTAGTGTTCTATCACGTCTAGAAGTGGTGTACTTAATTGGAAAAACTTGGAGCTTATGATCTCCGGCTTGACCCAAGTTTCTCTAAAGTTTATAATGTGAGATGCAAAGCAAAAGAACTTTCAGAATACAGTTTGGGAAGTTCACTACGTAACCCTTTAGTATTCTGATAAGTAAGTGTTAGTGAAGACGTGACGATGGACTAACGTTTATAGAGGAGAAGTCAACTCCGGAGAAACTCACGACAAATTTTTATAAACTTGTATTCAACTCAAGATTTAGAATAAATGAGACATAATTGTAAAAGAAGATTTCGGTGTTATTCCTGGGGTCAGGAAATCACGTCGACCTAATAATTCGAGGTTACTATCCCATAACCCCTGTGAGCTAGCCGCGGCAATTGTTGCGAGTACAAACAACCAAAACAGTTCGTTACACCTGGCGCCCAAACTACAGCCGAATCAGAAATGGGACGCAAGTCCAAGGCAGCCACAGCCGAATCAGCAATGGACAGCAAGTCAAGGCAAGGACAAGTGGACAACCACTTATTATAATTACTCCTCCTCCCCTTCGCAGTGTTCTATCACGTCTAGAAGTGGAGTACTTAATTGGAAAAGCTTCGGAGCTTATGATCTCCGGCTTGAACCAAGTTTCTCTAAAGTCTATAATGTGAGATGCAAAGAAAGAACTATCAGAATACAGTTTGGGAAGTTCACTACGTAACCCTTTAGTATTCATGAAGTAAAGACATGAAGATGGACAAACGTTGATAGTGGAGGAGTCATCTCCGGCGAAACTCACGACCGTTATTAATAAACTTTTAATCAACCCAAGATTTAGAATAATTGAGACATAATTGTAAAAGACGATTTCGGTGTTATTCCTGGGGTCAGGAAATCGCGTCGATCTATTGATTCGGTGGTACAATCCCATAACCTCTGTGAGCTAGCCGCGGCAATTGTTGCGAGTACAAACAACCAAAACAGTTCGTTACACCTGGCGCCCAAACTACAGCCGAATCAGAAATGGGATGCAAGTCCAAGGCAGCAACAGCCGAATCAGCAATGGACAGCAAGTCAAGGCAAGGACAAGTGGACAACCACTTATTATAATTAATCCTCCTCCCCTTCGCAGTGTTCTATCACGTCTAAAAGTGGTGTACTTAATTGGAAAACTTCGGAGCTTAAGATCTCCGGCTTGAACAAATTTTCTCTAAAGTCTATAATGTGAGATGCAAAGAAAGAACTATCAGAATACAGTTTGGGAAGTTCACTACGTAACCCTTTAGTATTCATGAAGTAAAGACATGAAGATGGACAAACGTTGATAGTGGAGGAGTCATCTCCGGCGAAACTCACCACAGTTATTAATAAACTTTTATTCAACCCAAGATTTAGAATAATTGAGACATAATTGTAAAAGACGATTTCGGTGTTATTCCTGGGGTCAGGAAATCACGTCGATCTATAGATTCGGTGGTACGATCCCATAACCTCTGTGAGCTAGCCGCGGCAATTGTTGCGAGTACAAACAACCAAAACAGTTCGTTACACCTGGCGCCCAAACTACAGCCGAATCAGAAATGGGATGCAAGTCCAAGGCAGCAACAGCCGAATCAGCAATGGACAGCAAGTCAAGGCAAGGACAAGTGGACAACCACTTATTATAATTACTCCTCCTCCCCTTCGCAGTGTTCTATCACGTCTAGAAGTGGAGTACTTAATTGGAAAAGCTTCGGAGCTTATGATCTCCGGCTTGAACCAAGTTTCTCTAAAGTCTATAATGTGAGATGCAAATCAAAAGATCTTTCAGAATAAAGTTGGGAAGTTCACTACGTAACCCTTTAGTATTCATGAAGTAAAGACATGAAGATGGACAAACGTTGATAGTGGAGGAGTCATCTCCGGCGAAACTCACGACAGTTATTAATAAACTTTTATTCAACCCAAGATTTAGAATAATTGAGACATAATTGTAAAAGACGATTTCGGTGTTATTCCTGGGGTCAGGAAATCACGTCGATCTATAGATTCGGTGGTACGATCCCATAACCTCTGTGAGCTAGCCGCGGCAATTGTTGCGAGTACAAACAACCAAAACAGTTCGTTACACCTGGCGCCCAAACTACAGCCGAATCAGAAATGGGATGCAAGTCCAAGGCAGCAACAGCCGAATCAGTAATGGACAGCAAGTCAAGGCAAGGACAAGTGGACAAACACTTATTATAATTAAGCCTCCTCCCCTTCGTAGTGTTCTATCACGTCTAGAAGTGGTGTACTTAATTGGAAAAACTTAGAGCTTATGATCTCCGGCTTGAACCAAGTTTCTCTAAAGTCTATAATGTGAGATGCAAAGAATGAACTATCAGAATACAGTTTGGGAAGTTCACTACGTAACCCTTTAGTATTCATGAAGTAAAGACATGAAGATGGACAAACGTTGATAGTGGAGGAGTCATCTCCGGCGAAACTCACGACCGTTATTAATAAACTTTTAATCAACCCAAGATTTAGAATAATTGAGACATAATTGTAAAAGACGATTTCGGTGTTATTCCTGGGGTCAGGAAATCGCGTCGATCTATTGATTCGGTGGTACAATCCCATAACCTCTGTGAGCTAGCCGCGGCAATTGTTGCGAGTACAAACAACCAAAACAGTTCGTTACACCTGGCGCCCAAACTACAGCCGAATCAGAAATGGGATGCAAGTCCAAGGCAGCAACAGCCGAATCAGCAATGGACAGCAAGTCAAGGCAAGGACAAGTGGACAACCACTTATTATAATTAATCCTCCTCCCCTTCGCAGTGTTCTATCACGTCTAAAAGTGGTGTACTTAATTGGAAAAACTTCGGAGCTTAAGATCTCCGGCTTGAACAAATTTTCTCTAAAGTCTATAATGTGAGATGCAAAGAAAGAACTATCAGAATACAGTTTGGGAAGTTCACTACGTAACCCTTTAGTATTCATGAAGTAAAGACATGAAGATGGACAAACGTTGATAGTGGAGGAGTCATCTCCGGCGAAACTCACCACAGTTATTAATAAACTTTTATTCAACCCAAGATTTAGAATAATTGAGACATAATTGTAAAAGACGATTTCGGTGTTATTCCTGGGGTCAGGAAATCACGTCGATCTATAGATTCGGTGGTACGATCCCATAACCTCTGTGAGCTAGCCGCGGCAATTGTTGCGAGTACAAACAACCAAAACAGTTCGTTACACCTGGCGCCCAAACTACAGCCGAATCAGAAATGGGATGCAAGTCCAAGGCAGCAACAGCCGAATCAGCAATGGACAGCAAGTCAAGGCAAGGACAAGTGGACAACCACTTATTATAATTACTCCTCCTCCCCTTCGCAGTGTTCTATCACGTCTAGAAGTGGAGTACTTAATTGGAAAAGCTTCGGAGCTTATGATCTCCGGCTTGAACCAAGTTTCTCTAAAGTCTATAATGTGAGATGCAAATCAAAAGATCTTTCAGAATAAAGTTGGGAAGTTCACTACGTAACCCTTTAGTATTCATGAAGTAAAGACATGAAGATGGACAAACGTTGATAGTGGAGGAGTCATCTCCGGCGAAACTCACGACAGTTATTAATAAACTTTTATTCAACCCAAGATTTAGAATAATTGAGACATAATTGTAAAAGACGATTTCGGTGTTATTCCTGGGGTCAGGAAATCACGTCGATCTATAGATTCGGTGGTACGATCCCATAACCTCTGTGAGCTAGCCGCGGCAATTGTTGCGAGTACAAACAACCAAAACAGTTCGTTACACCTGGCGCCCAAACTACAGCCGAATCAGAAATGGGATGCAAGTCCAAGGCAGCAACAGCCGAATCAGCAATGGACAGCAAGTCAAGGCAAGGACAAGTGGACAAACACTTATTATAATTAAGCCTCCTCCCCTTCGTAGTGTTCTATCACGTCTAGAAGTGGTGTACTTAATTGGAAAAACTTAGAGCTTATGATCTCCGGCTTGAACCAAGTTTCTCTAAAGTTTATAATGTGAGATGCAAAGCAAAAGAACTTTCAGAATACAGTTTGGGAAGTTCACTACGTAACCCTTTAGTATTCTGATAAGTAAGTGTTAGTGAAGACGTGACGATGGACTAACGTTTATAGAGGAGAAGTCAACTCCGGAGAAACTCACGACAAATTTTTATAAACTTGTATTCAACTCAAGATTTAGAATAAATGAGACATAATTGTAAAAGAAGATTTCGGTGTTATTCCTGGGGTCAGGAAATCACGTCGACCTAATAATTCGAGGTTACTATCCCATAACCCCTTTGAGCTAGCCGCGGCAATTGTTGCGAGTACAAACAACCAAAACAGTTCGTTACACCTGGCGCCCAAACTACAGCCGAATCAGAAATGGGACGCAAGTCCAAGGCAGCCACAGCCGAATCAGCAATGGACAGCAAGTCAAGGCAAGGACAAGTGGACAACCACTTATTATAATTACTCCTCCTCCCCTTCGCAGTGTTCTATCACGTCTAGAAGTGGAGTACTTAATTGGAAAAGCTTCGGAGCTTATGATCTCCGGCTTGAACCAAGTTTCTCTAAAGTCTATAATGTGAGATGCAAAGAAAGAACTATCAGAATACAGTTTGGGAAGTTCACTACGTAACCCTTTAGTATTCATGAAGTAAAGACATGAAGATGGACAAACGTTGATAGTGGAGGAGTCATCTCCGGCGAAACTCACGACCGTTATTAATAAACTTTTAATCAACCCAAGATTTAGAATAATTGAGACATAATTGTAAAAGACGATTTCGGTGTTATTCCTGGGGTCAGGAA
The DNA here is from genome assembly GCA_035045925.1 of Drosophila atripex. Lineage (NCBI taxonomy): Eukaryota > Metazoa > Arthropoda > Insecta > Diptera > Drosophilidae > Drosophila > Drosophila atripex. The sequence continues at coordinate 21,881,517 of JAWNOP010000052.1, forward strand.
ATCGCGTCGATCTATTGATTCGGTGGTACAATCCCATAACCTCTGTGAGCTAGCCGCGGCAATTGTTGCGAGTACAAACAACCAAAACAGTTCGTTACACCTGGCGCCCAAACTACAGCCGAATCAGAAATGGGATGCAAGTCCAAGGCAGCAACAGCCGAATCAGCAATGGACAGCAAGTCAAGGCAAGGACAAGTGGACAACCACTTATTATAATTAATCCTCCTCCCCTTCGCAGTGTTCTATCACGTCTAAAAGTGGTGTACTTAATTGGAAAAACTTCGGAGCTTAAGATCTCCGGCTTGAACAAATTTTCTCTAAAGTCTATAATGTGAGATGCAAAGAAAGAACTATCAGAATACAGTTTGGGAAGTTCACTACGTAACCCTTTAGTATTCATGAAGTAAAGACATGAAGATGGACAAACGTTGATAGTGGAGGAGTCATCTCCGGCGAAACTCACCACAGTTATTAATAAACTTTTATTCAACCCAAGATTTAGAATAATTGAGACATAATTGTAAAAGATGATTTCGGTGTTATTCCTGGGGTCAGGAAATCACGTCGATCTATAGATTCGGTGGTACGATCCCATAACCTCTGTGAGCTAGCCGCGGCAATTGTTGCGAGTACAAACAACCAAAACAGTTCGTTACACCTGGCGCCCAAACTACAGCCGAATCAGAAATGGGATGCAAGTCCAAGGCAGCAACAGCCGAATCAGCAATGGACAGCAAGTCAAGGCAAGGACAAGTGGACAACCACTTATTATAATTACTCCTCCTCCCCTTCGCAGTGTTCTATCACGTCTAGAAGTGGAGTACTTAATTGGAAAAGCTTCGGAGCTTATGATCTCCGGCTTGAACCAAGTTTCTCTAAAGTCTATAATGTGAGATGCAAATCAAAAGATCTTTCAGAATAAAGTTGGGAAGTTCACTACGTAACCCTTTAGTATTCATGAAGTAAAGACATGAAGATGGACAAACGTTGATAGTGGAGGAGTCATCTCCGGCGAAACTCACGACAGTTATTAATAAACTTTTATTCAACCCAAGATTTAGAATAATTGAGACATAATTGTAAAAGACGATTTCGGTGTTATTCCTGGGGTCAGGAAATCACGTCGATCTATAGATTCGGTGGTACGATCCCATAACCTCTGTGAGCTAGCCGCGGCAATTGTTGCGAGTACAAACAACCAAAACAGTTCGTTACACCTGGCGCCCAAACTACAGCCGAATCAGAAATGGGATGCAAGTCCAAGGCAGCAACAGCCGAATCAGTAATGGACAGCAAGTCAAGGCAAGGACAAGTGGACAAACACTTATTATAATTAAGCCTCCTCCCCTTCGTAGTGTTCTATCACGTCTAGAAGTGGTGTACTTAATTGGAAAAACTTAGAGCTTATGATCTCCGGCTTGAACCAAGTTTCTCTAAAGTTTATAATGTGAGATGCAAAGCAAAAGAACTTTCAGAATACAGTTTGGGAAGTTCACTACGTAACCCTTTAGTATTCTGATAAGTAAGTGTTAGTGAAGACGTGACGATGGACTAACGTTTATAGAGGAGAAGTCAACTCCGGAGAAACTCACGACAAATTTTTATAAACTTGTATTCAACTCAAGATTTAGAATAAATGAGACATAATTGTAAAAGAAGATTTCGGTGTTATTCCTGGGGTCAGGAAATCACGTCGACCTAATAATTCGAGGTTACTATCCCATAACCCCTGTGAGCTAGCCGCGGCAATTGTTGCGAGTACAAACAACCAAAACAGTTCGTTACACCTGGCGCCCAAACTACAGCCGAATCAGAAATGGGACGCAAGTCCAAGGCAGCCACAGCCGAATCAACAATGGACAGAAAGTCAAGGCAAGGACAAGTGGACAACCACTTATTATAATTAATCCTCCTTCCCTTCGCAGTGTTCTATCACGTCTAAAAGTGGTGTACTTAATTGGAAAAACTTCGGAGCTTATGATCTCCGGCTTGAACAAAGTTTCTCTAAAGTCTATAATGTGAGATGCAACGCAAAATAACTTTCAGAATAAAGTTGGGAAGTTCACTACGTAACCCTTTAGTATTCATGAAGTAAAGACATGAAGATGGACTAACGTTGATAGTGGAGGAGTCATCTCCGGCGAAACTCACGACAGTTATTAATAAACTTTTATTCAACCCAAGATTTAGAATAATTGAGACATAATTGTAAAAGACGATTTCGGTGTTATTCCTGGGGTCAGGAAATCGCGTCGATCTATTGATTCGGTGGTACGATCCCATAATCTCTGTGAGCTAGCCGCGGCAATTGTTGCAAGTACAAACAACCAAAACAGTTCGTTACACCTGGCGCCAAAACTACAGCCGAATCAGAAATGGGATGCAAGTCCAAGGCAGCAACAGCCGAATCAGCCATTGCTGAGCAAGTCAAGGCAAGGACAAGTGGACAACCACTTATTATAATTACTCCTCCTCCCCTTCGCAGTGTTCTATCACGTCTAGAAGTGGAGTACTTAATTGGAAAAGCTTCGGAGCTTATGATCTCCGGCTTGAACCAAGTTTCTCTAAAGTCTATAATGTGAGATGCAAATCAAAAGATCTTTCAGAATAAAGTTGGGAAGTTCACTACGTAACCCTTTAGTATTCATGAAGTAAAGACATGAAGATGGACAAACGTTGATAGTGGAGGAGTCATCTCCGGCGAAACTCACGACCGTTATTAATAAACTTTTATTCAACCCAAGATTTAGAATAATTGAGACATAATTGTAAAAGACGATTTCGGTGTTATTCCTGGGGTTAGGAAATCACGTCGATCTATTGATTCGGTGGTACGATCCCATAACCTCTGTGAGCTAGCCGCGGCAATTGTTGCGAGTACAAACAACCAAAACAGTTCGTTACACCTGGCGCCCAAACTACAGCCGAATCAGAAATGGGATGCAAGTCCAAGGCAGCAACAGCCGAATCAGCAATGGACAGCAAGTCAAGGCAAGGACAAGTGGACAACCACTTATTATAATTAATCCTCCTCCCCTTCGCAGTGTTCTATCACGTCTAAAAGTGGTGTACTTAATTGGAAAAACTTCGGAGCTTAAGATCTCCGGCTTGAACAAATTTTCTCTAAAGTCTATAATGTGGGATGCAAAGAAAGAACTATCAGAATACAGTTTGGGAAGTTCACTACGTAACCCTTTAGTATTCATGAAGTAAAGACATGAAGATGGACAAACGTTGATAGTGGAGGAGTCATCTCCGGCGAAACTCACGACAGTTATTAATAAACTTTTATTCAACCCAAGATTTAGAATAATTGAGACATAATTGTAAAAGACGATTTCGGTGTTATTCCTGGGGTCAGGAAATCACGTCGATCTATAGATTCGGTGGTACGATCCCATAACCTCTGTGAGCTAGCCGCGGCAATTGTTGCGAGTACAAACAACCAAAACAGTTCGTTACACCTGGCGCCAAAACTACAGCCGAATCAGAAATGGGATGCAAGTCCAAGGCAGCAACAGCCGAATCAGTAATGGACAGCAAGTCAAGGCAAGGACAAGTGACAAACACTTATTATAATTAATCCTCCTCCCCTTCGTAGTGTTCTATCACGTCTAGAAGTGGTGTACTTAATTGGAAAAACTTGGAGCTTATGATCTCCGGCTTGAACCAAGTTTCTCTAAAGTTTATAATGTGAGATGCAAAGCAAAAGAACTTTCAGAATACAGTTTGGGAAGTTCACTACGTAACCCTTTAGTATTCTGATAAGTAAGTGTTAGTGAAGACGTGACGATGGACTAACGTTTATAGAGGAGAAGTCAACTCCGGAGAAACTCACGACAAATTTTTATAAACTTGTATTCAACTCAAGATTTAGAATAAATGAGACATAATTGTAAAAGAAGATTTCGGTGTTATTCCTGGGGTCAGGAAATCACGTCGACCTAATAATTCGAGGTTACTATCCCATAACCCCTGTGAGCTAGCCGCGGCAATTGTTGCGAGTACAAACAACCAAAACAGTTCGTTACACCTGGCGCCCAAACTACAGCCGAATCAGAAATGGGACGCAAGTCCAAGGCAGCCACAGCCGAATCAGCAATGGACAGCAAGTCAAGGCAAGGACAAGTGGACAACCACTTATTATAATTACTCCTCCTCCCCTTCGCAGTGTTCTATCACGTCTAGAAGTGGAGTACTTAATTGGAAAAGCTTCGGAGCTTATGATCTCCGGCTTGAACCAAGTTTCTCTAAAGTCTATAATGTGAGATGCAAATCAAAAGATCTTTCAGAATAAAGTTGGGAAGTTCACTACGTAACCCTTTGTATTCTAATAAGTAAGTGTTAGTAAAGACATAAAGATGGACAAACGTTGATAGTGGAGGAGTCATCTCCGGCGAAACTCACGACCGTTATTAATAAACTTTTAATCAACCCAGATTTAGAATAATTGAGACATAATTGTAAAAGACGATTTCGGTGTTATTCCTGGGGTCAGGAAATCACGTCGATCTATAGATTCGGTGGTACGATCCCATAACCTCTGTGAGCTAGCCGCGGCAATTGTTGCGAGTACAAACAACCAAAACAGTTCGTTACACCTGGCGCCAAAACTACAGCCGAATCAGAAATGGGATGCAAGTCCAAGGCAGCAACAGCCGAATCAGTAATGGACAGCAAGTCAAGGCAAGGACAAGTGGACAAACACTTATTATAATTAATCCTCCTTCCCTTCGTAGTGTTCTATCACGTCTAGAAGTGGTGTACTTAATTGGAAAAACTTGGAGCTTATGATCTCCGGCTTGAACCAAGTTTCTCTAAAGTTTATAATGTGAGATGCAAAGCAAAAGAACTTTCAGAATACAGTTTGGGAAGTTCACTACGTAACCCTTTAGTATTCTGATAAGTAAGTGTTAGTGAAGACGTGACGATGGACTAACGTTTATAGAGGAGAAGTCAACTCCGGAGAAACTCACGACAAATTTTTATAAACTTGTATTCAACTCAAGATTTAGAATAAATGAGACATAATTGTAAAAGAAGATTTCGGTGTTATTCCTGGGGTCAGGAAATCACGTCGACCTAATAATTCGAGGTTACTATCCCATAACCCCTGTGAGCTAGCCGCGGCAATTGTTGCGAGTACAAACAACCAAAACAGTTCGTTACACCTGGCGCCCAAACTACAGCCGAATCAGAAATGGAACGCAAGTCCAAGGCAGCCACAGCCGAATCAGCAATGGACAGCAAGTCAAGGCAAGGACAAGTGGACAACCACTTATTATAATTACTCCTCCTCCCCTTCGCAGTGTTCTATCACGTCTAGAAGTGGAGTACTTAATTGGAAAAGCTTCGGAGCTTATGATCTCCGGCTTGAACCAAGTTTCTCTAAAGTCTATAATGTGAGATGCAAATCAAAAGATCTTTCAGAATAAAGTTGGGAAGTTCACTACGTAACCCTTTGTATTCTAATAAGTAAGTGTTAGTAAAGACATAAAGATGGACAAACGTTGATAGTGGAGGAGTCATCTCCGGCGAAACTCACGACCGTTATTAATAAACTTTTAATCAACCCAAGATTTAGAATAATTGAGACATAATTGTAAAAGACGATTTCGGTGTTATTCCTGGGGTCAGGAAATCGCGTCGATCTATTGATTCGGTGGTACAATCCCATAACCCCTGTGAGCTAGCCGCGGCAATTGTTGCGAGTACAAACAACCAAAACAGTTCGTTACACCTGGCGCCCAAACTACAGCCGAATCAGAAATGGGACGCAAGTCCAAGGCAGCCACAGCCGAATCAGCAATGGACAGCAAGTCAAGGCAAGGACAAGTGGACAACCACTTATTATAATTACTCCTCCTCCCCTTCGCAGTGTTCTATCACGTCTAGAAGTGGAGTACTTAATTGGAAAAGCTTCGGAGCTTATGATCTCCGGCTTGAACCAAGTTTCTCTAAAGTCTATAATGTGAGATGCAAATCAAAAGATCTTTCAGAATAAAGTTGGGAAGTTCACTACGTAACCCTTTGTATTCTAATAAGTAAGTGTTAGTAAAGACATAAAGATGGACAAACGTTGATAGTGGAGGAGTCATCTCCGGCGAAACTCACGACCGTTATTAATAAACTTTTAATCAACCCAGATTTAAAATAATTGAGACATAATTGTAAAAGACGATTTCGGTGTTATTCCTGGGGTCAGGAAATCACGTCGATCTATAGATTCGGTGGTACGATCCCATAACCTCTGTGAGCTAGCCGCGGCAATTGTTGCAAGTACAAAAAACCAAAACAGTTCGTTACACCTGGCGCCCAAACTACAGCCGAATCAGAAATGGGATGCAAGTCCAAGGCAGCAACAGCCGAATCAGTAATGGACAGCAAGTCAAGGCAAGGACAAGTGGACAAACACTTATTATAATTAATCCTCCTCCCCTTCGTAGTGTTCTATCACGTCTAGAAGTGGTGTACTTAATTGGAAAAACTTGGAGCTTATGATCTCCGGCTTGAACCAAGTTTCTCTAAAGTTTATAATGTGAGATGCAAAGCAAAAGAACTTTCACAATACAGTTTGGGAAGTTCACTACGTAACCCTTTAGTATTCTGATAAGTAAGTGTTAGTGAAGACGTGACGATGGACTAACGTTTATAGAGGAGAAGTCAACTCCGGAGAAACTCACGACAAATTTTTATAAACTTGTATTCAACTCAAGATTTAGAATAAATGAGACATAATTGTAAAAGAAGATTTCGGTGTTATTCCTGGGGTCAGGAAATCACGTCGACCTAATAATTCGTGGTTACTATCCCATAACCCCTGTGAGCTAGCCGCGGCAATTGTTGCGAGTACAAACAACCAAAACAGTTCGTTACACCTGGCGCCCAAACTACAGCCGAATCAGAAATGGGACGCAAGTCCAAGGCAGCCACAGCCGAATCAGCAATGGACAGCAAGTCAAGGCAAGGACAAGTGGACAACCACTTATTATAATTAATCCTCCTCCCCTTCGCAGTGTTCTATCACGTCTAGAAGTGGAGTACTTAATTGGAAAAGCTTCGGAGCTTATGATCTCCGGCTTGAACCAAGTTTCTCTAAAGTCTATAATGTGAGATGCAAATCAAAAGATCTTTCAGAATAAAGTTGGGAAGTTCACTACGTAACCCTTTGTATTCTAATAAGTAAGTGTTAGTAAAGACATGAAGATGGACAAACGTTGATAGTGGAGGAGTGAACTCCGGCGAAACTCACGACAGTTATTAATAAACTTTTATTCAACCCAGATTTAGAATAATTGAGACATAATTGTAAAAGACGATTTCGGTGTTATTCCTGGGGTCAGGAAATCGCGTCGATCTATTGATTCGGTGGTACAATCCCATAACCTCTGTGAGCTAGCCGCGGCAATTGTTGCAAGTACAAACAACCAAAACAGTTCGTTACACCTGGCGCCCAAACCACAGCCGAATCAGAAATGAGATGCAAGTCCAAGGCAGCAACAGCCGAATCAGCAATGGACAGAAAGTCAAGGCAAGGACAAGTGGACAACCACTTATTATAATTAATCCTCCTTCCCTTCGCAGTGTTCTATCACGTCTAAAAGTGGTGTACTTAATTGGAAAAACTTCGGAGCTTATGATCTCCGGCTTGAACAAAGTTTCTCTAAAGTCTATAATGTGAGATGCAAAGCAAAATAACTTTCAGAATATAATTGGGAAGTTCACTACGTAACCCTTTGTATTCTGATAAGTAAGTGTTAGTAAAGACATGAAGATGGACAAACGTTGATAGTGGAGGAGTGAACTCCGGCGAAACTCACGACAGTTATTAATAAACTTTTATTCAACCCAGATTTAGAATAATTGAGACATAATTGTAAAAGACGATTTCGGTGTTATTCCTGGGGTCAGGAAATCACGTCGATCTATAGATTCGGTGGTACGATCCCATAACCTCTGTGAGCTAGCCGCGGCAATTGTTGCAAGTACAAACAACCAAAACAGTTCGTTACACCTGGCGCCCAAACTACAGCCGAATTAGAAATGGGATGCCAGTCCAAGGCAGCAACAGCCGAATCAGCAATGGACAGCAAGTCAAGGCAAGGACAAGTGGACAACCACTTATTATAATTAATCCTCCTCCCCTTCGCAGTGTTCTATCACGTCTAGAAGTGGTGTACTTAATTGGAAAAACTTGGAGCTTATGATCTCCGGCTTGAACCAAGTTTCTCTAAAGTTTATAATGTGAGATGCAAAGCAAAAGAACTTTCACAATACAGTTTGGGAAGTTCACTACGTAACCCTTTAGTATTCTGATAAGTAAGTGTTTGTGAAGACATGAAGATGGACTAACGTTTATAGTGGAGAAGTCAACTCCGGAGAAACTCACGACAAATTTTTATAAACTTGTATTCAACTCAAGATTTAGAATAAATGAGACATAATTGTAAAAGAAGATTTCGGTGTTATTCCTGGGGTCAGGAAATCACGTCGACCTAATAATTCGAGGTTACTATCCCATAACCCCTGTGAGCTAGCCGCGGCAATTGTTGCGAGTACAAACAACCAAAACAGTTCGTTACACCTGGCGCCCAAACTACAGCCGAATCAGAAATGGGACGCAAGTCCAAGGCAGCAACAGCCGAATCAGCAATGGACAGCAAGTCAAGGCAAGGACAAGTGGACAACCACTTATTATAATTACTCCTCCTCCCCTTCGCAGTGTTCTATCACGTCTAGAAGTGGAGAACTTAATTGGAAAAGCTTCGGAGCTTATGATCTCCGGCTTGAACCAAGTTTCTCTAAAGTCTATAATGTGAGATGCAAATCAAAAGATCTTTCAGAATAAAGTTGGGAAGTTCACTACGTAACCCTTTAGTTTTCATGAAGTAAAGACATGAAGATGGACAAACGTTGATAGTGGAGGAGTCAACTCCGGCGAAACTCACGACCGTTATTAATAAACTTTTATTTAACCCAAGATTTAGAATAATTGAGACATAATTGTAAAAGACGATTTCGGTGTTATTCCTGGGGTCAGGAAATCACGTCGATCTATAGATTCGGTGGTACGATCCCATAACCTCTGTGAGCTAGCCGCGGCAATTGTTGCGAGTACAAACAACCAAAACAGTTCGTTATACCTGGCGCCCAAACTACAGCCGAATCAGAAATGGGATGCAAGTCCAAGGCAGCAACAGCCGAATCAGCAATGGACAGCAAGTCAAGGCAAGGACAAGTGGACAACCACTTATTATAATTAATCCTCCTCCCCTTCGCAGTGTTCTATCACGTCTAGAAGTGGTGTACTTAATTGGAAAAACTTCGGAGCTTAAGATCTCCGGCTTGAACAAATTTTCTCTAAAGTCTATAATGTGAGATGCAAAGAAAGAACTATCAGAATACAGTTTGGGAAGTTCACTACGTAACCCTTTAGTATTCATGAAGTAAAGACATGAAGATGGACAAACGTTGATAGTGGAGGAGTCATCTCCGGCGAAACTCACGACAGTTATTAATAAACTTTTATTCAACCCAAGATTTAGAATAATTGAGACATAATTGTAAAAGACGATTTCGGTGTTATTCCTGGGGTCAGGAAATCACGTCGATCTATAGATTCGGTGGTACGATCCCATAACCTCTGTGAGCTAGCCGCGGCAATTGTTGCGAGTACAAACAACCAAAACAGTTCGTTACACCTGGCGCCCAAACTACAGCCGAATCAGAAATGGGATGCAAGTCCAAGGCAGCAACAGCCGAATCAGCAATGGACAGCAAGTCAAGGCAAGGACAAGTGGACAACCACTTATTATAATTAATCCTCCTCCCCTTCGTAGTGTTCTATCACGTCTAGAAGTGGTGTACTTAATTGGAAAAACTTGGAGCTTATGATCTCCGGCTTGAACCAAGTTTCTTTAAAGTTTATAATGTGAGATGAAAAGCAAAAAAATTTTCAGAATACAGTTTGGGAAGTTCACTACGTAACCCTTTAGTATGCTGATAAGTAAGTGTTAGTGAAGACATGAAGATGGACTAACGTTTATAGTGGAGAAGTCAACTCCGGAGAAACTCACGACAAATTTTTATTAACTTGTATTCAACTCAAGATTTAGAATAAATGAGACATAATTGTAAAAGAAGATTTCGGTGTTATTCCTGGGGTCAGGAAATCACGTCGACCTAATAATTCGAGGTTACTATCCCATAACCCCTGTGAGCTAGCCGCGGCAATTGTTGCGAGTACAAACAACCAAAACAGTTCGTTACACCTGGCGCCCAAACTACAGCCGAATCAGAAATGGGACGCAAGTCCAAGGCAGCAACAGCCGAATCAGCAATGGACAGCAAGTCAAGGCAAGGACAAGTGGACAACCACTTATTATAATTACTCCTCCTCCCCTTCGCAGTGTTCTATCACGTCTAGAAGTGGAGTACTTAATTGGAAAAGCTTCGGAGCTTATGATCTCCGGCATGAACCAAGTTTCTCTAAAGTCTATAATGTGAGATGCAAATCAAAAGATCTTTCAGAATAAAGTTGGGAAGTTCACTACGTAACCCTTTGTATTCTAATAAGTAAGTGTTAGTATAGACATAAAGATGGACAAACGTTGATAGTGGAGGAGTCAACTCCGGCGAAACTCACGACCGTTATTAATAAACTTTTATTTAACCCAAGATTTAGAATAATTGAGACATAATTGTAAAAGACGATTTCGGTGTTATTCCTGGGGTCAGGAAATCACGTCGATCTATAGATTCGGTGGTACGATCCCATAACCTCTGTGAGCTAGCCGCGGCAATTGTTGCGAGTACAAACAACCAAAACAGTTCGTTACACCTGGCGCCCAAACCACAGCCGAATCAGAAATGAAATGCAAGTCCAAGGCAGCAACAGCCGAATCAGCAATGGACAGAAAGTCAAGGCAAGGACAAGTGGACAACCACTTATTATAATTAATCCTCCTTCCCTTCGCAGTGTTCTATCACGTCTAAAAGTGGTGTACTTAATTGGAAAAACTTCGGAGCTTATGATCTCCGGCTTGAACCAAGTTTCTCTAAAGTCTATAATGTGAGATGCAAAGCAAAATAACTTTCAGAATATAATTGGGAAGTTCACTACGTAACCCCTTGTATTCTGATAAGTAAGTGTTAGTAAAGACATGAAGATGGACAAACGTTGATAGTGGAGGAGTCAACTCCGGCGAAACTCACGACCGTTATTAATAAACTTTTATTTAACCCAAGATTTAGAATAATTGAGACATAATTGTAAAAGACGATTTCGGTGTTATTCCTGGGGTCAGGAAATCACGTCGATCTATAGATTCGGTGGCACGATCCCATAACCTCTGTGAGCTAGCCGCGGCAATTGTTGCGAGTACAAACAACCAAAACAGTTCGTTACACCTGGCGCCCAAACTACAGCCTAATCAGAAATGGGATGCAAGTCCAAGGCAGCAACAGCCGAATCAGCCATTGCTGAGCAAGTCAAGGCAAGGACAAGTGGACAACCACTTATTATAATTACTCCTCCTTCCCTTCGCAGTGTTCTATCACGTCTAGAAGTGGAGTACTTAATTGGAAAAGCTTCGGAGCTTATGATCTCCGGCTTGAACCAAGTTTCTCTAAAGTCTATAATGTGAGATGCAAATCAAAAGATCTTTCAGAATAAAGTTGGGAAGTTCACTACGTAACCCTTTAGTATTCATGAAGTAAAGACATGAAGATGGACAAACGTTGATAGTGGAGGAGTCATCTCCGGCGAAACTCACGACAGTTATTAATAAACTTTTATTCAACCCAAGATTTAGAATAATTGAGACATAATTGTAAAAGACGATTTCGGTGTTATTCCTGGGGTCAGGAAATCACGTCGATCTATAGATTCGGTGGTACGATCCCATAACCTCTGTGAGCTAGCCGCGGCAATTGTTGCAAGTACAAAAACCAAAACAGTTCGTTACACCTGGCGCCCAAACTACAGCCGAATCAGAAATGGGATGCAAGTCCAAGGCAGCAACAGCCGAATCAGCAATGGACAGCAAGTCAAGGCAAGGACAAGTGGACAACCACTTATTATAATTAATCCTCCTCCCCTTCGCAGTGTTCTATCACGTCTAGAAGTGGTGTACTTAATTGGAAAAACTTGGAGCTTATGATCTCCGGCTTGAACCAAGTTTCTCTAAAGTTTATAATGTGAGATGCAAAGCAAAAGAACTTTCACAATACAGTTTGGGAAGTTCACTACGTAACCCTTTAGTATTCTGATAAGTAAGTGTTAGTGAAGACATGAAGATGGACTAACGTTTATAGTGGAGAAGTCAACTCCGGAGAAACTCACGACAAATTTTTATAAACTTGTATTCAACTCAAGATTTAGAATAAATGAGACATAATTGTAAAAGAAGATTTCGGTGTTATTCCTGGGGTCAGGAAATCACGTCGACCTAATAATTCGAGGTTACTATCCCATAACCCCTGTGAGCTAGCCGCGGCAATTGTTGCGAGTACAAACAACCAAAACAGTTCGTTACACCTGGCGCCCAAACTACAGCCGAATCAGAAATGGGACGCAAGTCCAAGGCAGCAACAGCCGAATCAGCAATGGACAGCAAGTCAAGGCAAGGACAAGTGGACAACCACTTATTATAATAAATCCTCCTCCCCTTCGCAGTGTTCTATCACGTCTAGAAGTGGTGTACTTAATTGGAAAAACTTGGAGCTTATGATCTCCGGCTTGAACCAAGTTTCTCTAAAGTTTATAATGTGAGATGCAAAGCAAAAGAACTTTCAGAAAACAGTTTGGGAAGTTCACTACGTAACCCTTAGTATTCTGATAAGTAAGTGTTAGTGAAGACGTGAAGATGGACTAACGTTTATAGAGGAGAAGTCAACTCCGGAGAAGCTCACGACAAATTTTTATAAACTTGTATTCAACTCAAGATTTAGAATAAATGAGACATAATTGTAAAAGAAGATTTCGGTGTTATTCCTGGGGTCAGGAAATCACGTCGACCTAATAATTCGAGGTTACTACCCCATAACCCCTGTGAGCTAGCCGCGGCAATTGTTGCGAGTACAAACAACCAAAACAGTTCGTTACACCTGGCGCCCAAACTACAGCCGAATCAGAAATAGGACGCAAGTCCATGGCAGCAACAGCCGAATCAGCAATGGACAGCAAGTCAAGGCAAGGACAAGTGGACAACCACTTATTATAATTACTCGTCCTCCCCTTCGCAGTGTTCTATCACGTCTAGGAGTGGAGTACTTAATTGGAAAAGCTTCGGAGCTTATGATCTCCGGCTTGAACCAAGTTTCTCTAAAGTCTATAATGTGAGATGCAAAGCAAAAGAACTTTCAGAAAACAGTTTGGGAAGTTCACTACGTAACCCTTTAGTATTCTGATAAGTAAGTGTTAGTGAAGACGTGAAGATGGACTAACGTTTATAGAGGAGAAGTCAACTCCGGAGAAGCTCACGACAAATTTTTATAAACTTGTATTCAACTCAAGATTTAGAATAAATGAGACATAATTGTAAAAGAAGATTTCGGTGTTATTCCTGGGGTCAGGAAATCACGTCGACCTAATAATTCGAGGTTACTATCCCATAACCCCTGTGAGCTAGCCGCGGCAATTGTTGCGAGTACAAACAACCAAAACAGTTCGTTACACCTGGCGCCCAAACTACAGCCGAATCAGAAATGGGACGCAAGTCCAAGGCAGCAACAGCCGAATCAGCAATGGACAGCAAGTCAAGGCAAGGACAAGTGGACAACCACTTATTATAATTGATCTCCCTCCCCTTCGTAGTGTTCTATCACGTCTAGAAGTGGTGTACTTAATTGGAAAAAGTTGGAGCTTATGATCTCCGGCTTGAACCAAGTTTCTCTAAAGTTTATAATGTGAGATGCAAAGCAAAAGAACTTTCAGAAAACAGTTTGGGAAGTTCACTACGTAACCCTTTAGTATTCTGATAAGTAAGTGTTAGTGAAGACGTGAAGATGGACTAACGTTTATAGAGGAGAAGTCAACTCCGGAGAAGCTCACGACAAATTTTTATAAACTTGTATTCAACTCAAGATTTAGAATAAATGAGACATAATTGTAAAAGAAGATTTCGGTGTTATTCCTGGGGTCAGGAAATCACGTCGACCTAATAATTCGAGGTTACTATCCCATAACCCCTGTGAGCTAGCCGCGGCAATTGTTGCGAGTACAAACAACCAAAACAGTTCGTTACACCTGGCGCCCAAACTACAGCCGAATCAGAAATAGGACGCAAGTCCATGGCAGCAACAGCCGAATCAGCAATGGACAGCAAGTCAAGGCAAGGACAAGTGGACAACCACTTATTATAATTACTCGTCCTCCCCTTCGCAGTGTTCTATCACGTCTAGAAGTGGAGTACTTAATTGGAAAAGCTTCGGAGCTTATGATCTCCGGCTTGAACCAAGTTTCTCTAAAGTCTATAATGTGAGATGCAAAGCAAAAGAACTTTCAGAAAACAGTTTGGGAAGTTCACTACGTAACCCTTTAGTATTCTGATAAGTAAGTGTTAGTGAAGACGTGAAGATGGACTAACGTTTATAGAGGAGAAGTCAACTCCGGAGAAGCTCACGACAAATTTTTATAAACTTGTATTCAACTCAAGATTTAGAATAAATGAGACATAATTGTAAAAGAAGATTTCGGTGTTATTCCTGGGGTCAGGAAATCACGTCGACCTAATAATTCGAGGTTACTATCCCATAACCCCTGTGAGCTAGCCGCGGCAATTGTTGCGAGTACAAACAACCAAAACAGTTCGTTACACCTGGCGCCCAAACTACAGCCGAATCAGAAATGGGACGCAAGTCCAAGGCAGCAACAGCCGAATCAGCAATGGACAGCAAGTCAAGGCAAGGACAAGTGGACAACCACTTATTATAATTGATCTCCTCCCCTTCGTAGTGTTCTATCACGTCTAGAAGTGGTGTACTTAATTGGAAAAAGTTGGAGCTTATGATCTCCGGCTTGAACCAAGTTTCTCTAAAGTTTATAATGTGAGATGCAAAGCAAAAGAACTTTCAGAAAACAGTTTGGGAAGTTCACTACGTAACCCTTTAGTATTCTGATAAGTAAGTGTTAGTGAAGACGTGAAGATGGACTAACGTTTATAGAGGAGAAGTCAACTCCGGAGAAGCTCACGACAAATTTTTTATAAACTTGTATTCAACTCAAGATTTAGAATAAATGAGACATAATTGTAAAAGAAGATTTCGGTGTTATTCCTGGGGTCAGGAAATCACGTCGACCTAATAATTCGAGGTTACTATCCCATAACCCCTGTGAGCTAGCCGCGGCAATTGTTGCGAGTACAAACAACCAAAACAGTTCGTTACACCTGGCGCCCAAACTACAGCCGAATCAGAAATAGGACGCAAGTCCATGGCAGCAACAGCCGAATCAGCAATGGACAGCAAGTCAAGGCAAGGACAAGTGGACAACCACTTATTATAATTACTCGTCCTCCCCTTCGCAGTGTTCTATCACGTCTAGAAGTGGAGTACTTAATTGGAAAAGCTTCGGAGCTTATGATCTCCGGCTTGAACCAAGTTTCTCTAAAGTCTATAATGTGAGATGCAAAGCAAAAGAACTTTCAGAAAACAGTTTGGGAAGTTCACTACGTAACCCTTTAGTATTCTGATAAGTAAGTGTTAGTGAAGACGTGAAGATGGACTAACGTTTATAGAGGAGAAGTCAACTCCGGAGAAGCTCACGACAAATTTTTATAAACTTGTATTCAACTCAAGATTTAGAATAAATGAGACATAATTGTAAAAGAAGATTTCGGTGTTATTCCTGGGGTCAGGAAATCACGTCGACCTAATAATTCGAGGTTACTATCCCATAACCCCTGTGAGCTAGCCGCGGCAATTGTTGCGAGTACAAACAACCAAAACAGTTCGTTACACCTGGCGCCCAAACTACAGCCGAATCAGAAATAGGACGCAAGTCCATGGCAGCAACAGCCGAATCAGCAATGGACAGCAAGTCAAGGCAAGGACAAGTGGACAACCACTTATTATAATTACTCGTCCTCCCCTTCGCAGTGTTCTATCACGTCTAGAAGTGGAGTACTTAATTGGAAAAGCTTCGGAGCTTATGATCTCCGGCTTGAACCAAGTTTCTCTAAAGTCTATAATGTGAGATGCAAAGCAAAAGAACTTTCAGAAAACAGTTTGGGAAGTTCACTACGTAACCCTTTAGTATTCTGATAAGTAAGTGTTAGTGAAGAAGTGAAGATGGACTAACGTTTATAGAGGAGAAGTCAACTCCGGAGAAGCTCACGACAAATTTTTATAAACTTGTATTCAACTCAAGATTTAGAATAAATGAGACATAATTGTAAAAGAAGATTTCGGTGTTATTCCTGGGGTCAGGAAATCACGTCGACCTAATAATTCGAGGTTACTATCCCATAACCCCTGTGAGCTAGCCGCGGCAATTGTTGCGAGTACAAACAACCAAAACAGTTCGTTACACCTGGCGCCCAAACTACAGCCGAATCAGAAATAGGACGCAAGTCCATGGCAGCAACAGCCGAATCAGCAATGGACAGCAAGTCAAGGCAAGGACAAGTGGACAACCACTTATTATAATTACTCGTCCTCCCCTTCGCAGTGTTCTATCACGTCTAGAAGTGGAGTACTTAATTGGAAAAGCTTCGGAGCTTATGATCTCCGGCTTGAACCAAGTTTCTCTAAAGTCTATAATGTGAGATGCAAAGCAAAAGAACTTTCAGAAAACAGTTTGGGAAGTTCACTACGTAACCCTTTAGTATTCTGATAAGTAAGTGTTAGTGAAGACGTGAAGATGGACTAACGTTTATAGAGGAGAAGTCAACTCCGGAGAAGCTCACGACAAATTTTTATAAACTTGTATTCAACTCAAGATTTAGAATAAATGAGACATAATTGTAAAAGAAGATTTCGGTGTTATTCCTGGGGTCAGGAAATCACGTCGATCTATAGATTCGGTGGTACGATCCCATAACCTCTGTGAGCTAGCCGCGGCAATTGTTGCGAGTACAAACAACCAAAACAGTTCGTTACACCTGGCGCCCAAACCACAGCCGAATCAGAAATGAAATGCAAGTCCAAGGCAGCAACAGCCGAATCAGCAATGGACAGAAAGTCAAGGCAAGGACAAGTGGACAACCACTTATTATAATTAATCCTCCTTCCCTTCGCAGTGTTCTATCACGTCTAAAAGTGGTGTACTTAATTGGAAAAACTTCGGAGCTTATGATCTCCGGCTTGAACCAAGTTTCTCTAAAGTCTATAATGTGAGATGCAAAGCAAAATAACTTTCAGAATATAATTGGGAAGTTCACTACGTAACCCCTTGTATTCTGATAAGTAAGTGTTAGTAAAGACATGAAGATGGACAAACGTTGATAGTGGAGGAGTCAACTCCGGCGAAACTCACGACCGTTATTAATAAACTTTTATTTAACCCAAGATTTAGAATAATTGAGACATAATTGTAAAAGACGATTTCGGTGTTATTCCTGGGGTCAGGAAATCACGTCGATCTATAGATTCGGTGGCACGATCCCATAACCTCTGTGAGCTAGCCGCGGCAATTGTTGCGAGTACAAACAACCAAAACAGTTCGTTACACCTGGCGCCCAAACTACAGCCTAATCAGAAATGGGATGCAAGTCCAAGGCAGCAACAGCCGAATCAGCCATTGCTGAGCAAGTCAAGGCAAGGACAAGTGGACAACCACTTATTATAATTACTCCTCCTTCCCTTCGCAGTGTTCTATCACGTCTAGAAGTGGAGTACTTAATTGGAAAAGCTTCGGAGCTTATGATCTCCGGCTTGAACCAAGTTTCTCTAAAGTCTATAATGTGAGATGCAAATCAAAAGATCTTTCAGAATAAAGTTGGGAAGTTCACTACGTAACCCTTTAGTATTCATGAAGTAAAGACATGAAGATGGACAAACGTTGATAGTGGAGGAGTCATCTCCGGCGAAACTCACGACAGTTATTAATAAACTTTTATTCAACCCAAGATTTAGAATAATTGAGACATAATTGTAAAAGACGATTTCGGTGTTATTCCTGGGGTCAGGAAATCACGTCGATCTATAGATTCGGTGGTACGATCCCATAACCTCTGTGAGCTAGCCGCGGCAATTGTTGCAAGTACAAAAAACCAAAACAGTTCGTTACACCTGGCGCCCAAACTACAGCCGAATCAGAAATGGGATGCAAGTCCAAGGCAGCAACAGCCGAATCAGCAATGGACAGCAAGTCAAGGCAAGGACAAGTGGACAACCACTTATTATAATTAATCCTCCTCCCCTTCGCAGTGTTCTATCACGTCTAGAAGTGGTGTACTTAATTGGAAAAACTTGGAGCTTATGATCTCCGGCTTGAACCAAGTTTCTCTAAAGTCTATAATGTGAGATGCAAAGCAAAAGAACTTTCAGAAAACAGTTTGGGAAGTTCACTACGTAACCCTTTAGTATTCTGATAAGTAAGTGTTAGTGAAGACGTGAAGATGGACTAACGTTTATAGAGGAGAAGTCAACTCCGGAGAAGCTCACGACAAATTTTTATAAACTTGTATTCAACTCAAGATTTAGAATAAATGAGACATAATTGTAAAAGAAGATTTCGGTGTTATTCCTGGGGTCAGGAAATCACGTCGACCTAATAATTCGAGGTTACTATCCCATAACCCCTGTGAGCTAGCCGCGGCAATTGTTGCGAGTACAAACAACCAAAACAGTTCGTTACACCTGGCGCCCAAACTACAGCCGAATCAGAAATAGGACGCAAGTCCATGGCAGCAACAGCCGAATCAGCAATGGACAGCAAGTCAAGGCAAGGACAAGTGGACAACCACTTATTATAATTGATCCTCCTCCCCTTCGCAGTGTTCTATCACGTCTAGAAGTGGAGTACTTAATTGGAAAAGCTTCGGAGCTTATGATCTCCGGCTTGAACCAAGTTTCTCTAAAGTCTATAATGTGAGATGCAAAGCAAAAGAACTTTCAGAAAACAGTTTGGGAAGTTCACTACGTAACCCTTTAGTATTCTGATAAGTAAGTGTTAGTGAAGACGTGAAGATGGACTAACGTTTATAGAGGAGAAGTCAACTCCGGAGAAGCTCACGACAAATTTTTATAAACTTGTATTCAACTCAAGATTTAGAATAAATGAGACATAATTGTAAAAGAAGATTTCGGTGTTATTCCTGGGGTCAGGAAATCACGTCGACCTAATAATTCGAGGTTACTATCCCATAACCCCTGTGAGCTAGCCGCGGCAATTGTTGCGAGTACAAACAACCAAAACAGTTCGTTACACCTGGCGCCCAAACTACAGCCGAATCAGAAATAGGACGCAAGTCCATGGCAGCAACAGCCGAATCAGCAATGGACAGCAAGTCAAGGCAAGGACAAGTGGACAACCACTTATTATAATTACTCGTCCTCCCCTTCGCAGTGTTCTATCACGTCTAGAAGTGGAGTACTTAATTGGAAAAGCTTCGGAGCTTATGATCTCCGGCTTGAACCAAGTTTCTCTAAAGTCTATAATGTGAGATGCAAAGCAAAAGAACTTTCAGAAAACAGTTTGGGAAGTTCACTACGTAACCCTTTAGTATTCTGATAAGTAAGTGTTAGTGAAGACGTGAAGATGGACTAACGTTTATAGAGGAGAAGTCAACTCCGGAGAAGCTCACGACAAATTTTTATAAACTTGTATTCAACTCAAGATTTAGAATAAATGAGACATAATTGTAAAAGAAGATTTCGGTGTTATTCCTGGGGTCAGGAAATCACGTCGACCTAATAATTCGAGGTTACTATCCCATAACCCCTGTGAGCTAGCCGCGGCAATTGTTGCGAGTACAAACAACCAAAACAGTTCGTTACACCTGGCGCCCAAACTACAGCCGAATCAGAAATAGGACGCAAGTCCATGGCAGCAACAGCCGAATCAGCAATGGACAGCAAGTCAAGGCAAGGACAAGTGGACAACCACTTATTATAATTACTCGTCCTCCCCTTCGCAGTGTTCTATCACGTCTAGAAGTGGAGTACTTAATTGGAAAAGCTTCGGAGCTTATGATCTCCGGCTTGAACCAAGTTTCTCTAAAGTCTATAATGTGAGATGCAAATCAAAAGATCTTTCAGAATAAAGTTGGGAAGTTCACTACGTAACCCTTTGTATTCTAATAAGTAAGTGTTAGTAAAGACATAAAGATGGACAAACGTTCATAGTGGAGGAGTCATCTCCGGCGAAACTCACGACCGTTATTAATAAACTTTTAATCAACCCAAGATTTAGAATAATTGAGACATAATTGTAAAAGACGATTTCGGTGTTATTCCTGGGGTCAGGAAATCACGTCGATCTATAGATTCGGTGGTACAATCCCATAACCTCTGTGAGCTAGCCGCGGCAATTGTTGCAAGTACAAACAACCAAAACAGTTCGTTACACCTGGCGCCCAAACCACAGCCGAATCAGAAATGAGATGCAAGTCCAAGGCAGCAACAGCCGAATCAGCAATGGACAGCAAGTCAAGGCAAGGACAAGTGGACAACCACTTATTATAATTAATCCTCCTCCCCTTCGCAGTGTTCTATCACGTCTAAAAGTGGTGTACTTAATTGGAAAAACTTCGGAGCTTATGATCTCCGGCTTGAACCAAGTTTCTCTAAAGTCTATAATGTGAGATGCAAAGCAAAATAACTTTCAGAATATAATTGGGAAGTTCACTACGTAACCCTTTGTATTCTGATAAGTAAGTGTTAGTAAAGACATGAAGATGGACAAACGTTGATAGTGGAGGAGTCAACTCCGGCGAAACTCACGACCGTTATTAATAAACTTTTATTTAACCCAAGATTTAGAATAATTGAGACATAATTGTAAAAGACGATTTCGGTGTTATTCCTGGGGTCAGGAAATCACGTCGATCTATAGATTCGGTGGTACGATCCCATAACCTCTGTGAGCTAGCCGCGGCAATTGTTGCGAGTACAAACAACCAAAACAGTTCGTTACACCTGGCGCCCAAACTACAGCCGAATCAGAAATGGGATGCAAGTCCAAGGCAGCAACAGCCGAATCAGCAATGGACAGCAAGTCAAGGCAAGGACAAGTGGACAACCACTTATTATAATTAATCCTCCTCCCCTTCGCAGTGTTCTATCACGTCTAAAAGTGGTGTACTTAATTGGAAAAACTTCGGAGCTTAAGATCTCCGGCTTGAACAAATTTTCTCTAAAGTCTATAATGTGAGACGCAAAGAAAGAACTATCAGAATACAGTTTGGGAAGTTCACTACGTAACCCTTTAGTATTCATGAAGTAAAGACATGAAGATGGACAAACGTTGATAGTGGAGGAGTCATCTCCGGCGAAACTCACGACAGTTATTAATAAACTTTTATTCAACCCAAGATTTAGAATAATTGAGACATAATTGTAAAAGACGATTTCGGTGTTATTCCTGGGGTCAGGAAATCGCGTTAATCTATTGATTCGGTGGTACGATCCCATAACCTCTGTGAGCTAGCCGCGGCAATTGTTGCAAGTACAAACAACCAAAACAGTTCGTTACACCTGGCGCCCAAACTACAGCCGAATCAGAAATGGGATGCAAGTCCAAGGCAGCAACAGCCGAATCAGCAATGGACAGCAAGTCAAGGCAAGGACAAGTGGACAACCACTTATTATAATTAATCCTCCTCCCCTTCGCAGTGTTCTATCACGTCTAGAAGTGGTGTACTTAATTGGAAAAACTTGGAGCTTATGATCTCCGGCTTGAACCAAGTTTCTCTAAAGTTTATAATGTGAGATGCAAAGCAAAAGAACTTTCACAATACAGTTTGGGAAGTTCACTACGTAACCCTTTAGTATTCTGATAAGTAAGTGTTAGTGAAGACATGAAGATGGACTAACGTTTATAGTGGAGAAGTCAACTCCGGAGAAACTCACGACAAATTTTTATAAACTTGTATTCAACTCAAGATTTAGAATAAATGAGACATAATTGTAAAAGAAGATTTCGGTGTTATTCCTGGGGTCAGGAAATCACGTCGACCTAATAATTCGAGGTTACTATCCCATAACCCCTGTGAGCTAGCCGCGGCAATTGTTGCGATTACAAACAACCAAAACAGTTCGTTACACCTGGCGCCCAAACTACAGCCGAATCAGAAATGGGACGCAAGTCCAAGGCAGCAACAGCCGAATCAGCAATGGACAGCAAGTCAAGGCAAGGACAAGTGGACAACCACTTATTATAATTAATCCTCCTCCCCTTCGCAGTGTTCTATCACGTCTAAAAGTGGTGTACTTAATTGGAAAAACTTCGGAGCTTAAGATCTCCGGCTTGAACAAATTTTCTCTAAAGTCTATAATGTGAGACGCAAAGAAAGAACTATCAGAATACAGTTTGGGAAGTTCACTACGTAACCCTTTAGTATTCTGATAAGTAAGTGTTAGTGAAGACATGAAGATGGACTAACGTTTATAGTGGAGAAGTCAACTCCGGAGAAACTCACGACAAATTTTTATAAACTTGTATTCAACTCAAGATTTAGAATAAATGAGACATAATTGTAAAAGACGATTTCGGTGTTATTCCTGGGGTCAGGAAATCACGTCGATCTATAGATTCGGTGGTACGATCCCATAACCCCTGTGAGCTAGCCGCGGCAATTGTTGCGAGTACAAACAACCAAAACAGTTCGTTACACCTGGCGCCCAAACTACAGCCGAATCAGAAATGGGATGCAAGTCCAAGGCAGCAACAGCCGAATCAGCAATGGACAGCAAGTCAAGGCAAGGACAAGTGGACAACCACTTATTATAATTACTCCTCCTCCCCTTCGCAGTGTTCTATCACGTCTAGAAGTGGAGTACTTAATTGGAAAAGCTTCGGAGCTTATGATCTCCGGCTTGAACCAAGTTTCTCCAAAGTCTATAATGTGAGATGCAAATCAAAAGATCTTTCAGAATAAAGTTGGGAAGTTCACTACGTAACCCTTTAGTATTCATGAAGTAAAGACATGAAGATGGACAAACGTTGATAGTGGAGGAGTCAACTCCGGCGAAACTCACGACCATTATTAATAAACTTATATTTAACCCAAGATTTAGAATAATTGAGACATAATTGTAAAAGACGATTTCGGTGTTATTCCTGGGGTCAGGAAATCACGTCGATCTATAGATTCGGTGGTACGATCCCATAACCTCTGTGAGCTAGCCGCGGCAATTGTTGCGAGTACAAACAACCAATACAGTTCGTTACACCTGGCGCCCAAACTGCAGCCGAATCAGAAATGGGATGCAAGTCCAAGGCAGCAACAGCCGAATCAGCAATGGACAGCAAGTCAAGGCAAGGACAAGTGGACAACCACTTATTATAATTAATCCTCCTCCCCTTCGCAGTGTTCTATCACGTCTAAAAGTGGTGTACTTAATTGGAAAAACTTCGGAGCTTAAGATCTCCGGCTTGAACAAATTTTCTCTAAAGTCTATAATGTGAGATGCAAAGAAAGAACTATCAGAATACAGTTTGGGAAGTTCACTACGTAACCCTTTAGTATTCATGAAGTAAAGACATGAAGATGGACAAACGTTGATAGTGGAGGAGTCATCTCCGGCGAAACTCACGACAGTTACTATCCCATAACCCCTGTGAGCTAGCCGCGGCAATTGTTGCGAGTACAAACAACCAAAACAGTTCGTTACACCTGGCGCCCAAACTACAGCCGAATCAGAAATGGGACGCAAGTCCAAGGCAGCAACAGCCGAATCAGCAATGGACAGCAAGTCAAGGCAAGGACAAGTGGACAACCACTTATTATAATTACTCCTCCTCCCCTTCGCAGTGTTCTATCACGTCTAGAAGTGGAGTACTTAATTGGAAAAGCTTCGGAGCTTATGATCTCCGGCTTGAACCAAGTTTCTCTAAAGTCTATAATGTGAGATGCAAATCAAAAGATCTTTCAGAATATAGTTGGGAAGTTCACTACGTAACCCTTTAGTATTCATGAAGTAAAGACATGAAGATGGACAAACGTTGATAGTGGAGGAGTGATCTCCGGCGAAACTCACGACAGTTATTAATAAACTTTTATTCAACCCAGATTTGGAATAATTGAGACATAATTGTAAAAGACGATTTCGGTGTTATTCCTGGGGTCAGGAAATCACGTCGATCTATAGATTCGGTGGTACGATCCCATAACCCCTGTGAGCTAGCCGCGGCAATTGTTGCGAGTACAAACAACCAAAACAGTTCGTTACACCTGGCGCCCAAACTACAGCCGAATCAGAAATGGGATGCAAGTCCAAGGCAGCAACAGCCGAATCAGCAATGGACAGCAAGTCAAAGCAAGGACAAGTGGACAACCACTTATTATAATTAATCCTCCTCCCCTTCGCAGTGTTCTATCACGTCTAAAAGTGGTGTACTTAATTGGAAAAACTTCGGAGCTTAAGATCTCCGGCTTGAACAAATTTTCTCTAAAGTCTATAATGTGAGATGCAAAGAAAGAACTATCAGAATACAGTTTGGGAAGTTCACTACGTAACCCTTTAGTATTCATGAAGTAAAGACATGAAGATGGACAAACGTTGATAGTGGAGGAGTCATCTCCGGCGAAACTCACGACAGTTACTATCCCATAACCCCTGTGAGCTAGCCGCGGCAATTGTTGCGAGTACAAACAACCAAAACAGTTCGTTACACCTGGCGCCCAAACTACAGCCGAATCAGAAATGGGACGCAAGTCCAAGGCAGCAACAGCCGAATCAGCAATGGACAGCAAGTCAAGGCAAGGACAAGTGGACAACCACTTATTATAATTACTCCTCCTCCCCTTCGCAGTGTTCTATCACGTCTAGAAGTGGAGTACTTAATTGGAAAAGCTTCGGAGCTTATGATCTCCGGCTTGAACCAAGTTTCTCTAAAGTCTATAATGTGAGATGCAAATCAAAAGATCTTTCAGAATATAGTTGGGAAGTTCACTACGTAACCCTTTAGTATTCATGAAGTAAAGACATGAAGATGGACAAACGTTGATAGTGGAGGAGTGATCTCCGGCGAAACTCACGACAGTTATTAATAAACTTTTATTCAACCCAGATTTGGAATAATTGAGACATAATTGTAAAAGACGATTTCGGTGTTATTCCTGGGGTCAGGAAATCACGTCGATCTATAGATTCGGTGGTACGATCCCATAACCCCTGTGAGCTAGCCGCGGCAATTGTTGCGAGTACAAACAACCAAAACAGTTCGTTACACCTGGCGCCCAAACTACAGCCGAATCAGAAATGGGATGCAAGTCCAAGGCAGCAACAGCCGAATCAGCAATGGACAGCAAGTCAAAGCAAGGACAAGTGGACAACCACTTATTATAATTAATCCTCCTCCCCTTCGCAGTGTTCTATCACGTCTAAAAGTGGTGTACTTAATTGGAAAAACTTCGGAGCTTAAGATCTCCGGCTTGAACAAATTTTCTCTAAAGTCTATAATGTGAGATGCAAAGAAAGAACTATCAGAATACAGTTTGGGAAGTTCACTACGTAACCCTTTAGTATTCATGAAGTAAAGACATGAAGATGGACAAACGTTGATAGTGGAGGAGTCATCTCCGGCGAAACTCACGACAGTTACTATCCCATAACCCCTGTGAGCTAGCCGCGGCAATTGTTGCGAGTACAAACAACCAAAACAGTTCGTTACACCTGGCGCCCAAACTACAGCCGAATCAGAAATGGGACGCAAGTCCAAGGCAGCAACAGCCGAATCAGCAATGGACAGCAAGTCAAGGCAAGGACAAGTGGACAACCACTTATTATAATTACTCCTCCTCCCCTTCGCAGTGTTCTATCACGTCTAGAAGTGGAGTACTTAATTGGAAAAGCTTCGGAGCTTATGATCTCCGGCTTGAACCAAGTTTCTCCAAAGTCTATAATGTGAGATGCAAATCAAAAGATCTTTCAGAATAAAGTTGGGAAGTTCACTACGTAACCCTTTAGTATTCATGAAGTAAAGACATGAAGATGGACAAACGTTGATAGTGGAGGAGTCAACTCCGGCGAAACTCACGACCATTATTAATAAACTTATATTTAACCCAAGATTTAGAATAATTGAGACATAATTGTAAAAGACGATTTCGGTGTTATTCCTGGGGTCAGGAAATCACGTCGATCTATAGATTCGGTGGTACGATCCCATAACCTCTGTGAGCTAGCCGCGGCAATTGTTGCGAGTACAAACAACCAATACAGTTCGTTACACCTGGCGCCCAAACTGCAGCCGAATCAGAAATGGGATGCAAGTCCAAGGCAGCAACAGCCGAATCAGCAATGGACAGCAAGTCAAGGCAAGGACAAGTGGACAACCACTTATTATAATTAATCCTCCTCCCCTTCGCAGTGTTCTATCACGTCTAAAAGTGGTGTACTTAATTGGAAAAACTTCGGAGCTTAAGATCTCCGGCTTGAACAAATTTTCTCTAAAGTCTATAATGTGAGATGCAAAGAAAGAACTATCAGAATACAGTTTGGGAAGTTCACTACGTAACCCTTTAGTATTCATGAAGTAAAGACATGAAGATGGACAAACGTTGATAGTGGAGGAGTCATCTCCGGCGAAACTCACGACAGTTACTATCCCATAACCCCTGTGAGCTAGCCGCGGCAATTGTTGCGAGTACAAACAACCAAAACAGTTCGTTACACCTGGCGCCCAAACTACAGCCGAATCAGAAATGGGACGCAAGTCCAAGGCAGCAACAGCCGAATCAGCAATGGACAGCAAGTCAAGGCAAGGACAAGTGGACAACCACTTATTATAATTAATCCTCCTCCCCTTCGCAGTGTTCTATCACGTCTAAAAGTGGTGTACTTAATTGGAAAAACTTCGGAGCTTAAGATCTCCGGCTTGAACAAATTTTCTCTAAAGTCTATAATGTGAGATGCAAAGCAAAATAACTTTCAGAATATAATTGGGAAGTTCACTACGTAACCCTTTGTATTCTGATAAGTAAGTGTTAGTAAAGACATGAAGATGGACAAACGTTGATAGTGGAGGAGTGAACTCCGGCGAAACTCACGACAGTTATTAATAAACTTTTATTCAACCCAGATTTAGAATAATTGAGACATAATTGTAAAAGACGATTTCGGTGTTATTCCTGGGGTCAGGAAATCACGTCGATCTATAGATTCGGTGGTACGATCCCATAACCTCTGTGAGCTAGCCGCGGCAATTGTTGCAAGTACAAACAACCAAAACAGTTCGTTACACCTGGCGCCCAAACTACAGCCGAATCAGAAATGGGATGCAAGTCCAAGGCAGCAACAGCCGAATCAGTAATGGACAGCAAGTCAAGGCAAGGACAAGTGGACAAACACTTATTATAATTAATCCTCCTCCCCTTCGTAGTGTTCTATCACGTCTAGAAGTGGTGTACTTAATTGGAAAAACTTGGAGCTTATGATCTCCGGCTTGAACCAAGTTTCTCTAAAGTTTATAATGTGAGATGCAAAGCAAAAGAACTTTCAGAATACAGTTTGGGAAGTTCACTACGTAACCCTTTAGTATTCTGATAAGTAAGTGTTAGTGAAGACGTGACGATGGACTAACGTTTATAGAGGAGAAGTCAACTCCGGAGAAACTCACGACAAATTTTTATAAACTTGTATTCAACTCAAGATTTAGAATAAATGAGACATAATTGTAAAAGAAGATTTCGGTGTTATTCCTGGGGTCAGGAAATCACGTCGACCTAATAATTCGAGGTTACTATCCCATAACCCCTGTGAGCTAGCCGCGGCAATTGTTGCGAGTACAAACAACCAAAACAGTTCGTTACACCTGGCGCCCAAACTACAGCCGAATCAGAAATGGGACGCAAGTCCAAGGCAGCCACAGCCGAATCAGCAATGGACAGCAAGTCAAGGCAAGGACAAGTGGACAACCACTTATTATAATTACTCCTCCTCCCCTTCGCAGTGTTCTATCAGGTCTAGAAGTGGAGTACTTAATTGGAAAAGCTTCGGAGCTTATGATCTCCGGCTTGAACCAAGTTTCTCTAAAGTCTATAATGTGAGATGCAAATCAAAAGATCTTTCAGAATAAAGTTGGGAAGTTCACTACGTAACCCTTTGTATTCTAATAAGTAAGTGTTAGTAAAGACATAAAGATGGACAAACGTTGATAGTGGAGGAGTCATCTCCGGCGAAACTCACGACCGTTATTAATAAACTTTTAATCAACCCAAGATTTAGAATAATTGAGACATAATTGTAAAAGACGATTTCGGTGTTATTCCTGGGGTCAGGAAATCGCGTCGATCTATTGATTCGGTGGTACAATCCCATAACCTCTGTGAGCTAGCCGCGGCAATTGTTGCAAGTACAAACAACCAAAACAGTTCGTTACACCTGGCGCCCAAACCACAGCCGAATCAGAAATGAGATGCAAGTCCAAGGCAGCAACAGCCGAATCAGCAATGGACAGAAAGTCAAGGCAAGGACAAGTGGACAACCACTTTATTATAATTAATCCTCCTTCCCTTCGCAGTGTTCTATCACGTCTAAAAGTGGTGTACTTAATTGGAAAAACTTCGGAGCTTATGATCTCCGGCTTGAACAAAGTTTCTCTAAAGTCTATAATGTGAGATGCAAAGCAAAATAACTTTCAGAATATAATTGGGAAGTTCACTACGTAACCCTTTGTATTCTGATAAGTAAGTGTTAGTAAAGACATGAAGATGGACAAACGTTGATAGTGGAGGAGTGAACTCCGGCGAAACTCACGACAGTTATTAATAAACTTTTATTCAACCCAGATTTAGAATAATTGAGACATAATTGTAAAAGACGATTTCGGTGTTATTCTCTGGGGTCAGGAAATCACGTCGATCTATAGATTCGGTGGTACGATCCCATAACCTCTGTGAGCTAGCCGCGGCAATTGTTGCAAGTACAAACAACCAAAACAGTTCGTTACACCTGGCGCCCAAACTACAGCCGAATCAGAAATGGGATGCCAGTCCAAGGCAGCAACAGCCGAATCAGCAATGGACAGCAAGTCAAGGCAAGGACAAGTGGACAACCACTTATTATAATTAATCCTCCTCCCCTTCGCAGTGTTCTATCACGTCTAGAAGTGGTGTACTTAATTGGAAAAACTTGGAGCTTATGATCTCCGGCTTGAACCAAGTTTCTCTAAAGTTTATAATGTGAGATGCAAAGCAAAAGAACTTTCACAATACAGTTTGGGAAGTTCACTACGTAACCCTTTAGTATTCTGATAAGTAAGTGTTTGTGAAGACATGAAGATGGACTAACGTTTATAGTGGAGAAGTCAACTCCGGAGAAACTCACGACAAATTTTTATAAACTTGTATTCAACTCAAGATTTAGAATAAATGAGACATAATTGTAAAAGAAGATTTCGGTGTTATTCCTGGGGTCAGGAAATCACGTCGACCTAATAATTCGAGGTTACTATCCCATAACCCCTGTGAGCTAGCCGCGGCAATTGTTGCGAGTACAAACAACCAAAACAGTTCGTTACACCTGGCGCCCAAACTACAGCCGAATCAGAAATGGGACGCAAGTCCAAGGCAGCAACAGCCGAATCAGCAATGGACAGCAAGTCAAGGCAAGGACAAGTGGACAACCACTTATTATAATTACTCCTCCTCCCCTTCGCAGTGTTCTATCACGTCTAGAAGTGGAGAACTTAATTGGAAAAGCTTCGGAGCTTATGATCTCCGGCTTGAACCAAGTTTCTCTAAAGTCTATAATGTGAGATGCAAATCAAAAGATCTTTCAGAATAAAGTTGGGAAGTTCACTACGTAACCCTTTAGTTTTCATGAAGTAAAGACATGAAGATGGACAAACGTTGATAGTGGAGGAGTCAACTCCGGCGAAACTCACGACCGTTATTAATAAACTTTTATTTAACCCAAGATTTAGAATAATTGAGACATAATTGTAAAAGACGATTTCGGTGTTATTCCTGGGGTCAGGAAATCACGTCGATCTATAGATTCGGTGGTACGATCCCATAACCTCTGTGAGCTAGCCGCGGCAATTGTTGCGAGTACAAACAACCAAAACAGTTCGTTATACCTGGCGCCCAAACTACAGCCGAATCAGAAATGGGATGCAAGTCCAAGGCAGCAACAGCCGAATCAGCAATGGACAGCAAGTCAAGGCAAGGACAAGTGGACAACCACTTATTATAATTAATCCTCCTCCCCTTCGCAGTGTTCTATCACGTCTAAAAGTGGTGTACTTAATTGGAAAACTTCGGAGCTTAAGATCTCCGGCTTGAACAAATTTTCTCTAAAGTCTATAATGTGAGATGCAAAGAAAGAACTATCAGAATACAGTTTGGGAAGTTCACTACGTAACCCTTTAGTATTCATGAAGTAAAGACATGAAGATGGACAAACGTTGATAGTGGAGGAGTCATCTCCGGCGAAACTCACGACAGTTATTAATAAACTTTTATTCAACCCAAGATTTAGAATAATTGAGACATAATTGTAAAAGACGATTTCGGTGTTATTCCTGGGGTCAGGAAATCACGTCGATCTATAGATTCGGTGGTACGATCCCATAACCTCTGTGAGCTAGCCGCGGCAATTGTTGCAAGTACAAACAACCAAAACAGTTCGTTACACCTGGCGCCCAAACTACAGCCGAATCAGAAATGGGATGCAAGTCCAAGGCAGCAACAGCCGAATCAGCAATGGACAGCAAGTCAAGGCAAGGACAAGTGGACAACCACTTATTATAATTAATCCTCCTCCCCTTCGTAGTGTTCTATCACGTCAAGAAGTGGTGTACTTAATTGGAAAAACTTGGAGCTTATGATCTCCGGCTTGAACCAAGTTTCTTTAAAGTTTATAATGTGAGATGAAAAGCAAAAAAATTTTCAGAATACAGTTTGGGAAGTTCATTACGTAACCCTTTAGTATGCTGATAAGTAAGTGTTAGTGAAGACATGAAGATGGACTAACGTTTATAGTGGAGAAGTCAACTCCGGAGAAACTCACGACAAATTTTTATAAACTTGTATTCAACTCAAGATTTAGAATAAATGAGACATAATTGTAAAAGAAGATTTCGGTGTTATTCCTGGGGTCAGGAAATCACGTCGACCTAATAATTCGAGGTTACTATCCCATAACCCCTGTGAGCTAGCCGCGGCAATTGTTGCGAGTACAAACAACCAAAACAGTTCATTACACCTGGCGCCCAAACTACAGCCGAATCAGAAATGGGACGCAAGTCCAAGGCAGCAACAGCCGAATCAGCAATGGACAGCAAGTCAAGGCAAGGACAAGTGGACAACCACTTATTATAATTACTCCTCCTCCCCTTCGCAGTGTTCTATCACGTCTAGAAGTGGAGTACTTAATTGGAAAAGCTTCGGAGCTTATGATCTCCGGCATGAACCAAGTTTCTCTAAAGTCTATAATGTGAGATGCAAATCAAAAGATCTTTCAGAATAAAGTTGGGAAGTTCACTACGTAACCCTTTGTATTCTAATAAGTAAGTGTTAGTATAGACATAAAGATGGACAAACGTTGATAGTGGAGGAGTCAACTCCGGCGAAACTCACGACCGTTATTAATAAACTTTTATTTAACCCAAGATTTAGAATAATTGAGACATAATTGTAAAAGACGATTTCGGTGTTATTCCTGGGGTCAGGAAATCACGTCGATCTATAGATTCGGTGGTACGATCCCATAACCTCTGTGAGCTAGCCGCGGCAATTGTTGCGAGTACAAACAACCAAAACAGTTCGTTACACCTGGCGCCCAAACCACAGCCGAATCAGAAATGAAATGCAAGTCCAAGGCAGCAACAGCCGAATCAGCAATGGACAGAAAGTCAAGGCAAGGACAAGTGGACAACCACTTATTATAATTAATCCTCCTTCCCTTCGCAGTGTTCTATCACGTCTAAAAGTGGTGTACTTAATTGGAAAAACTTCGGAGCTTATGATCTCCGGCTTGAACCAAGTTTCTCTAAAGTCTATAATGTGAGATGCAAAGCAAAATAACTTTCAGAATATAATTGGGAAGTTCACTACGTAACCCCTTGTATTCTGATAAGTAAGTGTTAGTAAAGACATGAAGATGGACAAACGTTGATAGTGGAGGAGTCAACTCCGGCGAAACTCACGACCGTTATTAATAAACTTTTATTTAACCCAAGATTTAGAATAATTGAGACATAATTGTAAAAGACGATTTCGGTGTTATTCCTGGGGTCAGGAAATCACGTCGATCTATAGATTCGGTGGCACGATCCCATAAGCTCTGTGAGCTAGCCGCGGCAATTGTTGCGAGTACAAACAACCAAAACAGTTCGTTACACCTGGCGCCCAAACCACAGCCGAATCAGAAATGAAATGCAAGTCCAAGGCAGCAACAGCCGAATCAGCAATGGACAGCAAGTCAAGGCAAGGACAAGTGGACAACCACTTATTATAATTAATCCTCCTCCCCTTCGTAGTGTTCTATCACGTCAAGAAGTGGTGTACTTAATTGGAAAAACTTGGAGCTTATGATCTCCGGCTTGAACCAAGTTTCTTTAAAGTTTATAATGTGAGATGAAAAGCAAAAAAATTTTCAGAATACAGTTTGGGAAGTTCATTACGTAACCCTTTAGTATGCTGATAAGTAAGTGTTAGTGAAGACATGAAGATGGACTAACGTTTATAGTGGAGAAGTCAACTCCGGAGAAACTCACGACAAATTTTTATAAACTTGTATTCAACTCAAGATTTAGAATAAATGAGACATAATTGTAAAAGAAGATTTCGGTGTTATTCCTGGGGTCAGGAAATCACGTCGACCTAATAATTCGAGGTTACTATCCCATAACCCCTGTGAGCTAGCCGCGGCAATTGTTGCGAGTACAAACAACCAAAACAGTTCATTACACCTGGCGCCCAAACTACAGCCGAATCAGAAATGGGACGCAAGTCCAAGGCAGCAACAGCCGAATCAGCAATGGACAGCAAGTCAAGGCAAGGACAAGTGGACAACCACTTATTATAATTACTCCTCCTCCCCTTCGCAGTGTTCTATCACGTCTAAAAGTGGTGTACTTAATTGGAAAAACTTCGGAGCTTATGATCTCCGGCTTGAACCAAGTTTCTCTAAAGTCTATAATGTGAGATGCAAAGCAAAATAACTTTCAGAATATAATTGGGAAGTTCACTACGTAACCCCTTGTATTCTGATAAGTAAGTGTTAGTAAAGACATGAAGATGGACAAACGTTGATAGTGGAGGAGTCAACTCCGGCGAAACTCACGACCGTTATTAATAAACTTTTATTTAACCCAAGATTTAGAATAATTGAGACATAATTGTAAAAGACGATTTCGGTGTTATTCCTGGGGTCAGGAAATCACGTCGATCTATAGATTCGGTGGCACGATCCCATAAGCTCTGTGAGCTAGCCGCGGCAATTGTTGCGAGTACAAACAACCAAAACAGTTCGTTACACCTGGCGCCCAAACTACAGCCTAATCAGAAATGGGATGCAAGTCCAAGGCAGCAACAGCCGAATCAGCCATTGCTGAGCAAGTCAAGGCAAGGACAAGTGGACAACCACTTATTATAATTACTCCTCCTTCCCTTCGCAGTGTTCTATCACGTCTAGAAGTGGAGTACTTAATTGGAAAACTTCGGAGCTTATGATCTCCGGCTTGAACCAAGTTTCTCTAAAGTCTATAATGTGAGATGCAAATCAAAAGATCTTTCAGAATAAAGTTGGGAAGTTCACTACGTAACCCTTTAGTATTCATGAAGTAAAGACATGAAGATGGACAAACGTTGATAGTGGAGGAGTCATCTCCGGCGAAACTCACGACAGTTATTAATAAACTTTTATTCAACCCAAGATTTAGTATAATTGAGACATAATTGTAAAAGACGATTTCGGTGTTATTCCTGAGGTCAGGAAATCACGTCGATCTATAGATTCGGTGGTACGATCCCATAACCTCTGTGAGCTAGCCGCGGCAATTGTTGCAAGTACAAAAAACCAAAACAGTTCGTTACACCTGGCGCCCAAACTACAGCCGAATCAGAAATGGGATGCAAGTCCAAGGCAGCAACAGCCGAATCAGCAATGGACAGCAAGTCAAGGCAAGGACAAGTGGACAACCACTTATTATAATTAATCCTCCTCCCCTTCGCAGTGTTCTATCACGTCTAGAAGTGGTGTACTTAATTGGAAAAACTTGGAGCTTATGATCTCCGGCTTGAACCAAGTTTCTCTAAAGTTTATAATGTGAGATGCAAAGCAAAAGAACTTTCACAATACCGTTTGGGAAGTTCACTACGTAACCCTTTAGTATTCTGATAAGTAAGTGTTAGTGAAGACATGAAGATGGACTAACGTTTATAGTGGAGAAGTCAACTCCGGAGAAACTCACGACAAATTTTTATAAACTTGTATTCAACTCAAGATTTAGAATAAATGAGACATAATTGTAAAAGAAGATTTCGGTGTTATTCCTGGGGTCAGGAAATCACGTCGACCTAATAATTCGAGGTTACTATCCCATAACCCCTGTGAGCTAGCCGCGGCAATTGTTGCGAGTACAAACAACCAAAACAGTTCGTTACACCTGGCGCCCAAACTACAGCCGAATCAGAAATGGGACGCAAGTCCAAGGCAGCAACAGCCGAATCAGCAATGGACAGCAAGTCAAGGCAAGGACAAGTGGACAACCACTTATTATAATTGATCCTCCTCCCCTTCGTAGTGTTCTATCACGTCTAGAAGTGGTGTACTTAATTGGAAAAACTTGGAGCTTATGATCTCCGGCTTGAACCAAGTTTCTCTAAAGTTTATAATGTGAGATGCAAAGCAAAAGAACTTTCAGAAAACAGTTTGGGAAGTTCACTACGTAACCCTTTAGTATTCTGATAAGTAAGTGTTAGTGAAGACGTGAAGATGGACTAACGTTTATAGAGGAGAAGTCAACTCCGGAGAAGCTCACGACAAATTTTTATAAACTTGTATTCAACTCAAGATTTAGAATAAATGAGACATAATTGTAAAAGAAGATTTCGGTGTTATTCCTGGGGTCAGGAAATCACGTCGACCTAATAATTCGAGGTTACTATCCCATAACCCCTGTGAGCTAGCCGCGGCAATTGTTGCGAGTACAAACAACCAAAACAGTTCGTTACACCTGGCGCCCAAACTACAGCCGAATCAGAAATAGGACGCAAGTCCATGGCAGCAACAGCCGAATCAGCAATGGACAGCAAGTCAAGGCAAGGACAAGTGGACAACCACTTATTATAATTACTCGTCCTCCCCTTCGCAGTGTTCTATCACGTCTAGAAGTGGAGTACTTAATTGGAAAAGCTTTGGAGCTTATGATCTCCGGCTTGAACCAAGTTTCTCTAAAGTCTATAATGTGAGATGCAAAGCAAAAGAACTTTCAGAAAACAGTTTGGGAAGTTCACTACGTAACCCTTTAGTATTCTGATAAGTAAGTGTTAGTGAAGACGTGAAGATGGACTAACGTTTATAGAGGAGAAGTCAACTCCGGAGAAGCTCACGACAAATTTTTATAAACTTGTATTCAACTCAAGATTTAGAATAAATGAGACATAATTGTAAAAGAAGATTTCGGTGTTATTCCTGGGGTCAGGAAATCACGTCGACCTAATAATTCGAGGTTACTATCCCATAACCCCTGTGAGCTAGCCGCGGCAATTGTTGCGAGTACAAACAACCAAAACAGTTCGTTACACCTGGCGCCCAAACTACAGCCGAATCAGAAATAGGACGCAAGTCCATGGCAGCAACAGCCGAATCAGCAATGGACAGCAAGTCAAGGCAAGGACAAGTGGACAACCACTTATTATAATTACTCGTCCTCCCCTTCGCAGGGTTCTATCACGTCTAGAAGTGGAGTACTTAATTGGAAAAGCTTCGGAGCTTATGATCTCCGGCTTGAACCAAGTTTCTCTAAAGTCTATAATGTGAGATGCAAATCAAAAGATCTTTCAGAATAAAGTTGGGAAGTTCACTACGTAACCCTTTGTATTCTAATAAGTAAGTGTTAGTAAAGACATAAAGATGGACAAACGTTCATAGTGGAGGAGTCATCTCCGGCGAAACTCACGACCGTTATTAATAAACTTTAATCAACCCAAGATTTAGAATAATTGAGACATAATTGTAAAAGACGATTTCGGTGTTATTCCTGGGGTCAGGAAATCACGTCGATCTATAGATTCGGTGGTACAATCCCATAACCTCTGTGAGCTAGCCGCGGCAATTGTTGCAAGTACAAACAACCAAAACAGTTCGTTACACCTGGCGCCCAAACCACAGCCGAATCAGAAATGAGATGCAAGTCCAAGGCAGCAACAGCCGAATCAGCAATGGACAGCAAGTCAAGGCAAGGACAAGTGGACAACCACTTATTATAATTAATCCTCCTCCCCTTCGCAGTGTTCTATCACGTCTAAAAGTGGTGTACTTAATTGGAAAAACTTCGGAGCTTATGATCTCCGGCTTGAACCAAGTTTCTCTAAAGTCTATAATGTGAGATGCAAAGCAAAATAACTTTCAGAATATAATTGGGAAGTTCACTACGTAACCCTTTGTATTCTGATAAGTAAGTGTTAGTAAAGACATGAAGATGGACAAACGTTGATAGTGGAGGAGTCATCTCCGGCGAAACTCACGACAGTTATTAATAAACTTTTATTCAACCCAAGATTTAGAATAATTGAGACATAATTGTAAAAGACGATTTCGGTGTTATTCCTGGGGTCAGGAAATCACGTCGATCTATAGATTCGGTGGTACGATCCCATAACCTCTGTGAGCTAGCCGCGGCAATTGTTGCAAGTACAAACAACCAAAACAGTTCGTTACACCTGGCGCCCAAACTACAGCCGAATCAGAAATGGGATGCAAGTCCAAGGCAGCAACAGCCGAATCAGCAATGGACAGCAAGTCAAGGCAAGGACAAGTGGACAACCACTTATTATAATTAATCCTCCTCCCCTTCGCAGTGTTCTATCACGTCTAGAAGTGGTGTACTTAATTGGAAAAACTTGGAGCTTATGATCTCCGGCTTGAACCAACTTTCTCTAAAGTTTATAATGTGAGATGCAAAGCAAAAGAACTTTCACAATAAAGTTTGGGAAGTTCACTACGTAACCCTTTAGTATTCTGATAAGTAAGTGTTAGTGAAGACATGAAGATGGACTAACGTTTATAGTGGAGAAGTCAACTCCGGAGAAACTCACGACAAATTTTTATAAACTTGTATTCAACTCAAGATTTAGAATAAATGAGACATAATTGTAAAAGACGATTTCGGTGTTATTCCTGGGGTCAGGAAATCACGTCGATCTATAGATTCGGTGGTACGATCCCATAACCTCTGTGAGCTAGCCGCGGCAATTGTTGCGAGTACAAACAACCAAAACAGTTCGTTATACCTGGCGCCCAAACTACAGCCGAATCAGAAATGGGATGCAAGTCCAAGGCAGCAACAGCCGAATCAGCAATGGACAGCAAGTCAAGGCAAGGACAAGTGGACAACCACTTATTATAATTAATCCTCCTCCCCTTCGCAGTGTTCTATCACGTCTAAAAGTGGTGTACTTAATTGGAAAAACTTCGGAGCTTAAGATCTCCGGCTTGAACAAATTTTCTCTAAAGTCTATAATGTGAGACGCAAAGAAAGAACTATCAGAATACAGTTTGGGAAGTTCACTACGTAACCCTTTAGTATTCATGAAGTAAAGACATGAAGATGGACAAACGTTGATAGTGGAGGAGTCATCTCCGGAGAAACTCACGACAGTTATTAATAAACTTTTATTCAACCCAAGATTTAGAATAATTGAGACATAATTGTAAAAGACGATTTCGGTGTTATTCCTGGGGTCAGGAAATCACGTCGATCTATAGATTCGGTGGTACGATCCCATAACCTCTGTGAGCTAGCCGCGGCAATTGTTGCAAGTACAAACAACCAAAACAGTTCGTTACACCTGGCGCCCAAACTACAGCCGAATCAGAAATGGGATGCAAGTCCAAGGCAGCAACAGCCGAATCAGCAATGGACAGCAAGTCAAGGCAAGGACAAGTGGACAACCACTTATTATAATTAATCCTCCTCCCCTTCGCAGTGTTCTATCACGTCTAGAAGTGGTGTACTTAATTGGAAAAACTTGGAGCTTATGATCTCCGGCTTGAACCAAGTTTCTCTAAAGTTTATAATGTGAGATGCAAAGCAAAAGAACTTTCACAATACAGTTTGGGAAGTTCACTACGTAACCCTTTAGTATTCTGATAAGTAAGTGTTAGTGAAGACATGAAGATGGACTAACGTTTATAGTGGAGAAGTCAACTCCGGAGAAACTCACGACAAATTTTTATAAACTTGTATTCAACTCAAGATTTAGAATAAATGAGACATAATTGTAAAAGACGATTTCGGTGTTATTCCTGGGGTCAGGAAATCACGTCGATCTATAGATTCGGTGGTACGATCCCATAACCCCTGTGAGCTAGCCGCGGCAATTGTTGCGAGTACAAACAACCAAAACAGTTCGTTACACCTGGCGCCCAAACTACAGCCGAATCAGAAATGGGATGCAAGTCCAAGGCAGCAACAGCCGAATCAGCAATGGACAGCAAGTCAAGGCAAGGACAAGTGGACAACCACTTATTATAATTAATCCTCCTCCCCTTCGCAGTGTTCTATCACGTCTAAAAGTGGTGTACTTAATTGGAAAAACTTCGGAGCTTAAGATCTCCGGCTTGAACAAATTTTCTCTAAAGTCTATAATGTGAGATGCAAAGAAAGAACTATCAGAATACAGTTTGGGAAGTTCACTACGTAACCCTTTAGTATTCATGAAGTAAAGACATGAAGATGGACAAACGTTGATAGTGGAGGAGTCATCTCCGGCGAAACTCACGACAGTTACTATCCCATAACCCCTGTGAGCTAGCCGCGGCAATTGTTGCGAGTACAAACAACCAAAACAGTTCGTTACACCTGGCGCCCAAACTACAGCCGAATCAGAAATGGGATGCAAGTCCAAGGCAGCAACAGCCGAATCAGCAATGGACAGCAAGTCAAGGCAAGGACAAGTGGACAACCACTTATTATAATTACTCCTCCTCCCCTTCGCAGTGTTCTATCACGTCTAGAAGTGGAGTACTTAATTGGAAAAGCTTCGGAGCTTATGATCTCCGGCTTGAACCAAGTTTCTCCAAAGTCTATAATGTGAGATGCAAATCAAAAGATCTTTCAGAATAAAGTTGGGAAGTTCACTACGTAACCCTTTAGTATTCATGAAGTAAAGACATGAAGATGGACAAACGTTGATAGTGGAGGAGTCAACTCCGGCGAAACTCACGACCATTATTAATAAACTTATATTTAACCCAAGATTTAGAATAATTGAGACATAATTGTAAAAGACGATTTCGGTGTTATTCCTGGGGTCAGGAAATCACGTCGATCTATAGATTCGGTGGTACGATCCCATAACCTCTGTGAGCTAGCCGCGGCAATTGTTGCGAGTACAAACAACCAATACAGTTCGTTACACCTGGCGCCCAAACTGCAGCCGAATCAGAAATGGGATGCAAGTCCAAGGCAGCAACAGCCGAATCAGCAATGGACAGCAAGTCAAGGCAAGGACAAGTGGACAACCACTTATTATAATTAATCCTCCTCCCCTTCGCAGTGTTCTATCACGTCTAAAAGTGGTGTACTTAATTGGAAAAACTTCGGAGCTTAAGATCTCCGGCTTGAACAAATTTTCTCTAAAGTCTATAATGTGAGATGCAAAGAAAGAACTATCAGAATACAGTTTGGGAAGTTCACTACGTAACCCTTTAGTATTCATGAAGTAAAGACATGAAGATGGACAAACGTTGATAGTGGAGGAGTCATCTCCGGCGAAACTCACGACAGTTACTATCCCATAACCCCTGTGAGCTAGCCGCGGCAATTGTTGCGAGTACAAACAACCAAAACAGTTCGTTACACCTGGCGCCCAAACTACAGCCGAATCAGAAATGGGACGCAAGTCCAAGGCAGCAACAGCCGAATCAGCAATGGACAGCAAGTCAAGGCAAGGACAAGTGGACAACCACTTATTATAATTACTCCTCCTCCCCTTCGCAGTGTTCTATCACGTCTAGAAGTGGAGTACTTAATTGGAAAAGCTTCGGAGCTTATGATCTCCGGCTTGAACCAAGTTTCTCTAAAGTCTATAATGTGAGATGCAAATCAAAAGATCTTTCAGAATATAGTTGGGAAGTTCACTACGTAACCCTTTAGTATTCATGAAGTAAAGACATGAAGATGGACAAACGTTGATAGTGGAGGAGTGATCTCCGGCGAAACTCACGACATTTATTAATAAACTTTTAATCAACCCAAGATTTAGAATAATTGAGACATAATTGTAAAAGACGATTTCGGTGTTATTCCTGGGGTCAGGAAATCACGTCGATCTATTGATTCGGTGGTACGATCCCATAACCTCTGTGAGCTAGCCGCGGCAATTGTTGCGAGTACAAACAACCAAAACAGTTCGTTACACCTGGCGCCCAAACTACAGCCGAATCAGAAATGGGATGTAAGTCCAAGGCAGCAACAGCCGAATCAGCAATGGACAGCAAGTCAAGGCAAGGACAAGTGGACAACCACTTATTATAATTAATCCTCCTCCCCTTCGCAGTGTTCTATCACGTCTAGAAGTGGTGTACTTAATTGGAAAACTTGGAGCTTATGATCTCCGGCTTGAACCAAGTTTCTCTAAAGTTTATAATGTAAGATGCAAAGCAAAAGAACTTTCAGAATACAGTTTGGGAAGTTCACTACGTAACCCTTTGGTATTCTGATAAGTAAGTGTTAGTGAAGACGTGAAGATGGACTAACGTTTATAGTGGAGAAGTCAACTCCGGAGAAACTCACGACAAATTTTTATAAACTTGTATTCAACTCAAGATTTAGAATAAATGAGACATAATTGTAAAAGAAGATTTCGGTGTTATTCCTGGGGTCAGGAAATCACGTCGACCTAATAATTCGAGGTTACTATCCCATAACCCCTGTGAGCTAGCCGCGGCAATTGTTGCGAGTACAAACAACCAAAACAGTTCGTTACACCTGGCGCCCAAACTACAGCCGAATCAGAAATGGGACGCAAGTTCAAGGCAGCAACAGCCGAATCAGCAATGGACAGCAAGTCATGACATAATTGTAAAAGACGATTTCGGTGTTATTCATGGGGTCAGGAAATCGCGTCGATCTATTGATTCGGTGGTACAATCCCATAACCTCTGTGAGCTAGCCGCGGCAATTGTTGCAAGTACAAACAACCAAAACAGTTCGTTACACCTGGCGCCCAAACCACAGCCGAATCAGAAATGAGATGCAAGTCCAAGGCAGCAACAGCCGAATCAGCAATGGACAGAAAGTCAAGGCAAGGACAAGTGGACAACCACTTATTATAAATAATTCTCCTCCCATTCGCAGTGTTCTATCACGTCTAAAAGTGGAGTACTTAATTGGAAAAACTTAATGTACTTAATTGGAGCTCAAGATCTCCAGCTTGAACCAAGTTTCTCTAAAGTCTATAATGTGAGATGCAATGAAAGAACTATCAGAATACAGTTTGGGAAGTTCACTACGTAACCCTTTAGTATTCATGAAGTAAAGACATGAAGATGGACAAACGTTGATAGTGGAGGAGTCATCTCCGGCGAAACTCACGACAGTTATTAATAAACTTTTATTCAACCCAAGATTTAGAATAATTGAGACATAATTGTAAAAGACGATTTCGGTGTTATTCCTGGGGTCAGGAAATCACGTCGATCTATAGATTCGGTGGTACGATCCCATAACCTCTGTGAGCTAGCCGCGCCAATTGTTGCGAGTACAAACAACCAAAACAGTTCGTTAGAAGTGGTGTACTTAATTGGAAAAACTTCGGAGCTTATGATCTCCGGCTTGAACCAAGTTTCTCTAAAGTTTATAATGTGAGATGCAAAGCAAAAGAACTTTCAGAATACAGTTTGGGAAGTTCACTACGTAACCCTTTAGTATTCTGATAAGTAAGTGTTAGTGAAGACGTGAAGATGGACTAACGTCTATAGTGGAGAAGTCAACTCCGGAGAAACTCACGAAAAATTTTATAAACTTGTATTCAACTCAAGATTTAGAATAAATGAGACAGAATTGTAAAAGAAGATTTCGGTGTTATTTCTGGGCTCAGGAAATCACGTCGACCTAATAATTCGAGGTTACTATCCCATAACCCCTGTGAGCTAGCCGCGGCAATTGTTGCAAGTACTTATTATAATTAATCCTCCTCCCCTTCGCAGTGTTCTATCACGTCTAAAAGTGGTGTACTTAATTGGAAAAACTTCGGAGCTTAAGATCTCCGGCTTGAACAAATTTTCTCTAAAGTCTATAATGTGAGATGCAAAGAAAGAACTATCAGAATACAGTTTGGGAAGTTCACTACGTAACCCTTTAGTATTCATGAAGTAAAGACATGAAGATGGACAAACGTTGATAGTGGAGGAGTCATCTCCGGCGAAACTCACGACAGTTACTATCCCATAACCCCTGTGAGCTAGCCGCGGCAATTGTTGCGAGTACAAACAACCAAAACAGTTCGTTACACCTGGCGCCCAAACTACAGCCGAATCAGAAATGGGACGCAAGTCCAAGGCAGCAACAGCCGAATCAGCAATGGACAGCAAGTCAAGGCAAGGACAAGTGGACAACCACTTATTATAATTACTCCTCCTCCCCTTCGCAGTGTTCTATCACGTCTAGAAGTGGAGTACTTAATTGGAAAAGCTTCGGAGCTTATGATCTCCGGCTTGAACCAAGTTTCTCTAAAGTCTATAATGTGAGATGCAAATCAAAAGATCTTTCAGAATATAGTTGGGAAGTTCACTACGTAACCCTTTAGTATTCATGAAGTAAAGACATGAAGATGGACAAACGTTGATAGTGGAGGAGTGATCTCCGGCGAAACTCACGACATTTATTAATAAACTTTTAATCAACCCAAGATTTAGAATAATTGAGACATAATTGTAAAAGACGATTTCGGTGTTATTCCTGGGGTCAGGAAATCACGTCGATCTATTGATTCGGTGGTACGATCCCATAACCTCTGTGAGCTAGCCGCGGCAATTGTTGCGAGTACAAACAACCAAAACAGTTCGTTACACCTGGCGCCCAAACTACAGCCGAATCAGAAATGGGATGTAAGTCCAAGGCAGCAACAGCCGAATCAGCAATGGACAGCAAGTCAAGGCAAGGACAAGTGGACAACCACTTATTATAATTAATCCTCCTCCCCTTCGCAGTGTTCTATCACGTCTAGAAGTGGTGTACTTAATTGGAAAAACTTGGAGCTTATGATCTCCGGCTTGAACCAAGTTTCTCTAAAGTTTATAATGTAAGATGCAAGCAAAAGAACTTTCAGAATACAGTTTGGGAAGTTCACTACGTAACCCTTTGGTATTCTGATAAGTAAGTGTTAGTGAAGACGTGAAGATGGACTAACGTTTATAGTGGAGAAGTCAACTCCGGAGAAACTCACGACAAATTTTTATAAACTTGTATTCAACTCAAGATTTAGAATAAATGAGACATAATTGTAAAAGAAGATTTCGGT
Organism: Drosophila atripex; assembly: GCA_035045925.1. NCBI lineage: Eukaryota > Metazoa > Arthropoda > Insecta > Diptera > Drosophilidae > Drosophila > Drosophila atripex. The sequence goes on from JAWNOP010000052.1 coordinate 21,925,322, forward strand.
GTTATTCCTGGGGTCAGGAAATAACGTCGACCTAATAATTCGAGGTTACTATCCCATAACCCCTGTGAGCTAGCCGCGGCAATTGTTGCGAGTACAAACAACCAAAACAGTTCGTTACACCTGGCGCCCAAACTACAGCCGAATCAGAAATGGGACGCAAGTTCAAGGCAGCAACAGCCGAATCAGCAATGGACAGCAAGTCATGACATAATTGTAAAAGACGATTTCGGTGTTATTCATGGGGTCAGGAAATCGCGTCGATCTATTGATTCGGTGGTACAATCCCATAACCTCTGTGAGCTAGCCGCGGCAATTGTTGCAAGTACAAACAACCAAAACAGTTCGTTACACCTGGCGCCCAAACCACAGCCGAATCAGAAATGAGATGCAAGTCCAAGGCAGCAACAGCCGAATCAGCAATGGACAGAAAGTCAAGGCAAGGACAAGTGGACAACCACTTATTATAAATAATTCTCCTCCCATTCGCAGTGTTCTATCACGTCTAAAAGTGGAGTACTTAATTGGAAAAACTTAATGTACTTAATTGGAGCTCAAGATCTCCAGCTTGAACCAAGTTTCTCTAAAGTCTATAATGTGAGATGCAATGAAAGAACTATCAGAATACAGTTTGGGAAGTTCACTACGTAACCCTTTAGTATTCATGAAGTAAAGACATGAAGATGGACAAACGTTGATAGTGGAGGAGTCATCTCCGGCGAAACTCACGACAGTTATTAATAAACTTTTATTCAACCCAAGATTTAGAATAATTGAGACATAATTGTAAAAGACGATTTCGGTGTTATTCCTGGGGTCAGGAAATCACGTCGATCTATAGATTCGGTGGTACGATCCCATAACCTCTGTGAGCTAGCCGCGCCAATTGTTGCGAGTACAAACAACCAAAACAGTTCGTTAGAAGTGGTGTACTTAATTGGAAAAACTTCGGAGCTTATGATCTCCGGCTTGAACCAAGTTTCTCTAAAGTTTATAATGTGAGATGCAAAGCAAAAGAACTTTCAGAATACAGTTTGGGAAGTTCACTACGTAACCCTTTAGTATTCTGATAAGTAAGTGTTAGTGAAGACGTGAAGATGGACTAACGTCTATAGTGGAGAAGTCAACTCCGGAGAAACTCACGAAAAATTTTATAAACTTGTATTCAACTCAAGATTTAGAATAAATGAGACAGAATTGTAAAAGAAGATTTCGGTGTTATTTCTGGGCTCAGGAAATCACGTCGACCTAATAATTCGAGGTTACTATCCCATAACCCCTGTGAGCTAGCCGCGGCAATTGTTGCAAGTACTTATTATAATTAATCCTCCTCCCCTTCGCAGTGTTCTATCACGTCTAAAAGTGGTGTACTTAATTGGAAAAACTTCGGAGCTTAAGATCTCCGGCTTGAACAAATTTTCTCTAAAGTCTATAATGTGAGATGCAAAGAAAGAACTATCAGAATACAGTTTGGGAAGTTCACTACGTAACCCTTTAGTATTCATGAAGTAAAGACATGAAGATGGACAAACGTTGATAGTGGAGGAGTCATCTCCGGCGAAACTCACGACAGTTACTATCCCATAACCCCTGTGAGCTAGCCGCGGCAATTGTTGCGAGTACAAACAACCAAAACAGTTCGTTACACCTGGCGCCCAAACTACAGCCGAATCAGAAATGGGACGCAAGTCCAAGGCAGCAACAGCCGAATCAGCAATGGACAGCAAGTCAAGGCAAGGACAAGTGGACAACCACTTATTATAATTACTCCTCCTCCCCTTCGCAGTGTTCTATCACGTCTAGAAGTGGAGTACTTAATTGGAAAAGCTTCGGAGCTTATGATCTCCGGCTTGAACCAAGTTTCTCTAAAGTCTATAATGTGAGATGCAAATCAAAAGATCTTTCAGAATATAGTTGGGAAGTTCACTACGTAACCCTTTAGTATTCATGAAGTAAAGACATGAAGATGGACAAACGTTGATAGTGGAGGAGTGGATCTCCGGCGAAACTCACGACATTTATTAATAAACTTTTAATCAACCCAAGATTTAGAATAATTGAGACATAATTGTAAAAGACGATTTCGGTGTTATTCCTGGGGTCAGGAAATCACGTCGATCTATTGATTCGGTGGTACGATCCCAAACCTCTGTGAGCTAGCCGCGGCAATTGTTGCGAGTACAAACAACCAAAACAGTTCGTTACACCTGGCGCCCAAACTACAGCCGAATCAGAAATGGGATGTAAGTCCAAGGCAGCAACAGCCGAATCAGCAATGGACAGCAAGTCAAGGCAAGGACAAGTGGACAACCACTTATTATAATTAATCCTCCTCCCTTCGCAGTTTTCTATCACGTCTAGAAGTGGTGTACTTAATTGGAAAAACTTGGAGCTTATGATCTCCGGCTTGAACCAAGTTTCTCTAAAGTTTATAATGTAAGATGCAAAGCAAAAGAACTTTCAGAATACAGTTTGGGAAGTTCACTACGTAACCCTTTGGTATTCTGATAAGTAAGTGTTAGTGAAGACGTGAAGATGGACTAACGTTTATAGTGGAGAAGTCAACTCCGGAGAAACTCACGACAAATTTTTATAAACTTGTATTCAACTCAAGATTTAGAATAAATGAGACATAATTGTAAAAGAAGATTTCGGTGTTATTCCTGGGGTCAGGAAATCACGTCGACCTAATAATTCGAGGTTACTATCCCATAACCCCTGTGAGCTAGCCGCGGCAATTGTTGCGAGTACAAACAACCAAAACAGTTCGTTACACCTGGCGCCCAAACTACAGCCGAATCAGAAATGGGACGCAAGTTCAAGGCAGCAACAGCCGAATCAGCAATGGACAGCAAGTCATGACATAATTGTAAAAGACGATTTCGGTGTTATTCATGGGGTCAGGAAATCGCGTCGATCTATTGATTCGGTGGTACAATCCCATAACCTCTGTGAGCTAGCCGCGGCAATTGTTGCAAGTACAAACAACCAAAACAGTTCGTTACACCTGGCGCCCAAACCACAGCCGAATCAGAAATGAGATGCAAGTCCAAGGCAGCAACAGCCGAATCAGCAATGGACAGAAAGTCAAGGCAAGGACAAGTGGACAACCACTTATTATAAATAATTCTCCTCCCATTCGCAGTGTTCTATCACGTCTAAAAGTGGAGTACTTAATTGGAAAAACTTAATGTACTTAATTGGAGCTCAAGATCTCCAGCTTGAACCAAGTTTCTCTAAAGTCTATAATGTGAGATGCAATGAAAGAACTATCAGAATACAGTTTGGGAAGTTCACTACGTAACCCTTTAGTATTCATGAAGTAAAGACATGAAGATGGACAAACGTTGATAGTGGAGGAGTCATCTCCGGCGAAACTCACGACAGTTATTAATAAACTTTTATTCAACCCAAGATTTAGAATAATTGAGACATAATTGTAAAAGACGATTTCGGTGTTATTCCTGGGGTCAGGAAATCACGTCGATCTATTGATTCGGTGGTACGATCCCATAACCTCTGTGAGCTAGCCGCGGCAATTGTTGCGAGTACAAACAACCAAAACAGTTCGTTAGAAGTGGTGTACTTAATTGGAAAAACTTCGGAGCTTATGATCTCCGGCTTGAACCAAGTTTCTCTAAAGTTTATAATGTGAGATGCAAAGCAGAAGAACTTTCAGAATACAGTTTGGGAAGTTCACTACGTAACCCTTGGTATTCTGATAAGTAAGTGTTAGTGAAGACGTGAAGATGGACTAACGTTTATAGTGGAGAAGTCAACTCCGGAGAAACTCACGACAAATTTTTATAAACTTGTATTCAACTCAAGATTTAGAATAAATGAGACAGAATTGTAAAAGAAGATTTCGGTGTTATTTCTGGGCTCAGGAAATCACGTCGACCTAATAATTCGAGGTTACTATCCCATAACCCCTGTGAGCTAGCCGCGGCAATTGTTGCAAGTACAAAAAACCAAAACAGTTCGTTACACCTGGCGCCCAAACCACAGCCGAATCAGAAATGAGATGCAAGTCCAAGGCAGCAACAGCCGAATCAGCAATGGACAGAAAGTCAAGGCAAGGACAAGTGGACAACCACTTATTATAATTACTCCTCCTCCCCTTCGCAGTGTTCTATCACGTCTAGAAGTGGAGTACTTAATTGGAAAAGCTTCGGAGCTTATGATCTCCGGCTTGAACCAAGTTTCTCTAAAGTCTATAATGTGAGATGCAAATCAAAAGATCTTTCAGAATAAAGTTGGGAAGTTCACTACGTAACCCTTTAGTATTCATGAAGTAAAGACATGAAGATGGACAAACGTTGATAGTGGAGGAGTCATCTCCGGCGAAACTCACGACAGTTATTAATAAACTTTTATTCAACCCAAGATTTAGAATAATTGAGACATAATTGTAAAAGACGATTTCGGTGTTATTCCTGGGGTCAGGAAATCGCGTCGATCTATAGATTCGGTGGTACGATCCCATAACCTCTGTGAGCTAGCCGCGGCAATTGTTGCGAGTACAAACAACCAAAACAGTTCGTTACACCTGGCGCCCAAACTACAGCCGAATCAGAAATGGGATGCAAGTCCAAGGCAGCAACAGCCGAATCAGCAATGGACAGCAAGTCAAGGCAAGGACAAGTGGACAACCACTTATTATAATTAATCCTCCTCCCCTTCGCAGTGTTCTATCACGTCTAGAAGTGGTGTACTTAATTGGAAAAACTTGGAGCTTATGATCTCTGGCTTGAACCAAGTTTCTCTAAAGTTTATAATGTAAGATGCAAAGCAAAAGAACTTTCAGAATACAGTTTGGGAAGTTCACTACGTAACCCTTTGGTATTCTGATAAGTAAGTGTTAGTGAAGACGTGAAGATGGACTAACGTTTATAGTGGAGAAGTCAACTCCGGAGAAACTCACGACAAATTTTTATAAACTTGTATTCAACTCAAGATTTAGAATAAATGAGACATAATTGTAAAAGAAGATTTCGGTGTTATTCCTGGGGTCAGGAAATCACGTCGACCTAATAATTCGAGGTTACTATCCCATAACCCCTGTGAGCTAGCCGCGGCAATTGTTGCGAGTACAAACAACCAAAACAGTTCGTTACACCTGGCGCCCAAACTACAGCCGAATCAGAAATGGGACGCAAGTCCAAGGCAGCAACAGCCGAATCAGCAATGGTCAGCAAGTCAAGGCAAGGACAAGTGGACAACCACTTATTATAATTACTCCTCCTCCCCTTCGCAGTGTTCTATCACGTCTAGAAGTGGAGTACTTAATTGGAAAAGCTTCGGAGCTTATGATCTCCGGCTTGAACCAAGTTTCTCTAAAGTCTATAATGTGAGATGCAAATCAAAGATCTTTCAGAATACAGTTGGGAAGTTCACTACGTAACCCTTTAGTATTCATGAAGTAAAGACATGAAGATGGACAAACGTTGATAGTGGAGGAGTCATCTCCGGCGAAACTCACGACAGTTATTAATAAACTTTTATTCAACCCAAGATTTAGAATAATTGAGACATAATTGTAAAAGACGATTTCGGTGTTATTCCTGGGGTCAGGAAATCACGTCGATCTATTGATTCGGTGGTACTATCCCATAACCTCTGTGAGCTAGCCGCGGCAATTGTTGCGAGTACAAACAACCAAAACAGTTCGTTACACCTGGCGCCCAAACTACAGCCGAATCAAAATGGGATGCAAGTCCAAGGCAATGGACAGCCAAGTCAAGGCAAGGACAAGTGGACAACCACTTATTATAATTAATCCTCCTCCCCTTCGCAGTGTTCTATCACGTCTAGAAGTGGTGTACTTAATTGGAAAAACTTGGAGCTTATGATCTCCGGCTTGAACCAAGTTTCTCTAAAGTTTATAATGTAAGATGCAAAGCAAATGAACTTTCAGAATACAGTTTGGGAAGTTCACTACGTAACCCTTTGGTATTCTGATAAGTAAGTGTTAGTGAAGACGTGAAGATGGACTAACGTTTATAGTGGAGAAGTCAACTCCGGAGAAACTCACGACAAATTTTTATAAACTTGTATTCAACTCAAGATTTAGAATAAATGAGACATAATTGTAAAAGAAGATTTCGGTGTTATTCCTGGGGTCAGGAAATCACGTCGACCTAATAATTCGAGGTTACTATCCCATAACCCCTGTGAGCTAGCCGCGGCAATTGTTGCGAGTACAAACAACCAAAACAGTTCGTTACACCTGGCGCCCAAACTACAGCCGAATCAGAAATGGGACGCAAGTTCAAGGCAGCAACAGCCGAATGAGCAATGGACAGCAAGTCAAGGCAAGGACAAGTGGACAACCACTTATTATAATTACTCCTCCTCCCCTTCGCAGTGTTCTATCACGTCTAGAAGTGGAGTACTTAATTGGAAAAGCTTTGGAGCATATGATCTCCGGCTTGAACCAAGTTTCTCTAAAGTCTATAATGTGAGATGCAAATCAAAAGAACTTTCAGAATACAGTTTGGGAAGTTCACTACGTAACCCTTTGGTATTCTGATAAGTAAGTGTTAGTGAAGACGTGAAGATGGACTAACGTTTATAGTGGAGAAGTCAACTCCAGAGAAACTCACGACAAATTTTTATAAACTTGTATTCAACTCAAGATTTAGAATAAATGAGACATAATTGTAAAAGACGATTTCGGTGTTATTCCTGGGGTCAGGAAATCACGTCGACCTAATAATTCGAGGTTACTATCCCATAACCCCTGTGAGCTAGCCGCGGCAATTGTTGCGAGTACAAACAACCAAAACAGTTCGTTACACCTGGCGCCCAAACTACAGCCGAATCAGAAATGGGACGCAAGTTCAAGGCAGCAACAGCCGAATCAGCAATGGACAGCAAGTCAAGGCAAGGACAACCACTTATTATTATTACTCCTCCTCCCCTTCGCAGTGTTCTATCACGTCTAGAAGTGGAGTACTTAATTGGAAAAGCTTCGGAGCTTATGATCTCCGGCTTGAACCAAGTTTCTCTAAAGTCTATAATGTGAGATGCAAATCAAAAGATCTTTCAGAATATAGTTGGGAAGTTCACTACGTAACCATTTAGTATTCATGGAGTAAAGACATGAAGATGGACAAACGTTGATAGTGGAGGAGTGATTTCCGGTGAAACTCACGACAGTTATTAATAAACTTTTATTCAACCCAAGATTTAGAATAATTGAGACATAATTTTAAAAGACGATTTCGGTGTTATTCCTGGGGTCAGGAAATCACGTCGATCTATTGATTCGGTGGTACGATCCCATAACCTCTGTGAGCTAGCCGCGGCAATTGTTGCGAGTACAAACAACCAAAACAGTTCGTTACACCTGGCGCCCAAACTACAGCCGAATCAGAAATGGGATGTAAGTCCAAGGCAGCAACAGCCGAATCAGCAATGGACAGCAAGTCAAGGAAAGGACAAGTGGACAACCACTTATTATAATTAATCCTCCTCCCCTTCGCAGTGTTCTATCACGTCTAGAAGTGGTGTACTTAATTGGAAAAACTTGGAGCTTATGATCTCCGGCTTGAACCAAGTTTCTCTAAAGTTTATAATGTAAGATGCAAAGCAAAAGAACTTTCAGAATACAGTTTGGGAAGTTCACTACGTAACCCTTTGGTATTCTGATAAGTAAGTGTTAGTGAAGACGTGAAGATGGACTAACGTTTATAGTGGAGAAGTCAACTCCGGAGAAACTCACGACAAATTTTTATAAACTTGTATTCAACTCAAGATTTAGAATAAATGAGACATAATTGTAAAAGAAGATTTCGGTGTTATTCCTGGGGTCAGGAAATCCACGTCGACCTAATAATTGAGGTTACTATCCCATAACCCCTGTGAGCTAGCCGCGGCAATTGTTGCGAGTACAAACAACCAAAACAGTTCGTTACACCTGGCGCCCAAACTACAGCCGAATCAGAAATGGGACGCAAGTTCAAGGCAGCAACAGCCGAATCAGCAATGGACAGCAAGTCAAGGCAAGGACAAGTGGACAACCACTTATTATAATTACTCCTCCTCCCCTTCGCAGTGTTCTATCACGTCTAGAAGTGGAGTACTTAATTGGAAAAGCTTCGGAGCTTATGATCTCCGGCTTGAACCAAGTTTCTCTAAAGTCTATAATGTGAGATGCAAATCAAAAGATCTTTCAGAATAAAGTTGGGAAGTTCACTACGTAACCCTTTAGTATTCATGAAGTAAAGACATGAAGATGGACAAACGTTGATAGTGGAGGAGTCATCTCCGGCGAAACTCACGACCGTTATTAATAAACTTTTAATCAAACCCAAGATTTAGAATAATTGAGACATAATTGTAAAAGACGATTTCGGTGTTATTCCTGGGGTCAGGAAATCGCGTCGATCTATTGATTCGGTGGTACAATCCCATAACCTCTGTGAGCTAGCCGCGGCAATTGTTGCAAGTACAAACAACCAAAACAGTTCGTTACACCTGGCGCCCAAACCACAGCCGAATCAGAAATGAGATGCAAGTCCAAGGCAGCAACAGCCGAATCAGCAATGGACAGAAAGTCAAGGCAAGGACAAGTGGACAACCACTTATTATAAATAATTCTCCTCCCATTCGCAGTGTTCTATCACGCTCTAAAAGTGGAGTACTTAATTGGAAAAACTTCGGAGCTTAAGATCTCCAGCTTGAACCAAGTTTCTCTAAAGTCTATAATGTGAGATGCAATGAAAGAACTATCAGAATACAGTTTGGGAAGTTCACTACGTAACCCTTTAGTATTCATGAAGTAAAGACATGAAGATGGACAAACGTTGATAGTGGAGGAGTCATCTCCGGCGAAACTCACGACAGTTATTAATAAACTTTTATTCAACCCAAGATTTAGAATAATTGAGACATAATTGTAAAAGACGATTTCGGTGTTATTCCTGGGGTCAGGAAATCACGTCGATCTATTGATTCGGTGGTACGATCCCATAACCTCTGTGAGCTAGCCGCGCCAATTGTTGCGAGTACAAACAACCAAAACAGTTCGTTAGAAGTGGTGTACTTAATTGGAAAAACTTCGGAGCTTATGATCTCCGGCTTGAACCAAGTTTCTCTAAAGTTTATAATGTGAGATGCAAAGCAAAAGAACTTTCAGAATACAGTTTGGGAAGTTCACTACGTAACCCTTTAGTATTCTGATAAGTAAGTGTTAGTGAAGACGTGAAGATGGACTAACGTTTATAGTGGAGAAGTCAACTCCGGAGAAACTCACGAAAAATTTTATAAACTTGTATTCAACTCAAGATTTAGAATAAATGAGACAGAATTGTAAAAGAAGATTTCGGTGTTATTTCTGGGCTCAGGAAATCACGTCGACCTAATAATTCGAGGTTACTTTCCCATAACCCCTGTGAGCTAGCCGCGGCAATTGTTGCAAGTACAAAAAACCAAAACAGTTCGTTACACCTGGCGCCCAAACCACAGCCGAATCAGAAATGAGATGCAAGTCCAAGGCAGCAACAGCCGAATCAGCAATGGACAGAAAGTCAAGGCAAGGACAAGTGGACAACCACTTATTATAATTAATCCTCCTTCCCTTCGCAGTGTTCTATCACGTCTAAAAGTGGTGTACTTAATTGGAAAAACTTCGGAGCTTATGATCTCCGGCTTGAACCAAGTTTCTCTAAAGTCTATAATGTGAGATGCAAAGCAAAAGAACTTTCAGAATATAATTGGGAAGTTCACTACGTAACCCTTTGTATTCTGATAAGTAAGTGTTAGTAAAGACATGAAGATGGACAAACGTTCATAGTGGAGGAGTCATCTCCGGCGAAACTCACGACAGTTATTAATAAACTTTTATTCAACCCAAGATTTAGAATAATTGAGACATAATTGTAAAAGACGATTTCGGTGTTATTCCTGGGGTCAGGAAATCGCGTCGATCTATAGATTCGGTGGTACGATCCCATAACCTCTGTGAGCTAGCCGCGGCAATTGTTGCGAGTACAAACAACCAAAACAGTTCGTTACACCTGGCGCCCAAACTACAGCCGAATCAGAAATGGGATGCAAGTCCAAGGCAGCAACAGCCGAATCAGCAATGGACAGCAAGTCAAGGCAAGGACAAGTGGACAACCACTTATTATAATTAATCCTCCTCCCCTTCGCAGTGTTCTATCACGTCTAGAAGTGGTGTACTTAATTGGAAAAACTTGGAGCTTATGATCTCTGGCTTGAACCAAGTTTCTCTAAAGTTTATAATGTAAGATGCAAAGCAAAAGAACTTTCAGAATACAGTTTGGGAAGTTCACTACGTAACCCTTTGGTATTCTGATAAGTAAGTGTTAGTGAAGACGTGAAGATGGACTAACGTTTATAGTGGAGAAGTCAACTCCGGAGAAACTCACGACAAATTTTTATAAACTTGTATTCAACTCAAGATTTAGAATAAATGAGACATAATTGTAAAAGAAGATTTCGGTGTTATTCCTGGGGGTCAGGAAATCACGTCGACCTAATAATTCGAGGTTACTATCCCATAACCCCTGTGAGCTAGCCGCGGCAATTGTTGCGAGTACAAACAACCAAAACAGTTCGTTACACCTGGCGCCCAAACTACAGCCGAATCAGAAATGGGACGCAAGTCCAAGGCAGCAACAGCCGAATCAGCAATGGTCAGCAAGTCAAGGCAATGACAAGTGGACAACCACTTATTATAATTACTCCTCCTCCCCTTCGCAGTGTTCTATCACGTCTAGAAGTGGAGTACTTAATTGGAAAAGCTTCGGAGCTTATGATCTCCGGCTTGAACCAAGTTTCTCTAAAGTCTATAATGTGAGATGCAAATCAAAAAGATCTTTCAGAATAAAGTTGGGAAGTTCACTACGTAACCCTTAGTATTCATGAAGTAAAGACATGAAGATGGACAAACGTTGATAGTGGAGGAGTCATCTCCGGCGAAACTCAAGACAGTTATTAATAAACTTTTATTCAACCCAAGATTTAGAATAATTGAGACATAATTGTAAAAGACGATTTCGGTGTTATTCCTGGGGTCAGGAACATCACGTCGATCTATTGATTCGGTGGTACGATCCCATAACCTCTGTGAGCTAGCCGCGGCAATTGTTGCAGAGTACAAACAACCAAAACAGTTCGTTACACCTGGCGCCCAAACTACAGCCGAATCAGAAATGGGATGCAAGTCCAAGGCAATGGACAGCAAGTCAAGGCAAGGACAAGTGGACAACCACTTATTATAATTAATCCTCCTCCCCTTCGCAGTGTTCTATCACGTCTAGAAGTGGTGTACTTAATTGGAAAACTTGGAGCTTATGATCTCCGGCTTGAACCAAGTTTCTCTAAAGTTTATAATGTAAGATGCAAAGCAAATGAACTTTCAGAATACAGTTTGGGAAGTTCACTACGTAACCCTTTGGTATTCTGATAAGTAAGTGTTAGTGAAGACGTGAAGATGGACTAACGTTTATAGTGGAGAAGTCAACTCCGGGAGAAACTCACGACAAATTTTTATAAACTTGTATTCAACTCAAGATTTAGAATAAATGAGACATAATTGTAAAAGAAGATTTCGGTGTTATTCCTGGGGTCCGGAAATCACGTCGACCTAATAATTCGAGGTTACTATCCCATAACCCCTGTGAGCTAGCCGCGGCAATTGTTGCGAGTACAAACAACCAAAACAGTTCGTTACACCTGGCGCCCAAACTACAGCCGAATCAGAAATGGGACGCAAGTTCAAGGCAGCAACAGCCGAATGAGCAATGGACAGCAAGTCAAGGCAAGGACAAGTGGACAACCACTTATTATAATTACTCTCCTCCCTTCGCAGTGTTCTATCACGTCTAGAAGTGGAGTACTTAATTGGAAAAGCTTCGGAGCATATGATCTCCGGCTTGAACCAAGTTTCTCTAAAGTCTATAATGTGAGATGCAAATCAAAAGATCTTTCAGAATAAAGTTGGGAAGTTCACTACGTAACCCTTTAGTATTCATGAAGTAAAGACATGAAGATGGACAAACGTTGATAGTGGAGGAGTCATCTCCGGCGAAACTCACGACCGTTATTAATAAACTTTTAATCAACCCAAGAATTAGAATAATTGAGACATAATTGTAAAAGACGATTTCGGTGTTATTCCTGGGGTCAGGAAATCGCGTCGATCTATTGATTCGGTGGTACAATCCCATAACCTCTGTGAGCTAGCCGCGGCAATTGTTGCGAGTACAAACAACCAAAACAGTTCGTTACACCTGGCGCCCAAACTACAGCCGAATCAGAAATGGGACGCAAGTTCAAGGCAGCAACAGCCGAATCAGCAATGGACAGCAAGTCAAGGCAAGGACAAGTGGACAACCACTTATTATAATTACTCCTCCTCCCCTTCGCAGTGTTCTATCACGTCTAGAAGTGGAGTACTTAATTGGAAAAGCTTCGGAGCTTATGATCTCCGGCTTGAACCAAGTTTCTCTAAAGTCTATAATGTGAGATGCAAATCAAAAGATCTTTCAGAATAAAGTTGGGAAGTTCACTACGTAACCCTTTAGTATTCATGAAGTAAAGACATGAAAAGATGGACAAACGTTGATAGTGGAGGAGTCATCTCCGGCGAAACTCACGACAGTTATTAATAAACTTTTATTCAACCCAAGATTTAGAATAATTGAGACATAATTGTAAAAGACGATTTCGGTGTTATTCCTGGGGTCAGGAAATCACGACGATCTATTGATTCGGTGGTACGATCCCATAACCTCTGTGAGCTAGCCGCGGCAATTGTTGCGAGTACAAACAACCAAAACAGTTCGTTACACCTGGCGCCCAAACTACAGCCGAATCAGAAATGGGATGCAAGTCCAAGGCAGCAACAGCCGAATCAGCAATGGACAGCAAGTCAAGGCAAGGACAAGTGGACAACCACTTATTATAATTAATCCTCCTCCCCTTCGCAGTGTTCTATCACGTCTAGAAGTGGTGTACTTAATTGGAAAACTTGGAGCTTATGATCTCCGGCTTGAACCAAGCTTTCTAAAGTTTATAATGTAAGATGCAAAGCAAATGAACTTTCAGAATACAGTTTGGGAAGTTCACTACGTAACCCTTTGGTATTCTGATAAGTAAGTGTTAGTGAAGACGTGAAGATGGACTAACGTTTATAGTGGAGAAGTCAACTCCGGAGAAACTCACGACAAATTTTTATAAACTTGTATTCAACTCAAGATTTAGAATAAATGAGACATAATTGTAAAAGAAGATTTCGGTGTTATTCCTGGGGTCAGGAAATCACGTCGACCTAATAATTCGAGGTTACTATCCCATAACCCCTGTGAGCTAGCCGCGGCAATTGTTGCGAGTACAAACAACCAAAAACAGTTCGTTACACCTGGCGCCCAAACTACAGCCGAATCAGAAATGGGACGGAAGTTCAAGGCAGCAACAGCCGAATGAGCAATGGACAGCAAGTCAAGGCAAGGACAAGTGGACAACCACTTATTATAATTACTCCTCCCTCCCCCTTCGCAGTGTTCTATCACGTCTAGAAGTGGAGTACTTATTGGAAAAGCTTCGGAGCTTATGATCTCCGGCTTGAACCAAGTTTCTCTAAAGTCTATAATGTGAGATGCAAATCAAAACATCTTTCAGAATAAAGTTGGGAAGTTCACTACGTAACCCTTTAGTATTCATGAAGTAAAGACATGAAGATGGACAAACGTTGATAGTGGAGGAGTCATCTCCGGCGAAACTCACGACCGTTATTAATAAACTTTTAATCAACCCAAGAATTAGAATAATTGAGACATAATTGTAAAAGACGATTTCGGTGTTATTCCTGGGGTCAGGAAATCGCGTCGATCTATTGATTCGGTGGTACAATCCCATAACCTCTGTGAGCTAGCCGCGGCAATTGTTGCGAGTACAAACAACCAAAACAGTTCGTTACACCTGGCGCCCAAACTACAGCCGAATCAGAAATGGGATGCAAGTCCAAGGCAGCAACAGCCGAATCAGCAATGGACAGCAAGTCAAGGCAAGGACAAGTGGACAACCACTTATTATAATTAATCCTCCTCCCCTTCGCAGTGTTCTATCACGTCTAGAAGTGGTGTACTTAATTGGAAAACTTGGAGCTTATGATCTCCGGCTTGAACCAAGTTTCTCTAAAGTTTATAATGTAAGATGCAAAGCAAAAGAACTTTCAGAATACAGTTTGGGAAGTTCACTACGTAACCCTTTGGTATTCTGATAAGTAAGTGTTAGTGAAGACGTGAAGATGGACTAACGTTTATAGTGGAGAAGTCAACTCCGGAGAAACTCACGACAAATTTTTATAAACTTGTATTCAACTCAAGATTTAGAATAAATGAGACATAATTGTAAAAGAAGATTTCGGTGTTATTCCTGGGGTCAGGAAATCACGTCGACCTAATAATTCGAGGTTACTATCCCATAACCCCTGTGAGCTAGGCCGCGGCAATTGTTGCGAGTACAAACAACCAAAACAGTTCGTTACACCTGGCGCCCAAACTACAGCCGAATCAGAAATGGGACGCAAGTTCAAGGCAGCAACAGCCGAATCAGCAATGGACAGCAAGTCAAGGCAAGGACAAGTGGACAACCACTTATTATAATTACTCCTCCTCCCCTTCGCAGTGTTCTATCACGTCTAGAAGTGGAGTACTTAATTGGAAAAGCTTCGGAGCTTATGATCTCCGGCTTGAACCAAGTTTCTCTAAAGTCTATAATGTGAGATGCAAATCAAAAGATCTTTCAGAATAAAGTTGGGAAGTTCACTACGTAACCCTTTAGTATTCATGAAGTAAAGACATGAAGATGGACAAACGTTGATAGTGGAGGAGTCATCTCCGGCGAAACTCACGACCGTTATTAATAAACTTTTAATCAACCCAAGATTTAGAATAATTGAGACATAATTGTAAAAGACGATTTCGGTGTTATTCCTGGGGTCAGGAAATCGCGTCGATCTATTGATTCGGTGGTACAATCCCATAACCTCTGTGAGCTAGCCGCGGCAATTGTTGCAAGTACAAACAACCAAAACAGTTCGTTACACCTGGCGCCCAAACCACAGCCGAATCAGAAATGAGATGCAAGTCCAAGGCAGCAACAGCCGAATCAGCAATGGACAGAAAGTCAAGGCAAGGACAAGTGGACAACCACTTATTATAATTACTCCTCCTCCCCTTCGCAGTGTTCTATCACGTCTAGAAGTGGAGTACTTAATTGGAAAAGCTTCGGAGCTTATGATCTCCGGCTTGAACCAAGTTTCTCTAAAGTCTATAATGTGAGATGCAAATCAAAAGATCTTTCAGAATAAAGTTGGGAAGTTCACTACGTAACCCTTTAGTATTCATGAAGTAAAGACATGAAGATGGACAAACGTTGATAAGTGGAGGAGTCATCTCCGGCGAAACTCACGACCGTTATTAATAAACTTTTAATCAACCCAAGATTTAGAATAATTGAGACATAATTGTAAAAGACGATTTCGGTGTTATTCCTGGGGTCAGGAAATCGCGTCGATCTATTGATTCGGTGGTACAATCCCATAACCTCTGTGAGCTAGCCGCGGCAATTGTTGCAAGTACAAACAACCAAAACAGTTCGTTACACCTGGCGCCCAAACCACAGCCGAATCAGAAATGAGATGCAAGTCCAAGGCAGCAACAGCCGAATCAGCAATGGACAGAAAGTCAAGGCAAGGACAAGTGGACAACCACTTATTATAAATAATTCTCCTCCCATTCGCAGTGTTCTATCACGTCTAAAAGTGGAGTACTTAATTGGAAAAACTTCGGAGCTTAAGATCTCCAGCTTGAACCAAGTTTCTCTAAAGTCTATAATGTGAGATGCAATGAAAGAACTATCAGAATACAGTTTGGGAAGTTCACTACGTAACCCTTTAGTATTCATGAAGTAAAGACATGAAGATGGACAAACGTTGATAGTGGAGGAGTCATCTCCGGCGAAACTCACGACAGTTATTAATAAACTTTTATTCAACCCAAGATTTAGAATAATTGAGACATAATTGTAAAAGACGATTTCGGTGTTATTCCTGGGGTCAGGAAATCACGTCGATCTATTGATTCGGTGGTACGATCCCATAACCTCTGTGAGCTAGCCGCGCCAATTGGTTGCGAGTACAAACAACCAAAACAGTTCGTTAGAAGTGGTGTACTTAATTGGAAAAACTTCGGAGCTTATGATCTCCGGCTTGAACCAAGTTTCTCTAAAGTTTATAATGTGAGATGCAAAGCAAAAGAACTTTCAGAATACAGTTTGGGAAGTTCACTACGTAACCCTTTAGTATTCTGATAAGTAAGTGTTAGTGAAGACGTGAAGATGGACTAACGTTTATAGTGGAGAAGTCAACTTCGGAGAAACTCACGAAAAATTTTATAAACTTGTATTCAACTCAAGATTTAGAATAAATGAGACAGAATTGTAAAAGAAGATTTCGGTGTTATTTCTGGGCTCAGGAAATTACGTCGACTCTAATAATTCGAGGTTACTATCCCATAACCCCTGTGAGCTAGCCGCGGCAATTGTTGCAAGTACAAAAAACCAAAACAGTTCGTTACACCTGGCGCCCAAACCACAGCCGAATCAGAAATGAGATGCAAGTCCAAAGCAGCAACAGCCGAATCAGCAATGGACAGAAAGTCAAGGCAAGGACAAGTGGACAACCACTTATTATAATTAATCCTCCTTCCCTTCGCAGTGTTCTATCACGTCTAAAAGTGGTGTACTTAATTGGAAAACTTCGGAGCTTATGATCTCCGGCTTGAACCAAGTTTCTCTAAAGTCTATAAT
This sequence comes from Drosophila atripex, assembly GCA_035045925.1. Lineage (NCBI taxonomy): Eukaryota > Metazoa > Arthropoda > Insecta > Diptera > Drosophilidae > Drosophila > Drosophila atripex. Next base: position 21,942,164 of record JAWNOP010000052.1, read on the forward strand.
GTGAGATGCAAAGCAAAAGAACTTTCAGAATATAATTGGGAAGTTCACTACGTAACCCTTTGTATTCTGATAAGTAAGTGTTAGTAAAGACATGAAGATGGACAAACGTTGATAGTGGAGGAGTCATCTCCGGCGAAACTCACGACAGTTATTAATAAACTTTTATTCAACCCAAGATTTAGAATAATTGAGACATAATTGTAAAAGACGATTTCGGTGTTATTCCTGGGGTCAGGAAATCGCGTCGATCTATAGATTCGGTGGTACGATCCCATAACCTCTGTGAGCTAGCCGCGGCAATTGTTGCGAGTACAAACAACCAAAACAGTTCGTTACACCTGGCGCCCAAACTACAGCCGAATCAGAAATGGGATGCAAGTCCAAGGCAGCAACAGCCGAATCAGCAATGGACAGCAAGTCAAGGCAAGGACAAGTGGACAACCACTTATTATAATTAATCCTCCTCCTTCGCAGTGTTCTATCACGTCTAGAAGTGGTGTACTTAATTGGAAAAACTTGGAGCTTATGATCTCTGGCTTGAACCAAGTTTCTCTAAAGTTTATAATGTAAGATGCAAAGCAAAAGAACTTTCAGAATACAGTTTGGGAAGTTCACTACGTAACCCTTTGGTATTCTGATAAGTAAGTGTTAGTGAAGACGTGAAGATGGACTAACGTTTATAGTGGAGAAGTCAACTCCGGAGAAACTCACGACAAATTTTTATAAACTGTGTATTCAACTCAAGATTTAGAATAAATGAGACATAATTGTAAAAGAAGATTTCGGTGTTATTCCTGGGGTCAGGAAATCACGTCGACCTAATAATTCGAGGTTACTATCCCATAACCCCTGTGAGCTAGCCGCGGCAATTGTTGCGAGTACAAACAACCAAAACAGTTCGTTACACCTGGCGCCCAAACTACAGCCGAATCAGAAATGGGACGCAAGTCCAAGGCAGCAACAGCCGAATCAGCAATGGTCAGCAAGTCAAGGCAAGGACAAGTGGACAACCACTTATTATAATTACTCCTCCTCCCCTTCGCAGTGTTCTATCACGTCTAGAAGTGGAGTACTTAATTGGAAAAGCTTCGGAGCTTATGATCTCCGGCTTGAACCAAGTTTCTCTAAAGTCTATAATGTGAGATGCAAATCAAAAGATCTTTCAGAATAAAGTTGGGAAGTTCAACTACGTAACCCTTTAGTATTCATGAAGTAAAGACATGAAGATGGACAAACGTTGATAGTGGAGGAGTCATCTCCGGCGAAACTCACGACAGTTATTAATAAACTTTTATTCAACCCAAGATTTAGAATAATTGAGACATAATTGTAAAAGACGATTTCGGTGTTATTCCTGGGGTCAGGAAATCACGTCGATCTATTGATTCGGTGGTACGATCCCATAACCTCTGTGAGCTAGCCGCGGCAATTGTTGCGAGTACAAACAACCAAAACAGTTCGTTACACCTGGCGCCCAAACTACAGCCGAATCAGAAATGGGATGCAAGTCCAAGGCAATGGACAGCAAGTCAAGGCAAGGACAAGTGGACAACCACTTATTATAATTAATCCTCCTCCCCTTCGCAGTGTTCTATCACGTCTAGAAGTGGTGTACTTAATTGGAAAAACTTGGAGCTTATGATCTCCGGCTTGAACCAAGTTTCTCTAAAGTTTATAATGTAAGATGCAAAGCAAATGAACTTTCAGAATACAGTTTGGGAAGTTCACTACGTAACCCTTTGGTATTCTGATAAGTAAGTGTTAGTGAAGACGTGAAGATGGACTAACGTTTATAGTGGAGAAGTCAACTCCGGAGAAACTCACGACAAATTTTTATAAACTTGTATTCAACTCAAGATTTAGAATAAATGAGACATAATTGTAAAAGAAGATTTCGGTGTTATTCCTGGGGTCAGGAAATCACGTCGACCTAATAATTCGAGGTTACTATCCCATAACCCCTGTGAGCTAGCCGCGGCAATTGTTGCGAGTACAAACAACCAAAACAGTTCGTTACACCTGGCGCCCAAACTACAGCCGAATCAGAAATGGGACGCAAGTTCAAGGCAGCAACAGCCGAATGAGCAATGGACAGCAAGTCAAGGCAAGGACAAGTGGACAACCACTTATTATAATTACTCCTCCTCCCCTTCGCAGTGTTCTATCACGTCTAGAAGTGGAGTACTTAATTGGAAAAGCTTCGGAGCATATGATCTCCGGCTTGAACCAAGTTTCTCTAAAGTCTATAATGTGAGATGCAAATCAAAACATCTTTCAGAATAAAGTTGGGAAGTTCACTACGTAACCCTTTAGTATTCATGAAGTAAAGACATGAAGATGGACAAACGTTGATAGTGGAGGAGTCATCTCCGGCGAAACTCACGACCGTTATTAATAAACTTTTAATCAACCCAAGAATTAGAATAATTGAGACATAATTGTAAAAGACGATTTCGGTGTTATTCCTGGGGTCAGGAAATCGCGTCGATCTATTGATTCGGTGGTACAATCCCATAACCTCTGTGAGCTAGCCGCGGCAATTGTTGCGAGTACAAACAACCAAAAGAGTTCGTTACACCTGGCGCCCAAACTACAGCCGAATCAGAAATGGGATGCAAGTCCAAGGCAGCAACAGCCGAATCAGCAATGGACAGCAAGTCAAGGCAAGGACAAGTGGACAACCACTTATTATAATTACTCCTCCTCCCCTTCGCAGTGTTCTATCACGTCTAGAAGTGGAGTACTTAATTGGAAAAGCTTCGGAGCTTATGATCTCCGGCTTGAACCAAGTTTCTCTAAAGTCTATAATGTGAGATGCAAATCAAAAGATCTTTCAGAATAAAGTTGGGAAGTTCACTACGTAACCCTTTAGTATTCATGAAGTAAAGACATGAAGATGGACAAACGTTGATAGTGGAGGAGTCATCTCCGGCGAAACTCACGACCGTTATTAATAAACTTTTAATCAACCCAAGATTTAGAATAATTGAGACATAATTGTAAAAGACGATTTCGGTGTTATTCCTGGGGTCAGGAAATCGCGTCGATCTATTGATTCGGTGGTACAATCCCATAACCTCTGTGAGCTAGCCGCGGCAATTGTTGCAAGTACAAACAACCAAAACAGTTCGTTACACCTGGCGCCCAAACCACAGCCGAATCAGAAATGAGATGCAAGTCCAAGGCAGCAACAGCCGAATCAGCAATGGACAGAAAGTCAAGGCAAGGACAAGTGGACAACCACTTATTATAAATAATTCTCCTCCCATTCGCAGTGTTCTATCACGTCTAAAAGTGGAGTACTTAATTGGAAAAACTTCGGAGCTTAAGATCTCCAGCTTGAACCAAGTATCTCTAAAGTCTATAATGTGAGATGCAATGAAAGAACTATCAGAATACAGTTTGGGAAGTTCACTACGTAACCCTTTAGTATTCATGAAGTAAAGACATGAAGATGGACAAACGTTGATAGTGGAGGAGTCATCTCCGGCGAAACTCACGACAGTTATTAATAAACTTTATTCAACCCAAGATTTAGAATAATTGAGACATAATTGTAAAAGACGATTTCGGTGTTATTCCTGGGGTCAGGAAATCACGTCGATCTATTGATTCGGTGGTACGATCCCATAACCTCTGTGAGCTAGCCGCGCCAATTGTTGCGAGTACAAACAACCAAAACAGTTCGTTAGAAGTGGTGTACTTAATTGGAAAACTTCGGAGCTTATGATCTCCGGCTGTGAACCTTTTTTTAAGTTTCTCTAAAGTTTATAATGTGAGATGCACAGCGAAAAGAACTTTCAGAATACAGTTTGGGAAGTTCACTACGTAACCCTTTAGTATTCTGATAAGTAAGTGTTAGTGAAGACGTGAAGATGGACAAACGTTGATAGTGGAGGAGTCATCTCCGGCGAAACTCACGACAGTTATTAATAAACTTTTATTCAACCCAAGATTTAGAATAATTGAGACATAATTGTAAAAGACGATTTCGGTGTTATTCCTGGGGTCAGGAAATCGCGTCGATCTATAGATTCGGTGGTACGATCCCATAACCTCTGTGAGCTAGCCGCGGCAATTGTTGCGAGTACAAACAACCAAAACAGTTCGTTACACCTGGCGCCCAAACTACAGCCGAATCAGAAATGGGATGCAAGTCCAAGGCAGCAACAGCCGAATCAGCAATGGACAGCAAGTCAAGGCAAGGAAAAGTGGACAACCACTTATTATAATTAATCCTCCTCCCCTTCGCAGTGTTCTATCACGTCTAGAAGTGGTGTACTTAATTGGAAAAACTTGGAGCTTATGATCTCTGGCTTGAACCAAGTTTCTCTAAAGTTTATAATGTAAGATGCAAAGCAAAAGAACTTTCAGAATACATTTTGGGAAGTTCACTACGTAACCCTTTGGTATTCTGATAAGTAAGTGTTAGTGAAGACGTGAAGATGGACTAACGTTTATAGTGGAGAAGTCAACTCCGGAGAAACTCACGACAAATTTTTATAAACTTGTATTCAACTCAAGATTTAGAATAAATGAGACATAATTGTAAAAGAAGATTTCGGTAGTTATTCCTGGGGTCAGGAAATCACGTCGACCTAATAATTCGAGGTTACTATCCCATAACCCCTGTGAGCTAGCCGCGGCAATTGTTGCGAGTACAAACAACCAAAACAGTTCGTTACACCTGGCGCCCAAACTACAGCCGAATCAGAAATGGGACGCAAGTCCAAGGCAGCAACAGCCGAATCAGCAATGGTCAGCAAGTCAAGGCAAGGACAAGTGGACAACCACTTATTATAATTACTCCTCCTCCCCTTCGCAGTGTTCTATCACGTCTAGAAGTGGAGTACTTAATTGGAAAAGCTTCGGAGCTTATGATCTCCGGCTTGAACCAAGTTTCTCTAAAGTCTATAATGTGAGATGCAAATCAAAAGATCTTTCAGAATAAAGTTGGGAAGTTCACTACGTAACCCTTTAGTATTCATGAAGTAAAGACATGAAGATGGACAAACGTTGATAGTGGAGGAGTCATCTCCGGCGAAACTCACGACAGTTATTAATAAACTTTTATTCAACCCAAGATTTAGAATAATTGAGACATAATTGTAAAAGACGATTTCGGTGTTATTCCTGGGGTCAGGAAATCACGTCGATCTATTGATTCGGTGGTACGAATCCCATAACCTCTGTGAGCTAGCCGCGGCAATTGTTGCGAGTACAAACAACCAAAACAGTTCGTTACACCTGGCGCCCAAACTACAGCCGAATCAGAAATGGGATGCAAGTCCAAGGCAATGGACAGCAAGTCAAGGCAAGGACAAGTGGACAACCACTTATTATAATTAATCCTCCTCCCCTTCGCAGTGTTCTATCACGTCTAGAAGTGGTGTACTTAATTGGAAAAACTTGGAGCTTATGATCTCCGGCTTGAACCAAGTTTCTCTAAAGTTTATAATGTAAGATGCAAAGCAAATGAACTTTCAGAATACAGTTTGGGAAGTTCACTACGTAACCCTTTGGTATTCTGATAAGTAAGTGTTAGTGAAGACGTGAAGATGGACTAACGTTTATAGTGGAGAAGTCAACTCCGGAGAAACTCACGACAAATTTTTATAAACTTGTATTCAACTCAAGATTTAGAATAAATGAGACATAATTGTAAAAGAAGATTTCGGTGTTATTCCTGGGGTCAGGAAATCACGTCGACCTAATAATTCGAGGTTACTATCCCATAACCCCTGTGAGCTAGCCGCGGCAATTGTTGCGAGTACAAACAACCAAAACAGTTCGTTACACCTGGCGCCCAAACTACAGCCGAATCAGAAATGGGACGCAAGTTCAAGGCAGCAACAGCCGAATGAGCAATGGACAGCAAGTCAAGGCAAGGACAAGTGGACAACCACTTATTATAATTACTCCTCCTCCCCTTCGCAGTGTTCTATCACGTCTAGAAGTGGAGTACTTAATTGGAAAAGCTTCGGAGCATATGATCTCCGGCTTGAACCAAGTTTCTCTAAAGTCTATAATGTGAGATGCAAATCAAAACATCTTTCAGAATAAAGTTGGGAAGTTCACTACGTAACCCTTTAGTATTCATGAAGTAAAGACATGAAGATGGACAAACGTTGATAGTGGAGGAGTCATCTCCGGCGAAACTCACGACCGTTATTAATAAACTTTTAATCAACCCAAGAATTAGAATAATTGAGACATAATTGTAAAAGACGATTTCGGTGTTATTCCTGGGGTCAGGAAATCGCGTCGATGTATTGATTCGGTGGTACAATCCCATAACCTCTGTGAGCTAGCCGCGGCAATTGTTGCGAGTACAAACAACCAAAAGAGTTCGTTACACCTGGCGCCCAAACTACAGCCGAATCAGAAATGGGATGCAAGTCCAAGGCAGCAACAGCCGAATCAGCAATGGACAGCAAGTCAAGGCAAGGACAAGTGGACAACCACTTATTATAATTACTCCTCCTCCCCTTCGCAGTGTTCCTATCACGTCTAGAAGTGGAGTACTTAATTGGAAAAGCTTCGGAGCTTATGATCTCCGGCTTGAACCAAGTTTCTCTAAAGTCTATAATGTGAGATGCAAATCAAAAGATCTTTCAGAATAAAGTTGGGAAGTTCACTACGTAACCCTTTAGTATTCATGAAGTAAAGACATGAAGATGGACAAACGTTGATAGTGGAGGAGTCATCTCCGGCGAAACTCACGACAGTTATTAATAAACTTTTATTCAACCCAAGATTTAGAATAATTGAGACATAATTGTAAAAGACGATTTCGGTGTTATTCCTGGGGTCAGGAAATCACGACGATCTATTGATTCGGTGGTACGATCCCATAACCTCTGTGAGCTAGCCGCGGCAATTGTTGCGAGTACAAACAACCAAAACAGTTCGTTACACCTGGCGCCCAAACTACAGCCGAATCAGAAATGGGATGCAAGTCCAAGGCAGCAACAGCCGAATCAGCAATGGACAGCAAGTCAAGGCAAGGACAAGTGGACAACCACTTATTATAATTAATCCTCCTCCCCTTCGCAGTGTTCTATCACGTCTAGAAGTGGTGTACTTAATTGGAAAAACTTGGAGCTTATGATCTCCGGCTTGAACCAAGTTTCTCTAAAGTTTATAATGTAAGATGCAAAGCTAAATGAACTTTCAGAATACAGTTTGGGAAGTTCACTACGTAACCCTTTGGTATTCTGATAAGTAAGTGTTAGTGAAGACGTGAAGATGGACTAACGTTTATAGTGGAGAAGTCAACTCCGGAGAAACTCACGACAAATTTTTATAAACTTGTATTCAACTCAAGATTTAGAATAAATGAGACATAATTGTAAAAGAAGATTTCGGTGTTATTCCTGGGGTCAGGAAATCACGTCGACCTAATAATTCGAGGTTACTATCCCATAACCCCTGTGAGCTAGCCGCGGCAATTGTTGCGAGTACAAACAACCAAAACAGTTCGTTACACCTGGCGCCCAAACTACAGCCGAATCAGAAATGGGACGCAAGTTCAAGGCAGCAACAGCCGAATGAGCAATGGACAGCAAGTCAAGGCAAGGACAAGTGGACAACCACTTATTATAATTACTCCTCCTCCCCTTCGCAGTGTTCTATCACGTCTAGAAGTGGAGTACTTAATTGGAAAAGCTTCGGAGCTTATGATCTCCGGCTTGAACCAAGTTTCTCTAAAGTCTATAATGTGAGATGCAAATCAAAACATCTTTCAGAATAAAGTTGGGAAGTTCACTACGTAACCCTTTAGTATTCATGAAGTAAAGACGATGAAGATGGACAAACGTTGATAGTGGAGAGTCATCTCCGGCGAAACTCACGACCGTTATTAATAAACTTTTAATCAACCCAAGAATTAGAATAATTGAGACATAATTGTAAAAGACGATTTCGGTGTTATTCCTGGGGTCAGGAAATCGCGTCGATCTATTGATTCGGTGGTACAATCCCATAACCTCTGTGAGCTAGCCGCGGCAATTGTTGCGAGTACAAACAACCAAAACAGTTCGTTACACCTGGCGCCCAAACTACAGCCGAATCAGAAATGGGATGCAAGTCCAAGGCAGCAACAGCCGAATCAGCAATGGACAGCAAGTCAAGGCAAGGACAAGTGGACAACCACTTATTATTATTAATCCTCCTCCCTTCGCAGTGTTCTATCACGTCTAGAAGTGGTGTACTTAATTGGAAAAACTTGGAGCTTATGATCTCCGGCTTGAACCAAGTTTCTCTAAAGTTTATAATGTAAGATGCAAAGCAAAAGAACTTTCAGAATACAGTTTGGGAAGTTCACTACGTAACCCTTTGGTATTCTGATAAGTACGACAGTTATTAATAAACTTTTATTCAACCCAAGATTTAGAATAATTGAGACATAATTGTAAAAGACGATTTCGGTGTTATTCCTGGGGTCAGGAAATCACGTCGATCTATTGATTCGGTGGTACGATCCCATAACCTCTGTGAGCTAGCCGCGGCAATTGTTGCGAGTACAAACAACCAAAACAGTTCGTTACACCTGGCGCCCAAACTACAGCCGAATCAGAAATGGGATGCAAGTCCAAGGCAGCAACAGCCGAATCAGCAATGGACAGCAAGTCAAGGCAAGGACAAGTGGACAACCACTTATTATAATTAATCCTCCTCCCCTTCGCAGTGTTCTATCACGTCTAGAAGTGGTGTACTTAATTGGAAAAACTTGGAGCTTATGATCTCCGGCTTGAACCAAGTTTCTCTAAAGTTTATAATGTAAGATGCAAAGCAAAAGAACTTTCAGAATACAGTTTGGGAAGTTCACTACGTAACCCTTTGGTATTCTGATAAGTAAGTGTTAGTGAAGACGTGAAGATGGACTAACGTTTATAGTGGAGAAGTCAACTCCGGAGAAACTCACGACAAATTTTTATAAACTTGTATTCAACTCAAGATTTAGAATAAATGAGACATAATTGTAAAGAAGATTTCGGTGTTATTCCTGGGGTCAGGAAATCACGTCGACCTAATAATTCGAGGTTACTATCCCATAACCCCTGTGAGCTAGCCGCGGCAATTGTTGCGAGTACAAACAACCAAAACAGTTCGTTACACCTGGCGCCCAAACTACAGCCGAATCAGAAATGGGACGCAAGTCCAAGGCAGCAACAGCCGAATCAGCAATGGTCAGCAAGTCAAGGCAAGGACAAGTGGACAACCACTTATTATAATTACTCCTCCTCCCCTTCGCAGTGTTCTATCACGTCTAGAAGTGGAGTACTTAATTGGAAAAGCTTCGGAGCTTATGATCTCCGGCTTGAACCAAGTTTCTCTAAAGTCTATAATGTGAGATGCAAATCAAAAGATCTTTCAGAATAAAGTTGGGAAGTTCACTACGTAACCCTTTAGTATTCATGAAGTAAAGACATGAAGATGGACAAACGTTGATAGTGGAGGAGTCATCTCCGGCGAAACTCACGACAGTTATTAATAAACTTTTATTCAACCCAAGATTTAGAATAATTGAGACATAATTGTAAAAGACGATTTCGGTGTTATTCCTGGGGTCAGGAAATCACGTCGATCTATTGATTCGGTGGTACGATCCCATAACCTCTGTGAGCTAGCCGCGGCAATTGTTGCGAGTACAAACAACCAAAACAGTTCGTTACACCTGGCGCCCAAACTACAGCCGAATCAGAAATGGGATGCAAGTCCAAGGCAGCAACAGCCGAATCAGCAATGGACAGCAAGTCAAGGCAAGGACAAGTGGACAACCACTTATTATAATTACTCCTCCTCCCCTTCGCAGTGTTCTATCACGTCTAGAAGTGGAGTACTTAATTCGAAAAGCTTCGGAGCTTATGATCTCCGGCTTGAACCAAGTTTCTCTAAAGTTTATAATGTAAGATGGAAAGCAAATGAACTTTCAGAATACAGTTTGGGAAGTTCACTACGTAACCCTTTGGTATTCTGATAAGTAAGTGTTAGTGAAGACGTGAAGATGGACTAACGTTTATAGTGGAGAAGTCAACTCCGGAGAAACTCACGACAAATTTTTATAAACTTGTATTCAACTCAAGATTTAGAATAAATGAGACATAATTGTAAAAGAAGATTTCGGTGTTATTCCTGGGGTCAGGAAATCACGTCGACCTAATAATTCGAGGTTACTATCCCATAACCCCTGTGAGCTAGCCGCGGCAATTGTTGCGAGTACAAACAACCAAAAACAGTTCGTTACACCTGGCGCCCAAACTACAGCCGAATCAGAAATGGGACGCAAGTTCAAGGCAGCAACAGCCGAATGAGCAATGGACAGCAAGTCAAGGCAAGGACAAGTGGACAACCACTTATTATAATTACTCCTCCTCCCCTTCGCAGTGTTCTATCACGTCTAGAAGTGGAGTACTTAATTGGAAAAGCTTCGGAGCTTATGATCTCCGGCTTGAACCAAGTTTCTCTAAAGTCTATAATGTGAGATGCAAATCAAAACATCTTTCAGAATAAAGTTGGGAAGTTCACTACGTAACCCTTTAGTATTCATGAAGTAAAGACATGAAGATGGACAAACGTTGATAGTGGAGGAGTCATCTCCGGCGAAACTCACGACCGTTATTAATAAACTTTTCATCAACCCAAGAATTAGAATAATTGAGACATAATTGTAAAAGACGATTTCGGTGTTATTCCTGGGGTCAGGAAATCGCGTCGATCTATTGATTCGGTGGTACAATCCCATAACCTCTGTGAGCTAGCCGCGGCAATTGTTGCGAGTACAAACAACCAAAACAGTTCGGTTACACCTGGCGCCCAAACTACAGCCGAATCAGAAATGGGATGCAAGTCCAAGGCAGCAACAGCCGAATCAGCAATGGACAGCAAGTCAAGGCAAGGACAAGTGGACAACCACTTATTATAATTAATCCTCCTCCTTCGCAGTGTTCTATCACGTCTAGAAGTGGTGTACTTAATTGGAAAAACTTGGAGCTTATGATCTCCGGCTTGAACCAAGTTTCTCTAAAGTTTATAATGTAAGATGCAAAGCAAAAGAACTTTCAGAATACAGTTTGGGAAGTTCACTACGTAACCCTTGGTATTCTGATAAGTAAGTGTTAGTGAAGACGTGAAGATGGACTAACGTTTATAGTGGAGAAGTCAACTCCGGAGAAACTCACGACAAATTTTTATAAACTTGTATTCAACTCAAGATTTAGAATAAATGAGACATAATTGTAAAAGAAGATTTCGGTGTTATTCCTGGGGTCAGGAAATCACGTCGACCTAATAATTCGAGGTTACTATCCCATAACCCCTGTGAGCTAGCCGCGGCAATTGTTGCGAGTACAAACAACCAAAACAGTTCGTTACACCTGGCGTCCAAGCTACAGCCGAATCAGAAATGGGACGCAAGTTCAAGGCAGCAACAGCCGAATCAGCAATGGACAGCAAGTCAAGGCAAGGACAAGTGGACAACCACTTATTATAATTACTCCTCCTCCCCTTCGCAGTGTTCTATCACGTCTAGAAGGGGAGTACTTAATTGGAAAAGCTTCGGAGCTTATGATCTCCGGCTTGAACCAAGTTTCTCTAAAGTCTATAATGTGAGATGCAAATCAAAAGATCTTTCAGAATAAAGTTGGGAAGTTCACTACGTAACCCTTTAGTATTCATGAAGTAAAGACATGAAGATGGACAAACGTTGATAGTGGAGGAGTCATCTCCGGCGAAACTCACGACCATTATTAATAAACTTTTAATCAACCCAAGATTTAGAATAATTGAGACATAATTGTAAAAGACGATTTCGGTGTTATTCCTGGGGTCAGGAAATCGCGTCGATCTATTGATTCGGTGGTACAATCCCATAACCTCTGTGAGCTAGCCGCGGCAATTGTTGCAAGTACAAACAACCAAAACAGTTCGTTACACCTGGCGCCCAAACCACAGCCGAATCAGAAATGAGATGCAAGTCCAAGGCAGCAACAGCCGAATCAGCAATGGACAGAAAGTCAAGGCAAGGACAAGTGGACAACCACTTATTATAAATAATTCTCCTTCCATTCGCAGTGTTCTATCACGTCTAAAAGTGGAGTACTTAATTGGAAAAACTTCGGAGCTTAAGATCTCCGGCTTGAACCAAGTTTCTCTATAGTCTATAATGTGAGATGCAATGAAAGAACTATCAGAATACAGTTTGGGAAGTTCACTACGTAACCCTTTAGTATTCATGAAGTAAAGACATGAAGATGGACAAACGTTGATAGTGGAGGAGTCATCTCCGGCGAAACTCACGACAGTTATTAATAAACTTTTATTCAACCCAAGATTTAGAATAATTGAGACATAATTGTAAAAGACGATTTCGGTGTTATTCCTGGGGTCAGGAAATCACGTCGATCTATTGATTCGGTGGTACGATCCCATAACCTCTGTGAGCTAGCCGCGGCAATTGTTGCGAGTACAAACAACCAAAACAGTTCGTTAGAAGTGGTGTACTTAATTGGAAAACTTCGGAGCTTATGATCTCCGGCTTGAACCAAGTTTCTAAAGGTTTATAATGTGAGATGCAAAGTTAAAGAACTTTCAGAATACAGTTTGGGAAGTGCACTACGTAACCCTTTAGTATTCTGATAAGTAAGTGTTAGTAAAGACGTGAAGATGGACTAACGTTTATAGTGGAGAAGTCAACTCCGGAGAAACTCACGACAAATTTTTATAAACTTGTATTCAACTCAAGATTTAGAATAAATGAGACATAATTGTAAAAGAAGATTTCGGTGTTATTCCTGGGGTCAGGAAATCACGTCGACCTAATAATTCGAGGTTACTATCCCATAACCCCTGTGAGCTAGCCGCGGCAATTGTTGCGAGTACAAACAACCAAAACAGTTCGTTACACCTGGCGCCCAAACTACAGCCGAATCAGAAATGGGACGCAAGTCCAAGGCAGCAACAGCCGAATCAGCAATGGTCAGCAAGTCAAGGCAAGGACAAGTGGACAACCACTTATTATAATTACTCCTCCTCCCCTTCGCAGTGTTCTATCACGTCTAGAAGTGGAGTACTTAATTGGAAAAGCTTCGGAGCTTATGATCTCCGGCTTGAACCAAGTTTCTCTAAAGTTTATAATGTAAGATGCAAAGCAAATGAACTTTCAGAATACAGTTTGGGAAGTTCACTACGTAACCCTTTGGTATTCTGATAAGTAAGTGTTAGTGAAGACGTGAAGATGGACTAACGTTTATAGTGGAGAAGTCAACTCCGGAGAAACTCACGACAAATTTTTATAAACTTGTATTCAACTCAAGATTTAGAATAAATGAGACATAATTGTATAAGAAGATTTCGGTGTTATTCCTGGGGTCAGGAAATCACGTCGATCTATTGATTCGGTGGTACGATCCCATAACCTCTGTGAGCTAGCCGCGGCAATTGTTGCGAGTACAAACAACCAAAACAGTTCGTTACACCTGGCGCCCAAACTACAGCCGAATCAGAAATGGGATGCAAGTCCAAGGCAGCAACAGCCGAATCAGCAATGGACAGCAAGTCAAGGCAAGGACAAGTGGACAACCACTTATTATAATTAATCCTCCTCCCCTTCGCAGTGTTCTATCACGTCTAGAAGTGGTGTACTTAATTGGAAAAACTTGGAGCTTATGATCTCCGGCTTGAACCAAGTTTCTCTAAAGTTTATAATGTAAGATGCAAAGCAAAAGAACTTTCAGAATACAGTTTGGGAAGTTCACTACGTAACCCTTTGGTATTCTGATAAGTAAGTGTTAGTGAAGACGTGAAGATGGACTAACGTTTATAGTGGAGAAGTCAACTCCGGAGAAACTCACGACAAATTTTTATAAACTTGTATTCAACTCAAGATTTAGAATAAATGAGACATAATTGTAAAAGAAGATTTCGGTGTTATTCCTGGGGTCAGGAAATCACGTCGACCTAATAATTCGAGGTTACTATCCCATAACCCCTGTGAGCTAGCCGCGGCAATTGTTGCGAGTACAAACAACCAAAACAGTTCGTTACACCTGGCGCCCAAACTACAGCCGAATCGAAATGGGACGCAAGTTCAAGGCAGCAACAGCCGAATGAGCAATGGACAGCAAGTCAAGGCAAGGACAAGTGGACAACCACTTATTATAATTACTCCTCCTCCCCTTCGCAGTGTTCTATCACGTCTAGAAGTGGAGTACTTAATTGGAAAGCTTCGGAGCTTATGATCTCCGGCTTGAACCAAGTTTCTCTAAAGTCTATAATGTGAGATGCAAATCAAAACATCTTTCAGAATAAAGTTGGGAAGTTCACTACGTAACCCTTTAGTATTCATGAAGTAAAGACATGAAGATGGACAAACGTTGATAGTGGAGGAGTCATCTCCGGCGAAACTCACGACAGTTATTAATAAACTTTTATTCAACCCAAGATTTAGAATAATTGAGACATAATTGTAAAAGACGATTTCGGTGTTATTCCTGGGGTCAGGAAATCACGTCGATCTATTGATTCGGTGGTACGATCCCATAACCTCTGTGAGCTAGCCGCGGCAATTGTTGCGAGTACAAACAACCAAAAGAGTTCGTTACACCTGGCGCCCAAACTACAGCCGAATCAGAAATGGGATGCAAGTCCAAGGCAGCAACAGCCGAATCAGCAATGGACAGCAAGTCAAGGCAAGGACAAGTGGACAACCACTTATTATAATTAATCCTCCTCCCCTTCGCAGTGTTCTATCACGTCTAGAAGTGGTGTACTTAATTGGAAAAACTTGGAGCTTATGATCTCCGGCTTGAACCAAGTTTCTCTAAAGTTTATAATGTAAGATGCAAAGCAAATGAACTTTCAGAATACAGTTTGGGAAGTTCACTACGTAACCCTTTGGTATTCTGATAAGTAAGTGTTAGTGAAGACGTGAAGATGGACTAACGTTTATAGTGGAGAAGTCAACTCCGGAGAAACTCACGACAAATTTTTTATAAACTTGTATTCAACTCAAGATTTAGAATAAATGAGACATAATTGTAAAAGAAGATTTCGGTGTTATTCCTGGGGTCAGGAAATCACGTCGACCTAATAATTCGAGGTTACTATCCCATAACCCCTGTGAGCTAGCCGCGGCAATTGTTGCGAGTACAAACAACCAAAACAGTTCGTTACACCTGGCGCCCAAACTACAGCCGAATCAGAAATGGGACGCAAGTTCAAGGCAGCAACAGCCGAATGAGCAATGGACAGCAAGTCAAGGCAAGGACAAGTGGACAACCACTTATTATAATTACTCCTCCTCCCCTTCGCAGTGTTCCATCACGTCTAGAAGTGGAGTACTTAATTGGAAAAGCTTCGGAGCTTATGATCTCCGGCTTGAACCAAGTTTCTCTAAAGTCTATAATGTGAGATGCAAATCAAAAGATCTTTCAGAATAAAGTTGGAAAGTTCACTACGTAACCCTTTAGTATTCATGAAGTAAAGACATGAAGATGGACAAACGTTGATAGTGGAGGAGTCATCTCCGGCGAAACTCACGACCGTTATTAATAAACTTTTAATCAACCCAAGAATTAGAATAATTGAGACATAATTGTAAAAGACGATTTCGGTGTTATTCCTGGGGTCAGGAAATCGCGTCGATCTATTGATTCGGTGGTACAATCCCATAACCTCTGTGAGCTAGCCGCGGCAATTGTTGCGAGTACAAACAACCAAAACAGTTCGTTACACCTGGCGCCCAAACTACAGCCGAATCAGAAATGGGATGCAAGTCCAAGGCAGCAACAGCCGAATCAGCAATGGACAGCAAGTCAAGGCAAGGACAAGTGGACAACCACTTATTATAATTAATCCTCCTCCCCTTCGCAGTGTTCTATCACGTCTAGAAGTGGTGTACTTAATTGGAAAAACTTGGAGCTTATGATCTCCGGCTTGAACCAAGTTTCTCTAAAGTTTATAATGTAAGATGCAAAGCAAATGAACTTTCAGAATACAGTTTGGGAAGTTCACTACGTAACCCTTTGGTATTCTGATAAGTAAGTGTTAGTGAAGACGTGAAGATGGACTAACGTTTATAGTGGAGAAGTCAACTCCGGAGAAACTCACGACAAATTTTTATAAACTTGTATTCAACTCAAGATTTAGAATAAATGAGACATAATTGTAAAAGAAGATTTCGGTGTTATTCCTGGGGTCAGGAAATCACGTCGACCTAATAATTCGAGGTTACTATCCCATAACCCTGTGAGCTAGCCGCGGCAATTGTTGCGAGTACAAACAACCAAAACAGTTCGTTACACCTGGCGCCCAAACTACAGCCGAATCAGAAATGGGACGCAAGTTCAAGGCAGCAACAGCCGAATGAGCAATGGACAGCAAGTCAAGGCAAGGACAAGTGGACAACCACTTATTATAATTACTCCTCCTCCCCTTCGCAGTGTTCTATCACGTCTAGAAGTGGAGTACTTAATTGGAAAAGCTTCGGAGCTTATGATCTCCGGCTTGAACCAAGTTTCTCTAAAGTCTATAATGTGAGATGCAAATCAAAAGATCTTTCAGAATAAAGTTGGAAAGTTCACTACGTAACCCTTTAGTATTCATGAAGTAAAGACATGAAGATGGACAAACGTTGATAGTGGAGGAGTCATCTCCGGCGAAACTCACGACCGTTATTAATAAACTTTTAATCAACCCAAGATTTAGAATAATTGAGACATAATTGTAAAAGACGATTTCGGTGTTATTCCTGGGGTCAGGAAATCGCGTCGATCTATAGATTCGGTGGTACGATCCCATAACCTCTGTGAGCTAGCCGCGGCAATTGTTGCAAGTACAAACAACCAAAACAGTTCGTTACACCTGGCGCCCAAACCACAGCCGAATCAGAAATGAGATGCAAGTCCAAGGCAGCAACAGCCGAATCAGCAATGGACAGAAAGTCAAGGCAAGTGGACAACCACTTATTATAATTAATCCTCCTCCCCTTCGCAGTGTTCTATCACGTCTAGAAGTGGTGTACTTAATTGGAAAAACTTGGAGCTTATGATCTCCGGCTTGAACCAAGTTTCTCTAAAGTTTATAATGTAAGATGCAAAGCAAAAGAACTTTCAGAATACAGTTTGGGAAGTTCACTACGTAACCCTTTGGTATTCTGATAAGTAAGTGTTAGTGAAGACGTGAAGATGGACTAACGTTTATAGTGGAGAAGTCAACTCCGGAGAAATTCACGACAAATTTTTATAAACTTGTATTCAACTCAAGAATTAGAATAATTGAGACATAATTGTAAAAGACGATTTCGGTGTTATTCCTGGGGTCAGGAAATCGCGTCGATCTATTGATTCGGTGGTAGAATCCCATAACCTCTGTGAGCTAGCCGCGGCAATTGTTGCGAGTACAAACAACCAAAACAGTTCGTTACACCTGGCGCCCAAACTACAGCCGAATCAGAAATGGGATGCAAGTCCAAGGCAGCAACAGCCGAATCAGCAATGGACAGCAAGTCAAGGCAAGGACAAGTGGACAACCACTTATTATAATTAATCCTCCTCCCCTTCGCAGTGTTCTATCACGTCTAGAAGTGGTGTACTTAATTGGAAAAACTTGGAGCTTATGATCTCCGGCTTGAACCAAGTTTCTCTAAAGTTTATAATGTAAGATGCAAAGCAAAAGAACTTTCAGAATACAGTTTGGGAAGTTCACTACGTAACCCTTTGGTATTCTGATAAGTAAGTGTTAGTGAAGACGTTAAGATGGACTAACGTTTATAGTGGAGAAGTCAACTCCGGAGAAACTCACGACAAATCTTTATAAACTTGTATTCAACTCAAGATATAGAATAAATGAGACATAATTGTAAATGAAGATTTCGGTGTTATTCCTGGGGTCAGGAAATCACGTCGACCTAATAATTCGAGGTTACTATCCCATAACCCCTGTGAGCTAGCCGCGGCAATTGTTGCGAGTACAAACAACCAAAACAGTTCGTTACACCTGGCGCCCAAACTACAGCCGAATCAGAAATGGGACGCAAGTTCAAGGCAGCAACAGCCGAATGAGCAATGGACAGCAAGTCAAGGCAAGGACAAGTGGACAACCACTTATTATAATTACTCCTCCTCCCCTTCGCAGTGTTCTATCACGTCTAGAAGTGGAGTACTTAATTGGAAAAGCTTCGGAGCTTATGATCTCCGGCTTGAACCAAGTTTCTCTAAAGTCTATAATGTGAGATGCAAATCAAAAGATCTTTCAGAATAAAGTTGGAAAGTTCACTACGTAACCCTTTAGTATTCATGAAGTAAAGACATGAAGATGGGCAAACGTTGATAGTGGAGGAGTCATCTCCGGCGAAACTCACGACCGTTATTAATAAACTTTTAATCAACCCAAGAATTAGAATAATTGAGACATAATTGTAAAAGACGATTTCGGTGTTATTCCTGGGGTCAGGAAATCGCGTCGATCTATTGATTCGGTGGTACAATCCCATAACCTCTGTGAGCTAGCCGCGGCAATTGTTGCGAGTACAAACAACCAAAACAGTTCGTTACACCTGGCGCCCAAACTACAGCCGAATCAGAAATGGGATGCAAGTCCAAGGCAGCAACAGCCGAATCAGCAATGGACAGCAAGTCAAGGCAAGGACAAGTGGACAACCACTTATTATAATTAATCCTCCTCCCCTTCGCAGTGTTCTATCACGTCTAGAAGTGGTGTACTTAATTGGAAAAACTTGGGAGCTTATGATCTCCGGCTTGAACCAAGTTTCTCTAAAAGTTTATAATGTAAGATGCAAAGTCAAATGAACTTTCAGAATACAGTTTGGGAAGTTCACTACGTAACCCTTTGGTATTCTGATAAGTAAGTGTTAGTGAAGACGTGAAGATGGACTAACGTTTATAGTGGAGAAGTCAACTCCGGAGAAACTCACGACAAATTTTTATAAACTTGTATTCAACTCAAGATTTAGAATAAATGAGACATAATTGTAAAAGAAGATTTCGGTGTTATTCCTGGGGTCAGGAAATCACGTCGACCTAATAATTCGAGGTTACTATACCATAACCCCTGTGAGCTAGCCGCGGTAATTGTTGCGAGTACAAACAACCAAAACAGTTCGTTACACCTGGCGCCCAAACTACAGCCGAATCAGAAATGGGACGCAAGTTCAAGGCAGCAACAGCCGAATGAGCAATGGACAGCAAGTCAAGGCAAGGACAAGTGGACAACCACTTATTATAATTACTCCTCCTCCCCTTCGCAGTGTTCTATCACGTCTAGAAGTGGAGTACTTAATTGGAAAAGCTTCGGAGCTTATGATCTCCGGCTTGAACCAAGTTTCTCTAAAGTCTATAATGTGAGATGCAAATCAAAAGATCTTTCAGAATAAAGTTGGGAAGTTCACTACGTAACCCTTTAGTATTCATGAAGTAAAGACATGAAGATGGACAAACGTTGATAGTGGAGGAGTCATCTCCGGCGAAACTCACGACCATTATTAATAAACTTTTAATCAACCCAAGATTTAGAATAATTGAGACATAATTGTAAAAGACGATTTCGGTGTTATTCCTGGGGTCAGGAAATCGCGTCGATCTATAGATTCGGTGGTACGATCCCATAACCTCTGTGAGCTAGCCGCGGCAATTGTTGCAAGTACAAACAACCAAAACAGTTCGTTACACCTGGCGCCCAAACCACAGCCGAATCAGAAATGAGATGCAAGTCCAAGGCAGCAACAGCCGAATCAGCAATGGACAGAAAGTCAAGGCAAGGACAAGTGGACAACCACTTATTATAATTAATCCTCCTTCCCTTCGCAGTGTTCTATCACGTCTAAAAGTGGTGTACTTAATTGGAAAAACTTCGGGGCTTATGATCTCCGGCTTGAACCAAGTTTCTCTAAAGTCTATAATGTGAGATGCAAATCAAAAGATCTTTCAGAATAAAGTTGGGAAGTTCACTACGTAACCCTTTAGTATTCATGAAGTAAAGACATGAAGATGGACAAACGTTGATAGTGGAGGAGTCATCTCCGGCGAAACTCACGACCATTATTAATAAACTTTTAATCAACCCAAGATTTAGAATAATTGAGACATAATTGTAAAAGACGATTTCGGTGTTATTCCTGGGGTCAGGAAATCGCGTCGATCTATAGATTCGGTGGTACGATCCCATAACCTCTGTGAGCTAGCCGCGGCAATTGTTGCAAGTACAAACAACCAAAACAGTTCGTTACACCTGGCGCCCAAACCACAGCCGAATCAGAAATGAGATGCAAGTCCAAGGCAGCAACAGCCGAATCAGCAATGGACAGAAAGTCAAGGCAAGGACAAGTGGACAACCACTTATTATAAATAATTCTCCTCCCATTCGCAGTGTTCTATCACGTCTAAAAGTGGAGTACTTAATTGGAAAAACTTCGGAGCTTAAGATCTCCGGCTTGAACCAAGTTTCTCTAAAGTCTATAATGTGAGATGCAATGAAAGAACTATCAGAATACAGTTTGGGAAGTTCACTACGTAACCCTTTAGTATTCATGAAGTAAAGACATGAAGATGGACAAACGTTGATAGTGGAGGAGTCATCTCCGGCGAAACTCACGACAGTTATTAATAAACTTTTATTCAACCCAAGATTTAGAATAATTGAGACATAATTGTAAAAGACGATTTCGGTGTTATTCCTGGGGTCAGGAAATCACGTCGATCTATTGATTCGGTGGTACGATCCCATAACCTCTGTGAGCTAGCCGCGGCAATTGTTGCGAGTACAAACAACCAAAACAGTTCGTTAGAAGTGGTGTACTTAATTGGAAAAACTTCGGAGCTTATGATCTCCGGCTTGAACCAAGTTTCTCTAAAGTTTATAATGTGAGATGCAAAGCAAAAGAACTTTCAGAATACAGTTTGGGAAGTTCACTACGTAACCCTTTAGTATTCTGATAAGTAAGTGTTAGTAAAGACGTGAAGATGGACTAACGTTTATAGTGAAGAAGTCAACTCCGGAGAAACTCACGACAAATTTTATAAACTTGTATTCATTTCAAGATTTAGAATAAATGAGACAGAATTGTAAAAGAAGATTTCGGTGTTATTTCTGGGGTCAGGAAATCACGTCGACCTAATAATTCGAGGTTACTATCCCATAACCCCTGTGAGCTAGCCGCGGCAATTGTTGCAAGTACAAAAAACCAAAACAGTTCGTTACACCTGGCGCCCAAACCACAGCCGAATCAGAAATGAGATGCAAGTCCAAGGCAGCAACAGCCGAATCAGCAATGGACAGAAAGTCAAGGCAAGGACAAGTGGACAACCACTTATTATAATTAATCCTCCTTCCCTTCGCAGTGTTCTATCACGTCTAAAAGTGGTGTACTTAATTGGAAAAACTTCGGGGCTTATGATCTCCGGCTTGAACCAAGTTTCTCTAAAGTCTATAATGTGAGATGCAAAGCAAAAGAACTTTCAGAATATAATTGGGAAGTTCACTACGTAACCCTTTGTATTCTGATAAGTAAGTGTTAGTAAAGACATGAAGATGGACAAACGTTGATAGTGGAGGAGTCAACTCCGGCGAAACTCACGACAGTTATTAATAAACTTTTAT
Source organism: Drosophila atripex (assembly GCA_035045925.1). Classification (NCBI taxonomy): domain Eukaryota; kingdom Metazoa; phylum Arthropoda; class Insecta; order Diptera; family Drosophilidae; genus Drosophila; species Drosophila atripex. Next base: position 21,963,779 of record JAWNOP010000052.1, read on the forward strand.
TCAACCCAAGATTTAGAATAATTGAGACATAATTGTAAAAGACGATTTCGGTGTTATTCCTGGGGTCAGGAAATCGCGTCGATCTATTGATTCGGTGGTACGATCCAATATCCTCTGTGAGCTAGCCGCGGCAATTGTTGCGAGTACAAACAACCAAAACAGTTCGTTACACCTGGCGCCCAAACTACAGCCGAATCAGAAATGGGATGCAAGTCCAAGGCAGCAACAGCCGAATCAGCAATGGACAGCAAGTCAAGGCAAGGACAAGTGGACAACCACTTATTATAATTAATCCTCCTCCCCTTCGCAGTGTTCTATCACGTCTAGAAGTGGTGTACTTAATTGGAAAAACTTGGAGCTTATGATCTACGGCTTGAACCAAGTTTCTCTAAAGTTTATAATGTAAGATGCAAAGCAAAAGAACTTTCAGAATACAGTTTGGGAAGTTCACTACGTAACCCTTTGGTATTCTGATAAGTAAGTGTTAGTGAAGACGTGAAGATGGACTAACGTTTATAGTGGAGAAGTCAACTCCGGAGAAACTCACGACAAATTTTTTATAAACTTGTATTCAACTCAAGATTTAGAATAAATGAGACATAATTGTAAAAGAAGATTTCGGTGTTATTCCTGGGGTCAGGAAATCACGTCGACCTAATAATTCGAGGTTACTATCCCATAACCCCTGTGAGCTAGCCGCGGCAATTGTTGCGAGTACAAACAACCAAAACAGTTCGTTACACCTGGCGCCCAAACTACAGCCGAATCAGAAATGGGACGCAAGTCCAAGGCAGCAACAGCCGAATCAGCAATGGTCAGCAAGTCAAGGCAAGGACAAGTGGACAACCACTTATTATAATTACTCCTCCTCCCCTTCGCAGTGTTCTATCACGTCTAGAAGTGGAGTACTTAATTGGAAAAGCTTCGGAGCTTATGATCTCCGGCTTGAACCAAGTTTCTCTAAAGTCTATAATGTGAGATGCAAATCAAAAGATCTTTCAGAATAAAGTTGGGAAGTTCACTACGTAACCCTTTAGTATTCATGAAGTAAAGACATGAAGATGGACAAACGTTGATAGTGGAGGAGTCATCTCCGGCGAAACTCACGACCGTTATTAATAAACTTTTAATCAACCCAAGATTTAGAATAATTGAGACATAATTGTAAAAGACGATTTCGGTGTTATTCCTGGGGTCAGGAAATCGCGTCGATCTATTGATTCGGTGGTACAATCCCATAACCTCTGTGAGCTAGCCGCGGCAATTGTTGCAAGTACAAACAACCAAAACAGTTCGTTACACCTGGCGCCCAAACCACAGCCGAATCAGAAATGAGATGCAAGTCCAAGGCAGCAACAGCCGAATCAGCAATGGACAGAAAGTCAAGGCAAGGACAAGTGGACAACCGCTTATTATAATTAATCCTCCTTCCCTTCGCAGTGTTCTATCACGTCTAAAAGTGGTGTACTTAATTGGAAAAACTTCGGGGCTTAAGATCTCCGGCTTGAACCAAGTTTCTCTAAAGTCTATAATGTGAGATGCAAAGCAAAAGAACTTTCAGAATACAGTTTGGGAAGTTCACTACGTAACCCTTTGTATTCTGATAAGTAAGTGTTAGTAAAGACATGAAGATGGACAAACGTTGATAGTGGAGGAGTCATCTCCGGCGAAACTCATGACAGTTATTAATAAACTTTTATTCAACCCAAGATTTAGAATAATTGAGACATAATTGTAAAAGAAGATTTCGGTGTTATTCCTGGGGTCAGGAAATCACGTCGATCTATAGATTCGGTGGTACGATCACATAACCTCTGTGAGCTAGCCGCGGCAATCGTTGCGAGTACAAACAACCAAAACAGTTCGTTACACCTGGCGCCCAAACTACAGCCGAATCAGAAATGGGATGCAAGTCCAAGGCAGCAACAGCCGAATCAGCAATGGACAGCAAGTCAAGGCAAGGACAAGTGGACAACCACTTATTATAATTAATCCTCCTCCCCTTCGCAGTGTTCTATCACGTCTAAAAGTGGTGTACTTAATTGGAAAAACTTCGGGGCTTAAGATCTCCGGCTTGAACCAAGTTTCTCTAAAGTCTATAATGTGAGATGCAATGAAAGAACTATCAGAATACAGTTTGGGTAGTTCACTACGTAACCCTTTAGTATTCATGAAGTAAAAACATGAAGATGGACAAATGTTGATAGTGGAGGAGTCATCTCCGGCGAAACTCACGACAGTTATTAATAAACTTTTATTCAACCCAAGATTTAGAATAATTGAGACATAATTGTAAAAGACGATTTCGGTGTTATTCCTGGGGTCAGGAAATCATGTCGATCTATTGATTCGGTGGTACGATCCCATAACCTCTGTGAGCTAGCCGCGGCAATTGTTGCGAGTACAAACAATCAAAACAGTTCGTTAGAAGTGGTGTACTTAATTGGAAAAACTTCGGAGCTTATGATCTCCGGCTTGAACCAAGTTTCTCTAAAGTTTATAATGTGAGATGCAAAGCAAAAGAACTTTCAGAATACAGTTTGGGAAGTTCACTACGTAACCCTTTAGTATTCTGATAAGTAAGTGTTAGTGAAGACGTGAAGATGGACTAACGTTTATAGTGGAGAAGTCAACTCCGGAGAAACTCACGACAAATTTTTATAAACTTGTATTCAACTCAAGATTTAGAATAAATGAGACAGAATTGTAAAAGAAGATTTCGGTGTTATTTCTGGGGTCAGGAAATCACGTCGACCTAATAATTCGAGGTTACTATCCCATAACCCCTGTGAGCTAGCCGCGGCAATTGTTGCAAGTACAAACAACCAAAACAGTTCGTTACACCTGGCGCCCAAACCACAGCCGAATCAGAAATGAGATGCAAGTCCAAGGCAGCAACAGCCGAATCAGCAATGGACAGAAAGTCAAGGCAAGGACAAGTGGACAACCACTTATTATAATTAATCCTCCTTCCCTTCGCAGTGTTCTATCACGTCTAAAAGTGGTGTACTTAATTGGAAAAACTTCGGAGCTTATGATCTCCGGCTTGAACCAAGTTTCTCTAAAGTCTATAATGTGAGATGCAAAGCAAAAGAACTTTCAGAATATAATTGGGAAGTTCACTACGTAACCCTTTGTATTCTGATAAGTAAGTGTTAGTAAAGACATGAAGATGGACAAACGTTGATAGTGGAGGAGTCAACTCCGGCGAAACTCACGACCGTTATTAATAAACTTTTATTCAACCCAAGATTTAGAATAATTGAGACATAATTGTAAAAGACGATTTCGGTGTTATTCCTGGGGTCAGGAAATCGCGTCGATCTATAGATTCGGTGGTACGATCCCATAACCTCTGTGAGCTAGCCGCGGCAATTGTTGCGAGTACAAACAACCAAAACAGTTCGTTACACCTGGCGCCCAAACTACAGCCGAATCAGAAATGGGATGCAAGTCCAAGGCAGCAACAGCCGAATCAGCAATAGACAGCAAGTCAAGGCAAGGACAAGTGGACAACCACTTATTATAATTAATCCTCCTCCCCTTCGCAGTGTTCTATCACGTCTAGAAGTGGTGTACTTAATTGGAAAAACTTGGAGCTTATGATCTCCGGCTTGAACCAAGTTTCTCTAAAGTTTATAATGTAAGATGCAAAGCAAAAGAACTTTCAGAATACAGTTTGGGAAGTTCACTACGTAACCCTTTGGTATTCTGATAAGTAAGTGTTAGTGAAGACGTGAAGATGGACTAACGTTTATAGTGGAGAAGTCAACTCCGGAGAAACTCACGACAAATTTTTATAAACTTGTATTCAACTCAAGATTTAGAATAAATGAGACATAATTGTAAAAGAAGATTTCGGTGTTATTCCTGGGGTCAGGAAATCACGTCGACCTAATAATTCGAGGTTACTATCCCATAACCCCTGTGAGCTAGCCGCGGCAATTGTTGCGATTACAAACAACCAAAACAGTTCGTTACACCTGGCGCCCAAACTACAGCCGAATCAGAAATGGGACGCAAGTCCAAGGCAGCAACAGCCGAATCAGCAATGGACAGCAAGTCAAGGCAAGGACACTTATTATAATATAACCACTTATTATAATTACTCCTCCTCCCCTTCGCAGTGTTCTATCACGTCTAGAAGTGGAGTACTTAATTGGAAAAGCTTCGGAGCTTATGATCTCCGGCTTGAACCAAGTTTCTCTAAAGTCTATAATGTGAGATGCAAATCAAAAGATCTTTCAGAATAAAGTTGGGAAGTTCACTACGTAACCCTTTAGTATTCATGAAGTAAAGACATGAAGATGGACAAACGTTGATAGTGGAGGAGTCATCTCCGGCGAAACTCACGACAGTTATTAATAAACTTTTATTCAACCCAAGATTTAGAATAATTGAGACATAATTGTAAAAGACGATTTCGGTGTTATTCCTGGGGTCAGGAAATCACGTCGATCTATTGATTCGGTGGTACGATCCCATAACCTCTGTGAGCTAGCCGCGGCAATTGTTGCGAGTACAAACAACCAAAACAGTTCGTTACACCTGGCGCCCAAACTACAGCCGAATCAGAAATGGGATGCAAGTCCAAGGCAGCAACAGCCGAATCAGCAATGGACAGCAAGTCAAGGCAAGGACAAGTGGACAACCACTTATTATAATTAATCCTCCTTCCCTTCGCAGTGTTCTATCACGTCTAGAAGTGGTGTACTTAATTGGAAAAACTTGGAGCTTATGATCTCCGGCTTGAACCAAGTTTCTCTAAAGTTTATAATGTAAGATGCAAAGCAAAAGAACTTTCAGAATACAGTTTGGGAAGTTCACTACGTAACCCTTTGGTATTCTGATAAGTAAGTGTTAGTGAAGACGTGAAGATGGACTAACGTTTATAGTGGAGAAGTCAACTCCGGAGAAACTCACGACAAACTTTTATAAACTTGTATTCAACTCAAGATTTAGAATAAATGAGACATAATTGTAAAAGAAGATTTCGGTGTTATTCCTGGGGTCAGGAAATCACGTCGACCTAATAATTCGAGGTTACTATCCCATAACCCCTGTGAGCTAGCCGCGGCAATTGTTGCGAGTACAAACAACCAAAACAGTTCGTTACACCTGGCGCCCAAACTACAGCCGAATCAGAAATGGGACGCAAGTTCAAGGCAGCAACAGCCGAATCAGTAATGGACAGCAAGTCAAGGCAAGGACAAGTGGACAACCACTTATTATAATTACTCCTCCTCCCCTTCGCAGTGTTCTATCACGTCTAGAAGTGGAGTACTTAATTGGAAAAGCTTCGGAGCTTATGATCTCCGGCTTGAACCAAGTTTCTCTAAAGTCTATAATGTGAGATGCAAATCAAAAGATCTTTCAGAATAAAGTTGGGAAGTTCACTACGTAACCTTTTAGTATTCATGAAGTAAAGACATGAAGATGGACAAACGTTGATAGTGGAGGAGTCATCTCCGGCGAAACTTACGACCGTTATTAATAAACTTTTAATCAACCCAAGATTTAGAATAATTGAGACATAATTGTAAAAGACGATTTCGGTGTTATTCCTGGGGTCAGGAAATCGCGTCGATCTATTGATTCGGTGGTACAATCCCATAACCTCTGTGAGCTAGCCGCGGCAATTGTTGCAAGTACTAACAACCAAAACAGTTCGTTACACCTGGCGCCCAAACCACAGCCGAATCAGAAATGAGATGCAAGTCCAAGGCAGCAACAGCCGAATCAGCAATGAACAGAAAGTCAAGGCAAGGACAAGTGGACAACCACTTATTATAATTAATCCTCCTTCCCTTCGCAGTGTTCTATCACGTCTAAAAGTGGTGTACTTAATTGGAAAAACTTCGGAGCTTATGATCTCCGGCTTGAACCAAGTTTCTCTAAAGTCTATAATGTGAGATGCAAAGCAAAAGAACTTTCAGAATACAGTTTGGGAAGTTCACTACGTAACCCTTTGTATTCTGATAAGTAAGTGTTAGTAAAGACATGAAGATGGACAAACGTTGATAGTGGAGGAGTCATCTCCGGCGAAACTCACGACAGTTATTAATAAACTTTTATTCAACCCAATATTTAGAATAATTGAGACATAATTGTATAAGACGATTTCGGTGTTATTCCTGGGGTCAGGAAATCACGTCGATCTATAGATTCGGTGGTACGATCCCATAACCTCTGTGAGCTAGCCGCGGCAATCGTTGCGAGTACAAACAACCAAAACAGTTCGTTACACCTGGCGCCCAAACTACAGCCGAATCAGAAATGGGATGCAAGTCCAAGGCAGCAACAGCCGAATCAGCAATGGACAGCAAGTCAAGGCAAAGACAAGTGGACAACCACGTATTATAATTAATCCTCCTCCCCTTCGCAGTGTTCTATCACGTCTAAAAGTGGTGTACTTAATTGGAAAAACTTCGGAGCTTAAGATCTCCGGCTTGAACCAAGTTTCTCTAAAGTCTATAATGTGAGATGCAATGAAAGAACTATCAGAATACAGTTTGGGAAGTTCACTACGTAACCCTTTAGTATTCATGAAGTAAAGACATGAAGATGGACAAACGTTGATAGTGGAGGAGTCATCTCCGGCGAAACTCACGACAGTTATTAATAAACTTTTATTCAACCCAAGATTTAGAATAATTGAGACATAATTGTAAAAGACGATTTCGGTGTTATTCCTGGGGTCAGGAAATCACGTCGATCTATTGATTCGGTGGTACGATCCCATAACCTCTGTGAGCTAGCCGCGGCAATTGTTGCGAGTACAAACAACCAAAACAGTTCGTTAGAAGTGGTGTACTTAATTGGAAAAACTGCGGAGCTTATGATCTCCGGCTTGAACCAAGTTTCTCTTAAGTTTATAATGTGAGATGCAAAGCAAAAGAACTTTCAGAATACAGTTTGGGAAGTTCACTACGTAACCCATTAGTATTCTGATAAGTAAGTGTTAGTGAAGACGTGAAGATGGACTAACGTTTATAGTGGAGAAGTCAACTCCGGAGAAACTCACGACAAATTTTTATAAACTTGTATTCAACTCAAAATTTAGAATAAATGAGACATAATTGTAAAAGAAGATTTCGGTGTTATTCCTGGGGTCAGGAAATCACGTCGACCTAATAATTCGAGGTTACTATCCCATAACCCCTGTGAGCTAGCCGCGGCAATTGTTGCAAGTACAAACAACCAAAACAGTTCGTTACACCTGGCGCCCAAACCACAGCCGAATCAGAAATGAGATGCAAGTCCAAGGCAGCAACAGCCGAATCAGCAATGGACAGAAAGTCAAGGCAAGGACAAGTGGACAACCACTTATTATAATTAATCCTCCTTCCCTTCGCAGTGTTCTATCACGTCTAAAAGTGGTGTACTTAATTGGAAAAACTTCGGAGCTTATGATCTCCGGCTTGAACCAAGTTTCTCTAAAGTCTATAATGTGAGATGCAAAGCAAAAGAACTTTCAGAATATAATTGGGAAGTTCACTACGTAACCCTTTGTATTCTGATAAGTAAGTGTTAGTAAAGACATGAAGATGGACAAACGTTGATAGTGGAGGAGTGAACTCCGGCGAAACTCACGACCGTTATTAATAAACTTTTATTTAACCAAGATTTAGAATAATTGAGACATAATTGTAAAAGACGATTTCGGTGTTATTCCTGGGGTCAGGAAATCACGTCGATCTATTGATTCGGTGGTACGATCCCATAACCTGTGTGAGCTTGCCGCGGCAATTGTTGCGAGTACAAACAACCCAAACAGTTCGTTACACCTGGCGCCCATAACTACAGCCGAATCAGAAATGGGATGCAAGTCCAAGGCAGCAACAGCCGAATCAGCAATGGACAGCAAGTCAAGGCAAGGACAAGTGGACAACCACTTATTATAATTAATCCTCCTCCCCTTCGCAGTGTTCTATCACGTCTAAAAGTGGTGTACTTAATTGGAAAAACTTCGGAGCTTAAGATCTCCGTCTTGAACAAATTTTCTCTAAAGTCTATAATGTGAGATGCAATGAAAGAACTATCAGAATACAGTTTGGGAAGTTCACTACGTAACCCTTTAGTATTCATGAAGTAAAGACATGAAGATGGACAAACGTTGATAGTGGAGGAGTCATCTCCGGCGAAACTCACGACAGTTATTAATAAACTTTTATTCAACCCAAGATTTAGAATAATTGAGACATAATTGTAAAAGACGATTTCGGTGTTATTCCTGGGGTCAGGAAATCACGTCGATCTATTGATTCGGTGGTACGATCCCATAACCTCTGTGAGCTAGCCGCGGCAATTGTTGCGAGTCAAAACAGTTCGTTACACCTGGCGCCCAAACTACAGCCGAATCAGAAATGGGATGCAAGTCCAAGGCAGCAACAGCCGAATCAGCAATGGACAGCAAGTCAAGGCAAGGACAAGTGGACAACCACTTATTATAATTAATCCTCCTCCCCTTCGCAGTGTTCTATCACGTCTAAAAGTGGTGTACTTAATTGGAAAAACTTCGGAGCTTAAGATCTCCGGCTTGAACAAATTTTCTCTAAAGTCTATAATGTGAGATGCAAAGAAAGAACTATCAGAATACAGTTTGGGAAGTTCACTACGTAACCCTTTAGTATTCATGAAGTAAAGACATGAAGATGGACAAACGTTGATAGTGGAGGAGTCATCTCCGGCGAAACTCACGACAGTTATTAATAAACTTTTATTCAACCCAAGATTTAGAATAATTGAGACATAATTGTAAAAGACGATTTCGGTGTTATTCCTGGGGTCAGGAAATCACGTCGATCTATAGATTCGGTGGTACGATCCCATAACCTCTGTGAGCTAGCCGCGGCAATTCTTGCGAGTACAAACAACCAAAACAGTTCGTTACACCTGGCGCCCAAACTACAGCCGAATCAGAAATGGGATGCAAGTCCAAGGCAGCAACAGCCGAATCAGCAATGGACAGCAAGTCAAGGCAAGGACAAGTGGACAACCACTTATTATAATTAATCCTCCTCCCCTTCGCAGTGTTCTATCACGTCTAGAAGTGGTGTACTTAATTGGAAAAACTTGGAGCTTATGATCTCCGGCTTGAACCAAGTTTCTCTAAAGTCTATAATGTGAGATGCAAAGCAAAATAACTTTCAGAATATAATTGGGAAGTTCACTACGTAACCCTTTGTATTCTGATAAGTAAGTGTTAGTAAAGACATGAAGATGGACAAACGTTGATAGTGGAGGAGTCAACTCCGGCGAAACTCACGACCGTTATTTATAAACTTTTATTTAACCCAAGATTTAGAATAATTGAGACATAATTGTAAAAGACGATTTCGGTGTTATTCCTGGGGTCAGGAAATCACGTCGATCTATAGATTCGGTGGTACGATCCCATAACCTGTGTGAGCTAGCCGCGGCAATTGTTGCGAGTACAAACAACCAAAACAGTTCGTTACACCTGGCGCCCAAACTACAGCCGAATCAGAAATGGGACGCAAGTCCAAGGCAGCAACAGCCGAATCAGCAATGGACAGGAAGTCAAGGCAAGGACAAGTGGACAACCACTTATTATAATTAATCCTCCTCCCCTTCGCAGTGTTCTATCACGTCTAAAAGTGGTGTACTTAATTGGAAAAACTTCGGAGCTTAAGATCTCCGGCTTGAACAAATTTTCTCTAAAGTCTATAATGTGAGATGCAATGAAAGAACTATCAGAATACAGTTTGGGAAGTTCACTACGTAACCCTTTAGTATTCATGAAGTAAAGACATGAAGATGGACAAACGTTGATAGTGGAGGAGTCATCTCCGGCGAAACTCACGACAGTTATTAATAAACTTTTAATCAACCCAAGATTTAGAATAATTGAGACATAATTGTAAAAGACGATTTCGGTGTTATTCCTGGGGTCAGGAAATCACGTCGATCTATTGATTCGGTGGTACAATCCCATAACCTCTGTGAGCTAGCCGCGGCAATTGTTGCAAGTACAAACAACCAAAACAGTTCGTTACACCTGGCGCCCAAACCACAGCCGAATCAGAAATGAGATGCAAGTCCAAGGCAGCAACAGCCGAATCAGCAATGGACAGAAAGTCAAGGCAAGGACAAGTGGACAACCACTTATTATAATTAATCCTCCTTCCCTTCGCAGTGTTCTATCACGTCTAAAAGTGGTGTACTTAATTGGAAAAACTTCGGAGCTTATGATCTCCGGCTTGAACCAAGTTTCTCTAAAGTCTATAATGTGAGATGCAAAGCAAAAGAACTTTCAGAATACAGTTTGGGAAGTTCACTACGTAGCCCTTTGTATTCTGATAAGTAAGTGTTAGTGAAGACGTGAAGATGGACTAACGTTTATAGTGGAGAAGTCAACTCCGGAGAAACTCACGACAAATTTTTATAAACTTGTATTCAACTCAAGATTTAGAATAAATGAGACATAATTGTAAAAGAAGATTTCGGTGTTATTCCTGGGGTCAGGAAATCACGTCGACCTAATAATTCGAGGTTACTATCCCATAACCTCTGTGAGCTAGCCGCGGCAATTGTTGCGAGTACAAAAACCAAAACAGTTCGTTACACCTGGCGCCCAAACTACAGCCGAATCAGAAATGGGATGCAAGTCCAAGGCAGCAACAGCCGAATCAGCAATGGACAGCAAGTCAAGGCAAGGACAAGTGGACAACCACTTATTATAATTACTCCTCCTTCCCTTCGCAGTGTTCTATCACGTCTAGAAGTGGAGTACTTAATTGGAAAAGCTTCCGAGCTTATGATCTCCGGCTTGAACCAAGTTTCTCTAAAGTCTATAATGTGAGATGCAAAGCAAAAGAACTTTCAGAATACAGTTAGGGAAGTTCACTACGTAACCCTTTAGTATTCTGATAAGTAAGTGTTAGTGAAGACGTGAAGATGGACTAACGTTTATAGTGGAGAAGTCAACTCCGGAGAAACTCACGACCGTTATTAATAAACTTTTATTTAACCCAAGATTTAGAATAAATGAGACATAATTGTAAAAGAAGATTTCGGTGTTATTCCTGGGGTCAGGAAATCACGTCGACCTAATAATTCGAGGTTACTATCCCATAACCTCTGTGAGCTAGCCGCGGCAATTGTTGCGAGTACAAAAACCAAAACAGTTCGTTACACCTGGCGCCCAAACTACAGCCGAATCAGAAATGGGACGCAAGTCCAAGGCAGCAACAGCCGAATCAGCAATGGACAGCAAGTCAAGGCAAGGACAAGTGGACAACCACTTATTATAATTACTCCTCCTCCCCTTCGCAGTGTTCTATCACGTCTAGAAGTGGAGTACTTAATTGGAAAAGCTTCGGAGCTTATGATCTCCGGCTTGAACCAAGTTTCTCTAAAGTCTATAATGTGAGAAGCAAATCAAAAGATCTTTCAGAATAAAGTTGGGAAGTTCACTACGTAACCCTTTAGTATTCATGAAGTAAAGACATGAAGATGGACAAACGTTGATAGTGGAGGAGTCAACTCCGGCGAAACTCACGACCGTTATTAATAAACTTTTAATCAACCCAAGATTTAGAATAATTGAGACATAAATGTAAAAGAAGATTTCGGTGTTATTCCTGGGGTCAGGAAATCGCGTCGATCTATTGATCCGGTGGTACAATCCCATAACCTCTGTGAGCTAGCCGCGGCAATTGTTGCGAGTACAAACAACCAAAACAGTTCGTTACACCTGGCGCCCAAACTACAGCCGAATCAGAAATGGGATGCAAGTCCAAGGCAGCAACAGCCGAATCAGCAATGGACAGCAAGTCAAGGCAAGGACAAGTGGACAACCACTTATTATAATTAATCCTCCTCCCCTTCGCAGTGTTCTATCACGTCTAAAAGTGGTGTACTTAATTGGAAAAACTTGGAGCTTATGATCTCCGGCTTGAACCAAGTTTCTCTAAAGTTTATAATGTGAGATGCAAAGCAAAAGAACTTTCAGAATACAGTTAGGGAAGTTCACTACGTAACCCTTTAGTATTCTGATAAGTAAGTGTTAGTGAAGACGTGAAGATGGACTAACGTTTATAGTGGAGAAGTCAACTCCGGAGAAACTCACGACCGTTATTAATAAACTTTTATTTAACCCAAGATTTAGAATAAATGAGACATAATTGTAAAAGAAGATTTCGGTGTTATTCCTGGGGTCAGGAAATCACGTCGACCTAATAATTCGAGGTTATTATCCCATAACCCCTGTGAGCTAGCCGCGGCAATTGTTGCGAGTACAAACAACCAAAACAGTTCGTTACACCTGGCGCCCAAACTACAGCCGAATCAGAAATGGGACGCAAACCAAGCAGCAACAGCCGAATCAGCAATGGACAGCAAGTCAAGGCAAGGACAAGTGGGCAACCACTTATTATAATTAATCCTCCTCCCCTTAGCAGTGTTCCATGACGTCTAAAAGTGGTGTACTTAATTGGAAAAACTTCGGAGCTTTAGATCTCTGGCTTGAACAAATTTTCTCTAAAGTCTATAATGTGAGATGCAAAGAAAGAACTATCAGAATACAGTTTGGGAAGTTCACTACGTAACCCTTTAGTATTCTGATAAGTAAGTGTTAATAAAGACATGAAGATCGACAAACGTTGATAGTGGAGGAGTCAACTCCGGCGAAACTCACGACCGTTATAATAAACTTTTATTCAACCCAAGATTTAGAATAATTGAGACATAATTGTAAAAGACGATTTCGGTGTTATTCCTGGGGTCAGGAAATCGCGTCGATCTATTGATTCGTTGGTACGATCCCATAACCTCTGTGAGCTAGCCGCGGCAATTGTTACAAGTACAAACAACCAAAACAGTTCGTTACATCTGGCGCCCAAACTACAGCCGAATCAGAAATGGGATGCAAGTCCAAGGCAGCAACAGCCGAATCAGCAATGGACAGCAAGTCAAGGCAAGGACAAGTGGACAATCACTTATTATAATTAATCCTCCTTCCCTTCGCAGTGTTCTATCACGTCTAGAAGTGGTGTACTTAATTGGAAAAACTTCGGAGCTTATGATCTCCGGCTTGAACCAAGTTTCTCTAAAGTCTATAATGTGAGATGCAAAGCAAAAGAACTTTCAAGAAACAGTTTGGGAAGTTCACTACGTAACCCTTTAGTATTCTGATAAGTAAGTGTTAGTAAAGACATGAAGATGGACAAACGTTGATAGTGGAGGAGTCATATCCGGCGAAACTCACGACCGTTATTAATAAACTTTTATTTAACCCAAGATTTAGAATAATTGAGACATAATTGTAAAAGACGATTTCGGTGTTACTCCTGGGGTTAGGAAATCACGTCGATCTATTGATTCGGTGGTACGATCCCATAACCTCTGTGAGCTAGCCGCGGCAATTGTTGCGAGTACAAACAACCAAAACAGTTCGTTACACCTGGCGCCCAAACTACAGCCGAATCAGAAATGGGATGCAAGTCCAAGGCAGCAACAGCCGAATCAGCAATGGACAGCAAGTCAAGGCAAGGACAAGTGGACAGCCACTTATTATAATTAATCCTCCTCCCCTTCGCAGTGTTCTATCACGTCTAAAAGTGGTGTACATAATTGGAAGAACTTCGGAGCTTATGATCTCCGGCTTGAACCAAGTTTCTCTAAAGTCTATAATGTGAGATGCAAATCAAAAGAACTTTCAGAATACAGTTAGGGAAGTTCTCTACGTAACCCTTTAGTATTCTGATAAGTAAGTGTTAGTAAAGACATAAAGATGGACAAACGTCGATAGTGGAGGAGTCATCTCCGGCGAAACTAACGACCGTTATTAATAAACTTTTAATCAACCCAAGATTTAGAATAATTGAGACATAATTGTAAAAGACGATTTCGGTGTTATTCCTGGGGTCAGGAAATCACGTCGGTCTATTGATTCGGTGGTACAATCCCATAACCTCTGTGAGCTAGCCGCGGCAATTGTTGCAAGTACAAACAACCAAAACAGTTCGTTACACCTGGCGCCCAAACTACAGCCGAATCAGAAATGAGATGCAAGTCCAAGGCAGCAACAGCCGAATCAGCAATGGACAGAAAGTCAAGGCAAGGACAAGTGGACAACCACTTATTATAATTAATCCTCCTTCCCTTCGCAGTGTTCTATCACGTCTAAAAGTGGTGTACTTAATTGGAAAAACTTCGGAGCTTATGATCTCCGGCTTGAACCAAGTTTCTCTAAAGTCTATAATGTGAGATGCCAAGCAAAAGATCTTTCAGAATAAAGTTGGGAAGTTCACTACGTAACCCTTTAGTATTCTGATAAGTAAGTGTTAGTAAAGACATAAAGATGGACAAACGTCGATAGTGGAGGAGTCATCTCCGGCGAAACTAACGACCGTTATTAATAAACTTTTAATCAACCCAAGATTTAGAATAATTGAGACATAATTGTAAAAGACGATTTCGGTGTTATTCCTGGGGTCAGGAAATCACGTCGGTCTATTGATTCGGTGGTACAATCCCATAACCTCTGTGAGCTAGCCGCGGCAATTGTTGCAAGTACAAACAACCAAAACAGTTCGTTACACCTGGCGCCCAAACTACAGCCGAATCAGAAATGAGATGCAAGTCCAAGGCAGCAACAGCCGAATCAGCAATGGACAGAAAGTCAAGGCAAGGACAAGTGGACAACCACTTATTATAATTAATCCTCCTCCCCTTCGCAGTGTCCTATCACGTCTAAAAGTGGTGTACTTAATTGGAAAAACTTCGGAGCTTATGATCTCCGGCTTGAACCAAGTTTCTCTAAAGTCTATAATGTGAGATGCAAAGCAAAAGAACTTTCAGAATATAATTGGGAAGTTCACTACGTAACCCTTTGTATTCTGATAAGTAAGTGTTAGTGAAGACATGAAGATGGACAAACGTTGATAGTGGAGGAGTCAACTCCGGCGAAACTCACGACCGTTATTAATAAACTTTTATTTCACCCAAGATTTAGAATAATTGAGACATAATTGTAAAAGACGATTTCGGTGTTATTCCTGGGGTCAGGAAATCACGTCGATCTATAGATTCGGTGGTACGATCCCATAACCTCTGTGAGCTAGCCGCGGCAATTGTTGCGAGTACAAACAACCAAAACAGTTCGTTACACCTGGCGCCCAAACTACAGCCGAATCAGAAATGGGATGCAAGTCCAAGGCAGCAACAGCCGAATCAGCAATGGACAGCAAGTCAAGGCAAGGAAAAGTGGACAACCACTTATTATAATTAATCCTCCTCCCCTTCGCAGTGTTCTATCACGTCTAAAAGTGGTGTACTTAATTGGAAAAACTTCGGAGCTTAAGATCTCCGGCTTGAACAAATTTTCTCTAAAGTCTATAATGTGAGATGCAAAGAAAGAACTATCAGAATACAGTTTGGGAAGTTCACTACGTAGCCCTTTAGTATTCATGAAGTAAAGACATGAAGATGGACAAACGTTGATAGTGGAGGAGTCATATCCGGCGAAACTCACGACCGTTATTAACAAAATTGTATTCAACCCAAGATTTAGAATAATTGAGACATAATTGTAAAAGACGATTTCGGTGTTATTCCTGCGGTCAGGAAATCACGTCGATCTATAGATTCGGTGGTACGATCCCATAACCTCTGTGAGCTAGCCGCGGCAATTGTTGCGCGTACAAACAACCAAAACAGTTCGTTACACCTGGCGCCCAAACTACAGCCGAATCAGAAATGGGATGCAAGTCCAAGGCAGCAACAGCCGAATCAGCAATGGACAGCAAGTCAAGGCAAGGACAAGTGGACAACCACTTATTATAATTAATCCTCCTCCCCTACTTAATTGGAAAAACTTCGGAGCTTATGATCTCCGGCTTGCACCAAGTTTCTAAGTCTATAATGTGAGATGCAAAGCAAAAGAACTTTCAGAATAAAGTTGGGAAGTTCACTACGTAACACTTTGTATTCTGATAAGTAAGTATAAGTGAAGACATGAAGATGGATAAACGTTGATAGTGTAGGAGACATCTCCGGCGAAACTCACGACTGTTATTAATAACCTTGTATTCAACCCAAGATTTAGAATACTGGACAAACGATGGACAAACGTTGATAGTGTAGGAGACATCTCCGGCGAAACTCACGAACGTTATTAATAAACTTGTATTCAACCCAAGATTTAGAATAATTGAGACATAATTGTAAAAGACGATTTCGGTGTTATTCCTGGGGTCAGGAAATCGCGTTAATCTATTGATTCGGTGGTACGATCCCATAACCTCTGTGAGCTAGCCGCGGCAATTGTTGCGAGTACAAACAAGCAAAACAGTTCGTTACACCTGGCGCCCAAACTACAGCCGAATCAGAAATAGGATTCAAGTCCAAGGCAGCAACAGCCGAATCAGCAATGGACAGCTTGACAACCACTTATTATAATTAATCCTCCTTCCCTTCGCAGTGTTCTATCACGTCTAGAAGTGGTGTACTTAATTGGAAAAACTTCGGAGCTTATGATCTCCGGCTTGAACCAAGTTTCTCTAAAGTCTATAATGTGAGATGCAAAGCAAAAGAACTTTCAAAATACAGTTTGGGAAGTTCACTACGTAACCCTTTGTATTCTGATAAGTAAGTGTTAGTAAAGACATGAAGTTGGACAAACGTTGATAGTGGAGGAGTCAACTCCGGCGAAACTCACGACCGTTATTAATAAACTTTTATTTAACCCAAGATTTAGAATAATTGAGACATAATTGTAAAAGACGATTTCGGTGTTATTCCTGGGGTCAGGAAATCACGTCGATCTATAGATTCGGTGGTACGATCCCATAACCTCTGTGAGCTAGCCGCGGCAATTGTTGCGAGTACAAACAACCAAAACAGTTCGTTACACCTGGCGCCCAAACTACAGCCGAATCAGAAATGGGATGCAAGTCCAAGGCAGCAACAGCCGAATCAGCAATGGACAGCAAGTCAAGGCAAGGACAAGTGGACAACCACTTATTATAATTAATCCTCCTCCCCTTCGCAGTGTTCTTTCACGTCTAAAAGTGGTGTACTTAATTGGAAAAACTTCGGAGCTTAAGATCTCCGGCTTGAACAAATTTTCTCTAAAGTCTATAATGTGAGATGCAAAGAAAGAACTATCAGAATACAGTTTGGGAAGTTCACTACGTACCCCTTTAGTATTCTGATAAGTAAGTGTTAGTAAAGACATGAAGATGGACAAACGTTGATAGTGGAGGAGTCATATCCGGCGAAACTCACGACCGTTATTAATAAACTTTTATTTAACCCAAGATTTAGAATAATTGAGACATAATTGTAAAAGACGATTTCGGTGTTACTCCTGGGGTTAGGAAATCACGTCGATCTATTGATTCGGTGGTACGATCCCATAACCTCTGTGAGCTAGCCGCGGCAATTGTTGCGAGTACAAACAACCAAAACAGTTCGTTACACCTGGCGCCCAAACTTCAGCCGAATCAGAAATGGGATGCAAGTCCAAGGCAGCAACAGCCGAATCAGCAATGGACAGCAAGTCAAGGCAAGGACAAGTGGACAACCACTAATTATAATTAATCCTCCTCCCCTTCGCAGTGTCCTATCACGTCTAAAAGTGCTGTACTTAATTGGAAAAACTTCGGAGCTTATGATCTCCGGCTTGAACCAAGTTTCTCTAAAGTCTATAATGTGAGATGCCAAGCAAAAGATCTTTCAGAATAAAGTTGGGAAGATCACTACGTAACCCTTTAGTATTCTGATAAGTAAGTGTTAGTAAAGACATAAAGATGGACAAACGTCGATAGTGGAGGAGTCATCTCCGGCGAAACTAACGACCGTTATTAATAAACTTTTAATCAACCCAAGATTTAGAATAATTGAGACATAATTGTAAAAGACGATTTCGGTGTTATTCCTGGGGTCAGGAAATCACGTCGGTCTATTGATTCGGTGGTACAATCCCATAACCTCTGTGAGCTAGCCGCGGCAATTGTTGCAAGTACAAACAACCAAAACAGTTCGTTACACCTGGCGCCCAAACTACAGCCGAATCAGAAATGAGATGCAAGTCCAAGGCAGCAACAGCCGAATCAGCAATGGACAGAAAGTCAAGGCAAGGACAAGTGGACAACCACTTATTATAATTAATCCTCCTTCCCTTCGCAGTATTCTATCACGTCTAAAAGTGGTGTACTTAATTGGAAAAACTTCGGAGCTTATGATCTCCGGCTTGAACCAAGTTTCTCTAAAGTCTATAATGTGAGATGCAAAGCAAAATAACTTTCAGAATATAATTGGGAAGTTCACTACGTAACCCTTTGTATTCTGATAAGTAAGTGTTAGTGAAGACATGAAGATGGACAAACGTTGATAGTGGAGGAGTCAACTCCGGCGAAACTCACGACCGTTATAAATAAACTTTTATTTCACCCAAGATTTAGAATAATTGAGACATAATTGTAAAAGACGATTTCGGTGTTATTCCTGGGGTCAGGAAATCACGTCGATCTATAGATTCGGTGGTACGATCCCATAACCTCTGTGAGCTAGCCGCGGCAATTGTTGCGAGTACAAACAACCAAAACAGTTCGTTACACCTGGCGCCCAAACTACAGCCGAATCAGAAATGGGATGCAAGTCCAAGGCAGCAACAGCCGAATCAGCAATGGACAGCAAGTCAAGGCAAGGAAAAGTGGACAACCACTTATTATAATTAATCCTCCTCCCCTTCGCAGTGTTCTATCACGTCTAAAAGTGGTGTACTTAATTGGAAAAACTTCGGAGCTTAAGATCTCCGGCTTGAACAAATTTTCTCTAAAGTCTATAAAGTGAGATGCAAAGAAAGAACTATCAGAATACAGTTTGGGAAGTTCACTACGTAGCCCTTAAGTATTCATGAAGTAAAGACATGAAGATGGACAAACGTTGATAGTGGAGGAGTCATCTCCGGCGAAACTCACGACCGTTATTAACAAAATTGTATTCAACCCAAGATTTAGAATAATTGAGACATAATTGTAAAAGACGATTTCGGTGTTATTCCTGCGGTCAGCAAATCACGTCAATCTATAGATTCGGTGGTACGATCCCATAACCTCTGTGAGCTAGCCGCGGCAATTGTTGCGCGTACAAACAACCAAAACAGTTCGTTACACCTGGCGCCCAAACTACAGCCGAATCAGAAATGGGATGCAAGTCCAAGGCAGCAACAGCCGAATCAGCAATGGACAGCAAGTCAAGGCAAGGACAAGTGGACAACCACTTATTATAATTAATCCTCCTCCCCTTCGCAGTATTCTATCACGTCTAAAAGTGGTGTACTTAATTGGAAAAACTTCGGAGCTTATGATCTCCGGCTTGCACCAAGTTTCTAAGTCTATAATGTGAGATGCAAAGCAAAATAACTTTCAGAATATAATTGGGAAGTTCACTAGGTAACCCTTTAGTATTCTGATAAGTAAGTGTTAGTGAAGACGTGAAGATGGACTAACGTTTATAGTGGAGAAGTCAACTCCGGAGAAACTCACAACAATTATTTATAATCTTGTATTCAACCCAAGATTTACAATAAATGAGACATAATTGTAAAAAAAGATTTCGGTGTTATTCCTGGGGTCAGGAAATCACGTCGACCTAATAATTCGAGGGTACTATCCCATAACCCCTGTGAGCTATCACGTCTAAAAGTGGTGTACTTAATTGGAAAACTTCGGAGCTTATGATCTCCGGCTTGAACAAATTTTCTCTAAGGTCTATAATTTGAGATGCAAAGCAAAAGAACTTTCAGAATACAGTTTGGGAAATTCACTACGTAACCCTTTAGTATTCTGATAAGTAAGTGTTAGTGAAGACGTGAAGATGGACAAGCGTTGATAGTGGAGGAGTCAACTCCGGCGAAACTCACGACCGTTATTAATAAAATTGTATTCAACCCAAGATTTAGAATAATTGAGACATTATTGTAAAAGACGATTTCGGTATTATTCCTGGGGTCAGGAAATCGCGTCGATCTATTGATTCGGTGGTACGATCCCATAACCTCTGTGAGCTAGCCGCGGCAATTGTTGCAAGTACAAACAACCAAAACAGTTCGTTACACCTGGCGCCCAAACTACTGCCGAATCAGAAATGGGATGCAAGTCCAAGGCAGCAACAGCCGAATCAGCAATGGACAGCAAGTCAAGGCAAGGAGAAGTGGACAACCACTTATTATAATTAATCCTCCTCCCCTTCGCAGTATTCTATCACGTCTAAAAGTGGTGTACTTAATTGGAAAAACTTCGGAGCTTATGATCTCCGGCTTGCACCAAGTTTCTAAGTCTATAATGTGAGATGCAAAGCAAAAGAACTTTCAGAATAAAGTTGGGAAGTTCACTACGTAACACTTTGTATTCTGATAAGTAAGTATAAGTGAAGACATGAAGATGGATAAACGTTGATAGTGTAGGAGACATCTCCGGCGAAACTCATGACTGTTATTAATAACCTTGTATTCAACCCAAGATTTAGAATTCTGGACAAACGATGGACAAACGATGGACAAACGTTGATAGTGTAGGAGACATCTCCGGCGAAACTCACGAACGTTATTAATAAACTTGTATTCAACCCAAGATTTAGAATAATTGAGACATAATTGTAAAAGACGATTTCGGTGTTATTCCTGGGGTCAGGAAATCGCGTTAATCTATTGATTCGGTGGTACGATCCCATAACCTCTGTGAGCTAGCCGCGGCAATTGTTGCGAGTACAAACAAGCAAAACAGTTCGTTACACCTGGCGCCCAAACTACAGCCGAATCAGAAATTGGATTCAAGTCCAAGGCAGCAACAGCCGAATCAGCAATGGACAGCAAGTCAAGGCGAGGACAAGTGGACAACCACTTATTATAATTAATCCTCCTCCCCTTCGCAGTGTTCTATCACGTCTAGAAGTGGTGTACTTAATTGGAAAAACTTCGGAGCTTAAGATCTCCGGCTTGAACCAAGTTTCTCTAAAGTCTATAATGTGAGATGCAAAGCAAAAGAACTTTCAGAAAACAGTTTGGGAAGTTCACTACGTAACCCTTTAGTATTCTGATAAGTAAGTGTTAGTGAAGACGTGAAGATGGACTAACGTTTATAGTGGAGAAGTCAACTCCGGAGAAACTCACAACAATTATTTATAATCTTGTATTCAACCCAAGATTTACAATAAATGAGACATAATTGTAAAAAAAGATTTCGGTGTTATTCCTGGGGTCAGGAAATCACGTCGACCTAATAATTCGAGGGTACTATCCCATAACCCCTGTGAGCTATCACGTCTAAAAGTGGTGTACTTAATTGGAAAACTTCGGAGCTTATGATCTCCGGCTTGATCAAATTTTCTCTAAGGTCTATAATTTGAGATGCAAAGCAAAAGAACTTTCAGAATACAGTTTGGGAAATTCACTACGTAACCCTTTAGTATTCTGATAAGTAAGTGTTAGTGAAGACGTGAAGATGGACAAGCGTTGATAGTGGAGGAGTCAACTCCGGCGAAACTCACGACCGTTATTAATAAA
Source organism: Drosophila atripex (assembly GCA_035045925.1). Taxonomy (NCBI): domain Eukaryota; kingdom Metazoa; phylum Arthropoda; class Insecta; order Diptera; family Drosophilidae; genus Drosophila; species Drosophila atripex. The sequence continues at coordinate 21,985,314 of JAWNOP010000052.1, forward strand.
ATTGTATTCAACCCAAGATTTAGAATAATTGAGACATTATTGTAAAAGACGATTTCGGTATTATTCCTGGGGTCAGGAAATCGCGTCGATCTATTGATTCGGTGGTACGGTCCCATAACCTCTGTGAGCTAGCCGCGGCAATTGTTGCAAGTACAAACAACCAAAACAGTTCGTTACACCTGGCGCCCAAACTACAGCCGAATCAGAAATGGGATGCAAGTCCAAGGCAGCAACAGCCGAATCAGCAATGGACAGCAAGTCAAGGCAAGGAGAAGTGGACAACCACTTATTATAATTAATCCTCCTCCCCTTCGCAGTATTCTATCACGTCTAAAAGTGGAGTACTTAATTGGAAAAACTTCGGAGCTTATGATCTCCGGCTTGCACCAAGTTTCTAAGTCTATAATGTGAGATGCAAAGCAAAAGAACTTTCAGAATGAAGTTGGGAAGTTCACTACGTAACACTTTGTATTCTGATACGTAAGAATAAGTGAAGACATGAAGATGAATAAACGTTGATAGTGTAGGAGACATCTCCGGCGAAACTCACGACTGTTATTAATAACCTTGTATTCAACCCAAGATTTAGAATTCTGGACAAACGATGGACAAACGATGGACAAACGTTGATAGTGTAGGAGACATCTCCGGCGAAACTCACGAACGTTATTAATAAACTTGTATTCAACCCAAGATTTAGAATAATTGAGACATAATTGTAAAAGACGATTTCGGTGTTATTCCTGGGGTCAGGAAATCGCGTTAATCTATTGATTCGGTGGTACGATCCCATAACCTCTGTGAGCTAGCCGCGGCAATTGTTGCGAGTACAAACAAGCAAAACAGTTCGTTACACCTGGCGCCCAAACTACAGCCGAATCAGAAATTGGATTCAAGTCCAAGGCAGCAACAGCCGAATCAGCAATGGACAGCAAGTCAAGGCGAGGACAAGTGGACAACCACTTATTATAATTAATCCTCCTCCCCTTCGCAGTGTTCTATTACGTCTAAAAGTAGTGTACTTAATTGGAAAAACTTCGGAGCTTAAGATCTCCGGCTTGAACAAATTTTCTCTAAGGTCTATAATGTGAGATGCAAAGCAAAAGAACTTTCAGAATACAGTTTGGGAAGTTCACTACGTAACCCTTTAGTATTCTGATAAGTAAGTGTTAGTGAAGACGTGAAGATGGACTAACGTATTGGACTAATCTATTGATTCGGTGGTACGATCCCATAACCTCTGTGAGCTAGCCGCGGCAATTGTTGCGAGTACAAACAAGCAAAACAGTTCGTTACACCTGGCGCCCAAACTACAGCCGAATCAGAAATTGGATGCAAGTCCAAGGCAGCAACGGCCGAATCAGCAATGGACAGCAAGTCAAGGCGAGGACAAGTGGACAACCACTTATTATAATTAATCCTCCTCCCCTTCGCAGTGTTCTATTACGTCTAAAAGTGGTGTACTTAATTGGAAAAACTTCGGAGCTTAAGATCTCCGGCTTGAACAAATTTTCTCTAAGGTCTATAATGGAGATGCAAAGCAAAAGAACTTTCAGAATACAGTTTGGGAAGTTCACTACGTAACCCTTTAGTATTCTGATAAGTAAGTGTTAGTGAAGACGTGAAGATGGACTAACGTTTATAGTGGATAAGTCAACTCCGGAGAAACTCACGACAATTATTTATAAACTTGTATTCAACCCAAGATTTAGAATATATGAGACATAATTGTAAAAGACGATTTCGGTGTTATTCCTGGGGTCAGGAAATCGCGTCGATCTATTGATTCGGTGGTACGATCCCATAACCTCTGTGAGCTAGCCGCGGCAATTGTTGCAAGTACAAACAACCAAAACAGTTCGTTACACCTGGCGCCCAAACTACAGCCGAATCAGAAATGGGATGCAAGTCCAAGGCAGCAACAGCCGAATCAGCAATGGACAGCAAGTCAAGGCAAGGACAAGTGGACAACCACTTATTATAATTAATCCTCCTTCCCTTCGCAGTGTTCTATCACGTCTAAAAGTGGTGTACTTAATTGGAAAAACTTCGGAGCTTATGATCTCCGGCTTGAACCAAGTTTCTCTAAAGTCTATAATGTGAGATGCAAAGCAAAAGAATTTTCAGAAAACAGTTTGGGAAGTTCACTACGTAACCCTTTAGTATTCTGATAAGTAAGTGTTAATAAAGACATGAAGATGGACAAACGTTGATAGTGGAGGAGTCATATCCGGCGAAACTCACGACCGTTATTAATAAACTTTTATTTAACCCAAGATTTAGAATAATTGAGACATAATTGTAAAAGACGATTTCGGTGTTATTCCTGGGGTCAGGAAATCGCGTCGATCTATTGATTCGGTGGTACGATCCCATAACCTCTGTGAGCTAGCCGCGGCAATTGTTGCAAGTACAAACAACCAAAACAGTTCGTTAAACCTGGCGCCCAAACTACAGCCGAATCAGAAATGGGATGCAAGTCCAAGGCAGCAACAGCCGAATCAGCAATGGACAGCAAGTCAAGGCAAGGACAAGTGGACAACCACTTATTATAATTAATCCTCCTCCCCTTCGCAGTGTTCTATCCCGTCTAGAAGTGGTGTACTTAATTGGAAAAACTTTGGAGCTTATGATCTCCGGCTTGAACCAAGTTTCTCTAAAGTTTATAATGTGAGATGCAAAGCAAAAGAACTTTCAGAATACAGTTTGGGAAGTTCACTACGTAACCCTTTAGTATTCTGATAAGTAAGTGTTAGTGAAGATGTGAAGATGGACAAACGTTGATAGTGGAGGAGTCAACTCCGGCGAAACTCACGACCGTTATTAATAAACTTTTATTTAACCCAAGATTTAGAATAATTGAGACATAATTGTAAAAGACGATTTCGGTGTTATTTCTGGGGTCAGGAAATCACGTCGATCTATAGATTCGGTGGTACGATCCCATAACCTCTGTGAGCTAGCCGCGGCAATTGTTGCGAGTACAAACAACCAAAACAGTTCGTTACACCTGGCGCCCAAACTACAGCCGAATCAGAAATGGGATGCAAGTCCAAGGCAGCAGCAGCCGAATCAGCAATGGACAGCAAGTCAAGGCAAGGACAAGTGGACAACCACTTATTATAATTAATCCTCCTTCCCTTCGCAGTGTTCTATCACGTCTTAAAATGGTGTACATAATTGGAAAAACTTCGGAGCTTAAGATCTCCGGCTTGATCAAATTTTCTCTAAAGTCTATTATGTGAGATGCAAAGAAAGAACTATCAGAATACAGTTTGGGAAGTTCACTACGTAACGCTTTAGTATTCTGATAAGTAAGTGTTAGTAAAGACATGAAGATGGACAAACGTTGATAGTAGAGGAGTCAACTCCGGCGAAACTCACGACCGTTATTAATAAACTTGTATTCAACCCAAGATTTAGAATAATTGAGACATAATTGTAAAAGAAGATTTCGGTGTTATTCCTGGGGTCAGGAAATCACGTCGACCTAATAATTCGAGGTTACTATCCCATAACCCCTGTGAGCAAGCCGCGGCAATTGTTCCGAGTACAAACAACCAAAACAGTTCGTTACACCTGGCGCCCAAACTACAGCCGAATCAGAAATGGGACGCAAGTCCAAGGCAGCAACAGCCGAATCAGCAATGGACAGCAAGTCAAGGCAAGGACAAGTGGACAACCACTTATTATAATTAATCGTCCTCCCCTTCGAAGTGTTCTATCACGTCTAGAAGTGGTGTACTTAATTGGAAAAACTTCGGAGCTTATGATCTCCGGCTTGAACCAAGTTTCTCTAAAGTCTATAATGTGAGATGGAAAGCAAAAGAACTTTCAGAAAACAGTTTGGGAAGTTCACTACGTAACCCTTTAGTATTCTGATAAGTAAGTGTTAGTAAAGACATGAAGATGGACAAACGTTGATAGTGGAGGAGTCATATCCGGCGAAACTCACGACCGTTATTAATAAACTTGTATTCAACCCAAGATTTAGAATAATTGAGACATAATTGTAAAAGACGATTTCGGTGTTATTCCTGGGGTCAGGAAATCGCGTCGATCTATTGATTCGTTGGTACGATCCCATAACCTCTGTGAGCTAGCCGCGGCAATTATTGCAAGTACAAACAACCAAAACAGTTCGTTACACCTGGCGCCCAAACTACAGCCGAATCAGAAATGAGATGCAAGTCCAAGGCAGCAACAGCCGAATCAGCAATGGACAGCAAGTCAAGGCAAGGACAAGTGGGCAAACACTTATTATAATTAATCCTCCTCCCCTTCGCAGTGTTCTATCACGTCTAAAAGTGGTGTACTTAATTGGAAAAACTTCGGAGCTTAAGATCTCCGGCTTGAACAAATTTTCTCTAAAGTCTATAATGTGAGATGCAAAGAAAGAACTATCAGAATACAGTTTGGGAAGTTCACTACGTAACGCTTTAGTATTCTGATAAGTAAGTGTTAGTAAAGACATGAAGATGGACAAACGTTGATAGTGGAGGATACTCGGCGAAACTCACGACCGTTATTAATAAACTTGTATTCAACACAAGATTTAGAATACAAGTTTATTAATAACGGTCGTGAGTTTCGCCGGAGATGTCTCCTACACTATCAACGTTTGTCCACTGGACAAACGATTCAACCCAAGATTTAAAATACTTGAGACATAATTGTAATAGACGATTTCGGTGTTATTCCTGGGGTCAGGAAATCGCGTTAATCTATTGATTCGGTGGTACGATCCCATAACCTCTGTGAGCTAGCCGCGGCAATTGTTGCGAGTACAAACAAGAAAAACAGTTCGTTACACCTGGCGCCCAAACTACAGGCGAATCAGAAATGGGATGCAAGTCCAAGGCAGCAACAGCCGAATCAGCAATGGACAGCAAGTCAAGGCGAGGACAAGTGGACAACCACTTATTATAATTAATCCTCCTCCCCTTCGCAGTGTTCTATTACGTCTAAAAGTAGTGTACTTAATTGGAAAAACTTCGGAGCTTAAGATCTCCGGCTTGAACAAATTTTCTCTAAGGTCTATAATGTGAGATGCAAATCAAAAGAACTTTCAGAATACAGTTTGGGAAGTTCACTACGTAACCCTTTAGTATTCTGATAAGTAAGTGTTAGTGAAGACGTGAAGATGGACTAACGTTTGTAGTGGATAAGTCAATTCCGGAGAAACTCACGACAATTATTTATAAACTTGTATTCAACCAAAGATTTAGAATAAATGAGACATAATTGAAAAAGACGATTTCGGTGTTATTCCTGGGGTCAGGAAATCGCGTCGATCTATTGATTCGGTGGTACGATCCCATAACCTCTGTGAGCTAGCCGCGGCAATTATTGCAAGTACAAACAACCAAAACAGTTCGTTACACCTGGCGCCCAAACTACAGCCGAATCAGAAATGGGACGCAAGTCCAAGGCAGCAACAGCCGAATCAGCAATGGACAGCAAATCAAGGCAAGGAAAAGTGGACAACCACTTATTATAATTAATCCTCCTCCCCTTCGCAGTGTTCTATCACGTCTAGAAGTGGTGTACTTAATTGGAAAAACTTCGGAGCTTATGATCTCCGGCTTGAACCAAGTTTCTCTAAAGTCTATAATGTGAGATGCAAAGCAAAAGAACTTTCAGAAAACAGTTTGGGAAGTTCACTACGTAACCCTTTAGTATTCTGATAAGTAAGTATTAGTGAAGACGTGAAGATGGACAAACGTTGATAGTGGAGGAGTCAACTCCGGCGAAACTCACGACCGTTATTAATAAACTTTTATTTAACCCAAGATTTAGAATAATTGAGACATAATTGTAAAAGACGATTTCGGTGTTATTCCTGGGGTCAGGAAATCATGTCGATCTATAGATTCGGTGGTACGATCCCATAACCTCTGTGAGCTAGCCGCGGCAATTGTTGCGAGTACAAACAACCAAAACAGTTCGTTACACCTGGCGCCCAAACTACAGCCGAATCAGAAATGGGATGCAAGTCCAAGGCAGCAGCAGCCGAATCAGCAATGGACAGCAAGTCAAGGCAAGGACAAGTGGACAACCACTTATTATAATTAATCCTCCTTCCCTTCGCAGTGTTCTATCACGTCTTAAAATGGTGTAAATAATTGGAAAAACTTCGGAGCTTAAGATCTCCGGCTTGATCAAATTTTCTCTAAAGTCTATAATGTGAGATGCAAAGAAAGAACTATCAGAATACAGTTTGGGAAGTTCACTACGTAACGCTTTAGTATTCTGATAAGTAAGTGTTAGTAAAGACATGAAGATGGACAAACGTTGATAGTGGAGGAGTCAACTCCGGCGATACTCACGACCGTTATTAATAAACTTGTATTCAACCCAAGATTTAGAATAATTGAGACATAATTGTAAAAGAAGATTTCGGTGTTATTCCTGGGGTCAGGAAATCACGTCGACCTAATAATTCGAGGTTACTATCCCATAACCCCTGTGAGCAAGCCGCGGCAATTGTTGCGAGTACAAACAACCAAAACAGTTCGTTACACCTGGCGCCCAAACTACAGCCGAATCAGAAATGGGACGCAAGTCCAAGGCAGCAACAGCCGAATCAGCAACGGACAGCAAGTAAGGCAAGGACAAGTGGACAACCACTTATTATAATTAATCGTCCTCCCCTTCGAAGTGTTCTATCACGTCTAGAAGTGGTGTACTTTTTTTTTTTTTTTTAGACTTTGGTTGTTTATTTTGAATCTTCTCTTACGAGACTAACAAAATGTGTTAAAATCTTAAAGTACTACATTATTCTAACAGTTTATTGAACTGTGTTAGTGTTAGGCTGTCCTAATAATTGTCGCTGGATGGGACGGTCGTTACGACGAAGGCGGGAACGGCTACACACCAACGTTAATGCTCTAGCGAGGTGGTTTGGATGGGTTAACAGCTTTGTGTAGTAATTTTCCATGTGTTGTGCTATTACATCTCGGACGGGGAGAATATTCAAGTCTCTATGAATGTTTTCACTCCGAACGTACCACCGTGCCCCGGTGATAGTTCTCAAGATCTTTGATTGGGCTCTCTGCACGATTTCTACGTTGCTGTTGCTGGCGCTCCCCCACAACTGGGAGCCATAAGTCCAGATTGGTTTCAAAACGGAGTTATAGAGAAGAACCTTATACTCCAGACTGAGGGGGAGCGGAAGTTTATAAGCCAATGCAGACTGTTTGCCTTCAGCTTTAGGTGAGTTCGTTTGGCTTCAATGTGCGTGCGCCAGGTAAGCCGTCTATCGAGATGTACGCCAAGATATGTTACTTCATCTGACTGAGGAAGCACGGTGTTGTTTAGTGTAACGTTTGGGCAATTACGTCTGTTTAAGGTAAAGGTTACATGTTTACATTTTTGTTCATTTACTTTTATACGCCAGTCTGAGAGCCATTTCTCTACTGCATCTAGGTGGGTCGCAAGTTGCGCTGAAGCTTGTTGTGGACATTTAGATCGGCTGAGGATCGCGGTGTCGTCAGCAAACGTAGACATAGTTAGTTGCCTACTCGTAGGGATATCGGAAGTGTAGAGTAGGTATAAAGTTGGCCCGAGAACGCTGCCTTGTGGAACTCCAGCTTCGATGTTATGTTCAGCTGACATGGAAGTATTGCATCTCACAACAAATGTCCTGTTGTAGAGATAAGACTTTAAGAGTTTATGCGTGTTGTTAGGGAGCATTATTTTGATTTTATGCATTAGGCCATCAAGCCATACTCTGTCGAATGCTTGAGAGACGTCCAAGAATACCGCAGTGCAGTATTCCCTATTTTCAAATGCACTTCGAATTTCCGATGTTATGCGGTTCACCTGCTCGATAGTTCCATGTTTTTCGCGAAAGCCGAATTGGTGTGCTGGGATACTATTATGTCTTCTAAAGTGTGGTATGATACGGGTTAAAAGGCATTTTTCAAATAGTTTTGATAGACACGAAAGTAAACTTATTGGTCTGTATGAAGAGGTGAGCGTGTGGTCTTTACCAGGTTTTGGTATCATAATGATGATTGACTTTTTCCACCTCTTTGGGAAGTAACCCAGTCTTGTCATTGCGTTGAACAACTGGCATATGGTACCAACAGCGCATAATGGAAGTTCAATAAGCATTTTTGGAGTGATTAGATCGCAGCCTGGAGATTTTCTTGGTTGTAACTGCTCTTTTATAATTTTTATGACTTCGCATGGTCGAAATACGATTGGTTCGACAATAGGAAGGTCGTTCTCTGTTGGTGATCTTATATTACACTCGTTTGTTGCTGGATTAGGCTGGAACACGTTTTCAAGGTGGGCAGCGAATGTGTTGGCTCTGTCTTTGTCGCTTCGGGCCCAGCAACCTGCGGGTGTCTTTATTGGCGTAACTGTTATTGTTGGAGGGCTCAGTGTTGAGTGTGCTTTCCATAGTGGGAATTTTGAGCTGGATGGTGATAGTTGCTCTATATAGCGCTGTTGGAATCTGTCTTCTTCTTGTCGTAGTGCCTTGGTGAGTCGACGTGAAGCTTCTTTTAACTGTTGCTTTGCAGCTGGCGATCGAATTAATTGCCATTCGCGCCGGGAACGACGCTTTGCCAGAACTAGCTGCTCTATTTCTGCATTCGTGTGCTTGGTGTTATTTGTTTTATTTTCCCTTCGTGGTGTTGCGATACGAGCCGCTGAAGCCAAGACTGACTCTACTTACTAAGCATCTGCATGCTTACTGTTCTGTTGATGTCATCTTCGCCGGTTAGCTGTGGTGTAAGTTCGATGTGCGAACTTACGTATTTTTTGAATTTGAGCCAGTTTGTGCTGTTAGAGGTCAACATAACGGGGTTGACATTACTAACTGGCTGTTGGCTTAGACTGAAGAGTACTGGCGAGTGGTCTGATGATAGATCCGAGAGAGAACTGGCGCTGATCAGATTTCGAGGGATGTTTTTTGTAATTGCGAAGTCAATCAGGTCGGGCAGTTTTCTGGGGTTACTAGGCCAGTGTGTAGGTGAACCCGGGGAAACGCAGTCAAGTTTATTGCTCGGTTTTATGATTGCGTAGTACAATTGCCTACCTTTCGGCGTCACGAGGCGAGATCCCCAGTGCGTATGCTTGGCGTTATAGTCTCCTGCTGCTATAAAGTATTTGCCTAGCGAGTTGAAGTAGTCGATAAATTGGGCTTCGGATATCTTGAATCGGGGAGGACAGTATACCGCTGCTAGAGCTAGATTGTGGCAACCCAACTGTATGTTGATAGATGTGGCTTGCAGGTAACTAGTAGCAAACGTGTTGTGGAAGTGGTGCTTGATGCGGTTTTTAATCAGGATTCCGGTGCCTCCATGGGCCTTTCCATCGGGATGATTAGTATTGTAAAACGTATACCCTCGGATTTGGAAGTTGTATTTGTTGGTAAGGTGGGTTTCGGCAAGTAACATTACGTCGATTTCATTGTCATTCATAAATTGTGATAGCTCAAGTTTGTGACGTGAAACGCCGTTGGCATTCCACAGTACAATGCGCAAGGGAGCCATTAATTATTTTGATAAGGTGTTTTGGAGCAACTGAATCAAAATGTTTTGATTTGTCAACATACTTTGCATGGTCGTTCGCATAAAAGAAATGAATTCATCCATACTTTTTTGCAATGTGAGTATCATTGTCTCCATTTTATTTTCTGTGTGCTCTGCAGGTTGGTAAGAGACTGTAGGTGGGGGTTGGGCGTTGTAGGCAGGGCTCGCATGTCCCGATTTTATAACGCTTGCAAAGCTTACGTTTTTGGATATAGTGGAACTGCCGAGTGAAGATCGGGCTGCTGACGAAAAGAAAACTTCAGGTGTGGATTTGGAGGGTATCAATTGTGTATGATGTGATCGTGCTGATGACACTCTTTGGTTGATCCGACTTTTTAACTCCTTGTATACTGGACAGCCTCGGTAGTTTGCTGTGTGGTCTCCTCCACAGTTACTACACTTTTTGCTATTTGGCACGTTTTTGAGTTCGCACTCAGCAGAGGTATGCAGCCCTCCGCAAGCGACGCATACAGAGCGTAGTGTGCAGTAAGATTTGGTGTGTCCGTATTCCTGGCAGTTTGCACACTGGACTGGGCCATTGCGTTTGTGCGGCTCTTCAACCGTGATTCTGCGATGCAATAGATACTGGAGTTTGTAGATGGGATGGACTTCGTTTTTCTTGATGGCCTTAGAGTCAGGTACAAGTTCCACTTTAAAGAGAGGTTGCGGTTGTTTGTTTCGGTTACGTATATTTGAAACGGTTTTTACATTAAAGCCTTTGTCTTTTAGTGCCTGTTCGACTTCTGCAGTGCTTACGTCTGGTTCGATTCCTTTTATGACGGCTTGTTGACCTTTACTACTTTTTAGCTGGTAGGTGTAGTAGTTCATTTTCTTAGAATCTAAGAGCTCCGTCAATTTTCTATAGCTTTCTTCACTTTTAACTTGGACCTTTGTTTCATGTATGTCTCCTTTAGTCAAGGGGATTACATGGAAGCTGTCTTTACCAATCAGATCTATTATTATATTAACGAGGTTGTTTGAGGTTTTCTCTCGAATATAAAGCGGAGGCGGCTTCGCTTTCTTTTTTGTCCGTGTCTATGTCTGTAGCAGGAGTTTCGTCTGACGTGTCAGCCAAAATTTCGAATCTATTTGCTGTATTAGAGTTTAGCAGAGTACCTTGGCTTGAGGGACCCCGATTGATTTTTGCGACGTTACCCATTTTCGTGTCTTGAGGACTTAGTTTTCTTTTAATGTTTATGTAGCGATCCATGCCAGTCTGTATGGTCGAACCTTGCTTTTTAATTGGAGCGTTTGTCGCTGCAGTAGGTAAATCCGCTGGCACAGCAGGTAGAACGATCGACTGTATCGGGCATACCGACGAAACTGATGTTGTTGTTGTTGTCATTGCATTTACAGTTGCTAATGACGTCACTGTGCTGGTGACCGTGGCCAAACATGTGGGCAGTTGGGGCGAGGCAAGGCAAGGGAGAGGGGAATCGCATTTATCGCTTACTCCGCTTTGCACCGGCATGGACGGGAGAGAGAGCGCGCCCTTACGTCGTGAATAGGCTTGAGTACGGTGGACGGTGTTGGGGTTAGCGATCGCGGTAAATTGGCTACTGCAGAAGCTTTTGTTGTTGCTGCTTCGGCTACATCAGTCGATACGAAAGAGAAGTATGCATTGCTCTTTTGCAGCGAGATCCGACGTTCGTCTTGTTGACGCTGGCGCTGCGCCCTAATTTCGTTTGGGTTCATCGCCTTATTGGTTTGTTTCTTGTATTTTTGTATAATAAGCACTAATCAAAAAAAAAACACAAAATACAGTAACATACGACTTTTCGTCGCAATAAGCGTCTTTTCGCCGTTTATTTTCTTATTTTATATCGATTGTCTTCCGGAGCACAAGAGAAACAATAAAACGTCTGCACTCGCCGACGTTCGAATTGCAATCGAAGAAGTGGTGTACTTAATTGGAAAAACTTCGGAGCTTATGATCTCCGGCTTGAACCAAGTTTCTCTAAAGTCTATAATGTGAGATGCAAAGCAAAAGAACTTTCAGAAAACAGTTTGGGAAGTTCACTACGTAACCCTTTAGTATTCTGATAAGTAAGTGTTAGTAAAGACATGAAGATGGACAAACGTTGATAGTGGAGGAGTCATATCCGGCGAAACTAACGACCGTTATTAATAAACTTGTATTCAACCCAAGATTTAGAATAATTGAGACATAATTGTAAAAGACGATTTCGGTGTTATTCCTGGGGTCAGGAAATCGCGTCGATCTATTGATTCGTTGGTACGATCCCATAACCTCTGTGAGCTAGCCGCGGCAATTATTGCAAGTACAAACAACCAAAACAGTTCGTTACACCTGGCGCCCAAACTACAGCCGAATCAGAAATGAGATGCAAGTCCAAGGCAGCAACAGCCGAATCAGCAATGGACAGCAAGTCAAGGCAAGGTCAAGTGGACAACCACTTATTATAATTAATCCTCCTCCCCTTCGCAGTGTTCTATCACGTCTAAAAGTGGTGTACTTAATTGGAAAAACTTCGGAGCTTAAGATCTCCGGCTTGAACAAATTTTCTCTAAAGTCTATAATGTGAGATGCAAAGAAAGAACTATCAGAATACAGTTTGGGAAGTTCACTACGTAACGCTTTAGTATTCTGATAAGTAAGTGTTAGTAAAGACATGAAGATGGACAAACGTTGATAGTGGAGGAGTCAACTCCGGCGAAACTCACGACCGTTATTAATAAACTTGTATTCAACACAAGATTTAGAATACAAGTTTATTAATAACGGTCGTGAGTTTCGCCGGAGATGTCTCCTACACTATCAACGTTTGTCCACTGGACAAACGATTCAACCCAAGATTTAGAATAATTGAGACATAATTGTAAAAGACGATTTCGGTGTTATTCCTGGGGTCAGGAAATCGCGTTAATCTATTGATTCGGTGGTACGATCCCATAACCTCTGTGAGCTAGCCGCGGCAATTGTTGCGAGTACAAACAAGAAAAACAGTTCGTTACACCTGGCGCCCAAACTACAGCCGAATCAGAAATGGGATGCAAGTCCAAGGCAGCAACAGCCGAATCAGCAATGGACAGCAAGTCAAGGCGAGGACAAGTGGACAACCACTTATTATAATTAATCCTCCTCCCCTTCGCAGTGTTCTATTACGTCTAAAAGTAGTGTACTTAATTGGAAAAACTTCGGAGCTTAAGATCTCCGGCTTGAACAAATTTTCTCTAAGGTCTATAATGTGAGATGCAAATCAAAAGAACTTTCAGAATACAGTTTGGGAAGTTCACTACGTAACCCTTTGGTATTCTGATAAGTAAGTGTTAGTGAAGACGTGAAGATGGACTAACGTTTGTAGTGGATAATTCAACTCCGGAGAAACTCACGACAATTATTTATAAACTTGTATTCAACCAAAGATTTAGAATAAATGAGACATAATTGAAAAAGACGATTTCGGTGTTATTCCTGGGGTCAGGAAATCGCGTCGATCTATTGATTCGGTGGTACGATCCCATAACCTCTGTGAGCTAGCCGCGGCAATTATTGCAAGTACAAACAACCAAAACAGTTCGTTACACCTGGCGCCCAAACAACAGCCGAATCAGAAATGAGATGCAAGTCCAAGGCAGCAACAGCCGAATCAGCAACGGACAGCAAGTCAAGGCAAGGACAAGTGGACAACCACTTATTATAATTAATCCTCCTCCCCTTCGCAGTGTTCTATCACGTCTAGAAGTGGTGTACTTAATTGGAAAAACTTCGGAGCTTATGATCTCCGGCTTGAACCAAGTTTCTCTAAAGTCTATAATGTGAGATGCAAAGCAAAAGAACTTTCAGAAAACAGTTTGGGAAGTTCACTACGTAACCCTTTAGTATTCTGATAAGTAAGTGTTAGTAAAGACATGAAGATGGACAAACGTTGATAGTGGAGGAGTCATATCCGGCGAAACTAACGACCGTTATTAATAAACTTGTATTCAACCCAAGATTTAGAATAATTGAGACATAATTGTAAAAGACGATTTCGGTGTTATTCCTGGGGTCAGGAAATCGCGTCGATCTATTGATTCGTTGGTACGATCCCATAACCTCTGTGAGCTAGCCGCGGCAATTATTGCAAGTACAAACAACCAAAACAGTTCGTTACACCTGGCGCCCAAACTACAGCCGAATCAGAAATGAGATGCAAGTCCAAGGCAGCAACAGCCGAATCAGCAATGGACAGCAAGTCAAGGCAAGGTCAAGTGGACAACCACTTATTATAATTAATCCTCCTCCCCTTCGCAGTGTTCTATCACGTCTAAAAGTGGTGTACTTAATTGGAAAAACTTCGGAGCTTAAGATCTCCGGCTTGAACAAATTTTCTCTAAAGTCTATAATGTGAGATGCAAAGAAAGAACTATCAGAATACAGTTTGGGAAGTTCACTACGTAACGCTTTAGTATTCTGATAAGTAAGTGTTAGTAAAGACATGAAGATGAACAAACGTTGATAGTGGAGGAGTCAACTCGGCGAAACTCGACCGTTATTAATAAACTTGTATTCAACACAAGATTTAGAATACAAGTTTATTAATAACGGTCGTGAGTTTCGCCGGAGATGTCTCCTACACTATCAACGTTTGTCCACTGGACAAACGATTCAACCCAAGATTTAGAATAATTGAGACATAATTGTAAAAGACGATTTCGGTGTTATTCCTGGGGTCAGGAAATCGCGTTAATCTATTGATTCGGTGGTACGATCCCATAACCTCTGTGAGCTAGCCGCGGCAATTGTTGCGAGTACAAACAAGAAAAACAGTTCGTTACACCTGGCGCCCAAACTACAGCCGAATCAGAAATGGGATGCAAGTCCAAGGCAGCAACAGCCGAATCAGCAATGGACAGCAAGTCAAGGCGAGGACAAGTGGACAACCACTTATTATAATTAATCCTCCTCCCCTTCGCAGTGTTCTATTACGTCTAAAAGTAGTGTACTTAATTGGTAAAACTTCGGAGCTTAAGATCTCCGGCTTGAACAAATTTTCTCTAAGGTCTATAATGTGAGATGCAAATCAAAAGAACTTTCAGAATACAGTTTGGGAAGTTCACTACGTAACCCTTTGGTATTCTGATAAGTAAGTGTTAGTGAAGACGTGAAGATGGACTAACGTTTGTAGTGGATAATTCAACTCCGGAGAAACTCACGACAATTATTTATAAACTTGTATTCAACCAAAGATTTAGAATAAATGAGACATAATTGAAAAAGACGATTTCGGTGTTATTCCTGGGGTCAGGAAATCGCGTCGATCTATTGATTCGGTGGTACGATCCCATAACCTCTGTGAGCTAGCCGCGGCAATTATTGCAAGTACAAACAACCAAAACAGTTCGTTACACCTGGCGCCCAAACAACAGCCGAATCAGAAATGAGATGCAAGTCCAAGGCAGCAACAGCCGAATCAGCAATGGACAGCAAGTCAAGGCAAGGACAAGTGGACAACCACTTATTATAATTAATCCTCCTCCCCTTCGCAGTGTTCTATCACGTCTAGAAGTGGTGTACTTAATTGGAAAAACTTCGGAGCTTATGATCTCCGGCTTGAACCAAGTTTCTCTAAAGTCTATAATGTGAGATGCAAAGCAAAAGAACTTTCAGAAAACAGTTTGGGAAGTTCACTACGTAACCCTTTAGTATTCTGATAAGTAAGTGTTAGTGAAGACGTGAAGATGGACTAACGTTTATAGTGGAGAAGTCAACTCCGGAGAAACTCACGACAATTATTTATAAACTTGTATTCAACCCAAGATTTAGAATAAATGAGACATAATTGTAAAAGAAGATTTCGGTGTTATTCCTGGGGTCAGGAAATCACGTCGACCTAATAATTCGAGGTTACTATCCCATAACCCCTGTGAGCTAGCCGCGGCAATTGTTCCGAGTACAAACAACCGAAACAGTTCGTTACACCTGGCGCCCAAACTACAGCCGAATCAGAAATGGGACGCAAGTCCAAGGCAGCAACAGCCGAATCAGCAATGGACAGCAAATCAAGGCAAGGAAAAGTAGACAACCACTTATTATAATTAATCCTCCTCCCCTTCGCAGTGTTCTATCACGTCTAGAAGTGGTGTACTTAATTGAAAAAACTTCGGAGCTTATGATCTCCGGCTTGAACCAAGTTTCTCTAAAGTCTATAATGTGAGATGCAAAGCAAAAGAACTTTCAGAAAAAAGTTCACTACGGAAGTTCACTACGTAACCCTTTAGTATTCTGATAAGTAAGTGTTAGTGAAGACGTGAAGATGGACTAACGTTTATAGTGGAGAAGTCAACTCCGGAGAAACTCACGACAATTATTTATAAACTTGTATTCAACCCAAGATTTAGAATAAATGAGACATAATTGTAAAAGAAGATTTCGGTGTTATTCCTGGGGTCAGGAAATCGCGTCGAACTTTTGATTCGTTGGTACGATCCCATAACCTCTGTGAGCTAACCGCGGCAATTGTTGCAAGTACAAACAACCAAAACAGTTCGTTACACCTGGCGCCCAAACTACAGCCGAATCAGAAATGGGATGCAAGTCCAAGGCAGCAACAGCCGAATCAGCAATGGACAGCAAGTCAAGGCAAGGACAAGTGGACAACCACTTATTATAATTAATCCTCCTCCCCTTCGCAGTGTTCTATCACGTCTAGAAGTGGTGTACTTAATTGGAAAAACTTTGGAGCTTAAGATCTCCGGCTTGAACAAATTTTCTCTAAAGTCTATAATGTGAGATGCAAAGAAAGAACTATCAGAATACAGTTTGGGAAGTTCACTACGTAACGCTTTAGTATTCTGATAAGTAAGTGTTAGTAAAGACATGAAGATGGACAAACGTTGATAGTGGAGGAGTCAACTCCGGCGATACTCATGACCGTTATTAATAAACTTGTATTCAACCCAAGATTTAGAATAATTGAGACATAATTGTAAAAGACGATTTCGGTGTTATTCCTGGGGTCAGGAAATCGCGTCGATCTATTGATTCGTTGGTACGATCCCATAACCTCTGTGAGCTAGCCGCGGCAATTGTTGGAAGTACAATCAACCAAAACAGTTCGTTACACCTGGCGCCCAAACTACAGCCGAATCAGAAATGGGATGCAAGTCCAAGGCAGCAACAGCCGAATCAGCAATGGACAGCAAGTCAAGGCAAGGACAAGTGGACAACCACTTATTATAATTAATCCTCCTCCCCTTCGCAGTGTTCTATCACGTCTAAAAGTGGTGTACTTAATTGGAAAAACTTCGGAGCTTAAGATCTCCGGGTTGAACAAATTTTCTCTAAAGTCTATAATGTGAGATGCAAAGAAAGAACTATCAGAATACAGTTTGGGAAGTTCACTACGTAACGCTTTAGTATTCTGATAAGTAAGTGTTAGTAAAGACATGAAGATGGACAAACGTTGATAGTGGAGGAGTCAACTCCGGCGATACTCATGACCGTTATTAATAAACTTGTATTCAACCCAAGATTTAGAATAATTGAGACATAATTGTAAAAGAAGATTTCGGTGTTATTCCTGGGGTCAGGAAATCACGTCGACCTAATAATTCGAGGTTACTATCCCATAACCCCTGTGAGCTAGCCGCGGCAATTGTTGCGAGTACAAACAACCAAAACAGTTCGTTACACCTGGCGCCCAAACTACAGCCGAATCAGAAATGAGATGCAAGTCCAAGGCAGCAACAGCCGAATCAGCAATGGACAGCAAGTCAAGGCAAGGACAAGTGGACAACCACTTATTATAATTAATCCTCCTCCCCTTCACAGTGTTCTATCACGTCTAAAAGTGGTGTACTTAATTGGAAAAACTTCGGAGCTTAAGATCTCCGGCATGAACAAATTTTCTCTAAAGTCTATAATGTGAGATGCAAAGAAAGAACTATCAGAATACAGTTTGGGAAGTTCACTACGTAACGCTTTAGTATTCTGATAAGTAAGTGTTAGTAAAGACATGAAGATGGACAAACGTTGATAGTGGAGGAGTCAACTCCGGCGATACTCATGACCGTTATTAATAAACTTGTATTCAACCCAAGATTTAGAATAATTGAGACATAATTGTTAAAGAAGATTTCGGTGTTATTCCTGGGGTCAGGAAATCGCGTCGATCTATTGATTCGGTGGTACGATCCCATATCCTCTGTGAGCTAGCCGCGGCAATTGTTGGAAGTACAAACAACCAAAACAGTTCGTTACACCTGGCGCCCAAACTACAGCCGAATCAGAAATGGGATGCAAGTCCAAGGCAGCAACAGCCGAATCAGCAATGGACAGCAAGTCAAGGCAAGGACAAGTGGACAACCACTTATTATAATTAATCCTCCTCCCCTTCGCAGTGTTCTATCACGTCTAGAAGTGGTGTACTTAATTGGAAAAACTTTGGAGCTTAAGATCTCCGGCTTGAACAAATTTTCTCTAAAGTCTATAATGTGAGATGCAAAGAAAGAACTATCAGAATACAGTTTGGGAAGTTCACTACGTAACGCTTTAGTATTCTGATAAGTTAGTGTTAGTAAAGACATGAAGATGGACAAACGTTGATAGTGGAGGAGTCAACTCCGGCGATACTCATGACCGTTATTAATAAACTTGTATTCAACCCAAGATTTAGAATAATTGAGACATAATTGTAAAAGACGATTTCGGTGTTATTCCTGGGGTCAGGAAATCGCGTCGATCTATTGATTCGTTGGTACGATCCCATAACCTCTGTGAGCTAGCCGCGGCAATTGTTGGAAGTACAAACAACCAAAACAGTTCGTTACACCTGGCGCCCAAACTACAGCCGAATCAGAAATGGGATGCAAGTCCAAGGCAGCAACAGCCGAATCAGCAATGGACAGCAAGTCAAGGCAAGGACAAGTGGACAACCACTTATTATAATTAATCCTCCTCCCCTTCGCAGTGTTCTATCACGTCTAGAAGTGGTGTACTTAATTGGAAAAACTTTGGAGCTTATGATCTCCGGCTTGAACCAAGTTTCTCTAAAGTTTATATGTGAGATGCAAAGCAAAAGAACTTTCAGAATACAGTTTGGGAAGTTCACTACATAACCCTTTAGTATTCTGATAAGTAAGTGTTAGTGAAGCCGTGAAGATGGACTAACGTTTATAGTGGAGAAGTCAACTCCGGAGAAACTCACGACAATTATTTATAAACTTGTATTCAACCCAAGATTTAGAATAATTGAGACATAATTGTAAAAGAAGATTTCGGTGTTATTCCTGGGGTCAGGAAATCGCGTCGAACTATTGATTCGTTGGTACGATCCCATAACCTCTGTGAGCTAACCGCGGCAATTGTTGCAAGTACAAACAACCAAAACAGTTCGTTACACCTGGCGCCCAAACTACAGCCGAATCAGAAATGGGATGCAAGTCCAAGGCAGCAACAGCCGAATCAGCAATGGACAGCAAGTCAAGGCAAGGACAAGTGGACAACCACTTATTATAATTAATCCTCCTCCCCTTCGCAGTGTTCTATCACGTCTAAAAGTGGTGTACTTAATTGGAAAAACTTCGGAGCTTAAGATCTCCGGCTTGAACAAATTTTCTCTAAAGTCTATAATGTGAGATGCAAAGAAAGAACTATCAGAATACAGTTTGGGAAGTTCACTACGTAACGCTTTAGTATTCTGATAAGTAAGTGTTAGTAAAGACATGAAGATGGACAAACGTTGATAGTGGAGGAGTCAACTCCGGCGATACTCATGACCGTTATTAATAAACTTGTATTCAACCTAAGATTTAGAATAATTGAGACATAATTGTAAAAGAAGATTTCGGTGTTATTCCTGGGGTCAGGAAATCACGTCGACCTAATAATTCGAGGTTACTATCCCATAACCCCTGTGAGCTAGCCGCGGCAATTGTTGCGAGTACAAACAACCAAAACAGTTCGTTACACCTGGCGCCCAAACTACAGCCGAATCAGAAATGAGATGCAAGTCCAAGGCAGCAACAGCCGAATCAGCAATGGACAGCAAGTCAAGGCAAGGACAAGTGGACAACCACTTATTATAATTAATCCTCCTCCCCTTCGCAGTGTTCTATCACGTCTAAAAGTGGTGTACTTAATTGGAAAAACTTCGGAGCTTAAGATCTCCGGCATGAACAAATTTTCTCCAAAGTCTATAATGTGAGATGCAAAGAAAGAACTATCAGAATACAGTTTGGGAAGTTCACTACGTAACGCTTTAGTATTCTGATAAGTAAGTGTTAGTAAAGACATGAAGATGGACAAACGTTGATAGTGGAGGAGTCAACTCCGGCGATACTCACGACCGTTATTTATAAACTTGTATTCAACCCAAGATTTAGAATAATTCAGACATAATTGTAAAAGAAGATTTCGGTGTTATTCCTGGGGTCAGGAAATCACGTCGACCTAATAATTCGAGGTTACTATCCCATAACCCCTGTGAGCTAGCCGCGGCAATTGTTCCGAGTACAAACAACCAAAACAGTTCGTTACACCTGGCGCCCAAACTACAGCCGAATCAGAAATGGGACGCACGTCCAAGGCAGCAACAGCCGAATCAGCAATGGACAGCAAATCAAGGCAAGGAAAAGTGGACAACCACTTATTATAATTAATCCTCCTCCCCTTCGCAGTGTTCTATCACGTCTAGAAGTGGTGTACTTAATTGGAAAAACTTCGGAGCTTATGATCTCCGGCTTGAACCAAGTTTCTCTAAAGTCTATAATGTGAGACGCAAAGCAAAAGAACTTTCAGAATAAAGTTGGGAAGTTCACTACGTAACCGTTTAGTATTCTGATAAGTAAGTGTTAGTGAAGACGTGAAGATGGACAAACGTTGATAGTGGAGGAGTCAACTCCGGCGATACTCATGACCGTTATTAATAAACTTGTATTCAACCCAAGATTTAGAATAATTGAGACATAATTGTAAACGACGATTTCGGTGTTATTCCTGGGGTCAGGAAATCGCGTCGATCTATTGATTCGTTGGTACGATCCCATAACCTCTGTGAGCTAGCCGCGGCAATTGTTGGAAGTACAAACAACCAAAACAGTTCGTTACACCTGGCGCCCAAATGACAGCCGAATCAGAAATGGGATGCAAGTCCAAGGCAGCAACAGCCGAATCAGCAATGGACAGCAAGTCAAGGCAAGGACAAGTGGACAACCACTTATTATAATTAATCCTCCTCCCCTTCGCAGTGTTCTATCACGTCTAAAAGTGGTGTACTTAATTGGAAAAACTTCGGAGCTTAAGATCTCCGGCTTGAACAAATTTTCTCTAAAGTCTATAATGTGAGATGCAAAGAAAGAACTATCAGAATACAGTTTGGGAAGTTCACTACGTAACGCTTTAGTATTCTGATAAGTAAGTGTTAGTAAAGACATGAAGATGGACAAACGTTGATAGTGGAGGAGTCAACTCCGGCGATACTCATGACCGTTATTAATAAACTTGTATTCAACCTAAGATTTAGAATAATTGAGACATAATTGTAAAAGAAGATTTCGGTGTTATTCCTGGGGTCAGGAAATCACGTCGACCTAATAATTCGAGGTTACTATCCCATAACCCCTGTGAGCTAGCCGCGGCAATTGTTGCGAGTACAAACAACCAAAACAGTTCGTTACACCTGGCGCCCAAACTACAGCCGAATCAGAAATGAGATGCAAGTCCAAGGCAGCAACAGCCGAATCAGCAATGGACAGCAAGTCAAGGCAAGGACAAGTGGACAACCACTTATTATAATTAATCCTCCTCCCCTTCGCAGTGTTCTATCACGTCTAAAAGTGGTGTACTTAATTGGAAAAACTTCGGAGCTTAAGATCTCCGGCATGAACAAATTTTCTCCAAAGTCTATAATGTGAGATGCAAAGAAAGAACTATCAGAATACAGTTTGGGAAGTTCACTACGTAACGCTTTAGTATTCTGATAAGTAAGTGTTAGTAAAGACATGAAGATGGACAAACGTTGATAGTGGAGGAGTCAACTCGGGCGATACTCACGACCGTTATTTATAAACTTGTATTCAACCCAAGATTTAGAATAATTGAGACATAATTGTAAAAGAAGATTTCGGTGTTATTCCTGGGGTCAGGAAATCACGTCGACCTAATAATTCGAGGTTACTATCCCATAACCCCTGTGAGCTAGCCGCGGCAATTGTTCCGAGTACAAACAACCAAAACAGTTCGTTACACCTGGCGCCCAAACTACAGCCGAATCAGAAATGGGACGCACGTCCAAGGCAGCAACAGCCGAATCAGCAATGGACAGCAAATCAAGGCAAGGAAAAGTGGACAACCACTTATTATAATTAATCCTCCTCCCCTTCGCAGTGTTCTATCACGTCTAGAAGTGGTGTACTTAATTGGAAAAACTTCGGAGCTTATGATCTCCGGCTTGAACCAAGTTTCTCTAAAGTCTATAATGTGAGATGCAAAGCAAAAGAACTTTCAGAATAAAGTTGGGAAGTTCACTACGTAACCGTTTAGTATTCTGATAAGTATGTGTTAGTGAAGACGTGAAGATGGACTAACGTTTATAGTGGAGAAGTCAACTCCGGAGAAACTCACGACAATTATTTATAAACTTGTATTCAACCCAAGATTTAGAATAAATGAGACATAATTGTAAAAGAAGATTTCGGTGTTATTCCTGGGGTCAGGAAATCGCGTCGATCTATTGATTCGGTGGTACGATCCCATAACCTCTGTGAGCTAGCCGCGGCAATTGTTGGAAGTACAAACAACCAAAACAGTTCGTTACACCTGGCGCCCAAACTACAGCCGAATCAGAAATGGGATGCAAGTCCAAGGCAGCAACAGCCGAATCAGCAATGGACAGCAAGTCTAGGCAAGGACAAGTGGACAACCACTTATTATAATTAATCCTCCTCCCCTTCGCAGTGTTCTATCACGTCTAAAAGTGGTGTACTTAATTGGAAAAACTTCGGAGCTTAAGATCTCCGGCTTGAACAAATTTTCTCTAAAGTCTATAATGCAAAGAAAGAACTATCAGAATACAGTTTGAGAAGTTCACTACGTAACGCTTTAGTATTCTGATAAGTAAGTGTTAGTAAAGACATGAAGATGGACAAACGTTGATAGTGGAGGAGTCAACTCCGGCGATACTCACGACCGTTATTTATAAACTTGTATTCAACCCAAGATTTAGAATAATTGAGACATAATTGTAAAAGAAGATTTCGGTGTTATTCCTGGGGTCAGGAAATCACGTCGACCTAATAATTCGAGGTTACTATCCCATAACCCCTGTGAGCTAGCCGCGGCAATTGTTCCGAGTACAAACAACCAAAACAGTTCGTTACACCTGGCGCCCAAACTACAGCCGAATCAGAAATGAGATGCAAGTCCAAGGCAGCAACAGCCGAATCAGCAATGGACAGCAAGTCAAGGCAAGGACAAGTGGGCAAACACTTATTATAATTAATCCTCCTCCCCTTCGCAGTGTTCTATCACGCCTAAAAGTGGTGTACTTAATTGGAAAAACTTCGGAGCTTATGATCTCCGGCTTGAACCAAGATTCTCAAAATTCTATAATGTGAGATGCAAAGCAAAACAACTTTCAGAAAACAGTTTGGAAAGTTCACTACGTAACCCTTTAGTATTCTGATAAGTAAGTGTTAGTAAAGACATGAAGATATACAAACGTTGATAGTGGAGGAGTCATATCCGGCGAATCTCACGACCGTTATTAATAAACTTGTATTCAACCCAAGATTTAGAATAAATGAGACATAATTGTATAAGAAGATTTCGGTGTTATTCTTGGGGTCAGGAAATCGCGTCGATCTATTGATTCGTTGGTACGATCCCATAACCTCTGTGAGCTAGCCGCGGCAATTGTTGGAAGTACAAACAACCAAAACAGTTCGTTACACCTGGCGCCCAAACTACAGCCGAATCAGAAATGGGATGCAAGTCCAAGGCAGCAACAGCCGAATCAGCAATGGACAGCAAGTCAAGGCAAGGACAAGTGGACAACCACTTATTATAATTAATCCTCCTCCCCCTTCGCAGTGTTCTATCACGTCTAGAAGTGGTGTACTTAATTGGAAAAACTTTGGAGCTTAAGATCTCCGGCTTGAACAAATTTTCTCTAAAGTCTATAATGTGAGATGCAAAGAAAGAACTATCAGAATACAGTTTGGGAAGTTCACTACGTAACGCATTAGTATTCTGATAAGTAAGTGTTAGTAAAGACATGAAGATGGACAAACGTTGATAGTGGAGGAGTCAACTCCGGCGATACTCATGACCGTTATTAATAAACTTGTATTCAACCCAAGATTTAGAATAATTGAGACATAATTGTAAATGACGATTTCGGTGTTATTCCTGGGGTCAGGAAATCGCGTCGATCTATTGATTCGTTGGTACGATCCCATAACCTCTGTGAGCTAGCCGCGGCAATTGTTGGAAGTACAAACAACCAAAACAGTTCGTTACACCTGGCGCCCAAACTACAGCCGAATCAGAAATGGGATGCAAGTCCAAGGCAGCAACAGCCGAATCAGCAATGGACAGCAAGTCAAGGCAAGGACAAGTGGACAACCACTTATTATAATTAATCCTCCTCCCCTTCGCAGTGTTCTATCACGTCTAGAAGTGGTGTACTTAATTGGAAAAACTTTGGAGCTTATGATCTCCGGCTTGAACCAAGTTTCTCTAAAGTTTATATGTGAGATGCAAAGCAAAAGAACTTTCAGAATACAGTTTGGGAAGTTCACTACGTAACCCTTTAGTATTCTGATAAGTAAGTGTTAGTGAAGACGTGAAGATGGACAAACGTTGATAGTGGAGGAGTCAACTCCGGCGATACTCATGACCGTTATTAATAAACTTGTATTCAACCCAAGATTTAGAATAATTGAGACATAATTGTAAATGACGATTTCGGTGTTATTCCTGGGGTCAGGAAATCGCGTCGATCTATTGATTCGTTGGTACGATCCCATAACCTCTGTGAGCTAACCGCGGCAATTGTTGCAAGTACAAACAACCAAAACAGTTCGTTACACCTGGCGCCCAAACTACAGCCGAATCAGAAATGGGATGCAAGTCCAAGGCAGCAGCAGCCGAATCAACAATGGACAGCAAGTCAAGGCAAGGACAAGTGGACAACCACTTATTATAATTAATCCTCCTCCCCTTCGCAGTGTTCTATCACGTCTAAAAGTGGTGTACTTAATTGGAAAAACTTCGGAGCTTAAGATCTCCGGCTTGAACAAATTTTCTCTAAAGTCTATAATGTGAGATGCAAAGAAAGAACTATCAGAATACAGTTTGGGAAGTTCACTACGTAACGCTTTAGTATTCTGATAAGTAAGTGTTAGTAAAGACATGAAGATGGACAAACGTTGATAGTGGAGGAGTCAACTCCGGCGATACTCATGACCGTTATTAATAAACTTGTATTCAACCCAAGATTTAGAATAATTGAGACATAATTGTAAAAGAAGATTTCGGTGTTATTCCTGGGGTCAGGAAATCACGTCGACCTAATAATTCGAGGTTACTATCCCATAACCCCTGTGAGCTAGCCGCGGCAATTGTTGCGAGTACGAACAACCAAAACAGTTCGTTACACCTGGCGCCCAAACTACAGCCGAATCAGAAATGAGATGCAAGTCCAAGGCAGCAACAGCCGAATCAGCAATGGACAGCAAGTCAAGGCAAGGACAAGTGGGCAAACACTTATTATAATTAATCCTCCTCCCCTTCGCAGTGTTCTATCACGCCTAAAAGTGGTGTACTTAATTGGAAAAACTTCGGAGCTTATGATCTCCGGCTTGAACCAAGATTCTCAAAATTCTATAATGTGAGATGCAAAGCAAAATAACTTTCAGAAAACAGTTTGGAAAGTTCACTACGTAACCCTTTAGTATTCTGATAAGTAAGTGTTAGTGAAGATATGAAGATGGATAAACGTTGATAGTGGAGAAGTCAACTCCGGAGAAACTCACGACAATTATTTATAATCTTGTATTCAACCCAAGATTTAGAATAATTGAGACATAATTGTAAAAGAAGATTTCGGTGTTATTCCTGGGGTCAGGAAATCACGTCGACCTAATAATTCGAGGTTACTATCCCATAACCCCTGTGAGCTAGCCGCGGCAATTGTTGCGAGTACGAACAACCAAAACAGTTCGTTACACCTGGCGCCCAAACTACAGCCGAATCAGAAATGGGATGCAAGTCCAAGGCAGCAGCAGCCGAATCAGCAATGGACAGCAAGTCAAGGCAAGGAAAAGTGGTCAACCACTTATTATAATTAATCTTCCTCCCCTTCGCAATGTTCT
Organism: Drosophila atripex; assembly: GCA_035045925.1. Taxonomy (NCBI): domain Eukaryota; kingdom Metazoa; phylum Arthropoda; class Insecta; order Diptera; family Drosophilidae; genus Drosophila; species Drosophila atripex. Next base: position 22,011,179 of record JAWNOP010000052.1, read on the forward strand.
ATCACGTCCAAAAGTAGTGTACTTAATTGGAAAACTTCGGAGCTTATGATCTCCGGCTTGCACCAAATTTCTCTAAAGTCTATAATGTGAGATGCAAAGCAAAAGAACTTTCAGAGTAAAGATGGGAAGTTCACTACGTAACATTTTGTATTCTGATAAGTAAGTATTAGTGAAGACATGAAGATGGATAAACGTGGATAGTGTAGGAGACATCTCCGGCGAAACTCACGACCGTTATTAATAAACTTGTATGCAACCCAAGATTTAGAATAATTGAGACATAATTGTAAAATACGATTTCGGTGTTATTCCTAGGGTCAGGAAATCACGTCGACCTAATAATTCGAGGTTACTATCCCATTACCCCTGTGAGCTAGCCGCGGCAATTGTTGCGAGTACAAACAACCAAAACAGTTCGTTACACCTGGCGCCCAAACTACAGCCGAATCAGAAATGGGACGCAAGTCCAAGGCAGCAACAGCCGAATCAGCAATGGACAGCAAGTCAAGGCAAGGACAAGTGGACAACCACTTATTATAATTAATCCTCCTCCCCTTCGCAGTGTTCTATCACGTCTTGAAGGGGTGTACTTAATTGGAAAAACTTCGGAGCTTATGATCTCCGGCTTGAACCAAGTTTCTCTAAAGTCTATAATGTGAGATGCAAAGCAAAAGAACTTTCAGAAAACAGTTGGGAAGATCACTACGTAACCCTTTGTATTCTGATAAGTAAGTGTTAGTGAAGATATGAAGATGGATAAACGTTGATAGTGGAGAAGTCAACTCCGGAGAAACTCACGACAATTATTTATAATCTTGTATTCAACCCAAGATTTAGAATAAATGAGACATAATTGTAAAAGAAGATTTCGGTTTTATTCCTGGGGTCAGGAAATCACGTCGACCTAATAATTCGGTGGTACTATCCCATAACCTCTGTGAGCTAGCCGCGGCAATCGTTGCGAGCATAAACAACCAAAACAGTTCGTTACGCCTAGCACCCAAACTACATCCGAATCAGAAATGGGATGCAAGTCCAAGGCAGCAACAGCCGAATCAGCAATGGACAGCAAGTGAAGACAAGGACAAGTGGACAACCAGTTATTATAATTAATCCTCCTCCCCTTCGCAGTGTTCTATCACGTCTAAAAGTGGTGTACTTAATTGGAAAAACTTCGGAGCTTATGATCTCCGGCTTGAACAAAGTTTCTCTAAGGTCTATAATGTGAGATGCAAAGCAAAAAAACTTTCAGAATAAAGTTGGGAAGATCACTACGTAACCCTTTGTATTCTGATAAGTAAGTGTTAGTGAAGATATGAAGATGGATAAACGTTGATAGTGGAGAAGTCAACTCCGGAAAAACTCACGACCATTATTTAAAAACGTGTATTCAACCCAAGATTTAGAATAATTGAGACATAATTGTAAAAGAAGATTTCGGTGTTATTCCTGGGGTCAGGAAATCACGTCGATCTATTGATTCGGTGGTACGATCCCATAACCTCTGTGAGCTAGCCGCGGCAATTGTTGCGAGCACAAACAACCAAAACAGTTGGATACACCTGGCGCCCAAACTACAGCCGAATCAGAAATGAGATGCAAGTCCAAGGCAGCAACAGCCGAATCAGCAATGGACAGCAAGTCAAGGCAAGGACAAGTGGGCAAACACTTATTATAATTAATCCTCCTCCCCTTAGCAGTGTTCCATAACGTCTAAAAGTGGTGTACTTAATTGGAAAAACTTCGGAGCTTAAGATCTCCGGCTTGAACCAAGTTTCTCTAAAGTCTATAATGTGAGATGCAAAGGAAGAACTATCAGAATACAGTTTGGGAAGTTCACTACGTTACCCTTTAGTATTCATGAAGTAAAGACATGAAGATGGACAAACGTTGATAGTGGAGGAGTCATCTCCGGCGAAACTCATGACCGTTATTAATAAACTTTTATTCAACCCAAGATTTAGAATAATTGAGACATAATTGTAAAAGACGATTTCGGTGTTATTCCTGGGGTCAGGAAATCACGTCGATCTATTGATTCGGTGGTACGATACCATAACCTCTCTGAGCTAGCCGCGACTATTGTTGCAAGTACAAACAACCAAAACAGTTCGTTACACCTGGCGCCCAAACTACAGCCGAATCAGAAATGGGATGCAAGTCCAAGGCAGCAACAGCCGAATCAGCAATGGACAGCAAGTCAAGGCAAGGACAAGTGGACAACCACTTATTATAATTAATCCTCCTCCCCTTCGCAGTGTTCTATCACGTCTAAAAGTGGTGTACTTAATTGGAAAAACTTCGGAGCTTATGATCTCCGGCTTGAACAAAGTTTCTCTAAAGTCTATAATGTGAGATGCAAAGCAAAAGAACTTTCAGAATATAGTTGGGAAGATCACTACGTAACACTTTGTATTCTGATAAGTAAGTGTTAGTGAAGATATGAAGATGGATAAACGTTGATAGTGGAGAAGTCAACTCCGGAGAAACTCACGACAATTATTTATAAACTTGTATTCAACCCAAGATTTAGAATAAATGAGACATAATTGTAAAAGAAGATTTCGGTGTTATTCCTGGGGTCAGGAAATCACGTCGATCTATTGATTCGGTGGTACGATCCCATAACCTCTGTGAGCTAGCCGCGGCAATTGTTCCGAGTACAAACAACCAAAACAGTTCGATACACCTGGCGCCCAAACTACAGCCGAATCAGAAATGGGATACAAGTCCAAGGCAGCAACAGCCGAATTAGCAATGGACAGCAAGTCAAGGCAAGGACAAGTGGGCAAACACTTATTATAATTAATCCTCCTCCCCTTAGCAGTGTTCTATTACGTCTAAAAGTAGTGTACTTAATTGGAAAAACTTCGGAGGTTAAGATCTCCGGCTTGAACCAAGTTTCTCTAAAGTCTATAATGTGAGATGCAAAGCAAAAGAACTTTCAGAATTTAGTTGGGAAGTTCACTACGTAACCGTTTGTATTCTGATAAGTAAGTGTTAGTGAAGATATGAAGATGGACTAACGTTTATAGTGGAGAAGTCAACTCCGCCGAAACTCACGACCGTTATTAATAAACTTGTATTCAACCCAAGATTTAGAATAATTGAGACATAATTGTAAAAGAAGATTTCGGTGTTATTCCTGGGGTCAGGACCTAATAATTCGGTGGTACTATCCCATAACCTCTGTGAGCTAGCCGCGGCAATTGTTGCGAGTACAAAAAAGCAAAACAGTTCGTTACGCCTGGCACCCAACCTACAGCCGAATCAGAAATGGGACGCAAGTCCAAGGCAGCTACAGCCGAATCAGCAATGGACTGCAAGTCAAGGCAAGGACAAGTGGACAACCACTTATTATAATTAATCCTCCTCCCCTTCGCAGTGTTCTATCACGTCTAAAAGTGGTGTACTTAATTGGAAAAACTTCGGAGCTTATGATCTCCGGCTTGAACAAAGTTTCTCTAAAGTCTATAATGTGAGATGCAAAGCAAAAGAACTTTCAGAATATAGTTGGGAAGTTCACCACGTAACCCTTTGTATTCTGATAAGTAAGTGTTAGAGAAGACATGAAGATGGACTAACGTTTATAGTGGAGAAGTCAACTCCGGAGAAACTCACGACAATTATTTATAATCTTGTATTCAACCCAAGATTTAGAATAAATGAGACATAATTGTAAAAGAAGATTTCGGTTTTATTCCTGGGGTCAGGAAATCACGTCGACCTAATAATTCGGTGGTACTATCCCATAACCTCTGTGAGCTAGCCGCGGCAATCGTTGCAAGCACAAACAACCAAAACAGTTCGTTACGCCTAGCACCCAAACTACATCCGAATCAGAAATGAGATGCAAGTCCAAGGCAGCAACAGCCGAATCAGCAATGGACAGCAAGTCAAGGCAAGGGCAAGTGGGCAAACACTTATTATAATTAATCCTCCTCCCCTTAGCAGTGTTCCATAACGTCTAAAAGTGGTGTACTTAATTGGAAAAACTTCGGAGCTTAAGATCTCCGGCTTGAACGAATTTTCTCTAAAGTCTATAATGTGAGATGCAAAGGAAGAACTATCAGAATACAGTTTGGGAAGTTCCCTACGTAACCCTTTGTATTCTGATAAGTAAGTGTTAGTGAAGATATGAAGATGGATAAACGTTGATAGTAGAGAAGTCAACTCCGGAGAAACTCACGACCATTATTTAAAAACGTGTATTCAACCCAAGATTTAGAATAAATGAGACATAATTGTAAAAGAAGATTTCGGTGTTATTCCTGGGGTCAGGACCTAATAATTCGGTGGTACTATTCCATAACCTCTGTGAGCTAGCCGCGGCAATTGTTGCGAGTACAAACAAGCAAAACAGTTCGTTACGCCTGGCACCCAACCTACAGCCGAATCAGAAATGGGACGCAAGTCCAAGGCAGCTACAGCCGAATCAGCAATGGACAGCAAGTCAAGGCAAGGACAAGTGGGCAAACACTTATTATAATTAATCCTCCTCCCCTTAGCAGTGTTCCATAACGTCTAAAAGTGGTGTACTTAATTGGAAAAACTTCGGAGCTTATGATCTCCGGCTGGAACAAAGTTTCTCTAAAGTCTATAATGTGAGATGCAAAGCAAAAGAACTTTCAGAATATAGTTGGGAAGTTCACTACGTAACCCTTTGTATTCTGATAAGTAAGTGTTAGTGAAGATATGAAGATGGATAAACGTTGATAGTAGAGAAGTCAACTCCGGAGAAACTCACGACCATTATTTAAAAACGTGTATTCAACCCAAGATTTAGAATAAATGAGACATAATTGTAAAAGAAGATTTCGGTGTTATTCCTGGGGTCAGGACCTAATAATTCGGTGGTACTATCCCATAACCTCTGTGAGCTAGCCGCGGCAATTGTTTCGAGTACAAACAAGCAAAACAGTTCGTTACGCCTGGCACCCAACCTACAGCCGAATCAGAAATGGGACGCAAGTCCAAGGCAGCTACAGCCGAATCAGCAATGGACTGCAAGTCAGGGCAAGGACAAGTGGACAACCACTTATTATAATTAATCCTCCTCCCCTTCGCTGTGTTCTATCACGTCTAAAAGTGGTGTACTTAATTGGAAAAACTTCGGAGCTTATGATCTCCGGCTTGAACAAAGTTTCTCTAAAGTCTATAATGTGAGATGCAAAGCAAAAGAACTTTCAGAATATAGTTGGGAAGTTCACTACGTAACCCTTTGTATTCTGATAAGTAAGTGTTAGTGAAGACATGAAGATGGACTATCGTTTATAGTGGAGAAGTCAACTCCGGAGAAACTCACGACAATTATTTATAATCTTGTATTCAACCCAAGATTTAGAATGAATGAGACATAGTTGTAAAAGAAGATTTCGGTTTTATTCCTGGGGTCAGGAAATCACGTCGACCTAATAATTCGGTGGTACTATCCCATAACCTCTGTGAGCTAGCCGCGGCAATCGTTGCGAGCACAAACAACCAAAACAGTTCGTTACGCCTAGCACCCAAACTACATCCGAATCAGAAATGAGATGCAAGTCCAAGGCAGCAACAGCCGAATCAGCAATGGACAGCAAGTCAAGGCAAGGACAAGTGGGCAAACACTTATTATAATTAATCCTCCTCCCCTTAGCAGTGTTCCATAACGTCTAAAAGTGGTGTACTTAATTTGGAAAAACTTCGGAGCTTAAGATCTCCGGCTTGAACCAAGTTTCTCTAAAGTCTATAATGGGAGATGCAAAGGAAGAACTATCAGAATACAGTTTGGCAAGTTCACTACGTAACCCTTTAGTATTCATGAAGTAAAGACATGAAGATGGACAAACGTTGATAGTGGAGGAGTCATCTCCGGCGAAACTCACGACCGTTATTAATAAACTTTTATTCAACCCAAGATTTAGAATAATTGAGACATAATTGTAAAAGACGATTTCGGTGTTATTCCTGGGGTCAGGAAATCACGTCGATCTATTGATTCGGTGGTACGATACCATAACCTCTGTGAGCTAGCCGCGACTATTGTTCCAAGTACAAACAACCAAAACAGTTCGTTACACCTGGCGCCCAAACTACAGCCGAATCAGAAATGGGATGCAAGTCCAAGGCAGCAACAGCCGAATCAGCAATGGACAGCAAGTCAAGGCAAGGATAAGTGGACAACCTTTTATTATAATTAATCCTCCTCCCCTTAGCAGTGTTCCATAACGTCTAAAAGTGGTGTACTTAATTGGAAAACTTCGGAGCTTAAGATCTCCGGCTTGAACCAAGTTTCTCCAAAGTTTATAATGTGAGATGCAAAGCAAAAGAACTTTCAGAATACAGTTTGGGAAGTTCACTACGTAACCCTTTAGTATTCTGATAAGAAAGTGTTAGTGAAGACGTGAAGATGGACTAACGTTTATAGTGGAGAAGTCAACTCCGGAGAAACTCACGACAATTATTTATAAACTTGTATTCAACCCAAGATTTAGAACAATTGAGACATAATGTAAAAGAAGATTTCGGTGTTATTCCTGGGGTCAGGAAATCGCGTCGATCTATTGATTCGGTGGTACGATCCCATAACCTCTGTGAGCTAGCCGCGGCAATTGTTGCGAGCATAAACAACCAAAACAGTTCGTTACGCCTAGCACCCAAACTACATCCGAATCAGAAATGAGATGCAAGTCCAAGGCAGCAACAGCCGAATCAGCAATGGACAGCAAGTCAAGGCAAGGACAAGTGGGCAAACACTTATTATAATTAATCCTCCTCCTGTGAGCTAGCCGCGGCAATTGTTGCGAGTACAAACAAGCAAAACAGTTCGTTACGCCTTGCACCCAAACTACATCCGAATCAGAAATGAGATGCAAGTCCAAGGCAGCAACAGCCGAATCAGCAATGGACAGCAAGTCAAGGCAAGGACAAGTGGGCAAACACTTATTATAATTAATCCTCCTCCCCTTAGCAGTGTTCCATAACGTCTAAAAGTGGTGTACTTAATTGGAAAAACTTCGGAGCTTAAGATCTCCGGCTTGAACGAATTTTCTCTAAAGTCTATAATGTGAGATGCAAAGGAAGAACTATCAGAATACAGTTTGGGAAGTTCCCTACGTAACCCTTTGTATTCTGATAAGTAAGTGTTAGTGAAGATATAAAGATGAATAAACGTTGATAGTGGAGAAGTCAACTCCGGAGAAACTCACGACCATTATTTAAAAACGTGTATTCAACCCAAGATTTAGAATAAATGAGACATAATTGTAAAAGAAGATTTCGGTGTTATTCCTGGGGTCAGGACCTAATAATTCGGTGGTACTATTCCATAACCTCTGTGAGCTAGCCGCGGCAATTGTTGCGAGTACAAACAAGCAAAACAGTTCGTTACGCCTGGCACCCAACCTACAGCCGAATCAGAAATGGGACGCAAGTCCAAGGCAGCTACAGCCGAATCAGCAATGGACAGCAAGTCAAGGCAAGGACAAGTGGGCAAACACTTATTATAATTAATCCTCCTCCCCTTAGCAGTGTTCCATAACGTCTAAAAGTGGTGTACTTAATTGGAAAAACTTCGGAGCTTATGATCTCCGGCTGGAACAAAGTTTCTCTAAAGTCTATAATGTGAGATGCAAAGCAAAAGAACTTTCAGAATATAGTTGGGAAGTTCACTACGTAACCCTTTGTATTCTGATAAGTAAGTGTTAGTGAAGATATGAAGATGGATAAACGTTGATAGTAGAGAAGTCAACTCCGGAGAAACTCACGACCATTATTTAAAAACGTGTATTCAACCCAAGATTTAGAATAAATGAGACATAATTGTAAAAGAAGATTTCGGTGTTATTCCTGGGGTCAGGACCTAATAATTCGGTGGTACTATTCCATAACCTCTGTGAGCTAGCCGCGGCAATTGTTGCGAGTACAAACAAGCAAAACAGTTCGTTACGCCTGGCACCCAACCTACAGCCGAATCAGAAATGGGACGCAAGTCCAAGGCAGCTACAGCCGAATCAGCAATGGACTGCAAGTCAAGGCAAGGACAAGTGGACAACCACTTATTATAATTAATCCTCCTCCCCTTCGCAGTGTTCTATCACGTCTAAAAGTGGTGTACTTAATTGGAAAAACTTCGGAGCTTATGATCTCCGGCTTGAACAAAGTTTCTCTAAAGTCTATAATGTGAGATGCAAAGCAAAAGAACATTCAGAATATAGTTGGGAAGTTCACTACGTAACCCTTTGTATTCTGATAAGTAAGTGTTAGTGAAGACATGAAGATGGACTATCGTTTATAGTGGAGAAGTCAACTCCGGAGAAACTCACGACGATTATTTATAATCTTGTATTCAACCCAAGATTTAGAATGAATGAGACATAGTTGTAAAAGAAGATTTCGGTTTTATTCCTGGGGTCAGGAAATCACGTCGACCTAATAATTCGGTGGTACTATCCCATAACCTCTGTGAGCTAGCCGCGGCAATCGTTGCGAGCACAAACAACCAAAACAGTTCGTTACGCCTAGCACCCAAACTACATCCGAATCAGAAATGAGATGCAAGTCCAAGGCAGCAACAGCCGAATCAGCAATGGACAGCAAGTCAAGGCAAGGACAAGTGGGCAAACACTTATTATAATTAATCCTCCTCCCCTTAGCAGTGTTCCATAACGTCTAAAAGTGGTGTACTTAATTTGGAAAAACTTCGGAGCTTAAGATCTCCGGCTTGAACCAAGTTTCTCTAAAGTCTATAATGGGAGATGCAAAGGAAGAACTATCAGAATACAGTTTGGCAAGTTCACTACGTAACCCTTTAGTATTCATGAAGTAAAGACATGAAGATGGACAAACGTTGATAGTGGAGGAGTCATCTCCGGCGAAACTCATGACCGTTATTAATAAACTTTTATTCAACCCAAGATTTAGAATAATTGAGACATAATTGTAAAAGACGATTTCGGTGTTATTCCTGGGGTCAGGAAATCACGTCGATCTATTGATTCGGTGGTACGATACCATAACCTCTGTGAGCTAGCCGCGACTATTGTTCCAAGTACAAACAACCAAAACAGTTCGTTACACCTGGCGCCCAAACTACAGCCGAATCAGAAATGGGATGCAAGTCCAAGGCAGCAACAGCCGAATCAGCAATGGACAGCAAGTCAAGGCAAGGATAAGTGGACAACCTTTTATTATAATTAATCCTCCTCCCCTTAGCAGTGTTCCATAACGTCTAAAAGTGGTGTACTTAATTGGAAAACTTCGGAGCTTAAGATCTCCGGCTTGAACCAAGTTTCTCCAAAGTTTATAATGTGAGATGCAAAGCAAAAGAACTTTCAGAATACAGTTTGGGAAGTTCACTACGTAACCCTTTAGTATTCTGATAAGAAAGTGTTAGTGAAGACGTGAAGATGGACTAACGTTTATAGTGGAGAAGTCAACTCCGGAGAAACTCACGACAATTATTTATAAACTTGTATTCAACCCAAGATTTAGAACAATTGAGACATAATTGTAAAAGAAGATTTCGGTGTTATTCCTGGGGTCAGGAAATCGCGTCGATCTATTGATTCGGTGGTACGATCCCATAACCTCTGTGAGCTAGCCGCGGCAATTGTTGCGAGCATAAACAACCAAAACAGTTCGTTACGCCTAGCACCCAAACTACATCCGAATCAGAAATGAGATGCAAGTCCAAGGCAGCAACAGCCGAATCAGCAATGGACAGCAAGTCAAGGCAAGGACAAGTGGGCAAACACTTATTATAATTAATCCTCCTCCCCTTAGCAGTGTTCCATAACGTCTAAAAGTGGTGTACTTAATTGGAAAAACTTCGGAGCTTAAGATCTCCGGCTTGAACCAAGTTTCTCTAAAGTCTATAATGTGAGATGCAAAGGAAGAACTATCAGAATACAGTTTGGGAAGTTCACTACGTAACCCTTTAGTATTCATGAAGTAAAGACATGAAGATGGACAAACGTTGATAGTGGAGGAGTCATCTCCGGCGAAACTCACGACCGTTATTAATAAACTTTTATTCAACCCAAGATTTAGAATAATTGAGACATAATTGTAAAAGACGATTTCGGTGTTATTCCTGGGGTCAGGAAATCGCGTCGATCTATTGATTCGGTGGTACGATACCATAACCACTGTGAGCTAGCCGCGACTATTGTTCCAAGTACAAACAACCAAAACAGTTCGTTACACCTGGCGCCCAAACTACAGCCGAATCAGAAATGGGATGCAAGTCCAAGGCAGCAACAGCCGAATCAGCAATGGACAGCAAGTCAAGGCAAGGACAAGTGGACAACCACTTATTATAATTAATCCTCCTCCCCTTCGCAGTGTACTTAATTGGAAAAACTTCGGAGCTTAAGATCTCCGGCTTGAACCAAGTTTCTCTAAAGTCTATAATGTGAGATGCAAAGCAAAAGAACTTTCAGAATAAAGTTGGGAAGTTCACTACGTAACCGTTTAGTATTCTGATAAGTAAGTGTTAGTGAAGACGTGAAGATGGACTAACGTTTATAGTGGAGAAGTCAACTCCGCCGAAACTCACGACCGTTATTAATAAACTCGTATTCAACCCAAGATTTAGAATAATTGAGACATAATTGTAAAAGACGATTTCGGTGTTATTCCTGGGGTCAGGAAATCGCGTCGATCTATTGATTCGGTGGTACGATCCCATAACCTCTGTGAGCTAGCTTCGGCAATTTTGCGAGTACGAACAAGCAAAACAGTTCGTTACACCTGGCGCCCAAACTACAGCCGAATCAGAAATGGGATGCAAGTCCAAGGCAGCAACAGCCGAATCAGCAATGGACAGCAAGTCAAGGCAAGGACAAGTGGACAACCACTTATTATAATTAATCCTCCTCCCCTTCGCAGTGTTCTATCACGTCTAAAAGTGGTGTACTTAATTGGAAAAACTTCGGAGCTTATGATCTCCGGCTGGAACAAAGTTTCTCTAAAGTCTATAATGTGAGATGCAAAGCAAAAGAACTTTCAGAATATAGTTGGGAAGTTCACTACGTAACCCTTTGTATTCTGATAAGTAAGTGTTAGTGAAGATATGAAGATGGATAAACGTTGATAGTGGAGAAGTCAACTCCGGAGAAACTCACGACCATTATTTAAAAACGTGTATTCAACCCAAGATTTAGAATAAATGAGACATAATTGTAAAAGAAGATTTCGGTTTTATTCCTGGGGTCAGGAAATCACGTCGACCTAATAATTCGGTGGTACTATCCCATAACCTCTGTGAGCTAGCCGCGGCAATCGTTGCGAGCATAAACAACCAAAACAGTTCGTTACGCCTAGCACCCGAACTACATCCGAATCAGAAATGAGATGCAAGTCCAAGGCAGCAACAGCCGAATCAGCAATGGACAGCAAGTCAAGGCAAGGACAAGTGGGCAAACACTTATTATAATTAATCCTCCTTCCCTTAGCAGTGTTCCATAACGTCTAAAAGTGGTGTACTTAATTGGAAAAACTTCGGAGCTTATGATCTCCGGCTGGAACAAAGTTTCTCTAAAGTCTATAATGTGAGATGCAAAGCAAAAGAACTTTCAGAATATAGTTGGGAAGTTCACTACGTAACCCTTTGTATTCTGATAAGTAAGTGTTAGTGAAGATATGAAGATGGATAAACGTTGATAGTAGAGAAGTCAACTCCGGAGAAACTCACGACCATTATTTAAAAACGTGTATTCAACCCAAGATTTAGAATAATTGAGACATAATTGTAAAAGAAGATTTCGGTGTTATTCCTGGGGTCAGGACCTAATAATTCGGTGGTACTATCCCATAACCTCTGTGAGCTAGCCGCGGCAATTGTTGCGAGTACAAACAAGCAAAACAGTTCGTTAGGCCTGGCACCCAACCTACAGCCGAATCAGAAATGGGACGCAAGTCCAAGGCAGCTACAGCCGAATCAGCAATGGACTGCAAGTCAAGGCAAGGACAAGTGGACAACCACTTATTATAATTAATCCTCCTCCCCTTCGCAGTGTTCTATCACGTCTAAAAGTGGTGTACTTAATTGGAAAAACTTCGGAGCTTATGATCTCCGGCTGGAACAAAGTTTCTCTAAAGTCTATAATGTGAGATGCAAAGCAAAAGAACTTTCAGAATATAGTTGGGAAGTTCACTACGTAACCCTTTGTATTCTGATAAGTAAGTGTTAGTGAAGACATGAAGATGGACTAACGTTTATAGTGGAGAAGTCAACTCCGGAGAAACTCACGACAATTATTTATAATCTTGTATTCAACCCAAGATTTAGAATAAATGAGACATAATTGTAAAAGAAGATTTCGGTTTTATTCCTGGGGTCAGGAAATCACGTCGACCTAATAATTCGGTGGTACTATCCCATAACCTCTGTGAGCTAGCCGCGGCAATCGTTGCGACCATAAACAACCAAAACAGTTCGTTACGCCTAGCACCCAAACTACATCCGAATCAGAAATGAGATGCAAGTCCAAGGCAGCAACAGCCGAATCAGCAATGGACAGCAAGTCAAGGCAAGGACAAGTGGGCAAACACTTATTATAATTAATCCTCCTCCCCTTAGCAGTGTTCCATAACGTCTAAAAGTGGTGTACTTAATTGGAAAAACTTCGGAGCTTAAGATCTCCGGCTTGAACCAAGTTTCTCTAAAGTCTATAATGTGAGATGCAAAGAAAGAACTATCAGAATACAGTTTGGGAAGTTCACTACGTAACCCTTTAGTATTCATGAAGTAAAGACATGAAGATGGACAAACGTTGATAGTGGAGGAGTCATCTCCGGCGAAACTCACGACCGTTATTAATAAACTTTTATTCAACCCAAGATTTAGAATAATTGAGACATAATTGTAAAAGACGATTTCGGTGTTATTCCTGGGGTCAGGAAATCACGTCGATCTATTGATTCGGTGGTACGATACCATAACCTCTGTGAGCTAGCCGCGACTATTGTTCCAAGTACAAACAACCAAAACAGTTCGTTACACCTGGCGCCCAAACTACAGCCGAATCAGAAATGGGATGCAAGTCCAAGGCAGCAACAGCCGAATCAGCAATGGACAGCAAGTGAAGGCAAGGACAAGTGGACAACCAGTTATTATAATTAATCCTCCTCCCCTTCGCAGTGTTCTATCACGTCTAAAAGTGGTGTACTTAATTGGAAAAACTTCGGAGCTTAAGATCTCCGGCTTGAACCAAGTTTCTCTAAAGTCTATAATGTGAGATGCAAAGCAAAAGAACTTTCAGAATAAAGTTGGGAAGTTCACTACGTAACCGTTTAGTATTCTGATAAGTAAGTGTTAGTGAAGACGTGAAGATGGACTAACGTTTATAGTGGAGAAGTCAACTCCGCCGAAACTCACGACCGTTATTAATAAACTTTTATTCAACCCAAGATTTAGAATAATTGAGACATAATTGTAAAAGACGATTTCGGTGTTATTCCTGGGGTCAGGAAATCGCGTCGATCTATTGATTCGGTGGTACGATCCCATAACCTCTGTGAGCTAGCTTCGGCAATTTTGCGAGTACGAACAAGCAAAACAGTTCGTTACACCTGGCGCCCAAACTACAGCCGAATCAGAAATGGGATGCAAGTCCAAGGCAGCAACAGCCGAATCAGCAATGGACAGCAAGTCAAGGCAAGGACAAGTAGACAACCAGTTATTATAATTAATCCTCCTCCCCTTCGCAGTGTTCTATCACGTCTAAAAGTGGTGTACTTAATTGGAAAAACTTCGGAGCTTATGATCTCCGGCTGGAACAAAGTTTCTCTAAAGTCTATAATGTGAGATGCAAAGCAAAAGAACTTTCAGAATATAGTTGGGAAGTTCACTACGTAACCCTTTGTATTCTGATAAGAAAGTGTTAGTGAAGACGTGAAGATGGACTAACGTTTATAGTTGAGAAGTAAACTCCGGAGAAACTCACGACAATTATTTATAAGTTTGTATTCAACCCAAGATTTAGAACAATTGAGACATAATTGTAAAAGAAGATTTCGGTGTTATTCCTGGGGTCAGGAAATCGCGTCGATCTATTGATTCGGTGGTACGATCCCATAACCTCTGTGAGCTAGCCGCGGTAATTGTTGCGAGCATAAACAACCAAAACAGTTCGTTACGCCTAGCACCCAAACTACATCCGAATCAGAAATGAGATGCAAGTCCAAGGCAGCAACAGCCGAATCAGCAATGGACAGCAAGTCAAGGCAAGGACAAGTGGGCAAACACTTATTATAATTAATCCTCCTCCCCTTAGCAGTGTTCCATAACGTCTAAAAGTGGTGTACTTAATTGGAAAAACTTCGGAGCTTAAGATCTCCGGCTTGAACCAAGTTTCTCTAAAGTCTATAATGTGAGATGCAAAGGAAGAACTATCAGAATACAGTTTGGGAAGTTCACTACGTAACCCTTTAGTATTCATGAAGTAAAGACATGAAGATGGACAAACGTTGATAGTGGAGGAGTCATCTCCGGCGAAACTCACGACCGTTATTAATAAACTTTTATTCAACCCAAGATTTAGAATAATTGAGACATAATTGTAAAAGACGATTTCGGTGTTATTCCTGGGGTCAGGAAATCGCGTCGATCTATTGATTCGGTGGTACGATACCATAACCTCTGTGAGCTAGCCGCGACTATTGTTCCAAGTACAAACAACCAAAACAGTTCGTTACACCTGGCGCCCAAACTACAGCCGAATCAGAAATGGGATGCAAGTCCAAGGCAGCAACAGCCGAATCAGCAATGGACAGCAAGTCAAGGCAAGGACAAGTGGACAACCACTTATTATAATTAATCCTCCTCCCCTTCGCAGTGTTCTATCACGTCTAAAAGTGGTGTACTTAATTGGAAAAACTTCGGAGCTTATGATCTCCGGCTGGAACAAAGTTTCTCTAAAGTCTATAATGTGAGATGCAAAGCAAAAGAACTTTCAGAATATAGTTGGGAAGTTCACTACGTAACCCTTTGTATTCTGATAAGTAAGTGTTAGTGAAGATATGAAGATGGATAAACGTTGATAGTGGAGAAGTCAACTCCGGAGAAACTCACGACCATTATTTAAAAACGTGTATTCAACCCAAGATTTAGAATAAATGAGACATAATTGTAAAAGAAGATTTCGGTTTTATTCCTGGGGTCAGGAAATCACGTCGACCTAATAATTCGGTGGTACTATCCCATAACCTCTGTGAGCTAGCCGCGGCAATCGTTGCGAGCATAAACAACCAAAACAGTTCGTTACGCCTAGCACCCGAACTACATCCGAATCAGAAATGAGATGCAAGTCCAAGGCAGCAACAGCCGAATCAGCAATGGACAGCAAGTCAAGGCAAGGACAAGTGGGCAAACACTTATTATAATTAATCCTCCTTCCCTTAGCAGTGTTCCATAACGTCTAAAACAGGTGTACTTAATTGGAAAAACTTCGGAGCTTATGATCTCCGGCTGGAACAAAGTTTCTCTAAAGTCTATAATGTGAGATGCAAAGCAAAAGAACTTTCAGAATATAGTTGGGAAGTTCACTACGTAACCCTTTGTATTCTGATAAGTAAGTGTTAGTGAAGATATGAAGATGGATAAACGTTGATAGTAGAGAAGTCAACTCCGGAGAAACTCACGACCATTATTTAAAAACGTGTATTCAACCCAAGATTTAGAATAATTGAGACATAATTGTAAAAGAAGATTTCGGTGTTATTCCTGGGGTCAGGACCTAATAATTCGGTGGTACTATCCCATAACCTCTGTGAGCTAGCCGCGGCAATTGTTGCGACTACAAACAAGCAAAACAGTTCGTTACGCCTGGCACCCAACCTACAGCCGAATCAGAAATGGGACGCAAGTCCAAGGCAGCTACAGCCGAATCAGCAATGGACTGCAAGTCAAGGCAAGGACAAGTGGACAACCACTTATTATAATTAATCCTCCTCCCCTTCGCAGTGTTCTATCACGTCTAAAAGTGGTGTACTTAATTGGAAAAACTTCGGAGCTTATGATCTCCGGCTGGAACAAAGTTTCTCTAAAGTCTATAATGTGAGATGCAAAGCAAAAGAACTTTCAGAATATAGTTGGGAAGTTCACTACGTAACCCTTTGTATTCTGATAAGTAAGTGTTAGTGAAGACATGAAGATGGACTAACGTTTATAGTGGAGAAGTCAACTCCGGAGAAACTCACGACAATTATTTATAATCTTGTATTCAACCCAAGATTTAGAATAAATGAGACATAATTGTAAAAGAAGATTTCGGTTTTATTCCTGGGGTCAGGAAATCACGTCGACCTAATAATTCGGTGGTACTATCCCATAACCTCTGTGAGCTAGCCGCGGCAATCGTTGCGACCATAAACAATCAAAACAGTTCGTTACGCCTAGCACCCAAACTACATCCGAATCAGAAATGAGATGCAAGTCCAAGGCAGCAACAGCCGAATCAGCAATGGACAGCAAGTCAAGGCAAGGACAAGTGGGCAAACACTTATTATAATTAATCCTCCTCCCCTTAGCAGTGTTCCATAACGTCTAAAAGTGGTGTACTTAATTGGAAAAACTTCGGAGCTTAAGATCTCCGGCTTGAACCAAGTTTCTCTAAAGTCTATAATGTGAGATGCAAAGGAAGAACTATCAGAATACAGTTTGGGAAGTTCACTACGTAACCCTTTAGTATTCATGAAGTAAAGACATGAAGATGGACAAACGTTGATAGTGGAGGAGTCATCTCCGGCGAAACTCACGACCGTTATTAATAAACTTTTATTCAACCCAAGATTTAGAATAATTGAGACATAATTGTAAAAGACGATTTCGGTGTTATTCCTGGGGTCAGGAAATCACGTCGATCTATTGATTCGGTGGTACGATACCATAACCTCTGTGAGCTAGCCGCGACTATTGTTCCAAGTACAAACAACCAAAACAGTTCGTTACACCTGGCGCCCAAACTACAGCCGAATCAGAAATGGGATGCAAGTCCAAGGCAGCAACAGCCGAATCAGCAATGGACAGCAAGTGAAGGCAAGGACAAGTGGACAACCAGTTATTATAATTAATCCTCCTCCCCTTCGCAGTGTTCTATCACGTCTAAAAGTGGTGTACTTAATTGGAAAAACTTCGGAGCTTAAGATCTCCGGCTTGAACCAAGTTTCTCTAAAGTCTATAATGTGAGATGCAAAGCAAAAGAACTTTCAGAATAAAGTTGGGAAGTTCACTACGTAACGTAAGTGTTAGTGAAGACGTGAAGATGGACTAACGTTTATAGTGGAGAAGTCAACTCCGCCGAAACTCACGACCGTTATTAATAAACTTGTATTCAACCCAAGATTTAGAATAATTGAGACATAATTGTAAAAGACGATTTCGGTTTTATTCCTGGGGTCAGGAAATCGCGTCGATCTATTGATTCGGTGGTACGATACCATAACCTCTGTGAGCTAGCCGCGACTATTGTTCCAAGTACAAACAACCAAAACAGTTCGTTACACCTGGCGCCCAAACTACAGCCGAATCAGAAATGGGATGCAAGTCCAAGGCAGCAACAGCCGAATCAGCAATGGACAGCAAGTCAAGGCAAGGACAAGTGGACAACCACTTATTATAATTAATCCTCCTCCCCTTCGCAGTGTACTTAATTGGAAAAACTTCGGAGCTTAAGATCTCCGGCTTGAACCAAGTTTCTCTAAAGTCTATAATGTGAGATGCAAAGCAAAAGAACTTTCAGAATAAAGTTGGGAAGTTCACTACGTAACCGTTTAGTATTCTGATAAGTAAGTGTTAGTGAAGACGTGAAGATGGACTAACGTTTATAGTGGAGAAGTCAACTCCGCCGAAACTCACGACCGTTATTAATAAACTCGTATTCAACCCAAGATTTAGAATAAATGAGACATAATTGTAAAAGACGATTTCGGTGTTATTCCTGATCCCGGTACGATTCCGGTACGATCCCATAACCTCTGTGAGCTA
Organism: Drosophila atripex; assembly: GCA_035045925.1. NCBI lineage: Eukaryota > Metazoa > Arthropoda > Insecta > Diptera > Drosophilidae > Drosophila > Drosophila atripex. The sequence goes on from JAWNOP010000052.1 coordinate 22,029,147, forward strand.
GCTTCGGCAATTTTGCGAGTACAAACAAGCAAAACAGTTCGTTACACCTGGCGCCCAAACTACAGCCGAATCAGAAATGGGATGCAAGTCCAAGGCAGCAACAGCCGAATCAGCAATGGACAGCAAGTCAAGGCAAGGAGAAGTGGACAACCACTTATTATAATTAATCCTCCTCCCCTTCGCAGTGTTCTATCACGTCTAAAAGTGGTGTACTTAATTGGAAAAACTTCGGAGCTTATGATCTACGGCTGGAACAAAGTTTCTCTAAAGTCTATAATGTGAGATGCAAAGCAAAAGAACTTTCAGAATATAGTTGGGAAGTTCACTACGTAACCCTTTGTATTCTGATAAGTAAGTGTTAGTGAAGATATGAAGATGGATAAACGTTGATAGTGGAGAAGTCAACTCCGGAGAAACTCACGACCATTATTTAAAAACGTGTATTCAACCCAAGATTTAGAATAAATGAGACATAATTGTAAAAGAAGATTTCGGTGTTATTCCTGGGGTCAGGAAATCACGTCGATCTATTGATTCGGTGGTACGATACCATTACCTCTGTGAGCTAGCCGCGACTATTGTTCCAAGTACAAACAACCAAAACAGTTCGTTACACCTGGCGCCCAAACTACAGCCGAATCAGAAATGGGATGCAAGTCCAAGGCAGCAACAGCCGAATCAGCAATGGACAGCAAGTGAAGGCAAGGACAAGTGGACAACCAGTTATTATAATTAATCCTCCTCCCCTTCGCAGTGTTCTATCACGTCTAAAAGTGGTGTACTTAATTGGAAAAACTTCGGAGCTTAAGATCTCCGGCTTGAACCAAGTTTCTCTAAAGTCTATAATGTGAGATGCAAAGCAAAAGAACTTTCAGAATAAAGTTGGGAAGTTCACTACGTAACCGTTTAGTATTCTGATAAGTAAGTGTTAGTGAAGACGTGAAGATGGACTAACGTTTATAGTGGAGAAGTCAACTCCGCCGAAACTCACGACCGTTATTAATAAACTCGTATTCAACCCAAGATTTAGAATAATTGAGACATAATTGTAAAAGACGATTTCGGTGTTATTCCTGGGGTCAGGAAATCGCGTCGATCTATTGATTCGGTGGTACGATCCCATAACCTCTGTGAGCTAGCTTCGGCAATTTTGCGAGTACGAACAAGCAAAACAGTTCGTTACACCTGGCGCCCAAACTACAGCCGAATCAGAAATGGGATGCAAGTCCAAGGCAGCAACAGCCGAATCAGCAATGGACAGCAAGTCAAGGCAAGGACAAGTAGACAACCAGTTATTATAATTAATCCTCCTCCCCTTCGCAGTGTTCTATCACGTCTAAAAGTGGTGTACTTAATTGGAAAAACTTCGGAGCTTATGATCTCCGGCTGGAACAAAGTTTCTCTAAAGTCTATAATGTGAGATGCAAAGCAAAAGAACTTTCAGAATATAGTTGGGAAGTTCACTACGTAACCCTTTGTATTCTGATAAGTAAGTGTTAGTGAAGATATGAAGATGAATAACCGTTGATAGTGGAGAAGTCAACTCCGGAGAAACTCACGACCATTATTTAAAAACGTGTATTCAACCCAAGATTTAGAATAATTGAGACATAATTGTAAAAGAAGATTTCGGTGTTATTCCTGGGGTCAGGAAATCACGTCGACCTAATAATTCGGTGGTAATATCCCATAACCTCTGTGAGCTAGCCGCGGCAATTGTTGCGAGCACAAACAACCAAAACAGTTCGTTACACCTGGCGCCCAAACTACAGCCGTATCAGAAATGGGATGCAAGTCCAAGGCAGCAACAGCCGAATCAGCAATGGACAGTAAGTCAAGGCAAGGACAAGTGGGCAACACTTATTATAATTAATCCTCCTCCCCTTAGCAGTGTTCCAGAACGTCTAAAAGTGGTGTATTCAACCCAACTTGTATTCAACCCAAGATTTAAAATAATAGAGACATAATTGTAAAAGACGATTTCGGTGTTATTCCTGGGGTCAGGAAATCGCGCCGATCTATTAATTCGGTGGTCCTATCCCATAACCTCTGTGAGCTAGCCGCGGCAATTGTTGCGAGTACAAACAACCAAAATAGTTCGATACACCTGGCGCCCAAACTACAGCCGAAACAGAAATGGGATACAAGTCCAAGGCAGCAACAGCCGAATCAGCAATGGACAGCAAGTCAAGGCAAGGACAAGTGGGCAAACACTTATTATAATTAATCCTCCTCCCCTTAGCAGTGTTCCATAACGTCTAAAAGTGGTGTACTTAATTGGAAAACTTCGGAGCTTAAGATCTCCGGCTTGAACGAATTTTCTCTAAAAACTATAATGTGAGATGCAAAGGAAGAACTATCAGAATACAGTTTGGGAAGTTCACTACGTAACCCTTTGTATTCTGATAAGTAAGTGTTAGTGAAGATATGAAGATGAATAACCGTTGATAGTGGAGAAGTCAACTCCGGAGAAACTCACGACCATTATTTAAAAACGTGTATTCAACCCAAGATTTAGAATAAATGAGACATAATTGTAAAAGAAGATTTCGGTGTTATTCCTGGGGTCAGGACCTAATAATTCGGTGGTACTATCCCATAACCTCTGTGAGCTAGCCGCGGCAATCGTTGCGAGCATAAACAACCAAAACAGTTCGTTACGCCTAGCACCCAAACTACATCAGAATCAGAAATGAGATGCAAGTCCAAGGCAGCAACAGCCGAATCAGCAATGGACAGCAAGTCAAGGCAAGGACAAGTGGGCAAACACTTATTATAATTAATCCTCCTCCCCTTAGCAGTGTTCCATAACGTCTAAAAGTGGTGTACTTAATTGGAAAAACTTCGGAGCTTAAGATCTCCGGCTTGAACCAAGTTTCTCTAAAGTCTATAATGTGAGATGCAAAGGAAGAACTATCAGAATACAGTTTGGGAAGTTCACTACGTAACCCTTTAGTATTCATGAAGTAAAGACATGAAGATGGACAAACGTTGATAGTGGAGGGGTCATCTCCGGCGAAACTCACGACCGTTATTAATAAACTTTTATTCAACTCAAGATTTAGAATAATTGAGACATAATTGTAAAAGACGATTTCGGTGTTATTCCTGGGGTCAGGAAATCACGTCGATCTATTGATTCGGTGGTACGATACCATAACCTCTGTGAGCTAGCTGCGACTATTGTTCCAAGTACAAACAACCAAAACAGTTCGTTACACCTGGCGCCCAAACTACAGCCGAATCAGAAATGGGATGCAAGTCCAAGGCAGCAACAGCCGAATCAGCAATGGACAGCAAGTGAAGGCAAGGACAAGTGGGCAAACACTTATTATAATTAATCCTCCTCCCCTTCGCAGTGTTCTATCACGTCTAAAAGTGGTGTACTTAATTGGAAAAACTTCGGAGCTTAAGATCTCCGGCTTGAACCAAGTTTCTCTAAAGTCTATAATGTGAGATGCAAAGCAAAAGATCTTTCAGAATAAAGTTGGGAAGTTCACTACGTAACCGTTTAGTATTCTGATAAGTAAGTGTTAGTATAGACATGAAGATGGACAAACGTTTATAGTGGAGAAGTCAACTCCGCCGAAACTCACGACCGTTATTAATAAACTCGTATTCAACCCAAGATTTAGAATAATTGAGACATAATTGTAAAAGACGATTTCGGTGTTATTCCTGGGGTCAGGAAATCGCGTCGATCTATTGATTCGGTGGTACGATCCCATAACCTCTGTGAGCTAGCTTCGGCAATTTTGCGAGTACGAACAAGCAAAACAGTTCGTTACACCTGGCGCCCAAACTACAGCCGAATCAGAAATGGGATGCAAGTCCAAGGCAGCAACAGCCGAATCAGCAATGGACAGCAAGTCAAGGCAAGGACAAGTAGACAACCAGTTATTATAATTAATCCTCCTCCCCTTCGCAGTGTTCTATCACGTCTAAAAGTGGTGTACTTAATTGGAAAAACTTCGGAGCTTATGATCTCCGGCTGGAACAAAGTTTCTCTAAAGTCTATAATGTGAGATGCAAAGCAAAAGAACTTTCAGAATATAGTTGGGAAGTTCACTACGTAACCCTTTGTATTCTGATAAGTAAGTGTTAGTGAAGATATGAAGATGGATAAACGTTGATAGTGGAGAAGTCAACTCCGGAGAAACTCACGACCATTATTTAAAAACGTGTATTCAACCCAAGATTTAGAATAAATGAGACATAATTGTAAAAGAAGATTTCGGTGTTATTCCTGGGGTGAGGAAATCACGTCGATCTATTGATTCGGTGGTACGATCCCATAACCTCTGTGAGCTAGCCGCGGCAATTGTTGCGAGTACAAACAACCAAAATAGTTCGATACACCTGGCGCCCAAACTACAGCCGAAACAGAAATGGGATACAAGTCCAAGGCAGCAACAGCCGAATCAGCAATGGACAGCAAGTCAAGGCAAGGACAAGTGGGCAAACACTTATTATAATTAATCCTCCTCCCCTTAGCAGTGTTCCATAACGTCTAAAAGTGGTGTACTTAATTGGAAAACTTCGGAGCTTAAGATCTCCGGCTTGAACGAATTTTCTCTAAAAACTATAATGTGAGATGCAAAGGAAGAACTATCAGAATACAGTTTGGGAAGTTCACTACGTAACCCTTTGTATTCTGATAAGTAAGTGTTAGTGAAGATATGAAGATGAATAACCGTTGATAGTGGAGAAGTCAACTCCGGAGAAACTCACGACCATTATTTAAAAACGTGTATTCAACCCAAGATTTAGAATAAATGAGACATAATTGTAAAAGAAGATTTCGGTGTTATTCCTGGGGTCAGGACCTAATAATTCGGTGGTACTATCCCATAACCTCTGTGAGCTAGCCGCGGCAATCGTTGCGAGCATAAACAACCAAAACAGTTCGTTACGCCTAGCACCCAAACTACATCAGAATCAGAAATGAGATGCAAGTCCAAGGCAGCAACAGCCGAATCAGCAATGGACAGCAAGTCAAGGCAAGGACAAGTGGGCAAACACTTATTATAATTAATCCTCCTCCCCTTAGCAGTGTTCCATAACGTCTAAAAGTGGTGTACTTAATTGGAAAAACTTCGGAGCTTAAGATCTCCGGCTTGAACCAAGTTTCTCTAAAGTCTATAATGTGAGATGCAAAGGAAGAACTATCAGAATACAGTTTGGGAAGTTCACTACGTAACCCTTTAGTATTCATGAAGTAAAGACATGAAGATGGACAAACGTTGATAGTGGAGGGGTCATCTCCGGCGAAACTCACGACCGTTATTAATAAACTTTTATTCAACTCAAGATTTAGAATAATTGAGACATAATTGTAAAAGACGATTTCGGTGTTATTCCTGGGGTCAGGAAATCACGTCGATCTATTGATTCGGTGGTACGATACCATAACCTCTGTGAGCTAGCTGCGACTATTGTTCCAAGTACAAACAACCAAAACAGTTCGTTACACCTGGCGCCCAAACTACAGCCGAATCAGAAATGGGATGCAAGTCCAAGGCAGCAACAGCCGAATCAGCAATGGACAGCAAGTGAAGGCAAGGACAAGTGGACAACCAGTTATTATAATTAATCCTCCTCCCCTTCGCAGTGTTCTATCACGTCTAAAAGTGGTGTACTTAATTGGAAAAACTTCGGAGCTTAAGATCTCCGGCTTGAACCAAGTTTCTCTAAAGTCTATAATGTGAGATGCAAAGCAAAAGATCTTTCAGAATAAAGTTGGGAAGTTCACTACGTAACCGTTTAGTATTCTGATAAGTAAGTGTTAGTATAGACATGAAGATGGACAAACGTTGATAGTGTAAGAGACATCTCCGGCGAAACTCACGACCGTTATTAATAAACTTGTATTCAACCCAAGATTTAGAATAATTGAGACATAATTGTAAAAGACGATTTCGGTATTATTCCTGGGGTCAGGAAATCGCGGTAATCTATTGATTCGGTGGTACGATCCCATAACCTCTGTGAGCTAGCCGCGGCAATTGTTGCGAGTACAAACAAGCAAAACAGTTCGTTACACCTGGCGCCCAAACTACAGCCGAATCAGAAATGGGATGCAAGTCCAAGGCAGCAACAGCCGAATCAGCAATGGACAGCAAGTCAAGGCAAGGCCAAGTGGACAACCACTTATTATAATTAATCCTCCTCCCCTTCGCAGTGTTCTATCACGTCTAAAAGTGGTGTACTTAATTGGAAAAACTTCGGAGCTTATGATCTCCGGCTTGCACCAAGTTTCTCTAAAGTCTATAATGTGAGATGCAAAGCAAAAGAACTTTCAGAATAAAGTTGGGAAGTTCACTACGTAACACTTTGTATTCTGATACAACGTTTGTCCACTGGACAAACGATTGATAGTGTAGAAGACATCTCCGGCGAAACTCACGACCGTTATTAATAAACTTGTATTCAACCCAAGATTTAGAATACAAGTTTATTAATAACGTTCGTGAGTTTCACCGGAGATGTCTCCTACACTATCAACGTTTGTCCATCGTTTGTCCAGTGGACAAACGTTGATAGTGTAGAAGACATCTCCGGCGAAACTCACGACCGTTATTAATAAACTTGTATTCAACCCAAGATTTAGAATAATTGAGACATAATTGTAAAAGACGATTTCGGTGTTATTCCTGGGGTCAGGAAATCGCGTTAATCTATTGATTCGGTGGTACGATCCCATAACCTCTTTGAGCTAGCCGCGGCATTGTTGCGAGTACAAACAAGCAAAACAGTTCGTTACACCTGGCGCCCAAACTACAGCCGAATCAGAAATGGGATGCAAGTCCAAGGCAGCAACAGCCGAATCAGCAATGGACAGCAAGTCAAGGCAAGGACAAGTGGACAACCACTTATTATAATTAATCCTCCTCCCCTTCGCAGTGTTCTATTAGGTCTAAAAGTAGTGTACTTAATTGGAAAAACTTCGGAGCTTAAGATCTCCGGCTTGAACCAAGTTTCTCTAAAGTCTATAATGTGAGATGCAAAGCAAAAGAACTTTCAGAATAAAGTTGGGAAGTTCACTACGTAACACTTTGTATTCTGATACAACGTTTGTCCACTGGACAAACGATTGATAGTGTAGAAGACATCTCCGGCGAAACTCACGACCGTTATTAATAAACTTGTATTCAACCCAAGATTTAGAATAATTGAGACATAATTGTAAAAGACGATTTCGGTGTTATTCCTGGGGTCAGGAAATCGCGTTAATCTATTGATTCGGTGGTACGATCCCATAACCTCTGTGAGCTAGCCGCGGCAATTGTTGCGAGTACAAACAAGCAAAACAGTTCGTTACACCTGGCGCCCAAACTACATCCGAATCAGAAATGGGATGCAAGTCCAAGGCAGCAACAGCCGAATCAGCAATGGACAGCAAGTCAAGGCAAGGACAAGTGGACAACCACTTATTATAATTAATCCTCCTCCCCTTCGCAGTGTTCTATTACGTCTAAAAGTAGTGTACTTAATTGGAAAAACTTCGGAGCTTAAGATCTCCGGCTTGAACCAAGTTTCTCTAAAGTCTATAATGTGAGATGCAAAGCAAAAGAACTTTCAGAATAAAGTTGGGAAGTTCACTACGTAACCGTTTAGTATTCTGATAAGTAAGTGTTAGTGAAGACGTGAAGATGGACTAACGTTTATAGTGGAGAAGTCAACTCCGCCGAAACTCACGACCGTTATTAATAAACTTGTATTTAACCCAAGATTTAGAATAATTGAGACATAATTGTAAAAGACGATTTCGGTGTTATTCCTGGGGTCAGGAAATCGCGTTAATCTATTGATTCGGTGGTACGATCCCATAACCTCTGTGAGCTAGCCGCGGCAATTGTTGCGAGTACAAACAAGCAAAAAAGTTCGTTACACCTGGCGCCCAAACTACAGCCGAATCAGAAATGGGATGCAAGTCCAAGGCAGCAACAGCCGAATCAGCAATGGACAGCAAGTCAAGGCAAGGACAAGTGGACAACCACTTATTATAATTAATCCTCCTCCCCTTCGCAGTGTTCTATCACGTCTAAATGTAGTGTACTTAGTTGGAAAAACTTCGGAGCTTAAGATCTCCGGCTTGAACCAATTTTCTCTAAAGTTTATTATGTGAGATGGAAAGGAAAAAGTATCAGGATAAAGTTGGGAAGTTCACTACGTAACCCTTTAGTATTCTGATAAATAAGTGTTAGTGAAGACGTGAAGATGGACTAACGTTTATAATGGAGGAGTCAGCTCCGGAGAAACTCACGACCGTTATTAATAAACTTTTATTCAACCCAAGATTTAGAATAATTGAGACATAATTGTAAAAGACGATTTCGGTGTTATTCCTGGGGTCAGGAAATCGCGTCGATCTATTGATTCGGTGGTACGATCCCATAACCTCTGTAAGCTAGCCGCGGCAATTGTTGCAAGTACAAACAAGCAAAACAGTTCGTTACACCTGGCGCCCAAACTACATCCGAATCAGAAATGAGATGCAAGTCCAAGGCAGCAACAGCAATTTTTACTTTTTATTAAAGTAAAAATTATTTAAGTTTGCCCTGTTACTTTTAAATAAAATTGTATGATAAAAGTTATATTTATTAAATGAATTGATTGATATTTTTTTCGCCTTTACTCACCAAGAGTAATTATGAAAAAGATATCGCTAGTCTAAAAAGAGTCTTTGATAGCGCATGTCTCATCTTTGCGCACCAAAAAAATCATTTGTTCTGCCTCCCGAAAATTTCCCAGCCGTCTGCATCATCGTGTGCCTCTCATCAACATTATTTCATCGAATTATGGATCATTTTTATCTATAGGAGATGATACTTAAATTGCAAACTCAATGATTACACATTTAGTTTTGAGTACATTGGATCCAGTGCCCAGGCAAAAATGGGAAGAGTCACTGGATTATGAACAAATACGAAAAAAATTAAATCGCAGGTACCAGCACCTGTCCGCTGAAGAGACTGGCAAAGCAAAAAAGGAGAAAACTAGGTTTAACAAGGAACTTAATAGAATTTCGTTGGCTTGCTCCTCTGCCAACAACAAACCAGCTTGTAAATATTGTAACACTCAAGACCATTTTTTGGCGTTCGCTCGGCTTGTTATAATGAAAAGGTTTTAGTTTGTGAAATCAGCCTCCCTTTGTTTCAATTGTCTGCGAAAAGGTCACACGGTTACGAAGTGCAAATTGACTAAATGTCAAATATGTGCAAGATCGCACCATAGACTTCTGCACCGACTTACAGTGACTGACAATAGCTTAGCGTTACCACCATCTACAGAAAATCCTCCCCCTTCGTTTACGAATGATGGCCCTTCTATAGATGCTTTGCATGCGACGTCCCTAGAAAGTGTTTTTTTTTACCGACGTTGATCATAAGTGTTCGAACAAAACATGGCAATGATGGCCCTTCTATAGATGCTTTGCATGCGACGTCCCTAGAAAGTGTTTTTTTTTAACGACGTCGATCATAAGTGTTCGAACAAAACATGGTATCACATATTGGCCCGACCATTACTTAACTCAGTGTCACAAATGAATTCCATTACTAAAGATCTTGCTCAACGCTTACAGATCCGTAGGGTGGAATTGTGCATCAACTTGCCTTGAATTGGTCAAGCTAATTCACAAGTAAAGAAAAAGATATACACTGTGGTTAAGTCGCGTATTAATGGTAGTGAGTATCCATTCCATTTGATTTTGAAAACAAATGTTTGAATGATTGTTTGATGGTAGGTACAAAAATTCAGGAAGAGTTGTACTCAACTCTTCGCCAAGTAATGGTGAATGAGGCAGATAGGCGATATCAGTTGATAGCGTTGAGATAAGACCCATCTGAGTCCTTGAAATTGTGCAAGCTCAACACTTTTACATACCCTCGACATGTTACCGGGTGCTGGTTACATGGAGGAGATAAAGGCAATTTAATCTGAATTAACTCAGGTTCTTCAAAATTACGGGATTCAACTGAGTAAAGGGTTTTCAAACTCGCCTGAAGTTACCGCACCCGAGACCACCGTTAAGACAATAACACTTTCGGACTCAGAGCTGACTAAAGCATTAGGAATCGCTTGGATTCTTTAAGATGACGTATTTAATTTTGAAATTGGTACTTCAGTCATGGGTCAAAGGGCGACAAAGCGAAACATTTTTTTCGGTGACATCAAACCTGATCCCCTTGGCTTTTAAGCCCTTTATTAAGCCCAATACTTATCAAAGAAATAATCCTATTGCAGGAACTGATGCTTAATAAGATAGATTGGGATGAGTCGATTCCAGTGCATTTGGAAATAAAGTGAGACAAAATTCAGCTTGCCTTGTCACAAATAGAAAATATCTCAGTACCGAGATTTGTGATTATTGAGCTGATGTCACCAATTCAAATTCATGCCTCCTGAAGGTAAAAAAAGTGTCGTTGTTGACTGGAAAGACCAAAGTAGCACCGCTCAACACAAAGACGCTTCCACGTATTGAGTTGTGTGCCGCTCACATTATCGCAGATCTCAGCCGTAAAATCAAGCTCTTATTAAAGTACCGATTGAACGAAGTGTATATTGGTCAGATTCAGAAGTTTGTCTTTATTGAATTCGTTGTTAGCGTTCCTATCAAATAGAGTTTCTGAGATTCAAGAGTGGTCAGAGGATAGAACGTGGCGTCATTTACCAACTAAAACAGAACCCGGTAGATATTGTGTCAAAAGGTGAAGACGTAAGGAGACGGTAGAATCGATCTGGTTTACAGGACCATCGTTTTTAATGGAGCCGAAAGATAACTGACCAACGAGTCCCCGGTTCGATCCATCACCAGAGCTTTTGCAGATGGGGGCAAAAAGGAATTCGGTCGCATTAACCGCAATGGTCTCCACCTCATATTTATTGGAAGTGATAGAATGATTTTCCTTTCCCTTAAAACTGCTGCAAGTGTTCTTTGAGATGTTTCGCTTTATAAAGAAGTGTAAAAAATTAGTAGTTACTTTTGATAGTGTACCACTTAACAACCAACTCCCAGTTTAGGTTAAGCAGGCCAATTCATACTCCTTTTGTTATTATTAAGCATTATATTATTAGTTACTTTTATATTTTCTATATCAATCATGCGCGGTCCACCCTACTATTGTACCATTTTTTTGGTGACAGCTGAGCCAGCAGATTGCGCCGTTGTGGGCTGTGGCTTTGTCTCATTGGTGGTCAGCGATTGTACGACTTTTGCAATTTGTGCATGACCAGCGGTCTGCTGAGTTATTGTTAAACTTTAAGATCAGTTTGATTTTGCATTCAATAAAACGAAGCTCGCTAAAACGGACCCCGGCCTTGCCGTTAATATCTATTATTTGACAAATTGGTTATTGTGCCTCAAGGACCATAACAACGGGGATAGTTCTCCCCATCATTAACTTCGATACAAGTGAGGAATATCGTTTTGTCTGTGGAAAAAATGTCAATGTGTAGCATTACGCCTGGGTATGAAGGAATTGGAGTGGTTCCTAACACCGCTTGGGGTGGCGATCATACTTGGCTTTATTGCAGACTTTGCTGTTCATTGGTATCGTCGCTTACAATGTGGCTTGCCTCTTCCAAGATGATTTGATTTCTTAAGCAGTTTAGGGGCTTATCCGTAGTTTCGATGGTGTATGAGAGCAAAAGCTCACTATGCGCCATGGCGGCATCGGACTGAACCTCAACCTCTAGCTTGTACAAGTGTTGCCGAGTCAGTGCATCGGCTACAAGGTTTTGTTTCCCGGGCGTGTAAAACACTTTCCTGTTGCTTTCATCAATAAAGGTTTTCCATCGCTTAATCTTAGCGTTGGTGTATTTGTCAGATACTGCGTAAGTCAGAGGCTGGTGATCTGTGAAGATCCGAACGTCCTGAGTGCCGTAAAAGTAGTTATACAGTTTGCCTATGGCCCAAACTATCGCCTACAATTCTCTTTCGTTGGTGGCGTAGTTTAGTTCGCCATCTTTAAGCGTACGCGAGATCATTGCAATGGGCTTCTTGTTTTGGGCAAATGCTGCACCTATTCCACCGGGTGAGGCGTCGATGGTTAGGTCAAATGGTAACTTAAAATCGGGCTATGCCAATATGACATCCTCTGATGCCAAGATATTACGAAGACAGTTTCGTTTTTTCCTTTGAGGATGTGAGTTAATGGCCTGGCCCTGCTCGCGTCATCGACCCCTGCTCGCGATAGCGGGTCAAAACCAATTATGGTATCGAATGTATTTAGCGTATTTAAAAAAAAAATGGGTCATTTAGCCCAAAAATGCGCATTATGCATTTGTGTTTGACGTCACTGAAGCCGTGAATGGAGCTCAAAGTGATGGGGTTCTTGACCGGCATTTCGTTTTTTAGCTTCTTTACGGGCCTAATGTAATTCCTTGCCGTCCCCGTGTCGATAAATATTTTTAATGTTCTGTCAGCCAACTGTCGTTCGATGAACGGCAGTTGGGAGCGCTCCCTAAAAATTTTAGCAGGTGCTTAGGCACGGGATTAACCGTCAGAGTCATTATCTTCCTCAATGCTGGTGACTTCCTCTTCAGCTGTGGCGGCGTACCCTGCTTCCTCCTATTCATGGGAGGGAACAATGTTAATAATGCGCTGGCGTATTTGCCCCGATTCACGCTGAGATGAGTTCTGCCGCTTGTAATTGTTATTGCTCTGTGGCTTTCCCCATCTTGTTTCCTATCTAAGTTTGGATGTAGAAGGGTAAATCTCCATGGGCTGTACATTGTTACGGTCTACAATTTCGGCATCCCTGCGCTTTTGGCCGAGGTTTGGCCTTGCTTTGGAATGAAGTGTGGATTTTTATCCTCACGTTTCCATTGCTTTCCCTGAAATTTATTGTTGCGCCTGTTGCTATTGTTCAGAAAGGACTTGTCTTCTATGTCTATGGCGGAAGACGCCGCGAGTGCACTTTTGTCGATGCTGTCTTTTGGATGTGCGGGAAGCACCAGAGACTCAAGCGGTCTTTTAAGCCCTGCAATAAATGCGTGTAGGGCGTCGTCCCTAATCTCCTTATACAGGATGATTGCAGTGTCTGCACTAAGCGATATAACAATTTTGTTCGTGTCGAGCATGATGTTCCTCTCGACTTTGTCATAGTATGCCATGAGAACGGCATCGCCTTGTCGAACCATTTCTAAATTCTGACGATTATGTGCAATCCAGCCTAGCCAGGATTGCGTCGAAATTTAATATGGTATTATGAGACGTGAGGAGCGCTATTGCGTTACCGCAAATTTTGTTTTTAATCATAACCACTGCCTCGTAGTGGTCCTCGCTGCCGTTGTATCTCTTGAATACTTCATACGCATCTGATGCGGCCTGCCACTAAAAGTTTTCACAATGTCTAATTTGACATCGCACTTTATGTTAGGTAAGTACTAGGTACTACCCTTTTATAAACTAATACATGGGGTGCCTGTACTGTTAACGAGCTGACGTGATTTCGAACTACTTCGAGCTCTGCGGCAAAGGAGGTTCGCAGGCGCTGCTTTTGTTCAGCTAGTGCAGCGGTGATGGAAATTGTTATAAGCGCCTGGATCATTTCCTTATATCATTAATCATTCATTTATAATGGGTCTGGTTGGCTTGCTGTGGGACAAAATCCAATTTCTTCACTATCGTCACTATCTACTTCTTGCTTCACCTCCCTATATTGCCAACTTATCGGCTGCAGAGGGAGGATATAGTAGTAAGTCCTTTAAATTTACGATTCGCGCATAACGTTTAGTTGGACATCTGCACCCGGTCCGGGTTTTGGCTACGACAGAAAAATTGCTCTAGAGGGGACTCTACACAGTGGATAGACTCCTAACGGAGTTTTCTCCTAATCCTATTCGGAGAAAAACATCATATTGGAAACGCTAAATTTTATATATTCCACGAAAAAATTGCAGTTGCGACAGGCTTAGTAATCACACAGCTACACTGGGCATTTCAATTTTTCAGTTTCCATTTTTTTTTTGTATTTAACACAGAAATTGCTAGCTCTGACACGAGTTTTTGCATCTTTTGTACTTGTATAATATTTTCATAGTTGGGTATGGAAAGAATATGTATGTACGGGTATGTAGGCACTTTTATTTTTGTTTATTATGTATTGACCTGGATACTATCTTAGGGTCAGGTTCGAAGTGTAAATTCAGTTGGGCGCTAATTAATTAAAATTAAAATTAATCAATCTAAGGCTTTTATCCATGTCATAGTTCAGTATCCTAAGGTTAAACTTATTTGTAAGAAGGTTGCTACACCTAGAAGACAACATTTTGGCGGAATGCGATGACGGAATCCTAGCAGTCTCCAATTGCGCTTCCACCAATCTGGCCACATTCTACAAGTGGGCGTCTAACGACACGTGCGCCCGGCATTTACATGCAGGTGCGGGGGCTAATTGCCGTACGCGGCCCTGTAATATGGAGCCCCTTACAATAGTGGACGATGGAGTAATAATCGTCAACGAAGAACGAACGAGGATTGCTAGTTCATAAGCACGAGTATCAAGAGGAAAATAAAAATATTCGACAAAACATAGTTGTTAGTCCCAGTCTCCAGAAGTCTACAGAAGCCCATGTCTACAGAATATGGTTGTCGATGAAGCCTTTGAGGCTGCACTTAATATTTCGTTGCTGTGGGTCGGGGGGCGACTAGCTAATCCACCTATATCGTACGATAACAGGTTACCGGTATTGTTGACGAAGCGCTCTCAATATGTTCAGAGCTACGTCCGATACTTACACGAGTCGAATTTCATGTGGGTTCATGAGCACTGGTGAGCTTCTTACGACAGCGTACTTAGATAGTAAACGCGCAACAAGTCTGCATTCAGATAGTGCGGTCATGCATACGCTGTTTTAAATAATTTAAATAATTTATTACTTTAATAATTTATGCAGCCGCCGTTTTTCATTTTGTTTTGCGATTAATTTTTGAGATAAAAAATTCACACGAAATAAAAAACAAAAAAATGTATATTTAGTTAATTAAAAAATAAATTAAAAAAACCAGAAAGAAAAGCTCACTATGGAGGGAGCCAAAGTTGATATATACCCTTGCAGTTAAGTAGCAGCTTATATTATGAGATATTGATCGAATCGTATATAGTCGGCCGATCCTTATGAAATTTGACAGATCGTAATAGTTTGCCCAAAGTATAATCCATAGAAAGTCCCATCCTTCTAACAAAAAAACAGCGCGACGCCCAACCTCAACAAACCCTTCAGAGCATATGCATGCCGACGTTTAGCGACGAGTGGCGAAGGCCCTTTGAGTCCCTGATCCGTTTGAAAGGCTGCCGGTGTATCGCCTGATGATCAAAAGATGGACAAACGTTGACGACCGACCCAAGCCGAAGTAACCGGAGGAGCAGCAAGAATCCGGCGAAGGAGTCAACTCCGGTGAGACTCTCGACCATCATTTTTAAACTTGTATTAAACCCAAAAAAAAATATAGGAGACTATCTCCTACTAAAAATATAGAAAATATAGCTATCGGTGCTTTTTGTGGGTTTGGGCAACCCCGTCAAATCTACAAATTCGGTGGAACAATCCCATAACTTCTGTGAGCTAGCCGCGGCAGTTTTTACGAGCATTAAAAGGCAAAACTTTCGAAGCCGAAGTTGCTTCTGTCGTTGGTGGAGAACTGGGACCATTGTTGCCGTCGTGAAGAGTGGTGTGCGAGGAGCCTCATAGTGTGTTTGTCCATGCGTACCTGTATGTCAATACGTAGTCGCTCACAACTTCACTACAGCCTTGTTCCTTTAACTCATCCTGGAGCGTGGTAAATTTATCCGCAATCGCATTTCTAAAGTCACCAGGATCATGATGGTGAGATCTTTATTTATCACTGCAACCTTCACTTTATGATTTGCTTCCATTTCCGTAATTCGGAACGGGTGCAAGTCGATGGATTTTACATATAGTCTAAGTACATAAGTACATCTAAGTATAGTATAAGTCACCACGAGGCTTTTTATTTTTCAATTAATTCACGACATTTTCCGATATCATAAAGGTCACCAAATGTAACCATTTGGTGCCAGCTTCTACCAGCTTTTCGGTAGCTTCAATTAGATTAGTAATGCGCCTAATTAAACAAGGTAGCAGCCGGTCAATATTAATTCCAAAATACAAGTGAGTCTAACTAATAAGCCTAGGCTCAGAAACTCTAAAAAAAACGCATACGAATCTAGGAGAATAAAAAAAATGAAACTGTTAATCAGAAAAATATTTTTTTTGGTAAAATTTATTTATTTTTTACGAAACGAATACTATTCGCTGAGTATAGCTTTTTGCACGATCGTTGGCAGATATGGTTGCCAGTATGTCGGTGCATGCCTTTTAAATGACCTCTAAGTGCATAACGCTTTCCTTTCATGGGAAAATGCATTTTTCCGAAAACGAAAAATCAGGCTCCATATCAGGTGAATACGACGAGTAGTTAATGGTTAAAATTGGATTTTTGGTCAAATAATCGGTCACTATCGTCTATCGATGAGACAGCGCAATATCCTGAAATAAACGCCGATAAGGGCAGTTCTTCAAAACACAGACTGGTTTCCTGGTTTCGGGGCCTGGCAACTACACGCTTCCCTTTGTCCTTAAGAAGATCCGATAACACACCACTTTTATCAAAATATGGACAAGCTATAAGGTTTGCTGATTAGATATAATAAGTGTAATGCTGAGCTGGACTGGAGCTAGCTGAATATGTTGTTAAAAAAAGTTGTGTAAAGAGATCGGCCATTGCATGATCAGTGTTCGCATATGAGTTCTCATACGTAAGCAGAGGAGGAAACGGTACATGTTTGCGCTTAGTGTATACAAAGTTATAAAACTCCTTTAGATCCTGACTGAACTGAATCCGGCAGCGGCGAATATAGCTCCTATAACATTCTGCATTATTCACGGTGAAATTGGACCAAATTACTAAGTATCTTGAACAACTAACTGTACAGTCAGATATATTATGTTTCTTTAAAAATCTATTGATGACGTTTCTTTAATTTAATAGGTACGTAGGCGTCGAAAAACATATTCAAAATGTAATAAAATTATATAATAAGTGAACAAAAAAAAAATAATAATGTAAGGCAATCTTTATATTTTCACATGCCAGTAGATCGGACCAATCAATTTCCAAAATTAACTTATTTAATTTCATAAAGTCAGCCTAACAGAAGACACGAACTTTATGAGAGTTAAGAGTTGACTTAAGGTCAATTGAGCTATTATTTTCGATTAAAACCTCCAGAGTGGAGTGATATGGATTCTCAGAAAAGGGCAAGGTTCTGAAAAGGGTAATTCCATCAGGATCAGAAACAAAACAGAAGTCAAGCAGTCGACATAAAGAATTTCTAACGTGGTTAATTTGACCGAGTGATATTTTAAACACGGTTGCGGGGAGTCGTAGTGCGAGTTCAGCAATAAAGATGGTGAAATATCCACATGATTTCTGGGATATTGAAGTCACTTAGAGCTACCAGCAGGTCATCATCAGACAGACGATCAGAAACGAATAGCGGACAAATGTTGCCAATATGTCGGCGGTTCGGGAAAAGGTGGTATGTAAAAACAGGTAACGAATAAATTTTGACCGAACAAAATTATTTTAATACAAAGAAATTCTATGTCACCAAACTGTTGTGATCTTCTGAACCGAATTTGGAGTCTACAGAAATTAACACTACAAGTACGATTACACTACAATACTAATTAACACAAGAAGAGGAGGCTTCTTCGCAGTGTTCTATCACATCTCAAAGTGAAAAAACTTCTGAGCTTAAAATCTCCGGCTTTAACCAAGTTTCTGTAAAGACAATAATGTGAGATGCAAAGGAAGAACTATCAGAATACAATTTGGAAAGTTTAGTATGCAAGCCTCTAGTATTCTGTCAGTAAGTGTTAGTGAAGATGTTAGTTTTTTGCAGGTGAGAAAGATGAGATGAAGGTTGGTCAGTAACTCTAACATGTGAGAGTTTCACTCCCACAAGTATGGTAATTTTTTTCTTCTTCGTACTTGGCTGATATTTTTCGATGAAATCGCATTACAAGACTTCAATGCACAGACAAAGTTGTATATGGCTTGACATAGCTTGTCCATGTATATGTTATTGTTATTACTATTTACGTACCTTGAACCAATGTTCCAGGAAAACGAAAAAGGGAGATTAAAGGGAGAATACAGCATGCTGTATGGTTAGTGTCCTAACCAACCATAGGATTGCCTTAACCAACCTTAGCTGTAATTCTGTTCAGAGTTTATTCTATTCTTTGTTTTGGGGCCATACAGAGTCTCAGATTGAGTTACTTTAAACTTTGCAAAAATCTTTTTTTTCAGGAACTAATTAATTTGAACTGGTCGATCATATCTTATAGCTTCCGTATAAATGAACGATCGAACATGACACAACCTTGGTATTTTTGATGATGGAAGCTTGGAATATATAAGCTTGGAATATAGTGAAACTCTAATAAGTGTCGGCCAAGTATAGACGATTTTTTCTTATCGAACAACATGAGCTGCTACTAAACTGCAAAGTTATATTAACTTCGGCTCTGCCTGTAGTTAGATTTCTTTTCTTAGTTAAATGACAAAATTAAAAATGCTTTCATATAAAAAATCGCGTAACTTTTCAACCAATAAAACTAACTTCATATGTTATAATTTGTGAGAAACACAAAATTTTTTAAACAAACTTTTTTTAAGTGCAAATGTCTAAATCGTAAGAAAAAAAAACACTAAAACGAAAACTAAAAACTCGATTAAAAATTTGTTTTTTATAATTGGTTCTTACGATCCTATTTATATTAAAAGGTAAGATAGCCCTTGGGATAACCCAACTTTTTATATATCGTTCATATCCGGCCGGCTTACTCAATACATAGTTCAATAAGTTGACCGACCGACCGTCTGTCCGTCTGTCTGTCTGTTTCTACGCAAAACTAGTCTTTCAGTTCTAAAGCTATCGTCTTCAAACTTTTCACACACCCTTCTTTCATTTGCAGGCAGTATATAAGTCGGAACGGCACGGATCGCCAGTCCAGTTCCCAGTTCCAGCCCTTGGGGTGGCCAGAGATATAAGCGGCTGAATAATTGTCGGCTGAGTAGGCTGAAGTTTATTCGCCACAAGCACTTCACTGATAGCGGATTTCTTACGCATTGGAGATTCATTTAATAGTTGAAGACTTTTAAACCTTGTATAGAGCGCACAGAGTTGATCATTGATTTTACGAAAACCGCTAATCAACTCTTTAAATCAAGTCTCTTTTATTCTGTCTTATGAACGATCTAATTTCGTCCTGAACAGCACGACAACCATCACAGCAAAAGTGGAGACCAGACCTACGAGAAATGGCATCCGAAACTGAGGCCATGAACCCGGCACCTTTAGCGTGTAGAACGTTTTCACAGAGCCAGCAGTGGATGCCGGCCAGGAGCGAGCAGGGCCAGGCCATTAACTCACATCCTCAAAGGAAAAAACGAAACTGTCTTCGTAATATCTTGGCATCAGAGGATGTCATTTTGGCATAGCCCGATTTTAAGTTACCATTTGACCTAACCACCGACGCCTCACCCGGTGGAATAGGTGCAGCATTTGCCCAAAACAAGAAGCCCATTGCAATGATCTCGCGTACGCTTAAAGATGGCGAACTAAACTACGCCACCAACGAAAGAGAATTGTAGGCGATAGTTTGGGCCATAGGCAAACTGTATAACTACTTTTACGGCACTCAGGACGTTCGGATCTTCACAGATCACCAGCCTCTGACTTACGCAGTATCTGACAAATACACCAACGCTAAGATTAAGCGATGGAAAGCCTTTATTGATGAAAGCAACAGGAAAGTGTTTTACACGCCCGGGAAACAAAACCTTGTAGCCGATGCACTGACTCGGCAACACTTGTACAAGCTAGAGGTTGAGGTTCAGTCCGATGCCGCCATGGCGCATAGTGAGCTTTTGCTCTCATACACCATCGAAACTACGGATAAGCCCCTAAACTGCTTAAGAAATCAAATCATCTTGGAAGAGGCAAGCCACATTGTAAGCGACGATACCAATGAACAGCAAAGTCTGCAATAAAGCCAAGTATGATCGCCACCCCAAGCGGTGTTAGGAACCACTCCAATTCCTTCATACCCAGGCGTAATGCTACACATTGACATTTTTTCCACAGACAAAACGATATTCCTCACTTGTATCGAAGTTAATGATGGGGAGAACTATCCCCGTTGTTATGGTCCTTGAGGCACAATAACCAATTTGTCAAATAATAGATATTAACGGCAAGGCCGGCGATTGCCAGGATTGCGTCGAAATTTAATATGGTATTATGAGACGTGAGGAGCGCTATTGCGTTACCGCAAATTTTGTTTTTAATCATAACCACTGCCTCGTAGTGGTCCTCGCTGCCGTTGTATCTCTTGAATACTTCATACGCATCTGATGCGGCCTGCCACTAAAAGTTTTCACAATGTCTAATTTGACATCGCACTTTATGTTAGGTAAGTACTAGGTACTACCCTTTTATAAACTAATACATGGGGTGCCTGTACTGTTAACGAGCTGACGTGATTTCGAACTACTTCGAGCTCTGCGGCAAAGGAGGTTCGCAGGCGCTGCTTTTGTTCAGCTAGTGCAGCGGTGATGGAAATTGTTATAAGCGCCTGGATCATTTCCTTATATCATTAATCATTCATTTATAATGGGTCTGGTTGGCTTGCTGTGGGACAAAATCCAATTTCTTCACTATCGTCACTATCTACTTCTTGCTTCACCTCCCTATATTGCCAACTTATCGGCTGCAGAGGGAGGATATAGTAGTAAGTCCTTTAAATTTACGATTCGCGCATAACGTTTAGTTGGACATCTGCACCCGGTCCGGGTTTTGGCTACGACAGAAAAATTGCTCTAGAGGGGACTCTACACAGTGGATAGACTCCTAACGGAGTTTTCTCCTAATCCTATTCGGAGAAAAACATCATATTGGAAACGCTAAATTTTATATATTCCACGAAAAAATTGCAGTTGCGACAGGCTTAGTAATCACACAGCTACACTGGGCATTTCAATTTTTCAGTTTCCATTTTTTTTTTGTATTTAACACAGAAATTGCTAGCTCTGACACGAGTTTTTGCATCTTTTGTACTTGTATAATATTTTCATAATTGGGTATGGAAAGAATATGTATGTACGGGTATGTAGGCACTTTTATTTTTGTTTATTATGTATTGACCTGGATACTATCTTAGGGTCAGGTTCGAAGTGTAAATTCAGTTGGGCGCTAATTAATTAAAATTAAAATTAATCAATCTAAGGCTTTTATCCATGTCATAGTTCAGTATCCTAAGGTTAAACTTATTTGTAAGAAGGTTGCTACACCTAGAAGACAACATTTTGGCGGAATGCGATGACGGAATCCTAGCAGTCTCCAATTGCGCTTCCACCAATCTGGCCACATTCTACAAGTGGGCGTCTAACGACACGTGCGCCCGGCATTTACTTGCAGGCGCGGGGGCTAATTGCCGTACGCGGCCCTGTAATATGGAGCCCCTTACAATAGTGGACGATGGAGTAATAATGGTCAACGAAGAACGAACGAGGATTGCTAGTTCATAAGCACGAGTATCAAGAGGAAAATAAAAATATTCGACAAAACATAGTTGTTAGTCCCAGTCTCCAGAAGTCTACAGAAGCCCATGTCTACAGAATATGGTTGTCGATGAAGCCTTTGAGGCTGCACTTAATATTTCGTTGCTGTGGGTCGGGGGGCGACTAGCTAATCCACCTATATCGTACGATAACAGGTTACCGGTATTGTTGACGAAGCGCTCTCAATATGTTCAGAGCTACGTCCGATACTTACACGAGTCGAATTTCATGTGGGTTCATGAGCACTGGTGAGCTTCTTACGACAGCGTACTTAGATAGTAAACGCGCAACAAGTCTGCATTCAGATAGTGCGGTCATGCATACGCTGTTTTAAATAATTTAAATAATTTATTACTTTAATAATTTATGCAGCCGCCGTTTTTCATTTTGTTTTGCGATTAATTTTTGAGATAAAAAATTCACACGAAATAAAAAACAAAAAAATGTATATTTAGTTAATTAAAAAATAAATTAAAAAAACCAGAAAGAAAAGCTCACTATACTATGGAGGGAGCCAAAGTTGATATATACCCTTGCAGTTAAGTAGCAGCTTATATTATGAGATATTGATCGAATCGTATATAGTCGGCCGATCCTTATGAAATTTGACAGATCGTAATAGTTTGCCCAAAGTATAATCCATAGAAAGTCCCATCCTTCTAACAAAAAAACAGCGCGACGCCCAACCTCAACAAACCCTTCAGAGCATATGCATGCCGACGTTTAGCGACGAGTGGCGAAGGCCCTTTGAGGCCCTGATCCGTTTGAAAGGCTGCCGGTGTATCGCCTGATGATCAAAAGATGGACAAACGTTGACGACCGACCCAAGCCGAAGTAACCGGAGGAGCAGCAAGAATCCGGCGAAGGAGTCAACTCCGGTGAGACTCTCGACCATCATTTTTAAACTTGTATTAAACCCAAAAAAAAATATAGGAGACTATCTCCTACTAAAAATATAGAAAATATAGTTATCGGTGCTTTTTGTGGGTTTGGGCAACCCCGTCAAATCTACAAATTCGGTGGAACAATCCCATAACTTCTGTGAGCTAGCCGCGGCAGTTTTTACGAGCATTAAAAGGCAAAACTTTCGAAGCCGAAGTTGCTTCTGTCGTTGGTGGAGAACTGGGACCATTGTTGCCGTCGTGAAGAGTGGTGTGCGAGGAGCCTCATAGTGTGTTTGTCCATGCGTACCTGTATGTCAATACGTAGTCGCTCACAACTTCACTACAGCCTTGTTCCTTTAACTCATCCTGGAGCGTGGTAAATTTATCCGCAATCGCATTTCTAAAGTCACCAGGATCATGATGGTGAGATCTTTATTTATCACTGCAACCTTCACTTTATGATTTGCTTCCATTTCCGTAATTCGGAACGGGTGCAAGTCGATGGATTTTACATATAGTCTAAGTACATAAGTACATCTAAGTATAGTATAAGTCACCACGAGGCTTTTTATTTTTCAATTAATTCACGACATTTTCCGATATCATAAAGGTCACCAAATGTAACCATTTGGTGCCAGCTTCTACCAGCTTTTCGGTAGCTTCAATTAGATTAGTAATGCGCCTAATTAAACAAGGTAGCAGCCGGTCAATATTAATTCCAAAATACAAGTGAGTCTAACTAATAAGCCTAGGCTCAGAAACTCTAAAAAAAACGCATACGAATCTAGGAGAATAAAAAAAATGAAACTGTTAATCAGAAAAATATTTTTTTTTGGTAAAATTTATTTATTTTTTACGAAACGAATACTATTCGCTGAGTATAGCTTTTTGCACGATCGTTGGCAGATATGGTTGCCAGTATGTCGGTGCAAGCCTTTTAAATGACCTCTAAGTGCATAACGCTTTCCTTTCATGGGAAAATGCATTTTTCCGA
Source organism: Drosophila atripex (assembly GCA_035045925.1). Taxonomy (NCBI): domain Eukaryota; kingdom Metazoa; phylum Arthropoda; class Insecta; order Diptera; family Drosophilidae; genus Drosophila; species Drosophila atripex. Next base: position 22,052,686 of record JAWNOP010000052.1, read on the forward strand.
AAACGAAAAATCAGGCTCCATATCAGGTGAATACGACGAGTAGTTAATGGTTAAAATTGGATTTTTGGTCAAATAATCGGTCACTATCGTCTATCGATGAGACAGCGCAATATCCTGAAATAAACGCCGATAAGGGCAGTTCTTCAAAACACAGACTGGTTTCCTGGTTTCGGGGCCTGGCAACTACACGCTTCCCTTTGTCCTTAAGAAGATCCGATAACACACCACTTTTATCAAAATATGGACAAGCTATAAGGTTTGCTGATTAGATATAATAAGTGTAATGCTGAGCTGGACTGGAGCTAGCTGAATATGTTGTTAAAAAAAGTTGTGTAAAGAGATCGGCCATTGCATGATCAGTGTTCGCATATGAGTTCTCATACGTAAGCAGAGGAGGAAACGGTACATGTTTGCGCTTAGTGTATACAAAGTTATAAAACTCCTTTAGATCCTGACTGAACTGAATCCGGCAGCGGCGAATATAGCTCCTATAACATTCTGCGTTATTCACGGTGAAATTGGACCAAATTACTAAGTATCTTGAACAACTAACTGTACAGTCAGATATATTATGTTTCTTTAAAAATCTATTGATGACGTTTCTTTAATTTAATAGGTACGTAGGCGTCGAAAAACATATTCAAAATGTAATAAAATTATATAATAAGTGAACAAAAAAAAATAATAATGTAAGGCAATCTTTATATTTTCACATGCCAGTAGATCGGACCAATCAATTTCCAAAATTAACTTATTTAATTTCATAAAGTCAGCCTAACAGAAGACACGAACTTTATGAGAGTTAAGAGTTGACTTAAGGTCAATTGAGCTATTATTTTCGATTAAAACCTCCAGAGTGGAGTGATATGGATTCTCAGAAAAGGGCAAGGTTCTGAAAAGGGTAATTCCATCAGGATCAGAAACAAAACAGAAGTCAAGCAGTCGACATAAAGAATTTCTAACGTGGTTAATTTGACCGAGTGATATTTTAAACACGGTTGCGGGGAGTCGTAGTGCGAGTTCAGCAATAAAGATGGTGAAATATCCACATGATTTCTGGGATATTGAAGTCACTTAGAGCTACCAGCAGGTCATCATCAGACAGACGATCAGAAACGAATAGCGGACAAATGTTGCCAATATGTCGGCGGTTCGGGAAAAGGTGGTATGTAAAAACAGGTAACGAATAAATTTTGACCGAACAAAATTATTTTAATACAAAGAAATTCTATGTCACCAAACTGTTGTGATCTTCTGAACCGAATTTGGAGTCTACAGAAATTAACACTACAAGTACGATTACACTACAATACTAATTAACACAAGAAGAGGAGGCTTCTTCGCAGTGTTCTATCACATCTCAAAGTGAAAAAACTTCTGAGCTTAAAATCTCCGGCTTTAACCAAGTTTCTGTAAAGACAATAATGTGAGATGCAAAGGAAGAACTATCAGAATACAATTTGGAAAGTTTAGTATGCAAGCCTCTAGTATTCTGTCAGTAAGTGTTAGTGAAGATGTTAGTTTTTTTGCAGGTGAGGAAGATGAGATGAAGGTTGGTCAGTAACTCTAACATGTGAGAGTTTCACTCCCACAAGTATGGTAATTTTTTTTCTTCTTCGTACTTGGCTGATATTTTTCGATGAAATCGCATTACAAGACTTCAATGCACAGACAAAGTTGTATATGGCTTGACATAGCTTGTCCATGTATATGTTATTGTTATTACTATTTACGTACCTTGAACCAATGTTCCAGGAAAACGAAAAAGGGAGATTAAAGGGAGAATACAGCATGCTGTATGGTTAGTGTCCTAACCAACCATAGGATTGCCTTAACCAACCTTAGCTGTAATTCTGTTCAGAGTTTATTCTATTCTTTGTTTTGGGGCCATACAGAGTCTCAGATTGAGTTACTTTAAACTTTGCAAAAATCTTTTTTTTCAGGAACTAATTAATTTGAACTGGTCGATCATATCTTATAGCTTCCGTATAAATGAACGATCGAACATGACACAACCTTGGTATTTTTGATGATGGAAGCTTGGAATATATAAGCTTGGAATATAGTGAAACTCTAATAAGTGTCGGCCAAGTATAGACGATTTTTTCTTATCGAACAACATGAGCTGCTACTAAACTGCAAAGTTATATTAACTTCGGCTCTGCCTGTAGTTAGATTTCTTTTCTTAGTTAAATGACAAAATTAAAAATGCTTTCATATAAAAAATCGCGTAACTTTTCAACCAATAAAACTAACTTCATATGTTATAATTTGTGAGAAACACAAAATTTTTTAAACAAACTTTTTTTAAGTGCAAATGTCTAAATCGTAAGAAAAAAAAACACTAAAACGAAAACTAAAAACTCGATTAAAAATTTGTTTTTTATAATTGGTTCTTACGATCCTATTTATATTAAAAGGTAAGATAGCCCTTGGGATAACCCAACTTTTTATATATCGTTCATATCCGGCCGGCTTACTCAATACATAGTTCAATAAGTTGACCGACCGACCGTCTGTCCGTCTGTCTGTCTGTTTCTACGCAAAACTAGTCTTTCAGTTCTAAAGCTATCGTCTTCAAACTTTTCACACACCCTTCTTTCATTTGCAGGCAGTATATAAGTCGGATCGCCAGTTCCAGCCCTTGGGGTGGCCAGAGATATAAGCGGCTGAATAATTGTCGGCTGAGTAGGCTGAAGTTTATTCGCCACAAGCACTTCACTGATAGCGGATTTCTTACGCATTGGAGATTCATTTAATAGTTGAAGACTTTTAAACCTTGTATAGAGCGCACAGAGTTGATCATTGATTTTACGAAAACCGCTAATCAACTCTTTAAATCAAGTCTCTTTTATTCTGTCTTATGAACGATCTCATTTCGTCCTGAACAGCACGACAACCATCACAGCAAAAGTGGAGACCAGACCTACGAGAAATGGCATCCGAAACTGAGGCCATGAACCCGGCACCTTTAGCGTGTAGAACGTTTTCACAGAGCCAGCAGTGGATGGTAGGCTGGGATGACGAGATTGTCTTATTACAAGCGGCCAGACGAGTTTTAAATCCATGATAATGTTACGTTAATATATTAATATTTTTGTTTATATTTTTGATCGTACCTTGAACCACTGTACCGGGGAAACGAAAAGGGAGATGAAATATAGCGATTAGTGTAGGTTAGTGTAGTTAAACCGCAAGAATAGAGATAAGAACCTCTACTGAGAGACAAAAGATCCAACACCGTAAAACATGAAGAAGCAGAGTAGAGCTGTTTTTGGAAGAATTTTAATAAAAATCGTATTTTACCCCCAAATATACCACTGCACACGCAAAGCGATACGGATGTAAAATTTTAATTTTATTAATATAATTAAATCAATAAAAATAAACACCGGGTTTTTAAAGTTAATCACCAAAAGATGAAATAAACGTAGCGCGCACAAAAAAAAAACGCATCCGTTCGCTTTGTGAAAAGAGTGAAGAGTGACCATGAGCACCGCCAACGAGAGCAGGTGCATAATACTGCTGACTATGCCGCTCGGAGGACCGATCCGGAGTACCGAATTCTTGAACGGTTTCGGTTTCGAGGATTTAGAGGAACAAGAAAGAAACAGTGAATAGCACCGACAACGATGAAGGAAGTCGGATGACAGGCAGCGAGAACGGGAAACAGACGCCAATTACAGGAGGGCAACCAGGAGAAATCCCCTCGAAAAATCACAGGAGCAACGGATAAACTCATCACAACAGAGGGAAACACGATACACAATACGCATGTCAGTGTTTAACTGGGAGAACTTACAGTCTAAGTCGCTCCCAACTTCACTACAGGCTTGTTCCTTTAACTCATCCTGGTGTATAAGTCGCGCCCAATTTCACAACAGGATTGTTCCTTTAACTCATCCTGGAGCGTGGTGAATTTATCCGCAATCGCATTTCAAAAGTCTCCAGGATCATGATGGTGAGATCTTTATTTATCACTGCAGCCTTCACTTTATGATTTGCTCCCATTTCCGTTTTCGTAATTTCCTTTTCTCGTCACATAGTAAGATTGTGTAAAAACAAGAAAGGAAATCCAACTCCCTTACTGTTAAGTGGCAGTTTTCATTATTAGATATATATCGGATCGTATATAGTCGACCGATCCTAATGAAATTGGGCAGATCAGATTAGTTTGACCAATGTGGAATCCGTCATCCGCTTATTCATCAAGGTAGTTTACTAAGGGTGACAGTAATAAAAGTACAACGAACAAGAATTGGCAGCAATTCATTGGGCAATAACTTACTTCCAACCATATATTTATGATTGACACTTCACTGTCAAGTGACCTTCCATGTAAAAAATATGCAATGTTTTTTAAACATGGCAAGAAATATACTGCAAGATATGATGTTAACATTTATATACCAATGAATTTCTTGACTTAGGCCAGTTTTTTTCAAAGGCTTGAAACGCAAGCCGGTATAAATAAAATCATCCAAATCAAAGTGGCACCGTGGGAAAATATCTTTGAACACGTTTCAATTGATAATTTAAAAAATATGGGCAATTCATTTGATTGAGAATAGCGCTACTCAACCCGGTGACCCAAATAAAAACAAAAAAAGGAAAAGAAGCTCTATTGTATACATTTAATGATGGTCCAATACAAGGAGGTCATACAGGCAACTCAGAAACCTTGGCCAAGGTCAAAAGACATTATTATTGGAAAGGTATGACTCGAGATATTACTGAATACATAAGAAAATGTCCAAAATGCCAATAATCAAAAGTGACAAGAAAAATATAAACTCCTTTAACAACAACTGATACGCCAATACAAGCTTTCGATAGACTTATAGTAGACACCATTGGTCTACTGCCCAGGTCTGAAAATGGAAATGAATTCGCAGTCACATTAATTTGTAATCTGACTAAATATCTAGCCGCGATGTCAATTCCAAACAAAATTCTAACACAGTAACAGAAGACGTTCATTACTGACATGGGAACAGAATACAAAAATTCTATAACAAATGATTTGTGCAAGTATTTACAAATAAATAACATAACATCAACTGCACACCATCACCAGGCAGTTGGAACAGTCGAAAGAAGTCACAGAAATTGTTATAAATACAAGTTAACTGAAGTTAACCGCGCAACGGCAATGTCCGATTATCTAAGAGCTCGCTCTGGCCAACTTGCTGATACAGTGTCTGGCCGGATGCCCATACATAGCCGGCGAACACTGCATATTTGCGTGGCCGCTATGAGATACATTTTTGTTAATTTTAAGTTTCAGTTTGTATTCGAGCTTCACTGAATAAAGAAATACTCATTCCATACTCCGGCATTGCCGCAATCGTAAATTCATTTTAATGAATTGGTCACCGCGCCTCAAGGGCCGTGATAACAGAGCAAGTGCTCCCACCATAATTCCTGTTACAGAAGGAATCTCCCTCGGCAACCGCCAGGGACCTATTCAACTACCTACGAGGAGAAGTAACCCCCTCGGCAATCGCCAGGGTCACGCTGGTGACGTCACTGACTGCAGCGAGGGATAACTAAATACACCCTAATCCCAATATTAATACTAATTGGCGCCTAACGTAAAAAATCGTAACGTAAAACGTAAAAAAGTGAGCACTTTTTAAGCACTTTTTGGGCACTTTAAAAAAAAAAAAGTAAAATTTTGTTCCTCACACTGCCAGAGAAAATCTGCAGCCCTACTAACAATGCACATAAATTAATTATCAAATTAATTCGGGGCCCTCTCATCAGCTCAATTGCCTATGTGGGCATGCAATTCGAGCATGAATTAATTATTTTGGGCAATTTTATAGCTACAGCTCCACATGAGCAATCCCTTCCACCAGTATAGAAAAACAAGGCAATTCTCCAGTGACTCGAGTCGAGTGAGTTCGGAACCGAAGGGCTGGCCAGATTTTCCACACCAAGAAGTGCAAACGCTAGCGCACTCACATCCGCGAATATGGCTTTCAGCATGGAACAAATGACGGCCACTATACAGGCGGCCGTTCAACTGCGCCTGGCTATACAACAGCTGACCGAACAGGTCAACGCAGTACAAATCGCTCCCGCCCAATCGGAAGCTCCCCAAATCAAAGTCTATGGACCCATAGAAATTAGGGACAACGTCAAATGTGACGAGCCACTAGATGCCGTCAAGTATCTGCCCGAATTTACTGGCGGCAAGCAGCAGTAACCCCATTTTATATCTTTAGGAATTATGTAAATAGCTCACGCCATTATCAGGCGGTTATTATCATTAAGAGTAAAATAAGAGGCCCCGCCGATGCCGTGCTATCCTCGTTAGGCACTGTGCTACATTTCGAAGCGATTATAATTCGACTCAATTTTACATACAGTGATAAGCGTCAGATTCACGTCATCGAGAAGGAAATGGGTACTCTTAGGCAGGGAATCTGACCCTCTTACTATACTATGACGAGGTCGAGAAAAACTCACCTTGCTCACGAACAAAGCCACCATGTCATACAAAGCCTCGGAGGCAAAAGTTTTGTGTGACATGTTCCGGGATGACGCACTACGAGTATTTATCTCGGGACTCAAGCGCAGCCTCACGGATGTCCTTTTTTCTCTCGCTTTGGCGCCAGAAGTGTAATATAACCACGAAAGATACTCCTTAGCGGCTTCGTTTGCGAGAAGCCAGGATAAAAAGGACAGGGATAAAAAACTTATTAAAAGGCTTCTGCACATACAAATGCCCAGACAGGCACTGGCAAAAATCCGTACTACAACAAACAATACAAGGTGCAAGTACATTCTGCCCCACGCAGTGGAGGCACCCCTGAACCCATCACTGTCCAAGATGCTTAATCCATCTCAAGCCTCGGCATACCAAAATAGGAAGCCGGCCGTCCGATCGATCGGGCCCACACAAAAGGCAGATCAGGTTAACCACGACGCGCAGAACGTAGGCGAAACCGGGAAGAAGTATACCGCCGCGGCTTCAAGCGCGGCTCAAGAAATTGATGACGATGCCATTCAAGAGTATGATTCGGACGTCATTCATTCTTTAGGGGAAAATCACTGCTACCATTCATCAGACGAAGAGTAACGGGGGTAGAAATGAAGCTTTTGATAGACACAGGCACATCAAAAAATTTCATCGCCATTCCAGATTCGCCATTTTCGATACACTCTATCCATGGCGCCACCACGATCACAAAAAAATGCTTCGTATCCATATTCAACTTGAAGGCCACGTTCTTCATCTTACCAGATGGGTCCTCCTTTGATGACATCATCGGTCTTGACCTGGCGATCGGAAACAGACAGGGGCATCGCTTTGCCTAGCTTCCAGTCACCTCAAATGGGGCTCCGAAGTAGAAAGGCTTAGCATTTTCGAAAATGCTTTCCTGACTGAAGGTGGTCGAGCAGTCCACTTCAGTAAAATTTACGTTGGGTCATGATTGGAATTGATTGGAATGAGGCATTACCTTACAACACGTCGTTGGTGGCCACCATCACGACCGATGATGAAGAGCCCATTTATGCCAGACCCTACCCGTTCCCAATGGGGGCAGCCGATTTCGTCAATGGCGTAATTCAGGACCTACTAAAAAACGGCATAATCCAGAAGTCGAGATCCCCCTACAATAACCCAATATGGGTAGTAGACAAAAAGGCCACCGACAAAACTGGGAACCGTAATATGCGGCTGGTGTTAGACTTTCGAAAATTGAAAGAGAGTACAATACCAGATCACTATCCCATGCCAAATATCTATATGATACTATGGAATTTAGGCATGGCCAAATACTTCACAACGCTCGATTTGAAGTCTGGTTATCACCAAATTACACTGACAGAGCGTGACCGTGAGAAAACTTCCTTTTCCGTAAACGGAGGAAAATACGAGTTTCGCCGACCGCCATTCGGGTTAAGGAATGCTGCCAGCATCTTCCAAAGAACCATCGACGACATACTGCTAGAGCAGATTGGCAAATTTTGCTATGTCTATGTCGATAATGTTCTCGTTTTCTTAGAAAATGAAAACGCCCACATACGTAGACTGGCTTCTAAAGAACCTGCACGACGCCAACATGAGGGTGTCAGCGCAAAAATCTTTTTTTTTTTTTTTTAAAAGCGTCAAGTTTTTGGGGTTTATAGTTATCAGCAATGGGACTACTACAGACCCGGAAAAAGTCAGAGCCATCAAGGAATTCCCAAAATACTGCTGACTATGCCGCTCGGAGGACCGATCCGGAGTACCGAATTCTTGAACGGTTTCGGGATGCCACAAGACGCGCTGATCGTTGCGAGGATTTTGAGGAACAAGAAAAAAACAGTGAACAGCACCGACAACGATGAAGGAATCCGGATGACAGTCAGCGAGAACGGGAAATAGACGCCAATTACAGGAGAGCAACCAGGAGAAATCCCCTCGAAAAATCACAGGAGCAACGGATAAACTCATCACAACAGAGGGAAACACGACAACAGCGGAGGATTCGGGAAGAACATATTCGGCAAATGGCATAGAATCGTGTAATAAACTTCAGGTTGGATCCCAAAAATCGATTGGATGCTTCCCAAAGGCAGTCATAACGAAATATGGATGCAAGGGCTGAGCTTTCCATCAAATTGAAACCATTAATACAAAAAACGGCATTTTCCAACAAAAAGGATACTTTGAATATACTAGAATGCTTTTTGATTTCAAAAATGCACCCGCCAGCAACCAGCAACTCACAGGAGTCAACTCCGGTGAGACTCACGACCATCATCTTTAAACATATATTTAACCAAAGATTTAGAATAAAGGAGACATAATTCTAAAAGAAACTATCGGTGCTTTTTGTGGGCTTGGGCAACCGCGTCGAGTCTACGAATTCGGTACGATTAAAAGCAAAAATTTCGAAGCCGCCATTGTCGCTTCTGTCGAGAAAAGTGGAGTGTGCGGGGAGCCTCATGGTGTGTTTGTCCCTGCGCACCTGTATGTCAATACGTATGTCAGTGTCTAACTGGGAGAACTTACAGTCTAAGTCGCTCCCAACTTCACTACAGGCTTGTTCCTTTTACTCATCCTGGTGTATAAGTCGCGCCCAATTTCACAACAGGATTGTTCTTTAACTCATCCTGATGTATAAGTCGCGCCCAATTTCACAAATGGATTGTTCCTTTAACTCATCCTGGAGCGTGGTGAATTTATCCGCAATCGCATTTCAAAAGTCTCCAGGATCATGATGGTGAGATCTTTATTTATCACTGCATCCTTCACTTTATGATTTGCTCCCATTTCCGTTTTCGTAATTTCCTTTTCTCGTCACATAGCAAGATTGTGTAAAAACAAGAAAGGAAATCCAACTCCCTTACTGTTAAGTGGCAGTTTTCATTATTAGATATATATCGGATCGTATATAGTCGACCGATCCTAATGAAATTGGGCAGATCAGATTAGTTTGACCAATGTGGAATCCATCATCCGCTTATTCATCAAGGTAGTTTACTAAGGGTGACAGTAATAAAAGTACAACAGAACAAGAATTGGCAGCAATTCATTGGGCAATAACTTACTTCCAACCATATATTTATGATTGACACTTCACTGTCAAGTGACCTTCCATGTAAAAAATATGCAATGTTTTTTAAACATGGCAAGAAATATACTGCAAGATATGATGTTAACATTTATATACCAATGAATTTCTTGACTTAGGCCAGTTTTTTTCAAAGGCTTGAAACGCAAGCCGGTATAAATAAAATCATCCAAATCAAAGTGGCACCGTGGGAAAATATCTTTGAACACGTTTCAATTGATAATTTAAAAAATATGGGCAATTCATTTGATTGAAAATAGCGCTACTCAACCCGGTGACCCAAATAAAAACAAAAAAAGGAAAAGAAGCTCTATTGTATACATTTAATGATGGTCCAATACAAGGATGTCATACAGGCAACTCAGAAACCTTGGCCAAGGTCAAAAGACATTATTATTGGAAAGGTATGACTGGAGATATTACTGAATACATAAGAAAATGTCCAAAATGCCAATAATCAAAAGTGACAAGAAAAATATAAACTCCTTTAACAACAACTGATACGCCAATACAAGCTTTCGATAGACTTATAGTAGACACCATTGGTCTACTGCCCAGGTCTGAAAATGGAAATGAATTCGCAGTCACATTAATTTGTAATCTGACTAAATATCTAGCCGCGATGTCAATTCCAAACAAAATTCTAACACAGTAACAGAAGACGTTCATTACGGACATGGGAACAGAATACAAAAATTCTATAACAAATGATTTGTGCAAGTATTTACAAATAAATAACATAACATCAACTGCACACCATCACCAGGCAGTTGGAACAGTCGAAAGAAGTTACAGAAATTGTTATAAATACAAGTTAACTGAAGTTAACCGCGCAACGGCAATGTTCGATTATCTAAGAGCTCGCTCTGGCCAACTTGCTGATACAGTGTCTGGCCGGATGCCCATACATAGCCGGCGAACACTGCATATTTGCGTGGCCGCTATGAGATACATTTTTGTTAATTTTAAGTTTCAGTTTGTATTCGAGCTTCACTGAATAAAGAAATACTCATTCCATACTCCGGCATTGCCGCAATCGTAAATTCATTTTAATGAATTGGTCACCGCGCCTCAAGGGCCGTGATAACAGAGCAAGTGCTCCCACCATAATTCCTGTTACAGAAGGAATCTCCCTCGGCAACCGCCAGGGACCCATTCAACTACCTACGAGGAGAAGTAACCCCCTCGGCAATCGCCAGGGTCACGCTGGTGACGTCACTGACTGCAGCGAGGGATAACTAAATACACCCTAATCCCAATATTAATACTAATTGGCGCCTAACGTAAAAAATCATATAAGTGAGCACTTTTTAAGCACTTTTTGGGCACTTTAAAAAAAAAAAAGTAAAATTTTGTTCCTCATACTGCCAGAGAAAATCTGCAGCCCTACTAACAATGCACATAAATTAATTATCAAATTAATTCGTGGCCCTCTCATCAGCTCAATTGCCTATGTGGGCATGCAATTCGAGCATGAATTAATTATTTTGGGCAATTTTATAGCTACAGCTCCACATGAGCAATCCCTTCCACCAGTATAGAAAAACAAGGCAATTCTCCAGTGACTCGAGTCGAGTGAGTTCGGAACCGAAGGGCTGGCCAGATTTTCCACACCAAGAAGTGCAAACGCTAGCGCACTCACATCCGCGAATATGGCTTTCAGCATGGAACAAATGACGGCCACTATACAGGCGGCCGTTCAACTGCGCCTGGCTATACAACAGCTGACCGAACAGGTCAACGCAGTACAAATCGCTCCCGCCCAATCGGAAGCTCCCCAAATCAAAGTCTATGGACCCATAGAAATTAGGGACAACGTCAAATGTGACGAGCCACTAGATGCCGTCAAGTATCTGCCCGAATTTACTGGCGGCAAGCAGCAGTAACCCCATTTTATATCTTTAGGAATTATGTAAATAGCTCACGCCATTATCAGGCGGTTATTATCATTAAGAGTAAAATAAGAGGCCCCGCCGATGCCGTGCTATCCTCGTTAGGCACTGTGCTACATTTCGAAGCGATTATAATTCGACTCAATTTTACATACAGTGATAAGCGTCAGATTCACGTCATCGAGAAGGAAATGGGTACTCTTAGGCAGGGAATCTGACCCTCTTACTATACTATGACGAGGTCGAGAAAAACTCACCTTGCTCACGAACAAAGCCACCATGTCATACAAAGCCTCGGAGGCAAAAGTTTTGTGTGACATGTTCCGGGATGACGCACTACGAGTATTTATCTCGGGACTCAAGCGCAGCCTCACGGATGTCCTTTTTTCTCTCGCTTTGGCGCCAGAAGTGTAATATAACCACGAAAGATACTCCTTAGCGGCTTCGTTTGCGAGAAGCCAGGATAAAAAGGACAGGGATAAAAAACTTATTAAAAGGCTTCTGCACATACAAATGCCCAGACAGGCACTGGCAAAAATCCGTACTACAACAAACAATACAAGGTGCAAGTACATTCTGCCCCACGCAGTGGAGGCACCCCTGAACCCATCACTGTCCAAGATGCTTAATCCATCTCAAGCCTCGGCATACCAAAATAGGAAGCCGGCCGTCCGATCGATCGGGCCCACACAAAAGGCAGATCAGGTTAACCACGACGCGCAGAACGTAGGCGAAACCGGGAAGAAGTATACCGCCGCGGCTTCAAGCGCGGCTCAAGAAATTGATGACGATGCCATTCAAGAGTATGATTCGGACGTCATTCATTCTTTAGGGGAAAATCACTGCTACCATTCATCAGACGAAGAGTAACGGGGGTAGAAATGAAGCTTTTGATAGACACAGGCACATCAAAAAATTTCATCGCCATTCCAGATTCGCCATTTTCGATACACTCTATCCATGGCGCCACCACGATCACAAAAAAATGCTTCGTATCCATATTCAACTTGAAGGCCACGTTCTTCATCTTACCAGATGGGTCCTCCTTTGATGACATCATCGGTCTTGACCTGGCGATCGGAAACAGACAGGGGCATCGCTTTGCCTAGCTTCCGGTCACCTCAAATGGGGCTCCGAAGTAGAAAGGCTTAGCATTTTCGAAAATGCTTTCCTGACTGAAGGTGGTCGAGCAGTCCACTTCAGTAAAATTTACGTTGGGTCATGATTGGAATTGATTGGAATGAGGCATTACCTTACAACACGTCGTTGGTGGCCACCATCACGACCGATGATGAAGAGCCCATTTATGCCAGACCCTACCCGTTCCCAATGGGGGCAGCCGATTTCGTCAATGGCGTAATTCAGGACCTACTAAAAAACGGCATAATCCAGAAGTCGAGATCCCCCTACAATAACCCAATATGGGTAGTAGACAAAAAGGCCACCGACAAAACTGGGAACCGTAATATGCGGCTGGTGTTAGACTTTCGAAAATTGAAAGAGAGTACAATACCAGATCACTATCCCATGCCAAATATCTATATGATACTATGGAATTTAGGCATGGCCAAATACTTCACAACGCTCGATTTGAAGTCTGGTTATCACCAAATTACACTGACAGAGCGTGACCGTGAGAAAACTTCCTTTTCCGTAAACGGAGGAAAATACGAGTTTCGCCGACCGCCATTCGGGTTAAGGAATGCTGCCAGCATCTTCCAAAGAACCATCGACGACATACTGCGAGAGCAGATTGGCAAATTTTGCTATGTCTATGTCGATAATGTTCTCGTTTTCTTAGAAAACGAAAACGCCCACATATGGCATGTAAACTGGCTTCTAAAGAACCTGCACGACGCCAACATGAGGGTGTCAGCGCAAAAATATTTTTTTTTTTTTAAAAAGCATCAACTTTTTGGGGTTTATAATTATCAGCAATGGGACCCGGAAAAAGTCAGAGCCATCAAGGAATTCCCGGAGCCTAAAAACGTGTTTGATGTAAGGTCATTCATGGGCTTGCCTGGCTATTAAAGATGCTTTTTTAAAGATTTTGCATCAATAGATAAGCCCATTTCGAGAATTTTAAAAGAGAAACATGGAAATGTCAGCAGATAAAGATCCAGTACAGCTGGACGAGCCGCAACGGCTGGCTTTCGAAAAGCTTCCTAACATCCTGGCTTCTGATGATATCATCCTCGCGCCATTATAAAATATCCTATTATAAAAAGACAGTTGATCTAACGACAAATACCTCAGCTCATGGCATTGGCGCAGTGCTATCCCAAAAGGGGGCCATTACTACCATCTCCAGAACCTTAAAGGACAGTTAAGTACGCTACCAGAGAAAGGGAGCTGTTAGCCATAGTTTGGGCGCTAGAAAAGCTGTGTCACTACTTATATGCTGTAGATATAAATATCTAAACTGACCACCAACCGCTGACCTACGCGGTATCCGATTCCAATAGACGAGTGTGGTGCTGAAGTCTTTTACAAGCCTGGCAAAGACAACCTCGTTGCGGATGCCCTCTTGAGACAGTAACTTAACGTTGAGAAGAGGAAAAGGCATTCTCAAGTGCGGCCAAAATTCACAGTGAGCTATCGCTAACCCACACCATTCAATCCAGGGACAAGCCTCTCAATTGCTTTCAAAACCAGATAACTCTGGAGGAAGACACTTTCCGTTAAAACGCCGCTTCGTTCTCTTTGAAACAAGAGACGGCATAACATTGACTTCACTTGCGAGGAGTCATTGCTTGAGGAACTCGCGGACATCATAGTTCCTAAAGGCGTAAACGCCATTTATTTTATACGAGGGCACACGCTAGCAATGATACAGGACAAATTGGTTCGGCCATTCCCTGCTACCAATTTTTGGCACTGCAAAAACCGAGTAACTGACATTTTTTTATTGCTGAGTGGCGAGATATTCTCACTGTCGAGCACAAAAGAGCTCACAAATCTTACCAAGAGAACGTGAAGCAGGTACTCTCCGAGTACAACTTCCCGAAAATGACCAAGCTAGCGAACGAAATAGTCGCTAATTGGGGCGAAACCCCTAATATCCTAGTGATTAAATTCCTAGTGAAGTCCAACAGGCGTCTAGGAAACAAACTCTCACCCTTATGTGAGGAAAAACCCTTAGTTTCGGGAAAAACCCCGAAGCTTAGACTTCCTACACTTTGAAAAAACTTTGAAAAAATTAAACTAAAAGACTTTCCATTAATAAATGCAAACAATAGGCACGTCAATATCAACAATAAAATACAAAATCAAATTAATAAAATTTTCGCAACCGTCAACCAACTTCTGAGGTTAGCTAAAAAGTCCCAAATTGATATAGGGCACCTATGCTAACTTCGGCTCCGCCCAAAGTTAGTTTTTTATTTTTTATTTATAATATGTTTTTATATAACTAGTTAACTTTTTTATTTTTTATTAAACTGATTTTTATTGAATGTGCTAGGAGTGCTAGGAACTCGGGCCATCTAATGCCACGTTTTAACCATTTAGCTATTGTCCAAATTCTAATACCACAGTACAAATTAAATCTGATGTTTCTATAACAGGTGTTTTTATAACAGCCGAGAACTCAAACAATTTTTAAAGAAAGATGTGATGGAGAATGACCACTTCTTAACATAGAACTTTTTATTTAAATTAAATAAATTAAATTCCATGTATTTTTTTTATTTTTTATGGACGCAAGCTACAAAAAGCAAAACGGAAATCGAATATGTTTCTGTAATGCTATGAATATGTACCTTAGCTACACAGTAAACAGCATCGGTAGCTATACTTATCGAACTATGTCTTGAGTAAGCGACTACTGAATGAAGTGTATCCTCCAATCCTCCAATTCCAAAAGCAGCTTTTCCAGTTGGAGCACATAATAAAACCTTTGCTGAATCCGTAATTATTTATTGGATCATCTCTTTATGAATCTAACACTAAGGTTGCAAATCTTAAAATAATACATTATCTAACAGTTTAATTTTAACTGAATAATGGCTACATGGTCCTAATAATTAGCGCTGGATGGGAAGGTCGTTGCGGCGAAGACAAGAACTGCTGGAAACTCGCGTGAGGGTTCTCCGAGATGATTTGGATTTACTGATAGTCTGTTGTAGTACTTTGTTGTGATTTGTGCTATCTCTTCTCTGACGAGTGATTTGTGAAGGTCCCTGTGAATTTGAACATTCCTAACGTACCACGGTGCCCCAGTGATGGTTCTGAGAATTTTTGATTCAGTTCTTTGCATTATATCCACGCTGTTTTTCTCGAAAACCGAATTGATGAGTCGGGATTTTGTTGTGTGTTCTGAGATATAGGGTAATATGGGCCAAGAAGCATTTTTCGAAGAGTTTTGATAGACACATTAGTAAACTAACTGGTTTATATGATGAGGCAATTGTGCGGTCTTTTCCAGGTTTTGGTATAATTATGATGATCGAGGTGCGCTGAGTGATGAGTGTGCTCTCCAAAGTGGGATCTTGGAGCTCGTTGGGGAAACCGGAATGCACCAATACAGATCGCATCTGCATTTTCCATGTGTTATAGTTCGTCTCTTCTAAATTATCAATTTGATAAAGAGCACTCATTGTTGTTAATATCGAGTCACACACCGAATAACTTGAATTCTCCAGTGCCTGGGCCCATAACCTGTTGAGCGGCAGAATTCGAAGCGACAAAATCAGAACACCATGTGTATACTTGGGAACTTTATTTGTGACTGAGAAAAAATTGATATACATATTTTCTTATTCTCTATTTCTTAGAGGGAGAAAATTATAACTACTCCAAGATCTCTTTTTACTTCCTATAAATATAAAAGCGTGCATCAGAAACAAATAAAATATACAGGGTACCTTATTTTTCTACACCCCTTCTCAATGTAAGCTTGTTTACAAAAATAAATATCAAAACAAATTAAACATTTTAGTAAGCTCTTCGTGTTTCGTTTTAGGAAGATTTTTTGTCAAAATATCTGCTAACATTTCAGTTGTACATATGTATTTCAGCAAAACTTGCCCTTCCTTAACAACTTCTCTAACAAAATGATAACGTATATCAATGTGCTTTGTTCTGGAATGATGAACAGGATTCTTGGTTAGCGCCAGCGCCCTTAGATTATCCCCATAAACGACGATCGAGGTGTTGTTTTCTTCGCAACCTATCTCCATAATCAGCCTTCCCAAGACTATCGCCTCCTTAAATGCCGACGATAGTGCCATGTACTCCGCCTCGGTACTGCTCAACGCCTCACTTCGCTGCTTTTCCGAACGCCAAGAAATCGGACCACCTGCTAACAGGTAGATGTAACCAGTATAAGACTTCCTGTAAAGCCTATCACCTGCCCAATCCGCGTCCATGTATCCACAGAACGATTGACCACATTGCCGGTAGTGTATTTTTATGTCAATCGTAGATGAGAGATATATAAAGATGTGTTTTATGCCTGCCATGTGTTCAGCATGCATATTCCGTTGTGCCAATTTTGACACCGAATGCAATATGTCAGGCCTCGTTGTAAGAGCTAGCCACATAAGCTCTCCTACTACTGACATAAAAAGTAGGATCCACCTTTTTGCATTGGGGGCTTGTGCAATATATCGGCACTTGAAAACTAGCATCCAAAGGTGTCTTCACCGAGTTGCAAAAATCACTCTAATGGGTATGCAATAAGTCCTTAATATATTGCGTATGTCCCAAAGTAATTGCTCGAAGATCGCCGTCTCGTTCGATTTCCATGCCTAGGAAATGGTTAAGTTGACCCTTGTCAACGCATTTGAATGATCGTGAGATGCTGCTCTTGATTTTCAGCAAATCCTCGTGCAATTGGCAAGCTATAAGTATATTGTCAACATATACAAGGATTAGTACAAGATTACCTTCTCCATAATGTTTGTACAAACATGGCTCACAGGCAACGAATCTCATATTAACCAATACGCCATTTAGCTTCTCGTTCCAGGCCCTTCCTGATTGCTTCAAGCCATATATTGCTTTTTTCAGAAGCAATACCTTGTCCTGATTTGTTTTATCTGAGTACCCTTCTGGCTGCTTCACTCAGATCGCTTTTGAGATACGCGGTGCATACATCCATTTGATGTAGATGTAGCTTGAGCTCCGCCTCCAATGCTATAATAAAGCGCACACTCTCCAACCGGCATACCGGTAAAAATGTTTCTTGGTAATTTATGCCAAACTGCTGGGAGCATCCTTTTGCTACCAGTCGAGCTTTGAAACGTTCTATTTGACAATCTTTATCACGCTTCAACCGGGACCGCTGCGCGCCTCCTCCACGACATGCTCACCTTTTTCTTCGGCACTCTCGCACTGATCTGTGCTCTCATCGGAGCTGCCGGCGTCGATGGAAAAGTCAGAAACGATTTCTGCATCTCCGGGTCCCTGCTGCTGGCGGGCCTCCTCGAGTTCCTCCAGATTGATTGTCACAGCATCACCCTTGGATGCCACGTCATGATGTTCATCAAATAACACATCCCGTTTCTCGACCAATTGTCGAGTTGATGGGTCATATAGTCGATAACCTTTTGCTGCCACAGAGTACCCATTCATAATGAACTCTTTGCCCTTATGTTGAAATTTGCTTCCCTTCCTCGGACCCTTGTCCAGAGCAACTGCAAGAGATCCAAAAACCTTTAAGTGTTTTACATAAGGTTTCTTACCCGTCCACGCTTCCATAGGAGTCATTCGCAGGTAAACCGAACTGTTGACAGCTTATGCCCAAAAATGATCTCCCAGTCCCGCCTGGACTAGAAGGCATCTTGACATCTTCACTAGCGTACGATATGCCCGTCCCGCAACTCCATTTTGTTGGGGAGTATACGCTATTTTTAGCTGTCCTTCGATTCCATGCTGGCTCAGACTCTCAAATTCTCCGCCATTATCACTCCGCAGGCATTTAAGTCACCTTCCTGTCTGCCGTTCCACCAGGTTCTTGAAATCGATGAATTTCGGCCTTTCTGTATCTTGACGTCACCTATACCTTCTGCTTGAAGGAAACCAGCATTGGCCAGTCCGATCTGTTCGGTGTGCTTCTCAAACTCTCTTGCGCAACACATATGGCATATACGCCACTATCCAAACACCATGTTGAATTTTCAGTGTTGTTGACGTCACAGGCGTGCAGCAGGCTGCTTTGGCGATTCACCACATTTCTTAATGTGCCCTTGTTCACCACACTTGAAGCAAACGGTATTTTTTCGTTTCTTCTGCCCATAGTTTTTCGTCTGTGAGTTGTGCTTCTGGCACAACTCTCGACTCTCTCGACTCGTTCATCTGCTATTCCTTTTCTTTCGCTCTCCTCCTTTAACTTTATGGTGAGAACTTCGAACGAAGGCAACTTATCTCAACAATGTCTCCATAGCGACCACGAAATGTTCAAATTGCTCTGGAAGGCTTGATAGCAAAACGATAGTGCGAAGTTCGTCGTTTACCTCTATTCCAACTCCAGTTAGGCTATCCAGAATTTCCACAAATTCACTTATGTAGGTCTTCATGCTAGAAAGGAAAGCTATCTTCGGACGGAGCCGAAGTTGATATACCCTTGCAGTTGAGAGGCAGTCCGCTAGGTGGCGACACGCATCTTTATTATTAGATATATATCGGATCGTATATAGTCGGCCGATCCTTATGAAAATTGGCTTGTCAAATTATTTCACCCAAAGTGGAATCCATACAAAGTCCCATCCTTCTAACATAAAAAACAACGAAGTTATGGCATTCCCGATCAATCAGTTATATGGCAGCTATAGGATACAGTCGACCGATCCCGGCCGTTCGGACGTATATACTGCCTGCAAAGGAAAGAAGGGTGAGTGCAAAGTTTGAAGACGATAGCTTTAAAACTGAGAGACTAGTTTCCGTAGAAACAGACAGATGGAGAGACGAACAGACGGAGATCTTACTCACCGAGTTTGTAAACACCGTTTCGAGAAAAACGCGATTAAAGTTTAGAAAGCACCTTAACGTGTAATTTATTTTTGTTTTTAACTTACTCTGAATCGAAAATATTCGTCGAATCGGCTTGATATTTTGTGTGTGTATGCTCAGATATATACATATATACATTAAAAATCCTAACTTTATATAACCCCTTAATCCAAAGCTTATTGCGAAACCACATTACTTCCAAGATTATTTTTTCATTTCCAATATATATTAATCAATATATTACTTTTTAATAAAAACCTGTTTTCTAAAATCTTTTCAAGGAGAAGTTTTTTTTTGTCATGTACATATTTTGTGATTCGGTGTAACAGTATGACTTTTAGCAAAGTGATGCAATTATCACTTTGATATTATTCTTTTTTCGAAACCCAAGCTTGTATATAGGTGTGTTATAATCATAATTTTTTTTTATTGTGTGTTGAGAGGGATTAATGCGAGTTAAAAGGAGCTCCAGTGAAGAAACAATGTTACTTTTACATTAAAATTGAACGAACATCTTAAGTTTACACACTACATTATATTATTTATTACTTATTAAACTAATTATTAAAATACTATAAAGGTGGCTAACTAAGACTTAAAAGCAACCCGGTAAAGAAAGATAAACTTTGCTAACGAGCTAAGGCTACCGGGGGGACCAGGGGGAACCACAAAGGAATTTCATTCCGTGTGCCAATCAGTCCCACCAACTGTTTCTCAGCCCAGTGGGCCTTAAATAAGTCTTCGGCCATTACAGGGATTGAATAGACAACCGCCTAGAGCACCAAGGCGCGACTTTCCGTGCTACTCAACTAAAACAAGAAGCCTAAATTAGAAGAAAATAAAAAGAAAATAAACGTTGTTCCAACGTTTGGAAGATTTCTCGAAAACTGCTGAACCAAATTTTTATACAAGCTTCTAAACTATATTTCGAATGGAAATTCGATGACTCACTGGCAATTTACAACAAGAGTACAACACCTAAAACGGTATAGCACTTACTGTTCAACTATCTAACAACAAAATAATCCAAGCATAACTATATACTGATGGCTCCAAATCATCTGCCATTAGTTCATATAGCGTCACAACACAGTCAGAAACGCTAAAAACAGGGCTTCTCCCAATATATCAACGGTCCTCTCATGCGAGATAATAGCAATCCTTGAATGCATAAAAATAAGTATGAAAAATAAAGGTAAATTCGCTATATGCACCTACTCCCTGTCTGGCATAACCGCTATCATTAATAGTAAAAGCCATTCTTTCTATGCAACTAGCGTCAGAAACCTACTCGCCTAGTCAAATAGACATTAGAGCAAACGAATACGCTGACGGTATGGCTAGGCTAGCGGCCAAACTCCAACTTACCTTCACCCCGAACTATAATTCTAAAGACTCACTTCCTCAAATCCATCTAACTTCCTCAAATGTCAGTTCCTTAATTCCATCTAACTTAACAAACAAAAAGAGCTTTCCAAAAAAAACCTTCCAACAGGAAGGTATCAAGAGCTACACAATTTGAACCTCCCAACTTTCACCACATTTATCCTCTCATAGGAGGGATCATATTTCACTAAATAGGCTGAGACTCGGCTATTCGTTCTTAACAAACGCTCACTACATGGATAGAACAAAAAGTTGCATGTGTCCACTCTGCAACAATGAGCAAAAAGACGTCAGACATATTCTGAGCTTCTGTTCAGCAATCGCCAACCAACGTGTCTCTTCCTTTAGCGACTTCAACCCTATCCAACTCTAGCCAATCCTAACGAAACCAATTCCCAAAAAATTTTGAACTTCCTAAAAATTCTCATATTTTCTATAAAATTTGATACTATCTGCCTTCAAGAAAATCTATTAGATACATCTATAATTAGTGAATGTACATAATAGATTAACTATAACAATATTATAATACCATAAGATGAGCTGAAGGCCACTAGTTGCTATTGCTCTTCCCCAACTTTAAGTTTTAACTAATAACCTAGCTTTATATAAATAAATAAATAAATATTTCAAATGATTTCCCCATCCGACGAAAATTTAATTAATTTAATTTTTTATTTTAATTTTTTTAAACAATAAAAGATCAAAATTTTTGCATTTTGTAAAAAAAAAAATTTGTTTTTCCTAATTCCGTCTATTAATCTCTAGATTATTAATTTATATAATGAAGTTAATTTGGTTTTAAGATTTAATTTTAGATAATCCAGCCTAGACAGCACAATGCTCACCGCAAGAGGTATTGTTTTGTGGACGCCTTGTTTTTTGAGGTTCCCTAGAATTATTTTTTTGAGGTTCCCTATAATTAGTTTTGGCAATAAAAAATATAAGATATAGTTAAGGTTAATGTACTTACCAAGTTTGAAATCAATAAACCAAATAGTTTGCTTAGAACAACTTTGTGAAAAATGTCTTTTTTTGACCCCCTAACTGTATATTACCCCTTAAGACAGTGCTCTAAAAGTTCTAACTTAAAATTTTGTATTTATATTATATTCATTTTTATAGATATGTAGTAGACAATAATTTAAACATTAAAGAAAATTACTTTTAAGGCATTAAATTTAATAAAACTGTTCTCAAAACAATATTTTTCAGTCAAAATGGGGATCTTAATAATAGATATTTATTTTTAGATTCGATTTTTTGTGAAAGATTTTATACTTTACTTATTTGACAATATATAAGATTGTCGAGATTTTTTTTACAAAAAGTTTATTTAAATTTTTCTATTTTGAAGTTAAAAAACAAGAAAGGAAAGCTAACTTCGGACGGAGCCGAAGTTGATATACCCTTGTAGTTGAGTGGCAGTCCGCTAGGTGGCGTCATGCATCTTTTATTATTAGATATATATCGGATCGTATATAGTCGGCCGATCCTGAAATTTGGCAGATCGGATTAGTTTTCCCAAAGTAGAATCCATGGAAAATCCCATTCTTCTTAGTTCAAAAACAACGAAGTTATGGAATTCCCGATCAATAAGTTATATGGCAGTTATAGCATATAGTCGGCCGTTCCGACTTATATACTGCCTGCAAAGGAAAGAAGGGTATGTGCAAAGTTTGAAGACGATAGAAAGCTTTAAAACTGAGAGACTAGTTTGCGTAAAAACAGACAGACGGACAGTCGGACATGCTTATATCGACTCAGGTGATCCTAATCAGGAATATATATACTTTTTATTATGAAAGTTTCAATTTTATGCTTTAAAGTTAAATGAAAAAATTATAAATTAAATTATTCTATGATAGGAAATATTTTTTGGGTTTTTAAAAATTCAACATATTAAGAAGAAGCGAAGAGAAAGACAAAATAACACCGTATTTTGAAAATTTTCAAAACAGCTTTGAACAGCTTACCATATTCGGAAGTGTTTATCAGCGAATCAAATAAGTATGAAAGCTGTCAGATTCTATATTGGTATAGTTTAAAATGATAATAGCACTGTGGTTGAACAAATTTGGCTAATTATTTACTTATTTCACTATTAATGGTACTCTTTTATATAAATTGAATAACTAGGTTAATAATAAAAAATGTTTACTATAAAATTTTAAATTAAGCATTTTTATCAAAAAGGTAATATGATTTATTAAGGTCCCTGTTTGAATTATCTTTCAAACTTAATCCTTAAATTTTTGTTAGTTAAAAAGTGTGTGTGAGTTTTAAAAAGACAAATGTGTAACATGTTACATGCGAGTTATGTCAATTCCACCTTTTATAGACTCTCTTCTCAACAGCAGCTTAGTATCATTTTCTATGTCTATTGGAGAAATTCCCGCGCTTCGGTCATTTAAATATGGGCCTTCTTCCTCCACGATTTTTTCCAGCAGCGCGTCCCCTGTGCTATTCAAACCTTAAATAAGTAAATAATTTTAATTTGAAAAAAAAATTGGACACAAAGTTGTACCCACCAGCTCTACCACTTAGATGTCCATTGTTAATAATTTCAGTGGAGCAGAAATCGACAGTGGAAACATCTGTGGGCGAATTTTTTTGTAAGGCAACTGCCTTTCGAGCATGACGCGTAGTTAGTACACCCGTTTCAACATCTCTTTCAAGACGATGACCTGCATTTAAGATTATTGCTTGGAAACTATCAAACATATTGTTTAAATTATTACCTGATCGTGATCGAGTAAGCTGACGTTGAACATAATCCTCAAGGTCTTCTTCCTCTTTTCTGCTTATAAGACAGTTTAAAATCAATAAAAATAGTCCCAATCCGAAAGAAAAAAGGCCGGTGCAAGTTACTTCGTTCCACCAAACAGCACTTGAACCTAAATGAATTATTATTCGTAAGCCTATTTTTAAACATTTGGCTATGAAGTTACTTACTAAAAACGGTCCATGACATAGTTTCGTCTGGAATTATTCCAGCTCCACATAGGAAAACTCCAAAAACTATAAAAACAATGCCAATATGAAGCATTCCGATACTAGTTACCACCTGTTAAAAAGCCGTAATTTATCATTAGTGATAAAAAAAATTCTTGCTCAAAACAATTATTAAAACTATTGTAAAAGCCATAGCTGTATTGTCTTTCGTCTGATTCACTCTGTGACAAATACACTTCGCGTCACAAAAATTCAAAAAATATTTCTTTTTAATTACTTAAGCTATAAAGCTATATAATTTTTATTTTTAATTATATATTGGTTAATTCCTAAAATAAAGAAAAATGATTGGAAGCAGATGGAGTTACTATAAATTCATGAAAACTTAAAATGAAAAACAAAAGTGACAAAAAAATTTATATTCCAAGACTGCAGCGTCATCAGGACAGCGCCCACCCCATTGTAAATTTATTTATCTTTAATATCTTTATCTTTATTTATTCTTCCAGAGGTATTATAAATTTGGTGGAAGGTGTGCAACATAGTGAAGAAGACATCTCGGACCATGTAATTATATTTAATTAGTTAATAAACAGCTCCCAGCATAGGCTTGCTGTGGCTTGCTAGTTTCCGGTGCTCACGCTGCGTGATTAAGAACGACTTTATCTGCTTTGGAATCAGGAGCTGATTTCGGTTGCACTGGTCTCATCACAATCCATCCAAGCGCGGTATTGTTGGGTAGTAGCTGTCCTTTTCCCAAATGTAGCTGTTCTGGCCTCATAAACTGGTGGAAATATTCGGCGCCCAACAATAAGTCCATCTTCTGGAGCTGCGAAAAAACAGGATCGGATAAGTGCAACTGAGGTGGGATATTTCATGGCGCCTGTATAGGGTGGGATGATTGATTGGCCAAGAACGAGGGCTGTGGCTAAACTTACCACCCAGTGAAGTTAAGCAGTCGACGTATTTTTCCGCATTATTACTTGACTGGTTGCCTGACGCTCAAGGTGTTCTAACATCTGCTTCAGAGATTGTTGAGTGGTTGGGTCGTTGATGGCTAGTTCTAGGGATGACAGCGTGTGTGGGTCCAACCTTTCCTCAATGTTTTGTATCAAGATTGGATCCCAGTTGACCTTTGACACTTTGAGTTCGTTTAAAATGGCGACCATTCGGAGCATGGTATCATGCAAGCTGCGCAGCTGGTCCGCTGATCCATCTTATCTGGGGTTTACGAAGGGGTACGAAGGGGGTCTGGCGTGTCCGCCAATTGATGATGAGGTTTTAGGTTTCACCTATTACATGATTCTCAAAATGCCGGAATTTTAGTGCATTGCTATAGTCTTGATTGTGGATGAATTCCGTAAAAATTTCGTATAATCGTATCCAATGTCGGTAATGTCCGTCAAACTTTGTAATTTGGTGGCTTCCTGCTAGTATGTACATCTGTAGTAATTTTAGGATCCAAATCAATAAAGCCATAACGCTTTCATATGTTGCCTGGTGTAAAACGATCCTTTTCTTCAATTCGATTACATAGGAGTCCACGAGATAGTCAAGCAGTCCTTCTTGCATTCGTTTCAGTGAGGTGATTATTGGCTCTTCGAGGTTTTCTGCAGTTTTTCGGGGCCGCTGTGCTGGGCCTGACCAGCGTATATACAATATACAAAGTTATATACGGCCTACTATATACGATCCGATATATATCTAATAATATAAAATGCATATCGCATCACTCAACGTCGGCATCGGTCGACTGTATCCTATAGCTGCCATATAATTGATTGATCGGGAATGCCAAAACTTCGTTGTTTTTGAAGTTAGAAGAATGCGTGTCGCCACCTAGTGGACTGCCACTCAACTTCAAGAGTATATCAACTTCGGCTCCGCCCGAAGTTAGCTTTCCTTTCTTGTTTTTGTATATTTTTATATTATTTGTTCTATACTTATATATATATATTATTTTTTGTAAATGTTGCTTTTTTTTCTTGAATAATTTCTTTGCGAGACTAACAAGAGGTGTATCAAATCTTATATTTTTAACTTAACTAACAGTCATATTGACTGATACAAAGTTATACGGCACTGAAAATCGATTGCTGGCCTCTTTTCTCGCACAAGCTGTTCCATTTGCTGATTGGATTTGTAGTATTTATTTCGGTCAACTTCCTCCCTTGAGGATTAGAGATTTTAGTAGCCGCAACGAGTAGTGCTTCCAGGGCGCTCGTAGTGTAGTCAATGTCCGATTCCATGCTAAGCTCCGGGGCGAGTTCTAAGTGGGCACTCACGTACTTTTTGTATTTAAGCCAGTTCATTTTTGGCGACGTCATGCTGAAGGGGTGTTCGCTTATTTCTGGGCTTTGAAGAAGCTCTAAAACCACAGGCGAGTGGTCTGATGATAAGTCCGAGACTGATTTGGCACTTATTAGATTGCGGGTATGTTTTTTGTCACCGCAAAAACAATAAGGTCTGGGAGCTTGGGTGGGCCGGTTGGCCAGTGGGACCTTCAGGGGAAACATAGTCCAGTTTATTTCTCACATATATAATTGCATTGTACAATTGCCTTCCTTTCGGAGTCCCTAGACGTGAACTCCAGTGCGTATGATTGGCGTTGTAGTCTCTTGCGGTTATAAAACGATCCCCAAGTGAATTGTAAAAAACGATCCCCAAAAGTTGTAAAAAATTTGCATAACGTCAATATGGTTTTCGGTCAAGAATTGTGACAATTCTATTTTATGTAGTGAGACGTTTGCCATGGCGGAGCTTTTGACGCAATGTACAGATTCTGAGGATTTTGGTTGCGCGTTGCGGTCACTTGAGCATGCGTCTCTTTAACTCCTTGTATACCATCGATTGTACATCTTCTATAATTTGCCGTATAGTTGCTTCCGCAGTTTCCACATTTCTTCACGGAAATGTCATTATTTGTAGTGTAGTGAGCGGAGTTGTGGGCGTCTTTGCAGACTACCCAGACAGCCCAAAGTGTGCAGTATGACCTAGTGTGTCCATACTCTTCACAATTAGGTGCGTTTATGTGGCGTTGAAAAGGGGTTGTGGTTATTTATCTTTATTTAGAATGTTAAAAACATTTTTGGCGGGTAAGCCCTTTTCTTTAAGGGCGGTTTTTATTTCCGTGGCGGCAATATCGGGTTCGATTTCCTTTATTACCACTTGTAGGCCCTTGCTGCTTTTCAGATGGTACGTGTAATAGTATTTCTAAGCATTATCCAGATATTCACGATTCGATTCGGAAGTGCTTTTCAGTCTTGGTTTGCACCTTTGTTTCACGGATGTTCCCTTTGATAGGAGGGACAACATGAAAGTTGTCACCGTTCCCGATCAACGCCGCAATTCGGTTGGCCAGAGCACTCGAGCTTTTCTCCCTGATATAGATTGGAAGGGGCTTGGGTTTTTTCGCGGTGTCTTCCGCTGGTTGGTTTTCCTCAACATCCGCCAGTAGGACAAATCTGTAACTACTGGATCTAACTGGTTCTTCGTCGATTTTCTCGACGCGGTTACTTTTTTTTATTGCCTGCCGGATTACTCTGCGGGCTAAGCGATCCATTCCAGTCTGTGTGTCCCGGGCCGCGTTGACGCTTTCCGAAGTTGTTGTTTTTGTACTCGTTGTAGTCGTTGACGTTGCTGTATTTTGAGTTGCAGTGGCTGTCGCTGTGGTTGTAGAAATTGATGCACTGCTTGTTGTTGGAGCGAAATTTTTTTCCGCCATTGGGGGGGTGGGTTTTACACAGTGAACTCCATGACGCGGGAGTCGGAGTAAGCAGAGCGGGTGAGCAAGACTGTGCCGCAGATTTTTCCATTTCGGTATCGCGGGTTGAAAAGTAAGAGTAGAAGCCGTTTCGTTGGTTCACTGCGCTACGCTCGTTCTTTTGATCGTTTCTCAATGAGCTCATTGCGTGGCACTTATTCATTTAAAACGATGCACTAGTTTTTGTTTAAGCACATCACAACTGTTATAAAAAGCTATTGCTTTCAATAAATTGTGGTTCAGCGTCTTTTCGCTTATATTGAGTTATGCCCCATTTTTTTTTTTTTTTGGCTAACTGTTTTATTATTTTATTAAAAAAAAAACTATGGTGTTGCAGCTTTCCCGGAGCTCAGCTATTTTTGTTCAATATTTGTTCTATGTATATTTATTTTTTTTTATTTTTCGTTTATTTTTTTTATGTGTTTCCTTTTGTATATGTTTTTTTTTTATCCTTTTATATCCTAGCCACCTTTTTTATATTTGCCGTTTAATGATGTATATCGAGATTACTTTTAAATTTCCGGGTGACGCGTACCCCGCTGGCGCACCCGAAAACACCCTTGGCCACTCTTGTGGTGGTCCCGTTATCTATCGGATCCGCACGTTAATCGCATCTTTATGCCCAATCTGAGCCGCCGGGTGGGTCTGCACCGCAGGCATCTCCGACGCGCTGCCCTCTTCAACATGGTTTTCCGATCCTTCCTCGCCGTTGAGCTCTACCGCTTGGTCGCCTCCTTGGCCGTCTTTCGGGCCAGCTTCCACCTCTGGTTCGCCTCCTTCGCCATCGCTCGGGACTAGCCAAGGCTAAAGCTGCCTTGGCACCTTTGCCGTCTGTGACGGAGCGCCGTCAGCTCCTCGCTCGGGCAGTGCTCCGATTGCTGTGCGGTGGCCGTGTCCACCGGGATCCACCGCTCTCCAGGTCCTTTCGCCGTCATCACTCTCATGATCCTCCGTGTTGACCGGAGCCGCCGAATGTCCTATCCGGGCATGCCGACGAGCTCCACGTCGCTGTCGTCGGATGACACCACCGGGGTCGTGCTGCGGGATGAGTCCATTACAATATTGTTTAGTTAAAGAAGGCGGCTCGGTATCCACTGCCGCCTTTTATAGACCTGCCTTCCGCCCTCCTGGAAATTTCCCGTTCCCTTGTTCTATTTCGTCGCCCATGTTTCGCCTGGGATCTGTGTAAGCATTTTCCCTGCGGCGTGCATCTGGCTTGGTTTGTACCGCATGCATGTTTTGCACTGTCTGACATACTTCCTTATGTACCTTTGCATTCCTGCCCAGAAGTACCTTGCAATAGTTTTTTTTCCGCCTCCATGTCCCGCTGTTCTCCTTCAGCACCTGCTATCTCCCGTCCACCGGCACACATAGCTTTTATGATACCACTTTTTCGCATTTCTGTGGGTTTTCTTTTTTTTTCTTCTTCAGTGCGCTTACCCATGCGCATTCACCGTCTTCGTTTGCTGTGGCACTTCTTAGCTTTTCAGCCATTTCAGTGCTATATGGTCCGTGATCACGTGTTACTGCCTTTGGCCTGCCGCCCATTGCTGATTCGGCTGTTGCTGTCTTGGGCCTGCCGCCGATGGCTGATTCGGCTGTTGGTGCCTTTGTTCCTCTGCCTGCCATCTCGAAATCCACCCTTGTCCTGGGTGGATGCTCTTGCAGTTCCAGGTGCGGTTCCTCCTTCTGCCACCTCCTGTCTACCGCCGGCTGTCCGTGATGCCAGCGTGGTTTCGTGGAAGATTGCCTTTTAAACGCCTCTTTTCTAGGGCCAATTTCTGTGCGGTTCCACGCACATGCATATGGCTTTATAAACATTTTCGTGCGTGGCATGCAGTTCTCAACCAGCCTTTCTATAACCTCCTTCATGGATTTCTCTAGTGGCTTCATTAGCGATTGAAGGCCCACCATATACACTTTGAAGGGTTTTCCTCGTTGCTGTTTCCGCTGCCGAACCTGTTCCGCCACCTTCTCAAAGGATCCTTTCGGCAGGAAAAAGGACTCGAAACTCCTTCTGAACCCCTTCTATGTTGGCCATTCTTCATCGTTTATTATGAACCATCTTTGCGCTTTGCCCTGAAGTAATTCTGGTATTGCCCGTGGGATAGTGTTTATGTCCAATCCATATATCTTAGCGGATGCCACTCGGTCCACGAATTTCAGAGGGTCTCCCATTCTGTCGAATCGGAATGACCAATCCCGGACCCCCGGGAGCGGCTTTCGGACTTGTAGCTCCGTGCTCCTCATCCTTTTTTATTTCTGGTACTGCCAGACTTTCAATGAGCTTTTCAGACTCGCTCACCGCTCTTTGTCTCTGCGTAGACCTTTGCGTGAATCTTGCTTCAAATCCACGCGTGAACGCCAACATCTCGTCGTTCTTTGTCTCGTCGACCTACTTTGCAGCTAGTGCCCTCATATTCTCTACAGTTCGCTCTGCTGTATGACCAAGCTCACTACACACTTCTGTCTCTATTTCTGGCTTGTTTACAATGTATCGTAAGGGTGAATCTCACCGGTGATGATTCCTCCGCCGGGTCCTCGTCGGGCCTATGCGCACTTTTCCCTGCTGCTGTCGCTGCTTCTCGTCGCTTCTGGTGTTTTTCTTATCGCTCCTATCGTCGGCGCCGCCGTTGTTCCGCTCCAGTCGCCCCTCGTCGTCGCACCTCCTGCTGTTTCTCCCGTTGCCGCCGTTGATCGTCGTTATCCTTGGCTTACTAGGTCTGCCGTTGAGTTCCCGAGCTGGTCACCCATCGCTTCACAGAATCGTACCTTTTCGTAATGTTTTGCCGCGGATCCTTGATCCTTTCTTCACTTGCTCCTTGTTTTGTCCTCCTGTTCTGACTCGCTTACAGCCGCCGGACTTACACACAGGAGCTCGTTGAGCCGCGGATCACAGATCCTTGCGCACTCGCTCTAAATCCCGCACTTGAGACTGTCGGACCTACCCACTGGGGGTCCTTCAGCCTATACTTCAAATTTTTCCAAGGAAACTGTCTTGCTTGTATGTCGGACTTACCCAAGGGGGGCCCTTCAACTCAACATTTTCAGCTCAACTCACCTTTCCTAGATAATTTGGTCCCGGTTCGTTCCAAGGGCCCTCCTTATATAGGGCCAAAGGCGCCCGATAATCCTTGTAAGTTTCGCTTCCTGCCGTTAATCCTTCTGCTTTATATTCTCCACGTTATTCCTTATTTCCAATGCGTCGCATGCCGACGCATTTCCATTGCCGGGCTACCTTTCTTACCTCCTTTTTCCCCCCTTTTGGCCACCGGCTCGCACTGTTATTGCGCAGGGCATCGTGGAGTGTGATTTATTTTCATCTCAAGATCTTTAATTGCCTTGGCTTTTGGAAAATATTCATTATAAGGAAAGCTTTGGAATGTATTCAAGTATTCATACTCGTGGAGGTTTGCATCATTCTTTCCAAGCTGGGTCCACATATGTGTAAGCTATCTTGGCCGCTCATCGAATTAACTTTCTTCGAGTCGTCACTCTGCTGATTTTTTTGTGAAGTTTCTTATTAACTTTTGGATGGCTGTATTAATTTCAATTTGCTCATCAATGAGAGTATAAATATTTGAATTTTTGAATTGCCTTGCGGCTTATGTGCAGATTGTAACCCTATATAAAAGGGTCACCTCGGGGTCACCAAATTTTCGTCCGTATAGCGTTATGCGGCTACTAACTTCGAACTTGAACTCGGTGGTGCATGCAGTAATTTTAATTTTGTATCAAATTAATCCTGTGTAGTCTGTGTAGTGTCTGTGTTGGCATTGCTACCAGTCAGACTACCGGTATCTGACGCCTAGTTTCGCACTTATTCCATAGCTTGAATTGGTTCGTGGGATAAAAAAATCCAAAATTATCATATTTCAAGTGACGCTCCCAACAAATTAAATTGTTCCTAATTCATTTCCATACTCCGCATGTGCTTGCGTATTGCACGTTAACGTACTTAGCACCACTTGGCTGGCGATGAATTGGAAAAATTGGGAAATTCAATAGGAAATCCATAGTAAAGACAGGAAGAAGTAGGATTCTGCCCTGTATTATAGAATGCAGACCAACCAGAAATGAACGCGGTCATGGTCCAAGCGCATCTCGCGAATGCTGTCAGTAGAGCTCTCGCTAACCCTGCTAACATCTCACAATACCGTCTTGATCTTCGATGCAAGTCTGGACAGGATTACATATATGCAAGCAAAACGTCCCTCCGAACATTACGTAAGAATCTAGAAATGGTTCGACAAGGTGACTTCGAGCTAATGAAGTATTATGGCCAAGGCAAGAAAAAACTCACGCTCGTTACTAACAAAGTATTTATGTCTCATGACCCGGACACGGCAACCAACCTGAATAAGGAAGTTAGGGACGATCCCCTGCATGCCTTAATGGCAGCGCTCAAAAAGTCACTTAAATCGCTGGTGCTACTAGCTAAGCTAAACGGCCTCCCGCCTGCGCTGGCACTATCGCGTGAGACCGAAAACATCATTGAGAGAAGCACATCCTATGCGAATGCGATGGAAGACAAGTCCTATTCAAATGAGGGCAACAGCCGTAAAAAAAAATTTAATGGAAGGCAGTGGAAATGTGAGGATAAAATTCACACTTCGTCCAAAAACAAGGCCACGTCAAGACTCAAGAATCTATTGCCGAAACACAGGGACCCTGAAATTACAAATCAGAATAAGGTACACCCTATGGAAGTAGACCCGTCAATGGGCAGATTTAGGTAAGAGACAAGCTGGGGGAAGCCGCAAAGCAATGCCAATAACTAGAGGCAAGGCACATCTCAATGCCAATCGGGTTAAAGACCCCAATGTATTAACAACGTGACACAGTCTCATGAAAACGAGGAGGTAGGTTACTCCACCACAGCCGAAACGGAATTTCGGCAGACATCGAAGAAGACGACGATACTGCCGAACTTAACGACCTCATGAATATTTGAGGGAGCACTCCCGACTGCCGTTCATCGAGCGACGTACGGAGCTAAAGAACGTAATGGCTGTCGAAACCCCTTACGCTCTAAGAGCATAAAAATCAAATGCCGGTAACCCGGTTTTGGGTAGCGGCAAATTAAACAATTTCGATTTAAGTTTCTAATGCTTATTATGGGTTCAATTTAACCCTAATATATGCAGACATATGCCCTAATCAATGACGAAAATACAAATGCCTAACTAAGAGCTTGCACAGAAGCCCTCCAAAAGCTCCCAAATTGCCTGCGCTACAAAGAGCAACAAAGCGCATGTGAATCTGGGAGAATCAAAGTAGATGGAATTGCTGACAACGGGCAATTAGTGGACCGCTGCGGCTAGTTACACAGATAGAACTAAATATTTCCAGGTATTATGATTGCGAAAATGTTATTTCACTAAAATCGATAGCTCCAAGTTGTACCCCTACCCTATGGGACCAGCAGTCTTTGCAAACAACGAAATAAAAAAACTGCCGAGTAACAGCATAATTGGGCCTTCTAGGTCCCCATATAATAGTCCCACTTGGGTGGTGGTCCGACGAAAAAGGGGTCCGACGATATCGGCGTAAGGAAAAAGCGATTGGTGATCGACTTTCGGAATCTGAACGAACGAATTATCGCTGATCGAGCATTTCGATGATTCAAGTGAAATTGGGAAACGCTAAATAATTCACGACCCTGGATTTGAAATCAAGATATCATCAGATATACCGCCCCGAGAACGACAGAGAAAAAACCTCCTTTTTAATCACTGGAGGCAAATGCGAATTCGTCCGTCTACCCTTCGGTATAAAAACTCAGGCAATATATTCCAAAGAGCCATCGATGATAAGAAATTAGGCAAATATGTTACGACTATGTAGCCAATGTCATTATATTTTCCGAAAGCAAGGCCGAGCACATAAAGTACATTGACGTAATGCTCAAACTACTGCTTGATGCCAAAATGAGGGTGGCACGAGAAAAGACGAGGTTTTTCAAAGAGAGCGTTGAATGGTTAGGATTTATAGTTACTAGAGGAGGCCCAGAACCGACCCGGATAAGGTTAAAGCTATGAAGGAATTCCCCGAACCAAAAAACACTGCACTGTTTAATCTTCTTCCTCGGCTTGGCGAAAAATTACAGAAGCTTCGTAAAAAACTTCGGCTCAATTGCTAGGATACCAACCGTCATCCTTAAAAGAGAAAATAGCACTGTCACACAGTGTTCGATTTGTTCTCGCTAGCAGCATTTAATTCAAATTTTCAAATTAAAAAAAGCATTGATATTTTTTCACAAGTCGATAACAAATGTTTGGATTAGATTTATCGAAGTATTTCAAAAGCTCTACGATCAACTGAATATCAGCTATGAACGAACAAACCTTTCTGTAATATGAACTGGCATTACCTGCAGGCCTTCAAAATATGGTACTTTTTAGGCACAATGTCAGTAGCAAAAAGGGATGTCAGTAGCAAAAAGGGATCTTTTTTTAGCATGGCACTCAGAAGTCATACCAACCAATTTGGTACTGTTGTGAAAAACCCTAAATATAATATACTCATGAAGAGCAGTGCGAGATTGGAAAAAAGTTTCGAAATTTAAAAGATTTTGCTGATTGTTGCCAAAAAGCGCAAGTTAAGAAATTGTCAGACATAACTGAAGATGTCCCATCAGATGCATAGTTGGTAGCTGCAAGCTGCAGGTTGAATAAAGTGTAACACGCAGGGCTGCACAGTTGATTTCAATGGTAAATACCGACGAAGAGTTTAGCGGTAATATAATGAAAACTATGACTACCCACATGGAATTTCTCAAAAAGAGGCGCCAACGGACAAAACGCTGATATATATCCAAGCTACGATAAACTGCGATGTGCGAAAAAAATTTTTTCCCATTGTCATCACGGTCACTGAACATTTCGCTGAAGTAGCACTACAAGCTTAGTGGATCTTACGATTGCTAAGATTATTGAAGAAGAAAGTTTTCCAACCCATACTGAAAACAATAATAACACCCAATTAACTGATAATTTAACTAAAGATACTTTGCGAGAAAGAATCGACAGAATTAATTCGCAGAGAAAGTGAAAAAACCAAATATAAAATATCGTACCAACATTAGTGAGTGGCTTCAGAATTGGTCACAAATTTCACATGACCATGCTTGATGGCAAAACGATAAGTATCATATCGGAATCTTCTTCGCAAACATGCGGAATCTGTAACGCAACTCCAAGGAATGTGAACGATCTGAATTTGGTGAAGAGTTTGTCTATTAATGGGGGCCTTTTTGAATATGGCTTATCCAGAGTATGTTTTGCACATAGCTTATAATAACCCGATACAAAAGTGGCAAGCTCGTGGTGTGGACAAGGATTTTGTTGAAGAAAATAAAATAATTATTCAGCAGAAGCTGAGGGAAGAAATGAATTTGCTGGTAGATATACCAATCAGTACTGCTGGCAGTACGATCAACGGAAACACTGCAAGTATTTCAGTTTTAAAGCTATTGACTTGAAACCTTGCACACATCCTTCTTGCCTTTGCAGGTAATATAAAGGGCAAGGGTATATCAACTTCGGTTGCGTCCAAAATTAGCTTTCCTTTCTTGTTTTATTTATAGAACCGACCATGTAAACTCTTGTTATAGTTTATCGTAGGACAATTGTCTCAATAATCGATCCGTAGTATTTGAATATCAATGTGGAAATAAACTTGAATATACACATTTCCTAAAGGAAAATCATATAGAAGTTAGAACATCGCATATACAACTTTAAAATTAAAAGTTACATATTCCGCACTGATCATTTGGAAGGCAAATCCAACAGTAGAAAAACACATGCTACTTTCATAGTATGGCCCTTAATCAGTACCAGTACCCCTTAAGTGAGATTTAACTACTATAACAGTATGTTAACTTTTATAACAATATGTTAAGGTTGCTAAATTTTCTGATATTAACCGTTAAAGCTTGATGTTATCTTAAAGTAAAAAAAGTTTTAAAAAGTACTTTTGGCCACAATAAGTGTTCCCCAAGTCCCATGGCGAAACCGGAGTATTAAACAGAAAACTCATCAAACAGCACTTTTTCCAAAGATGCACAACAAACTACTTACAGGCCATATCTATTTGAAAGCAATCTGCGTAACGAAAACATTTCATACACTGCAGTCTACTGCACGCCTCGCGAAGAAAGTTGACAAATCGAATGCAAGAAGGTCCATTTTAAGATAAAAGCTTGACTAGATCATAAGCGCTCGATTGTCACTGTGCTTGGACTATAACACTCAACACTTAAAATTAACCAATCTGGACGTACGATAGACATCCAACAGCACGTACAATCCAAAATCTTGAGAACTAACACTGGATACCATGGGATATTCGCAATTCAGATGTTGTTGCGGTGCATTTAACCAAAATTGTTAAATTTTATAGATAGGACTTGAGAAATTTATGAGAATACTCTGGTAGTAATCTGTTAATTTTATAAGCATGATCGAGCTTTATTATTTTCGATTTTCGAAGGTACATACCATTTCTCTGGTACATTCTTACATGAAAGGTACTTTCTTACATGCTGGCGACCGATAGAACGATTAATATTTTCGGAAGACAAATTGGCGTGTCGGGATAATTATGTGAGCTTCCAGATATGGTATTATGCGAGTAAGAAGACATTTTTCGAGCAGTTTAGACCGGGGGTGCCCAAGCACGGTTTATCAAACTCAAATACCGATTTTTTCATTTCCTATCATATTACTATTGAAAATTTGGTAACATTTTCAATGGGAAAACTATAATAATAAGAAAATTACAAATTAATTTAAACTAAAAAGAGAAAAAAAAACAAGAAAGGATAGCTAACTTCGGACGGAGCCGAAGTTGATATAGCCTTGCAGTTGAGTGGCAGTCCGCTAGATGGCGACATGCATCTTATATTATTAGATGTATACCGGATCCTATATAGTCGGCCAATCCTTATGAAATTTGGCATATCGGATTAGTTTGCCCAAAGTAGAATCCATAGAAAATACCATTCTTCTAACTTCAAAAACAACGAGGTTATGGCATTCCCGATCAATCAGTTATATGGCAGCTATAGGATATAGTCGGCCGATCCTTATGAAATTTGGCATGTTGAATTATTTTACTCAAAGTGGAATTCATACAAAGTACCATTTTTATAATTTAAAAAACAACGAAGTTATGGCATTTCCGATCAATACCCTTGCCCTTGATTCCGCCCGCATGTCTTTGGTGTATACAAAATTTTATGAACCCCTCGATTAAACTTATCAAATCAAAAACGCATTTATTTTGACCTTGGAGAGAATAATTAATTAGATTTTTCAATTAAGGTGTGACACTATGTCGAATATACTAAACTAATATTAAATTCTTGAGATTTAATTTTGCTGACTTTATCATGTTGTTCGATCTCAATTTACTCTGTCAGATCATTTCTTAAATCAAAAACATTTTCAAACATTTCTCTTTGCTGAGCCATCTAACTTGGGTATGCATCACCAGATCACCATATTCACTTTCACATTCCTCAAGAAAAATTTTTATTTTCCTATGGGGAATAAAATTGTGTCCACTTCGTATTCTATAGACAATTTTGTTGACCGTATCTATTGTCCGATGAGGTCCAATCGATTTAGCGCACAATACCTCTAGGTGTACAATAGAATAAAGGTATTTGTAAGCAAATTTCCTTGACTGGGCTAGGTCAATCCTTCCGTATATCCCATTAAAATTGTCCCAAAGCACTCTTGTTTTCTTTAAGAGCGGAAGTAGCCCAAGAACCCTCTCGCGAACAGGTTTTCAGCAATCCAACATGAAAATGCATTCGCATTAGCCCGAAAAAGGTTGAGTTCATAGTTATGCAAAATTTTTCTTGTAATTTGTCTTTGCCTATGCTGGGAGCAGCACAGGTATATGACTTTCGTCTTCTCATATAAAAAAGCAATCCAACAACAAAGGAGGAACGAGAAAAGAAAGAATTTGCAAAGAACAATCCACGCTTTCGAGCGTCCGGCACCTTGCTCTAAGAATTTTGCCATAGACTCGATAGAAGACTGTCGATGTTCCCGACGAGAGTGTCCTCCCACTTCGCTTTTGTAGCAAGATCCTCCACTTGACGTTGCCAGCTCGCTAAAATTGAGCTCCTCAAACTCTTTTTCAAGCGTGATAAATCGATCAACGCTTCTCCATTGACTCCAGCGCCATAATGGTGGAATCCTCATTCCGCATTGCAGCTTAACATTATGATGCAACGTCTCCATCTACTCACCTCTACCCTTCTCCGCAGTTTCCTTTCCCAGCTTGCGGCAGCCGTAAATATCGAGCGAGAGTAATGCAAAACGAAAATAATTTTTTGTTTTCACGTGGTGCATATAAATTAATCGAAATGCGGGGCGCAATCACGTCAGGGTCAGCAAATGTAAGATTTTTGATAGCGGTCGAATTATACAATTTTAAGTCCAATTTTAATCTTTATTAATGGATCAGTTTAACCCCAAAATACTAGGAGTGAAAAGCATTTCTAGATATCACAGCGGATGGTAGTCCTCTAGGTGGCGACACGCATGCCCTTGCTTGTAGCAGGCGCGTGAAGACACGCTATATAATAGCCGAAGAATCAAACATTTTCTGTCGGCACCAATGTCGGCGAATAAGTCATATACCAAATGAAAGATATTGTTTTCATTGGAGGGACTTTATCAAAAGTAATTTACTTGGAGATGGTGAGGACATTGGTGTCACGAGATACCAAATATCTATTTTGAATACGCTTCAATTGGTTACAAATATTCTGATTCGGCACGTGAAACGATATTTTACGTCGCCAAGAGGTGTTTTTTTTTTGTTTAATATATGAATCACTATTCAATAGAAGCAACAACAATCACATACGCGGAAATTTCACTATAGGAAGTCCTTATTGCGCATTATCCAATTACTGACAAAGCATTCGACACAGCATTGTCAGGTTTGAACGACAGACTATATTATGCCATATTATGTTTTCCTTATTGATAATGATAATGACAAAAAAGAAGATGTATCCGTGCTACAGAAAATGACTAATGGAGCAAATCAAATAGTTCGTGCGTTGGGCGGGATTGGATAAAGCGCAAGTGGATGCTAGATAATTGTTTGGATTTTGAAAAAAAAAATATCGTGGAACAAGTGCAAAAAGATTGAGGCATCTTGGCTGTGAAACCACGAACAACCAAGAATTTGCTCAAATTCCTGAATATACGCTGTGAAGAGCTGAAAACTCAGTCAACACTTAAGATAGGGGATGGGATGAATAAGCAACTTGATTATGCGAAAAAACTCATGCATAATATGGTGGCTGTCGACAGGGTCAATAACACCAAGGGCAACATGAATGGACCATATCTGATTGGATCTGCAGAATATCTGGAGCTAAATTGTAGGATCTACATTTCTGGAGCTGTATTGTGAGCAACGTAGAGTTACGGCAAAGGATATATATATGTACATATATATATATATATATATAAGTTACAACTAAAATTTCTAATACTTAATAATACTGAACTAGCTAATAAAACGTGTAACGAACTGTTATTGATTATCCTCGCACCAATTACCTCGGCTAGCTCACAGAGTTTGTGGGTCGTTTCACCGAATTTATACAATATATCTGACGGGTCTTTTCTTCTTCTTCTTTTAAAAATGCCTCTTTTATTGTGAGTTGGGTTGGTTTATAAGATTATTGTTGCAAGGGTGGATCTCACCGGAGATGATTCCTCCGCCGGATCTTCGCTGCTCTCGGCTCCGCCGTAGAAACGTTCGTTCTCCCGTTGTTCACCGCTCACTGTTCCGGTTTTGTGCCAATATACACATCCCCCAAGCTGTTTCCCGGCAAGGTATATAGTCTTGGTGCATGCCGGAACGGCTCCCTGCGCTTGATCTCACGTGCTCCGGCTGCAAGGCCAATGCTGCTCCTCGTCCGCTGCCGCAGTTGCTGCTCCTGTGAACGTTGCCGCCGATGATCTATTCCGCGTGGTCCTTGCTTCTTTTTTTGTCGCCTCTTCCCTCGTTCCTCCAACGCCGTCGTCGAAGTGCTCCCACGATGCCGTCGTCTCCGCTCCTGGCTTACTGAGTCTCGCTACTGAGGCTTCAGCCTATTCTCCTAATTCCTCCAAGGAAACTTTCCGGCTTGAATATCGGACTCTCCAAAGACGGTCCTCCAACTCAACACTTCCAGCTTTCCTAGAAAACTCGGTCACGATTTGCTCCAGTGGCCCTTCTTATATAGCGCCAGAGGTTCCCGTTAATCCTTGATCTCGCTTCTTGCCGTTAATCCTTTTTGCTTGTCTCCCCTAAATCATGTCATACTATCATTGGCGGGTTCCCCCATTGACTCTTGTTGTTGCTACGGGGGGATGCGCAGAGTTTTCCGAACTTTCTAAACACAGCCGCATTCAGGAGCCTTTACTTTCCACGCTGTCTTCACTTCCTCCTGCACCTCCCGAGCACAGCCGCGCTGACCCTCCCGGAACCGTTACGTTCCACGTCATCTCCGCTTTCTCTGTCCACCTCAGGTCACCTGTCTTGGCGTGTGGGAGATTCAATCTCCTCACAGACGCCTGTATCACGCGCATAAGTTCTTAATACCAACTGCAATAGAGCTTACGCGACCACATTGAGGGCATCGTGCACCGGATGCAATATGATGCCGTGACACCAATAAGGGTCCCACGGATCGAAAGACACGTACGCTGTGTAAGCATTG
This sequence comes from Drosophila atripex, assembly GCA_035045925.1. Lineage (NCBI taxonomy): Eukaryota > Metazoa > Arthropoda > Insecta > Diptera > Drosophilidae > Drosophila > Drosophila atripex. The sequence continues at coordinate 22,092,952 of JAWNOP010000052.1, forward strand.
TGTAGCTTGATTAGATAGATATTAATGAATAACGGAAAACACTGAAGTCTAGTATAAGTTAGCATAGTGCCGAACGGGAGCTAAATAAAAGCTTAGTTGCCCTCTCGCCCCGCTTCGCCGCAATAGATAAACAAAGCTTAAGTTTTATTATTGATTACATATCGAATGTTATCGTATAGCTGAGTGCACGCATTTCATTTTTCATCGTTTTCGAAAGTTTATAATAGGCAGACACCTTTATTTTAACAATTTCGTTGAGATAAAATAATCTATTTTAACATTTTGGTGCCCCGGGTGGACTGTGTTTATTATAATTTAATTCAACATAGCAACTAGTGACACTGACACATAAATTATATATAAAAAATCAGACAGAGCCGAAGTTGATATACCCTTGCAGTTGAGTGGCAGTCCGCTACGCATCTTATATTATTAGATATATATCGGATCGTATATAGTCGGCCGATCCTTATGATATTTGGCAGATCAGATTAGTTTGCCCAAAGTGGAAACCATAGAAAATCCCATTCTTCTAACTTCAAAAACAACGAACATATGCCATTTCCGATCAATCAGTTATATGGCAGCTATAAGATATAGTCAACCTATGCCGGCCGTTCCGACTTATATAATGCCTGCAAAGGAAAGAAGGGTGTGTGAAAAGTTTGATGATGATAGCTTTAAAGCTGAGAGACTAGCTTGCGTAGAAACAGACATCAGACGGACATGCTTATATCGACTCAGGAGGTGATCCTGGTGATCTCCTGATAGGAGATGTCTCTTTCACTGCGTTGCACACTTTTGACCAAAATTATAATACCCTCTGCAAGGGTATAATAAAATAAAATAAAATAAAAGAGTTGCTCGCGACGGTAGTGGTGAGAACAAATAAAAAAAACAATTACAAAATATGTCGCGAAATAACAATTTTATTTATCAACTGGCAACTAGCAGGATTTATTCAGCAACTTTATTAACTGGAAGGATTCATCATCATCCCTGCACTTGAATCGATTGTACCAGGAAAGTGGCAGCAGGATTAAAGTATCTGAACTTAGAACTGCAGGTATTTGTGCAAAAAATTGAAAGTAGAGAAAAGACAAATTAATATTCGTCTTCAGCTGGACCCTCCTTTCGATTCTTGGCGCATACGTGCTTCAAAATAGTAGAGCTAAAAAAAAAAATAATTAGGTTTATATAAAAATTTAATTAAAATATTGTCAACATAAATGAACAATTGCAAAATAAAGACCCATAAATTATTCTACAATCACTGTCGCCCCTTATCCCTCGTTCTCGGTATTGTAAATATTTGCCAAATAAAATAGATAAAGTGCAGTCAAAAAGTATTTTACAAATAGATGCAGCGGTAAACTTATCCTTTTCGCTTCCCACCGTTATCCGCTGCTGTATGTATACACGTATATGCATTTTGTGCGTCTTTTGTTAACGTAACGCCAAGTGACGCGATACCCTACCATTTGCTTGGGTATATTGTTTTCGGTATCATTGGCGACCAAATATTTACATAGATACACAGTGCCTCGACTATCAATTTATTCGACTATCATATAAATAAATGATTTTCATTATAAAAAATTTTAATTAGCGGTATTACTTTAAAATAAAAATGTTAAATAAAAGTAATATTTATTAAATTAATTAATTTTTGTTTTTTTCGTTTTTGTATCGAAATTAAAATTAAAATTTATTTAATTTTATTAATTAAAATAAATATATTTAAATAAAAATAATTAAATAAATTTTTAAATAATAAAATTTGCATCGATTTCGCTACTTTTTAGAAAATAAATAATTTTTATCGAATAGAGACTAATAAACCTAAACTTAATTCCACCACCCTCAATGATTTAAATAGAAGATTAAATGTTTAAGTAAAAAGCATTCGCCGGTTGGAGGAAAGTTTGGAAACTGGTCACTTCCTCGATGCAATTAAGTTGCGAAAATTTCTAAAGCAAATAAGTTGCAAGACCAGATCGAGCCATTAAACGAAATGGATGAATTTGAAGCCGAGTTGGAAGAATTAACAATAACAACCAAGGCAAGGATTATGTCCTTATGTGATGCCTATAAAGACTCCCGCCCAGCTACTGTAATTTCTACAGCCCCAACACGAGCTCGACTTCCCAGTTTGGCATTACCAAAGTTCAGTGGAAATTATTCGGAGTTAAAAAATTGTATGTCTTTTCGAGACCTTGGTACACAAAGATGTGAACATTCCTGTTATTGTGAAATTTAATCATTTAATTTCTTGCCTCTCTGGTGAAGCCTAAGAACTATCAAGGCATTCCAAGTCACCGAGAGTAATTATAACAAAGCTATCGCCATTCTAAAAAGAGTCTATGATAACGAATGTCTCATCTTTGCGAACAAAATAAGTCAATTGTTCAGTCTTCCGAAAATTTCCCAACCGTCTGCGACGTCGTTGAGGGGTTTCATCGAGAGATGACACTAAAATTGAAAACTCTGAACTAATTATACATTTAGTTTGAAGTAGAGTAGATCCAGTGACTAGGCAAAAATGGGAAGAGTCGCTGGATTATGAGGAATTTCCGGTGTGGTCCTATTTCGAAAAAATATTAAATCGTAGGTACCAGCAGCTGTCCGCTGAAGAGACAGTCAAACAAAAACAGGACAAAACTGGGCTTAGCAAGAAACTTAATAGAAATTCGTTGCCGTGCTCCTCTGCCAACACCAAACCAGCTTGCAGTTATTGCAACATTCAAGACCATTTTTTGGCCCAGTGCAGTCCGTTCGCCTTGCTGTAATGCAAAGGTTTGAGTTTTTTTGTCAGCATCTCTCTGTTTAAATTGTCTGCGAAAATGTCACACCGTAGCGAAGTGCTATCACCCTGACCAGTTAGTGGACGTGAATGATTGGACTTTACCAAAGAACTTGCCATTAGCAGACCCATTTTTATAAACCTCAGCGGATTGATATGTTAATTGGAGCTGAGTCATTTTTCGAACTTTTGTTCGTTGGACAAATAAATCAAAGTTCGAACCATCCCATACTACAAACAACCGGATGGACATTATCCGGAAAATATATAGCGAATTCCTTAACTCCTCAACAACCGGTCTCGAGCCTGAATTGCCAAGAAGAAATATTAGAATCAATAGACATCAATCAATATACTACAAGAAAACAAATTCTGGTCATTGGAAAAAGTTCCATCTTCTAAAAAGATGTTGTCGCCAGAAATGGACTTGTGTGAGAAACATTAGCGAAAGATTACTAGAATACTGCGTTCAGGTCGATGAGAGCCTATGGAACCTGCGTCTGTATTCGTTGCGAATCTGCAGAAGGTATTAAAGTCTCGTTGTTGACTGCAAAGTCCAAAGTAGCGCCGCTGAAGACAAAGACGCTCCCCCGTTTTGAGTTATGTGCCGCTCTCTTCCTCGAAGACCTCTGCCGCAAAATCTAGCCTCTTATTAAAATCCCTATCGAACGCAGTATATATTGATCAGATGCAGAAGTTTGTCTTCATTGGATACGTTCCCATCCATCGTCCTTGTCAATGTCAATTTGATATGATCAAATAGAGTTGCTGAGATTTAAGAGTGCTTAGGGGATAACACGTGGCGGCATGTACCAACTAAACAGAACCCGGCAGATATCGTGTCAAGAGGTGGAGACGTAAAGGAGACGGTGGAATTGATCTGGTTTACAGATCCATCGTTTTTAACGGAGCCGGAAGATAAGTGGCCAACGAGTCCCCGTCACCAGAGCTTTTGCAGATGGGAGTAAAAAGAATGCAGTCGGATTAACCGCAATGGTTTGCACCTCATATTTATTGCACAAGTATAAGGAGGAAATTAAAAATATTCGAAAAAACCTGGTTGTTAGCCCAAGTCTACAGAACTAAATCCCTTTGTCCATTAGTTTCTCAGGCTGGGCTTGCCTTTTCGTTGTTGCGGGCTTTTAAGTTGTCCAGAGATATGTCCGATAGTGCTCGAGTCGAATTTTCATGTGGGTCCACGAGCACTGGTGAGTCTCTTGCGACAGCGTGTTTGGATAGTAAGCGCGCAGGAAGTCTGCAGTTAGATAGTACGGACATGCAAACGCTGTTTTAAATGCAAGCGTCATCTGATGACTCAAATCATGGGAGATTTACCCTTAGATCGAATCCGTGCTCTACGCCCATTCTCCACATGTGGCGTAAATTTCTGTGGCCCTATTGAGACGACATTGAAAATTCATGATAGACCACCCTATAAGTCCTACATTGCCATTTTGTTTGTTTTGCGTCCAAGGCAGTTCATTTAGAAGTAATGTCTGATTTATCAACAGATTCCCTTTTATTGGCATTTCAAAGGTTCGTTGGGCGCCGAGCTTGTCCGCAAATCGTGAACTGCGGCAACGCAACGAACTTTGTCGGAGTGAGCAGCAAATCGAGGACGAACTTCAACAATACGCATCAAAAAAAGGATGCGTATTTGCGTTCATACCGCCGCAGGCTCCGCACATCGGCGGACTACGGGAGGCGAGCGCAGTCCCCAGGGCGCCCTCAGTCAGGACTCAAGCGACGGCGAGGCGTTGACTCACGGGCGGCAATGGCGGTTTGTCTCGTCAATCAAGCAATTACGTCTTGGACCTACAGGTGCGGTCGAAGTGGCATCAGGAGCAGGAGGACATCAGGAAAGGCATTGACTGACACGGAAGTGTCAGGGTCGCCGTTGTGAGGACTGAGAACATCATTCTGGAGTGATGTTTCAGATGGCTCTCTTGCGAATTCCCCCGCTTCGCCGCAATAGATAAGCTAGGCTTAAGTTTTATTATTGAATACATATCGAATTATAACGTATATCCGAGTGCACTCATTTTATTTTTCGTCGTTTTCGAATGTTTATAATAGGCAGCCACCTTTCTTCTAACAATTTCGTTAAGATAAAATAATCTCATTTAACACATTGATTATGCTTGCGATCGTGGAAAAGCCAAAAGAAAGAATACACCCAAATATTTGGCAAGCTCACTGAACCACTGGGAAGTGGTTCCACCAACAACACAATTCACTTGCATTGACCAATTAGAAGCGAAGACCTGAACTTCACTTCGAGGGACGCCAGCAGGATGGAGCGACGCATAGGAGAATTATTAATTATAATATATAATCATAATTGTAAAAATAAAAAAAATTTAATTTCTTTTCTTTTAAGAATATTAATATAACCTTTTATTGGCGCCCTAGCAGCGACCTGGTGAAAAAACGCGAAAGGATACAAGAGCCGAATCTGGTTCAGATTGGTAAAAAAGCTCCAAACGCTTGGCTATATATTTATTATTTATTTAGATTAATTAAGAAAACGCCAAAAGCCGAGATTCGGAAATGCAAAAGTTCCGTTAAAATCACGCTTCAACCCGTGATCCCTTCATTACCCGTTAAAAGGGAATGTGATCCAGGTATAGAGGAAGATATTTCTCAATAGAAATACCCACACACATCGTTGCTGCATGGGACAAAATAGAATCACATGAACCTATTGTAACGATAGCATGCCGAAATGATTTTAATGTAAGCTAGTTAAGAAATATTAAATAATAATAACTCCAATCCAAGCTAAGTGGAAAATCTTACCATAAAATTTTTTTAAAAAAGAAAAAAAATTTAAGTATTAAAGAAGGACATTACATATATTTTTTATGAAATCTCAATCAATACCCACAAATTTATTACATAAGCTCCAATTGAAAAAACCCCTTACGAAGATTTAAAACTAGAATTTTAAGAAACAAATTAACAATAATTCGTTTGAAATCCGACCAATTAACTATTATAAGACCATTAGCGATCATCCATTAAAAACCACATTAAAATGACTGAACAGGACTGAAAAGGGGGTTCCCAAAATAATACAGCATAATATAAGCAATTAGGATCCAAATTGTCGGTCAAGCAGAGGCAATATCGAAGTGTCTTACAGCACACATTGTTGATAGGCGAGATCTAAAGACATTAGAATATCAGTTGCATGCACTAAAACAAGGCAGAAACTGGATAGTTGAAATTTATTAAACTGTATATCAATAACATTCACTGATTTTGAACCAAATTGGGAATATTGAAGCATCTCAGGAAACTATACAGGCACTGTATAGAGAGAAGAGCTGTATAGAGAAATCACTTGATTCATTTATAAAAGGCCTGAACGTCCGTCTTTCCCAACTTTTGGCCTGTAAAGAGCTTGGACCACTTGGACCACTTAGACCGACTTGGACCATGCATTACATATTTGCAACCTAATAGAAAATAAAGGCACTAAGAATGGCCAAACCCGAAGAATCATATACTCTGAAAGAAATAACGTAGTGCCCACTAGAGGGTATCCGCCTTCAACACTACCCCGAACGACCAAACAAAATTTTCAACCAAATCTGTACTATTATCCAAGCCAAGTACAGAAGCCCGCAATCCCACCAAGGAAATTTAAAACAACACTAACCCGACCCAACCCACCCAACTAAACTCAGACAAATCTAAGCGCCAGCTTCCTCAAACCCCAGCCCACCTCCCAGACGCCAACCAAAGCCAACAGCCATGGACGTAGACCAGTCAATTCGTTGTCTGACATTTCTATGTCTATTCGATGTTAACTATATGAATAGACCCAATGATAACAATTTCGTAGGGAAACGACCACTAAGCAACGCAAATATTAAAAATACTAATAAAATATAACGCCAATTCGATATACAACCAGAGGTGGATGAAGAAAAAAAATATTTTCAGTCAATGGAAGAGAATGGAATAAATGAGCTGGATGAAGAAGTTCGGAATCGGAACAACAGGAATCCATTGATATTTCAGAATTATATTTTTAAGAACTAACTATGAGGAACGGCAAAACTCTGAAATTCTTAATTGACACCAGCTCAAATCAAAATTAAATTCAAGCGATACTAGTACCAACTCCTAAACAGAATAGTAACAACACTACAACTTTTGTAAATTCAGAGGGGAATACTGAAATAAAACAACATACAATAGTTAAACTTCCCAACATGTCAGATACCCCGCTAAAATTATTTCTTAGATACACTGAAAACATTCCATGGAATTCTAGGTAAAGACGCTATGAAGAAACTAGGAGCAATAATAGATTTTAAAAAAAGAATAGGAAAATTAAAATTCACCAAGACGGGGTAAAAGCCGTAAATAAGATCGGCCCAACAAACAAGCATATAAGAGAAGCTCAAACAGAAATAATTAAAAGTTTTACCGACACTTATAAAAACGTTTTGCTGATACAGAAACTAAACTAAATTACACTACCAGAGTTGCAGGAGAAATTAGAACTTCCTCCAACACCCCTGCCTACGAAAAACACTACAAAAGACAAGAAGTAGAACAAAAAATTCAAGAAATGCTACAGGACGGCATTATTAGGCCATCACGGTCACCCTATAATGCACAAGTTTGGGTAGTCCCGAAAAAAACCGACCCTCACGAAAAACAAAAATACAGGATAGTTATTGATTTTAGGAAGCTCAACGAGGTAACAATATCCGATCGATACCCCATTCCCGAAATATGCGAAATAATCGCACAACTCTAGGAAAGACACAACTATGAAAGAATAGATTCTTCTCAGTACTAAACTTAAAAAATGGATTAATAAAAATACCACATAAAGAGTCAGACATGGAAAAACTGCGTTCGCAGTTTGCTAATGAACTTACTAGATTACCACCCATATTCCAAAGAGCTTTCGATGAAATTTTGGGAAACACATTGAAAAAATCTGTTATGTGTGCGTTGACGATATCATCGTCTTTAGCAAAACAGAAAACATTCATGCAGAACAGAAAGCGTACCAGACTTCACGAAGGTATTCCAACTTACCACAGACGCATCAATTTTTACCATAGGAGCTGCCTTAGAACAGAACCATAGACCAATAACATTCATATCTCGTACCCTCTCGAAACCGGAAGAAAATTACGCTACGAACGAAAGGAAAATGTAAGCAATTGTATGGACTTCAAAGCTTAAGAAATTGTCTATACGTGTATTTGATAGTGACAATTTATACGAGAGTGGACCGATAAGTACTTAGCCTTCAGAAGAAAAACGTTCATTTTGGAAAAGTGACGATTTATTTCTCAACATAATCTCCTTTTAGCTCGATTCACTTCACCCAGCAATGCTCCAACATCTTTAACACGTCTGAAAAATACGTTTTCTCGAGGCCTGCAAAATAGGCCCCTGTGGTAGCGACGACCTCCTCATTCGACGCCAATTTCTGTTCAGCGAGTGAGTTATTGAAGTTTGGAAACAAAAAGAAGTCACAAGGCCCAAATCTGGAGAATATGGGGACTGGGGTAGAAGTTCGTAGCCCAATTCAACCAATTTAGCCGTGGCGAGGGTGGAAGTGTGAGTCGGTGCGTTGTCATGATGGAAGTGCACTTTTTTCTTCGCCAAATGGGGCCGTATTTTCTGCAATTCGGCGGCGAATCGGCATAGTATAGCCCTGTGACCGTTTTGCCTTTCTCCAGATAGTCGATATAGATCACACCTCGAAAATCACAAAAAACGAAGGCCATCACTTTTCCAGCCCATGGTACAATTTTCGCCTTCTTCGGAGCAGGTTCGCCGGGTGAAGTCCAGTGTTTTGACTGTTCCTTGGTATCTGGTGTGTACCAGTGGATCCAAGTTTCGTTGACGGTTACGAAACGACGCAGAAACTCCTTCGTATTACGCTTAAACAGCGACAAACACTGCTCTAAAGTGGTCGCGCCTTTCTCATGCCAACAATTTCATGCAGGAAATGACTCACGCGGTCTTTTGAGATGCCTATTGTCTTAGCTATCTGGCTCATCTTCAATAGGCGGTCTGCCAATACGAGATGGGGATTTTTGTGACGTTATCCTCCGTGGTAGCTGTTTTCGGGGCACCTGGGAGTGGCTCATCAATAACCGACGTGCGACCTCGTTGAAACTCGTTGACGCAATTTTTGCGCCATTGACTGCGCCATCGAAGGGATAGAGTCACCGTACACAGCAACCAAGCGCTCTTTGATTTCGCTGCGCGATTTCCTTTTTAAAAACAAGAATCAAATCAAAGACCGATATTGCTTTTACTCCATTTTCCTAAAATCCGCTGACACGTCCGATTCTACCCGCAGTCAAAGCAAAACTACAAGTCCGATTCGGCTGAAATTTCGACAGAAGCCGTTTACGAGAATGTTCTACACGCTTTGCGATAGTGACGCCATGGGGTGGTGAGGCTAAGTGCTTCTCGGACTATCAGACTCTACAATCCACAGCGACGAAAGATCCTCACATAATTTAATATTTTCAATAGAAGCCCCGATCAACGTATTTAAAAACCAAACTTTTTTATTAAAAGAAAACACTGATTCGTACAATTTCGAAGGTCCATTTCCAACTTCCAATCGACACATAATAAAAAAATAGAAATCGTACACAGAACAGAAAATCATAAATATACTCCGAGCCCGTTTAGATCCCAGAATTATCACATCAGAAGAAATGTTGGAAAAATTTCAAGGTTTTTATTCTACACATATTCTTTCAATGTTCTTTTAATGTACTCTAAGAAAACCCACAGAATTACATTAGAACACAAAAGGGCACACAGAGACGTAAACGAAACCAAAATACAGATTCTTAAAATATATTTTTTCCCAACAAAAGCATCGGCGGATCCAAACCCACCTAACCGAGTTCTCTTCTATGTCGCGAACGAGAACACCAGCGTTTAAGGGGCGAAGAGTTAACACCTAAAATTTCAAATACTTAATAATACTGAATTAGCTAATAAAACGCTAAGTCCAGTCAACCGCGCATAAGTTCTTTATAACAACTTGAGCACCGTGCACCGAATGCAATATTGCGATGAGTAAGCATTTATTGTGCTTGCGATCGTGAAAAAACCAAAGAAAACACCCAAATATTTGGTAAGCTCACTGAACCTACTTGCATTGACCAATTAGTAGCGAAGATATGGATTTCAGTTACAGTAACAACATCAGCTACCAATGACATCGAGGGACGCCAGCAGCAGCAGCAACCGTGACCGAGATCCCAGCAGCGTTGGAGCGTCATAGGTGTGATTATTTTTTATAAGAATCATAATTGTCAGTTCTAATCCGATACTCAAATTAACAAAATGTAAAAAGGATGTATTTTTTTGTTTGTATAGGAATATTAATTAAGTCTTTTTAACTTATATATATGGTATATATAAGTTAGGAAGCAATTATAAAAATTATCAAAACGATTTGTATGGCGGGTGCATACATCTCCACCTTTAAAGCACTACCATGAAGATTGGCGTATTATGAAGAGGACAAGAAGCTTAACCAGAAGAATCAATTACAGCGAAACAGGCTAGGACATTTTGTTAGATGGATGACCTACTATTCGTAGGTGAAATGTGTTTGAGACAATCTCAGTTACCGAATGAAGTAAATTACCCGCTACTGCTTCTTAAGGCAAATCGCAGTACGAAGCCTATCCAGGAACATGAAAACTGGGGTAAACCCAGATGCATCTGCACTATTTGTAATAGCTGAGTCACCGTCTGTCTGTCTGTTTCGTCGCAAACTAGTCCCTCAGTTTTAAAGCTATCGACTTGAAACTTTGCACACATCCTTCTTTCCTTTGCAGGTAGTATAATATATAAGTCGACTATATCGTAAATCTGCCATAACTTTGTTGTTTTTTAAGTTAGAAGGATTGAGTAAACCAACTCTATATTCAAGGATCCGCCGACTATATCCTATAGCTGTCATATAACTAATTGATCGGGAATGCCATAATTTTGTTGTTTTTGAAGATAAAAGGATGGGGTATTCTACGTATACTACTTTGGAAAACTAATGTGATCTGCCAAATTTCAAAAGGATTGGCCGACTATATACGATCCGATATAATAATAATATAATAAAATAATAAAAGCTGCCACTTAACTGCAAGGGTATATAAACTTCGGCTCCGCCCGAAGTTACCTATCCTTTCTTGTTCAATGATAATGACGTCAATGTGGAGTTCTCTCTGAAACGTATCTTACAAAAACAAAAAATACTCTTCATCCCAATTACCCTTCAATCCAAAAAGCAGGCAGTAATAAAACCCCATAGTCTTGCTTTCAAACAAACTTCAATTTTAATTTCCCTTTTCTATTACCAAAAAATTCCACGGAAAGTTATAAGTGCTGGGTCTTTATGACTTCCACCCTCAATGTGGTCTGAAAAGTTTCTGACTTGAACGCAAAGATGATGCAGAGATTACAGAGCTAAGATGGTGCACAGGGATGGGGGCATCGCTGGCAGAATTGCATAGTGTTCCAAGCAGACTATTTAGCGAAATGAGTTGTTGTTGAGAAATTGATAAAGTTGTTATCAAGTAGTATCCTTTTTGGAAAGTGAATCTTCACTACGGCCACCTACAGAATCTAAAAAGTCCTAAAGAACATTTTTGTAAACCAATTGTTAATATTTTTAAGCCAAATACAGCATCAAGCCCATTCAGCCTGCACCGATAATTTTCCATGAATGTTCCTGAATGTTAATAATGAGCAGTCACCCGGACCCAAAAAGCCACCCAGTCAGGAAAAATAACCATCAGAATTGATTAGCAAACTTCCTATATGTGATATCCAGCTAAATACAGGGATACTGTTTAATGTCATGAAAAGGTTATTTTCACGACAGAAAAATCAAATATCATAATAAAGTCGGCCACTAACGTCGAAATTGAATCACGGGACTAACGATAGGTCCCGGAGTCATAGTGAAACCTATAGAACGTCAAAAAAAGTCTGAACGTCTGACTAAAAACTACCTGGTTGATCCAGGCAGTGGTTGAGATGCGGGGATGGCCGGGGGTTCGTTGACGCACCTCAGCTGTGGTGAGGAAGGGAGCTTCCTCCGTTGATCCTTGGTCTGAGGTACCACACGGAGGTACAAGGGGGTTCCTGCCGACGGTCCGTTTCACAGGATCGGTATTCGGAGGAGTACGTATCAGCGATTTGTTGGCGGTCCATTCCACGGGAGCAACACTCAGCGACGCGTACGTATGGAGCTTGCTGGCTGGCGGTCGTTTCACGGGAGCAACACTCAGCGGCAAGTGACATATCGAGGGTCCTACGATGGACCGTTGGGGGGCGCTCCAAGGCGATTACGTTTAAGTGCTATAGTTAGCACTGAGTAACGAGACTGTATACGCAACTATATTTATTTAGGGAATAACTGATCTTATATATGATGCAAAGTATCTCTATATCTAAGATGTTATTATATTAGGTCTAAAGTTACTAGGTCAATGTCACCGACGTGCTTCCGTGATGGTTAACCCGGTTAACTGCTGAGTCTGATTGTTGACTTCGACCATTTGGTCATGAGTTTCATATTTCATGATTCCGCTGGCGTTGACAATGCTTGCTGATGGCGCCGTCTGTACTCAGTACTGGGTCAGTCGATCGCCGTCTGTATTTAGTACTGGGTCAGTCGATCGGCATAAACTTATTATTTGATTAGTTAAATTCATATTACTTGGTGTGAAAGATATTAGGTCTTGGCACTAGGTGCCAACAATCCAAACACTATATTATTAGCCTCTCTCAACGACACTGCAATATAAAAAATGTTGATCCAAATTTCTTGAAAATGCAACTTCAAATCTCACTAAACACATAATTGAAATTAATTGAATGAATTTTTCGCAACTGTCACAAGATCGACGTGAAAAACATTCTCTTTCAAATCACATTCTTAGGAGTCCATTCAGACCGAAGCCTTGCTTGGCTGCGACATATAAAAGTCATATATCAATACATAAGGCTGGACGCTAACAAACCTCTGTGGATTTACAACCACTTCTAGTCTCCGCGTTTACTTCTCCCAATTCGCATCTTATTTAATAAAATAAAATAAATAAAGAAGGGATATACTCCATTTTTTCAATGCACAAATTTCAAATCAAAATTGCAATCGGATTTTGATTCACAGATTGATGATTCATATTATATAATGAATAAGAAAATTATCAATTACGTACTTACTTGCGTTATATCAAGGGCTATCTCTTAAAGTCAAATTTTTAAAAATAATTGCAAAAACAAAAACATTTCTTATAAAATTATTGAATTTTTTTTAAGGATTAGTTTGCCCAAAGTAGAACCCATAGGAAGTCCTATCCATCTACTTGAAAAAATAAAGTTATGGCATGTCTGATCAATCACTTATGTGGCAGCTGTAGGATATAGTCGACCGATACCGGCCGTTCCGACATTGCTGCCTGCAAAGGAATGAAGGATGTGTGCAAGGTTTCAAGTCGATAGCATTAAAACGTAGAGACTAGTTTGCGAAGAAACAGACAGAAACTCAGACGAACATGCGTATATCGACTTGGGAGGTGATCCTAATCAAATATATATATACTTTATAGGGTCAGAGATGTCTCCTTCGTTGTGAAGATTATAATACCCTCTGCAAGGGTGTTCGTACGCAGAGCCACTAACTTCGAACTTGAACTCAGGGGAGTAACGATAGGTCCCGGAGTCGTAGGTAAACCTATAGAACGTCTGACTAAAGCTGCCTGGTTTGTGCAGGCGGGGGTTGATATGAGGGAAACGGGGAGCCTCAGCTGTGGCGCAACACACGGAGCAATACACGGAGGTCAAGGGGGTTCCTACCGACGGTCCGTTCACGGGAGCAACATTAGGAGGCTGACGTATCGGTGGACCTGCTGGCGGTCCGTTCCATGGGAGAAACAATCAGCGGCCATTACGTGTAAATGATGCCTACTGGCGGTCCGTTCTACGGGAGCAACACTCAGCGGCGATTGACGTATCGAGGGTCCTACGACTTTCCGTTCCACGGGAGCCCACTCGAAGGCGATTACGTCTGAGTGCTATAGTTAACACTGAGTAACGAGACTATTGACTCTGTATTCGCAACTGTCTTTATTTCAGAATAACCTCTCTGATATACGATGCTAATGCATACCTATGTCTAGGGTCTAGTAGGTCAACGTTATCGACGAGCTTCCGCAACGGTTAAAAGGTCACCTACTTCTGAGTTTGCTGACTCAAATCGCTCGGTCATAGGTTTTGCATTTCATGATTTCGCTGGTTCTCGTCAGTCCCGCTGTTCATAATGCTGCTCGTTGGCTGGGTCAGTCAGTCTTTGATTCCGATTGTCTGTAGCTGGGTCAGTCGATTGGTATCAAATTATTTTTTGAAGTTGACGCTCTTCTCGGACTCAAATTCCTAATACTCGGTGTGAAGTGTTATCATATGTTATTATATATCGTGCATTCCATGTCAAATTCCAATTACTAGATGAGCAGCGTTTTTATATATTGTGCATTATTATATGTCTTGGCACTCGGTGCCATTACATTAGGTATTGGCACTAGGTGCCAACAAAATAATATAATATAATATAAGCATGTGCGTCCGACCGCCTGTCAGACTGTCCGTCTGTCTGTTTCTACGCAAACTTGTCTCTCAGTTTTATAGCTATCGTCTTGAAACTTTGCTCACATTGTTCTTTTATTTGCAGGCAGTATATAAGTTGGAACGGACAGGATCGTTTGATTATATCCTATAGCTATCATATAACTAAATAATGGGAAATGCTATAATTTTCGTATTTTTTTTAATCTAAATGATGGGACTTTATATAATAGGACACATGATTCAGGCGCGAGTTAACAACCGAAGAGGAACGGAAACGGTTTCTTTTCTTGTTGCAGAACATAAAAGATTGGCAGCGCCGTCTCTGAACAATCGTCCATATTGATGTTATGAATAGTTGATTCACTCAATCTTCTCCTATGAGAAGGCTTTTTATAGGCAGTATGGATAAGAGTGGCATGTCCGCTTTCCTCAAGTATCAAATAGTAAAGAGTTGGTTAGGCATGTAGCTACCAGCTGACCTATGATAAAAAGGTTTCGCACTACAGCTTAAATCATAAATTCTCGAACTCCATCTTTGCTATCTGTCACCATACGTTCTACTTGTACTTTCCGATCTAACACCTCTTCTTGAGCTGCACTGCTCCATCGTCAGCGCTCTAATTCGGATCCCGACTAAGGTCGCGGGGTCCGCCCATCAAGGCGGAGATGCGAGTGGAATGAGTCTCCATGTCATCACGGGTTCGGTAAGCTCGCGGGATAGTAGATCTTTGTCGACATCTTTTGTTGGTACCGTTTCAATCCAAAGTGTTACCACGCTCAAAACACTGATTCTACTTTGAGCTACTTTCAGTATAGTCAGTCGGTATACTCAGTTCACATTTAACATTATATACATAGTAAACATTTTTGCCGCTGTGGAATCTTGAGTAACTGTCGGCAGAGCACTCACAAAGATCCAACACCGACTCCTTTTTGAGGTATAGGGTCATGCCAGTCACATCTACATAATAATTTTTCTTGGAACATTATTTTGGCGTACATTACAGAATGAATACAGAATGGAGCCATAGAGTATGATATGTAGATATAAATACACTGACAAAATCTTTCTTGGTGGATTTGAACTATTGGTTTTTCTAATCTGATCGGCGCATATTATCACCTGGTGAGAATACCTTTAAAGTAGTGGTACCACCTGCGGCGGTTGGTCAGGTCCCTTCAACAGCATTGTGTCAACACCGTGGAATTCTTTCGATTTTCGCGGCCGCATCCCTGACTATTCGAAGTTTTTCAGGTTTTTTATGGAGGCTTTGCAATGAAAAATGGGTCAATACCAATACTGTTTTTCTAACTTTGGCGCAATAGGCCGTGCATAACCCTTCCCCATGAGCACATCCAGCTCACAACGCATTTACTTCGCATGATTTGGAAAGCGAGCCAGCTTTTGAATAGTACACCATGCCCGGTTGGGTGCTGTTAGGTAGCCTTTTCTCGTTGTTTCTCCAGAAAAGGTCTATTTGTACCTCTTAAATCGTCCATTAACAGAATTCATATTATTATCTAGCACATATATATATATTCATATATATATTCATATACATATATATATATCATATACATATATATATATATTCATATTATTATCTAGCACATGTGAAACACGTGGTAATTTGAGGTAATGGCTTCATCGCTACTGTTAAACCTCCTTCCTTTGATCATCTACCCCAGATGAGTCTTCTCAGCAATTGATTCTTGTCCGTTTTTTTGTTGTGCGAATCTCTATTTTCTTCGTTTGTCCAGTGACCCGTAAGTCTTTATACATGTGCATTTCGGCAGTCTACTGAATACATAAAGGATGCGGCTGGCCTCTAACATTGGGGCGTCGATTAGGGTTAGAGATGAACCTTTGCAAATGAGTTGCCTGCAAAATTACTTGGAATACCCTGAATACCATTGGCATACCATATTTTTAGAGTGTGTGGCACCTGGCTTGGAAAGCATCTCTGATACATCGGTGCTTTAGGATTAGAGATGAACCTTTGTCAATGAGTGCATATGTGTTGACCTGTCTACCAATTGCTTGCAAAATTACTTGGAATACCCTGAATAGCATTGGCATACCATATTTTCAGTGTGTGTGGCACCTGGCTTAGAAAGTATCTCTGCTGCATCGGTGCATCAGAGAGTGGTTCTTAGCTCTTTTCCCGATTTCAATGAAGAGCGCGAACTATCAATTGCTACCTGTAATACCCACGTATCAAACTTTGTCGGTTTTGTAAAAACAGTTAGAGAGGTCTGGTGAGTACCCCAAAACGACTGAACCATGAATAGAAAGTTGCATTCACCAATTTCTCAATGTGTGCCGTTTTATTCAAGAACTTAGAAGAATTTCTGTAGAAGAATGACTGTCATTAATAGCACATAGAAATTTTGTCTGAAAACTGAATAAAGGGAGACAAATTTTATTGAAAAATTATGAAAACTATTAAAGTTATAACGCTGTTCCCAAAAAAAGTCCCGAGCGCTCCAGAGAAAAAGTTTTTGTTTTTTCTTTAACAGTCTTTTTTTTTTATCTACTGTTACTCCGGAACTACTGTTTTAAAGTCAAAGAGCACTGTAATAGTGCCAACATCACAGTTTAGGAGCTTGATGATTAATTTTTATGTTAATTGATACCATCGTCTGGAACTTCAAATGAGTATTGATAATACGAGCAACTTTGATTTGTTCCCACTTGAGGGGTTCATGTTCAAACATAAAACCGAACACAATACCTAAGAGGTTCATGCTAGACATATGTGGAACTCCATTGGCTAAGGAATAGATAACTAAATTTTTAGCCATTGTATTAGGAACGTTAAAAATTTTGGGTTTTAGTAGATTCATAACTGTCTACATCTCCAATCATAAGTTTAGATAAGAAACCGACACTTAGCATCCTCCTACGGTTTGACCTAAGATTTTAGTTACATGGGGGTCTTTAAATTCTATTGATCATCTTTAATAAAGCCAAAAACACCCATAGAATTATGAACCATTGAGGATATATGGTCGCCAGATTTCATTTTCTGGGGGTGGCAAGGGAAATAAACGGGCTATAGTGAGCCCGCCGTTTTGCTTCCGACCGCCCAAATTAAAATAAATAGACAAACAAAATAAATGGTTGATACAGTGGGATTCCAATTTTTACATTGAAACATTGTAAGGGACAACTCAAATTGCATTGCCCGGACCAATCATGTCTTTGTAGTTTGTAGAACATTAATTCTACTGTGCAAAAGTAATTGATTTTGTTAATAAATAATAATGTTTGCTTAAGCTGAAGACCAGTTCTACTTTCAGGTAATTTTTTTAAATGTATTTATTCATAACCATATTGACTTAACCCTTTTTTGTTCACCCCTTCAATAACTTTAGTTATGGTGACTCACGTTTCGTGAGCACAAGTGCTCAAGTGTACCCTAAGCAACTAATATTGATCACAGTGTAGTGTGGGTTAAAGGTTTCTGTTCGGTTATCTTTTTTTTAAGAAAATGTAGGTTTCTATGTAGAAATAATATAATCGAGAACAGTCAGAATAAAATTAGTCTCCAACAAAATCGTCGAATTTCCAACGTGTTGCTCCGTCATGCCAGGGCCACTAGCGGGGCCCCGTCGACACCATATATCCTCAGCCATATAACCTAGGGCCGTGGACAGGAAAATCCACAACACATCGGTCAGTCTCTCTCAAATATTTAGGACTCTATGGGAATGGCTACTTTTCTCGTCACCATTTTATTGAAATTATTGTGGTGAAAGTTCAAAAATCCGTCATATTTAGATGGCGCTATAACTGGTAGTTATCTGATGATACATAACATGAAATTGTCAAAATATATGTTAACCTATTTAAAACTTTACTTTAAAAAAATTTTTTATTTAAAATACCAATTTTTTTTAAATTAAAGCCATTAATAAAATGTTTAACTTTCGAGACGGAATTTTATTATATATGATGATAGGTGGAAACCTATGTTCTGCAAACATATAATAGGTATAATTCCAAAAAGTATAAAAATCGGTAAACCTTTTGCCAAATTTTGATTGAAGTTGTGAAATCAATCGACAACTTTAAAAAATATGTTATGTACACTTATGGATGCATTTTGGGTAGTTTACATTAGAAAACGTTTTAAAATTAAATCTATACTTTAAAATACTGTAACATTTTGATTTAAAAAAATGTAGGCGAATTCTTTTTACAATTCTTGCAAATTTACAACCTGGCTGTCTATCATTCTAGGTCGGGGCTGAGCCGCTTGAGAGTGTTGATATTTCCGCCTGACGGATCCAGTTGGAGAGTGAAATGTATCTCCGCTTTCAGAACTTTGTGTACTGTATCGTCTTTCCCTTGCCCTCTTCTGTTCGTCGCGCCGTTTGCGTTGTCGCTTAATTGCCATGGCGGAATGAATGCCGACCGAATGCATTATAGCCCTTGAAAGATAATAATATATAAGAATTTTTAATATTTACATTATAAATTTAATACTTTTAGTTTCAACCTTTTCTAAAACAAGAATATTATTCATTTTCTCAGTATATATATGTATATTTTATGTAATATTAGTAAAATATGTTTTGTTTTTTATATAGTAAAATAATAGTTTTAAATAATCATAAGGTAAAAAATTTTAAATACAATGTTATCCTGTTCGTTACGATAGCTTATATCGATAGTTGTAGTGTTACTGTGACACTGATGAAGTTATTAACAAAATAATGCTTGATCTACATATTTTTCCGTTGTTCTTGCTTTTGAATAATTTAAACTGGCTTTGCCTATTTTTATTTGAATTTTGCTACTACCCTTTACAGGAATACTACCTGCTTAACTGTCGTTGACTGCAACAGGTTATTGGCAAAGGCACGTGAGTACGGGAGGTTGTTTCGTAATAGGAAAGAAAGTTACGGCGAACGGAAAATAAAAAAAAGTCGTCGCTGTACTAGATCGAAAAATTGGACAAAGAAAACTGTGTCCACAGGAAGTAGGATCTGGCAATCTGGAATGCGCAGAACGGGAAAGCGCTTTCTACGATAACACTGAGTTTAAGGTCGGCACAATTGGGTTAGTTGTTTAGACCAAGTGGCTTGGTCTTCGTATAACGAAGGAAGAATGTGTGAGTATATAAACATATTTGGCTCGACTATAGACAAGTTGGGTGTCAAAATTCTGCTCTCCAGTTTACCAAAGAGTTTTGAGACGAGTTTTGATAACGCCCGATAGAAAGCCGACTCTCAAACAGTTACAGATCGAGCTTCTAGAGAAGGGGAAACGTAGAGAAATTTAACGTGTACCGATTCAAGATACACAACAAGCATACCAAGCGCATAATCCGCAGAAGGATGAATTGCAGAACAAGAAGCCGAAAGTAAAATGTTATAACTGCGCACAGCGATTTGAAGAAAGAATTTAGGAACCTAATCAGGGATAAAAGCCATAAGGAGCTAAGCGCTCAGTCGTTCACAGTTTTAACAATGGCAGAAGCGAACGAGATACGAAGTACCAACTGGTGTGTGGACTCGGGAGCGAGATTACTTTTGATCACATGAAAGCGACTGTAACTCAAGGAGAAAATGATTTATTGGTCGCATACAAGAGAAACATGTTGTTTATGTCTCAAGCTGATGAAAATCAATGTTTCACAGCAGGACAAGATGATGCGGTAGTTTGGCATAAAAGATATGGTCATCTGAAATGTAAAAGTTAGACTAATATAGAGAAAAAGGGATGGTCTTAACTTCATCGGAGAACAGAGCCAAGAATCTACTTCATATTATACTTCATTAATCCAAAACTAAAACATGACGAGATCTACTGAGTTGAATATGAGTAAAAATATCTTTCACAGAAAAATGTTTGGAGCAAAATCATCGAAGCACAAAATAAACGAATAATATCGAAGATTTAAACTATGGATGAGTATACCAAAGATATGGTAACTGCTAGATGCCATTTTTAAATTTTAGTTGGTATACATTTGTCGGAGAATCGGAGTCTTCTCCACGCCAGTCAGTCGCTTGATCGCTAGCTTGCTGCTCCTCCATTCCAAGTCCTGGATGGTGTTGCAAGTCTTCGTTGCCTTTGTTGCTCATAGCCGCCACTTACTCAACAGTCTTAACACCACGCTAAAGACAAAACTCCACGCTAAAGCTCGGGACGAATAGAAGTAGGGAGAGAAAAATAAAGAGACTAGATCCAGCAACACAACGAAGCCACATACGGCCTCAGTTCGCAAACTGAGTCCTCATCATACCAGAACTGGTATATCCTACCACGATCTAAGGTCACACCATAGTCTCGGTCTAACGAGAATTCATCAAACACATCACTCGTCCATCGCCCAACCCTTGGCTTCACGAATTCATCAAACACATCACTCGTCCATCGCCCAACACTTGGCTTCACGAATTCATCAAACACATTTCTAAAGCAAATCTCGTTCATCGGCAATCACATGGCTTCACGAATTCTCTTTTTCAACAGGCTTTTCGAACTGACTTTGTTCTTTGTTATTTATATCAAGCTCTTCTGGAATTTGCACATCCGGTAACTTTCGCAAACTTTCGTGTGGGTACTTGTAACGCCTATTGTTCTGTGTAGACTTTAAGACGTATCGATCTCCCTCCAATACCTCGACCACCAAAAAGGGTCCTCTGAACTTAGGATTTAGTTTTGTTTGTTGTCTCTCGCTGTTTTTAAGCAGCACAAAGTCCCCCAGACAGAACCTTATTACTTTAGCCACATTTTTATCAAACTTTGCCTTCTCATATCTAGCGGCCTCCTCCATGTTCTTAGCAGCGAACTCCCTTGATTGTATCTTGTCAATTTCATCTTCGGCATCACTAATAGGTATCAACCCTAGTGGTCGCTCTACTTTACCAATCAAAAGTTCTAAAGGACTACACTTAGTGCTACGATTAACTGTACAGTTAATAGCTAACTGCACATCCCCTAGTGCATCCTGCCACGATCTAGAGCTTGTCTCAACAGCCGTCAAAAGATTCTTCAGGGTACTCATGACTCTTTCAACTTGACCATTGGCTCGACTTGCGCCCGTTCCAATTAGATGTAATTGTATTTTTCGGCTAGAACAAAATTGCACAAGCTTTGTGCCCGTGAAGCTGCGCCCCTGATCGGCAATTAAACGTGTTGGCACGCCAAAAATGGCAATCGAAGATTTCATTGCATTTATACATGTATTAGCATCCAAGGAAAAGGTGTGAAATAGATAAACGTATTTTGTAAAAGCGTCAATTCGTATAATGATATATTCTTTACGATCGCATTTCCCGCTCAATTTTCCTGATATATCTTATGCTTATTTTTGGGATTGGGTGTAATTCCATTTGGGGTTTTCCTGACGTACCCTTAGAAACTCTATATGTAATGCAGTTCTCCACGAATCTTCGAACATATTTTGTCATACCCGAAAACCAGTAATGATTGTACACTTTATCCAGTGTTTTCTCCCTACCTAGATGCATGATAGACTCATGTACCTGATTAATAACTGACCAGCGAAAAGTGCGAGGAACTACATGTAAACAACGAGTTTTTGAATTCCTTTGAATCTTTCTATACAAGACATTCTAATTTCATAAGTGGCAACTAATGCCAGTGGTAAATCGTCATTCTTCAACTTAGTTATGATTTCTGATATTTCTGGATCCATTTGTTGTTCTACCATTATCCAGTTCTCCGATATTTCTGTTAAGTCAATTCGTTTTTCTTCTATTTTATTTGATACTAACTTATTCTTTAGACACACCGGGTTCCTGGATAGAAAGTCGACGTGTACCATACGTTTACCTTCCCTGTATTCAATTTCGAATTCAAATGTTTGTAGAGACTCCCACCAACGATAAATCATAGGTGACAACTCGACTTTATTCCGAGAAGATTTTATTGAGTTATAGTCAGTAAAAAATACGAATTTTCTCCCATGCAGATAGTGACGAAAATGTTTTATAGCCTTCACGACAGCCAACGTTTCCAATTCATATGATGTATATCTGGACTCACAGGGGCTGGTTGCTCTGCTAAAGTATTCAACCACATGGGGCTTAGAGTTAATGCGGTGCAAAAGGATAGCACCATACCCGATAGAGCTGGCGTCGATATGCAGTTCTATGGGAAATTGAGGATACAAATTATTCAAGACAGGCTTATTTGTTAATACACTTATGATTTTACTGCGAATTTCTTCGTGTTGCGTTTGCCAATCAAAACTAGTCTTTTGAGATGTGAGAAAATATAAAGGCTTCATCAACTGAGAAAACCCAGGAATGAATTGACGAAAATATGACGCAAACCCAATGAACTGTCTTAAAGAAGCGACTGACTTTGGTGGGGGCAACGCCACTAGTGATTCTATTTTGTTAGGATTTGGACGTATCTCCCCTGCTTGTATCTCATAGCCCAGATAGCGCACTGTAGTTCTCATGAAAAGCACTTTGAAATGTTAAAAGAAAATCCTGCATTCACTAAAACGTCTAATACAAGTTTCAAACGTTCATATGCTCTTCCTTCGTTTCTGATACCATTAATAAAACATCCATATACACAATTACAAACGAATGAGCAAGACTGCCAAGCGCCTTTAATACAGCTCTCTGGAACCCTGAAGGTGCGTTTTTTAATCCAAAAGGCATCGCAAGAAATTCGTATTGTGCATCAGGGGTAACAAAACCAGTATATTCGATTGATTCAGGATGCATTGAAATCTGGTAATACCCGCTAGCCATGTCAAGAGAAGTAAAATATTTGGCACCCCTAAGTCTAGCTATTTGATCTGATATTAAAGGTAATGCAACTTATCAGCTACGGTATTTCCATTTAATTCCCTGTAATGAACGCAAAGTCTTGCTGAACCGTCTTTCTTCTTTACTAACAATGCAGGGCTCGCAAATGGTGGGTTACTAGGTCTGATAACTTTATATTCGATCAATTCTTTAATTTTAGCACGTACTAACTCCCGTTCGCTTGGGCTAAATCTGTATGGTCGCCTTTGCACAGTCTTAGTCGAGTCAATTAAACGAATATGCATTTCCCCAGTATTCACACTACTTTACGGTGTGCCTTCGATAAAAGATAGAGAATGTTGCTTTAGCAATGATATTAAAGTTTCTTTTTCATTTTCGACCATTTCCGTTTCAATTTTATCAAAATTAGTAGGCTGAATGGTTTCACAGATGTTGTCAACTTTAAAACTTTTTTGAACAACTTTAAAATTATCATAGGAGACTTCTACTAAAAACCCTTGAGCCAATATTTCCCTGCCGATTACAATATTATTTTTCATACATTCGTCCAGACGACCAGTAGTACCAGTACTATATGAAACAAAACAACCAAGGAGTTGCCATCAATCATGATGTTTGATTCGACTTGTGGTGTACTGTAGGTATTGGCATTACCTATTCCCTTTAAAGAAATAACGTTATGAATTCTCTTACCAACTAACTTATTAGAAACGCTTTCCTTAATTAATGAGCACTCAGCTCCCGAATCAAATGTAATTGGAAATCTCTCACCATTGACCAGCATACTCGATTGAGGCTCCACTATAGCGCATAGCTCCATTCTTTTTTCCGTTCTCACCTGATCTTCTTTTTGACAAATTTGTGGCTATGTGTCCCGGCTCCTGACATCTGTAATACGTTACGTTTGTCCTTCCAAGACGAGGCTGCACTAACCGCCACTCCTTTCCATTTGTCAAACCCTGAGATCCAGATCTACAGTCTTGCTTTTTGTGGCCTAGTTTTCCACACTGGTAACATTTGATTTCCAGAGATTTAACTAGCTTCGTCTCTGGTTCCCAGTTCGTTGAGTTTGGTCGCTCCTTTAGCGCTGAGAATGCTTACAGCTCCGCTTGCAGTTCACGTCGATTGTTAACATGCGTTGTGTGTATCATTCGCTGCAAACGCCGATCGAAATTAGCCATGTGCCCAAGAACCAGCGCGATGGATATTTGTTCAGGATTCAAATTACACAGTTTTGTGCACAGTGACGTCACACTGCGACTTGCGAAAACAGGCAGGCTTTCACCGTTGCTTGGACGGCTATTCAGAAGATTTAAAATGACGGCGGCTGGCGTCTCTGAAGTCTCGTATCGCTGCTCAAACAATTGCCGGAACTGTTGCCAAGTTATTCCCGGGTAACATATTTGAGATAACCATTGCGCCGCTGTTCCTTCCAAAGCTTTACTTAACGCTTATATAAGAGCGCTGTCACTTAATGGTTTTTCTCGTAAGATGATGTCGACCGTAGCGCACCACTGCGTGGCATCCATACCAACAATGTCCGGATTATATTTCGGCAGGAAAATCTCGCTAGTCTTTTGCAACTCAGTCGCCGGCGTCTGTAGCTTCTTAACCAGATCCAGAAAGTTCCGGTTTTGTTGTTCTAACAGCGCGAATACGTCTCTAGAAAAATTTTGGTTAGAGCCGAATCCCACTTCTGATGTCGGAGAATTGGAGTCTTCTCCAGCCGGCCCTCATCAGTCGTTTGATCGCTAGCTTGCTGCTCCTCCATTCCAAGTCCTGGATGGTGTTGCGAGTCTTCGTTGCCTTTTTTGCTCATAGCCGCCACTTACTCAACAGTCTTTAACTTAACACCACTCTAAAGACAGAACTCCACGCTAAAGCTCGGGACGAATAGAAGTAACGAGAGAAAAATAGAGAGACTAGGTCCAGCAACACAACGAAGCCACACACGGCCTCAGTTCGCAAACTGAGTCCTTATCATACCAGAACTGGTATATCCTACCATGACCTAAGGTCACACCATAGTCTCGGTCTAACGAGAGACTGACTTGTCTCCTCTCCGACACATACATTTTAAAAATATTATGTAATAAAAACAATGATGGTCAACATCATTGCCCAGACTCCATTATTCAATATATGGTACAATTTGATCAATTTCTTTTCATAGGTGTATCGTGGAAACTGTCGGTGATGGAACCTACATATGTTTGTTCTGGACTTTGGTTCAGGGGAGTCTAAAGGTTATGGAGTGGTTAAAATTAACAGATCAAAGCGCCGAGGAACACGACATGGAGTCGCATTAAAGCGTGCATAATAAATGTTCCCATATGTTTTGTTTGTGCTTCACTCAAAACTCACAGTGCCAACAAAACTCTAATAAATAACATACATGAAAGTCTTAAATCTATGTAAAACTACTTATCAACGCATTGCGCACTTACATACACATATTTTCATGAGCGCGACAAGTGCACAACTTATGCATATTTTTATATAAAAATAAATAATCAAAATGATAAATATTTTTAAATAAAATGATCGTTGCATACTTTAGTATGTATAGGAACTAGCAACTGAACACTAATGGTAGCAGAATAAAAAGTCTATAAATCCTTTAAAAATAGTATGTGGACTTAACAAAATTCTTTTCTAATATTGAGTACGAGATTTTTTACATACTTTGTTTTATATTTCCATATAATAAAATATCAAAAAAAATCCGTGCAAGATCGTTCAATAGAAGGATAGAGAGGCGAACGCGGATCAACTCTTTAAGAAATTACCGATGCGACCAAAATCGATAAGGGACATTACGAACGAGTAACTTAGCGATGGGGAGTATGAGCACGGGTTCAAAAAGGCAGTAATTCATTATGACGTCATAAAATGATGCTGTATTTAGATCGGACAAGATTAGTTAAGGCTGTCTGAATTTTGGAAGTGTGCAAGACATGACCATTCCATTCCGCTGCCAGCGTTTTGTGTTAATTTTGCAAACTAAGCTGTGTTACGTCGGCCTTGACTCCCAATTGTGTAAAATGAATATTTTATTTATTTTATACATCATTAGTATAAAGTCAATTGATATAACGAATATGCACTTTTTTTCTTAATGGCAATCTAGGAATAAGTGTATTCAACTCCAGGGGATGAGAAATATAGCTGGTACGGAACCTGAAGACGCTCCCAACTCCTTACCGTGCAAATTTCGCTTTTTTACTCGCAGAAATGTCACCCCAATTTAAAATCACTAGTTTGATAGTGACGTATAGCTTGAGTAGGGCTTTCAAGTATTTTTTTACTGTATCCCAAGACCTTAATCAAGTGAGAAACAACGCTACTCAAACTAAATGCCCATTTAAAGCCCTGACCAAAGCAACAACAGAAAAATTTATTCCATGTGGCTTGTCACAAAAGAGAGTAGTTAACTTTGCCTTAAAAGCCCTGGACAAGGACATCGCAGTGGCAGAATTTCTTCACGTAAAGTAAGCTTTCGTTCGATACTGTCACCCTGGACTTTTCTACAAGATCGTGACATGGTTCGCATCCCAGCTGTACGAGGTTGGGAAAAGTTTTTTAGAAGATCTTCCAGGTGTTAAAATCCTCGGCTAAACCAATCGCTGCTAAAGTGGCCTTAGCCTGTATTTCATCTTTACCTCGGACATGCCAACTCACATACTTATAACCAAAGATGAAGAGATGGAAAACTTAGATATGCACTGCAAGAGTACCTGCACAAATTTCAGCAATGGAGCGAAAACTGCATCAATGCCGACAAATGTGCCAATGTGACTTCCACAATCTCCCAAGATAGTTATCCAAGTGTGTAAATACATAAATGCATTTGTGGTTTATGTACAAATACATTGGAGTCATACTAGACAGAAACATTAGTTTCAGTAGACAAATCAAGTGCATACAGCAGTCCCTTAGAAATAAGGTTAAAAGAATGTCAAACGAACTTTTTCTTAAATTAAAATGATCTTGTCTTGTGATCCCGTTGAAAAGTTTGAAAATAATATCTATAGCGCATTTCGTCACTTTTATTATCATAGTTGTGGTTATTAGATCTGCACCCGGTGCTTTTCTGATTGATTGGTAATTGGGATTTTTAGCAATCTTGGTGGGGTGGTGGCGGTTTAATTGGAGTAAAGGCGGTTTAGTTGGTTGGTCTGAAAAACGGTGTGTAGGTATTACGCGAATGTTTTTGCTCGGTCTTCTTCACTAGGCGCTTTAATACATATGGAATCTCTAAAAAGGGTGATTTTTTTGCTCGGAGAGACGTAATTTCGGTGAGCTTTCCAAAGAGGAAATTTGGAGCTAGTCGCTGATAGCAAGGATCTCGGTGCACATTTGACGATTTATATCTCCTCCTAATATGTTCCTCCTTCCAACGCGCCCAGAACACTAGTTTCAAAAAGGACTCTCTGCCATTGCTTAAAGTTGAGGGCCACACCTGTTACATCAAAGCTTTGAAACGGTCTTACTTCTTTCAATGGACCAGTATTGGGACCGAATTTTCGCAAGTAGCTCCCGAGGGTCAGAGTATAACGAACATACTCAAATTCTTTCTAAATTTTTAAACATAAAATAAGGCAAACGCTGACGTTACTTTTTTCGGAGAAAAATTTTTCAAACACTAAAGAGAAATTCTTTAAAAATTTTCCTGAGCAACTTTTGAAAGAAATGTGGGATCGGTATGGTTGAGGTACCAATGGACGGGTATTTTACGCGTATAAAATCTATGTATACACTGTCTGTATGTGTCTATTTTGTCTAATCACTATCACCAACTTAGTGAATCAAATATGTTTTATATTTACGCAAATTTCTCCCAAGTCAAACTACTTTTGGCTAATTTTTGGATATAATCCCGCTAATTAAAACAATACCTTTCAGTTGCTCCATCACTCATTTGGATTGAACGCACACAGAAAATTTTTAATTCTTCAACTATGTATAGTGTCTATACGCGCCTGCTACAAGCAAATCATGCGTGTCGCTACCTGATAAAACCAAACACACCCACAGCTTTATTAATCATGGTGGATATATGGTCGGTAAATTTAAGTTTCAAATCTAATAGGACACCCAGATCATTAACCTGAGTTCTAATTCGTTCTAATGCGTTCCCATTGAAAAAGTCTTGATTGGGTCTTGATTCAAATTTGATTGAAGTCTTGATTGGGCGCTAGTGAATCTATACCGAAGACAAAGCTTAACGTCATCAGTATACATAAGTAAAAGTGAATCAGTAAAGGGGCAAGGGGAAGTCGTTAATCAACAGTGTTAAAAGTAAGGATCCAAGATGGCTTCCTTGGAGCACCCCAGATGTGACGCAGACTAAACGCGAAGTAACGTCTTTAAAGAAGACGCGTTGGGTTCTTTCAGATAAGTAACTCGAAATCCAGGGAAGAAGATCAGTTCGGAATCCCAAAAGACTGAGATTACTTATAACAAGAAAGGAAAGCTAACTTCGGACGGAGCCGAAGTTGATATACCCTTGCAGTTGAGTGGTAGTCCGCTAGGTGGCGACATGCATCTTATATTATTAGATATATATCGGATCGTATATGGTCGGCCGATCCTAATGTAGTTTGGCATGTCGAAATACTTCACCCAAAGTGGAATCCATACAAAGTCCCATCCTTCTAACTTAAAAAACAACGAAGTTATGGCATTTCCGATCAATCAGTTATATGGCAGCTATAGGATATAGTCAACCGATCCCGGCCGTTTCGACTTATATACTGCCTGCAAAGGAAAGAAGGGTGTGTGCAAAGTTTGAAGAAGATAGCTTTAAGACTGAGAGACTAGTTTGCGTAGAAACAGACAGACGGACATGCTTATATCAACTCCGGAGGTGATCCTGATCAAGAATATATGTACTTTATAGGGTCGGAGATATCTCCTTCTCTGCCTTGCCCACTTTTGACCAAAATTATAATACCCTCTGCAAGGGTATAAAAAGCGAATGGTTAACTTTGTCAAATGCTTTACTGAAGTCAGTGTAAATGACGTCTGTCTGTAAGCCATTCCTGAACCCATCCGTGACAAAAGATGTTAGCTCCAAAAAGTTGGTAGTGGTGGAGCGGCGCTTCATGCTGGCACGGAGATATTATTGAACTACATAGGTGTTACAAATGTGAGGCTATAAGTTTTTCAAAAAGTATTGGAATGGCTGATAATTTAGAAATGCCTCTATAATTGGCAGCGTCGGATTTTTTCAATTTTTTATGCAGAGGAATGTAAAATTCCCTCCACATAAGGGGAAAATCGAAGTCTTCAGCGATATATTTAAAAGTTAAAGGAGCTGTTTGCACCAAGTCTCGGCGCAGTTAGAACACAGCCTGATACTCCATCAGGGCCTGGCGAATACACAGGCTGGACCTTAAGAAGATCCGATAACATACCACTTTGATCAAGTGGTGATCACTTTGATCAAAAGAAGTATAAGGCTGATTGGATATTATAAGTGTAAGGCTGAGCTGGACTGGAGCTAGGTAAAAGCGTTGTTTGAGAAAAATGTGGAAAGAGATCGACCATTGCCGGATCAATGTTCGCATTTGAGTTCTCAAACGTAAGCAGAGGAGGAAAAGATACATACAAAGAAGCGCTTAGTGTATACAAAGTTATAAAACTGCTTCGGATCCTGAGTAAACTGAATCCTGCAGCGACGAATATCACTCCTATAACATTCTGCGTTATGTACGGTGAAATCGGACTGAGCTACAAAGTTTCTTGAATAACTAACTATACAGCCAGATATGTTTATGTTTATTTAAAAATCTATTCATGACGTTCTTTAAATTTAATAGGTGCTTTGTATACCCAGGCGGATTATTAGAGGCGGAGAGATATTTCCACGGCACGCAAGCGTCGAAAAAGTCACAGTGTAATAAAATTTATGTAAGGCTGTGTTTATATATTTTTTTTTTTTATTTTATTTGCCGGTAGGTCGAACCAATCAAATTCTAAAATTTACTTATTTAGATGCATTAACTGAAAGTTAAAGTAATTTTATCAGGATCAGAAACGAACACAAGCCCATCATCCAACCTAAAGAACTTCTAACATGGTTAATATGACCGAGTGACATGTCAAACATGGCTGAAGTCTTGGTGCGAGTCAAGCAATAAAGACCGTCCACATGAGACCACATTAGTTCCGGGATATTTAGGTTACCCAGAGCTACCAGCTGGTCACCATCAGACAGACGATCCGACACGAACCGAATAGCGGACAAATGTTGCCAGTATGTGATGGGTTCGGACGTAAAAACAGGTAATGTATAAAGATTGACCGGACAAGATGACTTTAATACAAAGAAATTTTGTCCCCAAACTCTTGGAATTTTACCTCTTCAGAAGCGAATTTGTCGTCTACAGATATTACCACTCCTTCCCTCCTTCGCAGTGTTCTATCACGTTTAAAAGTGGTTTACTGACTTCGAAAAACTTCGGAGCTTAGGATCTCCGGCCTTAACTAATTTTCTGTAAAACCTATAATGTAAGATGCAAAGGAAGAACTATCAGAATGTTGGGAATTTCACTACGTAACCCTCTAGTATGATGATAGGTTTAGTGAATATATTAGTTTTTTGGAGCCGTGGAAGATGAAGTAGAAGGTTGGTCAGTGGCTCTTACATGTGGGAGTTTCACTACCACGGGTTTGGTAATTTTTCTATATCCACCACCATTATGTCTTATTTTTGGCTTTGATTTAAGACGAGATATTAATCTCAAAGTATCAGAGGCAAGCCGAGAAACAAATATGTGTTTTGATGTTGGAATCACCTGCAAGCGTTTTGGTGCCGCAGTAACTAATATGGATGGATCCCAGCCGGAAGCTGGAACAGTACATGACAACAGGACATGACATCGGCGATTACACGTTGTGCCATGGGAGGTAGAGCATCCGCAAACTCAGACTTGAGGCAAAAGAAACAGAGGGCATGACGCCAAACCTAATCGTATCGTAAAATGCTACAACAGGACACAGCACAAGGCGCACGGAGTGAGCGGAGCATTACGGAGAATGCACGATCGATTATTAAAAATTCGCTGGTTGATATTAACAGTCGATTGCTTAAGCAGTTGCGCAAAATATTAAAGACAATATCATAGTTAGCGTCAGTAATCTACACCACTCTCAAGACATGAAATTAGCCTTAGCGTGTCCATCTTGGTCAAATGAGGGTGCAGAGGATGCTGAGTGGTCGGATTTCGGCACCTTGTTAAGGTGCAGAATCCTCAGACCACTCATCATTGCCACCACTGAATGTTGGCATCGGCAACGGTGGCAACAAATTAACAACTCTGTATTGTGAAATACCAGCACCAGTAATACTATCGATAAGCGTAGAGTGCGCTCCTTGAAGTAACGCTTAGCAACCTCCACCTGGATGCCGACGAGCATGTTCGTGATTAGCTGAAAGATCCTCCAATACAAATCACTCTCGATTTCGCTATAATTTAGCTCCTCTTGCAGCATGGGGAATCGATCGCGCTATCGCTTCTGCACTGACTCTAGAGTAAAAATGGTTGAGTCTTTGGTTCGCATCGCAGCCTTGACCTTCTGATGCAGGGTTCCATCCATTTCCAGACAGGTCACCTCTGCTCGTCTCTGCAGCTTTCATTCCCTGCTTGAGGCAGCAGATCCAGTACCTCCTGCACCAGACTCCATTATAAATTTTGGTGCAAGTTTATGGAAACAAAAATAACTTTAAATCTTATCACAACAACCAATCCTAAGCATAATGACGAAGGGGTAACTACAATTTTTTAATAGTTTTTAATCTCGGCCAAAGACGCAGAGAAAGGAGCATTTAAAATTTCATCATTTATTTCAATTTTCGCATCAGTTCAAATCAATGCCAAATACACAAGTAGTTAAAGCTTAGTAAGAGAATCATATATCCACCGGTATTAAATCGAGTATTAAATGCAAAATTGAAAGCATTGTCGTATTACTTGAACACTATTACTGAAAAACTCATTTAAAGCACGTTGTTTCGGTTCCTAGTTTTTTTATTGACTGATTTTAAAATCATTTTTTAATAATTTACATAATTAATAATAATTTTTTTATTTTTAATACTTACAATGTGTAACTTATTTTATATATGTGACAATTAATCGTGAAATCGCTAAAACAAAATCGCTTTTGCATAGTATCTGAGTGGTCAGGCATGATGCACATTCCGAGTCAGCCCGGAAATTCTTCGTTTCATGTCTTGTGTGGACATATTACCATGCATTTGGAGTATGAATGGGAACTCAATAAAAAAGTGTAAAAATATTTGTAATATATTGTAACGAACTGGTTTTGCCGTTTGGTGCTGGCAAAAAATGCCGCGGCTAGCTCACAAAGGTTATGGGTCGTGCCACCGAATTTATAGATTCGACGTGATTGCCCGAACCCAGAAATAACACAGGGTGCTTTTTCCAACATTTCCTTTTATTCTTACAATAATTACAAAAGTGTGCACCTCACCGGATGTTTGGCTCAACCAAACGACCGCTCTTCCTCCCCTCGTTCACCGGTCACCGTTCCGGTTTGGTCCCGACGGAGCC
Source organism: Drosophila atripex (assembly GCA_035045925.1). Classification (NCBI taxonomy): domain Eukaryota; kingdom Metazoa; phylum Arthropoda; class Insecta; order Diptera; family Drosophilidae; genus Drosophila; species Drosophila atripex. Next base: position 22,125,751 of record JAWNOP010000052.1, read on the forward strand.
CAGCAGGACGTGCGGTCTTTGTGCCTGGCACCGGTTCGGCTCACAGTTCCCTCCGTTCGGACTCACGTGCTCCAGTTGCGGGGCCTATGCTCCTCTTCTCCTGCCGTAGTTGCTGCTCCTAGTGTCGCTCTCCTGTCCTGTGTGCGCTGTTGCTGCTCCTGTGGTCGCTACTCCTCGTGTCGCTGCTCCTGTGGTCGCTACTTCTCGTGTCGCTGCTCCTCTTCTTGTACGCCGTGGATCGTCGATATCCTTGGCTCACTGGGAATACCCTTTCGCCGTGGCATGCACCTTATCCGTGTTAGCAGACCAATAGGCTCACCTCCCAGGCATACGCCGGGCAGTATACGCTTCTTGGTGCCTGGGCCTACCTACCCAACAGAACACGCTGCCGGTTGCGTTCGCCACTTGCCTCCAAACATCTGCGTGCCTACGCTCCGGATCTATGGCTGACCAGAGGTTTGGCGTCATGAAGCTTTTAACTCCAGGTGATACGCTTTGCGTACGCCCCAGCGCTTGGATCAGGAGTCTCTTGACTTGTTGGGTCTTATTGTTGGGCTTGAGTTCCCGAGCCGGTTACCCCTCCCTTTAGAGGATCACACCTGGTTGTGATGGTCAGGAATCGATAAGGCGTACACCAGACCGATCTGTCGCTACCGCTATAAGACCAGGATTTTTGTCGTGTCCGGGATGTACCCTTGGGCTTCAGTTCCGCCGCAGATCCAACATCCTTTTCCCACTTGCTCCTTGACTTGACCTTGTTCGGTGACTCGCGAACAGCCGCCGGACTTACCCACAGGGGGTCCATGAGCCACGTATAACAGATCCTTGCGCACGCGCTCTAAAATCCCGCTCTTGAGACTGCCGGACTTACCCACGGGGGATCCTTCAGCCTATACTCCTAATTCCTCCAAGGAAACTTTCTCGCTTGAATGTTAGACCTACCCACGGGGGGTCTTGCACTCAACTCTTCCAGCTTCTCTAGAAGACTCGGTCCCGATTCGCTCCAGTGGTCTCCTTACATAGCGCCTGAGGCGCCCGTTAATCCTCGCCAATCTCACGTACCGCCGTTAATCCTTCCTTTCTCTGTTCTCGCCGTTAATCCTTTCTCCAATTCCCGTCGCCTTTCCATTGACGGGATCTCTTTGTTGCCTCTCCTTTTGCCCCGCTTGGCCATCCGAATCATATTGTTGTTATGCAGGTCACCGGACTTTGTCGAGGCACCCCCGCGCCCCCGCCCTTTGGGCATTCCCAATGCATTTCTGCGTTTCTGCATTTTTGAAACACAGCTGCGCTGTCGTGGGCCGTTTTGTTACCCGCTGTCCCCGCTCTCTCCTAAGATATTTGAGCATGGCCAGCCCGCCCGGTTTCGCTACGTTCCACGGTGATTCCTCTTTCTCCTTCTTCCATGCGCGCAGCCGTGGTGGTTCCTCTACCCCCGCTGCTGCCCCCTTATGCCGTCTACATTCTTCGCATTTTCTTCCTTCCGCACTTTCTAAACATGGCCGCGCTATCTTGTCTGCAAATTTGTTTCGTTTTGTTTTCGTTTTTTCTACTGTTATATGCTGGTATATGTATATACTGGTATATGTCTACTAGTTATATATATACAATTTTTTTTTCTTCCTATTGCTTAATATATATTTTTTTATACCTCTATTTTTTTCTTCTACCTCTTATATTTCCCATTTTTTTAATATTGTATGTATATTTCTTTTTTTTTTTTTTTTTTTTTTTTGTTTAAGCCTGGGTCGCCGACTTCTCTGCTTGTGCTTTTAGCTCACTTACGTGTGCCCTTTTTTATACCAACGTGACGTGACGTTTGAAATTAGAGGCTTTATGCTCGCCTTCGGCTGCAGTGTTGATATACGCCAGAATTATCTTGACGTCGATGGTGTTGCTGAGGGCTTCGGCTGGAAAGCGGAAATAGGCTGCTTGTTCCAGGTCAGCAGTTTTTGGGTGGGGTGTGCGGTGGGTTTGGCTTCTTTTTAATTTCAATTGGATTACTTGCTTCCTAAGTTGCTTAATATATATTTTTTTATACCTCTATTTTTTTCTTCTTCCTCTTATATTTCCCAACTCTGTTCTTCCCAACTGTTTTCTTCACTTTTTTTTGTGTCTTTTTTCATAAATTTTTTTCATATTGTATGTATTTTTCTTTTTTTGTTTAAGCCTGGGTCGCCGACTTCTCACTTGTGCTTTTAGCTCACTTACGTGTGCCCTTTTTTTGCCAACGTGACGTAGCACAGCAGTCACTGGCGATACGAAGTTCACCACTGTGTACCGCCCGTCGTATCTTGGCGCTTATTTCGCCGCGAAACCTTCTGCTGCTTTGGACAGATTGTGCTCTTTCGCCCATGCTATGTATCCAATTTTCGGGCTCCACTCCCGTCTTCTCATGTTGTAGTGCCGAGCTTGCTCCTGCGCTGCTCGCTCCATGTTCCTTCGCACCAGCTCAAACACTTCTTGGAGCCTCGCTGCATTTTCTGGTGGTGTGGCTTGTGATGCTCCCGTCCCCAATGCCTCTTTATCATATAACGCCCTCGGCATTCTCGGCTCTCTACCTTGGGTTACGAAGCATGGCCAGTATTCCGTGGAGTCGGACACTCTTGACCTTGGCAACGGTCCTACGAAGTCCGCCCATTCCGTCGCCCATGGCTCCTCTGGGATCTGAGTCATCATTTTTCCTGCAGCCTGCATCTGACTTGGTTTGTACCGCATGCAAGTTTCGCACTGTCTGACGTACTTCCTTATGTTCCTTTGCATCCCTGGCCAGAAGTACCTTGTTACTATTCGTGCAATTGTTTTTCTTCCTCCTAGATGTCCCGCGGTGCGTCGTGGTTCTCCTTTAGCACCTGCTGCCTCATGTCAATCGGTACACAAAGCTTCCATGACGCCACTTCTTAGCTTCCGGCTCTATGTGGAACATGTGGGTAAAGAGGCCTGCCTCTTCTATGCACTCTGAACATTTCTATGGGTTCTCCCGTAATTTCCCGTATTTTTGTACTCTGAACATTTCTGTGGGTTCTCCCGTGTTTTCTTCTTCAGTACGCTTATCCATGCACATTCAACGTCTTTGCTTGCTGTGGCACTTTTTAACTTTTCTATTATTGGCTGGCGGGAAAGAGCATCTGCAACCACATTCAGCTTATCTATTCTTTATCTATTATTATTCCTTTATCTATTATTATTATTATTCTATTATTTTATCTATTATTTATGCTTTATCTATTATTATTCCTGTAGCTGATAACATAGTCCTTTTCGTAGGAGATCGTTTAGTGGTTTTGCGACCCTTGCGAAGTCAGGGACGAATCGCCGATACCCAATGAACTGAGGTACCCCCTTCACGTTTGATGGGGGTTTCAACACGTTATCTGGTGGCCCAGGTACAATAGCTCTTCCCTGAAGAAATGACACTTTTCCGTGTTTACCCTTAGGTTTGCCGCCTTCAGTCTGGGGATACTTCCTTCAAGTTCACCATAAGCTCCTCCCTTGTGCGTCCGATCACGATGATGCCATCTTGATGGAAATCCCTTGTGGGATTTGCCAATAGCCGTCTTTAAGGTCGAGGCTGCTGAAAAATGTTGCTTCCCTCAGTTGCTCCAGTATGAAGTTTATTCGTGGCATTGGGTACGCATCCTTTATCGATTTTGCGTTTATTTGTCGGAAGACCACGGACATTCTCCATTGACCCGTCTTTTTCTTCACCATAACGATGGGTGAGCTATAAGAGCTATTCGAATCCTCGATGCTTCCCTTCTCCAGCAGCTCTTCTACCTTTGCATTGATCTCCCCCTGTATTTTGGGGTTCTTCGGATGGTATCTTTGTTTTATGGAGATGTCGTCCTTCATAGTGATCCTGTGCTGCGTTACGTTCGAGCAACCCTTCTGGTTTGTGAACGCCACATGCTCCTCCTCAATGAACCTTTTGTCCCGCTCTCTCTCCCAATCCTCCGAGGCACTTGTTATTGCTTTGAGAGCCTATCATCCAGGCATCCGCTCCATCTTTCTCTTCTCTTGATCGTGAGTTTGTGGCCTGCGCATGTTATTCAAATTGTTTTCCTTGTTACCAAAGCTTACCGTCGTCTGGAGTACCATTTGAGTTTCCGTGTGGCTCTCATTGGCCAACTTTACCAGTCTCCTTGTTGATGTTTTGCTCTCCGGCGATTTCCGGGTTCTCAGCTAGCTTTTCAGAAATGAAGCTAGCCGTTGCCCCTGTGGGTATCATGGCCTTAACTTCTGCTCCTCCGACCGCCGCCAACTGTTCGCCAACTGATCGTCTCATGATAATCCTACAACTAGTTTTGAGAGGCAGCAACACTTCGCGGCTGTCTACGGCTGATAGCCATAGCCATTTTCTTCTCTATGGTTGAGATCGCTGCGCGTTTCCCGCTTTTTGGCAGCACGCTGTGCTCCAGTGGGCCCATGCCTCCGCACCTGTTGCATGCCTGCACTGGGTTTTCTATCTGACCTTGCCTAGGCGTCGCTGCCCATTGCTGGGGGCTCTGTTGCTCTGGTGGGTTTTGGAGCAGTTCCTCCTTCTGCAACCACCTGTTTACCGCCGGCTGATCCCAGCGTGCTTCTGCGGAGGCTTGTCTATTAAAAACCTCCTCTTCCATAGCCAACTCCTCAAACTCCTCGGCTAAACCCATCACTTTTTCGAGCGACGCGAATGCATACGGCCTCATGAACATTTTTATGCGCGGCATGCAGTTCTCCATCAACCTATCTTTACCCTTCTTCGTGGACTTCCCTAGTGGCTTAATCAGATTGTGAATGTTTTTTCCCCCGCTCTCTCCTAAGATGTTTGACCCGCCCGGTACCGTAACGTTCCACGGTGATTCCTCTTTCTCCTTCTTCTATGCGCGCAGCCGTACTGGTTCCTCTGCCCCCGCTGCTGCCCCCTTATGCCGTTTACGTTCCACGCATTTCTTTCCTTCCGTACTTTCTAAACACGGCCGCGCTATCTTGTCTTATATTATTATTTTTGTTGATTTTGAAAGACGTGTGCGATTGTTGGTTGTGCAATTCAATCGTTGTACAACCATTTACTTCTAAACGAAAGAATTAAGATAATAATATATAAGACAATAATATAAAGCATGTTTATATGCGTGTTTTTGTTTTTTCTTTTTGCTTATGTGGCTATCGATAAAAAGTTGTAGACTATCTTATGATCGGTTTGTTTAATATTTTCTTACCAGGTACTCGTAGAGTACTAGGGTATGAACTATTCGTGCCTATGTATGTAACATTGAAAAGAAAGTATATCCGCCTCTACAAAGTATATATTCTTAATCAGCATCAACAGGCGAGTCGATATAGCCATGTTCGTCTGCTTGTCTGTCTATACGACCGTGTGGATCTCATAGACCCTAAGGAATAGAGGTATTCAATTTTGCGTGTATATATACTTCTTAAACACCAATGAAGGTAACGTTTTTTGGATGATTAAGTCTCCCAACACGCCAAGATAGGTGAAAGGGACAGGCAAAGCCAGGAACGAGCGATTTGAGGGGGTCAATTCAATCAGTTATATGGCAGCTATAGGATATAGTCGGCCGATCTTTATGAAATTTGGCATAAAGAATTATTTTACTCAAAGTGGTATTATTTAATTATTTTACTCAATAATATTTTATTTTATTTACTATTTTATAGTAATTATTTTACTCAAAAATCCATACAAAATCCCATCCATATATCTTAAAAAACAACGAAGTTATGCCATTTCCGATCAATCAGTTATATGGCAGCTATAGAATATAGTTGACCGATCCCGGCCGTTCCGACTTATATACTGCCTGCAAAGGAAGGGTGTGTGCAAAGTTTGAAGATGATAGCTTTAAAACTGAGAGACTAGTTTGCGTAGAAACAGACAGACAGACGGACAGACGGACATGCTTATATCGACTCAGGAGGTGATCCTGATCAAGAATATATATACTTTATAGGGTCGGAGATGTCTCCTTCACTGCGTTGCACACTTTTGACAAAAAAAAAGTTGATAAAAAGTTGTGGCATTTTCGACATATCAGTTATCATACAGTTATCAGACATGTATATGTGCGAGAACGCATACACGTAAAGATCAATTTATCCGATAATCTGGCTGTGGAGCGGAATACGTCAGTATTAGCTATCAATGCTTGGATACATTATATCTCATCAAATCAAATCAATAATTTGGAAATTTGGTGGAAAAATGCAGACATAAGTTAAGTTCAGTTAATTTTAAGAGTTTTTAAGAGACATAAATTTGAGGTAAGATCATTCATAGGTCTTGCTAATATAAAAGGGCTTACTATTCGATGGGATAATTTTTTCACGTTATAATTCGATATATTTTTAATTTGCATTTAAGCCCAGCTTATCTACTGAGATTTTCTTGTGCTCCCGCTTTGGGCTATACTAACTTATACTAGGTTTTCCAATAAGTCAAAATTATATTCAACAAATATATTTCTAATTACCTATTTCTAATTGCCTATTACTTGACACCTGTCTCCCATAGAACGCAAATATCCATACTTTCTTTTATGCGTATTGTCGCAGTTCATCGGTCTCGTCCTTGATTCGCCCAGTCTCAGAGGCTTCATAGACAAACGATCGGATATAGCTTTTGTAGACATGGGCTAACAAACAAGTTTTTTTTTGAATATTATGAATTTTCTCTATATTCTCGTGCTCTTGAACTATCTGGACAATTTTATTGAAAACTTCCTGATATTCGACAAGAACACTACTCATTTTTTAAATTTTTTGTATAAAGCGGAATATGTAAACGAACACTAGCAGCAGTTTTAAATGAGAGGAAGCTCCTTGTATCACTTTCAATAATTATGATGTGGAGACCATTGCTGTTAATCCGACCGCATACTTTTTTCCATCCGTCTGAAAAGGCTTTGGTGGCAGATAAAACCGGGGAATCGTTGGCCACTTATCTTCCTTTCTTCCACTTAGGCTCCTTTCCACATGGCGGTTTAGTTGGTACATACCCCCACGTGCTATCCTCTGTTATCTTGAATCTCAGCCACTCTATTTGATTTAACATTGACAAAGACGATGGAGGGGAACGAATCCAAAGAAGACAAACTTCTGAATCTGACCATTATATACTTCGTTCGATTGGTACTTTAATTAGAGGCTTAGTCATGCAGCAGGGGTGTGCGAAAGGGTTAGCGGCACATAACTCAATACGGAGGAGCGTCTTTGTCTTGAGCGGAGTTTTAATCCATAGGCTCTAATCTATGCGTCAGAAATGGCATTGAATTTAAATTGGTGACATCGGTTACTCATCACAAATCTCGGTATTGGGATATCTTTTAACTTAGACAAAGCAAGCTGGATTTACTTCGACGCTATTTTGTATTGCATGTGCAGTGTAATAGACTCATTCCAATCTAGCTTATTCACCCACAGTTCCTCCAACAGGTTTTTTCCTATAACATTACTTAGTTGTCAATAAGCCAGGACAAATAGATTTGATGTCACCAAAAGAATTTTCCGCTTAGTCGCCCATTGACTCATGACCGAAGTATCAATTTCAAATTAAAATCTTTAGGAATCCAATCGATTCAAAATCAGTCAGCTCTGAGTCCGAAAGTGTAATTGGCTTTACGGTGGTTTCCGATGGGGTAACTTCAGGCGAGTTTGAAAACCCCTTACTCAATTCAATCTTATCATTTTGAAGAACCTGAGTTACTTTAGGTTAAATTTTCTTTAGTTCCTCCACGTAACCAGCACCCGGTAAAATGTAAAAGGGTCCCGACGTAAAAGTCAGACCCAGTAACTTAAGCAGCTGGAGGCAATGTAACGGTTTTGAGCTTGTACAATTACAAGGACTCATATGAGTCTCTTCTTCACACTATCAACTGGTATCGCCAATCTGCTTCATTCCCCATTACTTTTACGAGGGGATACATTTACGAGGCGATTTTTTTTATGTCTGCTAACAGAGAGAATTTTTTTTAGCCGAAACCAAAGAAGAGTGAGTACAGCTCTTCCTTGTTGGTCCCACCATCAACAAATCTCTTAAACATTTCTTCTTGGATATCTTAAAGGACGCGTAAAAACGACTCGTTTGGTCGATGTATGTGTCAACACATTTTCTGTAAGTTCGGATCTTGAGATAATCTTCTCTCGAGTGACAGAAAACAGCTATCTCCATCGAATTGCCGAAAACAGTTAGATCCGACTTAAATGGAAGTCTGACTTCAAATCGACCTTAAGGCAGTATTTAAGTAGTGTCTGGCGACAACACCTTTTTAGAAGATGGAACTTCATCCAACGACGAGAGTTTTGTTAAATTGTTGTCTATTGACTCTAGTATTTCTTCTTGGTAATTCATGCTAGAGACCGGGGAGTGAGGAATTCGCCATATATTTTCTCGATACTATCCATCCAAGAAGAGTTTTTTGAAGTATGAGATGGTTCGGACCTTGCTTTATTTGACCAACTGACAATATTTCGAAAAATGACTCAGCTCCAATTAACATATCTACCCGCTGAGGTTTATCAAAATATGGGTCTGCTAATGGCAAGTTCTTTGGTAGGGTCAAATCTTTCACGTTCACAGACTGATTAGAGTGATCAGAATCGTTTTCAAAATTCAAAATTCGAACCGAAAATATCATTAATTGTCGACTTCACCACGGTGTGTATCTTTTTCTCTACTTGTGAATTAGCTTGACAAATTCCAAGAAAGTTGATCCAAAAAATGGTCTTGAGCGTTACAATAATTGCAAGTTGCAGTCGCCGACTAACACTCATCGTGTGCAGACGTCAGTTGCTAATCAAATAGTGTCGCTATCAGTGATTTCCATCCTCTTTTCGCTCCTGCTTTCGTTCGCAAAATCAAATAAAATTCTCTCCTCTATATTCTTTGACCGCGAAATGAGTCTAACAAAAAACTAACCTAGTCTTAGTTAGACAAACATGGGGGTCCTGGGCCACCCAATTTGGGGAGCAATCAGTTCGCTGCTCTATCTTCGAACGTTAGCCCCCCACCTAATGAAATGAAAACAGCCGCAAAAACTCTACGCTGACTTCTCCGAACTTCCAACAAAAAATACAACGAACCCCAAATATATTATCATCTCCGCCAAAAAGAGTGACAAACCTAATTAGGAATACCATTGCTTTTCGGTTCATAAAGCGCTTAAGCTTATTATTAATAATTTTGCCTCATTTTCTAACTTAAAAGACGGAAATTGGTTAATGTTGGTTAACACTGAAACAGATGCAAACGCGTTAATTAAAAAAACACAATTGCCTGGCTTATACGAAATTAAGTGCAAGCTTCACGAATCTTTAAATTTCATAAAAGGGACAATCTACGCACGCTATTTGAACGATATCCCTGAAAACGAAATCGTTGAGAACCTTAGCCCACTTAGTTTCTTGATGCAAACTGAAATAGGCCTGCAGCCCAGCGCAGTCATATTGCTTAAATTTGATTTATTTAATCTCCCTCCCAAAATTAGTATCTCACGGCATAGTGCTAAAGTTTCGGAATTTATCCCAAATCCACCTTGGCCAACTTGGCCACCCACAAAAAAATTGCAATATGAGCCAGCATGCAATACATGCGGTGGAGCCCCCCACTCCGGTAACTGTACTCCCAAATGCGTTAATTGTTCCGAAGCTCACGCCGCCTCTCATAAGCAATGCAACGCATTCAAACAGCAAAAAGAAATACTAAAAATAAAAACAACAAAAAATGTACAATGCGCGAAGCAAAAACATCTTCAGAGCTTCTCAACCCAAAACTTCCAGCCCAAGTACCTATGCAGGCGTTGCTGCGTTAAAGCAGCACGAAAATAAAACAAAAACAAATAAATAAATAATTCAGTTAATTTTAAGAGTGACTTATGAATGAAAATTAAAGTTTTACAATGGAACTTAAATGGCTATATGAACAAATACGATGAATTAAAAATTTTAATAGCTAATAAAAGGCCAGATATTATATCGTGAGGTTCCCACTGCATACGTACAGCCCACCTCCCGTCCAACCGACCGAGGGACGCTGCCCCATAACGTACGCATAATCGCGGGGATAGATCCGAGAGAATAAAAGAGAGGAATAGGAGTATGAAATCACGAGGAAGAGTGTTGCAAAGATAAGGCATTTAGTATAATGGATTTAAGATTGTTAGTAGAGCAAAGAGACAAAACGTGGTAGAGACCATTGTAGTCCGAACATAATAACCTGAACGGATCGTGTTGGGCATATGTCGAGCTACAATGGCTAAGGAATAGAGGACGAAATTTTCTAGTCCTTCTACTGCAAGGGGCAAGTCATTAATAAACAAAGTAAAAAGAAAGGGTCCAAGATGGCTTCCTTGAGGCACCCCAGATATGACGCGGACAGTACGCGAGGTAACATCTTTAAAGAAGACACGTTGGGTTCTTCCAGATAAGTAGCTCGAGATCCAGATAAGGAGATCAGTTTGGAATCCCAAAAGACTGAGTTTACTTATAAGAAGCGAATGGTTAACAGAGTCAAATGCTTTGCTGAAGTCAGTGTAAATGACGTCTGTTTGTAAGCCATTCCGGAACCCATCCGTGACAAATGATGTTAGCTCCAATTAGTTGGTGATGGTGGAGCGGGGCTTCATAAAGCCATGTTGGCACGGGGATATTATTGAACTACATAGGTGTTGCAAATATGGAGTGATAAGTTTTTCGAAAAGCTTTGGAATTGCCGACAATTTAGAAATGCCTCTATAATTTGAAGCATCAGATTTTTCCCCTTTTTTATGCAGAGGGATAATGTAAGATTCCACTTAAGGGGAAAAATCGAGGTCTTCAGCGATAAATTTTTTTTTTTATTATTATAGCTTTGCTTTTATTTATTGAATCTACTCTAAATTTTGAGACTAACAATAAGTTGAAGAATCTTAACATTTAAATTAACTAAAATTTAACTAACAGTATACTAAGACTGCATTCTGGTTGCGCGTCCCTCAGGTCGGTTGCTGGGTGGGTAAGTCATTGCGACGAAGGCGTGATTGGTTGCTCAACCTTGTTAGACCTCTAGCCAGGTGGTTAGGGTGCACCGATAGCTTGGTTAAGTACTTTACCTTCTGTTCTGCGATCGCTTCTTTGACTGGTAGAATGTTTAAGTCGCGGTGTATGTTTTCGTTGCGAACGTACCACGGTGCCCCGGTGATTGTTCTCAAGATCTTCGACTGAACTCTTTGAACTATGTCAATGTTGCTATTGCTGGCGTTCCCTCATAACTGGGAGCCGTACATCCATATAGGTTTTAGTACCGAGTTGTACAGCAGGACTTTATATTCAAGGCTAAGAGGTGACCGAGCCTTGATAAGCCAATAAAGGCCGCTGGCTTTTAGCTTTAAGTGTGTTCTTTTGGCTTCAATGTGTCGGCGCCATGTGAGTCTTCTGTCGAGATGTACTCCTAGGTATGTTACTGCGTTTGCTTGTGGGAGTAGAGTGTTTAATGTTATCGGCGGGCAGTTTTGCCTGTTCAGAGTGAACGTAACATGCTGGCATTTTAGTTCGTTCACTTTAATTCGCAAATCTGACAGCCATTTTTCGACATCGACCATATGAAGAGCTAGCTGCGCAGCAGCTTCAATCGGGCATTTTGAGCGGTGTCATCGGCAAACGTGGATTTTGTTAGACGTGTGCTTGTCGGGACATCTGCTGTGTAGAGGACATATAATATTGGCCCTAGCACGCTGCCTTGAGGAACTCCAGCTCCAACAGTGTAATCATCGGATATAGCGGTGTTGCACCTCACGACAAATTTTCTGTCGTGAAGGTAAGACTCTAAAATCTTGTGGGTGCTGTAGGGGAGCATTGTCTTGATCTTGTACATTAGACCTTCTAGCCAGACTCTATCGAATGCTTGAGAGACATCTAAAAATATGGCAGTACAGTACTCTCATTTTGGGAACGCGTTCCGAATTTCGGATGTTATCCGGTTGACCTGCTCAATTGTTCCATGCTTTTCACGAAATCCAAATTGGTGTGACGGGATTCCTTCCTGGATTCTCAGGTATGTATTTATCCGAGTCATTAGGCATTTTTCAAAGAGTTTAGATAGGCAAGAGAGTAGGCTTATAGGTCTATACGACGTGGGGATAGTGTGGTCTTTTCCCGGCTTTGCTATCATTATTATAATTGACTTTTCCATCTCACTGGAAAGTGGCCAAGTTTTGCGATGGCATTAAATAGCTGGGTGAGAGTGCAAACGGCGCAGTTTGGGAGCTCAATGATCATTTTGGGAGTTATGAGGTCGCAGCCCGGGGATTCATGTTTGAAGCGTTGCTTAGCAGATAGCGATCATTGCCATTCTCGACGTAAGCGTCGCTTTTCGAGGTCGAGCTGTTCGATTTGTAGATTTGTCTTCTTTTGAATGTACTTCTTTTGACGAGTACAGACTCCAGCGAATTAACAAAACTGTCTACGTTGGTTTCGTCGCTGAGGTGAGGACTCAGCTCAATGTGTGAGCTGATGTACTTCCTGTACTTAGCCCAATTGGTTTTATGTGAGGTCAGTTTTGATGATTAATCCCATGTTCCTGTGTGTAGACTAAAAAGGACAGGCGAGTGATCAGATGAAAGATCCGAAAGGCATTCGGCCCTTATCAGATCTTTAGGAATGTTTTTGGTAATCGCAAAGTCAATTAAATCAGGAAGTTTCTTTGGGTCTGCCGGCCAGTATGTTGGTGTGCCAGAAGAAACATAGTCTAGCTTGTTCTTAGCTTTGATAATTGCATTATAGAGCTGCTTTCCTTTTGGGGTCACGAGACGCAATCCCCAGTGTGTGTGCTTGGCATTGTAGTCTCCTGCTGCTATGAAGTGGTCTCCGAGTGAGTTGAAAAACTGCATAAACTCATCTTCGGCTATGGTGAAGCGTGGGGGGCAGTATACGGCAGCTAGAGTTAATTGCTTGCCAGTAATTAGGTGTATATTTATTGATGTGGCCTGTAGGTAGTTTTTTGCAAATTTCGTATGATAATGGAGCTTAATACGGCTTCTGATTAAAATTCCAGTCCCGCCGTGTGCTTTACCATCTGGATGATTTGTTCCATAGAATGAATATCCTCGTAGTTGGAAATTGTATCTGTTCGTAAGATGTGTTTCTGAAAGCAGCATTACGTCGATTTGATTGTCTAGTTGGAATTGCGCTAACTCGAGTTTATGCTGCGAAACGCCGTTAGCGTTCCACGTAGATATTCGTAGGGAAGTCATTATTTGGATTGTTGTGAAACCAGCATTTGTATTAATAGATTTTGGTTTCGCATTAGATCTTGCATAGTTGTACGCATAAACGATATGAACTCCGTAAGGCTTTGTTGTAGACTGCATATCATAGCTTCAAAGTTACTTTTTGGCTGCTCCGGCGGTTGATGCTGCTGAGCCGTGTTCAGTTCTTGGTGTGCTGATTGCAGGAGTGAGCTTTTTGAGGCTGGGGTAGCCAGTCCTGATTTTAAAGCTCTTGCGTATGTGACATTTTTGTCAGAGTTTATGGGTCCTAGTGAGGATCTGGCTGCAGTCGAGAAGAAGACTTCAGGGTTTGACCTGGAGGCTATGAACTGATTATTTTGGGTGCGGGCAGTAAATACCCTCTGGTGGATGCGACTTTTCAGTTCCTTATAATCTGGGCAACCTCTATAGTTAGAAGTGTGATTTCCACCGCAGTTGCCGCACTTTTTCGAGTTTTGGTCATCTTTGCTCGCTGGGCAGTGTGCAGAGTCATGAAGCTCACCACAAACTACACAAACTGGGCGCAGTTTACAGTAAGACCTTGTATGGCCATATTCTTGGCAGTTCGCACATTGTACCGGGCTATTGCGTTTGTGCGGCTCCTCAACTGTAATTCTGCGGTGCAGCAGGAACTGAAGATTGTATATAGGGTGCACTTCGTATTTCTTTAGGGGCCTAATTTGTGGTTCGAGCTCAACCTTAAAGAGTGGCTGCGGCTTTCTATCCCTGTTAGGGATATTGAACACTGTCTTAGCGCTAAATCCCTTCTCTTGTAGCGCCTTTGTTATCTCTGCAAGCGATACTTCGGGCTCTATGCCCTTAAGTACGACTTGCAAGCCCTTGCTGCTTTTTAGCTGATACGTGTAGAAGTTCTCTTTTTTGTCGGTGAGGTATTTCGATAATACTCTGTAATTATCTTCAGACTTCGTTTGAACTTTTGTTTCCTGGATGTTGCCCTTTACGAGTGGTATTATGTGGAAGTTGTCCTTGCCAATGAGCTCAATAATTTTGTTGACAAGAACGTTGGAACTTTTTTCTAGTATGTAAATTGGCGGGGGCTTAGGCTTCCTTTTTTCGACTTCTGTAGATTCGGCGTCATCCTCATAGTCTGCCAAGATTTTAAAACGGTTTGAGTTCGTGGGCATTTCTATTTCGGCTATGTTAGCATTGCCACGGGTTATTTTGCGTTGAGAGTTTAGGGGGCTCAGCTTCCTTTTCATTTGATGTAGCGATCCATACCAGTCTGCACAGCCGGCTTAATATTTTCTTTGTTTTTGTTCTCTTTTTCGGGCAGCACAGCGGCAGAAGTATCAATGTTTGCGCTGCTAGCTGATAACGTCGTTAAACGCGCTGTCGCTACAGTTGCGGTTGTTGTTGTTGTTACGGTTGACGTTGTTAAAGCGGTTGCGGTGCTAGTTACTGCGCTCTTTGGCTGCAGAGACATCGATGGTAGCGAGGGGGAGCAAGAACACGCTCTCACGCTCTCTACGTTTAAGAATTCGGCTAAGTTTTGGGGTAATTGACCGTGTTTGGGATGAGCTTGCATTACTTTCAGTGGCTTTGAAAGTGAAGTAAGCGTTGTTTCTTTGTACTGAGAGCCGTCTCTCGTCTTGCTCAAGTTGACGTTGTGTGCTAACGTCGTTTAGACTCATTGCAATCGAGGTTGATATTGTTCGAGTTTTAAATATTATGTTTTATATTAATTAATTAATTAATCAATATAAACATTAGCGATTTCATCGCTGAAAGCGTCTTTTCGCGTTGTTGTTGATTTACGAAACCAGTCACTGAACTTTTTTGATATTATTGAATACTTTTCCTGGAGCACAATAATTACACGTCTGCATGCGACGACGACTCGCGAAACTATGCGATAAATTATAAAGTTTTAGAAGCGGTTTGCACAGGGCCACGGCGCAGTTCCTCAGCACACAGCCAGGTACTCCATCGGGGCCTGGCGAATACACGGGCTTAACCCTAAGAAGATCCGATAACACACCACTTTGATCAAAAGATGGGCAAAAAATAAGGTTGGCTGATTGGATATTATAAGTGTAAGGCTGAGCTGGAATGGTGCTATGTGAATACGTTGTTTGAAAAAACTTTGCAAAGAGATCGGCCATTGCCAGATCAGTGTTCGCAGAAGAGTTCTCAAACGTAAGCAGAGGCGGAAAAGATACAGATTTGCGCTTAGTGTTTACAAAGTTATAAAACTGCTTCGGGTTCTGAGTAAACTGAATCCGGCAGCGGGTAATATAACTCCTATAACATTCGGCGTTATGCACGGTGAAATTAGACCGAGCTACTAAGTATCTTGAATAACTAACTGTACAGCCAGATAATTTATGTTTATTTAAAAGTCTATTCATAACGTTCTTTAAATTTAATAGGTGCCTTGTATACCAAGGTGGATTAATTGAAACAGACGGATATTTCCATGGCACGCAAGCGTCGAAAAATAAATACAAAGTGTGATTAAATTTATTTGAGGCAATATTAATATCTTCACATGCCAGTAAGTCGTACCAATCAAATTCAAGAATTAACTTGTTTAGTTTCATAAAGTCAGCCTTACGGAAGAAACGAACTTTTTGAGATTTTAGTTTACACATAAGGTCAATTAAGCTATTGTTTTCGATTAAAACTTCAAGAGTGGGATGATACGGATCCTCAGGGTTAGAAAGGGGCAAAGTTCTAGAAAGAGCTATTCCATCAGGATCAGAAACGAAACACAAGTCTAGCAGCCGACCTAAGGAATTTCTAACGTGGTTAATTTGCCCGAGTGACATGTCGAACATACCCGCAGGGAAGTCGTGGTGCGAGTTAAGTAGTAAGGACGGTGAATTCTCAACATTGGACCACATAAGATCTGGTATATTAAAGTCCCCCAAAGCTACCAGCTGGTCCCCGTCAGACAATCGATCCGAAACGAGACGAATAGCGGACAAATGTTGCCAGTATGTGGGCGGTTCCGACGAAGGTGGTATGTTAGAACAGGTAACGTATAAAGATTGACAGGACAGAATGATTTTAACGCAAAGAAATTCTATGTCACCAAACTCTTGTGATTTTACCTCTTCAGAAGCGAATTTGGAGTCTACAGAAATTAGGACTCCTCCTCCCCTTCGGATGAGGAAGAAGAGGTGGAAGGTTGGTCAGTGGCTCTAACATGTGGGAGTTTCACTCCCACTGGCTTGGTAATTTTTTTCTTCACCGTACTTGGCTGATGTTCTTGGACGAAAATGTTCTCTGGCCAAAAGCTGGCGGAACAGATCGCCTTGAACATCTGCACTGGCATACGTATTTTTAAGCCGAGATATCTAACTCAGAAGTGTCAGGGGCAAGCCGAGAAACAAATATGTGTTTCGATGGCGGGATCACCTGCAAGGGTTTTGGTGCCGCAGTAACTAATACTGCAGCATCAGTTCGTACCGGGGGTCCGGACGGTTGAATACCCTGTTCGGTGACTCTTAAGCGGGTTTGAGTTATTGAGTCTGGTGATATCACTTTGAGTGATGCCACAGAGGACAAATCGGACAATTGCTCATTAATACTGAGAAATTCGGAAGCCGAATTTTTTTCAGTTCCAGCCCTTGGGGTGGCCAGAGATATAAGCGGTTGAATAATGGTCGGCTGAGTAGGCTGGAGTTTATTCGCCACAAGCACATCACTAATAGCGGATTTCTTACGCTTTGGAGACTCATTTAGTAGTTGAAGACTACTAAACTGTGTATCGAGCGTCTACAGAGCATCGTCTGTATGGATGCCAACAATTCTTGGATATGTCAGCAGGACAGAGGATTTCGTTTGCCAAGGAAAATTCTCTCTACTACAATTGTCTGAAACCTGGTCATAGCGTCAGAAAATGCAAGTCAACGTTCAAGTGCCGGCACTGTAAAGGGCAGCATCACTCACTGTTGCATCTACAAGGCACGCAACAGGCAATTGGAACCATCGCTCAAACTGGTGAGGATCAGGAGGATCCTAACGCACACATCTCAACGGTGACTACTAGTCACATCGCACAAGCAGAAGGTTCTGCAGCAATTATATGTGCAAAAGGCACTGCAAACTCAAAACAAGCAGCTGGATGGAACAGGAGCACCTTGCCCACGGCTATGGTCAACGTTCGCAATGCAAATGGGAATTTGGTAGCATGCCGACTCGGGTTCGGCATTGGACACGGGTTCAGAACTGTCGTATGTATCTGAACGCTGTATACAAACACTTGGTTTGGCTCGTACGCCATCCCGCATATTGGCTACGGGAATCTCATCGTTAAAAGCAGACACTACAAGGGGATGCAGCACCTTACGCATCCAATCCCGTATTTCACAAGATCAACTGGTAGTCCAGGCTCACGTGCTTGGAAGGATTACATCATCATTGGAAAGGCAGACCATCGACGCGTCTGCACTTCAGATATTCAACGATCTGCAACTGGCAGATTCACAATTTAGCACAAATGCCCCAATCGACATTCTTTTGGGCAGCGAACATGTTTGGAGTGCCATAACTGGGAGAAAGATTTACGACAACAAAGAAAACCTCGTTGCTATATCATAAATTTTTGGATGGGTAATTACATCACTGATTTCACCACAAGCAAGATATAGCACTTACAACAACAATCGACATCGATGATTATCTCAGACGGTTCTGGGAACTGGAGAACACCCAACGCAAAGCAGAAGCGCAACCCGAAGACGACGAGGTCGAGAAACACTTTCTTGCAACACACACTCGAGTTGAACAGGGCAAGTACATCCTGGAACTTCCGTTTAAAACTTCCGAAACACAATTCGCAGATACTCTTCAAGGAGCGCTGCAGAGGTTCAGATCAGTTGAACGCCGTTTGGCACAGAATCAACAGCTACGTAACGACTACGTAAAATTCATGAGGGAATCAGGAGCCATATGCGAGAAATCTCACCGAGCGAAATTCCCAAGGGAAGGAATTTCTATTTACCACATCATCCTGTATTGGGTCGGAAACTTAGAGTAGTTTTCGACGGATCATATCAAGACGCTAAAGGCATGGCGTTGAACGACACCCTTTCGATCGGACCGAGTATTCAGCGAGACCTGTTTGCTGTGTGCTTGCGATTCCGTATATACAAATACGTCTTTTCAGCGGATATAGTCAAGATGTTCCGTCAAATCTGGGTGAGTGAAAAACATAGAGACTACCAGAGAATCGTATGGAGAGAGGATCCGTCAGATCCTATCAAGCACTTCCAACTATGCACGGTGACATATGGAACATCATGTGCACCATTTCTAACAGTCCGAGTATTGGAGCAACTAGCTGCTGACCATCGGCAGGAGTTTCCGAATGCAGCAAAAATCGTGTTGGAAGATTTCTATGTCGACGACGTTCTCACTGGATCAAACTGTAAGGATGAGCTGCTACGCAATCGGGACGAACTCGTTCATCTGATGTCCTGTGCTAAGCTTGAACTCGGGAAATGGGTATCGAATACCAAACGCATCGAATCGGAGGATAATACGGATTCCTCACACTCATCAGTCAAGGTCCTAGGTCTGCATTGGCACCCTGGGGAGGACATATTGTCGTACAATGTGAATCCATCAAAAGACCCTAGCTGCACCAAGAGGCAGGTGTTGTCGGATGTATCACGCATATTCGACCCTCTCGGTCTACTGTCACCAGTCGTAGTTCAATTCAAAATACTATTTCAAAAACTCTGGCTATTAAATTTGAATTGGGACGACGAACTACCGAGCAAACTAGCAGGCAGCTGGCTCAAATGGCGAGCCGATCTAGACAATCTTCACAAGATCCAGATACCACGTTGGGTTAAGAGCGACACAGAGAAGATCAAACTGCACGGATTTTCAGATGCATCTACCAAAGCGTACTCAGCGGTGGTATACAGCCGAGTGGTTAACGACGATGGAACCATTTCGGTCGCCATACATGCAGCAAAAACAAGAGTGGCACCCTTAAAGCAACAATCTTTGCCGCGCCTGGAACTTTGTGGCGCACTTCTGCTGAGTCAACTTCTGCAATCCATAAAGGCTGGATTACCGCACAAGAACGATCTACGCATGGAGTGATTCCACGATAGTCCTATCGTACTCCCCGGTCCAACTTAAGACGTTTGTTGGTAACCGCACATCAGAGATCCTCGAGACCATTCCGAAACATTCATGGCGACATGTAGACTCAAAATCGAACCCAGCGGATTGCGCACCCCGTGGTTTGGGAGTATCCGAGCTCATTGACTTCTAATTATGGTGGAAGGGACCCTCATGGCTGAGGGACAAGGATGAATTCATGGTGAAGTTGAATAATCCTCACAACTGTTCTTCTCTTTCAGACAAACGCATATAAAGCGAAGTCAAAACAAAGCTGCGCAGATGACTGTCACGACGGACAATACTTTGGACAAGCTTCTTAATCGCATATCATCTTGGCTGAAGCTTATACACACGCTTGGTTATGTTTTGCGATTCATTCATCGCATGAAACATCCATATTCAAAACGAACATCGCTTTCTCTGACATTCGATGAAATCAAGGCGGCCAGGATTCGATGGATGCAACACGCACAAGTTGTTTTTCAACCAGAACTCCAGTTGCTACGCACTAACAAGGCTCTGGGGAACCAATCTCAATTGGTAAAGCTATCACCAATCATCGACAAGGACAACCTGCTCAGAGTGGGCGGATGAATACAACATTCACAGTTGTCAGCAGAGGCAAAACACCCCATTTTGCTCCCATAGAATTATCGGATCACTTACTTGATCATAGTCCATGAGCATCGCTTCAACCTACATCCTGGAGTCTCATCTCTCTTCGTTATGGTCCGACAAAGGTATTGGATTTTCGGAGCCCGAAATTTGATACGCAAAATCACGCACAACTGCCTGGCATGCTTTCGTCAAAGGCAACACACAATGCATCAACGTATGGCAGATCTACCCAGCATACGTATCACGAAGGCACTTCCATTCGTCAACACTGGATGCGACTACGCAGGACCCATTCTTCTGAAGGATGCAAAGGTGCGCAAACCACTAATAGGCAAGGGATATTCATCACAACACCAGGATCACATCGTGAACACTCTTGCAGACGAAGGGATACAATGAACATTCATCCCACCACGTGCCCCTCATTGGGGAGGAAAATGGGAGTCAGCAGTTCGTAAAACTGCATCTTCGACGAGTAATCGGAAACACCACATTCACATATGAACAAATGCGCACCTTGCTTGCGCAAATCAGTGCTGTCGTCAACTCACGACCCTTATGCTACACCTCAGATACAGATTTCAACTATCTATCACCAGCCCATTTTCTTATTGGCAGACCATTCACGACGATCCCAGAGGCGGATCTTGGCCATATTCCTGTTGGCCGGTTGGGCTACTGGCAGAGTATCCAATCTATGTACCAAGGCTTATAGAAACAATGGCACCAGGAGTATTTGATAAGACTGCAGCAGCGTCCTAAGTGGACCACGACAACACCCAACATTTCAATCGGCAGTGTTGTGCTCGTCAAAGAGTCCAACACACCGCCAGCATCATGGCATCTAGCGAAAGTGATCGACACATATCAAGGAAAGGACAACATGGTTCGAGCAGTCAGGCTCAAGATGGCAGCGGGAGAATTGACCCGGCCAATAACAAAAATTGCAGAACTACCCCGTTCAGAAACCGTGTTTCAGGGTGGCCCGGGATGTTTAGGAACTATCGAAACCTAACTTATAATTTAGCCCATATTGGCATCTCTGTATTTTCTGTATTCATTAGCTTTAGACTCCACATCATGTATACACACACACACATATATGTACGTTCCACAAATGGAAGATCAGTAAATTTTTGGCCAGTACCAATTAGACAGCAACCGCCCCATCGACGCTGCAGCTAAGTTAACAGCAATATCCCCAACCATAACGGTTATCCCATCAAACCAGAAGGTCATAAGGAAAGCCCTTTCCATCTACCTTAATAACATCAGGATCGATGGCTGAGCATCCTTCCATCATGGGTACAAAAAAGTAAATCCCAACTTGGGGACTTGGGGATTAATAAAATCTATAAATTTTTCAAAGAATGCAAATACTTTCAAATTGAAAATGTAAAAAAAACAGAGCTGAAGGCCTTGTTTCTAATGCTCGCCTCGAAATATCCATTCCCAATTAAAAACACATTAAATATATAAATTTTTCAAAGAATGCAACTACTTTCAAATTAAATATGTAAAAAACAGAGCTGAAGGCCTTGTTGCTAGTGCTCGGCTCGATAATTAGCTTTAATATTATTTTGTATTATAGTTAATTTTGTAAATAAATAAATAAATAAATTTCAAGCTTGTTTGTTGTTGGCAGAGGAGCAAGCCACCGAACCTCTATTAAGTTGCTTGCTTAACACAGTTTTTCCTGGTTTGGCTTGCCAGTCACTTCAGCGGACAGGTGCTGGTACCTACGATTCAATATTTTCTCGAAATCCGACCACAGCGGCAATTCCTCATAATCCAGTGACTCTTCCCCTTTTTGCCTGGTCACTGGATCCACTCTACTCAAAATTACATGAATAATCATTAAGTTTTCCATTTTAGTATCATTATTCATAGAAGATGACGCAGTAATGATGCATAAATAATGCTTAATGATCCATAGATGACACAGTGTTGATGAGACCCCTCAACAACGACGCAGACAGCTGGGAAACTTTCCGGAGGCTGAACAATTTACTTATTTGGTTTCCAAAAATAAGACATTCGTTATCATAGACTCTTTTTAGACTAGCGATAGCTTTGTCATAATTACTCTCGGTGATCGTGAATGCATTTTTTGATTAAATTTTTCGTTAACAGGAATGTTCACATCTTTGTCTAATAAGGACTCGAAAAGACTTATAAAATTTTTGAACACCGAATAATTTCCACTGAATTTTGGCAATGCCAAACTGGAAAGTCAAACTGGAAAGCTCAAGTTAGGGCTGCAGAAATTGCAGTAGCTGAACGGGAGTCTTCAGCTGTATTGAAGGCATTAAATATAGACAAAACCAATATTTAAACTAGTTGCCTTGGTCGTTATTGCTAATTCTTCCAACTCGGCTCCAAATTCATCCATTTCATCTAATTGTTCGATCTGGTCTTGCAACTCATTTGTTTTAGAAATTGTCTCATCTAAAACCTGAAGCCTGCACTCTAGCTCGGTCTTTCCCAGAGGAAATGATATACGTTCCAAACGTTCCTCTAACCGGCGAATGCTTTTAACATTTAATTAAGTTTCTGTTTAATTCTCGCCATTTTATAAAAAAGAAATTATTATTTTTTTCAATAAAGAAGCAATACAACTTTAAATATTATTTATTTAAATATTTTTTAAGTTATTAAATTAAACAAAATTTAATTTTAAATTCGATAAAAAATCGAATTTAATGGCGAAAACGCAAATAATTTTTAATTTAATAGATATTACTTTTATTATACAATTTTTATTTAATAGTCTTATGGTAATATGGCAAATTAATATAATTTTTGTATTCTAATATACTAAAAAAAATTTATTATTTTAAAAACGAAAATAAATAATTGATATAATAATTAGGAATAATTTTTGAACTTGGTGGCGTTGTTAGTCAATTCTTTTAACTATGAATTTGAGCGCTTCTTTTCGTTGCAGTTGTGTTTGTTGATTACGTTCATCTCGTGCCTCTTGCGATTTAGATTGACGTAACTGCGCCATGCTCACATGCGCATTTTTATTATCTTCTTCGATTTGTTCGCCTCATCTTCGTGCTCGGGCTGTAGAATTGACCGTTCGACCCAAATTGGCCCATTTGCGTTTTTTTGCATGGCTGACTGTCACTGTGATGTTTGATGTGACTGTGATGTTCAATGTGTTCGAAATATTCCATGAGATTATTTAATCTCTAAAATTCCGAAGCTATAGGTGGCTGTATAATAACTAAAAAAAAACTAGTGCACGCGCTGTCACGTTATAATTTGATATATTTTCAGATTGGAAGGTATTCAGATATTTCGATTGAAACTCTCCATATACAAGTCCAGGGATATCCCAGTGTACTTTCCGAGGCACAGCAGCAAGTTGTTCATAAATTAGGCAATTTATATATTCCGTCTGAAGATGTCAAGCTTTAAATCCGGTCTAAAATGCATTTGATTTTACGGGGGATCCTCAGCATACGGAATTGATACGGGGCTCTCTCAAGAGAGTCGATCTAATACAATGATTTCAAAAACATTTATAATTGGGAGGTCATCCACGCCACCAATGAAAGGGAACTTTTGGCGATTGTATAGGCACTCGGGATATTACGCAGTCAAGGATATAAACATCTATACCCACCACTAACCGTTAACTTACTCGGTGTCGGATTCAAATCCTAAATACAAAATCAATAGGTGGATTTTTTACAAAACCCGGTTGTTCAGTTACCGAGCGTTTTCGGAAGCTTAAGTTTATGTTCTGAATATTATATGTATATATACCAATATAAAACAAGAACAGTTCGATTTATAGATATTGATACAATTTATTTCTGTTCTGGGGTTTCTACAAATGATATATGTAAATATGTCCTGAGTAGGGTTGACGACCGAATAGAGAATGATGACGCGGGAGCGCGGCTCAACGCCTGATGCAGCGGAGCGATCGAGAGATCCCGCGAGAGTGAGACAAACGCTAGCGCATGACGGCAAATGCAGGTGGCCGATCGAATGCACGAGAGTGGGCGACAAGAATAGAGCGAGAGACGCGAACATATATATATAAAAGAAATGACGTCACGAATTCAATAAATTATTGCCGGCCAAACTTCTTTCCGGCGGCTGCTTGACCCGAAGCAGGCCGCAATGAATGGCATGGAAATCAGGGATACAAGTCTTGCCACGTGGCGGTATAACATAGTAAGCTTTCGATAAATCACGCTATTAAGCGTCAATAAGTCGCTTTCAAAACTAATTGTTATTGCTTTCAAAACTAAATCGTTTTAGAAAAGGCGATTAAAACGATGCTTCGTCTTCTTTGGAAATAGGACACAAATCGTAATTAGCTTTACCTTTAAACAGACATTACTTGATGAACTCACACACACAATAATCCCCAAAGGTATACAATGCGATCTATACACTTATATTGGTTTAATATATCTAGTCCAGGCATTTACTGTCACTAAATTTCCTTGGCTAACGAAATTGTTACCAAGTGCAAAACGTGCACTAAAGCAAAGTCTGACAGGTATTTGAGCATCGAAGAAAGACTGAGGCGCTCTCAAAATCGGTCCCTTCTCATACGTGAGAAATGTTACACAAATACATTTATTTCACAGATAGAAATATATTCTTACCTATATAGACCAGTTCTTCGAGGTCGCTGTGGTTGCTTCCAGATCAATAGAAGATTTAGGAACAGTCTTGCCACAGCCTTTCGGCGACCCATTCGCTGTTGGCATTTTAAATACGCAGCTTCTACACAGCGTCTCAAATGGTCAGGTAAAGCGCTTTTACACCATTAAGAGAGCTAACAAGATGTCTAAAGAATGATAAAAGCTAAAGGGATACCGTGGGAGATAATCATTGGCCACCACCAAGTGTAACCAATCAATCCAATCAAACAAATCAATCCATTCGGTCATCGATAAGATACCAGCGGATGGAATACAAAGATAGAATAAGGATACGAAGCGAAACATTTCAGACAAGATCAAAAACGCGCCTAAGGCCAAAGAAAAAGCTTCAAGCCAGAAACGAGTTTTTTATTTTGGTGACAAAGTCCTCATGAATCCAAACCGGAATCTATGTAATAAACTATGTTTAACATTGAACTCACTATGTGAGTCGGGAAAAACTTGCTGAAATGGACCTGGGCACGGTCCTCATTATTGGAAGGGTGGTCCACATAGAAAACCTCAAAATAAATCTTAAAACAACACCCTTTACGCAAAATTTTTATTTTTTTTTTCAATCTTTTTACGTTAAAAGACTTTAACATTATAACTTATAAGATCCATTTTCGAAAGGAAGCATTATTATTTTTATAAAAAAAAACGATGGATGAACAAAAATTTAAAATGAAAGGTCTCAATTCCATTCCACAGTTTCAGAAGTGGACAGAAGTCTGGACTTCGAGAGATCCATCCTTAAGATTGAGGTGATAACTCCAGATACGGTAGGTTCGGAAAGAATTAAATGTACAGAATCTCAGTTAGTAAGCTTATACAATAGACAGATAGAAATAAATACCAAAATTCAAAGGCCCATACTAATAGTTACAGTTAATCAAACTCTGAGTGTGGAAAAAAATTCCAAATTGACACTGGCACTTGTTTGAACAACTACTTGCTCAAAATGGAATGTTAATGTTAGAGTTCCACAATTTAATGCCTCCCATTGCGCTTGCAATATTGTCAACCCTAACATAAAAAATATGGAAGTTTTAGAATGAGATCGGCTAAAGAGCCCACCAACACCCCCATAAAGGATATTTTTATACCATTGCAGAGGGTATTATAATTTTGGTCAAAAGTGTGCAACACAGTAAAGGATGCATTTCCGACCCTATAAAGTATATATATTCTTGATTAGGATTACCTCCTGTTTCTATGCAAACTTGTCTTTCAGTTTTAAAGTCATCGTATTCATACTTTGCACACACCCTTAATTTCTTTGCGACAGTATATAAGTCGGAATCGGTTTCCTAACCCAGGATAAAGATCCTAAAAGTGCACAGACAATAACATATAACATTAAGCGACGCAACCTAAAGAAATATATAAAAAATAGATGCGGATGAAGTACTGATAACCAGTCCAGGGATCCTTGAGGGCGAACTTGATTTATAACCTAGACCAGACCTTTCTGTGAAAGTTGTAATGTAAAAGTCTTTAATGTGGGATGTTATGACAGCCTCTGTTCAGATTAGTACCAGCACAGTAATATCGTAATAGTTATTTTAGCTCATCAGCTTCTCTCAGATTCGCATGCGCGTTGTTGTTCATTGCAGCGCATCCGTTTATGCGAGCTTTAGTAGAGGTTCGACAAGATAAGCCCATTAGAAGCACTTGTGTTTTGGATTCGATATTGACCGGACGCTACTTTGATTTATTAAACCAAGGTTTTTGGCTTATGATTTTGAGCTGTCCTAGAGCTGGTAGCATTACAGCCTCTATGGTTTCAGAATTAAACATATAAAAATATTATGTTCGCCACAATGGTCTTTTGAAAAAATTTTTTCATTGCTCGCTTTCTAACATAAAATCTTCGCAGCAGAAGCCATACGGATAAATCAGAGTGGATCGAGTAGATTGTGCCGCTGTATATCAGTACTGTAGTGGAATCAAAAGATCGGGTGGGATCGGAGCCTTTTATTGTTACGTTCTAAGCAGTCGTATGTGTGCTGGCATACGTCGTATGGAAATTTAGCAGAGTCAATATCTATGTTCGCGTTGTATACAATTTTTATTGCCGGTGTACTGCGACACTGGATAAGTGCTATTAAAATTAAGACACGGTTTTGGATGATCGACCATTTCTTAGCGGGCTATGCAATCCCTTCGACAGAAATTAAAGACAGCGCAGCAAAATTTGAGAACCAGTGCAGTTTACGCCGGTATTTCTAGTCATGTTTATGGAACGTGTTGCAATCATAGATGCCAAATCCCCCTATGCTTGTAAATTTGGCATTAGAATATTGTCGATTTGACCGCACAGCTCTGATGCGGTTTCTGTTTTCTGATGATGATGATTTTCTGTTTTCAATACTGTTTATGCTGATGAAAAAGAGCATTTGACGAAAAAAGGCATTTATGTGGGACAGCGTCGCTCGTTGCTCGGAGCACCCCAGCACGCTGCCCAGCCCCACCTTAGCAAATTTTTTAGCTGGCTGTGGAAACGAGTTTTGGATTCCTTGGATATTAAACCGAACGCTGTAATGAATTCTTATTTGAATTGATCTGCTTATGCATCGACGAAGTATTGGCTTGTAGGTTAACCAGTACTAATGTTGAACTCTGAAGGTAAGTGCTCGCTGCCTGGGGCTGGCTCATTTTGCTTATGCATTGTCCATGGTGAGAGAGTTAATGTAGCAGCAGTTTGCGCGGTTTGATGCGAGCTTCTGATCGCATCAGAATATTGCGGCAATCTTTCGGTACAAGCTTAAATGAATAATTTTCGAAGTATATTCGACTTATATAGTTAAATAAACTTTTAAATTATTATATATTATATCGTTCAATTATTATTATCGTTCAAAATTTTTTATGCCGCGATTTAAGTATATTCGTACCTAAATTCTCTAAAATCATCGTAGTTACTCTGGAATTTGTGATTCTACATGACGCCCAGTCTTCGTTGGATATCTCTTTTGTAATGTATTCTCTTGTGCCTTCTCTTATGATTTGAACGTCTACTCTTTGCCACAGGGAAATTCTCTCTAACTCTACACGCTCTTACTAAAGTGGTTAAAGCTCCGTCGAAATTGACTCTTCATTTGCACAGCCAAAAATAGCGAATTTAGTGGATCCATTATGGGTGACGCATAGCTGTCTTGCTGATTTTACTATAACTGCTCACTTATCAAAGGTGTTGGAGGTGGATACAAGGAACATTGGCATCGACTTTACTTGGTCTTGTATTGCTTGCCGATAAATTAAGTCAAAGATGCACACTTTTATGAAGCAGACGTGGTTTTCTTGATGTCCGCAAGCAATTTTCGGCACATAATGAGCAGTTCCTTACAATTAAAACACAGTTCCCTTAAGTCGTTATGCGAATCTCCAAGAAGAATACCAAATAATAATAAATCCGTTAGGTACCCTTACTGCCCATGTCCCCGATTAGTTTTCAACGAAAAATATGTTATCCTCGCCTAATGATGTTGTTCCAATGGAAATTGATATGTTAGGCCTACCCGCAGTTCCGAATAATATTGATCCCGTGATGCGACAGAGTCATTCAATGAAATTGTCACAAATTCAGGGTCTGCCTAACATCTTGGAACTTCCTTCGTTGGAAAACCCACTTACGTGGCTCTGGCGTACCTTCTCCAAGGCCTCTCCCCGGAGAATGTGGTACCGCATTGCTCCTCTTTAAGCCCCATTTTCTTAATAAATTAATCTAATCTATAAAAATAGTCTATAATATAGTTTTATCTGATGCCTACCTGGATAAAGCACTTACTGTGATTCATGAATTAATACATAGAGACTTTCACGACCCCAACTCGGCAGAAACAAAGGAAGTCAAAAACCTATATAAAGTCTGACTAAAGTTACCTAGTTGGCTAAAGTTGGGATGCGGGGACGGGGAGCGGGGGTCGCTCCTCCGGTTCCTCCGGAGGTCCGGAGGATTTAGGAGGAAATTAGGTCCGGAGGAAATTAGGTTCCTCCGGATGTCCTTTGGTGTGGAGCAGTACTCGGAGGTAAAGGGGTTCCTACCGAGATCCGTTCATAGAAGCAACACTCGGAGGCTGACGTATCAGTGGTACTGCTGGCAGAGGTGATTTACGTATCGAGGGTCCTACGACGGTCCGTTACACGGAAGCAACACTTGAAGTAGGTTAGTTTTAAATGCCGTTACTTAGCACTGAGTAACGAGACATATCATTCTGTATTCGCATCTGTCTTTATTTTGAACCAGGTGATCTTTTATAAGATCATGTGTGGTGGTTTAACTATGGTTGGGTGGTAAAGTCAAGAGTAAAGAACGTACGTGCTATGTACTAGATCTGGGTCTGCTGATTCAGATCGCATGACTTTGGGTTTCTGCAGAGCTCGCTGCTTTTGCTTGCTCCATTCTTAGCGCTGATATTGCTGATTTCGATTTCAGGCCCGATTACGGTGATTTTTAGAGCCGCCTATTGGAGCTGGGTTATAATGTTCTCCACATTTTCTTTCCTTCATTATCTTTTGTCTGAAATCAATCGAAAATTTCTCTTTTATCTTAAATCTTTAATTTCAATTCAGATATTGCTAACCTCTTTGAAATATTTTTCAAATAAATTTTGTTTTTTCGATTCATATAATTTTTAACTCCACTGCATAAATATCATCCATTTCTAAGCTTTACTATTGTTACGTCCTTAAACTGATTGATGAAGTGAGATTGATTTTTAAGCTGATCGCATAATCTGGCGAGCTTTCCCGGGTGAATGGCAGAGCGGAGCGAAGAAGAACAGAAGATCGAGTCTCGAGTTAGTCTAGAGAGGATACTAATTTTTTAGTTTTTCCATTTTCATTTCTTCTTATTTTTCCCTTTCCGTTAAACACTAAAAGGAATATTGTATAATCTAGTTTTATCCAGTTTCAATTATTCATAGGAAGATGACACCTGAAGTGAATAAACATTGAAAACAGAGAATCTCGGATCATAAAATTACTCAAAAACAAATACGGACCTATGGAATAACTGGATCACTAAGGGTCGAGAGACTCGCGAACCAAGTGAGTTTGTTGAACCTTACAGAGCAGCCTCACGGGAGCATAATACAAGTTTCGTGTATAACCTAAAAGTCGAGGTACCATGAGGTGTGACATCGAGAACAACAAGATGGATGGCGGTGATCGACCCTGGTATAAAGCAATGAATAGGAATCTTTCAGAACAGCAGGCAACTCATACCAACCAAACAATACTGCAACAGCAACTTAGAGTACAGGAGACAGCCAGGCAGGAAAGCTAGTGATCTTCAGCACCCATGAGTCCCCTACCATCACCAAAAAGCAGAAGAAGCGACTGTGAAGTAAGCGAGTGGCGAGAAAACACTTTATTTTTACCGCACTGACAGACATAGTTTCAAGTTAAATAAATAGGAGAAACCCCAATTTGGTGTCCGTTTTTAGAAACGTAGGAGCCACATCGTCCCGAT
The DNA here is from genome assembly GCA_035045925.1 of Drosophila atripex. Classification (NCBI taxonomy): domain Eukaryota; kingdom Metazoa; phylum Arthropoda; class Insecta; order Diptera; family Drosophilidae; genus Drosophila; species Drosophila atripex. The sequence goes on from JAWNOP010000052.1 coordinate 22,155,864, forward strand.
CGCAACATTTAAAAAAAAATTCTTCGTTACCAGGGGATAAAGGCGGACAGACAGCGTCGCGTCCCTAGCATCCAAGAGCTGCGTTAAGTAAAGGGTAGTAAAGGTTAGTAAAGGGGACGGGTCCCCAGCAAGCCGATTTCGGAAAAAAACGAAGTTCCCCTGCGAACCTACGCACAGGAAAAGACTTTTGCCGAATAAGACAAAAGTAGAATCGTTCTTGAGCTGCAACGCCTTGCAGCTCTAGAAAGAAAAGCTAAATAAAATAAGCATGCAGATAAAATTTTGCAGTAAGACCACCTTGAGAAACATAAGAAAGGCCGTATACGCGCAGACGCGTCATAATTCTGAGTCGAGCATGAGCATAGAAGTGTGTAGAATTTGCGGGAACAAGAACGAGATAGCATCAAAAAATTCGGTTCAGTGTGACATTTGCTGTAGATGGTACCATTTTGCGTGTGACGGCGCAGACGACGACTTTGAGAGCATAGACTGGAGTTGGAATTTTCTGCCTCGCGGGTTGCATAGCATTCTAGTATGAAAGTAGTATGAAAAATATCAGCCTCAAACGCGCGAAGATTCAAGGGCTACCTCTAAAAAGCATGACAATGCGCTAGCTGTCGATACTCTAATCGATATTGCCGGTAATATCTATTAACTACTGTTAAAGATCCTAAAGAAGAAGATAAGGTTCATAAAAGAAAAGTACAAACTTCTAAACTTAGAAACATAGTTTTAGTTGTCTTCAGCACTTTGAAGATGTTTTTCGGCAGACCAGAGCATATCCTAGAGAGAATAGTGGCAAAACTAGTACCACCCCAAGAGGGCCATCCGAACGCGAGACACCTATCTTCACTGGATCTATACCGCCTTCACGGAGGAAAGTTTTTGAGGTTTAGGACGCCCATGTATCAGCGAGCCTTATACAGCATCATTGGACCAGCCATGTACCCTACGCCTTCGCTTATTTGGACGACATCATAGTTATCGGAGCAACGTGGGAAGAACACGCCCGGAACCATACCACCGACTCCGAGCCGCAAACCTGCAACTCAATCGAGAAAAATGAAAGTTTTTCCAGCGCACTCTCGTTCTGGGCGTTGCTTGTTTGCCATGCGCAAACTACACTACTATCTTTAGGAATATAAATTTAACGTGGTTACAGATCCCCTCACTCTCAAATAGCTGAACAACATCGACAATCCCACCGGATGCGTCGCCACAAGTTGCAGCAATAACCACTCAACTTAATCTCTAGAAAATAAAAATGATTGTCCTGCAGCGGGTCTTCTGGGTATCGGAAGACCCTACGACCGATCACTCAGCGCCATTTTTGGCCAGGACTGCATCGTTGTAGGTACGTTACCAGCTGCTTGACCTGCCAACGGTCAACGATTAGCACAAGTCCGGGAGAAAAATATTGTGCCGCCGACCTACGCAACGTTTTACCCTAGTTGGGGCAGACTTTGTCGGTCCCTTCCAGCGGACCGTGGTCATACCATGCTCCTTGTGTTCTTCGACATAATTTCTAAGTGGGTAGAGTCCATCCTCCTAAAGAAGACCACCGCCACCCAACAGGAACAGGCATTTCGCGAGAGAATAATATTTAGGTTTTCGACTCCCAGGGATCACTCTGATCTGTGATAGCGGGACACACTACACCAGCCGCGCTTATAAGAATGTCTGCATGCAGAGCGGCGTCTATCTAGAATTTACCACCCCGTACTCCCGCAAAAGAACTCAATAGATCGGGCCAATCGCACTGTCATGGGGATGTTAGAGAATTACGTCGACCAAGACCATCGATCATGCGCTACTTCCCGAGATTTCGTAGGCTATCAATACGAGTGTCTCGGACAGAACCCAGTTTTAGGCCAGTTTACTTAGTCTAGGGACGCCAACTGAGACTACCGGGAGCCTTCATCCACACGGGCGCCGGTATTTCTAGTCGTGTTTGTGGAACGTGTTGGAATCATAGATGCCAAATCCCCCTATGCTTGTGAATTTGGCGTTAGAATATTGTCGATTTGACCAAACAGCTCTGATGCGGTTTCTGTTTTCTGATGATGATGATTTTCTGTTTTTAATACTGTTTATGCCGACGAAAAAGGGCATTTATGTGGGACAGCGACGCTCGTTGCTCGAAGCACCTCAACACGCTGCCCAGCCCCACCTTAGCAAATTTTTTAGCTGGCTGTGGAAACGAGTTTTGAATTCCGTGGATATTAAACCGAACGCTGTAATGAATTCTTATTTGAATTGATCTGCTTATGCATCGACGAAGTATTGGCTTGTAGGTTAACCAGTACTAATGTTGAACTCTGAAGGTAAGTGCTCGCTGCCTGGGGCTGGCTCATTTTGCTTATGCATTGTCCATGGTGAGAGAGTTAATGTAGCAGCAGTTTGCGCGGTTTGATGCGAGCTTCTGATCGCATCAGAATATTGCGGCAATCTTTCGGTACAAGCTTAAATGAATAATTTTCGAAGTATATTCGACTTATATAGTTAAATAAACTTTTAAATTATTATATATTATATCGTTCAATTATTATTATCGTTCAAAATTTTTTATGCCGCGATTTAAGTATATTCGTACCTAAATTCTCTAAAATCATCGTAGTTACTCTGGAATTTGTGATTCTACATGACGCCCAGTCTTCTTTGGATATCTCTTTTGTAATGTATTCTCTTGTGCCTTCTCTTATGATTTGAACGTCTACTCTTTGCCACAGGGAAATTCTCTCTAACTCTACACGCTCTTACTAAAGTGGTTAAAGCTCCGTCGAAATTGACTCTTCATTTGCACAGCCAAAAATAGCGAATTTAGTGGATCCATTATGGGTGACGCATAGCTGTCTTGCTGATTTTACTATAACTGCTCACTTATCAAAGGTGTTGGAGGTGGATACAAGGAACATTGGCATCGACTTTACTTGGTCTTGTATTGCTTGCCGATAAATTAAGTCAAAGATGCACACTTTTATGAAGCAGACGTGGTTTTCTTGATGTCCGCAAGCAATTTTCGGCACATAATGAGCAGTTCCTTACAATTAAAACACAGTTCCCTTAAGTCGTTATGCGAATCTCCAAGAAGAATACCAAATAATAATAAATCCGTTAGGTACCCTTACTGCCCATGTCCCCGATTAGTTTTCAACGAAAAATATGTTATCCTCGCCTAATGATGTTGTTCCAATGGAAATTGATATGTTAGGCCTACCCGCAGTTCCGAATAATATTGATCCCGTGATGCGACAGAGTCATTCAATGAAATTGTCACAAATTCAGGGTCTGCCTAACATCTTGGAACTTCCTTCGTTGGAAAACCCACTTACGTGGCTCTGGCGTACCTTCTCCAAGGCCTCTCCCCGGAGAATGTGGTACCGCATTGCTCCTCTTTAAGCCCCATTTTCTTAATAAATTAATCTAATCTATAAAAATAGTCTATAATATAGTTTTATCTGATGCCTACCTGGATAAAGCACTTACTGTGATTCATGAATTAATACATAGAGACTTTCACGACCCCAACTCGGCAGAAACAAAGGAAGTCAAAAACCTATATAAAGTCTGACTAAAGTTACCTAGTTGGCTAAAGTTGGGATGCGGGGACGGGGAGCGGGGGTCGCTCCTCCGGTTCCTCCGGAGGTCCGGAGGATTTAGGAGGAAATTAGGTCCGGAGGAAATTAGGTTCCTCCGGATGTCCTTTGGTGTGGAGCAGTACTCGGAGGTAAAGGGGTTCCTACCGAGATCCGTTCATAGAAGCAACACTCGGAGGCTGACGTATCAGTGGTACTGCTGGCAGAGGTGATTTACGTATCGAGGGTCCTACGACGGTCCGTTACACGGAAGCAACACTTGAAGTAGGTTAGTTTTAAATGCCGTTACTTAGCACTGAGTAACGAGACATATCATTCTGTATTCGCATCTGTCTTTATTTTGAACCAGGTGATCTTTTATAAGATCATGTGTGGTGGTTTAACTATGGTTGGGTGGTAAAGTCAAGAGTAAAGAACGTACGTGCTATGTACTAGATCTGGGTCTGCTGATTCAGATCGCATGACTTTGGGTTTCTGCAGAGCTCGCTGCTTTTGCTTGCTCCATTCTTAGCGCTGATATTGCTGATTTCGATTTCAGGCCCGATTACGGTGATTTTTAGAGCCGCCTATTGGAGCTGGGTTATAATGTTCTCCACATTTTCTTTCCTTCATTATCTTTTGTCTGAAATCAATCGAAAATTTCTCTTTTATCTTAAATCTTTAATTTCAATTCAGATATTGCTAACCTCTTTGAAATATTTTTCAAATAAATTTTGTTTTTTCGATTCATATAATTTTTAACTCCACTGCATAAATATCATCCATTTCTAAGCTTTACTATTGTTACGTCCTTAAACTGATTGATGAAGTGAGATTGATTTTTAAGCTGATCGCATAATCTGGCGAGCTTTCCCGGGTGAATGGCAGAGCGGAGCGAAGAAGAACAGAAGATCGAGTCTCGAGTTAGTCTAGAGAGGATACTAATTTTTTAGTTTTTCCATTTTCATTTCTTCTTATTTTTCCCTTTCCGTTAAACACTAAAAGGAATATTGTATAATCTAGTTTTATCCAGTTTCAATTACACATAGGAAGATGACACCTGAAGTGAATAAACATTGAAAACAGAGAATCTCGGATCATAAAATTACTCAAAAACAAATACGGACCTATGGAATAACTGGATCACTAAGGGTCGAGAGACTCGCGAACCAAGTGAGTTTGTTGAACCTTACAGAGCAGCCTCACGGGAGCATAATACAAGTTTCGTGTATAACCTAAAAGTCGAGGTACCATGAGGTGTGACATCGAGAACAACAAGATGGATGGCGGTGATCGACCCTGGTGTAAAGCAATGAATAGGAATCTTTCAGAACAGCAGGCAACTCATACCAACCAAACAACACTGCAACAGCAACTTAGAGTACAGGAGACAGCCAGGCAGGAAAGCTAGTTATCTTCAGCACCCATGAGTCCCCCTACCATCACCAAAAAGCAGAAGAAGCGACTGTGAAGTAAGCGAGTGGCGAGAAAACACTTTATTTTTACCGCACTGACAGACATAGTTTCAAGTTAAATAAATAGGAGAAACCCCAATTTGGTGTCCGTTTTTAGAAACGTAGGAGCCACATCGTCCCGATCGCAACATTTAAAAAAAAATTCTTCGTTACCAGGGGATAAAGGCGGACAGACAGCGTCGCGTCCCTAGCATCCAAGAGCTGCGTTAAGTAAAGGGTAGTAAAGGTTAGTAAAGGGGACGGGTCCCCAGCAAGCCGATTTCGGAAAAAAACGAAGTTCCCCTGCGAACCTACGCACAGGAAAAGACTTTTGCCGAATAAGACAAGAGTAGAATGCAACGCCTTGCAGCTCTAGAAAGAAAAGCTAAATAAAATAAGCATGCAGATAAAATTTTGCAGTAAGACCACCTTGAGGAACATAAGAAAGGCCGTATACGCGCAGACGCGTCATAATTCTGAGTCGAGCATGAGCATAGAAGTGTGTAGAATTTGCGAGAACAAGAACGAGACAGCATCAAAAAATTCGGTTCAGTGTGACATTTGCTGTAGATGGTACCATTTTGCGTGTGGCGGCGCAGACGACGACTTTGAAAGCATAGACTGGAGTTGGAATTTTCTGCCTCGCGGGTTGCATAGCATTCTAAGGTAGTATGAAAAATATCAGCCTCAAACGCGCGAAGATTCAAGGGCTACCTCTAAAAAGCAAGACAATGCGCTAGCTGTCGATACTCTAATTGATATTGCCGGTAATATCTATTAACTACTGTTAAAGATCCTAAAGGAGAAGATAAGGTTCATAAAAGAAAAGTACAAACTTCTAATCTAAATTAACCCTGGTGACGCACCCTGGTTAGGAACATAGTTTTAGTTGTCTTCAGCACTTTGAAGATGTTTTTCGGCAGACCAGAGCATATCCTAGAGAGAATAGTGGAAAAACTAGTACCACCCCAAGAGGGCCATCCGAACGCGAGATACCTATCTTCACTGGATCTATACCGCCTTCACGGAGGAAAGTTTTTGAGGTTTAGGACGCCCATGTATCAGCGAGCCTTATACAGCATCATTGGATCAGCCATATATCCTACGCCTTCGCTTATTTGGACGACATCATAGTTATCGGAGCAACGTGGGAAGAACACGCCCGGAACCATACCACCGACTCCGAGCCGCAAACCTGCAACTCAATCGAGAAAAATGAAAGTTTTTCCAGCGCACTCTCGTTCTGGGCGTTGCTTGTTTGCCATGCGCAAACTACACTACTATCTTTAGGAATATAAATTTAACGTGGTTACAGATCCCCTCACTCTCAAATAGCTAAACAACATCGACAATCCCACCGGATGCGTCGCCACAAGTTGCAGCAATAACCATTCAACGTAATCTTTAGAAAATAAAAATACAACGTGGAAGCAGATGCACTCTCGCCTAACCCCGTAAAGGGGCCGTGTGTCAAACTTACTGCAATGCATCCGGAGAATGCAGAAGCTCATCAAGCAACGCCCCAAAAAATTCTCCGACTACCTGTACAGATGGGTCGACCGGCACACTGGTATAGGAACAACGCCAGCAAGTACTAGAAGACAGCCATGATTGTCCTGCAGCGGGTCTTCTGGGTATCGGAAGACCTTACGACCGATCACTCAGCGCCATTTTTGGCCAGGACTGCATCGTTGTAGGAACGTTACCAGCTGCTTGACCTGCCAACGGTCAACGATTAGCACAAGTCCGGGAGAAAAATATTGTGCCGCCGACCTACGCAACGTTTTACCCTAGTTGGGGCAGACTTTGTCGGTCCCTTCCAGACCGTGGTCATACTATGCTCCTTGTGTTCTTCGACATTATTTCTAAGTGGGTAGAGTCCATCCTCCTAAAGAAGACCACCGCCACCCAACAGGAACAGGCATTTCGCGAGTGAATAATATTTAGGTTTTCGACTCCCAGGGATCACTCTGATCTGTGATAGCGGGACACACTACACCAGCCGCGCTTATAAGAATGTCTGCATGCAGAGCGGCGTCTATCTAGAATTTACCACCCCGTACTCCCGCAAAAGAACTCAATAGATCGGGCCAATCGCACTATCATGGGGATGTTAGAGAATTACGTCGACCAAGACCATCGATCATGCGCTACTTCCCGAGATTTCGTAGGCTATCAATACGAGTGTCTCGGACAGAACCCAGTTTTAGGCCAGTTTACTTAGTCTAGGGACGCCAACTGAGACTACCGGGAGCCTTCATCCACACGGGCGCCGGTATTTCTAGTCGTGTTTGTGGAACGTGTTGGAATCATAGATGCCAAATCCCCCTATGATTGTGAATTTGGCGTTAGAATATTGTCGATTTGACCGCACAGCTCTGATGCGGTTTCTGTTTTCTGATGATGATGATTTTCTGTTTTTAATACTGTTTATGCTGATGAAAAAGGGCATTTATGTGGGACAGCGATGCTCGTTGCTCGAAGCACCTCAACACGCTGCCCAGCCCCACCTTAGCAAAATTTTTAGCTGGCTGTGGAAACGAGTTTTGAATTCCGTGGATATTAAACCGAACGCTGTAATGAATTCTTATTTGAATTGATCTGCTTATGCATCGACGAAGTATTGGTTTGTAGGTTAACCGGTACTAATGTAGAACTCTGAAGGTAAGTGCTAGCTGCCTGGGGCTGGCTCATTTTGCTGATGCATTGTCCGTGGTAAGAGAGTTAATGTAGCAGCGATTTGCGCGGTTCGATGCGAGCTTCTGATCCGAAAAATATTGCAGCAATCTTTCGGTACAAGCTTAAATTAATAATATTCGAAGTATATTCGACTTATATAGTAAACTTTTAAATTATTATATATTATATCGTTCAATTATTATTATCGTTCAACATGTTTTATGCCGCGATTTAAGTATATTCGTACCTAAATTCTCTAAAATCATCGTAGTTACTCTGGAATTTGTGATTCTACATGACGCCCAGTCTTCGTTGGATATCTCTTTTGTAATGTATTCTCTTGTGCCTTCTCTTATGATTTGAACGTCTACTCTTTGCCACAGGGAAATTCTCTCTAACTCTACACGCTCTTACTAAAGTGGTTAAAGCTCCGTCAAAAATGACTCTTCATTTGCACAGCCAAAAATAGCGAATTTAGTGGATCCATTATGGGTGACGCATAGCTGTCTTGCTGATTTTACTATAACTGCTCACTTATCAAAGGTGTTGGAGGTGGATACAAGGAACATTGGCATCGACTTCACTTGGTCTTGTATTGCTTGCCGATAAATTAAGTCAAAGATGCACACTTTTATGAAGCAGACGTGGTTTTCTTGATGTCCGCAAGCAATTTTCGGCACATAATGAGCAGTTCCTTACAATTAAAACACAGTTCCCTTAAGTCGTTATGCGAATCTCCAAGAAGAATACCAAATAATAATAAATCCGTTAGGTACCCTTTCTGCTCATGTCCCCGATTAATTTTGAACGAAAAATATGTTATCCTCGCCTAATGATGTTGTTCCAATGGAAATTGATATGTTAGGCCTACCCGCAGTTCCGAATAATATTGATCCCGTGATGCGACAGAGTCATTCAATGAAATTGTCACAAATTCAGGGTCTGCCTAACATCTTGGAACTTCCTTCGTTGGAAAACCCACTTACGTGGCTCTGGCGTACCTTCTCCAAGGCCTCTCCCCGGAGAATGTGGTACCGCATTGCTCCTCTTTAAGCCCCATTTTCTTAATAAATTAATCTAATCTATAAAAATAGTCTATAATATAGTTTTATCTGATGCCTACCTGGATAAAGCACTTACTGTGATTCATGAATTAATACATAGAGACTTTCACGACCCCAACTCGGCAGAAACAAAGGAAGTCAAAAACCTATATAAAGTCTGACTAAAGTTACCTAGTTGGCTAAAGTTGGGATGCGGGGACGGGGAGAGGGGGCACGAACGTACGTGCTGTGTACTAGATCTGGGTCTGCTGATTCAGATCGCATGAGCTCGCTGCTTTTGCTTGCTCCATTCTTAGCGCTGATATTGCTGATTTCGATTTCAGGCCCGATTACGGTGATTTTTAGAGCCGCCTATTGGAGCTGGGTTATAATGTTCTCCACATTTTCTTTCCTTCATTATCTTTTGTCTGAAATCAATCGAAAATTTCTCTTTTATCTTAAATCTTTAATTTCAATTCAGATATTGCTAACCTCTTTGAAATATTTTTCAAATAAATTTTGTTTTTTCGATTCATATAATTTTTAACTCCACTGCATAAATATCATCCATTTCTAAGCTTTACTATTGTTACGTCCTTAAACTGATTGATGAAGTGAGATTGATTTTTAAGCTGATCGCATAATCTGGCGAGCTTTCCCGGGTGAATGGCAGAGCGGAGCGAAGAAGAACAGAAGATCGAGTCTCGAGTTAGTCTAGAGAGGATACTAATTTTTTAGTTTTTCCATTTTCATTTCTTCTTATTTTTCCCTTTCCGTTAAACACTAAAAGGAATATTGTATAATCTAGTTTTATCCAGTTTCAATTACACATAGGAAGATGACACCTGAAGTGAATAAACATTGAAAACAGAGAATCTCGGAACATAAAATTACTCAAAAAAAATACGGACCTATGGAATAACTGGATCACTAAGGGTCGAGAGACTCGCGAACCAAGTGAGTTTGTTGAACCTTACAGAGCAGCCTCACGGGAGCATAATACAAGTTTCGTGTATAACCTAAAACTCGAGGTACCATGAGGTGTGACATCGAGAACAACAAGATGGATGGCGGTGATCGACCATGGTATAAAGCAATGAATAGGAATCTTTCAGAACAGCAGGCAACTCATACTATTTACCAAACAACACTGCAACAGCAACTTAGAGTACAGGAGACAGCCAGGCAGGAAAGCTAGTGATCTTCAGCACCCATGAGTCCCCTACCATCACCAAAAAGCAGAAGAAGCGACTGTGAAGTAAGCGAGTGGCGAGAAAACACTTTATTTTTACCGCACTGACAGACATAGTTTTAAGTAAAATAAATAGGAGAAAACCCAATTTGGTGTCCGTTTTTAGAAACGTAAGAGCCACATCGTCCCGATCGCAACATTAAAAAAAAAAATACTTCGTTACCAGCGGATAAAGGCGGACAGACAGCGTCGCGTCCCTAGCATCCAAGAGCTACGTTAAGTAAAGGGTAGTAAAGGGGACGGGTTCCCAGCAAGCCGATTTCGGAAAAAAACGAAGTTCCCCTGCGGACCTACGCACAGGAAAAGACTTTTGCCGAATAAGACAAAAGTAAAATCGTTCTTGAGCTGCAACGCCTTGCAGCTCTAGAAAGAAAAGCTAAATAAAATAAGCATGCAGATAAAATTTTGCAGTAAGACCACCTTGAGGAACATAAGAAAGGCCGTATACGCGCAGACGCGTCATAATTCTGAGTCGAGCATGAGCATAGAAGTGTGTAGAATTTGCGAGAACAAGAACGAGACAGCATCAAAAAATTCGGTTCAGTGTGACATTTGCTGTAGATGGTACCATTTTGCGTGTGGCGGCGCAGACGACGACTTTGAAAGCATAGAGTGGAGTTGGAATTTTCTGCCTCGCGGGTTGCATAGCAAGTAGTATGTTGTAGTATGAAAAATATCAGCCCCAAACGCGCGAAGATTCAAGGGCTACCTCTAAAAAGCAAGACAATGCGCTAGCTGTTGATACTCTAATCGATATTGCCGGCAATATCTATTAACTACTGTTAAAGATCCTAAAGGAGAAGATAAGGTTCATAATAGAAAGGTACAAACTTCTAATCTAAATTAACCCTGGTGACGCACCCTGGTTAGGAACATAGTTTTAGTTGTCTTCAGCACTTTGAAGATGTTTTTCGGCAGACCAGAGCATATCCTAGAGAGAATAGTGGAAAAACTAGTACCACCCCAAGAGGGCCATCCGAACGCGAGACACCTATCTTCACTGGATCTATACCGCCTTCACGGAGGAAAGTTTTTGAGGTTTAGGACGCCCATGTATCAGCGAGCCTTATACAGCATCATTGGACCAGCCATGTACCCTACGCCTTCGCTTATTTGGACGACATCATAGTTATCGGAGCAACGTGGGAAGAACACGCCCGGAACCATACCACCGACTCCGAGCCGCAAACCTGCAACTCAATCGAGAAAAATGAAAGTTTTTCCAGCGCACTCTCGTTCTGGGCGTTGCTTGTTTGCCATGCGCAAACTACACTACTATCTTTAGGAATATAAATTTAACGTGGTTACAGAACCCCTCACTCTCAAATAGCTGAACAACAACGACAATCCCACCGGATGCGTCGCCACAAGTTGCAGCAATAACCATTCAACGTAATCTTTAGAAAATAAAAATACAACGTGGAAGCAGACGCACTCTCGCCTAACCCCGTAAAGGGGCCGTGTGTCAAACTCACTGCAATGCATCCGGAGAATGCAGAAGCTCATCAAGTAACGCCCCAAAAAATTCTCCGACTACCTGTACAGATGGCTGGACCGGCACACTGGTATAGGAACAACACCAGCAAGTACTAGAAGACAGCCATGATTATCCTGCAGCGGGTCTTCTGGGTATCGGAAGACCTTACGACCGATCACTCAGCGCCATTTTTGGCCAGGACTGCATCGTTGTAGGTACGTTACCAGCTGCTTGACCTGCCAACGGTCAACGATTAGCACAAGTCCGGGAGAAAAATATTGTGCCGCCGACCTACGCAACGTTTTACCCTAGTTGGGGCAGACTTTGTCGGTTCCTTCCAGCGAACCGTGTTTATACCATGCTCCTTGTGTTCTTCGACATAATTTCTAAGTGGGTAGAGTCCATCCTCCTAAAGAAGACCACCGCCACTCAACAGGAACAGGCATTTCGCGAGTGAATAATATTTAGGTTTTCGACTCCCAGGGATCACTCTGATCTGTGATATCGGGACACAGTACACCAGCCGCGCTTATAAGAATGTCTGCATGCAGAGCGGCGTCTATCTAGAATTTACCACCCCGTACTCCCGCAAAAGAACTCAATAGATCGGGCCAATCGCACTGTCATGGGGATGTTAGAGAATTACGTCGACCAAGACCATCGATCATGCGCTACTTCCCGAGATTTCGTAGGCTATCAATACGAGTGTCTCGGACAGAACCCAGTTTTAGGCCAGTTTACTTAGTCTAGGGACGCCAACTGAGACTACCGGGAGCCTTCATCGACACGGGCGCCGGTATTTCTAGTCGTGTTTATGGAACGTGTTGTAATCATAGATGCCAAATCCCCCTATGCTTGTGAATTTGGCGTTAGAATATTGTCTATTTGACCGCACAGCTCTGATGCGGTTTCTGTTTTCTGATGATGATGATTTTCTGTTTTTAATACTGTTTATGCTGACGAAAAAGGGCATTTATGTGGGACAGCGACGCTCGTTGCTCGAAGCACCCCAACACGCTGCCCAGCCCCACCTTAGCAAATTTTTTAGCTGGCTGTGGAAACGAGTTTTGAATTCCGTGGATATTAAACCGAACGCTGTAATGAATTCTTATTTGAATTGATCTGCTTATGCATCGACGAAGTATTGGTTTGTAGGTTAACCGGTACTAATGTAGAACTCTGAAGGTAAGTGCTAGCTGCCTGGGACTGGCTCATTTTGCTTATGCATTGTTCATGGTAAGAGAGTTAATGTAGCAGCGGTTTGCGCGGTTTGATGCGAGCTTCTGATCCGAAAAATATTGCGGCAATCTTTCGGTACAAGCTTAAATTAATAATTTTCGAAGTATATTCGACTTATATAGTTAAATAAACTTTTAAATTATTATATATTATATCGTTCAATTATTATTATCGTTCAACATGTTTTATGCCGCGATTTAAGTATATTCGTACCTTAATTCTCTAAAATCATCGTCTCAACGACGCCCAGTCTTCGTTGGATATCTCTTTTGTAATGTATTCTCTTGTGCTTCTCTTATGATTTGAACGTCTACTCTTTGCCACAGGGAAATTCTCTCTAACTCTACACGCTCTTACTAAAGTGGTTAAAGCTCCGTCAAAAATGACTCTTCATTTGCACAGCCAAAAATAGCGAATTTTGTGGATCCATTATGGGTGACGCATAGCTGTCTTGCTGATTTTACTATAACTGCTCACTTATCAAAGGTGTTGGAGGTGGATACAAGGAACATTGGCATCGACTTCACTTGGTCTTGTATTGCTTGCCGATAAATTAAGTCAAAGATGCGCACTTTTATGAAGCAGACGTGGTTTTCTTGATGACCGCAAGCAATTTTCGGCACATAATGAGCAATTCCTTACAATTAAAACACAGTTCCCTTAAGTCGTTATGCGAATCTCCAAGAAGAATACCAAATAAATCCGTTAGTTACCCTTACTGCCCATGTCCCCGATTAGTTTTCAACGAAAAATATGTTATCCTCGCCTAATGATGTTGTTCCAATGGAAATTGATATGTTAGGCCTACCCGCAGTTCCGAATAATATTGATCCCGTGATGCGACAGAGTCATTCAATGAAATTGTCACAAATTCAGGGTCTGCCTAACATCTTGGAACTTCCTTCGTTGGACAACCCACTTACGTGGCTCTGGCGTACCTTCTCCAAGGCCTCTCCCCGGAGAATGTGGCACCGCATTGCTCCTCTTTAAGCCCCATTTTCTTAATAAATTAATCTAATCTATAAAAATAGTCTATAATATAGTTTTATCTGATGCCTACCTGGATAAAGCACTTACTGTGATTCATGAATTAATACATAGAGACTTTCACGACCCCAACTCGGCAGAAACAAAGGAAGTCAAAAACCTATATAAAGTCTGACTAAAGTTACCTAGTTGGCTAAAGTTGGGATGCGGGGACGGGGAGCGGGGGTCGCTCCTCCGGTTCCTCCGGAGGTCCGGAGGATTTAGGAGGAAATTAGGTCCAAAGGAAATTAGGTTCCTCCGGATGTCCTTTGGTGTGGAGCAGTACTCGGAGGTAAAGGGGTTCCTACCGAGATCCGTTCATAGAAGCAACACTCGGAGGCTGACGTATCAGTGGTACTGCTGGCAGAGGTGATTTACGTATCGAGGGTCCTACGACGGTCCGTTACACGGAAGCAACACTTGAAGTAGGTTAGTTTTAAATGCCGTTACTTAGCACTGAGTAACGAGACGGATCATTCTATATTCGCAACTGTCTTTATTTTGAACCAGGTGATCTTTTATAAGATCATGTGTGGTGGTTTAACTATGGTTAGGTGGTAAAGTCAAGAGTAAAGAACGTACGTGCTATGTACTAGATCTGGGTCTGCTGATTCAGATCGCATGACTTTGGATTTCTGCTGAGCTCGCTGCTTTTGCTTGCTCCATTCTTAGCGCTGATATTGCTGATTTCGATTTCAGGCCCGATTACGGTGATTTTTAGAGCCGCCTATTGGAGCTGGGTTATAATGTTCTCCACATTTTTTTTCCTTTATTATCTTTTGTCTGAAATCAATCGAAAATTTCTCTTTTATCTTAAATCTTTAATTTCAATTCAGATATTGCTAACCTCTTTGAAATATTTTTCAAATAAACTTTGTTTTTTCGATTCATATAATTTTTAACTCCACTGCATAAATATCATCCATTTCTAAGCTTTACTATTGTTACGTCCTTAAACTGATTGATGAAGGGAGATTGATTTTTAAACTGATCGCATAATCTGGCGAGCTTTCCCGGGTGAATGGCAGAGCGGAGCGAAGAGGACAGAAGATCGAGTCTCGAGTTAGTCTAGAGAGGATACTATTTTTTTAGTTTTTCCATTTTCATTTCTTCTTATTTTTCCCTTTCCGTTAAACACTAAAAGGAATATTGTATAATCTAGTTTTATCCAGTTTCAATTATTCATAGGAAGATGACACCTGAAGTGAATAAACATTGAAAACAGAGAATCTCGGAACATAAAATTACTCAAAAAAAATACGGACCTATGGAATCAAGTATGGAATCGCGAACCAAGTGAGTTTGTTGAACCTTACAGAGCAGCCTCACGGGAGCATAATACAAGTTTCGTGTATAACCTAAATCTCGAGGTACCATGAGGTGTGACATCGAGAACAACAAGATGGATGGCGGTGATCGACCCTGGTATAAAGCAATGAATAGGAATCTTTCAGAACAGCAGGCAACTCATACTATTTACCAAACAACACTGCAACAGCAACTTAGAGTACAGGAGACAGCCAGGCAGGAAAGCTAGTGATCTTCAGCACCCATGAGTCCCCTACCATCACCAAAAAGCAGAAGCAGCGACTGTGAAGTAAGCGAGTGGCGAGAAAACACTTTATTTTTACCGCACTGACAGACATAGTTTTAAGTAAAATAAATAGGAGAAACCCCAATTTGGTGTCCGTTTTTAGAAACGTAGGAGCCACATCGTCCCAATCGCAACATTTAAAAAAAAATACTTCGTTACCAGCGGATAAAGGCGGACAGACAGCGTCGCGTCCCTAGCATCCAAGAGCTACGTTAAGTAAAGGGTAGTAAAGGTTAGTAAAGGGGACGGTTCCCCAGCAAGCCGATTTCGGAAAAAAACGAAGTTCCCCTGCGGACCTACGCACAGGAAAAGACTTTTGCCGAATAAGACAAAAGTAGAATGCAACGCCTTGCAGCTCTAGAAAGAAAAGCTAAATAAAATAAGCATGCAGATAAAATTTCGCAGTAAGACCACCTTGAGGAACATAAGAAAGGCCGTATACGCGCAGACGCGTCATAATTCTGAGTCGAGCATGAGCATAGAAGTGTGTAGAATTTGCGAGAACAAGAACGAGACAGCATCAAAAAATTCGGTTCAGTGTGACATTTGCTGTAGATGGTACCATTTTGCGTGTGGCGGCGCAGACGACGACTTTGAAAGCATAGACTGGAGTTGGAATTTTCTGCCTCGCGGGTTGCATAGCATTCTAAGGAAGTATGAAAAATATCAGCCCCAAACGCGCGAAGATTCAAGGGCTACCTCTAAAAAGCAAGACAATGCGGTAGCTGTCGATACTCTAATCGATATTGCCGGTAATATCTATTAATTACTGTTAAAGATCCTAAAGGAGAAGATAAGGTTCATAAAAGAAAAGTACAAACTTCTAATCTAAATTAACCCAGGTGACGCACCCTGGTTAGGAACCTAGTTTTAGTTGTCTTCAGCACTTTGAAGATGTTTTTCGGCAGACCAGAGCATATCCTAGAGAGAATAGTGGAAAAACTAGTACCACCCGAAGAGAGCCATCCGAACGCGAGATACCTATCTTCACTGGATCTATACCGCCTTCACGGAGGAAAGTTTTTGAGGATTAGGACGCCCATGTATCAGCGAGCCTTATACAGCATCATTGGACCAGCCATGTACCCTACGCCTTCGCTTATTTGGACGACATCATAGTTATCGGAGCAACGTGGGAAGAACACGCCCGGAACCATACCACCAACTCCGAGCCGCAAACCTGCAACTCAATCGAGAAAAATAAAAGTTTTTCCAACGCACTCTCGTTCTGTGCGTTGCTTCTTTGCCATGCGCAAACTACACTACTATCTTTAGGAATATAAATTTAACGTGGTTACAGAACCCCTCACTCTCAAATAGCTGAACAACAACGACAATCCCACCGGATGCGTCGCCACAAGTTGCAGCAATAACCATTCAACGTAATCTTTAGAAAATAAAAATACAACGTGGAAGCAGACGCACTCTCGCCTAACCCCGTAAAGGGGCCGTGTGTCAAACTCACTGCAATGCATCCGGCGAATGCAGCAGCTCATCAAGTAACGCCCCAAAAAATTCTCCGACTACCTGTACAGATGGCTGGACCGGCACACTGGTATAGGAACAACGCCACCAAGTACTAGAAGACAGCCATGATTATCCTGCAGCGGGTCTTCTGGGTATCGGAAGACCTTACGACCGATCACTCAGCGCCATTTTTGGCCAGGACTGCATCGTTGTAGGTACGTTACCAGCTGCTTGACCTGCCAACGGTCAACGATTAGCACAAGTCCGGGAGAAAAATATTGTGCAATCGCACTGTCATGGGGATGTTAGAGAATTACGTCGACCAAGACCATCGATCATGCGGTACTTCCCGAGATTTCGTAGGCTATCAATACGAGTGTCTCGGACAGAACCCAGTTTTAGGCCAGTTTACTTAGTCTAGGGACGCCAACTGAGACTACCGGGAGCCTTCATCGACACGGGCGCCGGTATTTCTAGTCGTGTTTATGGAACGTGTTGTAATCATAGATGCCAAATCCCCCTATGCTTGTGAATTTGGAGTTAGAATATTGTCGATTTGACCGCACAGCTCTGATGCGGTTTCTGTTTTCTGATGATGATGATTTTCTGTTTTTAATACTGTTTATGCTGACGAAAAAGGGCATTTATGTGGGACAACGACGCTCGTTGCTCGAAGCACCCCAACACGCTGCCCAGCCCCACCATAGCAAATTTTTTAGCTGGCTGTGGAAACGAGTTTTGAATTCCGTGGATATTAAACCGAACGCTGTAATGAATTCTTATTTGAATTGATCTGCTTATGCATCGACGAAGTATTGGTTTGTAGGTTAACCGGTACTAATGTAGAACTCTGAAGGTAAGAGCTAGCTGCCTGGGGCTGGCTCATTTTGCTTATGCATTGTCCGTGGTAAGAGAGTTAATGTAGCAGCGGTTTGCGCGGTTTGATGCGAGCTTCTGATCCGAAAAATATTGCGGCAATCTTTCGGTACAAGCTTAAATTAATAATTTTCGAAGTATATTCGACTTATATAGTTAAATAAACTTTTAAATTATTATATATTATATCGTTCAATTATTATTATCGTTCAACATGTTTTATGCCGCGATTTAAGTATATTCGTACCTAAATTCTCTAAAATCATCGTAGTTACTCTGGAATTTGTGATTCTACATGACGCCCAGTCTTCGTTGGATATCTCTTTTGTAATGTATTCTCTTGTGCCTTCTCTTATGATTTGAACGTCTACTCTTTGCCACAGGGAAATTCTCTCTAACTCTACACGCTCTTACTAAAGTGGTTAAGGCTCCGTCAAAAATGACTCTTCATTTGCACAGCCAACAATAGCGAATTTTGTGGATCCATTATGGGTGACGCATAGCAGTCTAGCTGATTTTACTATAACTGCTCACTTATCAAAGGTGTTGGAGGTGGATACAAGGAACATTGGCATCGACTTTACTTGGTCTTGTATTGCTTGCCGATAAATTAAGTCAAAGATGCGGACTTTTATGAAGCAGACGTGGTTTTCTTGATGTCCGCAAGCAATTTTCGGCACATAATGAGCAGTTCCTTACAATTAAAACACAGTTTCCTTAAGTCGTTATGCGAATCTCCAAGAAGAATACCAAATAATAATAAATCCGTTAGGTACCCTTACTGCCCATGTCCCCGATTAGTTTTCAACGAAAAATATGTTATCCTCGCCTAATGATGTTGTTCCAATGGAAATTGATATGTTAGGCCTACCCGCAGTTCCGAATAATATTGATCCCGTGATGCGACAGAGTCATTCAATGAAATTGTCACAAATTCAGGGTCTGCCTAACATCTTGGAACTTCCATCGTTGGACAACCCACTTACGTGGCTCTGGCGTACCTTCTCCAAGGCCTCTCCCCGGAGAATGTGGCACCGCATTGCTCCTCTTTAAGCCCCATTTTCTTAATAAATTAATCTAATCTATAAAAATAGTCTATAATATAGTTTTATCTGATGCCTACCTGGATAAAGCACATACTGTGATTCATGAATTAATACATAGAGACTTTCACGACCCCAACTCGGCAGAAACAAAGGAAGTCAAAAACCTATATAAAGTCTGACTAAAGTTACCTAGTTGGCTAAAGTTGGGATGCGGGGACGGGGAGCGGGGGTCGCTCCTCCGGTTCCTCCGGAGGTCCGGAGGATTTAGGAGGAAATTAGGTCCAAAGGAAATTAGGTTCCTCCGGATGTCCTTTGGTGTGGAGCAGTACTCGGAGGTAAAGGGGTTCCTACCGAGATCCGTTCATAGAAGCAACACTCGGAGGCTGACGTATCAGTGGTACTGCTGGCAGAGGTGATTTACGTATCGAGGGTCCTACGACGGTCCGTTACACGGAAGCAACACTTGAAGTAGGTTAGTTTTAAATGCCGTTACTTAGCACTGAGTAACGAGACGGATCATTCTATATTCGCAACTGTCTTTATTTTGAACCAGGTGATCTTTTATAAGATCATGTGTGGTGGTTTAACTATGGTTAGGTGGTAAAGTCAAGAGTAAAGAACGTACGTGCTATGTACTAGATCTGGGTCTGCTGATTCAGATCGCATGACTTTGGATTTCTGCTGAGCTCGCTGCTTTTGCTTGCTCCATTCTTAGCGCTGATATTGCTGATTTCGATTTCAGGCCCGATTACGGTGATTTTTAGAGCCGCCTATTGGAGCTGGGTTATAATGTTCTCCACATTTTTTTTCCTTTATTATCTTTTGTCTGAAATCAATCGAAAATTTCTCTTTTATCTTAAATCTTTAATTTCAATTCAGATATTGCTAACCTCTTTGAAATATTTTTCAAATAAACTTTGTTTTTTCGATTCATATAATTTTTAACTCCACTGCATAAATATCATCCATTTCTAAGCTTTACTATTGTTACGTCCTTAAACTGATTGATGAAGGGAGATTGATTTTTAAAATGATCGCATAATCTGGCGAGCTTTCCCGGGTGAATGGCAGAGCGGAGCGAAGAGGACAGAAGATCGAGTCTCGAGTTAGTCTAGAGAGGATACTATTTTTTTAGTTTTTCCATTTTCATTTCTTCTTATTTTTCCCTTTCCGTTAAACACTAAAAGGAATATTGTATAATCTAGTTTTATCCAGTTTCAATTATTCATAGGAAGATGACACCTGAAGTGAATAAACATTGAAAACAGAGAATCTCGGAACATAAAATTACTAAAAAAAATACGGACCTATGGAATCAAGTATGGAATCGCGAACCAAGTGAGTTTGTTGAACCTTACAGAGCAGCCTCACGGGAGCATAATACAAGTTTCGTGTATAACCTAAATCTCGAGGTACCATGAGGTGTGACATCGAGAACAACAAGATGGATGGCGGTGATCGACCCTGGTATAAAGCAATGAATAGGAATCTTTCAGAACAGCAGGCAACTCATACTATTTACCAAACAACACTGCAACAGCAACTTAGAGTACAGGAGACAGCCAGGCAGGAAAGCTAGTGATCTTCAGCACCCATGAGTCCCCTACCATCACCAAAAAGCAGAAGAAGCGACTGTGAAGTAAGCGAGTGGCGAGAAAACACTTTATTTTTACCGCACTGACAGACATAGTTTTAAGTAAAATAAATAGGAGAAACCCCAATTTGGTGTCCGTTTTTAGAAACGTAAGAGCCACATCGTCCCGATCGCAACATTAAAAAAAAAAATACTTCGTTACCAGCGGATAAAGGCGGACAGACAGCGTCGCGTCCCTAGCATCCAAGAGCTACGTTAAGTAAAGGGTAGTAAAGGTTAGTAAAGGGGACGGTTCCCCAGCAAGCCGATTTCGGAAAAAAACGAAGTTCCCCTGCGGACCTACGCACAGGAAAAGACTTTTGCCGAATAAGACAAAAGTAGGATCGTTCTTGAGCTGCAACGCCTTGCAGCTCTAGAAAGAAAAGCTAAATAAAATAAGCATCCAGATAAAATTTCGCAGTAAGACCACCTTGAGGAACATAAGAAAGGCCGTATACGCGCAGACGCGTCATGTTTCGAACGCAGTTCTGAGTGGAGCATGAGCATAGAAGTGTGTAGAATTTTCGAGAACAAGAACGAGACAGCATCAAAAAAATCAGTTCAGTTCAGTGTGACATTTGCTGTAGGTGGTACCATTTTGCGTGTGGCGGCGCAGACGACGACTTTGAGAGCATAGACTGAAATTGGAATTTCTGCCTCGCGGGTTGCATAGCATTCATTCTAAATGAAAGTTTTTCCAGCGCACTCTCGTTCTGTGCGTTGCTTGTTTGCCATGCGCAAACTACACTACTATCTTGAGGAATATAAATTTAACGTTGTTACAGTTAACTCTCAAATACCCTCACTCTCAAATAGCTGAACAAAATCGATAATCCCACCGGACGCGTAGCCTCAAGTTGCAGCAATAACCGTCCGTGGAACTTTTGCGTTCCTAAGGAACAACGCCAGCAAGTACTAGAAGACAGCAATGATTATCCTGCAGCGGGTCTTCTGGGTATCGGAAGACCTTACGACCGATCACTCAGCGCCATTTTTGGCCAGGACTGCATCGTTGTAGGTACGTTACCAGCTGCTTGACCTGCCAACGGTCAACGATTAGCACAAGTCCGGGAGAAAAATATTGTGCCGCCGACCTACGCAACGTTTTACCCTAGTTGAGGCAGACTTTGTCGGGTCCTTCCAGCGTACCGTAGTCATACCATGCTCCTTGTGTTCTTCGACATTATTTCTAAGTGGGTAGAGTCCTGAAGAAGACCACCGCCACCCAACAGGTGGCTACTTCCCGAGCTTTCGTAGGCTATCAATACGAGTGTCTCGGACAGAACCCAGTTTTAGGCCAGCCTACTTAGTCTAGGGACGCCAACTGAGACTACCGGGAGCCTTCATCGACACGGGCGCGGCAGTCCTGCCAGCGACAGTAGATAACCCATCACATAATTCGGAAACTTTCATCCTCTAAATCTTATCCATTGTAGTTAGACACATGCCCAATATAATCCCTTTAGGGTATTATAGTCTGACTACAATGGTCTGTAGCACATCTTGTCGCTTTCTTCTGCTTATAACCTTACATTTTTTATTCTTCACGCTCTATCTTAGCAACACTCTTTCTCGTAATTTTTTGATTCGTTAGGTATAAATATCGCGTGAGCTGCACGAAAAAACATTTATGTATTGCAGCACTATCAACGTATGTGCCGAGTTATACGAGAAGTCACATTACGTGGAATCCTATTCATATTCCCAGAGAATCTTATGAGATTACATAAGTGCCTAAAGGGACCAGCCATGAAAGCTGTAAGAAAAAAACTGATGAGTCAAGGTTGGTCAAGCCATGGAAAACTACGAGTGCTCTATGGACGACCAAAGGCAATATAATACAATCTGCAAGCAAAACAACAAATTCAACCAACCGTTAATGCCAACTGCATAGAATTCTTTTGTTTGGCATTAGCGGTCCAAAGCTATCGCGTCAAAGTCGAAGCGAAAGGTCCGAGAACCAATCTGAAAGACCCGTTGCTACTCCGTGATTTAGCGAAGAAGCTGCCATTTGACTTGAATATAGAATGGGCAAATATGACCGCAAGAGCACCAGGCACAAATATCGTCTTTTTCGATATTTGATAATGTGAGTAGCGTCGTACGCGAGCACATTGATACCAGTAACTAGAGGGGCGAACATAAAGTTAAAGATAGAAACCAAAAAGTGATGGTGCAGAACGATAATAGCAACCAAACAAGATTTTTGTATATGTGATCGAACACACAAATTAAAGACTCAGACGAGTTCAAACGGTTTAACCGTTCTCCAAGAAAAGCAGAACTTCATCATGAAGACACTGTAAGTCGTCACGAGTGTGCTTGCTGAGCGGATTCACAAGAAAGCATCAGCATAATTGGCAGGAAAACCTAAAAAAGAAACCCTTTTCGTTTTCCCATAAAAACCTTATTCCTCCCAATTTTCTCAAATCTTTTTAGACAGTAAACCACTGCATTACTGTCAAGAATTTTAAAATGTTTTTAGGAAGTAAACCACTGTTTTACCTTGCAGATAAAGATCGCCACGGCCAAATTGGTCGAATTGGGCTACGAACTGCTACCCCATCCACCATATTCTCCAGATTTGGCCCCGTATGACTTCTTTTTGTTTTCAAACTTAAAAAAAATTCACTCGCTGGACAGAAATATGCGTCGAATGAGGAGGTCGTCGCCGCCACAGAGGAATAATTTGCAGACCTCGAGAAAACGCATTTTTCAGACGGGTTCAAGAAGTTGAAGCATCGCTGGGTCAAGTGTATCGAGCTAAAAGGAGATTATGTTTTTCTTTTGAACGCTAAGTACTTATCGGACCACACTCGCATGTCAGAATTGCGTTCTTCAATGAGTGACAATGAAGTAAGTTGGCTTAGAATTCAACGAGTTTGTATGTTTGCAATAATAGCAGGCACGACATAATGAAAGAAAACACGATTCTTAAACGAGCTGCATTCCACTATAATTTCCGCCACACCAGAATATTACAAGAATATTTTTTTAATATTCATATAAGGTGAAGCAAACTTTAACAGAAAACGCGGACAGGCCCAAATAAACCAAAACGAGAAAGATTTTTAGGTATGTGGTGGGACCCGATACTGACTTCGTGTTTACCAATAATCTTAGAAGCAATAAGCTACTTGATAATCAGGTGCCAACGAACAGGGGCATTTTGAGTGTGGTCAGGCATATGTATTAATCCGCTCGATTTACTAAAATTTTACGTCATACAGGCGAAGTTAATTCTGCAAGCAGTTTTGAGATCCGCGACAGGCTGGGACAAACCCGTCACAGAAGAGGAAGGCGTTTGTAACGTCGGCGATAGGTCGGTAGAGGTGGCAACCCGGGGGCGGGGTCGAAGTAACCTACATGGCAGCCCTATTTCATAGTAGGACCCTATTTCCCATTTCATTGCGAGTTTTGGCGATCTGGCAATAGGCATAAAGCTGAGTTTTCTTTTGCGTTTCTGCCACTAAGTGAGGAAGTTCATTCGGGCAAAAAAGGGCGACGAAGAAATCAGAATGTGCTAAAGAATTCAGAACGTGAAAGGTTACACGCTCAGGGACCATCGCGCTATTAGGAGTTATCGTGGGACTGGCGACAGCCTAGCGGTGCCGCATGACGGAATAGCGCAGATAGTGGCTTCCCTTTGGCGAGAGCCCCATGTCTTTACTCATTACATGTCTTTGTAGACGCCAGCAGAAGCGCATTTTCAGTAGTCGCTTACTTAAAATTAGCATCAGAAGAAGCGAAAACCACTTCACGACTTCGAAATTTCAATGACGTAAATATTATATTTTACAGAACAGCTCAATAAGACTCCTTACCAGGAGTGGATCGCGCTTCTTAGAATAAGTGCAAAAATCGGAATTTCAAAATTTCACCATATTTAGATCGAAGACATACCGATATGTGTAAAAAGACCAATGATTCTTCCGAAAGCTCACAAGATCACGGATTTTGTTAGAGACTATTTCCACCGGAAATTTTATCATAAACTGAATGAGGTTGTAGTCAACAAGATGTGACTGCGAGCTTTATTGTATACGCTATGTAGGTAAGAGTTAGCATAAGGGTACGGCTAGATCATGCCAGCATTGCCAAAAGAAACGAGCGACTCCAGAGAACCTGGATACAACACTCTTCAAAAAAGCCAGTCGCAAACTTTAGAAAGAGATGAAACGAATCTCTCAGAGCGATATAGATTACTCCAGAATCAGAAGCATATGAAAAAATGGTATAGTTAACCGAACAACCCGCCCAAAATAGGTGAGATCGCAATCTTAGCCGATGAGATACAAAAAAAACGAAAAACCAATTCAGGTATGAAAAGTATGGAATAACTATGTTTTTAATCTTACCCGTCTAGAGGCGGTCTTGGGCACTAGAGGGTTGTAGATTTTAGTTGTAATTGTAATTACTGTATTGTAATTACCAATAAAATCGAAACCTGAAGTAAATAATCTTTAACAGAGAATCTTGGAAAATATAATTACTCAAAAAACGTACGGACTCCCACCTAGGTGGAGTGTAACTTTTCTATTTTATTAATGTAATGATTCCATTAATGTAACGAATCCATTTTATCTTTATTTCTGAGCGCGACACGTGTCGACGTGTGTCGACCAGTGCTGAACACGACGTGTGTCGCTGTTCTGGTTCTTTTACCAATGTATCTTCGTTACAATTTCGCCTATCATAAAACTTCCATACAAAGGCTGCGCTGCTGCTGAGGGCAGCGGAGGAGCGTTGGCAATATGTATTTCTTATGTATATATTCTAATATACAAAAGAAGGAATGGTATGCATGCATATGTTTATGTCGGTTATACATTCATATGTAACTGTAGCTGGGCAGCATATGAATGCTGACTATGCGTTTTAGCCTTATGCATCCAAGTGGCTGATTATATAACACTTGATTTCAGTTCAAGTGTTTCTATATGTATTGCAACAAAGTTTCACAATGTTTGATTAATATTTATTTTACTGTGGTCATTGACTATAAGCATCTGCATAAACTACAGGAGGCATTGCCAAACGGAGCAATAAATATCATGATGTGCTTATGACAGGGGCCGTAATAAATATGACATTTTCTTTTAAATCTGAAAATAATAATTAGTCTCTGAACAAAAGAAAAAAATGAAAAATAATCAATATTTTTGAGCAAAATAATAAAAACCACACATAAAGATTATTCTTTTTAATATATTATCTGCTTTTCTTGACAATTTTCCTGGTATATTCATAGAAACGGCTCTGATCTATTCAATTTATACTTGCAGCTTGCTTGCAGTGGCTTTTGTTGTTCCCGTTAAAAAGGTCAAAATTACCGATGTTATAGAGGTCAGAGTCCGTTTTTGTTATCAGTACAGCTGGTTCCCTTTCGTTGTGTTGCTTGGGCATGATAGTGCGGTAAACACCGAGCTTGCCCTCTCAGTGTTAGGTTTTTCTTTTTGCAGAGCTCGGCCTCTTCTTGATTACACTTGGGCTTTTTTTATATGAAACTTCTAAAAATAGATTGTAAACACAACATTTGTTGAAGGTTTTCGAAACAAACAATTAACACATTCCAGTAGAAAAGCTAAATAAAAAGTTTATAACTCCTCTAAAAATCGTTCAAGGGCGGCATTTTGTTTTGAGTATATAAATTGGCATCTAAAATAGACCATTATAAAAAAAGGAATAAATTTCCAAAACTTAAAAAAATTAAGCAACGTGTGCATAATAATAAATCCTAAGAAGGCACCCGGCCAAACCCCAAAACTCCACGCCTCCGACAAGCCGAAACCGGAACCACATAACGTGCGGATCATAGCGGAAAATCAACATCAATCCTGCTAGTTAGTTACGCTTTGTAAAATATACCGTTGTATTCTACGAGAACTTTGTATGTATTAAAGTGTCAGAAAACGCTAATTTTGCTTGCAAGGATTTATGGAGTAATATAGCATACATACTTACCTTGGAAATATACATATAAACATAAGTACATACATCTAATGTATTCATATTAAAAAATTATTTAAACATATAACACTATATATAAAATTTTTAAAATCAATCTTACCCTTAGAATTTTTAGCTTTAATATACTATATTTTGTTATTTTGTTAAAAATCTGTTTATATATAATAGATTTTTTTCATGTCACAAACGTGAATATTTTCGAGCGCGTTGTTTCAATATTATTTTAAGTTCATAAAAGAAACATTCTTACGTAAATCTGAAAAATTTAGCAATGATCTAAAAAATGGTTACTATATTTACAATTGTCAAATATTTATTGTTTGTTCTATGCATTAAAAAAGGACTAAAATATCCTTTATGGTTGAGGGAGGGTTTCCGCAAGTGGTGAACCCAAAAAATACTGGTGAAGTGCTGTATCATGAAGTATCTGACGATACTATTATTATTTAAAAAATATATTAAGATCAATATAGGCAAAAAAAAACCCAAGATAACTTCTACTCTAATATAATCTTTAAAAAGTCATGGGTTTTTAGATTCAATAATACCAAACCTACATTAGGTATGACTATTTCTAAAATTTGGATATAAAAAATTAAAGGCTCTTGATAAAAAGTTTAGAATTCGGAATTAGTTTTCAATGGATGACTTGTTTGTTATAAATTTTCTCCTAATCTTCTTAACCAGAAGGTGATAAGAATATTCGCGTTTGACAAATTTGAGATCACATCCAATGATCCAGGTGACGCTTCTGACTTGCTTATCGCCAATTGGTAGTGAGGGTGAAAAAATCCATAATTTTTATTTACAACGGTGTGGCCGGGATCATTTATATAGGCCGACTCGCTACAAAGATCGTAAAGATAGAAAGGTTAGCAATTCTTTTTTTTAACAGATGGGTGCAATTGATTTGGTACCAAAAATATATTGATATATATTTATTTGCTTTTGAATTTTAGTCCTATAATATAATAATTAAACTCATAAATATTTTGTGTTAAATACTAGTACTTAGATCAAAGAACATGTTGACGTTTAATTTATACATACCAGTGTGAACGAATTTTTACAAGTTCATACAAATTGACGAACTGTGGTCCTTCCGTCAATCAGCTGTTTTTGATTAAAAATTGATTTTAATTTGTATTAAAAAAGTTTGATAGTGAAAATAAACAGATTGTTGGGTACAAACGTCAATAAAAAAAATTGATTACATTTAAGCAGTTCTAATCATGGAATATAGAGGAAAATATTCTATATTGTTTCACATTATTGTTATGAAATAAGCGTAAAAATGCTTCTTGCAAAACAAGTCCCAAAATTGCTGGCTGAATATCAACCAAACAGCTGAGGCCGGCATGCGCCGACCGCATTCCGAAAACTATATACCAAGAAATTTGCAGATATTAAATAATGATTATCGATTTCAAATTTTTAGCAATTGACATTTTTTCTCCATAGCCGAACGGTAACACTCAAACGTGAACACTGAATTGAAATTTTATTTGAAAACTAAAACAATTATTTAAAAAAGAAATAATTATAATTCCATTTGATTAAATTTATATTTTTGGTTGGCAAAAATCCCCATCCTGAACCCCTAAGGATGCCACCCCAAAATAATCTTATTCGGCACGTGGAACAATAACAATAAACGATATAAACACATGCCGGGTAAAAATATTTTTAATGTATAATTTTGTATACATATATTCCATTTATTCGTCACCAAAATTGATATCAACCATTTTGGGCGTTTTTTTTATCGCGTCAAGAGGTTTTTATACCCTTGCAGAGGGTATTATAATTTTGGTCAAAAGTGTGCAACGCAGTGAAGGAGACATCTCCGACCCTATAAAGTATATATATTCTTGATCTGAATCACCTCCTGAGTTGATATAAGCATGTCCTTCTGGCCGTCTGTGTGTTTATACTCAAACTAGTCTCTCAGTTTTAAAGCTATCGTCTTCAAACTTTGCACACACCCTGCTTTCCTTTGCAGGCAGTATGTGCCGATGAAATCTAAGCTCCGAGCATTTCTGTGGTGGACTCTTAACGCGGAAAAAAAGGTTTTTATATGCTGAGTGCCTGTATCTAATAGTATTTTCATGTGTGATCGTAGAAACAATGAGATCAATTTATTTGTTTCTTTAAGCATTGCCGTACTCTGACACGTTGGAAGTGTGTCTCAAGTACTCGTAGTGCCTCGAAACAACTGCCTCGCCATCCACAATGTGAATATACTCGGAATGTGAATAATCTGAATCCCGAGCATGAGTTAATGCTACACATGTCAGTAATAAAAGAGCAGTCCTGCAAAGAGAATGAATCCTGTATAAGAACGTGCGTGTTGAATGAGATCTTACTTAATATTGTCCTTATGTACTTCCCTCCCCTTAATTGTGACCGATGTCCCCATGTCCGCTTCGACGTTTTCTTCGACGTACAAAGGTGTTAACTTGTTACCAAGTCATTTGATGCTTCTTACGAGTACTCATTATCCTACTTCAAAGATCCTTTCCTGCCTGTTCTCGTTAAACCGATTTCGCTGGGCCAGTTGCGCTCTTGCTACTTGTTTCTAACATCTCTCTGCAATTCAGCCGTAGCGAAGTGAAGTACATCAATGGGTCTCTTACTTGTAACCGAAAGAACAGTACCGATGTACAATACGATGGCTCTTAGAATGAGCTCTACCGTGTGGGCGCTAACATTGTGGATCCCCAGAATTCTTGCTAATTCTCTTAATGTAGAATAGAACCGCTCTACCTGCTCGTTGAATGTACTGACAAAGGTGGAGCGTTGCTTTAAATAATTCGAAGTGGTTCGACAGCAACGTTCGAAAAGTTTCTGAGTCAAAAAACACAGACCTGGCGTGTGAAAATATATCCATTAGCCGAATGTGTGCAACCTTAACGTCTTCGATTGTTCTCGATGCTATTAGTTAGACAACTGCGAACTTTGAAAATTTTTCCAAACAAGTGAGAAAAAAATTTTTTGTTTGTCGAATATATGTCGATATGCAAATGCTTGCCTGTAAATGAGGGGATCGGTGTTTCGCCCAAAGGCTGCTTGTTCGGGTGCCTGTCGTATTTGGCCTTTGTACAGACCTTGCAGTTCACAGCTACCTCGTTTGCCAATATGGTCATGTTTGGGAAATAATACACAGTCAAAATCTGCTTTATGTTCTCCTGAGCTGCCCTGTGGGAGCGGTTATCTTTCAGAGTGGTGATTTCAAGCATTTCGTCGTTGAAAATTTCAGCGACAAGATTTTTACAATATCTAAACTTGGTGGCTGGGAATGTTATAACTAACTCGTTCTGTATTTGAACCAACACGTTTAAATTGCAATGCAGAAACATCTAAGAGTGCCTCTTTGCTTGTGAAGCTAATCATGTGTCGCATTTTGGTTTTTAACATGACAAATCTTTGCATCGGTGTAAATCTTGACTCTTCTATAACTATCTGATTCCTAAGCGACCTAGTTTTCTTTACCGGGTTTGTAAAAAACGTTAGCACCATGTTCGTCAATAAATGTTTTCCGGCCTTTCTCCGAAACCGCATATACTAGTGGTAGGTGGTCGGTAAATATATTGATTCCTTTTGCGACACATAGGTAATGACGGAGCTTCCACAAAACCCAAACAATTGCAAGTAACTCCCGCTCGTTTGTCGCGTAGTTTACTTTTCTATCCTTCAGGGTCCTCGAAATCGTCATTATCGGACGCCCATTTTGTGATAGAACTGCCCCAATGCCATGACTTGAAGTGTCCGTTGTTAAGTCAAACGGTGATTTTAAATCAGGGTAAAGTAACATGACGTCTTCTGATGCCAAAATGTTTCTTAATTTTGTGTCGAACGAGTGTCTTTGCGCCTCATTTAGTTCAACAGATACTTTCCTCGATCGGTGCTTGCTGACGGAGCCATTTTCTCCTTTTAAAATATCGGACAACGGCCTCGTTATGATCGCAAAATCCTTTACAAAGCATCTATAATAAGTGGCGAGGACCTAACTGCGAAAAGTTTCCTTGGTTCCACGTATTCCTGTATAGTCTTTACGTTGCCAGGGTCAGTTTTTACCTTTTCCTGTGACAATGAAACCAAGATACACAACGCATTTTTTTTTTAAATTGAGTCTTCTCTTGGGCCACTCTCATGTTGGCATCTGAAAGATTCCCTAAGACCGCATCGACGTGTTTGACATGGTCATTTTCGTTCCCTTAAAAAAAACAATTATGCGAATCCGAAAAAAATCCCAAGAAATTTGCAGATATTAAATAATGATTATCGATTTCAAATTTTTAACAATTGACATTTTTTCTCCATAGCCAAACGGTAACACTCAAACGTGAACACTGAATTGAAATTTTATTTGAAAACTAAAACAATTATTTAAAAAAGAAATAATTATAATTCCATTTGATTAAATTTATATTTTTGGTTGGCAAAAATGCCCATCCTGAACCCCTAAGATGCCACCCCAAAATAATCTTATTCGGCACGTGGAACAATAACAATAAACGATATAAACACATGCCGGGTAAGAATATTGTTAATGTATAATTTTGTATACATATATTCCATTTATTCGTCACAAAAATTGATATCAAATATTTTGGGCGTTATTCTACCGCGTCAAGAGGTTTTTTTATTTGATATATTTAAAACGGTATATTGTTTATTTTTCGTGCATATGAAAGAACCCATTTAAGATGCGTGTGCAATGTGATGAGAGGCGAGAGTAAGGGCCCGCATTAGAAAATAGGCAGAGCGCGAGATCGATAGCTTAATGATAGAGTTAAAGCCAAGAGCCGAGAAGAGTCTGCGTATATAAATTATCGAATTTTTCTGGTATGGGAGAGACCCGTATCCAGTAGTCGTCGAATCCGAAAAATTTAGTTATGAGATTTATATTCCTCATTTACTCTGGTATGCGTGAGACCCGTTTCCAGTAGACATCGATCCCTGCCGTAGCTTGAGAAAGGTGAGAGCGTATATGATGATGATAATGGTCAGCGTCCCAAGAATGGCAATCATTGAATTCGAGCTTCCTGTGGCTTCGTTCTTGAGCTCTTGGATGAAGGCTAAGTTCTCAGAACTCAGTCGGTGTAGGACCGGCATGCTCAGTATACCATCATGTCCGGTGATGTTCAGTATCGGAGACATCGTGATCCTGGGTAGCGCTTCAAAATGTTATTCCGGGTGACGTACTGCGTCCCGTTTATTGTGGCCGTCGCTTCGACCGTCAACAGGAACGTGCCGTTGATTGGTAGCTCTGCTATGTCATCAGTGTTCACCCTGGCACGGCTGTCATTGATGATGATTATCCTAACTTCGATGACCATGACGGGGCTCAGATGACTTGGCTGTGTCCTGCAATGGGCCACTTCCCGGAGTGCAGCTGTTGTGCGAATGTGCCGTTTTCTGCTAGCTCATAGTAAGATCGCTACGATGTTGGTATCGCATTCAGCCACTGTGTTGTCATTGTCCGGGAGCTGTATGATTCTGCCGTGATGTGCCACTGGGAATATGGTAGCCTTTTTGCAGGCAAATTTAATCTTAGGATAACTTATTATAAAGTGAATTACATCTTGGATTGCAAGACTTGGATTTTTGATACTTCTAAAATACTAGACACAGATATTTCTAAATTGATGAAGATTTGTTTCTTATTGGAATCAATCAACCGGTTCTTTATGGGTCTAATTCCTTTGCTTCCTGCTGGGTTCCTGCTACAATTTTTAACGCTGTGCCGATGGAATCTAAGCTCCGAGCATTTCTGTGGTGGACTCTTAACGCGGAAAAAAACGTTTTTATATGCTGAGTGCCTGTATCTAATAGTATTTTCATGTGTGATCGTAGAAACAATGAGATCAACTTATTTGTTTCTTTAAGCATTGCCGTACTCTGACACGTTGGAAGTGTGTCTCAAGTACTCGTAGTGCCTCGAAACAACTGCCTCGCCATCCACATTGTGAATATACTCGGAATATGAATAATCTGAATCCCGAGCATGAGTTAATGCTCCACATGTCAGTAATAAAAGAGCAGACCTGCAAAGAGAATGAATCCTGTATAAGAACGTGCGTGTTGAATGAGATCTTACTTAATAATGTCCTTATGGACTTCCCTCCCTTAATTGTGACCGATGTCCCCATATCCGCTTCGACGTTTTCTTCGACGTACAAAGGTGTTAACTTGTTACCAAGTCATTTGATGCTTCTTACGAGTACTCATTCTCCTACTTCAAAGATCCTTTCCTGCTTGTTCTCGTTAAACCGTTTTCTGGGCCAGTTGCGCTCTTTGCTACTTGTTACTAAGATCTCTCTGCAATTCAGCCGTAGCGAAGTCAAGTACATCAATGGGTCTCTTGTAACCGAATGAACAGTGCCGTTGTACAATACGATGGCTCTTAGAATGAGCTCTACCGTGTCGGCGCTAACATTGTGGATCCCCAGAATTCTTGCTAATTCTCTTGATGTAGAATAGAACCGATCTATCTGATTGTTGAATGTACTGACAAGGGTGGAGCGTTGCTTATGAATAATTCGAAGTGATTCGACAGCAACGTTCGAATAGTTTCCTAGTTTAGTGATGGCTCATTGTCAAAAAACACAGATCTGGCGTGTGGAAATATATTCATTAGTCGAATGAGTGCAACCTTAATGTCTTCGATTGTTCGCGATGCTATTAGATAGACAACTGCGAACTTTGACAATTTTTCCGAACAAGTGAGGAAAAACTTTTTGTTTGTCGAATATATGTCGATATGCAAACGCTCGCCTGTAAATGAGGGGATCGGTGTTTCGCCCAAAGGCTGCTTGTTCGGGTGCCTGTCGTATTTGGCCAATATGGTCATGTTTGGGAAATTATACACAGTCATAATCTGCTTTATGTTCTTTTCAGAGTGGTGATATCAAGCATTTCGTCGTTGTTGAATATTTCAGGGACAAGATTCTTACAATATCTAAACTTGGTGGCTGGGAATGTTATAACTAACTCGTTCTGTATTTGAACCAATACGTTTAAACTGCAATGCAGAAACATCTAAGAGTGCCTCTTGGCTTGTAAAGCTAATCATATGTCGGGTTTTTAACATGACAAATCTTTGCATCGGTGGAAATCTTGACTCTTCTATAACTATCTGATTCCTAAAACAGTTCAAGCGGTTGTCAGTAGACTATTGTGTATGACAGGAACGCCTCGCTGTGTATTGTCGCTGC
Source organism: Drosophila atripex (assembly GCA_035045925.1). NCBI lineage: Eukaryota > Metazoa > Arthropoda > Insecta > Diptera > Drosophilidae > Drosophila > Drosophila atripex. The sequence continues at coordinate 22,189,415 of JAWNOP010000052.1, forward strand.
GTCAGATTTAGCAGATTGACTCTTAAGATCATTCACGTTTTGTCGCGATAGCACATCAGCGACCTAGTTTTCTTTACCGGGTTTGTAAAAAACGTTAGCACCATGTTCGTCAATAAATGTTTTCCAACGCTTGATCTTCGCATTCAGGCTTCTCTCCGAAACCGCATATTCTAGTGGTAGGTGGTCGGTAAATATACGCGTTTGTCGCGTAGTTTACTTTTCTATCCTTCAGGGTCCTCGAAATCGTCGTTATCGGACGCCCATTTTGTGATAGAACTGCCCCAATGCCATGACTTGAAGTGTCCGTTGTTAAGTCAAACGGTGATTTAAATGAGGGTAAAGTAACATGACGTCTTCTGATGCCAAAGTGTTTCTTAATTTTGTGTCGAACGATTGTCTTTGCGCCTTGTCAGCAGATAGATTCCTCGATCGGTGCCTGCTGACGGAGCCATTTTCTTCTTTTAAAATATCGCTATGGACGCAAAATCCTTTACAAAGCATCTTTAATAACTGTCGAGACCCAAAAAGGTCCTAACTGCGAAAAGTTTTCTTGGTTCCACGTATTCCTGTATAGTCTTTACGTTGCCAGGGTCAGTTTTTTACCTTTTCCTGTGACAATGAAACCAAGATACACAACGCATTTTTTTTTTAAATTGAGTCTTCTCTTGGGCCACTCTCATGTTGGCATCTGAAAGATTCCCTAAGACCGCATCGACGTGTTTGACATGGTCATTTTCGTTCCCTTAAAAAAAACAATTATGCGAATCCGAAAAAAATCCCAAGAAATTTGCAGATATTAAATAATGATTATCGATTTCAAATTTTTAACAATTGACATTTTTTCTCCATAGCCAAACGGTAACACTCAAACGTGAACACTGAATTGAAATTTTATTTGAAAACTAAAACAATTATTTAAAAAAGAAATAATTATAATTCCATTTGATTAAATTTATATTTTTGGTTGGCAAAAATGCCCATCCTGAACCCCTAAGATGCCACCCCAAAATAATCTTATTCGGCACGTGGAACAATAACAATAAACGATATAAACACATGCCGGGTAAGAATATTGTTAATGTATAATTTTGTATACATATATTCCATTTATTCGTCACCAAAATTGATATCAAATATTTTGGGCGTTATTCTACCGCGTCAAGAGGTTTTTTTATTTGATATATTTAAAACGGTATATTGTTTATTTTTCGTGCATATGAAAGAACCCATTTAAGATGCGTGTGCAATGTGATGAGAGGCGAGAGTAAGGGCCCGCATTAGAAAATAGGCAGAGCGCGAGATCGATAGCTTAATGATAGAGTTAAAGCCAAGAGCCGAGAAGAGTCTGCGTATATAAATTATCGAATTTTTCTGGTATGGGAGAGACCCGTATCCAGTAGTCGTCGAATCCGAAAAATTTAGTTATGAGATTTATATTCCTCATTTACTCTGGTATGCGTGAGACCCGTTTCCAGTAGACATCGATCCCTGCCGTAGCTTGAGAAAGGTGAGAGCGTATATGATGATGATAATGGTCAGCGTCCCAAGAATGGCAATCATTGAATTCGAGCTTCCTGTGGCTTCGTTCTTGAGCTCTTGGATGAAGGCTAAGTTCTCAGAACTCAGTCGGTGTAGGACCGGCATGCTCAGTATACCATCATGTCCGGTGATGTTCAGTATCGGAGACATCGTGATCCTGGGTAGCGCTTCAAAATGTTATTCCGGGTGACGTACTGCGTCCCGTTTATTGTGGCCGTCGCTTCGACCGTCAACAGGAACGTGCCGTTGATTGGTAGCTCTGCTATGTCATCAGTGTTCACCCTGGCACGGCTGTCATTGATGATGATTATCCTAACTTCGATGACCATGACGGGGCTCAGATGACTTGGCTGTGTCCTGCAATGGGCCACTTCCCGGAGTGCAGCTGTTGTGCGAATGTGCCGTTTTCTGCTAGCTCATAGTAAGATCGCTACGATGTTGGTATCGCATTCAGCCACTGTGTTGTCATTGTCCGGGAGCTGTATGATTCTGCCGTGATGTGCCACTGGGAATATGGTAGCCTTTTTGCAGGCAAATTTAATCTTAGGATAACTTATTATAAAGTGAATTACATCTTGGATTGCAAGACTTGGATTTTTGATACTTCTAAAATACTAGACACAGATATTTCTAAATTGATGAAGATTTGTTTCTTATTGGAATCAATCAACCGGTTCTTTATGGGTCTAATTCCTTTGCTTCCTGCTGGGTTCCTGCTACAATTTTTAACGCTGTGCCGATGGAATCTAAGCTCCGAGCATTTCTGTGGTGGACTCTTAACGCGGAAAAAAACGTTTTTATATGCTGAGTGCCTGTATCTAATAGTATTTTCATGTGTGATCGTAGAAACAATGAGATCAACTTATTTGTTTCTTTAAGCATTGCCGTACTCTGACACGTTGGAAGTGTGTCTCAAGTACTCGTAGTGCCTCGAAACAACTGCCTCGCCATCCACATTGTGAATATACTCGGAATATGAATAATCTGAATCCCGAGCATGAGTTAATGCTCCACATGTCAGTAATAAAAGAGCAGACCTGCAAAGAGAATGAATCCTGTATAAGAACGTGCGTGTTGAATGAGATCTTACTTAATAATGTCCTTATGGACTTCCCTCCCCTTAATTGTGACCGATGTCCCCATATCCGCTTCGACGTTTTCTTCGACGTACAAAGGTGTTAACTTGTTACCAAGTCATTTGATGCTTCTTACGAGTACTCATTCTCCTACTTCAAAGATCCTTTCCTGCTTGTTCTCGTTAAACCGTTTTCTGGGCCAGTTGCGCTCTTTGCTACTTGTTACTAAGATCTCTCTGCAATTCAGCCGTAGCGAAGTCAAGTACATCAATGGGTCTCTTGTAACCGAATGAACAGTGCCGTTGTACAATACGATGGCTCTTAGAATGAGCTCTACCGTGTCGGCGCTAACATTGTGGATCCCCAGAATTCTTGCTAATTCTCTTGATGTAGAATAGAACCGATCTATCTGATTGTTGAATGTACTGACAAGGGTGGAGCGTTGCTTATGAATAATTCGAAGTGATTCGACAGCAACGTTCGAATAGTTTCCTAGTTTAGTGATGGCTCATTGTCAAAAAACACAGATCTGGCGTGTGGAAATATATTCATTAGTCGAATGAGTGCAACCTTAATGTCTTCGATTGTTCGCGATGCTATTAGATAGACAACTGCGAACTTTGACAATTTTTCCGAACAAGTGAGGAAAAACTTTTTGTTTGTCGAATATATGTCGATATGCAAACGCTCGCCTGTAAATGAGGGGATCGGTGTTTCGCCCAAAGGCTGCTTGTTCGGGTGCCTGTCGTATTTGGCCAATATGGTCATGTTTGGGAAATTATACACAGTCATAATCTGCTTTATGTTCTTTTCAGAGTGGTGATATCAAGCATTTCGTCGTTGTTGAATATTTCAGGGACAAGATTCTTACAATATCTAAACTTGGTGGCTGGGAATGTTATAACTAACTCGTTCTGTATTTGAACCAATACGTTTAAACTGCAATGCAGAAACATCTAAGAGTGCCTCTTGGCTTGTAAAGCTAATCATATGTCGGGTTTTTAACATGACAAATCTTTGCATCGGTGGAAATCTTGACTCTTCTATAACTATCTGATTCCTAAAACAGTTCAAGCGGTTGTCAGTAGACTATTGTGTATGACAGGAACGCCTCGCTGTGTATTGTCGCTGCGTCAGATTTAGCAGATTGACTCTTAAGATCATTCACGTTTTGTCGCGATAGCACATCAGCGACCTAGTTTTCTTTACCGGGTTTGTAAAAAACGTTAGCACCATGTTCGTCAATAAATGTTTTCCAACGCTTGATCTTCGCATTCAGGCTTCTCTCCGAAACCGCATATTCTAGTGGTAGGTGGTCGGTAAATATACGCGTTTGTCGCGTAGTTTACTTTTCTATCCTTCAGGGTCCTCGAAATCGTCGTTATCGGACGCCCATTTTGTGATAGAACTACCCCAATGCCATGACTTGAAGTGTCCGTTGTTAAGTCAAACGGTGATTTAAATGAGGGTAAAGTAACATGACGTCTTCTGATGCCAAAGTGTTTCTTAATTTTGTGTCGAACGATTGTCTTTGCGCCTTGTCAGCAGATAGATTCCTCGATCGGTGCCTGCTGACGGAGCCATTTTCTTCTTTTAAAATATCGCTATGGACGCAAAATCCTTTACAAAGCATCTTTAATAACTGTCGAGACCCAAAAAGGTCCTAACTGCGAAAAGTTTTCTTGGTTCCACGTATTCCTGTATAGTCTTTACGTTGCCAGGGTCAGTTTTTTACCTTTTCCTGTGACAATGAAACCAAGATACACAACGCATTTTTTTTTAAATTGAGTCTTCTCTTGGGCCACTCTCATGTTGGCATCTGAAAGATTCCCTAAGACCGCATCGACGTGTTTGACATGGTCATTTTCGTTCCCTTAAAAAAAACAATTATGCGAATCCGAAAAAAATCCCAAGAAATTTGCAGATATTAAATAATGATTATCGATTTCAAATTTTTAACAATTGACATTTTTTCTCCATAGCCAAACGGTAACACTCAAACGTGAACACTGAATTGAAATTTTATTTGAAAACTAAAACAATTATTTAAAAAAGAAATAATTATAATTCCATTTGATTAAATTTATATTTTTGGTTGGCAAAAATGCCCATCCTGAACCCCTAAGATGCCACCCCAAAATAATCTTATTCGGCACGTGGAACAATAACAATAAACGATATAAACACATGCCGGGTAAGAATATTGTTAATGTATAATTTTGTATACATATATTCCATTTATTCGTCACCAAAATTGATATCAAATATTTTGGGCGTTATTCTACCGCGTCAAGAGGTTTTTTTATTTGATATATTTAAAACGGTATATTGTTTATTTTTCGTGCATATGAAAGAACCCATTTAAGATGCGTGTGCAATGTGATGAGAGGCGAGAGTAAGGGCCCGCATTAGAAAATAGGCAGAGCGCGAGATCGATAGCTTAATGATAGAGTTAAAGCCAAGAGCCGAGAAGAGTCTGCGTATATAAATTATCGAATTTTTCTGGTATGGGAGAGACCCGTATCCAGTAGTCGTCGAATCCGAAAAATTTAGTTATGAGATTTATATTCCTCATTTACTCTGGTATGCGTGAGACCCGTTTCCAGTAGACATCGATCCCTGCCGTAGCTTGAGAAAGGTGAGAGCGTATATGATGATGATAATGGTCAGCGTCCCAAGAATGGCAATCATTGAATTCGAGCTTCCTGTGGCTTCGTTCTTGAGCTCTTGGATGAAGGCTAAGTTCTCAGAACTCAGTCGGTGTAGGACCGGCATGCTCAGTATACCATCATGTCCGGTGATGTTCAGTATCGGAGACATCGTGATCCTGGGTAGCGCTTCAAAATGTTATTCCGGGTGACGTACTGCGTCCCGTTTATTGTGGCCGTCGCTACGACCGTCAACAGGAACGTGCCGTTGATTGGTAGCTCTGCTATGTCATCAGTGTTCACCCTGGCACGGCTGTCATTGATGATGATTATCCTAACTTCGATGACCATGACGGGGCTCAGATGACTTGGCTGTGTCCTGCAATGGGCCACTTCCCGGAGTGCAGCTGTTGTGCGAATGTGCCGTTTTCTGCTAGCTCATAGTAAGATCGCTACGATGTTGGTATCGCATTCAGCCACTGTGTTGTCATTGTCCGGGAGCTGTATGATTCTGCCGTGATGTGTCACTGGTATATAATATGGTAGCCTTTTTGCAGGCAAATTTAATCTTAGGATAACTTATTATAAAGTGAATTACATCTTGGATTGCAAGACTTGGATTTTTGATACTTCTAAAATACTAGACACAGATATTTCTAAATTGATGAAGATTTGTTTCTTATTGGAATCAATCAACCGGTTCTCTATGGGTCTAATTCCTTTGCTTCCTGCTGGGTTCCTGCTACAATTTTTAACGCTGTGCCGATGAAATCTAAGCTCCGAGCATTTCTGTGGTGGACTCTTAACGCGGAAAAAAACGTTTTTATATGCTGAGTGCCTGTATCTAATAGTATTTTCATGTGTGATCGTAGAAACAATGAGATCAACTTATTTGTTTCTTTAAGCATTGCCGTACTCTGACACGTTGGAAGTGTGTCTCAAGTACTCGTAGTGCCTCGAAACAACTGCCTCGCCATCCACATTGTGAATATACTCGGAATATGAATAATCTGAATCCCGAGCATGAGTTAATGCTCCACATGTCAGTAATAAAAGAGCAGACCTGCAAAGAGAATGAATCCTGTATAAGAACGTGCGTGTTGAATGAGATCTTACTTAATAATGTCCTTATGGACTTCCCTCCCCTTAATTGTGACCGATGTCCCCATATCCGCTTCGACGTTTTCTTCGACGTACAAAGGTGTTAACTTGTTACCAAGTCATTTGATGCTTCTTACGAGTACTCATTCTCCTACTTCAAAGATCCTTTCCTGCTTGTTCTCGTTAAACCGTTTTTTGGGCCAGTTGCGCTCTTTGCTACTTGTTACTAAGATCTCTCTGCAATTCAGCCGTAGCGAAGTCAAGTACATCAATGGGTCTCTTGTAACCGAATGAACAGTGCCGTTGTACAATACGATGGCTCTTAGAATGAGCTCTACCGTGTCGGCGCTAACATTGTGGATCCCCAGAATTCTCGCTAATTCTCTTGATGTAGAATAGAACCGATCTATCTGATCGTTGAATGTACTGACAAGGGTGGAGCGTTGCTTATGAATAATTCGAAGTGATTCGACAGCAACGTTCGAATAGTTTCCTAGTTTAGTGATGGCTCATTGTCAAAAAACACAGATCTGGCGTGTGGAAATATATTCATTAGTCGAATGAGTGCAACCTTAATGTCTTCGATTGTTCGCGATGCTATTAGATAGACAACTGCGAACTTTGAAAATTTTTCCGAACAAGTGAGGAAAAACTTTTTGTTTGTCGAATATATGTCGATATGCAAACGCTCGCCTGTAAATGAGGGGATCGGTGTTTCGCCCAAAGGCTGCTTGTTCGGGTGCCTGTCGTATTTGGCCAATATGGTCATGTTTGGGAAATTATACACAGTCATAATCTGCTTTATGTTCTTTTCAGAGTGGTGATATCAAGCATTTCGTCGTTGTTGAATATTTCAGCGACAAGATTCTTACAATATCTAAACTTGGTGGCTGGGAATGTTATAACTAACTCGTTCTGTATTTGAACCAATACGTTTAAACTGCAATGCAGAAACATCTAAGAGTGCCTCTTGGCTTGTAAAGCTAATCATATGTCGGGTTTTTAACATGACAAATCTTTGCATCGGTGGAAATCTTGACTCTTCTATAACTATCTGATTCCTAAAACAGTTCAAGCGGTTGTCAGTAGACTCTATTGTGTATGACAGGAACGCCTCGCTGTGTATTGTCGCTGCGTCAGATTTAGCAGATTGACTCTTAAGATCATTCACGTTTTGTCGCGATAGGACATCAGCGACCTAGTTTTCTTTACCGGGTTTGTAAAAAACGTTAGCACCATGTTCGTCAATAAATGTTTTCCAACGCTTAATCTTCGCATTCAGGCTTCTCTCCGAAACCGCATATTCTAGTGGTAGGTGGTCGGTAAATATACGCGTTTGTCGCGTAGTTTACTTTTCTATCCTTCAGGGTCCTCGAAATCGTCGTTATCGGACGCCCATTTTGTGATAGAACTGCCCCAATGCCATGACTTGAAGTGTCCGTTGTTAAGTCAAACGGTGATTTAAATGAGGGTAAAGTAACATGACGTCTTCTGATGCCAAAGTGTTTCTTAATTTTGTGTCGAACGATTGTCTTTGCGCCTTGTCAGCAGATAGATTCCTCGATCGGTGCCTGCTGACGGAGCCATTTTCTTCTTTTAAAATATCGCTATGGACGCAAAATCCTTTACAAAGCATCTTTAATAACTGTCGAGACCCAAAAAGGTCCTAACTGCGAAAAGTTTCCTTGGTTCCACGTATTCCTGTATAGTCTTTACGTTGCCAGGGTCAGTTTTTACTTTTTCCTGTGACAATGAAACCAAGATACACAACGCATTTTTTTTTTTAAATTGAGTCTTCTCTTGGGCCACTCTCATGTTGGCATCTGAAAGATTCCCTAAGACCGCATCGACGTGTTTGACATGGTCATTTTCGTTCCCTTAAAAAAAACAATTATGCGAATCCGAAAAAAATCCCAAGAAATTTGCAGATATTAAATAATGATTATCGATTTCAAATTTTTAACAATTGACATTTTTTCTCCATAGCCAAACGGTAACACTCAAACGTGAACACTGAATTAAAATTTTATTTGAAAACTAAAACAATTATTTAAAAAAGAAATAATTATAATTCCATTTGATTAAATTTATATTTTTGGTTGGCAAAAATCCCCATCCTGAACCCCTAAGGATGCCACCACAAAATAATCCTATTCGGCACGTGGAACAATAACAATAAACGATATAAACACATGCCGGGTAAGAATATTGTTAATGTATAATTTTGTATACATATATTCCATTTATTCGTCACCAAAATTGATATCAAATATTTTGGGCGTTATTTTACCGCGTCAAGAGGTTTTTTTATTTGATATATTTAAAACGTTATATTGTTTATTTTTCGTGCATATGGAAGAACCCATTTAAGATGCGTGTGCAATGTGATGAGAGGCGAGAGTGAGGGCCCGCATTAGAAAATAAGCAGAGCGCGAGATCGATAGCTTAATGATAGAGTTAAAGCCAAGAGCCGAGAAGAGTCTGCGTATATAAATTATCGAATTTTTCTGGTATGGGAGAGACCCGTATCCAGTAGTCGTCGAATCCGAAAAATTTAGTTATGAGATTTATATTCCTCATTTACTCTGGTATGCGTGAGACCCGTTTCCAGCAGACATCGATCCCTGCCGTAGCTTGAGAAAGGTGAGAGCGTATATGATGATGATAATGGTCAGCATCCCAAGAATGGCAATCATTGAATTCGAGCTTCCTGTGGCTTCGTTCTTGAGCTCTTGGATGAAGGCTAAGTTCTCAGAACTCAGTCGGTGTAGGACCGGCATGCTCAGTATACCATCATGTCCGGTGATGTTCAGTATCGGAGACATCGTGATCCTGGGTAGCGCTTCAAAATGTTATTCCGGGTGACGTACTGCGTCCCGTTTATTGTTGCCGTCGCTTCGACCGTCAACAGGAACGTGCCGTTGATTAGTAGCTCTGCTATGTCATCAGTGTTCACCCTGGCACGGCTGTCATTGATGATGATTATCCTAACTTCGATGACCATGACGGGACTCAGATGACTTGGCTGTGTCGTGCAATGGCCCACTTCCCGGAGTGCAGCTGTTGTGCGAATGTGCCGTTTTCTGCTAGCTCATAGTAAGATCGCTACGATGTTGGTATCGCATTCAGCCACTGTGTTGTCATTGTCCGGGAGCTGTATGATTCTGCCGTGATGTGCCACTGGGAATATGGTAGCCTTTTTGCAGGCAAATTTAATCTTAGGATAACTTATTATAAAGTGAATTACATCTTGGATTGCAAGACTTGGATTTTTGATACTTCTAAAATACTAGACACAGATATTTCTAAATTGATGAAGATTTGTTTATTATTGGAATCAATCAACCGGTTCTCTATGGGTCTAATTCCTTTGCTTCCTGCTGGGTTCCTGCTACAATTTTTAACGCTGTGCCGATGAAATCTAAGCTCCGAGCATTTCTGTGGTGGACTCTTAACGCGGAAAAAAAGGTTTTTATATGCTGAGTGCCGTACTCTGACACGTTGGAAGTGTGTCTCAAGTACTCGTAGTGCCAAACAACTGCCTCGCCATCCACATTGTGAATATACTCGGAATATGAATAATCTGAATCCCGAGCATGAGTTAATGCTACACATGTCAGTAATAAAAGAGCAGACCTGCAAAGAGAATGAATCCTGTATAAGAACGTGCGTGTTGAATGAGATCTTACTTAATAATGTCCTTATGGACTTCCCTCCCCTTAATTGTGACCGATGTCCCCATATCCGCTTCGACGTTTTCTTCGACGTACAAAGGTGTTAACTTGTTACCAAGTCATTTGATGCTTCTTACGAGTACTCATTCTCCTACTTCAAAGATCCTTTCCTGCTTGTTCTCGTTAAACCGTTTTCTGGGCCAGTTTCGCTCTTTGCTACTTGTTACTAAGATCTCTCTGCAATTCAGCCGTAGCGAAGTCAAGTACATCAATGGGTCTCTTGTAACCGAATGAACAGTGCCGTTGTACAATACGATGGCTCTTAGAATGAGCTCTACCGTGTCGGCGCTAACATTGTGGATCCCCAGAATTCTTGCTAATTCTCTTGATGTAGAATAGAACCGATCTACCTGATCGTTGAATGTACTGACAAGGGTGGAGCGTTGCTTATGAATAATTCGAAGTGATTCGACAGCAACGTTCGAATAGTTTCCTAGTTTAGTGATGGCTCATTGTCAAAAAACACAAATCTGGCGTGTGGAAATATATTCATTAGTCGAATGAGTGCAACCTTAACGTCTTCGATTGTTCGCGATGCTATTAGTTAGACACCTGCGAACTTTGAAAATTTTTCCGAACAAGTGAGGAAAAACTTTTTGTTTGTCGAATATATGTCGATATGCAAACGCTCGCCTGTAAATGAGGGGATCGGTGTTTCGCCCAAAGGCTGCTTGTTCGGGTGCCTGTCGTATTTGGCCAATATGGTCATGTTTGGGAAATAATACACAGTCACAATCTGCTTTATGTTCTTTTCAGAGTGGTGATATCAAGCATTTCGTCGTTGTTGAATATTTCAGCGACAAGATTCTTACAATATCTAAACTTGGTGGCTTATAACTAACTCGTTCTGTATTTGAACCAATACGTTTAAACTGCAATGCAGAAACATCTAAGAGTGCCTCTTGGCTTGTGAAGCTAATCATGTGTCGGGTTTTTAACATGACAAATCTTTGCATCGGTGGAAATCTTGACTCTTCTATAACTATCTGATTCCTAAAACAGTTAAAGCGGTTGTCAGTAGACTCTATTGTGTATGACAGGAACGCCTCGCTGTGTATTGTCGCTGCGTCAGATTTAGCAGATTGACTCTTAAGAGCATTCACGTTTTGTCGCGATAGCACATCAGCGACCTAGTTTTTTTTACCGGGTTTGTAAAAAACGTTAGCACCATGTTCGTCAATAAATGTTTTCCAACGCTTAATCTTCGCATTCAGGCTTCTCTCCAAAACCGCATATTCTAGTGGTAGGTGGTCGGTAAATATACGCGTTTGTCGCGTAGTTTACTTTTCTATCCTTCAGGGTTCTCGAAATCGTCGTTATCGGACGCCCATTTTGTGATAGAACTGCCCCAATGCCATGACTTGAAGTGTCCGTTGTTAAGTCAAACGGTGATTTAAATGAGGGTAAAGTAACATGACGTCTTCTGATGCCAAAATTGCGCCTTGTCAGCAGATAGATTCCTCGATCGGTGCCTGCTGACGGAGCCATTTTCTTCTTTTAAAATATCGCTATGGACGCAAAATCCTTTACAAAGCATCTTTAATAACTGTCGAGACCCAAAAAGGTCCTAACTGCGAAAAGTTTCCTTGGTTCCACGTATTCCTGTATAGTCTTTACGTTGCCAGGGTCATTTTTTTACCTTTTCCTGTGACAATGAAACCAAGATACACAACGCATTTTTTTTTAAATTGAGTCTTCTCTTGGGCCACTCTCATGTTGGCATCTGAAAGATTCCCTAAGACCGCATCGACGTGTTTGACATGGTCATTTTCGTTTCCTTAAAAAAAACAATTATGCGAATCCGAAAAAAATCCCAAGAAATTTGCAGATATTAAATAATGATTATCGATTTCAAATTTTTAACAATTGACATTTTTTCTCCATAGCCAAACGGTAACACTCAAACGTGAACACTGAATTAAAATTTTATTTGAAAACTAAAACAATTATTTAAAAAAGAAATAATTATAATTCCATTTGATTAAATTTATATTTTTGGTTGGCAAAAATCCCCATCCTGAACCCCTAAGGATGCCACCACAAAATAATCTTATTCGGCACGTGGAACAATAACAATAAACGATATAAACACATGCCGGGTAAGAATATTGTTAATGTATAATTTTGTATACATATATTCCATTTATTCGTCACCAAAATTGATATCAAATATATTGGGCGTTATTTTACCGCGTCAAGAGGTTTTTTTATTTGATATATTTAAAACGTTATATTGTTTATTTTTCGTGCATATGGAAGAACCCATTTAAGATGCGTGTGCAATGTGATGAGAGGCGAGAGTGAGGGCCCGCATTAGAAAATAGGCAGAGCGCGAGATCGATAGCTTAATGATAGAGTTAAAGCCAAGAGCCGAGAAGAGTCTGCGTATATAAATTATCGAATTTTTCTGGTATGGGAGAGACCCGTATCCAGTAGTCGTCGAATCCGAAAAATTTAGTTATGAGATTTATATTCCTCATTTACTCTGGTATGCGTGAGACCCGTTTCCAGTAGACATCGATCCCTGCCGTAGCTTGAGAAAGGTGAGAGCGTATATGATGATGATAATGGTCAGCGTCCCAAGAATGGCAATCATTGAATTCGAGCTTCCTGTGGCTTCGTTCTTGAGCTCTTGGATGAAGGCTAAGTTCTCAGAACTCAGTCGGTGTAGGACCGGCATGCTCAGTATACCATCATGTCCGGTGATGTTCAGTATCGGAGACATCGTGATCCTGGGTAGAGCTTCAAAATGTTATTCCGGGTGACGTACTGCGTCCCGTTTGTTGTGGCCGTCGCTTCGACCGTCAACAGGAACGTGCCGTTGATTGGTAGCTCTGCTATGTCATCAGTGTTCACCCTGGCACGGCTGTCATTGATGATGATTATCCTAACTTCGATGACCATGACGGGGCTCAGATGACTTGGCTGTGTCCTGCAATGGGCCACTTCCCGGAGTGCAGCTGTTGTGCGAATGTGCCGTTTTCTGCTAGCTCATAGTAAGATCGCTACGATGTTGGTATCGCATTCAGCCACTGTGTTGTCATTGTCCGGGAGCTGTATGATTCTGCCGTGATGTGCCACTGGGAATATGGTAGCCTTTTTGCAGGCAAATTTAATCTTAGGATAACTTATTATAAAGTGAATTACATCTTGGATTGCAAGACTTGGATTTTTGATACTTCTAAAATACTAGACACAGATATTTCTAAATTGATGAAGATTTTAAATTCCAATTTTTAACGCTGTGCCGATGGAATCTAAGCTCCGAGCATTTCTGTGGTGGACTCTTAACGCGGAAAAAAACGTTTTTATATGCTGAGTGCCTGTATCTAATAGTATTTTCATGTGTGATCGTAGAAACAATGAGATCAACTTATTTGTTTCTTTAAGCATTGCCGTACTCTGACACGTTGGAAGTGTGTCTCAAGTACTCGTAGTGCCTCGAAACAACTGCCTCGCCATCCACATTGTGAATATACTCGGAATATGAATAATCTGAATCCCAAACATGAGTTAATGCTACACATGTCAGTAATAAAAGAGCAGACCTGCAAAGAGAATGAATCCTGTATAAGAACGTGCGTGTTGAATGAGATCTTACTTAATAATGTCCTTATGGACTTCCCTCCCCTTAATTGTGACCGATGTCCCCATATCCGCTTCGACGTTTTCTTCGACGTACAAAGGTGTTAACTTGTTACCAAGTCATTTGATGCTTCTTACGAGTACTCATTCTCCTACTTCAAAGATCCTTTCCTGCTTGTTCTCGTTAAACCGTTTTCTGGGCCAGTTGCGCTCTTTGCTACTTGTTACTAAGATCTCTCTGCAATTCAGCCGTAGCGAAGTCAAGTACATCAATGGGTCTCTTGTAACCGAATGAACAGTGCCGTTGTACAATACGATGGCTCTTAGAATGAGCTCTACCGTGTCGGCGCTAACATTGTGGATCCCCAGAATTCTTGCTAATTCTCTTGATGTAGAATAGAACCGATCTACCTGATCGTTGAATGTACTGACAAGGGTGGAGCGTTGCTTATGAATAATTCGAAGTGATTCGACAGCAACGTTCGAATAGTTTCCTAGTTTAGTGATGGCTCATTGTCAAAAAACACAAATCTGGCGTGTGGAAATATATTCATTAGTCGAATGAGTGCAACCTTAACGTCTTCGATTGTTCGCGATGCTATTAGTTAGACACCTGCGTTTTCTGGGCCAGTTGCGCTCTTTGCTACTTGTTACTAAGATCTCTCTGCAATTCAGCCGTAGCGAAGTCAAGTACATCAATGGGTCTCTTGTAACCGAATGAACAGTGCCGTTGTACAATACGATGGCTCTTAGAATGAGCTCTACCGTGTCGGCGCTAACATTGTGGATCCCCAGAATTCTTGCTAATTCTCTTGATGTAGAATAGAACCGATCTACCTGATCGTTGAATGTACTGACAAGGGTGGAGCGTTGCTTATGAATAATTCGAAGTGATTCGACAGCAACGTTCGAATAGTTTCCTAGTTTAGTGATGGCTCATTGTCAAAAAACACAAATCTGGCGTGTGGAAATATATTCATTAGTCGAATGAGTGCAACCTTAACGTCTTCGATTGTTCGCGATGCTATTAGTTAGACACCTGCGAACTTTGAAAATTTTTCCGAACAAGTGAGGAAAAACTTTTTGTTTGTCGAATATATGTCGATATGCAAACGCTCGCCTGTAAATGAGGGGATCGGTGTTTCGCCCAAAGGCTGCTTGTTCGGGTGCCTGTCGTATTTGGCCAATATGGTCATGTTTGGGAAATAATACACAGTCACAATCTGCTTTATGTTCTTTTCAGAGTGGTGATATCAAGCATTTCGTCGTTGTTGAATATTTCAGCGACAAGATTCTTACAATATCTAAACTTGGTGGCTTATAACTAACTCGTTCTGTATTTGAACCAATACGTTTAAACTGCAATGCAGAAACATCTAAGAGTGCCTCTTGGCTTGTGAAGCTAATCATGTGTCGGGTTTTTAACATGACAAATCTTTGCATCGGTGGAAATCTTGACTCTTCTATAACTATCTGATTCCTAAAACAGTTCAAGCGGTTGTCAGTAGACTCTATTGTGTATGACAGGAACGCCTCGCTGTGTATTGTCGCTGCGTCAGATTTAGCAGATTGACTCTTAAGAGCATTCACGTTTTGTCGCGATAGCACATCAGCGACCTAGTTTTTTTTACCGGGTTTGTAAAAAACGTTAGCACCATGTTCGTCAATAAATGTTTTCCAACGCTTAATCTTCGCATTCAGGCTTCTCTCCAAAACCGCATATTCTAGTGGTAGGTGGTCGGTAAATATACGTGTTTGTCGCGTAGTTTCCTTTTCTATCCTTCAGGGTTCTCGAAATCGTCGTTATCGGACGCCCATTTTGTGATAGAACTGCCCCAATGCCATGACTTGAAGTGTCCGTTGTTAAGTCAAACGGTGATTTAAATGAGGGTAAAGTAACATGACGTCTTCTGATGCCAAAATTGCGCCTTGTCAGCAGATAGATTCCTCGATCGGTGCCTGCTGACGGAGCCATTTTCTTCTTTTAAAATATCGCTTTGGACGCAAAATCCTTTACAAAGCATCTTTAATAACTGTCGAGACCCAAAAAGGTCCTAACTGCGAAAAGTTTCCTTGGTTCCACGTATTCCTGTATAGTCTTTACGTTGCCAGGGTCATTTTTTTACCTTTTCCTGTGACAATGAAACCAAGATACACAACGCATTTTTTTTTTAAATTGAGTCTTCTCTTGGGCCACTCTCATGTTGGCATCTGAAAGATTCCCTAAGACCGCATCGACGTGTTTGACATGGTCATTTTCGTTTCCTTAAAAAAAACAATTATGCGAATCCGAAAAAAATCCCAAGAAATTTTCAGATATTAAATAATGATTATCGATTTCAAATTTTTAACAATTGACATTTTTTCTCCATAGCCAAACGGTAACACTCAAACGTGAACACTGAATTAAAATTTTATTTGAAAACTAAAACAATTATTTAAAAAAGAAATAATTATAATTCCATTTGATTAAATTTATATTTTTGGTTGGCAAAAATCCCCATCCTGAACCCCTAAGGATGCCACCACAAAATAATCTTATTCGGCACGTGGAACAATAACAATAAACGATATAAACACATGCCGGGTAAGAATATTGTTAATGTATAATTTTGTATACATATATTCCATTTATTCGTCACCAAAATTGATATCAAATATTTTGGGCGTTATTTTACCGCGTCAAGAGGTTTTTTTATTTGATATATTTAAAACGTTATATTGTTTATTTTTCGTGCATATGGAAGAACCCATTTAAGATGCGTGTGCAATGTGATGAGAGGCGAGAGTGAGGGCCCGCATTAGAAAATAGGCAGAGCGCGAGATCGATAGCTTAATGATAGAGTTAAAGCCAAGATCCGAGAAGAGTCTGCGTATATAAATTATCGAATTTTTCTGGTATGGGAGAGACCCGTATCCAGTAGTCGTCGAATCCGAAAAATTTAGTTATGAGATTTATATTCCTCATTTACTCTGGTATGCGTGAGACCCGTTTCCAGCAGACATCGATCCCTGCCGTAGCTTGAGAAAGGTGAGAGCGTATATGATGATGATAATGGTCAGCGTCCCAAGAATGGCAATCATTGAATTCGAGCTTCCTGTGGCTTCGTTCTTGAGCTCTTGGATGAAGGCTAAGTTCTCAGTACTCAGTCGGTGTAGGACCGGCATGCTCAGTATACCATCATGTCCGGTGATGTTCAGTATCGGAGACATCGTGATCCTGGGTAGCTGGGTTCAAAATGTTATTCCGGGTGACGTACTGCGTCCCGTTTATTGTGGCCGTCGCTTCGACCGTCAACAGGAACGTGCCGTTGATTGGTAGCTCTGCTATGTCATCAGTGTTCACCCTGGCACGGCTGTCATTGATGATGATTATCCTAACTTCGATGACCATGACGGGGCTCAGATGACTTGGCTGTGTCCTGCAATGGGCCACTTCCCGGAGTGCAGCTGTTGTGCGAATGTGCCGTTTTCTGCTAGCTCATAGTAAGATCGCTACGATGTTGGTTCAGCCTCTGTGTTGTCATTGTCCGGGAGCTGTATGATTCTGCCGTGATGTGCCACTGGGAATATGGTAGCCTTTTTGCAGGCAAATTTAATCTTAGGATAACTTATTATAAAGTGAATTACATCTTGGATTGCAAGACTTGGATTTTTGATACTTCTAAAATACTAGATATTTCTAAATTGATGAAGATTTGTTTATTATTGGAATCAATCAACCGGTTCTCTATGGGTCTAATTCCTTTGCTTCCTGCTGGGTTCCTGCTACAATTTTTAACGCTGTGCCGATGAAATCTAAGCTCCGAGCATTTCTGTGGTGGACTCTTAACGCGGAAAAAAACGTTTTTATATGCTGAGTGCCTGTATCTAATAGTATTTTCATATCTGATCGTAGAAACAATGAGATCAACTTATTTGTTTCTTTAAGCATTGCCGTACTCTGACACGTTGGAAGTGTGTCTCAAGTACTCGTAGTGCCTCGAAACAACTGCCTCGCCATCCACATTGTGAATATACTCGGAATATGAATAATCTGAATCCCGAGCATGAGTTAATGCTCCACATATCAGTAATAAAAGAGCAGACCTGCAAAGAGAATGAATCCTGTATAAGAACGTGCGTGTTGAATGAGATCTTACTTAATAATGTCCTTATGGACTTCCCTCCCCTTAATTGTGACCGATGTCCCCATATCCGCTTCGACGTTTTCTTCGACGTACAAAGGTGTTAACTTGTTACCAAGTCATTTGATGCTTCTTACGAGTACTCATTCTCCTACTTCAAAGATCCTTTCCTGCTTGTTCTCGTTAAACCGTTTTCTGGGCCAGTTGCGCTCTTTGCTACTTGTTACTAAGATCTCTCTGCAATTCAGCCGTAGCGAAGTCAAGTACATCAATGGGTCTCTTGTAACCGAATGAACAGTGCCGTTGTACAATACGATGGCTCTTAGAATGAGCTCTACCGTGTCGGCGCTAACATTGTGGATCCCCAGAATTCTTGCTAATTCTCTTGATGTAGAATAGAACCGATCTATCTGATTGTTGAATGTACTGACAAGGGTGGAGCGTTGCTTATGAATAATTCGAAGTGATTCGACAGCAACGTTCGAATAGTTTCCTAGTTTAGTGATGGCTCATTGTCAAAAAACACAGATCTGGCGTGTGGAAATATATTCATTAGTCGAATGAGTGCAACCTTAATGTCTTCGATTGTTCGCGATGCTATTAGATAGACAACTGCGAACTTTGAAAATTTTTCCGAACAAGTGAGGAAAAACTTTTTGTTTGTCGAATATATGTCGATATGCAAACGCTCGCCTGTAAATGAGGGGATCGGTGTTTCGCCCAAAGGCTGCTTGTTCGGGTGCCTGTCGTATTTGGCCAATATGGTCATGTTTGGGAAATTATACACAGTCATAATCTGCTTTATGTTCTTTTCAGAGTGGTGATATCAAGCATTTCGTCGTTGTTGAATATTTCAGGGACAAGATTCTTACAATATCTAAACTTGGTGGCTGGGAATGTTATAACTAACTCGTTCTGTATTTGAACCAATACGTTTAAACTGCAATGCAGAAACATCTAAGAGTGCCTCTTGGCTTGTAAAGCTAATCATATGTCGGGTTTTTAACATGACAAATCTTTGCATCGGTGGAAATCTTGACTCTTCTATAACTATCTGATTCCTAAAACAGTTCAAGCGGTTGTCAGTAGACTCTATTGTGTATGACAGGAACGCCTCGCTGTGTATTGTCGCTGCGTCAGATTTAGCAGATTGACTCTTAAGATCATTCACGTTTTGTCGCGATAGGACATCAGCGACCTAGTTTTCTTTACCGGGTTTGTAAAAAACGTTAGCACCATGTTCGTCAATAAATGTTTTCCAACGCTTAATCTTCGCATTCAGGCTTCTCTCCGAAACCGCATATTCTAGTGGTAGGTGGTCGGTAAATATACGCGTTTGTCGCGTAGTTTACTTTTCTATCCTTCAGGGTCCTCGAAATCGTCGTTATCGGACGCCCATTTTGTGATAGAACTGCCCCAATGCCATGACTTGAAGTGTCCGTTGTTAAGTCAAACGGTGATTTAAATGAGGGTAAAGTAACATGACGTCTTCTGATGCCAAAATTGCGCCTTGTCAGCAGATAGATTCCTCGATCGGTGCCTGCTGACGGAGCCATTTTCTTCTTTTAAAATATCGCTTTGGACGCAAAATCCTTTACAAAGCATCTTTAATAACTGTCGAGACCCAAAAAGGTCCTAACTGCGAAAAGTTTCCTTGGTTCCACGTATTCCTGTATAGTCTTTACGTTGCCAGGGTCATTTTTTTACCTTTTCCTGTGACAATGAAACCAAGATACACAACGCATTTTTTTTTTAAATTGAGTCTTCTCTTGGGCCACTCTCATGTTGGCATCTGAAAGATTCCCTAAGACCGCATCGACGTGTTTGACATGGTCATTTTCGTTTCCTTAAAAAAAACAATTATGCGAATCCGAAAAAAATCCCAAGAAATTTGCAGATATTAAATAATGATTATCGATTTCAAATTTTTAACAATTGACATTTTTTCTCCATAGCCAAACGGTAACACTCAAACGTGAACACTGAATTAAAATTTTATTTGAAAACTAAAACAATTATTTAAAAAAGAAATAATTATAATTCCATTTGATTAAATTTATATTTTTGGTTGGCAAAAATCCCCATCCTGAACCCCTAAGGATGCCACCACAAAATAATCTTATTCGGCACGTGGAACAATAACAATAAACGATATAAACACATGCCGGGTAAGAATATTGTTAATGTATAATTTTGTATACATATATTCCATTTATTCGTCACCAAAATTGATATCAAATATTTTGGGCGTTATTTTACCGCGTCAAGAGGTTTTTTTATTTGATATATTTAAAACGTTATATTGTTTATTTTTCGTGCATATGGAAGAACCCATTTAAGATGCGTGTGCAATGTGATGAGAGGCGAGAGTGAGGGCCCGCATTAGAAAATAGGCAGAGCGCGAGATCGATAGCTTAATGATAGAGTTAAAGCCAAGATCCGAGAAGAGTCTGCGTATATAAATTATCGAATTTTTCTGGTATGGGAGAGACCCGTATCCAGTAGTCGTCGAATCCGAAAAATTTAGTTATGAGATTTATATTCCTCATTTACTCTGGTATGCGTGAGACCCGTTTCCAGTAGACATCGATCCCTGCCGTAGCTTGAGAAAGGTGAGAGCGTATATGATGATGATAATGGTCAGCGTCCCAAGAATGGCAATCATTGAATTCGAGCTTCCTGTGGCTTCGTTCTTGAGCTCTTGGATGAAGGCTAAGTTCTCAGAACTCAGTCGGTGTAGGACCGGCATGCTCAGTATACCATCATGTCCGGTGATGTTCAGTATCGGAGACATCGTGATCCTGGGTAGAGCTTCAAAATGTTATTCCGGGTGACGTACTGCGTCCCGTTTGTTGTGGCCGTCGCTTCGACCGTCAACAGGAACGTGCCGTTGATTGGTAGCTCTGCTATGTCATCAGTGTTCACCCTGGCACGGCTGTCATTGATGATGATTATCCTAACTTCGATGACCATGACGGGGCTCAGATGACTTGGCTGTGTCCTGCAATGGGCCACTTCCCGGAGTGCAGCTGTTGTGCGAATGTGCCGTTTTCTGCTAGCTCATAGTAAGATCGCTACGATGTTGGTATCGCATTCAGCCACTGTGTTGTCATTGTCCGGGAGCTGTATGATTCTGCCGTGATGTGCCACTGGGAATATGGTAGCCTTTTTGCAGGCAAATTTAATCTTAGGATAACTTATTATAAAGTGAATTACATCTTGGATTGCAAGACTTGGATTTTTGATACTTCTAAAATACTAGACACAGATATTTCTAAATTGATGAAGATTTTAAATTCCAATTTTTAACGCTGTGCCGATGGAATCTAAGCTCCGAGCATTTCTGTGGTGGACTCTTAACGCGGAAAAAAACGTTTTTATATGCTGAGTGCCTGTATCTAATAGTATTTTCATGTGTGATCGTAGAAACAATGAGATCAACTTATTTGTTTCTTTAAGCATTGCCGTACTCTGACACGTTGGAAGTGTGTCTCAAGTACTCGTAGTGCCTCGAAACAACTGCCTCGCCATCCACATTGTGAATATACTCGGAATATGAATAATCTGAATCCCAAACATGAGTTAATGCTACACATGTCAGTAATAAAAGAGCAGACCTGCAAAGAGAATGAATCCTGTATAAGAACGTGCGTGTTGAATGAGATCTTACTTAATAATGTCCTTATGGACTTCCCTCCCCTTAATTGTGACCGATGTCCCCATATCCGCTTCGACGTTTTCTTCGACGTACAAAGGTGTTAACTTGTTACCAAGTCATTTGATGCTTCTTACGAGTACTCATTCTCCTACTTCAAAGATCCTTTCCTGCTTGTTCTCGTTAAACCGTTTTCTGGGCCAGTTGCGCTCTTTGCTACTTGTTACTAAGATCTCTCTGCAATTCAGCCGTAGCGAAGTCAAGTACATCAATGGGTCTCTTGTAACCGAATGAACAGTGCCGTTGTACAATACGATGGCTCTTAGAATGAGCTCTACCGTGTCGGCGCTAACATTGTGGATCCCCAGAATTCTTGCTAATTCTCTTGATGTAGAATAGAACCGATCTACCTGATCGTTGAATGTACTGACAAGGGTGGAGCGTTGCTTATGAATAATTCGAAGTGATTCGACAGCAACGTTCGAATAGTTTCCTAGTTTAGTGATGGCTCATTGTCAAAAAACACAAATCTGGCGTGTGGAAATATATTCATTAGTCGAATGAGTGCAACCTTAACGTCTTCGATTGTTCGCGATGCTATTAGTTAGACACCTGCGTTTTCTGGGCCAGTTGCGCTCTTTGCTACTTGTTACTAAGATCTCTCTGCAATTCAGCCGTAGCGAAGTCAAGTACATCAATGGGTCTCTTGTAACCGAATGAACAGTGCCGTTGTACAATACGATGGCTCTTAGAATGAGCTCTACCGTGTCGGCGCTAACATTGTGGATCCCCAGAATTCTTGCTAATTCTCTTGATGTAGAATAGAACCGATCTACCTGATCGTTGAATGTACTGACAAGGGTGGAGCGTTGCTTATGAATAATTCGAAGTGATTCGACAGCAACGTTCGAATAGTTTCCTAGTTTAGTGATGGCTCATTGTCAAAAAACACAAATCTGGCGTGTGGAAATATATTCATTAGTCGAATGAGTGCAACCTTAACGTCTTCGATTGTTCGCGATGCTATTAGTTAGACACCTGCGAACTTTGAAAATTTTTCCGAACAAGTGAGGAAAAACTTTTTGTTTGTCGAATATATGTCGATATGCAAACGCTCGCCTGTAAATGAGGGGATCGGTGTTTCGCCCAAAGGCTGCTTGTTCGGGTGCCTGTCGTATTTGGCCAATATGGTCATGTTTGGGAAATAATACACAGTCACAATCTGCTTTATGTTCTTTTCAGAGTGGTGATATCAAGCATTTCGTCGTTGTTGAATATTTCAGCGACAAGATTCTTACAATATCTAAACTTGGTGGCTTATAACTAACTCGTTCTGTATTTGAACCAATACGTTTAAACTGCAATGCAGAAACATCTAAGAGTGCCTCTTGGCTTGTGAAGCTAATCATGTGTCGGGTTTTTAACATGACAAATCTTTGCATCGGTGGAAATCTTGACTCTTCTATAACTATCTGATTCCTAAAACAGTTCAAGCGGTTGTCAGTAGACTCTATTGTGTATGACAGGAACGCCTCGCTGTGTATTGTCGCTGCGTCAGATTTAGCAGATTGACTCTTAAGAGCATTCACGTTTTGTCGCGATAGCACATCAGCGACCTAGTTTTTTTTACCGGGTTTGTAAAAAACGTTAGCACCATGTTCGTCAATAAATGTTTTCCAACGCTTAATCTTCGCATTCAGGCTTCTCTCCAAAACCGCATATTCTAGTGGTAGGTGGTCGGTAAATATACGTGTTTGTCGCGTAGTTTACTTTTCTATCCTTCAGGGTTCTCGAAATCGTCGTTATCGGACGCCCATTTTGTGATAGAACTGCCCCAATGCCATGACTTGAAGTGTCCGTTGTTAAGTCAAACGGTGATTTAAATGAGGGTAAAGTAACATGACGTCTTCTGATGCCAAAATTGCGCCTTGTCAGCAGATAGATTCCTCGATCGGTGCCTGCTGACGGAGCCATTTTCTTCTTTTAAAATATCGCTTTGGACGCAAAATCCTTTACAAAGCATCTTTAATAACTGTCGAGACCCAAAAAGGTCCTAACTGCGAAAAGTTTCCTTGGTTCCACGTATTCCTGTATAGTCTTTACGTTGCCAGGGTCATTTTTTTACCTTTTCCTGTGACAATGAAACCAAGATACACAACGCATTTTTTTTTTAAATTGAGTCTTCTCTTGGGCCACTCTCATGTTGGCATCTGAAAGATTCCCTAAGACCGCATCGACGTGTTTGACATGGTCATTTTCGTTTCCTTAAAAAAAACAATTATGCGAATCCGAAAAAAATCCCAAGAAATTTGCAGATATTAAATAATGATTATCGATTTCAAATTTTTAACAATTGACATTTTTTCTCCATAGCCAAACGGTAACACTCAAACGTGAACACTGAATTAAAATTTTATTTGAAAACTAAAACAATTATTTAAAAAAGAAATAATTATAATTCCATTTGATTAAATTTATATTTTTGGTTGGCAAAAATCCCCATCCTGAACCCCTAAGGATGCCACCACAAAATAATCTTATTCGGCACGTGGAACAATAACAATAAACGATATAAACACATGCCGGGTAAGAATATTGTTAATGTATAATTTTGTATACATATATTCCATTTATTCGTCACCAAAATTGATATCAAATATTTTGGGCGTTATTTTACCGCGTCAAGAGGTTTTTTTATTTGATATATTTAAAACGTTATATTGTTTATTTTTCGTGCATATGGAAGAACCCATTTAAGATGCGTGTGCAATGTGATGAGAGGCGAGAGTGAGGGCCCGCATTAGAAAATAGGCAGAGCGCGAGATCGATAGCTTAATGATAGAGTTAAAGCCAAGATCCGAGAAGAGTCTGCGTATATAAATTATCGAATTTTTCTGGTATGGGAGAGACCCGTATCCAGTAGTCGTCGAATCCGAAAAATTTAGTTATGAGATTTATATTCCTCATTTACTCTGGTATGCGTGAGACCCGTTTCCAGCAGACATCGATCCCTGCCGTAGCTTGAGAAAGGTGAGAGCGTATATGATGATGATAATGGTCAGCGTCCCAAGAATGGCAATCATTGAATTCGAGCTTCCTGTGGCTTCGTTCTTGAGCTCTTGGATGAAGGCTAAGTTCTCAGTACTCAGTCGGTGTAGGACCGGCATGCTCAGTATACCATCATGTCCGGTGATGTTCAGTATCGGAGACATCGTGATCCTGGGTAGCTGGGTTCAAAATGTTATTCCGGGTGACGTACTGCGTCCCGTTTATTGTGGCCGTCGCTTCGACCGTCAACAGGAACGTGCCGTTGATTGGTAGCTCTGCTATGTCATCAGTGTTCACCCTGGCACGGCTGTCATTGATGATGATTATCCTAACTTCGATGACCATGACGGGGCTCAGATGACTTGGCTGTGTCCTGCAATGGGCCACTTCCCGGAGTGCAGCTGTTGTGCGAATGTGCCGTTTTCTGCTAGCTCATAGTAAGATCGCTACGATGTTGGTTCAGCCTCTGTGTTGTCATTGTCCGGGAGCTGTATGATTCTGCCGTGATGTGCCACTGGGAATATGGTAGCCTTTTTGCAGGCAAATTTAATCTTAGGATAACTTATTATAAAGTGAATTACATCTTGGATTGCAAGACTTGGATTTTTGATACTTCTAAAATACTAGATATTTCTAAATTGATGAAGATTTGTTTATTATTGGAATCAATCAACCGGTTCTCTATGGGTCTAATTCCTTTGCTTCCTGCTGGGTTCCTGCTACAATTTTTAACGCTGTGCCGATGAAATCTAAGCTCCGAGCATTTCTGTGGTGGACTCTTAACGCGGAAAAAAACGTTTTTATATGCTGAGTGCCTGTATCTAATAGTATTTTCATATCTGATCGTAGAAACAATGAGATCAACTTATTTGTTTCTTTAAGCATTGCCGTACTCTGACACGTTGGAAGTGTGTCTCAAGTACTCGTAGTGCCTCGAAACAACTGCCTCGCCATCCACATTGTGAATATACTCGGAATATGAATAATCTGAATCCCGAGCATGAGTTAATGCTCCACATGTCAGTAATAAAAGAGCAGACCTGCAAAGAGAATGAATCCTGTATAAGAACGTGCGTGTTGAATGAGATCTTACTTAATAATGTCCTTATGGACTTCCCTCCCCTTAATTGTGACCGATGTCCCCATATCCGCTTCGACGTTTTCTTCGACGTACAAAGGTGTTAACTTGTTACCAAGTCATTTGATGCTTCTTACGAGTACTCATTCTCCTACTTCAAAGATCCTTTCCTGCTTGTTCTCGTTAAACCGTTTTCTGGGCCAGTTGCGCTCTTTGCTACTTGTTACTAAGATCTCTCTGCAATTCAGCCGTAGCGAAGTCAAGTACATCAATGGGTCTCTTGTAACCGAATGAACAGTGCCGTTGTACAATACGATGGCTCTTAGAATGAGCTCTACCGTGTCGGCGCTAACATTGTGGATCCCCAGAATTCTTGCTAATTCTCTTGATGTAGAATAGAACCGATCTATCTGATTGTTGAATGTACTGACAAGGGTGGAGCGTTGCTTATGAATAATTCGAAGTGATTCGACAGCAACGTTCGAATAGTTTCCTAGTTTAGTGATGGCTCATTGTCAAAAAACACAGATCTGGCGTGTGGAAATATATTCATTAGTCGAATGAGTGCAACCTTAATGTCTTCGATTGTTCGCGATGCTATTAGATAGACAACTGCGAACTTTGAAAATTTTTCCGAACAAGTGAGGAAAAACTTTTTGTTTGTCGAATATATGTCGATATGCAAACGCTCGCCTGTAAATGAGGGGATCGGTGTTTCGCCCAAAGGCTGCTTGTTCGGGTGCCTGTCGTATTTGGCCAATATGGTCATGTTTGGGAAATTATACACAGTCATAATCTGCTTTATGTTCTTTTCAGAGTGGTGATATCAAGCATTTCGTCGTTGTTGAATATTTCAGGGACAAGATTCTTACAATATCTAAACTTGGTGGCTGGGAATGTTATAACTAACTCGTTCTGTATTTGAACCAATACGTTTAAACTGCAATGCAGAAACATCTAAGAGTGCCTCTTGGCTTGTAAAGCTAATCATATGTCGGGTTTTTAACATGACAAATCTTTGCATCGGTGGAAATCTTGACTCTTCTATAACTATCTGATTCCTAAAACAGTTCAAGCGGTTGTCAGTAGACTCTATTGTGTATGACAGGAACGCCTCGCTGTGTATTGTCGCTGCGTCAGATTTAGCAGATTGACTCTTAAGATCATTCACGTTTTGTCGCGATAGGACATCAGCGACCTAGTTTTCTTTACCGGGTTTGTAAAAAACGTTAGCACCATGTTCGTCAATAAATGTTTTCCAACGCTTAATCTTCGCATTCAGGCTTCTCTCCGAAACCGCATATTCTAGTGGTAGGTGGTCGGTAAATATACGCGTTTGTCGCGTAGTTTACTTTTCTATCCTTCAGGGTCCTCGAAATCGTCGTTATCGGACGCCCATTTTGTGATAGAACTGCCCCAATGCCATGACTTGAAGTGTCCGTTGTTAAGTCAAACGGTGATTTAAATGAGGGTAAAGTAACATGACGTCTTCTGATGCCAAAGTGTTTCTTAATTTTGTGTTGAATGATTGTCTTTGCGCCTTGTCAGCAGATAGATTCCTCGATCGGTGCCTGCTGACGGAGCCATTTTCTTCTTTTAAAATATCGCTATGGACGCAAAATCCTTTACAAAGCATCTTTAATAACTGTCGAGACCCAAAAAGGTCCTAACTGCGAAAAGTTTCCTTGGTTCCACGTATTCCTGTATAGTCTTTACGTTGCCAGGGTCAGTTTTTACTTTTTCCTGTGACAATGAAACCAAGATACACAACGCATTTTTTTTTTTAAATTGAGTCTTCTCTTGGGCCACTCTCATGTTGGCATCTAAAAGATTCCCTAAGACCGCATCGACGTGTTTGACATGGTCATTTTCGGTTTCTTAAAAGAACAATTACGTCATCGACATAAACATAATAGCACTTACCTATGTATTCTCTGAGCACATCATCTGTGGCTCGCTGAAAAATGCTAGCTGCATTTTTACAAAAAAATAAAGTCTTTGCTCGATCCTTCTCTGCTAAGACTATCTGGTGATAGCCGGATTTTAAGTCCAAGGTTGTGAAGTGTTTGGCCTTGCCCAGATTTGCTATAATCATGTATATATCCGGCATGGGGTATTTGTCGGCAATCGTTTGTTCATTTAGTTTCCTAAAGTCGACAACTAACCTCTTTTTTTTTCCCCCAAATTCATCCAAACTCTTTGTATCTACTACCCACAGTGGGATGTTCTAAAGTGATCTAGACTTTCTGATGATGCCGTCTTTGAGGAGTTGTTCCATCGCCTTGGCAATAAAATCAGCCACACCCATGGGATATGGGTAAGGCTTGGTGTAAATAGGCGTCTCATTCGTAGTTTTAATTGTTGCAACAACAGCCGAGGTGTATAGCAGCGATTCGTTTGGATTCGCAAAAACCTTGTCCTTGGCAGCTATAATATTTTCGAATCTAGCCTTGACACCGAGAGGTAATTCAAGATCTTTAAAACTTGTAAAATTAACATTTTTGCAATCATGGTACAAGATTTGTTCTGAGCCATTTCTCAGGTTAATTTTACAATCCTTCAAATTGAGGGTCGCCTGATCTTGTGTTAACAAGTCGAAGGCAGTGAATCCATCAAACGTGGATAGGCAACTTAACAAAAAAAATGGAGTTGTCACTCCGAGTATTTGTTAACAAAAAATTTTTGTTGAATTACATTTGAGCCGTGAATGGAATTTACGGTGAATGATTGGTGTGTCGGCTCTACATTTCGTAACCATTTACAAGGCTTAATGTAGTTTTTGAATGCCCCAGTATCTATTTAGAATTTGAATTTTTTCCCCACTATTTCTTTTTGTATGAAAGGTAATAGAGACTTTCCCCTTAAAAATTTTCTGATCTTACTGTTTAGCTAATCTAGCTTTTGGTCCTGCCTGGCGGTTCTGTTTGCCGCAAAGGCATACCTATATGTAAAACCACCTGCCTGGTGGCTATATGTAAAAGCAAAAACTAACAACATCTAGATTCGTCATTTTAGACAACGAAAATAGACCCAGAAATGTTTAGTGACACTCTCCAGGAACTCCGGGAAGCATCGTTTACATCTTTGGTTTTTTTTTATTGTTATTCTTATGCTTGCTCTTGATGTCTTTTTATAGGTTCTCTTAGATAAAATTTATAATTTAAAAAAACCCCCGTGTATCAGATATTTGACAGAATTGTTCAGCCAAGATTATATTTAGATTGATACAAATAATAGTTTGCATCAGTGCCTTTAATATAAAAAGGAAATTGTTTTTTCCTTTTGTAATTGGTAGGTAAAGTTTTTCCAGGCGAAACGTATAAGGTAAAAATACTTTTCGCTGAAAAAAATTTATCATTCTCTTAATTAGTTCATGAATACTATTGACTCCTAATGCCAAGACCTAATAATGACGTCCATCTATACCATACGAAGGTCGTCCAATAAGTACTTAACTAACGATAGTACTTCATCCAGCGATGTTCCAACTTCTATAACACATCTGAAAAATACGTTTTCTCGAGGTCTGCAAAATAGGCTCTGTGGCGACCTACTCATTCGCAATTTTCTGATCAGCGAGTGAGTTTTTCAAGTTTTGAAACAAAAAGAAGTCACACGGGGTAGAAGTTCGTAGCCCAATTCAACCAATTTGGCCGTGGCGGTGGCGGAAGTGTGAGTCGGTGCGTTGTCATGATGGAAGTGCACTTTTTTCTTCGCCAAATGGGGCCGTATTTTCTGCAATTCGGAGGGGAATCGGCATAGTACAACCGTGTGACCGTTTTGCCCTTCTCCAGGTAGTCGATTTAGATCACACCTCGAAAATCACAAAAAACGAAGGCCATCTCTTTTCCGGCCCATGGTAAAATTTTCGCCTTCTTCTCAGGAGCAGACTCGCCAGGTGAAGTCCAGTGTTTCGACTTTTCCTTGGTATCTGGTGTGTACCAGTGGATCCAAGTTTCGTCGACGGATACGAAACGACGCAGAAACTCCTTCGGATATCGCTTAGACGGTTGCGTTTGTTGTCCGGAGTGAGCAAAGGCGGCACCCATCGCAACAGCTTTCTCAAGCCCAAAATTTCATGCAGGATATGACCCACGCGGACTTTTGAGATGCCTTCGGTCTAAGCTATCTCGCGCATCTTCAATTGGCGGTCTGCCAGCACGAGATCGCGGATTTTGGTCACGTTATCTGTGGTAGCCGTTTTCGGGGCACTTGGGCGGGGCTCATCAAAGAGCGACGTGCGAACTCATTGAACCAATTTTTGACTGTCGCCATCGAAGGAGAAAAGTCACCGTACACTGCATCTAAGCGCTCTTTGATTACGCTGCGTGATTTCCCATACAACAACAACATTCGAATCAAAGTCAATTTTTCTAAAATCCGCAAACACGTCCGATTCTAAAATAAAACTACGAGTCCGATTCTGCTGAAAATTCGACAGGTGGAGTCTACGAGAATGTACTACAGGATAGTAAATTTCTCTTGCGATAGTGACGCCATCGGGCAGTGAGCCTAAGTACTTAGCGGACTGCCCTCATATGGCTCCAGAAGTCACCGGAATCGGGACAGAAACCAAAATCCGTAATATCAGAGGTATGAATAACTAACTGACTGTCCAGGATGCCTAGCAATGGCTAAAGAATCGATGTCGAACGGCTGTTGATCAAGTCCACGTTCCAAAATCTTTTCGTATACTTCAGATCTTATGGATCACCAGACGAGCTGCGCAGCTTGCATGTGTCAACAGTCAACTAGGATCCAATATTGATACACATCATTGAGAAAAGATTGAGTCAACAATCAAGAAAAAAATAAGTCAGACAATATGTTTTGACTACGACTCCGGAACCTCCGGGAAATATAACAAGAGAAAAGATTGAAGAAATCTCTCCTAAAAGAGAAAGAAAGAGGAAGAAATTCGCGAACAGAATTGTATTGGCCAAAGGGAGAGTGCAGGCGGAGTATTTGGAAGATGACCGATGCCCTGCGCAATAACAGTGCTAGCCGGTGGCCAAAGGGGGCAAACGTTGTTAAGAAATCTAATCTAATCTAGCTTTTGGTCCTGCCTGGCGGTTCTGTTTGTCGCAAAGGCATACCTATATGTAAAACCACCTGCCTGGTGGCTATATGTAAAAGCAAAAACTAACAGCATATAGACTCGTCATTTTAGACAACGAAAATAGACCCAGAAATGTTTAGTGACACTCTCCAGGAACTCCGGGAAGCATCGTTTACATCTTTGGTTTTTTTTTATTGTTATTCTTATGCTTGCTCTTGATGTCTTTTTATAGGTTCTCTTAGATAAAATTTATAATTTAAAAAAACCCCCGTGTATCAGATATTTGACAGAATTGTTCAGCCAAGATTATATTTAGATTGATACAAATAATAGTTTGCATCAGTGCCTTTAATATAAAAAGGAAATTGTTTTTTCCTTTTGTAATTGGTAGGTACAGTTTTTCCAGGCGAAACGTATAAGGTAAAAATACTTTTCGCTGAAAAAAATTTATCATTCTCTTAATTAGTTCATGAATACTATTGACTCCTAATGCCAAGACCTAATAATGACGTCCATCTATACCATACGAAGGTCGTCCAATAAGTACTTAACTAACGATAGTACTTCATCCAGCGATGTTCCAACTTCTATAACACATCTGAAAAATACGTTTTCTCGAGGTCTGCAAAATAGGCTCTGTGGCGACCTACTCATTCGACGCAAATTTCTGATCAGCGAGTGAGTTTTTCAAGTTTTGAAACAAAAAGAAGTCACACGGGGTAGAAGTTCGTAGCCCAATTCAACCAATTTGGCCGTGGCGGTGGCGGAAGTGTGAGTTGGTGCGTTGTCATGATGGAAGTGCACTTTTTTCTTCGCCAAATGGGGCCGTATTTTCTGCAATTCGGAGGGGAATCGGCATAGTACAACCGTGTGACCGTTTTGCCCTTCTCCAGGTAGTCGATTTAGATCACACCTCGAAAATCACAAAAAACGAAGGCCATCTCTTTTCCGGCCCATGGTAAAATTTTCGCCTTCTTCTCAGGAGCAGACTCGCCAGGTGAAGTCCAGTGTTTCGACTGTTCCTTGGTATCTGGTGTGTACCAGTGGATCCAAGTTTCGTCGACGGATACGAAACGACGCAGAAACTCCTTCGGATATCGCTTAGACGGTTGCGTTTGTTGTCCGGAGTGAGCAAAGGCGGCACCCATCGCAACAGCTTTCTCAAGCCCAAAATTTCATGCAGGATATGACCCACGCGGACTTTTGAGATGCCTTCTGTCTAAGCTATCTCGCGCATCTTCAATTGGCGGTCTGCCAGCACGAGATCGCGGATTTTGGTCACGTTATCTGTGGTAGCCGTTTTCGGGGCACTTGGGCGGGGCTCATCAAAGAGCGACGTGCGAACTCATTGAACCAATTTTTGACTGTCGCCATCAAAGGAGAAAAGTCACCGTACACTGCATCTAAGCGCTCTTTGATTACGCTGCGTGATTTCCCTTACAACAACAACATTCGAATCAAAGTCAATTTTTCTAAAATCCGCAAACACGTCCGATTCTACACGCAGGCAAAAAAAAACTACGAGTCCGATTCTGCTGAAAATTCGACAGGTGGAGTCTACGAGAATGTACTACAGGATAGTAAATTTCTCTTGCGATAGTGACGCCATCGGGCAGTGAGCCTAAGTACTTAGCGGACTGCCCTCATATGGCTCCAGAAGTCACCGGAATCGGGACAGAAACCAAAATCCGTAATATCAGAGGTATGAATAACTAACTGACTGTCCAGGATGCCTAGCAATGGCTAAAGAATCGATGTCGAACGGCTGTTGATCAAGTCCACGTTCCAAAATCTTTTCGTATACTTCAGATCTTATGGATCACCAGACCAGCTGCGCAGCTTGCATGTGTCAACAGTCAACTAGGATCCAATATTGATACACATCATTGAGAAAAGATTGAGTCAACAATCAAGAAAAAAATAAGTCAGACAATATGTTTTGACTACGACTCCGGAACCTCCGGGAAATATAACAAGAGAAAAGATTGAAGAAATCTCTCTTAAAAGAGAAAGAAAGAGGAAGAAATTCGCGAACAGAATTGTATTGGCCAAAGGGAGAGTGCAGGCGGAGTATTTGGAAGATGACCGATGCCCTGCGCAATAACAGTGCTAGCCGGTGGCCAAAGGGGGCAAACGTTGTTAAGAAATCTAATCTAATCTAGCTTTTGGTCCTGCCTGTTTGTCGCAAAGGCATACCTATATGTAAAACCACCTGCCTGGTGGCTATATGTAAAAGCAAAAACTAACAGCATATAGACTCGTCATTTTAGACAACGAAAATAGACCCAGAAATGTTTAGTGACACTCTCCAGGAACTCCGGGAAGCATCGTTTACATCTTTGGTTTTTTTTTATTGTTATTCTTATGCTTGCTCTTGATGTCTTTTTATAGGTTCTCTTAGATAAAATTTATAATTTAAAAAAACCCCCGTGTATCAGATATTTGACAGAATTGTTCAGCCAAGATTATATTTAGATTGATACAAATAATAGTTTGCATCAGTGCCTTTAATATAAAAAGGAAATTGTTTTTGCCTTTTGTAATTGGTAGGTAAAGTTTTTCCAGGCGAAACGTATAAGGTAAAAATACTTTTCGCTGAAAAAAATTTATCATTCTCTTAATTAGTTCATGAATACTATTGACTCCTAATGCCAAGACCTAATAATGACGTCCATCTATACCATACGAAGGTCGTCCAATAAGTACTTAACTAACGATAGTACTTCATCCAGCGATGTTCCAACTTCTATAACACATCTGAAAAATACGTTTTCTCGAGGTCTGCAAAATAGGCTCTGTGGCGACCTACTCATTCGACGCAAATTTCTGATCAGCGAGTGAGTTTTTCAAGTTTTGAAACAAAAAGAAGTCACACGGGGTAGAAGTTCGTAGCCCAATTCAACCAATTTGGCCATGGCGGTGGCGGAAGTGTGAGTCGGTGCGTTGTCATGATGGAAGTGCACTTTTTTCTTCGCCAAATGGGGCCGTATTTTCTGCAATTCGGAGGGGAATCGGCATAGTACAACCGTGTGACCGTTTTGCCCTTCTCCAGGTAGTCGATTTAGATCACACCTCGAAAATCACAAAAAACGAAGGCCATCTCTTTTCCGGCCCATGGTAAAATTTTCGCCTTCTTCTCAGGAGCAGACTCGCCAGGTGAAGTCCAGTGTTTCGACTGTTCCTTGGTATCTGGTGTGTACCAGTGGATCCAAGTTTCGTCGACGGATACGAAACGACGCAGAAACTCCTTCGGATATCGCTTAGACGGTTGCGTTTGTTGTCCGGAGTGAGCAAAGGCGGCACCCATCGCAACAGCTTTCTCAAGCCCAAAATTTCATGCAGGATATGACCCACGCGGACTTTTGAGATGCCTTCTGTCTAAGCTATCTCGCGCATCTTCAATTGGCGGTCTGCCAGCACGAGATCGCGGATTTTGGTCACGTTATCTGTGGTAGCCGTTTTCGGGGCACTTGGGCGGGGCTCATCAAAGAGCGACGTGCGAACTCATTGAACCAATTTTTGACTGTCGCCATCGAAGGAGAAAAGTCACCGTACACTGTATCTAAGCGCTCTTTGATTACGCTGCGTGATTTCCCTTACAACAACAACATTCGAATCAAAGTCAATTTTTCTAAAATCCGCAAATACGTCCGATTCTACACGCAGGCAAAATAAAACTACGAGTCCGATTCGGCTGAAAATTCGACAGTAGCAATCTACGAGAATGTACTACAGGATAGTAAATTTCTCTTGCGATAGTGACGCCATCGGGCAGTGAGCCTAAGTACTTAGCGGACTGCCCTCATATGGCTCCAGAAGTCACCGGAATCGGGACAGAAACCAAAATCCGTAATATCAGAGGTATGAATAACTAACTGACTGTCCAGGATGCCTAGCAATGGCTAAAGAATCGATGTCGAACGGCTGTTGATCAAGTCCACGTTCCAAAATCTTTTCGTATACTTCAGATCTTATGGATCACCAGACCAGCTGCGCAGCTTGCATGTGTCAACAGTCAACTAGGATCCAATATTGATACACATCATTGAGAAAAGATTGAGTCAACAATCAAGAAAAAAATAAGTCAGACAATATGTTTTGACTACGACTCCGGAACCTCCGGGAAATATAACAAGAGAAAAGATTGAAGAAATCTCTCTTAAAAGAGAAAGAAAGAGGAAGAAATTCGCGAACAGAATTGTATTGGCCAAAGGGAGAGTGCAGGCGGAGTATTTGGAAGATGACCGATGCCCTGCGCAATAACAGTGCTAGCCGGTGGCCAAAGGGAGCAAACGTTGTTAAGAAATCTAATCTAATCTAGCTTTTGGTCCTGCCTGGCGGTTCTGTTTGTCGCAAAGGCATACCTATATGTAAAACCACCTGCCTGGTGGCTATATGTAAAAGCAAAAACTAACAGCATATAGACTCGTCATTTTAGACAAAGAAAATAGACCCAGAAATGTTTAGTGACACTCTCCAGGAACTCCGGGAAGCATCGTTTACATCTTTGGTTTTTTTTTATTGTTATTCTTATGCTTGCTCTTGATGTCTTTTTATAGGTTCTCTTAGATAAAATTTATAATTTAAAAAAACCCCCGTGTATCAGATATTTGACAGAATTGTTCAGCCAAGATTATATTAAGATTGATACAAATAATAGTTTGCATCAGTGCCTTTAATATAAAAAGGAAATTGTTTTTTCCTTTTGTAATTGGTAGGTACAGTTTTTCCAGGCGAAACGTATAAGGTAAAAATACTTTTCGCTGAAAAAAAATTTATCATTCCCTTAATTAGTTCATGAATACTATTGACTCCTAATGCCAAGACCTAATAATGACGTCTATCTATACCATACGAAGGTGGTCCGATAAGTACTTAACTAATGATAGTACTTCATCCAGCGATGTTCCAACTTCTATAACACATCTGAAAAATACGTTTTCTCGAGGTCTGCAAAATAGGCCCTGTGGCGACCTACTCATTCGATGCAAATTTCTGATCAGCGAGTGAGTTTTTCAAGTTTTGAAATAAAAAGAAGTCACACGGGGTAGAAGTTCGTAGCCCAATTCAACCAATTTGGCCGTGGCGGGGGCGGAAGTGTGAGTCGGTGCGTTGTCATGATGGAAGTGCACTTTTTTCTTCGCCAAATGGGGCCGTATTTTCTGCAATTCGGAGGGGAATCGGCATAGTACAACCGTGTGACCGTTTTGCCCTTCTCCAGGTAGTCGATTTAGATCACACCTCGAAAATCACAAAAAACGAAGGCCATCTCTTTTCCGGCCCATGGTAAAATTTTCGCCTTCTCAGGAGCAGACTCGCCAGGTGAAGTCCAGTGTTTCGACTGTTCCTTGGTATCTGGTGTGTACCAGTGGATCCAAGTTTCGTCGACGGATACGAAACGACGCAGAAACTCCTTCGGATATCGCTTAGACGGTTGCGTTTGTTGTCCGGAGTGAGCAAAGGCGGCACCCATCGCAACAGCTTTCTCAAGCCCAAAATTTCATGCAGGATATGACCCACGCGGACTTTTGAGATGCCTTCTGTCTAAGCTATCTCGCGCATCTTCAATTGGCGGTCTGCCAGCACGAGATCGCGGATTTTGGTCACGTTATCTGTGGTAGCCGTTTTCGGGGCACTTGGGCGGGGCTCATCAAAGAGCGACGTGCGAACTCATTGAACCAATTTTTGACTGTCGCCATCGAAGGAGAAAAGTCACCGTACACTGCATCTAAGCGCTCTTTGATTACGCTGCGCGATTTCCCTTAAAACAACAACATTCGAATCAAAGTCCATTTTTCTAAAATCCGCAAACACGTCCGATTCTACACGCAGGCAAAATAAAACTACGAGTCCGATTCGGCTGAAAATTCGACAGTAGCAATCTACGAGAATGTACTACAGGATAGTAAATTTCTCTTGCGATAGTGACGCCATCGGGCAGTGAGCCTAAGTACTTAGCGGACTGCCCTCATATGGCTCCAGAAGGCACCGGAATCGGGACAGAAACCAAAATCCGTAATATCAGAGGTATGAATAACTAACTGACTGTCCAGGATGCCTAGCAATGGCTAAAGAATCGATGTCGAACGGCTGTTGATCAAGTCCACGTTCCAAAATCATTTCGTATACTTCAGATCTTATGTATCACCAGACAAGCTGCGCAGCTAGCATGTGTCAACAGTCAACTAGGATCCAATATTGATACACATCATTGAGAAAAGATTGAGTCAACAATCAAGAAAAAAATAAGTCAGACAATATGATTTGACTACGACTCCGGAACCTCCGGGAAATATAACAAGAGAAAAGATTAAAGAAATCTCTCTAAAAAGAGAAAGAAAGAGGAAGAAATTCGCAAACAGAATTGCGGAGTATTTGGAAGATGACCGATGCCCTGCGCAATAACAGTGCTAGCCGGTGGCCAAAGGGGGCAAACGTTGGTAAGAAATTGAGCCAACCAATAGAAATGCGTCTGGATGCGACGCAATAGAATAGATAGCAGAAAGATT
This sequence comes from Drosophila atripex, assembly GCA_035045925.1. NCBI lineage: Eukaryota > Metazoa > Arthropoda > Insecta > Diptera > Drosophilidae > Drosophila > Drosophila atripex. The sequence continues at coordinate 22,226,574 of JAWNOP010000052.1, forward strand.
AACGGCAGAACGTTACAAGGTAACAAGGAGTTAGAAAGTTACAAAGAGATATTCTTATATAGGGCGCCTTTGGCGCTATATAAGGAGGGCCACTGGAGCGAGTTGAGTTGAAGGACCCCCATGGGTAAGTCTGACATTCAGGCGACAAAGTTTCCTTGGAGGAATTAGGAAAGGCTGAAGAATCCCCGCGGGTAAGTCCGACAGTCTCAAGTGCGGGACTTAGAGCGAGTGCACAGGGATCTGTGATCCGCCGCTCAAGGACCCCCTGTGGGTAAGTTCGGCGGCTGTGCGCGAGGATAAAACAAGGAGTAAGTGGAGAAAGGTTCAAGGATCAGCGGCAAAACTGAAGCCCAGGATAAATCGTGTTTATTCCTGGACACGGCAGGTATCCTGGTGTCGGCGCGATAGCGACGGATCGGTCTGGTGTATGCCTTATCGATTCCTGACCGTTACGACCAGGTGCGATCCTGTAATGCGATGGGTGACTAGCTCGGAAACTCACGCCCGCATATAAAATCATCCAGGGACACACGGTGAAGTCTGGGGACTCCTGACCTGGAGTGAAGGAGGCGTCGCGCCCAACCCCTGGTCAGCCATAGATCGTGCGGAGCATACGCACGCAGGTGTTTGACGGCGAGTGGCGAACGAAACCGGGTGTGTGTGCTGAGGGTTGGGAAGGCTCTTCGTGCCCTGATCCGGTCGCTAGGCGCCAAGAAAGCGTATCCTGGTAAAAGAGCAACAACAACGACAGTTGCGACACACTCAACGACAGGAGCGACCACAACAACAGGATCAGCGACAGCACCAGGGAAGAGGAAGCATAGGTCCCATTGCAGGTGGACTACGCAAAAGTGGCCAAACAAGTCCGGGATTGGTCATTCTGATTCGACAGAACATAAGACCCTAAGTGGACCGAGTGGCATGGTCTGCTAAAACATACGGATTAGACATAAACACTATCCCGCGGGCGATGCCATAATTACTCCAGGGCAGAGCGGAGAGATGGTTTATAATGAACAATGAGGAGTGGCCAACTTGGAAGGAATTTAGAGATGGCGGAAGGAGGAACCGCACCTGGAATATCAGCCGAATCAGCAATGGGCGGCAGGCTTAAGGCAAGAACGTATAGAAAACCCAGCGGAGGCATGCAACAGGTGCGGAGGCATGAGCCATTGGGCGAGTGGGTGCAGGAACCCCAGAATATTGTTCTGCAGGGTGTGCGGCGCAATAGAACGTCAAGGTCGGAGGAGCAGAAGTTAAGGCCATGAAAGACAACGGGGCAACGGCTAGCTTCATTTCGGGAAAGTTAACGAAGAGCCCGGAAATCGCCGGAGAACGAACAGCAACGAGGAGATTGAAAAAGTTGGGCAATGGGAGCCACTTGGAAACTCGAATAGTACTCCGGACGACGGTAAGCTTTGGTAACAAGGAAAACAAATTGAGCATGTTGGTGTTGCCAGGAATGGGAGACAGCGGGGTGTTAGGATGGGATTTCCTTGCAGTATTTGGCACAAAAATAACATGCGCTGGCCAGCAACTCACGATTCCCAAAAGAGAAGGATGGAGTGGATGCCTGAAGAATAGGCTGTTAATAGCCATAACAGGAATGGGAGAGTGAACGGGACAAAAGGTTCATCGAAGAGGAGCTAGTTGCGTTCGCAAACCAGAAAGGTTGTTCGAACATAACGCAACACAGGATTACCATGAAAGACGACGTCCCAATAAAACAGAGGTATTGTCCGAAGAACCCCAAAATACAAGGGGATAGGGGAGAAGGGATGCAACAAGCCTTCGAATAGCGCCTATAGCTTACTTATTGTTGTGGTGAAGAAAAATACGGGTCAATGGAAAATGTGCGTGGACTACCGACTTCGCATGTATCCTAGAACGTACAAACGTGAAGGGAGTACGAGAGTTCATCGGGATGGCATCGCGGTATTTCGTCACAGACTTCGCCGAAGTTGCCAGCCATTGAACGAACTCTTTCGGAAAGGGACAAAATGGGAATGGACGGCCAGACACCTGAGGCGTTTGAAAATTTGAGGTCGCGTTTGGCAGAAGATCCAGTGCTGGCATGACAGTGACTATGGCGTGGGTGCAATTCTAACGCAGGACACCCATGTGGGCGAGCGGGTGGTTGCTTACGCCAGACAAACGCTGATAGAAGCAAAAAAAATGACTCGGCGACTAAGTAAGAGTGCCTATAAGATACCTGGAGGGGTATCAGTTCGACGTCATCACGGTCCATATGGCACTGAAATGGTTGAACAATATAGAAAGTCCACTGGGAAAGATTTCAAGATGGGTCTTTGAGCTGTAGCAATACGACTAGGTGATCAGCTACAGGAAAGGTAAGCTGAATGTGGTTGCAGATGCACTTTACCGCCAGCCGATAATGGAAAAGTTGGTAATGCATATGGGTGAGCACATTGAAGAAGAAAATACGAGAAACCTACAGAAATGTCCAGAGTACATAGAAGAAGCGGGCCTGATTTACCGTCATGTTCCACATAGAGCCGGAAGCGAAAAGGTGGCATAATGAAAGCTGTGTATCCCGGTGGACGGGTGACAGCAGGTGCTGAAGGAAAACCACGACGTACCAACATAGGGACATCTAGGCGGAAGAAAAACAATAGCAAGGTACTTCTGGCCAGGGATGCAAACGGACATAAGGAAGTGTGTCAGACAAAGCGAAACATTCATGCGGTACAAACCAAGCCAGAGGCACGCCGCAGGGAAAATGCTGACACAGATCCCAGAGGAACCATGGGCGACGGTATGCGCAGATTTCGTAGGACCTTTGCCGAGGTCCAAGAATGGGAACACCATGCTGTTGGTGATGTGATGATTGACATATTCAATGCGGAAAGCCACAACCTAGATGTTGGAGAGGGCGATCCGCCAAAGGAAGGTCGCTCGTTACATTGTGCCAAAGGTGATGGTGACAGACAATGGTGTCCCGTTCACTAGAAGGAGCTTCAAAAGATTCCTCGAGGAGCTCGGAGGCTTTCAGGAAAATCCTACTGAAAGGGCAAACAGGATGGTCAAAACAATGATCGCCCAGTTAGCGGGAAAGGATCAGAGGACATGCGACGAGCACTGGCCAGAGTTAATGCTGGCAGTGAATTCAAGTGTGTCCCGTTCCACAGGGAACTCGCCGTGCTTCGTAACCCAAGGAAGAGAGCTGAGATTGCCGAAGGCATTATATGACAAGGAAGCATTGGGGACGGGAGCAGCACAAGCCACCCTCTCAGAGAACGCAGAAAAGCTCCAGGAAGTGTTTGAGCTGGTGCGGTGGCGGGATGGAGGCAGAAGTGCAGCCCATAAATTGGCGACATAGTGTGGGCAAACCAGAACCATCGAAATTAGCAGCACGGTACGACGGGCCGTACACGGTAATGATCAAAGAAACGATCAAAGAAAGAAAAGAGGCCACACGTGAGTCAGTTAAAAGTCGAAGCAGCGGAGTCTGGAGAGAAATCGATGCCACAGGCATTAATTAAAAGTATATAAATATACACACAAAAAAATATTCAAAATATATAAATATATATATATAAGGAAAGCTAACTTCGGGCGGATCCGAAGTTGGTATACTCTTGCAGTTGAGTGGCAGTCCGCTAGGTGGCAACACGCATGTCATATGAGTAATAAAACTAATATATCTAATCTGTCACCGCTTGGCCGATTACGGGGAATGCCTTTAAACATACTCTGGTGCTGGACAATAGTTGGAGTTCGGTTGTGATTGTTTTATTCTAAAAGAATTACATCAGCTATTTTGCCGTTACAGTTACTTAGTCTCTAACATACCGAAGTTTCTCATCCCTCTCTTTCTGATGGCGCAAATCGGTCTAATTGATCCGCCAAAATACAGTTTCCCTTTTAACATAAGCTCAAATCCCTAAGCTACTGCTACATATAATACTGACTTCTAGTGGCGCTATGTTTGAACTTGACTAACTATCGATAGCCCTAATCCGTTTCGCGACATCCCCACCCCCACGAAGCGACCGCATTCACCACGTCCAGGACAGCTAGCTTCAAAGCGGGACGCATCGCGTCTTGGCTCGATCGTTAGTCCGCACCGCTGCTCTTCGAGGTAGTCCATCATTCCCGGTGAACACCTCTTCCACGACGCCTCGTTTCCACTCCCTTCGAGGTATGGCTGGATCACAGATGAACACCAAGTTTCTTCGACGAATGTGCTCGGCGTGCTTGCACCATCTCTCCCTGCGCACAAGAGTTGGCAGGTACTCATGCACCCATCTCTTCCAAAATCGATCCCGCATCATCCTCGCTATACGACACTGCTTCCTAGTAGCGCATCTCACGGACTCCTGTCCGTCATCCTTGGAAGATCTGGGACATCGGGTGCTCCCTTCAGCAAGTCGTTGGGTTTCAGTGGAGCCTTCTGGTCCACTGTAACTGGTAGATGAGTGAGCGGACGGGAGTTTACTATACTCTCCGCTTCAATCAGCAGGTTCTTTAGTACGTGCTCCTTGGGGGTGAGTTCCTTCATCGTGTGCGCCAGCACCTTCTTCACGCACTGAACCATCCTTTCCCAGGCGCCACCCTCAGCTGGGTTTGCCGGGCAATTGAAGATCCATTCGACTCCTTTAGACGACAGCTCGCCCTGGATCTGTACAGGCTCGAACACTTCGCTGAACCTCTTGGCCTCGCGGTCGGCCCCAACGAAGTTCCATTGTCTCCTAGTCCTGACGACGGGTCCACATCGGCTCATAAAGTTCCTCATAGCGATTATACAGGAATCGGTGGACAAATCGTGAGCCATCTCCAAGTGGATAGCTCTTGTGGTCAGACACGTAAATAGTGCCACCCACCTCTTCTCCGTGCGGCGTCCAACCGTCACAAATAGCGGACCAAAATAATCCAATCCGGTAAACTTAAAGGCCCATCCGTTGGCCTCCATCCGGTCCTCTGGCAGAGGACCCATCTCTGGCTGAATTGGTCGTGCCCTTCGCAGCTTGCAAACGTTGCATTTCAACGTAGTAGTACCGTAGGTTCGTAATCCAGAACCGGATCTGCCGGATCGCTCCGATGTTTGCCTCCGTTTTGGCACATCCTCTCGTGGTTATGCTGCACGATCATCTCTGCCAATACCTCCTCATGATACAGTAGGATCGGCCGACGTGCGCTGTATGGCCGCGTCGTCGATCCGTCCGCTGGCTCGCATTACTCCGTCCTCGTCGAAGTATGGTGACAGTCAATGCAGTCGGCCCTTATCGCTGCTTCATTTCCTCATCGTCGGGCGTCGGAGGAATCTAATCCTTGCTCGATCTTGGCCAGCTCTCCTCTGGTCCTCGTAGAAATGGTGGACCGCTTAGCCATTGCGAACCGATGCTCAGGTCTACGGCCTTGCGCGGCCTCGTCTGCCACGTTTTCGGTATCTTCGGTGGGTGCTGCTTATCCAGTGCAACACAGTCATAGAGTCCGCCCACAGTATGCAGCTGCTGATCGCTACGCCGTGCTCCTGCTTGACGGTGTCCATTTGTCTCGTGCCCAATACTGCTGCTTGAAATTCCAATCGCGGGATCGACATACATAGTCTTCATCGAAGCGCATTTCGTCTTGGAGCTTATGAAATGCGCCCGCACGTCTCCGTCCTCGTAAGTGGCCTGCCAACAGGCCGCTGCTGCGAACGCCGACTGAGATGTGCAGCTGTAACATCCGCACGCGTCCACCGCCGAAGTAATAGCGTGGACATCGGAACTCTTCGTTTTTGCCGATTCCTTGCCGCCAGTCCTCAATGGCTGTGGCAATATTATCTGGTTGCGGCTCGTCCTAGTTGACTCCTCTCCGCCAAATCTCTCGCATTAACAATTTGGCAGTCACCATGTAATAGCTCAGGAATCCAATCGGGTCAAACTTGGACATGACCAGGCTTAGGAACTCCCTCTTGGTAGGGACGCGTTCCCCTGTCATCACGCTTCTCTGGACTCGATGATATTTGACGCCCCCGAAGTCATCTGTAGCCAGCTGCCAGAACATTCTCCTAGTACCTTCTCCTCAGTTTCGGTCCATCTGACGCTAGGGATGGATTCAAGTCGGTTCAACGCTCTGACCATACTTGCCGAACTGGAAGTAAATCGACACAAGTCAAATCCTGATGAATTTCTCTCACCCGTGTCAAAACGGTGATAGCTTCTTCTTCACTGCTGAAACTGTCGACGTAGTCGTCCATGTAGTGGTATTACTGCTGTACTGCGTGGCATTCACGGTCTTCACATAGTCCGCCGAACATGGTGAGCAAGCTGCTCCGAACGTCATCACTTGCATATCGTATACGTCCGGCTCACGTTGGTCATCTCCATTTCTACACATGAACCTGTGGGCACCACTGTCCTGTGGCTGCATAAGTACCTGATGAAACATCTCCTTGATGTCCGAACAAACCCCAACTGTTCCTTCCCGAAAATGGAAGAGCACTGCTGGGAGGGACTTGTAGCGCTATGGGCTTTTCATTAGCGCTGAATTAACGCCGTTCACCTTGGCAGCCGAGTCGAAGACCAGTTTGTTCGGGCTTTCCACCCCGAAGTGCGACAGGTAGCATAACTTGCCTTTCTGGAACCTCTGGACTTCCTGGCGCTCCAGTCGTCGTGCATACCCTTTCTTGATGTAATTGTTCCAAGTGCCAAGTGCCAAGTTCACATCGCGCCTCATTTTTCCTTCGATGTTGACGAAGGAAACTTTTTTCTTGAGCGCCTCTCCGGCAGTCTCGCCTCGTCGTCTCTTCATAGCAGCTCGGTCTCATATCGTCGGCCTACTCGCTTAGTCGTCTCCTCCAGGATACTCAGGGCCCGTGCGTTGCCGCCATCTGCGACTGACGGCGCCAGCTCCACTCCGCCAGCTGCGACTGGCTGTGCCGGCTTTACTCCGAAATTCTCGATTTCGAAATAATCGCTGACCATCTTCTCCAGAAGATTATCCTGGGGCACGGCTTGGAGGCACGAATTCTGGAGCTGGCCTTTCTGTTCACCGGTCTATACACCATCCATCCAAGTGCGGTGGCTGCTGCAAATGGTCCTCCAGATCCATAGCTTCTTGTTCTGAGGGGTATTTCAAGATGCGCATGATCCAGTCCTATTAGAATCCTCGGCGTCGCATTGTTGTACGACTTCACAGGCAGGCGCAAATTCGCCTTCACTGCCTTTACATCATCCCGACGCAGGCTCTGCATTGGAAGGTACAAATTGGTCATGTTTGGGAAATAATACACAGTCACAATCTGCTTTATGTTCTTTTCAGAGTGGTGATATCAAGCATTTCGTCGTTGTTGAATATTTCAGCGACAAGATTCTTACAATATCTAAACTTGGTGGCTGGGAATGTTATAACTAACTCGTTCTGTATTTGAACCAATACGTTTAAACTGCAATGCAGAAACATCTAAGAGTGCCTCTTGGCTTGTGAAGCTAATCATGTGTCGGGTTTTTAACATGACAAATCTTTGCATCGGTGGAAATCTTGACTCTTCTATAACTATCTGATTCCTAAAACAGTTCAAGCGGTTGTCAGTAGACTCTATTGTGTATGACAGGAACGCCTCGCTGTGTATTGTCGCTGCGTCAGATTTAGCAGATTGACTCTTAAGAGCATTCACGTTTTGTCGCGATAGCACATCAGCGACCTAGTTTTTTTTACCGGGTTTGTAAAAAACGTTAGCACCATGTTCGTCATTAAATGTTTTCCAACGCTTAATCTTCGCATTCAGGCTTCTCTCCGAAACCGCATATTCTAGTGGTAGGTGGTCGGTAAATATACGCGTTTGTCGCGTAGTTTACTTTTCTATCCTTCAGGGTCCTCGAAATCGTCGTTATCGGACGCCCATTTTGTGATAGAACTGCCCCAATGCCATGACTTGAAGTGTCCGTTGTTAAGTCAAACGGTGATTTTAAATCAGGGTAAAGTAACATGACGTCTTCTGATGCCAAAATGTTTCTTAATTTTGTGTCGAACGAGTGTCTTTGCGCCTCATTTAGTTCAACAGATACTTTCCTCGATCGGTGCTTGCTGACGGAGCCATTTTCTCCTTTTAAAATATCGGACAACGGCCTCGTTATGATCGCAAAATCCTTTACAAAGCATCTATAATAAGTGGCGAGGACCTAACTGCGAAAAATATTCCTTGGTACCACGTATTCCTATATAGTCTTTACTTTGTCAGGGTCAGTTTTTTACCTTTTCCTGTGACAATGAAACCAAGATGCACAACGCATTTTTTTTTTAAATTGAGTCTTCTCTTGGGCCACTCTCATGTTGGCATCTGAAAGATTCCCTAAGACCGCATCGACGTGTTTGACATGGTCATTTTCGTTTCCTTAAAAAAAACAATTATGCGAATCCGAAAAAAATCCCAAGAAATTTTCAGATATTAAATAATGATTATCGATTTCAAATTTTTAACAATTGACATTTTTTCTCCATAGCCAAACGGTAACACTCAAACGTGAACACTGAATTAAAATTTTATTTGAAAACTAAAACAATTATTTAAAAAAGAAATAATTATAATTCCATTTGATTAAATTTATATTTTTGGTTGGCAAAAATCCCCATCCTGAACTCCTAAGGATGCCACCACAAAATAATCTTATTCGGCACGTGGAACAATAACAATAAACGATATAAACACATGCCGGGTAAGAATATTGTTAATGTATAATTTTGTATACATATATTCCATTTATTCGTCACCAAAATTGATATCAAATATTTTGGGCGTTATTTTACCGCGTCAAGAGGTTTTTTTATTTGATATATTTAAAACGGTATATTGTTTATTTTTCGTGCATATGAAAGAACCCATTTAAGATGCGTGTGCAATGTGATGAGAGGCGAGAGTAAGGGCCCGCATTAGAAAATAGGCAGAGCGCGAGATCGATAGCTTAATGATAGAGTTAAAGCCAAGAGCCGAGAAGAGTCTGCGTATATAAATTATCGAATTTTTCTGGTATGGGAGAGACCCGTATCCAGTAGTCGTCGAATCCGAAAAATTTAGTTATGAGATTTATATTCCTCATTTACTCTGGTATGCGTGAGACCCGTTTCCAGTAGACATCGATCCCTGCCGTAGCTTGAGAAAGGTGAGAGCGTATATGATGATGATAATGGTCAGCGTCCCAAGAATGGCAATCATTGAATTCGAGCTTCCTGTGGCTTCGTTCTTGAGCTCTTGGATGAAGGCTAAGTTCTCAGAACTCAGTCGGTGTAGGACCGGCATGCTCAGTATACCATCATGTCCGGTGATGTTCAGTATCGGAGACATCGTGATCCTGGGTAGCGCTTCAAAATGTTATTCCGGGTGACGTACTGCGTCCCGTTTGTTGTGGCCGTCGCTTCGACCGTCAACAGGAACGTGCCGTTGATTAGTAGCTCTGCTATGTCATCAGTGTTCACCCTGGCACGGCTGTCATTGATGATGATTATCCTAACTTCGATGACCATGACGGGGCTCAGATGACTTGGCTGTGTCCTGCAATGGGCCACTTCCCGGAGTGCAGCTGTTGTGCGAATGTGCCGTTTTCTGCTAGCTCATAGTAAGATCGCTACGATGTTGGTTCAGCCTCTGTGTTGTCATTGTCCGGGAGCTGTATGATTCTGCCGTGATGTGCCACTGGGAATATGGTAGCCTTTTTGCAGGCAAATTTAATCTTAGGATAACTTATTATAAAGTGAATTACATCTTGGATTGCAAGACTTGGATTTTTGATACTTCTAAAATACTAGACACAGATATTTCTAAATTGATGAAGATTTGTTTATTATTGGAATCAATCAACCGGTTCTCTATGGGTTCCTTTGCTTCCTGCTGGGTTCCTGCTACAATTTTTAACGCTGTGCCGATGAAATCTAAGCTCCGAGCATTTCTGTGGTGGACTCTTAACGCGGAAAAAAACGTTTTTATATGCTGAGTGCCTGTATCTAATAGTATTTTCATGTCTGATCGTAGAAACAATGAGATCAACTTATTTGTTTCTTTAAGCATTGCCGTACTCTGACACGTTGGAAGTGTGTCTCAAGTACTCGTAGTGCCTCGAAACAACTGCCTCGCCATCCACATTGTGAATATACTCGGAATATGAATAATCTGAATCCCGAGCATGAGTTAATGCTACACATGTCAGTAATAAAAGAGCAGTCCTGCAAAGAGAATGAATCCTGTATAAGAACGTGCATGTTGAATGAGATCTTACTTAATAATGTCCTTATGGACTTCCCTCCCCTTAATTGTGACCGATGTCCCCATATCCGCTCATATCATAGTTTCCTAGTTTAGTGATGGCTCATTGTCAAAAAACACAGATCTAGCGTGTGGAAATATATTCATTAGTCGAATGAGTGCAACCTTAACGTCTTCGATTGTTCGCGATGCTATTAGTTAGACAACTGCGAACTTTGAAAATTTTTCCGAACATGTGAGGAAAAACTTTTTGTTTGTCGAATATATGTCGATATGCAAACGCTCGCCTGTAAATGAGGGGATCGGTGTTTCGCCCAAAGGCTGCTTGTTCGGGTGCCTGTCGTATTTGGCCAATATGGTCATGTTTGGGAAATAATACACAGTCATAATCTGCTTTATGTTCTTTTCAGAGTGGTGATATCAAGCATTTCGTCGTTGTTGAATATTTCAGCGACAAGATTCTTACAATATCTAAACTTGGTGGCTGGGAATGTTATAACTAACTCGTTCTGTATTTGAACCAATACGTTTAAACTGCAATGCAGAAACATCTAAGAGTGCCTCTTGGCTTGTGAAGCTAATCATGTGTCGGGTTTTTAACATGACAAATCTTTGCATCGGTGGAAATCTTGACTCTTCTATAACTATCTGATTCCTAAAACAGTTCAAGCGGTTGTCAGTAGACTCTATTGTGTATGACAGGAACGCCTCGCTGTGTATTGTCGCTGCGTCAGATTTAGCAGATTGACTCTTAAGAGCATTCACGTTTTGTCGCGATAGCACATCAGCGACCTAGTTTTCTTTACCGGGTTTGTAAAAAACGTTAGCACCATGTTCGTCAATAAATGTTTTCCATCGCTTAATCTTCGCATTCAGGCTTCTCTCCGAAACCGCATATTCTAGTGGTAGGTGGTCGGTAAATATACGCGTTTGTCGCGTAGTTTACTTTTCTATCCTTCAGGGTCCTCGAAATCGTCGTTATCGGACACCCATTTTGTGATAGAACTGCCCCAATGCCATGACTTGAAGTGTCCGTTGTTAAGTCAAACGGTGATTTAAATGAGGGTAAAGTAACATGACGTCTTCTGATGCCAAAGTGTTTCTTAATTTTGTGTTGAACGATTGTCTTTGCGCCTTGTCAGCAGATAGATTCCTCGATCGGTGCCTGCTGACGGAGCCATTTTCTTCTTTTAAAATATCGCTATGGACGCAAAATCCTTTACAAAGCATCTTTAATAACTGTCGAGACCCAAAAAGGTCCTAACTGCGAAAAGTTTCCTTGGTTCCACGTATTCCTGTATAGTCTTTACGTTGCCAGGGTCAGTTTTTTACCTTTTCCTGTGACAATGAAACCAAGATACACAACGCATTTTTTTTTTAAATTGAGTCTTCTCTTGGGCCACTCTCATGTTGGCATCTAAAAGATTCCCTAAGACCGCATCGACGTGTTTGACATGGTCATTTTCGGTTTCTTAAAAGAACAATTACGTCATCGACATAAACATAATAGCACTTACCTATGTATTCTCTGAGCACATCATCTGTGGCTCGCTGAAAAATGCTAGCTGCATTTTTACAAAAAAATAAAGTCTTTGCTCGATCCTTTTCTGCTAAGACTATCTGGTGATAGCCGGATTTTAAGTCCAAGGTTGTGAAGTGTTTGGCCTTGCCCAGATTTGCTATAATCATGTATATATCCGGCATGGGGTATTTGTCGGCAATCGTTTGTTCATTTAGTTTCCTAAAGTCGACAACTAACCTCTCTTTTTTTCCCCCAAATTCATCCAAACTCTTTGTATCTACTACCCACAGTGGGATGTTGTAAAGTGATCTAGACTTTCTGATGATGCCGTCTTTGAGGAGTTGTTCCATCGCCTTGGCAATAAAATCAGCCACACCCATGGGATATGGGTAAGGCTTGGTGTAAATAGGCGTCTCATTCGTAGTTTTAATTGTTGCAACAACAGCCGAGGTGTATAGCAGCGATTCGTTTGGATTCGCAAAAACCTTGTCCTTGGCAGCTATAATATTTTCGAATCTAGCCTTGACACCGAGAGGTAATTCAAGATCTTTAAAACTTGTAAAATTAACATTTTTGCAATCATGGTACAAGATTTGTTCTGAGCCATTTCTCAGGTTAATTTTACAATCCTTCAAATTGAGGGTCGCCTGATCTTGTGTTAACAAGTCGAAGGCAGTGAATCCATCAAACGTGGATAGGCAACTTAACAAAAAAAATGGAGTTGTCACTCCGAGTATTTGTTAACAAAAAATTTTTGTTGAATTACATTTGAGCCGTGAATGGAATTTACGGTGAATGATTGGTGTGTCGGCTCTACATTTCGTAACCATTTACAAGGCTTAATGTAGTTTTTGAATGCCCCAGTATCTATTTAGAATTTGAATTTTTTCCCCACTATTTCTTTTTGTATGAAAGGTAATAGAGACTTTCCCCTTAAAAATTTTCTGATCTTACTGTTTAGCTAATCTAGCTTTTGGTCCTGCCTGGCGGTTCTGTTTGCCGCAAAGGCATACCTATATGTAAAACCACCTGCCTGGTGGCTATATGTAAAAGCAAAAACTAACAACATCTAGATTCGTCATTTTAGACAACGAAAATAGACCCAGAAATGTTTAGTGACACTCTCCAGGAACTCCGGGAAGCATCGTTTACATCTTTGGTTTTTTTTTATTGTTATTCTTATGCTTGCTCTTGATGTCTTTTTATAGGTTCTCTTAGATAAAATTTATAATTTAAATAAACCCCCGTGTATCAGATATTTGACAGAATTGTTCAGCCAAGAATATATTTAGATTGATACAAATAATAGTTTGCATCAGTGCCTTTAATATAAAAAGGAAATTGTTTTTTCCTTTTGTAATTGGTAGGTACAGTTTTTCCAGGCGAAACGTATAAGGTAAAAATACTTTTCGCTGAAAAAAATTTATCATTCTCTTAATTAGTTCATGAATACTATTGACTCCTAATGCCAAGACCTAATAATGACGTCCATCTATACCATACGAGGGTCGTCCAATAAGTACTTAACTAACGATAGTACTTCATCCAGCGATGTTCCAACTTCTATAACACATCTGAAAAATACGTTTTCTCGAGGTCTGCAAAATAGGCTCTGTGGCGACCTACTCATTCGACGCAAATTTCTGATCAGCGAGTGAGTTTTTCAAGTTTTGAAACAAAAAGAAGTCACACGGGGTAGAAGTTCGTAGCCCAATTCAACCAATTTGGCCGTGGCGGTGACGGAAGTGTGAGTCGGTGCGTTGTCATGATGGAAGTGCACTTTTTTTTTCGCCAAATGGGGCCGTATTTTCTGCAATTCGGAGGGGAATCGGCATAGTACAACCGTGTGACCGTTTTGCCCTTCTCCAGGTAGTCGATTTAGATCACACCTCGAAAATCACAAAAAACGAAGGCCATCTCTTTTCCGGCCCATGGTAAAGTCAATGGTAAAGTGGTGAAGTCCAGTGTTTCGACTGTTCCTTGGTATCTGGTGTGTACCAGTGGATCCAAGTTTCGTCGACGGATACGAAACGACGCAGAAACTCCTTCGGATATCGCTTAGACGGTTGCGTTTGTTGTCCGGAGTGAGCAAAGGCGGCACCCATCGCAACAGCTTTCTCAAGCCCAAAATTTCATGCAGGATATGACCCACGCGGACTTTTGAGATGCCTTCTGTCTAAGCTATCTCGCGTATCTTCAATTGGCGGTCTGCCAGCACGAGATCGCGGATTTTGGTCACGTTATCTGTGGTAGCCGTTTTCGGGGCACTTGGGCGGGGCTCATCAAAGAGCGACGTGCGAACTCATTGAACCAATTTTTGACTGTCGCCATCGAAGGAGAAAAGTCACCGTACACTGCATCTAAGCGCTCTTTGATTACGCTGCGCGATTTCCCTTACAACAACAACATTCGAATCAAAGTCAATTTTTCTAAAATCCGCAAACACGTCCGATTCTACACGCAGGCAAAATAAAACTACGAGTCCGATTCGGCTGAAAATTCGACAGGTGGAGTCTACGAGAATGTACTACAGGATAGTAAATTTCTCTTGCGATAGTGACGCCATCGGGCAGTGAGCCTAAGTACTTAGCGGACTGCCCTCATATGGCTCCAGAAGTCACCGGAATCGGGACAGAAACCAAAATCCGTAATATCAGAGGTATGAATAACTAACTGACTGTCCAGGATGCCTAGCAATGGCTAAAGAATCGATGTCGAACGGCTGTTGATCAAGTCCACGTTCCAAAATCTTTTCGTATACTTCAGATCTTATGGATCACCAGACCAGCTGCGCAGCTTGCATGTGTCAACAGTCAACTAGGATCCAATATTGATACACATCATTGAGAAAAGATTGAGTCAACAATCAAGAAAAAAATAAGTCAGACAATATGTTTTGACTACGACTCCGGAACCTCCGGGAAATATAACAAGAGAAAAGATTGAAGAAATCTCTCTTAAAAGAGAAAGAAAGAGGCAGAAATTCGCGAACAGAATTGTATTGGCCAAAGGGAGAGTGCAGGCGGAGTATTTGGAAGATGACCGATGCCCTGCGCAATAACAGTGCTAGCCGGTGGCCAAAGGGGGCAAACGTTGTTAAGAAATCTAATCTAATCTAGCTTTTGGTCCTGCCTGGCGGTTCTGTTTGTCGCAAAGGCATACCTATATGTAAAACCACCTGCCTGGTGGCTATATGTAAAAGCAAAAACTAACAGCATATAGACTCGTCATTTTAGACAAAGAAAATAGACCCAGAAATGTTTAGTGACACTCTCCAGGAACTCCGGGAAGCATCGTTTACATCTTTGGTTTTTTTTTATTGTTATTCTTATGCTTGCTCTTGATGTCTTTTTATAGGTTCTCTTAGATAAAATTTATAATTTAAAAAAACCCCCGTGTATCAGATATTTGACAGAATTGTTCAGCCAAGATTATATTTAGATTGATACAAATAATAGTTTGCATCAGTGCCTTTAATATAAAAAGGAAATTGTTTTTTCCTTTTGTAATTGGTAGGTACAGTTTTTCCAGGCGAAACGTATAAGGTAAAAATACTTTTCGCTGAAAAAAATTTATCATTCTCTTAATTAGTTCATGAATACTATTGACTCCTAATGCCAAGACCTAATAATGACGTCCATCTATACCATACGAGGGTCGTCCAATAAGTACTTAACTAACGATAGTACTTCATCCAGCGATGTTCCAACTTCTATAACACATCTGAAAAATACGTTTTCTCGAGGTCTGCAAAATAGGCTCTGTGGCGACCTACTCATTCGACGCAAATTTCTGATCAGCGAGTGAGTTTTTCAAGTTTTGAAACAAAAAGAAGTCACACGGGGTAGAAGTTCGTAGCCCAATTCAACCAATTTGGCCGTGGCGGTGACGGAAGTGTGAGTCGGTGCGTTGTCATGATGGAAGTGCACTTTTTTTTCGCCAAATGGGGCCGTATTTTCTGCAATTCGGAGGGGAATCGGCATAGTACAACCGTGTGACCGTTTTGCCCTTCTCCAGGTAGTCGATTTAGATCACACCTCGAAAATCACAAAAAACGAAGGCCATCTCTTTTCCGGCCCATGGTAAAGTCCATGGTAAAGTGGTGAAGTCCAGTGTTTCGACTGTTCCTTGGTATCTGGTGTGTACCAGTGGATCCAAGTTTCGTCGACGGATACGAAACGACGCAGAAACTCCTTCGGATATCGCTTAGACGGTTGCGTTTGTTGTCCGGAGTGAGCAACGGCGGCACCCATCGCAACAGCTTTCTCAAGCCCAAAATTTCATGCAGGATATGACCCACGCGGACTTTTGAGATGCCTTCTGTCTAAGCTATCTCGCGTATCTTCAATTGGCGGTCTGCCAGCACGAGATCGCGGATTTTGGTCACGTTATCTGTGGTAGCCGTTTTCGGGGCACTTGGGCGGGGCTCATCAAAGAGCGACGTGCGAACTCATTGAACCAATTTTTGACTGTCGCCATCGAAGGAGAAAAGTCACCGTACACTGCATCTAAGCGCTCTTTGATTACGCTGCGCGATTTCCCTTACAACAACAACATTCGAATCAAAGTCAATTTTTCTAAAATCCGCAAACACGTCCGATTCTACACGCAGGCAAAATAAAACTACGAGTCCGATTCGGCTGAAAATTCGACAGGTGGAGTCTACGAGAATGTACTACAGGATAGTAAATTTCTCTTGCGATAGTGACGCCATCGGGCAGTGAGCCTAAGTACTTAGCGGACTGCCCTCATATGGCTCCAGAAGTCACCGGAATCGGGACAGAAACCAAAATCCGTAATATCAGAGGTATGAATAACTAACTGACTGTCCAGGATGCCTAGCAATGGCTAAAGAATCGATGTCGAACGGCTGTTGATCAAGTCCACGTTCCAAAATCTTTTCGTATACTTCAGATCTTATGGATCACCAGACCAGCTGCGCAGCTTGCATGTGTCAACAGTCAACTAGGATCCAATATTGATACACTTCATTGAGAAAAGATTGAGTCAACAATCAAGAAAAAAATAAGTCAGACAATATGTTTTGACTACGACTCCGGAACCTCCGGGAAATATAACAAGAGAAAAGATTGAAGAAATCTCTCTTAAAAGAGAAAGAAAGAGGAAGAAATTCGCGAACAGAATTGTATTGGCCAAAGGGAGAGTGCAGGCGGAGTATTTGGAAGATGACCGATGCCCTGCGCAATAACAGTGCTAGCCGGTGGCCAAAGGGGGCAAACGTTGTTAAGAAATCTAATCTAATCTAGCTTTTGGTCCTGCCTGGCGGTTCTGTTTGTCGCAAAGGCATACCTATATGTAAAACCACCTGCCTGGTGGCTATATGTAAAAGCAAAAACTAACAGCTTATAGACTCGTCATTTTAGACAAAGAAAATAGACCCAGAAATGTTTAGTGACACTCTCCAGGAACTCCGGGAAGCATCGTTTACATCTTTGGTTTTTTTTTATTGTTATTCTTATGCTTGCTCTTGATGTCTTTTTATAGGTTCTCTTAGATAAAATTTATAATTTAAAAAAAACCCCCGTGTATCAGATATTTGACAGAATTGTTCAGCCAAGATTATATTTAGATTGATACAAATAATAGTTTGCATCAGTGCCTTTAATATAAAAAGGAAATTGTTTTTTCCTTTTGTAATTGGTAGGTACAGTTTTTCCAGGCGAAACGTATAAGGTAAAAATACTTTTCGCTGAAAAAAAATTTATCATTCCCTTAATTAGTTCATGAATACTATTGACTCCTAATGCCAAGACCTAATAATGACGTCTATCTATACCATACGAAGGTGGTCCGATAAGTACTTAACTAATGATAGTACTTCATCCAGCGATGTTCCAACTTCTATAACACATCTGAAAAATACGTTTTCTCGAGGTCTGCAAAATAGGCCCTGTGGCGACCTACTCATTCGACGCAAATTTCTGATCAGCGAGTGAGTTTTTCAAGTTTTGAAATAAAAAGAAGTCACACGGGGTAGAAGTTCGTAGCCCAATTCAACCAATTTGGCCGTGGCGGGGGCGGAAGTGTGAGTCGGTGCGTTGTCATGATGGAAGTGCACTTTTTTCTTCGCCAAATGGGGCCGTATTTTCTGCAATTCGGAGGGGAATCGGCATAGTACAACCGTGTGACCGTTTTGCCCTTCTCCAGGTAGTCGATTTAGATCACACCTCGAAAATCACAAAAAACGAAGGCCATCTCTTTTCCGGCCCATGGTAAAATTTTCGCCTTCTCAGGAGCAGACTCGCCAGGTGAAGTCCAGTGTTTCGACTGTTCCTTGGTATCTGGTGTGTACCAGTGGATCCAAGTTTCGTCGACGGATACGAAACGACGCAGAAACTCCTTCGGATATCGCTTAGACGGTTGCGTTTGTTGTCCGGAGTGAGCAAAGGCGGCACCCATCGCAACAGCTTTCTCAAGCCCAAAATTTCATGCAGGATATGACCCACGCGGACTTTTGAGATGCCTTCTGTCTAAGCTATCTCGCGTATCTTCAATTGGCGGTCTGCCGGCACGAGATCGCGGATTTTGGTCACGTTATCTGTGGTAGCCGTTTTCGGGGCACTTGGGCGGGGCTCATCAAAGAGCGACGTGCGAACTCATTGAACCAATTTTTGACTGTCGCCATCGAAGGAGAAAAGTCACCGTACACTGCATCTAAGCGCTCTTTGATTACGCTGCGCGATTTCCCTTACAACAACAACATTCGAATCAAAGTCAATTTTTCTAAAATCCGCAAACACGTCCGATTCTACACGCAGGCAAAATAAAACTACGAGTCCGATTCGGCTGAAAATTCGACAGGTGGAGTCTACGAGAATGTACTACAGGATAGTAAATTTCTCTTGCGATAGTGACGCCATCGGGCAGTGAGCCTAAGTACTTAGCGGACTGCCCTCATATGGCTCCAGAAGTCACCGGAATCGGGACAGAAACCAAAATCCGTAATATCAGAGGTATGAATAACTAACTGACTGTCCAGGATGCCTAGCAATGGCTAAAGAATCGATGTCGAACGGCTGTTGATCAAGTCCACGTTCCAAAATCTTTTCGTATACTTCAGATCTTATGGATCACCAGACCAGCTGCGCAGCTTGCATGTGTCAACAGTCAACTAGGATCCAATATTGATACACATCATTGAGAAAAGATTGAGTCAACAATCAAGAAAAAAATAAGTCAGACAATATGTTTTGACTACGACTCCGGAACCTCCGGGAAATATAACAAGAGAAAAGATTGAAGAAATCTCTCTTAAAAGAGAAAGAAAGAGGAAGAAATTCGCGAACAGAATTATATTGGCCAAAGGGAGAGTGCAGGCGGAGTATTTGGAAGATGACCGATGCCCTGCGCAATAACAGTGCTAGCCGGTGGCCAAAGGGGGCAAACGTTGTTAAGAAATCTAATCTAATCTAGCTTTTGGTCCTGCCTGGCGGTTCTGTTTGTCGCAAAGGCATACCTATATGTAAAACCACCTGCCTGGTGGCTATATGTAAAAGCAAAAACTAACAGCATATAGACTCGTCATTTTAGACAAAGAAAATAGACCCAGAAATGTTTAGTGACACTCTCCAGGAACTCCGGGAAGCATCGTTTACATCTTTGGTTTTTTTTTATTGTTATTCTTATGCTTGCTCTTGATGTCTTTTTATAGGTTCTCTTAGATAAAATTTATAATTTAAAAAAACCCCCGTGTATCAGATATTTGACAGAATTGTTCAGCCAAGATTATATTTAGATTGATACAAATAATAGTTTGCATCAGTGCCTTTAATATAAAAAGGAAATTGTTTTTTCCTTTTGTAATTGGTAGGTACAGTTTTTCCAGGCGAAACGTATAAGGTAAAAATACTTTTCGCTGAAAAAAAATTTATCATTCCCTTAATTAGTTCATGAAAACTATTGACTCCTAATGCCAAGACCTAATAATGACGTCTATCTATACCATACGAAGGTGGTCCGATAAGTACTTAACTAATGATAGTACTTCATCCAGCGATGTTCCAACTTCTATAACACATCTGAAAAATACGTTTTCTCGAGGTCTGCAAAATAGGCCCTGTGGCGACCTACTCATTCGACGCAAATTTCTGATCAGCGAGTGAGTTTTTCAAGTTTTGAAATAAAAAGAAGTCACACGGGGTAGAAGTTCGTAGCCCAATTCAACCAATTTGGCCGTGGCGGGGGCGGAAGTGTGAGTCGGTGCGTTGTCATGATGGAAGTGCACTTTTTCTTCGCCAAATGGGGCCGTATTTTCTGCAATTCGGAGGGGAATCGGCATAGTACAACCGTGTGACCGTTTTGCCCTTCTCCAGGTAGTCGATTTAGATCACACCTCGAAAATCACAAAAAACGAAGGCCATCTCTTTTCCGGCCCATGGTAAAATTTTCGCCTTCTCAGGAGCAGACTCGCCAGGTGAAGTCCAGTGTTTCGACTGTTCCTTGGTATCTGGTGTGTACCAGTGGATCCAAGTTTCGTCGACGGATACGAAACGATGCAGAAACTCCTTCGGATATCGCTTAGACGGTTGCGTTTGTTGTCCGGAGTGAGCAAAGGCGGCACCCATCGCAACAGCTTTCTCAAGCCCAAAATTTCATGCAGGATATGACCCACGCGGACTTTTGAGATGCCTTCTGTCTAAGCTATCTCGCGCATCTTCAATTGGCGGTCTGCCAGCACGAGATCGCGGATTTTGGTCACGTTATCTGTGGTAGCCGTTTTCGGGGCACTTGGGCGGGGGCTCATCAAAGAGCGACGTGCGAACTCATTGAACCAATTTTTGACTGTCGCCATCGAAGGAGAAGAGTCACCGTACACTGCATCTAAGCGCTCTTTGATTACGCTGCGCGATTTCCCTTAAAACAACAACATTCGAATCAAAGTCCATTTTTCTAAAATCCGCAAACACGTCCGATTCTACACGCAGGCAAAATAAAACTACGAGTCCGATTCGGCTGAAAATTCGACAGTAGCAATCTACGAGAATGTACTACAGGATAGTAAATTTCTCTTGCGATAGTGACGCCATCGGGCAGTGAGCCTAAGTACTTAGCGGACTGCCCTCATATGGCTCCAGAAGGCACCGGAATCGGGACAGAAACCAAAATCCGTAATATCAGAGGTATGAATAACTAACTGACTGTCCAGGATGCCTAGCAATGGCTAAAGAATCGATGTCGAACGGCTGTTGATCAAGTCCACGTTCCAAAATCTTTTCGTATACTTCAGATCTTATGGATCACCAGACAAGCTGCGCAGCTAGCATGTGTCAACAGTCAACTAGGATCCAATATTGATACACATCATTGAGAAAAGATTGAGTCAACAATCAAGAAAAAAATAAGTCAGACAATATGTTTTGACTACGACTCCGGAACCTCCGGGAAATATAACAAGAGAAAAGATTGAAGAAATCTCTCTAAAAAGAGAAAGAAAGAGGAAGAAATTCGCGAACAGAATTGTATTGGCCAAAGGGGGAGTGCAGGCGGAGTATTTGGAAGATGACCGATGCCCTGCGCAATAACAGTGCTAGCCGGTGGCCAAAGGGGGCAAACGTTGGTAAGAAATTGAGCCAACCAATAGAAATGCGTCTGGATGCGACGCAATAGAATAGAGAGCAGAAAGATTAACGGCAGAACGTTACAAGGTAACAAGGAGTTAGAAAGTTACAAAGAGATATTCTTATATAGGGCGCCTTTGGCGCTATATAAGGAGGGCCACTGGAGCGAGTTGAGTTGAAGGACCCCCATGGGTAAGTCTGACATTCAGGCGACAAAGTTTCCTTGGAGGAATTAGGAAAGGCTGAAGAATCCCCGCGGGTAAGTCCGACAGTCTCAAGTGCGGGACTTAGAGCGAGTGCACAGGGATCTGTGATCCGCCGCTCAAGGACCCCCTGTGGGTAAGTTCGGCGGCTGTGCGCGAGGATAAAACAAGGAGTAAGTGGAGAAAGGTTCAAGGATCAGCGGCAAAACTGAAGCTCAGGATAAATCGTGTTTATTCCTGGACACGGCAGGTATCCTGGTGTCGGCGCGATAGCGACGGATCGGTCTGGTGTATGCCTTATCGATTCCTGACCGTTACGACCAGGTGCGATCCTGTAATGCGATGGGTGACTAGCTCGGAAACTCACGCCCGCATATAAAATCATCCAGGGACACACGGTGAAGTCTGGGGACTCCTGACCTGGAGTGAAGGAGGCGTCGCGCCCAACCCCTGGTCAGCCATAGATCGTGCGGAGCATACGCACGCAGGTGTTTGACGGCGAGTGGCGAACGCAACCGGGTGTGTGTGCTGAGGGTTGGGAAGGCTCTTCGTGCCCTGATCCGGTCGCTAGGCGCCAAGAAAGCGTATCCTGGTAAAAGAGCAACAACAACGACAGTTGCGACACACTCAACGACAGGAGCGACCACAACAACAGGATCAGCGACAGCACCAGGGAAGAGGAAGCATAGGTCCCATTGCAGGTGGACTACGCAAAAGTGGCCAAACAAGTCCGGGATTGGTCATTCTGATTCGACAGAACATAAGATCCTAAGTGGACCGAGTGGCATGGTCTGCTAAAACATACGGATTAGACATAAACACTATCCCGCGGGCGATGCCATAATTACTCCAGGGCAGAGCGGAGAGATGGTTTATAATGAACAATGAGGAGTGGCCAACTTGGAAGGAATTTAGAGATGGCGGAAGGAGGAACCGCACCTGGAATATCAGCCGAATCAGCAATGGGCGGCAGGTAAGACAAGAACGTATAGAAAACCCAGCGGAGGCATGCAACAGGTGCGGAGGCATGAGCCATTGGGCGAGTGGGTGCAGGAACCCCAGAATATTGTTCTGCAGGGTGTGCGGCGCAATAGAACGTCAAGGTCGGAGGAGCAGAAGTTAAGGCCATGAAAGACAACGGGGCAACGGCTAGCTTCATTTCGGGAAAGTTAACGGAGAGCCCGGAAATCGCCGGAGAACGAACAGCAACGAGGAGATTGAAAAAGTTGGGCAATGGGAGCCACTTGGAAACTCGAATAGTACTCCGGACGACGGTAAGCTTTGGTAACAAGGAAAACAAATTGAGCATGTTGGTGTTGCCAGGAATGGGAGACAGCGGGGTGTTAGGATGGGATTTCCTTGCAGTATTTGGCACAAAAATAACATGCGCTGGCCAGCAACTCACGATTCCCAAAAGAGAAGGATGGAGTGGATGCCTGAAGAATAGGCTGTTAATAGCCATAACAGGAATGGGAGAGTGAAAGGGACAAAAGGTTCATCGAAGAGGAGCTAGTTGCGTTCGCAAACCAGAAAGGTTGTTCGAACATAACGCAACACAGGATTACCATGAAGGACGACGTCCCAATAAAACAGAGGTATTGTGCGAAGAACCCCAAAATACAAGGGGATAGGGGAGAAGGGATGCAACAAGCCTTCGAATAGCGCCTATAGCTTACTTATTGTTGTGGTGAAGAAAAATACGGGTCAATGGAAAATGTGCGTGGACTACCGACTTCGCATGGATCCTAGAACGTACAAACGTGAAGGGAGTACGAGAGTTCATCGGGATGGCATCGCGGTATTTCGTCACAGACTTCGCCGAAGTTGCCAGCCATTGAACGAACTCTTTCGGAAAGGGACAAAATGGGAATGGACGGCCAGACACCTGAGGCGTTTGAAAATTTGAGGTCGCGTTTGGCAGAAGATCCAGTGCTGGCATGACAGTGACTATGGCGTGGGTGCAATTCTAACGCAGGACACCCATGTGGGCGAGCGGGTGGTTGCTTACGCCAGACAAACGCTGATAGAAGCAAAAAAAATGACTCGGCGACTAAGTAAGAGTGCCTAGTCATAATATGGGCAATTAGGCAGATAAGATACCTGGAGGGGTATCAGTTCGACGTCATCACGGTCCATATGGCACTGAAATGGTTGAACAATATAGAAAGTCCACTGGGAAGGATTTCAAGATGGGTCTTTGAGCTGTAGCAATACGACTAGGTGATCAGCTACAGGAAAGGTAAGCTGAATGTGGTTGCAGATGCACTTTACCGCCAGCCGATAATGGAAAAGTTGGTAATGCATATGGGTGAGCACATTGAAGAAGAAAATACGAGAAACCTACAGAAATGTCCAGAGTACATAGAAGAAGCGGGCCTGATTTACCGTCATGTTCCACATAGAGCCGGAAGCGAAAAGGTGGCATAATGAAAGCTGTGTATCCCGGTGGACGGGTGACAGCAGGTGCTGAAGGAAAACCACGACGTACCAACATAGGGACATCTAGGCGGAAGAAAAACAATAGCAAGGTACTTCTGGCCAGGGATGCAAACGGACATAAGGAAGTGTGTCAGACAAAGCGAAACATTCATGCGGTACAAACCAAGCCAGAGGCACGCCGCAGGGAAAATGCTGACACAGATCCCAGAGGAACCATGGGCGACGGTATGCGCAGATTTCGTAGGACCTTTGCCGAGGTCCAAGAATGGGAACACCATGCTGTTGGTGATGTGATGATTGACATATTCAATGCGGAAAGCCACAACCTAGATGTTGGAGAGGGCGATCCGCCAAAGGAAGGTCGCTCGTTACATTGTGCCAAAGGTGATGGTGACAGACAATGGTGTCCCGTTCACTAGAAGGAGCTTCAAAAGATTCCTCGAGGAGCTCGGAGGCTTTCAGGAAAATCCTACTGAAAGGGCAAACAGGATGGTCAAAACAATGATCGCCCAGTTAGCGGGAAAGGATCAGAGGACATGCGACGAGCACTGGCCAGAGTTAATGCTGGCAGTGAATTCAAGTGTGTCCCGTTCCACAGGGAACTCGCCGTGCTTCGTAACCCAAGGAAGAGAGCTGAGATTGCCGAAGGCATTATATGACAAGGAAGCATTGGGGACGGGAGCAGCACAAGCCACCCTCTCAGAGAACGCAGAAAAGCTCCAGGAAGTGTTTGAGCTGGTGCGGTGGCGGGATGGAGGCAGAAGTGCAGCCCATAAATTGGCGACATAGTGTGGGCAAACCAGAACCATCGAAATTAGCAGCACGGTACGACGGGCCGTACACGGTAATGATCAAAGAAACGATCAAAGAAAGAAAAGAGGCCACACGTGAGTCAGTTAAAAGTCGAAGCAGCGGAGTCTGGAGAGAAATCGATGCCACAGGCATTAATTAAAAGTATATAAATATACACACAAAAAAATATTCAAAATATATAAATATATATATATAAGGAAAGCTAACTTCGGGCGGATCCGAAGTTGGTATACTCTTGCAGTTGAGTGGCAGTCCGCTAGGTGGCAACACGCATGTCATATGAGTAATAAAACTAATATATCTAATCTGTCACCGCTTGGCCGATTACGGGGAATGCCTTTAAACATACTCTGGTGCTGGACAATAGTTGGAGTTCGGTTGTGATTGTTTTATTCTAAAAGAATTACATCAGCTATTTTGCCGTTACAGTTACTTAGTCTCTAACATACCGAAGTTTCTCATCCCTCTCTTTCTGATGGCGCAAATCGGTCTAATTGATCCGCCAAAATACAGTTTCCCTTTTAACATAAGCTCAAATCCCTAAGATACTGCTACATATAATACTGACTTCTAGTGGCGCTATGTTTGAACTTGACTAACTATCGATAGCCCTAATCCGTTTCGCGACATCCCCACCCCCACGAAGCGACCGCATTCACCACGTCCAGGACAGCTAGCTTCAAAGCGGGACGCATCGCGTCTTGGCTCGATCGTTAGTCCGCACCGCTGCTCTTCGAGGTAGTCCATCATTCCCGGTGAACACCTCTTCCACGACGCCTCGTTTCCACTCCCTTCGAGGTATGGCTGGATCACAGATGAACACCAAGTTTCTTCGACGAATGTGCTCGGCGTGCTTGCACCATCTCTCCCTGCGCACAAGAGTTGGCAGGTACTCATGCACCCATCTCTTCCAAAATCGATCCCGCATCATCCTCGCTATACGACACTGCTTCCTAGTAGCGCATCTCACGGACTCCTGTCCGTCATCCTTGGAAGATCTGGGACATCGGGTGCTCCCTTCAGCAAGTCGTTGGGTTTCAGTGGAGCCTTCTGGTCCACTGTAACTGGTAGATGAGTGAGCGGACGGGAGTTTACTATACTCTCCGCTTCAATCAGCAGGTTCTTTAGTACGTGCTCCTTGGGGGTGAGTTCCTTCATCGTGTGCGCCAGCACCTTCTTCACGCACTGAACCATCCTTTCCCAGGCGCCACCCTCAGCTGGGTTTGCCGGGCAATTGAAGATCCATTCGACTCCTTTAGACGACAGCTCGCCCTGGATCTGTACAGGCTCGAACACTTCGCTGAACCTCTTGGCCTCGCGGTCGGCCCCAACGAAGTTCCATTGTCTCCTAGTCCTGACGACGGGTCCACATCGGCTCATAAAGTTCCTCATAGCGATTATACAGGAATCGGTGGACAAATCGTGAGCCATCTCCAAGTGGATAGCTCTTGTGGTCAGACACGTAAATAGTGCCACCCACCTCTTCTCCGTGCGGCGTCCAACCGTCACAAATAGCGGACCAAAATAATCCAATCCGGTAAACTTAAAGGCCCATCCGTTGGCCTCCATCCGGTCCTCTGGCAGAGGACCCATCTCTGGCTGAATTGGTCGTGCCCTTCGCAGCTTGCAAACGTTGCATTTCAACGTAGTAGTACCGTAGGTTCGTAATCCAGAACCGGATCTGCCGGATCGCTCCGATGTTTGCCTCCGTTTTGGCACATCCTCTCGTGGTTATGCTGCACGATCATCTCTGCCAATACCTCCTCATGATACAGTATGATCGGCCGACGTGCGCTGTATGGCCGCGTCGTCGATCCGTCCGCTGGCTCGCATTACTCCGTCCTCGTCGAAGTATGGTGACAGTCAATGCAGTCGGCCCTTATCGCTGCTTCATTTCCTCATCGTCGGGCGTCGGAGGAATCTAATCCTTGCTCGATCTTGGCCAGCTCTCCTCTGGTCCTCGTAGAAATGGTGGACCGCTTAGCCATTGCGAACCGATGCTCAGGTCTACGGCCTTGCGCGGCCTCGTCTGCCACGTTTTTGGTATCTTCGGTGGGTGCTGCTTATCCAGTGCAACACAGTCATAGAGTCCGCCCACAGTATGCAGCTGCTGATCGCTACGCCGTGCTCCTGCTTGACGGTGTCCATTTGTCTCGTGCCCAATACTGCTGCTTGAAATTCCAATCGCGGGATCGACATACATAGTCTTCATCGAAGCGCATTTCGTCTTGGAGCTTATGAAATGCGCCCGCACGTCTCCGTCCTCGTAAGTGGCCTGCCAACAGGCCGCTGCTGCGAACGCCGACTGAGATGTGCAGCTGTAACATCCGCACGCGTCCACCGCCGAAGTAATAGCGTGGACATCGGAACTCTTCGTTTTTGCCGATTCCTTGCCGCCAGTCCTCAATGGCTGTGGCAATATTATCTGGTTGCGGCTCGTCCTAGTTGACTCCTCTCCGCCAAATCTCTCGCATTAACAATTTGGCAGTCACCATGTAATAGCTCAGGAATCCAATCGGGTCAAACTTGGACATGACCAGGCTTAGGAACTCCCTCTTGGTAGGGACGCGTTCCCCTGTCATCACGCTTCTCTGGACTCGATGATATTTGACGCCCCCGAAGTCATCTGTAGCCAGCTGCCAGAACATTCTCCTAGTACCTTCTCCTCAGTTTCGGTCCATCTGACGCTAGGGATGGATTCAAGTCGGTTCAACGCTCTGACCATACTTGCCGAACTGGAAGTAAATCGACACAAGTCAAATCCTGATGAATTTCTCTCACCCGTGTCAAAACGGCGATAGCTTCTTCTTCACTGCTGAAACTGTCGACGTAGTCGTCCATGTAGTGGTATTACTGCTGTACTGCGTGGCATTCACGGTCTTCACATAGTCCGCCGAACATGGTGAGCAAGCTGCTCCGAACGTCATCACTTGCATCTCGTATACGTCCGGCTCACGTTGGTCATCTCCATTTCTACACATGAACCTGTGGGCACCACTGTCCTGTGGCTGCATAAGTACCTGATGAAACATCTCCTTGATGTCCGAACAAACCCCAACTGTTCCTTCCCGAAAATGGAAGAGCACTGCTGGGAGGGACTTGTAGCGCTATGGGCTTTTCATTAGCGCTGAATTAACGCCGTTCACCTTGGCAGCCGAGTCGAAGACCAGTTTGTTCGGGCTTTCCACCCCGAAGTGCGACAGGTAGCATAACTTGCCTTTCTGGAACCTCTGGACTTCCTGGCGCTCCAGTCGTCGTGCATACCCTTTCTTGATGTAATTGTTCCAAGTGCCAAGTGCCAAGTTCACATCGCGCCTCATTTTTCCTTCGATGTTGACGAAGGAAACTTTTTTCTTGAGCGCCTCTCCGGCAGTCTCGCCTCGTCGTCTCTTCATAGCAGCTCGGTCTCATATCGTCGGCCTACTCGCTTAGTCGTCTCCTCCAGGATACTCAGGGCCCGTGCGTTGCCGCCATCTGCGACTGACGGCGCCAGCTCCACTCCGCCAGCTGCGACTGGCTGTGCCGGCTTTACTCCGAAATTCTCGATTTCGAAATAATCGCTGACCATCTTCTCCAGAAGATTATCCTGGAGCACGGCTTGGAGGCACGAATTCTGGAGCTGGCCTTTCTGTTCACCGGTCCATACACCATCCATCCAAGTGCGGTGGCTGCTGCAAATGGTCCTCCAGATCCATAGCTTCTTGTTCTGAGGGGTATTTCAAGATGCGCATGATCCAGTCCTATTAGAATCCTCGGCGTCGCATTGTTGTACGGCTTCACAGGCAGGCGCAAATTCGCCTTCACTGCCTTTACATCATCCCGACGCAGGCTCTGCATTGGAAGGTACAAATTGGCCACTCCGTACACGTTCTTGAGCCCATGGCGCTTTGGCTTGCCCGCTGCACTGATCTGCAGGCTGACCACTTTCGTGTGCTCTTTGGCGGATTTCCCACCAAACCACTGCACGTTTAGTTGGCGACTCTCGCCTTTCAGGTTCAGACTGCGGATGAGTTCGTCGTCGATGAGCGTGACAGACGATCCTTCATCCAACAGTGCATAGGTGTCGACCTGCGTATTCTTCCCGTACAGCGACCCGGGTAGAATCTACAGCGACATGTGTCCGGGCTTCAGACACGAGAAGCATAAGCCCAACTCCACGCAGAGTCGATCCGCGTCGTTGTACAAGCGCTGTTGAATTCCTTGCAGTCCTTAATCTGGTGTTGTCCCTGGCATATAGGGCAACATCTGGGGCGGTCGGCATACCGTTCCTCCTCGCGAACACTATTCGCGTTGCTGGTTGCTGGTATGGACGAGCAATGACTTCACTGTCTCGTGGGCCTCACCCTTCTAGGCTTTCACTAGCCTCTGGTTGTTTTCCAATTGTGTGCACTGATAAGCTGCCGTTGTCTCCGTGAACGCGAACAGGAATATTGGTCATTTCTCTGGCTGACTCCCGAGATCGGGAAGATCAGGCAATCTACGTGGCGTCCATCCAGGTATGCTAGCCATCGCTACTCCATATGACAGGGGCGATGGGGAAGATACCTCCAAATTGTGTGTCGGCTCCCGAGGCGGATGGACATAACCTAGTCCAGGCTGCGCCAGGCTGTGGCGGTCACACAAAATGGCGGAGAATAGCCCACTGTTGTGACCATCAGTTTGTGTTGGTTGTGTGTGTCCGTGTGACAGGTTGCCCGTATGCACAACAACAGGTTGCCCGTTTCCAAGCTCCATTTGCAGATTGTTACTCATCTGCCTGGTCATGTTTTCACTCAAGCTTTGCCGTTGCGCTGCTGGCGAGGCAGCATTCCACTCAAACATAGCGGTGTATTAACCGCACCGCTCGCGATGGAGTGAGCGTGCCCCGATTCCAACGGGATCCCTGGCGGCCTTTGTTTATCCTCCACTTGCCTTGCCTTCCAGTTCCGACTAGAGACGTGCGATTCTTTCCATTAGGGCCGCCGCTTGTACAGTTGTGGAGTCCGAATTCTGCCCTGTTGCTTCGGGCTGCAGGTTACTTGCCGCTTTCCTGGCGGCCACTTTGCTTCGGAGTCTGTGTCCGCTGCCGATCACAAGCCACACTCGCACAGCTGGCCGGGGTGTAAGCTGCTGTGGTCATGGTGGTCGCAGTTGCGGAATCACCCGAGGCTTCCAGCCTGAGGCTCCGCCGGCAATATTTCCGCACTATTAGGAATTCCGAATCGAAAAAAGTCTGGTATCGGCTACCCTAATTCCCAGCCCTGCAGTCTCTCAGACTTCAACATCTATGTGATAGGTTTTTAACCAAAATTTAGGAGATTTCGGTAATAGATCCAAAATGGATTCAAAAATGTACCATAGCCTTAGGGTGGGAAAACTGTTAGACTACCACAAGAGACCGAATGCGGTCTAAGTGTGGCGGATGTCCCTCTAGAAGGTAAATACTTACCGTCTTAACCTAGCCTAACTTAACCTGTTACGTGCTAACCTGCTAAGCTTCTAACCAGTTGCGACACAACTTCTACGCGAAAGGCACTTCTGTGTAAAATCTCAAGGGGAAAAATACCGGAATAATATGCTGGAGGCACCTGTACTCGGTACCAGATTGGACGGTACCAGTATCGCCATTGGAGAGTCCGACATCCTTAAATTCAAGCGCGAGGAAGCAAGCAAGTGCGATAGGATTCCTGATCCGTGGAGCAACTGAATCCCATGGTAAACGTTACTGGTTGGGCCATTACCCAAAACAGCAGGTAGCCTGGTAACGAAGAAATCAAAAAATTTTCAGTGTACTCAATTCGAGTGACTTGAACTATGGTTGTACTATTCTTGAGTGAGTTTTTTTTAACACGCTATACATGGAAAACGACGCTCGTTTATTGAACGCACAAGAAAATGTCATACATTTGTTTTGTATAAAAATATACAAAGTAGAATAAATTTGGGTGTATTTGGAAATATTTTATTATCCCTCGCTGCAGTCGGTGACGTCACAAATGTGGCTGATCCACTTCAAGAATGAGGCCGCCCTCGGCTGACCTTATTTGGGCAATCATTTAGATGGGCCGAAGTTCTTCGGGCCTGGGTGACTCCGATAGGTTAAGCCCATACAGACCAAATCGCAGCATATTGCTTCCACAATTAATACCATCGATATGACCTATGGTAGTTGATCTTCTTCCCGAACTCTCAGCCCGAAGGCTGAGGACATTGCGTTCCATGGTGACGTTCAGGGAAGGCAAGCTTGCAACTCTCCCTCTTCTGGGCTGTGTCATAGTCAACAAATCAGGTTTCGTTGACGGTGGCACTCTTGATAAAGGTGATGAGGTATGTACCCCGTATATGGACACAGGTGCCATTATCCACACTCAAGCGAGTTGGGCGATCGGTTACAATTACAATCCTATCATCGACGTAAGTAACGGGAAAGCGAAATCAACGATAAAGAGTTTCTGCATATGTGACTGAGGGAACATGTTGGTCATTCCATCGATTTCTTCTACGATGCCTCTATATTCCGAGAGATATGCAGAGTGGTTGACAAACACGAGCTCTCAGAATTCCAGAATATGGGAATTCTAGTATAGTATTTAACTTTTTAGTAGTCCGTGACGCGTGTCGATGTTATGGTCAAAAAATTCTTTCTCTTTATCTTAAAGCGAACGGACGTGTTTTTTTTGTGCGAACTGCGTTTTTTAACTTTGTTTATTGAGACTAAACAATCCGGTGTTTATTTTTATTTATTTATATTTTTAAAATTAAACCTTTCAATATTAATCATCCGTATCGCTTCGCGTGTGCAGTGGTATATTTGGAGGTAAAATAATAATTTTATTAATTTTCATCCAAACATAGCTCTGCTCTGCTTCTTCTTCTTCTCTTACGGTGTTGCTTCTATTACTGCTCAGAAGAGATTCTTATCTCTTTTCTTTGCTGTTCACTAACCCACACTAATCGCTCTCTTTGATCTCCCTTCTTTCGTTTCCCTGGCACAGTGGTTCAAGGTACGTCAATAATAAAATCAAAAATATTAATAAATAATTAATCATGGAATTTAAACTTGTCTGTGCTTTGAGGTCTTGAAATAAGACAATCTCCTCACCCCAGCCTACCATGTACTGCTGGCTCTGTGAAAACGTTTTGCACGCTAAGTGTGCCGGGTTCACGGCCTCAGTATCGGATGCCATTTCACGTAGGTCTGGCCTCCACTTCTGCTGTGATAGCTGTAGTGCTGTTCAGGACGAAATGAGATCGATCATGAGACAGACTAAAAGTGGATTTCAAGAGTTGATTAGCGGTTTTCGTAAAATCAATGACCAACTCTGTGCGCTCGATACGCAGTTTAGTAGTCTTCAACTACTAAATGAGTCTCCAAAGCGTAAGAAATCCGCTATTAGTGATGTGCTTGTGGCGAATAAACTTCAGCCTACTCAGCTGACAATTATTCAGCCGCTAATATCTCTGGCCACCCCAAGGGCTGGAACTGGGAAAAATTCGGCTTCCGAATTTCTCAGTATTAATGAGCAATTGTCCGATTTGTCCTCTGTGGCATCACTCCAAGTGATACCACCAGACCCAATAACTCAAACCCCCTTAAGAGTCACCGAACAGGGTATTTAACCGTCCGGATCCCCGGTACGAACTGATGCTGCAGTATTAGTTACTGCGGCACCAAAACCCTTGCAGATGATCCCGCCATCGATACACATATTTGTGTCTCGGCTTGCCCCTGACACTTCTGAGTTAGACATCTCGGCTTATATCAAAGCCAAAACAAAAGCCGATATTAAGGTGGCAGATATTAGAAAATTTAAATATTCATACACCAGGCACACATAATCTTTCAAAATACGTGTGCCAGTGCAGATTTTCAAGGCGATCTGTTCCGCCAGCTTTTGGCCAGAGAACATTTTCGTCCAAGAACATCAGCCAAGTACGGTGAAGAAAAAAATTACCAAGCCTGTGGGGGTGAAACTCCTACATGTTAGAGCCACAGACGAACCTCCACCTCATCTTTCTCACCCTCAAAAAACTAATATCTTAATTAATTTCTTATTTCAAACAGTTACCTATCAGAATACTAAAGGGCTACGTAGTAAACTTCCCAAACTGTATTCTGATAGTTCTTCCTTTGCATCTCACATTATAGTCTTTACAGAAACTTGGTTAAAGCCGGAGATTTTAAGCTCCGAAGTTTTTCCAAATAAGTACACTACTTTTAGACGTGATAGAACACTGCGAAGGGGAGGAGGAGTCCTAATTTCTGTAGACTCCAAATTCGCTTCTGAAGAGGTAAAATCACAAGAGTTTGGTGACATAGAATTTCTTTGCGTTAAAATCATTCTGTCCGGTCAATCTTTATACGTTACCTGTTCTTACATACCACCTTCGTCGGAACCGCCCACATACTGGCAACATTTGTCCGCTATTCGTCTCGTTTCGGACCGTTTGTCTGACGGGGACCAGCTGGTAGCTCTGGGGACTTCAATATACCAGATCTTATGTGGTCCAATGTTGAGAATTCACCGTCCTTAATGCTTAACTCGCACCACGACTTCCCTGCGGGTATGTTCGACATGTCACTCGGGGAAATTACCCACGTTAGAAATTCCTTAGGTCGGCTGCTAGACTTGTGTTTCGTTTCTGATCCTGATGGAATTGCTCTTTCTAGAACTTTGCCCCTTTCTAACCCTGAGGATCCGTATCATCCCACTCTTGAAGTTTTAATCGAAAACAATAGCTTAATTGACCTTAAGTCTAAACTTAAATCTCAAAAAGTACGTTTCTTCCGTAAGGCTGACTTTACTAAACTAAACGAGTTAATTCTTGAATTTGATTGGTCCGATTTACTGGCATGTGAAGATATTAATATTGCCTTAAATAAATTTTATCACACTTTGTATTTCTTTTTCGACGCTTGCGTGCCATGGAAATATCCGTTTGGTTCAATTAATGCACCTTGGTATACAAGGCATCTATTAAATTTAAAGAACGTTATGAATAGACTTTTAAATAAACATAAATTATCTGGCTGTACAGTTAGTTATTCAAGATACTTAGTAGCTCGGTCTAATTTCACCGTGCATAACGCCGAATGTTATAGGAGTTATATTCGCCGCTGCCGGATTCAGTTTACTCAGAACCCGAAGCAGTTTTATAACTTTGTAAACACTAAGCGCAAATCTGTATCTTTTCCGTCTCTGCTTACGTTTGAGAACTCTTCTGCGAACACTGATTTGGCAATGGCCGATCTCTTTGCAAAGTTTTTTCAAACAACGTATTTACATAGCACCATTCCAGCTCAGCCTTACACTTATAATATCCAATCAGCCAACCTTATTTTTTTCCCATCTTTTGATCAAAGTGGTGTGTTATCGGATCTTCTTAGGGTTAAGCCCGTGTATTCGCCAGGCCCCGATGGAGTACCAGGCTGTGTGCTGAGGAACTGCGCCGTGGCCCTGTGCAAACCGCTTCTTACTTAACTTTTTAATTTATCGCTGAAGACCTCGATTTTTCCCCCTATGTGGAAGGAATCTTACATTATCCCTCTGCATAAAAAAGGGGAAAAATCTGATGCTTCAAATTATAGAGGCATTTCTAAATTGTCAGCAATTCCAAAGCTTTTCGAAAAACTTATTACTCCACATTTGCAACACCTATGTAGTTCAATAATATCCCCGTGGCAACATGGCTTTATGAAGCGCCGCTCCACCACCACCAACTTATTGGAGCTAATATCTTTTGTCACGGATGGGTTCCGGAATGGCTTACAAACAGACGTCATTTACACTGACTTCAGTAAAGCATTTGATTCTGTTAACCATTCGCTTCTTATAAGTAAACTCAGTCTTTTGGGATTCCCAACTGATCTCCTTATCTGGATTTCGAGCTACTTATCTGGATGAACCCAACGTGTCTTCTTTAAAGATGATACCTCGCGTACAGTCCGCGTCACATCTGGGGTGCCTCAAGGAAGCCATCTTGGACCCTTACTTTTTACTTTGTTTATTAATGACTTGCCCCTTGCTTTAACTGACTCACTAGTACTTATGTACGCTGACGATGTTAAGCTTTGTCTTCAATATAGATCTACAGCGCCCAATCTAGACTTCAATCCGATTTGGATAAATTTCAAAATTGGTGCTTAGCAAATGACCTAAAGCTTAATGGATCGAAATGTAAACTCATGTCATTTTATCGATCTAGCCCTCACCAGGCTACCTACTTTCTCTATGGGATCGCCTTAGAACGTTTAACTCAGGTTAACGATCTGGGAGTCCTATTAGATTTGAAACTTAAATTTACCGACCATATATCCACCATGGTTAATAAAGCTATGGGTGTGCTTGGTTTTATTAAAAGATGGTTAAAAGAATTCAACGACCCATACATTACAAAAGCTTTATACACATCATTGGTCCGTCCGATTCTTGAGTATGGATCGTGTGTCTGGAGTCCACAATACGGAGTGCACCAAGATCACATAGAATCCGTACAAAAAAACTTTCTTATTTTCGCACTTAGGGGACTAAATTGGGATGCAAGCCTTCACCTTCCCTCCTATCATAGTAGACTTTTATTAATCAACTTACCACCATTAACAAACCGTAGAACGATGCTGGGTGTCATCTTTCTATTTAATCTTATTAATGGTAATGTAGACAGCCAGCATTTATTAACACGCCTAAATTTCAACGTTCCTAGTAGAAGGACTCGAAACTTTCGTCCTCTACTCCTTAGCCATTGTAGCTCGACATATGCCCAACACGATCCGTTCAGGGTTTTATGTTAGGACTACAATGGTCTCTACCACGTTATGTCCCTTTGCTCTACTAACAATCTTAAATCCATTATACTAAACACCTTATCTTTGCAACACTTTTCCTCGTGATTTCATACTCCTATTCCTCTCTTTTACTCTCTCGGATGTATCACCGCGATTCGAGCCGTACGTTATGCGGCAGCGTCCCTCGGTCGGTTGGACGGGAGGTGGGCTGTACGTATGCAGTGGGAACCGCTGTTAAAAACTTACCACCAAAGCATGATTAATTAATAATAGTAGTAAAAAACTTATGCCTAGTAGCTAGGGACAAAGAAATAAAAAATGAAAAACCGGAGGTTCCGGAGCACCTATGCGTAATGCATTGCGTTCATTTTAGAAGGCACAATCTGCATGTCCCATAGTATGTTATAGCACCCTATACCATTAACCTCTCTTACGGCTGTGGTGACGGGACAAAAAGTGTTATTCTTTTCGTATATCATAAAAGTAGTGGGAAAAACCATCAGTTCCATACAAGTTAAGCCGCTTTTCATCCGAAAACACAATGGTATGCCATTCTTTCTGCCAAGTCATATGATAACATGCAAAGATGACGCAAGAATCCTTTCGTTGATTATTTAATGGAAGTTTTTTTTAGTTTCAATGTTTTCAGATGAGCAGCATCGTACAACTCTCCGTACTGTGTCCACACTTGCATTGAAATATAATTTCGAATGAATTTTCAAACAATTCGGCGCTCTGCAGTAGGTAAAATGACTTTCTTGGTGCGTCCTTTCCTGTAATTTGCCTGTATGTTGGATTACATTCTTTATACGCAATTATTTTGGCGTTTTCAATAGCTGCATTGCCGCGGCCCATTGTGTTTTATTTATATTTAAAAGGTGTGGAAGTTGACAAATAATAAACCTTATTGCATGGAATTTTTCTCAGAATAAAGGTCAAAGGAGTGGTCAAGGCAAAACTGAAAAAAATGATAACGGTAAATTGTCGCGACATCTGTCTTATTTCCATAGTTTGCCTATGTTCTCTTCTTCAGAAAACAGCAAATCACATTCCAATAGCTATAGTAGATTAGGATAAAAATAACACGAAACATAAACAAAACAAACATTATTTATATATAACACAATGTTATATTATAACAAAATTATTTAGTCCATTTCTTAATTTAATTGAGCATAGTTAAATTTTGTGGCGATGAACCCCAGCGGCGTCACAGAAGAACCCACTACCACTCGTAGTGTTATTTTATAATGCAAGGCACTGGGTATCCTCCAGGATTTGAAGAGGATCCAAGAAGCGCTCCAGCCAATGTCCAAGGTGGAAGATGCCATGCTCCATGTGCGTCAAGGCCAGTTGGGTGCACTTAAGAGGACTTCAAGGCCAGCCACGGGGAGCTTAAAGAATTGTATGTTACGGAGATTAGCAGCGACTTGCGATGGACCGTGTCTGAGCTTGTAGCGTCGATGCACGCCGAAATCGAACACAAGACGTCGTTGGGCTCTGCTCAAATTGCTGCCCATTCCACCCTTGCCTGCGCAGTTTCCAATATTCAGGTGGGCACAGTGCTCATTCGGAGTTTTCAAGCTTTGTCCCGCTTCCTTTTTCTACTTTTAGCTGAGGATATTCGGAGTGGGCTGAGTTTCACTCGGTTTCTCAACAATCGTGGGCTGCAATCCTCATATAAGTAAAGTGGAAAAGTTTCAGAGGTTGAGATCTTGTCTTCGGGACTCAGCTTTAGAGGCAGTCCATTTCTAAGGATTCTCCGAGGAGAATCATGATGTCGATCTTTGGAGAGGCCCGAGATTTTGGGCCTCAATTTATTGGAAGGTGCTCAGTGGCAGCGCTTTGGGGCCTTTCAAATAAGTTCAATGCCCATTTGCGGGCCTTGATAAATTTGGGGACGACAGTTCAGATATCCGGTGCTCCTTCAAAGGTTGGACGCAGCTACTCAGGCCAAGAGGGAGGAAAGTCAAAATGCCGAACTCGGATCTTATCCCTACTTGGGAGTCGATGGCAGAATTTTTGGAGCCGCGTTGCACGACTCTGGAGGCTATGGATGTGGCCAAGGCCGCTTACGCCCCTAGCATTCAGGTGGGAAGACGTAGAGTCGCAAACAACAGTAGATCGTCCTTTATCATTACTATTTCACCTTCCATTGCCTGTAAATTATGCGGTGGGTGGTCCCATGTTCCCAAAGATTTTTGCTAATGCCCCCTGAGAGCCGCCTTGCTAGGCGACTCGGCCTATGTCAGAAATGTCTTCAAACTGGCCAACCCCTGCGTGAGTGCCACGCTGATAATTTTCACAGATGTGGGAGGGAGCATCTTCCAGCAGCCAGCCATCGGTTGTGGCGTCTAAGTCAACCACAGCTGAGTGCGCCGAGCCAACAGGCGCTTTACATCTACGGCTAATGCACTAGTTGCCCAGGGTCGAGGCGGTGAGATAGCCTTACTGGCTACAGCGAACATTCTCGGTTTTTTTCCTTGCCGAGCACTATTGGATTCCGGATCGCAGGGGCACGTGATTACGTCCCATCTGGCTAGTCAGCTGCAGCTTCGTAGACACAAATCGTAACCTCACTTTAGCTGATCCCAAGTTTTTCCGACCTGCTGCCTTATGAGCTGCTGTTGTTGGGCAAATCCACCTCTCAGCTGGCCTACCATTGCTGTAGAAAACCCGGCTTGAATAGATTGTGCGTGGGGGCGGTTCACATCTGCAGAAAGAGTCGTTAGTAGCCACATTCCGCAAGGACGTGTTTAGAACTAAAGCCAGCTGGATGAGCGCTTAGAGTTTCTGCTCCGTAAATTTTGGGAAATCGAAGACTGCGACTTGGACGATGTGAAGTGGACGAAGGAGGAGCTGGATTGCGAGACGCATTTCGTTCCACATTCTGCTCGGCTCGAATCAGGCGCGTACTCGGTGAGGCTTCCGTTGAAGAGCAGCTCTGAGTTGTTAGGTGAATCCTACTCCCAAGCCGTGCGGCGATTTCTCTCCCTCGAAAGGAAACTTTGCCGTCAGCCTCAATTGAAGAGTCAGTATGCTGCGTTTATAAAGTAGTATTTAGATTTGGGGCATATGTCTCCAGCCCCGCCTAGTGCACGACCCGCCAGACAGTATTTCTTACCGCATCACTGTATTTTGAAGGAGGACAGTTCATCCAGGATGATTTGCAGGTTTTCAAACTAGATACTGTCACTTATGGGACAAAGCCGGCCGCATTTTTATCAGTTCGAGCAATGCATCAGTTGGCGGAGGATGAGCAGTCTGTGTTTCCAAAGGGTGCCGAAATTCTGCGTCGTGTTTTTTATGTTGATGATTTGATTGCCGGAGGCGGTTCTATAGATGAGGCTATCAGCATAATGCAGCAAACATCACAAAACCTCGCCATAGAACATCACAGAAGAGCCAATTTCGGTTGCGAAAGTGGTGCTCCAATTTTCCGCTTTCTGGTGCTCCAAAGTCTTTTACTCTGCTCAAAGTCCCGAGTCGCACCTCCAAAAAGCTGTTG
This sequence comes from Drosophila atripex, assembly GCA_035045925.1. Classification (NCBI taxonomy): domain Eukaryota; kingdom Metazoa; phylum Arthropoda; class Insecta; order Diptera; family Drosophilidae; genus Drosophila; species Drosophila atripex. The sequence continues at coordinate 22,265,606 of JAWNOP010000052.1, forward strand.
CTGGAAAAACAGAAACTGGAGTTATTTGGAGCAGAGTTACTGGCTCGGCTTATGTCGGAAGTGGCACAGTTGAAGGTCTATGATGGAAAGTATTTCTGTTGTTGCGATTCTGCTGTGGCGCTGTCCTGGATTCGGGAGGAGCCCGCACGAAAACCCAATGTTTTCGTCGCCAATCGGGTTTCGACAATCCAGAAGTTGACCAGAACGATGGTATGGCGATACTTCCTTCAACCCGGCAGATATCCTGTCGCGCGTACTCTTTCCAAGGAGTTATTTGATGATAACTTGTGGTCCCATGGTCCTGCGTTTATTCTTGGACTTCAGAATCAGTGGCCAGCAGCGGTTCCATACGAAAAGCCTACTCTGGAGCTAAGGGCAAGGGTTCTGCTAATCCAATCTCTATACGTTGACGTGACAGCTGGTTCCAAGTACGCTAACTCGATTCCAGAACTCCAGCGGGTATTCGCTTATGTGCACAAGTTCCCACAGCGAGTCCGTCACAAGGGTGTAACTGCTTGAAGTCACTGCGACATCAAGGCTGGAACCCACCTACTATTGTGACTAGTGCAGCGTGTGTAAAATCTCAATGACCAAACAACATTTTTAAGCTTCGGGAATTCCTGGATGGCCTTGACTTTTTTCGGGCCCGTAGTACTTCCTTTGTTGGAGACTATAAACTAAAAAAAATTCACGCTCTTCCACAAAACGGTAACGATACTACCGACGTGATGTAAGGTTGGGCCTCATTTGGGTTTGCGAAATCATTTTTCCTGTTCCTTAAAATTTTTGAAAATGCTTTTCTGACTGAAGGTGCTGCATTCGAGCAGTCCACTTCAATAAAATTAACGTTGGGGTATGATTGGAATTCTAGCTTTTCTACTACGGAGCCCCATTTGAGGTGGATGGAAGCTAAGCAAAGTGTTGCCTCTGCCTGTTTTAACAGGTCAAGACCGATTATGGCATCAAAGGAGGTCAAATCTGCTAAGATGAAGAACGCGGCCTTCAAGTTGAATAAGTATATGAAACATTTTTTTGTGATGGTGGTGACGACAATGGCGATTCTACTGGGCGGACGCCTTTTAATCCTTCATATGAACGGATGAAATTTTGTCCTCAAAAGCTTCATACCTACCACCGCTACTCGTCGTTTTATGACGGGTAGCAGGGACCTTCCTCTATAAAATTAATGACATCAGAATCATTTTCATAAATGGCGTCGTCATCAATTTCCTGAGCCACGCTTGAAGCTGGGCCGGTATATTTCTCTCCGGTTTCGCCTGCGCTCTGCGCGACGTGGTTAACCTTCTGCCTTTTGTGCGGGCCCGATCGGTCGGACACAGGCTTGACATGGCTTAAGCATCTTAGACAGCGATGGGTCAATGTCCATGGGCTCGGGAGTATCTTCACTGTGTGGAGCAGAGTGTACTTGCACTTTGTTCTGTTTTGTGTAGTACGGATCTTTACCAGTACTTGTCAGGGAATTTGTATGCGCAGAAGCCGGTTGGCGTTCTTGCGCCACTCCACTTCTTGAGCCAAAGCAAGTGCTGATGGCAAATCCTCCGGCTTTGCCGAAAATAGGACATCCGTGAGACTGCGCTTGAGTCCCAAGAAAAATACTCGGAATGCGTCATCCCGGAATTTGTCACATAAAACATATGCCGCCGACGCCTCAAATGACACATGGCCATGACATGGGGGTTTTTCCTTCTTGTCGGAAGTGGAAGATGAATGCGATTCCTAGCGATTGCCGAGGGAGTTTCCTTCTTATCGGAAAGTTACGGTGGGAGTTACTCACTCCGTTGTTACGGCCCTAATGGCAATTTCAGTGAAATAATTTTTAATTTTAGTTGACATATATATATGTATGTGTTTTTTTACATGTTTGTGATTGTTTTTTATATGTTGGAGGTTATTTAGTTTCCGAGCCCCAGGCAAAAATATGGATTGTCAAATATATGTATGTAGACATGTGGGGGTTATTCGCTGCAACAAGTTTGTAAAGTATTTTAAAAATCTGGACTAAACTGGAACTTTACAAGTACCCTATAAAGCTACTGTCTATAAAGCTACTGTTGGAATACTATATTTAACCTCTTGAAGTCGGTTGATTTAAATTTATTAAAAAATTTGGCAGATTTTTGAAGAAAAAAATGAAATATATAGAATTACGGACATAAATTTAATTAATATTATCGAAATGGTGAACTATGCACCTTCTTGTACCTTTTGAAGGTTACTATAAAAAACTTGAGGGAAGCCAATATCCAACATTACACTTAAGTATTCTACACATTAACAACTTAATACAAATATCCTCACCGAATGACAATGGTATAAAAATAGTTAAAAAATGCAAAATATCGTCTTTATAGTTCTTAGATTCAATAGTTATAGAAAATTTAAATCTAATAATTAATGAACTGGTTGGGCTAAGCAGCCACCAGCAAAACCGATTAGAATATTGATATTTTTTTAGCTGCAGCGGTATTTATTCTTATTTGTTATTAGGCGCATGTGTTTTTGCGAGCTTTGAAAGTGCTTCTGCGCCCAAGCTCTTATATTTTCTTAGTTGTTGTATTATATTGACGGGCCGCTACTTTTGCTATATTGCGCGGAAATAACGCTAAATAAATATTGGAACCTGAAGTTCCTTGCAGAGGCTTGTCACGTCTAAAAAGACTTGGAAAAACTTAGTAGCTTAGGAGCTTAGTACGCCACTATAAATCTGATAGGTAAGATTTATAGAGTATATTCGTTTTTTGAAAAGTCAGATTGGAGAGATGTTGGGCCAACAAGCTTTGATTTTTTTTCTTGACTATACTCGGCTGATGCTCGAGATTCTACTGATGATGTACGAATATGACATCTGGCCAGAAGCCACGGTCGGTAATACTGCGACATGTATAAGCAATATGTTCACTTAATAGGACATTCAAAACCCATAATAACAATAAACTGAAACGCCAGAACTGCTGATATTTCAATTTAATACATTGCAACACGAGCCACACTTTCAAACTGGTTATTATCGTTTTTAAGTTTTGCTATATTTCCATTAATTTACCATCTAAGCAATATCCATGTATCAAATTTCCTAAAAATATTGAACTTTTATATTAATAAAACCAGTCTCAGACAAACCTATTCTGAACTCATTTATTTCACCACGTCCAATTTGTTCAAGTTCAAGTTACGGCAACAAACCAGCAATCGGCTTATATACCCTTTGCTTGAACTAATTATTTCGGGGTTTGGGGCCCACGTCCTGATCCTGCAAGCCCAGGATCAACAATCGAACAAGAATCGAATGAAACGAATAGTGATTTCTATTGTTCGACAATAGAAAATTCAGGAAGACTTCTGCTTAGAAAACAATAATAGATCGGTAGATTAAGTGCACAACAATTCCCTCAGTCCATAGAAAAGGGTTCAGTTTCTTCGACCACTCTGGGTAGTGAGTCGGAGCGCATCCAGCTACTAGCACTCTAGCAGCAAATAAAACACTCCCAACGGTCAGAAACGAAGAACGAAAAGATGGAAAGGGAGAATATTGCCCCTAAAATTATTATAGAGCCATTTTTTATGCCATTTATTATTAGGCAAGTGCTTAAACCCTCCTAGATGCTCAGCAAGAAAATGGGAAAGAGATAGATTTATAAAAAGGCTGGGCTTCAATGTATCCCTAGGCATCAATGTATCCATATGGGATGCGTTTTTATTAATCTTGCTTACGAAAAAGCTTGACATAACTAATAGGAGTCTATTTGAGCAGTAAAGATCCAGGCCCTAAAAACGATGCTGGAATTTTGAGAACAAAGAACCAAAGTTTTGAGCTCAAGAAAGCCAACGGCATCATTTAAAAAAGACAATCATCGTGCTACTTTTCACGCTCCATATCACGCGTTATATAAAGGTAAAGTAATAATATGCGCTCGAATGCACCCTTTGGTATGAGAAGTTTCGAAGAAAGAGTCGTGGATCAGCAGTGAAGCAAGTTGGTCAAGGAAGTCGTAAACGAAAAGTAGTCAAAAATTTCGAGTCTGTCGCGTCAAAGAAAATAGCTATTAAGTTAAAATAAGATAAAGTAACATACACCTTTGTCAATTAAAATAATAAACATTAATCATTTACGGTTTTTTCCGAAACGAAGAGTTGTATGTAAAAAGTAAGTGCAGTGCCAAAGTAAATGAAAAAACTATAAGATTCTGGAAAAAGTTGAAGTTAGCCTCTCAGCATGGTTAGAGGAAAATGTTGTGAAATCCGACTTCATTTTTGATTTATTTTCAGGGCTAAGCTCCTTGCGCTGTTGTTAAACTTCACTGTAGCAAAGAAGCTTTCTCTTTATCTTAAAGCGAACGGACGTGTTTTTTTTTGTGCGCACTGCGTTTATTTACTTTGTCTATTAACACTAAACAATCCGGTGTTTATTTTCATTTATTTGTATTTTTAAAATGAAACTTTTACACAGCAATCATCCGTATCGCTTCGCTTGTGCAGTAAGATATTTGGAGGTAAAATAATAATTTTATTAATTTTCATCCAAACATAGCTCTCCTCTGCTTCAGTAGAGATTCGCTTCATTAGAGAGACACTAATCGCTCTCTTTGATCTCCCCTCTTTCGTTTCCCTGGCACAGTGGTTCAAGGTACGTTAATAATATAAACAAAAATATTAATAAAAAAGTTATCATGGAATTTAAACTTGTCTGTGCTTTGAAGTCTTGTAATAAGACAATCTCCTCATCCCAGCCTACCATCCACTGCTGGCTCTGTGAAAACGTTTTGCACGCTAAGTGTGCCGGGTTCACGGCCTCAGTATCGGATGCCATTTCACGTAGGTCTGGCCTCCACTTCTGCTGTGATAGCTGTAGTGCTGTTCAGGACGAAATGAGATCTATCATGAGACAGACTAAAAGTGGATTTAAAGAGTTGATTAGCGGTTTCGTAAAATCAATGACCAACTCTGTGCGCTCGATACACAGTTAAGTAGTCTTCAACTACTAAATTAGTCTCCAAAGCGTAAGAAATCCGCTATTATTGATGTGCTTGTGGCGAATAAACTTCAGCCTACTCAGCCGACAATTATTCAGCAGCTTATATCTCTGGCCACCCCAAGGGCTGGAGCTGAAAAAAAATTGGGTTTCCGAATTTCTCAGTATTAATGAGCAATTGTCCGATTTGTCCTCTGTGGCATCACTCCAAGTGATACCACCAGATCCAATAAACCCCTCTAGGAGTCACCGAACAGGGTATTCAACTGTCCGGACTCCCGGTACGAACTGATGCTGCAGTATTAGTTACGGCGGCACCAAAACCCTTGCAGTTGATCCCGCCATCGAAACACATCTATCTTCTGAGATAGATATCTCGGCTTATATCAAAGCCAAAACAAAAGCTGATATTAAGGTGGCAGATATTACAAAATTTAAATACTCATACAACAGGCACATGTCATCTTTCAAAATACGTGTGCCAATGCAGATGTTCAAGGCGGTCTGTTCCGCCAGTTTTTGGCCAGAGAACATTTTCGTCCAAGAACATCAGCCAAGTACGGTGAAGAAAAAATTACCAAGCCTGTGGGAGTGAAACTCCCACATTTTAGAGCTACTGACCAACCTTCCACCTCTTCTTCCTCACCCTCAAAAAACTAATATCTTCACTAACACTTACCTATGAGAATACTAGATGGCTACGTTGTAAACTGCCCAAATTTTATTCTGATAGTTCTTTCTTTCCATCTCACATTATAGTCTTTACAGAAACTTGGTTAAAGCCGGAGATCTTAAGCTCCGAAGTTTTTCCAAGTAAGTAAGAAGCTGAGATTCCATCGTCATGTGAAAGTAAGCCAGAGAGCATAGGGCGAATACCAGGGAGGCGTCAGAACCTCAGCCGGCAAAAACGAGGAGATCAACCAGAGAGCGCGAGCGAGGTTAAAATGGAAATGTAGAAAAAATAGATCAGTTGACGGAATTGGTGGCCTTAAAATTGGAGTGGAAAGCGAACGAGATACTCGGAATATCAAACGCTTGAGAATGTTATAAATGAATGAGATAAACACTCGGTTCCAATTGCTACGTAGCTCGAAAGTTTCGAAAGAAATTCCGACGGGTACGGGATTTCAGAGTCGCATGAGGATGTACAAGAAGCAGTACCAGAAACAAAATACAAATTGTGCATAAAAAGCTACAAGAGCGTAGGAAGTGGAAAAGCGAGTCGCTACAAGAATACTGGTTGCATATGCGAAAGATTCGTGCCATGGGAAACGTGGAAGAGGACGCGATGATCAGTTGCGTGGTCAACGGGCTGGATATTGGAAACGAATAAAATGCTTAATGCTGCGCTGCGGGTGCCTGGGGGTGCTGAAATTTACGAGCGTTTCTATGTGATTAAGCAGCAAATAGAATCAGGAGCAACAGAAACCAGCACGGAACAGAAAGAAAAATTGCTATTTCAATTATTTTGATGACCAGTAGCGAAAAGATTTTTTGTCAAATACAAAGTGCTTCAGTTTGCAATCAAAAAGTGAACATCTAGCATAGCATTTTCCTAGCAGAGTGGCACGTAGTTTCTTATCGACTATGTCTTAAGATGATAAACATAAACAACGTTGCTGTGTTATGCCTGATGGATACAAGATCGGATGTGTCAATAATAAACTAGCACGTAACCCAAAAAATGAATGGAGTCAACATAAAAAGCAATCAAAAAGTATTACGTGGTCTGGGAAATAAAGAAACTCAGCCGGTTGGATATTTTTTTTCGGCATTCCCCAACGAGATAAGCAGAGGAGGAAGCTGTTGCTATAAGAAAGGAGGTGGAAGAATGGGAACAGAAGGAAATCATTTGAAAATCGTCATCTAACGTAGCAAGTTGTGTCCTGGTAGTCAGAAAAAAGGATGGTGCACTAAGGGTCTGCGTTGACTATAGAAAGTAGCCATGTGATTTACAATTATGGACTTAGAAAACGCATTTTTCCATTTACCTATCGCAGAAGAATGTAGAATACAGCCATCGTGACCAAAGAAGGACTGTTTGAGTTTAACAGAGGTCCATTTGGATTCAAAAATTCACCAGCAGCGTTTACATCTAACATCGTATTAATGTCATAATATTAAATTAAAATAATATTATGACGCTGTTTGTGGATGATATTATTATCTACGCCGAGGCTCCAAAGGAATGCTTGAAAACGAACGAGAGAGTTCATTAGAAGGTTGCTCAATGTAATCTTTGCATCAAGTGAAGGAAGTGTGCTTTCCTGCCATGAATACATTTTCTGGGGCATGTCGTCGAAGCTGGACGTATCAGAGCGGGAATGGTAAAAACAGCAGGGGTTAGTAATTTTGGAGTCCCAAAAAACATGAGAGAAGTTCATTCGTTTCAAGGTCTAACCGGATTTTTCAGGAAACTTTTACCAGAATACGCCGATATTGCACGCCCGCTGACGAACTTGTTGAAATAGGGTGCCATATTCATGATGGGTCTTCCAGAAACACAGTCAATGCAGCTGTTAAAGCAAGCTTTGGTAAATAATCCTTTTTTCCATATTTACACGAGGGCAGCGCCAACAGAACTACACACGGAAGCTTAAATATGGAAACATAGATTCAGAGCGGTCTTACTACAGCAGCTGGAAGGCGGCTTGTACCTGATTTATTATTGGAGCAAGAAACATCGGAAGCTGAGTCGAGACTTCATAGGTATTATCTTTAAGTTAAAGCTGCATATCTAGCTTTGAAAAAGTTCCGTCATTAACTGTTAGGAATTAACTTCAAGTTTGGATCAACAATAAATATACAGCACCTGCCGGAAGAAGTCTGTTCGTAGTTGCTGTATATGCAGGATTTTGTTTGCAAGCCAGAGTACCGAGCTGGAAATCGAATGAAGCATGTGGATTTTTTAAGTCGATTCCCTCAAGACTGTATGTGGCAACAGAACTGTCTGTTCATCTAAAGCAACAAAAGTTATTCAAAGCGCACATAAAATGGGACAATTATCTGTTCAAATATGATTCATGCGAATCAGCAGCAGTTTTTTTTATCCCTCATCTGGAGCAGAAGGTGATTAAGTTGATATCAAACTGCATTAAATGTATCATTTTTAGTAAGAAGCTGGGAAAACAAAAAGCTCTGTTGAACTGTATTGAGAAGGGCGACACGCCGCTGCAAACACTGCATATAGATCAGAGCGAGAGTTGAGAGCGCTAATAGTCTGATTTTGGAAATTATATCAAAGCTGTCAGTAGGAGAAACTGCGAAGTGGTACCAACATGTATCTCAGGAGCAGAAGGCAATTAATATGCACGTGCATGCATATATAAAAGCATCTCCTTTTGAAATAATGTTTGGAACTAAAATGCACAGTCGTCCAGAAGACCGTTTGTTGGTGCTGCTAGACAGGGATCAGAAAACCCAGTTCATACAGAATCTTCTCGAAATGCACAAGGCAGCAAAATTAGGCATTCATCAGGAGCAGCAAGAAGTGAAAAGCAGAGCACGTGTACAGATTTGGTGATTTGGTAGCCATCAAGTTCGGTGGAGGGCGCAAACTAGCCAGTTTGTTTTTAGGTCCTTACGAGGTAACAAACATTAAGAGTATCCGGAGATACGACGAGAGAAAAGCTGCAGATGCTGAAGATCCTAATGCCACATCAACCAGCAATAATATGAAGCTATGGAGATATGTAGCAGAAAACAAAAATTTTTTATCATCTGATCGGATGATGATCAGGATGGCCGAATGTAAAGTAGTGACATCATACACGCTCGAATGCACCATTTGGTATGGATGGAGGTTGTAGCAAAGAGCGAGTCGTGGATCAGTAATGAAGCAAGTCGGTTAAGAAAGTCGTAAACGAAATGTTATCGAAAAGTCCGAGTCTGCCGCGTCAAAGAAAATAACTATTAAGTTAAAAAGGCTGAATTTACATACACACTCTCATTTATAATAATAAATCTTTATCATTTAATAATTGACTTTACAATACAATTAGCTTTAGTTTCACTAAGAAAGATTGTATTGGGTACAAAAAAAATGTATGTCAACTGTTTCAAGACCGACCACAAATCAAAGAAACGCAAAGGAAGGAACTGCTTCAACTGCGACAAAGAACATCACACCTTTTCACCCTTGGAGTCCAAAAACCTTAATTTCCCAACTTTTGGCGCCGCGGCTGACAAGAACTGAAACCTTTTTGCAACAGCAAAGGTAGCGGTTCAGGCAGAAACGGCCATGTAGCTTAATTTCTAGCCGTGATAAACTCAAGATCACAGATCAATTTGATCACTGAGCAATTAGCATCAATGTTGTCATTGAAGCGCTACGATACATTGAAGGACAAACCAAGATTGAGCAGAGAAAGAATAACAATTCTTCTCATCTCGTTATCTCGGGAATCTCAGCCAGGGCATAGAAGACCTTGCTCCTCCTCACATTACCAACCAGCCACTTAGTCATTGCGCATTAAAAATTCCCAATGAGTGTCCATTGGCAGATCCCTAGTTTGATAAACCTGGAAGGATTTTCAAATCAGCCGAAAATCGGAAGAGATGGTGCCATGCTACAAAACACGAAACATGGATGGATTGTAGCAAGTAGAATTGTCTCCAAAACTCAATCAGCCATAGCGTGTGGTGTCGGCGTTGGTGAAGAAACTGACGCATCAATTGAAAAGTGTTGGATGCCAGACAATTTGGACTTGGACAATTGAAACATCGAATTGACAATTGAAACAATTGGACATTTGAAACATCGATCTCCGTCAGAGGTACAGCAACTACTCTAAGGTGAGAAGCAACTACTCTAAGGTGAACTCTCACTAAGGTGAGAAGCAACATAGGTGCCCGAAAATTACTATATCATACCACATCACTGTGTTCTGAAACCTGACAATGGCAGCACGAAACTACGAGTGGTGTTTCATGCTTCGTGCAAAACATCAAATGGAAAATCCTTTGCTACATACAGGGCCCACTCTTCAGAGCTAGATATTGTCCATCCTACTGCGCTTCAGAACACACAAATATGTGTTTACGGCGGACATAGAAAGGCGTACCGTCAAGTATGGATCAATCCAGATAATCAGTTCCTTCAGCTCATAGTCTGGAGAAACGATCCATTCGAGGATTTTAAGTACTTTAGACTTAAAACAGTCATGTATGAAACGAAAACAGCTCAGTTAATGGCCACAAAATGCCTAAATCATTTAGCAGTCCGGTCATGGGACAGCTACCCGTTAGGGTCTGCGGCGCTCAAAAATGACTTCTACGTAGACGATCGCTCGACGGATGCTGACTTAGTGGCAGAAGCAATTCAAATCCAAAGTCATCTGAATAAAATTATACTACCACACTGTTTCAAATTACGAAAGTGGTGCTCAAATAATGCAGAACTACTGCAAGGAATACCCAAAGAGGATACAGTGAGCGACGTAAAACTGGGTGAGACCTTGGATCAATATAGTGTTAAAACCCTCGGCCTCATATGGATGCCCAGTAAGGTCCAACTTTGCGGACGAACGCTGCAAAGCGAAGCTCTGTTTATCACAAAGCGAGTGGTTTGCTCCGAGTTGTCCAAAATTTTTGACCCAGTAGGTTTGTTTGCGCCAGTTGTTGTAAAGGCAAAAATATTCATGCAACACCTCTGGAAATTGAAAATGGCTTGGGATGATGAAATGCCCTTGGACCTTCAGTCAGACTAGAGAGCAATATACGTACGAGTAACGTATAAAAATAAGTAAGCCTCGGTGAGACTGCTGTGTTCCAAGTCCAAAGTGGCATTCACAGCGAAGCAATTCTTGCCCAGACTGGAGTTGTGTACAGCAGTCCTAGGCGCATAACTCACACACAGAGTCACACAAGATTTACGCTTATCTTTAAAGCAGGTTGCTGGGTTCTTTTGGATTGGTTCATCCGTCGTGTTAGAGTGAATCAATACAACGGCATCCACTTACTTCTTTTTTATGGCAAATCAGATAGGCAAGATTTAAGAATCAACGGGACAGTCCCAATGGTGTATCATCCGCCAATAATGCAGCTGACGGCTTGTCCAAAGAAACAACAGCTAGAAAGCTCTCGAGCAACAGTATGTGGTTTTATGGACCCCTGTTCTTACATGGATCAAAGGAGAACTAGAAAAAGGTGCCATTTTTTTTTTTCCAATTTAGCCAATTTAAGGACGCATTCGTAGGAGAGGTATATAACTGTAGGCACAGTTATTCCTTTTAAAAATTGCAACGGATAATTGCGTACATGCTGCGGTTCTGTTATAAGGCTAATAGAGTTCCAACAAAGGAACTATGTCTAGGTGAGCTAAGCCAGGCACGCACCATTATTCTACGCACGATTCAGCATATCGAATTTAACGCGGAGTTCAAACAGCTCAAACGTTACAAAAAAGTGGACAAAAAGAGCATTGTATAAATGATCCTTAATGAACTACATGAGACAAACATGCATTGCGGTGCTCAAGCCTTTTGTGCCATTGTTCGGCAACAATATTGGATCATCAATGACAAAACAATGGCGAGCATTGTACACAACTGCGTGCGATGTATCAGAGTCAAGCCCAAATCAATGAGTCAAATTATAGGAAATCTACTAGCCGAGAGAGCAAGCTCAGCTGTTCTTTAATTCTGTAGTATGCGAATCAAACGTCCTGACAAGGCCTATATCGTAGTGTTGTTGTTACGAAAGCGAAAGCTACACGATAGCGATTTATTTGGAGTTGATAAGCGATCTCACAACATATGCCTTTTTGGCCGCTCTCCTAGTAGACTTCGAATTCATTCCACTACGAGCACCATCTTTCGGTGGCCTTTGGGAAGATGCGTTGAGCTCCGCGGAACGGCTGCTTATATAGCAATTACAGCCACGGTGTCTTTAACGTTTCAATAACTCAACACTTTGGTCGTTAAAGTCGAGGCGATCCTCAATTCACGTCCTTTCACTTCCATGTCTAAGATCCTGTAGAGAACCTGCAAGATCTCAAAAAAGGCACAAATGGAAGCATGCATCTCCAAATATTAAAGATACTAGTCCTTATAAAGGAAGATAATGTGCCTGAAATGCTTGGCCTACGGGAAGAGTTTACAAAACGTATCCTGGACCGGAAAACCTCATTCGAGTATTGGGCATCAAAACACCATCTGGAGTTTTTAAGAGGCCAGTGACTCGGATAGCTCCACTGTTTCCAGAAAAAATCAACAAAAAGCGCCCATTGTAGACACCCTCAAGGCGAAACAGTCAAGAGCTGTAATTCCAGCACAATTGTTGCTATTTCCACTAACGATGAACCCCAATTAAAGTGACGGAGTTGTTACTGAGCCAGGAATATTTTACGAACGTCTGGGAACCACGAGAATGGTAGTTTCAGAATGGACAATGATAGTACGACTTGGATCTCTACTGGAATGATATAAAGGAATGATTTAATTGAGTTAACAGAGGTCTCACGTAAGTGCCAGGACAACCGTTACAGCATGCGTATCTATTCTTGAGCTTGAGATAACATTCAGGCAGGAGATAACCTAATGCATCACTCTCGGCAACATAGATCTCCGATTAATATTGGTGGAACCATAGCGAATTCATTAGTTGGTGTACTCTATTCCATGTATACATAAGATAAGGCCAAAACTATCACAAAGGTGACGGGTAACGAGGACTTGTTCCTACAGCTGCTTCAAAACCAAACATCCATTTTTGACTCCAAAATTTATTTTGTGCGAAAAGGAAGTTTGGCTACCAACAACCGCATAGGATCTCTGGAACAACAGATAACCCTCATGATGAATAAGCAATGAGGACAGTACCAAGGCGCACAATTGGAGCAAGCATTTGTGATCCTCACGGCACAAATGAATCTACTTGCAAATGGTTTCCCGTGAATACAGAGAGATAACCAATGTATTAACTGATTTTCGCCATAGAACAATCAGCCCAATTTTAAAATCACCTACACAGCTACGAGACCAATTCGACCAAATTAGGGATCATTTACCACCCAACCAGATCTTGCCAGTCGCCACCGCCATGTCCTTCAGCTCTACAAAATAATGTATACGCAAGGCAGTACAACTGATTTTCACTCCATTTTTCAAAAAGCAGTACCACTGGTGTCGTCAGACTGATTAGATGTCTTAAGCATCGTGCCTATTCCAATACGGGAATCCAGAGGTTGGATCGTTTTATAAGATTTAGGGGCTGTCCATATATTACGTAATTACTTTTTCTGCGATTTTTGATCCCCTGGTAATCAAAAGTAATCATTCATTGAACACCCTAAAAGCTTACCTGCAAATACCTGTGTTTATTTATTGATATCACGAGAGCTCTGCGTTGTATTAGGTCCAGAAAATTGCCCTTCTCATTAATGGAGTTTAAAATATAATTTAGATAAAAACTTAGATAAAAATTTTACCTGGAACATTTGTGGCAAAAAAAATTGCATCCAAATTGTATGCCTTAAAATGCTGTACTGTATGGGAAATAACCTTTCTATATCTGGGATTTTCATCAGGGCCACCATTGGAAGTTATAATTACCAAGGCTTGTCTAGTCCTTCATCCGTCCTTGCTATTGATTTAAAAGACTCTAGCTTCACAATACGGTCGAAATGTCTAGCATGAGATCAGTAGATGAAGAATGCTTTCCACTCCTTTTGCTTAAAAATCTGGGGCCAGAATAAACAACAGCTATGCTGTAGCATAATATCCATCTATATGCTGCTTGTGATAATTTGTTTGGGCTCGGCAAAGCATTAGCGGTACTGTTCTTACATGACATTTTCCTTCAATACGTTGATAGGTGTTAGATAGGTTGCGCTTCTCGACAAGTTGCGTCCTGTTTTTTTGAGTTCAGACAAGGTTTTCACACTTCTGACAAAGTTAGTGCGCCTCCTTTTACAGATCCACCTCCAAACATGGCTGTCTCCAAAATATTTGTATGGAGAAGCGGTTGATCGTCTTCAATCGTCAGGTCTGCAGGCTATAGATCGTTGGCTACAAAAACTTTTAGCTTTTGGAAATTCCTAAATAGGCAACATACAGCCCACCTCCCGTCCAACTGACCGAAGGACGCTGCCGCATAACGTACGCACATAACGAATCGCGGGGATAGATCCGAGACAGTTTAAGAAATGAGTAGGTATAAGATATTACGAGGAAGAGTGTCGCACAGATAAAGCATTTAGTATAAAGGATTTAAGATTGTTAGTAGGGCAAAGAGACAAGATATGGTAGAGACCATTGTAGTCCGAACATAATACCCTGAAGGAGCTAAGGAGTAGAGGACGAAAGTTTCTTGTAGACGGAGGAACGTTAAAATTTAAGCTTTTTAGTAAATGCTGGCTGTCTATATTATCATAAATAAGATTATATAGAAACATGACACCCAGCATCGTTCTACGGTCTGTTAATGATGGTAAGTTTATTAATTACAGTCTACTATGATAAGACGGAAGGAGAAAATTTGCATCCCAATTTAGTCCCCTAAGGGCGAAAGATTCAAATCTAATAGGACACCCAAATCATTAACGTATGTTAATCGTTCTGAGGCGTTCCCATAGAGAAAGAACAAAACCTGGTGAGGACTACATCGATGAAATTACATCAGTTTACATTTCGATCCATTAAGCTTTATTTGATTATTTATTTGCTAAACACCAATTTTGAAATTTATCCAAATCGAGGCATGGCGAATACACGGGCTTCATCTTCAGAAGATCCGATAACACACCACTTTGATCAAAAGATGGCCAAAATATGAGGTTGGCTGATTGGATATTATAAGAGTAAGGCTGAGCTGGACTGGTGCTAGGTGAATACGTTGTTAATATAAACTGTACATAAAGATCGGCCATTGCTTGATCAGTGTTCGCATAACAGATCTTAAACGTAAGCAAAGGAGGAAAATATACATGTTTGCGCTTAGTGTTCATAGTGGTATAAAACTGCTCGGATCCTGAGTAAGCTGAATACGCAGCGACGAATATAACTCCTATAAAATTCTGTGTTATGCACGGTGAAATTCGACCGGCCTACTTAGTATCTTGAATAACTAACTGTACTGACAGATAATTTATGTTTATTTAAAAGTCTATTCATGACGTTCTTTAAATTTAATAGGTGCTTTTATACAAGGCGGAATAGTAGAAGCGGAGAGATATTTCTACGGCACGCAAGCGTCGAAAAATAAATTCAAAGTGTAATAAAATTTATGTAAGGAGATGTTTATATCTTCACATGCCAGTAGATCGGACCAATCAAATTCCAAAATTAACATATTTAATTTTATAAAGTCAGCCTAAAGTCAGACGGAAGAAACGAACTTTGTGAGATTTAGAAGTAGATTTTTTTTTTTTTTAAGAAAGCTTGGTGTTAATTATTGGATCATCTCTTTATAAGTCTAACCATAAGCATGCAAATCTTAAAATAATAAATTATCTAATTTTAACTGAATAGAGAATTTATGGTCCTAATAATTAGCGCTGGATTGGAAGGTCGTTGTGTCGAAGACGAGAACTGCTGTAAACTCGCGTGAGGGTTCTTGCGAGATGATTTGGATGTACTCACTTACCACGGTGCCCCGGTGATGGTTCTGAGTTCTTCGCATTATATCCACGCTGCTGTTACTGGCATTCCCCCACAACTGAGAGCAGCACATCCAGATTGGTTTCAAACTAATCAGGGTTTGGCGAGCGGCAATTGATAAGATGATAAGTGGCTGCGCCAGGTAAGACGTCTATCGAGATGTACGCCAAGATATGTTAATTCATTTGCTTTCTGAACCGCTGTACTGCTGAACCACTGCACTGGAGGGCAGTCTTGCCTGTTAAGTGTGAACGTAACGTGTTTGCATTTTTTTTCGATAGCTTTGATTCGCCAGTTGGATAGCTTTTTCTCCACTGCCACCAGTTGTTTCGCAAGTCGCGCGGTTTTTTGCTTGGGGCATCTCTAGCGGCTTAGGATTGCTGTGTCATCAGCAAAAGTGATAAGGTAGAGTTTTGGTCCTAACACGCAACCTTATGGAACTCCGGAAGCTTGTGGCATTAAACATTCAGAAGTATGTGAGTGTTGGTTGGGAGCATTTCTGTTATTTTGTGCATTAAACCTTCTAACCATACTCTGTCGAAAGCTTGTGACACGTCCAGAAATATCGCAGTGCAGTACTCCTCCCTTCGTTCGAATGCATTTCGGATTTCTGAAGTTATGCAGTTGACTTGCTCAATGGTTCCATGTTTTCTCGAAAACCGAATTGATGAGTCGGGATTTTGTTGTGTGTTCTGAGATATGGGGTATTATGTGCCAAGAAACATTTTTCGAAGAGTTTTGATAGACTTTAGTAAACTAATTGGTCAATATGATGAAGTGGTCTTTGCCAGGTTTTGGTATCATTATGATGACCGACTTTTTCCATCTCTCTCGGAAGTGTCCATGTCTCGTTATTGCATTGACGAGTTCGCAAATAGCTCGAACCGCGCAGAGAGGAAGTTCAATAATCATTTGTGGCAATATTAGGTCGCATCCTGGAGATTTTTTTGGTTGAGTTGTTCATTTATGATTTTGAGTAACTCATGTGGTCTAAATACAATTGATTGCTGCCATCGCGTTTGATGCTGTATTGGGCTGAAATACATTTTAAAGATGTTCTGCAAATCTGTCGGCTCTTTCTCCGTTGCTGCGTGCCCCGTTGCCTGTGGATGTCCTAATTTGCATTGCAGATTCTAATGGTGCGCTGAGTGATGAGTGTGCTCTCCAAAGTGGGATCTTGTAGCTCGTTGGGGATAACTGCTGTATGTAATGTTTTTGGGACCTTTCTTCTTCATGACGTAATGCAGCTGAGAGTCTCCGTGTAGTATCATTTAACCTTTGTTTTGCAGATGGTGATCTGTTGGATTGCCAGTCTCGCCGTGAGCGTCACTTTGCTAGAACAAGCTGTTCTATTTCAACGTTCGTGTATCTGTGATTGTACGATATTTTTTACGTTTGTGGAGTCGACATGCGAGCTGCTGCGACCAAGCCGGATTCGAGAGTGTTTGTGAGTGAGTTGATATCAGCTTCGTCATTCAAACGTGGATTCAACTCAATATGCGAACATATTACATTACATATTTTTTACATATATTTTTTTTACATGTACATATTATTTTATTACATATTTTGTAGACTTAATCCAGTTGGTTTTGTTCGTTGTTAGTCTAAATGGTGTATCTACCGCAACTGGATGTAGATTTAGTTGAAGGAGTACAGGCGCTTGATCAGACGATAGATCTGATAAGGAGTTGCCGCTTATCAGGTTGCGTGGAATGTTTATTTGTGACTGCTAAATCTATCAAGTCTGGCAGTTTTCTGGGATCTGTTGGCCAATATGTAGGTGTCCGAGGTGACACACAGTCTAGCTTGCCTTTATTATTTTATTATACAGGTGCCTTCCTTTTGGGGTCACAAGTCGAGATCCCTAGTGCGTATACTTGGCAATAAAGTCTCCTGCTACTATAAATTGTTCGCTCAGAGAGTTGAAATAGTCCATGGATTGAGACTCGGATATTGTAAACCGAGGAGGACAGTATACGGCGGCAACATCTATAGATGTAGCTTGCATGTAGTTAGTGGCAAAACTATAGTGGAAGCAGTGTGTCAGGTCAAGCAGCCGCCGGAAAGAAGTTTATAAAAGAAATAAAAAAAATAGTCTCGAATTTAGAAATTATATTTATTTGTAAGATGAGTTTCTGCGAGTAGCAATAAATCGATATGGTTATTATTAAGGAATTGAGTTAACTCGAGTTTGCGCTGTGAGACGCCGTTGGCGTTCCACAGTGCTATACGGAGTGAAGCCATTGATTACTTATTCTGTTTTTGCGCAAGAAGCAGCTCAATCAAAACGTTCTGGTTTCGCATAAGATAGTTGTCTGCATGAATGACATGAAATCCATCATATTTTGTTTAAGATAACATATCATTGTTTTAATTTTGTTCCTAGACTGTTCACCTGGTTGATGAGGGGAAACTGATGATTGTGGCTTGGTGGGAGCGGTACTTTCCAGACCAATTTTTAGAGCAGTTGAAAAGCTTACGGATTTGTCGGTGAACTCATTATTGACTGCAGATTTCACGGCTGAAGGGGGGAAGACATCACGCGTAGATTTCATAGGAGTTATATGTGAGCAAGCAGTGGTCACTCTTTGGTGTGTATGACTTTTCAGTTCCTTATAGACTGGACAGCCCCTGTAGTTAGCCGTATGGTTACCTCCACAGTTTCCACACTTTTTGCTGCTGGGATTCTCTTTATTTTTTGGGCATTTGTGGAAGTCATGAAGGTCTCCACAAACAACGCATACTGGACGAAGCGTACAATAAGACCTTGTGTGGCCATATTCCTGGCAATTGTTACACTGCACCGGCTTATTTCTTTTATACGGCTCTTCTACGGTTATTCTGCGGTGTAGTAGGAACTGGGGAGTAAAAATTGGGTACACTTCATTTTTTCAGAGGCTTGGATTTGGTTTGGGGTTAAAGTTCTACCTTGAAAATGGGTTGAGGCTTTCTTTCTCTGCTCAAAATGTTTATAACATTTTTATACCCTTACAGAGGGTATTATAATTTTGGTCAAAAGTGTGCAACGCAGTGAAGGAGATATCTCTGACCCTATAAAGTATATATATACTTGATCAGTATCACCTCCTGAGTCGATATAAGCATGTCCGTCTGTTTTAAACTAGTCTCTCAGTTTTAAAGCTATCGTCTTCAAAATTGCACACACCCTTCTTTCCTTTGCAGGCAGTATATAAGTCGGAACGGCTGGGATCGGTCGACTATATCTTATAGCTGCCATATAACTGATTGATCGGAAATGGCATAACTTCGTTGCTTTTTAAGTTAGAAGGATTGGACTTTGTGTGGATTCCACTATGAGTAAAATAATTCGACATGGCAAAAGCCAACTTGGCGGATTTGGCTTTTTATTGTCCCTTACGATGTTTTCAGGAGGTATATCATCGGATTTATCTGCAAAAATAGCAAATCTTTTTGCTTCTATGGGCTTCTCTATTGTAGATTGTTTTGAGGTGCCGCGGGCTGAGCCTACGTTTTATTTGCAAATACGGATCCATACCAGTCTGTACGGCCGAACATTGTTTTGAAAAGAGCGCGCTGGTGTAAGGTGCTGCATTATTTGCTTGTACAGCAAATTTCGTTGTTGCAGTAGATGGTATTGCGCGAGCAGTCGATACTATTGTAGTTGTTCTAGAATTTGCCGTTGCAGTTGCTAGTGACGTCACTGTACTGGTGACCGTGGCTAAGCAGGTTGGCACGAGGGAAGGGTATGGGGTTTCGTCCAACAAGAGTGCTGAAGCGCAAGAGTGCTTATCGATGTTGGATTGAGTTCATTACTCGGGCTTGGGGTTATTGATCGCGGTTGTGCACTGTGTTTATTTAAAATTTTCGTTGACGATAAGAAGACAGGAAAAAAAAACAACCGGGGGTCCGGACGGTTGATTACCCTCTTTGGTGATTTTTACCATGATTAAAATCCATGATTGTTAAGATAATTTATTAATATTTAGATTAGTGTGGGTAAACTGCAAGAATAGATATAAGAATCTCTACTGAGCGACAAAAGAAGTAACACCGTAAAAGATTAAGAAGCAGAGCAGAGCTTTTTTTGAAAGTAATTTAATAAAAATCTTTTTTTACCTCTAAATATATCGCAGCACACGCGAATCCGATACGGGTTTTTAAAATGGAAATGTTGGTATTTATGAATATAAATAAATAAAATAAACACTGAGTTTATTTACATTAATAGATAATAAATAAAATTAAAACGCAGTGCCCACAAAAAAACACGTCCGTTCGCTTTAAGAAAAAGAATGAGAGTCTAGCTTCTTCAATTTGTTGCTTGCGCATGTGGCTTTTACTATCCTTTTCAATTTCTTTCCTAGTTTTATGGAGGACTGGCAGGACTTCTGCTCTCTGAGTTAAGGATACAATATTTCTTGCGCAAGTTTTCTGTTGGTTCCTTTTGGCAATCCGACGGTCTTTTATCTAGATATCGCAGCTTGTATGATTTAAAAAACGATTGAAATAGTTCATTTAGGTTTGAATCCATTGCAAAACACACGAGAATTAAAAGGAGATTACGGTTGTAACGCTACCAGCATTTTGGAAGCGGCCGAATTAAACAATTCAGCTTGCGCAGAGGTTCAACCAAAGCTCCCAAAAGCACATGCGCTACAAATAACAACAAACCGCTGCAACTAACCGTATTATGATTATTTTAAATGGTTTTGCTGGTGGCTTTTAGGCCTAACCAAATGGGGGGAAGGATCCCCCCATTGAAGTGACAGCAGTCACATCATTACAATGATTGTGGGCTGTCCTCTCTAACACAGGACACCAACGCTTCTCGTGATAGTCAACATCCTCCAGAAAACACCCAGCCAAATCGCGTATTCTGAGCAAAGGGAATCCCTTTGGACAAGTTGGCAAGGCGTGAGCCACAACACCGTACAGGCTGCACAGCGGAGAACAAGTGCTAACAACCATGCATGATCGGTTGGTATACGATCCACATCGACCCGTCCGGTTAACTGGAGTATGCGTAGCCAAGGCAAAGTTCACGCTTTCAAGCATCTTTCCGGCATCTTTGCTTCAAGAATCGATCCATTGACTCCCACGATGGAAGACTGTCCTCCTTGCTCTCTGAGAGAGAGTCCTCACACTTCGCTTTCATGGATCCAGCTTCTGGAGGATTAACTGGATAAGTAGGCACCCTTGGATTTCAGCAGGTGATCCAGAACTCATGAGGGCCCGCATATGACCATTGAAACTGTCGGATAACTCCCCAAGAGTTGCAACGGACTCGGGCTCAACCACTTCTCCATCTCAGTCAAAAGGGAATGGCTATCAATCGTTGTCCAAATCAGGGCGAAGAAATCCGACCACTTGGCATAGCCGCCACTAAATGTTGGCATCGGAAACGGGGGCGACGAGGGCGCAGGCCCGTATGGAGTAGGTGAAATACCAGCACCATTGGTACCATCTAAAAGCGTAGAGTGCGCAGCAACTCCCATGGAGCGCTTTGACACGTCCACCTGGATGTCAACGTGCACGTCCGTGGCCTGCTGAGAGAATTTCCAAAATAAATCACTTCTGATTTCGCTATAATTTAGCTCCTCGAATTTCTCCAGCAGCGTAGTGAATCGATCGCGTAGACGCTTCTCAAATGACTCGAAGGTCAGAATACCGTATTGTTTAACCATTTTAAATGGTTTTGCTGTTGGCTGCTTGGCCCATCTACGGTTAAGTCCATAATTTCACAACGAACAGCTGATTTAACATATACAACATATAAAACTACATATAATACAATATAATACATATATACAACATATTTTATACTACATATAAAATGATTGTAATCATTGTATAAAACTCCTTCCTCCCCATGTAATCAAACTTTCAACCCCTCCCCATGTAATAAAATCTTTTTTTGCAAATTTTTTTTATTTGATTTGATACTAAGTTTTACATTTTTTAGTTTTTTATTGAACTGATTTTTATTGAATGTGCTAGGAGTCGAACCCAGGTCTTCCGGGCTAATATATATGACGTTTTAACCACTCAGGTATTGTCCAAATAGTAATATCCCTGTACAATTACCCATGGTGTTTGGTGAATATCAGGTGTTTTTATAACAAAATCAAATAGAAAAAAAGATTCATGAGAAAAATACAAAGTAACACAGTACACTTTTACAAATAACACTGCTAGTAACAATAACAGTTGAGTTCTCGAACCCGGTACAGTTTACACATCAGTTGAGAACTCTACCGTTGGGCTATCCTAGGCAAGGTATCACTTGAAAATATTATTACACTTCAGTTATTGCTCTGTACTGCTTTTATAACGGCTAGGTTTGAAAAGAAGGGATTTAGGAATACGCCATCTAGAGGGGCTACTATCGACCACTCTAGTATTGCCATAGTGGGATTACGAATCTCTCAAAGGGACTCAGAATTTGTATGCAGACTATCGATAGCTTGTCTTATCCAAAGCTGCAGAGTATATGTATAGAAAAAACGAGCAGCCCTCGTGGATTTTTTTTCGATCTGACCCTCCATAGGAAAAGTACAGCAAGTAAAGAGGCTGAATATTTTTTTACAAGTATAAGATGGGCTTTTAATCTAAAGTGCGTGCTTTTACCCAGGAGTAAAATTCCCTGGCAACTATTAAACCATCCTATGGCTCATCTTGGGGCCTACATAAAGTAAAAAATTTGTATTTAACCACGAAATTTAACAACAAACAATACACTATTTAAAGTAAACATGATCAAAAGCTAAAGTTGAATTAAAATATAAATAATATCTGTTGTCGTTTGAAATCCAGTAAAAATAATATCGATGAACACTGTTAACTTGCTGTACTTAATGAAATGTTCACTTCGAGTTTATTAAAAAAAATTGTTGGCCGATGAAAAGAATGCTTGATATACCCCTGATCATGTATGGATAAGAAAACCCTTGAAAATCAAACCACAATTTTTACCCACATGTATTTTAAGCTAGTTTGTATTTTTAATTATTAATAAACAATATTTTATAATGTATGAATAATTAACCCTGTTCTCCATGCTGATTGAGAAGCCGCCGTATAAGCTTGTAAAAAAAGGGAAAAGGGGCCTAGCAAATATGATAGACGGAGGTATAGGCTATGGTAGGGTGTGTCAAAAACGCCTCAATGCAACCTGGGGGTGTAAGATTGTTTGCTTTCTTGGTTCCTCATCTGTCTCTTAGCCCTCTCAATTTTACTGTGTTGAGCTTATCTCTATTTTTTTCCGGCCAGAATGGCAAACTTATATCGCACGCATATTTCGAACAAGACTGGATCAGAATGTCACAGCAATCCTGTGCACTCTAACATGGTATGGTTAAAAACTCATCAATCTAACCAATGGATCTCCGCAACCAAGGACCCAATGGTACTTCATGCTGTATGCAATGGGTTTTCATCAACTGTCATCATAAAAGCGTCTGATAGGCTGCATTCTCCAACTGGTTGCACAGTCCGCAATGTCAATATAAGCTTTACTACTTTTGGCACTATGACCACTAAAGTACAAACTTCGTTGATTCAATTTGGAAATATCTTTAAGCCCATAGAGCCCATAGATATAATACATATATACAACATATTTTATACTACATATAAAATGATTGTAATCATTGTATAAAACTCCTTCCTCCCCATGTAATCAAACTTTCAACCCCTCCCCATGTAATAAAATCTTTTTTTGCAAATTTTTTTTATTTGATTTGATACTAAGTTTTACATTTTTTAGTTTTTTATTGAACTGATTTTTATTGAATGTGCTAGGAGTCGAACCCAGGTCTTCCGGGCTAATATATATGACGTTTTAACCACTCAGGTATTGTCCAAATAGTAATATCCCTGTACAATTACCCATGGTGTTTGGTGAATATCAGGTGTTTTTATAACAAAATCAAATAGAAAAAAAGATTCATGAGAAAAATACAAAGTAACACAGTACACTTTTACAAATAACACTGCTAGTAACAATAACAGTTGAGTTCTCGAACCCGGTACAGTTTACACATCAGTTGAGAACTCTACCGTTGGGCTATCCTAGGCAAGGTATCACTTGAAAATATTATTACACTTCAGTTATTGCTCTGTACTGCTTTTATAACGGCTAGGTTTGAAAAGAAGGGATTTAGGAATACGCCATCTAGAGGGGCTACTATCGACCACTCTAGTATTGCCATAGTGGGATTACGAATCTCTCAAAGGGACTCAGAATTTGTATGCAGACTATCGATAGCTTGTCTTATCCAAAGCTGCAGAGTATATGTATAGAAAAAACGAGCAGCCCTCGTGGATTTTTTTTCGATCTGACCCTCCATAGGAAAAGTACAGCAAGTAAAGAGGCTGAATATTTTTTTACAAGTATAAGATGGGCTTTTAATCTAAAGTGCGTGCTTTTACCCAGGAGTAAAATTCCCTGGCAACTATTAAACCATCCTATGGCTCATCTTGGGGCCTACATAAAGTAAAAAATTTGTATTTAACCACGAAATTTAACAACAAACAATACACTATTTAAAGTAAACATGATCAAAAGCTAAAGTTGAATTAAAATATAAATAATATCTGTTGTCGTTTGAAATCCAGTAAAAATAATATCGATGAACACTGTTAACTTGCTGTACTTAATGAAATGTTCACTTCGAGTTTATTAAAAAAATTGTTGGCCGATGAAAAGAATGCTTGATATACCCCTGATCATGTATGGATAAGAAAACCCTTGAAAATCAAACCACAATTTTTACCCACATGTATTTTAAGCTAGTTTGTATTTTTAATTATTAATAAACCATATTTTATAATGTATGAATAATTAACCCTGTTCTCCATGCTGATTGAGAAGCCGCCGTATAAGCTTGTAAAAAAAGGGAAAAGGGGCCTAGCAAATATGATAGACGGAGGTATAGGCTATGGTAGGGTGTGTCAAAAACGCCTCAATGCAACCTGGGGGTGTAAGATTGTTTGCTTTCTTGGTTCCTCATCTGTCTCTTAGCCCTCTCAATTTTACTGTGTTGAGCTTATCTCTATTTTTTTCCGGCCAGAATGGCAAACTTATATCGCACGCATATTTCGAACAAGACTGGATCAGAATGTCACAGCAATCCTGTGCACTCTAACATGGTATGGTTAAAAACTCATCAATCTAACCAATGGATCTCCGCAACCAAGGACCCAATGGTACTTCATGCTGTATGCAATGGGTTTTCATCAACTGTCATCATAAAAGCGACTGATAGGCTGCATTCTCCAACTGGTTGCACAGTCCGCAATGTCAATATAAGCTTTACTACTTTCGGCACTATGACCACTAAAGTACAAACTTCGTTGATTCAATTTGGAAATATCTTTAAGCCCATAGAGCCCATAGAGAAAACATCAGAATCCGCCAGACCTTAAGGGCTACTACCCAATCACCAAGTATGGACGACACAGAATTAGAGGCTCTACAACATCGTTTAGCCGATACAAAAAGAAAAAATGCACCCTAGCATCTGTACCACCACAAAACCATGTGGTACTTAGCATTGGTTATTTCAGTCATCATACTAATACTGATAAGCATGCTCATCATGCGACACAGACGGTCTATTTAGACTCCAAAACCTAAAAGGAGATCAACCCCAAGACAGTTTACTATAGATCTGAACAACTGAGAATGATAAGTCATAAGTATTTGATATAAGGCTACAAGAACAAAAATTAACACACATCAATAAACCAAGGTCAACTAATGCACAATATAAGGAAAAAATGTGGTCATAGCCTCATAGATGCGGCAACAAACCAGCAATCGGCTTGTGTACCCTTTGCTTAAACTATCATTAAATCATTTATCATTTATCATTAAAGATTAACAGCAGCTATAGGATATAGTCAACGTATCCCGGTCGTCCGACTTATATACTGCATGAAAACTTTCTTTTTATCTTAAAGCGAACGGACGTGTTTTTGTTTTCTGCGAACTGCGTTTTTTAACTTTGTTTATTGGGACTAAACAATCCGGTGTTTATTTTTATTTATTTATATTTTTAAAATTAAATCTTTCAATATTAATCATCCGTATCGCTTCGCGTGTGCAGTGGTATATTTGGAGGTAAAATAATAATTTTATTAATTTTCATCCAAACATAGCTCTGCTCTGCTTCTTCTTCTTCTCTTACGGTGTTGCTTCTATTACTGCTCAGTAGAGATTCTTATCTCTCTTCTTTGCTGTTCACTAACCCCCACTAATCGCACTCTTTGATCTCGTTTTGATTTCGTTTCCCTGGCACAGTGGTTCAAGGTACGTCAATAATAAAAACAAAAATATTAATAAATAATTTATCATGGAATTTAAACTTGTCTGTGCTTTGAGGTCTTGTAATAAGACAATCTCCTCATCCCAGCCTACCATCCACTGCTGACTCTGTGAAAACGTTTTGCACGCTAAGTGTGCCGGGTTCACGGCCTCAGTATCGGATGCCATTTCACGTAGGTCTGGCCTCCACTTCTGCTGTGATAGCTGTCGTGCTGTTCAGGACGAAATGAGATCGTTCATGAGACAGACTAAAAGTGGATTTAAAGAGTTGATTAGCGGTTTTCGTAAAATCAATGACCAACTCTGTGCGCTCGATAAGCAGTTTAGTAGTCTTCAACTACTAAATGAGTCTCCAAAGCGTAAGAAATCCGCTATTAGTGATGTGCTTGTGGCGAATAAACTTCAGCCTACTCAGCCGACAATTATTCAGCCGCTAATATCTCTGGCCACCCCAAGGGCTGGAACTGGGAAAAATTCGGCTTCCGAATTTCTCAGTATTAATGAGCAATTGTCCGATTTGTCCTCTGTGGCATCACTCCAAGTGATACCACCAGACCCAATAACTCAAACCCCCTTAAGAGTCACCGAACAGGGTATTCAACCGTCCGGACCCCCGGTACGAACTGATGCTGCAGTATTAGTTACTGCGGCACCAAAACCCTTGCAGGTGATCCCGCCATCGAAACACATATTTGTTTCTCGGCTTGCCCCTGACACTTCTGAGTTAGATATCTCGGCTTATATCAAAGCCAAAACAAAAGCCGATATTAAGGTGGCAGATATTAGAAAATTTAAATATTCATACACCTGGCACACGTCATCTTTCAAAATACGTGTGCCAGTGCAGATTTTCAAGGCGATCTGTTCCGCCAGCTTTTGGCCAGAGAACACATTCGTCCAAGAACATCAGCCAAGTACGGTGAAGAAAAAAATTACCAAGCCAGTGGGAGTGAAACTCCCACATGTTAGAGCCACTGACCAACCTTCCACCTCATCTTCCTCACCCTCAAAAAACTAATTTCTTTATTAACAATTACTTATCAGAATACTAGAGGGCTACGTTGTAAACTGCCCAAACTTTATTCTAATAGTTCTTCCTTTGCATCTCCTATTATAGTCTTTACAGAAACTTGGCTAAAACCGGAGATCTTAAGCTTCGAAGATTTTCCAAGTAAGTACACCACTTTTAGACGTGATAGAACACTGCGAAGGGGAGGAGGAGTGCTAATTTCTGTAGACTCCAAATTCCAAATCCCAAGAGTTTGGTGACATAGAATTTCTTTGTATTAAAATCTTCTTGTCTTGTCAATCTATATATGTTACCTTTTTTTACATACCACCTCCGTCCGAACCCCCCACATACTGGCAACATTTTTTCGCTATTCGGATCGTTTTGGATCGTTTGTCTGATGGGGATCGTTTGTCTGATACCAGCTGGTAGCTCTGGGGGACTTCAATATACCAGATCTTATGTGGTCCAATGTTAAGAATTCACCGTCCTTAATGATTAACTCGCACCGCGACTTCCCTGGGTGTATGTTCGACATGTCGCATGGCAAATTAACCACGTTAGAAACTCCTTAGGTCGGCTTGACTTGTGTTTCGTTTCTGATCCTGATGGAATTGCTCTTTCTAGAACTTTGCCCCTTTCCAACCCTGAGGATCCGTATCATCCCACTCTTGAAGTTTTAATCGAAAACAATAGCTAAATTGACCTTAAGTCTAAACTCAAATCTCAAAAAGTTCTTCCGTAAGGCTGACTTTACGAAACTAAACAAGTTCATTCTTGAATTTGATTGGTCCGATTTACTGGCATGTGAAAATGGCGATTTACTAATATTGCCTTAAATAAATTTTATCACACTTTGTATTTATTTTTCGACGATTGCGTGCCATGGAAATTACAAACAGACCGCATTTACACTGACTTCAGTAAAGCATTTGATTCTGTTAACCATTCGCTTCTTATAAGTAAACTCAGTCTTTTGGGATTCCCAACTGATCTCCTTATCTGGATTTCGAGCTACTTATCTGGAAGAACCCAACATGTCTTCTTTAAAGATGTTACCTCGCGTACAGT
Source organism: Drosophila atripex (assembly GCA_035045925.1). Classification (NCBI taxonomy): domain Eukaryota; kingdom Metazoa; phylum Arthropoda; class Insecta; order Diptera; family Drosophilidae; genus Drosophila; species Drosophila atripex. The sequence continues at coordinate 22,293,586 of JAWNOP010000052.1, forward strand.
CCGCGTCACATCTGGGGTGCCTCAAGGAAGCCATCTTGGACCCTTACTTTTTACTTTGTTTATTAATGACTTGCCCCTTGCCTTAACAAAAATATTAATAAAAAAGTTATCATGGAATTTAAACTTGTCTGTGCTTTGAAGTCTTGTAATAAGACAATCTCCTCATCCCAGCCTACCATCCACTGCTGGCTCTGTGAAAACGTTTTGCACGCTAAGTGTGCCGGGTTCACGGCCTCAGTATCGGATGCCATTTCACGTAGGTCTGGCCTCCACTTCTGCTGTGATAGCTGTCGTGCTGTTCAGGACGAAATGGGATCGTTCATGAGACAGACTAAAAGTGGATTTAAAGAGTTGATTAGCGGTTTTCGTAAAATCAATGACCAACTCTGTGCGCTCGATAAGCAGTTTAGTAGTCTTCAACTACTAAATGAGTCTCCAAAGCGTAAGAAATCCGCTATTAGTGATGTGCTTGTGGCGAATAAACTTCAGCCTACTCAGCCGACAATTATTCAGCCGCTAATATCTCTGGCCACCCCAAGGGCTGGAACTGGGAAAAATTCGGCTTCCGAATTTCTCAGTATTAATGAGCAATTGTCCGATTTGTCCTCTGTGGCATCACTCCAAGTGATACCACCAGACCCAATAACTCAAACCCCCTTAAGAGTCACCGAACAGGGTATTCAACCGTCCGGACCCCCGGTACGAACTGATGCTGCAGTATTAGTTACTGCGGCACCAAAACCCTTGCAGGTGATCCCGCCATCGAAACACATATTTGTTTCTCGGCTTGCCCCTGACACTTCTGAGTTAGATATCTCGGCTTATATCAAAGCCAAAACAAAAGCCGATATTAAGGTGGCAGATATTAGAAAATTTAAATATTCATACACCTGGCACACGTCATCTTTCAAAATACGTGTGCCAGTGCAGATTTTCAAGGCGATCTGTTCCGCCAGCTTTTGGCCAGAGAACATTTTCGTCCAAGAACATCAGCCAAGTACGGTGAAGAAAAAATTACCAAGCCTGTGGGAGTGAAACTCCCACATTTTAGAGCTACTGACCAACCTTCCACCTCATCTAACACTCATCATCACTAACACTTACTTGTAAGAATACTAGAGGGCTACGTAGTAAACTTCCCAAACTTTATTCTGATAGTTCTTCCTTTCCATCTTCTATTCTTTACAGAAACTTGGTTAAAGCCGGAGATCTTAAGCTCCGAAGATTTTCCAAGTAAGTACACCACTTTTAGACGTGATAGAACACTGGGAGGAGGGGGAGGAGGAGTCCTAATTTCTGTAGACTTTAAATTCGCTTCTGAAGAGGTAAAATCACAAGAGTTTGGTGACATAGAATTTCTTTGCGTTAAAATCATTCTGTCCGGTAAATCTTTATACGTTACCTGTTCTTACATACCACCTTCGTCGGAACCGCCCACATACTGGCAACATTTGTCCGCTATTCGTCTCGTTTCGGAGCGTTTGTCTGACGGGGACCAGCTGGTAGCTCTGGGGGACTTCAATATACCAGATATTATGTGGTCCAATGTTGAGAATTCACCGTCCTTAATGCTTAACTCGCACCACGACTTCCCTGCGGGTATGTTCGACATGTCACTCGGGCAAATTAACCACGTTAGAAATTCCTTAGGTCGGCTGCTAGACTTGTGTTTCGTTTCTGATCCTGATGGAATTGCTCTTTCTAGAACTTTGCCCCTTTCTAACCCTGAGGATCCGTATCATCCCACTCTTGAAGTTTTAATCGAAAACAATAGCTTAATTGACCTTAAGTCTAAACGTAAATCTCAAAAAGTACGTTCTTCCGTAAGGCTGACTTTACTAAACTAAACGAGTTAATTCTTGAATTTGATTGGTCTAATTTACTGGCATGTGAAGATATTAATATTGCGTTAAATAAATTTTATCACACTTTGTATTTATTTTTCGACGCTTGCGTGCCATGGAAATATCCGTCTGGTTCAATTAATTCACCTTGGTATACAAGGCATCTATTAAATTTAAAGAACGTTATGAATAGACTTTTAAATAAACATAAATTATCTGGCTGTACAGTTAGTTATTCAAGATACTTAGTAGCTCGGTCTAATTTCACCGTGCATAACGCCGAATGTTATAGGAGTTATATTCGCCGCTGCCGGATTCAGTTTACTCAGAACCCGAAGCAGTTTTATAACTTTGTAAACACTAAGCGCAAATCTGTATCTTTTCCGTCTCTGCTTACGTTTGAGAACTCTTCTGCGAACACTGATCTGGCAATGGCCGATCTCTTTTCAAAGTTTTTTCAAACAACGTATTCACATAGCACCACTCCAGCTCAGCCTTACACTTATAATATCCAATCAGCCAACCTTATTTTTTGCCCATCTTTTGATCAAAGTGGTGTGTTATCGGATCTTCTTAGGGTTAAGCCCGTGTATTCGCCAGGCCCCGATGGAGTACCAGGCTGTGTGCTGAGGAACTGCGCCGTGGCCCTGTGCAAACCCCTTCTTAAACTTTTTAATTTATCGCTGAAGACCTCGATTTTTCCCCTTATGTGGAAGGAATCTTACATTATCCCTCTGCATAAAAAAGGGGAAAAATCTGATGCTTCAAATTATAGAGGCATTTCTAAATTGTCAGCAATTCCAAAGCTTTTCGAAAAACTTATTACTCCACATTTGCAACACCTATGTAGTTCAATAATATCCCCGTGCCAACATGGCTTTATGAAGCGCCGCTCCACCACCACCAACTTATTGGAGCTAATATCTTTTGTCACGGATGGGTTCCGGAATGGCTTACAGACAGACGTCATTTACACTGACTTCAGTAAAGCATTTGATTCTGTTAACCATTCGCTTCTTATAAGTAAACTCAGTCTTTTGGGATTCCCAACTGATCTCCTTATCTGGATTTCGAGCTACTTATCTGGAAGAACCCAACGTGTCTTCTTTAAAGATGTTACCTCGCGTACAGTCCGCGTCACATCTGGGGTGCCTCAAGGAAGCCATCTTGGACCCTTACTTTTTACTTTGTTTATTAATGACTTGCCCCTTGCCTTAACAAAAATATTAATAAAAAAGTTATCATGGAATTTAAACTTGTCTGTGCTTTGAAGTCTTGTAATAAGACAATCTCCTCATCCCAGCCTACCATCCACTGCTGGCTCTGTGAAAACGTTTTGCACGCTAAGTGTGCCGGGTTCACGGCCTCAGTATCGGATGCCATTTCACGTAGGTCTGGCCTCCACTTCTGCTGTGATAGCTGTCGTGCTGTTCAGGACGAAATGAGATCGTTCATGAGACAGACTAAAAGTGGATTTAAAGAGTTGATTAGCGGTTTTCGTAAAATCAATGACCAACTCTGTGCGCTCGATAAGCAGTTTAGTAGTCTTCAACTACTAAATGAGTCTCCAAAGCGTAAGAAATCCGCTATTAGTGATGTGCTTGTGGCGAATAAACTTCAGCCTACTCAGCCGACAATTATTGAGCCGCTAATATCTCTGGCCACCCCAAGGGCTGGAACTGGGAAAAATTCGGCTTCCGAATTTCTCAGTATTAATGAGCAATTGTCCGATTTGTCCTCTGTGGCATCACTCCAAGTGATACCACCAGACCCAATAACTCAAACCCCCTTAAGAGTCACCGAACAGGGTATTCAACCGTCCGGACCCCCGGTACGAACTGATGCTGCAGTATTAGTTACTGCGGCACCAAAACCCTTGCAGGTGATCCCGCCATCGAAACACATATTTGTTTCTCGGCTTGCCCCTGACACTTCTGAGTTAGATATCTCGGCTTATATCAAAGCCAAAACAAAAGCCGATATTAAGGTGGCAGATATTAGAAAATTTAAATATTCATACACCTGGCACACGTCATCTTTCAAAATACGTGTGCCAGTGCAGATTTTCAAGGCGATCTGTTCCGCCAGCTTTTGGCCAGAGAACATTTTCGTCCAAGAACATCAGCCAAGTACGGTGAAGAAAAAATTACCAAGCCTGTGGGAGTGAAACTCCCACATTTTAGAGCTACTGACCAACCTTCCACCTCATCTTCCTCACCCTCAAAAATCTAATTTCTTCACTAACACTTACTTGTAAGAATACTAGAGGGCTACGTAGTAAACTTCCCAAACTTTATTCTGATAGTTTTTCCTTTCCATCTTCTATTCTTTACAGAAACTTGGTTAAAGCCGGAGATCTTAAGCTCCGAAGATTTTCCAAGTAAGTACACCACTTTTAGACGTGATAGAACACTGGGAGGAGGGGGAGGAGGAGTCCTAATTTCTGTAGACTTTAAATTCGCTTCTGAAGAGGTAAAATCACAAGAGTTTGGTGACATAGAATTTCTTTGCGTTAAAATCATTCTGTCCGGTAAATCTTTATACGTTACCTGTTTTTACATACCACCTTCGTCGGAACCGCCCACATACTGGCAACATTTGTCCGCTATTCGTCTCGTTTCGGAGCGTTTGTCTGACGGGGACCAGCTGGTAGCTCTGGGGGACTTCAATATACCAGATATTATGTGGTCCAATGTTGAGAATTCACCGTCCTTAATGCTTAACTCGCACCACGACTTCCCTGCGGGTATGTTCGACATGTCACTCGGGCAAATTAACCACGTTAGAAATTCCTTAGGTCGGCTGCTAGACTTGTGTTTCGTTTCTGATCCTGATGGAATTGCTCTTTCTAGAACTTTGCCCCTTTCTAACCCTGAGGATCCGTATCATCCCACTCTTGAAGTTTTAATCGAAAACAATAGCTTAATTGACCTTAAGTCTAAACGTAAATCTCAAAAAGTACGTTCTTCCGTAAGGCTGACTTTACTAAACTAAACGAGTTAATTCTTGAATTTGATTGGTCCAATTTACTGGCATGTGAAGATATTAATATTGCGTTAAATAAATTTTATCACACTTTGTATTTATTTTTCGACGCTTGCGTGCCATGGAAATATCCGTCTGGTTCAATTAATTCACCTTAGTATACAAGGCATCTATTAAATTTAAAGAACGTTATGAATAGACTTTTAAATAAACATAAATTATCTGGCTGTACAGTTAGTTATTCAAGATACTTAGTAGCTCGGTCTAATTTCACCGTGCATAACGCCGAATGTTATAGGAGTTATATTCGCCGCTGCCGGATTCAGTTTACTCAGAACCCGAAGCAGTTTTATAACTTTGTAAACACTAAGCGCAAATCTGTATCTTTTCCGTCTCTGCTTACGTTTGAGAACTCTTCTGCGAACACTGATCTGGCAATGGCCGATCTCTTTTCAAAGTTTTTTCAAACAACGTATTCACATAGCACCACTCCAGCTCAGCCTTACACTTATAATATCCAATCAGCCAACCTTATTTTTTGCCCATCTTTTGATCAAAGTGGTGTGTTATCGGATCTTCTTAGGGTTAAGCCCGTGTATTCGCCAGGCCCCGATGGAGTACCAGGCTGTGTGCTGAGGAACTGCGCCGTGGCCCTGTGCAAACCCCTTCTTAAACTTTTTAATTTATCGCTGAAGACCTCGATTTTTCCCCTTATGTGGAAGGAATCTTACATTATCCCTCTGCATAAAAAAGGGGAAAAATCTGATGCTTCAAATTATAGAGGCATTTCTAAATTGTCAGCAATTCCAAAGCTTTTCGAAAAACTTATTACTCCACATTTGCAACACCTATGTAGTTCAATAATATCCCCGTGCCAACATGGCTTTATGAAGCGCCGCTCCACCACCACCAACTTATTGGAGCTAATATCTTTTGTCACGGATGGGTTCCGGAATGGCTTACAGACAGACGTCATTTACACTGACTTCAGTAAAGCATTTGATTCTGTTAACCATTCGCTTCTTATAAGTAAACTCAGTCTTTTGGGATTCCCAACTGATCTCCTTATCTGGATTTCGAGCTACTTATCTGGAAGAACCCAACGTGTCTTCTTTAAAGATGTTACCTCGCGTACAGTCCGCGTCACATCTGGGGTGCCTCAAGGAAGCCATCTTGGACCCTTACTTTTTACTTTGTTTATTAATGACTTGCCCCTTGCCTTAACAAAAATATTAATAAAAAAGTTATCATGGAATTTAAACTTGTCTGTGCTTTGAAGTCTTGTAATAAGACAATCTCCTCATCCCAGCCTACCATCCACTGCTGGCTCTGTGAAAACGTTTTGCACGCTAAGTGTGCCGGGTTCACGGCCTCAGTATCGGATGCCATTTCACGTAGGTCTGGCCTCCACTTCTGCTGTGATAGCTGTCGTGCTGTTCAGGACGAAATGAGATCGTTCATGAGACAGACTAAAAGTGGATTTAAAGAGTTGATTAGCGGTTTTCGTAAAATCAATGACCAACTCTGTGCGCTCGATAAGCAGTTTAGTAGTCTTCAACTACTAAATGAGTCTCCAAAGCGTAAGAAATCCGCTATTAGTGATGTGCTTGTGGCGAATAAACTTCAGCCTACTCAGCCGACAATTATTGAGCCGCTAATATCTCTGGCCACCCCAAGGGCTGGAACTGGGAAAAATTCGGCTTCCGAATTTCTCAGTATTAATGAGCAATTGTCCGATTTGTCCTCTGTGGCATCACTCCAAGTGATACCACCAGACCCAATAACTCAAACCCCCTTAAGAGTCACCGAACAGGGTATTCAACCGTCCGGACCCCCGGTACGAATGCTGCAGTATTAGTTACTGCGGCACCAAAACCCTTGCAGGTGATCCCGCCATCGAAACACATATTTGTTTCTCGGCTTGCCCCTGACACTTCTGAGTTAGATATCTCGGCTTATATCAAAGCCAAAACAAAAGCCGATATTAAGGTGGCAGATATTAGAAAATTTAAATATTCATACACCTGGCACACGTCATCTTTCAAAATACGTGTGCCAGTGCAGATTTTCAAGGCGATCTGTTCCGCCAGCTTTTGGCCAGAGAACATTTTCGTCCAAGAACATCAGCCAAGTACGGTGAAGAAAAAATTACCAAGCCTGTGGGAGTGAAACTCCCACATTTTAGAGCTACTGACCAACCTTCCACCTCATCTTCCTCACCCTCAAAAATCTAATTTCTTCACTAACACTTACTTGTAAGAATACTAGAGGGCTACGTAGTAAACTTCCCAAACTTTATTCTGATAGTTTTTCCTTTCCATCTTCTATTCTTTACAGAAACTTGGTTAAAGCCGGAGATCTTAAGCTCCGAAGATTTTCCAAGTAAGTACACCACTTTTAGACGTGATAGAACACTGGGAGGAGGGGGAGGAGGAGTCCTAATTTCTGTAGACTTTAAATTCGCTTCTGAAGAGGTAAAATCACAAGAGTTTGGTGACATAGAATTTCTTTGCGTTAAAATCATTCTGTCCGGTAAATCTTTATACGTTACCTGTTCTTACATACCACCTTCGTCGGAACCGCCCACATACTGGCAACATTTGTCCGCTATTCGTCTCGTTTCGGAGCGTTTGTCTGACGGGGACCAGCTGGTAGCTCTGGGGGACTTCAATATACCAGATATTATGTGGTCCAATGTTGAGAATTCACCGTCCTTAATGCTTAACTCGCACCACGACTTCCCTGCGGGTATGTTCGACATGTCACTCGGGCAAATTAACCACGTTAGAAATTCCTTAGGTCGGCTGCTAGACTTGTGTTTCGTTTCTGATCCTGATGGAATTGCTCTTTCTAGAACTTTGCCCCTTTCTAACCCTGAGGATCCGTATCATCCCACTCTTGAAGTTTTAATCGAAAACAATAGCTTAATTGACCTTAAGTCTAAACGTAAATCTCAAAAAGTACGTTCTTCCGTAAGGCTGACTTTACTAAACTAAACGAGTTAATTCTTGAATTTGATTGGTCCAATTTACTGGCATGTGAAGATATTAATATTGCGTTAAATAAATTTTATCACACTTTGTATTTATTTTTCGACGCTTGCGTGCCATGGAAATATCCGTCTGGTTCAATTAATTCACCTTAGTATACAAGGCATCTATTAAATTTAAAGAACGTTATGAATAGACTTTTAAATAAACATAAATTATCTGGCTGTACAGTTAGTTATTCAAGATACTTAGTAGCTCGGTCTAATTTCACCGTGCATAACGCCGAATGTTATAGGAGTTATATTCGCCGCTGCCGGATTCAGTTTACTCAGAACCCGAAGCAGTTTTATAACTTTGTAAACACTAAGCGCAAATCTGTATCTTTTCCGTCTCTGCTTACGTTTGAGAACTCTTCTGCGAACACTGATCTGGCAATGGCCGATCTCTTTTCAAAGTTTTTTCAAACAACGTATTCACATAGCACCACTCCAGCTCAGCCTTACACTTATAATATCCAATCAGCCAACCTTATTTTTTGCCCATCTTTTGATCAAAGTGGTGTGTTATCGGATCTTCTTAGGGTTAAGCCCGTGTATTCGCCAGGCCCCGATGGAGTACCAGGCTGTGTGCTGAGGAACTGCGCCGTGGCCCTGTGCAAACCCCTTCTTAAACTTTTTAATTTATCGCTGAAGACCTCGATTTTTCCCCTTATGTGGAAGGAATCTTACATTATCCCTCTGCATAAAAAAGGGGAAAAATCTGATGCTTCAAATTATAGAGGCATTTCTAAATTGTCAGCAATTCCAAAGCTTTTCGAAAAACTTATTACTCCACATTTGCAACACCTATGTAGTTCAATAATATCCCCGTGCCAACATGGCTTTATGAAGCGCCGCTCCACCACCACCAACTTATTGGAGCTAATATCTTTTGTCACGGATGGGTTCCGGAATGGCTTACAGACAGACGTCATTTACACTGACTTCAGTAAAGCATTTGATTCTGTTAACCATTCGCTTCTTATAAGTAAACTCAGTCTTTTGGGATTCCCAACTGATCTCCTTATCTGGATTTCGAGCTACTTATCTGGAAGAACCCAACGTGTCTTCTTTAAAGATGTTACCTCGCGTACAGTCCGCGTCACATCTGGGGTGCCTCAAGGAAGCCATCTTGGACCCTTACTTTTTACTTTGTTTATTAATGACTTGCCCCTTGCCTTAACTGACTCACTAGTACTTATGTACGCTGACGATGTTAAGCTTTGTCTTCAATATAGATCTACTAGCGCCCAATCTAGACTTCAATCCGATTTGGATAAATTTCAAAATTGGTGCTTAGCAAATGACCTAAAGCTTAATGGATCGAAATGTAAACTCATGTCATTTTATCGATCTAGCCCTCACCAGGCTACCTACTTTCTCTATGGGATCGCCTTAGAACGTTTAACTCAGGTTAACGATCTGGGAGTCCTATTAGATTTGAAACTTAAATTTACCGACCATATATCCACCATGGTTAATAAAGCTATGGGTGTGCTTGGTTTTATTAAAAGATGGTCAAAAGAATTCAACGACCCATACATTAAAAAAACTTTATACACATCATTGGTCCGTCCGATTCTTGAGTATGGATCGTGTGTCTGGAGTCCACAATACGGAGTGCACCAAGATCACATAGAATCCGTACAAAAAAACTTTCTTATTTTCGCACTTAGGGGACTAAATTGGGATGCAAGCCTTCACCTTCCCTCCTATCATAGTAGACTTTTATTAATCAACTTACCACCATTAACAAACCGTAGAACGATGCTGGGTGTTATGTTTCTATTTAATCTTATTAATGGTAATGTAGACAGCCAGCATTTATTAACACGCTTAAATTTCAACGTTCCCAGTAGAAGGACTTGAAACTTTCGTCCTCTACTCCTTAGCCATTGTAGCTCGACATGTGCCCAACACGATCCGTTCAGGGTTTTATGTTCGGACTACAATGGTCTCTACCACGTTTTGTCCCTTTGCTCTACTAACAATCTTAAATCCATTATACTAAACACCTTATCTTTGCAACACTTTTCCTCGTGATTTCATACTCCTATTCCTCTCTCGGATCTATCCCCGCGATTCGAGCCGTACGTTATGCGGCAGCGTCTCTCGGTCGGTTGGACGGGAGGTGGGCTGTACGTATGCAGTGGGAACCGCGCGAAAACAAAATAAATTTTATTCGAATAAATTTTATTATTATTTTTATTATTATTTTTTAACCAAAATCGATATGTGATGAACTGGTGCTATTATTTTTTTCGCAACTGCATATAGTTGGCCCATAGTTATAGGAAATTCACTATCAAATTAATGTTCTAATGAAAATATTGGAAACAGCCTCAAGCATTTTACAAATATGAAGGTTTTTCATTTCCGATCGTTCAGTTATTTGGCAGCTATAGGATATAGTTGACCGATCCCGTTTCAATTTATATACAGCCTTGAAATGATAGTAAGATGTGTGCAAAGTTTCAATTCGATAGTTTTAAAACGACAAGCAGACAAAGAGACAGACGGAAATGCTTATAACGACTCATTTCCTGATCCAGAAAATATGTTAATTTATATGTATGTTAATATGTTAATTTATCTATACTTTTTATGGTCGGAATTGTTTCCTTCACTCCTTCCAAAATAGTATATCCTCTGCAAAGGTATAATTATATTTATATTAATATAATATATATTGTACCGCTACCAGCTTTTTGGTGGCGGCTGAATTAAACATTTTCAATTAATGTTCCAATATTTTATTGCGGGTTCAAAGCTCTACAAAAGCTCCCAAAGAGCATGCGCTACAAAGAACAACAAAGCGCATGCGAAGCTGGGAGAATCAAAGAAGATGGAACTGGTGATAACGGGCAATTAGTGGACCGCTGCGGCTGGTTACACCGCGAGAACTAAGAATTAGAGATAATTACTATAATTGATGCTGGCACAAGTCCCAACATATATCTAAATTCATAAAATTTCCATTTGCATGGGTCACAGATTGTTTATTTTTATTTTTTACTTATAATTAAGACAAATTGAACAAAGATCTTAAACAATCAGTAGCACTTTTGTACGATAATATAATATTATGGAAATTCGTAAGCATCTGCAAATTAATTTTTTTCGTTCTAGTGTGTTTACCCTCGTACTTTAACTCTCCTTGTAATTTCGGAATTAAATATGATAGGCACAGCAGTTTGTTTTGAATTTTTTTGTGTGAAAGTTTGTTTTTGGAGGGAAAGATGACCAGTTATATCTGAAAAAAATATAGTTTTAGCAATAATATCAACAATAAATGTCTTAAATATTTATTCATTAATTTATTCGTTAAAAATGTATTCACTATGAGTTTTTATAAACTATAGGTATCAAATTAAATTGATTTTTGTTTTGATTGCAAATACTTGAGGACAGCTGAACTCATTTATCTAGTCTCGAAATCTATCTAGTCTTTAGTCTAGTTCGTGAAGGGAAGGTTTAAATCAGGCGGGCTTAAAGTTGCCTTATGGGTGAGCAGCAGAAAAAAAGTTAAACAAGAAAGGAAAGGAAAGCTGCAAGGGATATACCCTTGCAGTTGAGTGACATCACACCGGACGGCAGTCCGCTAGGTGGCGACACGCATCTTCCAGCCTTCCCAGCCATTACAAACTGACTTGGGCTATGCACCCAAAAGATTCAAGTCGTTCAGCGACTAGCTCTATACATTCGCCGAAGCATTATCCACAGTGACGCCATCAATTTACTCCAGGGCCAGCAACGTACACACCCACGTCCAGTATAGCATGGATGCCCAAGATAAGTCGGAGTACAATCCACAAACGTACAACGCTTCGCAAAGGGAAGCCACCCATTGCAACGCCTGCAATAGTACACTCCATCCTATCACTGAGTCAAGACACCACCCTCTGCTGCACAAAGGGCATGCGAATCCTAACATCGTCTCTTCGCACCGAACTAATTCACCCGAAGGAGAACAATATTTTCGTATCGTCCCGATTAAAATGTACACTCATAACTCCTATATTGATACATTTGCATTTTTAGATGAAGGGTCATCGGTCACCCTTATTGACGAAAAACTCTTCAAAAGGTCAAACATCCAAGGTACTCCGGATCCGATCTGCATTGGACGAATCAAACGACAAGAAGGGAGAACGTATCCGTTTGCTTTATCATAAAAGTCTCTAGCATGGGCACCAACAGAACATATTGGTTAAACAACATATATATACAGTAAAAAATTTTGGATTACCAAAGAAAACGCTGGACATCAAGGAGTTAACTAATAAATACACTCACCTGCAAAGATTACCGATCGTATCATATACTGTTGCTGAACCAATGTTGCTGATTGGAATAGACAATTCGAAGTTAGCCGTTCCCGAAAAATAAAAGAAGGAAGGTGGAATGATCCCATCGCATCCAAGTGCATGCTAGGTTGGAGTGTGAAAGGATCCGGAAAAGATAATAAACATTTTTCTGTGCACCACTGTAATGCAACTGAACTGAAATTGATAAGGCCGTTAAAGAAAGTCTGGAACCCGTAATTCCAAGGACACTTCGCTCTAAAAATGAAGAAGAAGCCTTCCAAAATTTTCGCACGGTTCCCACTGCATACGTACAGCCCACCTCCCGTCCAACCGACCGAGGGACGCTGCCGCATAACGTAACATAACGAATAGCGGGGATAGATCCGAGAGAGTAAAAGAGAGGAATAGGAGTATGAAATCATGAGGAAAAATGTTGCAAAGATAAGGTGTTTAGTATAATGGATTTAAGATTGTTAGTAGAGCAAAGGGACATAACGTGGTAGAGACCATTGTAGTCCTAACATAAAACCCTGAACGGATCGTGTTGGGCACATGTCGAGCTACAATGGCTAAGGAGTAGAGGACGAAAGTTTCGAGTCCTTCTACTAGGAACGTTGAAATTTAGGCGTGTTAATAAATGCTGGCTGTCTACATTACCATTAATAAGATTAAATAGAAAGATGACACCCAGCATCGTTCTACGGTTTGTTAATGGTGGTAAGTTGATTAATAAAAGTCTACTATGATAGGAGGGAAGGTGAAGGCTTGCATCCCAATTTAGTCCCCTAGGTGCGAAAATAAGAAAGTTTTTTTGTACGGATTCTATGTGATCTTGGATTCTTCCAGATAAGTAGCTCGAAATCCAGATAAGGAGATCAGTTGGGAATCCCAAAAGACTGAGTTTACTTATAAGAAGCGAATGGTTAACAGAATCAAATGCTTTACTGAAGTCAGTGTAAATGCGGTCTGTTTGTAATTTCCATGGCACGCAATCGTCGAAAAATAAATACAAAGTGTGATAAAATTTATTTAAGGCAATATTAGTAAATCGCCATTTTCACATGCCAGTAAATCGGACCAATCAAATTCAAGAATGAACTTGTTTAGTTTCGTAAAGTCAGCCTTACGGAAGAACTTTTTGAGATTTGAGTTTAGACTTAAGGTCAATTTAGCTATTGTTTTCGATTAAAACTTCAAGAGTGGGATGATACGGATCCTCAGGGTTGGAAAGGGGCAAAGTTCTAGAAAGAGCAATTCCATCAGGATCAGAAACGAAACACAAGTCAAGCCGACCTAAGGAGTTTCTAACGTGGTTAATTTGCCATGCGACATGTCGAACATACACCCAGGGAAGTCGCGGTGCGAGTTAATCATTAAGGACGGTGAATTCTTAACATTGGACCACATAAGATCTGGTATATTGAAGTCCCCCAGAGCTACCAGCTGGTATCAGACAAACGATCCCCATCAGACAAACGATCCAAAACGATCCGAATAGCGAAAAAATGTTGCCAGTATGTGGGGGGTTCGGACGGAGGTGGTATGTAAAAAAAGGTAACATATATAGATTGACAAGACAAGAAGATTTTAATACAAAGAAATTCTATGTCACCAAACTCTTGGGATTTGGAATTTGGAGTCTACAGAAATTAGCACTCCTCCTCCCCTTCGCAGTGTTCTATCACGTCTAAAAGTGGTGTACTTACTTGGAAAATCTTCGAAGCTTAAGATCTCCGGTTTTAGCCAAGTTTCTGTAAAGACTATAATAGGAGATGCAAAGGAAGAACTATTAGAATAAAGTTTGGGCAGTTTACAACGTAGCCCTCTAGTATTCTGATAAGTAATTGTTAATAAAGAAATTAGTTTTTTGAGGGTGAGGAAGATGAGGTGGAAGGTTGGTCAGTGGCTCTAACATGTGGGAGTTTCACTCCCACAGGCTTGGTAATTTTTTTCTTCACCGTACTTGGCTGATGTTCTTGGACGAAAATGTTCTCTGGCCAAAAGATGGCGGAACAGATCGCCTTGAACATCTGCACAGGCACACGTATTTTGAAAGATGACGTGTGCCTGGTGTATGAATGTTTAAATTTTGTAATATTAATTTCTTTTGATTTGGCTTTGATATAACCTGAGATATCTAACTCAGAAGTGTCAGAGGCAATCACCTGCAAGGGTTTTGGTGCCGCCGTAACTAATACTGTAGCATCAGTTCGTACCGGGGGCCCGGACGGTTGAATACCCTGTTCGGTGACTCTTAAGGGGGTTTGAGTTATTGGGTCTGGTGGTATCACTTGGAGTGATGCCACAGAGGACAAATCGGACAATTGCTCATTAATACTGAAAAATTCGGGAGCCGAATTTTTCCCAGTTCCAGCCCTTGGGGTGGCCAGAGATATAAGCGGCTGAATAATTGACGGCTGAGTAGGCTGAAGTTTATTCGCCACAATCACATTACTAATAGCGGATTTCTTACGCTTTGGAGACTGTGTATCGAGCGCACAGAGTTGGTCATTGATTTTACGAAAACCGCTAATCAACTCTTTAAATTCACTTTTAGTCTGTCTCATGAACGATCTCATTTCGTCCTGAATAGCGCGACAGCTATCACAGCAGAAGTGGAGGCCAGACCTTCGTGAAATGGCATCCGATACTGAGGCCGTGAACCCAACACACTTAGCGTGCAAAACATTTTCACAGAGGCAGCAGTGCATGGTAGGCTGGGATGAGGAGATTGTCTTATTTCAAGACCTCAAAGCACAGACAAGTTTAAATTCCATGATTAATTATTTATTAATATTTTTATTTTTATTATTGACGTACCTTGAACCACTGTGCCAGGGAAACGAAAGAGGGGAGATCAAAGAGAGCGATTAGTGTGGGTTAGTGAACAGCGAAGAAAAGAGATAATAATCTCTACTGAGCAATAATAGAAGCAACACCGTAAAAGATGAAGAATCAGAGCAGAGCTATGTTTGGATGAAAATTAATAAAATTAAAATTAGAGAATTTTTGTGATGCAGAAAAATTATGATATGATTATGTAATCAAGATTCGAACGTCGGCGAGTGCAGACGTTTTATTGTTTCTCTTGTGCTCCGGAAGACAATCGATATAAAATAAGAAAATAAACGGCGAAAAGACGCTTATTGCGACGAAAAGTCGTATGTTACTGTATTTTGTGTTTTTTTTTTTTTTTTTTTGATTAGTGCTTATTATACAAAAATACAAGAAACAATCCAATAAGGCGATGAACCCAAACGAAATTAGGGCGCAGCGCCAGCGTCAACAAGACGAACGTCGGCTCTCGCTGCAAAAGAGCAATGCATACTTCTCTTTCGTATGGACTGATGTAGCCGAAGCAGCAACAACAAAAGCTTCTGCAGTAGCCAATTTACCGCGATCGCTAAAATGCGATTCCCCTCTCCCTTGCCTTGCCTCGCCCCAACTGCCCACATGTTTGGCCACGGTCACCAGCACAGTGACGTCATTAGCAACTGTAAATGCAATGACAACAACATCAGTTTCGTCTGTATGCCCGATACAGTCGATCGTTCTACCTGCTGTGCCAGCGGATTTACCTACTGCAGCGACAAACGCTCCAATTAAAAAGCAAGGTTCGACCATACAGACTGGCATGGATCGCTACATAAACATTAAAAGAAAACTAAGTCCTCAAGACACGAAAATGGGTAACGTCGCAAAAATCAATCGGGGTCCCTCAAGCCAAGGTACTCTGCTAAACTCTAATACAGCAAATAGATTCGAAATTTTGGCTGACACGTCAGACGAAACTCCTGCTACAGACATAGACACGGACAAAAAGAAAGCGAAGCCGCCTCCGCTTTATATTCGAGAGAAAACCTCAAACAACCTCGTTAATATAATAATAGATCTGATTGGTAAAGACAGCTTCCATGTAATCCCCTTGACTAAAGGAGACATACATGAAACAAAGGTCCAAGTTAAAAGTGAAGAAAGCTATAGAGAATTGACGGAGCTCTTAGATTCTAAAAAAATGAACTACTACACCTACCAGCTAAAAAGTAGTAAAGGTCAACAAGCCGTCATAAAAGGAATCGAACCAGACGTAAGCACTGCAGAAGTCGAACAGGCACTAAAAGACAAAGGCTTTAATGTAAAAACCGTTTCAAATATACGTAACCGAAACAAACAACCGCAACCTCTCTTTAAAGTGGAACTTGTACCTGACTCTAAGGCCATCAAGAAAAACGAAGTCCATCCCATCTACAAACTCCAGTATCTATTGCATCGCAGAATCACGGTTGAAGAGCCGCACAAACGCAATGGCCCAGTCCAGTGTGCAAACTGCCAGGAATACGGACACACCAAATCTTACTGCACACTACGCTCTGTATGCGTCGCTTGCGGAGGGCTGCATACCTCTGCTGAGTGCGAACTCAAAAACGTGCCAAATAGCAAAAAGTGTAGCAACTGTGGAGGAGACCACACAGCAAACTACCGAGGCTGTCCAGTATACAAGGAGTTAAAAAGTCGGATCAACCAAAGAGTGTCATCAGCACGATCTCATCATACACCATTGATACCCTCCAAATCCACACCTGAAGTTTTCTTTTCGTCAGCAGCCCGATCTTCACTCGGCAGATCCACTATATCCAAAAACGTAAGCTTTGCAAGCGTTATAAAATCGGGACATGCGAGCCCTGCCTACAACGCCCAACCCCCACCTACAGTCTCTTACCAACCTGCAGAGCACACAGAAAATAAAATGGAAACAATGATACTCACATTGCAAAAAAGTATGGATGAATTCATTTCTTTTATGCGAACGACCATGCAAAGTATGTTGACAAATCAAAACATTTTGATTCAGTTGCTCCAAAACACCTTATCAAAATAATTAATGGCTCCCTTGCGCATTGTACTGTGGAATGCCAACGGCGTCTCACGTCACAAACTTGAGCTATCACAATTTATGAATGACAATGAAATCGACGTAATGTTACTTGCCGAAACCCACCTTACCAACAAATACAACTTCCAAATCCGAGGGTACACGTTTTACAATACTAATCATCCCGATGGAAAGGCCCATGGAGGCACCGGAATCCTGATTAAAAACCGCATCAAGCACCACTTCCACAACACGTTTGCTACTAGTTACCTGCAAGCCACATCTATCAACATACAGTTGGGTTGCCACAATCTAGCTCTAGCAGCGGTATACTGTCCTCCCCGATTCAAGATATCCGAAGCCCAATTTATCGACTACTTCAACTCGCTAGGCAAATACTTTATAGCAGCAGGAGACTATAACGCCAAGCATACGCACTGGGGATCTCGCCTCGTGACGCCGAAAGGTAGGCAATTGTACTACGCAATCATAAAACCGAGCAATAAACTTGACTGCGTTTCCCCGGGTTCACCTACACACTGGCCTAGTAACCCCAGAAAACTGCCCGACCTGATTGACTTCGCAATTACAAAAAACATCCCTCGAAATCTGATCAGCGCCAGTTCTCTCTCGGATCTATCATCAGACCACTCGCCAGTACTCTTCAGTCTAAGCCAACAGCCAGTTAGTAATGTCAACCCCGTTATGTTGACCTCAAACAGCACAAACTGGCTCAAATTCAAAAAATACGTAAGTTCGCACATCGAACTTACACCACAGCTAACCGGCGAAGATGACATCAACAGAACAGTAAGCATGCTAGAGTCAGTCTTGGCTTCAGCGGCTCGTATCGCAACACCACGAAGGGAAAATAAAACAAATAACACCAAGCACACGAATGCAGAAATAGAGCAGCTAGTTCTGGCAAAGCGTCGTTCCCGGCGCGAATGGCAATTACTTCGATCGCCAGCTGCAAAGCAACAGTTAAAAGAAGCTTCACGTCGACTCACCAAGGCACTACGACAAGAAGAAGACAGATCCCAACAGCGCTATATAGAGCAACTATCACCATCCAGCTCAAAATTCCCACTATGGAAAGCACACTCAACACTGAGCCCTCCAACAATAACAGTTACGCCAATAAAGACACCCGCAGGTTGCTGGGCCCGAAGCGACAAAGACAGAGCCAACACATTCGCTGCCCACCTTGAAAACGTGTTCCAGCCTAATCCAGCATCAAACGAGTGTAATATAAGATCACCAACAGAGAACGACCTTCCTATTGTCGAACCAATCGTATTTCGACCATGCGAAGTCATAAAAATTATAAAAGAGCAGTTACAACCAAGAAAATCTCCAGGCTGCGATCTAATCACTCCAAAAATGCTTATTGAACTTCCATTATGCGCCGTTGGTACCATATGCCAGTTGTTCAACGCAATGACAAGACTGGGTTACTTCCCAAAGAGGTGGAAAAAGTCAATCATCATTATGATACCAAAACCTGGTAAAGACCACACGCTCACCTCTTCATACAGACCAATAAGTTTACTTTCGTGTCTATCAAAACTATTTGAAAAATGCCTTTTAACCCGTATCATACCACACTTTAGAAGACATAATAGTATCCCAGCACACCAATTCGGCTTTCGCGAAAAACATGGAACTATCGAGCAGGTGAACCGCATAACATCGGAAATTCGAAGTGCATTTGAAAATAGGGAATACTGCACTGCGGTATTCTTGGACGTCTCTCAAGCATTCGACAGAGTATGGCTTGATGGCCTAATGCATAAAATCAAAATAATGCTCCCTAACAACACGCATAAACTCTTAAAGTCTTATCTCTACAACAGGACATTTGTTGTGAGATGCAATACTTCCATGTCAGCTGAACATAACATCGAAGCTGGAGTTCCACAAGGCAGCGTTCTCGGGCCAACTTTATACCTACTCTACACTTCCGATATCCCTACGAGTAGGCAACTAACTATGTCTACGTTTGCTGACGACACCGCGATCCTCAGCCGATCTAAATGTCCACAACAAGCTTCAGCGCAACTTGCGACCCACCTAGATGCAGTAGAGAAATGGCTCTCAGACTGGCGTATAAAAGTAAATGAACAAAAATGTAAACATGTAACCTTTACCTTAAACAGACGTAATTGCCCAAACGTTACACTAAACAACACCGTGCTTCCTCAGTCAGATGAAGTAACATATCTTGGTGTACATCTCGATAGACGGCTTACCTGGCGCACGCACATTGAAGCCAAACGAACTCACCTAAAGCTGAAGGCAAACAGTCTGCATTGGCTTATAAACATCCGCTCCCCCCTCAGTCTGGAGTATAAGGTTCTTCTCTATAACTCCGTTTTGAAACCAATCTGGACTTATGGCTCCCAGTTGTGGGGGAGCGCCAGCAACAGCAACGTAGAAATCGTGCAGAGAGCCCAATCAAAGATCTTGAGAACTATCACCGGGGCACGGTGGTACGTTCGGAGTGAAAACATTCATAGAGACTTGAATATTCTCCCCGTCCGAGATGTAATAGCACAACACATGGAAAATTACTACACAAAGCTGTTAACCCATCCAAACCACCTCGCTAGAGCATTAACGTTGGTGTGTAGCCGTTCCCGCCTTCGTCCCATAACGACCGTCCCATCCAGCGACAATTATTAGGACAGCCTAACACAAACACAGTTTAATAAACTGTTAGAATAATGTAGTACTTTAAGATTTTAACACATTTTGTTAGTCTCGTAAGAGAAGATTCAAAATAAACAACCAAAGTCTAAAAAAAAAAAAAAAAAAAAATGATTATGTAATATAGCAGAAATGTTCCATCAGATAAGAATAAAGGAAAGCGACATACATGTACAGCGTTTCCATTGGATTGACGAGCAAACGCAAGCCCAAAGGGATACGTAATGAGAGCAACGTCGTTCGGAATATCTTGCGCCCCTTGTATAGCTCATTACGTCAGGGACGAAAATGCGGAGGACTACAAGATGCAGTATCCAACAGCCTATGAAGCCATCACCCAAGCTCATTACGTCGACGATTATATAGACAGTCTAAACGACGAAGAGGAAGCTATTAAAGTGTCGAAGGCGGTCAAACTAATACATTCAGCTGGGGGTTTCCACATCAGAAACTTGACTTCCAATTCACCCGAAGACTTAGACGCATTGAATTGAGAGCCTAAAAAGGATTTGGGAGACACTGAGAAGGTCATGGGTATGTTTTGGGATCCGAAGAGTGATACATTTAAATATATTCTTAGATTCCTAAAACTAAAAAGGAACGTACTAAGTGAGACGGTCCGCCCCACTAAAAGGGAAGCTCTACAGGCTCTGATGTCAATTTATGACCCCCTAGGATTTTTGTCCTGCTATACTATTGGACTTAAAATTCTTCTACAAGAAACATGGCGATCAGGGGTTGGATGGGACGACGAATTACCGGAACCTTTACAGAGTTGCTTGACAAAATGGCTGAAAATACCATCACAAGCTAAGTCCGTACATATTCCACGACATTACTCACCATTGTAGCGTTCCGCCGAAAGCGTCGAACTACATACCGTTGTCGTTGCGAGCGAATCGACATGGTCGACAATGGATCCACGGAAATTCCATGCTTTCGTGATGCATAGAATTGGTGAGATTATGGAAACAACGAGCGCTGCACAGTGGTGCTGGATTTATACACGTGAAAACGTTGCGAATATGGCTTCGAAAGTTATCGCCAAACCAAACCTGGAGCAGCGGGCCGGCATTCCTGAAAAGGCCCAAAGACCAGTGGCCAAATCATCAACCAAGTCTACCACTAAAGAGCAATAATAATGAGCTCAAAAAGGTAGATTTAGTAACCAAAATATACAGAACAGTGCTTCTAAAACTAAACATTGAATCGTTCTCAAACTGGAAACGTCTTTATAGTGCCACAGCGACGTTTATCATGTATGTAAGAAACCTGTCAAAAAAAACGTTGTCATATGAAATAATTATCCAAGGAAGAACCTTCTTTATAAAGTAGCCCAAATAGAGGCATTCAAGGATGAATTAGATTCTGTCCAAAAAAACAATAACATCCAAAGGACAAGCGCGCTTATTGGGTTAAACATCTACCTAGACGATTGCGGCATAATTCGCACCCAAGGAAGGGCACAAACTATAAGCCCGAACAAATGGTACTACCAAAACGCCACCCGGTTACACATCTCCTCGGCAAGCACTTTCACGAGAGCGACCACCATTTGCTGCATGAGGGAACTATTAACATAATCAGGAGTCAGTTCTTTATACCCCAGTATACAAAGCATCTCTCTTTATTACAGTTTTTACGACGAAAGCCTAAGAAACGCCTTGATGAACGCTGAGTACGTTATCAATTCTCGTCCTCTAACATTCGTAACCCTAGACGCAAAAGATGATGATGCCCTCACTCTAAATCATTTATTGTTAGGATCTGCAGACGGGTACAAGCCAATCGTCACCAAGGACTGGCGTAGCCACGCTGGCACCAGGCCATTGAGGTAGCAGATCTTTTCTGGAACGATGGGTCAAGAAGAATATTCCCATAATTACTCGTCGCTCAAAATGGTTCCCAAAGCGTCCAACATTAGCAATCAGAGATGTTGTTATATTCGCGGATGAGAGCCTTCCCAGGAACCTTTGACCGAAAGGACGTATAATCACCACAGCCAAGGATGGACAAGTACGCTCGGCTACAGTGAAGACCCACTATGGAACAATGGTGCGGCCAGCAACCAAATAGCAGTGTTGAACGTGAAGAATGGATAAGCCCCAGCTGGCGTTTATGGGGGGGGGAGAATGTTAGCCTCAACACGACAACATATGGTACAATAACGAACGAGCTATGAGGTAGCAGAACAAAACCGAATTCGAAAATATCATCTCTAATCGCCAGTCACAGAAGAAGCCGAAGGAACGAACAAGATTTTAAATTAAACCTTAATAAAGGCGTGCTATAAACACTTGTTTTGACTTTAACACATCCTGGGCTGCAACAAAGCCACTAAGAAAATTTAGTTTCCATCCATGTTTGCACATAAAACGACATAATCAACGATCTCAAATCTCCCCGTCGGAAAATTTTGCACAAAAATTCTCTGTCTGCGAAGTTGAGTACGCCTTCAAATCATACTGGAATCGAAATTCGGAAATCTTCTCAATGCCAATTTTTATTCCTTCACCGAACGATCTCAGAATTCCGCAAATGGTTCCTTTAATACGTGAACTTTAATCAAGTAGGGCTATAACTGTTCCGGATGCCTACATGCCTTCACAATGGTCCGCACGATAATCAGAATGTATTTCCTTACCATCGGCCATGATCTGGATGTGTTTCCTTTGAGTCCATCGGCCATGATCTGGATGCCTAATCCAACTCGTCTACTGCCTCGTCTCCTAAACCGCTTTTAGGTGTTGCGCTTCAGCCTCGTACTGCTAATCTAGCATTTCGAGCTCCTCGGAAAGCGCACCTGGTAGCACCTTCGAGCACCTGGTAGAGGAAGTTAGGTCACATCTAGCTCAACATTTGTAACCAGAGGCACCACTCTTTCCCCATGTGAACATGGCTTTTGTATCACGGCAATATTGCTCGTCATTACGTACTTTTATATACACGTCCCGCCGTTGTGTGGCGCAGCTGCGCCTTCTTTAGTTAAAATGAAATAATTATTATAATAATGTTCTTTATAATGTAAAAGAATCGACCTTAAAAAAGCAAAACAAGGTCAAGCAGCGACTTGCGATGGACCGTGTCTGAGCTTTTATCGTCGATGCATGCCGAAATCGAGCACAATACGTCGTTGCGCTCTGCTCGAATTGCTGCCCATTCCACCTTTGCCAGCGGAGCTTCCAATATTCAGGTGGACACAGTGCTCAGTCGGAGTTTTCAAGCTTTGCCTCCGCTTCCTTTCCCTACCTTTAGCGGAGGATATTCGGAGTGGGCTGAGTTTCACTCGGTTTTCTCAACAATCGTGGGCTGCCATCCTCATATAAGTAAAGTGGAAAAGTTTCAGAGGCTTATCTTCGGGACTCAGCTTTAGAGGCAGTCCGTTCCTTAGAAATCTCCGAGAGGAATCATGATGTCGTGGGGACGACAGTTCAGATCGCCGGCTGCATCATTGTCCAGGTACTCCTTCAAAGGTTGGACCCAGCTACTCAGGCCACGTGGAAGGAAGGTCAAAATGCCTCGAACTCGGATCTCATCCTTACTTGGGAGTCGATGGCAGAATTTTTGGAGCAGCGTTGCAGGACTCTGGAGGCTATGGATGTGGCCATGGCCGCTTACGCCCCTGGCACTCAGGGGGGAAGACGTAGAGTCAAAAATAACAGCCTTCCACTGCATGTACATTATGTGGTGGGTGGTCCCATGTAGTTTTTGCATGCCAAAGACTTTTGCTAATGCCCCCTGAGAGCCGCCTTGGGGGGGCTAGGCGGCTCGGCCTATGTCAGAAATGCCTTCAAACTGGCCATCACCTTGTGGGAGTCGCAGTTGTGGGAGAAGGCATCACAGTCTGCTGCATTTTTTCGAAATGTAGTCTTCCAGCAATCACAGCTGAGTGCGCCGAGCCAATAGGCGATTCATCGTCTATGGCTAATGCACTAGTTTCATGGCGATGAGATAGCCTTACTGGCTACAGCGAACATTGTTCGGAGTCGAGCTGCGGTTTTTTTTTTTTTGCCGAACACTATTGGATTCCGAATCGCAGGTGCACGTGATTACGTCCCGTCTGGCTAATCAGCTGCAGCTTCGTAGACGCAAATCGTACATGGCAGTATCCGGCATTGGCGACACTGGCTTCACGACATGCGGGCTATGTGTTGATGTGCTTCTTCGATCCCATTGCTCCGAATATTCGGCTCTTGTCAACGCTTTCATCGCCGCCAACATCACGGATCTTCAGCTTAGTTTTAGCTTGGATGTCTCCAGTTGGAATATTCCGTCCAACCTCACTTTGGCTGATCCCAAGTTCTTCCGTCCGCAACGTATCGATTTACTTATTGGAGCCAGTCTTTTCTATGAGCTGCTGTGTGTTGGGCAAATCCAGCTCTCAGGTTGCCTACCGTTACTGCAGAAAACCCGGCTTGGATGGGTTGAATGTGGGGGTGGTACACATCTGGAGAAAGAGTCGTTAGTAGCCACAGTCCGCAAGGACAGTCGTGAAGAGCCCAGCCAGCTGGATGAGCGGTTAGAGTTTCTGCTCCGTAAATTATGGGAAATCGAAGACTGCGACTTGGACGATGTGAAGTGGACGAAGGAGGAGCTGGATTGCGAGACGCATTTCGTTCCAAATTCTGCTCGGCTCGAATCAGGCGCGTACTCGGTGAGGCTTCCGTTGAAGGGCAGCTCTCAGTTGTTAGGTGAATCCTACACCCAAGCCGTGCGGCGATTTCTCTCCCTCGAAAGGAAACTTTGCCGTCAGCCTCAATTGAAGAGTCAGTATGCTGCGTTTATAAAGTAGTATTTAGATTTGGGGCATATGTCTCCAGCCCCGCCTAGTGCTCGACCCGCCAGACAGTATTTCTTACCGCATCACTGTATTTTGAAGGAGGACAGTTCAACAACAGAGCTCAGGGTTGGTTTTGATGCTTTGGCTGCCACCACCTCTAAGTATTCCTTGAAGGACATTTTGATGTCTGGTCCAGTTATTCAACCAAAGCTGCTGCACATTATTTTAGGGTTCTGTTACCATCGAGTGGCCATTACAGGTGATATTAGCAAAATGTACCGATGCGTCAGAGTTTTCCCCGAGGGCAGCTATCTGCAGTGCATTCTTTGGCGGAATTCCATCCAGGATGATTTGCATGTTTTCAAACTAGATACTGTCACTTATGGGATAAAGCCGGCCGCATTTTTATCAGTTCGAGCAATGCATCAGTTGGCGGAGGATGAGCAGTCTATGTTTCCAAAGGGTGCCGAAATTCTGCGTCGTGTTTTTTATGTTGATGATTTGATTGCCGGAGGCGGTTCTATAGATGAGGCTATCAGCATAATTCAGCAAACATTACGGATCCTCGCCAAGGGAATCCTGCTACTGATTGCTTGCTATTTTCGTTTGAAAGGCTTCAGCCAACTTCAAAGCCCACTAGGCGCATTATCCTTTCCTCAATCGCCCGGCAGTATGATCCGATAAGACTAGTTGGAACTGTCATTACGAAGGCAAAGATCTTTCTACAGAAGCTATGCCGTGAGAAGTTGTTCTGGGATGGAAGTCTGCCCCCAAGCTCTTAACTCCGATTGGGATATGATTTGTTGTAGCTTCTCCATGGTGCAGCGAGCTGAATTCCCTCGATGGTCATTATCATCACAGTCTGAAGTGGAGATTCATGGATTTGGTGACGCCAGCGACGAGGCTTATGGTGCTTGCATTTATGTCGTATCGAAGCATATAAGGTCAGACCAAGGTCGCACCTCTAAAAACTGTTACGGTGCCGAAATTGGAGCAGAGTTGCTGGCTCGGCTTTTGTCAGAAGTGGCTCAGTTGAAGGTCTATGATGGAAAGTATTTCTGTTGGTGCGATTCTGCTGTGGCGCTGTCCTGGATTCGGGAGGAACCCGCACGCTTCAATGTTTTCGTCGCCAATCGGGTTTCGACAATCCAGAAGTTGACCAGAACGATGGTATGGCGATATGTTCATACTTCCTTGAGCCCGGCAGATATCCTGTCGCGCGTGCTCTTTCCGAAGAGTTATTTGATGATAACCTGTGGTCCCATGGTCCTGCGTTTCTGCTTAGACTTTAGAATCAGTGGCCAGCAGCGGTTCCATACGAAAAGCCCACTCTGGAGCTGAGGGCAAGAGTTCTGCTAATCAAATCTCCATAGGTTGACGTGGAGAGCACTCCAGCGGGTATTCGCTTATGTGCACAAGTTCTCACAGCGAGTCCGTCACAAGGGTGTCACTGCTACCGACATCAAGGCTGGAACCCACCTACTATTGCGACTAGTGCAGAGTGTGTATTTTTGGGATGACATAAAGGCGCTTCAGAATGGAAAGGAGGTCTCGTCAGCCAGTGTTCTTTCCTCATCCTCTCCCTTTTTGGATAATTTTGGGCTGTTGCGTGTGGACGGTCGTCTAAAAAACTCGACGTTGGATTTTAAAAGTCGTCATCCAATTATTTTACCTAGAAGCCATCCAGTCACATTGGCTATAATTGTTGATTTCCATGAGCGGATTCTACACACGGGGCCTCGTGCCCTGTTAGCTATTATTCGATCCCAAAAGTGATGATAGTCCCAATACTCCCAATGGTGATGAAGGCATTGAACAAATGCATCCGATGCTTTCGTACCAAGCCTCGGTTGCTGGAGCACATTAGATCTCCTGGAGCTGATCTCGCGGAGCAAAGAGATAGCGGCTGCCAAGTCTTTGGAGTTACTGGTGTGGATTTTTGCGGCCCATTTTACTATAAGCCCGAAGTTCGAAATAAGGCTCCCGTAAAATGTTACGAGAGTGTCTTTATTTGTTTTGCTACCAAAGCCGTCCACTTAGAGCTTGTTAAAGATCTATCCACATCTGCTTTTTTGCATGCTTTAAAACGGTTTATATGCACTCGTCGAAAGCCGCAGCACATTTGGTCTGACAATACAACCAATTATGTTAGAGCTAAAAACGATCTAAGGGAGCTACTCTAACTCTTCATTAGCGATGAGCATAAGCGAGCGCTCCTAGAATTTTGCGCGATTGCTGCCATAAATACAGGGCCTTTATTGTCTCTTTCAGAAGATCCTGCAGACCCTGATGTTTTAACGCCAGTCCATTTTTTAGCTGGTGGTCCGTCAGTAAGTTTCATCGAGCCTGATGTCACAAAGTTGAATTTCAACCATATGGACAGCTGGCAGCGTGTCTCTTTCCTGCAGAAGTCTTTCTGGGCCCGATGGAAGGAGGAGTATTTAATATAAAAGGAGGAGGAGTATTTATATATCCAATCATAAATTGGAACTTGTCTTGCTCCGTTTCATATGCGCCCTTAAAGGAAAATAAACAATATTATAACGTTTAAAAACTAAATACTTCTTTTCATTTGGATAAAAGTCATTGAAAAATCTCAATGCAAACAACTGTGCCAAATTTAAGAGCTATGCTGTTTGTATTGAACTTGCAAACGACGGGGATAAAGAGAGTGTTGCAGGATAAGTTGTTTGTGCATTTTTGACCTGAAGCAAATAATAACGTAAAAGAAGAAGAAGAACATGTGGAAACTCGTCAAAATATCAAGAAGAATCGAAAGTTTTTAGTTCAAAGTTTACTTTAGGGGATGTTCAGTGTCTTAGGGCGAAGGACAGTGTCCTTCGGTTTCAGGGTCAGAACAAGAAGACGTCAATCATTGGGTGTCTGAGTTAGAAAAGGTTGCGTTTCATTCTTCTAAGCTTTCATTAAGAGTCAGACAGGCATTAGAGGTTGGATTCAACTTAAAGAGATGTTGCAGAAAGAGTTCGGCAAAAGGTTGTGCGCTGCCGAAATTCATAAGTTTCTAAAGCAAAAAAAAAACAAGCAAGAGAAACATGTATCGAATACCTTCACAGCTTAATGGAGATCAGCAAGCCGATTAAACTCGATGAGTAGAGTTTAATATCCTATTTTGTAGTCGGCATACCCGATGGGAAAACGAACAAGGCAGGGTTATATCGGGCAAACAATTAAAGAGGTTAAATACGAGGTCACAGTATATGAGAAGATAAGAAATAGGACAACTAATTATAAAGAAGGCAAACAACCACAAAGAAAAGACTCAAATTCTCAGAGAAAATGTTTTAAATGGAACAAAGAGGGTCATATTGCCAAGGACTGCAAGGGTGAATTTGTGTACTATAACTGCAATAATAGGGGTAAAATATCGAAAACTACGAGCAGAAAATGACAAAGATTTCCATTTAGAATAAACCGGCTATTATGATAAAGGTTAGAAGATCAGAATGATTAACCTACAAGAAAATAACAGTAATTGTTCTAGAAGACGACATTCCGGTTTGCCAACGCCCACTTCGTATGAGACCAGATGCATTATTGAGGCTCAAATAGAAAAATGGTTGGAGGAAGGAATTATAGTACCAAATTACTCAGAGTACGCATCACCAGTGGTGCTTGTTTCAAAGAAAGACGGTTCGAAAAGACATTGCTATGACTACCGTAAGCTTCAAAATCGTTGACGTTGATAGACGATGTTCTCGAAAGACTACAGGGTTCAAAAGTATTTACAACTCTCAACATGATGAACGGATACTTTCACGTTCCAGTAGAGAAAGACTCTGAGAAATTCATTTTTGACGCACAATGGACAATACGAAATTACCTATGTACCTTTTGGTATATCTAACTCTCCAGCAGTTTTAGGTCGTTATATACCGCTGTTTTATGGGATCTTATCCAAGCTTAAACGATTCTGGTCTACATGGTTTCTACGAAGACTGAAGCTGCAGGCGTAGACTACTACCACTAGAGAAGACAAGCACAAATCCTTCAGAGTAGGATAACCTTCCTGGGATATATGATAGAAAATAGGACAATGGCACCGACGAACGAAAAAATAAAAGCAGTTGTTAATTTTCCAGCCCCAAAAAATAGGCCAAGCTTACAAAGGTATTAGGGTTGACCTCATGTCAAGGACTACTCATTGGCAGCCAAGCCACTGACGGATTTGGTAACGAAGAAAAGGGAAAAACAAAGAAAAGAAATAGAGTCGAATGAGCAAGAATTATTAGCTTTTAGTTTGCTAAAGAAATCGTTTAATCTCATTTTTTTTTCGATCCGACAGCAGATACTGAAGTGCATACAGACGCAAGCAAATACGGTTTTGGTGGCGCTTTGATGCAAAAAGATTCAGAAGACCAGTTGTTCCATCCAGTAGAGTATATGAGTCGCAAAACGAATGCTTGCAAAGCGGAATATAGTGCATATGGTTTAGAACAAGAAGAAAAAAGAAGATGGTTTAGAAAAAAGAAGAAGTATCACCTAGGATTAAACGGAGGATTATGGCCCTACAAGAATTTAAGTTTACCTTAGAACCTAAAGCAGGCACTAAAATTTGACATGATGCTCTCAGCCGCCTGTCGTGCTTTTTAATTGAAGATTCACCAAAATCTAGAATAATTGAAGCACAGGATAATGACAGATGGATTAAAGCAGTAAAAACAATTCTTGAACGCGAAAATGTTTATGAAGACTATTTCTTTAAAAATGACATATTATACAAGATGAAGTGAAGGAATTGTTAGTAGTACCCGATTCAATGCATGAGGAAATGCATTCAATGCAAGACATGCTAGAAAGATTTTACTTCATACCAGCGATACGCCAGCATGCGCATGCTACAAATATTGAGACAGTTATTGGTAGAATATTGGTACAGCGAGAAAATCAAAAATATTTCAATGAGAAAAGAAAGAAAAGTTCGAACCGAAGCCCATCGAGTGCAAAAGTCGTGCATTATTATTAAGAACAGTGAATCTTGTATACGTTTCCCACATTATTTCAATAAACTATTATTTGTAACCGAAACCCTACATGCATACATACGCACCATTTTATATATGTACTTGGTATAGTATTTATATTTTTAAGTTATTGGTATGGATTTTGTACAGGGATTTGATTTTAGATAATATTACATAGATATTGCTTTTGTTCAGGGGTTCGTTACACCCTTACAGAGGGTATTATAATTTTGGTCAAAAGTGTGCAACGCAGTGGAGGAGATATCTCCGACCCTATAAAGTATATATATTCTTGATCAGTATCACCTCCTGAGTCGATATAAGCATGTCCGTCTGTTTTCGACTAGTCTCTCAGTTTAAAAGCTATCGTCTTCAAACTTGCACACACCCTTCTTTCCTTCGCAGGCAGTATATAAGTCGGAACGACCGGGATCGGCTATATCCTATAGCTGCCATATAACTGATTGATCGGGAATGCCATAATTTCGGTGTTTTTGAAGTTAAAAGAATGGTATTTTACGATCCGAAATATATCTAATAACATAAAATATAAAATTTCTTTCTTTGCTGTTCACTAACCCACACTAATCGCTCTCTTTGATCTACCCTCTTTCATTTCCCTGGCACAAGGGTTCAAGGTACGTCAATAATAAAAACAAAAATATTAATAAATTAACTTAACATGGATTTTAATCTTGTCTGTGCCTTGAGGTCTTGCAATAAGACAATCTCCTCATCCCAGCCTACCATCCACTGCTGGCTCTGTGAAAACGTTTTTTAGAGACAGAATAAAAGTGGATTTAAAGAGTTGATTAACGGTTTTCGTAAAATCAATGACCAACTCTGTGCGCTCGATACACAGTCTCCAAAGCGTAAGAAATCCGCTATTAGTGATGTGCTTGTGGCGAATAAACTTCAGCCTACTCAGCCGTCAATTATTCAGTCGCTTATATCTCTGGCCACCATAAGCGCTGGAACTGGGAAAAATTCAGCTCCCGAATTTTTCAGTATTAATGAGCAATTGTCCGATTTGTCCTCTGTGGCATCACTCCAAGTGATACCACCAGACCCAATAACTCAAACCCCCTTAAGAGTCACCGAACAGGGTATTCAACCGTCCGGGCCCCCGGTATGAACTGATGCTACAGTATTAGTTACGGCGGCACCAAAACCCTTGCAGGTGATTGCCTCTGACACTTCTGAGTTAGATATCTCGGCTTATATCAAAGCCAAAACAAAAGCCGATATTATACATCTGCCCGTGCAGATGTTCAAGGCGGTCTGTTCCGCCAGCTTTTGGCCAGAGAACATTTTCGTCCAAGAACATCAGCCAAGTACGGTGAAGAAAAAAATTACCAAGCCTGTGGGAGTGAAACTCCCACATGTTAGAGCCACTGACCAACCTTCCACCTCATCTTCCTCACCCTCAAAAAACTAATTTCTTCACTAACACTTACCTGTAAGAATACTAGAGGGCTACGTAGTAAACTTCCCAAACTTTATTCTGATAGTTCTTCCTTTCCATCTTCTATTCTTTACAGAAACTTGGTTAAAGCCGGAGATCTTAAGCTCCGAAGATTTTCCAAGTAAGTACACCACTTTTAGACGTGATAGAACACTGGGAGGAGGGGGAGGAGGAGTCCTAATTTCTGTAGACTTTAAATTCGCTTCTGAAGAGGTAAAATCACAAGAGTTTGGTGACATAGAATTTCTTTGCGTTAAAATCACTCTGTCCGGTCAATCTTTATACGTTACCTGTTCTTACATACCACCTTCGTCGGAACCGCCCACATACTGGCAACATTTGTCCGCTATTCGTCTCGATTCGGACCGATTGTCTGATGGGGACCATCTGGTAGCTCTGGGGGACTTCAATATACCAGATATTATGTGGTTCAATGATGAGAATTCACCGTCCTTACTACTTAACTCGCACCACGACTTCCCTGCGGGTATGTTCGACATGTCACTCGGGCAAATTAACCACGTTAGAAATTGCTTAGTTCGGCTGCTAGACTTGTGTTTCGTTTCTGATTCTGATGGAATTGCTCTTTTTAGAACTTTTCCCTTTCTAACCCTGAGGATTCGTATCATCCCACTCTTGAAGTTTTAATCGAAAACAATAGCTTAATTGACCCTAAATCTAAACTTAAATCTCAAAAAGTTCGTTTCTTCCGTAAAGCTGACTTTCCAAAACTAAACAATTTAATTCTTGAATTTGATTGGTCCGATTTACTGGCATGTAAAGATATTAATATTGCCTTAAATAAATTTTATCAGACTTTGTATTTCTTTTTCGACGTTTGTGTGCCATGGAAATATCCGTCTGGTTCAATTTATCCACCTTGGTATACAAGGCACCTATTAAATTTAAAGAACGTTATGAATAGACTTTTAAATAAACATAAATTATCTGGCTGTACAGTTAGTTATTCAAGATACTTAGTAGCTCGGTCTAATTTCACCGTGCATAACGCCGAATGTTATAGGAGTTATATTCGCCGCTGCCGGATTCAGTTTACTCAGAACCCGAAGCAGTTTTATAACTTTGTAAACACTAAGCGCAAATCTGTATCTTTTCCGTCTCTGCTTACGTTTGAGAACTCTTCTGCGAACACTGATCTGGCAATGGCCGATCTCTTTTCAAAGTTTTTTCAAACAACGTATTCACATAGCACCACTCCAGCTCAGCCTTACACTTATAATATCCAATCAGCCAACCTTATTTTTTGCCCATCTTTTGATCAAAGTGGTGTGTTATCGGATCTTCTTAGGGTTAAGCCCGTGTATTCGCCAGGCCCCGATGGAGTACCAGGCTGTGTGCTGAGGAACTGCGCCGTGGCCCTGTGCAAACCCCTTCTTAAACTTTTTAATTTATCGCTGAAGACCTCGATTTTTCCCCTTATGTGGAAGGAATCTTACATTATCCCTCTGCATAAAAAAGGAAAAAATTCTGATGCTTCAAATTATAGAGGCATTTCTAAATTGTCAGCAATTCCAAAGCTTTTCGAAAAACTTATTACTCCACATTTGCAACACCTATGTAGTTCAATAATATCCCCGTGCCAACATGGCTTTATGAAGCGCCGCTCCACCACCACCAACTTATTGGAGCTAATATCTTTTGTCACGGATGGGTTTCGGAATGGCTTACAAACAGACGTCATTTACACTGACTTCAGTAAAGCATTTGATTCTGTTAACCATTCGCTTCTTATAAGTAAACTCAGTCTTTTGGGATTCCCAACTGATCTCCTCATCTGGATTTCGAGCTACTTATCTGGAAGAACCCAACGTGTCTTCTTTAAAGATGTTACCTCGCGTACAGTCCGCGTCAAATCCGGGATGCCTCAAGGAAGCCATCTTGGACCCTTACT
Source organism: Drosophila atripex (assembly GCA_035045925.1). Taxonomy (NCBI): domain Eukaryota; kingdom Metazoa; phylum Arthropoda; class Insecta; order Diptera; family Drosophilidae; genus Drosophila; species Drosophila atripex. The sequence continues at coordinate 22,326,471 of JAWNOP010000052.1, forward strand.
TTTTACTTTGTTTATTAATGACTTGCCCCTTGCCTCAACTGACTTACTAGTACTTATGTACGCTGACGATGTTAAGCTTTGTCATCAATATAGATCTACTGGCGCCCAATCTAGACTTCAATCCGATTTGGATAAATTTTAAATTGGTGCTTAGCAAATGACCTAAAGCTTAATGGGTATTATGGTATGGTATCAGGGTATTATATTCGGACTACAATGGTTTCTACCACGTTTTGTCCCTTTGCTTTACTAACAATCTTAAATCCATTATACCAAACGCCTTATCTTTGCAACACTCTTCTACGTGATTTCATACTCCTATTCCTCTCTTTTACTCTCTTCGGCTCCGCCCGAAGTTAGCTTTCCTTTTTTGGTTTTTAGATAATATTATACAGATGTTGCAATATCTATTAAATTGAATGGTACAGCTTTGTGGCTTTGATAAAGTCTATTGTTTTGTTTAAGTTTTTGTAGGATGTGATTTCCTTTATAGTTGTATCAAGTTGTGTTTGTTTCTTTGACTGTGGAAGAGAGGGCAATCTATTAGGATGTGGCGAATGGTAAGGGTTAGCAACAAGGAGGCTGGCGTATCGGTAGTCCGGATGGCGATCCGTTCCGTCCGTGTAGATAATGCCTACTGTCGGTCCGTTCCTCGGGAGCAACACTCAGCGGCGATTGACGTATCGAGGGTCCTACGACGGTCCGTTCCACGGGAGCACACTCGAAGGCGATGTGTTTTCGAACAAAATATACCTAGGTCTAGGGTCTAGTAGGTCAACGTTATCGACGTGCTTCCGTAATGGTTAAACCGGTCACCTACTTCTGAGTCTGCTGACTCAGACCGCTTGGTCATGTGTTTTGCATTTCATGATTCCGCTGGTTCTTGTCATTCCCGCTGTTGACAATGCTGCTCGCTGGTGGAGCCGTCTGTAGATGGGTGAGTCGATCGGAATCAAATTATTATTTGAGGTTGACGCTATTCTCGGAGTCAAAGTCCTATTATTAGGTGTGAAGCGTTATCATATGTCTGTATCGTGTATTATTATATGTCTTGGCACTAGGTGCCAACAGGTACATATAACGTATTTTCCTCTGTTTTGGCAAGCATATGTGCATGCGGCGGGGATTGCCGCAGTTTCCGCAGTAAAAATGGAAGAAAATTCATGTTGTAGTTTGAAAAGAATTATTGCGGTATCAGTTGTGACGCCATTTGATACGCCTCTTGGTGACTTGGAGCCATCGGTGTACAGAAATGTACGGTTTTCCATTGAGTTTAGCATTTTATCAAATTTATGTTGATAGGCAATTGAGGTTGTGTTTGTTTTGTTGATTGAACTTAAGGAGCTTTTTGGTGATTGCCTGCTTACTTAGCAAGTGGGGTGTTTTTCTTTTTTTTTTCGTTATTGGGGAAAATGAAATACTGAATTTGTTGCATAGATGAATAGTGTTGTAAAGGTAAGAGGGTAGCTTTTGCACTTTTTTTGTATTAATAATATGCTTATATATTTATTCGATGGGTCAGTGTTTTGAGTTTAAGATAGTTTTACATTTTTGGGTAGCATGTATATCTCTTAACTCAAGGGGGGTTATATTTACTTCTATTAAGAGATTATTTATTGGTGTTGTACGGTGCGCAGAGAATGCAAGTCGGATGGCTGTGTGACAGAAAGTTTTTATTTTGTTAAGGATGGACTTTGGGGCTTTTCCTTATAGGTGTATGCCATAGTCAACACTTAATTTTAAGCCCTTTTGTTAGTTGCAAAGTTAAGTTTTCAATGGGGGATAGGGCGATGAGAGATGGTAGAAGTCTTTTCCATATTTGGTTTAGGTATGGGTATAACTGTGCTGACTTTAAACTGCTGAGGAATTTCTGAGTTAATGATGTTGTTGAAAAGTTTGAGTAGTCTTAGGTTGATGGAGGTTAACATTTCGATCATGGTCCTGTTCGATACTTAGTGCTATTTGATTGTGATGTGAGATACATTGGGGCTTAGATTATTTTTGTGTTGAATGAAGATTGGGTGAAAATTACTGTCTAGCGCTGAATTCGACCAATGGTCAGTTGGAGAATGTTTTGTGTTGGATTATTAGGATCAGGGAGGCAATGTCGTGTCTAATCTTCAAGCCGCAAAATCGATTTATGTTTGACCATATTTTGGAGATAGATGATTTTGAGTTTATCTCGGCAGTGAAGTTTTGGATAGAAAATTTCCTGAAATAATGGCCAATTCGCTTTTTTAAGGTTGAATGTCTTCAATAGGACAGTGTTGTGTTCATCAAAAATGGCATGTGTATGGGGTAGATGCGAGAGGGTTGAGACGTGGGAGATGCGAGGGAAAGGTCTATGTGGGTGAGAGTATGATGTGTGGAAAAGTGAATTGGTGAGCCATTATTGTGAGTTATAAGTGAGGACTGGTTAATGAATTTGAATAATATGTTGCCTCTAGTATTATTGGCTGATGAGCCCCAGCTTCTATGCGAGCTGTTAAAGTCTCCAGTTATAAGTAATGGTGGTTGTATAGTATCGTATATGTTTTTAAGGTTTTGGATCTTTAAGGTTTTATTGGGTGGAATGAACGAGGAGACTATTGTGAATTTGATTTTGGAGTGGGCTTTTACTGCTATTGTGTCGAAGTCGGAAGCATTGATCGTGACGTTTTGTTGTTGTATGGAGTTGTGGATTTGGAATGCCACACCTTCATATCCGTTAGTAGCCGTATTTTCGTGGTAAAAGGTGTAGGTAATTGAGATGTGGATATTTTGTATAGAATATGTGTGGGTTTCTTGTAGGAAAATAATTTTTGGATTATAGATTTTAATGAACGTATGCAATTCATTATAATTATTTATTTATCCATTTAAATTTCATTGAAGTACTTTTACCATTGCTTAAGCTAAGTATTGTTAGAAAGTCTTACTTATTAGTAATTATTATTATATTATAGTATTAAAGTATATGTGTATTTGGAATATATAAGAAATTTTATATTAGATATAATTTAATGCTGTCGCTGTGACTATTGAGAAGAGGGTTTTTGTTTTTATTGTTCTTTTTAGGTTTTTGATCGTTTTTTCTTTGGTTTTGAGGGGTTTTGGCAAGTGTGTGTTGTTTATTTGAGCAACTTCTAGGTTTAAGATCTTCTGATAGGGATGAGCTGATGTTGATGTTGATTTGGTTGCTGTGTGAGAGGGGGGTGAGGTGTCCATGGAAGTATCCAGGGATATCGAGGATTTCCTTTGTTGTGATTTCGGGCTGGCTCTGGATGGAAGGGGATTTGACAAGAAGCCAGACGGGTATTGTTGAATTTTTGTTGGGTTGTTCTGCCAATTTTGTAGAGTATAGTGTAGTATTATAGATGTGACGAGTGTAGTATATCTAAAGAGCTGTTTTGTGATCAATTTTTTCCCAGCGTCCCAGCTCATTGTGTTTTATAAAAGCTGGGCATGTTTTGTCCATTGGGCTGTGTTTGTTGTTTGGTATTACATATTTGCAATTTATGCAGAATTTTTGTTGTTGCAAGTTTCTTCTGTGGTTGTGTGTTTCTCGGCAGAACAATTGTTGCATAGAGCGGGTACTTTACAAGCTATTGTAGGGTGTCCAAGTCTGAGACAGTTGTCACATCTGAGAGGGAGGGGTATATATGGCCGTTTGTTTACCATTTCAAAACAGATCATCATTGTCTCTAGAAGAGTCAATGAGACATAGGTTATGGTATGAGGCATGGGTAATGAGGCAATTTCGTTCCATTTTTTTTATTTTGCGTATTTCTGATATTTTTTGAGATTTGAGTTCTTCCAATAACAGTGTAGTTTCTTCATCGATGCCCCGCAATTCGTTAGAGTAAATAACTCCCTTGGAGAAATTAAGAGTTTTATGCTCACAAACTTACACAGGGAAATCGTGAAAGATCTTTAAGGTAAAAAGTTTCATTGCTTGGAGTCTGTTTTTGGTCTTGAATAGTAGTGAGGCGGTTCTTGTTTTTTTTTGTTTTGCATATATAATCAATTACATGTTTTTTATTAGAAAGGGGCTTATATTTTCAAATGATTTATAGTTCATTATGAATTTGGGTTCGGTTTTGCTTGCTTTAAAAAGTCTATTTATGTCGGGAGAGATTGTTGTTGCCCTGCTGTGACATATTTTCTACCTGCTCTGAAGCTTGTTGGTAGTTGTTGTTTTTTAAAAAATTAAAGCGACAACACCGTACCACCAAACCAAAAACCAGGAAAGCGCAACAAAATTACTTCCTCTCTTTATCTTAAAGCGAACGAATGTGTACTTTTTTGATTTGACAAGTGAACGAATGTATACTTGCTTGACTTGACAAACACTTGAATGTATTTTTGTACACAGTTCGTTTTTATTTAATCTTTTATTTGACATTTTTAACAATCCGGATTTATCCGGTATTGCTTCGCGTTTGCTGTTATATATTTGGAGAAACATTTTTTTTATTTGATGCATAGCATCTTCGTATTTTCTGTGTTGGTTCTATTGTCGCTAAATAGAGCTTCTTATCTCTATTCATTACACTTTTACTAACCAACACTATTTCCTCTATTTAATCTCTCTTCTTTGTTTTCTGGTAACAGTGATTCAAGAATCTTCAATAATAAAAAAAACAATACAAAATGAATAATTACTAATTATGGAATTCAAGTTTGTCTGTGCGATTAAATCTAAATCCCACATGTTAGAGCCCACAGGACCAACCATCCACACAATCTTACTCGCAAACTACTAATTTCTTCACTAACACTTGCCTATCAGAATACAAGAGGGCTGTGTAGAAGACTTCCTAAACTATATTCGGATCGTTCTTTCTTTGCATCCCACATTATAGTCTTTACAGAAACTTGGTGATGTTTCGCACAGAAGTGTTTCCAACTAAGTACACCACTTTTAGACGTGATCGACCGCTGCGAAGGGAAGGAGGAGTGTTAAATTTTGTAGACTCAAAATGGGCTTTTAAAGTCGCAAAATAACAAGAGCTTAGTGTAAAATCTTTTTGTCCAATCAATCTTTATACGTTACAGGTTTCTATATACCATCTTTGTCCAAGCCGACCACATACTGGCACAACAATTTTCCGCTATTCGATTCGTTTCTAATTTCTATCTGATTATGACCTGGTAGCTCTGGATGACTTCAATATCCCAAAACTCATGTGGTCCAATGCTAATTATTCAGAGTTTTTATTGCTTAAAGAGCGCCTCGACTTCCCGTAAAATTTGCTCTGATTAAAAAATGGTAAAAAATCCAACGCTGCCAGCTGTAGACGAATTTCTAAATTATCAGCAATTCCAAAGCTTTTTTAATAACATCCTACCACATTTGCAAAACCTATGTAATTTAATAATATTACCACTACCAACTTATTTGAGCTAACATCTTTATCACGGATGGGTACCGGAATGGGTTGCAACAGATAGAAGATTCCCTGTATACAAGGATATAAAAAGTCACATCCACCAGAGAGGCCTTAATGCAAGCAACTAAAATAAAAAGTTTACAGCGTCCAGATCAACCCCTGAAGTCTTCTCTCGACTGTAGCCAGATCCTCACTACGACCCATAAACTCTCTATGCGCACATTTATGTAAGATTAAATGAGACACCCAAATCTACTGATTCAAATGGTGGTTTCACAACCATCAAAATATTCGCAGCGGCGGTTCGCAGCATTAACTTGAGTAAGCTTAATTTCTACTCGACAATCATATCGATGTAATTCTGTTGTCTGAAACACACCTTACAAACAATACAATTTTCAATTACGAGACTATACAACCTACGGAACAAATCATTTAGATGGTTAAGCACATGGTGGGACTGGAATTCTAATCAGAAGCCTTATTAAGCGTTCACTATCATTAAAAATTTGCTAAAAACTACCTACAGGCCACATCCATTAATATACTCTTAAATACTAGCAACTAACTTATACTAGCCGTCATATACTGCCCACCTCGCTTCACAATAGCTGAAGATGATTTTATGCAGTTTTTCAACTCACTAGGAGACCACATCACATGCCAAGGAGATACCCTGAGGATCTTGTCTTGTGACTCCAAAAAGAAAGCAGCTCTATAATGCAATTATAAGCTTGACAACGTTTCTCCTGGCACTCCAACATACTGGCACAAAAAAATACTCGACTAAATAGACTTTGCGAATACCAAAAACATCCCCAAAATTCTGATAGGCCCCGAATGCCACTCGGATCATTCATCTGCTCACTCACCTGTACTGCTTCTTCTACTTCGACATCCAGAATCATTGGATCAATCATTAAAATTGACCTCAAAGAAAACCAACTGGATTTAGTACAGCTTTGTTGATTCACTGGATTCTGTACTTGTCTGCCGCCCAAGCTACAACACCTCAAATTACAAGTACACAATGCAACCACATGAAAACTAATCTACAAATCATACAGCTCGTCCTCGAAAAGCGACGCTTACGTCGAGAGTGGCAGTCCCACAAATCGCCACCTGCTAAGCAAAGCTTAATTGTCAACTTCTAGTACAAAACCCTCACTATGTAGAGCTCATCAAGCTTTGAGCTCACTGAAGGAAACGTTAATGCCTATTAGAAATCCGACAGGCGGCTATGCGCGCAGCGATGCAGACAGAGCCAGCACGTTTGCCATCCACCTCAAAAATGTTTTTCAACCAAATCCTGCCACCAATTTGGGTAAAGTCATCCGATCTGCCATATTACATAAGGAACGGCTGACCATATACGACCCGATATATAGCCCGAAGTTAGCTCTCCTTTCTTGTTTTTTGATTTCATCTGTATCAATGTTTAAACATGATTTTGTCGAAAATATTAAATGCACAAATTTTGATAATCCATATAATACAAAAATATCAGAAAACGAGATATCCCTTCACTTTCTTGGAGATTAAATTTCTTAATCTTAAGGATAAAGAAGACAACTGAAAGAAACTAAAAAAAAAGGGTTAAAAATTTTTATTTTCAAAATTGGCTCTAACGATGCTATTTATATTAAATGTACTATTTATATTATAATATTTGTATTAATATATTATAATACATAAAAAACTAAACAATAAATAGAAAAAATGCATTTAATGTATTCTATTTAAATAAAAAATTCATTGTTAACTGGCCACTGGCCGCGACCGCAAAAAAAAACTACCAAACAGTTTAGAAACAGCTGATGGCGCTTTGCTTGGCGGCGACCTCACTCCGAAAAAAGTATACCAAAGAATTTGCAGCTGTTAAAATATCTGATAAAAATTTTTGTGACGAAAAAATGCAATATATATATAAAAATTGCGTGGCAAGCGGTTTCGCCACCATTATTTTACTTCGTTAAGAGGTTTTTTTTTTTTGATCCAAATGTGGTTGGCCCCACAATAGCAAAGATCTTTACATATTATTTTATACTCAAAAGTTGTTCTTTGGTGCAAAAAGTTTAAGAGGCTAATTTATGCTCTCCTTTCTATCGGACAATTGACTGAAAAATCACAGGAGGCAATGATTAAAGATTTTAAGCGTTACAGAGAACACAATTCGAGAAATGCAGCAGAGAAAAATTTAATATTAATGTTTTTAATTTTTTTTATAGTTATTTCAGCTTGTTAAGAGGTTTTTTTTATTTTTTTTTTGTACGTAAGTCGGGATACGGACACTTACGCCGAACTTCAACTCACGAAATTAATTTAATCTCGGAGTCGTAGTCAAATACCTATAGAAACTTGACTAAATTACCTGGTGGATCCAGGCAGTGGTTAAGATGCGGAGATGGCCGGGGGATTCGTTGGCGCGCCTCAGCTGTGAGAGAGAAGGGAGCTTCCTTCGTAGACCCGTGCTCTGAGCTAATACTCGGAGGTACACGGTGGTTAATGCCGACTGTCCGTTTCACTGGATCGGTATTTGGAGGAGTACGTATCAGCGATTGGCTGGCTGTCCGTTCCACGGGAGCAACACTCAGCGACGCGTACGTGTGGGTCTTGCTGGCTGGCGGTCCGTTCCACGGGAGCAACACTCATCGGCAAGTGACGTATTGAAGATCCTACGACGGTCCGTTCACGGGAACGCACTCGAAGGCGATTACGTTTAAGTGCTATAGTTAACACTGAGTAACGAGATGATTGATTCTGTATTCGCAACTATCTTTATTTAGGAAATAACTGCTCTTATATATGATGCTAAGTATCTCTATATCTAAGATGTTATTATATTAGGTCTAAAGTTCCTAGGTCAATGTCACCGACGTGCTTCCGTGATGGTTAACCCAGTTAACTGCTGACTCTGATGGCTGACTCCGACCATTTGGTCATGAGTTTCATGTTTCATGACTCCGCTGGCGTTGACAATGCTGCATGCTGATGGCGCCGGCTGTACTCAGTACTGAGTCAGTCGATCGCTGTCTGTGCCCAGTATTGGGTCAGTCGCCGGCGTCAAATTATTCTATATTACATGTTACTATTAATCTATCTTGAGCAATATTATGAGTCTTGGCATTTGGTGCCAACATTCAAATCTCCTGTGATATCCTTCGGTAGCTAGTAGCTTCGCAAGCTCCTCTCCTTGTCTCCGTACAGCCATGGGTAATTCTGCTGTTGTGTCCTTTTTCTTCATCCATCGCTCATACCCGATCTATGCAATTATCAGGCTAGCGATTCCTAGCATCACTACCCCAGAGTACTGATGCACGATGATCCAATTTGATCTGTTCTGCAACGCCTCCTGCGACTGTTTCGTCCACAACTTCAGTCCTTGGATATCCGTATGTAGATGATCCAATTGTATCCATCGTTGACAACTGCCCTTCTATTGTCTTGACCTTCCCAATTGCTGGTAATCTTATGCCGCGCTAACGCTGCCATTGTGCATAGTAATTGATGGGCGTCTGGACCAAATAGAGTTTGTTTAAATTCGCAAGCCTTGTTTCCGCTGGCTCCACTTATACATTGGTGTAGATACTCCTCCCGAATGGCGAAATGGTGTTTTCGGTGATAATCAATATCCAGATACCTTGTTTCAGTTCTCGTTATTATAAGCCCTTCCTTCGTGGCCTGTGGTATCGGTTTCATGCGGTATATAGTGAATTCTTCTTCCTCCACCAACGGTATGTGGTAAATATCGACTTAAGGCATAGTTGCCTATCTTGATCCTTGCCAAGCTGGCTTCTAACGCCTGCATCCTTTTTTGGGTATATTGATTGTGGTATCTAGGATAGATGTCTGTTAGCTTTGAGATTCTCCAGCACTTCTATGTGTTTCGCATACTGATCATCCAGTATACCAAAGAGACCACTCGCAATATAACCCACAATATTCAAGGCCACCGTTTTTTCCGCTGATGATGCATTAACTGATCGGCATCCTGGATTTCTGCTCCTGTTCCAACGTGGAGATGATTGTCGGACACGCCTCATACGCTGTTGGGCACCATTGTTTTACTGCTGGATGCCCTGCTTGACTGTCTCTATCTCCTTGGCCAAGGGACTGAAATCGAAGAATGAGTGTCCATTCGGCGGATTTAAGGGACACCCGATCGATGGCCTCGATAATGTTACGTTGCTTATTAGGGTGATGACCACCGGAGTAATCTCCGACCTTTCCGGTAGCGCCGCCATGGGTAGAGCCTGTAAAGGTGTGGTACATACTACTATTGTTATGAAGATTAACATTTTTTTTTTTTTTTTTATATTATTCTTATTCCTTCTTAACCTCTTCCCTCAGTTATCAATTGACAATACTGCCAAGTGGTGAATGGCTCTGGTAATGTTCCAGGACGCGGTTCGGATTTCTGCGACTCGGACCTCTCCCTTTTCCTCGGTGGACTGTGATTATGCGTCCAAGGGGCCCCTTCAATGGAGGTAAATTGTCCTCTTTTATTATGACGAGGTCCCCGATTTTTACCGTCTTGCAACTTCGTGTCCACTTCGAGCGATACGACTCACTACGACCCATAAACTCTCTATGCGCACATTTATGTAAGATTAAATGAGACACCCAAATCTACTGATTCAAATGGTGGTTTCACAACAATCAAAATATTCGCAGCGGCGGTTCGCAGCATTAACTTGAGTAAGCTTAATTTCTACTCGACAATCATATCGATGTAATTCTGTTGTCTGAAACACACCTTACAAACAATACAATTTTCAATTACGAGACTATACAACCTACGGAACAAATCATTTAGATGGTTAAGCACATGGTGGGACTGGAATTCTAATCAGAAGCCGTATTAAGCGTTCACTATCATTACAAATTTTCTAAAAACTACCTACAGGCCACATCCATTAATATACTCTTAAATACTAGCAACTAACTTACACTAGCCGTCATATACTGCCCACCTCGCTTCACAATAGCTGAAGATGATTTTATGCAGTTTTTCAACTCACTAGGAGACCACATCACATGCCAAGGAGATACCCTGAGGATCTTGTCTTGTGACTCCAAAAAGAAAGCAGCTCTATAATGCAATTATAAGCTTGACAACGTTTCTCCTGGCACTCCAACATACTGGCACAAAAAAATACTCGACTAAATAGACTTTGCGAATACCAAAAACATCCCCAAAATTCTGATAGGCCCCGAATGCCACTCGGATCATTCATCTGCTCACTCACCTGTACTGCTTCTTCTACTTCGACATCCAGAATCATTGGAACAATCATTAAAATTGACCTCAAAGAAAACCAACTGGGCTTAGTACAGCTTTGTTGATTCACTGGAGTCTGTACTTGTCTGCCGCCCAAGCTACAACACCTCAAATTACAAGTACACAATGCAACCACATGAAAACTAATCTACAAATCATACAGCTCGTCCTCGAAAAGCGACGCTTACGGCGAGAGTGGCAGTCCCACAAATCGCCACCTGCTAAGCAAAGCTTAATTGTCAACTTCTAGTACAAAACCCTCACTATGTAGAGCTCATCAAGCTCTGAGCTCACTGAAGGAAACGTTAATGCCTATTAGAAATCCGACAGGCGGCTATGCGCGCAGCGATGCAGACAGAGCCAGCACGTTTGCCATCCACCTCAAAAATGTTTTTCAACCAAATCCTGCCACCAATTTGGGTAAAGTCATCCGATCTGCCATATTACATAAGGAACGGCTGACCATATACGACCCGATATATAGCCCGAAGTTAGCTCTCCTTTCTTGTTTTTTGATTTCATCTGTATCAATGTTTAAACATGATTTTGTCGAAAATATTAAATGCACAAATTTTGATAATCCATATAATACAAAAATATCAGAAAACGAGATATCCCTTCACTTTCTTGGAGATTAAATTTCTTAATCTTAAGGATAAAGAAGACAACTGAAAGAAACTAAAAAAAAAGGGTTAAAAATTTTTATTTTCAAAATTGGCTCTAACGATGCTATTTATATTAAATGTACTATTTATATTATAATATTTGTATTAATATATTATAATACATAAAAAACTAAACAATAAATAGAAAAAATGCATTTAATGTATTCTATTTAAATAAAAAATTCATTGTTAACTGGCCACTGGCCGCGACCGCAAAAAAAAACTACCAAACAGTTTAGAAACAGCTGATGGCGCTTTGCTTGGCGGCGACCTCACTCCGAAAAAAGTATACCAAAGAATTTGCAGCTGTTAAAATATCTGATAAAAATTTTTGTGACGAAAAAATGCAATATATATATAAAAATTGCGTGGCAAGCGGTTTCGCCACCATTATTTTACTTCGTTAAGAGGTTTTTTTTTTTTGATCCAAATGTGGTTGGCCCCACAATAGCAAAGATCTTTACATATTATTTTATACTCAAAAGTTGTTCTTTGGTGCAAAAAGTTTAAGAGGCTAATTTATGCTCTCCTTTCTATCGGACAATTGACTGAAAAATCACAGGGGGCAATGATTAAGGATTTTAAGCGTTACAGAAAACACAATTCGAGAAATGCAGCAGAGAAAAATTTAATATTAATGTTTTTAATTTTTTTATAGTTATTTCAGCTTGTTAAGAGGTTTTTTTTATTTTTTTTTGTACGTAAGTCGGGATACGGACACTTACGCCGAACTTCAACTCACGAAATTAATGTAATCTCGGAGTCGTAGTCAAATACCTATAGAAACTTGACTAAATTACCTGGTGGATCCAGGCAGTGGTTAAGATGCGGAGATGGCCGGGGGATTCGTTGGCGCGCCTCAGCTGTGAGAGAGAAGGGAGCTTCCTTCGTAGACCCGTGCTCTGAGGTAATACTCGGAGGTACACGGTGGTTAATGCCGACTGTCCGTTTCACTGGATCGGTATTTGGAGGAGTACGTATCAGCGATTGGCTGGCTGTCCGTTCCACGGGAGCAACACTCAGCGACGCGTACGTGTGGGTCTTGCTGGCTGGCGGTCCGTTCCACGGGAGCAACACTCATCGGCAAGTGACGTATTGAAGATCCTACGACGGTCCGTTCACGGGAACGCACTCGAAGGCGATTACGTTTAAGTGCTATAGTTAACACTGAGTAACGAGATGATTGATTCTGTATTCGCAACTATCTTTATTTAGGAAATAACTGCTCTTATATATGATGCTAAGTATCTCTATATCTAAGATGTTATTATATTAGGTCTAAAGTTCCTAGGTCAATGTCACCGACGTGCTTCCGTGATGGTTAACCCAGTTAACTGCTGACTCTGATTGCTGACTCCGACCATTTGGTCATGAGTTTCATGTTTCATGACTCCGCTGGCGTTGACAATGCTGCATGCTGATGGCGCCGGCTGTACTCAGTACTGAGTCAGTCGATCGCTGTCTGTGCCCAGTATTGGGTCAGTCGCCGGCGTCAAATTATTCTATATTACATGTTACTATTAATCTATCTTGAGCAATATTATGAGTCTTGGCATTTGGTGCCAACATTCAAATCTCCTGTGATATCCTTCGGTAGCTAGTAGCTTCGCAAGCTCCTCTCCTTGTCTCCGTACAGCCATGGGTAATTCTGCTGTTGTGTCCTTTTTCTTCATCCATCGCTCATACCCGATCTATGCAATTATCAGGCTAGCGATTCCTAGCATCACTACCCCAGAGTACTGATGCACGATGATCCAATTTGATCTGTTCTGCAACGCCTCCTGCGACTGTTTCGTCTACAACTTCAGTCCTTGGATATCCGTATGTAGATGATCCAATTGTATCCATCGTTGACAACTGCCCTTCTGTTGTCTTGACCTTCCCAATTGCTGGTAATCTTATGCCGCGCTAACGCTGCCATTGTGCATAGTAATTGATGGGCGTCTGGACCAAATAGAGTTTGTTTAAATTCGCAAGCCTTGTTTCCGCTGGCTCCACTTATACATTGGTGTAGATACTCCTCCCGAATGGCGAAATGGTGTTTTCGGTGATAATCAATATCCAGATACCTTGTTTCAGTTCTCGTTATTATAAGCCCTTCCTTCGTGGCCTGTGGTATCGGTTTCATGCGGTATATAGCGAATTCTTCTTCCTCCACCAACGGTATGTGGTAAATATCGACTTAAGGCATAGTTGCCTATCTTGATCCTTGCCAAGCTGGCTTCTAACGCCTGCATCCTTTTTTGGGTATATTGATTGTGGTATCTAGGATAGATGTCTGGTTCTCAATTATGTGATGGGTTACACCGGCCTTAGCTTTGAGATTCTCCAGCACTTCTATGTGTTTCGCATACTGATCATCCAGTATACCAAAGAGACCACTCGCAATATAACCCACAATATTCAAGGCCACCGTTTTTTCCGCTGATGATGCATTAACTGATCGGCATCCTGGATTTCTGCTCCTGTTCCAACGTGGAGATGATTGTCGGACACGCCTCATACGCTGTTGGGCACCATTGTTTTACTGCTGGATGCCCTGCTTGACTGTCTCTATCTCCTTGGCCAAGGGACTGAAATCGAAGAATGAGTGTCCATTCGGCGGATTTAAGGGACACCCGATCGATGGCCTCGATAATGTTACGTTGCTTATTAGGGTGATGACCACCGGAGTAATCTCCGACCTTTCCGGTAGCGCCGCCATGGGTAGAGCCTGTAAAGGTGTGGTACATACTACTATTGTTATGAAGATTAACATTTTTTTTTTTTTTTTTATATTATTCTTATTCCTTCTTAACCTCTTCCCTCAGTTATCAATTGACAATACTGCCAAGCGGTGAATGGCTCTGGTAATGTTCCAGGACGCGGTTCGGATTTCTGCGACTCGGACCTCTCCCTTTTCCTCGGTGGACTGTGATTATGCGTCCAAGGGGCCCCTTCAATGGAGGTAAATTGTCCTCTTTTATTATGACGAGGTCCCCGATTTTTACCGTCTTGCAACTTCGTGTCCACTTCGAGCGATACGACTCACTACGACCCATAAACTCTCTATGCGCACATTTATGTAAGATTAAATGAGACACCCAAATCTACTGATTCAAATGGTGGTTTCACAACCATCAAAATATTCGCAGCGGCGGTTCGCAGCATTAACTTGAGTAAGCTTAATTTCTACTCGACAATCATATCGTTGTAATTCTGTTGTCTGAAACACACCTTACAAACAATACAATTTTCAATTACGAGACTATACAACCTACGGAACAAATCATTTAGATAGTTAAGCACATGGTGGGACTGGAATTCTAATCAGAAGCCGTATTAAGCGTTCACTATCATTACAAATTTGCTAAAAACTACCTACAGGCCACATCCATTAATATACTCTTATATACTAGCAACTAACTTACACTAGCCGTCATATACTGCCCACCTCGCTTCACAATAGCTGAAGATGATTTTATGCAGTTTTTCAACTCACTAGGAGACCACATCACATGCCAAGGAGATACCCTGAGGATCTTGTCTTGTGACTCCAAAAAGAAAGCAGCTCTATAATGCAATTATAAGCTTGACAACGTTTCTCCTGGCACTCCAACATACTGGCACAAAAAAATACTCGACTACATAGACTTTGCGAATACCAAAAACATCCCCAAAATTCTGATAGGCCCCGAATGCCACTCGGATCATTCATCTGCTCACTCACCTGTACTGCTTCTTCTACTTCGACATCCAGAATCATTGGAACAATCATTAAAATTGACCTCAAAGAAAACCAACTGGGCTTAGTACAGCTTTGTTGATTCACTGGAGTCTGTACTTGTCTGCCGCCCAAGCTACAACACCTCAAATTACAAGTACACAATGCAACCACATGAAAACTAATCTACAAATCATACAGCTCGTCCTCGAAAAGCGACGCTTACGTCGAGAGTGGCAGTCCCACAAATCGCCACCTGCTAAGCAAAGCTTAATTGTCAACTTCTAGTACAAAACCCTCACTATGTAGAGCTCATCAAGCTCTGAGCTCACTGAAGGAAACGTTAATGCCTATTAGAAATCCGACAGGCGGCTATGCGCGCAGCGATGCAGACAGAGCCAGCACGTTTGCCATCCACCTCAAAAATGTTTTTCAACCAAATCCTGCCACCAATTTGGGTAAAGTCATCCGATCTGCCATATTACATAAGGAACGGCTGACCATATACGACCCGATATATAGCCCGAAGTTAGCTCTCCTTTCTTGTTTTTTGATTTCATCTGTATCAATGTTTAAACATGATTTTGTCGAAAATATTAAATGCACAAATTTTGATAATCCATATAATACAAAAATATCAGAAAACGAGATATCCCTTCACTTTCTTGGAGATTAAATTTCTTAATCTTAAGGATAAAGAAGACAACTGAAAGAAACTAAAAAAAAAGGGTTAAAAATTTTTATTTTCAAAATTGGCTCTAACGATGCTATTTATATTAAATGTACTATTTATATTATAATATTTGTATTAATATATTATAATACATAAAAAACTAAACAATAAATAGAAAAAATGCATTTAATGTATTCTATTTAAATAAAAAATTCATTGTTAACTGGCCACTGGCCGCGACCGCAAAAAAAAACTACCAAACAGTTTAGAAACAGCTGATGGCGCTTTGCTTGGCGGCGACCTCACTCCGAAAAAAGTATACCAAAGAATTTGCAGCTGTTAAAATATCTGATAAAAATTTTTGTGACGAAAAAATGCAATATATATATAAAAATTGCGTGGCAAGCGGTTTCGCCACCATTATTTTACTTCGTTAAGAGGTTTTTTTTTTTTGATCCAAATGTGGTTGGCCCCACAATAGCAAAGATCTTTACATATTATTTTATACTCAAAAGTTGTTCTTTGGTGCAAAAAGTTTAAGAGGCTAATTTATGCTCTCCTTTCTATCGGACAATTGACTGAAAAATCACAGGGGGCAATGATTAAGGATTTTAAGCGTTACAGAAAACACAATTCGAGAAATGCAGCAGAGAAAAATTTAATATTAATGTTTTTAATTTTTTTTATAGTTATTTCAGCTTGTTAAGAGGTTTTTTTTATTTTTTTTTTGTACGTAAGTCGGGATACGGACACTTACGCCGAACTTCAACTCACGAAATTAATGTAATCTCGGAGTCGTAGTCAAATACCTATAGAAACTTGACTAAATTACCTGGTGGATCCAGGCAGTGGTTAAGATGCGGAGATGGCCGGGGGATTCGTTGGCGCGCCTCAGCTGTGAGAGAGAAGGGGGCTTCCTTCGTAGACCCGTGCTCTGAGGTAATACTCGGAGGTACACGGTGGTTAATGCCGACTGTCCGTTTCACTGGATCGGTATTTGGAGGAGTACGTATCAGCGATTGGCTGGCTGTCCGTTCCACGGGAGCAACACTCAGCGACGCGTACGTGTGGGTCTTGCTGGCTGGCGGTCCGTTCCACGGGAGCAACACTCATCGGCAAGTGACGTATTGAAGATCCTACGACGGTCCGTTCACGGGAACGCACTCGAAGGCGATTACGTTTAAGTGCTATAGTTAACACTGAGTAACGAGATGATTGATTCTGTATTCGCAACTATCTTTATTTAGGAAATAACTGCTCTTATATATGATGCTAAGTATCTCTATATCTAAGATGTTATTATATTAGGTCTAAAGTTCCTAGGTCAATGTCACCGACGTGCTTCCGTGATGGTTAACCCAGTTAACTGCTGACTCTGATTGCTGACTCCGACCATTTGGTCATGAGTTTCATGTTTCATGACTCCGCTGGCGTTGACAATGCTGCATGCTGATGGCGCCGGCTGTACTCAGTACTGAGTCAGTCGATCGCTGTCTGTGCCCAGTATTGGGTCAGTCGCCGGCGTCAAATTATTCTATATTACATGTTACTATTAATCTATCTTGAGCAATATTATGAGTCTTGGCATTTGGTGCCAACATTCAAATCTCCTGTGATATCCTTCGGTAGCTAGTAGCTTCGCAAGCTCCTCTCCTTGTCTCCGTACAGCCATGGGTAATTCTGCTGTTGTGTCCTTTTTCTTCATCCATCGCTCATACCCGATCTATGCAATTATCAGGCTAGCGATTCCTAGCATCACTACCCCAGAGTACTGATGCACGATGATCCAATTTGATCTGTTCTGCAACGCCTCCTGCGACTGTTTCGTCTACAACTTCAGTCCTTGGATATCCGTATGTAGATGATCCAATTGTATCCATCGTTGACAACTGCCCTTCTGTTGTCTTGACCTTCCCAATTGCTGGTAATCTTATGCCGCGCTAACGCTGCCATTGTGCATAGTAATTGATGGGCGTCTGGACCAAATAGAGTTTGTTTAAATTCGCAAGCCTTGTTTCCGCTGGCTCCACTTATACATTGCTGAAGATACTCCTCCCGAATGGCGAAATGGTGTTTTCGGTGATAATCAATATCCAGATACCTTGTTTCAGTTCTCGTTATTATAAGCCCTTCCTTCGTGGCCTGTGGTATCGGTTTCATGCGGTATATAGCGAATTCTTCTTCCTCCACCAACGGTATGTGGTAAATATCGACTTAAGGCATAGTTGCCTATCTTGATCCTTGCCAAGCTGGCTTCTAACGCCTGCATCCTTTTTTGGGTATATTGATTGTGGTATCTAGGATAGATGTCTGGTTCTCAATTATGTGATGGGTTACACCGGCCTTAGCTTTGAGATTCTCCAGCACTTCTATGTGTTTCGCATACTGATCATCCAGTATACCAAAGAGACCACTCGCAATATAACCCACAATATTCAAGGCCACCGTTTTTTCCGCTGATGATGCATTAACTGATCGGCATCCTGGATTTCTGCTCCTGTTCCAACGTGGAGATGATTGTCGGACACGCCTCATACGCTGTTGGGCACCATTGTTTTACTGCTGGATGCCCTGCTTGACTGTCTCTATCTCCTTGGCCAAGGGACTGAAATCGAAGAATGAGTGTCCATTCGGCGGATTTAAGGGACACCCGATCGATGGCCTCGATAATGTTACGTTGCTTATTAGGGTGATGACCACCGGAGTAATCTCCGACCTTTCCGGTAGCGCCGCCATGGGTAGAGCCTGTAAAGGTGTGGTACATACTACTATTGTTATGAAGATTAACATTTTTTTTTTTTTTTTTATATTATTCTTATTCCTTCTTAACCTCTTCCCTCAGTTATCAATTGACAATACTGCCAAGCGGTGAATGGCTCTGGTAATGTTCCAGGACGCGGTTCGGATTTCTGCGACTCGGACCTCTCCCTTTTCCTCGGTGGACTGTGATTATGCGTCCAAGGGGCCCCTTCAATGGAGGTAAATTGTCCTCTTTTATTATGACGAGGTCCCCGATTTTTACCGTCTTGCAACTTCGTGTCCACTTCGAGCGATTCTGAAGTTCATGCAAATATTCGTGGGTCCACCGCTTCCAAAAATCCTTTCGCAATTGCTCCAATACCTTCCACCGCGTGATTAGTCCTAGACGTCGCTTTGATTGGTGAATGTCTGGAGATGCCGTTATTGGTTTCCCAATGAGAAAGTGCCCTGGGGTCAGCACCGTCAAATCCTTTGGGCTGGAAGAAATAGATGTCATAGGGCGTGAGTTTAGAATGGCTTCGATGTCAATCACTATCGTTTCAAGATCTTCATAGGTAAGAGCGTCGGTGTAGAGTGTTCGTTTTAATAAGTGTTTGGCTGACTTTACTGCGGCCTCCCACTATCCTCCGAAGTGAGGTGCTCTGGATGATATAAATTTGAATTCTATGCTTAGATTTGCGCAGGTCTTGTATAAAAAAATTTTTTGCTTCATCTGCGATGATTGCTTCTCTCAACTCTGTTAACTGTTCAGCGCCGCCGGGAAGGCTTGGGTGGTTAAATCTGTGACTACTTCCAAATGTACCGCCTTTGTTGAAAAACAGCAGAACACTGATAAGTAGACCTTGTGTGGCCGTTTTCCACGGATCCTATAATGAGTCCAAAACGGTCCGCAGTAATCCACTACACAGATTTTGAACGGTCTACACTGGTGAACCCGGTCCGCTGGTAGCGGGCTCATTATTTGATTTAGTAACCTTGGTCGCACTCGGCAGCATCTGATACACCGCTGAACTGTCTGTTGAGCCACAAGTCGTTGCCTCAAGTTACACAATAATGCCTGTGGTCCACAATGTGCCAACTGTTGATGTTTCCATTGAAATAGAAGTTTTCTTAGTGGATCCCTTGGCGCCAACAGTATAGGGTGCGTGGCGTCATATGATAACGATGCGTTTTGCCAAACAATCTTTCTCCAACTCGAATTAGTACCTCTGTGTCTAAAATGGGTCTAATGCTCGTAGTGGATCGTTATGTTCTGTTAGGACACTATTTGTTTTCTTGAGTTGCAAGATGGATGACTTATTTTGGCTTGTTTTTGGCTTGGCTTATTTTTTTTTATTTTTTTTAAAATAATTTCGAGAGCCTGATCTAGTTCAATTAAAACAAAACCGCAACATTCTCCCAATTACTTGCAGGCTTGTGCCAAAGAATCCACGATGATTGATGGTTTCGATCCAATTTTCTATAATGATGGCCTTGTTACAGATTAGTTCCATCGTTTTTTCTCGATCATCATCGACTTTTCCTGTTAGTTGGCACTTCGGCCAGGACTCTGGCCCTTGTGCTAGGAACGGTGGCCAAGAATACCAGAGATTCGAATCTCGTAATTGAGCTGCCGTGCATCCTCTGGAGAGAATGTCTGTCGGGTTGTCTGCGGATGCTACATGCCTCCACGAGGTTTGGTCTGTCATTTCCTGAAGTTGAGCGACTCGATTTGCCGCAAACGTATGGAACGAGGACGCGGTGGCATTTATCCATTTTAGTACTATCTCTGAGTCTGACCATAGGTGTATGGCTTCTAGTCTTACGTTAAGCTCCGTTTTGACCCTTTTCGCAACTACAGCGGCTACCACCGCTGTACAAAGTTCTAACCGTGGCAATGTCTGCTTCATGATGGGAGCTACCCGTAGCTTCGAGCATAGTAGGCGTGTCGACACCCCGCCTGTATTATTACTTGCGCGTAGATATGCCACGGCTCCATATGCTGCTTCGGATGCATCAGCAAATACGTGTAGTTGAATGTCTCCGGATGTGTCCAACTGATCCTTCTTCCTTCCTTCTTGACAATCATCTACGTAACAACCCAGTCTGAGCGGCCGCTCCTTGGGACAGATGCTCAGGTGCCGTATCTGCTAAGTACTGCAAGCATCGAGTAGCCAAATACGGTGCTGTTGCTGTGCCATAGGTGACAATGTTTCATTGGTAATATTTTAACTGATCAGCGGGCTTGGGTCTCCATAACATAACTTGAAATCTTCGGTCGTCTGGGTGTATCAGTATCTGTCGATACATCTTTTCCACATCTGATGTGAACACATATTGGTACGATCGGAATCGTAATAAGATCGAAAATAATTCGCTTTGAACCTTTGGCCCAATTCGTAACAAATTATTTAAACTTTTTCTACTTGTGGTTGTTGCGGATGCGTCAAATACTACTTGAAGTTTGGTGGTGCTACTGTCTGGTTTGAGAACACAATGATGCGATATAAAATAATGGTTTGTTGCCAGTTGATTTGCCGTCAATCGGGTCATGTGACCTAACTCCTCGTATTGATCCATAAATTGTACGTATTGGTTTTGAAGATCCGAATCCCGCTCAAGTCTCTTTTCTAATGCGTACAACCGTCGATAAGACATCGGGAGAAATTTTTCAAGTGTCATTGGATCATCCTTAAACGGTAATCGTACGCGAGCAACATTTCTTGGAAAATATAAAGATTTTTTTGAAGAAATGTTGCTCGCTTGGAAATATAGAAATATAGAGATTTTTTCCAAGAAATGTTGCTCGCATAATCTTTGGTTGGTGGTAAGTGCCTTCTGATTTTCTAGTGTATCTAATATTCAAAATCGTTCAATAAGTGAATCTAGTTTTGGTTCTTCAGTTGATGCCAAACTGCTCATGGGTTGCCCTTCCGGTACATCCATCTTCACAATCTATCCCAATGTCGTTCTCTGCAGCAATGGTTGCCCCTGCCCCAGGTTTATTAGTCGTGGCTCAGTCAGTTGTGGGATATATTCGGCCCCAAGCAGCAAGTCAATGCCTTGTGGCTCGGTAAACGTGGGATCTGCCAACCGGATTCCTGATGGCATGTTTTTTGGTCGATCAATTGGGTGCGATGGTTGGTTTGGCAATGGCTCTGGTAAGATATTTGCCACTACTTGAGTTTCGAAATTCGAAGTCAACGACATTATGTTTACTACTGCTCGGGCTGTCGCTCTTTGCATTTCTCCAATACCCCTGATGTTCATGTCGGCGGGTACCGATTGTACCCTTAACTTGGTGGCCAAATTCTGGGACATTATGTTTACTTGTGATCCTGAATCTAGCACTACGGGACACTTGTGTCGTGCGTCTGTAGGACCTAGAACTTCTACTTGAGCAGTAGCGAGTAGTACATACGGAGTTGTCGGGTAGCTGACAGCGGGTGCGCTTACCCGAGTGGGTGTATGATGCTACATTGTGTGATGATTTTTCCGGCATACCTGGAATTTGAACCTTGAATTGCATACACTGGCTGTGTGGTATGCTGACAGACAATTGACGCAGGCGTGAAGTCTTGTTATGGGTTGTGTTCTTTCGCTGGGAGTCATGTCCTGAGATTTGGTGCTATTTTGCAGTCGATGGTTGCTGCGGGTGCATATAATACATCTTTCGCCGGTTGAATTGGTCGGTGACCGAAGTCTCGCAGTAGAAGTTGTTTTCTGTAGCGTCATTTGGCTGCCGTTCTTGATGTTCTAGCATTTGTTTCAGTGATTGCCGACAGGTTGGGTTGGTAATGCAGAGTTCGAGGCATGATAACGTCTGTGCGTCTAGTTTCTCATCAAATATGTGTGCCAAGATTGGGTCCCACCCTATTGTTGGTACGTTGAGGGCGTTGAGGGTTGTGATTGTTCTGAGCACAGTATCATGCAGGCTGCGTAATTGCTCTGCAGACCCGCTTGTCTTGGGGTGTGCAAAGAACGTGGCAAGTGTGGATTTGATTAAAATTCTTTCGTTTTGATATCGTGTTTTTAATCGCTGCCAAGCATCTTGATATCCAGCATGTCCGCCAATTGTAGAAAAGATTAAGTTCTTGGCTTCCCCTGTTATATGAATCTCCAAATGTCGGAACTTTATAGCATCACTATAATCTAGATTGTGAATTAATTCCGTGAAGATGTCGTGGAATCGGGGCCACTGCAGGTAGCCTCCATCAAATTTAGGAATGTCGACTGGTGGCATCACAGATGCTGATGTGACAGTGGCTTTGTTCGTTAATACTTACTTTGATTGTGTTCCTTCGCTCAGCAATGAAAAATATTCTGCTCGTACCACTTGAAATCGTGGATGTGTCCATCAGTTTGTAGGTTTGGTTCCAAGTCGATGAGGTCATGGTATCCCGTGACGATTTTGTCCCACAACTTCTCCATATATTGTAGTATATGATGATACTTCCCTTCCTTCAGTTTGATTACATAGGAAGTCCTCGAGCTGTTCTTCGTGCCTTCGTTTCAGTGACGTGATTTTTGGGTCCTCTGTAAGAACTTGTTCGCTAGTCTTAGACTGTGCCTTGGGCCCGAGGTTTTCTCCAGTTTTTCGGGGACGCTGTGATGGGCCTGATATTGATGGTATTCCGTCCGAAAATTTAGCTCCATATTTATTTACTAGATCTCTCAGTGCCTTGGCTTTTGAAAAGTATTCATCATCAGAGTTTAGTGCTAGCTCGAGGAGCTTGGCATCATTTTTTTCAAATTGGGCCCACAAATGCGTGAGCTGTCTCAACCGTTCCTCAAAGTAACCTTCCTTGAGTCGTCGTTCTGCTGAATCCTTCGTGAAGTTTCTTGTCAGCTTTTGGAAGGCTGTGCTGCTTTTAATCTGCTCCTCAATGAGCATCTGTATTACGGGGTCTGATTCTGAACCCATGGTTGAGTGTGTGTTTTTTTTTTGTTTTGTTGAGGTTGAATTGCCTTGCGGCTCGTGTTCAGGTTATGATCTTGTAGAAAAGGGTCACGTCGGGGTCACCAAATGTTCGCCAGTAAGTCGGGATGCGGACACTAACGCTGAACTTGAACTCACGAAATTAATGTAATCTCGGAGTCGTAGTCAAATACCTATGGAAACTTGACTAAATTACCTGGTGGCGGAGATGGCCGGGGCGTTCGTTGGCGCGCTTCGGCTGTGAGAGAGAAGGGAGCTTCCTTCGTAGACCCGTGCTCTGAGGTAATGCTCGGAGGTACACGGTGGTTAATGCCGACTGTCCGTTTCACTGGATCGGTATTTGGAGGAGTACGTATCAGCGATTGGCTGGCGGTCCGTTCCACGGGAGCAACACTCAGCGACGCGTACGTGTGGGTCTTGCTGGCTGGCGGTCCGTTCATTTTCCTTATTTGTATGATCATTACGTATCGGGCTCCATGTCCTTGAAAGACATGGACTGCTCGGGCGACAGTTAAGGACCTTGGTCCTTCACAAACGCAATATGGCGCCTCACCTGAGGTATACTGCTACTGTTCGCCTTAGTTCTATGCCTCGGCTAATCGGTTCGGTTCCTTTGTATTTCACTCTTGTATCCATTTATAGGGTTCAGTTAAAGATTGTGATGTGCTAAAACAAAAACTAGTGGATTGTTTTAAATAAATAAGTGCCACGTAATGAGCTCATTGAGCAACGATCAAAAGAACGAGCGTAGAAGCTCAGTAAACCAAAGAACGGCTTCTACTCTTACTTTTCATCCCGCGATACCGAAATGGAAGAACCAGGCAGATCTAGTATGAACAGATTTTCCCTTCTGACGGAGGTTGAGGAAAATCAACCAGCGCAAGACACCGCAAAAAACCCAAGCCTCCAATCTATATGAGGGAGTAAAGGTCGAGTGCCCTGGTCAACCAAATTGCGGCGTTGATCGAGAACGGTGACAACTTTCATGTTGTCCTGCTTACCGAAAGGAAATCCATGAAACAAAGGTTCAAACCAAGACTGAAGTGCACTTCCGAATCATGTCCAAATATCTGGACAATGCTCAGAAAAACTATTACACGTACCAGCTGAAAAACAGCAAGGGCCTACAAGTGGTAGTAAAAGAAATCGAGCCCAATGTTACCCCCGCGGAAATAAAAACCACCTTTAAAGAAAAGGGCTTCGCCGCCAAGAATGTTATTAACATTTTAAATAAAGATAAAAAGACACAACCCCTCTTCAAGGTCGAGCTCTCTCAAGCTAACGAAGTAACGTACCTTGCCGTCCACCTTGATAAACGACTAACCTGGCGTTAGCACATCGAATGCAAGAAGATGCACCTAAAATTGAAAGCCAGCAGCCTTCACTGGATCATAAACTTACGATCGCCACTGTGCCTGGACAACAAGTTACTACTCTACAATTCAATCGTAAAGTCAATCTGGACGTATGGCTCCCAGATGTGGGGGAACGTGAGCAGCAGCACCATAGATATCATACATTTGATGCATAATCAAAAATCTTGAGAACTACCCAGCAATCGATTTTCATGGCCGTCTAACTTTGTATCAGTCAATATGACTGTTAGTTAAGTTAAAAATATAAGATTTGATACACCTCTTGTTAGTCTCGCAAAGAGAAGATTCAAGAAATAAAAGCAACGTTTAAAAAAAAGAAGTTAAAGATGTGGTTTTCAATATGTAAATTTATTGTTAACGAGTTGACAATTAGTTTAAAGATATAAAAATATGTTCTGCTTTCAAGTGTATCCGAAATAAAACGAACTATTCTTAAATTCTCAGTTGTTTTCCAATGTTTGCCAGGCTCCGCCAAACCGTGAGATTTGCAGCGTCAGCGCCTCGTGCCGTCATTGCCGCGTGAGAAATGCCGCGTGAGCGTTAGAAACTTTAGTCTGATGCTGACTCTCCTGGGCAATTAACCGCAACACCTCTGCAGGCGATTCTGAACTTGTCAGTTGCGGCCAGTTGCCAGGCCAGAGAATGTTGGTGGGGGGAACGCTTAACAAGCGGATGTTATAACAGACAATGACAAATAACACAGTGTTGAAAGTGCGATGCATCAACAATGGATAAAACGTATAAATCGTATACGTCTATCAA
Organism: Drosophila atripex; assembly: GCA_035045925.1. NCBI lineage: Eukaryota > Metazoa > Arthropoda > Insecta > Diptera > Drosophilidae > Drosophila > Drosophila atripex. The sequence goes on from JAWNOP010000052.1 coordinate 22,351,981, forward strand.
CGTATACATCGACTTAGGGAAAGGCATCACCGGCCCCGTCGGGCAATCAAAGCCTCCGGCACCACCCATGGAAACCGTAAACGGACCGCGCTACAAAGATCACAATAGAAACGACAAATAGTTACAAGGAGAGCCTTTGTCCAAGCCAATGATCCGGATAACATATAATTTATTTAACACACAAACAATTATGCTAACAATATAAACAAAACAAGGAAATTGAAGAAAGAACGATTGCATTATTATAACTTTTGAGAAAAAAAACACTATTTGAGAATAGTGTACTTTTAATAATTAGAAACAGAACAGAGCCCCTGTTCATTTATAATTTAAAATTTATGATTTCCCCACTAAATCATTTGTTATAAATTATGTTTAAAGTTTAAGTTGAAATGGTTTGCAGGTATAATATTCTCAATGTTGGGTTTTATTGTACTGCCCCGAAGAGAAGTCAGACCCGAATTGAGTTTACACATTAATTCTTAAGTCTAACAAGGCTGTAACTTTGCGGGCTATGCCGATAGCTGCACGGCTGCCTAGATACATGATATATAGAAGTGTAAGACTTGCAAGGTGTGTTCGAAAGTGTTCCAATGTAAACTTTTTGAAATAGCTCCCTCTGGTACCGCCATCTACATGTAGACCGGTGCAATAGAATCTGCTATTTTTATCGGTTGCCCAGTGAGAGATGAGTTATTCATAACATTTTTTCGATTAAAAAAGAATTTATTTCGTTTTAAGTCTAATTTTTTTGTGATATCGATGCGAAAATGAGCTTTAAAGAAAGATCCCAAGCTACATTTTATTTTAAAATTGGTAAAACTTTCACCGTTCAACGTCAAGCATACACCCTATTCCGTAGAGTTAGAGAGCACTTGTGGCTTCAACGTTTTGAAAGTGGTCGTGAAGACATAAATAAAAATCAACGCGTGGGCCAATTAAAATTTGGGATCACCCAAAATTCCATCGAAACTGTGCGTGATTTTATAAAAAATCTGCCGATACCATCATTGAAATTGGTGGATATGAAATTGAACATCTCCAAAACATCGATTTTTCGCATTTTTATCGAACACTTTGGCTTACGATAGGTATGTGCACGGTTTGTTCTCGGCAAATTGACCGATGACCAAAAATTGCCCAAGATTCAATAATCGAAGGTCATGATTTTAGTGGATTTAAGCTTCCTTTACAATATAGTGATTGTCCTTTTCCTCCACGTCACTACAGCTTTCTGCAGTAATCGTTGTAAGGCACCGATTGCATTGACGCGTGCGCGCCTATCAGCCAGTTCCCACTGATTGCCAATTGCAAGACCGCTAGACTTCCCTGAACTCTAGACTTCCCTCTCAAGGGAAATGAGTCTCGAGGATCTTTGCCTAGAACGAGTCAGGCAGATCATGGGCGAGTTTCTGCAGGTCTCGAAATCACTCAATTTTTTAACGGCTGTCAGGTCTAACGGCTGCCCTGCATTTAATCCTGCAAGTTGCTAAGAAGATGTTTACTAGGTTATTCTCCAATTCTTCACAATTTCTTTCGTGATCATTCTGACTCATATGAGGCGAATGTCATGGTACTCCTACATCTTGTTAAGAGATCTGCGACAATTAATGAAAAAATTGGAAAATGAAAATTGGATGAGAAGCCGTCAAGTGCCTTAAGGACTCGCTTAGACAATGTGGGGCCACAGTAAGATTTTTCTGTGGGTATTTTATACTTCCTAGTAAACAGAACGAGTTCAGTCTTGAATGGATTAACTCAAAGACCATTCCTATTCACCCAATCCGAATTCACCCAATTCTCCCTCATTAGGTTACACAAAGTTTCTGGAAATTTCCGTACGATAGCAGTTTCAGAGTAGGGTGAATAGTACATTTCATTGCGGAGTGTCCCTCTTGACGTATCTCTGAATAGACAATCATCGTGGAGACACTCCTGTTTACCAGAATTTGTCGTTTTAGGGGAACTGATTTATCGTCTATAGCCTAGTCCTGTCAGTAGAGGGCTGTCTCCCTGGATCGGCCCTTCCTGTAAGCATGTTATAAACCCAAGATGTCATATTGACATATGACGTATGGCATATGAGCCTCTTTATTGTCTTGAGGATGAAGAAAGAAAGACTTATTGGTCTGGAATCCTTGATTGTGTAGTGAGAGGGTTTTTCTACCTTTGGAATAAAGACAACATACTGAAGAAGACAGTAGACTGAAGAAGAAGACAAATACTGTTATGAAGATTTTACTAACCCATAGCCTTAGATCGACTCCGGCTTTGGTTAGTTGAACCGGATAGATTCCATCTGGGCCTATAGATTTGAAGGGTGTGAAACTGTTAATCAACCAGTTAAGATTAGTTATACTTGGGAAGTGTTCGAGCGATTTCAAGCTCCCCTGGCTCTGCATATCCTAGACGGTCTTTTCTGGGAGCAATATAGGAAGTGTGTATTGTTACTGAAGCGTGAGGCTGTTGTTTTTGTTGTACCGCCTAATGTCTGCTTTGTATGCCTCCTAAGCTTCTTCTGCTTGTTGTACTTATTGATAGCAAAATTAAAGACGCTGTCGCATTTTTTTTTTAAAGCGCTAGCATCTAGGATCAATATAGTGGCTTCTATGATCTTCTGTTGCCCATTCTTTTTTTAAGACTGGCCTAATGATTAGTCCTGGCGTAGGCCACAGAGAGCGTTTCCACCATGACTTTAGGACCTTCTCTAGTTTCCATTGGGAAATTGCTAGTGTATTTTTGTAGAGTTCCCAGCTCGCCTTTCTAGGAATGCGTGCTGCTTACTGTGAAAAAAATGTTTGTCAAGGACAATTACGTTATGTCAAGAACTCCTCATCTGTTCTTCACGATAAAGATGGGTATTGGCCAAGCAGCCAAAGCCGAAACTGTTTAAAATAATTTAAAAGATTCTGAAACGAAGAAGCAGGGCGGGTATCAATATTGTTTGCTTCTCCCACGTTCGCATGCGCTTTAATGATATTTGTAGTGAATGCGTTTTTGGGAGCTTTTTGTAAAAATGCAGCACACTAGCTCAGCCTGTATTTGTGTGCGTACCCCCATCTCGCCTTTTGAATAAGCTTCGTTCTTACTTGTATTTTTGGCATCGATTTAAGCGGCTGAATTTTTAGGGTTAAACTGAACCCTTAATAAAAATTGAAAATCTGAACTGCAAATCGTCTATTTGCAATCGGCCCTGTGATCATCAGGGCCGTCGATGTCTTCCATCGAACCTTATTATAAGGCCAATCTTTCTACTCTTGCAATCTCGCAACCGCCTAAGCAGTGGATGCAGAGGAGGTCCGTTATGGATGTGGCCCATATACGCCGAGCATATCCTTACACGGCTACGACTGCGGCTATATAGTCGTCGTTGCCGAAAGCAAAATGATTTGAAGGTTTTTTTTTGTAAGAATGCACGCTCGCCTTTTACCTGTATCTCTCCTTTTCGCTCGCTCGCTTTTTGCTGTATCGGCTTTACAAAGTATGAAATCCATAGCACCCAAACCAAGAATCCTATTTCTATAGGTAAAAAGTTCCTGGATGAGGGTTATATTAGCTCCATGCACTGCGAGAGAGTGGCAGCGGGTGCCTGCTAACTTTGGTTGAGGTTTCTGTATAGGAATGTCCGGATATCCTTGAGATTTTCCACTCAGTAACTTCTCCACCGTATCGGAGATCAGCAATGAGAACTCCTCCATTCAGAAGCCTCTTGACACGCTATCACCTTCATGCTACTTTGGTACCAGCTTGGTGCATCTTCGCAATCTGGTGGTGATCTTGTGCTCTTGAGCTTCTCTTCCATGAAGCGCCAATGCTGCTCGTTCTCAAACTTTCGGCAAAGCTTCTTGGAGATCAGACGAATCTTGAAGCTTTTGTCAATTACTCCAATGATGGTCACTTCGGCAAAAGACTGGTTGACCGGTTGTGTCTGCACCTTCTTCTTTGGTTAGTGCGCTCCACCTTTGGTCGACCTTTACCTTTTCGCACTCTGTGCGACCTCTTTGACAACGGTGCCTACTCCAGTCGGCTTCTTTCGCTCTATGCTAACTCCCGCCTTAGCCGGCTGAAAGTCGATCAAATCTTTTTTTGCCCATCTTGTGATCTCGGCTTGGTCCGGGGAGGATTCCTCCGATGTCCGCCTTCATCCTTCATGCCTTCATCTTGCTCTTCTCCTGTCTTTGTAGTAGCCTTTCCGCTGCGTGAAGTGAACTGGACCAGGGCTTTTCTAAGGCTGCCCGCCGGTTTGTGAAAAGCTCAATCCTACGTGTAAGCCGGGCCCTCAGAGTTCGCATATAACGTCCGTGCACCCCTCGGACACGCATCCCTCGGCATATACAGTACAGTGTTTCAAGGTACGATCAAAAATAGATACAAAAATATTAATAAATTAACTAAACATTATCATGGATTTCAAACTTGTCTGTGCGTCGAATTCTTGTAATAAGACAATCTCCTCATCCCAGCCTACAATCGACTGCTGGCTGTGTGAAAACATTTTACACGCTAAGTGAGCCGGGTGTGCCGGGTTCAGGTCTGGTCTCCACTTTTGTTGTGATGGTTGTGACTAAAAGTGTATTCAAAGAGTTGATTGGTGGTTTTCGTAAAATCAATGACCAACTCTGTGCGCTCGATACATACTTTAGTATCCTTCAACTACTAAATTAGTCTCCAAAGCGTAAGAAATCCGCTATTATTGATGTGCTTGTGGCGAATAAACTTCAGCCTACTCAGCCGACAATTATTCAGCCGCTTATATCTCTGGCCACCCCAAGGGCTGGAGCTGAAAAAAATTGGGTTTCCGAATTTCTCAGAATTAATGAGCAATTGTCCGATTTGTCCTCTGTGGCATCATTCCAAGTGATACCACCAGATCCAATAAATCAAACCCTTCTACGAGTCACCGAACAGGGTATTCAACCCTGTTATAGTTACGGCGGCACCAAAACCCTTGCAGGTGATCCCGCCATCGAAACACATATTTGTTTCTCGGCTTGCCCCTGATACTTCTGAGATAGATATCTCGGCTTATATCAAAGCCAAAACAAAAGCCGATATTAAGGTGGCAGATATTACAAAATTTAAATACTCATACAACAGGCACACGTCATCCTTCAAAATACGTGTGCCAATGCAGATGTTCAAGGCGGTCTGTTCCGCCAGTTTTTGGCCAGAGAACATTTTCGTCAAGAACATCAGCCAAGTACGGTAAAGAAAAAAATTACCAAACCTGCAGGAGTCAAACTCCCATATGTTAGAGCCACTGACCAACCTTCCACCTCAGCTTCAAAAAATTAATATCTGCACTAACACTTATCTATCAGAATACTAGACGGTTACGTAGGGAACTTCCCAAACTGTATTCTTATAGTTCTTCCTTTGCATCTCACATTATAGTCTTTACAGAAACTTGGTTAAGGCCGGAGATCTTAAGCTCTGAAGTTTTTCCAAAAAAGTACACCACTTTTAGACATGATAGAACACTGCGAAGGGGAGGAGTCCTAATTTCTGTAGACTCCAAATTTGCTTATGAAGAGATAAAATCACAAGAGTTTGGTGACATAGAATTTCTTTGCGATAAAATCACTCTGTCCGGTCAATCTTTATACGTTACCTGTTCTTACATACCACCTTCGTCGGAACCGCCCACATACTGGCAACATTTGTCCGCTATTCGTCTCGTTTCGGACCGATTGTCTGATGGGGACCAGCTGGTAGCTCTGGGGGACTTCAATATACCAGATCTCATGTGATCCAATGATGAGAATTCACCGACCTTATTGCTTAACTCGCACCCCAACTTTCCTGCGGGTATGTTCGACATGTCACTCGGGCAAATAACCACGTTAGAAATTCCTTAGGTCGGCTGCTTGACTTGTGTTTCGTTTCTGATCCTGATGGAATTACTCTTTCCAGAAGTTTGCCCCTTTCTCACACTGAGGATTCATATCATCCCACTCTTGAGGTTTAAATCGAAAACAATAGCTTAATTGACCTTAAGTCCACACTTAAATCTCAAATTTAAATGAAATAAGTAAATTTTGGAATTTGATTGGTCTGATCTACTGGCATGTAAAGATATATATGTTGCCTTACATCAATTTTATTACACTTTGAATATATTTTCGATGATTGCGTGCCGTGGATATATCCGTCCGCTTTTACTAATCCGCTTTGGTATACAAAGCACCTATTTAATTTAAAGAACACTTTGAATAGACTTTTAAATAAACATATATTATCTGGCAGTACAGATAGATATTCAAGAAACTTAGTAGCTCGGTCACAGTGCATAACGCAGAATATTATAGGAGTTAGATTCGCCACTGCCGTATTCAATTTACTCAGAATCTGAATCAGTTTTATAACTTTGTAAAGCCCAATCGCAAACATGTATCTTTTCCTCCTCTACTTACGTTTGAGAACTGTTATGCGAACACTGTAAGTGAGATGTTACTTCGCATTTAGTCCGCGCCACATCTGGGGTGCCCCAAGGAAGCCATCTTGGACCGTTACTTTTTATACTGTTTATTAACGACTTGCCCCTTGCCTTAATTGCCTTAACTTACCTTGTACTGATGTACGCTGATGACGTAAAGCTTTGTCTTCAGTATAGATTCACTTGCCCTCAATCTAGACTTCAATCCGATTTGAAAAAAATTTCAAAATTGCTATGGGTGTCCTAGGTTTTATTAAAAGATGATCTTAAGAATTCAACGAACCTTACATTACTAAAACTTTATACACATCATTGGTCCGTTCGATTCTTGAGTATGGATCGTGTGTCTGGAGTCCTCAATACGGAGTACATCGATATCACATTGAATCTGTACAAAAAAACTTCCTTATTTTCGCACTTAGGGGACTTAATTGGGATGCAAGTCTTCACATTCCCTCTTATCATAGTAGACTTTTATTAATCAACTTACCATCATTAACAAATCGTAGATCGATGCTGGGTGTCATGTTTCTATTTAATCTTATTAATGGTAATGTAAACAGTCAGCATTTACTAACACGCTATAATTTTAACGTTCCTAGTAGAAGGACTTTCGTCCTCTACTCCTTATCCATTGTAGTTCGACATATGCCCAACACGATCCGTTCAGGATACTGTGTTCGGACTACAATGGTCTCTACCACACTTTTTCACTTTGCTCTACTAACAATCATAAATCCTATATACTAAACGCCTTATCTCTGCAACACTCTTCCTCGTTGTTTCTTACTCTTATTCTCTCGTTTACTTTCTCGAATCTTGAACCCTTCACTACAAACATCAATAGCTTATAACGACATAATCCTATCGGAGTTATAAACGTTGTTATTTCTCGGCTTTGTTCATGTTGTTCGTGTTGGTGGTATCCATCTTTAAGGTCTAGCCTGAAGAAATATCTAGCATCTCTGAGTTGAGTCATGAACGCTTCAAATGTCGGTAATGGGTGATTTTCTCTCTCAATGGCTTGATTAGCTCGGCGTATATCCAGGCATAATCGAATGTCTATATTTTCTTTAAAATCTAGAACCATTGGTGAAATACAGGTACTTGGTCCATTTAAAGGTTCAATAATATCTCGCCTTAGAGCATCCTGAATCTTTTCGCGCTCCTTTTCTTTTAATGCAATTTGTATCCTTCGCATGGGCTGTTGATTCTTTTCATGCTCCTTTTCTTTTAATGCAATATGTATCCTTTCGCATGGGCTGTTGTACTGGTTTTATGTCCCGATTTATTGTCAATTTGACACTGTCCCCTTTCCACTTCGGAAAAACTAATAAGCGCGTGAAGAAACTATATATTGCCGAGGAATTAAAAAAATTTTTTTTTTTTACCAAAAGTATCAACCCATTGTGAGGGAAAATCACCCTCTACCGACATTTGAAGCGTTCATGACTCAACTCAGAGATGCTAGATATTTCTCCAGGCTAGACCTTAAGAATGGATACCACCAACACGAACAACATGAACAAAGCCGAGAAATAACAACTTTTATAACTCTGTTAGGATTATTTCGTTATAAGCTATTGATGTTTGAAGTGAATGGTTTAAATGTCCTAAATTACATAGATGACATCATCGTTTTTGGAAAAACTGAGGATGAGCACGATTAAGCATTAAAAAGTGTTCTAAATGAAAACAAAGCATTCTAGAAAAAAAATTTATTCCAGGGAAATTTATTCCAGAACTAGCAAATAAAACTGACCCATGCGATGACTGCTCAGAAAGGATGAGAAGTTCATCTGGGGTGCTTAGGAACAGAACTGAAATCCTGCCTGCGAAAATTCCAAAGATGCAGTATTTCAATCCAAAGTACAAAAGACAGTTAATTGCAGACGCCAGTCCGGTTGAACTAGGAGCTGTATAGTTGCAATTTCATGGAGACGATAAACAGAAAATAATATTCTTTGCTGGTCGGAGCCTGACAGATGTCGAAAAGCGCTATTCGCAGACCGAGAATGAGAGACTCTCATTAGTGTAGAGTTCGAATTAATAACCAATCATAAGCCACTACAGACCATTTTTAAACCATTTTCGAAGCCTCCAGCGAGAATCGAAAAATGGCTACTCCGCCTCCAAGCTTTCAAATTCATAGTCAAATATAAAACCGGAAAGGGGAACATTGCTGATACCTTTTCTCGACTATGTAAATCAAACCCAGGATATTGCTACGAAGGTGAACATAGCATTCTTCACGTAATCGAAAACGCAACTTCGTCGTCCATGACGGTCACTGAAATTGCAGAGAAAAGCATTCACGACGAGGAGATCGTAGATGCAATGTCGACCCTGCAGTACGAATCGTCGGCTATGGAACGACGATTACAGTCCAAGGTATGGTTGCCACAAATTGATCGAGACGCGGAGAAATTCGTTAAATCATGCAGATATTATCATAATGGTATCGAAATCATTAAATCCCACTGCTATAAAACGAATCACATTTCCCATAGCTACAGATATACTGGGACGAACATCCTAGTATTATTCGAGGTATATGGAATACAAGTTTCTAAGATCGATCTTATCAATGTCGTTAATCAATACCATGAAAGAAATTTTCACCAGATTAGGCTATCCTATAAAGCTGAAAACTGACAACGGAAGATGATATGTTAGTGCACAATTTAAGGAATACTGTGAGCAATTCAGACTTTTTTGACACTAGTTGAGTTGCCAGAACAAGACGGTACAGACTCAGAATCAGACTTCAGCACAATAGAAAATAAAAAAAAATCAAAAATCTTAAATGTCGTTTTCTTTTTGGTTAAAAAAAATGCAAGATCTATTTTTTCCAAAAGCTACATCCTTTAACTATTGAAAAAGGCATAAAATTTTAAAATCGGATCATTCAAACGCGTGCAGGAATTTAGGTTTTTAACAATAACTTCAGATTTTTTGTTTTCCAAACACGGTTTTGTGTTATTTCCGACCTGATTAACAATCAGTCACTTTAAAAGTTAGCCACTCCTACTATGTCACTTTAAAAGTGCAGAATCACTGTGCAGTGTGTTATTTTAAAACCAAATAATTATATTTTCATTGGAAAAAAATGTATATTTTTGGTTGTCAAAAATCCCCTTCCCGTGGGTTCAGGAAGGAACCCAAGGATGTCGACAGAAATTGATGCAAAAATACCTGTACCATGACAGGCTGCGATAAGCTAAGATAAGAAGAAAAAAATGTGTTTGGATTTGTATGAGCTCAAACATGTATGGACGACTTTTTATAGAGGTGCAAATAAATGTTGATATTACTTAACAATCCTTCTAATGACGATGCAAAATACCGTTGACAAACGTTCATGCTATAAATTTCTGATAGAATCTGATCTGATATCAATTATGTTGACGAATAAATGCAATATATGTATTAAAAATTATTCATTTAAAATATTTACCTTATTCAGCACGTGGAACAATAACAATAAGTAATATTGTTATTAATTTATATTAATATTAGCTATTATTAAGTAAAAATTATTATTAATAATAAATAATAATATTATTATTAATTATATTTAATATTAATATTAATAATAATATAAGGGTAGAATTATTTTTAATGTATAATTTTTTATACATATATTGCATTTATTCGTCAACATAATTGATATCAGATCAGATCAGACCGCCGGAAAGAAGTTTGGTGGGCAATAATTTATTGAATTCGTGACGTCATTTTCTTTTATATATATATATGTTCGCGTCTCTCGCTCTATTCTTGTCGCCCACTCTCGTGCATTCGATCGGCCACCTGCATTTTCCGTCATGCGCTAGCGTTTGTCTCACTCTCGCGGGATCTCTCGATCGCTCCGCTGCATCAGGCGTTGTGCCGCGCTCCCGCGTCATTATTCTAATTCGATCGTCAGCCCTATTCAGTCACATATGTACATATATCATTTGTAGAAACCCCAAAGCAATTAAATAAATTGTATCAATATCTATAAATCGAACTGTACTTAGTTTATATTGTTATATATACAATATTTAGAACACAAACTTAAAGCTCCCGAAAACGCTCGGTAACTGAATATTGATGACCCCGACGTGATTGAAAACTTGAGCTGCGCGGCTTAAACTATATAAACATAAACACATTAACAAATTAAAAAACATTATTCGGTTTGTGATTTGTGCGCGAAATTTTAGCAACTGTTGACATACATACATACGCTGTTTGCCGAGTACTATAATCGCTCATACATATTTTACTCCGTTATATAGAAGCTGCACTAAACGAACTAAAATAAATTTTTAGATGCGAAAATGAATCCGTTTTTTGATTGTGCCTCCCCTGGAAGGAAAGTATTCCTAAGTCAAAGTGCAGTTGTCCTTTTTACTGCTTAACTCGCACCCCAACTTCCCTGCGGGTATATTCGACATGTCACTCGGGCAAATAACCACGTTAGAAATTCCTTAGGTCGGCTGCTTGACTTGTGTTTCGTTTCTGATCCTGATGGAATTACTCTTTCCAGAAGTTTGCCCCTTTCTCACACTGAGGATTCATATCATCCCACTCTTGAGGTTTAAATCGAAAACAATAGCTTAATTGACCTTAAGTCCACACTTAAATCTCAAATTTAAATTAAATAAGTAAATTTTGGAATTTGATTGGTCTGATCTACTGGCATGTAAAGATATATATGTTGCCTTACATCAATTTTATTACACTTTGAATATATTTTCGATGATTGCGTGCCGTGGATATATCCGTCCGCTTTTACTAATCCGCTTTGGTATACAAAGCACCTATTTAATTTAAAGAACACTTTGAATAGACTTTTAAATAAACATATATTATCTGGCAGTACAGATAGATATTCAAGAAACTTAGTAGCTCGGTCACAGTGCATAACGCAGAATATTATAGGAGTTAGATTCGCCACTGCCGTATTCAATTTACTCAGAATCTGAATCAGTTTTATAACTTTGTAAAGCCCAATCGCAAACATGTATCTTTTCCTCCTCTACTTACGTTTGAGAACTGTTATGCGAACACTGTAAGTGAGATGTTACTTCGCATTTAGTCCGCGCCACATCTGGGGTGCCCCAAGGAAGCCATCTTGGACCGTTACTTTTTATACTGTTTATTAACGACTTGCCCCTTGCCTTAATTGCCTTAACTTACCTTGTACTGATGTACGCTGATGACGTAAAGCTTTGTCTTCAGTATAGATTCACTTGCCCTCAATCTAGACTTCAATCCGATTTGAAAAAAAATTTCAAAATTGCTATGGGTGTCCTAGGTTTTATTAAAAGATGATCTTAAGAATTCAACGAACCTTACATTACTAAAACTTTATACACATCATTGGTCCGTTCGATTCTTGAGTATGGATCGTGTGTCTGGAGTCCTCAATACGGAGTACATCGATATCACATTGAATCTGTACAAAAAAACTTCCTTATTTTCGCACTTAGGGGACTTAATTGGGATGCAAGTCTTCACATTCCCTCTTATCATAGTAGACTTTTATTAATCAACTTACCATCATTAACAAATCGTAGATCGATGCTGGGTGTCATGTTTCTATTTAATCTTATTAATGGTAATGTAAACAGTCAGCATTTACTAACACGCTATAATTTTAACGTTCCTAGTAGAAGGACTTTCGTCCTCTACTCCTTATCCATTGTAGTTCGACATATGCCCAACACGATCCGTTCAGGATACTGTGTTCGGACTACAATGGTCTCTACCACACTTTTTCACTTTGCTCTACTAACAATCATAAATCCTATATACTAAACGCCTTATCTCTGCAACACTCTTCCTCGTTGTTTCTTACTCTTATTCTCTCGTTTACTTTCTCGAATCTTGAACCCTTCACTACAAACATCAATAGCTTATAACGACATAATCCTATCGGAGTTATAAACGTTGTTATTTCTCGGCTTTGTTCATGTTGTTCGTGTTGGTGGTATCCATCTTTAAGGTCTAGCCTGAAGAAATATCTAGCATCTCTGAGTTGAGTCATGAACGCTTCAAATGTCGGTAATGGGTGATTTTCTCTCTCAATGGCTTGATTAGCTCGGCGTATATCCAGGCATAATCGAATGTCTATATTTTCTTTAAAATCTAGAACCATTGGTGAAATACAGGTACTTGGTCCATTTAAAGGTTCAATAATATCTCGCCTTAGAGCATCCTGAATCTTTTCGCGCTCCTTTTCTTTTAATGCAATTTGTATCCTTCGCATGGGCTGTTGATTCTTTTCATGCTCCTTTTCTTTTAATGCAATATGTATCCTTTCGCATGGGCTGTTGTACTGGTTTTATGTCCCGATTTATTGTCAATTTGACACTGTCCCCTTTCCACTTCGGAAAAACTAATAAGCGCGTGAAGAAACTATATATTGCCGAGGAATTAAAAAAATTTTTTTTTTTTACCAAAAGTATCAACCCATTGTGAGGGAAAATCACCCTCTACCGACATTTGAAGCGTTCATGACTCAACTCAGAGATGCTAGATATTTCTCCAGGCTAGACCTTAAGAATGGATACCACCAACACGAACAACATGAACAAAGCCGAGAAATAACAACTTTTATAACTCTGTTAGGATTATTTCGTTATAAGCTATTGATGTTTGAAGTGAATGGTTTAAATGTCCTAAATTACATAGATGACATCATCGTTTTTGGAAAAACTGAGGATGAGCACGATTAAGCATTAAAAAGTGTTCTAAATGAAAACAAAGCATTCTAGAAAAAAAATTTATTCCAGGGAAATTTATTCCAGAACTAGCAAATAAAACTGACCCATGCGATGACTGCTCAGAAAGGATGAGAAGTTCATCTGGGGTGCTTAGGAACAGAACTGAAATCCTGCCTGCGAAAATTCCAAAGATGCAGTATTTCAATCCAAAGTACAAAAGACAGTTAATTGCAGACGCCAGTCCGGTTGAACTAGGAGCTGTATAGTTGCAATTTCATGGAGACGATAAACAGAAAATAATATTCTTTGCTGGTCGGAGCCTGACAGATGTCGAAAAGCGCTATTCGCAGACCGAGAATGAGAGACTCTCATTAGTGTAGAGTTCGAATTAATAACCAATCATAAGCCACTACAGACCATTTTTAAACCATTTTCGAAGCCTCCAGCGAGAATCGAAAAATGGCTACTCCGCCTCCAAGCTTTCAAATTCATAGTCAAATATAAAACCGGAAAGGGGAACATTGCTGATACCTTTTCTCGACTATGTAAATCAAACCCAGGATATTGCTACGAAGGTGAACATAGCATTCTTCACGTAATCGAAAACGCAACTTCGTCGTCCATGACGGTCACTGAAATTGCAGAGAAAAGCATTCACGACGAGGAGATCGTAGATGCAATGTCGACCCTGCAGTACGAATCGTCGGCTATGGAACGACGATTACAGTCCAAGGTATGGTTGCCACAAATTGATCGAGACGCGGAGAAATTCGTTAAATCATGCAGATATTATCATAATGGTATCGAAATCATTAAATCCCACTGCTATAAAACGAATCACATTTCCCATAGCTACAGATATACTGGGACGAACATCCTAGTATTATTCGAGGTATATGGAATACAAGTTTCTAAGATCGATCTTATCAATGTCGTTAATCAATACCATGAAAGAAATTTTCACCAGATTAGGCTATCCTATAAAGCTGAAAACTGACAACGGAAGATGATATGTTAGTGCACAATTTAAGGAATACTGTGAGCAATTCAGACTTTTTTGACACTAGTTGAGTTGCCAGAACAAGACGGTACAGACTCAGAATCAGACTTCAGCACAATAGAAAATCTAAAAAAATCAAAAATCAAAAATCTTAAATGTCGTTTTCTTTTTGGTTAAAAAAATGCAAGATCTATTTTTTCCAAAAGCTACATCCTTTAACTATTGAAAAAGGCATAAAATTTTAAAATCGGATCATTCAAACGCGTGCAGGAATTTAGGTTTTTAACAATAACTTCAGATTTTTTGTTTTCCAAACACGGTTTTGTGTTATTTCCGACCTGATTAACAATCAGTCACTTTAAAAGTTAGCCACTCCTACTATGTCACTTTAAAAGTGCAGAATCACTGTGCAGTGTGTTATTTTAAAACCAAATAATTATATTTTCATTGGAAAAAAATGTATATTTTTGGTTGTCAAAAATCCCCTTCCCGTGGGTTCAGGAAGGAACCCAAGGATGTCGACAGAAATTGATGCAAAAATACCTGTACCATGACAGGCTGCGATAAGCTAAGATAAGAAGAAAAAAATGTGTTTGGATTTGTATGAGCTCAAACATGTATGGACGACTTTTTATAGAGGTGCAAATAAATGTTGATATTACTTAACAATCCTTCTAATGACGATGCAAAATACCGTTGACAAACGTTCATGCTATAAATTTCTGATAGAATCTGATCTGATATCAATTATGTTGACGAATAAATGCAATATATGTATTAAAAATTATTCATTTAAAATATTTACCTTATTCAGCACGTGGAACAATAACAATAAGTAATATTGTTATTAATTTATATTAATATTAGCTATTGTTAAGTAAAAATTATTATTAATAATAAATAATAATATTATTATTAATTATATTTAATATTAATATTAATAATAATATAAGGGTAGAATTATTTTTAATGTATAATTTTTTATACATATATTGCATTTGTTCGTCAACATAATTGATATCAGATCAGATCAGACCGCCGGAAAGAAGTTTGGTGGGCAATAATTTATTGAATTCGTGACGTCATTTTCTTTTATATATATATATGTTCGCGTCTCTCGCTCTATTCTTGTCGCCCACTCTCGTGCATTCGATCGGCCACCTGCATTTTCCGTCATGCGCTAGCGTTTGTCTCACTCTCGCGGGATCTCTCGATCGCTCCGCTGCATCAGGCGTTGTGCCGCGCTCCCGCGTCATTATTCTAATTCGGTCGTCAGCCCTATTCAGTCACATATGTACATATATCATTTGTAGAAACCCCAAAGCAATTAAATAAATTGTATCAATATCTATAAATCGAACTGTACTTAGTTTATATTGTTATATATACAATATTTAGAGCACAAACTTAAAGCTCCCGAAAACGCTCGGTAACTGAATATTGATGACCCCGACGTGATTGAAAACTTGAGCTGCGCGGCTTAAACTATATAAACATAAACACATTAACAAATTAAAAAACATTATTCGGTTTGTGATTTGTGCGCGAAATTTTAGCAACTGTTGACATACATACATACGCTGTTTGCCGAGTACTATAATCGCTCATACATATTTTACTCCGTTATATAGAAGCTGCACTAAACGAACTAAAATAAATTTTTAGATGCGAAAATGAATCCGTTTTTTGATTGTGCCTCCCCTGGAAGGAAAGTATTCCTAAGTCAAAGTGCAGTTGTCCTTTTTACTGCTTAACTCGCACCCCAACTTCCCTGCGGGTATATTCGACATGTCACTCGGGCAAATAACCACGTTAGAAATTCCTTAGGTCGGCTGCTTGACTTGTGTTTCGTTTCTGATCCTGATGGAATTACTCTTTCCAGAAGTTTGCCCCTTTCTCACACTGAGGATTCATATCATCCCACTCTTGAGGTTTAAATCGAAAACAATAGCTTAATTGACCTTAAGTCCACACTTAAATCTCAAATTTAAATTAAATAAGTAAATTTTGGAATTTGATTGGTCTGATCTACTGGCATGTAAATATATATATGTTGCCTTACATCAATTTTATTACACTTTGAATATATTTTCGATGATTGCGTGCCGTGGATATATCCGTCCGCTTTTACTAATCCGCTTTGGTATACAAAGCACCTATTTAATTTAAAGAACACTTTGAATAGACTTTTAAATAAACATATATTATCTGGCAGTACAGATAGATATTCAAGAAACTTAGTAGCTCGGTCACAGTGCATAACGCAGAATATTATAGGAGTTAGATTCGCCACTGCCGTATTCAATTTACTCAGAATCTGAATCAGTTTTATAACTTTGTAAAGCCCAATCGCAAACATGTATCTTTTCCTCCTCTACTTACGTTTGAGAACTGTTATGCGAACACTGTAAGTGAGATGTTACTTCGCATTTAGTCCGCGCCACATCTGGGGTGCCCCAAGGAAGCCATCTTGGACCGTTACTTTTTACACTGTTTATTAACGACTTGCCCCTTGCCTTAATTGCCTTAACTTACCTTGTACTGATGTACGCTGATGACGTAAAGCTTTGTCTTCAGTATAGATCATCTGGCTTAGGAACAGAACTGAAATCCTGCCTGCGAAAATTCCAAAGTTGCAGTATTTCAATCCAAAGTACAAAAGACAGTTAATTGCAGACGCCAGTCCGGTTGAACTAGGAGCTGTATAGTTGCAATTTCATGGAGACGATAAACAGAAAATAATATTCTTTGCTAGTCGGAGCCTGACAGATGTCGAAAAGCGCTATTCGCAGACCGAGAATGAGAGTCTCTCATTAGTGTAGAGTTCGAATTAATAACCAATCATAAGCCACTAGAGACCATTTTTAAACCATTTTCGAAGCCTCCAGCGAGAATCGAAAAATGGCTACTCCGCCTCCAAGCTTTCCAGTTCATAGTCAAATATAAAACCGGAAAGGGGAACATTGCTGATACCTTTTCTCGACTATGTAAATCAAACCCAGGATATTGCTACGAAGGTGAACATAGCATTCTTCACGTAATCGAAAACGCAACTTCGTCGTCCATGACGGTCACTGAAATTGTAGAGAAAAGCATTCACGACGAGGAGATCGTAGATGCAATGTCGTGCCTGCAGTACGAATCGTCGGCTATGGAACGACGATTACAGTCCAAGGTATGGTTGCCACAAATTGATCGAGACGCGGAGAAATTCGTTAAATCATGCAGATATTATCATAATGGTATCGAAATCATTAAATCCCACTGCTATAAAACGAATCACATTTCCCATAGCTACAGATATACTGGGACGAACATCCTAGTATTATTCGAGGTATATGGAATACAAGTTTCTAAGATCGATCTTATCAATGTCGTTAATCAATACCATGAAAGAAATTTTCACCAGATTAGGCTATCCTATAAAGCTGAAAACTGACAACGGAAGATAATATGTTAGTGCACAATTTAAGGAATACTGTGAGCAATTCAGACTTTTTTGACAGTAGTTGAGTTGCCAGAACAAGACGGTACAGACTCAGAATCAGACTTCAGCACAATAGAAAATAAAAAAAAATCAAAAATCTTAAATGTCGTTTTCTTTTTGGTTAAAAAAAATGCAAGATCTATTTTTTCCAAAAGCTACATCCTTTAACTATTGAAAAAGGCATAAAATTTTAAAATCGGATCATTCAAACGCGTGCAGGAATTTAGGTTTTTAACAATAACTTCAGATTTTTTGTTTTCCAAACACGGTTTTGTGTTATTTCCGACCTGATTAACAATCAGTCACTTTAAAAGTTAGCCACTCCTACTATGTCACTTTAAAAGTGCAGAATCACTGTGCAGTGTGTTATTTTAAAACCAAATAATTATATTTTCATTGGAAAAAAATGTATATTTTTGGTTGTCAAAAATCCCCTTCCCGTGGGTTCAGGAAGGAACCCAAGGATGTCGACAGAAATTGATGCAAAAATACCTGTACCATGACAGGCTGCGATAAGCTAAGATAAGAAGAAAAAAATGTGTTTGGATTTGTATGAGCTCAAACATGTATGGACGACTTTTTATAGAGGTGCAAATAAATGTTGATATTACTTAACAATCCTTCTAATGACGATGCAAAATACCGTTGACAAACGTTCATGCTATAAATTTCTGATAGAATCTGATCTGATATCAATTATGTTGACGAATAAATGCAATATATGTATTAAAAATTATTCATTTAAAATATTTACCTTATTCAGCACGTGGAACAATAACAATAAGTAATATTGTTATTAATTTATATTAATATTAGCTATTATTAAGTAAAAATTATTATTAATAATAAATAATAATATTATTATTAATTATATTTAATATTAATATTAATAATAATATAAGGGTAGAATTATTTTTAATGTATAATTTTTTATACATATATTGCATTTATTCGTCAACATAATTGATATCAGATCAGATCAGACCGCCGGAAAGAAGTTTGGTGGGCAATAATTTATTGAATTCGTGACGTCATTTTCTTTTATATATATATATGTTCGCGTCTCTCGCTCTATTCTTGTCGCCCACTCTCGTGCATTCGATCGGCCACCTGCATTTTCCGTCATGCGCTAGCGTTTGTCTCACTCTCGCGGGATCTCTCGATCGCTCCGCTGCATCAGGCGTTGTGCCGCGCTCCCGCGTCATTATTCTAATTCGGTCGTCAGCCCTATTCAGTCACATATGTACATATATCATTTGTAGAAACCCCAAAGCAATTAAATAAATTGTATCAATATCTATAAATCGAACTGTACTTAGTTTATATTGTTATATATACAATATTTAGAACACAAACTTAAAGCTCCCGAAAACGCTCGGTAACTGAATATTGATGACCCCGACGTGATTGAAAACTTGAGCTGCGCGGCTTAAACTATATAAACATAAACACATTAACAAATTAAAAAACATTATTCGGTTTGTGATTTGTGCGCGAAATTTTAGCAACTGTTGACATACATACATACGCTGTTTGCCGAGTACTATAATCGCTCATACATATTTTACTCCGTTATATAGAAGCTGCACTAAACGAACTAAAATAAATTTTTAGATGCGAAAATGAATCCGTTTTTTGATTGTGCCTCCCCTGGAAGGAAAGTATTCCTAAGTCAAAGTGCAGTTGTCCTTTTTACTGCTTAACTCGCACCCCAACTTCCCTGCGGGTATATTCGACATGTCACTTGGGCAAATAACCACGTTAGAAATTCCTTAGGTCGGCTGCTTGACTTGTGTTTCGTTTCTGATCCTGATGGAATTACTCTTTCCAGAAGTTTGCCCCTTTCTCACACTGAGGATTCATATCATCCCACTCTTGAGGTTTAAATCGAAAACAATAGCTTAATTGACCTTAAGTCCACACTTAAATCTCAAATTTAAATTAAATAAGTAAATTTTGGAATTTGATTGGTCTGATCTACTGGCATGTAAATATATATATGTTGCCTTACATCAATTTTATTACACTTTGAATATATTTTCGATGATTGCGTGCCGTGGATATATCCGTCCGCTTTTACTAATCCGCTTTGGTATACAAAGCACCTATTTAATTTAAAGAACACTTTGAATAGACTTTTAAATAAACATATATTATCTGGCAGTACAGATAGATATTCAAGAAACTTAGTAGCTCGGTCACAGTGCATAACGCAGAATATTATAGGAGTTAGATTCGCCACTGCCGTATTCAATTTACTCAGAATCTGAATCAGTTTTATAACTTTGTAAAGCCCAATCGCAAACATGTATCTTTTCCTCCTCTACTTACGTTTGAGAACTGTTATGCGAACACTGTAAGTGAGATGTTACTTCGCATTTAGTCCGCGCCACATCTGGGGTGCCCCAAGGAAGCCATCTTGGACCGTTACTTTTTACACTGTTTATTAACGACTTGCCCCTTGCCTTAATTGCCTTAACTTACCTTGTACTGATGTACGCTGATGACGTAAAGCTTTGTCTTCAGTATAGATCATCTGGCTTAGGAACAGAACTGAAATCCTGCCTGCGAAAATTCCAAAGTTGCAGTATTTCAATCCAAAGTACAAAAGACAGTTAATTGCAGACGCCAGTCCGGTTGAACAAGGAGCTGTATAGTTGCAATTTCATGGAGACGATAAACAGAAAATAATATTCTTTGCTAGTCGGAGCCTGACAGATGTCGAAAAGCGCTATTCGCAGACCGAGAATGAGAGTCTCTCATTAGTGTAGAGTTCGAATTAATAACCAATCATAAGCCACTAGAGACCATTTTTAAACCATTTTCGAAGCCTCCAGCGAGAATCGAAAAATGGCTACTCCGCCTCCAAGCTTTCCAGTTCATAGTCAAATATAAAACCGGAAAGGGGAACATTGCTGATACCTTTTCTCGACTATGTAAATCAAACCCAGGATATTGCTACGAAGGTGAACATAGCATTCTTCACGTAATCGAAAACGCAACTTCGTCGTCCATGACGGTCACTGAAATTGTAGAGAAAAGCATTCACGACGAGGAGATCGTAGATGCAATGTCGTGCCTGCAGTACGAATCGTCGGCTATGGAACGACGATTACAGTCCAAGGTATGGTTGCCACAAATTGATCGAGACGCGGAGAAATTCGTTAAATCATGCAGATATTATCATAATGGTATCGAAATCATTAAATCCCACTGCTATAAAACGAATCACATTTCCCATAGCTACAGATATACTGGGACGAACATCCTAGTATTATTCGAGGTATATGGAATACAAGTTTCTAAGATCGATCTTATCAATGTCGTTAATCAATACCATGAAAGAAATTTTCACCAGATTAGGCTATCCTATAAAGCTGAAAACTGACAACGGAAGATGATATGTTAGTGCACAATTTAAGGAAAACTGTGAGCAATTCAGACTTTTTTGACACTAGTTGAGTTGCCAGAACAAGACGGTACAGACTCAGAATCAGACTTCAGCACAATAGAAAATAAAAAAAAATCAAAAATCTTAAATGTCGTTTTCTTTTTGGTTAAAAAAAATGCAAGATCTATTTTTTCCAAAAGCTACATCCTTTAACTATTGAAAAAGGCATAAAATTTTAAAATCGGATCATTCAAACGCGTGCAGGAATTTAGGTTTTTAACAATAACTTCAGATTTTTTGTTTTCCAAACACGGTTTTGTGTTATTTCCGACCTGATTAACAATCAGTTACTTTAAAAGTTAGCCACTCCTACTATGTCACTTTAAAAGTGCAGAATCACTGTGCAGTGTGTTATTTTAAAACCAAATAATTATATTTTCATTGGAAAAAAATGTATATTTTTGGTTGTCAAAAATCCCCTTCCCGTGGGTTCAGGAAGGAACCCAAGGATGTCGACAGAAATTGATGCAAAAATACCTGTACCATGACAGGCTGCGATAAGCTAAGATAAGAAGAAAAAAATGTGTTTGGATTTGTATGAGCTCAAACATGTATGGACGACTTTTTATAGAGGTGCAAATAAATGTTGATATTACTTAACAATCCTTCTAATGACGATGCAAAATACCGTTGACAAACGTTCATGCTATAAATTTCTGATAGAATCTGATCTGATATCAATTATGTTGACGAATAAATGCAATATATGTATTAAAAATTATTCATTTAAAATATTTACCTTATTCAGCACGTGGAACAATAACAATAAGTAATATTGTTATTAATTTATATTAATATTAGCTATTATTAAGTAAAAATTATTATTAATAATAAATAATAATATTATTATTAATTATATTTAATATTAATATTAATAATAATATAAGGGTAGAATTATTTTTAATGTATAATTTTTTATACATATATTGCATTTATTCGTCAACATAATTGATATCAGATCAGATCAGACCGCCGGAAAGAAGTTTGGTGGGCAATAATTTATTGAATTCGTGACGTCATTTTCTTTTATATATATATATGTTCGCGTCTCTCGCTCTATTCTTGTCGCCCACTCTCGTGCATTCGATCGGCCACCTGCATTTTCCGTCATGCGCTAGCGTTTGTCTCACTCTCGCGGGATCTCTCGATCGCTCCGCTGCATCAGGCGTTGTGCCGCGCTCCCGCGTCATTATTCTAATTCGGTCGTCAGCCCTATTCAGTCACATATGTACATATATCATTTGTAGAAACCCCAAAGCAATTAAATAAATTGTATCAATATCTATAAATCGAACTGTACTTAGTTTATATTGTTATATATACAATATTTAGAACACAAACTTAAAGCTCCCGAAAACGCTCGGTAACTGAATATTGATGACCCCGACGTGATTGAAAACTTGAGCTGCGCGGCTTAAACTATATAAACATAAACACATTAACAAATTAAAAAACATTATTCGGTTTGTGATTTGTGCGCGAAATTTTAGCAACTGTTGACATACATACATACGCTGTTTGCCGAGTACTATAATCGCTCATACATATTTTACTCCGTTATATAGAAGCTGCACTAAACGAACTAAAATAAATTTTTAGATGCGAAAATGAATCCGTTTTTTGATTGTGCCTCCCCTGGAAGGAAAGTATTCCTAAGTCAAAGTGCAGTTGTCCTTTTTACTGCTTAACTCGCACCCCAACTTCCCTGCGGGTATATTCGACATGTCACTCGGGCAAATAACCACGTTAGAAATTCCTTAGGTCGGCTGCTTGACTTGTGTTTCGTTTCTGATCCTGATGGAATTACTCTTTCCAGAAGTTTGCCCCTTTCTCACACTGAGGATTCATATCATCCCACTCTTGAGGTTTAAATCGAAAACAATAGCTTAATTGACCTTAAGTCCACACTTAAATCTCAAATTTAAATTATTTTATTATTATTATTGGCCATCCCAACCCTATCGGGTCACAGCCTGTTGCACAGTCTGCCTCCACGCTTCCCTGTCCTGGGCACGCCCTCGCCAGTTGGTAACACCAGATGCAGACAGGGCTTCCATCACCTGGTCCTGCCAACGTATCCGGGGTCGTCCTCTCCTCCGTTTCCCGACGATTACCGCATCAAATACTTTACGAGCCGGAGCGTCTTCTTCCATACGGGCGATGTGACCCAGCCAGCGGAGTCTTTGAATTTTGACTCGGCTAACTATATCAACATCCCCGTACAGCTCATACAGCTCGTGGTTCCATCTGATGCGATAAGCATCGCCAACGCAGATTGGGCCAAAGATTTTGCGGAGAATTTTTCTCTCGAACACTCCAAGAGCAGCTGCATCGGATTGCACCACTGTCCAGCACTCCGCACCATATAAGAGTACTGGAAGAATGAGCGTCTTGTAGAGTGTTAGTTTTGCCTGTCGAGAGAGGGCTCTACTGTTAAAGTGCCTACTGAGCCCAAAGTAGCACCTGTTGGCAAGTGTGATTCTCCGCTTAATCTCCAGGCTGACATCATTTGTGCTAGTTATTGCAGATCCAAGGTAAATAAATTCCTTGACGGACTCAAAGCTATGGCTGCCTGCAGCTAGCTGGGAATCAAGACGCCGCGATTCTCTGCTAGAGCACACCATAAACTTTGTCTTGTCCATGTTCACTGCTAGTCCTACTTTAGCTGACTCTTTTTCAATAGCCCCGAAGGCTGCTGTAACATCACGCTTGGTTCGGCCAATGATATCAATATCATCGGCGTAGCCAAGGAGTTGGACACATCTGTTTGTCAGAATTGTGCCCGTCCGATGCACACCAGCCTTCCTTATAATACTCTCCATTAGGATGTTGAAGAGCATACAAGAAAGCGAGTCGCCTTGTCTGAGACCACACTTGGTATGAAAGGTTTCGGATTGGTCATTTCCTACCCTGACAGAGCTGATGGTGTTGCTCAATGTCATCATGCAAAGCCGTATCAGCTTTGCTGGTATACCAAGTTCAGACATGGCGGCATGTAGGCGATCTCGCCGTGGACTATCGAATGCAGCCTTGTAATCGACGAAGAGGTGATATGTGTCGATTTGGTTTTCATAGGACTTCTCCAGGATTTGGCGCAAGGTGAAAATCTGGTCAATAGTGGATTTGCCAGGCCTGAACCCGCACTGATAGGGTCCAATCAATGCTTCAGCATGGGGTTTCAGGTTTTCACACAGTACGCTCGTAAGGACCTTGTATGCGACTGGAAGAAGGCTAATGCCATGGTAATTGGTGCGCAATGTGGCATCACCCTTCTTCAGGATAGGACAGATTATGCTGTGGTTCCAATCGTCGGGCATGCTCTCCGTAAGCCATATCTTGCTGATTAGTTGGTGCATGCTCCCTACCAACATATCACCAGCAGCCTTAAACAATTCAGCCGGCAGGCCATCAGCACCTGCGGATTTATTGTTTTTAAGTCGTTGGATTGCATCCTTGACATTTATCATCCTTGAAATTTAAATTAAATAAGTAAATTTTGGAATTTGATTGGTCTGATCTACTGGCATGTAAATATACATATGTTGCCTTACATCAATTTTATTACACTTTGAATATATTTTCGATGATTGCGTGCCGTGGATATATCCGTCCGCTTTTACTAATCCGCTTTGGTATACAAAGCACCTATTTAATTTAAAGAACACTTTGAATAGACTTTTAAATAAACATATATTATCTGGCAGTACAGATAGATATTCAAGAAACTTAGTAGCTCGGTCACAGTGCATAACGCAGAATATTATAGGAGTTAGATTCGCCACTGCCGTATTCAATTTACTCAGAATCTGAATCAGTTTTATAACTTTGTAAAGCCCAATCGCAAACATGTATCTTTTCCTCCTCTACTTACGTTTGAGAACTGTTATGCGAACACTGTAAGTGAGATGTTACTTCGCATTTAGTCCGCGCCACATCTGGGGTGCCCCAAGGAAGCCATCTTGGACCGTTACTTTTTACACTGTTTATTAACGACTTGCCCCTTGCCTTAATTGCCTTAACTTACCTTGTACTGATGTACGCTGATGACGTAAAGCTTTGTCTTCAGTATAGATTCACTAGCGCTCAATCTAGACTTCAATCCGATTTGAAAAAAAATTTCAAAATTGCTATGGGTGTCCTAGGTTTTATTAAAAGATGATCTTAAGAATTCAACGAACCTTACATTACTAAAACTTTATACACATCATTGGTCCGTCCGATTCTTGAGTATGGATCGTGTGGGTGGAGTCCTCAATACGGAGTACACCGATATCACATTGAATCTGTACAAAAAAACTTCCTTATTTTCGCACTTAGGGGACTTAATTGGGATGCAAGTCTTCACATTCCCTCTTATCATAGTAGACTTTTATTAATCAACTTACCATCATTAACAAATCGTAGATCGATGCTGGGTGTCATGTTTCTATTTAATCTTATTAATGATAATGTAAACAGTCAGCATTTACTAACACGCTATAATTTTAACGTTCCTAGTAGAAGGACTTTCGCCCTCTACTCCTTATCCATTGTAGTTCGACATATGCCCAACACGATCCGTTCAGGATACTGTGTTCGGACTACAATGGTCTCTACCACACTTTTTCACTTTGCTCTACTAACAATCATAAATCCTATATACTAAACGCCTTATCTCTGCAACACTCTTCCTAGTTGTTTCTTACTCTTATTCTCTCGTTTACTTTCTCGGATCTGGAACCCTTCACTACAAACATCAATAGCTTATAACGACATAATTCTATCGGAATTATAAACGTTGTTATTTCTCGGCTTTGTTCATGTTGTTCGTGTTGGTGGTATCCATCTTTAAGGTCTAGCCTGAAGAAATATCTAGCATCTCTGAGTTGAGTCATGAACGCTTCAAATGTCGGTAATGGGTGTCTATATATATATATGGGTGTCTATAAATATGTCTATATTTTCTTTAAAATCTAGAACCATTGGTGAAATACAGGTACTTGGTCTATTTACAGGTTCAATAATATCTCGCCTTAGAGCATCCTGAATCTTTTCGCGCTCCTTTTCTTTTAATGCAATTTGTATCCTTCGCATGGGCTGTTGATTCTTTTCATGCTCCTTTTCTTTTAATGCAATATGTATCCTTTCGCATGGGCTGTTGTACTGGTTTTATGTCCCGATTTATTGTCAATTTGACACTGTCCCCTTTCCACTTCGGAAAAACTAATAAGCGCGTGACGAAACTATATATTGCCGAGGAATTAAAAAAATTTTTTTTTTTTACCAAAAGTATCAACCCATTGTGAGGGAAAATCACCCTCTACCGACATTTGAAGCGTTCATGACTCAACTCAGAGATGCTAGATATTTCTCCAGGCTAGACCTTAAGAATGGATACCACCAACACGAACAACATGAACAAAGCCGAGAAATAACAACTTTTATAACTCTGTTAGGATTATTTCGTTATAAGCTATTGATGTTTGAAGTGAAGGGTTTAAATGTCCTAAATTACATAGATGACATCATCGTTTTTGGAAAAACCGAGGATGAGCACGATTAAGCATTAAAAAGTGTTCTAAATGAAAACAAAGCATTCTAGAAAAAAAGCATACTAAATGAAAACAACGCATTATTAAATGAAAATAAATGTGTCTACAAAGCCTCTATTACATTTTTTGGGTCACATCTTATCGGATCATGGCATCTAGGCCGATCCAGAGAAAATTAACATCATCACATCTTTTCGATCTCAAAAGAACAAGGAGGAGACTCGGAGTTTTCTGGGCCTTGTAACATATGTAGGGAAATTTATTCCAGAACTAGCAAATAAAACTGACCCATGCGATGACTGCTCAGAAAGGATGAGAAGTTCATCTGGGGTGCTTAGGAACAGAACTGAAATCCTGCCTGCGAAAATTCCAAAGTTGCAGTATTTCAATCCAAAGTACAAAAGACAGTTAATTGCAGACGCCAGTCCGGTTGAACTAGGAGCTGTATAGTTGCAATTTCATGGAGACGATAAACAGAAAATAATATTCTTTGCTAGTCGGAGCCTGACAGATGTCGAAAAGCGCTATTCGCAGACCGAGAATGAGAGTCTCTCATTAGTGTAGAGTTCGAATTAATAACCAATCATAAGCCACTAGAGACCATTTTTAAACCATTTTCGAAGCCTCCAGCGAGAATCGAAGAATGGCTACTCCGCCTCCAAGCTTTCCAATTCATAATCAAATATAAAACCGGAAAGGGGAACATTGCTGATACCTTTTCTCGACTATGTAAATCAAATCCAGGATATTGCTACGAAGGTGAACATAGCATTCTTCACGTAATCGAAAACGCAACTTCGTCGTCCATGACGGTCACTGAAATTGCAGAGAAAAGCATTCACGACGAGGAGATCGTAGATGCAATGTCGACCCTGCAGTACGAATCGTCGGCTATGGAACGACGATTACAGTCCAAGGTATGGTTGCCACAAATTGATCGAGACGCGGAGAAATTCGTTAAATCATGCAGATATTATCATGGTATCGAAATCATTAAATCCCACTGCTATAAAACGAATCACATTTCCCATAGCTACAGATATACTGGGACGAACATCCTAGTATTATTCGAGGTATATGGAATACAAGTTTCTAAGATCGATCTTATCAATGTCGTTAATCAATACCATGAAAGAAATTTTCACCAGATTAGGCTATCCTATAAAGCTGAAAACTGACAACGGAAGATGATATGTTAGTGCACAATTTAAGGAATACTGTGAGCAATTCAGACTTTTTTGACACTAGTTGAGTTGCCAGAACAAGACGGTACAGACTCAGAATCAGACTTCAGCACAATAGAAAATAAAAAAAAAATCAAAAATCTTAAATGTCGTTTTCTTTTTGGTTAAAAAAAATGCAAGATCTATTTTTTCCAAAAGCTACATCCTTTAACTATTGAAAAAGGCATAAAATTTTAAAATCGGATCATTCAAACGCGTGCAGGAATTTAGGTTTTTAACAATAACTTCAGATTTTTTGTTTTCCAAACACGGTTTTGTGTTATTTCCGACCTGATTAACAATCAGTCACTTTAAAAGTTAGCCACTCCTACTATGTCACTTTAAAAGTGCAGAATCACTGTGCAGTGTGTTATTTTAAAACCAAATAATTATATTTTCATTGGAAAAAAATGTATATTTTTGGTTGTCAAAAATCCCCTTCCCGTGGGTTCAGGAAGGAACCCAAGGATGTCGACAGAAATTGATGCAAAAATACCTGTACCATGACAGGCTGCGATAAGCTAAGATAAGAAGAAAAAAATGTGTTTGGATTTGTATGAGCTCAAACATGTATGGACGACTTTTTATAGAGGTGCAAATAAATGTTGATATTACTTAACAATCCTTCTAATGACGATGCAAAATACCGTTGACAAACGTTCATGCTATCAATTTCTGATAGAATCTGATCTGATATCAATTATGTTGACGAATAAATGCAATATATGTATTAAAAATTATTCATTTAAAATATTTACCTTATTCAGCACGTGGAACAATAACAATAAGTAATATTGTTATTAATTAATATTAATATTAGCTATTATTAATTAAAAATTATTATTAATAATAAATAATAATATTATTATTAATTATATTTAATATTAATATTAATAATAATATAAGGGTAGAATTATTTTTAATGTATAATTTTTTATACATATATTGCATTTATTCGTCAACATAATTGATATCAGATCAGATCAGACCGCCGGAAAGAAGTTTGGTGGGCAATAATTTATTGAATTCGTGACGTCATTTTCTTTTATATATATATATGTTCGCGTCTCTCGCTCTATTCTTGTCGCCCACTCTCGTGCATTCGATCGGCCACCTGCATTTTCCGTCATGCGCTAGCGTTTGTCTCACTCTCGCGGGATCTCTCGATCGCTCCGCTGCATCAGGCGTTGTGCCGCGCTCCCGCGTCATTATTCTAATTCGGTCGTCAGCCCTATTCAGTCACATATGTACATATATCATTTGTAGAAACCCCAAAGCAATTAAATAAATTGTATCAATATCTATAAATCGAACTGTACATAGTTTATATTGTTATATATACAATATTTAGAACACAAACTTAAAGCTCCCGAAAACGCTCGGTAACTGAACATTGATGACCCCGACGTGATTGAAAACTTGAGCTGCGCGGCTTAAACTATATAAACATAAACACATTAACAAATTAAAAAACATTATTCGGTTTGTGATTTGTGCGCGAAATTTTAGCAACTGTTGACATACATACATACGCTGTTTGCCGAGTACTATAATCGCTCATACATATTTTACTCCGTTATATAGAAGCTGCACTAAACGAACTAAAATAAATTTTTAGATGCGAAAATGAATCCGTTTTTTGATTGTGCCTCTCCTGGAAGGAAAGTGTTCCTAAGTCAAAGTGCAGTTGTCCTTTTTGAGGATCTTCAAGGATTGTTGTCCTCCTTGAAATCAGTGAAGGCGATGTTAAATGTGCGGCTCAGCGAATTGGAGGGAATCGTTGCGGATTTCAAGAGCACACACAATGAGCTTTCCGAGATGGATGTTGCAGAGTTCAGTTTGTTGCCGGCAAGATCGACGCTGATCAATGCAACTTGTGCCACCAAATGCGAACCGTCGTTTGGCAGAACTTTTCAGGCGTTGCCGCCACTGCCACTTCCCACTTTTAGGGGAGGTTATGCGGAGTGGCTTGAATTTCGGTCACTGTTCTCGACTATGGTGGACACAAACCAATTCATCAGTCGGGTCGAGAAGCTTCAACGGTTGCGGTCCTGCCTTTGTGAATCTGCTTTGGAGACTGTCTGCAGGATCAAGAAGAGACTGTCTCATCAGCCCGAACTGCGCGCTCAGAATTTGGCTTTTGTAAAAGAGAATCTTAACCTAGGTCATATGTCCCTGGTTCCGCCGGAGTTGCATCGAGATTGCAAATATTTCCTGCCACTTCACTGCGTGCTAAAGAAGGACAGCACCATGACGAAACTTAGAGTGGTGTTCGACGGTTCCGCTGTTACCACCTCTGGTTATCCTCTAATGACATATTAATGGCTGTGCCGGTCATCAAACCTTAGCTTTATCACATCCTGCTAAGGTTTCGTTCGCATCCGGTAGCGCTGACTGACGACTTTTGTAAGATATACCGTTTTGTGAGGATGGCGTCGCCTGACAGTTTCTTGCAGTGCATTCTGTGGCGAGATTCCCCCTGGAGGAGCTACAAACATATAAATTGGACACTGTTACATATGGGACAAAGCCTGCGTCCTATCTATTTGTGCGAGTGATGCTTCAAATGGCTAAGGACGAGGTGGACAGATTTAGGGCAGATTTCAGCGCATTTGTCCAAGGGCAAATTTCAGCTGCGGAAATG
Source organism: Drosophila atripex (assembly GCA_035045925.1). Classification (NCBI taxonomy): domain Eukaryota; kingdom Metazoa; phylum Arthropoda; class Insecta; order Diptera; family Drosophilidae; genus Drosophila; species Drosophila atripex. Next base: position 22,382,469 of record JAWNOP010000052.1, read on the forward strand.
GTGCTCCAATATCCCTAGCGTATTGGACGGCGTGCCTAAAGAGGATCGGGAGTCTTATCTAACTTTTACCGTCATTCACATTTATGATGCTTATGCACTGATCTAAGGGGCCAGAGCGAGCCCGCCATAGAACATGTGAAGAGCGAAAGCTCGCTATCTTAATGTAAAAGATAAAGCCTGTTGAAGCCGAGCGGACGAAAAGTGTCGGCTTGTGACCAACAATAGCGAAAATATAAATGACAATGATACAAACTATACTTTTAATATTTTAGTGATCTTAGTGATAGACTATTATCTTTGCTTTGGCTGCTGCCTGACCCGACATTCTCCCCCCAGTTGAGGCCTGTCCATCAACTTCATCTTTAAGGGACAATAGGCAAAGCTTAGCCGCTGCGCGCTAAGTGGTTCCAGATGCGGTTTTAATCACCGCAACTCGAGATACTCCATCTCGACCAGGGACTAGATCCAGAATCCTCGCCAATGGCCACTTCATGGGGGGTAGGTTCTCGTCCTTGACTAGCACCACATCGTTGATCGCCAAGGAAGGGCCGGACGCACGCCATTTGGAGCGGTGCTGAAGATGGCTTAAATACATCTCCTTCCATCGGGCCCAGAAAGACTGCTGCAGGAAAGAGACATGCTGCCAGCTGTCCATTCGGTTGAAATTCAACTTTGCGACATCAGTCTCGATGAAACTGACTGGCGGACCACCAGTTAAAAAATAGGCTGGCGTTAAAACATCAAGGTCTGCAGGATCTTCTGAAAGAGACAATAGAGGCCGTGAGGATGTCATAACATCCTCAAATCTGAAGAACAAGAACTGAAGATCCAACAGCCCGGTAAAAATGATCCTTTGCGGTTTTGACAGCAGCTTCCCAGAATCCACCAAAATGCGGAGATCGAGGAGGAATAAAATGCCACTCGATAGACTCAATTGCGCAAAATTCCAGAAGAGCTCGCTGATGCTCATCGCTTATGAAGACTTGGAGCAGCTCCTTCAGCTCGCTTTTAGCTCTAACAAAATTGGTTGCATTGTCAGACCAAATGTGCTGCGGTTTTCGACGAGTGCATACCGTTTGACTCGGCACTTTGAGCAGAGTAAATGACTTGAATCTAAATCCATGAATCTCCACTTCAGACTGTGATGAAAATGACCATCGAAGGAACTCAGCACGTTGCGCCATGACGAAGCTACAACAAATCATATACAACAAACGAAAATAATCAGTAGCAATCAGTAGCAGGATCCCAAGCGAGGCCAAGAGTCTTCGTAAAATTGCTGTGTACTCATTTCCGCGCAATCCAATCTGATACCACGCTATTAGATTCACTCTCGATTTGAGGATAATCTACTTTAAATTGTACTTTAAACTTTGACCCGCTCTCTTTGTCATGCGTTACATCGTTTAAATTTGCAGGGCCATTTAAAGCTTTATTCCAATTTCATACGCTTTTTGTACTCGCCCTATACAGTGGACATCATCATTGCTGACTGGGGTAAGAGACAGGTGACTCGGAAAGCGCTGTTTGTATCTCGCTTTATGCCCGATGCCTCTATGGACTATGTTATGTCACCTCCAGCTTAACATCTTAAAATTGCTCCTATTGATATATTTGTAAACAAAATGTTACTTTAAGAATAAGCGTTTTAAGTAATTTATTATACATATGTATATTTTCCTGAATCGACGACGAAACATGTCACGATGGGTGGAAATACAGAAAAAAGATAAATTTTTGGAATTTGACTAAGTAAGTTCTGGTAAATTAGTAAATTAATAAAATCACCAAGAATTACTAGATAGTCACTGTCGGACATAAAATTGAAAACCGACTGAATACCAGACAAGTGATGCCAGTACGTAGGCTGTTCGGAAGATAGTGGAATGCAAGAGCATGTAATAAACAACGATTAAGCGAAAAACACCAAACTACAGTAACTTTACCTCTTCAGAAGCGAAATTAGAGTAAATAGAGATTAAAACCTCTTCTCCTCTTCACAGAGGTCAGTCACGTATAAAAGTGGTGTACCTACTTGGAAAAACTTTGGAGCTAAGGATTTAGGGATTTAACAGGGTTCCGGTAAAAATTATAATATGGGATGCAAGGGAAAGACTATCAGAATAAAGCAGGGAGCTTACTTCAAAGGCTCATTGATAGAGTATGTTAGGTTTTTGGAGAGTCAGATTGGACAGATGTTGGGACCTTGACTCCAACAAACTTAGATTTGTTTTTCTTTACTATACTCGGCCGACACACAAAATTTTACTGATGATGATGTCTGGCCAGAAGCCACGGTCAGTAATATTGAGACATTAGTCCGTTACGGTGGGTTACCATGTTGTATAAGCAACATGTTTAATTCACTTAGTAATACTATCAACTTCATGAAAGACCCATTCTTCTAACTTAAAAGAAAAAAAGTTATGGCATTTCCGATCAATCAGTTATATGGCAGCAATAGAAAATAGTCAAGCGATCCCGGCATTTCCGACTTATATACTGCATGCAAACAAAAGTAAAAGACTATAGAAAGAGTAAAAGTGAGAGACTATTTTGCGTAGAAACAGACAGACAGACGGACAGACGGTCAGCCGAACATGCTTATATCGGGAGGTGATCCTGATCAAGAATATACTTTATAAGGTCGGAGATGTCTCCTTTACTGCGTTGCACACTTTTTACCAAAATTAGAATACCCTCTGCAGTGGTATAATTATAATTATTGTTTGGTCATTGAGATTTTTCAATGACTTTTGTCCAAATGAAAACAATTATTTAATTTCAAACGGTATAATATTGTTTATTTTCCTTTAAGCGCGCATATGAAACGGAGCGACAAGTTCACATTTATGATAATTATGCACTGATTTAAAGGGCCAGAGCGAGCCCGCCATAGAACATGTGAAGAGCGAAAGCTCGCTATCTTAATGTTACAGCCTGTTGAAGCCGAGCGGCCGAAAAGTGTCGGCTTGCGACCAAGAATAGCGAAAATATAAATGACAATAGTACAAACTATACTTTTAATATTTTAGTGATCTTAGTGATAGTCTATTATGTATGCTGTGGCTGCTGCCTGACCCGATATTCTCCCCCCAGTTGAGGCCTGTCCATCAACTTCATCTTTAAGGGACAATAGGCAAAGCTTAGCCGCTGCGCGCTTAGTGGTTCCAGATGCGGTTCTAATCACCGCAACTCGAGATACTCCATCTCGACCAGGGACTAGATCCAGAATCCTCGCCAATGGCCACTTCATGGGGGGTAGGTTCTCGCCCTTGACTAGCACCACATCGTTGATCGCCAAGGAAGGGCCGGACGCACGCCATTTGGAGCGGTGCTGAAGATGGCTTAAATACTCCTCCTTCCATCGGGCCCAGAAAGACTGCTGTAGAAAAGAGACATGTTGCCAGCTGTCCATACGGTTGAAATTCAACTTTGAGACATCAGTCTCGATGAAACTGACTGACGGACCACCAGTTAAAAAATAGGCTGGCGTTAAAACATCAAGGTCTGCAGGATCTTCTGAAAGAGACAATAAAGGCCGTGAGTTTATGACATCCTCAAATCTGAAGAACAAGAACTGAAGATCCAACAGCCCGGTAAAAATGATGCTTTGCGGTTTTGACAGCAGCTTCCCAGAATCCACCAGAATTTTAGCTCCAACAAAATTGGTTTGCATTGTCAGACCAAATGTGCTGCGGCTTTCGACGAGTGCATATAAAGCGTTTTAATGCATGCAAAAAAGCAGATGTGGATAGATCTTTAACAAGCTCTAATTGGACGGCTTTGGTAGCAAAACAAATGAACACACTCACATAATATTTTACTGGAGCCTTATTTCGAACTTCTGGCTTATAATAAAATTGTACGCAAAAATCCACACCAGTAACTCCAAAGACCTGGCAACCGTTAACTCTTTGCTCCGGGAGATCAGCCATAATGTACTCCAGCAACCGAGGCTTGGCATCGGATGCATTTGTGCAATGCCTTTGTCACCGTTTTCCTCCCCCCGATTGGCCAGTATTGGGATCGAATAATAGCTAACAGGGCACGAGGCCCCGTGTGTAGATTCCGCTCATGGAAATCAACAATTAGAGCCATAATGACTGGATGGCTTCTGGGCAATATAATTGGATGACGACTATCAAAATCCAACGTCGAGTTTTTTAGACGACCGTCCACATTCCATTCTGAAGCGCCTTTATGTCATCCCAAAAATACACACGCTGCACTAGTCGCGGTAGTAGGTGGATTCCAGCCTTAATGTCGCTAGCAGTGACACCCTTGTGACGAACTCGGTGTGAGAACTTGTGCACATAAGCAAATACCCGCTGGAGTGCTGGAAACGAGTAAGCGTACTGGGAAACGGCTGTCACTGCAACGTATGGAGATTGGATTAGCAGAACCCTTGCCCTCAACTCCAGAGTGGGCTTTTCGTATGGAACCGCTGCTGGCCACTGATTCTGAAGCCCAAGAAGAAACGCAGGTCCATGGGACCACAGGTTATCATCAATTAACTCCTTGGGAAGAGCACCGCACTTCGATGGAAAATGACCATCGAAGGAATTCAGCACGTTGCGCCATGACGAAGCTACAACAAATCATATCCCAATCGGAGTGAAGAGCTTGGGGCAAACTTTCATCCCAGGACAACTTGACTGAAGCCCTTCAAACGAAAATAATCAGTAGCAGGATCCCAAGCGAGGCCAAGAGTCTTCGTAAAATTGCTGTGTACTCATTTCCGCGCAATCCAATCTCATACCACGCTATTAGATTCACTCTCGATATGAGGATAATCTACTTTAAATTGTACTTTAAACTTTGACCCGCTCTCTTTGTCATGCGTCACATCGTTTAAATTTGCAGGGCCATTTAAAGCTTGATTCCAATTTCATACGCTTTTTGTACTCGCCCTATACAGTGGACATCATCATTGCTGACTGGGGTAAGAGTCAGGTAACTCGGAAAGCGCTGTTTGTATCTCGCTTTATGCGTCCAGCTTAACATCTTAAAATTGCTCCTATTGATATATTTGTAAACAAAATGTTACTTTAAGAATAAGCGTTTTAAGAATTTTATTATACATATGTATATTTTCCTGAATCGACGACGAAACATGTCACGATGGGTGGAAATACAGAAAAAAGATTAATTTTTAGAATTTGACTAAGTAAGTTCTGGTAAATTAGTAAATTAATAAAATCACCAAGAATTACTAGATAGTCACTGTCGGACATAAAATTGAAAACCGACTGAATACCAGACAAGTGATGCCAGTACGTAGGCTGTTCGGAAGATAGTGGAATGCAAGAGCATGTAATAAACAACGATTAAGCGAAAAACACCAAACTACAGTAACTTTACCTCTTCAGAAGCGAAATTAGAGTAAATAGAGATTAAAACATCTTCTCCTCTTCACAGAGGTCAGTCACGTCTAAAAGTGGTGTACCTACTTGAAAAAACTTTGGAGATTTAACCAGGTTCCGGTAAAAATTATAATATGGGATACAAGGGAAAGACTATCAGAATAATGCCTAGGGAGCTTACTTCAAAGGCTCATTGATAGAGTATGTTAGTTTTTTGGAGAGTCAGATTGGACAGATGTTGGGACCTTGACTCCAACAGACTTCGAACTTTTTTTCTTTACTATACTCGGCCGACACACAAAATTTTACTGATGATGACGTCTGGCCAGAAGCCACGGTCGGTAATACTGAGATATTAGTCCGTTACGGTGGGTTACCATGTTGTATAAGCAACATGTTTAATTCACTTAGTAATACTATCAACTTCATGGAAGACCCATTCTTCTAACTTAAAAGAAAAAAAGTTGGCATTTCCGATCAATCAGTTATATGGCAGCTATAGGAAATAGTCAAGCGATCCAGGCATTTCCGACTTGTATACTGCATGCAAACAAAAGTAAAAGACTATAGAAAGAGTAAAAGTGAGAGACTATTTTGCGTAGAAACAGACAGACAGACGGTCAGCCGGACATGCTTATATCGGGAGGTGATCATGATCAAGAATATACTTTATAAGGTCGGAGATGTCTCCTTTACTGCGTTGCACACTTTTGACCAAAATTATAATACCCTCTGCAGTGGTATAATTATATTGTTTATATAATATGTCTTTATATATCTTTATAATATTGTTTATTTTCCTTTAAGCGCGCATATGAAACGGAGCGACAAGTTCACATTTATGATAATTATGCACTGATTTAAAGGGCCAGAGTGAGCCCGCCATAGAACATGTGAAGAGCGAAAGCTCGCTATCTTAATGTTACAGATAAAGCAAGTTGAAGCCGAGCGGCCGAAAAGTGTCGGCTTGCGACCAACAATAGCGAAAATATAAATGACAATAGTACAAACTATACTTTTAATATTTTGGCCATCTTTAAAGATGGCTTAAATACATCTCCTTCCATCGGGCCCAGAAAGACTGCTGTAGAAAAGAGACATGTTGCCAGCTGTCCATACGGTTGAAATTCAACTTTGTGACATCAGTCTTGATGAAACTGACTGACGGACCACCAGTTAAAAAATAGGCTGGCGTTAAAACATCAAGGTCTGCAGGATCTTCTGAAAGAGACAATAAAGGCCGTAAGTTTATGACATCCTCAAATCTGAAGAACAAGAACTGAAGATCCAACAGCCCGGTAAAAATGATGCTTTGCGGTTTTGACAGCAGCTTCCCAGAATCCACCAGAATTTTAGCTCCAACAAAATTGGTTTGCATTGTCAGACCAAATGTGCTGCGGCTTTCGACGAGTGGATGTGTCGAAGTTCGACGAAGCAGATGTGGATAGATCTTTAACAAGCTCTAATTGGACGGCTTTGGTAGCAAAACAAATGAACACACTCACATAATATTTTACTGGAGCCTTATTTCGAACTTCTGGCTTATAATAAAATTGTACGCAAAAATCCACACCAGTAACTCCAAAGACCTGGCAACCGTTAACTCTTTGCTCCGGGAGATCAGCCATAATGTACTCCAGCAACCGAGGCTTGGCATCGGATGCATTTGTGCAATGCCTTCGTCACCGTTTTCCTCCCCCCGATTGGCCAGTATTGGGATCGAATAATAGCTAACAGGGCACGAGGCCCCGTGTGTAGATTCCGCTCATGGAAATCAACAATTAGAGCCATAATGACTGGATGGCTTCTGGGCAATATAATTGGATGACGACTATTAAAATCCAACGTCGAGTTTTTTAGACGACCGTCCACATTCCATTCTGAAGCGCCTTTATGTCATCCCAAAAATACACACGCTGCACTAGTCGCAGTAGTAGGTGGATTCCAGCCTTAATGTCGCTAGCAGTGACACCCTTGTGACGAACTCGGTGTGAGAACTTGTGCACATAAGCAAATACCCGCTGGAGTGCTGAAAACGAGTAAGCGTACTGGGAAACGGCTGTCACTGCAACGTATGGAGATTGGATTAGCAGAACCCTTGCCCTCAACTCCAGAGTGGGCTTTTCGTATGGAACCGCTGCTGGCCACTGATTCTGAAGCCCAAGAAGGAACGCAGGTCCATGGGACCACAGGTTATCATCAATTAACTCCTTGGGAAGAGCACCGCACGAAAGGATATCTGCCGGGTTCAAGGACTTAGGAACATATCGCCATACCATCGTTCTGGTCAACTCCTGGATTGTCAAAACCCGATTGGCGACGAAAACATTGAAGCGTGCGGGTCCTGCCGAATCCAGGACAGCGCCACAGCAGAATCGCACCAGCAGAAACACTTGCCATCATAGACCTTCAACTGAGCCACTTTCGTTGCTGGCTCGGCAGCAACTCTGCTCCAGATAACTCCAGTTTCGGCACCGTAACAGATTTTAGAGGTGCGACTCGGCACTTTGAGCAGAGTAAATGACTTGAATCTAAATCCATGAATCTCCACTTCAGACTGTGATGAAAATGACCATCGAAGGAATTCAGCACGTTGCGCCATGACGAAGCTACAACAAATCATATCCCAATCGGAGTGAAGAGCTTGGGGCAAACTTTCATCCCAGGACAACTTGACTGAAGCCCTTCAAACGAAAATAATCAGTAGCAATCAGTAGCAGGATCCCAAGCGAGGCCAAGAGTCTTCGTAAAATTGCTGTGTACTCATTTCCGCGCAATCCAATCTCATACCACGCTATTAGATTCACTCTCGATATGAGGATAATCTACTTTAAATTGTACTTTAAACTTTGACCCGCTCTCTTTGTCATGCGTCACATCGTTTAAATTTGCAGGGCCATTTAAAGCTTGATTCCAATTTCATACGCTTTTTGTACTCGCCCTATACAGTGGACATCATCATTGCTGACTGGGGTAAGAGTCAGGTAACTCGGAAAGCGCTGTTTGTATCTCGCTTTATGCGTCCAGCTTAACATCTTAAAATTGCTCCTATAGATATATTTTTAAACAAAATGTTACTTTAAGAATAAGCGTTTTAAGTATTTTATTATACATATGTATATTTTCCTGAATCGACGACGAAACATGTCACGATGGGTGGAAATACAGAAAAAAGATTAATTTTTAGAATTTGACTAAGTAAGTTCTGGTAAATTAGTAAATTAATAAAATCACCAAGAATTACTAGATAGTCACTGTCGGACATAAAATTGAAAACCGACTGAATACCAGACAAGTGATGCCAGTACGTAGGCTGTTCGGAAGATAGTGGAATGCAAGAGCATGTAATAAACAACGATTAAGCCAAAAACACCAAACTACAGTAACTTTACCTCTTCAGAAGCGAAATTAGAGTAAATAGAGATTAAAACCTCTTCTCCTCTTCACAGAGGTCAGTCACGTATAAAAGTGGTGTACCTACTTGGAAAAACTTTGGAGCTAAGGATTTAGGGATTTAACAGGGTTCCGGTAAATATTATAATATGGGATGCAAGGGAAAGACTATCAGAATAAAGCAGGGAGCTTACTTCAAAGGCTCATTGATAGAGTATGTTAGTTTTTTGGAGAGTCAGATTGGACAGATGTTGGGACCTTGACTCCAACAGACTTAGATTTGTTTTTCTTTACTATACTCGGCCGACACCCAAAATTTTACTGATGATGACGTCTAGCCAGAAGCCACGGTCGGTAATATTGAGGCATTAGTCCGTTACGGTGGGTTACCATGTTGTATAAGCAACATGTTTAGTTCACTTAGTAATACTATCAACTTCATGAAAGACCCAGTCTTCTAACTTAAAAGAAAAAAAGTTATGGCATTTCCGATCAATCAGTTATATGGCAGCAATAGGAAATAGTCAAGCGATCCCGGCATTTCCGACTTATATACTGCATGCAAACAAAAGAAAAAGACTATAGAAAGAGTAAAAGTGAGAGACTATTTTGCGTAGAAACAGACAGACAGACGGACAGACGGTCAGCCGGACATGCTTATATCGGGAGGTGATCCTGATCAAGAATATACTTTATAAGGTCGGAGATGTCTCCTTTACTGCGTTGCACACTTTTTACCAAAATTAGAATACCCTCTGCAGTGGTATAATTATAATTATTGTTTGGTCATTGAGATTTTTCAATGACTTTTGTCCAAATGAAAACAATTATTTAATTTCAAACGTTATAATATTGTTTATTTTCCTTTAAGCGCGCATATGAAACGGAGCGACAAGTTCACATTTATGATAATTATGCACTGATTTAAAGGGCCAGAGCGAGCCCGCCATATAACATGTGAAGAGCGAAAGCTCGCTATCTTAATGTTACAGCCTGTTGAAGCCGAGCGGCCGAAAAGTGTCGGCTTGCGACCAAGAATAGCGAAAATATAAATGACAATAGTACAAACTATACTTTTAATATTTTAGTGATCTTAGTGATAGTCTATTATCTATGCTGTGGCTGCTGCCTGACCCGACATTCTCCCCCCAGTTGAGGCCTGTGCATCAACTTCATCTTTAAGGGACAATAGGCAAAGCTTAGCCGCTGCGCGCTTAGTGGTTCCAGATGCGGTTCTAATCACCGCAACTCGAGATACTCCATCTCGACCAGGGACTAGATCCAGAATCCTCGCCAATGGCCACTTCATGGGGGGTAGGTTCTCGTCCTTGACTAGCACCACATCGTTGATCGCCAAGGAAGGGCCGGACGCACGCCATTTGGAGCGGTGCTGAAGATGGCTTAAATACATCTCCTTCCATCGGGCCCAGAAAGACTGCTGTAGAAAAGAGACTTGTTGCCAGCTGTCCATACGGTTGAAATTCAACTTTGTGACATCAGTCTCGATGAAACTGACTGGCGGACCACCAGTTAAAAAATAGGCTGGCGTTAAAACATCAAGGTCTGCAGGATCTTCTGAAAGAGACAATAAAGGCCGTGAGTTTATGACATCCTCAAATCTGAAGAACAAGAACTGAAGATCCAACAGCCCGGTAAAAATGATGCTTTGCGGTTTTGACAGCAGATTCCCAGAATCCACCAGAATTTTAGCTCCAACAAAATTGGTTTGCATTGTCAGACCAAATGTGCTGCGGCTTTCGACGAGTGCATATAAAGCGTTTTAATGCATGCAAAAAAGCAGATGTGGATAGATCTTTAACAAGCTCTAATTGGACGGCTTTGGTAGCAAAACAAATGAACACACTCACATAATATTTTACTGGAGCCTTATTTCGAACTTCTGGCTTATAATAAAATTGTACGCAAAAATCCACACCAGTAACTCCAAAGACCTGGCAACCGTTAACTCTTTGCTCCGGGAGATCAGCCATAATGTACTCCAGCAACCGAGGCTTGGCATCGGATGCATTTGTGCAATGCCTTCGTCACCGTTTTCCTCCCCCCGATTGGCCAGTATTGGGATCGAATAATAGCTAACAGGGCACGAGGCCCCGTGTGTAGATTCCGCTCATGGAAATCAACAATTAGAGCCATAATGACTGGATGGCTTCTGGGCAATATAATTGGATGACGACTATCAAAATCCAACGTCGAGTTTTTTAGACGACCGTCCACATTCCATTCTGAAGCGCCTTTATGTCATCCCAAAAATACACACGCTGCACTAGTCGCGGTAGTAGGTGGATTCCAGCCTTAATGTCGCTAGCAGTGACACCCTTGTGACGAACTCGGTGTGAGAACTTGTGCACATAAGCAAATACCCGCTGGAGTGCTGGAAACGAGTAAGCGTACTGGGAAACGGCTGTCACTGCAACGTATGGAGATTGGATTAGCAGAACCCTTGCCCTCAACTCCAGAGTGGGCTTTTCGTATGGAACCGCTGCTGGCCACTGATTCTGAAGCCCAAGAAGAAACGCAGGTCCATGGGACCACAGGTTATCATCAATTAACTCCTTGGGAAGAGCACCGCGCGAAAGGATATCTGCCGGGTTCAAGGACTTAGGAACATATCGCCATACCATCGTTCTGGTCAACTCCTGGATTGTCAAAACCCGATTGGCGACGAAAACATTGAAGCGTGCGGGTCCTCCCGAATCCAGGACAGCGCCACAGCAGAATCGCACCAGCAGAAACACTTGCCATCATAGACCTTCAACTGAGCCACTTTCGTTGCTGGCTCGGCAGCAACTCTGCTCCAGATAACTCCAGTTTCGGCACCGTAACAGATTTTAGAGGTGCGACTCGGCACTTTGAGCAGAGTAAATGACTTGAATCTAAATCCATGAATCACCACTTCAGACTGTGATGAAAATGACCATCGAAGGAATTCAGCACGTTGCGCCATGACGAAGCTACAACAAATCATATCCCAATCGGAGTGAAGAGCTTGGGGCAAACTTTCATCCCAGGACAACTTGACTGAAGCCCTTCAAACGAAAATAATCAGTAGCAATCAGTAGCAGGATCCCAAGCGAGGCCAAGAGTCTTCGTAAAATTGCTGTGTACTCATTTCCGCGCAATCCAATCTCATACCACGCTATTAGATTCACTCTCGATATGAGGATAATCTACTTTAAATTGTACTTTAAACTTTGACCCGCTCTCTTTGTCATGCGTCACATCGTTTAAATTTGCAGGGCCATTTAAAGCTTGATTCCAATTTCATACGCTTTTTGTACTCGCCCTATACAGTGGACATCATCATTGCTGACTGGGGTAAGAGTCAGGTAACTCGGAAAGCGCTGTTTGTATCTCGCTTTATGCGTCCAGCTTAACATCTTAAAATTGCTCCTATAGATATATTTTTAAACAAAATGTTACTTTAAGAATAAGCGTTTTAAGTATTTTATTATACATATGTATATTTTCCTGAATCGACGACGAAACATGTCACGATGGGTGGAAATACAGAAAAAAGATTAATTTTTAGAATTTGACTAAGTAAGTTCTGGTAAATTAGTAAATTAATAAAATCACCAAGAATTACTAGATAGTCACTGTCGGACATAAAATTGAAAACCGACTGAATACCAGACAAGTGATGCCAGTACGTAGGCTGTTCGGAAGATAGTGGAATGCAAGAGCATGTAATAAACAACGATTAAGCCAAAAACACCAAACTACAGTAACTTTACCTCTTCAGAAGCGAAATTAGAGTAAATAGAGATTAAAACCTCTTCTCCTCTTCACAGAGGTCAGTCACGTATAAAAGTGGTGTACCTACTTGGAAAAACTTTGGAGCTAAGGATTTAGGGATTTAACAGGGTTCCGGTAAATATTATAATATGGGATGCAAGGGAAAGACTATCAGAATAAAGCAGGGAGCTTACTTCAAAGGCTCATTGATAGAGTATGTTAGTTTTTTGGAGAGTCAGATTGGACAGATGTTGGGACCTTGACTCCAACAGACTTAGATTTGTTTTTCTTTACTATACTCGGCCGACACCCAAAATTTTACTGATGATGACGTCTAGCCAGAAGCCACGGTCGGTAATATTGAGGCATTAGTCCGTTACGGTGGGTTACCATGTTGTATAAGCAACATGTTTAGTTCACTTAGTAATACTATCAACTTCATGAAAGACCCAGTCTTCTAACTTAAAAGAAAAAAAGTTATGGCATTTCCGATCAATCAGTTATATGGCAGCAATAGGAAATAGTCAAGCGATCCCGGCATTTCCGACTTATATACTGCATGCAAACAAAAGAAAAAGACTATAGAAAGAGTAAAAGTGAGAGACTATTTTGCGTAGAAACAGACAGACAGACGGACAGACGGTCAGCCGGACATGCTTATATCGGGAGGTGATCCTGATCAAGAATATACTTTATAAGGTCGGAGATGTCTCCTTTACTGCGTTGCACACTTTTTACCAAAATTAGAATACCCTCTGCAGTGGTATAATTATAATTATTGTTTGGTCATTGAGATTTTTCAATGACTTTTGTCCAAATGAAAACAATTATTTAATTTCAAACGTTATAATATTGTTTATTTTCCTTTAAGCGCGCATATGAAACGGAGCGACAAGTTCACATTTATGATAATTATGCACTGATTTAAAGGGCCAGAGCGAGCCCGCCATATAACATGTGAAGAGCGAAAGCTCGCTATCTTAATGTTACAGCCTGTTGAAGCCGAGCGGCCGAAAAGTGTCGGCTTGCGACCAAGAATAGCGAAAATATAAATGACAATAGTACAAACTATACTTTTAATATTTTAGTGATCTTAGTGATAGTCTATTATCTATGCTGTGGCTGCTGCCTGACCCGACATTCTCCCCCCAGTTGAGGCCTGTGCATCAACTTCATCTTTAAGGGACAATAGGCAAAGCTTAGCCGCTGCGCGCTTAGTGGTTCCAGATGCGGTTCTAATCACCGCAACTCGAGATACTCCATCTCGACCAGGGACTAGATCCAGAATCCTCGCCAATGGCCACTTCATGGGGGGTAGGTTCTCGTCCTTGACTAGCACCACATCGTTGATCGCCAAGGAAGGGCCGGACGCACGCCATTTGGAGCGGTGCTGAAGATGGCTTAAATACATCTCCTTCCATCGGGCCCAGAAAGACTGCTGTAGAAAAGAGACTTGTTGCCAGCTGTCCATACGGTTGAAATTCAACTTTGTGACATCAGTCTCGATGAAACTGACTGGCGGACCACCAGTTAAAAAATAGGCTGGCGTTAAAACATCAAGGTCTGCAGGATCTTCTGAAAGAGACAATAAAGGCCGTGAGTTTATGACATCCTCAAATCTGAAGAACAAGAACTGAAGATCCAACAGCCCGGTAAAAATGATGCTTTGCGGTTTTGACAGCAGATTCCCAGAATCCACCAGAATTTTAGCTCCAACAAAATTGGTTTGCATTGTCAGACCAAATGTGCTGCGGCTTTCGACGAGTGCATATAAAGCGTTTTAATGCATGCAAAAAAGCAGATGTGGATAGATCTTTAACAAGCTCTAATTGGACGGCTTTGGTAGCAAAACAAATGAACACACTCACATAATATTTTACTGGAGCCTTATTTCGAACTTCTGGCTTATAATAAAATTGTACGCAAAAATCCACACCAGTAACTCCAAAGACCTGGCAACCGTTAACTCTTTGCTCCGGGAGATCAGCCATAATGTACTCCAGCAACCGAGGCTTGGCATCGGATGCATTTGTGCAATGCCTTCGTCACCGTTTTCCTCCCCCGATTGGCCAGTATTGGGATCGAATAATAGCTAACAGGGCACGAGGCCCCGTGTGTAGATTCCGCTCATGGAAATCAACAATTAGAGCCATAATGACTGGATGGCTTCTGGGCAATATAATTGGATGACGACTATCAAAATCCAACGTCGAGTTTTTTAGACGACCGTCCACATTCCATTCTGAAGCGCCTTTATGTCATCCCAAAAATACACACGCTGCACTAGTCGCGGTAGTAGGTGGATTCCAGCCTTAATGTCGCTAGCAGTGACACCCTTGTGACGAACTCGGTGTGAGAACTTGTGCACATAAGCAAATACCCGCTGGAGTGCTGGAAACGAGTAAGCGTACTGGGAAACGGCTGTCACTGCAACGTATGGAGATTGGATTAGCAGAACCCTTGCCCTCAACTCCAGAGTGGGCTTTTCGTATGGAACCGCTGCTGGCCACTGATTCTGAAGCCCAAGAAGAAACGCAGGTCCATGGGACCACAGGTTATCATCAATTAACTCCTTGGGAAGAGCACCGCGCGAAAGGATATCTGCCGGGTTCAAGGACTTAGGAACATATCGCCATACCATCGTTCTGGTCAACTCCTGGATTGTCAAAACCCGATTGGCGACGAAAACATTGAAGCGTGCGGGTCCTGCCGAATCCAGGACAGCGCCACAGCAGAATCGCACCAGCAGAAACACTTGCCATCATAGACCTTCAACTGAGCCACTTTCGTTGCTGGCTCGGCAGCAACTCTGCTCCAGATAACTCCAGTTTCGGCACCGTAACAGATTTTAGAGGTGCGACTCGGCACTTTGAGCAGAGTAAATGACTTGAATCTAAATCCATGAATCTCCACTTCAGACTGTGATGAAAATGACCATCGAAGGAATTCAGCACGTTGCGCCATGACGAAGCTACAACAAATCATATCCCCTTGGATTCCTTGGATTTCATTCCAACTTGGGAGTCCATCGTCAGTTTTATTTAACAGAGATGCCGGACGAGAGCATGGATTTGCCGACGACATCATATGCACCAAACCTTGCGGTAGGACGGCGTAGACCGTTTTATACAGGTAACTCTGCATTTGTGATTACCAACACATCCGCATGCATGATTTGTGATGGCCATTCTCACATAATAAACTCCCGCCCAAGGTTTTTAAGCTTGTCGCCTGAGGATCGTTTAGGTGAAGTTAGGCGATTGAATTTATGCCGTAAGCGCCTTGGATCTGGGCACGTATCTCGTCAAGCTGCCGTGCTTGTTGCATTTTGGTGGAAATTCGACAGCTCAAGGCCAACACCCCTCTCCCGAGGTTTCCGCATCTAGCAACGCTGGTTCTCGGTCAGCGTCCGCTCCCGTCAATTCTCTTGTCGCCAAGGATCGTTTTGGTGGTGTGGTGCTGCTAGCCACTGCCAATATTTTGGTCAGGAACCGCTCCGGAGTTCTATTGCCCTGCCGAGCGCTGCTCGATTCTGGTTCGCTGGTACAGCTGGTCAAGGCTGGCGATCCAGCTCCAGCTGCGAAAGACAAGGTCTCCAGTTTCTGTGTCCGGTATAGGTGACGCAGGGTTTCCTGTGCAAGTCAGCTTGCAATCCCAATGCTCTGACTACTCGGCGCAAGTAACTGCGATCGTAGCTTCCAACATCACTGACCTTCAGCCCAATTTTGCATTGGACGTCAGCTCATGCAAAATTCCCGCCAACGTAAAGCTAGCAGATCCTCATTTTCACCAGCCGCAGCGAGTTGATTTGCTAATTGGAGCTGGATTATTTTACGAGCTGCTTTATGTCGGGCAAATTCATTTGGCTCCTGGTTTGCCCTCAATCCAAAAAATTCGACTCGGTTGGGTTGTTTGTGGAGGCGGAGGTCCTAACAGTGGCAATGTTCTCATGGCTGCTGAGCGGTCGGGACTGATCTGCCCAAAGGGGCCTTTAGATAAGCGGCTTGATCAACTTCTTCGACAGTTCTGGGAAGTGGAAACCTGCACCGATCCGACAGCGAAGGCGTCAAAGGAAGAACTGGATTGCGAGAGTCATTTTGTTAAGAACTTAGTGCGGTTAGAAGGTGGTGCCTATACAGTCAGGTTGCCAATTAAACATAACTCCGGTTCATTTGGTGATTCGTACTCACAGGCTCCACGTCGTTTCCAATCGTTTGAGAAGAAACTATCTCATCAGCCCGAACTGCGCGCTCAGAATTTGGCCTTTGTAAAAGAGAATCTTAACCTAGGTCATATGTCCCTGGTTCCGCCGGAGTTGCATCGAGATTGCAAATATTTCCTGCCACATCCCTGCGTGCTAAAGAAGGACAGCACCACGACGAAACTTAGAGTGGTGTTCGACGGTTCCGCTGTTACCACCTCTGGTTATCCTCTAATGACATATTAATGGCTGTGCCGGTCATCCAACCTAAGCTTTTTCACATCCTGCTAACGTTTCGTTCGCATCCGGTAGCGCTGACTGGCGACATTTGTAAGATATACCGTTGTGTGAGGATGGCGTCGCCTGACAGTTTCTTGCAGTGCATTCTGTGGCGAGATTCCCCCCTGGAGGAGCTACAAACATATAAATTGGACACTGTTACATATGGAACAAAGCCTGCGTCCTATCTATCTGTGCGAGTGATGCTCCAAATGGCTAAGGACGAGGTGGACAGATTTAGGGCAGATTTCAGCGCATTTGTTAAAATTGCTCCTATTGATATATTTGTAAACAAAATTTTACTTTAAGAATAAGCGTTTTAAGTAATTTATTATACATATGTATATTTTCCTGAATCGACGACGAAACATGTCACGATGGGTGGAAAGTCAGAAAACAGATTAATTTTTAGAATTTGATCAAGTAAGTTCTGGTAAATTAGTATATTAATAAAATCCCCAAGAATTACTAGAAAGTTACTATCGCACATAAAATTGAAAACCGACTGAATACCAGACAAGTGATGCCAGTACGTAGGCTTATCGGAAGATGGTGGAATGTAAGAGCATGTCATAAACAACGATTGAGCGAAAAACACCAAACTACAGTAACTTTACCTCTTCAGAAGCGAAGTTGGAGTCAATAGAGATTAAAACCCCTCCTCCTCTTCACAGAGGTCAGTCACGTCTAAAAGTGGTGTACCTACTTGAAAAAACTTTGGAGATTTAACCAGGTTCCGGTAAAAATTATAATATGGGATACAAGGGAAAGACTATCAGAATAAAGCCTAGGGAGCTTACTTCAAAGGCTCATTGATAGAGTATGTTAGTTTTTTGGAGAGTCAGATTGGACAGATGTTGGGACCTTGACTCCAACAGACTTTGAACTTTTTTTCTTTACTATACTCGGCCGACACACAAAATTTTACTGATGATGACGTCTGGCCAGAAGCCACGGTCGGTAATATTGAGACATTAGTCCGTTACGGTGGGTTACCATGTTGTATAAGCAACATGTTTAATTCACTTAGTAATACTATCAACTTCATGAAAGACCCATTCTTCTAACTTAAAAGAAAAAAAGTTATGGAATGTCCGATCAATCAGTTATATGGCAGCTATAGGAAATAGTCAAGCGATCCCGGCATTTCCGACTTATATACTGCATGCAAA
This sequence comes from Drosophila atripex, assembly GCA_035045925.1. Lineage (NCBI taxonomy): Eukaryota > Metazoa > Arthropoda > Insecta > Diptera > Drosophilidae > Drosophila > Drosophila atripex. The sequence goes on from JAWNOP010000052.1 coordinate 22,400,636, forward strand.
CAAAAGAAAAAGACTATAGAAAGAGTAAAAGTGAGAGACTATTTTGCGTAGAAACAGACAGACAGACGGTCAGCCGGACATGCTTATATCGGGAGGTGATCCTGATCAAGAATATACTTTATAAGGTCGGAGATGTCTCCTTTACTGCGTTGCACACTTTTGACCAAAATTATAATACCCTCTGCAGTGGTATAATTATAATAATTGTTTGGTCATTGAGATTTTTCAATGACTTTTGTCCAAATGAAACAATTATTTAATTTCAAACGTTATAATATTGTTTATTTTCCTTTAAGCGCGCATATGAAACGGAGCGACAAGTTCACATTTATGATAATTATGCACTGATTTAAAGGGCCAGAGCGAGCCCGCCATATAACATGTGAAGAGCGAAAGCTCGCTATCTTAATGTTACAGCCTGTTGAAGCCGAGCGGCCGAAAAGTGTCGGCTTGCGACCAAGAATAGCGAAAATATAAATGACAATAGTACAAACTATACTTTTAATATTTTAGTGATCTTAGTGATAGTCTATTATCTATGCTGTGGCTGCTGCCTGACCCGACATTCTCCCCCCAGTTGAGGCCTGTGCATCAACTTCATCTTTAAGGGACAATAGGCAAAGCTTAGCCGCTGCGCGCTTAGTGGTTCCAGATGCGGTTCTAATCACCGCAACTCGAGATACTCCATCTCGACCAGGGACTAGATCCAGAATCCTCGCCAATGGCCACTTCATGGGGGGTAGGTTCTCGTCCTTGACTAGCACCACATCGTTGATCGCCAAGGAAGGGCCGGACGCACGCCATTTGGAGCGGTGCTGAAGATGGCTTAAATACATCTCCTTCCATCGGGCCCAGAAAGACTGCTGAAGAAAAGAGACATGTTGCCAGCTGTCCATACGGTTGAAATTCAACTTTGCGACATCAGTCTCGATGAAACTGACTGGCGGACCACCAGTTAAAAAATAGGCTGGCGTTAAAACATCAAGGTCTGCAGGATCTTCTGAAAGAGACAATAAAGGCCGTGAGTTTATGACATCCTCAAATCTGAAGAACAAGAACTGAAGATCCAACAGCCCGGTAAAAATGATGCTTAGCGGTTTTGACAGCAGCTTCCCAGAATCCACCAGAATTTTAGCTCCAACAAAATTGGTTTGCATTGTCAGACCAAATGTGCTGCGGCTTTCGACGAGTGCATATAAAGCGTTTTAATGCATGCAAAAAAGCAGATGTGGATAGATCTTTAACAAGCTCTAATTGGACGGCTTTGGTAGCAAAACAAATGAACACACTCACATAATATTTTACTGGAGCCTTATTTCGAACTTCTGGCTTATAATAAAATTGTACGCAAAAATCCACACCAGTAACTCCAAAGACCTGGCAACCGTTAACTCTTTGCTCCGGGAGATCAGCCATAATGTACTCCAGCAACCGAGGCTTGGCATCGGATGCATTTGTGCAATGCCTTCGTCACCGTTTTCCTCCCCCCTATTGGCCAGTATTGGGATCGAATAATAGCTAACAGGGCACGAGGCCCCGTGTGTAGATTCCGCTCATGGAAATCAACAATTAGAGCCATAATGACTGGATGGCTTCTGGGCAATATAATTGGATGACGACTATCAAAATCCAACGTCGAGTTTTTTAGACGACCGTCCACATTCCATTCTGAAGCGCCTTTATGTTATCCCAAAAATACACACGCTGCACTAGTCGCGGTAGTAGGTGGATTCCAGCCTTAATGTCGCTAGCAGTGACACCCTTGTGACGAACTCGGTGTGAGAACTTGTGCACATAAGCAAATACCCGCTGGAGTGCTGGAAACGAGTAAGCGTACTGGGAAACGGCTGTCACTGCAACGTATGGAGATTGGATTAGCAGAACCCTTGCCCTCAACTCCAGAGTGGGCTTTTCGTATGGAACCGCTGCTGGCCACTGATTCTGAAGCCCAAGAAGAAACGCAGGTCCATGGGACCACAGGTTATCATCAATTAACTCCTTGGGAAGAGCACCGCGCGAAAGGATATCTGCCGGGTTCAAGGACTTAGGAACGTATCGCCATACCATCGTTCTGGTCAACTCCTGGATTGTCAAAACCCGATTGGCGACGAAAACATTGAAGCGTGCGGGTCCTCCCGAATCCAGGACAGCGCCACAGCAGAATCGCACCAGCAGAAACACTTGCCATCATAGACCTTCAACTGAGCCACTTTCGTTGCTGGCTCGGCAGCAACTCTGCTCCAGATAACTCCAGTTTCGGCACCGTAACAGATTTTAGAGGTGCGACTCGGCACTTTGAGCAGAATAAATGACTTGAATCTAAATCCATGAATCACCACTTCAGACTGTGATGAAAATGACCATCGAAGGAATTCAGCACGTTGCGCCATGACGAAGCTACAACAAATCATATCCCAATCGGAGTGAAGAGCTTGGGGTAAACTTTCATCCCAGGACAACTTGACTGAAGCCTTTCAAACGAAAATAATCAGTAGTAATCAATAGCAGGATCCCAAGCGAGGCCAAGAGTCTTCGTAAAATTGCTGTGTACTCATTTCCACGCAATCCAATCTCATACCACGCTATTAGATTCACTCTCGATATGAGGATAAACTACTTTAAATTGTACTTTAAACTTTGACCCGCTCTCTTTGTCATGCGTCACATCGTTTAAATTTGCAGGGCCATTTAAAGCTTGATTCCAATTTCATACGCTTTTTGTACTCGCCCTATACAGTGGACATCATCATTGCTGACTGGGGTAAAACACAGGTGACTCGGAAAGCGCTGTTTGTATCTCGCTTTATGCCCGATGCCTCTATGGACTATGTTATGTCACCTCCAGATTAACATCTTAAAATTGCTCCTATTGATATATTTGTAAACAAAATGTTACTTTAAGAATAAGCGTTTTAAGTAATTTATTATACATATGTATATTTTCCTGAATCGAAGACGAAACATGTCACGATGGGTGGAAATACAGAAAAAAGATTAATTTTTAGAATTTGACTAAGTAAGTTCTGGTAAATTAGTAAATTAATAAAATCACCAGGAATTACTAGATAGTCACTGTCGGACATAAAATTGAAAACCGACTGAATACCAGACAAGTGATGCCAGTACGTAGGCTGTTCGGAAGATAGTGGAATGCAAGAGCATGTAATAAACAACGATTAAGCGAAAAACACCAAACTACAGTAACTTTACCTCTTCAGAAGCGAAATTAGAGTAAATAGAGATTAAAACCTCTTTTCCTCTTCACAGAGGTCAGTCACGTCTAAAAGTGGTGTACCTACTTGGAAAAACTTTGGAGCCAAGGATTTAGGGATTTAACAGGGTTCCGGTAAAAATTATAATATGGGATGCAAGGGAAAGACTATCAGAATAAAGCCTAGGGAGCTTACTTCAAAGGCTCATTGATAGAGTATGTTAGTTTTTTGGAGAGTCAGATTGGACAGATGTTGGGACCTTGACTCCAACAGACTTAGATTTGTTTTTCTTTACTATACTCGGCCGACACACAAAATTTGAATGAATCGCCATAAATCTCCACTTCATACTGTGATGAAAATGACCATCGAAGGAATTCAGCACGTTGCGCCATGACGAAGCTACAACAAATCATATCCCCTTGGATTCCTTGGATTTCATTCCAACTTGGGAGTCCATCGTCAGTTTTATTTAACAGAGATGCCGGACGAGAGCATGGATTTGCCGACGACATCATATGCACCAAACCTTGCGGTAGGACGGCGTAGACCGTTTTATACAGGTAACTCTGCATTTGTGATTACCAACACATCCGCATGCATGATTTGTGATGGCCATTCTCACATAATAAACTCCCGCCCAAGGTTTTTAAGCTTGTCGCCTGAGGATCGTTTAGGTGAAGTTAGGCGATTGAATTTATGCCGTAAGCGCCTTGGATCTGGGCACGTATCTCGGCATTGCAATTCGTCAAGCTGCCGTGCTTGTTGCATTTTGGTGAAAATTCGACAGCTCAAGGCCAACACCCCTCTCCCGAGGTTTCCGCATCTAGCAACGCTGGTTCTCGGTCAGCGTCCGCTCCCGTCAATTCTCTTGTCGCCAAGGATCGTTTTGGTGGTGTGGTGCTGCTAGCCACTGCCAATATTTTGGTCAGGAACCGCTCCGGAGTTCTATTGCCCTGCCGAGCGCTGCTCGATTCTGGTTCGCTGGTACAGCTGGTCAAGGCTGGCGATCCAGCTCCAGCTGCGAAAGACAAGGTCTCCGGTTTCTGTGTCCGGTATAGGTGACGCAGGGTTTCCTGTGCAAGTCAGCTTGCAATCCAAATTCAAATAGGCAAATTCATTTGGCTCCTGGTTTGCCCTCAATCCAAAAAATTCGGCTCGGTTGGGTTGTTTGTGGAGGCGGAGGTCCTAACAGTGGCAATGTTCTCATGGCTGCTGAGCGGTCGGGACTGATCTGCCCAAAGGAGCCTTTAGATAAGCGGCTTGATCAACTTCTTCGACAGTTCTGGGAAGTGGAAACCTGCACCGATCCGACTGCGAAGGCGTCAAAGGAAGAACTGGATTGCGAGAGTCATTTTGTTAAGAACTTAGTGCGGTTAGAAGGTGGTGTCTATACAGTCAGGTTGCCAATTAAACATAACTCCGGTTCATTTGGTGATTCGTACCCACAGGCTCTACGTCGTTTCCAATCGTTTGAGAAGAAACTATCTCATCAGCCCGAACTGCGCGCTCAGAATTTGGCCTTTGTAAAAGAGAATCTTAACCTAGGTCATATGTCCCTGGTTCCGCCGGAGTTGCATCGAGATTGCAAATATTTCCTGCCACATCCCTGCGTGCTAAAGAAGGACAGCACCACGACGAAACTTAGAGTGGTGTTCGACGGTTCCGCTGTTACCACCTCTGGTTATCCTCTAATGACATATTAATGGCTGTGCCGGTCATCCAAACTAAGCTTTTTCACATCCTGCTAACGTTTCGTTCGCATCCGGTAGCGCTGACTGGCGACATTTGTAAGATATACCGTTGTGTGAGGATGGCGTCGCCTGACAGTTTCTTGCAGTGCATTATGTAAGTTCTGGTAAATTAGTATATTAATAAAATCCCCAAGAATTACTAGAAAGTTACTATCGCACATAAAATTGAAAACCGACTGAATACCAGACAAGTGATGCCAGTACGTAGGCTTATCGGAAGATGGTGGAATGTAAGAGCATGTCATAAACAACTATTGAGCGAAAAACACCAAACTACAGTAACTTTACCTCTTCAGAAGCGAAGTTGGAGTCAATAGAGATTGAAACCCCTCCTCCTCTTCACAGAGGTCAGTCACGTCTAAAAGTGGTGTACCTACTTGAAAAAACTTTGGAGATTTAACCAGGTTCCGGTAAAAATTATAATATGGGATACAAGGGAAAGACTATCAGAATAAAGCCTAGGGAGCTTACTTTAAAGGCTCATTGATAGAGTATGTTAGTTTTTTGGAGAGTCAGATTGGACAGATGTTGGGACCTTGACTCCAACAGACTTCGAACTTTTTTTCTTTACTATACTCGGCCGACACACAAAATTTTACTGATGATGACGTCTGGCCAGAAGCCACGGTCGGTAATATTGAGACATTAGTCCGTTACGGTGGGTTACCATGTTGTATTAGCAACATGTTTAATTCACTTAGTAATACTTCATGAAAGACCCATTCTTCTAACTTAAAAGAAAAAAAGTTATGGCATGTCCGATCAATCAGTTATATGGCAGCTATAGGAAATAGTCAAGCGATCCCGGCATTTCCGACTTGTATACTGCATGCAAACAAAAGTAAAAGACTATAGAAAGAGTAAAAGTGAGAGACTATTTTGCGTAGAAACAGACAGACAGACGGTCAGCCGGACATGCTTATATCGGGAGGTGATCCTGATCAAGAATATACTTTATAAGGTCGGAGATGTCTCCTTTACTGCGTTGCACACTTTTGACCAAAATTATAATACCCTCTGCAGTGGTATAATTATAATAATTGTTTGGTCATTGAGATTTTTCAATGACTTTTGTCCAAATGAAAACAATTATTTAATTTCAAACGTTATAATATTGTTTATTTTCCTTTAAGCGCGCATATGAAACGGAGCGACAAGTTCACATTTATGATAATTATGCACTGATTTAAAGGGCCAGAGCGAGCCCGCCATATAACATGTGAAGAGCGAAAGCTCGCTATCTTAATGTTACAGCCTGTTGAAGCCGAGCGGCCGAAAAGTGTCGGCTTGCGACCAAGAATAGCGAAAATATAAATGACAATAGTACAAACTATACTTTTAATATTTTAGTGATCTTAGTGATAGTCTATTATCTATGCTGTGGCTGCTGCCTGACCCGACATTCTCCTCCCAGTTGAGGCCTGTCCATCAACTTCATCTTTAAGGGACAATAGGCAAAGCTTAGCCGCTGCGCGCTTAGTGGTTCCAGATGCGGTTCTAATCACCGCAACTCGAGATACTCCATCTCGACCAGGGACTAGATCCAGAATCCTCGCCAATGGCCACTTCATGGGGGGTAGGTTCTCGTCCTTGACTAGTACCACATCGTTGATCGCCAAGGAAGGGCCGGACGCACGCCATTTGGAGCGGTGCTGAAGATGGCGTAAATACTCCTCCTTCCATCGGGCCCAGAAAGACTGCTGTAGAAAAGAGACATGTTGCCAGCTGTCCATACGGTTGAAATTCAACTTTGTGACATCAGTCTCGATGAAACTGACTGGCGGACCACCAGTTAAAAAATAGGCTGGCGTTAAAACATCAAGGTCTGCAGGATCTTCTGAAAGAGACAATAAAGGCCGTGAGTTTATGACATCCTCAAATCAGAAGAACAAGAACTGAAGATCCAACAGCCCGGTAAAAATGATGCTTTGCGGTTTTGACAGCAGCTTCCCAGAATCCACCAGAATTTTAGCTCCAACAAAATTGGTTTGCATTGTCAGACCAAATGTGCTGCGGCTTTCGACGAGTGCATATAAAGCGTTTTAATGCATGCAAAAAAGCAGATGTGGATAGATCTTTAACAAGCTCTAATTGGACGGCTTTGGTAGCAAAACAAATGAACACACTCACATAATATTTTACTGGAGCCTTATTTCGAACTTCTGGCTTATAATAAAATTGTACGCAAAAATCCACACCAGTAACTCCAAAGACCTGGCAACCGTTAACTCTTTGCTCCGGGAGATCAGCCATAATGTACTCCAGCAACCGAGGCTTGGCATCGGATGCATTTGTGCAATGCCTTCGTCACCGTTTTCCTCCCCCCGATTGGCCAGTATTGGGATCGAATAATAGCTAACAGGGCACGAGGCCCCGTGTGTAGATTCCGCTCATGGAAATCAACAATTAGAGCCATAATGACTGGATGGCTTCTGGGCAATATAATTGGATGACGACTATCAAAATCCAACGTCGAGTTTTTTAGACGACCGTCCACATTCCATTCTGAAGCGCCTTTATGTCATCCCAAAAATACACACGCTGCACTAGTCGCGGTAGTAGGTGGATTCCAGCCTTAATGTCGCTAGCAGTGACACCCTTGTGACGAACTCGGTGTGAGAACTTGTGCACATAAGCAAATACCCGCTGGAGTGCTGGAAACGAGTAAGCGTACTGGGAAACGGCTGTCACTGCAACGTATGGAGATTGGATTAGCAGAACCCTTGCCCTCAACTCCAGAGTGGGCTTTTCGTATGGAACCGCTGCTGGCCACTGATTCTGAAGCCCAAGAAGAAACGCAGGTCCATGGGACCACAGGTTATCATCAATTAACTCCTTGGGAAGAGCACCGCGCGAAAGGATATCTGCCGGGTTCAAGGACTTAGGAACATATCGCCATACCATCGTTCTGGTCAACTCCTGGATTGTCAAAACCCGATTGGCGACGAAAACATTGAAGCGTGCGGGTCCTCCCGAATCCAGGACAGCGCCACAGCAGAATCGCACCAGCAGAAACACTTGCCATCATAGACCTTCAACTGAGCCACTTTCGTTGCTGGCTCGGCAGCAACTCTGCTCCAGATAACTCCAGTTTCGGCACCGTAACAGATTTTAGAGGTGCGACTCGGCACTTTGAGCAGAGTAAATGACTTGAATCTAAATCCATGAATCACCACTTCAGACTGTGATGAAAATGACCATCGAAGGAATTCAGCACGTTGCGCCATGACGAAGCTACAACAAATCATATCCCAATCGGAGTGAAGAGCTTGGGGCAAACTTTCATCCCAGGACAACTTGACTGAAGCCCTTCAAACGAAAATAATCAGTAGTAATCAGTAGCAGGATCCCAAGCGAGGCCAAGAGTCTTCGTAAAATTGCTGTGTACTCATTTCCGCGCAATCCAATCTGATACCACGCTATTAGATTCACTCTCGATTCGAGGATAATCTACTTTAAATTGTACTTTAAACTTTGACCCGCTCTCTTTGTCATGCGTTACATCGTTAAAATTTTCAGGGCCATTTAAAGCTTGATTCCAATTTCATACGCTTTTTGTACTCGCCCTATACAGTGGACATCATCATTGCTGACTGGGGTAAGAGACAGGTGACTCGGAAAGCGCTGTTTGTATCTCGCTTTATGCCCGATGCCTCTATGGACTATGTTATGTCACCTCCAGCTTAACATCTTAAAATTGCTCCTATTGATATATTTGTAAATAAAATGTTACTTTAAGAATAAGCGTTTTAAGTAATTTATTATATATATGTATATTTTCCTGAATCGACGACGAAACATGTCACGATGGGTGGAAAGTGAGAAAACAGATTAATTTTTAGAATTTGATCAAGTAAGTTCTGGTAAATTAGTATATTAATAAAATCCCCAAGAATTACTAGATAGTCACTGTCGGACATAAAATTGAAAACCGACTGAATACCAGACAAGTGATGCCAGTACGTAGGCTGTTCGGAAGATAGTGGAATGCAAGAGCATGTAATAAAAACACCAAACTACAGTAACTTTACCTCTTCAGAAGCGAAATTAGAGTAAATAGAGATTAAAACCTCTTCTCCTCTTCACAGAGGTCAGTCACGTCTAAAAGTGGTGTACCTACTTGGAAAAACTTTGGAGCCAAGGATTTAGGGATTTAACAGGGTTCCGGTAAAAATAATAATATGGGATGCAAGGGAAAGACTATCAGAATAAAGCCTAGGGAGCTTACTTCAAAGGCTCATTGATAGAGTATGTTAGTTTTTTGGAGAGTCAGATTGGACAGATGTTGGGACCTTGACTCCAACAGACTTAGATTTGTTTTTCTTTACTATACTCGGCCGACACACAAAATTTGAATGAATCGCCATAAATCTCCACTTCATACTGTGATGAAAATGACCATCGAAGGAATTCAGCACGTTGCGCCATGACGAAGCTACAACAAATCATATCCCCTTGGATTCCTTGGATTTCATTCCAACTTGGGAGTCCATCGTCAGTTTTATTTAACAGAGATGCCGGACGAGAGCATGGATTTGCCGACGACATCATATGCACCAAACCTTGCGGTAGGACGGCGTAGACCGTTTTATACAGGTAACATTTGTGATTACCAACACATCCGCATGCATGATTTGTGATGGCCATTCTCACATAATAAACTCCCGCCCAAGGGTTTTAAGCTTGTCGCCTGAGGATCGTTTAGGTGAAGTTAGGCGATTGAATTTATGCCGTAAGCGCCTTGGATCTGGGCACGTATCTCGGCATTGCAATTCGTCAAGCTGCCGTGCTTGTTGCATTTTGGTGGCAATTCGACAGCTCAAGGCCAACACCCCTCTCCCGAGGTTTCCGCATCTAGCAACGCTGGTTCTCGGTCAGCGTCCGCTCCCGTCAATTCTCTTGTCGCCAAGGATCGTTTTGGTGGTGTGGTGCTGCTAGCCACTGCCAATATTTTGGTCAGGAACCGCTCCGGAGTTCTATTGCCTTGCCGAGCGCTGCTCGATTCTGGTTCGCTGGTACAGCTGGTCAAGGCTGGCGATCCAGCTCCAGCTGCGAAAGACAAGGTCTCCGGTTTCTGTGCCCGGTATAGGTGACGCAGGGTTTCCTGTGCAAGTCAGCTTGCAATCCCAATGCTCTGACTACTCGGCGCAAGTAACTGCGATCGTAGCTTCCAACATCACTGACCTTCAGCCCAATTTTGCATTGGACGTCAGCTCATGGAAAATTCCCGCCAACGTAAAGCTAGCAGATCCTCATTTTCACCAGCCGCAGCGAGTTGATTTGCTAATTGGAGCTGGATTATTTTACGAGCTGCTTTATGTCGGGCAAATTCATTTGGCTCCTGGTTTGCCCTCAATCCAAAAAATTCGGCTCGGTTGGGTTGTTTGTGGAGGCGGAGGTCCTAACAGTGGCAATGTTCTCATGGCTGCTGAGCGGTCGGGACTGATCTGCCCAAAGGAGCATTTAGATAAGCGGCTTGATCAACTTCTTCGACAGTTCTGGGAAGTGGAAACCTGCACCGATCCGACTGCGAAGGCGTCAAAGGAAGAACTGGATTGCGAGAGTAATTTTGTTAAGAACTTAGTGCGGTTAGAAGGTGGTGCCTATACAGTCAGGTTGCCAATTAAACATAAATCCGGTTCATTTGGTGATTCGTACTCACAGGCTCTACGTCGTTTCCAATCGATTGAGAAGAAACTATCTCATCAGCCCGAACTGCGCGCTCAAAATTTGGCCTTTGTAAAAGAGAATCTTAACCTAGGTCATATGTCCCTGGTTCCGCCGGAGTTGCATCGAGATTGAAAATATTTCCTGCCACATCCCTGCGTGCTAAAGAAGGACAGCACCACGACGAAACTTAGAGTGGTGTTCGACGGTTCCGCTGTTACCACCTCTGGTTATCCTCTAATGACATATTAATGGCTGTGCCGGTCATCCAAACTAAGCTTTTTCACATCCTGCTAACGTTTCGTTCGCATCCGGTAGCGCTGACTGGCGACATTTGTAAGATATACCGTTGTGTGAGGATGGCGTCGCCTGACAGTTTCTTGCAGTGCATTATGTAAGTTCTGGTAAATTAGTATATTAATAAAATCCCCAAGAATTACTAGAAAGTTACTATCGCACATAAAATTGAAAACCGACTGAATACCAGACAAGTGATGCCAGTACGTAGGCTTATCGGAAGATGGTGGAATGTAAGAGCATGTCATAAACAACTATTGAGCGAAAAACACCAAACTACAGTAACTTTACCTCTTCAGAAGCGAAGTTGGAGTCAATAGAGATTGAAACCCCTCCTCCTCTTCACAGAGGTCAGTCACGTCTAAAAGTGGTGTACCTACTTGAAAAAACTTTGGAGATTTAACCAGGTTCCGGTAAAAATTATAATATGGGATACAAGGGAAAGACTATCAGAATAAAGCCTAGGGAGCTTACTTCAAAGGCTCATTGATAGAGTATGTTAGTTTTTTGGAGAGTCAGATTGGACAGATGTTGGGACCTTGACTCCAACAGACTTCGAACTTTTTTTCTTTACTATACTCGGCCGACACACAAAATTTTACTGATGATGACGTCTGGCCAGAAGCCACGGTCGGTAATATTGAGACAATAGTCCGTTACGGTGGGTTACCATGTTGTATAAGCAACATGTTTAATTCACTTAGTAATACTTCATGAAAGACCCATTCTTCTAACTTAAAAGAAAAAAAGTTATGGCATGTCCGATCAATCAGTTATATGGCAGCTATAGGAAATAGTCAAGCGATCCCGGCATTTCCGACTTGTATACTGCATGCAAACAAAAGTAAAAGACTATAGAAAGAGTAAAATTGAGAGACTATTTTGCGTAGAAACAGACAGACAGACGGACAGACGGTCAGCCAGACATGCTTATATCGGGAGGTGATCCTGATCAAGAATATACTTTATAAGGTCGGAGATGTCTCCTTTACTGCGTTGCACACTTTTGACCAAAATTATAATACCCTCTGCAGTGGTATAATTATAATTATTGTTTGGTCATTGAGATTTTTCAATGACTTTTGTCCAAATGAAAACAATTATTTAATTTCAAACGTTATAATATTGTTTATTTTCCTTTAAGCGCGCATATGAAACGGAGCGACAAGTTCACATTTATGATAATTATGCACTGATTTAAAGGGCCAGAGCGAGCCCGCCATATAACATGTGAAGAGCGAAAGCTCGCTATCTTAATGTTACAGCCTGTTGAAGCCGAGCGGCCGAAAAGTGTCGGCTTGCGACCAAGAATAGCGAAAATATAAATGACAATAGTACAAACTATACTTTTAATATTTTAGTGATCTTAGTGATAGTCTATTATCTATGCTGTGGCTGCTGCCTGACCCGACATTCTCCCCCCAGTTGAGGCCTGTCCATCAACTTCATCTTTAAGGGACAATAGGCAAAGCTTAGCCGCTGCGCGCTTAGTGGTTCCAGATGCGGTTCTAATCACCGCAACTCGAGATACTCCATCTCGACCAGGGACTAGATCCAGAATCCTCGCCAATGGCCACTTCATGGGGGGTAGGTTCTCGTCCTTGACTATCACCACATCGTTGATCGCCAAGGAAGGGCCGGACGCACGCCATTTGGAGCGGTGCTGAAGATGGCGTAAATACTCCTCCTTCCATCGGGCCCAGAAAGACTGCTGTAGAAAAGAGACATGTTGCCAGCTGTCCATACGGTTGAAATTCAACTTTGTGACATCAGTAAATCAATAAAGGCCGTGAGTTTATGACATCCTCAAATCTGAAGAACAAGAACTGAAGATCCAACAGCCCGGTAAAAATGATGCTTTGCGGTTTTGACAGCAGCTTCCCAGAATCCACCAGAATTTTAGCTCCAACAAAATTGGTTTGCATTGTCAGACCAAATGTGCTGCGGCTTTCGACGAGTGCATATAAAGCGTTTTAATGCATGCAAAAAAGCAGATGTGGATAGATCTTTAACAAGCTCTAATTGGACGGCTTTGGTAGCAAAACAAATGAACACACTCACATAACATTTTACTGGAGCCTTATTTCGAACTTCTGGCTTAAAATAAAATTGTACGCAAAAATCCACACCAGTAACTCCAAAGACCTGGCAACCGTTAACTCTTTGCTCCGGGAGATCAGCCATAATGTACTCCAGCAACCGAGGCTTGGCATCGGATGCATTTGTGCAATGCCTTCGTCACCATTTTCCTCCCCCCGATTGGCCAGTATTGGGATCGAATAATAGCTAATAAGGCACGAGGCCCCGTGTGTAGATTCCGCTCAGGGATATCAACAATTAGAGCCATAATGACTGGATGGCTTCTGGGCAATATAATTGGATGACGACTATCAAAATCCAACGTCGAGTTTTTTAGACGACCGTCCACATTCCATTCTGAAGCGCCTTTATGTCATCCCAAAAATACACACGCTGCACTAGTCGCAGTAGTAGGTGGATTCCAGCCTTAATGTCGCTAGCAGTGACACCCTTGTGACGAACTCGGTGTGAGAACTTGTGCACATAAGCAAATACCCGCTGGAGTGCTGGAAACGAGTAAGCGTACTTGGAAACGGCTGTCACTGCAACTTATGGAGATTGGATTAGCAGAACCCTTGCCCTCAACTCCAGAGTGGGCTTTTCGTATGGAACCGCTGCTGGCCACTGATTCTGAAGTCCAAGAAGAAACGCAGGACCATGGGACCACAGGTTATCATCAATTAACTCCTTGGGAAGAGCACCGCGCGAAAGGATATCTGCCGGGTTCAAGGACTTAGGAACATATCGCCACACCATCGTTCTGGTCAACTCCTGGATTGTCAAAACCCGATTGGTGACGAAAACATTGAAGCGTGCGGGTCCTCCCGAATCCAGGACAGCGCCACAGCAGAATCGCACCAGCAGAAACACTTGCCATCATAGACCTTCAACTGAGCCACTTTCGTTGCTGGCTCGGCAGCAACTCTGCTCCAGATAACTCCAGTTTCGGCACCGAAACAGTTTTTAGAGGTGCGACTCGGGACTTTGAGCAGAGTAAATGACTTGAATCTAAATCCATGAATCTCCACTTCATACTGTGATGAAAATGACCATCGAAGGAATTCAGCACGTTGCGCCATGACGAAGCTACAACAAATCATATCCCAATCGGAGTGAAGAGCTTGGGGCAAACTTTCATCCCAGGACAACTTGACTGAAGCCCTTCAAACGAAAATAATCAGTAGTAATCAGTAGCAGGATCCCAAGCGAGGCCAAGAGTCTTCGTAAAATTGCTGTGTACTCATTTCCGCGCAATCCAATCTGATACCACGCTATTAGATTCACTCTCGATTCGAGGATAATCTACTTTAAATTGTACTTTAAACTTTGACCCGCTCTCTTTGTCATGCGTTACATCGTTAAAATTTTCAGGGCCATTTAAAGCTTGATTCCAATTTCATACGCTTTTTGTACTCGCCCTATACAGTGGACATCATCATTGCTGACTGGGGTAAGAGACAGATGACTCGGAAAGCGCTGTTTGTATCTCGCTTTATGCCCGATGCCTCTATGGACTATGTTATGTCACCTCCAGCTTAACATCTTAAAATTGCTCCTATTGATATATTTGTAAATAAAATGTTACTTTAAGAATAAGCGTTTTAAGTAATTTATTATACATATGTATATTTTCCTGAATCGACGACGAAACATGTCACGATGGGTGGAAATACAGAAAAAAGATTAATGTTTAGAATTTGACTAAGTAAGTTCTGGTAAATTAGTAAATTAATAAAATCACCAAGAATTACTAGATAGTCACTGTCGGACATAAAATTGAAAACCGACTGAATACCAGACAAGTGATGCCAGTACTTAGGCTGTTCGGAAGATAGTGGAATGCAAGAGCATGTAATAAACAACGATTAAGCGAAAAACACCAAACTACAGTAACTTTACCTCTTCAGAAGCGAAATTAGAGTAAATAGAGATTAAAACCTCTTCTCCTCTTCACAGAGGTCAGTCACGTATAAAAGTGGTGTACCTACTTGGAAAAACTTTGGAGCTAAGGATTTAGGGATTTAACAGGGTTCCGGTAAAAATTATAATATGGGATGCAAGGGAAAGACTATCAGAATAAAGCAGGGAGCTTACTTCAAAGGCTCATTGATAGAGTATGTTAGGTTTTTGGAGAGTCAGATTGGACAGATGTTGGGACCTTGACTCCAACAGACTTAGATTTGTTTTTCTTTACTATACTCGGCCGACACACAAAATTTGAATGAATCGCCATGAATCTCCACTTCAGACTGCATGGCGAGAGCATGGATTTGCCGACGACATCATATGCACCAAACCTTGCGGTAGGACGGCGTAGACCGTTTTATACAGGTAACTCTGCATTTGTGATTACCAACACATCCGCATGCATGATTTGTGATGGCCATTCTCACATAATAAACTCCTGCCCAAGGTTTTTAAGCTTGTCGCCTGAGGATCGTTTAGGTGAAGTTAAGCGATTGGATTTATGCCGTAAGCGCCTTGGATCTGGGCACGTATCTCGGCATTGCAATTCGTCAAGCTGCCGTGCTTGTTGCATTTTGGTGGCAATTCGACAGCTCAAGGCCAACACCCCTCTCCCGAGGTTTCCGCATCTAGCAACGCTGGTTCTCGGTCAGCGTCCGCTCCCGTCAATTCTGTTGTCGCCAAGGATCGTTTTGGTGGTGTGGTGCTGCTAGCCACTGCCAATATTTTGGTCAGGAACCGCTCCGGAGTTCTATTGCCGAGCCCTGCCGAGCGCTGCTCGATTCTGGTTCGCTGGTACAGCTGGTCAAGGCTGGCGATCCAGCTCCAGCTGCGAAAGACAAGGTCTCCGGTTTCTGTGTCCGGTATAGGTGACGCAGGGTTTCCTGTGCAAGTCAGCTTGCAATCCCAATGCTCTGACTACTCGGCGCAAGTAACTGCGATCGTAGCTTCCAACATCACTGACCTTCAGCCCAATTTTGCATTGGACGTCAGCTCATGGAAAATTCCCGCCAACGTAAAGCTAGCAGATCCTCATTTTCACCAGCCGCAGCGAGTTGATTTGCTAATTGGAGCTGGATTATTTTACGAGCTGCTTTATGTCGGGCAAATTCATTTGGCTCCTGGTTTGCCCTCAATACAAAAAATTCGGCTCGGTTGGGTTGTTTGTGGAGGCGGAGGTCCTATTATAAAAAATATTAATAAAATTTCAAATTTGCTTGGGTCATACATTGTTTATTTACTTTTTAAACTTATACTTATTGGTGAACAGATAAATTAAGATAAATTGAACAAAGATCTTAAACAATCGGCAGCGCTTTCGTACGAGAATATAATATTATGCAAATCCTTAAGCTTTTGCAAATTTATTTTGTGCGTTCTAGAGTGTTCACTTTCGTATTTGACCTCTCCTTGTAATTTCGAAATTAAATATGATAGCCACAGCACATTTGTTTTTGGAGCGAAAGATGACCAGTTGTTTCTGCAAAAAATTTAATTTTTAATAATGTCTTACAATAATATTTGAAAATCTAACGACTAATTACATAACAAATAATTTCTTGCGTAAAAATATGTTAAAAATTTATTCATTAAGAGTTATGATAAACTATAGGTATCAAATTAAATTGTTTTTCGTTTTGGTCGCAAAAACTCGAGGACAGCTGAACTCATTTATCTACTCTTGAAATTTTCGTGAAGGGAAGATTTAAAACAGTCGGGATTAATGTTGCTTTATGGGTGAGCAAGTAGCAAAAAAGTTAAAAACGGCACCCCAGCTTACTGTGACAAAACTGTTTTTTAACAAAAGTAAAAATATAAAAAAATTCGGGTGCACCATTGTAGTCCGAACATAGTACCCTGAACGGATCGTGTTGGGCTTATGTCGAACTTCAATGGCTAAGGAGTAGAGGACGAAAGTTTCTAGTCCTTCTACTAGGAACGTTAAAGCGTGTTATTTTTTAATTTAAGCGTGTTAGGAAATGCTGACTATCTACATGACCATTAATAAGATTAAATAGAAGCATGACACCCAGCATCGTTCTACGATTTGTTAATGATGGTAAGTTGATTAATAAAAGTCTACTATGATAGGAGGGAAGGTGAAGACTTGCATCCCAATTAAGTCCCCCAAGTGCGAAAATAAGGAAGTTTTTTTGTACAGATTCTATGTGATCTCGGTGTACTCCGTATTGCGGACTCCAGACACACGATCCATACTCAAGAATCGGACGGACCAATAATGTATATAAAGTTAGAATAATGTAAGGGTCGTTAAGTTCTTTTGACCATCTTTTAATAAAACCAAGCACACCCATTGCTATATTAACCATGGTAGATATATGGCCGGTAAATTTAAGTTTCAAATCTAATAGGACCCGAATAGGCGTTCCCTTAGAGAAAGTACGTAGCTTGGTGAGGGCTAGATCGATAAAATGACACGAGTTTACATTTCGATCCATTAAGCTTTAGTTTATTTGCTAAACACCAATTTGGAAATTTATCCAAATCGGATTGAAGTCTAGATTGGGCGCTAGTAAATCTATACTGAAGACAAAGCTTAACATCATCAGCGTACATAAGTACTAGTGAGTTAGTTAAGGCAAGGGGCAAGTCGTTAATAAATAGTGTAAAAAGTAACGGTCCAAGATGGCTTCCTTGGGGCACCCCAGATGTGAAGCGTACTAAACGCGAGGTAACATCTTTAAAGAAGACGCGTTGGTATCTTCCTAATAAGTAACTCGAAATCCAGATAAGGAGATCAGATGGAAATCCCAAAAGACTGAGTTTACTTATAAGAAGCGAATGGTTAACAAAGTCAAATGCTTTACTGAAATCAGTGTAAATGACGTCTGTCTGTAAGCCATTTCGGAACCTATCCGTGACAAAAGATGTTAGCTCCAATATGTTGGTGGTGGTGGAGCGGCGCTTCATAAAGCCATGGTGGCACGGGGATATTATTGAACTACATAGGTGTTGCAAATGTGGAGTGACAAGTTTTTCGAAAAACTTTAGAATTGCTGACAATTTTGAGATGCCTCTATAATTTGTAGCATCGGATTTTTTCATTTTTCGATTTCGATTTCTGAATTATTCCATGTTCTAATATTTCTTTGATTCGCCTATTCACTTCTTCATTTAAATTATTTGGGTATTTGTCTGGTTTCTAAACCAGGGTGGTCCGATAAGTACTCACCTTCCAAAAGAAAAACGAAAATTTTGGAAAAGTAGCGACTTATTTCTCAACATAATCTCCATTTAGCTCGATACACTTGACTCAGCGATGCTCCAACTTCTTTAACCCGTCTGAAAAATACAATTACTCGAGGTCTGCAAAGTATGTCTCTGTGGCTGCGACAACCTCCTCATTCGACGAATATTTCTGTCCAACTAGTAACTTTTTCAAGTTTAGAAACAAAAAGAAGTCACACTTAGCCCCGTATCTGGAGAATATGGTGGATGAGGTAGCAGTTCCTAGCCCAATTCGACCAATTTGGCCTTATGCCACCATATGAATCCCAAAAAACGGTGGCATCACCTTTCTGGTATTTTTCGGAGCACGTTCGGCGATACATGAAAGGCTTTGGGAAGAATCTGCACTGGACAGACATTAGTCTCAGGATCTACAAAAAATGCGAGAACACAGATCGATACTGTGGTTTTTTTACTTTCGTAACCAAGGCGTTCTTTGTAATGGATCTGGAGTTAATAAGGAGGATAATGTCAGTGATTTTGGAAGCTTTGCTGATCGTGGACTTTACTTTTCCATAATGTTCGAGATGACCCCTTGACGGGAAACCTTTTATTCCTGGACGGGCCCGAGTGGCGGTGGCCACTCAAAATCTTACACCAGTTTTCACCTCCGGAAAACTTCCGACAAATGGGCAGATCGGTCACCACCAACCCACCCCACGATTGGTAATGGGAAGCAGCCCCAGAGATTAGTCAATACATGTGCGTGGCAGACGGATTCAGGGAAAAATCCAGACTGGATAAACACAAAGGGATTGTGTGTATATGGGCGTTGTGGGGAAATTCGAATTGGAAAAGACACTTTAGAAAAGAATTGATGAAAATGGTCAAGATAGCAGAACTGGACCAGTGGACCACTTGAGATGTTTGTTAAGAAAACGTAATGTTGCAGCTGCGGGGTCCAGTACAACGACTAGTTGAATTTGAGGAATCGGAAGACGAAATGTGAGTCAACGAGAAGAATCGGTGTCGTCACAAGCGGCAGCTATTTCACAACTGCAAATTCTTTTGATCATGTTTTAATAAATCCAAGCACACCCATAGCTTTATTAGCATGGTGAGGACTAGATTGATAAAATGACATAAGCATACATTTCGATCCATTAAGCATTAGGTTATTTGGTAAGCATCAATATCGAAGCATCAATATGGATATAATATATCCAAATCGGATTGAAGTCTAGATTGGACGCTAATGAATCTTTTCTGAAGACAAAGCTTAACGTCATCAGCGTACGTAAGTACAAGTGAATCAGTAAAGACAAGTGGCAAGTCGTTAAAAAAAACAGTGTAAAAAGTAAAGGTCTAAGATGGCTGCCTCCTCAACACCCCAGATGTAACGCGGACTAAACGCGAGGTAACATCTCAAAAGAAGACACGTTGGCGTCTTCCAGATAAAAAGCTCGAAATCCAGATACGGAATCCAGATCAGTTACGAATCCAAAAGACTGAGTTTGCTTCTAAGAAGCGAATGGTTAACAGAGTAGTTACTGAACTACAGAGTACTTACTACAGAGTCCTTATTTACTGAAGTCAGTGTAAATAACGTCTGTCTGTTAGACATTCCGGAACCTATGACAAAAGATGAAAGCTCCAATAAGTTGGTAGTGGTGGAGCGTCGCTTCATGATGCTGTGCTGGTATCTAGATATTATTGAACTATCTGTTGCAAATGTGGAAAAATAATTTTTCAAAAAGCTTTAGAATTTCTGACAATTATATATAATATATATAGTTGGCAATCGTATTTTTTTTTCTTTTTTATGCAGAGGTATGTTGTAAAATTTATTTCACATAAGGCAGAGGCGAATATAACTCCTATAACATAAAGCTATGCACGGTGAAATTACACCTAGCTAATAAGTATCTTGAATAACTAACTTTACAGCCAGATAATTTATGTTTATTTAAAAGTCTATTATCTATATATTCTATTCATATATATTCTTGAATAGAAACATACGGATATTTCCACGGCCCACAAGCGTCGAAAAATATATTCGAAATGTAATAAAATGTATGTAAGGCAATGTGTAATGCTACCAGCTTTTTGGTAGCGTCCGATTCAAAAAAATTCATTTAATGTTTCAATATTTTTTTGCGGGTCCAATTTAACCTCAATATATGTAGCCGCTCCAATCAATACCGAAATAAAAGTGCCCACAACTAAGAGCTTCTGTAGTGCTTGCGCAGAAGCTCTTCAAAAACTTCAAAGTGCATGTGCTACAAAGAACAACAAAGCACATTCGAAGCTGGGAGAATCAAAAAAGATGGAACTGGTGATAACCCCTTTAGCTAGTTACACTAAGAGAACTAATTAGAGATAATTACAATAATTGATGCTGGCGCAAGTCCCAACACAATGTTTGTATCTTCACATGCCAGTAGATCGGACCAATCAAATTCCAAAGTTAACTTATTAAATTTCATAAAATTAGTTAACTTCATAAAGTTAAAGAAACGAGAAACGATCTTTCTGAGATTTAAGTGTAGACTTAAGGTCAATTAAGCTATTGTTTTTGATAAAAACCTCAAGAGTGATGATATGGATCCTCAGGGTGAAAAAGGGACAAAATTCTGGAAAGAGTAATTCCATCAGAATCAGAAACGGAACAGAAGTCCACCAGCCGACCTAAAAAATTTCGATCTTTCGAAATGATCTTTCTGAGATTTAAGTGTAGACTTAAGGTCAATCAAGCTATTGTTTTTGATAAAAACCTCAAGAGTGATGATATAAATCCTCAGAGTGAAAAAGGGACAACATTCTGGAAAGAGTAATTCCATCAGAATCAGAAACGGAACAAAAGTCCACCAGCCGACCTAAAAAATTTCTAACATGGTAAATTTGCCCGAGTGACATGTCGAACATGCCCGCAGGGAAGTCGTGGTGCGAGTTAAGCAATAAAGACGGTGAATTATCAATATTAGACCACATGAGTTCTGGTATATTGAAGTCACCCAGAACTACCAGCTGGTCTCTATCAGAACAGAACAGCTTTTGTAAAATGATTTTAATACAAAGAAATTCTATGATACCAAACTCTTGTGATTTTACCTCTTCAAGAGCGAAATTGGATTCTACAGAAATTAGCACTCCTCCACCCCTTTGCTGTGTTCTATTCGGAGCTTAAGATCTCCGGCTTTAGCCAAGTTTCTGTAGAGCTAAAATGTGAGATACAAAGGAAGAACTATCAGAATACAGTTTGGGAAGTTTACTACGTAATCCTCTAGAATTCTGATAGGTAAGTGTCTGATTGGTTGTATGTTGTATTTTTTGAAGCTGAGGAAGACGAGGTGGAAGGTTGGTCAGTGGCTCTAACATGTGTGAGTTTCAGTCACAAAGTTTTTTAACTTCACCGTACTTGGCAGACAGAGCCGGGTTAACAAGTGTGGGGGCCCCGGGGCACTAATAATGTGGAAGCCCCCTAACCTTTACAAATCTAAAATAATAAAAGCATTGACTTTTATAAAGAGATTTATTCTCGGTTCTTCAACGTATAAACCAACAATAAAAGTCATACATATTATGAATCAACAGATTATATAAAACATGCAACATAAAACATGCTTTTTCAATTGGATGTGGTAAGTTTTCATATATTCCAAATTTGAAATTCATTTTTTTGAATTTGTGGGGGCCCCAATTTGTGATTAGATTAGATTAGGTCTTAGATAGTATCTTTAGTATGGGCATTTCTCAAATAAACATTCATTATTAATGATTTATCTAACATCTTTGATTTTATATATTTATACCCTTTCAGAGGGTATTATAATTTTGGTCAAAAGTGTGTTACGCAATGAAGAAGATATCAGGATCACTTCCTGAGTCGATATAAGCATGTCCGTCTGTGGGACCGTCCGTTTATGTGTCTGTTTCTACTCTACGTGTCCTAGATAACTCCTTACTCCTCCGATGCCCTAGACTTCATCCTAAGCCTACTACCAGTGGAAAATATGGGGTTGAAGATAGCCACAGTGGCGGCAATAAAACTGCGAGAAACGAATTTACGCTGGTCCTGCACTACTTCGTGCCAGAGGGGGGTATGGATTACTGTATCTTCGTTGATCAACCCAAAGTAAACTACAAAGTCGTCATCCCCTCTATGGATGAGGATGATTTCATATTTACCTATTTACATATTTACCCTTACCCTAATATTAGGGTAATATTTGTAAAATATACATTATTACATTTCTTACACGGCACATATCTGTTTTACTTTTTATGCACGCTTTTATGCACGTGTCAAATAAGAATTGAACTAATGGTAAGTGTTTGATCTTTCTATGCAGATCCACACTTGACGCAACGGCTATTTTGAACCTCAACTATCTTGAACTGCCCGGCACTTGGGCGTAGCAGACTGAAGCTCATTAGATCCACTGAACTGTCGGACCTCAGCGAAACATTTTTATTTAAAGTTTTCTTTCCTTTCTTTTTTTAAATACTTTCGTTTATAGTAAAGTAGAACTATGAAATTTACCATAATGTCCGCGTGAAATGCACCATAAGCCATTGTTGATACATTTTGAATCTTATAATTTTTTGCCTTGGCCCATTTCTTATTATCTTATTTTTGAATGAGTCTAACCTTCACTTATTAATGCCTCTTATACATGCTTTGATTGGGTATCCCTTTTTTCGGATGGCTTGATTGACGATTGTTATACTAAATTCTTTGTTGTTCAGCTAAATATTATTGATAACAATGCTTTTGTTCGTACGCAGGGCGTTATGCGGCCGCTACCATAAAACTTGCACTTAAAACGTGCAGGCCAGAGTTGATATGCGGGAAACGGGGAGCTGAAGGTCTGTTGAATGGCCTCCGCTGTGGTGGGGTTATTAGGTTCCTCCGGTGGTCCTTTGATCTGGAGCAACACACAGAGGTCAAGGAGGTTCCTACCGTCGGTCCGTTCACGGGAGCAACATTCGGAGGCTGACGCATCGGTGGTCCTGCT
This sequence comes from Drosophila atripex, assembly GCA_035045925.1. Lineage (NCBI taxonomy): Eukaryota > Metazoa > Arthropoda > Insecta > Diptera > Drosophilidae > Drosophila > Drosophila atripex. Next base: position 22,423,820 of record JAWNOP010000052.1, read on the forward strand.
GGCGATCCGTTACACAGGAGAAACACTTAGCGGCGATTACGTGTAGATGATGCCTTTTGCCTATCGAGGGTCCTACGACGGTCCGTTCCACGGGAGCACCCTCATTCTGAGTTAAATCTGAGTAACGAGACGATTGACTCTGTATTCGCAACTGTCTTTATTTCAGAATAACTGCTCTTATATACGATGTAAAATATACCTATGTCTAGGGTCTATTAGGTCAATGTTATCGACGTGCTTCCGCAACGGTTAAAAAGGTCACCTACTTCTGAGTCTGCTGACTCAGACCGCTTGGTCATGGGTTTTGCATTTCATGATTCCGCTGGTTCTCGTCATTCCCGCTGTTGACAATGCTGCTCGCTGATGGCGCCGTCTGTAGATGGGTCAGTCGAATCAAATTATTATTTGAAGTTGTCGCTCTTCTCGGACTCAAATTCCTATTACTGGGTGTGAAGCATTATTACATATTGTGAATTACTATATGTCTTCGCATTCGGTGCCAAGACATTAGGCCTTGGCACTTGGTGCCACAGCTTCTGTTAGGGTACGAAGATAGAACACGATTCTGTGATACAAAAATGGTTTAAAAAACTTAAAGAATAGAAGTGGCAAATTTTATAGTAATTTTAAAGACACAGGAACAAAAATTGGTGGGATGTAACGGCAATTCAAGCGAGAATTCGAATTCCTCAATAAATTACTGTACAACCAATATATTTCCGATGTCGAAACTATCCTCAGATCTAAACCGAAAGCGTTTTGGCAGTTTGTGAATAGTGCCTTTCTTGAGGTTGGAAGCCTTTATTCATTTAAATGATTCGCATACCCCTGACTCTTTATTAAGAAGTATATCTCATCCTTATCTACCTGATCTTACCTATATTACCTTTCCTACCTTGTCTTATCTTACCTCTGCAACACATGTTTTTCCTCTCACTATCATCGGGTAGATTTGCATCTCGAAGAAAAATTAAGCCCATTCATAAATGTGGCAGTACATCACATACTATCGTCCTATCGCCAAGATTTGCAACATTACCAAGTAACTTGAGCGTATAGTTACCAAAAAATTCACATTTTTAATTCTTAACTTCATATCACCTGAGCGGTCCTCCACAACAAATTTTTGCAGTTTTTAATAACCACTGCATTGAAGCTTTTGAGCACCGATGACGGGTTGACGATATTTTGCCGATGTCAAGTTGATTGACTTCTCTAAAGCTTTCAACAAAGTTTCCCACGCAACCCCTTCAGGCTAATCTGTTGAGATTAGGCATTCCTTCCTCCTTGTTAAGTTTGTTTCAATCATATTTGGCAGATCGACCAGACGTTCCTATTGGAGACGTTTCCCATCGCCAGTCCTTTCCTTGCCTCCTCTGGACTTCCACAAATCGAATCGGTAAACGGCAGGTAAATACATATGCATTTAATGACAACTTTTAAATCAATAATGAAATTGATTTTAATAAATGTCGGAAGTAACGGTGACGCAACACAGAACTAAGCTCTTTGAGCCCCTTGCCCTTATGCTAATCAGTCTGCCTTTGGCAGATCGGATAAGATTGACCAATATGTAACCTACAGAAAGGTCCTTCCTTCAAATTAATAAAACCACAACGTTATGGGATTCCGATCAATCTGTTATATGACAGCTATAGGATATAGTCGACCGATCTAGTTTGCGTAGAAACAGACAGACAGACAGACAAACGGATATACGGATAGACAGACGGGCATGCTAATGTCGACTCAGGAGGTGATGCTGATCAAGAATATATATACTTCATAAAGTACGAAAATGTCTCCTTCACTGCGTTGCACACGACCTAAAGTATAATACAAGGGTATAATAAAAACGAATATATAAAAAAATCAACAACAAAATATATATTAAAATAGCTCTAGAGGAATGGAGTTCTACCATGGTGCGCCATAGATCCGTAAGCCCTGTTACGAAGCGTAAAAAGCAGTCGTGAAGTAACGGTTCAATTTGAATTTGTACATTATTAAGTCAGTGTTATATAATTTGAATTTCATACAGTTTCCCAATTCTAAAATAAAGGGAACTAGTTCAAGAAAAGCTTGCAAACTCCATTAGTAAATATAAAGAGCGGCAAACCACAAAACCGCAAGAAAAACCACGAATTTATAATTTTAATAATATATAAATAAAAATTTCAGGGTTTCGTTTTAAAAGTCGGCTTGAGTTACATGTAAGTTTTTGCAATCCGGAAAACCACGAGCTAAGAGAGTACGACTTCGCATTCCTTTACCCAGGGTGTGAAAGGAGTGAGGACGTAGTATACATCACCACCTGGATTTTTGTATGCGTTTTTTATTTTTACTGGACCGTTCACAGGAATTGACAAAGAAACTTTGTCAAGGCAAACAGTGATAAAATCAGGTCAATTCGTCTTGTCATTTTTCAATGACGTTTCATTCAAATAATAACACTAAATTATTTATTTTTATAACGTTATATTATTTATTTATTTATGAGCGCATATGAAATGCGTTATGATAAAAGGCATGAGAGAGCCCGCCTTAGAACATAGGCTGAGCGAAAGCTCGCTAGCTTAATGCTAAAGATAAAGCCCGTTGAAGCGGAGCAGCCGAGAAGAGTCGGCTTGCGACAAACAATAGAGATAAGATAAATAAAGATAAGACAAACTATACTTATATTTTAGCGATCTAATCTATGCCGGGGCTGCTGACTGACCCGACATTTTCCCCCCAGTTGAGGCCTGTTTTTCAACTTCATAGTTAAGAGCAATTGGCAAAACTTAGCCACTGCCCGCTTGGTAGTTCCAGATGCGATTCTATTACATGCCACTTGAGACCCTCCATCTCGGCCTGGGACTAGAGCCATACTTTTCGCCAACGGCCACTTCATAATGTAAGCTGTGGGCGCAAATGACCTTCTCTCCACGTGTGAACCGGACCCAATTACAACCCATCAAAGTCCGGTTCTCTGCAACAACGGTAGGCCAGCTGAAAGCTAAATTTGCCCAGTACACAATAGCTGGCTATTGTCTAAAATAGACTGGCTCTGACAAACTTTGGATCGGCTAAACTGAGGTTGGGCGGAATATTCCAGCTGGATCCATCCAAGCTGAAACTAGGTTGGAGATCCGTGATGTTCATCCCTTAGGGGCGATAAGTGAAGCTTATCCGCTGACATCTGTTACCGGGAGATCAGCCATATTTTCCCCAGCAACCGAGGCTTGGTGCCGAATCTTCGGATACATTTGTGCAATGGATTCGTTACCGTTTTTCTCTCCCCAATTGGCCAATATTGGGGTCGAATAATAGCTAACAGAGCACGAGGCCCCGTGTGTAGATTTTGCTCATGGAAATCAACAATTATAGCCAGAGTGACTAGATGGCTTTTTGGCAATATAATTGGATGAGACTATCAAAATCCAACGTCGAATTTTTTAAACAAGCAACAGGCCGAACTCGTCCACAAAAAGGAGAGGATAAGGCAAGTATGCTGGCTATACGGATCTCCCTAATATTCTGAAGCGCCCTTATGGCATCCCAGCTGTCACGTCAATATATGGAGATTGGATTGAAGAACCCTTGCCCTCAGCTCCAGAGTAAGTCTTTCAGATAAAACCGCTGCGAGCCACTGATATTGAGGTCCAAGAAGAAATAAGACCATAAGACCACATGTTATCATCAATTAGTTCCTTCGGAAAAGCACAAAAGGCGTAGAACATATCGCCATTCCATCGTCCTGGTCAACACCTGGATTGTAAAACATTAAAGACAGCGGGCTTCTCCCGAATCCAGGATAGCAGAAATACTTCCCATCGTAGACCTTCAACTGAGCTTTCGACATATGCCGAGCCAGAAGCTCTGCTCCAGATAACATCAGTTTCGGCACTGTAACAGTTTTCCCAATACAACACCAAAAAAATTGGAGCACCACTTTCTCAACCGAAATTGGCCCATGGAGAGGATCCCCGATGCTTGCTGCATTATGTTGTCAGTCCCACCAATAACTACCTCCGGAAATTAGATCATGAACATAAAAATCGCAACGTAGAATTCTTTAGAAACATAGACTGCTCATCCTCTGCCAACTGATGCACTAGACTGGCTCCGATAAGTAAATCGATACGTTTCGGTCGGAAAAACTTGGGATCAGTAAAGTGAGATTGGACGGAATATTCCAACTGGAGAAATCCAAACGTGACGTTGGCGGTGTTGACAAGGGCCGAATATTCGGAGCAATGGTATCGTAGGAACACATCAACAGAGAATCCGTCTCTCGCGAAGCCAGTGTCGCCAATGCCGGATACTGCCATGTACGATTTACTCCTATGAAAGCTGCAGCTTACTAGCCAGTCGGGAGGTATTCACGTGCACCTGCGATCCTGACCCCAACAGAGTTTGGCAAGGAACAAAAACCCCAGCACGACTCCAAACGAGAATGTTCGCTGTAGCCAGTAAGGCTATCTCACCGCTGCGACCCTGGGCAACTAGTGCATAAGACGTAGATGGTGAAGCCTATTGGCTCGGCGCACTCGGCTGTGGCTGACGTAGACGTCACAACCGAAGGCTGGGTGCTGGTACTGTTATTTGCGACTCTACGTTTTCCCACCTGAGTGCCCGGCGCGTAAGCTGCCATGACCACATCCATAGCCTTCAGAGTCCTGCAACGTTTACATACTTTTTTCAAGGCCCGCATATGGACAACTGAAAGGCCCCGATGCGCTACCACTGAGCACCCTTAAAATAGATTGAAGCCCTGAATCTCATTCACATGAGCCTGAAATATCAACCGACGGTAATAAAATCGATTCTCCAAAAGATGCACTGCGACATTATAATTATCCTCGGAGATTTCTAAGGAACGGACTACCGAGAAAACCGAGTAAAACCCAGTCCACTCCCAATATCCTCAGCTAAAAGTAGGAAGAGGAAGTAGAGGCAATCCTTGAAAACTCCGCTGGCAAGGGTGGAAAGGGGCAACTATTCGAGCAAAGCGCAATGACGTCTCTTGCTCGATTTCGGCATTCATCGTCACTACAAGCTCAGACACGGTCCATCGCAAGTCGCTGCTGATCTCCATCACTCTTTTCTCAAAGCGAACGGACGCATTTTTTTTTGTGTGCACTGCGTTTATAACATCTTTTGGTGATTAACTTTAAAAACCCGGCGTTTATTTTTATTTATTTATTTATATTAATAAAATTAAAATTTTACACCCGTATTGCTTCGCGCGTGCAGTTGTAGTGGTGCAGTGGGCAGTATTTGGAGGTAAGCTTCTTGATCTTTTACGGTGTTGCTTCTTTTGTCTCTCAGTAGAGGCTCTTATCTCTATGCTTGCGGTTTAACCATACTAACCTACACTAATCGCTATATTTCATCTCCCTTTTCTTTTCCCCGGTACAGTGGTTTAAGGTACGATCAAAATAGAAACATAAATATTAATAAATTAACGTAACATAATCATGGATTTTAAACTCGTCTGTGCGTCGAAGTCTTGTAATAAGAATCTCATTATCCCAGCCTACCATCCACTGCTGGCTGTGTGAAAACGTTTTACACGCTAAGTGTGCCGGGTTCACGGCCGAATGCCATTTCTCGTAGGTCTGGTCTTCACTTTTGCTGTGACGGTTGTCGTGCTGTTCAGGACGAAATGAGATCGTTCATGAGACAGACTAAAAGTGGATTTAAAGAGTTGATTAGCGGTTTTCGTAAGATCAATGACCAACTCTGTGTGCTCGATACACAGTTTAATAGTCTTCAACTATTAAATGAATCTCCAAAGCGTAAGAAATCCGCTATCAGTGAAGTGCTTGTGGCGAGTAAACTTCAGCCTACTCAGCCGACAATTATTCAGCAGCTTATATCTCTGGCCACCCCAAGGGCTGGAACTGGGAAAAATTCGGCTTCCTAATTTCTCAGTATTAATGAACAATTGTCCGATTTGTCCTCTGTGGCATCACTCCAAGTGATACCACCAGACCCAATAACTCAAACCCCCTTAAGAGTCACCGAACAGGGTATTCAACCGTCCGGACCCCCGGTACGAACTGATGCTGTGGTATTTGTCCGCTATTCGTCTCGTTTCGGACCGATTTTCTGATGGGGACCAGCCGGTAGCTCTGGGGGACTTCAATATACCAGATCTCATGTGGTCCAATGTTGAGAATTCACCGTCCTTACTGCTTAACCACGACTTCCCTGCTGCCTTAATTAACTCACTAGTACGTACTGTGAGTACGTACGCTGATGATGTTAAGCTTTGACTTAAGTATAGATTCACTAGCGCCCAATCTAGACTTCAATCCGATTTGGATAAATTTCAAAATTGGTGTTTAGCAAATAACCTAAAGCTTAATGGATCGGAATGTAAACTCATGTCATTTTATCGATCTAGCCCTCACCAAGCTACGTACTTTCTCTATAGGAACGCCTTAGAAAGTTTAACTCAGGTTAACGATCTGGGAGTCCTATTAGATTTGAAACTTAAATTTACCGACCATAGATCCACCATGGTCAATAAAGCTATGGGTGTCCTTGGATTTATTAAAAGATGATCTTAAGAATTCAACGAACCTTACATTACTAAAACTTTATACACATCATTGGTCCGTCCGATTCTTGAGTATGGATCGTGTGTCTGGAGTCCTCAATACGGAGTACACCGAGATCACATAGAATCTGTACAAAAAAACTTCCTTATTTTCGCACTTGGGGGACTTAATTGGGATGCAACGTTCACCTTCCCTCTTATCATATTAAACTTTTATTAATCGACTTACCATCATTAACAAATCGTAGAACGATGCTGGGTGTCATGTTTCTATTTAATCTTATTAATGGTAATGTAGACAGTCAGCATTTACTAACTCGCTTACATTTTAACGTTCCTAGTAGAAGGAGTAGAAACTTTCGTCCTCTACTCCTTAGCCATTGTAGTTCGACATATGCCTAACACGATCCGTTCAGGGTACTGTGTTCGGACTACAATTCGGATTCGAGCCGTACGTTATGCGGCAGCGTCCCTCGATCGGGAAGTGGGCTGTACGTATGCAATGGGAACCGCGCGAATAAATATCCAATACATCAAGCTCCCCTTGCATGACCTACATGAAATCTTCGTACATGGCGATCATAGCGATCATGGTGAATGTATAGAAACGCGATAAATAATTCTGGCGCCAAAACATTATTTCTTATAATTTATTTGATTGTATTTCATTATAATTGTGCGCGGCGAACACGATTTATCCCACTGTGCGCTCAGAACCGAACACCGAGTTGTGGTATGAATGTGGAGAATTGTGGAGAATGTATATATATATGAATGATTGTATGCGGCGAATGCACTTGCAATGGGAACGTACAAAAAAAAACCGCACTTTGAAGGTTTACGAATTTTTAACTTTCAGGGCCTGTGGTTTCTTTATATGATTGCGGATTTGCCCAAGTTTTTTTTTTAATAAGTTAATTGATGGTATGTTAATATAAGTGCATACCAATTTGTAGTTTAAATTTGTTTTTAATATTAAACAAAATTTTTTTTTTTGTTTTCACCCTAGTTTTAACTTCTTTTCTTTATTATGACACTCTTAAGGAAAAAATCCATAGAAGTTATAACAATGAAAAAATTTAACAAAAATTATTTATTTCCAATTGAAATATTGTATTTAATTTAGCTTAATACTTAGTAATGCCGCCTTTGGCCTTAATAACAGATTTTACACTATTGGTCATAGAATCGTAAATGGAACACAAATATTCCTTCGTTATATCGTGTATCCATACTTTTTCTATAATTTGTTTTAGCTCCTCCATACATTCTCGATTGGATCTCGATTTGGTCGGTGCTGTTTCCTGGCCAATCTAAGGACTTAATGCCCAATTCTTCCTTCAAATTTGTTATTTTTAGATAGAAAAATGATAAATTTAACTGAATAAGTAGTTTTGATAACAATTGGACACTGAGTAACTCACAGATCGCGCTCGATGGCAAGGTGCAGAATCATCCTGAAGAATGGGTTCTTGTTCTTCTTCATTTATGGACTCAATGCTAGGCACAACACCACTTAAAATTATTTCCTTGTATTTTCTGCATTGACATACCCTGAACCATTAAAATTAATTCCGTTTTATATTTGGATATGCATTCCCATACCATAACATTCGGTGATTGCTTTACTGTGGCTATGCAGCAATTTTCAGAATAGCGTTCCCCACTTCTACGGCGCAGCTTGAGAATTCCATCAGATCCAATGAGATTAAATTTGGGCTCATCTGAAAATAGCACTCTTGACCAATCAGAAGCAGTCCAATTTTCCTTGTCCTTGGCCCAGTTTAGACGATTTTTTTTCATTCGCGGATTCAAAAGTGTTTTTTTTGCGGGTGTTCTTGCGAGCATTTCCATGGACTGCAGTTTTGAAACGATCCTGCAGGCTCGCTCTCATAATAAAGCGATCTTCTCGTGTCGTGGTGCATTTTTTTTTACCTGTTCCTTCTTTCCTTTTTACTTCACCTGTCTCACGATATTTTTATAAAAAGCGACGCACTGAGCTTTCATTGAAATGTGTTTCAGGTTTCATTAAAATATGACACATTTTGTTCAGCCAATAAAATAATTCTTTCTTTATCGCAATCAGTGAACGGGTTTTTGCTTTGGCATGATTTTACAGGTGTCTTTAAAAAAAAATTTTTTTTTTAAGACAAAAGGCGGCTTTTTTTGTGTCGCTGTCTGTATGTATGTATGCTATAATTAGCGGACCGGATAGACATACACTTTGTATTTATTTATATTAATAAACGATTTATAAAAACAAAATATTTTTTCCAGGTCAAGCTCAAGAAAAAATTGAGCAGTTTAAATTCAGTTGCACAAAAGAGTGTGTGTAAGAAAAGAAATAGCACCAGGAAAACATCAAAATAGCCGGCATAAGCATGCGGAAAATTCAAAATCTTGGCGAGATTAAAATGACGAAATTAACTTGGGCGGCAGAAATGTAGCCGAGGATGAACCCAAAATGAAAACAAGCGAAGGGACGTGAATAAAAAACAATCGAGCTGTTGACGAAAATATTGGTTTTGAAGTTTCAATGAAAAGGTGAATGATGTTAGTGAATGCGATGGACACTAATTTTCAGTGGAAAAGTGGTTTGAAATTTTAAAGATACATATCGACCAGTACGAATTTTCCGAGAAGCAAAAATATGTACAAGCGAGAAAAAAAAATGAGGACAAAAGGGATCCGGCCTACGGTATCACATGGAACCGAATACGGTCTAAGTTTGGTTGTTGCCTCTCTACAACTGTGTATTTAAATGATATTTACATAATTCAGCAAATACTGCTTCAGCTAAAATTAGGGGGAATATTTCACGTCTCTGTCCCACAAAGCTTCGGGTCTGCCCGAAGATAGATTTATTTTCTTGTTAACTGTGAAATTAGTGTGGTATCGTTGCTTAGTGTAAAATGTGTACTCACCCTAATTCTTTTCGCATCATCCTGTAAATGTCATATTGGTAATCACCAGTTGCAGCAAAAAGTTCATCATCAGCTGAGAGATCATTAAAATGGCAACATTCATTAATAGTAACTCTTGATAAAGTGTAGTCAATAATGGTAACGATTACTCCTTTTGAAGGAACAGTTATTTTAACGCCGTTAAATTTGTATGAAATACTTTTTTTGTTGGTTTTTTCAATTAATATATTGCCCCAATGAAGATCTCTGTGTTCGAACTCAAATACTTCCTCACCAATTCCCAAAGTTACTATCACCTATAATAAAAAAAAAATGGTTTTTAAATATTTTGTTAACGAGATGTTTTTTGGTAAATTTTGAGTTACTGAGTGTTTTCGGGAGCTTTAATTATGGTTCAAAATCCACACTTTAATAAGACAGAACAAAAAGTTCTTTTATATTTATATTTAAACACAATTTATTTTTCTAACTTGATGATTTTGTTGATATACAAAATATGGGATCTGTGAGTAGGGATGGAGACCGATGTACACAGTAAGAGACGCGGGAGCGCGGATTAACACTTGAAGAGAGCGGGCGACGCGAATCGGGACATAAAGCCATTAATTATTGCAGGCAAGACTTTCCGGCGACTGCTTGACCCGACAGTAAAAATCGAACAATGTCTGTCTTTCTGCTGCTGCTGTCGGCTTTCGATCTTCTGCACTGCTGTCTGCAGTCTGACGTGATTTTTCTACTGCTGGTTTTCTTTTTTCTCGTTGTCCAAGTGAAAGTTTTCTAAAGTTTCAAAGTGGTCGTGAGAACATAAATGATGATCAACATGAGGGCCAAATAAAATTTGTGATCACCGAAAATTCCATCGAAACTATCCCAGAATTCCCTGAATGAAAATGTAATTCCATGGAATACCTCCTAAACATCGAATTTTGAGCGAACGTTTCGGCTTACGAATGGTGTGCGCACGATTTGTTCGGCACAAATTGACTGACCACCAAAAATTGCTTAAAACCAACCAAAAAAAAGCTAGCATACTGGCGGTCAACAAGCTCAAACATGCCTTCGACATGCTTTTGGATCGAGCAAAAAGCTGAAGGAGAAGGAGACTATTTTATTGATTTTGGCGAAACAACTATTTATTTTTTTTTACCCCTGCTTGCTTGGAACGCACCATGTAGTATTCAGTATGATTCTTGCTTTTTACTTTCGCTTTATATTTGTCTTTTCTATGTGCTCCCTTAATATGGGCCTTGTATCCAGCATGACTCTCATGTATTAAATAGTTTTTGACGGGACCATTAAGTGGCTGCCCACCACAACCCCAGCGGACTCTACCCGCTTCCGGCTAGAGATAACACCTCTTTTTTATGCTTGCGAGGCAAAGCCCAGACCCGTTTACCCTCTCCCACTCGGGCGATTGCCTTGTTAGCAGTTACCTTGACTTCGCTAATAGCTTTGGCTAATTAATTCCTTTTTTTTCTGTATTGGAAAATAATTATCATTATAATCAGATCTTAAAAACTTAGAAATCGAAAGAAGTTTTGATCATTTCAATAAAGGTTTATGCATGATTCCAAAAATCCAATGCTGTATGTAGATACATAAATTTCAAAAAAATTATTTGAGAAATTTAACACTCCACATTGGCAACACTTTTGAAATTCAATTATTTCACCATAGTTTAATAAATCCCGGCGTTGACATCTTTAGGCACATCTTTGAAAAAATTAAAAAATAAGTTTCACAAATAGCAATGTCAAGTGCCGCAAATTAAATGTTAAAACACGATTCAAAGTGGCACTCGACAATAAGAGCAGTCTTATATAACATCGATAGTTTTATATCGTCAAGCAATGCACAAAAAGTAAGGTCACTAACCGATATGGAAATAGCGTGGTCACTTGCGCGCTCACTGCTACGGTACCTTCACTTACCACTATCGTATCAACTACAACAACAACCATAAAATCAATGGATTACTTCTATTGACTTCTGAGCTTGACGCTTTTACAGACTGGGATCAATAGGTGTCTACAGATAAAATAAAATAAAGACATCACTGCGAGTCTATGCCACTTTGCGCCAAGCGTACACTTTGAAAAATGTAATTACAAATATTTTTTAAGAAATGGCACTGTAGTAAAGGTAAATTTAAAATTAAGTAGTTATTGTTTATACGTTTTAATTACATTCGTTAAAAAAAGCATTTTTATTAAAAATTATTTTTGCTCAGCACTCTTTGAGTCACTCAGTGCATCACTTCGATTTGCTCACCCATATACTCAGGCTTTTGTTTTAAACTCATCGAGCACACCCCTGATGTGAAATCTTGCACAACATTACAGCTGGTGTACCCCAAAGAAGTGTATTGGGCCTGATCTAAAACATCCTCTACAGGATGGACACACCGACAAGTCGCCAGAAATACATCTCAACCTTTGGTGATGGCAATGCAATTCAACCACTCAAAATATCTAACAAAAGCAACGGTGAAACCAATTTAAGCTCATTAGAGTTAAACTAATTGGCAAAATGTATGTGCAGTATTCAATCTAAACATCTTGACATACCTGTAATAATACATTATACGACTGCGCCGCATTTTTAAACGTATAATTCGATAAATCCGTTCCAGCATAATTCATTTCTAAAACTAGAAAAAGTTGATCATCTCTAAAAATTTGGGGATGTTCATTTTCTGATTTTTTTTCATGATCGTATCGTTCCCAATGCATAATCAAATGTTGGGGGTATTTACCACTGATTATTTTTACCTAAAATAAAAATATATATTAAATATGAGTTTATAGATTTTTTTAAAAATCTTAAAGGTAAGATAATTTTAATTTAGTTCTTACCTAATAATTATAAACTTTTAGGGATAACACAGGCCAATAATTTTCAATTTTTTTTTCCTCTATGTCTAATTTTACCTGCTCCATAACCTTTGAGGTCCCCTAAACCAAAGTCCAGAACAAACATATGTTCCATCACCCACAGTTTCAGCGGTACACCTAAGAGAATATATTGATCAAATTTTACCATACATAGGCTTATGTTGGCCATGTAATTGATAGACCATCATTGTTTTTAGTACATCTCGTTTTTGAAATGTTTGTTTACCAACTCAAGTTTGTTCACTAACTCAAATATAGCCAAAGAATTAAACATTTTCTGTGTGCGTTCAATCACTAACCATACAGCATATAGACTACTCATTTCATACAACGAAAATGGACGCAAAAATTTCTTGCGACAGGCCCCAGCAGGCCCCAGAGAAAATCTTACTCTCATTCTTACGCTCTTTCTTACGCTCATATTCTCAACAAAATTGTTTGGTTCTTCAGTCGCGGAGAGGCCCTTTATCAAGATGGTTGATCCGCGGTTAAATTCATCTTTATATGTATGCGTGCTCACATATTCACATACACGGTTTCATGTGTGTGCGTTCTTTTTCGTTTTGAATCCAACCAAAATTTTAGATTTTTGTAACTTTTCAGGCTCAATCTAACTGAGTGATATACCAAATGAAAGGTATTGTTTTCATTAGAGGAATTTTATCCAAACATTAGCCAAAAGTAGTTTTTTCTTCGACAATTTTTTTTTTTAATTTTGAATTTTGATGTTCGTTATTAAAGGTTAACTTAAAATATAAAAATACTTTTAAATTGAAACAACGCATAACTTTACAAAAAATGAATCTAACTTCACATGCTAAATTTCGTTGAAAGGTTTTTTAAATATCTCATTCACTTTTTTTAAGATTAAATGTCTAAATCTTAAAGGAAAATTAATACAATGAACCAAAAATTATAAAACCAGCAAACAATTTTTTTTCTGGCTCTAACGATCCCATTTATATTAAATGTGGAGACAACCTTTGAGATAACGCAACTTTTGATATATCGCTTATATGTTTTTGGTTAAGTCGCATACTCAAGATATACATAGTTCGATAAGTAGAGCAACCCATGGTACTGGCTGTGAAGCAAAGTTGCATATTCATAGCACGACAGAAACATATTCGCTTGCCGATTGGCTTTTTGTAGTTTGCGATCATAAAAAACCAAACCATAAATATAAATAATGCACTTAATTTATTTAATTTAACTAAAATGTACTTTGTTAAGAAGTGGCTCCTGGCCGCGACCGCAGCTGACGCAAAGCGCCGCCTGGCGGCGATCACACTTCGAAAAACATATCCCAAACAATTGGCAGCCGTTAAATAATGATTATTGGTTGCAAATTTGTAGCAATCGCCATTCTCCTTTTTCTCCTTAGTCAAACGGTAATACTCGGAAATCGAGTTGATTTTATTTGAAAAAAAAACGTTTACTTGAAAAGGAAAAAATTATATAATATTTCCATATTAAAAAATTTATATTGTTGGTTGCCAGAAATCCCCCTTCTGAACATGGATGCCGACTGAAATTGTCGAAACAGTGCCTGTTCAATGTCAGGCGGTGATTAGCTAAGATAAGAAGTAACAAGAAAGAAAAGCTAACTTCGGGAGGAGCACAAGTTGATATACCCTTGCAGTTGAGTGGCAGTCCGCTAGGTGGCGACACGAATCTTATATTATTAGATATTTATCGGATCGAATATAGTCGGCCGATCCTTATGAAATTTGTCAGATCGGATTAGTTTGCCCAAAGTCGAATCCATAGAAAATCCCATTCATCTATCTAACAAAACAACGAAGTTATGCCATTTCCGATCAATCAGTTATATGGCAGCTATAGGATATAGTCGACCGATCCCGGCCGTTCCGACTTATATACTGCCTGCAAAGAAAAGAAGGGTGTGTGCAAAGTTTGAAGACGATAGCTTTAAAACTGAGAGACTAGTTTGCGTAGAAACAGACAGGAGGTGATCCTGATCAAGAATATATATACTTTATAGGGTCGGAGATGTCTCCTTCACTGCGTTGCACACTTTTGACCAAAATTATAATACTCTCTGCAAGGGTATAAAAACAAATATTTTTTACTGTGAATCCCTTAGTGGCCGTAGACGTAGAAAAAGGTGACTTTTTTCCGGTTTTAAGTCGAGATTTTCCTATTTTCAAGTATGGTGGAGTCTATATAGATTTTCAGTCAAGAATTTTCTTTTTTCAAGTATGGTGGAGTTGTTGTTGTATCTGTTTTCTAGAGAAGAAGTGGCCGAAAGGTAATCCGGTCAAATTACATATTGTCCTCTATTAGTATGGCCAGCTGTAAACTGGCAGGTTTTAAGAATAGCAAAAGCTGCGGTGGTGATAACTCAGTCGAAGGTTAAATGCATTTTTAATTCCTCTAATCAATTGTTACAATTTTTCTTATATTTTATGTTAGGAAAAGCACAACGGTGTGTGTATGCGGCAAATTGGTAGAGGTTTAAATTTATCTGTTGCATAGGAGCACTAACCATACTGCACATAGACTACTCATTTCATAAATCGAAAATGGACGTACAAATTTCTTGCGACAAGCCCCAGAGAGAATCTTACTCTCGTTCTTACGCTCTTTCTTACGCTTATTGAAAATTTTTGGTTATTCAGTCGCTGAGAGGCGCATTATCAAGATGGTTGCTCCTCGGTTATATTCGTCTTTATATGCATGCTCACATATTCAGATACACGGTTTTATGTGTGTGCTTTATATTTCGTTTTGAAGCCAGCTAAAATTTTAGATTTTTGTAACTTTTCATAGTTGCTACCTTAAAAATGGGGGTACTCATTGTTGGTTAATGACAAAAAAATTTTTTTATATTTCAGCATACATTTTATAAATGTTTAGAAAAAAGATAAGGTGGTAACAGAAAAATGTTCTTATACATTGAAAACCGCGATTGCTTTTTATTTGCTTTTGATCTGCAACCGGATGCGCTACGGTCCTGCCGACCACTTTTGTTGACATAAATTAGTAACTCACGAAAGAAAGATTTAGTTTTTTTTATAATATAATATAACCGAAAGGCAGTCGAAATTAAAAAAAAAATGGGTGTGGCACCCCCTTTTTATATTTTTTATACATACATTTTTTTTATTTTCTTGAATGTTCCAAAATGAGAGCGTATAGAACCAAAAACAATGGTAATGGTCGTTTTAATTTAAAAATATAGAATTGCAGGGATTTGCATAAATAGCTTTTAGTGAGGGGATTTAAAATAGATAAGTCTTCTCGACTTTCTAAGATCGTAAATGATAAATATATAATGCTGTCAAACCTTTATATCTTCGTTCTTCAGTTCAAAATTGAATTCCAATTTTCCAATTTATTGCCAAAGAATTCTATATGACCTCCTTCGGTCAAAGCATTTCCAAAAGATCAGGACAAAGTTAAATTTTATTGTTTGTAGAAACACGTAGTAGTATTCATTACAAAAGATTCATCAGATTATTGTTTTTTTTAGTTATATGGTATTGAAAATGACTCTTTATTTTAAATTTTTTCAACTTCAAATGTTTTGATGTTTTGACTTGCACTTTCAGTGTCGTCGCATGCAAACAACAATATACAATAAAATCATAAAATCGTTCTCTTTTAATGCAACCGTAAATAATGCAAGCTCTGATCAAGCGTGGCCAATTACCCCGAACTTGACCGAACTCTTAAACGCACCGAGCGAGAGAGCGCGTTCTTGCTCCCTCTCGATACCATCGATGTCTCTTAACGACATCGTCAGCTAGCAGCTCAAATTCGTCTGCGCTTCACTGCCCAAATAAAACAGAACAAAAATAATGAATATGTTAAGACGGCGGTGCAGACTGGTATGGATCATCCAAATAACATCGCTTCATCCAAAAAAAAAGGTAGCTGAGCCCCCTAAATTCTCAACCCATAACCCGTGAACTCGAACCAATTTAAAATCTTGGCAGACGCGTACGAGGTTAAGGCGGCCGAATCTACTGAAGTCGAGAAAAGAAAGCCAAAGCCTTCGCCAATTTATATACGAGAAAAAATGTTCCAATGTTATCGAGCTTATTAACAAGGAAAACTTCCACGTAAAGAGCAATTCAGGAAGCAAAAGTTCAAACGAAGTATGAAGATAATTACAGAGCATTTACTAAATATCTCACGAGAAAAACAAATTTTTCCATTTATCAGCTAAAAAGCAGAAAGGGCCTGCAAGTCGTACTTAAAGGTATAGAGTCCAACGGAACGCCTGAAGTGATAAATAAGGCGATACAAGAAGAGGGATAAAGCGCTAAGACTGTCTTCAACAGGAATAGAAAGCCCCACCCGCTCGGTGAAGAAATATGAAGTGCACCCTATATACAATCTTTAGTTTCTGCTGTACCGCAGAATTACAATTGAGGAATTGGAAAAACGCAATGGCCCGGTAAAATGTGGGAACTGCCAAGAATATGGCCATACAAGTGAATTGTGACTCCGCACACTGCCCAGCGACAAAGATGACTGCAACTCGAAAAAATGAGCAAACTGCGGTGGCACTCTTACTGCTAACTATAGAGGTTTCCCAGTCTTCAAGGAGCTCCACCAGATAAGAATTACTGCCCGCACTCAAAATAAACAGTTAACAGCATCCAGATCAAACCCTGAAGTCTTCATCTCGACTGTAGCTAGATCCTCACTAGGACCCATAAACTCTGACAAAAATGTGATATACGCAGGCACTTTAAAATCGGGACTGGCTACTCCTGCCTCAAAAAGATCATTTATGCAATCAGCATAACAGAACACGATGTTCAGCAGCATCACTCGCCGGAACAGTCAAAAAGCAACTTTGAAGCTATGATATGCAGCCTACAATAAAGCCTTACAGAATTTATGTCGTTTATGCGCACAACTATGCAAGATTTAATGCGAAACCAAAATCTACTGATTAAAATCTTGCAGAACAAATCATTCAGATGGTAAAGCACATGGTGGAACTGGAATTCTAATCAGAAGTGTGTTTCTGCTTTCAGAAACACACCTTATAAACAAATACAATTTTCAACTACGAAGCTATACATTCTACCGAACAAATCATCCAGATGGTAGATCACATGGTGGGACTGGAGAAGTCAGTCAGAAGCCATATTAAGCACCACTATCATAACAAATTTGCTAAAAACTACTTACATGCCACCTGTATAAATATACAACAAAATACCTACAATAAGCTCGAGATAAGCTCGATTCGATAAAAAAACGAAAATTCTAATTCAGTCGAATGTATACATGAATGTACCTTGCAGTTAAGTGGCAGCTTATATTATTAGGTATATATTGGATCGTATATAGTTGGTCGATTTTTACAAGTATCAAATTAATTTTCCAATAAAAATGTTGGAAACAGTCCCAAGCATCTTTACAAATAGAAAGGTTGTATCATTGACGATCGTTCAGTTATATGCCAGCGATGCAGTCGACCGATCCAATTTACGAGTATATACTTTCTGCAAATAAAATGAGGTTGTGTGCAAAGATTTACGCCGATATCTTTATAAGTAAGAGGCAAGTTTGCGTAGAAACAGACTGGCAGTCAGATATGCTTATATCGACTCAGGAGGTGATCCTGATCAATAATATAAATACTTTATGTGGTCGGAGATATCTCCTTTACTGCGTTTGCAGTGCACACTTTCGAACAAAATTATAATACCATCTGCAAGCGTATAAAAACTAAATCCCTTTGATAAAAAGGGTGTTAGAGGCTGAAAACAGTCGATCTAGGAGGCTAAAAATGACGCAGAAAGATTTAAAGCAAATTTAAATTTAGAAACTGATTCAGAAACACAAATAGAAATAAATTCAATAAATAGAATTTTGAAGATCGAAGGCATACAGAAACTAAATTTTGAATTGTTTAATGCCATCTACGTGCTTATTAAATCTTTTACAACAACATTGTGTCCTGGAATGTATTCCACAATTAAATAAAATCTAAAAACTTTTTATTTAATTGTGCAAAGCATTCCAACTAATTCCAAGAATGAATGTTGAACTGTTATGAACTCTACAGAATGACTGAACTTTAATAAATGGGGGGCCATAATAAACACTGTTCAAATTCAGATGTTATAAGAAAAAAAACAAGGGTCGAATACCAAAAACTTCCAAAACCAAATGAAGCAATTAAGAAGAATCAAGATATAACATTATAGTTAAAAGCATTCGTTGATGTAAATATAGTTTTTGAACCACTAAAATGGCTTTACAAATTTTTACTTTCGTTATGTAAAATAAGTAATCAGTATTATTATGGTATTAATAATATATTATTTAATAATATACATATAAAATTAGGTTTTATCCAGGTTCATGTAAATGTATCAAATAAAAAAACAACAAAGGAAAGCTAACTTCGGACGAAGCCGAAGTTGATATACCGTTGAAGTTGAGTGGCAGTCCGCTATATGGCGACATGTATCTTATATTATTATATATATATCGGATCGTATAAAGGTATTAAAAATATATTTTATAATAATATAGATATAAAATTAGGTTTTATCCAGGTTCATGTAAATGTATCAAATAAAAAAACAAGAAAGGAAAGCTAACTTCGGACGAAGCCGAAGTTGATATACCCTTGCAGTTGAGTGGCAGTCCACTATATGGCGATTCTTATGAAATTTAAGATCGGATTAGTTTGCCCAAAGTAGAATCTAGAGAAAATCCCATTCTTCTAACTTCAAAAACAACGAAGTTATTAATTATATACTGCCTGCAAAGAAAAGAAGGGTGTTTGCAAAGTTTAAAGACGATAGATTTAAAACTGAGAGCCTAGTTTGCGTATAAACATACAGACAGACGTCCGACGGACATGCTTATAGCGACTCAGAAGGTGATCCTGATCAAGAATATATATACTTTTCCGAACCTAGGAAATGTCTCCTCCACTGCTTTGCACACTTTTGACCAAAATTATAATACCCTCTGCAAGGGTATAATAAACAAATTTAAAAAAATAAGAAAACTGTACAACTGCCTTCAGGCAAAAATGAAAATATACCTTATTTAAATGTGCAAATCCATTTGTAATGTTGTCTTTTCCATTTCGAAGACTGTTCATCTCTTTTGAAATAATTATTTCAGGCAAAATTTCTTTAAATGTTTTTTGAATTTCTCCGTTAATTTCAATGGAACCCTCGATCGGAATTATTTTTAAAACAACATCGTTTGTTTTAAAATTGTTACAATTTACATTATTAAGGGTATATCTAAAGACTTCTCCATACACACCTTCTCCAATTTTTTCAGTATTGACCATATTACATGCTGCATATTCAAAGTCGAATGGAGTTGGCTTGGTCTGTTGGCAATGTTCCAAAATTTCTTTTTTGAAGTTTACAATTACATTTTTTTTGAATATTGATTTACGGCAGAATGGTTGGACAGGTCTAGTGATAGTAGTTGCGTATGATGCATTTGAGCACACACATCCATTTTCAGGGAACATATTTTGTGTTCGCCGCCAAATATTTAGGGATTTTCTCCATTTTCCTGGTTTTAATAAAAGGTTTTTGGGAGCTTGGCAATAACAGTTTCGATTATTCTTGTATTTTGAAGAGTCTTCGAAACAAACTTTTCTTTTAAAAATGCCGTTTTTATTGCACTCTAAACTATCTAAATTTATTCCAGTGATAGGAGACACGTCGCAAGTAAATTTCTTGCAAGAAGTATATGGGGTTGAAATTGGGCTCAATCTTGAAAAATAAGATACTAGTGAGTCATTCTCCTTATTTTGAAAACATACATTCAATTCTGTGCTGATGTTGCTATTTTCTACGCTGGAGTCGATGTTTAGCGTAAGCCTTACTTCTTCTTTTATTATGTTTTGGTTCCTCAGTTGTCTGAAATTAAATTTTTTTAAAAGGTTATTGCATATCATTATTATTTGATTTATCTTACGGCTGAATATCCAACAGTTTATCGAAAGAATCTTTCCATAAATCATCTGGCATCGTGTTTTCCATTTTACTAGTCATGTTAGTACATTCAGGTTAGTCAAAAAGATTATTTAGGTTATTCAAAACGTATAAAATTAATGACTTTATATTTAGTTCAAAATGAGGTGGAAGAAATTTTTGGTAAAAAAATTTTAAAGTTATTTTTTACACCGCACGTCTTAAGTCAATGTGAACACCCCATGGAATTATTCTGGATGAAAAAAAGGTAACCGTTTCAAAAGTGATAAATAATAAACCAAACAAATATTACGATTTACAATTTTGAATATTGAATTTTAATTCCGTACCATTTTTACAATATACCATACAATATACTGGAACATAATATATTTATTTTATAAATATTCAATACACATTTATTTAGAATATATAATTAAACACATTTTTTATGTTGACTTAATAATAATTATGACCAAATTATATGGCAAAATTTCACATATCAATTTCATGAAACAATTTACCATAACAAGTCATTTCATGGACGCAAAAATTGCGTTACGAAAGGCCCCGGATGAATAACGGAGGTGAAATTAAGCTTAATTAAAAGTTAAGATAAAGTTAATTAAAAGTTTCATCTATTTTCCATTAGTTCATTTTTTTTAAATTGCCCAAAAAGGTGGAATAATTTATTCACATAGAACAAGGGCAAATAAAAACTTTTTGTAGTAAGAAAACGTAGATCATTTTTTTGTTTTAACTAAGAGTATAGCTAAACAAATATTTTTATTATTTGATATTTTACCAAGAACTGAACCATGTGCAAAATAATCGGGATTTACTGAAAAAGCGCTCATATGAAGATCGTTGAAAATCATTGCACCGATCTATGCTTTAAAATAGAGTTTTGAAAAAAAGCACACGTTTAAAGTTTGAAATCGGTTATATAAACGGAATATTCAACTATGCTGGGGTACTACATTTATACCAATTACTTAAACTATTAATTTATATAACTGAATCGATCTTGTATGAAACGGTTGGAATATTTGACAAATATGAAACAGCAAATTCCTCTAAGAACATCCGCTGAAAACAGCAGATCTAAACATCTGTGACGCATCAAACATATATTAACAAAATCGAATTATTTTGAATATTTACATATTTATATTTATATATATATATATATATATAGAAATGAGGTGCTGTTTGCAAGTCTCGCTAAAACTTGAGAACGCCGATTTATCATTCATAATCTTTTCAGGTTAATTAAATATCTTGAAATTTTTTAAATTTTATTTTAAGATAAAAATGTTTTCAGATTGACAAATAAAAAGTAAAAAAAAAAATGTCTCTTGTCCCTTTCTGGTCACTTTTTCTCGAGCAAAGCATAAAATAAAATACAGCAGTAACATTAAATACAGCAGTAAACTTAGCCTACCCCAATAATAAACAAATGTGACCGTTTCAACTTAGGTTTATTTTCGATAATAATAATGCACAAAACACATACTAATTAGGCGAGATATTTTTGATGCTACCAATCAATGTAAAACCCCAAATAAATATAAATATTGAGCTATGTTTAAGTTTTAGTACTTCAATAAAATTATTGAATTAGACCATACATTAGTAAACTTAAATAATATATACTGTTACGCTACCAGCTTTAGTTTAGTTACGCTTCATCGGCCGAATAAAACAATTTCGATTAATATTTCCAATATTCCCCAATAATATTCCCTAATATATGATGCCGCTTCAATAAATGCCGAATATACAAGTCCAAACTAAGAGCTAAGAGACAGACAGACAAGAATAAAATCTGATAACACTTTGATATATTTTCCTCGTTGATCCTTGTCGTTGCATTTGGGTAATTTTAAGTAATTTCATTTTCCAGTTTAGATTTGTATATTTCTATTTTATTTGGTTGGAGCAGCCATGGTGGTGGTGGTAATTATTTAAAGAATATGTTTATTTATTTATGTATGCCTTTGTATGGCCATACTAAGTGCAATTTATGAAATAAAGATTTTTAATCTATCCTTATGAACTGTTTGTTTCCTATGTTTATTATTTGTTATTATTATGTTATCTCAATCTACTATTTCCCTTACTATATACGGACCTGTATATTTAGGATCTAACTTGTGACCTGTCTCGTTTTTTAATAAAACTTGGTCACCTACTGATATATCTATATCCCTTACTTTATGATCATATAGTATTTTATTTCTATTCTTATTTGCTTCTAACATACTTCTAATCTATACTTACTCTCCTTAGCAGAGTCATCTATATTATATAGTGCTTCTATACTATCTATGCTATTAAAATGTTTCGGTAAATTACTTGTTTCACCGAATACTAGCTCATATGGACAATAAGTATGTACCATAGAGGGGGTCGTGTTGAAACAAAAGACAAAATATTGAAGCCATACGTCCCAATCAGTTTTATCAACCGATATGTAAGATCGTATGTACTCATTGAAAGTTCTATGACTTCTTTCTATTGTTCCAACTGTCTGGTGGTGGTGTGCTGTGGATGTAATGTTTTCAATCTTTAAATATTTGTACAAATCGTCTATAATTGAATTCTTATATTCTGTTCCCATGTCCGTAATGAACGTCTTCATTGGACCGTACTTCAGGATAAAAGATTCAAATATTGCTTTAGCGACAGTATTACCATTTTTATTCGGAACAGGTATGGCAACTAAATACTTAGTTAAATCACATATTAAAGTGACTGCATACTCATTGCATTTTCTGATTTTGGCAGTGGACCAATGGTGTCCCCTATCACTCTGTCGAAAGCATTTATTGGTGTGTCTGTAATTGTTAAAGGAGTCTTTGTGTGTTTAGTTATTTTGGCTTTCTGGCATTTTTGACATTTTCTTACGGACTCAGTTATATCTTTAGACATGCCTTTCCAGTAATAGTGTCTTTTTACTTTGGCCAAAGTTTTTGATATGCCAGTATGACCTCCTTGAATTGGATCATCATGAAATGTAGACAAAATTGCTTCTTTTTCTTTTAAATTGTTATTTGGGTCACCGGGTTGAGTAGCGCTACTACCAATGAATTGCAGCTAATACCTGCTCAGTAGTACATTTGTTACTTTCACCTTTTGTAAATGCTCTTGATGCGTATGCAATGGGAAGTTGGAGACCATTATGGTTTTGAGTTAAAACGGCTCCACATGCTTGCTTACTTGCATCTGTTATTATACAGAATTCTTTAGTGAAATTTGGATATTGTAGCAAGGTAGGTTCCATAAGTTTTGTTTTTAAGTATTGAAATGCATTTTCACACTCATCCGTCCATTTAAAAGGAACATTCTTTTTACATAATCTTGTTATGTGCCGTGAATATTCGGCGAAATTTTTTATAAAACGACTATAATAGTTACAGAATGCTACGTCTAGCACTGTCGGCGTCGTGCGGAACTGGGTAGTTCATAATGACATCATATTTCTTGTCATCTGGAAGTATTCTTTTATCAGTGCATTTATGACCTAGAAAAGTCACTTCATGCATAAAAAATGAACATTTTTCTGGATGTAACTTTAGGTTGTATTTCCAACATTTCTCAAAAACATCTGTTAAGTTCTTAAGCATATGTTTTTCGGAACAGCCAATTACTATTAAGTCATCCATATAAAAGAATGCTTGAGAAGGTTCTAGACCAGAGAATGCAAGAGTCATCATTCTCTGAAACGAATTAGGGGCTATTTTTAATCCGAAGGGTAATCGCGTGAAACGCTATGAGCCGTTGCTCGTTGTAGCGAGCACCCTATATATATATAAAAATAAAAGCGACTTCTAGGCAGGCCAATATTTCTTACCCTTACTGTATTGAGAGAGAAGGGAGGAAAGAATGAAAGAGACATAAGCAAAGCCCTGTTACCCACGCAAGCACCCATCCACAAAGTAGGTAGAAAATCATGCGATTTTACCGTAGGTCGGGAAGCTTTACTGCAGTAGGGAATGGCTGAACATACCCATGCTCGCAGAATTCATTCTATTCTGATCTCTTGCCGAGCGAAGAGCATCCGACCACATTTTGAAAAATATTAGAAAATACGGCAGACACGTGTAGTGCAAGATAAAAATTATAAGACAAAATAGACGGAGCCGGGTCAGTGAAGGCAATTCAGCCAGAAAAATTAAGACACTTTGATAAGGAAAATTGGTTGTGTTCGTATCGGGGTTGACAACTCATAAGGTGAGACTCCAAGAATTTAAGTAGTGCAAGTTTAAAACCTGACCCATCCCTTGTCAGGTAGCCCATAATTGACCAGGATCCGCCTGGTAGGCTCTCCGGGGGTGGCCAGTGGCCTCGGATCGGACGTCGGATCAGTCAGGAGGCAGCAGCACCACCCAAAACCACTCCCGCGGAATCAGTGGGACACACGTGGCGCGTCGTAGCCTCATCGTTCCTTCAGTGCCCCGTATCCAAATTCCGATATTCTCCCCAGTGGGCAATAAGGTGTCGCTCTACAGCTGCAGCTACAACCTAACGGATGCCGCCGAATCCCCTCCAGGTTTTCTTTTTTTTTTGGCTTAAGCGAGCTGCCGTCATGATTTTGTGAACAGGCATAGGACCCATAGCCAAGTATTTAGTTTTACGCACGATGACCATGCCTGCGTGCATGTATGTGTGTCAATACTTTCATTAACGCAGATTGATGCGAATAATCTCCACGGCGAACCTCGATAGCTGCGCCGAATAGTATCGACTCCCACCATAATAATAATTTCCTTCACTTTATTACTATGGAGTCTACTTCATAAATTTCTTAATTTTGCATAGACGTAGTCTTTAACGAGTATGAATTAAACTAGTGTAGGACCTTATCTTTAAGTTTAGACTATAAGCAAGCCAACCCGTCCTCGAAAGAGAAATCAGCCAGGTCTCTGCCCCACTGTACGATTTTCTTATAGCCTAAAGTCAACAGCGAAGATTACCTACGTCATCTTGGGCCCAACGATTGATGCAGAATCGGAAAGCTGAGTGAGTAAACACCGAAGAGTAATAGTCACATACATATACTTAAGTACTATGGAATGTCCCTGTTTTGATTTGCCTTTCTATCCAAAACTATGAGAATAATTTGTAATTCTAGATTAGTACCGCTACTTTTGGGAATATCCAATTATATGAAATGAACATGGAATAATTTCTTTTACTTGGAGCATTTCGGATCCGAACATTGCAGTTGAATATGGGTAGACCCCCACTGTTTAGTGACACGTCTACATGGTAGGGAGGGTATAGACGAAGGACCACAACATCCAGTCTTTCGGGCATCAGGGCCAGTAGAATCAATCACCCCGGCATACTTCCCTTCGTTCCTTTCCAACTTCCCTATCTCTGTCTACGAGAAAATCCGTAACGTACTTGGTCTAGGTTGCCGTGCCATCACCCACGCCCCTTTCGACTGAGCCCAGCCGTCCCTAAGTAGACAGAGGAGGTGCGGCAGAGACCATTCGTGTAGTATTAGGGATGGTTTACTGTACCTAATAATTTGACAAAACCGTACGTCCGTTATAGATTTTTGGCGCCCAACGTTGGGGCCGATTCGTGTTATACCGAACAATAGGGGTTACATGAATTAGGAAAAAACAAAAAGCCCCACGCTAATTACAATCCCTTTTTGAATCCTTTCCTTTGGCCAACTTCCAAATTTGATATTTAAAGTAGAGTCAGCATTTGCGTATGTATACCAGTGGATTGCTGTGACTCTGAGAGCAGTCGGACACAGACCGTGGTTATTAAGTATGCAAAGAAACATGGATTCCAACCCAATTCGAGTCAAAAGGTGATTACGACTGGCATAGGATTTTTATCATTGAGCCCAACTCGATTTTATACCATGTCAGATTAGTTGTCCCTTCCCATTTGAAAAAGTAAGAGTGAGATTATATCTGGTTCATATCGAAATAGTCCTCCCCTACATCTCATATAGTTGTATTGCGTTTAGTTCAAGATAAATATCTACTGCCCTAGAATATAATAATCAACGCAATGGGAAGATCCGAAGGTAAGCCTCTAATTATCATCGAATATATTATTTACGTCTTGAATCTTAAGTAAATCATTTATCGCGAACGTCCGCTAGTATATTTTGTGCGACAATGTCGGTTAGGAGAAGTACCGAAAATATAGCAGCCACTCCGGTGGAGAGTCTGGTGCTGTGTGCCATTTGTAACGATACGAGCCCTAGTGATAGTATCTTGGAAACTCCATGTAAGCATAAGTTTCACAAAGCATGTCTGTTAGAATGGCTGGAAAACAATGATACTTGTCCGAACTGCAGGCAAAGCTGTCCTCGAGCTTTGATGATAGATAGACAGTGTACTCCTTCCGAACGTAGAATGCCGAGTAATATACAGACCGGCCAGGAATCTAACCCAAATCATTCTGGAGCCATTCCACGATCTCGTATGAATACCAGGTCACAGGCTTCCAACAATTCAAATACTAATAATCAGAGAACAAGGGCGGGTAGTTCGAACCCTAGACGAGAAATAGTACAGGATAGGATTTCTAGGGAACAAAACTCAATGCAAGAGGAACGTATTCAGAGAATTTTCCAGTTCATTGGAGAATTATAGAGCAAGTATGACAGCCTCAATTAGTGACCAAATAACTACAGCTATAGGAATTTAAACATATTCTCTCGAGACCCGCAAGAAGAAGCCCAACTTGAATGGGATAACGATATTGCACCTTCGTTACCACGAGTCAGCAATGCTAGCAATGCACGCAACAACAGTCAGAGATATAGACCACCAAATGCTAGATCAAATGACATCCAAATAGAGCAACCAGATAGGATTTCTAATGTCATTTCTAATTGGCGCATCAAGTTCAGTGGTACGACCAATGACCTTCCTGTCGAAGATTTCATTTACAGAGTCAATTGTCTTACTTCCCAGTGCCTTAATGGTAATTTCCCGTTGCTGAGTCAGTTTGCCCATCTTCTATTCGCTGGACCAGCACTTTCATTCTATTGGCGTATCCATAGAACGTCCGAACACATGAATTGGTACGAGCTGTGCAGTCACTTGCAGGAAAGATACCAGGATCAGAGATCAGACCGAGATATTAAAAACGCTATTAGACGCAGAAAGCAAGGTACAAACGAGAGTTTTGATGAATTTCTTGACTCAATTTTGTCTATATCCGATTCATTGCGCGAACCAATGTCAGATGGCGACATAGCTATTGAGGTTAGGAACAACATAAGACCAGACCTTAAACTAGAACTACTTCATGTAGATACCTCAGATTTAGCAAGTTTACGAAAAGAATGTCATAGGCACGAAGAGTTTTACCGTAGTTTTCGTACCCGGTCAACAACACGACCAACTATGCGTAGAAATTTCATAGAAGAACTATGTGTTCAAAAAGAATTCGAAGATACTCCCGGCGAAATCGAAGAGGAACGCCCAGGCGAAGTCTTGGCCATTCGATCACCTGAGAAAGTAAAATGCTGGAATTGCGAGGAGATAGGTCATCGATATCATGATTGCCTTAAGCCACGGCGAATTTTCTGCTATGGTTGCGGCTTACTCGATACGTACAAGCCAAGCTGCTCTAAATGCAACGCGAACTCGGAAAACTCCGCCAGGGATATCCGCCGCATTCCGAGAGGGGATGTCCGCCAGTAGCCTCGGACGCAGTAGCAACAACTTCCAGCATCACCAGTACACAAATCAGTTCTACAGTCTCTAGACCACTTAAGCCTTACCATATTCGTCTCAAAGAGTACCAGAAGCGCAGAGAAGAATTATTTAGTAAACACTGTTCTCCCGCCCGAATTGCAAGATCTTCTCAACGTATGCGCGAATTTTGGTGCAAAAAGAAAAACTTTCGAAGTTTTACCATATCGTCAATTGTACGAAACGGCGAAGATATACGACCCTTTACTTCACTTACAGTCTTCGGTGAGGAAGTTTTGGCACTGCTAGATAGCGGTGCTAACAAGAGTGTTATAGGAGGAAGCTTAGCACAAAAAGTTATATCGCAAAACCCTTTTCCTAAGAATTTAAAAGGAGAAGTTCGAACCGCGGATGGACAGTCACAGTCCGTATTCGGTCTTATTAAACTTCCGCTAACATACAACTCAATATCAGCCGAGTTCTCATTTTTAGTAGTACCGTCAATTAAGCAAGACTTAATTTGCGGAATGGATTTCTGGAAATATTTCGGAATCTCCATCTTACATTACAACCGTCCCTGAGCCTCAAACAACAGGCACAACTAAAGACAGTTATCCTCTCTTTTCCGTCGTTTGAAAAAGAGGGACTAGGATACACGTCGTTAATCGAACACAACATTGAAGTATCTGACGCTAAGCCAATCAAGCAACGCTTTTACCCCATTTCGCCCGCAAGAGAAAAATTGCTATGTGACGAAATAGATCGCATGCTTGAAATGGATGTGATTGAGGAAGCACCTAGTTCACCATGGTCTTCACCGGTTATGCTTCACGTCAAGCCAGGCAAGGTTCGTTTGTGTCTGGATGCTCGGAAACTTAATTCAGTAACCGTGAGGGATGCCTATCCGATTCCTATAATGGAAGGACTCCTCAGCCGTCTTCCACCGGTTCACTGCATATCTAAGATTGACCTTAAAGACGCCTTTTGGCAAATATGCCTCAACAAAGATTCCCGAGCAAAGACTGCCTTTACCATACCGAACAGACCATTGTACCAATTCAAGAGGATGCCATTCGGATTAACGAATGCACCCCAAACAATGTGCAGGTTAATGGACCTGGTAATTCCGTACAATCTCAAGCAGAACGTTTTAGTTTATTTAGACGATCTGTTGATTCTATCGAATAGTTTCGAATCCCACCTGTCACACCTATCTGAAGTAGCCACTCAACTACGAAAGGCAGGACTAACTATAAACATAAACAACAGCCAGTTTTGTCTTAAACAGGTAGACTACCTTGGTTATATAGTTGGGGAAGGAACCTTACGAGTCACCCCAGACAAAATTGCTGCTGTCAAGGAATTTCCAATCCCCCAGAACCAACGACAACTCAGACGATTCCTTGGAATGACTGGTTGGTACCAACGTTTCATTCCTAACTATTCAACTATTATATTTTCCTTGACCGAACTTCTAAAAGGAAAATCTTTACAGTGGAATCCTATGGCACAAGTCGCTTTTGAGGAGATCAAGAAGCAACTGTGTTCTGCTCCATGTTTGAGTCATCCAGATTATGATAAGCCATTCATTGTGCAATGTGATGCATCTTTATATGGTGTAGGAGCGGTCCTAGCCCAGAAAGATGATTCAGGGTCGGAACGTCCCATAGCATACATGTCAAAAAAATTAAATAAGGCACAGCGCAACTACACTGTGACAGAACTAGAATGCCTAGCCGTAGTTTTAGCTATTAAGAAATTCGAATGTATATTGAAGGACATGTATTTGAAGTAGTCACATTGACCATGCAACCCTTCGTTGGCTCATGAACCAATCCGACCTGAATGGACGATTGGCAAGATGGGCTATCAAGCTGCAGGGATATGGGTTCACAATTGTTCACCGAAAGGGAAGCGAGAATGTCGTGGCCGACGCCCTTTCCAGAACGGATGAAGGTACGGTCGCAGATGCCATTTCCACTCTCGAGTATGAAACTCTTCCGCAAATCGACTTGGATTCAGAAGCATTCAAGTCACCCGAATATACTTCACTGATAGAAAAGTTCAGAAGCTCCGATTTACCAGATTTTCAAGTCATGGACGGTTGTATTTATCACCGAACCGAGTTTTCCGATAATGGCCATGCGGATGATCGTTGGAAACTGTTAGTTCCCAATTCACTGCGTGTCGGAGTTATGTATGCGGCTCACGATCAGCCGGCTTCGGCTCATTGCCGTATAGCCAAATGCTTAGATCAAATTAGACGAAGATTCTATTGGCCTAACATGGTAACAGACGTTCGAAATCATATCAAAAATTGTCAGGTGTGTCAAACGACCAAAGTACCAAATCGACCTTTAAAACCCCCAACGGGAGCTCGTGCAACAACGGAACGACCTTTCCAATGTTTGTACCTAGATTTCATAGGACCATTCCCTAGAACAAAAAGAGGTAACATAGGCATATTGATTATCCTCGACCATTTCTCAAAATTTAAATTTTTGAAAGCAGTTAAGAAGCTCACATCAAGGACAGTAATAGATATCCTGAAGGAGGACATATTTATATGTTTTGGAGTGCCCGAAATTATCGTTAGTGATAACGGTACTCAATTCAGGAGTCGCGAAATCACTGACTTCCTTTCTAATTTTTGTGTGCAACAAATCTTTACTGGTGTATATGCCCCACAGTCTAATGCAGCTGAACGCGTGAATCGGTCAATAAATGCAGCCCTTAGAGCTTATATCAAGACCGACCAACGCGAGTGGGATACCTTCTTGAGTAGCATAAATGCCGCTCTCAGAAATTGCATCCACCAATCGATAGGAATTTCCCCTTATTTCGCAGTTTTTGGCCAACACATGCTTAATCATGGGAAAGATTTTAAACTGTTACGTAATCTAAACCTCCTATCCGAAGGTAGTGCTAGATTACCCAGAGCTGACGAATTCCAACAAATCAGATCGAACATAGATAAGTATGTGTTGAAGGCCTACGAAAGAAATAAACGAAGCTACGATCTGAGATGTCGACAGCGAACCTTTGAGGTAGGGCAAAATGTCATCAAAAGGAATTTCTTGTTAATGGCTGAACATACCCATGCTCGCAGAATTCATTCTATTCTGATCTCTTGCCGAGCGAAGAGCATCCGACCACATTTTGAAAAACATTAGAAAATACGGCAGACACGTGTAGTGCAAGAAAAAAATTATAAGACAAAATAGACGGAGCCGGGTCAGTGAAGGCAATTCAGCCAGAAAAATTAAGACACTTTGATAAGGAAAATTGATTGTGTTCGTGTCGGGGTTGACAACTCATAAGGTGAGACTCCAAGAATTTAAGTAATGCAAGTTTAAAACCTGACCCATCCCTTGTCAGGTAGCCCATAATTGACCAGGATCCGCCTGGTAGGCTCTCCGGGGGTGGCCAGTGGCCTCGGATCGGACGTCGGATCAGTCAGGAGGCAGCAGCACCACCCAAAACCACTCCCGCGGAATCAGTGGGACACACGTGGCGCGTCGTAGCCTCATCGTTCCATCAGTGCCCCGTATCCAAATTCCGATCTTCTCCCCAGTGGGCAATAAGGTGTCGCTCTACAGCTGCAGCTACAACCTAACGGATGCCGCCGAATCCCCTCCAG
This sequence comes from Drosophila atripex, assembly GCA_035045925.1. Taxonomy (NCBI): domain Eukaryota; kingdom Metazoa; phylum Arthropoda; class Insecta; order Diptera; family Drosophilidae; genus Drosophila; species Drosophila atripex. The sequence goes on from JAWNOP010000052.1 coordinate 22,455,450, forward strand.
GTTTTCTTTTTTTTTGGCTTAAGCGAGCTGCCGTCATGATTTTGTGAACAGGCATAGGACCCATAGCCAAGTATTTAGTTTTAAGCACGATGACCATGCCTGCGTGCATGTATGTGTGTCAATACTTTCATTAACGCAGATTGATGCGAATAATCTCCACTGCGAACCTCGATAGCTGCGCCGAATAGTATAGACTCCCACCATAATAATAATTTCCTTCACTTTATTACTATGGAGTCTACTTCATAAATTTCTTAATTTTGCATAGACGTTTAGACTATAAGCAAGCCAACCCGTCCGAAAGAGAAATCAGCCAGGTCTCTGCCCCACTGTACGATTTTCTTATAGCCTAAAGTCAACAGCGAAGATCACCTACGTCATCTTGGGCCCAACGATTGATGCAGAATCGGAAAGCTGAGTGAGTAAACACCGAAGAGTAATAGTCACATACATATACTTAAGTACTATGGAATGTCCCTGTTTTGATTTGCCTTTCTATCCAAAACTATGAGAATAATTTGTAATTCTAGATTAGTACCGCTACTTTTGGGAATATCCAATTATATGAAATGAACATGGAATAATTTCTTTTACTTGGAGCATTTCGGATCCGAACATTGCAGTTGAATATGGGTAGACCCCCACTGTTTAGTGACACGTCTACATGGTAGGGAGGGTATAGACGAAGGACCACAACATCCAGTCTTTCGGGCATCAGGGCCAGTAGAATCAATCACCCCGGCATACTTCCCTTCGTTCCTTTCCAACTTCCCTATCTCTGTCTACGAGAAAATCCGTAACGTACTTGGTCTAGGTTGCCGTGCCATCACCCACGCCCCTTTCGACTGAGCCCAGCCGTCCCTAAGTAGACAGAGGAGGTGCGGCAGAGACCATTCGTGTAGTATTAGGGATGGTTTACTGTACCTAATAATTTGACAAAACCGTACGTCCGTTATAGATTTTTGGCGCCCAACGTTGGGGCCGATTCGTGTTATACCGAACAACAGGGGTTACATGAATTAGGAAAAAACAAAAAGCCCCACGCTAATTACAATCCCTTTTTGAATCCTTTCCTTTGGCCAACTTCCAAATTTGATATTTAAAGTAGAGTCAGCATTTGCGTATGTATACCAGTGGATTGCTGTGACTCTGAGAGCAGTCGGACACAGACCGTGGTTATTAAGTATGCAAAGAAACATGGATTCCAACCCAATTCGAGTCAAAAGGTGATTACGACTGGCATAGGATTTTTATCATTGAGCCCAACTCGATTTTATACCATGTCAGATTAGTTGTCCCTTCCCATTTGAAAAAGTAAGAGTGAGATTATATCTGGTTCATATCGAAATAGTCCTCCCCTACATCTCATATAGTTGTATTGCGTTTAGTTCAAGATAAATATCTACTGCCCTAGAATATAATAATCAACGCAATGGGAAGATCCGAAGGTAAGCCTCTAATTATCATCGAATATATTATTTACGTCTTGAATCTTAAGTAAATCATTTATCGCGAACGTCCGCTAGTATATTTTGTGCGACAATGTCGGTTAGGAGAAGTACCGAAAATATAGCAGCCACTCCGGTGGAGAGTCTGGTGCTGTGTGCCATTTGTAACGATACGAGCCCTAGTGATAGTATCTTGGAAACTCCATGTAAGCATAAGTTTCACAAAGCATGTCTGTTAGAATGGCTGGAAAACAATGATACTTGTCCGAACTGCAGGCAAAGCTGTCCTCGAGCTTTGATGATAGATAGACAGTGTACTCCTTCCGAACGTAGAATGCCGAGTAATATACAGACCGGCCAGGAATCTAACCCAAATCATTCTGGAGCCATTCCACGATCTCGTATGAATACCAGGTCACAGGCTTCCAACAATTCAAATACTAATAATCAGAGAACAAGGGCGGGTAGTTCGAACCCTAGACGAGAAATAGTTCAGGATAGGATTTCTAGGGAACAAAACTCAATGCAAGAGGAACGTATTCAGAGAATTATTTCCAGTTCATTGGAGAATTATAGAGCAAGTATGACAGCCTCAATTAGTGACCAAATAACTACAGCTATTAGGAATTTAAACATATTCTCTCGAGACCCGCAAGAAGAAGCCCAACTTGAATGGGATAACGATATTGCACCTTCGTTACCACGAGTCAGCAATGCTAGCAATGCACGCAACAACAGTCAGAGATATAGACCACCAAATGCTAGATCAAATGACATCCAAATAGAGCAACCAGATACGATTTCTAATGTCATTTCCAATTGGCGCATCAAGTTCAGTGGTACGACCAATGACCTTCCTGTCGAAGATTTCATTTACAGAGTCAATTGTCTTACTTCCCAGTGCCTTAATGGTAATTTCTCGTTGCTGAGTCAGTTTGCCCATCTTCTATTCGCTGGACCAGCACTTTCATTCTATTGGCGTATCCATAGAACGTCCGAACACATGAATTGGTACGAGCTGTGCAGTCACTTGCAGGAAAGATACCAGGATCAGAGATCAGACCGAGATATTAAAAACGCTATTAGACGCAGAAAGCAAGGTACAAACGAGAGTTTTGATGAATTTCTTGACTCAATTTTGTCTATATCCGATTCATTGCGCGAACCAATGTCAGATGGCGACATAGCTATTGAGGTTAGGAACAACATAAGACCAGACCTTAAACTAGAACTACTTCATGTAGATACCCCAGATTTAGCAAGTTTACGAAAAGAATGTCATAGGCACGAAGAGTTTTACCGTAGTTTTCGTACCCGGTCAACAACACGACCAACTATGCGTAGGAATTTCATAGAAGAACTATGTGTTCAAAAAGAATTCGAAGATACTCCCTGCGAAATCGAAGAGGAACGCCCAGGCGAAGTCTTGGCCATTCGATCACCTGAGAAAGTAAAATGCTGGAATTGCGAGGAGATAGGTCATCGATATCATGATTGCCTTAAGCCACGGCGAATTTTCTGCTATGGTTGCGGCTTACTCGATACGTACAAGCCAAGCTGCTCTAAATGCAACGCGAACTCGGAAAACTCCGCCAGGGATATCCGCCGCATTCCGAGAGGGGATGTCCGCCAGTAGCCTCGGACCCAGTAGCAACAACTTCCAGCATCACCAGTACACAAATCAGTTCTACAGTCTCTAGACCACTTAAGCCTTACCATATTCGTCTCAAAGAGTACCAGAAGCGCAGAGAAGAATTATTTAGTAAACACTGTTCTCCCGCCCGAATTGCAAGATCTTCTCAACGTATGCGCGAATTTTGGTGCAAAAAGAAGAACTTTCGAAGTTTTACCATCTCGTCAATTGTACGAAACGGCGAAGATATACGACCCTTTACTTCACTTACAGTCTTCGGTGAGGAAGTTTTGGCACTGCTAGATAGCGGTGCTAACAAGAGTGTTATAGGAGGAAGCTTAGCACAAAAAGTTATATCGCAAAACCCTTTTCCTAAGAATTTAAAAGGAGAAGTTCGAACCGCGGATGGACAGTCACAGTCCGTATTCGGTCTTATTAAACTTCCGCTAACATACAACTCAATATCAGCCGAGTTCTCATTTTTAGTAGTACCGTCAATTAAGCAAGACTTAATTTGCGGAATGGATTTCTGGAAATATTTCGGAATCTCCATCTTACATTCCAGTTACCTAACCGAAATTATTGTACCAGATTCCCTACAACCGTCCCTGAGCCTCAAACAACAGGCACAACTAAAGACAGTTATCCTCTCTTTTCCGTCGTTTGAAAAAGAGGGACTAGGATACACGTCGTTAATCGAACACAACATTGAAGTATCTGACGCTAAGCCAATCAAGCAACGCTTTTACCCCATTTCGCCCGCAAGAGAGAAATTGCTATGTGACGAAATAGATCGCATGCTTGAAATGGATGTGATTGAGGAAGCACCTAGTTCACCATGGTCTTCACCGGCTATGCTTCACGTCAAGCCAGGCAAGGTTCGTTTGTGTCTGGATGCTCGGAAACTTAATTCAGTAACCGTGAGGGATGCCTATCCGATTCCTATAATGGAAGGACTCCTCAGCCGTCTTCCACCGGTTCACTGCATATCTAAGATTGACCTTAAAGACGCCTTTTGGCAAATATGCCTCAACAAAGATTCCCGAGCAAAGACTGCCTTTACCATACCGAACAGACCATTGTACCAATTCAAGAGGATGCCATTCGGATTAACGAATGCACCCCAAACAATGTGCAGGTTAATGGACCTGGTAATTCCGTACAATCTCAAGCAGAACGTTTTAGTTTATTTAGACGATCTGTTGATTCTATCGAATAGTTTCGAATCCCACCTGTCACACCTATCTGAAGTAGCCACTCAACTACGAAAGGCAGGACTAACTATAAACATAAACAAAAGCCAGTTTTGTCTTAAACAGGTAGACTACCTTGGTTATATAGTTGGGGAAGGAACCTTACGAGTCACCCCAGACAAAATTGCTGCTGTTAAGGAATTTCCAATCCCCCAGAACCAACGACAACTCAGACGATTCCTTGGAATGACTGGTTGGTACCAACGTTTCATTCCTAACTATTCAACTATTATATTTTCCTTGACCGAACTTCTAAAAGGAAAATCTTTACAGTGGAATCCTATGGCACAAGTCGCTTTTGAGGAGATCAAGAAGCAACTGTGTTCTGCTCCATGTTTGAGTCATCCAGATTATGATAAGCCATTCATTGTGCAATGTGATGCATCTTTATATGGTGTAGGAGCGGTCCTAGCCCAGAAAGATGATTCAGGGTCGGAACGTCCCATAGCATACATGTCAAAAAAATTAAATAAGGCACAGCGCAACTACACTGTGACAGAACTAGAATGCCTAGCCGTAGTTTTAGCTATTAAGAAATTCCGAATGTATATTGAAGGACATGTATTTGAAGTAGTCACAGACCATGCAAGCATTCGTTGGCTCATGAACCAATCCGACCTGAATGGACGATTGGCAAGATGGGCTATCAAGCTGCAGGGATATGGGTTCACAATTGTTCACCGAAAGGGAAGCGAGAATGTCGTGGCCGACGCCCTTTCCAGAACGGATGAAGGTACGGTCGCAGATGCCATTTCCACTCTCGAGTATGAAACTCTTCCGCAAATCGACTTGGATTCAGAAGCATTCAAGTCACCCGAATATACTTCACTGATAGAAAAGTTCAGAAGCTCCGATTTACCAGATTTTCAAGTCATGGACGGTTATATTTATCACCGAACCGAGTTTTCCGATAACGGCCATGCGGATGATCGTTGGAAACTGTTAGTTCCTAATTCACTGCGTGTCGGAGTTATGTATGCGGCTCACGATCAGCCGGCTGCGGCTCATTGCGGTATAGCCAAATGCTTAGATCAAATTAGACGAAGATTCTATTGGCCTAACATGGTAACAGACGTTCGAAATTATATCAAAAATTGTCGGGTGTGTCAAACGACCAAAGTACCAAATCGACCTTTAAAACCCCCAATGGGAGCTCGTGCAACAACGGAACGACCTTTCCAACGTTTGTACCTAGATTTCATAGGACCATTCCCTAGAACAAAAAGAGGTAACATAGGCATATTGATTATCCTCGACCATTTCTCAAAATTTACATTTTTGAAAGCAGTTAAGAAGCTCACATCAAGGACAGTAATAGATATCCTGAAGGAGGACATATTTACATGTTTTGGAGTGCCCGAAATTATCGTTAGTGATAACGGTACTCAATTCAGGAGTCGCGAAATCACTGACTTCCTTTCTAATTTTGGTGTGCAACAAATCTTTACTGGTGTATATGCCCCACAGTCTAATGCAGCTGAACGCGTGAATCGGTCAATAAATGCAGCCCTTAGAGCTTATATCAAGACCGACCAACGCGAGTGGGATACCTTCTTGAGTAGCATAAATGCCGCTCTCAGAAATTGCATCCACCAATCGATAGGAATTTCCCCTTATTTCGCAGTTTTTGGCCAACACATGCTTAATCATGGGAAAGATTTTAAACTGTTACGTAATCTAAACCTCCTATCCGAAGGTAGTGCTAGATTACCCAGAGCTGACGAATTCCAACAAATCAGATCGAACATAGATAAGTATGTGTTGAAGGCCTACGAAAGAAATAAACGAAGCTACGATCTGAGATGTCGACAGCGAACCTTTGAGGTAGGGCAAAATGTCATCAAAAGGAATTTCTTGTTAAGCAAGGCAGCTGAAAATTTTAGCGCCAAGCTTGCCCCAGTTGGAATGAGAGCCCGAATTAAGAAGAAACTAGGCCAATCATGCTACTTGCTGGAGGACATGAATGGCAAGGAAATAGGGAAATATCATGCCAAAGATATTTGGTAACTGGGTACTCGCCTAGTGTTATCCAGTTTCAATGCAAGGGTGTCCCCTCGATTTAAACTGTAGGGGAGGGGTGTGTAGCGAGCACTCTATATATATATAAAAATAAAAGCGACTTCTAGGCAGGCCAATATTTCTTACCCTTACTGTATTGAGAGAGAAGGGAGGAAAGAATGAAAGAGACATAAGCAAAGCCCTGTTACCCACGCAAGCACCCATCCACAAAGTAGGTAGAAAATCATACGATTTTACCGTAGGTCGGGAAGCTTTACTGCAGTAGGGAATGGCTGAACATACCCATGCTCGCCGAATTCATTCTATTCTGATCTCTTGCCGAGCGAAGAGCATCCGACCACATTTTGAAAAATATTAGAAAATACGGCAGACACGTGTAGTGCAAGAAAAAAATTATAAGACAAAATAGACGGAGCCGGGTCAGTGAAGGCAATTCAGCCAGAAAAATTAAGACACTTTGATAAGGAAAATTGATTGTGTTCGTGTCGGGGTTGACAACTCATAAGGTGAGACTCCAAGAATTTAAGTAGTGCAAGTTTAAAACCTGACCCATCCCTTGTCAGGTAGCCCATAATTGACCAGGATCCGCCTGGTAGGCTCTCCGGGGGTGGCCAGTGGCCTCGGATCGGACGTCGGATCAGTCAGGAGGCAGCAGCACCACCCAAAACCACTCCCGCGGAATCAGTGGGACACACGTGGCGCGTCGTAGCCTCATCGTTCCATCAGTGCCCCGTATCCAAATTCCGATCTTCTCCCCAGTGGGCAATAAGGTGTCGCTCTACAGCTGCAGCTACAACCTAACGGATGCCGCCGAATCCCCTCCAGGTTTTCTTTTTTTTTGGCTTAAGCGAGCTGCCGTCATGATTTTGTGAACAGGCATAGGACCCATAGCCAAGTATTTAGTTTTAAGCACGATGACCATGCCTGCGTGCATGTATGTGTGTCAATACTTTCATTAACGCAGATTGATGCGAATAATCTCCACTGCGAACCTCGATAGCTGCGCCGAATAGTATAGACTCCCACCATAATAATAATTTCCTTCACTTTATTACTATGGAGTCTACTTCATAAATTTCTTAATTTTGCATAGACGTTTAGACTATAAGCAAGCCAACCCGTCCGAAAGAGAAATCAGCCAGGTCTCTGCCCCACTGTACGATTTTCTTATAGCCTAAAGTCAACAGCGAAGATCACCTACGTCATCTTGGGCCCAACGATTGATGCAGAATCGGAAAGCTGAGTGAGTAAACACCGAAGAGTAATAGTCACATACATATACTTAAGTACTATGGAATGTCCCTGTTTTGATTTGCCTTTCTATCCAAAACTATGAGAATAATTTGTAATTCTAGATTAGTACCGCTACTTTTGGGAATATCCAATTATATGAAATGAACATGGAATAATTTCTTTTACTTGGAGCATTTCGGATCCGAACATTGCAGTTGAATATGGGTAGACCCCCACTGTTTAGTGACACGTCTACATGGTAGGGAGGGTATAGACGAAGGACCACAACATCCAGTCTTTCGGGCATCAGGGCCAGTAGAATCAATCACCCCGGCATACTTCCCTTCGTTCCTTTCCAACTTCCCTATCTCTGTCTACGAGAAAATCCGTAACGTACTTGGTCTAGGTTGCCGTGCCCTCACCCACGCCCCTTTCGACTGAGCCCAGCCGTCCCTAAGTAGACAGAGGAGGTGCGGCAGAGACCATTCGTGTAGTATTAGGGATGGTTAACTGTACCTAATAATTTGACAAAACCGTACGTCCGTTACATCGTTGAAAAAGACGTTACATCTCTTGAAACTTTTTCTAGTTCAATTTGATGGAATCCTTACATTAAGTCAAGACATGAAAAGTATTTTGCTCGACCTAGTTGATCTAAAATGTCATCAATTCTAGGTAATGGGAATTTATCAGATAGTAATTTTTTATTTATCTGGCGGTAGTCAATTACTAATCGCCATTTCTTTACATTTGACCCGGGGGATGATTTCTTAGGAACAAGTAACAATGACAAGTAACCAGATACTGACGGTTCGACAATCCCGTCACAGATTAATTTACTTACTTGCTTTTGTATTTCGTTCACCTGACTATGTGGGCTTCGATAGTTCTTTATATATACGGGTTCATCATCTTTTAATCAGTTTCTGTTTATAAAAATTATTTGTGGTTATTGATTTGGTTTCCAATCCGATTATATCGCTATACTGGGTGCATAAGCTAGAAAGCTGTGACTTGAACTGTGGAGGGAAGTTTTTTGAAAGTTGTGATAGTACGGATTTTTTTCTTTTGTCTGAATTTGTGTTGACTACATCGTAGTTCGAAAGTGATTCATATGTTAGGTTATCTGTACTGACTATGTTAATCTGTAATAAAAGGTTTGAGCAAAGGGTACATGAACCGATTGCTGGTTTGTTGCCGCAACTTGCACTTGAACAAATTGGACGTGGAGAAAGAATTGAGTTCAGAATGAGTTTGTCTGAGACTGATTTTATTGGTATAAAAGTTCAATATTTATAGCTACTTTGATACATGGATATTGCTTAGGTGGTAAATTAATGGAAATATAGCAAAAACATAAAAATGATAAATTAACAATTTCACAATGTAATATTCTGCACTAATTTGTCGGTTGCATTGACTTGCACTGTCAGCAGTTCGTTGTTTCTGAAAGGTTTGGTTTTTTAATGTTCGTCGCTATTTATATAGGCTATGGCCTAATATTGTCTTTATTACATACTTATGGTGTTTGTGTTTTTTGTGTCTTAATATTAAATGCACATGACTTAACATTCTCCCGGCCGTTGAACAGGTGTTCAACCATCGTCCAGCTCTATGGTAAACTGTCTTGGGGTAGGTTCCGGAGTTGGTCTTTTAGGTTTTGGAGTCCAAATGGTCCGCCTGTGTCGCAAGACGAGGGTGCCTATTAGTATCAGTATGATGACCGAAATGACCAAATGACCTGTGTACGACATGGTTGTCTGGTGGTCCAATTGGTACGGTGCATTCTTTCTTTTTATATCGGCTAACTGATGTTGTAAGATCTCTAAATCTATGTCGTCCGTACTTGGTGATTGGGTGGAAGTCCTTGACGCGGAGTCCGAGATTTCTTCTATGGAATTTCTGGGATGGGAGATATCGCCGAATCGACTGAACGATGTTTGTACTTCAGTGGTCATGGTGCCGAATGTAGTCAAACTTATATTGACATTGCGTGCAGTGCAACCAATGGGCAAGCTCAGCATGCCAGTCGCCCTTATGTTGATAGTTGATGAAACTCCATTGCATACCGCCTGCAGTTCCATTGGTTCCTTGGTTGCGAAGATCCATTGGTTAGATTGGAGAGTTTTTATCCATACCATGCTGGAGTGCACAAGATTGCTGTGACATTCTGTTCCAGTCTTGTTATTGAATAACTGGAATTCGCATCTACTGTCTACATTGTATGCCGTTAAGTGATTGAAACAAATATGTTGGTCAAGTTTCATAGGTGTGCATCTTCTGAATTCGTCGTCATTAAAACCTATAAAGCGATCTCTATGGGCATTGACACCTATGATCGTTGTCTGAAGATTGTACAATGTCCAGCCTTTCGATTCCCATATTGGGATGGGCACAATGCTAAAGACATCCAATAACTCTGACGACACCAGTGGTATTGTTATTTGAAAGATGGCGTGAGTATCAGTTGTACTGCCTTGCGCATACATTATTTTGTAGAGCTGCAGAACATCAGTAGTGGCGACTGGCAAGATTTGGTTGGGTGGTAGATGATCCCGAATTTGATCGAGTTGATCTCGTAACTGTGTAGGTGATATTAAAATTGGACTGATTGTTTTATGGCGAACATCAGTTAACACATCAGTTATCACACTTTGCATTCGCTGTAACCCAGTTGCAAGTAGATTCATTTGTGTTGTGAGAATCATAAATGCTTGCTCCAAATGTGCTCCTTGTTACTGTCCTCGTTGCTTATTTATGAGGGTCATCTGTTGTTCCAAAGATCTCAAGCGGTTATTGGTAGCCAAACTTCCTTTTCGCACCAAATTAATGGTGGAGTCAACCATGGATGTCTGGTTCTGAAGTAGCTGTGAGAGGAAATCCTCGTTGCCTTTAACCTTTGTTATGGTTTTGGCCATATCTTCTGCGTATGTGGAGTCAAGCACGCCGAATAATGAATTGGCTATGGTTCCAATAACATTAAACGGTGATCTACGTTGCCGAGAATGATGCATAAGGTTGTCTCCTGACTCAAGCTCTGCAACTAGATGTCTAAAATGGTCTAGAATGGAATTGCATGCTGCTACGTTTGTCATTTCCTGGCACTTATGTGAGAGTTCCGATAATGCAACTGAAAGTATCTTCATATCATTCCAGTAGGGATTCAAGTCGTAATATACTATCATTGTCCATTCGGAAACTACCATTCTCGTGGTTCCCAACCGTTCATAGAATATTCCTGGCTTGTTACTGAACTTCGTCACGTTGATTGGAGTTGCCATCGCTAGTGGAAGTAGCAACATAAGCGGTAGAATTACAGGCATTGATGGGAGGATTCCCTTTTTGCGTTGTGCCGGAGGCTCATTAGATAGGTCTGCCTTGTGGGTGTCGTCTAATGGGCGCTTGCTGCTGACTTCTTCTGAGAACAGTGGAGCTAACCGAGTCACTGGTCTCTTGAATATTCCCGAAGACGTTTTGATGTCCACTACCCGAACGTGGTTGTCCGGTCCTGGATACGTTTTTAAAACTCTTCCCATAGGCCAGCTCATTACAGGCACATTGTCTTCCTTTATAAGGACTAGCAATCCCTCATGAATATTTGGAGACGCCGTTTTCCATTTGGGTCGATTTTGGAGTTCTTGCAGATACTCGCTCGACCATTGCTTCCAAAAGGCATGCTTCAGTCGTGATACCAGTTCCCATCTTTTAACTAATGGTTTGCCGTGCGCAATATTGGTATCGGGAGGAGCAGTTAATGGTTCCCCAATCAGGATGTGTCCTGGCGTTAAAGCTGCTTCGTCAGTGGGGTCTGATGACATGGGAGTGATAGGCCGTGAATTGAGAATCGCCTCGACTTCAATGACCACAGTGTTGAGTTCTTCGAAGGTTAACGATGCCGTGGCTGTAACTGAAACAAGCAGCCGTTTTGCGGATTTTACCGCAGCCTCCCATAGACCACCGAATGATGGTGCTCGTGGGGGAATGAATTTGAAGTCTACTTCTCTTTTGTTGCAATGTTGAACTATGGCGTCCTTCGCATTGGTCGAAAAAATAGCGGTTTCGAGCTCTTTTAATTTATTGTTGGCTCCCACAAAATTTGTTGCATTATCACAATGGATAGTCTGGCACTTTCCTCGGCGTCCAAGAAATCGGCGGAGAGCGGCCAAAAAAGCGTCTGTTGTGAGATCGCTTACCAACTCCAAATGCACTGCCTTCGTGGAGAAACAACAGAACACTGCGATATAGGCCTTGTCAGGACGTTTGCCTCGGATCTTGTGATGAATCCATATGGGGCCAGAGTAATCTACTCCAGAGTTAAAGAATGGGCGAGCCTGCGTGACTCTTTCGACTGGTAGATTTCCCATAATTTGATTCATTCATTTGGCCTTCATTCTGGTACACCGTACGCAATTGTGTACAATGTTTCTCGCCATTGTTTTGTCATTGATGATCCAATATTGTTGCCGAGCGATAGCACGCAAGGCTTGGGCACCACAATGCATGTTGGTCTCATGTATCTCCCTTAGGATCATTTTTACAATTGTGTCATTGTAGGGGAGCACAACTGGATGTTTTGCGCCCTCGGATAGGATTGAGTGTTCGAGTCTGCCTCCTACTCGAACTAATCCATCAGGTCCAAGGAAGGGAGCCAATGACACAAGGGAACTCTTTTTGTCCACTGTTTTATAGCGTTTGAGCTGTTTGCACTCTGCATAAAATTCGATTTGCTGAATTGTGCGTAGGATAATTGTGCGTGCCTGGTTTAGCTCGCCTAGACATAGTGCCTTCGTTGGCGCTCTATTTGCCTTATAACAGAATCGCAGCATGTACGCAACAATCCGTTGCAATTTGTAAAAAGAGTTACTGTGCCTACAGTTGTAAACCTCCCCTCCGAATGTGTCCTTAGCAGCCGCCATGCTGACGAATTTGGTTTTTTGCTCTAAATTCGTCGAAATAATGGCTGGCATCTTTGTCCAGTTCTCCCTGGGTCCATGTAAAAACAGGGGTCCATAAAACCACATACTGTTGCTTGAAAGTTTGTTAGCTGCTATTCCTCTGGACAAGACGTCGGCTGCATTATTGGCGGATGATACGTGACGCCATTGAGACTGTTTCGTCACTTCTTGAATCTTGGCTATCCGATTTGCCACAAACGTGTGGTAAGTGGAAGCCGTTGCATTGATCCACCCTAACACGACGGATGAATCAGTCCAAAAGAACCCAGAAACCTTGTCCACCGACAAGCGTAAATCTTGTCTGACTCTGTGCGTCAGCTCTGCGCCGAGGACTGCTGCGCACAACTCTAGTCTGGGCAAGGATTGCTTCGCTGTGGGTGCTACTCTGGATTTGGAACATAGCAGCCTTACTGAGGTTTGCTTATTTTTATAGGTTGCTCGTACGTATATTGCTGCGTCATATGCCTTTTCTGAGGCGTCCACGAAGGTGTGTAACTCTTGCGTGACTGGTACCTTTCCGTCAAATATGTGTCTTGGAATTTGCAGTTCATTCAGACTTTGCAGGTCAGCGCGATAGTTTTTCCAATCGGACTGAAGTTCCAAGGGCAATTCCTCATTCCCCAAGCCAATTTCAATTCCCAGAGGTGTTGCATAAATATCTTTGCCTTTACTACAACTGGCGCAAATAAACCTATAGGGTCAAAAATTTGTGACAACTCCGAGCAAACCACTCGTTTTGTGATGACCAACGCTTCGCCTTGCTGCGATCTTCCGCAAAGTTGGTCTTTATTGGGCATCCATATCAGGCCGAGGGTTTTAACACTGTATTGGTCCAGGGTCTCACCCAATTTTACATCGCTCACGGTATCCTCTTTGGGTATTCCTTGCAATATTCCTGCATTATTTGAGCACCACTTTCGTACTTTGAAACCGTGTGGTAGTAATATTTTATTCAGTTCACTTTGGATTTGAACTGCTTCTGCCACTGAGTCAGCACCCGTCAAGCAATCGTCTACGTAGAAGTCATTCTCAAGCGTCGCAGACCCCAACGGGTAGCTGTCTCGTGATCGGATTGCTAAATGATTTAGGCATTTGGTGGCCAAAAATGGGCTGTTTTGGTTCCATACGTGACGGTTTTAAGTCTATAGTACTTAAGATCCTCGGATGGATCGTTTCTCCAGACTATAAGCTGATGGAACTGATTATCTGGATTGATCCATACTTGACGGTACATCTTTTCTATGTCCGCCGTGAACACATATTTGTGTGTTCTGAAGCGTTTGAAGCATGTCGTTCAAGGATTTTCCACTTGATGTTTTGCATGAAGCATCGAAAACCACTCGTAGTTTTGTGCTGCTGCTGTCTGGTTTCAGAACACAGTGATGTGGTATGAAATAATGATTCTTGGGTATATGTGTCGTCGGAACAGCCTTCATATGTTCCAAAGCTTCATATTCTTTCATGAAGTCGGAATATCCATTCCGAACATCACCCTCTAATCGTCGCTCTAGGGCTAAGAACCTTTTGATAGCAATATCTTTTGACTCCCCCAGGGCTGAAGGGTGTTCGGAGAATGGTAGTTTCACAATAAATCTTCCGTCTTCCGCTCGTTTTAGAGTTTCTACAAAGAATTTCTCGCAATGTACTTCTGACGGGGATCGATGTTTTGATTGGTTGTCCAAATTGTCTAGTTTCCAAAACCTTTCAATTAATGCGTCAGTTTCTTCACCGATGCTGACACCACAGGCTATGGCGGATTGCGCTATATATTTAATTCCACCTGCTACAATCCATCCTAGTTTCGTATTTTGTAGCATGGCACCAGCTCTTCCGATCTTCTGCTGATTTGGAAGGAGTAACGAGTAATAGTGCTCGGCGCCGATTAGTAGATCTATCCTGCCAGATTTATCAAACTGGGGATCTGCTAACTGACACTCATTGGGTATTTTTAACGCACAATGAGTAAGTGGTTGAGCTGGCTGGTCAGCTATGATGTGGGGAAGGACAAAGGCTTCTTTGCGCTGGCTGAAATCCCCGTGAAGAGAGCTAACGAAGATAGTTACTCTAGCTCTACTCATTCTTGGTTGTCCTCCAATTCCTTCGATCCGGAGCTTTGTATTGTGCCGCTTTAATGACAACATTGATGCCAATCGCTCAGTGATCAAATTGATCTGTGATCCTGAGTCTAGCAAAGCTCGAAATTTGGCTGCTTGACCGTTCTCTGCCTGGACCGCTACCTTCGCTGTTGCAAGAAGGTTGTAATTTTTGTTAACCGCGGCACCGACAGTTGGGGAATGAAGGCTTGTGGATTCCAGGTGTAACAAGGTGTGATGTTTTTTGTCGCACTTGAAACAATTCCTTCCTTTACATTCCTTTGCTTTGTGGTCAGTCTTGAAACAGTTGACACACATTCTTTGTTTTTGTACCCAGTTTAACCTTTCTGATACTGTTCTTGCACGGAACTCCTCACATTTATATAATGCGTGATTTGGAGCCTTGCAATAGTGGCATGATGATTGTCTGTCTGACGTACCGAATGCGCACGCCAGATTTTTTGACTCTTTTTTCAGTGATGCCGTTGTCTTTCCAGAGCTCAAGACTCTGATTCTTTGCTCTAAGAATTCCAGCATCGTCTGTAGGGGCTGGATCTCTACTGAGTTGCCAACTGTCTGCTCAAATAGACCCCTATTAGTCATGTCAAGCTTATCGGTAAGCAAGACCACAAGAAACGCATCCCATGTGGATACGTTGATGCCTAGTCCCTTTAATGACGCAAGGGTTTCTAGGGTTGTTATATACAGCTCCTGTATGGATTTGGCACTGTCAGAGACTGGGCTCTGATGAAGTAGCCGACGAATAACTGTATTCGCGATGAGCCGAGGATTGTCATACGATCCAACTATTATGCGCCATGCATGAACATAGTTGTCCTCGTTTAGCTCGATGTGGCGTATTAGTCTTTCCGCATTTCCAGAGAGAGCGGATTTTAGGTACCACATTTTCTTCACTGATGGCATGTTGGTATCATGGACCATGCAGGTAAATAAGTCATGGAACTGTTTCCATTTCATTGCATCCCCATCAAACTTTGGAATGTTTATGCGGGGCATTTGCACATCAATGCCGTTTGTCGAAGTGCTAGGCCTTGCCATAAGTGCATTTTGCACCTTTGCTTGCAATCGTAGGTATGCCTGTTTGTTATAACCACTGTTTATTGGGTTTTCAAACTCTTCGTAGACTGTCAAGTGGATTTCTTGGACTTGAGCCCATAAAGATTTTAGCAGGTCTCCTGGACCTCCCCCGGCTGCCTTAAACTCTCTTAAGGCACCGTTTACGGATTCTATTAGTTCTCTTTGGCGCCGACATAATCCGGCTAATCGCTTATTCTCGGGAACTTCGTCACGGGATTGTTCTTGAACTTGATTTTCTACTTGTTCTTGAGCATCTTCCTTTAGACTCGTGCCTTCCATCAGTTTGTCTCGATTGCTTTCGAAAGTGGCTGCATATTTCTCGCATCTTATCCGGAGGTCCTCAGCATACTTGATGTAGCTTTCGGTCCTGGCTGTTCCTTGGATTTTTGCATCATTTTCAACGAATCTTTCCCACGCATCTTCCAGAATGGTTAGTTTCGTTTGAAAGTATGATGCCTTTTGTTTTCGAATCGGCCCATCCTTTTTATAATTCCGGATGCATCTTGCGATCTCTTGCCCAGTTTCTTGCTGGGCATCTAAGAGGCCTTGAGCGCTCGCCTCATCAACGGCTGGCTCTATAATAATTTTAGGGGCAATATTCTCCCTTTCCATCTTTTCATTCTTCGTTTCTGACCGTTGGGAGTATTTTATTTGCTGCTAGAGGGCTAGTAGCTGGATGCGCTCCGACTCGCTACCGAAAGTGGTCGAAGAAACTGAACCCTTTTTTGACGGACTGAGGGAGGTGTGGTGTCCTTAATCTACCGATTAGCGGGACAGCGTCACACTGCTTTGAAGATCCTAATGCTCTCTTAGCAGGAGTCTTCCTGAGTTTTCTATTGTGGACCGATAGAAATCTCTATTCGTTCCTATTGACTCTTGTTCGATTTGTGATCCTGGGCTTGCAGGATCACGTCGTGGTCACCAAAATGTTAATCTGTAATAAAAGGTTTGAGCAAAGGGTACATGAACCGATTGCTGGTTTGTTGCCGCAACTTGCACTTGAACAAATTGGACGTGGAGAAAGAATTGAGTTCAGAATGAGTTTGTCTGAGACTGATTTTATTGGTATAAAAGTTCAATATTTATAGCTACTTTGATACATGGATATTGCTTAGGTGGTAAATTAATGGAAATATAGCAAAAACATAAAAATGATATATTAACAATTTCACAATGTAATATTCTGCACTAATTTGTCGGTTGCATTGACTTGCACTGTCAGCAGTTCGTTGTTTCTGAAAGGTTTGGTTTTTTAATGTTCGTCGCTATTTATATAGGCTATGGCCTAATATTGTCTTTATTACATACTTATGGTGTTTGTGTTTTTTGTGTCTTAATATTAAATGCACATGACTTAACAGACTACTTGGTCGGTATTTGTTGTGTTTAGTAGTCTTATGAAGGCATTATTGGATGTTGCTATGGTATTTGCAATATAAATGCCATGCTGAATTTCCTGATTTGGAATAAATACACTGTCTTCTTTTGAGTTAAGCTCAATTTTCCGAATAACTTGGGATCTTGCTGGCAGAAGTATTGAATTATTGCCAGAACTATGAGTTATTGGTACATTAATTGGAAATTTTAAATTATTAGGTCTTATTATAAGCCAATCTTCAGATGGCTTGAAGTCTAATTGACAAGTGAATTTTTTAATAAAGTCGGTGCCTATTATTCCATCGCATGGAATTGGGAAATGTGAATTAAGGATATGAAAATCATGTGGAATTATGTATTTAGTTGTCTGTATCTCCAACGAAATGGTTATTTCTTGACTTATGCCTTTTATGTCTATGATGTGATCATCTTGGATGTTTTGGAAGTTATCTGAAGTTTCTTTTAAAATGGAAATGGCTGCACCTGTATCTATTAAAAAGATAAACTCTTTTCCAGTAGCTACATTGAAAAATGAAACGAATATATTACGGCTGAGATTAATGGTGTGAACGCTGACTTCCTTTATTGTTGAGTATTTAAAGGGCTTTGGGAGTTTCCCGAAGTGTTTTGGTTAGTATTTTGTGTATTTCTGACATGGCTTTGATTATTACCATTGGGGCCTCGGTACGAGTTTCCACCGCCTCTGTAGTTTCCTCTATATTGGCCTCGTCCTCTCCTGTTATTTTGATAATTGTTGTTGTAGTTATTGTTGTTATTTTGGTAATATTTGTTGTAGTTACCACGAGAATTACCTCTGTAATTTCCACGTCCGCGATTTGAGACGCGCTGTGAATAATTCTTGAAATATAGGACAGTATTTGACAAATTTGGAAACAGCATCGTTCATAGTACTAAAGGTGCCAGCTTGCATGATAAGTTTTACCTTATCGATTGTGCAATTTTTTAGTCATGGCTTTGACTGCATGCTGCATGTAATAACTTCTGTCTAGCTCTAAAGGTAAGCCATCCGTTATATATGCACCTTCTAAGGCTTTCGTCATCTGCTCAATTTCTTGTGTATATTGGTTAGCAGTTTTATTGCGCTGCTGTAGGTTCATCAACTTCGCTGATAATACTTCTACAGTTTCGCCCTTGCCGTTGCCTCTTAGTTTAGAAATCGCTTCAGTAATTTTTATTTCATTACCGATTAGATTTCTGGCGACACCTTTTAGCTTTGTTTTTATTATGGAGACAGCTCTTCGTGCTCGCCTTTTATTGATTCTATTATTTGTATAGCATCAATGAACTTGTTAAATTTTCAGCCTTACCATCAAAAACTGCTGTATTAATACAGCTTGGATGCTAAATTAATAAAATCAATATTTGATTGTGCCATTGTGACAGAGTTAATTATTTTGTTTTCTATTACACTGGAGGTATCTGAATCTGTTGAATTGTCCAGATCAGTGTATACCGCTGGAATAGTAAGATTATTAAAATCTTCATCCTCTATTTTGAGGTTTACTTTGGGAAGCTCTTCTGACTCTGATTCATTCGCTTCTGTTGATTCTGGGTCAGGTGCAGTGTCAACAGCTATTGGGGTGTTTAGAACGGTTGGTACCGATATTTCTAAACTGAACTTTTGTTTAACAAATATTAAATTAGATCGTAGTCGTATCAAAAGTTTCGATACCTGTGACCAATGATCTTTATTTAACCTTTCCCTGTGAATTTGTATTAGCATTCTTGCTTCATTAAACCACTCTACTAATATTTAACTAAACATGTTTCCTAACCGTGTTCTTTTGGATAGGTCTATTCTGGGTTAGTGACTTATATGATCTGTCAAAATTAGTTTTAATGTTTTATAACTCTGTGTACAATTTGTTCCATTCCATGCCTTTAGTTTGGCCATACTTTGTGAGAGGAATATATTGAAATATTTTATATTTATGACCGGGACTTTGAAATATGCAAACACTGCAACAAAGTGTTACAGTGCGTACCCTTTAAGTATTTTCGGTACAGTGGGTATTCAATATATGTGCATATTACAACTTCCTCTCTTTATCTTAAAGCTATCAGACGTGTTTTTTTTTGTGCGAACTGCGTCTTATCACATTTTTTATTTATTAACTTCAACAGCTTGGTGTTTATTTTTTATTTATTTATTTATATTTTTAAAACTAAAACACCGCTCAGGGTGCACAGCGGAGAACAAGTGCTGACAACCATGGACAAAGATCGGTTGGTATACGAACCACATCGGCCCGTCCGGTTATTTGAAAGATGCAGAAGATGAATAGACTTTTAAATAAACATAAATTATCTGGCAGTAGAGTTAGTTATTCAAGATACTTAGTAGCTCGGTCCAATTTCACCGTGCATAACGCAGAATCTTATATGAGTTGTATTCGCCGCTGCCGGATTCAGTTTACTCAGAATCCGAAGCAGTTCTATATCTTTGTAAACACTAAGCGCAAAACATGTATCTTTTCGTCCTCTGCTTACATTTGAGAACTCATATACGAACACTGGTTTCGCAATGGCCGATCTCTTTGCAAAGTTTTTCAAACAACGTATTCACATAGCACCATTCCACCTCAGCCTTACACTTATCGTCTCTTCTTAAGGTCAAGCCCGTTTATTCGCCAGGCCCCGATGGAGTACCAGGCTATGTTCTGAACTACTGCGCCGAGGCCCTGTGCAAACCGCTCCTTAAACTCTTTAATCTATCGCTGGAGACTTGGATATTTCCTCTTATGTGGAAGGAATCTTACATAATTCCTCTGCATAAAAAAGGGAAAAAATCCGATGCTACAAATTATGGAGGCATCTCTAAATTGTCAGCAATTCCAAAGCTTTTCGAAAAACTTATCACTCCACATTTGCAACACCTATGTAGTTCAATAATATCCCCGTGCCAACATGGCTTTATAAAGCGCCGCTCCACCACCACCAACTTATTGGAGCTAACATCTTTTGTCACGGATAGGTTCCGAAATGGCTTACAGACAGACGTCATTTACACTGATTGCAGTAAAGCATTTGACTTTGTTAACCATTCGCTTCTTATAAGTAAACTCAGTCTTTTGGGATTTCCATCTGATCTCCTTATCTGGATTTCGAGTTACTTATTAGGAAGAAATCAACGCGTCTTCTTTAAAGATGTTACCTCGCGTTTAGTACGCTTCACATCTGGGGTGCCCCAAGGAAGCCATCTTGGACCGTTACTTTTTACACTATTTATTAACGACTTGCCTTAACTAACTCACTAGTACATATGTACGCTGATGATGTTAAGCTTTGTCTTCAGTATAGATTCACTAGCGCCCAATCTAGACTTCAATCCGATTTGGATAAATTTCCAAATTGGTGTTTAGCAAATAACCTAAAGCTTAATGGATCGAAATGTAAACTCATGTCATTTTATCGATCTACCTCACCAGCCCTTAACAGGTAATTTCTCTATGGGAACGCCTTAGAAAGTTTAACTCAGGATAACGATCTGGGAGTCCTATTAAATTTAAAACTTTAATTTGCCGACCATATATCCACCATGGTTAAGAGTATTATCGTTCAGAGTATTATGTTCGGACTACAATGGTCTCTAACTTTTGTGGGTTGTGATTATTCTGTGGGTTGTCCTCCATAGCACAGGACACCGACACTTCCCGTGATAGTCCACCGCGTCCAGAAAACACCCAGCCAAATTGCGTATTCTGAGCAATGTGAAGCCCGTGACCTAACTGGATTTGGCCAGCCGACAACAGATCAAAGAATAAGCTGGGCAAGCGTGCCAAGGCGGGACTTCAGGCACACATTAACAGAGGCTCTATCCGTTTCAAATTCAGAGCCGCCAAGACCGGCCACCGTTGTAGAACATTCAGAGCAGCAAAGCTGGAGTTGACTCGCCAGCCGCGACGAGATGAGGTGCACTTGTGAGCCGGAATCCAATAACACTCGGCAAAGCAGAAACGCTCCTGTACTGTCGGTCGAGTACATTGGCAGTTGGCAGGAGCACTAGCTCAGCATTGCGATCCCGGGCCACAACAGTGTTGATTGAGCGGGATGGTGGATTTGCGACAGAAACTAGATTGATGGGACGTGAGACTCGTGCGGGACATTGGACAAGTTGACAAGGCGTGAGCCACAACACCGCTCAGGGTGCACAGCCGAGAACAAGTGCTGACAACCATGTACGAAGATCGGTTGGTTATGATCCACATCGGCCCGTCCGGTTATTTGGAAGATGCGTAGGCAACGCAAAGTCTTCGGTTTCAAGCGTCTGGTATCTTTGCTATAAGAATCGAGCCATTGACTCCCACGATGGAAGACTGTCCTCCTTGCTCCCTGAGAGAGAATCCTTCCACTTCGCATTCGTTTCATGATCCAGCTTCTGGAGGATTAACTGGATAAGCAGGCACCCTTGGATCTCAGCAGGTGATCCAGAACTCATGAGGGCCCGCATATGACCATTGAAACGGTCGGTTAACATCTTCCCTTATCTGCAGGATCTCGTTGATGTGAGCCTGGAAAATTAATCGTCGAATTCTAAAACGGATGCGCAAAAGATCAAGGGCAATATCATAGTCAGCAAAACGCTCTCACGGTCTCCAAGGCAGACGCCCCCAGATATGAAATGAGCCACCTGAGCTTCTCCATCTTAGTTAAGTGAGGATGGCTCTCAATCGTCGTCCTAAGCGGGTCGAAGAAACCAGACCACTCCGCATAGCCGCCGCTAAGTTTTGGCATCGGCAACGGGGGCAATGAGGGTGCAGGCCTGTATGGAGAAGGTACCAGCACCACTGTTACCATTCAAACCTGGTACCATTCCATTCAGTGCGCAGCAACTCTCATGGAGCACTTGGACATCTCCACCTTGATGTCAACATGCATTTCCGTGGCCAGCTGAGAAAATTTCCAATATAAATCACTTCTGGGTCAAATGTCTCGAGGGTCAGAATGTTAGAGCCGTCGGTCCGCATCGCAGCCTTGACGTTCTGATGGAGGTCCTCCATTTCCTGCTCGTCTCCGCAGCATTCTCTCCCTGGTTACCAGTATAACACAGCATAACCAGTAGCTACAGTTCCAGACTCCATTATTTAATGAAAATTCAAGTTGACCACAACAAAACAACTGCGTTTCCGTGGCACTTTTTAATCTGATCACAATATCAAACCGGGATGCGCTCACGTCGGGGTCACCAAATGTTACGCTATCAGTTTTTTGGTAACGGCCGAATTGAAAAATTTCGATTAATATTTCTTACATTTCTTTATGGGTTCAATTTTATCCTAATATAAGCAGCCGCTCCAATCAATGCCGAACATACTAGTCAAAACTAAGAGCTTAGGCGCAGGAGACAAACCAAAGCTCCCAAAAGAGCATGCACTACAAATAGCAACAAAGAGCATTTGAAACTGGGAGACAGACAGAAAAGAATAAATTCTGATAACAACCGCTGTAGCAAACCGTATTATGATTATTTAAATGGTTTTGCTTGCGGCTGCTTGGCCCAACATATACTTTCCAACTTTCATGAATAAATTTTTTCTACGTTAAAAACCCCACGCACAAAATAATGCGTTCCAAGCGAGATTAAATTTGTCTAATTCCAGTATTTTCTGAGCAAAATCTTTGTTAAGGGAACAAATTTCATCTTTTAACTCGGGTGGGTTATTTCAAGTAGCGAAATGTGCCAGTCGCCAGCCAAACAATGCTAGCATCAAAAAGTCCGACTGGAAAGAAAGGAAAGCTAATTTATGGTGGAGCCGAAGTTTATATACCCTTGCAGTTAAGCGACATGTTATGTTATTAGATATAAAAAACATTTCTTTTTCCCATAAGAACCATGTTCCTCCCCAATTTCCCTCACACCAAAGCTTCTCTGTCAAAATTTCTTTAACCAGTTTAGACAGTAAACCACTGCAAACCATTACTGTGAAGACTACCATCACATCGAAATTGCTGTGTATATATTTCGAAATTGGTGTTTAGCAAATTGGTGTTTAGAAATGAAAACTTCTGTCATTTAATCAATATAGTCCTCACCTGGCTATGTACTTTCTCTATAGGAACGTTTTAGGACGATTAAATCAAGTTAAGGATCTGAGTGTCCTATAAGATTTGAAACTTAAATTTACCGACCATATATCCACCATGGTTAATAAAGCTATGGGTGTGCAAGGTTTCATTAAAAGATGGTCAAAAGAATTTATTGACCCGTACATAATAAGAACTTTATACACATCATTGGTCCGTCCGATTCTTGAGTATGGATAGCGTGTCTGAGTCCTCAATGCGGAGTACACCGTGATCACATAGAATCTGTACAAAACTACTTCCTGACTTCCGCCCTGAGGTGACTGGATGCAAATCCTCACCTCCCCTTTAATCAAAGTAGAATATTATTAATCAACTTGTACAATTGTACATTTGTACAACTTGTACATTATCAAACAGTACAAGGATGTTGGGTGTCATGTTCCTATACAATCTTTTTTATGGTATTATAGACAGCCAGCATTTACTAACACGATTACATTTTAATTATCCTAGTAGAAAGACTGGAAACATTCGTCTTCTACTCCTTAGCTTGTAGGTCGACATATGCCTAACACGATCCGTTCAGAGTATTATGTTCGGAGTACAATGGTCTCTAACTTTTTGCTACTTTTGCTGGTGGCTGCTTTGCCCAACATTCGTGGCCCCACCTTGATGGGTGGGCCTTCAATAACAATTCTGAAAGGGACAGCAGTCTCATCATTGCAATGTTTATTCTGTGGGTTGTCCTCTCTAGCACAGGACATCGACACTTCCCGTGATAGTCCACCGCGTCCAGAAAACACCCAGCCAAATCGCGTATTCTGAGCAATGTGAAGCCCGTAGAACGATTCTGGGTGTCATGTTTCTATTTAATCTTATTAATGGTAATGGCTTGAACCAGGGGATTCAGATGACAAGAGAGTCTTTTTATGGGGCGCTTGCAACCGCATTAAGGGTTTCTCCCACAAAAGAAACGCTAAGCTCCATCTGGATGATATTTTTGCGGATGTACCGCTCAGCACCCATTGCCAATCGTAGGAGCCTACGTTGTTTACTGTTTTCTCTAAGCTAGCCTTGACTCTACTTCTGTGCACTGCGAAAGTCAGGCGCTTGTCAAGCGTGAGACCCAAGTTTGTGTGCTTATTGGGCTGCAAGGCTGCAGTCCTTCCCAAGAGTGTAAGTTAAAACCGCACATTTATCCGGGTTGATCGATATATTCCAGCGCACGCCCAATTTTCCACCCTTTTAAGAGCCGCTGGAAATTATCGATAGCGTCATAAACATATCAATATCTCCCTGGAGAGAATAGCCTTGTCGTCTCATATGTGGCAGGACACATATAGTTCTCTGATCGGGGCAGGGGAGCATCGTGGGTAAGAGGCTGTAACGTGTGGGTCACCTGCTGTTATTGGCCGAGGCTGGTCCATCCTTATAGCAGCTTATAAAGGAGACCCTGGTGCCACACCCTGTCAAAAGCCTTCGCAATGTCCAGATATGCGGTCACTACGTAGTCCTTACGCTGAAACCCATCCAGGATGACCTTCCGACTCGGTGCAGCTGTTCAGGGGTGCCATGAGATTTTCGGAAGCCGAATTGGTGATTTGGGATTTAGTTGAAGTTATAACGCTTTTTTCCAATAAAAGCACTCCAGAGTAACAGTTTTTTATTTTTTATTATTGTAGTTTTTTTAAAAATGGAAGATCTATTTTTTTTCCAAAGCTACATCCCTTACCTATTGAAAAACGCATGGAATTTTAAAATCGGTTTAAGCCCAAAGAAGTCACAAAAACGGGTTTTTAACAATAATTTCAGATTTTAAGGTTGTTTAAAAAATTTCTAACACGATTTTGTGTTATTCTCGGCATGATTATCCATTCTTACTATGTCACTTTAAAAGTTCTATCACTTTTGTTTTTATTTGTCGCACTGTGCAAATAATAATTATAGAATTCAAGCTTTTATGTGCTGTTAAGTGCTGTAATAGGACAATTTCAGCTGACGCAGCTGACGATTCCAGCCTCTGAAAACTTTGTACACGCTAAGTGCGCAGGGTTCACGTCCTAAGTCTTGAATGCGATTTCTCGTAGGGGTCACACAGAGCGTCATCCCATGCAGACGTATTTTTATTGTGCTGCGGAAAAAAATATGCAATAAAATCATAATAGTACAGTGACTGGTTTAACAAATCTACAATAACGCGAAAAGACGCTTTCTGCGGTAAAATCGCGTTCTTCTACAACCGCAACTGTATCGGCAGCGCGCTTAACGACACCATCGGCTAGCAGTGCAAATACGTCTGCTGCTTCGCTGCCCGAAAAACAGAACAAAAACAATGAATATGTTAAGACGGTTGTGCGCCGATACAATTTGCGAACTGCCAAGAATATTGCCATACAAGGTAATACTGTAAGCTGCGCCCTATGTGTGTAGTGTTTGGAGAGCTTCAAACATGACGAAAAATTGCGGCAACTGCGGTGGCAATCATACTGTTAACTATAGAGGCTTCCCAGTCTACAAGGAGCTGAAAAGTCGCATCCACCACAGGGGAATTACTGCCCACTTCCAAAATAAACAGTTTTTAGCCTCCAGAGCAAACCCTGAAGTCTTCTTCTCGACTGATGCCAGATCCTCATTAGGATTCATAAACTCTGACAAAAATGTGACATAAGCAAGCGCTTTAAAATTGGGACTGCCTCAAAAATTTCTCAAGTTAATTTCTGCAATAAGCATACCAGAACACGATGCTTAGCAGCATCACTCGCCGGAACAACCAAAAAGTAACTTTGAAGCTATGATATGCAGCCTACAATAAAGCCAGACGGAATTTATGTCGATTATGCGCACAGCTATGCTAGATTTAATGAGAAACCAAAATCTACTGATTCAAATCTTGGTTTCACAACAATCATATAATGTATAACGTTGAACGCTAACGGCGCTTCACACCATAAACTTGAGTTAGCTCAAGTCCTACTAGAAAATCTACCAAACAAATCATCCAGATGATAAAGCACATGGTGGGAGTGGAAATCTAATCAAACCGTATTAAGCACCACTATCATATCAAATTTGCTAAAAACTACCTACAGGTCACCTCTATAAATATACAACAAAATACTGGCAACCAACTTACACTAGCCGTCATATACTGCCCACCTGGCTTTACAATAGCTGAAGATAAGTTTATGCAGTTTTTCAACTCATTAGGAGAGCACATCGTAGCAGCATGAGGCTAAAATGCCAAGCACATAACCTGAGGATCTCGTCTCGTCACTCGAAAAGGAAAGCAGCTCTATAATGCAAATATCAAAGCCAAGAATAAAACTGCCCGCCGTTAACGCTAAATAACATTCAACTCTCGCAAGCAAATAAAGTTACATATCTAGGAGGACATCTTATATGGCGCTGGCACATTGAAGTCAAAAGAACACACCTAAAGCTAAAAGCCAGCAGCCTCCACTGGCGTATCAATGCTCGGTCTCCCTTAACCTTGAATATAGTGGGTCCTGTTGTATAACTCGGTACTAAATGGGGGAATGCCAGCAATAGCAATATTGATATAGTCCAGCGAGCACAGTTGAAGATCTTGAAAACATACATACAAAAATATACATCGCGTCTTAAAGATTCTACCAGTCAAAGAAGTGTTCGCAGAACAGAAGGAAAAGTACTTTACAAAGCTATTGTTGCGCCCTAACCCTATTGTTGCGCGAGAGGTCTAACAAGGTTGAGCAACCAATCACGCCATCGTCGCAATGGCCCACCCAGCGATCGACTTGAGGGACGCGCAACTATAAAGCAGTCTTAGTTTACTGTTAGTTAAAATTAAAGTTAGTACATACAATATTTGTTCACAATATTTGTAGAAGTTATATTCGCCGCAGCCGGATTCAGTTTACTCAGGGTTCGAAGCAGTTTTATAATTTGTAAATACTATGGGTAAATATTGAAATTTTTTAAATTTTTCATCATTCTTCTGCATAAAAGAAATAGGATAGTCACGACGTAGTCAATTATAGAAGCATTTCTAAATTCCAAACCCTGTTCGAAAAACTTATTTAAAGTAAAATCCGCTTTCTTGGGATTCCCTCCTTATCCGGATTTCGAGCTACTTATATAAAAGTACCAAACGATTTTAAAAGAAGTTCACCAGCATAAAGTTCGCTTCACGTGCCCCTAAAAAGCCATCTTGGGCCTTAACTTTTTTACATTGTTTATTAACGACTTTCCTCATGCATATACTAGTTCACTTTTACTTATGTTCGCCGATGACGTTAAGCTTTGTCTTCAGTATACATTCACTAATCCCCAATCTAGACTAAAATCCGATTTGGATAAATTTCCAAATTTATTTTAAGCAAATATCATAAAGCTTAATGGATCGCAATGTTAACTCATGCCATTTGAACACACTGTCCTCAACAGGCTACGTACTTTCTCTATGGGTATTCTTTAGAACGATCAATAAGTTTAACTTGTTTAGAACAAGTGGTCTGTCCGATTTTTGAGAATGGATCGTGTGTCTGGAGTCCTTAATACGGAGTACACCGAGATCACATAGGATCTGTGCAAAAAACATCCTGCCTTTAGAGGACTGAATTGAGATGGAAATCTTTACCATCCCCCTTACCATAGTAGACTCATATTAATCAACTTACCATAACTAAGAAACGTTAGAAACATACTGGGTGTCATGTTTCTATATAATCTTATTAATGGTAAGGTAGACAGCCTAGTAGAACAAACTTTCATCCTTCTCTTCTTAACCATTGCAGATCGACATATGCCCTATATGATCCCTTCACGGTATTATGTTTAGGCTACAATGGTCTTACATCTTGTCAGAGATGTGAAATCTTTCATCTTTAATGCTTTATCTGTGCAACACTTTTCCTCGTGTTACTTTACTTTATCCTTCTCTACTTTAACTACCTCCGATCTTCCCCCGTGAGCCGTACGTTTGGTAGCAGCCCCCCCTAGCAGCTGAATCTGTCGGAATGGGAAAATCCAAACTGGTAGCTCATGACCGTTTATTATATACGTGAGTCAGAAATTGACTAGGCGAGGAACCATTTGGCGGGTCCATCGTCCATTGGTGGACCCTATTACACAGTATATAACAGTGATTCTGCACTTTTAAATTGACATAGTAGGAATTTTTAATCAGGTCGAGAATAACCTAAAACATAAAAAAAAATGTTTTCGATATTAATATATATCCCGCCTTCTTGAATTGAATTATTAGCGAAAAATATAAAAATCACAAATAATGATTTTATTTTATTTTAGTTTTTTTTGCTTAGAAAATATTTCTTGATTTTTTTAATATATTTTTTTATTTTCGCTCAGAATATAATAATTATTTTGTTATTTTTAAAATATATCTCATAATGATAACGTTCCCTGCTGAAAAGACACCAGGGTCGCAGGGAAAGCTCTTTAAAAAATTTTAAATGTAAGACGAACAATTGACAAATATCTAACAGACTTTTATTTTTCAAACTCTCAGTAAAACGGTCAGTAAATAAAGTGAATAAATTTAAACAAAAACAAGAAAGGAAAACTAACTTCGGGCGGAGCCGAAGTTGATATACCGTTGCAGTTAAATAGTATCTTATATTACATTATATCGGATCGTATATAGTCGGCCGATCTTATAAATTTGAAGTTCGGACAGATTGGAAAACTAAGCAGACTTATTTGTCTGTACGATGATAGATAAGTTTTGTCTTCTCCTGGAATCTCGATTTTCTCCTCGATTTTCCCATTTTTCTATGTATTGTTAGGACCAAGTCTTGTAATCCCATTAAACATTTGCAGATAACCTTTATAGGACAGCTCAGCAGTTTTATTATCATAATTGGAATATTAAATATGCATCCAGTAGATTTTCAGTAGTAGAAGCTCGAACATAAAACAACATAGGATTACCATGAAGGACGACATCCCGATAAAGCAGAGGTACTATCCTAAGAACCTCAAAATACAAGGGAGATCCACGAAAAGTTTTGTTCGTCAAGTCCCATTGAACATGAACATTCGCGAATCGTCGTCGCATGCAGACGTGTAATTATTGTGCTCCGGGAAATGTATTCAATAATATCAAAAAAGTGCAGAGACTGGTTTCGTAAATCAACAACAACGCGAAAAGACGCTTTCAGCGATGAAATCGGTAATGTTTATATTGATTAATTAATTAATTAATATAAAACATAACATTTAAAACTCGTACAATATCAACATCGATTGCAATGAGTCTAAACGACGTTAGCACACAACGTCAACGTGAGCAAGACGAGAGACGCCTCTCAGTACAAAGAAACAACGCTTACTTCACTTTCAAAGCAACCGAAAGTAATGCAAGCTCAACCCAAACACGGTCAATTACCCCAATTGACCGCGTGAGAGCGCGTTCTTGCTCCCCCTCGCTACCATCGATGTCTCTGCAGCCAAAGAGCGCAGTAACTAGCACCGCAACCGCTTTGACAACGTCAACCGTAACAACAACAACGACCGCAACTGTAGCGACAGCGCGTTTAACGACGTCATCAGCTAGCAGCGCAAACATTGATACTTCTGCCGCTGTGCTGCCCGAAAAAGAGAAGAAAAACAAAGAAAATATTAAGCCGGCTGTGCAGACTGGTATGGATCGCTACATCCAAATCAAAAGGAAGTTGAGCCCCCTAAACTCTCAACGCAAAATAACCCGTGGCAATGCTAACATAGCCGCAATAGAAACGCCCACGAACTCAAACCGTTTTAAAATCTTGGCAGACTATGAGGATGACGCCGAATCTACAGAAGTCGAAAAAAGGAAGCCTAAGCCCCCGCCAATTTACATACGAGAAAAAGTTCCAACGTTCTTGTCAACAAAATTATAGAGCTTATTGGCAAGGACAACTTCCAAATAATACCACTCGTAAAGGGCAACATCTAGGAAACAAAAGTTCAAAAGAAGTCTGAAGATAATTACAGAGTATTATCGGGGTCTTTTTAATTACAGAGTCTACACGTATCAGCTAAAAAGCACCAAGGGCTTGCAAGTCGTACTTAAAAGCATAGAGCCCGAAGTAACGCCTGCAGAGATACCAAAGGCCCTACAAGAGAAGGTATTTAGCGCTAAGACAGTGTTCAATATCCCTAACAGGGATAGAAAGCCGCAGCCACTCTTTAAGGTTGAGCTCGAACCACAAATTAAGCCCCTAAAGAAATACGAAGTGCACCCTATATACAATCTTCAGTTCCTGCTGCACCGCAGAATTACAGTTGAGGAGCCGCACAAACGCAATGGCCCGGTACAATGTGCGAACTGCCAAGAATATGGCCATACAAGGTCTTACTGTAAACTGCGCCCAGTTTGTGTAGTTTGTGGTGAGCTTCATGACTCCGCACACTGCCCAGCGACCAAAACTCGAAAAAGTGCGGCAACTGCGGTGGAAATCACACTGCTAACTATAGAGGTTGCCCAGTTTAAAAGGAGCTGAAAAGTCACATCCACCAGAGGGGATTCACTGCCCGCACCCAAAATAATCAGCTCATAGCCTCCAGGTCAAACCCTGAAGTCTTCTTCTCGACTGCAGCCAGATCCTCACTAGGACCCATAAACTCTGAAAAAAATGTCACATACGCAAGCGCTTTAAAGCCTTATGGAGTTCATGTCGTTTATGCGTACAACTATGCAAGATCTAATGCGAAACCAAAATCTATTAATACAAATGCTGGTTTCACAACAATCCAAATAATGACTTCCCTACGAATATCTACGTTGAACACTAACGGCGTTTCGCAGCATAAACTCGAGTTAACGCAATTCCTACTAGACAATCAAATCGACGTAATGCTGCTTTCAGAAACATATCTTACGAACAGATACAATTTCCAACTACGAGGATATTCATTCTATGGAACAAATCATCCAGATGGTAATGCACACGGCGGAACTGGAATTTTAATCAGAAGCCGTATTAACGAAATTTGCAAAAACTACCTACAGGCCACATCAATAAAATGCCTAAAAACTCGGATAAACACATACCTGAGAATCCAGAAAGTAATCCCGTCACACCAATTTGGGTTTCGTGAAAAGCATGAAACAATTGAGCAGGTCAACCGGATAACATTCGAAATTCAGAACGCGTTCGAAAAACGCGAGTACCATATTTTTAGATGTCTCTCAAGCATTCGATAGAGTCTGGCTAGAAGGTCTTATGTACAAGATCAAGACAATGCTCCCCTACAGCACCCACAAGATTTTAGAGTCTTACCTTCACGACAGAAAATTTGTCGTGAGGTGTAACACCGCTATATCCGATGATTACACTGTTGGAGCTGGGGTTCCTCAAGGCAGCGTGCTAGGGCCAATATTATATGTCCTCTACACAGCAGATATCCCGACAAGCACACGTCTAACAACATCCACGTTTGCCGATGACACCGCTCAAAATGCCCGATTGAAGCAGCTGCGCAGCTAGCTCTTCATATGGTCGATGTCGAAAAATGGCTGTCAGATTGGCGAATTAAAGTGAACGAACTAAAATGCAAGCATGTTACGATCACTCTGAACAGGCAAAACTGCCCACCTATAACATTAAACAACACTCTACTCCCACAAGCAAACGAAGTAACATACCTAGGAGTACATCTCGACAGAAGACTCACATGGCGCTGGCACATTGAAGCCAAAAGAACACACCTAAAGCTTAAAGCCAGCGGCCTTCATTGGCTTATCAACGCTCGGTCACCTCTTAGCCTTGAATATAAAGTCCTGCTGTACAACTCGGTACTAAAACCTATATGGATGTACGGCTCCCAGTTATGGGGGAACGCCAGCAATAGCAACATTGACATAGTTGAAAGAGTTCAGTCGAAGATCTTGAGAACAATCACCGGGGCACCGTGGTACGTTCGCAACGAAAACATACACCGCGACTTAAACATTCTACCAGTCAAAGAAGCGATCGCAGAACAGAAGGTAAAGTACTTAACCAAGCTATCGGTGCACCTTAACCACCTGGCTAGAGGTCTAACAAGGTTGAGCAACCAATCACGCCTTAGTCGCAATGACTTACCCACCCAGCGACCGACCTGAGGGACGCGCAACCAGAATGCAGTCTTAGTATACTGTTAGTTAAATTTTAATGTTAAGATTCGTCAACTTATTGTTAGTCTCAAAATTAAGAGTAGATTCAATAAATAAAAGCAAAGCTATAAAGAAAAAAAAAAGTCCCATTGAATAAATTTTTCTTTTCGTTGTTACATTTTTTTGCCCCCACGAAAAGTGCAGAGATGAGCCCGACCAGGAAGTTCTGTACTGAAGAGTAATAAACTTTGTAAGCTATGACTTTTTTCCTCTACTGTTGACATTTTACACCGTTAATAATGATTATTGTTATGATTTTTATTTAAAACTAGAAAGGAAAGCTAACTTCGGGCGGAGCCGAAGTCGATATTCCCTTGAAGTTGAGTGGCAGTCCGCTATTTATTATTATATATATATATCGGATAGTATAATATCACCCGATCCTAATAAAATTTGGCAGATCGGATTAGTTTTCCCAAAGTAGAATCCATAGAAAATCCCATTCTTTTAACTTCAAAAACAACAAAGTTATGCCATTTCCGATCAATCAGTTATATGGCAGCTATAGGATATAGTCGACCGATCCCGGCATTTCCGACTTATATACTGCCTGCAAAGGAAAGAAGGGTGTGTGCAAAGTTTAAAGACGATAGCTTTAAAACTGAGAGACGGACCGACGGACATGCTTATATCGACTAAGGAGGTGATCCTCATCAAGAATATTTATACTTTATAGCGTCGGAGATGTCTCCTTCACTGCGTTGATATAATATCCTCTGCAATATAAAATAATGATTATTTTCTGAGCAAAAAAATTAAAGGCAATCAATAAAATGTATCACTAGATACAAGAATGTTTATAAAATTTTCTGAATATGTGAGTGCAAATTCCATTTCTTTGTTGGTTTTTCATTGGGTGTGCTTGTGTAATGGTGTATCTTTGGAGCGGGTAACGTTTATGAAGAGGTTTGGTTTTGAGGTGGTCACGTCGTTGTTCGAATGTTGGGCTCATAAATTAGGTTGTGTGTTGGTGTGGTGCGAAAGGTGCCTAGGACTGTTTTGAGGGCTGCGTTTAATGTGGTTTTTAATTTGTTTAGAAAGTTTTTCGGGTTGTATCCGTATGTGTGAAGAGCGTAGTCGATTTTTGAAAAAACTCAATGAAACTTGTCAAAATATTAATCTTATAAATTCGTCTATGGGCGATTTGGTTTTTTTTTTTATTGGAATTGGAAGAAAGTATTTTTTGAATTTATTATAGTTTGATAAGCAATATTTTTGTTAATTAAATATAAGCTTTTGTTCTCATTTTTTCATTGAGTAATGGCTATCTTTAAATCTATGAGGCTTTTCTGAAACGAACTTTCGATGGTATTTGTTATTTGAGTTCAGTTTTTAATTATGTCATTGAGATTTTTCAATGACTTTTATCCAAATGAAAACAATTATCTACTTTCAAACGTTATAATATAATGATAATGAGAACGCAATAATGAGAACGCCGTAGATCATAGTCTGACCGAAAGTTCGCTGGCTTAATGCTAAAAATAAATCACGATAAAGCCGAGCGTCCGAGAAGAGTCGGCTTGCGCCCAACAATAGAGATAAAATATAAACAAAGATACGACAAACTATACTTATTATATTTTAATCTATGTTGTGGCTGTTGCCTGACCCAACAAATTACTTTTCTAATTTTTAATTGCACGAAGTATCTATATACCTATGAAATTTATGGATTTATGCAATTTAAATATTTAAAAAATTAAAAAATACCCGAAATACCGCATTATTGGATCGAATGATATTTTTGAGTAAAAAAAAATATAATAAAGTGTTTCTTTATATTGATTAATATATGACCGTTTTCGGTCGGTCAAAAACGGTCAAGAGGACGGTAAATAACTCCGCCGCGTTGTGTTTTTAATCGCTCTGTGTAATTAACCAAAATAATAAGTAGTTAGCGGTGAAAAATAGCCCCAAAATAATACTACCCCTACCCAGCAAAAAGGCGCTAACCTTAAACATCAGACATCAGTTTATCTCGAATATTAGCTCTCATTTTTATTGTAGATATAGTAAAAGCCCTCAGTAACAAGATCGACATTAATCGTGTCCGTCACCGCCACAGCACTAACTAATAGTGCAACGTCAAAGATTGAAAACTTCCAAAAAATCAGAATGAAATCCCGTTAAGAATGAAATAAAGCTTGGATCGCTACATCAAAGTAAAAAAAAAATCTAAATTCCGGACCAACCCAAAATAAAACCAGCATGGAAAACATGGATTTTTATAATCAAAAGGCACCGGGGGCAGATCTAATAACCCCAACTATGATAAATCTGCCGAACTGGGCTATAGATGTTATTTGGAAATTTTTCAATGAGATCAAGAAAAACTCCTTCCAGAAATATGGGAAAATCTATCATTATAATAATTTAGAAACATATATACATATATCCGAATAATTTCGGAAAAGACATTATTAATCCATCATAGTACAGACGAATAAGTCTTCTGCTATGTCTCTCAAAATTATTCTAAAAATTACTTTTGTTTCGCATTCGCATCATGTATATTTCAGTTATATACATGAAATATATCAATACACTTTCGGAAGTTTTCTACGTAGCCCTCCAGTATTCTGCAATGTAAGTGTTAGTGAAGAAATATATTTTTTACAGCAAGGTGAAGAGGAAGATGAAGATTCGATGAAACTCCCAAAGGTTTGGCATTTTTTCCTATACCGTATTTACCTAATGCTCATGAACGAAAATGTACAACTATACAACGACTATACAAATCGTACTGAACATATACACGTAACTTGATAGATGGGTGTATTTAAATCAGGGGTGCCCAGTCCCATACCTCTCGTACCTTTATTTTTGGATTGCTCTTTTATATGGGAAGAGAAAACTTATAGACGCATACATTTTCACCATAGGAAAATTCAAAGTTTAAATATTCTCTGAGCAACAACACTTGCATAGTTGCTTTTATTTTATTTTGTAAATTTAATTTTTATGTTTATTGTGTTTTTTTTTGGTTCTGTTTCTTTTATAAATTTTATTTTAAATTTCAGCTTATATATTTTACAGTTTGACATTTTTACATATTTCAAAATTATTTTGTGAGATGTGTAGAGAGATGGAGGAGGACCCAGGAGGAAATTGTTTTTCTCGCATTTGGGCAAGAGAAGCTTTCTCCACAACAGTGATACATCGTAAAGATCAGAGCGAGAGTTTTTTTTATATTCGTTTTTATTTATTTTGCTCATAACTTACCTTATATTACTAGTCCATTATTTACCTTATTTAGTTCATTTTGGGGCTAAAAGAGCTTGAGGTTATGTTGTACGGTACGGCCGTGAAGCAATGGTTCGCACAACTCCTGCATCTTAGTCCTCCCCCCCATTGCGCGCCCTGTCCAGAGTTCTCAGCTCCTTCATAGTCATTCATTAGCCATGAACTCGGCTATGGCTTCCCGTTTGAACTCTGACTGCAGCATTTGTGCCACCATGCTCGCGTGTGAGAAGGTCTCCTCCAGGCTTTCCTCTAGATTGTGGCGATCCTCATCGAAGTGCCGACAGTCGAAGAGAACATGGAAAGCGTCTTCAATGATACCCTGCCGTACGTGAGCAGCCATCCTCTCTTTCGTGCCCGAAGCGCTTCAGATAGCTTCGAAAGCACCCGTGTCCGCGAAGGGCCTGAGAGAGGTAAAAGTCCATCTCGCCGTGCTTCTTTCCGGTCCATACTCCCACTTCCGGAATGATCTCATAGCGTCCAGCGCCCCTTCGTAGACTGCTCCCATGAGATCTGCCAGTTGGCCAGACTACATTTTGGCTCTCTCCGCCATCTTCTTAGCCGACACCGTCGTGGTGTCGTCCAGAACCGTATCGGACACGCGGTTCTTATTTAGCTACAGAAGCAAGTTCCCGCTTGCACTTCGGCGTACCTTGCGCATATATTGGCTAAATTCCTTAGCTGCCCGTCCTGCCTGGTGACAATCGCCAGGATCTAGCTATACTATAACTCGCTATACTGGCTTCCACTACCAACGCGTCTGGGCGGGTTGACGTCCTGGTCTTATTCCAAGTCACCATTTCCCATCCCGCATCTGCTTCTGCGGCGTTTGCTGCTATATTCGGCCCCGTGCCCCCAGCGCTCCTGTTGTTGGGGCGGTTACAATTCCTTTGGTAGGGGCGTAGCCTTGCCGATGTTCTCGGAACCTTTGCAGGTGCTAGTTGCTAATCTTGCAGGTGAGTTGTGGTGCTGTCCTGGCTTTGCCGTTGCCATGGCTCAGCCTATACTGAAATTTCCTTGCGCCGTATAGGCATGATCTGCGCCTGCTTGTCCGCCTTTGGGACGTCTTGCTGGCCACATCTCGAGCAGATAGCATCGGATGTCGATCCCGGTTGGCCTGCGTCGATGGGGATGGAGAGTGGAGCAACTTAGTGGGACCAAGAACATCATCTTCATTTTAAGGTTTATGCTCCTATGGGTTTGATGTCCTTCAGAACCGCCTCATCTAGTCTTCTTCGCCAGGGTTGCTTTTTGGGGTTCCGGGGAGGGAGGGAAAGAGGGATTCCGAGAGAGGGATCCCTTGTCCTCTTGGGGGTTTCTTTCTCCGCATTCGGCCCGCTTCGCGTGGAGGGCCGCGGTGCCTTCAGAGTGGGTGATGGCAGTATCTTCGAGCTGCTCAGGGACGCAGAGGATTGCTCCGCATTTTTTTGGCTTGTCAGAGGATCTGCCGATGCGGCCAAGCTAGCCACGGCCTCGTCAGTTGAGTTTGGGATGTGTTCTCCCTCCCCATGGGTCTCCCTCGGGTGGATTTCCACTTGAGTCATTGCCACCTGAAGTAGTGTCGGTGGTGTACATCATCCTTCCAGTTTTTCCTTTTTTTATCAACTGCCAGGTTTGCATTTTATACCTACTGCCACGTGGGTATGTACTGCCGTCACTATGGCTCAGAGGTCGACTACGTAGCCGTCCAATGTGGGACAGACGCTACGTGGATTTGGGGTGGGGTAGAGGAAGAAGTGGTGGGCGTTTACCATCAATGGCAAGATAGGGAATATATCGCCCCTACTCGGCCACCTGTTTTCCAACATGCACCACCGCGGCGGAGGAGTTGGAAATCGGTCCGATCCACGACCTTGTGCACTGCCCCTTGGCTCCGGCTTTCCAAAAGAGAGCTAGAAATTCTTCACCAATGTGCCGTCATCTGTGGGTGAAATTTGCAAACAGATCGAGGAGGAGCGCAAAATGGCGCTCTCGGTCGGTATTTTCCGGTGAGCGCCCTCTACCGGTACCGCTTTAATCGGGGCTGGCCAACACTTCCGATCAGCTGCGATCATCTGGTCCAGCATCCAGTATCACTCACCAGCGCAATCTAATATTTCCTTTGAAGTGGTCTTCGACTTGCTAGTTAAATAATCCTATATTTTTTGGTGTTTACAGGGGTCACTGGATTTAAACCAAGATGATGGACCGGGGTTTTTTGTGCAAAGCCAGTGTGTTTGCTAGCCGGGCACTATGGGCTTGATAAATCTCATGCAGGGATTTTCTGTTGTTCGTGCTGGAAATGTCTTTGTTGGTGGCGTATCTTCTATAGCCAAGCGCTCGTCAGATACTAGCACTAGTGGCGGAGGGTTTAATGAGGGAGGCCTTTGCCTGTCTGGGTAGGGGGCTGTGCGGCCCAAATAGCCATTCCAAGTTTTTAGCCCTGGCAGGGATTCTGACACAGAGGAGTGTAATGTGCTGCCTCACGTTTATTTTACCAGCCGGCAGGATCCTTTAATATTTAAAGGACTTGGCGTGGGGCCTACCCTGCCCATCTAGTAGGAGCTGTGTTAGATTTGTGGAGGTCACCAGCTTACCTGGAAAGAAGGACACCAGGGCACATTTCTTGACAATAAAGGTCGCGCACCTCTTCTTTGCCCAGTGCGATATCTGTTTCCCTAGGCCCTGGGGATGCTTGGGAGAAAAGAACCGCTGTATCGTCTGCATATGTGGCGAAAAGGGCTGTGGATATTACTCCTGGCAAAAATGGGAACGATATTCGGAAGTTTCATATCTGATGTATAGATTGAATAGAGAATTGGCCATAGGATGCTCCCTAGAGGCACACCTGTATATATAGATCCCAGCCTGGATCTGATTCCATCTGCCCCTTTGACCTTGAATTTCCTTTTATGCAGATAGTTTGTCAGGACCCTGAACATTTGAGGCGGGAGGATCTTTGTGAGTTAAAGGAGCATCCCATGATGCTAAACCATGTTGAACGTTTGGGAGAATCTAGAAAAAGTCCTGAGCAGAACTCCTTCTCCTTGAAAGCTTTGAGAATGTGTTGTGTCACCCTTAAGATTTGCTTTTAGGAGCTGTGCTCAGGACGGATGCCAAATTGATGTTTAGCGATAGCCTGCAATCAAAAAGCTTGAGAAGCAGGAGTCTCTCGAATAATTTCCCAAAGACAGAGAGAGGGCCTTTTGTGTCTGTAGGAATCTGGGCAGTGCGTTGGCTTCCCCGACTTGTGAATCATGGTGATGACAGCCAGCTTCCATTGCTGGGGGAAATAAGCCAATTTAAGAATAGAGTTGAAAATGTGTAGCAGAGCACAGCCTTCTTCGGGAGCCTCTCATCCAGAATCAAAAGCCTATCTTCTTCCAGAATGGTGAGTTTTGGGGAGAATCTATCTTCGAGATGATAGACAAACCGGTGATAGACATCGGCTTACATTGGCCTGCTTAAGGTTTCCGATTGCTTTTTAAATCCATTTTTTGCCCTTGAGTAACTGGCTTTATTTGCAGGTGACGGGTCCTTAATCATTTTATGGTAGCGTCAATCAAAGCTGCCAGCATCATCCTACAGATTGGTCAAGTATCTGTTGGATGATGCTGGCAGCTTTGTCTAGTTTGACCTCGTGCTGATGGATCGTGCGTTTTGACTCGTAAATAGCAAAGCTGTTTGAGGAGGAAGTGGTGAATGAGACAGCGCTCTCTATATTCTTACCTTAGATCTTTCTGCAATCGTCAATGTCCTTATAACAATTTATTTCAGTGCTTAAAAGTATATTTTTTTCAGGTAGTCATAAATGGCCCTGATACCATGAGATCCTCTTGGAAGGTAAAAGGTTTGGATTTATAATCGCCGGCCAAGGCAGCATTAATAATCGGTGCATCGTGATTCGAGGATAGCTCAGCAGTAGAGCAGAAGAAGATATGACTGGAGTAAAAACCGGAGTATACAGCAAAGTCAATTGCAGAGGGATTTGCTTTTCTGTTGAAGGGTAAGAAAAGGGTGTGACATCCACGAGAGTTACCCCACATTTGGCTTTTGGCATTCCAGTCACCAACCATGATAAACCCTATTGACTGGGGGTTGCACATCCGATCTATGCGTTTGAGAAAGCAAGGAAAATAGCTGTTGGACCACTTAACGGCCGGAAAGCAGTATATGGAAAAGATGACAATGTTGTAGACCGATATGGAATTCGATCTACGATGATGAGATTCGGTTGCAATTTAAACTCCACTGGATTAAAAGGAGTATGTGGGAGTCCGCCTTTTGCCGACTTCTTGGATTTAAGGCCAAGGGTGTATGAAAGCCTCAATATTATAAGTTATCAGTTTTTCATATGAGCATGATGTCTAAATTATGTTTGTTTACAAAGTTCTTTAGTTCAGTTCTTTAGTTCAATTTTAAACAGGGCAAGATACTGATTGTACGATCCTAGGCATAATAACATTCATTGACATAAAGGAGCTCCAGAAGGGAGTTCATCGGCCGATGTCATGACGATAGACTGAATCGAGCTGCGTAGGAGAAGTCTGTAATATCAAGGGCCGAGACTATTTTATTTAATGTAATAAATTAGTAATTTATTAAACAGCTTTTCTAGCGCTTCGAGTTTATCAAGGATCGTTTTATTGTCATTTCAGTAACTTTTGCCAACGTTCCAGCAACAGCCGCTCCATTTGGAGTAACTTTTTCCAACGTTCCAGCAACAGCCGCTCCTGCACCTTGAAAATTGACACTTATTTATGTTTATGATGCTGCTGAACAGTCCATTAATTCGTTTGTTGATCATCCCGGGATTTCGCCTGTAATCGGGGCAGGTGCATCTCGGCCGGATTTTTTCTCATGTTACGAGAAAAGTTGGGTTTGTGAGGATATGGATGTCCCAGATGCCTGTCGGTATGATTCCCCTAATGCCTGTAAGGAGACTTCCGATTCTTATAGGAGGGCAAAACGATTTTGCTGGCCAGGCTATGAGGATGGCGATGATGATGATGATGACCAGCCATTTCGTTGAACTGGAAAGGACAAATATAAGATTTTATCCGCTTATGGGAAAAATATACTTTTCTTTTATTCTCTGACCAACAACACATGCATAGTCGTTGAGACTTAATGAAAAGTCATATTGTTATTGGATTGGCAAGACTTTCATTGGTCGCATTGGAGCTGCTAAACAAAAGATTTAGTAATCGCAGGCTCATTTTTCAAGCTCATGTTAATGAGATAATGAATCTGAGGGCCGTAGAATCCGCATTGGCGACGAGTCTTCACGAGCTTTCGTACAAATTTAATTCGCATATGCGAGCACTGGCAAGCATGGGCACAACGAAGCAGATTGCTAGCTGCATCATAATCCAAGTGCTGTTGCAGAAGGTTGATGATGCCACGCAATCTAAGTGGAAGGAAATGCAAGCTGACTTGAATTCCTTGGATTCCATTCCAACGTGGGGGTCCATCGCCAGTTTTCTTGAGCAGAGATGCCGCACTTTGGAGAGCATGGATTTGCCAACGACATCATATGCACCAAACCTTGCGGTAGGACGGCGTAGACCCTTTCATACAGGTAACTCTGCATTTGTGATTACCAACTCTTTCGCATGCATGATTTGTGATGGCCATTCTCACATAATAAACTCCTGCCCAAGGTTTTTAAGCTTGTCGCCTGAGGATCGATGCCGTAAGTGCCTTGGTTCTAGGCACCTATCTCGGCATTCGTCAAGTTGCCGTGCTTGTGGACGCAGGCATCATAGCTTGCTTCATTTTGGTGGCAATTCGACAGCTCAAGGCCAACACCCCTCTCCCGAGGTTTCCGCATCTAGCGACGCTATTTCTCGGTCAGCGTCCGCTCCCGTCAATTCTCTTATCGCCAAGGATCGTTTTGGTGGTGTGGTGCTGCTAGCCACTGCCAATATTTTGGTCAGGAACCGATCCGGAGTTCTACTGCCCTGCCGAGCGCTGCTCGATTCTGGTTCGCAGGTGCATCTAGTCACCCCAAGGCTGGCAAACCAGCTGCAGCTGCGGAAGGTAAGGTCTCCGGTTTCTGTGTCCGGTATAGGTGACGCAGGGTTTCTACCGATGGGTTTTCTGTGCAAGTCAGCTTGCAATTCCAATGCTCTGACTACTCGGCGGAAGTAACTGCGATCGTAGCTTCCAACATCACTGACCTTCAGCCCAATTTTGCATTGGACGTCAGCTCATGGAAAATTCCCGCCAACGTAAAGCTAGCAGATCCTCATTTTCACCAGCCGCAGCGAGTTGATTTGCTAATTGGAGCTGGATTATTTTACGAGCTGCTTTGTGTTGGGCAAATTCATTTGTCTCCTGGTTTGCCCTCAATCCAAAAAAACTCGGCTCGGTTGGGTTGTTTGTGGAGGCGGAGGTCCAGACAATGGCAAGGTTCTCATGGCTGCTGAGCGGTCGGGACTGATCTGCCAAAATAAAGGAATTACCGTTCATGATCTCAAGGCGAGGACTCGCATGCTTTTGTGGGCAGTTCAGCGCGCTCATTTGGGTGATGAAATAAGGACGTTGCAGACAAAGGGAATGGTTGCCTCTTCCAGTTCGCTGGCTTCGTTATCTCCCTTCTTGGATCAGTTTGGATTGCTTCGAGTAGACGGGCGTCTCAAGAATTCATCCTTGGGTTACGATGGTCGTCACCCAGGAGCCATCCGGTAACGCGAAGCATAATCCTTAGCTTTCATGAGCACAACCTGCACGCTGGACCTGGATCGTTATTGGCGATGATGCGTTCTCAGTATTGGCCGATTGGGGGGAGAAAAACTATGCTAAAGGTGATAAATAAATGAGTGAGATGCTTTCGGACGAAACCTCGTTTGTTGGAGCATGTACTAGGGGATCCTTCGAAGAAGTAATGGAAGCTTATCAGGGCTTCGATGTATCCGGCATGATTTTTGCGGTCCTTTCTTCTATAAGTAGGAGGTTAGCAACAAGGCTCCCGTAAAATTTTACATTAGCGTCTTCACTTGTTTCACGACAAAGGCTGTCCATTTAGAGCTTGTAAGGGATCTGTCCACCGCCGCCCTTCTGCATGCACTGAGGAAGATTATTTCTATCAGGAAGAATCATCGACAGATCTGGTCCGACAACGCCCCCAATTTCGTTGGAGCCAAAAATCAGTTGACCGAATTAAAGAGACCGAATTTCTTAGCGACGAGCACCAGAGAGCTGTGTTGGATGTCTGCCTTCCAAAGTCAATTGAGTGGAAGTTTATCCCTCCCCGTTCTCCGCACTTTGGTGGCTTGTGGGAAGCTGCTGTTAAGACCGCCAAGTATCATTTTTACAGGGTCGTGGGCTCGGCTGTACTAAAGGCCGACGATTTTTAGACGCAGGTGTACAATATTGCTGCAGTGATTAATTCGAGGCCATTAGTCCCTCTCTCTGAAAACCCTGCTGATCTGGCTGTCCTGACTCCTAATCATTTTTTGCACGGAGGGCCTCCTTTTAGTCCATCTGAATTATTACAGAAATATGTTCGTTAAACGACACCTTGTGGTCGAAAAAGCTTCATGGTCGTTCATTAAGAAAACCCTACCTAAAACGTAATTCCCAAGTAAGTACGAGATGACATGACGAATCAAAAACTTCCTCTCTTTATCATAAAGCAAACGGAAGCGTTTTTTTTTTGTTCGCACTGCATTTATTACATGTTTTGGTTAAAACTTTCAAAACCCGGTGTTTATTTTTATTTATTTATTTATATTAATAAAATTAAAATTTTACATCCGTATCGCTTCGCGTGTGCAGTGGTATATTTGGAGGTAAAATACGATTTTTATTAAAGTTCTTCCAAAAGTAGCTCTGCTTTGCTTCTTCATCCTTTACGGTGTTGCTTCTTTTGTCTCTCAGTAGAGGTTTTTATCTCTATGCTTGCGGTTTAACCACACTAACCTACACTAACCGCTATATTTTATCTCCCTTTTCGTTTCCCCGGTACAGTGGTCCAAGGTACGATCAAAAATATAAACAAATACTAATAAATTAACTTAACATTATCATGGATTTCACACTCGTTTGTGCGTCGATGTTTTGAAATAAGACAATCTCGTCATCCCAGCCTTCCATCCACTGCTGGCTATTTGATAACGTTTTACACGCTAAGTGGTCCGGGCTCACGGCCTGAGTTTCGGATGCCATTTCACGTAAGTCTGGTCTCCACTTTTGCTGTGATGGCTGTCGTGCTGTTCAGGACGAAATGAGATCGTTCATGAGTTCATAGTGATGCACTTGTGGCGAATAAACTTCAGCCTACTCAACCGACAATTATTCAGCCGCTTATATCTCTGGCCACCCCAAGGGCTGGAACTGGGAAAAATTCGGCTTCCGAATTTCTTAGTATTAATGAGCAATGGTCCGATTTGTTCTCTGTGGCATCACTCAAAGTGATACCACCAGACCGAATAAGTCAAACCTCCTTAAGAGTCACCGAACAGGGTATTCAACCGTCTGGACCCCCGGTACGAACTGATGCTGTAGTATTAGTTACGACGGCACCATAGCCCTTGCAGGTGATCCCGCCATCGAAACACATATTTCTTTTTCGACTTGCCCCTGATACTTGTGAGATAAATATCTCGGCTTATATCAAAGCCAAAACAAAATCCGATATTAAGGTGGCAGATATTACAAAACTTAAATACTCATACACCAGGCACACGTCATCTTTCAA
This sequence comes from Drosophila atripex, assembly GCA_035045925.1. Classification (NCBI taxonomy): domain Eukaryota; kingdom Metazoa; phylum Arthropoda; class Insecta; order Diptera; family Drosophilidae; genus Drosophila; species Drosophila atripex. Next base: position 22,499,672 of record JAWNOP010000052.1, read on the forward strand.
AATACGTGTGTCAGTGCAGATGTTCAAGACGATCTGTTCCGCCAGCTTTTGGCCAGAGAACATTTTCGCCCAAGAACATCAGCCAAGTACGGTAAAGAAAAAATTACCAAGCCTGTGGGAGTGAAACTCCGACATGTTAAAGCCACTGGCCAACCTTCCACCTCATCTTCCTCACCCTCAAAAAACTAATTTCTTCACTAACACTTATCTATCAGAATACTAGAGGGCTAAGTAGTAAACTTCCTAAACTGTATTCTGATAGTTCTTCCTTTGCATCTCACATTATAGTCTGTCGGGTCAGGCAACAGCCACGACATAGATTAAAATATAATAAGTATAGTTTGTCGTATTTTTGTTTATATTTTAATCTCTATTGTTCGTCGCAAGCCGACTCGTCTCGGCCGCTCAGCTTCATCGTGATTTATGTTTAGCATTAAGCCAGCGAGCTTTCGCTCAGTCTATGTTCTCCAGCGTCATTATTATTGCCCTTTATCTCGGTGCATACGCATCATAAATTGGAGCTTTTCTCGCTCCGTTTCATATGCGCACATAATTCAAAATAAACTATATTATAACGTTGTGAAACTAAATAATTGTTTTCTTTTGGATAAAAGTCATTGAAAAATCTCAATGACCAAACATGGGTGACCCCGACGTGATATTATTAATAAAATTAACAATTTCACGAACATAAAAATATAACTAGTGCGAACATATTTGATTCAGTTTCGCGCAGTGTCTAAACATATGTATGTAAATTTTGACCATAAACTGCATACAGTACATCAGATTCTGGAAACAAGTATTTTGTATTTATAAATCTTTTAATAACAAATAAATACATAGACATACAATATAATTGTTATCCGGTCCGGTCTCGTGTTATCCGATCCGCTAATCACAACATACATACATACGTTCCACTTGCAAGTGCATTCGCCTCGCACAAGCATTCGTATATATATACCCTCCACAACTCAGTGTACGGTTCTGAGCGCACAGTGGGATAAACGTATACGCCTCGCACAATTATAATTAAATATAATAAAATAAATTATAACAACTATAATTTGGTGTCAAATTATTTAGTGTGTTTCTTTATTTAATTGAGCGTGGTTCAATATAGTGGCGACAGGAGAACCCACTCCCGGTCGGAGTTTCATTTTAAAATGCAAGGCAAAGGGTATCCTCCAGGATTTGAAGAGGATCCAAGGAGCCCTCCAGCCAGTATCCAAGTTGGATGATGCCACGTGCGTCATTGCCAGTTAAGCGTCATGTACGAAACATCAAGACCATCCACGGGAGCTTAAAGAGTTTGATATTTCCGAAATCAGCAGCGACTTGCGATGGACCGTGTCGGAGCTTGTAGCGTCGATGCATGCCAAAATCGAGCACGAGACGTCGCTGAGTTCTGCTCGAATAGCTGCCCATTCCACGTTGGCCAGCGGAGTTTTCAGCATTCAGGCGGACGCAGCGCTCGGTCGGAGCTTCCAAACCCGGCCTTCTCTTCCTCTCCCTACTTTCAGCGGAGGATATTCGGAGTGGTCTGAGTTTCATTCGGCTTTCTCAACTATCGTGGACTGCAATTCTCACATAAGTAAGGTGGTGAAGCTGCAGAGGCTGCGATCTTGTCTCCGGGACTCAGCATTAGATGCAGTTCGGTCCTTGGAAATCTCCAAGGAGAATTATGATGTCGCGTTGCGTCTCTTAGAAAAACGATTTAATAACCGTCGGTTAATATTTCAGGCTCATGTGAACAGGATTCTGGGTCTCAGTCTATTGGAAGGTGGCTCAGTGGCATCGCTTCGAGGGTTTTCCGATAAATTCAATGCCCACATGTGAGCCTTGAAAAATTTGGGGACCACAATTCAGATCGCCAGCAGCATAATTGTCCAAGTGCTCCTTCGAGGGTTGGACCCAGCTACCCAGGCCAAGTGGGAGGAAGGTCAAAATGCGTCGAACTCAGATCTCATCCCCACTTGGGAGTCGATGGCGGAATTTTTGGAGCAGCGATGCAGGACTCTGGAGGCTATGGATGTAGCCATGACCGCCTACGCGCCGGGCACTCATATTGGAAGACGTAGAGTCGCAAATAATATTAGATCGTCCTTTATCATCACCAATTCACCTTCCCCTGCTTGTATGTTATGTGGTGGGTGCTCCCACGTACTGTCTGCTTGCCCCAGATTTCCGGTCAGGCAACAGCCACGATATAGATTAAAATATAATAAGTATAGTTTGTCGAATTTTTGTTTATATTTTATCTCTATTATTGGTCGCAAGCCGACTCGTCTCGACCGCTCGGCTTCATCGTGATTTATGTTTAGCATTAAGCCAGCCAGCTTTCGTCAGCTTCCTTTATCTCAGAGCATACGCATCATAAATTGGGGCTTTTCTCGCTCCGTTTCATATGCGCACATAATTCAAAATAAACTATGTTATAACGTTGTGAAACTAAATAATTGTTTTCTTTTGGATAAAAGTCATTGAAAAATCTCAATGACCAAACTTTGTCTTTACAGAAACTTGGTTAAAGAAGGAGACTTTAAGCACCGAAGTTTTTCCAAATAAGTACATAACTTTTATACATGATAAAACACTGCGAAGGAAGAGTAGGAGTCCAAATTTCTGTTGACTCCAAATTCGCTTCTGAAGAGGTAAAATCACAAGAGTTTGGTGAGTTTGGGGTTTGCTTGGTTTTATTAAAAGGTGGTCAAAAGAATTCAACGACCCTTACCATACTAAAACTTTATACACATCATTGGTCCGATTCTTGAGTATGGATCGTGTGTCTGGAGTCCTCAATACGGAGTTCACCGAGATCACATAGAATCTGCACAAAAAAACTTCCTTATTTTCGCACTTATTGGACTTAATTGGGATGCAAGTCTTCACCTTCCCTACTATCATAGTAGATTTTTATTAATCAACTTACCATCATTAACAAATCGTAGAACGATTCTGGGTGTCATGTTTCTATTTAATCTTATTAATGGAAATGTAGACAGTCAGCATTTATTAACACGCTTAAATTTTAACGTTCCTAGTAGAAGGACTAGAAACTTTCGTCCTCTACTCCTTAGACATTGTAGTTCGACATATGCCCAACACGATCCGTTCAGGGTACTGTGTTCGGACTACAATGGTCTCTACCACACTTTGTCACTTTGCTCTCCTAACAATCTTAAATCCTATATACTAAACGCCTTATCTCTGCAACACTCTTCCTCGTGATTTCATACTCTTATTCTTCTCGTTTACTTTCTCGGATCTATCCCCGCGATTCCGTACGTTATGCGGCAGCGTCCCTCGGTCGGTTGGACGGCAGGTAGGCTGTACGTATGCAGTTGGAACCACGCGAAAGAATACTACGATTAAACGTCATAACCTTGCACTTTGAGCAATTTTGTGAGAGGAGATTGTTAGAGCACGAGAAGAAGACTTCATCAAGGTAAAATCGCAGGTGTCTATGAAGGAAGTGGTCAGAGAAATAAAAGCAGAACTTGACATCATTAGCATAAATAAGTGTAGTAGCATAGCTTCGACACTAGGTAAATCGTTGACAAAAACGATAAGTCCCAAGTGACTGCCTTGCGGAACACCAGATGTAACGTTTATAACTTGTGATGTGATGTTCTTTAACACTGTATGATATTTGGATGAAAACCCATTAAATACAGTTTCTGGAGAAGGAGACAATGATTTACAGAATCAAAAGCTTTGCTAAAATCAGTTTAAACAACGTTTGTGTTTGGTCATTGAGATTTTTCAATGACTTTTATCCAAGTGAAAACAATTATTTAGTTTCACAACGTTAGATATAGTTTATTTTGAATTATGTGCTCATATGAAACGGAGTGAGAAAACCTCCAATTTATGATGCGTATGCACCGAGATAAAGGGCAATAAAAATGACGCTGGAGAACATAGACTGAGCGAAAGCTCGCTGGCTTAATGCTAAACATAAATCACGATGAAGCTGAGCGGCCGAGACGAGTCGGCTTGCGACGAACAATAGAGATTAAAATATAAACAAAAATACGACAAACTATACTTATTATATTTTATTCTACGACGTGGCTGTTGCCGGACCCGATAGTCGGTTTGCATACGTTTAAGATAACCCTTGTTGTGGATTTAATAGAGCAGTTTTTGACAAAACCATGCTGTGTGGTGGGAAGTATGCTTTATGATGTTGCAGTTGCAATGTTACCAGTTTCTCCAGTAGCTTGGGAATCCAGTAAAAAGATTAGCAATTCCGGGGTAGTTTTTAATAAGAATTTTATGACCTTTCTCATGAAGCGGAATAAGAAAAGATTCATTCCATCTCTTGGGAAGGCATAAAAAATTCAAAGATAAATAAATAAAGAAATAAAAGATAAATAAAAAAATAAATAGAGTAAAATTCGGAATTTTATAGGGGTATATAGAATTGAAATCATATGAATTGGACGAATAGGTTAATTAAAAAAATGAAGCAAAGAGATTAGCAATACCTTTTTTTGAAGAATCGAAAATATTTTTATATGTTAAGGAAGGAGGGAAAAGACTGGATTAACGATTTACGTTTTAAAAACTGGATCCGAGAAGGAGCTCGGATCATTTCGGAAGCTTACCTTACAAATCGCGATATTAAGCTTATAAAGTTCATTGTTAAGAAAAATAAACTTGTTTATTTTTGGAACAAAGATCCTGACTTAAGAAACATTTTATAAGCTTGTAAGGAGCTCGGATTATATCGTTTACCTTACAATTCCCGATGTAACATTTATAAAGTTGATTGTTATGGAAGATAAACTAGTTACGAACCTAAATAAAGTTTGTCTCATAAAAAAAGGACCTGACTTAAGAAAAATTGTTGTAAGCTCTAGATTTCTTGATCTTAAGATGTTTATTAAAACAAGGTGTTTTTTATGATGATGATGATGAGACTTCAGGAACAAATTTTTTCCATGGCGTTGTGAATTACATCATAAAAAGAAAAGAAGAGTCAGAAGATGAAATATATTATTATTATCATCCGTTTTTCTGAAACATTTGGTACGAGGATGATCCTTATAGTTAGCGTGAATATTAGAGACATCAATTAACAGAGAAACTAATAGTGTAGTGTGGTGTAAGTGCTCAGGAAGCGATAATCGTGAAGCCCGAATTAAAGTCACAGATGACATCATATCAGAGAAAATAAGGTTTAGAGATTTGCCAAGTGTGTTAGGAATAGGTTTAATTTTGAAAAGATCAATTGGTGATAATTGACAAGCTGGGAATTGTCATCTTCACACCTGATCTAGGAGATGAGGGGAAGGTTGAAATCACCCATAATAAGGATAATATCAGATTCGTTGGCTAATGATAAGACAAACCTAATAGCCTGAAGGTAATGAAAATATACAGTATCTTTAACCAATTGAGGTATATAGGAACAGGTCAGGAAAATATGAGACGGACCACCAGCATCTTTTACAGCAATGTACTCGATACCAAACTGATTCGGGAAAGGGATTTGTTCAACTGAGTATTCATTATTAACAGGAACGAGGACACCACCTGCGAAAGATGGCCGATACATTCGATACACAGTGAACTTCTGAACAATAATATCATAATCAGAGACAGAGGATTAAGTGAGGTTTCGGTAAGCGCAATTGCATCAACATAAGCAGTACTCTTAGTAAAAAATTCGCTCAATTGACCCAGAATACTTCGAACATTTTGGTAGAAACAAGAAAATATAGTATTATTCAGTTTTTTGGGGCAGAATCGGCATAGTTGTGATTTACAGGGTCTTTGGCTAAAAATTCATTTATAATACTCTGATCAGGCCAGGCTGTCGGATCAAGTGCTTTTTCAAAATATGATTCAGGTATTAATATTTTGAAAGAAGATATAAAATGCATATGTTTAAAGTTAAACTTAAAAACAGCTAATTCATTAGGAGTATGGCTTGATGGTTTTGGCATACCGCATAAATAAAGGATATAAATATGGCTTAATCGTAAGCGTAAGCCCAGAAGATCTTATTTCAGGCGCCACACCAGTGGGAGACTTAGGTAACGATACAACAGGACCCTGCAGGATCAAGACTCCTTGACGATTCGATTGACTGAATTGGTGAAGGGATCGGTTCCAGAGGAACATCAGTTTGTGATGATGTCTTTGGCTAAAAATTCATGTATAATACTCTGATCAGGCCAGGCTGTCGGATCAAGTGCTTTGTCAAAATAGGATTCAGGTATTACTATTTTGATAGAAGATATACTACGCATATGCTTAAAGTTAAACTTAAAAATAGCTAATTCATTAGGAGTATGGTTTGATGGTTTTGGCATACGGCATAAAACGGGATATAAATATGGCTGAACGTGTTGCAATCGTAAGCGTAAGCCCAGAAGATATTATTTCAGGTGCCACACCAGTGAGAGGTCTAGGTGACAACAGGAGCCTGCAGGTTTTCCAACGATGAAGATTCCACGACGATAGGTGGATCAAGACTCCTTGACGATTCCATTGACTGACTTGGGGAACGGATTGACTCCACAGAAACATCAGTTTCTGATGAGGTATTAGGTATAAAAAAAAAATATCTGAATTTATCACATGAGAAGCAGTGATACCCAATAAATTGACCGCCAGCAGGTTGTTATTATTAATTTTTATCCTTGGAGGATAAAAAAGGTAAGGAATTGCTTACGGACTGTTGGCACCTAGTGCCAAGACCTTATATCTTGGCCCCGAGACAACATAGATGTCAAGACATATAATAATGCACAATATATAATAACACTGCACATTTAGTAGTAGGAATTTGTTTCCGATCGACTGACCTAGCTACAGACGGCGCCACCAGCGTGCAGCATTGTAAACAGCGGGAATGACGCTATGCAGCGGAATCATAAAATGCAAAACCCATGACCAAGCGGTCTGAGTCAGCTGACTCAGAAGTAGGTGACCTATTTAACCGTTGCGGAAGGACGTCGATAACATTGACCTACTATACCCTAGTCCTAGGTATACTTTGTTCGATAACATTGACCTACGTCTACCCTAGACATATGTATACTTTAGCATCGTATATAAGAGCAGTTATTCTAAAGACAGTTTGCGAATACAGAATTCATCGTATCGTTACTCAGTGTTTACTCATAGCACTTAGACGCCTTCGAGTCGCACCTCAGCTGAGGCACGAACCCCCGGCCATCCCCGCATCTCAACCACTGCAATTTACGAATTGCGTTTATGCTCGCAACTTTTGCCGCGGCTAGCTGATAGAGGTTGGGGAACGTTCCACCGAATTTATATATTCCCAGAAGCCCAGAAATAACACCGGAAGCCTCTTTTTAACAGTGCCTTCTTTTCAAGGTTTTGATATTCTAGGTTTGGTTTGATTACAAATTTAAATATTACAATGGTGAGTCTAACCGTAGTTGAATCCTACGCCGAGTCCTCGTTGCAAATCCGGTCGCTTCTGCTCGGCTCCGCCATCGTGCGCTTGTCCTTCCGTTGTTCACCGGTCATCGTTCCGGGTTGGTGCCAATATACACACCCACCCAAGCGCTCGCCGGGCAGGATATGTGGTCTTGGCGGCGGTTCGGCTAATGGTCCCCTTAGTTTGGACTCACGTGCTCCGGCAGCGGGGTCAACGCTGCTTCTCCTCTGCTGCTGTGCTCGCGACGTTGCCGCGTCTCCGCTCAGTGGCCGGCGCCTTATCCGTAATCCAGCATGCGACGAGCAGGATGCGCTTCCTTGGAGTCGGGCAGCCGAATAAAAGGCCCGATGGGGCTTCCTACCACTCAAGACGCACCCCCAGTTACGTTCGCACCAAATACCGGCATGCATACGCTCTGCAGGATTTGTTGCCGACCAGAAGTTGGGCGTCCAGGGGATCACTGTGCGTACGCCCCAGCGAGCCTGGATCCGGAGTCTTTTTATTTGACACCTGTCATGGCGTGTGGGAGATTTAATCTCCTCAAATTTAGCATATTAAGATTAATTCTTATTAAATGAATAGTCAATTATCAGAAATTACGTTTTTTCAAATACAATCTCCATCGTTAAAAGCAAGCTATGTAGCCAATTTATATATTGCTTAAAAACTGATCAATAATAGTAAATAAACTTACCATCCAGGTCAAAATTCAAACTAAATACTTGGATGGATTATTGAAAATAAAACTAATATCTAATCTCATATTTATCTCAAGCGTGAAACATGCGACATATCAGATATAAGCAAATTAATATAAGTTGAAAGAATGTTTGACCGTAAAAGAGTTTTTTTTAAGAGATCAATTTTCATGCTTGAAATGACGGTTTTGCTGGCCAAATAATTAAAAAAGGATTTATACACCAAGAGACATTGTGCGCTCAATGGACCGACCCTACGGACAATGGATGTGGTCATCAAAATTGTCAATAGAATGTGAGGTGGGCACATTTCCCTTACCCAGAGAAAATTTAAATTGATTAAGGAATGTGAAAGTGAATAAGGTGATCTGGTGATGCATACCCAAGTTAAATAGCTCAGCAAGAGAAAACGTTTAGAAAGGATTTTGATTTATGAAATGAATTGACAGAGTTGAGAAACAGAGAATGATAAACATGGTATGGTCAGCGAAATAAAATCTCAAAAATTTAACACAAATATAGCATTTTTGGCCGACCTAGTGCCACATTCATATATCGCCTTAATTAATCGCTTTGAGGTCGTCATAAATGAGTTTTTGATTTAATTAATTTAATTAAGGGTCATCAAAAAAATTATATTTTAATTTATTATTTAAATTTATAAAAATTATTTGATTTTCAGATTTGATGGAATTAAAAAAAAAAATTTGAAACCCGATTTTAAAATTTTTAAATAATACAGGAAAAAATTGAAATTTGTGGACTGTGGACTTACGTCTGGCCGCTGCTTCCGGCGTCTGACTCCGTGTCGTTAGATTACTCGTCGTAATCTTGAGGGTCTTCTGGTTCGCTAATGGTGGTCAAGGTCAACGATACATGCGGTCCTTCGTTTCCGTTTGTTCCGTTCCGGGGATAAAAGCTTCAGAACTTTTTAAGGCCCTGCGTACTTGGGTGCTTACTTAGCGTTGAAACCACCTCTGGCCTTCGAGAGGTGATGGCAACGTTATGCAACGTTTGGTCTGAGGGAGGGGCCCGACAATATCTGCCCCAACTAGGTTAAATGGTTGCGTGGGCCGGTGGGTCAACATTTTCCAACAGTTTGTGCTGTTCGTTCCAGTCGATGTTCTAAGTCAAGACTGCTCCTAGTCCTGTATCGATGGTGTCCGTCTGTAGCTGGAACTTTTGCTCGAATCTTGGCAACGCTAAAACCGGAGCGGCGGTCAGCCGTTCCTTCAGTTGCTCCGATGACTATTATGTCGTCCAAATATGCGAAGCCGTATGGGTCCATGGTCGGTCCAACAACGCTGTTCAATGCTCGCTAAAACTTTGCGGCGCAAAAGTGGAGTCCGAATGGCATGACTTTCCAGTGGAAGAGTCCTCGCCTTGGTACCGTGAAGGCCGTCTTCACGGGATACGGGAGCGGGTCTTCTGCTAGCGTAGCTAAATACACAGCCCTCTGGTGCCCCAGCGTGCATCTGTCTGATACTTTGCGACGAGGTGACTTGGCGTGTACCGTGGTGATTCTGCTGTATAATAGAACTAGGGCGATGGCGGGAACGACATGTTCCATCTTGCTTCTACTGCATGGCGAGCTTTCCTTCTGATGTTTTCCGCTACTGTGGTGGCGTCTGCTAATAGATGCAGATCGTATGTACTCTCCATTTTCATGGGTTCCGGGGTCGGCGTATGTCTTCTTGGAGCGGGCGTGGGCTTATCCAGTTCCTCCCAGGTGTTCTGCGTTAGCGATGGTGTTGCTGATAAGTCCGCTGGATGGGCGATGGCCGCAGTGGGAGTGATCAGTGGTGCCGTCTTGATACGGGTTCGGGACGCTGGCAATGGAGATAATTGCAAACATAACTGACCGTAGATCAAGGCAGCTCGAGCCCCGTGAAAAAAGTCGATGCCTAAAATGATCTTATGCAGTATATTGGGCTAACAAGCAAGACCCTGCGAATCGTCTTCTTGGCTCCTTGGATCGTTCTGGACGATCCGTCCGCCAGGGGTATCCTCGTAAAACGTGCTTCATGTTTGCTTCTGAGTCTAGGCGACTGGCGATGGCTTTGCTGATGGCGCCTGGTTCTACGGAGGCCGAGAAGTCATGGCCTTCGACCATGACCCGAGATACGATCTATCTAGTCAATTTTTCCGTTGAGCCGTAGTTCCACTACAATCACCTTGAAGGTCTCTCCAGTCCGGTGGAACCGGGTTCTAATGGAATCCTTGACCAGTGGTAATTTCGTGGGGAAAGGTAAAATTCCAAGAAAACATTCCGGATAGAAAGGAACATAGAGGTGGCTTGGGGAACTTCGCGGATCTTTGCATTAGAGGCGATGGTACCCTCATCATTGAAGAAGATCCCCCAACCCCGAAAAGCGGAAAGCTGTTTTGATCGTTAAAGCCAGACCCAGATATACTTGGTCTTGCGCAGAGATAACTTCGGGAACGCATAGAAACGCAAGACTAACGTCGGTAATGCAAAGCGTTACTCCTGAAGGTATAGGCGCGAGACCCACAATAAATGTACTGCGTACTTGAGTTCCTTCTGTATATTTTATTCCACTGATTCGTCTGTATTTCTCCTGTTACTCTAAAGCTATCGTCTGTTCTGGTTATTGCCCTACTGTTCTCCTGCGTCGCTAGGTCTTATGGGCCGCTCCACTGGCCCAACCGGGGCCCTCCGCTGCTACCGAGAAAGAAGAGCCAGAACAACACTGTTCTTCGTGATAGTGCCCCCCTGTACGCGAGTACCCCCATAGAACCTCAAGGGATAGGGTATTCATCTTAACTTGCCTAGAAAAATAAAAACTACAACCTAATGGACTTAATTACATATTAATTTAATCTTAATTTAATTTAATCTTATTTAATCTTAATTACATTTTACATTTACATTACATTAATAATATAACTGCTAGAAAAAAATACTAAAAATCTTAGACTAGGTCTTAGGTCTTAGACTAATTCATAAAATTATGAAATTGTACGGGGGATTTTGCATCCCCACAATTCTCTTCCAAGCATAGCTCTGCTCGTCTTCTATTATGTCGTCTCATGTCTATTATTTTATACTTATTACTAACTCTCTTGTACTTATTACTTATATCAGTATAAATGGGAATTGGAATTGGAATCTGTGGCATCGCTTTATATTTAAGCCCGCTTAAAAATCACTTAACAGGGTCATATACCATCCACCCCCTGCCCCAACTGATGCTACAGTATTAGTAATTGCGACACCAAGCCCCTTACAGGGGATCCCAACATCCAACATATATTTGTCACTCGCCTCGCCCCTGATACTTCTGAGATTGATATCTGAGATCGCCCCTGATAAATCAAAACCACAACAAAACTCACATTATGGTGACATTTCTTAATTTAAATACACTTATACTAGGCTCGAGTCATGTTGTAAATATGTGTTTCTATGCAGGTGCTCAATACGACTTGTTCCGTCAGTTTTTGGCCAGAGAACATTTTGGTCCAGGAACATCCCCCAAGTACGGTGAAGAAAAAAATAATCAAACCTGTGAAAGTGAGGACGGAAAAATTTACAAGCAGTTTTTCCAAGTAAGTACATCACATTAGGACGTGATAGATCTCTGCGAAGGGAAGGAGCTGTGTTTATTTCAGTAGACCCCATATTCGCTTCTTGGTTAAATCACAAGATTTCATCTAAAAACACTCTTGAACAATCTTGGTCAATCTTTATACGTTAAACTTATGTTCGTATATTTCACCTTCGTCCAAACTGATAACATAAGGCGATTTGATTCATTTTTAATCTTCTTTCTGTTTCTGACCAGCTGGTAACTCTCAACGACTTTAATATCCCAGAGCTTCTCTGGTCGAATGTTAATAATTCTTAACATCTTTATGGTTTAACAGGTACCACAACTTCCCCCGCGGCTCTGTTTGACATATCACTCGGTCAAATTAACTACCTTAGAAATTCTGTTGGTCGGCTGCTGAACTTGTGTTTCGTTTCAGATCCTGGTGGAATTACTCTTTCCAGAACTTTTCCTCTAGCCCTGATGATCCGTAGCATCCCACTTGACCATAAGCATTACTTTTACATCTCATAAATTTGCTTTCTTTTATAAGGCTGACTTTATAAAACTAAATAAGTTAATTTTTTTTATTTTATGGGTCCGATCTACTTGCATGGGAAGATATAAACATTGCCTTTCAATTATTACACTTTTAAGATACTTTTTTTTTGCTTTTGCGTGCCGTGGAAATATCTAAATTACTATAAACTTCTACTCTCCAGCTTCCAGCTTCTACTTCTATTTCTAAGTGATCCGTTGTTCAGTGCAGTGCCGCGTGTGCGGCCGAAATTTGACCACGCTGACTCTGCTGGACAGTGACCTCTAACCGCTACATTTCAGTTAGGCAATTCTGCCGGGGTCAGGTGCAGGAAGTTGCCCGGCCCGATGATGGCGGTGGGAGAAACGCTTAGCAAGCGGGTGTGGACTAAGTCCCTTATTTTGGGGATGCCTTTCGTTGATGTAAGTTTTCTCCATATGAGACAGAGAGCTCCCGCTTCGATGATGATATTGACGGCGTCTGCTAAGAATAATAGTGAACTATAGTGGAACTACTTCCAGTTGGAGTTCCCTTCCTTCATCATTTAACGTTCCATTGAAATTGGTGAGGTACAGCTTAGCCTCGTCGATTAGTGGGACCACTTTCCGGTTATTCTTCAGATAACTGCACAAACCGTGCTCTCTTTTCAGTACCCTTGGGTTACAGCTATCTTTCTCCAGTTTCGTCAGGTTTCTGGGCAATCCATTGTGTAGCCGATGGAAAAGCAATTTTCAGTAACGCCGTATGCTTCTTGGTTGTCCATGGCTTCTAAATCGAAAATAATAAATACTAAATTGATCAATATGGAGGGTCGAGAGCATTTTAGTGCCTCGAGCACTGGTCGATCGCTGGGTCAGGGGACCCAGCGGCCCATATTCAGACTGACCCGAACCAATCTATATATCGTGGCCTCCGCTAACGGAATATTCAGCATGCGAGCGCTGCTTTTGGTAACGTCTTTCAGGTATTGTTAAATTAAGGTGATCCTGGGATCGGCGATGCGTGGTGTTTCTTCTTCGATGTCCTCGATAAAGTGTTGCATACTCTTAAGGTTGATGACATGGGCGAGCTTGAAGAGTCCGTCGATAAGCCGGAAAATTCCTTGTTGTAAGGAAACTAAGAGTTGTAGGCGTCAGAGACGCCTAAAACCATAATTTTAGTTCAAGGTCTTGTTCGGAAAGTCTCGCTTTAATCTATTTTTAGAAGCTATGTAGTATCTATAGGAAGTAAGTTTTTTCTCTTCTTTGGTGTGTGTTAGAGTTCATAGGCTAGTATTAGTGTGTTTCATAAATATTTGTATGTGTAAAATTTGTTACATAGCGTTTAAATTAATTTCTATAATTGTTTAAGTTTGTTTTGTTTAAAAGTGTAAGCTATAAAACAAATTAGTTTTTATTTTCCGCACTTTAATTGCTCAAATATGACGATGAAAAGCTTTGCCGACCTTATCATAACCGTAACTTTACTTGCTTAACTAACACTTTCTCAATCTTGAACCTTTGTTTTTCCTTAGTCTTAATTTGATTGTTGGCATCATATACTTTGTCGCCACTCTCGTATTTTAGAGATTCCGAACGATTTTTGTTTCTATTTATGTTAGTTAAGTCTTGTATGTATTAATCAGCCCCCCCTTCTAAAATCTCCTCTTTAAACTTTTTCAACGGGTTGGTAGATAATCCTGGATGTGCAATTGAAAAATATATATACACGGGTTTTTTATTGGTTATCCTGTGGATAGAATTTTTGTATCTATCAACGGCTATAGGTACCAGGTCAGTGCACTTGAAGTTCGGGTGGTCGCTTTTTGACATCTATCGAACTCTAGGGACGTCGAATGGAATCTGATCTGATCATTGACTTCACTTTTCTTAGTCAGCGTTTAGTATAGCCTAATTCCTTATGTTCTCAAACATTTCGATTCCAAGGGGAAAAGTTCAGCAAATTTTGTGAACTTATCTATATAGCCCAAGAATATTCTCTTTTTCAGGGTAAAAATGTATATTTGAAGTATTTCGCAAGGATAGTTGGGGACCGGCTCTTGTCTATTGGGATGTTGTTTGTACTTGAAAGGCCTACAGCATTCACATGTCGACAGTTGGGAGCGAATGGTGCTCGACATTTTTGAGAATTTGAACTCTTCCAAAACTTGGATACGAACTTCTTTTAAGCATCTGTACGCCCTGCGATGTTCATTTTCAAGGACATTGCAGATTTATTTTCGTCGGACAGGTCTCTCTCTGGTCATTGCGTTTTTCGAATTTTTTACAAATTAAATTTATTCAAGCAAGTAGTCTGGAGTCGGATTGAATTCTAGATTGGGCGCTAGTGAATCTATACTGAAGACAAAGATTAACATAATCAGCGTACATAAGTAAGAGTGAGTCAGTTAAGTCAAAGTAAAAAAGTAAAGGTCCAAGATGGCTTCCTTGGTGCACCCCCGATGTGACGCAGATTAGAAGCGAGGTAACATCTTTTTGGTGACGATGCAATATAAGGTATTTTGCCATTAATCCGGAGGTCCTCACCATAATTGATGTAAATTAAAGGAATAGATCGTTTTATTAAGACGAAGTGTGCCTTTTTTTCCGATTCGGCCCATCCTTTTTATAATTATCGATGCATCTTGAGATCTTATCCCCCCTTTCAATGGGGGGGTGCTGTGGGGCCATGCAGCCACAAAGCCGCTTAATTTAATCATAGTATGTTTATTGGCGCGACTTTTTATCGTTTTTTCAGGGGGTAGTTTGTAGGTCTGTAGCGCATGCGCTTTTGGAAGCATTTGCGCTTTAGCCTTTATGTTATGGACTTTTTTATGGGTGTTGATGGCCGCTGGCATCATTTTGTAGAGCGGACTTAAACGCAAATTGTATAATTGGAGCTATCAAAAAGCTGGAAGCATTTCAGTTGCAAAAAATATAAAATACTAAACAACATTTTAGTAAATAAAATAATATGAAATAATACTGAACAAACATCACACGAACAACAAACCTGAACGGAAGAAAAACCTGCTGATGTTTCAATTAATGAAATTAACAAAATATTTTAACACAATCGGCACTTTTTCATTTTTAAATTTATCATTTTTTATTTTGTGGTACATTTTCACCAATTTATCACCTATGCAATCCATGTAATTGTTTAGATATAAATAGTGTTTTTAACATAAATGACTTTATTGTTGACTATTATTTTATATTTAATAAAACAAACATTTTCTGGTCGTACGTCGTGCGGCAGCGCTTCTATACGATATGTGCTTGCTGATATCCATTCCTCTTAACTAACAACAACAAAATCAAATCTCAATTATCTCGAAAAACATCGAAAATACGTAGCAGGTGCGAAAAACGAGAATACTATAAAGTCATAAATAAAGCCTGAAGGTTCTCAGGCATTCCTTAGAGTTTTGCTAGATGGTCTAATGTATGAGGTCAAATCTATTCCCAAAGTACTATCTACGACAAGGTAGAAAAATGGCATCCGATTGTCGAATAAAAGAGGGAACAAAATTTAAACATAGCACATCACACCTAACTAAGTAGAATTGTTCCCGCTAACATTTAATAGCATCAAGGACCGGCAAAAAAAATAAGTAACGTTATTGGGAATACTTCTCGATTAAAAACTCACTTGGCGCATGCATAATGAGGTGACGAGAAAACAGCTAATCCTAAAAGCCAATATCCTTCTCTCTTTGTATCCCAACCATTTCGCTAGATACCTTAATCCTATCCGGTCACACCCGTCAATGACGTTCCTTTAAAAGCTAGGGAAGAAATTCTGTGAATATATATTATATATATAATAATAATTTGAATATACAGTATATATATGGTATATATAGGTTAAAAAGATTTTATTAATGTTCTTTAAATAAAGAAACTAATCTTATTTACATTTTTTTTATTTGAGTATCGGATTAGAACTAACAATTATGATACTTATATTTAATAATTACACCTATGCGTCGCTCTATCGCTGCCGCGATCTCGGTCGCGGTTGCTGCTGCTGCTAGCGTCCCTCGATTTCATTGCTAGCTGATGTTGTTGCTGTAACTGAAGTCCATGTCTTCGCTCCTAATTGGTCAATGCAAGTGCTTTGTGTTATTGGAGGATGCACTTAGGTTTAGTGAACTTGCCAAA
Source organism: Drosophila atripex (assembly GCA_035045925.1). Classification (NCBI taxonomy): domain Eukaryota; kingdom Metazoa; phylum Arthropoda; class Insecta; order Diptera; family Drosophilidae; genus Drosophila; species Drosophila atripex. The sequence goes on from JAWNOP010000052.1 coordinate 22,516,030, forward strand.
TATTTGGGTGTTTTCTTTCATTGGCTTTCCCACGATCGCACGCATATTCAATGCTTACTCAGCGCACGTGTCTTTCGATGCCATCATTTTGCATCCGGACCACGGAGCACTCAATATGGTAGTGTAAGTTCTATTGCAGTTTTTATTAAAAGATTATGCGCGTTTGACTGGACTTAGCGTTTTATTAGCGTTTAATATAATTCAGTATTATTTAGTATTCGACATTTTAGGTGTTAACTCACCCCCATTAAACGCGGGCGTCCTTGTTCGCAACATAGAAGGGAACTGGGTTCGGTGGGGTATGATACGCCGGCGTTTTTGTCGTTTTCGGGTGGCTTCTTTTGGTCTGCACCTTCTTACTAGCATTGTGATTAGAACTATGATCATTATGAGCAGAATAGTGGCTAACGTATAATTTAAGGAAGCCTCGATTGTCTTATTTCTTTAAATTTTTCATGATCTTGGGGATAATGTTTAATTCTTAGATTAATTGAAGTGAGAGGACTTCGTTAAGGGTTTACCGCTGACAGTTGGAAAAGCGGAGGTTCGGGGTCTCCCACAGTGACCTCTTCTGTTCTATAGGTGTTTCCGCCGATTTGTACTGTGGAGTTCCTGTACTGGATGATGAAGGATCCTTGAAGATTTAGGTTCTATCCAAAGAAACCATCCCAAGTTACTATAAATGCATATTCGAAAATTCTTGTTTTACTTTTTGGATTTTATATCTGAGAATATTTGTCTTCGTTACTTGTTTGTCTAATCGTTATTTGATGTGTTCGTTGTCTACTTCTCTTCGTTAATTATGGCATTCCAATGGCATTCGTTACGTTACTTATTTGATAAATTTAAAAGTTGAGTTATTATAACTTTTTTATTATAACTAAGAGAGGTAGGTGTATAGATGATGTATTGGGGTGAGGTTGTTTACACTTTTATTAAGTTGGTCAAATGTATTGTGGTAAACTATTAGGTCAAATGTATGAATGATTTTCGAATGTTCCCTCTTGTTTGGCCGCACGTTCAGTTTCAAGTGAAATTAGTTTTGAGTTCAAATTGCCAAAAAAGTGTCAGGCAAGTTGGTTTGAATAGTCTGAAAGTTAGTTTCTGATGTTATTCTTGTGTATTAATTTCCCGGATTGGGTAATAATTATTTATATTATTATTTATTATTATTATGGGTTATATTATTTACTGTTTCTTTTCTATAGCATGGAGTAAGTTTGGTATCTAGCCTTTTGTCGAGTTTTACATGAATTAGATCTCTTGTCTCATAGTGTTTTGACTGTATTTTATCCTGAATATAGTATTCTCAGTAGGCTACTTGGTTTTTTGTATTTTTTCCCTCATATCGGTCCGCTGATGGTGGTTTTCGGAGTGGACCTTCTGAAAAATACCTCAACTGGTTCTTCTTTTTTTACTGAATGGATGGACCTATTGTATTGTTCGACTGATTTGAAATTTCCCGTTGTCGTTTTTTATGCATCTGATTTTAGAAAGAGTTGAATGAATTCGTTCTACCTGGCCGTTACTTGTTGAAGCATATGGGGCTATTGTATGGACTGATATTTTAAGCTGATCTTCTAAAAAGAATATAATTTTTCCCATTATTTCTTCTGAAGTGTAGATACCATTGATAATTCAAGGATGTAATCGGGCTAGAAGTTTATTTTTGATTTCCTGTTCTGTAGAAGAATTCTTTTTTATTATTTTACGATGGAAAGTTGATGGAATTTCAAAATAATACGAATCAGAGTTTTCTTCAAATAAAATAATATGGTTTTTAAATACGTTGATCGGGGCTTCTACTGAAAATATTAAATATTGTGAGGAACTTTCGTCGCTGTGGAATTGATTTAATTTCTGGTCGAGCTCTGGATAGCGCGTCTGTTTATTTAATCTCGGAACTATATTCGCCAATAATATCTCTCCAGCGTTTAAGCTTGGCATTGAGATTATTCGCACTATTCGAAAAGGTCAGGTATTGGTTGTATAAATTGTCACTTTCGAATATCCGTACAGATAATGTCTTAAGCTTTGGAGAGCCCATACGATTGGTAACATTGCCCTTTTGTTCGTTGCGTAATCAAGAGGGTTTTCGTTATCGAGAGGGTACGAGATATGAATGTTATTGGTCTATGGTTCTGTTCTAAGATTATGGCAAAATTTGATGCGCTTGTGGTAAGTTGGAATTCATTAATAAATCTCCTATAATAGCTTTTCAATCCTAAAAATAATCATAGTTCCTTTTGTGTTTTTTCTGTTGGGAAGTTTTTTATTGCCTTAATTTTTTGGATATTGATTTTAACCCCCTCTTCTGAGATCGTATATTCCAGAAAATCTACTTCTTTGATCGCATGATCGTTTTCCGCTTTTCTGAGAAAAATCTATTGTTTCCTAATCGTGCGACTATTTCGTGCATTGAGTTTTCTGTAATCAATAACTAGCCTGTATTTTTGTTTTTCATTAGGGTCGGGTTTTTTCGGGACTAGCCAAACTGGTGCATTATAGGGTGACCGTGGGGGTCTAATAATGCCATCCTGTGAATTTCTTGAATTTGCTGTTCTACTTCTTGTCTAAGCGATGCCGGATATGGGTAGTGTTTTCCATAGACAGGGGTATTGGAGGAAGTTCTAATTTCCCCTACAACTCTGGTAGTGTAAGCTAATTTAGTTTCGGGTTCATCGAAAATGTTTTTAGGTGTCGGTAAAACTTGTAATTATTTCTTTTTTGAGTTTCTGTCATATGTTCCTATGTTGGCTTGATCTTGTTTACTGCTTTTGCCGCTAGTTGGTGAATTTTAATTTCCTATTATTATTTTTCAACAGCAGGATATCATTATCAACATTGCTCCTAGTTTCTTCATAACGTCCTTACCTAGAATACCATGGAAGGTTTTCAGGTATCTTATAGAAAGAATTTTAGGGGGTTATCTGATATGTTTGGAAGTTTAACATTTGTATGTTATGTTATTTGAATATTTCCTCCTACTGAGTTTACAGTAAAGTGGTTACTATTAGGATATGGGTTTGGTACTAGTTTCGATTGAATGTAATTTTCATATGAGCCTATGTCGATTAAAAATTTCACATTTTTACCGTTTCCCATAGTTACCCTAAAATCCTACCCTAGGGAGGAACAGTTTATTCTAAAAAATATAGTTCTGACATATAAATGGATTTCTGTTGCTCAGATTTCGCTTGCCATGAAGCTTCTTCATCCAGCTCATTTATTCCCCTTTCGCTTTCGAACGAATGGACTGATCTTCGTCCATGAAAGTTGTCTTGGGTTGGGGTCTGGGAGGTGGGATGTAGTTACCATAGTTGTAGTAACCATAGTTACCTTAAATATATAATTCTGACAAATCAATGGATTCCTGTTTCCCGGTGTATTCCATTCTCTTCCGCTGACTGGAAATATTCTTGTTCCTCAACCATCTCTGGTAATATATTGAATTGGCGTGGCGTTTTATGGTGGTCGTTTCCCTGCGAAATTGTTATCATGGGGTCTATTTATATAGTTAACGTGGCGTGAACGAATAGACTGATCTACGTCCATGGGTGTTAGGCTTTTGTTGGAGTCTGGGAGGTAGGTTGGGATTAAAGGAAGATTGCACTCCTGATTAATTTGTTGGTGCCACGGCATCATATTGCCTCCGGTGCACGGTGCACTCAATGTGGTTGCGAAAGCTCTATTCCAGTTTTTATTAAGAACTTATGCGTGTGTGACTAGACTTCGTGTTTTATTAGCTAATTCAGTATTATTTAGTATCTGACATTTTAGGTGTTGTTATATTTATGTATTTAATTATTACCTAACTCATTATTTCCTTAACAAATCAAGTTATCAGAGTTCTAAAACTAATTATGTTGACTTATGTTTTATTACATAATTATGTTGACTTATGTTTTATGTTCCACACTCTATGATAAAAGCAATTTTTTTGGCTCTCGTGCTTACATTATTTTTACACAGTTTATTCTCTTTTAACCCTTTCTTTTTCTTTCAAGTATTTATTTCAACTGTTTATTTCTTGTTTCGTCACATTCGTTTTTAACAGTTTTTTCCGATACTGTCTTTTGCAACAGTTTCTTCTCACTGCCTTTTGCAAAAGTTTCTATTTCATTCAAAACTTTGTTTATACACTCAAACTTATTAAAAGCTGGGCTTCTTTAACTATTTTAATTTTCTATAATTACTCATCTCGTTAAAGTCCAATTTTTTACTCCACGCATAAGTTTTACCTGCTCCGGAAACTTTTTGGCGTTGGCCTGTTTTAGCGAAACTAATATTTTTATTGCTTAGAGTCCGTAAGAGAGTTCCTTAACATCATATCATCATCATATTTATTCTATTTGTTCTATCCAAAATTCCCTCTCAGCAATAGGTTTCTTGTACTTTTTAATCATTTTTGTCGCTGGATGGATTACTCAAATCGTGGCTTTTGTAATAGAAATGGCCATCATTTCCTGTCTTTGATCTTTTTAGGAAATATATCCTGAGGCAAAAATAATTATGTTCCTTGATGTAGTACTTAAGCCCCCAAAGTCAGTAACACTGTAGCATTCCCTTATTCTGTTTCCAACTATTAAACTATGTTTCTGACTATTCAAACTTGGATTATACCGGATTATACCGGATTTCTCTTTTTTTAACCTTCAATGCTTGTTTAAAATTATTCCATAGAGTACGCAATTTTGCTGCGTGGGATGATACATCGTTATAGGTTTGGCTTGTTTACTTCATTTTGTTTAACTTTAAATGGCTCAATTGCTATTTTTCTCATGCACGTATATTTACTCTTGATCATTTATCTTTCTAGCTTTCTATAAGCTCTTAGTGATGATATTATGGCCCTATTCCACATTAATAGAATTTAACAAAACCCATCTCAAAAGGTTATCTATCAAATGCCAAACTATTCCATTGGCTAATTTATTTATACAAAACAAAATTCAGACAAATCGAAAGATTTTTAAAGGACTTAAAGATTTTTTATTCCCATTCCTCTCTGGAATGTATCTATTGTTATTTTTTAAACGTAAAATAGTATACAAAAAATTTTTTTTTTTTTAAATCCTTTCGTCGAAGCTAACACAGATCACAAGCATAATTTCACCTGCTCCTTAACCTTTAGTCTCCCTTGAACCCAAGTCCAGAATAAACATAGGTTGCATAACCCACAGTTTCCGCGATACATTTAAAAAAAAAATTAATTGCAGTTTTACTATATATTGAATTTTGTAGGCCATGCAATTGCGTTGAATTTTCAATTTATTTTCAATCAATTTTTTAGTACATATCGTTTTTGAAATGTTTGTATACCAACTCAAAACTCAAAAAGCAGTAACCATATCTTTGGAATACTCGTCCAATTTCATTATATCTCCAAAGTATCGCGATTTGAAAAGAAGAGATAGAAGCCGTGTCTTTGCTTAACGGAGCTCCACATTCATTTTTTTGTTTGTCACTTATTTAAGCTATTTTGCGTGGCACTAATTTACTTAAAAAAATATCCACCAGTTGTACGCATATCATTATTGTTGTTGGATTCGGCTTGTCTTGTTTTGATTATTGTGTTGCTTGTTTTGTTTATTTTTGTTTTTGTGTGTGATAAAGAGTCGTTTCGCGTATTTTGGGTAGCTCCTGATATATTTTTTTTTATTCAACTACGATTTTTCGATCCAAAAAGTTTGTGAGATAACTCCAAGGATGCATAGCTTAGGGCTACCGAACGGGTCGCAGGTTGCGGATAGCGAATGGCCTTCTCAGTTAATGTTAGCTGTGAATAAAGCGAAGTATACTATAGCAGGAGTCTCCTCGCAAATAAACAGCTCCGGATAGCTAGCGGGTATCCGCGCCATAAGCGGTGCCGACGATGCTCTTGTGTTGCCGCCTCTAAAAGTAGCCTCACACTTTCCCCTCACCTACACTACATTTCCTACCCAGCTCTTATCCAAAAACACCATCTCACACCAAGCCGGACTAAGTTGTCACTCGACCCGTGCCGAGAGTCAGCCTGGCTGGGGGCCCGGTATACAAACTCTGACCAGTCTCGAGGAGTCCTTCTAAGGAGTCCTTCCTAATTGCGGAGGGCTCAGGGTACCTGGCGAACCCCGGATTTAAAAAGCTTTACGGAGATTCGTCGCGAATCTCCGCCCGGGTGGATCGTCCTTCTCCGCAACTCGTGCGACCAAATTATGAAAATTAAGAATATTAATACAAAAAACAAACGGCAAAAAATCGAAGACGGTGCAGATAGCGAGTGAGCTCACCCGTCCGGACAAGCCAGCCAGGAAGGGTCGAGGCGGGCCCCGCCACGAAACCGGGGCGGCCAATGGCAAGCCACCCACTACCGCCACCATGGCGGCATCTCCCATCCCAAGTGCCTCGGGGCCTTCTGCAGGTAGAGCCAAATCGGAGAAAAGTTCCGCGGAGTGACTCACACATCCTGCTCGGGGTTGTCTACAGGGGTAACCCTGAAGGTAAAGTCCCAAGGGATAAGTGGATATGGGTAGAAGCAGCTGTAGCAGCAAAATTCTTTAAGCTCCTGGCGCCGGAACCAGGGCCCCCTTCTGTCTGCAAAGACGTGGGGTGGTTCCAGGGTAGCGTTAAATGAAAAGTAGAAAGAAAAGATGAAAAGTCGAAGATCATAATGGTGGAGTGTAAACCGTGAGATGTCTTTACGGATTCTGCAGATAAACCTCCACCATTCTAAAACTGCCTCAGCTGCACTGCTGCTCCATCTGGCTGAGGATGGAGCCGGTATAATCTTAGTCCAGGAACCATGGATAGCAGGAAGTTTCTGGTCTAGAGACCAAGAAGTACAAGCTACATAAAATTTTTGCTCCACGGCAGCTACTGTGGAATCACAAACGACTCTAATCCGGATACTGACAACCTACATGGCCTATGAAACATGACCGGAGCCCCCCGACGAGCTAGTAGGACTCTCTCTTGTACAGGACAACGAAAGGAAAATCCACGCGCTCATTTCCAAAACAGAAAATGCTTTTTCTCAGATGAAATATGCCCTGGTAACCTTTCTGGACATACCAGCACCCTGAGGACTCTTGGGTAGATGATCACCTGGTGAGAATCATTTTTCAGTTGCTAAGACCTAGGTCTAATTCTAGATAGGAAGCTAAATTGGAACTCCAACATTGAAGAAAGGTCTAAAAAGAGGGACACTCTTTAACTGCAAAAGAGACATAGAACAAATGGGGCATGTCTTCCTATATTGTAAGCTGGAGCTAAACCGCCACAGTCATACCCATACTATTGTATGGAGTTGTGGTATGGTGGCCAGCTCTCAAAAGGAAAAATGCCCTTAATAAGCTGGAAAAATATAGCGAGCAATAGCACTATGTATCAAACAAAGCCATAAATGCCATACTCAACTTTCCAAATCCAGGACTAGCTGGTTTTGAACAAGCGAAAGAGGCTATCAGGCTAAGGGAAACCCAGCCATGGAGCCACCTCAATAGAGGCCACTCCATCATTCTACTTAACGACCCTGTTATTCGCAGCAGAGCAGACTAGTGTAATCCACGGGCCTCTACATGCGCATAATAGCGTTACTGGGAGAGGTTAACCCAGGTGCCAGATTGGAGACGGTAATGGTAGACTGGGATAAGATCCCCAGCAAACCGAGGGCAACCCCACACTCCCCACGGCGGACTGGAGGGTCGCCAAGGTGGAGGAAGCAGTGGCGCTATGGAGACTAGTGGTCCTCACACTGAACAAGGATCCTTTTACGAGTACGGTAACAAGTACGCTTTCAAGTACGGCTACGGAAGCAAGTATGGAGGCATCGACTTAAAGATAGACGGGCAAGTGCGAGAATTGGAGGAACCGACCGAAGAGAGGCGTCTTGAACGGTCGGACGTGGAGGAGGACATTCTAGAGGGGTACACCTCGGAGGACAGTGATTTGGAAAGGGCTCTTGGAGGCGTCGGAATGGAGGAGGACTTATTGATAGGCTCCGACACCGAGGCGGACGTTACTGTAAGGAAAAATCTAAAAGATCACTCTCTCCAACAATTATGAATCATTCGCTGCCCTCCTGTTCCACCTCGCCGAGAACGGAGCTGACGTGGTCCTCATCCAAGAACCCTGAATTCATTATTATTTTTTTTTTTTTATTAAAGCTTGGTATTATTTATTGAATCTTCTTTTTATGAGTCTAAAAATAAGGGTGCAAATCCTAAAATAATACATTATGTAACAGTTTAATTTTAACTGAATAGAGACTACACAGTCCTAATAATTAAGGGGCGAGCGGCTATTGATAAGCCGGTGGAGGCTTCTGGCTTTTAGCTTTAAATGTGTTCTTTTGGCTTCAATGTAGCTGCGCCAAGTAAGACGTCTATCGAGGTGTACGCCAAGATATGTCATTTTATTTGCTATCGGATCCACTATGTTGTTTAAAGTAAGTGGAGGGCAGTCTTGCCTGTTAAGTGTGAATGCTACGTGTTTGCATTTTTGTTCGTTGACTTTGATTCGCCAGTCGGATAGCCATTTTTCCACTGCCACCAGGTGTTTAGCAAGTTGCGCCGTTGGTTGTTTGGGGCATCTCGAGCTGCTTAGGATCACTGTGTCATCAGCAAAAGTGGAAGTGGTTAGTTGCATGTTCGTTGGGATGTCCGCAGTGTAGATAAGAGTATTGGTCCTAACACGCTGCCTTGAGGAACTCCGGCTCTGATGATGTCATGGCATCGAACATGGCAGCATTACTTCTTTCTAAGAATTTCTTGTTGTAAAGGTAAGACTTCTGAAGTTTGTGAGTGTTGGCATTTCTGTTATTTTGAGCATTAAACTTTCTAACCATACTCTGTCGAAAGCTTGTGATCCGTCCAGAAATATCGCAGTGCAGTACTCCCTTTGTTCGATTGCATTTCGGATTGCATGTTTTTCTCGAAAACCGAATTGATGAGTCGGGATTTTGTTGTGTGTTCTGAGATATAGGGTAGTATGTGCCAAGAAGCATTTTTCGAAGAGTTTTGATAGACACGTTAGTAAACTAATTGGAGATTTTTTTGGGTTGAGTTGTTAATTTATGATTTTGAGTAACTTATGTCGTCTAAATACAATTGGTTCATACGTAGATGTGTCGATATCTGATGTGGCTGGCACTGAGATCCCGTTTGATGCTATATTGGGCTGAAATACATTTTGGAGATGTTCGTGAATTTATGATTGTACGATGTTTTTTTCGTTTGTGGAGTTGAAATGCGAGCTGCTACGACCAAGACGGATTCATGAATGTTTATGGATAAGTTGATATCAGCTTCGTCATTCAAACGTGGATTCAACTCAATATGCGAACTTACAATTTTTTTGTTCTTAAGCCAGTTGGTTTTATTCGTTGTAAGTCTGAATGGTTTATCTACCGCAACTGGATGTAGATTTAGTTGAAGGAGTACAGGCGAGTGATCAGACGATAGATCTGATAAGGATAGGATAAGGATAAGGATAAATTCGGATACAGTAAACCGAGGAAGACCGTATACGGCGGCAAGCTTTAAGGAACGGTGATCCATCTGTTCATCTATAGATATAGCTTGCATGTAGTTAGTGGCGACACTATTGTGGCAGCAGTGCTTGATGCGATTTTTAATCAGAATCCCAGTGCCTCTGCGTGCTTTCCAGTCTGGGTGATTCGTGTTATAGAAGAACTAGTCTCGAATTTGGAAATTTTATTTATTTGTAAGATGAGTTTTTGCGAGTAGCATTACATCGATACGGTTATTATTAAGGAATTGAGTTAACCCGAGTTTGCGATGTGAGACGCCGTTAGCGTTCCACAGTGATATACAGAGTGGAGCCATTGATTACTTAGTCTGTTTTTGAGTCACAAGCAGCCGAATCAAAACGTTCTGGATTCGCATAAGATCTTGCATAGTTGGCTGCATGAATGACATGAAATCCATCATACTTTGTTGAAGATTACATATCAATGTTTCAGATTTATTCGTAGACTGTACTGCTGGTTGATGAGGGGAAACTGGATCCATGAAGATAGGATTCTTGGTTTGGGGGCGTCGGAGCTCAAGCTCTGTACGGCCGATGTAACAGGTACAAAGAGAGCTTGAAATCTCCCAAAACTAACATAATATATAGAAGACAGCGATAGGAGGAATATCGACTTATTAAAATATTGCGATGCCAACGCCCATCACCATCAGTATAGAAACACTGATGCAAATGAGAAGGGTAAGTCAATTTTCGATTTTATCTTCTTTATGGTAGGTAACAGAGGCTCAGAGCGCACTTTCTTCGTCAAGAACAAGAGAGAAGTCCTTGACACAACCTTGACACAAGCCCTTGACACAAGTTCTAAATAAACACTCCTTTTCAGACCACCGCTACGTTGAGATAGCGGTCAATTTCGAAAACTTCACATAGCTAGAACTACGAAATCCTAAGAAGGCAATCTGGATAAAATAAGCTTCTATGAAATCAAAAAAAAGATACTAGATAGATCCTTAGGGGAACCTACAGCGTCATGGTAGAAACACTTACTGTGGCAAGGTTTGTTCAAAAGAGGGAATGAGTAGCAGCAAATCGCAAAAACCACCTTGGTCGACCTCGGCGCTAACGCCTTTTAAGAAAAATGCACGCAGGGCCTTGAACATCGCCCATTGTACCAACGCAGACGAGGCATGGAAAACCTATAAAGCCGAACTTAGGTGGTATAACAAGGAACTGCGAAAGTGAAAGAGGGTTGTCTGGGCCAGTTTCTGCACCAACATCCAAGAGATATAGGAGGCCTCTCGGGTGAGAAAGATCCTCTCAAATACAGCGCCCAACGTGGGCTATATAAGGACTCCACATGGCCGGTGGGCTACGTCAAGCCAGGAATCCCTTGAGGCTCATACCAACGCACACTTCCCAGGCTGCTCCGTGGAAAGGACAACCTATGAGATGCGTTCCGGGGCTCGCCGAAAAAGGGCTCAATAAAAATGAATATGCTATAATTACCTTTTGAGACATTAAAGGTGCCTTCAACTACATTTTGATGTGCTCAATCATCGATGCACTGATGGGACTTATGCTGTTCAACAGGAGTTTCGATGCAACTATTAGAGGATCATCTATTCAAAGATTCGTCAATAGGGGCCTCTTGTAAGGAGGTGTACTCTCACCACTTCTTTGGAACGGGGCGGTTAACAACCTACTGCGTTCCTTAGAGGGTGGCGGCTCTAAAATTATTGCGTGCGCGGACGATGTTGATATCGCCTTTGTAATGAAATTCTCGCAAACTCTGTTCGACCTATGCAAAAGAAGCTGGAAGGAATCCCTACTGGGGAGGAATGGGATGCGCAAACCCCAGAGCCCGTGGGCTCCCTTCATATTTACACAGATGTTTTAAAGCTTAATGGCCAGGTTTCTTAATGTGTCCTTTAGATTCCCCGACTACTGCATCTTCTTCAAGGCTGAAGTAGTATCCATCAAAGAAGCATTTAAGGCACTTGACGGCCTAAGCCCTAACCTAAACACTAAGCGTAAACATGCATCTTTTCCTTCACAACTTACGTTTAAAAATTCATCTACGACCACAAGATTCTTTGGAGGCTTCAATATTTCCCCTTAAATGGAAGGAAACAAAATTTCCTTGCATAAAAAAGTAAAAAATCCAGTTACAGAGGCATCTATAATGCTAACAGCTATTTCAATGTTATTCGAAAAGTTTATCACTTCTTATTTGCAACATCTTTGCTCTTCAATTATTTCTCAGTTTGAAAGTGATTTCAAACTGATGTTATTTACACAAACTACAGTTAAGCATTTGATTCATCAAATTACTCACTCCTGTTGAGTAAACTGGATCTTTTGGTATTTCCTAAAGAGCTGATAACGTGAATCTCCAGGTACCTAGATGGAAGAACACAGAGCTTTATTTAAAAATATACATTCTCGTTTAGTCCGTGAAACATCTGGAGTCCTCCATGGAAGCCATCTTGGCCCGTTACTGTTTACTATTTTTATTAATAACTAGCACCTAGCTTTAACAAACTCGCTTGTACTCATGTACGTAGACAATGTAAAGCTTTGCTTGCAGGTTCATGTATCTTGTGTCCTCAATATGGGATTCATCAAGACCGCTTTTTTGCTCCCTTCGTATGATAGCATGGGAGGTGGGGCAAAAATTGCAGGGGTTGCATAAAATGTAGAACAATGCTGGGTGTCGGTTTTCTACAAAACTTTATTAATGGTGATGTAGTTATCCAGCATTTACTAACAAGCTCACTTTTTAACGTTCGTAATAGAAGGAATAGAAATTTAAATCCTCGGTTCCTTAGCCAATGTAGTTCGACATATGCCCTACATGAGGCTCTTAGCATTTGTGGTCTTTCTCTGCTTTAAATCTATAAATAGAGAGAATATAAAAAAAAAAAATCTTTATTTATTTTTCAATTTAATTCTAAGTAAAAATACGTATTTTTTACTTTGAATTTACACCAACTTTATCGCTAAGGAAAGTCTCAAGCTGTAACAAATTACCTCATTTGGGAGTATGGTTTATATAAGGATCGGATAGGTTCCACATTGAGGAAGCCGAGAGGGCTGCTTAGGGATCTGACCGATCAATAGTTCTCTTTATCTAATTAGTCTTAAAAGACAGGAGCGTTCTTTCTCTTTAATGTACTTGTTTTTTATTACTTTAAATATGATGGTTCAATGGTTTAGTCAGTAGTCTGGAGTTTCATGTTTCGTTTTTTGTGATTTCTTCTAGTCTCCGATTCTTGTCTTTAATGGCTAAGTATGTTTATTTCTAAGGGTGTAAGTAAGATCGAATGGTCCTCAAATCGTTATGGGAAACTGGCTACCAATAAATGTGGATATTAAATGGGTAAATGTATGTGTGGCGTGGATGTAGGCATATACATACTTACTCACTACTGTGGATATGTCACTCCCCCAACCTTGGAATCTTGGCTGTCCTCAGGGAATTTATTATTTCCTTGGTTTGTATATAAGCGAGTGGTTCCAATTTTGTTGTATTATTACTAACATAAATGGTTTAAATGTAATCCGACATATTATTGGATTGTATAAAATTATCTATTTGCATAGTAAAATTCACGATATTGATGATATTATTATGTTGAATATATATTTCTTAATTTATTCAATTTTTACTGTTTCAGGAATAATCCTATGATAGGTTCAACGTAGTTTAATTGAAAATTTTGCATTCCGTTGGTTCTTGTTTAATTATGCCTTTGATACAATAATCAAATATTATTTTTATTATATACTTTGTTTTCAAAAATATAGAATTTATCAAAATTGTTCAATATATTATATATATTATATATATTATATATAAATTATAGATATTATATTCGTCTGGACACGGGATAAGTCAGTTTTTATACAGGATTGCAAGGAATAGAAAAACAAATACCGTCCAACCCAAAATAGATGTTAGGAGCAACCAAGCTTCCCAGTCACCATACCGAATCCCCGAGCCAAAAAGTTGTCACCAAGATGTTGGACGAGTTATGCAGCAGGATATAATCCAACAATCTACGTCATATTATGCTATCACTGTGGTACTCATCAAAAAGCCGAACGGTGTGACCGACTATGTGTTTATTACCGCCGTCTGAACATGTTGTTAAAGATGGAAAATTTTCCGGTCCCGAATATTGAAGACCGCACCTAAAAGCCGAAAGTTTACCGCTTTCATATCCATCTCCCGTTTGAGCTAAAAAATGTCCCAGCAGTTTCAATCGTCTCATGGCAGAACTACAAAAGCAAGTCCATAAAGGAGATATGATTCACTATATGGGCGACAGTCTATTGCGTTTCTTGGACTCTACAAGCAGTCTATTGCGTTTCTTGGACATCAAATACACGATGAAGGTATCAGCCCGGGAGAAGTAAAAACGATCTTCTCTGGCTTTTTGTATTTCTGGTGTCTATTCAAAAGTTTATTTTGTGTCGCGATGTTCTGTTTTTGCAATATCACAAATCTCACATTCATTGATAATATTCTGTATTAGCTTTTGACTATCTGGGAAATAATATTGTTCTTTAATCCATTTATAAGTTTTTCGATTCCTGAATGTAAAACTTCTTTATGTCTTTTTAAAATCGTTTCTTTAAGTTCACCTTATGTTGGTATATTTATTATTATATAGACGTGCATTTAACTAATTTCTAATTTGGAATGATAATTTTGACAAAAGCCCTCTGGAATACTGGGAAATCTGCATCATTATGAAAGTAAATTGCGTTTTTCTTCTTAAATAAATATTCTTTAATTATGTCTTTAGCAAATTCTTCTGTCATTTCTATATATGTAATACAAATGTTATTTCGGTCTTCACCTTTTAACCTCTCCACCTTTTGAATAATTCAACTTGTCTTGAAAAATAATTTAATGGTCGTTCTGTGATTGCGATGTAGTTATTATTTTCATCTTCTGCACTGTGCATTTCTGACTCAACACTATTTGTTTCTTGGCCAAATATAACTTCTTCAATTTTAGTTCTAGACAATGCATCAGCGAATTTTTTTTTCTGGAAGATATTTTACTTTATAATCAAAGTCATTCAATTTTATTTTCTATCTCTGTAGTTTCATATTTGGTTCTTTTATATTATTTAACCATACAAGGGGTTTATGATCGCTTAATATTTCAAAATGTCTTCCTTCCCCACTTTTGCTTATAGTTCTTTTTCAATTGTAGAGTATTTTATTTTATGTTCGTTTTAAGTTCTAGTGGCGTAACACAATGGTCCATAATTCAGCGAGAGTACTGCACCAATAGCGATATAACTAGCGTCAGTTGTCAACGAGAAAGGCTTATTAAAATCAGGGTAGATTAATATCGCATATGAAGTTATAAGTATGTTAAATTTTTCGAATGACTCTACATAGTCTTGACTTTTAGTATTAATTACTGCTCCTTTTTTTAATTTGCTGGTCATGGGTTTTATTACGTTTGCAAAATTCGGTATAAATTTTCGGTAAAATCCACATAATCCTAGAAATGATTTGATCTTTGTCGGGGTTTTTGGTTATTGGAATTAAGTAAAAGCATCCGATTTATTTGGAGTAAGTTATATACCGACTACTGTAATAATTTGACCTAAGAATTCTGTTTCTTTCTTTAAAAGTTCGCATTTAGAGAGTTGGAGTTTCAATTTGGAGTAACTTTTCAAAAACTTTTTTTAGAGACAAGATGTGTTCTTCCAATGAAGTGGAAAAATGTGTTATGTCGTCGATGTGGCCAATCGAATGCACGAGAGTTGGCGACAAGAATAGAGCGAGAGACGCGAACATATATATATATATAAATGAAAATGACGTCACGAATTCAATAAATTATTGCCGGCCAAACTTCTTTCCGGCGGCTGCTTGACCCGACATACTCCCCCGTTGGAAGATGGGCTTTTAACAGCATCATGAAGGGACAGCAGGTACAATTTATTCACGCCCGCCTTGTAGCTCCGGTCGCAGTCTTCAGCAGCGCCACCATCACGCTAGGGATATTGGAGCACCATTTCCGCAGCTGAAATTCGCACTTGGACAAAAGTGCTGAAATCTGCCCTAAAATGGCAACAACTTCCTCCTTGAAGCTGCCACTGGAAAGTCTTCCACCTCGTCCTTCTTTAGCACGCAGTGATTTGGCAGAAAATATTTTCAATCTCGAAGCAACTCCGGCGGAACTAGGGACATATGACCTAGGTTAAGATTCTCTTCAGTCCGCAGTTCGGGCTGATGAGACAGTTTCTTCTCAAACGACTGGAAACGACGAAGAGCTCGTGAGTACGAATCACCCAATAAACCGGAGTTATGTTTAGTAAAAAATGACTCTCGCAATCCAGATCTTCCTTTGACGCCTTCACAGTCGGATCGGTGCAGGTTTCCACTTCCCAGAACTGTAGAAGAAGTTTATTGACCCGCTCATCTAAAGGCCCCTTTGGGCAGATCAGTCCCGACCGCTCAGCAGCCATGAGAACCTTGCCATTGTCAGGACCTCCGTCTCCACACACAACCCAACCGAGCCGAAATTGCCCGACATATAGCAGCTCGTAAAATAATCCACCTCCGATTAGCAAATCAACTCGCTGCGGCTAGTGAATATGAGGATCTGCTAGCTATACATTGGCGGGAATTTTCCATGAGCTGACGTCCAATGCAAAATTGGGCTGAAGGTCAATGATGTTGAAAGCTACAATCGCAGTTGCGCCGAGTAGTCAGAGCATTGGGATTGCAAGCTGACTTGCACAGAAAACCCATCGGTACAAAACCCTGCGTCACCTATACCGGAAACAGAAACCAGAGATCTTATCTTCCGCAGCTGGAGCTGGATCGCCAGCCTTGACCAGATGTACCAGCGAACCAGAATCGAGCAGCACTCGGCAGTGCATTAGAACTTCGGATCGGTTCCTGACCAAAATATTGGCAGTGGCTAGCAGCACCACACCACCAAAACGATCCTTGGCGACAAGTGAATTGACGGAAGCAGACGCTGACCGAGAAATAGCGTCGCTAGATGCGGAACCTCGGGAGAGTTGTGTTGGCCTTGAGCTGGCGAATTGCCACGAAAATGCAGCAAACCATGATGGCCATCACAAATAATGCATGCGGAAGAGTTGGTAATCACAAATGCAGAGTTACCTGTATGAAAGGGTCTACGCCGTCCTACCGCAAGGTTTGGTGCATATGATGTCGTCGGCAAATCCATGCTCTCCAAAGTGCGGCATCTCTGCTCAAGAAAATTGGCGATGGACTCCCACGTGGGAATGCAATCAAGGAATCCGAGTCAGCTTGCATATCCTTCCACTTAGACTGCGTGGCATTATTAACCTTCTGCAACAGCACTTGGATTATGATACAGCTACCAATCTGCTTCGTTGTGCCCATACTTGCCAGGGCTCGCATATACGAATTAAATTTGTCCGAAAGCTCGCGAAGACTCGTCGCCGATGCGGATTCTACGGCCCTTAGATTCATTATCTCATTAACATGAGCTTGAAAAATGAGCCTGCGATTACTAAACCTTTTGTTTAGCAGCTCCAATGCGACGTCACAATTTTTGTCCGTGAGCTCCAACGATCGAACAGTCTCCAAGGCAGATTTACAAAGGCAGGACCGCAACCGTTGAAGGTTTTCGACCCGACTGATGAATGGGTTTGTGTCCACCATAGTCGAGAACAGTGAGCGAAACTCAAGCCACTCCGCATAACCTCCACTAAAAGTGGGAAGTGGCAGTTGCGGCAACGCCTGAAAAGATCTGCCAAACGACGGATCACAATTGGTGGACGAAGCTGCATTGATCAGCGTCGAACTTGCCGGCAACAAACTGGAGCGCCGTATAATCTCCTGATCCAAGATGATTCGTGCCTCCCTCGCCGCATCGTTGAAGCACTCGGCAAATAGTGTATGTATGTATTTCAACAGATGCTAATATTTCGCGCACTTATCACAAACCGAATAATGTTTTTTAATTTGTTTATTTGTTTATGTTTATATGTTTTAAGCCGCGCAGCTCAAGTTTTCAATAACTTTGGGGTAACCAATGTTCAGTTACCGAGCGTTTTCGGGAGCTTTAAGTTTGTGTTCTAAATATTATATATTTAACAATATAAAACAAGCACAGTTCGATTTATAAATATTGATACAATTTATTTAATTGTTTTGGGGTTTCTACAAATGATATATGTACATATGTGACTGAATAGGGTTGACGACCAAATTAGAATATTGACGCGGGAGCGCGGCTCAACGCCTGAAGCAGTGGAGCAATCGAGAGATCCCGCGAGAGTGAGACAAACGCTAGCGCAAGACGGCTAATGCAGGTGACCGATCGAATGCACCAGAGTGGGCGATAAGAATAGAGCGAGAGACGCGAACATCTATATATAAAAGAAAATAACTCCAGGAATTCAATAAATTATTGCCGGCAAAACTTCTTTCCGGCGACTGCTTGACCCCACAGCGTTCCTATAGAGAAAGTACGTAGCCTGGTGAAGGGTAGATCAATAAAATGTCATGAGTTTTCATTTTGATCCATTAAGCTTTAGGTTGTTTGCTAAACACCAATTTTGAAATTTATCCAAAAACGAGTGGTTAACAAAGTCAAATGCTTTACTGAAATCAGTGTAAATGACGTCTGTTTGTAAGCCATTCCGGAACCCATCCGTGACAAAAGATGTTAGCTCCAATAAGTTGGTGGTGGTAGAGCGGCGCTTCATAAAGCCATGTTGGCACGGGGATATTATTGAACTACATAGGTGTTGCAAATGTGGAGTGATAAGTTTTTCGAAAATCTTTGGAATTGCTGACAATTTAGAGATGCCTCTATAATTTGTAGCATCGGATTTTTTCCCTTTTTTATGCAGAGGAATAATGTAAGATTCCTTCCACAAAATTGAAAAATCGAAGTCTCCAGCGATAGGTTAAAGAGTTTAAGAAGAGGTTTGCACAGTGCCTCGGCGCAGCTCTTCAGAACACAGAATGGTACTCCATCAAGGCCTGGCGAATAAACGGGCTTGACCTTAAGAAGATCCGATAAGACACCACTTTGAACAAAAGATGGGGAAAATATAAGGTTGGCTGATTGGATATTTTAAGTGCACGGCTGAGCTAGAATGGTGCTCTGTCTATATGTTGTTTGAAAAAACGTTGCAAAGAGATCGGCCATTGTCAGATCAGTGTTTGCATAAGAGTTCTCAAACGTAAGCAGAGAAGGAAAATATACAGATTTGCTCTTCGTGTTAACAAAGTTATAGAACTGCTTCGGGTCCTGAGTAAGGTGATCCGGCAGCGGCGATTATAACTCCGATAACATTCAGCGTTAGGCACGATGAAATTAGACCGAGCTACTTAGTATCTTGAATAACTAACTGTACAGCCAGATAATTTATGTTTGTTTAATATTCTATTCATTACGTTCTTTAAATTTAAAAGATGCCTGGTATACCAAGGCGGATTTTTTGAAACGGATATTTCCACGGCACGCAAGCGTCGGAAAATAAATTCGAAGTATAATAAAATCGGTTTAAGGCAGTATTTATATCTTCACATGCCATTGAATTTTATGGAAACCATTAGCTAATTCAATCGTTGTGAAATATTGGCATTTTCTAATTTATCTTAAATTTAAACTATTCTTGGTATAGGAAATTTGTCATTAATAGTTATTTCATTTAAGTTTTTGTAGTCAACCACTAACCTGAACTTATTTTTTCCTGGGGCGTCTGCCTTCTTTAAAACTACCCCAATAGGTGAACAGTAAGAAGATTTCGATTTCTGAATTATTCCATGTTCTAATATTTCTTTGATTTGCCTATTCACTTCTTCATTTAAATTTTTTGGGTATTTGTATGGTTTCTAAATCAGGGTGGTCCTATCTTCTCACCTTCCAAAAGAAAAACGAAAGTTTTGGAAAAGTGGCGATTTATTTCTCAACATAATCTCCATTTAGCTTCATACACTTGACCCAGCGATGCTCCAACTTCTTTAACCCGTCTGAAAAATACAATTACTCGAGGTCTGCAAAGTAGGTCTCTGTGGCCGAGACAACCTCCTCATTCGACGCATATTTCTGTCTAGCTAGTAACTTTTGCAAGTTTAGAAACAAAAAGAAGTCACACTTAGCCCCGTATCCCCGTATGGAGAATATGGTGGATGAGGTAGCAGTTCCTAGCCCAATTCGACCAATTTGGCCGTGGCGAGGGCGGAAGTGTGAGCCGGCCCTATCAATATTAACCAAATGGGGCCGTATTATCTGCAATTCGGCGGTGAATCAGCCCAATAATTCGGCATAGTACAGACCTGTGATTGTTTTGCTCTTCTACAGGTAGTCGATGTAGATCACACCTTATAAATCCCAAAAAACGGTGGCATCACCTTTCTGGTATTCTTCAGAGCAGTCTTAAGCAAGAGATACAGCATAAACGGCGCTAAGTTAAGACCAAATTATTGTTATTTAAAAAGCACTATATCTAACATATAAATAAACCTATGAGACACTAAGAAAATCATCCTCTCACAGTTCAGAACTACTTACTAATGTTTTGGTGCAGTGCAGTGGAGAAATAGTCGGAAAAATTGGAACAGAATCGTCGGCGAGGAAAGTTGGTAATGGAAAGCAGCCCCAAAGATTGAACGATACATGTGAGTGGCAGACGGATTCAGGGAAAAATCCAGACAGTATAAACACGAAGAGATTGTGTTTATATGGGCGTCATGGGGAAATTCGAATTGGAAAGACACTTTTGAAAAGAATGGATGAAAATGGTCAAGATAGCAGAACTGCCCCAGTTGAGATGTTTGTTAAGAAAACGAAATATTGCAGCTGCGGGATCCAGTACAGCGACTAGTTGAATTTGAGGAATCGTAAGACGTGAATATGCCACAAGAAAGTGGAAATGTGAGTCAACGAGAAGAATCGGTGGCATCACAAGCAGCAGCTCAAACGCAGATGATAGAGTTAATAGACAGCAAAACACAAAGGAAATCAGGCGGAATACAACGTGAGATAAGCGCCGGTAAAAGAAATCGCAGACACTTTGCCAGAGTTTGATCCAGGAGACGAGTATGCTATATCAGTTCGTCGATCAGGTCAATAAAGTGGTTGGTGCGTATCGTTGGGACGAGACGTTTTTGTTACTGGCAATTTATACAAAGATCAAGGGACCAGCCAAGATGTGGTTTGATTCTTCGCCACTGGTGCACACTACATGAAGTGACTTCGCGCAAGCTATGAGGGATGAGTTTGGAGGAAGCCCGGACAAAGCGGAAGTGCATTTCAACATGACTAATGTAACCGACGAGCTAAAGAAACAGTGAAAGGTAAAGAAACAGTCTGAGCGAAGCAGAGGTTATAAGATATGTTCGCGCAGGTTTGCAGAACGGAAAGTTGCAGAACAGCAATACAGCAAAACATTTTTCAACAATGAAGAAGCTAAGAGATGAGGCCGAATCGAATCCAACAATCTCGTGATGAAACAGTATAGCGACGTAAAGACAGCAAAACAAAAGGATTTGAAGACATGTTTCAAGTGTGGAGAGCTGGGACACTTTGTCAATTCGTTCCCAAGTAAGGAGCAGAAGTCCCGCTGTTACAAATGCAATACTTCCCATGCAATCACGGAAAGTTGCCAAACTGCAAAGGTGATGCGTATAGGTGCAGCGAATCACGACAAGTTATTCTCCAGAATAATCTGCATCAATTCAAAGAGCTTTAACGCATTTATTGATACTGGTAGCTAATCATTCGACAGGAATTCGACATTCGACAGGAAAAACCAACATCGTCCAAGCCAAAATAGATGGTAAGAGCAACTGGCTAAAAAAGGAAGTTTTCGTCAAGATGTTGGACGAGTTATTGCAGCAGGATATTATCCAACAATTTACGTCAGAGTACGAACGGTCGTGACGGACTATGTGTTGATTACCGCCGTCTGAACAAGTTTTTAAAGAAGGACAATTTTCTGGTCCCGAATATCGAAGAGCGTCTTCAAGAAGAAAAACGATTTAAGTATTTACCCTCACTGGAATTAAATAGCGGATATTACCAAATTTAGATAGACTCTGAAATCCGAAAGCTTACCGCTTTTATCATCACGTATGGACTGTACGAGTTTAAGCAACTCCCGTTTGGGTTAAAAAATACCCCAGCAATTATCAATCTTCTCATGGCAGAACTACAAAAGCAAGTGCATAAAGGAGATATGATTCACTACATGGACAACTTTCTTATTGGTAGCAATAATTTCGAGGAGATGTATGCCAAGCTAGAAACAGTCTATACAGTAAAGGCGATAGTGCGGACTAACTCTAAATCTGGATAAATGTAAGGCGTACGAGCCAAACTGCATATCATCAATCAGTTATCAGTTTTACAGGATATTTTCGGAAATTTGTCGCCGGATATGCTATTATATCAGAGCATTAGCGTATGTTATTCAAATGGAAGCAATTGTGCGAAAAGCACAAATATTCAAATGGAAGCAGCGCCAAGAGGATGCGTTTACCGAATTAAAAAGATGTCTAACATCAAGAGCTGTTATCACAAGTTATCGACTAGATGCTGCACATGAATTACACACAGTTGGCAGTGCTGTGGGTTTGGCCGCCGTTCTGATGCAAAATGAGGAGAGTCAACTAAAGCCAATGGCTTATTTTAGCCGAGCAACATCTAAGTTTGAGAAAAACTATCACAGTTATGAGCTGGAAGCTCTAGCCGTCGTCGAGTCGATGGAGCGATTTAGGTATTATGTCTACGGCAAAAATATTCGAGTTACCGATTGTAATGCCCTGAAATCTTCAATAGATAAGAAAAAACTAATACCTCGAATTGCACGATGGTGGTTAAGGATCCAAGAATATGACATCGAGATTGTAAATCGAGCTGAAATACTGATGTGCGAAGAAAAATGAGAACGATAAGTACGTAATAAAGCAATTTCGGCTATTTCAAAAATATGACAATAAGTTGCTATGGGATAAGTCGAAACACGACAACGCAGGACTTACGAGCACAGAGACAACAATCAAGCGCATTCTTAATTTGTTGTGGTTTCTCCGAATGCGAAATTTCGTCAAGAGTTATATAAAGTCATTCATAGGTTGCGAGCTAAAGAAAATACCATGTGAAGAGTATCACTACGATGACATCAAACCCATTCATTTTCTACGGTACACATTGATCACCTAGGACCTTTTCCAAAGAGTTCAAAGAAGAATGAACATATTCTAGTTATTGTCGACGACTTTACGAAGTTTACTATAGTGCGAGCCACAAAAAATTTACAGCGACTAAACATGACTTGGATATCCTGCAAGAGGTTACGAGCTACTTCGGAATGCCAGAAAGATTTCGAAAAATATAACGAACATAAGTCGAGCAACGTCAAGCACATCCTTAACGCTGTAAGGTGCCAACGGTCATGCAAAGCGAACCAGCCGGATTAACTTTTCCATGCAACTGCCTTCGAATGAGAACGAAAAGCGATGGGACGAAAAGCTACGATCCTTCCAGTGGACCATTTATACCATGGTAAATAGTATAAATAAATGTTCCCCATTTCAGCTTCTATATGGATACGAGCCAAGAAATATCCTAAAGAACACCCTGACCAGTGTCAATGATTAAAGAGCTGTGACCCCGAAACGTTACGACGAAAAAGACGCTAAGCCAAAACCATATAAGCTAGGAAATATTGTGCGTCAAGAAAATTGGAGCATTGCTATAAAGGACTTTTTATTGTCAACAAGGTGTTGCTAAACGAAAGATATCTAATCGAAGATATCCCCCAAGCCCAACGAAAGCAGAGACATTATATGTCGGTTTATGCATCCGATAAGATAAAGCGCTGGTGTCAACTTCCAGAAGACGATCAAGATGACGATAATGACTCGAAGGACGATCCCATCTACGAATCTCTCAAGGACGCTGACGCCGAATTAATCAGGCAAGGCCTAATGTAATCAGCTGACCAACAATCCACTGTAGGATAACAGAAGCTTTTATGCGATTTATAAAATAGTAGAATGAGACTGTTACCAGAAGCCGCGAGTAGTTAGTCTTAAGAAAGAGATACAGCATAAACGACGCTAAGTTAAGACCAAATCGATATTATGTAAAATACACTATATCTAACATATCCACACATTAAACATATGAGACCACTAAGAAAACCATACTCTCATACTTGGTCTCTGGTGTGTACCAGGGGATCTATGCTTCGTCGACGATGTTGTCTGGAGTGCCGCGTTTGTTGTACGGAGTGAGCAAACGCGGCACCCATCGCACCGACAGCTTTCGCATGCCCAAAATGTCATGCAGAATATCACCCATGTGGTCTTTTGAAATGCCTACTGGTTCGTAAATCTACAATCGGCGGTCTGCCAATACGAGTTCGTAGCTTTTTTGTCACGTTATCCTCCGCGGTAGTCGTTTTAGGGGCACCTGGGGGTGGCTCATCAAAAACTCATAGATTTCAAAATTTTTAAACTTCGACAGAAGCCGTCTTCGAGATGTGTAGTACATTCTCATAGTAAATTTCTCTTGCGATTATGATGCCATAGAGCGGTGAGACTAAGTACTTATAGGACTGCCCTCGTACATATATACATAAGACATATATACATAATACATACATAAGTCAGTCTGCCTCTGACTTTCTTTGCGCTCGGACGTTTTATTATTCTGCTCATGTCGCCTCTCATTTGTAGTGAGTGCAGTGGTGAAGTAACGCCATGCTGTTTGGTTGATGTGAGGCCGGACAGTGCTCGTCGATTTGTCGCCGTGCCTACCATACCGCCTGTGTTTATTTGTCTTCTGTGTCTATACAACTACTCATAAACATTCCAAACCTAATGTGGCAATATGATAGCTGCGTCATTGGAATTGGTGAGCTTAATAAGAAGTTTATGGATCTGATATCCCTTTATCAAAGCCTTGTTGCTAAATTGGATTCTCTCGAAAGTTCGTCTGGACTCATGGATACTCTAGAGGGGTCTCAAGTTGTTGCACCCGTTATTTATTCTACAACTGCTGGGAATAAAAAGCTCCACTGCGTCAATTGCCTTTTCCCAAGGAAGAAGTGGAACAACCTTCTAACAAGCGCATTGTTGGATAAGCTGTGCTCAGCTTCATGTTTTTCCCACCTTTCCCACGTCCAACCGACCGAGCTGCCACATAAAGTAACGTCGGAGTATCACTCTTTGTCTTTATCTTAAAGCGAACGGACGTGTTTTTTTTGTGCGAACTGCGATTTTTAACTTTGTTTATTGAGACTAAACAATCCGGTGTTTATTTTTATTTATTTATATTTTTAAAATTTAACCTTTCAATATTAATCATCCGTATCGCTTCGCGTGTGCAGTGGTATATTTGGAGGTAAAATAATAATTTTATTAATTTTCATCCAAACATAGCTCTGCTCTGCTTCTTCTTCTTCTCTTACGGTGTTGCTTCTATTACTGCTCAGTAGAGATTCTTATCTCTTTTCTTTGCTGTTCACTAACCCACACTAATCGCTCTCTTTGATTTCCCCTCTTTCGTTTCCCTGGCACAGTGGTTCAAGGTACGTCAATAATAAAAACAAAAATATTAATAAATAATTTATCATGGAATTTAGACTTGTCTGTGCTTTGAGGTCTTGTAATAAGACAATCTCCTCATCCCAGCCTACCATCCACTGCTGGCTCTGTGAAAACGTTTTGCACGCTAAGTGTGCCGGGTTCACGGCCTCAGTATCGGATGCCATTTCACGTAGGTCTGGCCTCCACTTCTGCTGTGATAGCTATCGTGCTGTTCAGGACGAAATGAGATCGTTCATGAAACAGACTAAAAGCGGATTTAAAGAGTTGATTAGCGGTTTTCGTAAAATCAATGACCAACTCTGTGCGCTCGATACGCAGTTTAGTAGTCTTCAACTGCTAAATGAGTCTCCAAAGCGTAAGAAATCCGCTATTAGTGATGTGCTTGTGGCGAATAAACTTCAGCCTACTCAGCCGACAATTATTCAGCCGCTAATATCTCTAGCCACCCTAAGGTCTGGAACTGGGAAAAATTCGGCTTCCGAATTTCTCAGTATTAATGAGCAATTGTCCGATTTGTCCTCTGTGGCATCACTCCAAGTGATACCACCAGACCCAATAACTCAAACCCCCTTAAGAGTCACCGAACAGGGTATTCAACCGTCCGGACCCCCGGTACGAACTGATGCTGCAGTATTAGTTACTGCGGCACCAAAACCCTTGCAGGTGATCCCGCCATCGAAACACATATTTTTTTCTCGGCTTGCCCCTGACACTTCTGAGTTAGATATCTCGGCTTATATCAAAGCCAAAACAAAAGCCGATATTAAGGTGGCAGATATTAGAAAATTTAAATATTCATACACCAGGCACACGTCATCTTTCAAAATACGTGTGCCAGTGCAGATGTTCAAGGCGATCTGTTCCGCCAGCTTTCATTTTCGAATGAAGATAACATTTTCGTCCAAGAACATCAGCCAAGTACGGTGAAGAAAAAAATTACCAAGCCTGTGGGAGTGAAACTCCCACATGTTAGAGCCACTGACCAACCTTCCACCTCATCTTCCTCACCCTCAAAAATTTAATTTCTTCACTCTATTTCTTCATTCTATCAGAATACTAGAGGGCTACGTAGTAAACTTCCCAAACTGTATTCTGATAGTTCTTCCTTTGCATATCACATTATAGTCTTTACAGAAACTTGGTTAAAGCCGGAGATTTTAAGCTCCGAAGTTTTTCCAAATAAGTACACTACTTTTAGACGTGATAGAACACTGCGAAGGGGAGGAGGAGTCCTAATTTCTGTAGACTCCAAATTCGCTTCTGAAGAGGTAAAATCACAAGAGTTTGGTGACATAGAATTTCTTTGCGTTAAAATCATTCTGTCCGGTCATTTTTATACGTTACCTGTTCTTACATACCACCTTTGTCGGAACCGCCCACATACTGGCAACATTTGTCCGCTATTCGTCTCGTTTCGGACCTTTTGTCTGACGGGGACCAGCTGGTAGCTCTGGGGGACTTCAATATACCAGATCTTATGTGGTCCAATGTTGAGAATTCACCGTCCTTAATGCTTAACTCGCACTACGACTTCCCTGCGGGTATGTTCGACATGTCACTCGGGCAAATTAACCACGTTAGAAATTCCTTAGGTCGGCTGCTAGACTTGTGTTTCGTTTCTGATCCTGATGGAATTGCTCTTTCTAGAACTTTGCCCCTTTCTAACCCTGAGGATCCGTATCATCCCACTCTTGAAGTTTTAATCGAAAACAATAGCTTAATTGACCTTAAGTCTAAACTTAAATCTCAAAAAGTACGTTTCTTCCGTAAGGCTGACTTTACTAAACTAAACGAGTTAATTCTTGAATTTGATTGGTCCGATTTACTGGCATGTGAAGATATTAATATTGCCTTAAATAAATTTTATCACACTTTGTATTTCTTTTTCGACGCTTGCGTGCCATGGAAATATCCGTCTGGTTCAATTAATTCACCTTGGTATACAAGGCATCTATTAAATTTAAAGAACGTTATGAATAGACTTTTAAATAAACATAAATTATCTGGCTGGCCGGTCTAATTTCACCGTGCATAACGCCGAATGTTATAGGAGTTATAATCGCCGCTGCCGGATTCAGTTTACTCAGAACTCGAAGCAGTTTTATAACTTTGTAAAACCTAAGCGCAAATCTGTATCTTTTCCGTCTCTGCTTACGTTTGAGAACTCTTCTGCGATCACTGATCTAGCAATGGCCGATCTCTTTGCAAAGTTTTTTCAAACGTTACGTTTTTCATACGTTATTCACATAGCACCATTCCAGCTCTTAAACTTTTTAATTTATCGCTGAAGACCTCGATTTTTCCCCTTATGTGGAAGGAATCTTACATTATTCCTCTGCATAAAAAAGGGAAAAAATCTGATGCTTCAAATTATAGAGGCATTTCTAAATTGTCAGCAATTCCAAAGCTTTTCGAAAAACTTATCACTCCACATTTGCAACACCTATGTAGTTCAATAATATCCCCGTGCCAACATGGCTTTATGAAGCGCCGCTCCACCATCACCAACTTATTGGAGCTAACATCTTTTGTCACGGATGGGTTCCGGAATGGCTTACAAACAGACGTCATTTACACTGACTTCAGTAAAGCATTTGATTCTGTTAACCATTCGCTTCTTATAAGTAAACTCAGTCTTTTGGGATTCCCAACTGATCTCCTTATCTGGATTTCGAGCTACTTATCTGGAAGAACCCAACGTGTCTTCTTTAAAGATGTTACCTCGCGTACAGTCCGCGTCACATCTGGGGTGCCTCAAGGAAACCATCTTGGACCCTTACTTTTTACTTTGTTTATTAATGACTTGCCCCTTGCCTTAACTGACTCACTAGTACTTATGTACGCTGACGATGTTAAGCTTTGTCTTCAATATAGATCTACTAGCGCCCAATCTAGACTTCAATCCGATTTGGATAAATTTCAAAATTGGTGCTTAGCAAATGACCTAAAGCTTAATGGATCGAAATGTAAACTCATGTCATTTTATCGATCTAGCCCTCACCAGGCTACGTACTTTCTCTATGGGATCGCCTTAGAACGTTTAACTCAGGTTAACGATCTGGGAGTCCTATTAGATTTGAAACTTAAATTTACCGACCATATATCCACCATGGTTAATAAAGCTATGGGTGTGCTTGGTTTTATTAAAAGATGGTCAAAAGAATTCAACGACCCATACATTACAAAAACTTTATACACATCATTGGTCCGACCGATTCTTAAGTATGGATCGAGTGTCTGGAGTCCACAATACGGAGTGCACCAAGATCACATAGAATCCGTACAAAAAAACTTTCTTATTTTCGCACTTAGGGGACTAAATTGGGATGCAAGCCTTCACCTTCCCTCCTATCATAGTAGACTTTTATTAATCAACTTACCGCCATTAACAAACCGTAGAACGATGCTGGGTGTCATGTTTCTATTTAATCTTATTAATGGTTGTTGTCTTGCTTCATGTGGAGTTGCCTTTAACGGCTCCCCACACGCGTAGGTCCGAAGAAAGGGTGATACTTCAAGGGCCTATGGCCGTAGCAAACGGCACAGATGGCGTAGCGTAGAGTTGCGTTTTATTCTGTAATTGCTTAAAATTAACCTCACAATTCAGAACCTTAATCTTAACTTAACCTTACCGCAGTGCGCCCTCCTACAATTCACAAGACAATGAGGGGCACCCTTTTTGGCGGCATCCATATTACCGGAATTAGTAGGCCCGTACTTCAAGGGCCAAACTACTAAAATACTGCTTTTCTTAGCTTTACCGATTCTACCTATCGATTACAATGTTCGACCGTCGACAATGGTAATGTAGACAGCCAGCATTTATTAACACGCTTAAATTTCAACGTTCCTAGTAGAAGGACTAGAAACCTTCGTCCTCTACTCCTTAGCCTTTGTAGCTCGACATATGCCCAACACGATCCGTTCAGGGCTTTATGTTCGGACTACAATGGTCTCTACCACGTTTTGTCCCTTTGCTCTACTAACAATCTTAAATCCATTATACTAAACACCTTATCTTTGCAACACTTTTCCTCGTGATTTCATACTCCAATTCCTCTCTTTTACTCTCTCGGATCTATCCCCGCGATTCGAGCCGTACGTTATGCGGCAGCGTCCCTCGGTCGGTTGGACGGGAGGTGGGCTGTACGTATGCAGTGGGAACCGCGCGAAAAAAAAAAAAAAAAAAAAAACGAGGAGATATATCGATGAAAGTTTAAGAGAAAAGTAGGAGTAAGATACTACGCGAAAGAATGTTGCAGATATAAGACGTTTAGTATAAAGTATTTAAGTTTGTTATTAAGGCAAAGTGACAAGATTTAGACAAGTAGAGTCCATTGTAGTTAAAATATAAGCGTGTTAGTAAGCGTGTTGCCTGTCTATATTATCATAAATAAGATTATATAGAAATTTAACAACCAGCATCGTACTACGGCTTGTTAATGATGGTAGGTGGATTAATAACAGTCTACTATGATAAGAGGAGAGGTGAAGATTTGCATCCCAATTAATTCCCCTAAGAGCGAAAGTCAGGAAGATGTTTTGTCCATGTGATCTCGGTTTACTCCGTATTGACGACTCCAGACACCCTCAAGAATCAGACGGACCAATGATGTATATAACGTTTTGGTTATGTACGGTTCATTACATTTTTTGACTATTTTTTTATAAAACCAAACACACCCATAGCTTTATTAGCCTGGTGAAGACTAGATTGATAAAATGACATATGCTTACATTTCGATCCATTAAGCTTTAGGTTATTTGATAAGCACCTATTTCGAAATATATCCAAGTCGGATTGAAGACTAGATTGGGCGCTAGTGAATCTATACTGAAAAAAAATCTTAACGTCATCAGCGTGCATAAGTACAAGTGAATCAGTTAAGGCAAGTGGCAAGGCGTTAATAAACAGTTTAAAAAGTAAACGTCTAAGGTGGCTGCCTCCTCGACACCCCAGATGTAACGCGGACTAAGCGCGAGGTAACACCTCAAAAGAAGACACGTTGGCCTCTTCCAGATAAGTAGCTAAAATTCCAGAAAAGAAAATCAGTTGGGAATCTAAAAGACGAGAAGCGAATGGTTAACAAAGTCAAATGCTTTACTGAAGTCGGTGTAAAAAACGTCTGTCTGTAATTCCGGAACCCATCCGTGACAAAAGATGTTAGCGCTTCATGAAGCCATGCTGGCACGGAAATATTATTGAACTACTATCACTTCCTCTCTTTATCTTAACGCGAACGGACGTGTTTTTATGTGCGCACTGCGTTTTTATTTAATTTTTTATCTATTAACGTCAATTAACCCGGTTTTTATTTTTATTTATGTATAATTATAAATACAAACTTTTACATTTGAAATCAAAATAAAAAAATTTCGGAGAATTGGAGTTTTCTCCACGCCGGCCCTCATCAATCGCTTGATCGCTAGCTTACTGCTCCTCCATTTCGAGTCCTGGATGGTGTTGCGAGTCTTCGTTGCCTTTGTTGCTCATAGCCGCCACTTACTCAACAGTCTTTAACTTAACACCACGCTAAAAGACAGAACTCCACGCTAAAGCTCGGGACGAATAGAAGTAACGAGAGAAAAATAGAGAGACTAGGTCCAGCAACACAACGAAGCCACACACGGCCTCAGTTCGCAAACTGAGTCCTCATCATACCAGAACTGGTATATCCTAAAACGACCTAAGGTCACACCATAGTCTCGGTCTAACGAGAGACTGACTTGTCTACTCTCCGACACGGCCATCCTGACATATACACGTCCTCGTGTCTATATTAAACATCGGAATTTCATTCCACTTTATAATTTTTATTTATTTTTTTGCTTCCAAAAACTTAACCACATAACCTCAAATTCGTATGATGTTCCTTAACTTAACTTTTACAAGCCAACTTTTAAATTCTTCGCCAAACACATGGCTTTACAAATTCATTAATCATATTACTCGTCCATCGCCCATATCTTGGCTTCACGAAGACATCAAACACATCACTCGTCCATCGCCCAACACTTGGCTTCACAAATTCATCAAACACATCACTTATCCATCGCCCAACACTTGGCTTCACGAATTCATCAAACACATTTCTAAAGCAACTCTCGTTCATCGCCAGTCACATGGCATCACGAATTCTCTTTTTCAACAGGCTTTTCCAACTGACTTTGTTCTTTGTAATTTATATCAAGCTCTTCTGAAATTTGCACATCCGGTAACTTTCGCATGCTTTCGTGTGGGTACTTGTAACGCCTATTGTTCTGTGTAGACTTTAAGACGTATCGATCTCCCTCCAATACCTCGACCACCAAAAAGGGTCATCTGAACTTAGGATCTAGTTTTTTTTGTTATCTCTCGCTGTTTTAAAGGAGCACAAAGTCCCCCAAACAGAACCTTATTACTTAAGCCACATTTAGAGCCACGATCTAGAGCTTGTCTCAACAGCCGTCAAAAGATTCTTCAGGGTACTCATGACTCTTTCAACTTGCCCATTGGCTCGACTTGCTCCCGTTCCAATTAGATGTAATTGTATTTTTTGGCTTGAACAAAATTGCACAAACTTTGTGCCCGTGAAGCTGCGCCCCTGATCAGCAATTAAACGTGTTGGCACGCCAAAAATGGCAATCGAAGATTTCATTGCATTTATACATGTATTAGCATCCAAGGAAAAGGTGTGAAATAGATAAACGTATTTTGGAAAAACGTCAATTTGTATATTCTTTACGATCGCTTTTCCCGTTCAATTTTCCTGATATATCTATGTGAACAGTGTGCAAAGGAATGCTTATTTTTGGTATTGGGTGTAATTCCATTTGGGGTTTTCCTGACGTACCCTTAGAAACTCTACATGTAATGCAGGTCTCCACGATTCTTCGAACATATTTTGTCATACCCGAAAACCAGTAATGATCGTACACTTTATCCAGTGTTCTCCCAACCTAGATGCATGATAGACTCATGTACCTGATTTATAACTCACCAGCGAAAAGTACGAGGAGCTACAGGTAAACAACGAGTTTTTGAATTCCTTTGAATCTTTCTATACAAGACATTCTAATTTCATAAGTGGCAACTAATGCCAGTGGTAAATCGTCATTCTTCAACTTAGTTATGATTTCTGATATTTCTGGATCCATTTGTTGTTCTACCATTATCCAGTTCTCCGATATTTCTGTTAAGTCAATTCGTTTTTCTTCTATTTTATTTGATACTAACTTATTCTTTAGACACACCGGGTTCCTGGATAGAAAGTCGACGTGTGCCATACGTTTACCTTCCCTGATTCAATTTCGAATTCAAATGTTTGTAGAGACTCCCACCAACTATAAATCCTAGGTGACAACTCGACTTTATTCCGAGAAGATTTTATTGAGTTATAGTCAGTAAAAATTACGAATTTTCTCCCATGCAGATAGTGACGAAAATGTTTTATAGCCTTCACGACAGCCAACGTTTCCAATTCATATGATGTATATCTGGACTCACAGGGGCTGGTTGCTCTGCTAAAGTATTCAACCACATGGGGCTTAGAGTTAATGCGGTGCAAAAGGATAGCACCATACCCGATAGAGCTGGCGTCGATATGCAGTTCTATGGGAAATTGAGGATAAAAATTATTCAAGACAGGCTTATTTGTTAATACACTTATGATTTTACTGCGGAATCAAAACTAGTCTTTTGAGATGATTCAAAAGATGATTCAATTCATATGATGTATATCTGGACTCACAGGGGCTGGTTGCTCTGCTAAAGTATTCAACCACATGGGGCTTAGAGTTAATGCGGTGCAAAAGGATAGCACCATACCCGATAGAGCTGGCGTCGATATGCAGTTCTATGGGAAATTGAGGATAAAAATTATTCAAGACAGGCTTATTTGTTAATACACTTATGATTTTACTGCGGAATCAAAACTAGTCTTTTGAGATGTGAGAAAATATAAAGGCTTCATCAACTGAGAAAACCCCGGAATGAATTGACGAAAATATGACGCAAACCCAATGGACTGTCTTAAAGAAGCGACTGACTTTGGTGGGGGCAACGCCACTAGTGATTCTATTTTGTTAGGATTTGGACGTATCTCCCCTGCTTGTATCTCATATCCCAGATAGCGCACTGTAGTTCTCATGAAAAGCACTTTGAAATGTTAAAAGAAAATCCTGCATTCATTAAAACGTCTAATACAAGTTTCAAACGTTCATACGATCTCCCTTCGTTTCTGAAACCATTAATAAAACATCCATATACACAATTACAAACGAATGAGCAAGACTGCCAAGCGCCTTTAATACAGCTCTCTGGAACCCTGAAGGTGCGTTTTTTAATCCAAAAGGCATCGCAAGAAATTCGTATTGTCCATCAGGGGTAACAAAACCAGTATATTCGATTGATTCAGGATGCATTAAAATCTGGTAATACCCGCTAGCCATGTCAAGAGAAGTGAAATATTTGGCTCCCCTAAGTCTAGCTATTTGATCTGATATTAAAGGTAATGCAACTTATCAGCTACGGTATTTCCATTTAATTCCCTGTAATGAACGCAAAGTCTTGCTGAACCGTCTTTCTTCTTTACTAACAATGCAGGGCTCGCAAATGGTGGGTTACTAGGTCTGATAACTTTATATTCGATCAATTCTTTAATTTTAGCACGTACTAACTCCCGTTCGCTTGGGCTAAATCTGTATGGTCGCCTTTGCATAGTCTTAGTCGAGTCAATTAAACGAATATGCATTTCCCCAGTATTCACACTACTTTACGGTGTGCCTTCGATAAAAGATAGAGAATGTTGCTTTAGCAATGATATTAAAGTTTCTTTTTCATTTTCGACCATTTCCGTTTCAATTTTTTTTTAAAAATTAGTAGGCTGAATGGTTTCACAGATGTTGACAACTTTAGTTTGAACAACTTTAAAATTATCATAGGAGACTTCTACTAAAAACCCTTGAGCCAATATTTCCCTGCCGATATTATGCAATATTCTTTTTCATACATTCGTCTGGTACTATATGAAACAAAACAACCAAGGAGTTGCCATCAATCATGATGTTAGATTCGACTTGTGCTGTACTGTAGGTATTGGCATTACCTATCCCCTTTAAAGAAATAACGTTATGAATTCTCTTACCAACTAACTTATTAGAAACGCTTTCCTTAATTATGAGCACTCAGCTCCCGAATCAAATGTAATTGGAAATCTCTCACCATTGACCAGCATACTCGATGGAGGCTCCACTATAGCGCATAGCTTCACTCTTTTTTCCGTTCTCACCCCCAATCCAGCATTCTTAACTTTTTTTTTACAATTTGTGGCTATGTGTCCCGTCTCCTGACATCTGTAACACGTTACATTTGTCCTTCCATGACGAGGCTGCACTAACCGCCACTCCTTTCCATTTGTCGAACCCTGAGATCCAGATCTACAGTCTTGCTTTTTGTGGCCTAGTTTTCCACACTGGTAACATTTGATTTCCGCAGATTTAACTCGCTTCGCCTCTGGTTCCCAGTTCGTTGAGTTTGGGCGCTCCCTTAGAGCTGAGAATGCTTGCAGGTCCGCTTGCAGTTCACGTCGATTGTTAACATGCGTTGTGTGTATCATTCGCTGCAAACGCCGATCGAAATTAGCCATGTGCCCAAGAACCAGCGCGATGGATATTTGTTCAGGATTCAAATTAAGCAGTTTTGTACACAGTGACGTCACACTGCGACTTGCGAAAACAAGCAGGCTTTCACCGTTGCTTGGACGTTGCTCAGAAGATTTAAAATGACGGCGGCTGACGTCTCTGAAGTCTCGTATCGCTGCTCAAACAATTGCCGGAACTGTTGCCAAGTTATTCCCGGGTAACATATTTAAGATAACCACTGCGCCGCTGTACCTTCCAAAGCTTTACTTAACACTAATATAAGAGCGCTGTCACTTAATGGTTTTTCTCGTAAGATGATGTCGACCGTAGCGCACCACTGCGTGGCATCAATACCAACAACGTCCGGATTATATTTCGGTTATAGTTCCGGTTTTGTTATTCTAACAGCGCGAATAAGTCTCTAGAAAAAATTAGGTTAGAGCCGAATCCCACTTCTGATGTCGGAGAATTGGAGTCTTCTCCACGCCGGCCCTCATCAGTCGCTAGATCGCTAGCTTGCTGCTCCTCCATTCCGAGTCCTGGATGATGTTGCGAGTCTTCGTTGCCTTTGTTGCTCATAGCCGCCACTTACTCAACAGTCTTTAACTTTACACCACGCTAAAAGACAGAACTCCACGCTAAAGCTCGGGACGAATAGAAGTAACGAGAGAAAAATAGAGAGACTAGGTGCAGCAACACAACGAAGCCACATACGGCCTCAGTTCGCAAACTGAGTCCTCATCATACCAGAACTGGTATATCCTACCACGACCTAAGGTCACACCATAGTCTCGGTCTATCGAGAGACTGACTTGTCTTCTCTCCGACAAAAATACAAAAATAAAAAATAAAAAAAAAAACATTAATAAATTAACTTAACATTATCATGGAATTAAAACTCGTCCGTGCGTCGAAGACTTGTAATAAGACAATCTCCTCATCCCAGCCTACCATCCACTGCTGGCTGGGTGAAAATGTTCTACACGCTAAGTGTGCCGGGTTCACGGCCTTAGTTTCGGATGTCATTTCACGTAGGTCTGGTCTTCACTTTTGCTGTGATGGTTATCGTGGTGTTCAGGAGGAAAGGAGATCGTTCATGAAACAGACTAATAGTGGATTCAAAAGTTGATTAGTGGTTTTCGTACAATCAATGACCAACTCTGAGTCCTCGATACACATTTTAGTATTCTTTTACTACTTAATTAGTCTCCAAAGCGTAAGAGATCTGCTTTTAGTGATATGCTTGTAGCGAATATACTTTAGCCTATTCAGTCGACAATTATGCAGCCATATATCTCTGGCCACCCCAAGGCCGAACCGGGGAAAAATTTTAATACCTTTCGAATGGGAAAAATTCCGTATACCTCAGCATAAATAAGCAATTATCCGAAATGTCCCCAGTCGCATCGCTTCAGGTGATACCATCAGACCCAATAACTCAAAGCCCCGTTGTACTAGTTACAGCGGCACCAAACCCCTTGCATGTGATCCCACCATCGAAACAAATATTTTTTTCCCGGCTTGCCCTTGATAATTCTGAGATTGATATCTCGGCTTACATCAAAGCCAAAACAAAACCCAACATGGCGGTGAATATTAAATATTCTGCCAAGTACTGTGAAGAAAAAAATTACCAAACCTGTGGGAGTCAAACTCATCTTCCTTCAAAAAACAAATATCTTTACTAACTTACCTATCAGAATACTAGAGGGTTACGTAGTAAACTTCCCAAACTGTGTTCTTCCTTTGCATCTCACATTATAGTATTTACAACTTGGTTAAAGCCGGAGATTTTAAGCTCCGAATAGAACACTGCGGAGGGGTGGAGGAGTGCTTATTTCTGAAGAACGAGGATCGAGGCCGGTGACGACAGGAGAGCGACACCGGGAGCAGCGACTACGGCAGGAGAAGGGCAGCATAGGCCCCCAACTGGAGCATGTAAGTCCGAACCAAGACCGCACGTCCTGCTGGGCGAAAGCATCGCTAGGGCGTGTGTATTGGCACAACCGGTCGTTCGGCTGAGCCGAGAAGCCGGTGAGGAGCAAATTTTTATAATATATATTAAGAATAAAAGGAACTTTTGGAAAAACGAAGCGAAAAACGATTCATGCCATGGCCGATCTCTTTGCACAGTTTTTTCAAACAACGTCTTCACCTAGCACCAGTCCAGCTCAGCCTTACAATTAAAATATCCAATCAGCCAACCTAAATTTTGCCTTTCGGTACCGATAAAGTATCGATCGCATATGGTACCACGGCTGGAACCATGAGTTTTCCCCGTGCCGCTTTAATAGCAGCTCCTCTAAGGCACTTCTGAAGACTGATACGATTTACTTCGTTGCTGAATCCACATCTTTCCGTCGATTGCTCGTAGTTACTTCTCGCTCGCGCTCAGAGCGAAGCCGTATTTTTGTATTCTTTTAAGACCATTTTGACATTTTCAGTGAAGCAAACGGTTTTACGTATGTATTGGTATACAGTCACACGCAAAGCAAGCAAATCGTTAAGCGTCTGTTTTTCATATGAAATATATTAATTGTGATCGTGAATGTGTGTGAATGAAGACCATTTGCATTGAGTTTTTCGGTCAATCGGTCTTTTGGTGTCACACATTGTGCGAGCATTTATAATTCTAATTCTTTAAGCACTGCTCATTGAAAGAGCGTCATACAAATAGCTCTCAACAGGAAACATAAATGAGGACAGAAAAAGTCTCTTGCTCAGAACGAGAGCGAAGAAGTAAGAACATTTTTAATTGTGCTCGAAAGCGCAAGATGAATATTAGCCATGTATCCAGCCGTATTCCCCATTGGAACTATTTGTGTTTCACTACTTGGTATAAATCCGGCTGTGCTTATTAGTCGTGCAGCATGCACTGTATTGTGAATACTTTTGATTGTGAATATGGGTGACCGTAGTCGGGATTCGACTTAGCGCAGCTCTCTCCTGCATATTAGGAGCTGTAATCCATTGAGAATTTTCGATACCCGCGTGATTTGTTTGGTTTGCGCTTTTCGGTGGCTTGTAGCTTCAAGCGAGACGAATTGACCTGATTTTATCACTGTTTGCCTTGACAAAGTTTCTTTGTCAATTCCTGTGAACGGTCCAGTAAAAATACAAAACGCATATAAAAATCCAGGTGGTGATGTATACTACGTCCTTCACACTCTAGGTAAAGGAATGCGAAGCCGTACTCTCTTAGCCCGTGGTTTTCCGGATGGCAAAGAATTTCATGTAACTCAAGCCGACTTTTAAATCGAAAGCCTGAAATTTTTATTTATATATTATTAAAATTATAAATTCGTGGGTTTTCTTGCGGTTTTGTGGTTTGCCGCTCTTTATATTTACTATTATATACTAGTTCCCTTTATTTTAGAATTGGGAAACTGTATGAAATTCAAATTATATAACACTGACTGTTACTTCACGACTGCTTTTTACGCTTCGTAACAGGGCTTACGTATCTATGGCCTCACCATGGTAGAGATCCATTCCTCTAGAGCTACTTTAATATTTAGGCGGGAAGAGAGGTGGAAACCATATGCAAACCTTACGTTTCTTATGTAATTTCAGGGAAGAGCGGAGGTGGGTTTGATGCAACTTCGTTACATTTCCCCAAAACGATTCTCAATAGCAATATTCTCTCATATCTGCTTCATAATTTTCGTTCATATATTACTTAAAAGC
Source organism: Drosophila atripex (assembly GCA_035045925.1). Lineage (NCBI taxonomy): Eukaryota > Metazoa > Arthropoda > Insecta > Diptera > Drosophilidae > Drosophila > Drosophila atripex. Next base: position 22,554,415 of record JAWNOP010000052.1, read on the forward strand.
TCAGCCAAAATATACACAATGTTTCTGTGAAAAATACGGTCATTAGAAATTCCACATGAATTGCACTTATTCTTTCTCACGTGATATGACCGAGACATATTGAAAAATAAAAACTGCAACTCTCGTACTCGATTGCGTTTGAAATTCGCACTTTAATAACTTTAACTTTACAATAAATTTACTTCTAATTGAAATATATAGATTGTTAAACATGTTTAATTATCCAATTCCACGGGATCTTAGTCTTGGCAAACCAAAATCTTTGGCCTTGGTAAATCACTACCACCGCAATCCGGACCATGGCACGGAACTGCAAACCGTCTTAAAATTTTTTTTATTTGATTTATGTTCATCCTCAAAAGGAAGCCCAATAAAGATTGTCTTCCATTTTCGATGACGTAAAATTTAGAACATATTTCGGTCCCTGGTTCGACGGATATTGGAGCCACAAAAGTGCATATTACTTGTAGCAGTTTTTCAGAAGCTTATCCTCGGAACAGTTTTTTGGAATAGGATCTCATTGAAAGACGTGGCTTTTCCTCTTTGGAGCTTGCAATCTTTACTTAGTCTTTAACTCTATATGTTTCGTTTTCTTATTATGATTTGGCTTCCTTGCCTTGTGCTCTTTACTTAGCATCTCTTAAAGGGTTTGTAATCTGCACCCTGCCTTCTGTTTATAAAGAATAATCTCTTTTCATAGATAATTTTTCAGTGCTTTATGCATGTTATTTATGTATACATACGAACAGGTGTATATATATATTGTTGTTGATTTTTTTATATATTCGTTTTTATTATACCCTTGTATTATACTTTTGGTCAAGGTGTGCAACGCAGTGAAGGAGACATTTTCGTACTTTATAAAGTATATATATTCTTGATCAGGATCACCTCCTGAGTCGACATAAGCATGCCCGTCTGTCTATCCGTCTTTCTGTCTGTCTGTCTGTTTCTACGCAAACTAGATCGGTCGACTATATCCTATAGCTGTCATATAACTGATTGATCGGAATCCCATAACGTTATGGTTTTATTAATTTGAAGGAAGGACCTTTCTGTAGGTTACATATTGGTCAATCTTATCCGATCTGCCAAAGGCAGACTGATTACCCTAAAGGCAAGGGGCTCAAAGAGCTTAGTTCTTTGTTGCGTCTCCGTTTCTTCCGACATTTATTAAAATCAATTTCATTATTGATTTAAAAGTTGTTATTAAATGCATATGTATTTACCTGCCGTTTACCGTTTCTTTTAAATTTTTAATTAACGGTTCTGTTAGTTTTGTGTCTTTTTTAACTTATTGATCACTTGTCGCCACTGTAATGACACCCTGAATTAGTAGGAAATTTCGGGCTTATGTTTATAATAGTTATATTTTTCCTGCAATGCATTTATATTCTTACATGGCACTATATTACAAAACCAGTAAGCCCCTTATTGCATCTTTTTCTGAGCCCCACATACTTCGGAAGCTAGATGGTAAAGAATTGAAAACAGATAAAGTCCGCTATATCGGCTCATTCGAATGATAATTAGCTCTATGACATATAATACGAAACGATCCGTCGGAGGCATATTAAGGTTGATAAGCTCCAGTAACTTAGGGAAATCAATATTGTTAAAAATAATATATGCTGCCACAGTACAACGATCATCCAATGTACAAATATGAAGGAGAAGGCACCGGCTATGATAGGAGCGAATAGGGTCCACTAACCTTAAAGGGAGAAGTGTAAATTTTCAAAATTTTTTCTGCAGCCGCTTAAGTTTATTAAAACTTATTTTGCTCGAAGGGCTCCAAATAATTGAAGAATATTTCACCCCCGACCAGACAAATGCGGCATACACTTTCAGCCTCAGAGCTGCTTTGTGGAAGTCGAGATGAGGCAAGGAAAGGACTGGAGATGGGGAACGTCTCCAATAGGAACGTCTGGTCGATCTGCCAAATATGATTGAAACAAACTTAACAAGGAGGAAGGAATGCCTAATCTCAACAGAAGGGGTTGCGTGGAAAACTTTGTTGAAAGCTTTAGAGAAGTCAATCAACTTGTCATCGGCATAATATCGTCAACCCGTCATCGGTGCTCAAAAGCTTCAATGCAGTGGTTATTAAAAACTGCAAAACTTTGTTGTGGAGGACCGCTCAGGTGATATAAAGTTAAGAATTAAAAATGTGAATTTTTTGGTAACTATACTCAAGTTACTTGGTAATGTTGCAAATCTTGGCGATAGGACAATAGTTTGTGATGTACTGCCACATTTATGAATGGGCTTAATTTTTCCTCGAGATGCAAATCTACCCAATGATAGTGAGAGGAAAAACATGTGTTGCAGAGGTAAGATAAGACAAGGTAGGAAAGGTAATATAGGTAAGATCAGGTAGATAAGGATGAGATATACTTCTTAATAAAGAGTCAGGGGTATGCGAATCATTTAAATGACTAGAGGCTTCCAACCTCAAGAAAGGCACTATTCACAAACTGCCAAAACGCTTTCGGTTTAGATCTGAGGATAGTTTCGACATCGGAAATATATTGGTTGTACAGTAATTTATTGAGGAATTCGAATTCCCGCTTGAATTGCCGTTACATCCCACCAATTTTTGTTCCTGTGTCTTTAAAATTACTATAAAATTTGCCACTTCTATTCTTTAAGTTTTTTAAACCCTTTTTGTATCACAGAATCGTGTTCTATCTTCGTACCCTAACAGAAGCTGTGGCACCAAGTGCCAAGGCCTAATGTCTTGGCACCGAATGCGAAGACATATAGTAATTCACAATATATAATAATGCTTCACACCCAGTAATAGGAATTTGAGTCCGAGAAGAGCGCCAACTTCAAATAATAATTTGATTCCGATCGACTGACCCAGCTACAGACGGCGCCATCAGCGAGCAGCATTGTCAACAGCGGGAATGACGAGAACCAGCGGAATCATGAAATTCAAAACCCATGACCAAGCGGTCTGAGTCAGCAGACTCAGAAGTAGGTGACCTTTTTAACCGTTGCGGAAGCACGTCGATAACATTGACCTAATAGACCCTAGACATAGGTATATTTTACATCGTATATAAGAGCAGTTATTCTGAAATAAAGACAGTTGCAAATACAGAGTCAATCGTCTCGTTACTCAGATTTAACTCAGAATGAGTGTGCTCCCGTGGAACGGACCGTCGTAGGACCCTCGATAGGCAAAATGCATCATCTACACGTAATCGCCGCTAAGTGTTTCTCCTGTGTAACGGATCGCCAGCAGGACCACCGATGCGTCAGCCTCCGAATGTTGCTCCCGTGAACGGACCGACGGTAGGAACCTCCTTGACCTCTGTGTGTTGCTCCAGATCAAAGGACCACCGGAGGAACCTAATATCCCCACCACAGCGGAGGCCATTCAACAGACCTTCAGCTCCCCGTTTCCCGCATATCAACTCTGGCCTGCACGTTTTAAGTGCAAGTTTTACGGTAGCGGCCGCATAACGCCCTGCGTACGAACAAAAGCATTGTTATCAATAATATTTAGCTGAACAACAAAGAACTTAGTATAACAATCGTCAATCAAGCCATCCGAAAAAAGGGATACCCAATCAAAGCATGTATAAGAGGCATTAATAAGTGAAGGTTAGACTCATTCAATAATAAGATAATAAGAAATGGGCCAAGGCAAAAAATTATAAGATTCAAAATGTATCAACAATGGCTTATGGTGCATTTCACGCGGACATTATGGTAAATTTCATAGTTCTACTTTACTATAAACGAAAGTATTTAAAAAAAGAAAGGAAAGAAAACTTTAAATAAAAATGTTTCGCTGAGGTCCGACAGTTCAGTGGATCCAATGAGCTTCAGTCTGCTACGCCCAAGTGCCGGGCAGTTCAAGATAGGTGAGGTTCAAAATAGCCGTTGCGTCAAGTGTGGATCTGCATAGAAAGATCAAACACTTACCATTAGTTCAATTCTTATTTGACACGTGCATAAAAGCGTGCATAAAAAGTAAAACAGATATGTGCCGTGTAAGAAATGTAATAATGTATATTTTACAAATATTACCCTAATATTAGGGTAAGGGTAAATATGTAAATAGGTAAATATGAAATCATCCTCATCCATAGAGGGGATGACGACTTTGTAGTTTACTTTGGGTTGATCAACGAAGATACAGTAATCCATACCCCCCTCTGGCACGAAGTAGTGCAGGACCAGCGTAAATTCGTTTCTCGCAGTTTTATTGCCGCCACTGTGGCTATCTTCAACCCCATATTTTCCACTGGTAGTAGGCTTAGGATGAAGTCTAGGGCATCGGAGGAGTAAGGAGTTATCTAGGACACGTAGAGTAGAAACAGACACATAAACGGACGGTCCCACAGACGGACATGCTTATATCGACTCAGGAAGTGATCCTGATATCTTCTTCATTGCGTAACACACTTTTGACCAAAATTATAATACCCTCTGAAAGGGTATAAATATATAAAATCAAAGATGTTAGATAAATCATTAATAATGAATGTTTATTTGAGAAATGCCCATACTAAAGATACTATCTAAGACCTAATCTAATCTAATCACAAATTGGGGCCCCCACAAATTCAAAAAAATGAATTTCAAATTTGGAATATATGAAAACTTACCACATCCAATTGAAAAAGCATGTTTTATGTTGCATGTTTTATATAATCTGTTGATTCATAATATGTATGACTTTTATTGTTGGTTTATACGTTGAAGAACCGAGAATAAATCTCTTTATAAAAGTCAATGCTTTTATTATTTTAGATTTGTAAAGGTTAGGGGGCTTCCACATTATTAGTGCCCCGGGGCCCCCACACTTGTTAACCCGGCTCTGTCTGCCAAGTACGGTGAAGTTAAAAAACTTTGTGACTGAAACTCACACATGTTAGAGCCACTGACCAACCTTCCACCTCGTCTTCCTCAGCTTCAAAAAATACAACATACAACCAATCAGACACTTACCTATCAGAATTCTAGAGGATTACGTAGTAAACTTCCCAAACTGTATTCTGATAGTTCTTCCTTTGTATCTCACTTTTTAGCTTTACAGAAACTTGGCTAAAGCCGGAGATCTTAAGCTCCGAATAGAACACAGCAAAGGGGTGGAGGAGTGCTAATTTCTGTAGAATCCAATTTCGCTCTTGAAGAGGTAAAATCACAAGAGTTTGGTATCATAGAATTTCTTTGTATTAAAATCATTTTACAAAAGCTGTTCTGTTCTGATAGAGACCAGCTGGTAGTTCTGGGTGACTTCAATATCCCAGAACTCATGTGATCTAATATTGATAATTCACCGTCTTTATTGCTTAATTCGCACCACGACTTCCCTGCGGGCATGTTCGACATGTCACTCGGGCAAATTAACCATGTTAAAAATTTTTTAGGTCGGCTGGTGGACTTTTGTTCCGTTTCTGATTCTGATGGAATTACTCTTTCCAGAATGTTGTCCCTTTTTCACTCTGAGGATCCATATCATCACTCTTGAGGTTTTTATAAAAAAAAATAGCTTGATTGACCTTAAGTCTACACTTAAATCTCAGAAGGATAATTTCGAAAGATCGAAATTTTTTAGGTCGGCTGGTGGACTTCTGTTCCGTTTCTGATTCTGATGGAATTACTCTTTCCAGAATTTTGTCCCTTTTTCACCCTGAGGATCCATATCATCACTCTTGAGGTTTTTATCAAAAACAATAGCTTAATTGACCTTAAGTCTACACTTAAATCTCAGAAAGATCGTTTCTCGTTTCTTTAACTTTATGAAGTTAACTAATTTTATGAAATTTAATAAGTTAACTTTGGAATTTGATTGGTCCGATCTACTGGCATGTGAAGATACAAACATTGTGTTGGGACTTGCGCCAGCATCAATTATTGTAATTATCTCTAATTAGTTCTCTTAGTGTAACTAGCTAAAGGGGTTATCACCAGTTCCATCTTTTTTGATTCTCCCAGCTTCGAATGTGCTTTGTTGTTCTTTGTAGCACATGCACTTTGAAGTTTTTGAAGAGCTTCTGCGCAAGCACTACAGAAGCTCTTAGTTGTGGGCACTTTTATTTCGGTATTGATTGGAGCGGCTACATATATTGAGGTTAAATTGGACCCGCAAAAAAATATTGAAACATTAAATGAATTTTTTTGAATCGGACGCTACCAAAAAGCTGGTAGCATTACACATTGCCTTACATACATTTTATTACATTTCGAATATATTTTTCGACGCTTGTGGGCCGTGGAAATATCCGTATGTTTCTATTCAAGAATATATATGAATAGAATATATAGATAATAGACTTTTAAATAAACATAAATTATCTGGCTGTAAAGTTAGTTATTCAAGATACTTATTAGCTAGGTGTAATTTCACCGTGCATAGCTTTATGTTATAGGAGTTATATTCGCCTCTGCCTTATGTGAAATAAATTTTACAACATACCTCTGCATAAAAAAAAAAATACGATTGCCAACTATATATATTATATATAATTGTCAGCAATTCTAAAGCTTTTTAAAAAATTATCTTTCCACATTTGCAACAGATATGTAGTTCAATAATATCTAGGTGCCAGCATGGCATCATGAAGCGCCGCTTCACCACTACCAACTTATTGGAGCTATCATCTTTTGTCATGGGTTCCAGAATGGCTAACAGACAGACGTTACATGGTTCAAAACATGGTCAAGAGAATTTGCAGTTGTGAAATAGCTGCCGCTTGTGACGACACCGATTCTCTCGTTGACTCCTATTTCGTCTTCCGATTCCTCAAATTCAACTAGTCGCTGTACTGGATCCCGCAGCTGCAAAATTAGGTTTTCTTAACAAACATTTCAACTGGTCCACTGGTCCAGTTCTGCTATCTTTACCATTTTCTTCAATTCTTTTCAAAAGTGTCTTTTCCAATTAAAATTTCCCCACAACGCCCATATACACACAATCCCTTTGTGTTTATACTGTCTGGATTTTTCCCTGAATCCGTCTGCCACGCACATGTATTGACTAATCTCTGGGGCTGCTTCCCATTACCAACTTTCTACGCCGACGATTCTGTTCCAATTTTTCCGACTATTTCTCCACTGCACTGCATCAACACATTAGTAACCCACATCTGAATTGTGAGAGGATGATTTTCTTAGTGGTCTCATAGGTTTATTTATATGTTAGATATAGTGCTTTTTAAATAACAATAATTTGGTGTTAACTTAAGGTCCTTTCGGCTGTATCTCTATAAATCCCATAACAGCTACAGTTTCCCTAAAGTTGATTGATGCTCAGCGGATTACACAAGTAACAGTCGAAACAGTGGACTTCACCCGGCGATTTGAATCGTATTTTTCAGGCGGGTTAAAGAAGTTGGAGCATCGCTGGGTCAAATGTATCGAAATAAAAAAAGATTTTTTTGAGAAATATATCGCCACATTTCCAAAATTTTCGTTTCTCTTTTGAAGGCTAAGTACATATCGTCGTATATACTTTAGTAAAATTAATTAATAAATAAAATGGGCAATGTAGGACTTGAAAGGTGGTCTACCAAGAATTTTCTACGTCGTCTGAATTGACCCGCAAAAATCAATGCTGAATATTGAGAATACGTTTTCCATGATTTGAGTCATTAAATAAGGCTTGTATTTAAAGCAGCTTAAGCTTGATAGTCATATCTGGCTGGAGACTTCTTACGCATTTACCATCCGAACACGCTGTCGCAAGAGACCTTTTGCCAGTATCAGATGTAGCTCTGAACCAAATTAAGAGGGCTTGGTCAACAATACTGGAAACTTGGCATCGTACGATATAGGAGCGTTAGCTAGTCGCATTCTCAGAGGTTTCATGAACAAACAGATTTGGGTTTTTGTAGACTCGCGGTAACAATCAGGCTTTTTCGGATCTTTATACCCTTGCAGATGGTATTATAATTTTGGACAAAAGTGTGCAACGCAGTGAAGGAGACATCTCCGACCATAAAAGGAATATATATTCTTGATCAGGATGGTACAAATAACCATGTCCGTCTGACTGTCTGTTTCTACGAAAACTAGTCTCTCAGTTTTTAAGCTATCGACTTCAAACTTTGCACACACCCTTATTTCCTCTGCAGGCAGTATATAAGTCGGAACGTCCGGGATCGCTCGAAAATATCATATAGCTGCCATATCTCTAATTGATCGGAAATGCTATCACTTTCTTGTTTTTAGAGTCACAAGTGTGGGACTATCTACTTTGGGCAAATTGATCGGAAATGCCACAACTTCATTGTTTTTTCAAGTCAGAAAGATGGGAGTTTCTCATCTCAGAGATCATTGCGGTTAATCCAACCGAATTTCTTTGGCTTCCATCTGTAGAAGCTCTGGTGACAGAGGCTCCTTTAAAAATGATGGACCTGCAAACCTGATCGATTTGTCCTGTGAACACAATATCTGCCGGGTTCAGTTTAGTTGGTACCTGCCGCCACGTGAAATCATTATTGTTAAATCTATTATTAAGTCCATTAGACCATTATAACATCTCAGCAACTCTATGATGGATGGTAACGAAGATGGGTAATAGGTTATTTCGGGTGTATTTGAAGAACCTGAGTTCCTTAAGCTTCTCAACGCATCCAGCACCATGTAACATATTGTCGACGTAAAAGTCAGACCCAATAACTTTAGCAGACCTGCTGTAGACTTTATTACTTGGCGACACATCTTTTTTATGTCGGCTATCAGAACGAATTTGTTTAGCCCAAACCGACGAAGAGTTCCTCACATAACTCCTGTTCAGGTGTTAACAACGTCGACGTCGCTAACAAGACTCTTCTAGGGAAGCATGGAACTTAGAAGGGTTTGGTGGTTGTAACGCTGGGTTATTTTAAGTCACCGTGATCGCTGCGATCTTGCATAGATTTGAAATCTAGTCGATTTGCACTTCGCTACCGTGTGACCTTTTCGAAGACAATTTAGACATATTTCATCCCGTAAATGCATTAGGAAGGCTGACATAACAATATCAAACATTTGCATAACAGGAAGGCAAATAAACAGAGTACACTGGGCGAAAATATTGTCTTGCACTTCTTTGCTCTTGCTTTGGTGAACCCAGATTATGCCTATTTTGGTTTGCCAGTCTCTTCAGAAAACAGGTGCTATAGTACCTACGATATAACATTTTTCGAAATTGGACCACAGCAGAAATTATCATAACTTCAAGTTCATTTATGTACTACGAAACATAATCAACATAATTTCCCAATAAGATGAATGCATTGGAGCGGCAGAATTTAGCTGTAGCCAAAGTCAAAATGGAATTCGGAAAAATTTTAATGCTAAATTATTTCAACGCCTAATTTGTGGCTACAAAATAGTCAAGTTGGTCAACAAATGTTCAGCGGAATTGGACGATTTTTAGAGGACTTTTATTCTGCATCCTCAATGGATTTCCCACTCGTTAAGCCCGATCATAGCGTCCCTTTTGGATTTACATGATCAGTTTTTGTTTTTTATATATATTTTTTTATATATATATATTTTTTTTTTATATATAGAAAGAAGGAGGAAAGTCGAGGTGGCCACTCGACTTCCCAGTAGCTACTAGCCGTGGCAGTTACCCCGGCTCAACAGTGATATCACCGGTGTGAACCACACATAATTAATAAATGGCGCCCAACTGCTGAATAATACTAGATATTATTTACACTGCGAATCTCACACTGAGGAATAAAATTTTAAGTGACTGTAGGATAGCAAAAGATAGCATCCATGTCAACACATAAAATAAATAAAATAAAGTGCCTACAAATTATCCATACCCAAGTATAAAAAATGCATTAAAAGTCAATAAAATATTAAACAAAAAAAAAAAATTTGAAAAATAATAGCTCTTGTCCTAGAGCTACCAATTCCAAACCCAGAATCGGATGCAGATAATGTCCAGCGTTGTGCGCGAAACACAGTTTTTGTTTTTACTTTTTGCCCACATTTTTCCACATGCATATTTTTGCGGTAATGTGCGAGCGACCCTCACGTCCCATAACAACGTATTAAATTTCGATGCAATTCTGGTTAGATTGGATTGCACATACACGTACCCTACGGATACGTCAGAAGCTGGAAATGGTTCGACAAGACGATGCCGACCTTATGGCATACTATGACGAAGTCGAGAGGAAACTCACGGTCGTCACGAATAAAATAGTTAATTCGCATTGTGCGGACACCATCCTGAATAGGGATGTTAGGCATGACGCCCTACACGCATTTATTGCAGGGTTTAAATGACTGCCTAAATCATTAATGCTTCCCGTAGAACCAAAAGACTACTGTCCACGCTAGTGCTAACGCGGGAGGCCGAAAACGGCATTGAAAGAAGTGCATTCGCAACAGGCGAAAAATTAATTTCAGGGAAAGTAATGGAAAAGTGAGGATAAAAATCCACACTTCATTTCTAAGAAAGGCCAAGACAAGGACAAGAGGACAACTTCTGGCCAAAGCGCAGAGATCCCAGAAATTATAGACCATAACAATGTACAGCCTATAGAGATTGACCCTTCGACATCCAAACTTAGGAAAGAATCAAGGTGGGGGCACAGACTAATAACAATTACAAAAGGCAGAACCAATCTCTGCGTCAATCGGCTGGCAAAGACTCCAGCGCGTTAATAACATAACCCAATCCCACGAACAGGAGGAAGCAGGGTACACCCCCACAGCTGAAGCGGAAGTGGCCAGCATTGAAGAAGATAATGACTCCGCCGAACTTCAGGACTTTCTACATTTTTTAAGGAGCGCTCTCGAATGCCGTTTATCGAGCGACAAATGGCTGACAGAACATTAAAAATACTTATCGACACGGAGGCGGCAAAAAACTACGTTAAACCCGGCTTTGACTTGCTAAAAAGGAGCTCACCTTCAACACCTCGGTCATCGCCACCATTCGAACAAAGAGTGACGAGCCCGCCTACTCCAGATTATACCTATGGGGGCAGCCAACTTTGTTAACAAAGAAATCCAGGAACTGTTGAGCATCGGCATAATTAGGCCTTCCAGGTTCTCGTACAACAGCCCTACTTGGGTAGTTGAAAAAAAGAAACTGACGATAATGTTATCGTTAGAAAATTTAAGAAGCTGAATGAGCAAAAAATTGCGGATCGCTATGCACATCGACATAGTGCTTAAGCGACTACTCGATGCCAACATGAAGGTGGCACGGGAAAAGACGACATTCTTTAAAGCGTAGAATTTTTAAGCTTCGTAGTCACTAGAGGGGAAACAAAAACAGACCCTGAAAAGTCAGGGCAATACAAAAGTTCCCCGATCAAAAAAATTTGTTTAGCCTCAGGTCTTTCCTCGGCCTCGCGAGCTATTACAGAACCTTTGTGACGAATTTTTCCTCTATTGCTAGGCCACTAACTTACATTCTCAAAGGGAAAAACGCAACTGTCAGATATTATTATCTAAAAATAAGTTCCTGTTATGTTTGATGAAACGTAATATAAAGTAATATCTTTGCATCAGAGGATGTCATATTGGCATACCCCGATTTTAAGATACCATTTGACCTAGCCAGCGACGCCTCACCCAGTGGAATAGGTGCAGTATTGTCCCAAAACAAGGGGCCCATTGCAATGATCTCGCGTACGTTTAAAGATTGCGAACTAAACTACACCACCAACGAAAGAGAATTGTTGGCCATAGTTTCGGCCATAGGCAAACTGTATAACTACTTTTACGGCACTTATGATGTTCGGATCTTCACAGATCACCAGCCTCTGACTTACGCAGTATGTGACAAATACACCAATTCTAAGATTAAGCGATGGAAAGCCTTTATTGATGAGAACAACGGGAAAGTGTTTTACACGCCCGGGAAACAAAACCTTGTAGCCGATGCACTGTCTTGGCAAAACTTGAACAACCTAGAGGTTGAGGTTCGGTCCGATGCCGCCTCGGCGCATTGTAAGCTTTCGCTCTCATACTCCATCGAAACTACGAAACTACTCCACCAACCTAAACTGCTTCAGAAACCAAACCATCATGGAAGGTGGCAACAGCTTCGGCGAGACTTCATTGTTTTCGGCAATAGAACTCGCCACAATATTAATTTGAATAACAAAGTCTTACGTGTCGAATCCGTTAAAAAGATCATCAACGCCAACGTTGCAAACGCAGTTACACTGTGATTTTTAGACACTTGCTAGCTAGCTAGCACCTAGATATTATGAATACCGAACACAATCGCTCCCACAGGGTTGCGCAGGAAAGCCAAACAAAATCTCCACGACTACTAATTCCCGAACATTTTAAACGGGGCAATAAAACCAAGTATGATCGCCACCCCAAGCGGCAGAAGCACTCCAATTCCTTCATACGCAGGGAAAATATTACACATTGACATATTTTCTACCGACAAAAAAATCTTCCTGACTTACATCGATACGTCTTTTAGGGCAATAGTAGATCTATGGGCCCCTAAACTCCAATAGGTAAATATCTACCACAAGAAGAGAACTATCTATCATTATACTCAGTCACGGAGTGTAGGCCACTGGAAGTTATCCATGCCATTAGCGACGAAGTCAACATGGCTATTAATACTAAGATTAACAAAGCGCAAACGACCAACCTCGACAACCTTTCAAGACAGTACAGTCTTTGAAGTTTGGGGAATAAGTACTCGTGCGCAATACTAAGGAACTTGGAAATAAGTTGATGCCGCTCTATTCACAAGAGCGCATAGAGGCGAATATTAAACGTCTGTTCCCATTAAGGGGAGGGTGGTCCATAAGGTCAACATCAAATAAACACCTGACCATCCATACTCGCAATTATGCTATAAAAAAACTCAATACTGCTACAATTTCCAAAGCTTGCTGCGATATTCACGGTACTGCTGTCCACCGCGATCGCACGAATCACCGACTTCTCTCACGCAAAGTACATTCAGGTATTGGACGGGAATTTTCTAGTATGGGAACAATATGGCTTGGTTAGGCACTCGTTTTGTCCGACTTCTGCAACATAATTGACTCTACGGTCAGTGTTTGGTAATTGAGATTTTTCAATGACCTTTTATCCAAATAATAACAATTATTTATATTCAAAACATTGAATTGTTTGTTTTCGAGTATGGGCGCATATGAAATGAAAAAACTACAAACTCTACTTTTTAATTTTAAGTGATCTTATCTATGCCGTAACTGCGGCCTGACCCTACATTCTCCTCCCAGTTGAGGCCTGTCCTTCCCCTTCATCTTAAAGGGGCAATTGGCAAAGCTTAGCCACTGCGCGCTTAGAAGTTCCATATGCGGTTCTATTACCCACCAGTTGAGACACTCTATCTCGACCAGGGACTAAATCCAGAATTCTCGGCGGTTGGCGAGATGGGGGGTAGGTTTTCGACTAGCACCACATCGTTGTTCGCCAAGCCAGGGACGGACGCACGCCATTTGGAGCGCTGTTAAAGAAGGCTTAAGTACTCATCTTTCTATCGGGCCCAAAAAGACTGCTGCAGCAGATACACGCTGCCAGATGTCCATACGGATGAAATTCAGCTATGTGACATCAGGTTCGATGAAACTGACTGACGGACCACCAGTTAAAAAATGGGCTGTCGTTTAGACATCAAGGTCTGCAGGATCTTCTGAAAGATACAATAAAGGCCGTGAGTTTATGACAGCACCAATGTGACACAGCAGAGTTCGCAGCTCCTCATATCCAAGAACTGAGGATCGAACAGTTCGGATAAAATTATGCTTTGCGATTTTGACAGCCGCTCCCCAGAGTCCACCAAAATGCGGAGATCGAGGAGGAATAAACTCAATGGACTCAATTGCGCAAAATTCCAGAAGCTCTCGCTAATGCTCATCGCTTATGAAGAGTTGGAGGAGCAGCTCCAGCTCGTTTTTAGCTCCAACAAAAATGGTTCCGGGCATTATGCGGGCACTAACGTCGAAATTGAACTCACGGGAGAACGTCTAAAAACGTTTGAACGTCTGACTAAAAATTACCTGGTTGATCCAGGCAGTGGTTGAGATGCGGGGATGGCCGGGGGTTCGTTGACGCACCTCAGCTGTGGTGGGAAAGGGAGCTTCCTCCGTTAATCCTTGGTCTGAGGTACCACACGGAGGTACAAGGGGGTTCCTGCAGACGGTCCGTTTCACTGGATCGGTATTCGGAGGAGTACGTATCAGCGATTTACTTGCGGTCCGTTCCACGGGAGCAACACTCGATTACGTCTAAGTTCTATAGTTAGCACTGAGTAACGAGACTATTGATTCTGTATTCGCAACTATCATTATTTAGGGAATAAATGTTCTTATATATGATGCTAAGTATCTCTATATCTAAGATGTTATTATATAAGGTCTAAAGTTATTAGGTCAATGTCACCGACGTGCTTCTGTGATGGTTAACCCGGTTAACTGCTGAGTCTACTTGCTGACTCCGACCATTTGGTCATGAGTTTCATATTTCATGACTCCGCTGGCGTCTGTACTCAGTACTGGGTCAGTCGATCGCTGTCTGTGCCCAGTATTGGGTCACCGGCGTCAACTTATTATTTGATTAGTTAAATTCATATTACTAGGTGTGAAAGATATTAGGTCTTGGAACTAGGTGCCAACACCTCATTTATAGAGCCCCCTCCGGAAATGAGATCATTAACTTAAAAATTGCGATGCAGAATTTCGGCACCCTTTGGAGACATAGACTGCTCATCCTCTGCCAACTGATGCATTGCTCGCCATGATAAAAATGATGCGGGCTTTGTCCCATAAGTGACAGTTTGAAAGCCTGCCTGGGTGGAATTCCGCCAAAGAATGCACTGTAGATAGCTATCCTCGGGATAAACTCTGACGCTCTGATTTTGCCGATATTTCCTGTAATGGCCAATCTATAGTAACGGAACCTTCGAAGGTGCAGCGCTTTGGTGGGATAACTGGACCAGTCATCAAAACGTCATTCAACGAATACCAGAGGTGGTGGCAGCTGAACCATCAAAAGCAACTCTGAGCTTGGTTGCTCCTTCAAAACACAGTGATGCGGTAGGAAATACTGTCTGACGGGTCGTGCACTAGGCGGGACTGGAGACATATGCCCAAAATCTAAATACTCCTTTATAAACGCAGCATACCGATTCTTTAATTGAGGCTGACGGCAAAGTTTCCTTTCAATGGAGAGAAATCCGCACGGCTTAGGAGTAGCAACTCAGAGCTACCCTTCAACGGAAGCCTCATCGAGTACGCGCCTGATTCGAGCCGAGCAGAATGTTGAACGAAATGCTCGTGGCAATCCAGCTCCTTCTTCGTCCATTTCACAATGGGCTCGGCGCAGTCTTCGATTTCCCAAAATTTACGGAGCAGAAACTCTAAGCGCTCATCCAGCTGGCTGGGCTCTTCACGACTGTCCTTGCGGACTGTGGCTACGAACGACTCTTTCTCCAGATGTGTACCATCCCCACACACTACCCATCGAAGCCGGGTTTTCTGCAGCAACGGTAGGCCAGCTGAGAGCTGGATTTGCCCAACACACAGCAGCTCACAGAAAAGACTGGCTCCAATAACTAAATCGATACGTTGCGGTCGGAAGAACTTGGGATCAGCCAAGATGAGGTTGGACGGAATATTCCAACTGGAGACATCCAAGCTAAAACTAGGCTGAAGATCCGTGATGTTGGCGGCGATGACAGCGTTGACAAGAGCCGAATATTCGGAGCAATGGGATCGAAGAAGCACATCAACAAATAATCCGTCTAACGCGAAGCCTGCAGCTGACTAGCCAGACGGAACGTAATCACGTGGCCTTCTTCTTTTGACCTTCCTCCCACTTGGCTTCAACCCTTGAAGTAGCACTTGGACAATTAGGCTGCTGGCAATCTGAATTGTCGTCCCCAAATTTTTCAAGGCTCGCATGTGGGAAATTATAGGAAAGCCCTGGAAGCGATGCCACTGAGCATCTTTCCAATTGACTGAGCCCCAGAATTCCGTTCACATGAGTCCCGAAGATAAGATCGCAACCTCTGAAATTTTTCCACCATACTTATATGAGCATTGCAGCCCACGATTGTTGAGAAGTGAGTGAAACTCAAGCCACTCCGAATATCCTCCGCTAAAAGTAGGAAGAGGAAGTGGAGGCAAGGCTTGAAACCTCCGACTGAGCGCTGGGTCCATCTAAATATTGGAAACTCCGCTGGCAAGGGTGGAATGGGCAGCAATTCGAAAACATCGCTAAGAAAAACATCCATGTTTTCAGCATCACTAGTTTCAAGGCACTGATGCACTAAAGGTAGTTTATGTTCAAAAATGTACATACATAATTTTAGACACTGCGCCAAACTGAATCACATATATTCGCACTGGTTCTATTTGATGTTTGTGATATTGTTAATTTTGATAATTAAATCACATTGGGGTTACCAATTTTTGGTCGTTGAGATTTTTCAAGGACCTTCTATCCAAATAATAAAAATGATTTATTTAAAAAACGTTATTTATTTTAGAACGTTATAATTATGCTTTTTTTTCGAGTATGGGCGCATGAGTACTGAGATAAGTGTACTGAGATAAGGGGCCCCAGTGAGCCCGCCATAGATCATAGGGAGAGCGAAATACCAACAATAGCAATAATATAAATGAAAAAACTACAAACTATACTTTTAATATTTTAGTGACCTTCCCTATGCCGTGGCTGCTGCCTGACCCGACAGTCAGAATGATCGAGCTGTTCCCTCAATTGCACATGGGGAAGCTACTGGAAGTTGATGTCAACCATTCCCAGAATATCTGGATGAATTAATTAACGGGTTAGTTGAATCCGGTCACCTGGTCACCTATTCGAAACACTCCTTCCAGGATTAGAATCCTTATTTTAGAACTACAAAATTGCATGCTGCCAATTACATTTGCCAAGAACACCATTATAAATTCTGTTAAATCTATCTTTGACGAACAGCTCGCGGAGGTCCCCATAGTTAGTCTTATGGGTGTATCTAAAATTAAAATTTTTTATTCTAGTGTTTTCATCCATTTCATAGTTCAGTATCCTAAGGTTAAGCTTATTTGTAAGAAGGTCTAGCTCTTCCTTGTCGCACATTACTATACCATGCTAGAACTAGAAGACAATATCGTGGCGGAATGCGATGACGGAATCCTAGCAGTCTTCGATTGCGCTTCCAACAAGCTGGCCACACTCTGAAAAAGGACGTCTCACAACACCTGCGCCCTGCAATTACATGCAGGCGGGGCGGCTACCTGCCGTACGCGGCCCAGCAATCTGGAACCCCTTACAATCGTCAACGATTGAGTAATAATCGTTATCTAAAAACGAACGAGCCAATCATCGAATTGGCTGTCACCGAGGACGACGACGGTTCAAGCGGAGAGTGGTTACAAACACACTCCCAGCATAGGCTAAGCAGGCCAATACATATTCTTTTTATTATCTATCATTTATTAATATTAATTATTTTATTATTAATCATTAATAATTATTATTAATTATTTTCTATATCACTCATATACGGTCCACCCTTATGGTGGCCGAGAGCTGAGCCAGCAGATCGCGCCGTTTTTGGCGGAGGCTCTGTCTCATTGGTGGCCAACGATCGTACGACTTCTGCAATTTGTGCATGGTCAGCGGTCTGCAGGGCATCCGGTCATGCCTAAATTATTATTTATTTTGAATTTCAGTGTGATTTTATATTGAATAAAGCGACGATCGCTGAAAGGAACTCCGACTTTGCCGTTAAGACTTATTGTTTTGACAAATTGGTTACTGATCCTCAAGGGCCATAGCCGAGGCCGATAAAGTCGAGACGGTCACCCGACCCCCCAGTAGCTACTTGCCCTGGTAGTTACCCTGGGCAAACCGTGACGTCATCGACAGCGGCGAGGGACCACACTTAACTAATAATTTCTAGAGAGTCAACAAAATAAGATACTAAAAACACAAATGCAATAGATTCCATATTTACGAATAAACAGAATTAAATTAATTAAAAAACATTGATTGAACACTTATTGTAATTTAGCCAATTTCCCCCAAATTTGCGGGGGGTAGATTGCGGTCATACAGTGTACATTTTAATTTACCACTGTAAAGCGAGTGTACGCTGCTAGCGGCGCATCTCAGAGGCTGAGTATTGTTCTTTCGGATCTACTCGAATTTTCGAATCTAAAGCGAGCCTAAGTTGATTGGGACTAAGTTGTTAGCCATTTTTTGGGATATTTCGTTTATTCGATTTATTTCGTATATTCGTTTCGTTCGAACGGTATATAGCCATAAAACCATACAACAAAAAACAACTTCCTAATTAAAGAAAACTAATTCAATAACGTCTTCTTAAATTTTTGGGATTATCCCAGATATAAGCGACATGTCAAGAGATGGGTCGTCTTAAAAGCTATTTCAAAAAATTAATAATAATTAATTTAAAAAAAAAACATAAATAAATAAACTTGCACTACAATTTGTATCACAGCGGAAGGCAGTCCGCTAGGTGGCGACTTGCTTGTAGCAGGCGCGTAAAAACACTACATATAGCCTAAGAACTAAAAATTTTCTGTGTTCGTTCAATCTGATGAGTGAAATGAAAAGTATTGTTTTCATAAGAGGAATTTTATCCAAACATTAACCAAAAAACAAATTTACTTGGGAGAAATTTGCGTAAATTTAAAACACTTTTGATTCACTAAATTGGAGATAGTGGGGAGATTAGTGTCACCAGACAAAATATTTTTATATACACATATTTTGTTCCAAAATACGCGACGATTCGGCATCCTCAACCATCCCGATCTGACATCTTTCAAAATTTATTCAGTAAAAACGATTTTTTTTTAATTTCTCAAATGAGATGTTCTTAAAAATGTTCTCCGAATAAATGTACCGTCCGCGTTTGCCATAGTTTATTTTTTAAAATTTTGAAAAAAAATTTAGTATGTTCGTTCTTAAAATTCGAACGTTTGTTCCAAAATTTTTTTAAATTACTTAAGGTGACCTTAAAAAATTAAAAATAATTTTAAATTTAAAAAACGCATACATACTTTACAACAAATGCAGCTAACTTCACATGCTATATATCGATAAAAAGACTTTTATAATATCACATTCACAAAATATTCTTATTTGGCACGTGGAACAATAACGATAATCGATATAAACACTTGCCGGGTAATAATATTTTTAATTTATAATTTATTACACATATATTTCATATATTTGTTACCAAAATTGATATCAGATTTTTTTTGGGGCGCCACCCATATTTTACTTGGAGGGTATTTTTTATTTGATTAAGAAGTTTTCTCATCAATCTATATTTTCCCTACTATTCAGACGTTTTTAAACAAACGTTGGTCAAATTTAATTTACAAATATTCCAAAATGTTGAGAAAATATGAAGCAAACACGCAAAGCCACAAAGAAATTGACAAATTGCACAAATTTTTCCATTTAGAAAATTCTGGGAAATGGTTTTTCTTTAATAACTTCATTAAATTAGATTAGTGAAGTTGCCAATCTGAGCATGATTCAATAGTAGAATGCGAATAATGAAAAATATTTTGCCGAGTGATTCCAATGTCCCACTTGCGCCAATTTAGTGAATCAAAATTGATCCACTTTCTCACAAACCAAACGAATTTCGTGTAGTGCCGACTAGTGATATTAGTAACTTGCCAGCTTTAAGGTATTCTTAAAGTAATGATAACAAAAATGTATGCAATTTGAATTATTATTCAAAGATATTGTGAAAAACTGTAGGTATTTCAATAATCATATCACTTGCTATCATGCCTCTACCAAATTTGTTAAATGCAGCTAGATTTAATTTCTTTACAAAATGACTTGATGCACAAGCAGCAAGATATGCTGGATTTGGTTGGTTTGATTGCAAAATCCAAAAAAAAAATGTTGCTAATGATCCACTAAGCACGTCACCTTGTCCACCACACCTTCGGCCGGATCCTCCAATTGGCATAGAGTAAATTTCTTTAGTGTGCGGAATATAAATTTTGTCAGTTAACCCTTTTTCTACCACTAATACTCCTCCTCCCAATAGCGATATTTCGTCCATTGCCAAATGTGGATCCTCTCCAAACAATCTTTTGAATTCGATAGCGTTTGGGGTCAATATTACATTCTGTTTTCCATATATCAGATCAATATTATCTTTAAGTACAAATAACCCGTCTGCATCAATAATTAGTGGTTTTTGCACCGTCACGCAGTATTTCAATAATTCCATAGCCGTTTTTAGAATATGCGGATCCCGACCGAGGCCGGGCCCAATAACCTATAAAATGTAATAGAGTATAAAAATGTATAAATACATATGTATGTACATATGAAAAATACTTACTATTACATGTAAACGTTCTAACCATGGAATAATCTTTTCAACAGCATCTGAACAATTAAGAACAGGATGAACTATTAAATCTGGACTGTATGATTTAATAACTGGAGCGGCATTGTTGTGACAAAACACATGCGATATGTCAGCACCAACTTTCATTGCGGAAATTGCAGCAAAATAGGGCGCACCGGTGTACTCTAAGCTACCTCCAATGATGCCAATTCGTCCATTTTGGCCTTTATACCTATCCGTTGTCAGCTTCGGTACTAAACTCCGAACCAAATTCAAAAGCTTAGATAAATTAACGGGCACATATTTAATTGAACCCATAGTCAAAAATGTTCATTAAACATAAAAAAAAATACTGGAAATGCATTTTTACCAACATTTTGGTCAAATTAGCGCCGCTTAGCTCGAGCAGCGACGAGGAGCAATGGAATCTGAAACATACGGCATATGTTTTTAATATTTATATTAGATGACAAGGTAACTGAATATTAATTTGATTGATACTCAATCATTAAAACACACTGGGGCAGAATCCCAAAAAGATTCCAAAACTTAAGAAAAATTAAAGTGATTGCAGTTCCCTCATAATATTGCAACACTAGTATAATAAGTTAGGTATTTTTGATGATGTTTAAAATCCAAACAAAAACCAGAAAGGAAAGCTAACTTCGGGCGGAACCGAAGTTGATAAACCCTTGCAGTTGAGTGGCAGTCCGCTAGGTGGCGACATGCATTTTATATTATTAGATTCGTATCGGATCGTAACGGCCGATTCTTATGAAATTTGGATTGGACTAGTTTGCCCAAGGTAGAATCCATAGAAAATTCCATTCTTCTGAATTTAAAAACAACGAAGTTATGGCATTTCCGATCAATCAGTTATATGGCAGCTATAGGATATAGTCAGCCGATCCTTATGAAATGTGGCATGTCGAATTATTTTATTCAAAGTGTGATTCAAAGTCCCAGCTTTCTAACTTAAAAAACAACGGAGTTAGGCCATTTCCGATAATTCAGGTATATGACAGCTATGGGATATAGTCGACCGATCCCATTCCGACTTATATACTGCCTGCAAAGGAAAGAAAGGTGTGTGCAAGGTTTGAAGACGATAGCTTTAAAACTGAGAGACTACTTTGCGTAGAAACAGACAAACAGACAGACGGACATGCTTATATCGAATCAGGAGGTGATCCTTACCAAGAATATATATACGTTATAGGGTCGGAGATGTCTCCATCACTGCGTAGCACACTTTTGACCAAAATTATAATACCCTCTGCAAAGGTATTAAAATTAAGTGAAATAACCTTTCCCTTTAATAATTTGTTTCAGTGAAGCTTCGAAGATTTTGTTTGAACTTAAGAATTTTTTCTTGAATTAAGTAAAACCGTTCTTGGTTCGTGTTGGTTTAAGTAGGAAATTATTGGATTTTCACTCAGTGTATGATGAGATTATTTTATCTCACGATTTACGAAAAAATGGGTGGTTACGACGCCTTTTTTACGAAAAAGACGCCTTTGTAAGGCTGAGAAAACTAGCTCTTCGCCAACAGCTAAGCAGCTATACAAGGATACTTCACGAAACGTCCCTGGGGCCTAAAACTAGACTCTGAAAATGCACAGCGTGAGTACGTAGAATAGCTATCACCAACCAGCTCCTGATTCTCCCGTGTCAAGCCCACCAAAATTTAAGCACCCCAATCATCCCAATTAAAAACTCCTCATTAAATTAATCCAGTTGTAAAGAAGACGGATCTATGTACATCTTAGCACCAGTTTTCATATCAACCCAGTAACTAATACTGTATCTACTGCAAATAAATATTGCACCAACGACGGCCCACCGAGATTGCTAAAGTAATCAAGAATCAACTGAAGGTAATAAAAAGTTACCACCGGGTACAGATTTTATAACGAACTATTATAATAAAACTGTTGAACTGCGCTACCTCTAGCGCAGACTTACCTCTAGTAAGAGGGGTTATCGGCTATATCGGGAGGTTATATAGAGGGACTATAAGATTTGGCTACTTTGGCTAAAAAAAGGCCAAAAAAAACTATCATTATAATAAGTCCGAAACTGGGAAATACATATCTTAAACAACTCTCAGATCCGAAAGCTTACGATACATCTTACCTGGTTGGCCACTAGAATAACCGTTTAACATGGCGCAGGCCAGGCCACGAAATTCTAACTAATACTAACAGCACGCACTCTTTACTGGATCATGAAATCCCTATCGCCCTTGCGCTTAGAAAAATTAAAATTGGGACTACATTCTGGAGATGTTCTGGTATTAAAAAAATTCGAGTTCTTGAAACCTTCACGAATTCAGCCATATAATCCCGTAATAGTCTTTTCTGTAACTCCAGTGCTTTTATGTTTCATCCAACGAAGTAGTTTCGTTTTTGCCACTGCACCATACGGCATTCACCTTCGCTCTGTATTGAAGAACAGCGATATTAGGCAGTTGCAGCAGAAGTGGGAGGAAAAATTTTTTTTAAGCTCCCTGTATCTCCAATTCTATTACTTGTAAGTTTAATCTATTTAGGGGTTGATTACAAATTATGTTTATTACTATTCTGTGGGTAACGTATACACGATGCTTAATATACACTGTGCTTAATAATAACTCACGACTTTCGCACTGGATGGGCTTGGGTTGCTTCTGTGCAGCGATTCTCTTACATCCAGACTTACTTCTAATTCTACAAAAAGAGAGATAGTAATGGATAAGCATATTTGAATTGGTGTTTGGCAAGGGATTTTCTAAGGTGTGGCCATTCGTAAATGTCCTAATATGTTCCAATACAAAATCTATCTAATAAAGTTCATTTAAGTAATGAAGTAAGTTGTGACTTAGAATTTTCTATCGACACAGTCGCTGATCGCATAAGTACCGCGGAGAGACACCCATGGGAAAACCCTAAAGCAAAATAGTGTAAAGGGTGCTTAGTGAAACTACGTCATAAACGAGTAAGTTCCGTAAAAAAACGCACAAAAATCTCAACCTAACTCGAAGCATCGAGTTGTACACTACGTAATAAAAACGAGTCAGTTCTGCAGCTACATACGTACATACTGCATATGACAATGCATATGATAAGTAGTGTTAAGTGGGGGTTGAAGCTTCAGGGTACCTCTACAAATAAAAATTAAAGGGTATCCAGCCCATAGGGTACAGACTCATCCGATGCGGGATGCGGATCAACCGCCAAGCTAAAAGGCGGGAAGGGGGGGTTTTCTTCACAAAACTCTCATTCGTTGACATTTCTTTGGGTCCTAGCAGCCAAACAAACATGGATTGACACATGTATCAGCTGGTGGGCAGATTAAAAAACGCAGAAGGGTCAATGACAGCGTCTGGACGGCAGAAGGCGCTAGTTCGAGTATCGACGCATACAGTGCTGTAAGCCGAAGTAAGACCACGTTTGTGGAAAACTGGGGGTACCAGCTATTCTAAGCAGAAGGGTAGCATACATCATAGCGGTGTTGCTTCAGGCTCTTGGGTCAGCATAGTGTCGAAAGGTCTACACTACAAAGTGGCAAGCTGCAAAGGTGGAACACGTTTTTTTGCATGCAAAGCCAAGGGTCTGAAGGATCAGAGGCACCCGACTGCGATTAGCTGGTGCCCCACGTCTAAGTAAGGTGATGGGCCAAATAGAAAGGGGATGCTAGTGCTTCAGGTCAACCTGGACCTGGTGACCTGGACCTGGGGTATAGCGGCACAGGATGTTCTACAGTACTGTGTGCGGATAAATTCGGACGTAGCACTTTTAAGCGAGCACTACCAGGGTGGGCTCAGGATGATCGCCGATTTGAAACTGCGGCACAAACGTAAAACTACGAACCTCATATATCGAGCGACAAAATACGTAAGGGGAAGGATCGGCTGAACGAAGATCTGTTCATACATTTAATTCAATCATTCTGTTCCCCGCACCGCGGCTAGCTTTCAAAGCTTTTGAAAGTATTCTGGACGACCTGGCAATCGACATCCGAGGTCGCTCGTACTTTCTGGAATTAGAAGTCAGCAAGGACGGCAGAGGGAACTAAACATTCGATGTTTTAGAGCCAACCCACTTTAAACTTTACAGAGGTAACCCGCGACATCGGCAACGTCCCACCTGATGGCGCCAATGAAATGGCTGACGCCTTCATAGCTATTCTCGTACAAATGGCCTGTACGGCGGGTGTGCGACGGCAAACCCGCTATCGGAGGCATGACACGCCGGTATATTGGTGGAGCAACGACTCTATCCGCATGGAGTTCACGAAACGGCTCCTAGTTATAGGGATCGGCGTTGAGACCTAAAGATTGCTAGATGGGAGCGCAATTCAAACAAAAATCGAATGTTCCGCTGCAATTAAAGTGTTAGCAACTCGTTGTATTCGATTGCCGTAGCCGCATCCACCGTAATAAAATCGCCAAACTACAAGTCCAATAACATGCATATCGACAGCAATACCGATCCACCAGACTCCCAACAGATGAATAGCATTTAATGTGGGGAAGGCACTAAATGCTCCATGTGGGATACCCAAGAACACCTAGTCAATAATATGAATGAATGAATGCATATGAATGCCCTGAGAAGAAAAGCAACGAACCTTAGGAAAGCGGTGAGCTATGTGGGTTCAAAGGAGCCTAAGCGGGAACGTCGTCACATCCCATCACCTTATGCATCGAGCAACATTTCCTCATCGTCTCAAAAAAAGATATTTATTGAGGATGTCAGCGTTGATATATTCGTTTTTCTGTATGATGGATTCTTATTGGACCAGTCAACCTTATTGACGAAGTATTCGTCAAGCGTCTAATCGCGAAGAGAATTCCTAAATTAGTTTGTATACAAAAACGACTCTCAACAACGCGAAAGCTTACATGCACACAGGACCATATATTTTACCTGTGTACCACCTGCCGCTTTTCATATGGTTGGAAATATAGGAATGGCCAATTCGAACCATTAAGAATTTGCTTAAATCGGTTTGTGTACATGCCAACTTTAAAGACGAAACCCTTTGAAACACACTTATGAGTGCCGAATATACGAGCATCTTTAGGCCACTCTTTGCCCTTACACTAAACCATCTTCTGCTAAGATCAGTGGACGGCTATAAGCCGATTATTCATAAGCAAACGAAGTAGCAAGGGACCCCTTCCTTTTGGAAGAGATGGGTAAAAGAATACATTCCCATTATCACCCGCCTGATCACCCATATCACGAAATGTACTCTTGGTCCTCTTTGGTCAGAATACCCCAGGACCCGTTCAGAAGGTTCTTTTTTTATCGATATATTCTAAGGATGGCACTCGGTTGTGATAAACTTGGTTCAACATTCTCCGGATAGTTTAACATTCTACGGAATATATATGTTATTATATATATATACTTTATATGTATATGTACCATATGTTTAATGTGATTATTTTATCTTTAATTGATCACGAAATTAAGAAAAATAGGTGTGACTGTATATATCACTAAAGTTCAAGATGTACATTTTTTAAAAATGCGTGCACTCGGCATCTTAATATAGTTTCGAATATGGAGAGTGGGCAGAGAGCACAAATTCAATATAAGGGAACATTTCCCATTTTTTGAGTCATCAGATGAGGCATGTATTTAAAACAGCATATGCATGATCGTACTATCTGACTGCAGACTTCTATCGAGCTTACTATCCAAACACGCTGTTGCAAGAGACTCACCAGTGTCCTGAACCCACATGAAAAGTCGACTCGTGGAAGTATCGGGCGTAGCTCTGAACTTAATGAGAGCGCTTCGTCAACAATACCGGAAACCTGTCATCATACGATATAGGAACGAAAAGGTAAGACCAGCGTTAGAGGCTTCATAAATAAACGGATTTAGCTTCTGTACACTTGGGCTAACAACGTGGTTTTTTCGAATATTTTTAATTCTCTCTAGATAATCGTGCTCATGAACTATCTGGACAATTTTATTTAAAGCTTCGTGATATTCGCAGCAGTATTAAGTAAAAGGAAAATCCTTCTATCACTTCGAATAAATATGAGGTAGAGATCATTGTGGTTAATCCGACCGCGTTCTTTTTGTTTCCATCTGCAAAAGCTCTGGTGACGGATTAAACTGTGCTATCCTCTGATCACCCTAGAATCTCAGCAACTCTATTTGATACGTACGTTGACATCGACGATCGATGGTAACGAATACAATGAAGACAAACTTCTAAATCTGACCTATATACACTTCGTTCGATCGGTACTTTAATAAGAGGCCTGATTTTGCGTCTGAGGTCTGCGAGAAGGTGAGCGGCACACAACTCAAGACGGGGAAGCGTCTTGTCGTTGAGAGGCGCACTGTAGACTTTCCAGTCGATAATGAGACCTTAATACCTTCTGCAGATTTGCAACGAATATAGCTAACGTCGCTAACAAAGTCCTTTCTTGGGACGACGCCATCAGAAGGAAGGGCCATCATTCATTAATGGTAAGCTATTTTCAGTCACTATAAGTCGGTGCAGAAGTTTATGGTGCGGTCTTCCACAGATTTTACGTCTAGTCGATTTGCATTTCGCAACCGTGTGACTTTTTCGCAGACAATGTTAGCTGAGGTTTGCTGAATTAGCAAACTCAAACCTTTGCATTATAGCAAGGTGAGCGAACGGACTGCACTGGTCCGGACTGGACACTGGACCAAAAATGGTCTTGAGCGTGAAAATGACTGCAAGCTGGTTTGGTGTTGGCAGAGGAGTAATTTCTATTAAGTTGCTTTCTAAACCCATTTTTCTCCTGTTTTGGTTTTTTAGTCTCTTCAGAAGACAGGTTCTGGTTCCTACGATTAAAATTTTTTTCGAAATCGGACCACAGCGGCAATTCTTCATAATCTAGTGACTCTTCCCATTTTTGCCGGGTCACTGGATCTACTCTACTTAATGCTAAATATATAACCATTGGCTTTGCAATTTTAGTATCATCTCCTATGGATAATAATGACTTAAAAATTGATGACACAGTGCTAATGAGACTTCTCAACGACGGCACAGACGGCTGGATAATTTTCGGAAGGTTGAACAATTTACTTATTTGGTTCCCAAAAATAAGACATTTGTTATCATTGACTCTTTTTTACACAATTTTGAACTCCAAATAATTTTCACTGGATTTGGCAATGCCAAGCTGGGAAGTCGAGCTCGAGTTGGGGCTGCGAAATTGCAGTAGCTGGACGGGAGTCTTCAGCTGCATTAACGGCGTTACATAAGGACATTACCCTTGCCTTGGTCGTTATTGGTAATTCTTCCAACTCGGCTTCTGTTTATTACTCTCTATTTTATAAAACATTTTTTATTTTTTCAAAGCATGCAAGTTTTAATACTTAATACTATTTTTTAAAATATTTTTTTTTTAATTAAATTAAAATAAATTTTAATTTTAATTTCGATAAAAAACAAAAAAGAAAATAATTAATTAATTTAACAAATTTTATTTTTATTAAAACGAAAAATAAAACGATAAAAAGTTTACCGCTGCATCTATTTATGTATATGCACACCAAATAATTTATGCACATTTATTTTGATCTGTAATAACTATTGACTATTTATTTGGCAAATTTTAAAAAATACTGGGAACGAGGAGGTATGGGGCGGCAGTGATTGTAGATGATATATATGTCGTAGAATGGTATCATGGCCTACTGTATATGTGTGGCATGGAATGGTTTGTTTGACAATTCTACTAGCACTAAGTAAGACATTTGAAGGCATCACACTGGCTTTCACAAATATGCTTTGCTGGCATAACTTGGGCGCATTTCAGGGAACTGTTTTTTCATCGTTTTGTTGGAATTGAAACTTCTGCTGGCATGGATCTCAATGTATTGAATGGTCGACCGAAACCAGAAGAAGGCTTTGCTGTATACGGCAGCCGGATTGTCACGATGGAGGACGTTCGGGTCGCAAGAAGTTCAAATCTTCAACCCTGGAGAAATGTAATTACTGCGGAAAGGTTGAGCATAAATATGCCGAATGTCGGGTACTTTTGCAAAAAGGCCAGAGTAAAGGAAAAACGTACAACAGCACAAATGCGACGGCTGTAAAGGATCGATCTGGTGTCAAATGCTTTAAATGTGACGAAATTGGTCATTTTGCAACCGCATGTCTTAAAGGCCGATTGGTGGAATTTCTGAGAAGTGTGTGGATATCTGCGCAATAGCTCCACCCTCTGGACAATAAATGCATCCGGTGAGTCTCAAGGAAAGTGTCGTCCATATATTTAAAGGAAAAAGAGATAATAATGTTGTAAAACTCAATGGTATAAGTAACGATGAAATTTATAGCACTCAACAAGTTTTATATAAAATAAATATTGAACAATATTTCTTTGAGGTTACATAGTTGGTGGTCAATTTTACAATCGTTTGAATTCGTTATAGAGTACAGGAAGGGTGATCGTATGGCGCATGTAGATTGTTCATCTCGAAATCCAGTGTCAGATAAATAAAAAGATCAGAATAAAAAGAAAAACGCATTAATTTGAAAAACTACCAACTGGTTGATTTCTGAACAACAACGTGATCCTGAGGTTAGTAGATATATTAGCTAAGTTGAAACATAACGAATTCCCAGAAAATTTATTAAAAACCTATAAATTAAGGAAAGTAGCTTTATATAGAAAAATACAACGAAATGGTAAGACTAAATATGTAATTGATATATGAGCAATATGATGAGATGTAATTAATCACGTTCACGAATCCATTATGCATCTAGGTTGAGAGAACACATTGGATAAAGTCAATACATTTTATTGGTTTGAAAAAATGTCATAGTACGTTCGTAGATTTGTTGAAAATTGAATTACTTGCAAACTAGCAAAGCCACCAGTTGGAAAAGTTCAATCTGAATTACAATCGATTTCTAAGGTTGTGTAATATGCACACATATATAAATATATATAACGAGCACCCACTGTACCAAGAGTACTAAAAGGGGCACACACTGTAACACTTTGTTGCTGTGTTTACGTAATTCGAGGTCTCGGTCTAAATGGCCGAAATTCCAAACGCTCGCTCTGACTTAGCCGCACGCCGAAACTGCATATGCAGCATATATGTGCATATTCCTCCGCTTAAGCGATCATAGCTATATACTTAAGAATATATAACCGTCTCTCCGCTGTTGGCAGCGCAGCTACGAGACTTTAGACTTCCCGACTCCAAAAAATTTACCATTTACCTTTACCATGGAGAGGAACCCTTTGGGAGCTTGGAGCGGCAACAAAGGCTGCTCCAACTAAAAGATCAAAAAACAAGAAAGGAAAGAAATAATCGCGTGGTAGAAATTCCGTGGCACACAGTGTATATAGACATAACAGGAAAGATGAGCGGACCTTAAGGAACATGTGATTGTAATGTAATATGTGATGTAATATGTGACACCACACCTTAAATATTGATACTGAATCCTAAATTAAAGCTGTTATGGTGTCGTGTGCTTGTTTGGTGTGCTTACGCGCATTATAGCGGATCAGGGTCGTAATTTTGCAAACTCAGGATTCCATGAATTTTGTTCCTCCCAAAAGATTGAGCTACACTTAATTGCTACTGGCGCGAGTAGAGTAAACGGCCAGGTAGAGCGAATAATGAGCACACTTAAGAGTCTGTTGACAGCAGTCGGAACCAGTCAGAGCTCGTGGCAGGATGTTTAAAACGACTCGACTTCGTGATTCGTTTGGCGGTGCAATTCATTGCCAATTGTACTCGCCAATCGAGTTCATTCCATTACAACTAACGATAGAAAATCTAGACCTTTCTAGATGGCGATAGATATGTTTTAAAGTCTTTAACAAGTAAAATAACTTATAAGTATGTACATGAGTTCTTGAGGGCATTACCCAATAAAGAATTAAGTAAAGAAATTGATGATGAATTAGATGAATCAAGTGGAGATGCATCTGAGTCTCAAAAGAGAAACAGAGATAAGGAAGGCGTAGCAGTCGTCTTGGAATCCCACGAGGGGATATAGAGACCGCATCATAACAGATGGAATTTTTATGGCGGGGGTCAACTGACCGCACCATATTAGAAGGACTTGCTGTGGTGGGGGTCAATAATGATCGCACCATGACCGAAGGATTTGTAATGGCGGGGATCGGTAAGAATAACTACACATCATAATATGACTACAGAAGAAGAAGAAGAATTGTTAAGCTAGATTTAAAATAAAATGTAATGAAAAAGTTTTTTTGAAAAAGCTTAGATATATAGATAAAAAGTTTAAACTTATATAAATTATTTATAACAGAGAAAAACTTGTCCTAGATCTAACACACGGGGACGTGTGATTTGTCAGGAAGTAGAATCGTAGAATGGTAACTTGGCCCACTGTATATGTGTAGCATGGAATGGTTTGTTTCACCATTGTGCATGCATGTACATTTTGAGTGGCGGCACGATGTCGCCAAAGGTTCTTTGAATGCACAGCGGCTCAGGGAAAGAGACATTAAATGTTGCTGAGTAAGGTCTTTTCGTAGGGGCGTAAAAAAGAGATGTCATTATGATTTGCCAAAATTGTGAAGTAGCATAGAATGTACGGGGCGAGTCTGTTAATGTTGCGCCACCGAATCGAACCGAACTTGCTGCGGAAAAGAACTAGAACATGGAAACTAATGACCCCCCTCCAACTTATATATTTTTTTAATTAGCCACAGGCTGTTTATTTATGTTGGCATATATTTAAATTGAAATTTTTCCTTGTACACTCGATGCAGGTGCAGGGCATGGGGATACTACGATGAATCCTTCCAATTGCAGCTAGTTGCTAGATGAATAAAACTGTTGTTTCCTGACAACAGTTTTTTTTTGTTTTGTTTAAAGTTTCACAACCACAACCGTTGCAAGCAACTCTTTTATTTGTTTATATGTATGAATATACATTGTGTCCCAGTCACTTGTTGTTGCTTTGTTTATTTAATAATTATATACATCAGTCCACCCGTGGGCGCCAAAATGTTTAATGATATTTTTTTATCTCAAATTGATTACCAAAACAAGAAAAAAAGAGTTCGGTGTTCCCATGGTGGTCCTTCTGGCGGGAGCAGCATTCTGAGGCTATTATGTAACGAACTGGTACTACTGGCGGATCTTCTGACGGGAGTATCACTCTAAGTAGACTAGTTGTAAGTATCGTAACTTAATACTGAGTATCGAACCGATTAACTGTCTTTATTTTGAACCAAGTGATCTTTTATAAGATCAGATAATTACATATGTTAGTCAATTTTAATGAAAATACGCACAGTAAGATTAATTTTAAAGAAAGTAGGTGCTAAATACTAGTTCTGGATCTTCTATTCTATTTGGCCTATGGACTCCTTCGACTCCAAACCGTTTTTTCAGGTTAGTCTGTGCGTTCACAAGACTCTCGGCTCTTTCTTGCCCTTGCTTCTTAGTCCTTTTTTGGGATGCCTGTTACCCATACCGGGTGATGTGTCTCCCCTTGCACCCTTTAGTGGTGGCGGTGACTTAAACTCCTTGAATTTCCTTGTTTACTGGCACTTACCAGTGCAAGTCGTGAATTGAAAAACTTGGGTTTGTGGTTCAATGTAATTTTGAAACTCGTTTTGTTTCTCCGCCATCGACGGGGAATTCCCTTATCTTCCAGATTTTACCAGTAGCTCCTTGAAAGTACATGCTAAATACTAGTTCTGGGTCTGCTATTCTATACGGCCTACTGACTCCTTCGTCTTGTTGCGCGCCCTATCTGATCGAAAGGTTGGGTGTTTATATCGCGTCGGGGTCACCACGTGTGCGTCCGTAGAGCGGAATGTGCCCACTATCGTCGAACGTTAACTCGCTGGCATCACGGTAAAAAGTCTGACTAAAATTATCTGGCTTGCGCAAGGGTCTGCTCGGGATGAACATGTCACTTGCTGGGGTCAGGATGAGGTTGATGTGCGGGAACGGGGGAGTTTAGGTCCTGTTGACTGGCCTCGGATGTGAGTTGTTGGTATTTCCGTTCATTGTTCCTTCTGACAGTGGCGACTAAGTAGATTAGTTTTAAGTACCGTAACTTAGTACTGAATAACAAGAGGATTCACTCTTTAATCGGAACTATCTTCGTTTCTGAAGAAAAGATCTTATATAAAATGCTAAGGTATACCTATGTTCAAAGTTAGGGATGGTTAAATTTGCGGACATGCGCCATCAAGGTTAGCGAAATGTCACCTACCTCCGAGTCTGCTGACTCCGTTTGTTGATTCCGCTGGTTCTTGCTTGCCCTGGTCAGTCGGTCATTCTTACTGCTGACATTGCTGCTTCCAATTCTTCCTTAGGTGGGCGCCGTCAGTAGCTGGGGTTCTGGGTCGGAAATCAATTACTGCTTGTTGCTAAACTATTGCAAGATGATAGGTTAGGGATCTTGCAATCTATTGCCAACATTCTCTTACTAGAGTTTATGGATGATTTTTGTCGATGCAACGTCCATTTCTGGTATTGTGGTCGTATCTTGCCTCGGTACAATCTCCCCTGACGATAGTGCTGTTTCTATGGCACAAATGATCGCGGGAGCTGCTGAGCGGCCGAGAGATATCGGGAGAGAGCAAGGCAACGATAGCGCATGACGGCAGATGCAGGTGGCCGATCGAATGTACGAGAGCGGGCGACGTGAATAGGGACATACAGATAAAGGAGACGGCTCCCAAAAGGCGGTAGAACCGAGTGACGTCACGAGTTTAATAATAATAGCCGGCCAGAATTTTCGGCGGCTGCTTGAACCGACATCTTCCCTCTACCACCCATATATATATACCCCATCTGCTGGGTGTTCTGCTTCGAGGAGTTCCTGTTTCCGCCGATCAATCGGCTAGTAATGAAGTTCGACTCCACTGAAAAACTGGCAGATTACAGCGATGGTCAACAACCAGGTCAATGATGATCTTGGCCGGATTGTATACAATCAAAAGGATGTAGATGGTCAGGAAGAGCAGAAAGTAGTTGGTCCTGTACAAGAGAAAATTTTCCACCACTCGGTTTTCAACTTGTCGAAGTCCTTTATGTTGGGAAGCTGGAATCGTCCCGATCCCAGAATGAAGTCAACAAAATTGCGCCGTGGTGGCAACTGAAGATTGCCGGAAAGAGCGGTCGCACCATCGCCCACGGATGAAGTTAAGAAAGCTGACATGGACTTCGAGTTTCTCTTCAACTTCGTTTGATCCTTTATAATCGGATCGGTGCCGTCTTCCCCCTCCCCGAACTGACAAAGGAGTTGATCGTGCTCATCTAAAGGGCCTTGGGGGCTGGCCAGTCGCGCCGGCTCACCTGCCATAGTGACGTTACCATTATCACGGCGAAATGAGTTTTTTGGATTGAGGGCAAACCAGGAGATAGATGAATTTGCCCCACACAAATCATCTCGTAACATAATGTAGCTCCAATTAGCAAATCAACTCTGGTGAAAATGAGGATCCGCTAATTGTACATTGAAGGGAATTTTCCAAGAGTTGACGTCCAATAGAAAATGGGGCTGAAAATCAGAGATGTTGGAGGCTACGATCGCAGCTAATTGCGCCGAGTAGTCAGAGCATTGGGATTTCAAGCTGACGTGCACAGAAAAGCCATCTGTAGGGAACCCTGCGTCACCTATACCAGATACAGACACCGGGGACCTTATCGTCCGCAGCGGTAGCTGTTTCGCCAGCTTTGAAGTGACAAGGTGTACCTGATAGCCAGTATCGAGCAGCACTCGGAAGGGCAACAGAACTCCGGGCGGTTCCGGACTAGAATATTGGCAGTTGCTAGCAGCACCACATCACAAAAACGATCCTTAGAGACGAAAGAATTGACAGCAGCGGATGCTGATCGAGAAATAGCGTCACTAGATGCGGAAACCTCTCTTCTGGAAGGAAGTTGTTTTTGAGTTAAAGTACAGTCGTCCTTTTTGAGGGTCTTCATAATAATCATATATATATGAAAATGACGTCACGAATTCAATAAATTATTGCCGGCCAAACTTCGAATGCACTAGAGCGCATTCGCGAATAGGGGCATAAAGATAAAACAGACGGCGCCCAACATGCGGTAGAACCCAGTGACGTCACGAGTTTAATAAATTATTGCCGGCCCGACTTTCCGACAGCTGCTTGACCCGACAATAAACATATATCCCTTAGGCTGCAAACATAATGCGCGGTGAGATGAAGATGAAGATAAAGACGAACCTGAAGACGGTAAACAGTGCAGAAAAATTCATGGAAATCCGCTCGCCCTCAAACATACTGTGCGCTTAGACGAAGATGAAACGAAACGCAAGCAATCAGCTTCAAACGGTGCAGTACTCTTAATTTGAGACGCCAAACGAAATAAGAGAGAATGAACGAAACGAAAAGTGAAATGAGAGATTTTGCAATGTCTTGTATACTCGAATCATTCGAGTTGTTTCTTATGATTTCGGTACAATCCCTTTCTGAGAGCTGCAGCAAAAAGACGGAAATATGGACAACAAATTTTTAAAAGAAGCCAACGAGCCTGTATGTATATATTTGTAGACCTCGTTTTTATAAGTTTAGTTTTTATGTTGTGTGTATTATATTACTCTGTGTAAATTAGTGTATTATTAAATACAAGACGACTTTTGCTTATTCCGCCTCTGCAACAAGTTGTTTAGGGACTGCCGCAGACAGTTTCCGGCGTTTGTTTTTGTTCGTGTTTTTGTTAGGTATTAACCTGTGTATTTGTGACCTGTCCATAAGTGTTTTTTTGTGTTATTTTTTTTCAGAGTTAATTTAGTTTTATTAAAATAAATAGGCTGTGCGCGGTGGGTATCAAAGAGAAGCTGCAAAGTGGAATGTACACCTTAATAGAAAAGAGAAGCAGTCTGGGAATTTTTCTGCAAATTAAAAACGAAAATGGAGAACAAATTGACGACTTTGTAGCTTGTAAGATAGCTTGTGGTATACTGTTTTAAAGTTTACAGGAAGCACATCTAACCTGGTCAAACATAAATGCTACATCGTAAATGCCAGCAAATTCCGCAACGCTGCTCTTATTGAAGTGAACAAAGTTACAAAAGACGAGGGTTTATCTGTTGTAACCGAATTTGTTCTTTAGAACTGCCGTCCTCTTCAAATTATTGACGACTTTGGCAATAAACAGTTTGCATCATTTTTAATTAATGTTGGAGCTATGTATGGTGCAAGTGTCGACTTAAATAAGTTTGAAAATCCGAGGTGGAAAATATTGTCACAAAATACAGCAAGCTAGTCAGATATTTTAAAAGTCAGGAAATAATTTATCGTTAGGAGTGTCTTTAAAGAGTTTTTGTCCAACTCGGTGGAATACCGTCTACTATTTGCTTAAGTCCATTGAAATAAATTGGATAGAGCTAACATATATTTTAAAAGAAAAAAAAAACAGACCTGCAGAATGGATGACATCAATATAAATCTTTTTGGTGCAATTGTACTATTGCTGGAAGTTTTTGAGAATCGCCCAACGACACATTTAATTTTTCCAAATTTCAACAAGCTAAAGAAAACCTGCCATTATTATGCCAATTATTATGAGTCAATTTCTTCAAGACAATTTTGACCTCAAAAATAATGAATCCCAGTTATTAGACGATGAATTTGCTGATTATTTCATTGCCCCCCAAATTGAGACAATACAGGACAAGGAGGAACAAGAAATTTAATAGCCACTAACTCAAAAAATATCAACAAAATAATGTTTTTGCATTCCAATTTAAATTAGTTGTAAGTTATTGTTAATTTAGAAATAAATAAAATAAAAAAACATAAATATAAAGCCTTTTCGGACTCGAAGAAAATTCACTGCATTTAATTTGTTTTTATTTCTGTTCTCTCTGTTTTCAACGTTCTCATTTAATTCAATTCGTTTCCTTCTACCTGCTCTTTGTGCAAATGAGTAAGCGTAAAAGAGCCAACCCTCTCACACCATGTTGGCTTTTCTCTCAAATTCACTCAACTCATTTTGAGCATTGTGCATGTAAATGTGTGTTACGAGGTTACGACAATTCCTTTCCTCTAAACGACCAGAATCGTTGCCTAAGGTTGCATAATAATGCTTATGGTCTA
Organism: Drosophila atripex; assembly: GCA_035045925.1. Taxonomy (NCBI): domain Eukaryota; kingdom Metazoa; phylum Arthropoda; class Insecta; order Diptera; family Drosophilidae; genus Drosophila; species Drosophila atripex. Next base: position 22,590,834 of record JAWNOP010000052.1, read on the forward strand.
CAATGTGCTAACTGCTGGTGTTTCCATTGAAATAAGAGTTTTGTTAGTGGGTCTTTTGGAGCCTATTGGGGTGTTTGGCGTCATACGATAGTGCGGCGTTTTGTAACCGTCCTTCTACTCGAATCATTTCGTTTGTGTCTATCAATCGATCTATGTTCTTAATGAACAATTGGGTCCGATACTTCTAGTTTTCTTGAGTTGCACGATGGATGGTAATAAATGCTGGAATTTTACCTTTGGAACTAAAACTCCCAAAGCTTGATTTAGTTCTGCTGGCGATAGTAGTCATGTCGTTTGTTACTATGAGATTTATATAAACAGAGTTTATACAAATTTCAAGAATACGCCAGCCAGATTTTCCAAATAGTAAAACACTTTGGCTGTTCGTTTCAGTTAATTTTTATTTTCACAACCGCACGCTCTCGTTGTCTTTAAGCAAGTAAGTAAATTGTACGCATGAGCATACAAAAGGAAGGTAAAGAAAAAACGATCTTAGGCAGAGAGAGAGAGAACAAACAGAGAGAACTTTGGCTCTCTCTGAGATCTTCATTGTTCATCCCTTTCCCCCACACACACACAATGTGTTTGTGTATAAGTGTGACTTTTTGTATTCCAAATAGTTACTTTGGATAACGGCAATTAAAATTGAATCGCAACATTCTTCCTATTACTTGCAGGACCGTGTCAAACGGTCCATAGTAATTGATTTTTTTCATCCAATCTTGGTTCCGTTATTGCCGACCATTTCCAGAATCTGGGTTACTAGATTTGCGATTAACGTTTGGAAAGACGATGCGGTGGCGTTAATACACTTTAATACTATCTTTGAATCTGACCATAAATATAAGCTTCTTGTTTTATGTTAAATTCAACTTTACATTGAACTCTTTTGGTAGTATATTGAAACGCATAATGTTTGTAACATTAGGGGAGCTACCCGTGCCTTTTAACATAACAGCCTTGTGGAGAAACTGCGTGTATTGTTACTTGCTCGTAGATATGCCACTGCCCCATATACTGCTTCTGATGCATCTGAAAACCCATGAAGTCCCCTGAGGGAGTGCACACCTTGGAATTTTTAATGTGGTCACGATCTGGACGTCATGTCTGAATGCCTGTCTTTGATGGGTGAGTTCAGAGACTAATGCCGTGCCCCAGTCTCTCTTCAACTTCAATAATAGTTGCATTCTGATTCTTACCGTCTTCGCAACAGGACCAAACATTCCTAGAAGATGAAAGATCTGAACACACGACCCTCTTGATGACGATTCCTGTGACTTCTATTGCAGCAAGGCCTTGATCTCCGTAGGGATCCTAATAAATTCCAATTGTTTTGACAGTTTGCCCTGTAAAATGACTGAAATCGAGACTCATATCTTGGTCGTCTTCTGGAAGTCTGCTAGTAGCGATGGATGGCTAGCTCACCATTTACTTATTTTGAATCTTGCTTCACCCAACAGGTCGCTGAATTGGTTGTGACGATTGGTTCGACATTACCTCCGGTAGGATATAGTCAACTACCTGTGTTTTAAAATTAGTAGTTTATGACAATGTCTTTTGTCCCTCCAAAGCTCTTTTGTCCCTCCAATGCCTGTGATGTTCTAGGTATGGTAATGGTATTGTAGTGTGATTATGATTCTTCCCTTAGAAATGAAAAATGTTTATGGTTGGTTCCAAGTCTATGAGGACGTGGTACCCTGTGGCGATTTCCTTCTATAAATCCTTTATATGTGTGTGTGGAAAATTCTCTTTCTTCAGTGCGGTTGCACAAAAAACCTTCAAGATTGTCTAATCACCCTTCATTTTAACAATGCAATTTTAAGGCTCTTGATTACTTCACGATCCATTTTCCCGTGGATGTGCCTTTGGCTTGAGGTTTCCGTCAGTGCTTCCCCGGAAAAATGATCCTGATGTGATGGGCCAGATCCTGATAGTATTCCATCCGAGAATACGGATTTGTATTTATTCACAAGGTCCATGAGTGCCTTGGCGTTTGGAAAATAATCATTATCAGAATGTAATGCTAGCTCGTGAATCTTGGCATCATTTTTTTTAAATTGGATCCACAAATCTATCTTTGAGTCGTCGCTCTGCTAACGCACAGATTGTGATCCAATAGAAAAGGATAACGTCGGGTTCACCAAATGTTCGTCCGCCACTATCGTCAAACTTGGACATGTGGGAGAAGGTCTCGAAGTCGTAGTAGAACCTATAGAAGGACTGACCAAAGCTATCCTGGATTTTCGTATGGGCCGCTCTGAGTTAGGCGCGGCTCACTAAGGCCAGAATGAGGGGAGGTATGCGGGAAAAGAGTTGAGGTCCGGCTACGGATAGCTATCCTCGGGTGTATGTGGTTTTGTTTCGGTGCTCCCCTGGTGGTTCTTCTGGCGGGTGCAGCACACTGAGGCTATTACGTAATGAACTGGTCCTATTGGCGGTCTTTCGTAACTTGATACCGAGTAACGAACCGATTAACTTTGCATTCGCAACTGTCTTTATTTTTGACCAGGTGATCTTTTATAAGATCAGATAATTACATATGTTGTGGTTAACTGGTCAATGCTAATGAAAATAAGTACAGTATGGTCAATTTTAATGAAAGTACGTGCTAAGTACTAGTTCTGGGTCTGCTGACTCAGATAGCTTGGTTTCAGCTGAGCTCTATAATTTGGCTCGCTCCAATCAGTCGGTCAAACTTACCGCTGATATTGCTGATTTCGGTTTCTTTCCCGGTTCCGGTGATTTCTGGCGCCATCTAATGGAGCTGGGTTATTAGGTCTTGACACTAGGTGATATATATATGTACAATATATACTATATAAATAAAGTATATATATTATATATTCATTATAATAAATAGTGCTAATTATAATAATTATAATAATATAATATAATTATTACATTATAATAATAAGTGCTAATAAAATGCTGAGTTCAGTCACACGCGCATAAGTTCTTAATAACAACTGCAATAAGCTTACACAACCACATTGAGAGCACCGTGCACCGGCTGCAATATGATGCCGTGTCACCAATGAGGGTCACACGGATCGAAAGACACGTGCGTTGAGTAAGCATTGATTATGCTTGCGATCGTGGGAAAGCCAAAAGAAAGAAAAGACCCAAATATTTGGCAAGCTCACTGAACCATCCACCAGGAGCGAAGACATAGACTTCAGTTACAGCAACAACATCAGACCGTGTTTAAAATTTTTCACACACCCTCAAAGGTGTATCTTAACATTTTTTGGGATTTTAATGAACCGATTTTAAAATGTCATGCATTTTTCAATAGTTATGGGATGTCCCGAGCAGGGACCTGGTGAAAACCCGCGAAAGGATACAAGTTCCGAATCTCAATTAGATCCGTAAAAAAATACCGACGTTCGGCAATATCTCATTTAATTAAGCAAACGCCAAACACCGCAATTCGGAAATGCAAAATTGGGGAATTTTGCAGGCCCTTCATCCTCTCTAAGTACGAGTCCGATACTTCTGTCGGAAAAAGACATGGAAGAGAAAATTAAGGACATACTTCAAGAGAACCTAGCAGCGTTGGTTAAGGAAATCCTTTATCCAAACAAAGACTTTTTAAAGACTTCAGACCATATAATTAAAAGGGAACTAGCCCACAATATTGACGAACTAGATAAATTACCGGACATAGTGCGGACGCTTAAATATTTTTCTGAAAACAAGACCGAATTCTCGTCTTGAAAGAAATGTGGTGAAAGGGTTTTAAAAATTTATGACATTAAAAAGGGTGCCCAAAATATTACCGCATAATATAAGCAATTAGGAACAAAATCGTCGGTCAAACAGATGCTGTCCTCGAGTCCTATAACACACCTTTGGCTTGGGAGGCAATATCGAAGTTTCTGACAGCACAGTTTGCATATAGGAGAGATGTAAAGACCCTAGTAAAGACCCTATTTTCAGTTAGCGGAAGAGAATGGAATACACCGGGAAACAGGAATCCATTGATATTTCAGAATTATATCAGTAAATTCAGTAGAAGGGATTAATGAAATAAAACAACATAAAACAATAAAATTCTTTCTATTAGATACACTGAAAACCTTCCATGGTATCTAGAAACTAGGAGCAATAATAGATGTTAATAATAATATGGTGCTGTTGGAAAAGAATAGGAAAATTAAAATTCACCAACTAGCGGCAAAAGCCGTAAACAAGATCAGGCCAACATAGGAACATATGACAGAAACTCAAAAAAGAAATAATTAAAAGTTCTACCGACACCTATAAAAACCTTTTCGATGAACCCGAAACTAAACTAACTTATACTACCAGAGTTGTAGGTGAAATTAGAACTTCCTCCGATACCCCTGTCTATGGAAAACACTATGGAACAACAAATTCAAGAAATGCTGCAGGATGGCATAATTAGACCCTTACGATCACCCTATAATGCACCAGTTTGGGTAGTCCCGAAAAAAACCGACACCAATGAAAAACAAAAATACAGGTTAGTTATTGATTATAGAAAGCTCAATGAGGTAACAATATCCGATCGGTACCATATTCCCGAAATAGGCGAAATTATCGCACGATTAGGCAACAATAGATTCTTCTCAGTACTAGAATTAAAGTGGATTTCATCAAATACCACCTAATGAGTCAGATTCGCACTGCGAACTGCATTCGCAGTTAATGAAAGGAAATAAAAATTTACCAGATTACAATTTGGATAAAAAACCACCACCAGCCATATATCGAAGAGCTTTAGATGACATTTTACGAGAACACATAGGGAAAATCTGTTATTTGTACGTTGACGACATCATCATCTTCAACAAAACATAAAACGATCATGCCGTAAACTTGAAGAAAGTGTTTTTAACCGTACAAAAAGCCAATATGAGGATACAAATCGACGGATGCTATTTTCAAAAAAAAAATATGATTTTCTGGGATATACGAACTCAGAAGAGGGAGTTAAAACCAACTTCGAAAAAATCAAAGCAATTAAAAACTACCCAATACCAAAAACACTAAAGGAATTTCGATCATTTTTAGGAGCTATTATGGGAGATTTATTAAGGATTACGCGAAGATAGCCAAACCTCTAACTGTCCTTCTAAGGGGAGAATCCCATAACGCGTATCCCAATAATAGTCAAGCAGGATAGCCATTAACCTAGACAAAGAAGCAGCGGGAGCATTCGAAAAACTTAAAAACACGCTTATTTCTAAAGATGTAACATCAGCGTATCCAGTCTTCACGAAGGACCAACTGACCACGAAGGTTCCAACTGACCACGGACGCATCAAATTTTGCCAAAGGAGCCATCTTAGAACAAGTTCTCAAAATACGCCACAAGACAATCCTTTAGACCAAGGGGAAATAATAATAATATAATACACAATATATAATAACACTGCACATTTAGTAGAAGGAATTCGATTCCGATCGACTGACCTACCTACAGACGGCGCTACCAGCGGAATCATAAAATGCAAAACTCATGACCAAGCGGTCTGAGTCAGCAGACTGAGAAGTAGGTGACCTATTTAACCGTTGCGGAAGCACGTCGATAACATTGACCTACTAGACCCTAGACCTAGGTATACTTTGTTCGCTAACATTGACCTATGTCTACCCTAGACATAGGTATACTTTAGCATCATATATAAGGGCAGTTATTCTGAAATAAAGACAGTTGCGAATACAGAATCCATCGTTTCGTTACTCAGTGTTGGAACGGACCGACAGCAGAACCGCTGATACGTAATCCTCCGAATACTGCTCCCGTGAAACGGACCGATGCGTCGGTAGGAACCCCTCTTAGACCTCCGTGTGTTACTTCACACCAAGGATCAATGGAGAAAGCTCCCTTCCCCACCACAGCTGAGGCGCGTCAACGAACCTCCGGCCATTCCCACGTCTCAAACACTGCCTGGATCAACCAGGTGGTTTTAGTCAGTCGTTCTATAGGTTTGACTCCGACTCCGGGACCTATTGTTACTCCCGTTAATTCAAGATCGACGTTATTGGCCGCGTGATCCTTTCTATAGGATCACAACCTGAACACGAGCCGCAATGTTATTCAACCTCAAAACAAAAAAACACTCACTCAACCATGGGTTCAGAATCAGACTCATCCACGCAAAATTTTAACTGCTCCATAACCTTGAGGCTCCACTGAACCAAAGTCCAAAAGAAAGATAGTTTCCATCACCCACAGTATCCGCAGTACACGGTAAGAAAAGAAATTGATCGAATTTTACCATATATTGAATTATGTAGGCCATGATATTTCGTTGACCATCATTGTTTTTAGTAGATATCGTTTTTGAAATGTTTGTATACCAACTCAAATTATAAAACCATATCGTCGGAATACTCATCCAAAGTTCCAATCTCCATTTTATACATTTATTTTTTTTAGAGGCTCATAAACACAATGTTGCTTATATGCAACAGCGGGCATGAGAGGATTAAGGTAGTGGTGGGATAATTGTACACATGTAAACTGTTAAGTGTATGTATAAGCAGCGAAAAACAAAGAGAGTAATATATTCACTGACCGAAATAAAGTAGTGTATTCTGTTCTAGAATTTAAATAAGGAAGAAGTGTGACATTATTTATATTTAGTTCACACTTCGCTGAAACAATTTGTTGGGAAATTATCTAAATATACCAAATGTTCATCCGTAGAGCGTTATGCGGCCACTATCGTCAAACTTGAACATGTGGGAGAAGGTCTCGAAGTCGTAGTAGAACCTATAGAAGGACTGACCAAAGCTATCCTGGATTTTCCTATGGGCCGCTCTGAGTTAGGCGCGGCTCACTAAGGCCAGAATGAGGGGAGGTATGCGGGAAAAGAGTTGAGGTCCGGCTACGGATAGCTACCCTCGGGTGTATGTGGTTTTGTTTCGGTGCTCCCCTGGTGGTTCTTCTGGCGGGTGCAGCACACTGAGGCTATTACGTAATGAACTGGTCCTATTGGCGGTCTTTCGTAACTTGATACCGAGTAACGAACCGATTAACTTTGTATTCGCAACTGTCTTTATTTTATACCAGGTGATCTTTTATAAGATCAGATAATTACATATGTTGTGGTTAACTGGTCAATGCTAATGAAAATAAGCACGGTAAGGTCAATTTTAATGAAAGTACGTGCTAAGTACTAGTTCTGGGTCTGCTGACTCAGATAGCTTGGTTTCAGCTGAGCTCTATAATTTTGCTTACCGCTGATATTGCTGATTTCGGTTTCTTTCCTGGTTCCGGTGATTTCTGGCGCCATCTAATGGAGCTGGGTTATTAGGTCTTGACACTAGGTGATATATATATGTACTATATAAATAGAGTATATATACATATTCAAGTATATATATATATATTCATTATATATAAGTTAACAGTTAATATGTCAAATACTAAATAAAACTAAATAAGCTAATAAAATGCTGAGTTCAGTCACACGCGCATAAGTTCTTAATAACATCTGCAATAGAGCTTACGCAACCACATTGAGTGCACCGTGCACCGGCTGCAATATGATGCCGTGTCACCAATCAAATATTTGGCAAGCTCACTGAACCATCCACCAGGAGCGAAGACATAGACTTCAGTTACAGCAACAACATCAGACCGTGTTTAAAATTTTTCACACACCCTCAAAGGTGTATCTTAACCTTTTTTGGGACTTGGTTGCGCTTAAAAATTCTTGCACGCGTTTTAATGAACCGATTTTAAAATGTCATGCATTTTTCAATAGTTATGGGATGTCCCGAGCAGGGACCTGGTGAAAACCCGCGAAAGAATACAAGTTCCGAATCTCAATCAGATCCGTAGAAAAATACCGACGTTCGGCTATATCTCATTTAGGGGAGGTATGCGGGAAAAGAGTTGAGGTCCGGCTACGGATAGCTACCCTCGGGTGTATGTGGTTTTGTTTCGGTGCTCCCCTGGTGGTTCTTCTGGCGGGTGCAGCACACTGAGGCTATTACGTAATGAACTGGTCCTATTGGCGGTCTTTCGTAACTTGATACCGAGTAACGAACCGATTAACTTTGTATTCGCAACTGTCTTTATTTTATACCAGGTGATCTTTTATAAGATCAGATAATTACATATGTTGTGGTTAACTGGTCAATGCTAATGAAAATAAGCACGGTAAGGTCAATTTTAATGAAAGTACGTGCTAAGTACTAGTTCTGGGTCTGCTGACTCAGATAGCTTGGTTTCAGCTGAGCTCTATAATTTTGCTTACCGCTGATATTGCTGATTTCGGTTTCTTTCCTGGTTCCGGTGATTTCTGGCGCCATCTAATGGAGCTGGGTTATTAGGTCTTGACACTAGGTGATATATATATGTACTATATAAATAGAGTATATATACATATTCAAGTATATATATATATATTCATTATATATAAGTTAACAGTTAATATGTCAAATACTAAATAAAACTAAATAAGCTAATAAAATGCTGAGTTCAGTCACACGCGCATAAGTTCTTAATAACATCTGCAATAGAGCTTACGCAACCACATTGAGTGCACCGTGCACCGGCTGCAATATGATGCCGTGTCACCAATCAAATATTTGGCATGCTCACTGAACCATCCACCAGGAGCGAAGACATAGACTTCAGTTACAGCAACAACATCAGACCGTGTTTAAAATTTTTCACACACCCTCAAAGGTGTATCTTAACCTTTTTTGGGACTTGGTTGCGCTTAAAAATTCTTGCACGCGTTTTAATGAACCGATTTTAAAATGTCATGCATTTTTCAATAGTTATGGGATGTCCCGAGCAGGGACCTGGTGAAAACCCGCGAAAGAATACAAGTTCCGAATCTCAATCAGATCCGTAGAAAAATACCGACGTTCGGCTATATCTCATTTAATTAAGAAAACGCCAAACAGCGCGATTCGAAAATGCAAAATTGTCGTTAAAAAAAAACGCTTCAACGCATTTCTAAAGGAATTGTACCTAATGGAAAAACCAGGCTCCAATTTGTATCGCCGTGATTCCTTCAGTACCCTTTCAGAGGGAAAGTGATCCAGGTAGAGAGGAGGCTCAGTAGTAGAACACAAATTAATAACATAAGCTCAAATTGAAAAATCCCTTACGAAGATTTAAATTAAGAATTTTAAGAAAAAAATTAACAATAATTCATTGGACATCCGACCAATTAACCCTCATAAGACCATTAAAGATCATCCAATAAAAACTTCATTAAAATGACTGAACAGGACTTGGTAGATAGGATGGGAAATCTTGCAGGACCTTCATCCTCTCTAAGTACGAGTCCGATACTACTGTCGGAAAAAGACGTGGAAGAGAAAATTAAGGACATACTTCAAGAGAACCTAGCAGGGTTGGTTAAGGAAATCCTTTATCTAAAGAAAGACTTTATAAAGTCTTCAGACCAAATAATTAAAAGGGAACTAGCCCACAATATTGACGAGCTAGAAAAATTACCGGACATGGTGCGGACGCTTAGAGATTTTTCTGAAAACAAGACCGAATTCTCGTCTTGAAAGAAATGTGGTGAAAGGGTTTTAAAAATTTATGACATTAAAAAGGGTGCCCACGGCATACGGCATAATACTAGCAATTGGGAACAAAATCGTCGGTCAAACAGATGCTGTCTTCGAGTCCTATAACACACCTTTGGATTGGGAGGCAATATCGAAGTTTCTGACAGCACAGTTTGCATATAGGAGAGATGTAAAGACCCTAGAATATCAGTTATATGCACTTAACCAAGGCAGGAACTCGATAGTTGATTTTTATGATTATTAAGCCGTATATCAACAACATTCTCTGATTTTGAACCAAATTGGTAATCTCGAAGGATCTCAGGAAACTATACAGTCCCTAACAGCACTGTATAGAGAGAAAGCACTGGATACATTTGTAAGAGGCCTGGTTTTGCTTAAAGACAAATATTCAACCAAATCTGTATTATTCAAGCCATGTACAAAAACCCGCAATCCCACCAAAGACATTTGAAACAACACTAAACCGACCCAACCCACCCAACCAAACTCAGACAAATCAATCGCAAGCTTCCTTTAATCCTAACCTACCTCCCAGACTCCCACAAAAGCCTAACACCCATGGACGTAGATCAGTCTATTCGTTCACGGCACGTTAACTATATAAATAGACCCCATGATAATAATATCGCAGGGAAACGACCACTGAGCAATACAAACGTTCAAAATACTAATGAAATGCAACGCCAATTCAATTCCAAAGAATAGGAAATTCAAATTCACCAACTAGCGGCAAAAGCCGTAAACAAGGTCAGGCCAATATAGGAACATATGACAGAAACTCAAAAAAGAAATAATTAAAAGTTTTACCGACACCTATAAAATCCTTTTCGATGAACCCGAAACTAAACTAACTTATACTACCAGAGTTGTAGGTGAAATTAGAACTTCCTCCGATACCCTTGTCTATGGAAAACACTATGGAATGAAGTAGAACAACAAATTTAAGAAATGCTGCAGGATGGCATTTTTAGACCCTTACGATCACCCTATAATGCACCAGTTTGGGTAGTCCCGAAAAAAACCGACACCAATGAAAAACAAAAATACAGGTTAGTTTTTGATTATAGAAAGCTCAATGAGGTAACAATATCTGATCGGTACCCCATTCCCGAAATAGGCGAAATTATCGCACGATTAGGAAACAATAGATTCTTCTCAGTACTAGAATTAAAGTGAATTTCATCAAATACCACTTAAAGAGTCAGATTCGCACTGCGAACTGCATTCGCAGTTAATGAAAGGAAATAAAAATTTACCAGATTACAATTTGGATAAAAAACCACCACCAGCCATATATCGAAGAGCTTTAGATGACATTTTACGAGAACACATAGGGAAAATCTGTTATTTGTACGTTGACGACATCATCGTCTTCAACAAAACATAAAACGATTATGCCGTAAACTTGAAGAAAGTGTTTTTAACCGTACAAAAAGCCAATATGAGGATACAAATCGACGAATGCTATTTTCAAAAAAAAAGATAATATTCTGGGATATACGAACTGAGAAGAGGGAGTTAAAACCAACTTCGAAAAAATCAAAGCAATTAAAAACTACCCAATACCAAAAACACTAAAGGAATTTCGATCATTTTTAGGAGCTATTATGGGAGATTTATTAAGGATTACGCGAAGATAGGTGAAATTAGAACTTCCTCCGATACCCCTGTCTATGGAAAACACTCTGGAAAGAAGTAAAACAACAAATTTAAGAAATGCTGCAGGATGGCATTTTTAGACCCTTACGATCACCCTATAATGCACCAGTTTGGGTAGTCCCGAAAAAAACCGACACCAATGAAAAACAAAAATACAGGTTAGTTATTGATTATAGAAAGCTCAATGAGGTAACAATATCTGATCGGTACCCCATTCCCGAAATAGGCGAAATTATCGCACGATTAGGAAACAATAGATTCTTCTCAGTACTAGAATTAAAGTGAATTTCATCAAATACCACCTAAAGAGTCAGATTCGCACTGCGAACTTCATTCGCAGTTAATGAAAGGAAATAAAAATTTACCAGATTACAATTTGGATAAAAAACCACCACCAGCCATATATCGAAGAGCTTTAGATGACATTTTACGAGAACACATAGGGAAAATCTGTTATTTGTACGTTGACGACATCATCGTCTTCAACAAAACATAAAACGATTATGCCGTAAACTTGAAGAAAGTGTTTTTAACCGTACAAAAAGCCAATATGAGGATACAAATCGACGAATGCTATTTTCAAAAAAAAAGATAATATTCTGGGATATACGAACTGAGAAGAGGGAGTTAAAACCAACTTCGAAAAAATCAAAGCAATTAAAAAATACCCAATACCAAAAACACTAAAGGAATTTCGATCATTTTTAGGAGCTATTATGGGAGATTTATTAAGGATTACGCGAAGATAGGTGAAATTAGAACTTCCTCCGATACCCCTGTCTATGGAAAACACTCTGGAAAGAAGTAGAACAACAAATTTAAGAAATGCTGCAGGATGGCATTTTTAGACCCTTACGATCACCCTATAATGCACCAGTTTGGGTAGTCTCGAAAAAACCGACACCAATGAAAAACAAAAATACAGGTTAGTTATTGATTATAGAAAGCTCAATGAGGTAACAATATCTGATCGGTACCCCATTCCCGAAATAGGCGAAATTATCGCACGATTAGGAAACAATAGATTCTTTTCAGTACTAGAATTAAAGTGAATTTCATCAAATACCACCTAAAGAGTCAGATTCGCACTGCGAACTGCATTCGCAGTTAATGAAAGGAAATAAAAATTTACCAGATTACAATTTGGATAAAAAACCACCACCAGCCATATATCGAAGAGCTTTAGATGACATTTTACGAGAACACATAGGTTAGTTATTGATTATAGAAAGCTCAATGAGGTAACAATATCTGATCGGTACCCCATTCCCGAAATAGGCGAAATTATCGCACGATTAGGAAACAATAGATTCTTCTCAGTACTAGAATTAAAGTGAATTTCATCAAATACCACTTAAAGAGTCAGATTCGCACTGCGAACTGCATTCGCAGTTAATGAAAGGAAATAAAAATTTACCAGATTACAATTTGGATAAAAAACCACCACCAGCCATATATCGAAGAGCTTTAGATGACATTTTACGAGAACACATAGGGAAAATCTGTTATTTGTACGTTGACGACATCATCGTCTTCAACAAAACATAAAACGATTATGCCGTAAACTTGAAGAAAGTGTTTTTAACCGTACAAAAAGCCAATATGAGGATACAAATCGACGAATGCTATTTTCAAAAAAAAGATAATATTCTGGGATATACGAACTGAGAAGAAGGAGTTAAAACCAACTTCGAAAAAATCAAAGCAATTAAAAACTACCCAATACCAAAAACACTAAAGGAATTTCGATCATTTTTAGGAGCTATTATGGGAGATTTATTAAGGATTACGCGAAGATAGGTGAAATTAGAACTTCCTCCGATACCCCTGTCTATGGAAAACACTCTGGAAAGAAGTAAAACAACAAATTTAAGAAATGCTGCAGGATGGCATTTTTAGACCCTTACGATCACCCTATAATGCACCAGTTTGGGTAGTCCCGAAAAAAACCGACACCAATGAAAAACAAAAATACAGGTTAGTTATTGATTATAGAAAGCTCAATGAGGTAACAATATCTGATCGGTACCCCATTCCCGAAATAGGCGAAATTATCGCACGATTAGGAAACAATAGATTCTTCTCAGTACTAGAATTAAAGTGAATTTCATCAAATACCACCTAAAGAGTCAGATTCGCACTGCGAACTTCATTCGCAGTTAATGAAAGGAAATAAAAATTTACCCGATTACAATTTGGATAAAAAACCACCACCAGCCATATATCGAAGAGCTTTAGATGACATTTTACGAGAACACATAGGGAAAATCTGTTATTTGTACGTTGACGACATCATCGTCTTCAACAAAACATAAAACGATTATGCCGTAAACTTGAAGAAAGTGTTTTTAACCGTACAAAAAGCCAATATGAGGATACAAATCGACGAATGCTATTTTCAAAAAAAAAAGATAATATTCTGGGATATACGAACTGAGAAGAGGGAGTTAAAACCAACTTCGAAAAAATCAAAGCAATTAAAAACTACCCAATACCAAAAATACTAAAGGAATTTCGATCATTTTTAGGAGCTATTATGGGAGATTTATTAAGGATTACGCGAAGATAGGTGAAATTAGAACTTCCTCCGATACCCCTGTCTATGGAAAACACTCTGGAAAGAAGTAGAACAACAAATTTAAGAAATGCTGCAGGATGGCATTTTTAGACCCTTACGATCACCCTATAATGCACCAGTTTGGGTAGTCCCGAAAAAAACCGACACCAATGAAAAACAAAAATACAGGTTAGTTATTGATTATAGAAAGCTCAATGAGGTAACAATATCTGATCGGTACCCCATTCCCGAAATAGGCGAAATTATCGCACGATTAGGAAACAATACATTCTTTTCAGTACTAGAATTAAAGTGAATTTCATCAAATACCACCTAAAGAGTCAGATTCGCACTGCGAACTGCATTCGCAGTTAATGAAAGGAAATAAAAATTTACCAGATTACAATTTGGATAAAAAACCACCACCAGCCATATATCGAAGAGCTTTAGATGACATTTTACGAGAACACATAGGTTAGTTATTGATTATAGAAAGCTCAATGAGGTAACAATATCTGATCGGTACCCCATTCCCGAAATAGGCGAAATTATCGCACGATTAGGAAACAATAGATTCTTCTCAGTACTAGAATTAAAGTGAATTTCATCAAATACCACTTAAAGAGTCAGATTCGCACTGCGAACTGCATTCGCAGTTAATGAAAGGAAATAAAAATTTACCAGATTACAATTTGGATAAAAAACCACCACCAGCCATATATCGAAGAGCTTTAGATGACATTTTACGAGAACACATAGGGAAAATCTGTTATTTGTACGTTGACGACATCATCGTCTTCAACAAAACATAAAACGATTATGCCGTAAACTTGAAGAAAGTGTTTTTAACCGTACAAAAAGCCAATATGAGGATACAAATCGACGAATGCTATTTTCAAAAAAAAAAAGATAATATTCTGGGATATACGAACTGAGAAGAGGGAGTTAAAACCAACTTCGAAAAAATCAAAGCAATTAAAAACTACCCAATACCAAAAACACTAAAGGAATTTCGATCATTTTTAGGAGCTATTATGGGAGATTTATTAAGGATTACGCGAAGATAGGTGAAATTAGAACTTCCTCCGATACCCCTGTCTATGGAAAACACTCTGGAAAGAAGTAAAACAACAAATTTAAGAAATGCTGCAGGATGGCATTTTTAGACCCTTACGATCACCCTATAATGCACCAGTTTGGGTAGTCCCGAAAAAAACCGACACCAATGAAAAACAAAAATACAGGTTAGTTATTGATTATAGAAAGCTCAATGAGGTAACAATATCTGATCGGTACCCCATTCCCGAAATAGGCGAAATTATCGCACGATTAGGAAACAATAGATTCTTCTCAGTACTAGAATTAAAGTGAATTTCATCAAATACCACTTAAAGAGTCAGATTCGCACTGCGAACTGCATTCGCAGTTAATGAAAGGAAATAAAAATTTACCAGATTACAATTTGGATAAAAAACCACCACCAGCCATATATCGAAGAGCTTTAGATGACATTTTACGAGAACACATAGGGAAAATCTGTTATTTGTACGTTGACGACATCATCGTCTTCAACAAAACATAAAACGATTATGCCGTAAACTTGAAGAAAGTGTTTTTAACCGTACAAAAAGCCAATATGAGGATACAAATCGACGAATGCTATTTTCAAAAAAAAAGATAATATTCTGGGATATACGAACTGAGAAGAGGGAGTTAAAACCAACTTCGAAAAAATCAAAGCAATTAAAAAATACCCAATACCAAAAACACTAAAGGAATTTCGATCATTTTTAGGAGCTATTATGGGAGATTTATTAAGGATTACGCGAAGATAGGTGAAATTAGAACTTCCTCCGATACCCCTGTCTATGGAAAACACTCTGGAAAGAAGTAGAACAACAAATTTAAGAAATGCTGCAGGATGGCATTTTTAGACCCTTACGATCACCCTATAATGCACCAGTTTGGGTAGTCTCGAAAAAAACCGACACCAATGAAAAACAAAAATACAGGTTAGTTATTGATTATAGAAAGCTCAATGAGGTAACAATATCTGATCGGTACCCCATTCCCGAAATAGGCGAAATTATCGCACGATTAGGAAACAATAGATTCTTTTCAGTACTAGAATTAAAGTGAATTTCATCAAATACCACCTAAAGAGTCAGATTCGCACTGCGAACTGCATTCGCAGTTAATGAAAGGAAATAAAAATTTACCAGATTACAATTTGGATAAAAAACCACCACCAGCCATATATCGAAGAGCTTTAGATGACATTTTACGAGAACACATAGGTTAGTTATTGATTATAGAAAGCTCAATGAGGTAACAATATCTGATCGGTACCCCATTCCCGAAATAGGCGAAATTATCGCACGATTAGGAAACAATAGATTCTTCTCAGTACTAGAATTAAAGTGAATTTCATCAAATACCACTTAAAGAGTCAGATTCGCACTGCGAACTGCATTCGCAGTTAATGAAAGGAAATAAAAATTTACCAGATTACAATTTGGATAAAAAACCACCACCAGCCATATATCGAAGAGCTTTAGATGACATTTTACGAGAACACATAGGGAAAATCTGTTATTTGTACGTTGACGACATCATCGTCTTCAACAAAACATAAAACGATTATGCCGTAAACTTGAAGAAAGTGTTTTTAACCGTACAAAAAGCCAATATGAGGATACAAATCGACGAATGCTATTTTCAAAAAAAAGATAATATTCTGGGATATACGAACTGAGAAGAAGGAGTTAAAACCAACTTCGAAAAAATCAAAGCAATTAAAAACTACCCAATACCAAAAACACTAAAGGAATTTCGATCATTTTTAGGAGCTATTATGGGAGATTTATTAAGGATTACGCGAAGATAGGTGAAATTAGAACTTCCTCCGATACCCCTGTCTATGGAAAACACTCTGGAAAGAAGTAAAACAACAAATTTAAGAAATGCTGCAGGATGGCATTTTTAGACCCTTACGATCACCCTATAATGCACCAGTTTGGGTAGTCCCGAAAAAAACCGACACCAATGAAAAACAAAAATACAGGTTAGTTATTGATTATAGAAAGCTCAATGAGGTAACAATATCTGATCGGTACCCCATTCCCGAAATAGGCGAAATTATCGCACGATTAGGAAACAATAGATTCTTTTCAGTACTAGAATTAAAGTGAATTTCATCAAATACCACCTAAAGAGTCAGATTCGCACTGCGAACTTCATTCGCAGTTAATGAAAGGAAATAAAAATTTACCAGATTACAATTTGGATAAAAAACCACCACCAGCCATATATCGAAGAGCTTTAGATGACATTTTACGAGAACACATAGGGAAAATCTGTTATTTGTACGTTGACGACATCATCGTCTTCAACAAAACATAAAACGATTATGCCGTAAACTTGAAGAAAGTGTTTTTAACCGTACAAAAAGCCAATATGAGGATACAAATCGACGAATGCTATTTTCAAAAAAAAAGATAATATTCTGGGATATACGAACTGAGAAGAGGGAGTTAAAACCAACTTCGAAAAAATCAAAGCAATTAAAAACTACCCAATACCAAAAACACTAAAGGAATTTCGATCATTTTTAGGAGCTATTATGGGAGATTTATTAAGGATTACGCGAAGATAGGTGAAATTAGAACTTCCTCCGATACCCCTGTCTATGGAAAACACTCTGGAAAGAAGTAGAACAACAAATTTAAGAAATGCTGCAGGATGGCATTTTTAGACCCTTACGATCACCCTATAATGCACCAGTTTGGGTAGTCCCGAAAAAAACCGACACCAATGAAAAACAAAAATACAGGTTAGTTATTGATTATAGAAAGCTCAATGAGGTAACAATATCTGATCGGTACCCCATTCCCGAAATAGGCGAAATTATCGCACGATTAGGAAACAATACATTCTTTTCAGTACTAGAATTAAAGTGAATTTCATCAAATACCACCTAAAGAGTCAGATTCGCACTGCGAACTGCATTCGCAGTTAATGAAAGGAAATAAAAATTTACCAGATTACAATTTGGATAAAAAACCACCACCAGCCATATATCGAAGAGCTTTAGATGACATTTTACGAGAACACATAGGTTAGTTATTGATTATAGAAAGCTCAATGAGGTAACAATATCTGATCGGTACCCCATTCCCGAAATAGGCGAAATTATCGCACGATTAGGAAACAATAGATTCTTCTCAGTACTAGAATTAAAGTGAATTTCATCAAATACCACTTAAAGAGTCAGATTCGCACTGCGAACTGCATTCGCAGTTAATGAAAGGAAATAAAAATTTACCAGATTACAATTTGGATAAAAAACCACCACCAGCCATATATCGAAGAGCTTTAGATGACATTTTACGAGAACACATAGGGAAAATCTGTTATTTGTACGTTGACGACATCATCGTCTTCAACAAAACATAAAACGATTATGCCGTAAACTTGAAGAAAGTGTTTTTAACCGTACAAAAAGCCAATATGAGGATACAAATCGACGAATGCTATTTTCAAAAAAAAAGATAATATTCTGGGATATACGAACTGAGAAGAGGGAGTTAAAACCAACTTCGAAAAAATCAAAGCAATTAAAAACTACCCAATACCAAAAACACTAAAGGAATTTCGATCATTTTTAGGAGCTATTATGGGAGATTTATTAAGGATTACGCGAAGATAGGTGAAATTAGAACTTCCTCCGATACCCCTGTCTATGGAAAACACTCTGGAAAGAAGTAGAACAACAAATTTAAGAAATGCTGCAGGATGGCATTTTTAGACCCTTACGATCACCCTATAATGCACCAGTTTGGGTAGTCCCGAAAAAAACCGACACCAATGAAAAACAAAAATACAGGTTAGTTATTGATTATAGAAAGCTCAATGAGGTAACAATATCTGATCGGTACCCCATTCCCGAAATAGGCGAAATTATCGCACGATTAGGAAACAATAGATTCTTCTCAGTACTAGAATTAAAGTGAATTTCATCAAATACCACTTAAAAAGTCAGATTCGCACTGCGAACTGCATTCGCAGTTAATGAAAGGAAATAAAAATTTACCAGATTACAATTTGGATAAAAAACCACCACCATGCCATATATCGAAGAGCTTTAGATGACATTTTACGAGAACACATAGGGAAAATCTGTTATTTGTACGTTGACGACATCATCGTCTTCAACAAAACATAAAACGATTATGCCGTAAACTTGAAGAAAGTGTTTTTAACCGTACAAAAAGCCAATATGAGGATACAAATCGACGGATGCTATTTTCAAAAAAAAAGATGATTTTCTGGGATATACGAACTCAGAAGAGGGAGTTAAAACCAACTTCGAAAAAATCAAAGCAATTAAAAACTACCCAATACCAAAAACACTAAAGGAATTTCAATCATTTTTAGGAGCTATTATGGGAGATTTATTAAGGATTACGCGAAGATAGCCAAACCTCTAACTGTCCTTCTAAGGGGAGAAGGACGCGTATCCCAATAATAGTCAAGCAGGATAGCCATTAACCTAGACAAAGAAGCAGCGGGTGCATTCGAAAAACTTAAAAACACGCTTATCTCTAAAGATGTAACATCAGCGTATCCAGTCTTCACGAAGGACCAACTGACCACGAAGGTTCCAACTGACCACGGACGCATCAAATTTTGCCAAAGGAGCCATCTTAGAACAAGTTCTCAAAATACGCCACAAGACAATCCTTTAGACCAAGGGGAAATAATAATAATATAATACACAATATATAATAACACTGCACATTTAGTAGAAGGAATTCGATTCCGATCGACTGACCTACCTACAGACGGCGCTACCAGCGGAATCATAAAATGCAAAACTCATGACCAAGCGGTCTGAGTCAGCAGACTGAGAAGTAGGTGACCTATTTAACCGTTGCGGAAGCACGTCGATAACATTGACCTACTAGACCCTAGACCTAGGTATACTTTGTTCGCTAACATTGACCTATGTCTACCCTAGACATAGGTATACTTTAGCATCATATATAAGAGCAGTTATTCTGAAATAAAGACAGTTGCGAATACAGAATCCATCGTTTCGTTACTCAGTGTTGGAACGGACCGACAGCAGAACCGCTGATACGTAATCCTCCGAATACTGCTCCCGTGAAACGGACCGATGCGTCGGTAGGAACCCCTCTTAAACCTCCGTGTGTTACTTCACACCAAGGATCAATGGAGAAAGCTCCCTTCCCCACCACAGCTGAGGCGCGTCAACGAACCTCCGGCCATTCCCGCATCTCAAACGCTGCCTGGATCAACCAGGTGGTTTTTTGTCAGTCGTTCTATAGGTTTGACTCCGACTCCGGGACCTATTGTTACTCCCGTTAATTCAAGATCGACGTTATTGGCCGCGTAGCGCCCTACGTACGAACATTTTGTGACCCCGACGTGATCCTTTCTATAGGATCACAACCTGAACACGAGCCGCAATGTTATTCAACCTCAAAACAAAAAACACTCACTCAACCATGGGTTCAGAATCAGACTCATCCACGCAAAATTTTAACTGCTCCATAACCTTGAGGCTCCACTGAACCAAAGTCCAAAAGAAAGATAGGTTCCATCACCCACAGTATCCGCAGTACACGGTAAGAAAAGAAATTGATCGAATTTTACCATATATTGAATTATGTAGGCCATGATATTTCGTTGACCATCATTGTTTTTAGTAGATATCGTTTTTGAAATGTTTGTATACCAACTCAAATTATAAAACCATATCGTGGGAATACTCATCCAAAGTTCCAATGTCCATTTTATACATTTATTTTTTTAGAGGCTCATAAACACAATGTTGCTTATATGCAACAGCGGGCATGAGAGGATTAAGGTAGTGGTGGGATAATTGTACACATGTAAACTGTTAAGTGTATGTATAAGCAGCGAAAAACAAAGAGAGTAATATATTCACTGACCGAAATGAAGTAGTGTATTCTGTTCTAGAATTTAAATAAGGAAGAAGTGTGACATTATTTATATTTAGTTCACACTTCGCTGAAACAATTTGTTGGGAAATTATCTAAATATACCAAATGTTCGTCCGTAGAGCGTTATGCGGCCACTATCGTCAAACTTGAACATGTGGGAGAAGGTCTCGAAGTCGTAGTAGAACCTATAGAAGGACTGACCAAAGCTATCCTGGATTTTCCTATGGGCCGCTCTGAGTTAGGCGCGGCTCACTAAGGCCAGAATGAGGGGAGGTATGCGGGAAAAGAGTTGAGGTCCGGATACGCATAGCTACCCTCGGGTGTATGTGGTTTTGTTTCGGTGCTCCCCTGGTGGTTCTTCTGGCGGGTGCAGCACACTGAGGCTATTACGTAATGAACTGGTCCTATTGGCGGTCTTTCGTAACTTGATACCGAGTAACGAACCGATTAACTTTGTATTCGCAACTGTCTTTATTTTTGACCAGGTGATCTTTTATAAGATCAGATAATTACATATGTTGTGGTTAACTGGTCAATGCTAATGAAAATAAGCACAGTAAGGTCAATTTTAATGAAAGTACGTGCTAAGTACTAGTTCTGGGTCTGCTGACTCAGATTGCTTAGTTTCAGCTGAGCTCTATAATTTGGCTCGCTCCAATCAGTCGGTCAAACTTACCGCTGATATTGCTGATTTCGGTTTCTTTCCCGGTTCCGGTGATTTCTGGCGCCATCTAATGGAGCTGGGTTATTAGGTCTTGACACTAGGTGATATATATATGTACTATATATACTATATAAATAAAGTATATATATTATATATTCATTATAATAAATAGTGCTAATTATAATAATTATAATAATATAATATAATTATTACATTATAATAATAAGTGCTAATAAAATGCTGAGTTCAGTCACACGCGCATAAGTTCTTAATAACAACTGCAATAAGCTTACACAACCACATTGAGAGCACCGTGCACCGGCTGCAATATGATGCCGTGTCACCAATGAGGGTCACACGGATCGAAAGACACGTGCGTTGAGTAAGCATTGATTATGCTTGCGATCGTGGGAAAGCCAAAAGAAAGAAAAGACCCAAATATTTGGCAAGCTCACTGAACCATCCACCAGGAGCGAAGACATAGACTTCAGTTACAGCAACAACATCAGACCGTGTTTAAAATTTTTCACACACCCTCAAAGGTGTATCTTAACATTTTTTGGGACTTGTTTGCGCTTAGGAATTCTTTCACGCGTTTTAATGAACAACTCATTTAATTAAGAAAACGCCAAACACCGCGATTCGAAAATGCAAAATTGTCGTTAAAAAAAACGATTCAATGCATTTCTAAAGGAATTGTACCTAATGGAAAAACCAGGCTCCAATTTGTATCGCCGTGATTCCTTCAGTACCCTTTCAGAGGGAAAGTGATCCTGGTATAGAGGAGGCTCAGTAGTAAAACACAAATTAATAACATAAGCTCAAATTGAAAAATCCCTTACGAAGATTTAAATTAAGAATTTTAAGAAAAAAATTAACAATAATTCATTGGACATCCGACCAATTAACCCTCATAAGATCGTTAAAGATCATCAATTAAAAACTTTATTAAAATGACTGAACAGGACTTGGTAGATAGAATGGGAAATTTTGCAGGACCTTCATCCTCTCTAAGTACGAGTCCGATACTACTATCGGAAAAAGACATGGAAGAGAAAATTAAGGACATACTTCAAGAGAACCTAGCAGGGTTGGTTAGCGAAATCCTTTATCCAAACAAAGACTTTTAAAACTCTATTACCGGACATTACCACTTTTACAACTAAATTACCGGACATAGTGCGGACGCTTAGAGATTTTTCTGGAAACAAGACCGAATTCTCGTCTTGAAAGAAATGTGGTGAAAGGGTTTTAAAAATTAATGACATTAAAAAGGGTGCCCAAAATATTACCGCATAATATTAGCAATAGGAACAAAATCGTCGGTCAAACAGATGCTGTCCTCGAGTCCTATAACACACCTTTGGATTGGGAGGCGATATCGAAGTGTTTGACAGAACAGTTTGCTTATAGGAGAGATGTAAAGACCCTAGAATATCAGTTGTATGCACTTAACCAAGGCAGCATCTCGATAGTTGAATTTTATTAAGCCGTATATCAACAACATTCTCTGATTTTGAACCAAATTGGGAATCTCGTTGGATCTCAGGAAACTATACAGTCCCTAAGACTGTAGATCCTACATTTGTAAGAGGCCTGGTTTTGCTTAAAGACAAATATTCAACCAAATCTGTACTATTATTCAAGCCATGTACAAAAACCCGCAATCCCACCAAGGACATTTGAAACAACACTAAACCGACCCAACTCACCCAACCAAACTCAGACAAATCAATCGCAAGCTTCCTTTAATCCCAACCTACCTCCCAGACTCCCACAAAAGCCTAACACCCATGGACGTAGATCAGTCTATTCGTTCACGGCACGTTAACTATATAAATAGACCCCATGATAACAATATCGCAGGGAAACGACCACTGAGCAATACAAACGTTCAAAATACTAATGAAATGCAACGCCAATTCAATATACAACCAGAGGTGGTTGAGAAACAAGAATATTTTCAGTTAGCGGAAGAGAATGGAATACACCGGGAAACAGGAATCCATTGATATTTCAGAATCAGTAAATTCAGTAGAAGGGATTAATGAAATAAAACAACATAAAACAATAAAATTCTTTCTATTTGATATACTGAAAACCTTCCATGGTATCCATGTTACGTTATGAAGAAACTAGGAGCAACTAGCGGCAAAAGCCGTAAACAAGATCAGGCCAACATAGGAACATATGACAGAAACTTAAAAAAGAAATAATTTAAAGTTTTACCGACACCTATAAAAACCTTTTCGATGAACCCGAAACTAAACTAACTTATACTACCAGAGTTGTAGGTGAAATTAGAACTTCCTTCGATACCCCTGTCTATGGAAAACACTATGGAATGAAGTAGAACAACAAATTCAAGAAATACTACAGGATGGCATAATTAGACCCTTACGATCCCTATAATGCACCAGTTTGGGTAGTCCCGAAAAAAACCGACACCAATGAAAAACAAAAATACAGGTTAGTTATTGATTATAGAAAGCTCAATGAGGTAACAATATCTGATCGGTACCCCATTCCCGAAATAGGCGAAATTATCGCACGATTAGGAAACAATAGATTCTTCTCAGTACTAGAATTAAAGTGGATTTCATCAAATACCACCTAATGAGTCAGATTCGCACTGCGAACTGCATTCGCAGTTAATGAAAGGAAATAAAAATTTACCAGATTACAATTTGGATAAAAAACCACCACCAGCCATATATCGAAGAGCTTTAGATGACATTTTACGAGAACACATAGGGAAAATCTGTTTTTGTACGTTGACGACATCATCATCTTCAACAAAACATAAAACGATCATGCCGTAAACTTGAAGACAGTGTTTTTAACCGTACAAAAAGCCAATATGAGGATACAAATCGACGGATGCTATTTTCAAAAAAAAAGATGATTTTCTGGGATATACGAACTCAGAAGAGGGAGTTAAAACCAACTTCGAAAAAATCAAAGCAATTAAAAACTACCCAATACCAAAAACACTAAAGGAATTTCAATCATTTTTAGGAGCTATTATGGGAGATTTATTAAGGATTACGCGAAGATAGCCAAACCTCTAACTGTCCTTCTAAGGGGAGAAGGACGCGTATCCCAACAATAGTCAAGCAGGATAGCCATTAACCTAGACAAAGAAGCAGCGGGTGCATTCGAAAAACTTAAAAACACGCTTATCTCTAAAGATGTAACATCAGCGTATCCAGTCTTCACGAAGGACCAACTGACCACGAAGGTTCCAACTGACCACGGACGCATCAAATTTTGCCAAAGGAGCCATCTTAGAACAAGTTCTCAAAATACGCCACAAGACAATCCTTTAGACCAAGGGGAAATAATAATAATATAATACACAATATATAATAACACTGCACATTTAGTAGAAGGAATTCGATTCGGATCGACTGACCTACCTACAGACGGCGCTACCAGCGGAATCATAAAATGCAAAACTCATGACCAAGCGGTCTGAGTCAGCAGACTGAGAAGTAGGTGACCTATTTAACCGTTGCGGAAGCACGTCGATAACATTGACCTACTAGACCCTAGACCTAGGTATACTTTGTTCGCTAACATTGACCTATGTCTACCCTAGACATAGGTATACTTTAGCATCATATATAAGAGCAGTTATTCTGAAATAAAGACAGTTGCGAATACAGAATCCATCGTTTCGTTACTCAGTGTTGGAACGGGCCGACAGCAGAACCGCTGATACGTAATCCTCCGAATACTGCTCCCGTGAAACGGACCGATGCGTCGGTAGGAACCCCTCTTAAACCTCCGTGTGTTACTTCACACCAAGGATCAATGGAGAAAGCTCATCATATATAAGAGCAGTTATTCTGAAATAAAGACAGTTGCGAATACAGAATCCATCGTTTCGTTACTCAGTGTTGGAACGGACCGACAGCAGAACCGCTGATACGTAATCCTCCGAATACTGCTCCCGTGAAACGGACCGATGCGTCGGTAGGAACCCCTCTTAAACCTCCGTGTGTTACTTCACACCAAGGATCAATGGAGAAAGCTCCCTTCCCCACCACAGCTGAGGCGCGTCAACGAACCTCCGGCCATTCCCGCATCTCAACCACTGCCTGGATCAACCAGGTGGTTTTTTGTCAGTCGTTCTATAGGTTTGACTCCGACTCCGGGACCTATTGTTACTCCCGTTAATTCAAGATCGACGTTATTGGCCGCGTAGCGCCCTACGTACGAACATTTTGTGACCCCGACGTGATCCTTTCTATAGGATCACAACCTGAACACGAGCCGCAATGTTATTCAACCTCAAAACAAAAAAACACTCACTCAACCATGGGTTCAGAATCAGACTCATCCACGCAAAATTTTAACTGCTCCATAACCTTGAGGCTCCACTGAACCAAAGTCCAAAAGAAAGATAGGTTCCATCACCCACAGTATCCGCAGTACACGGTAAGAAAAGAAATTGATCGAATTTTACCATATATTGAATTATGTAGGCCATGATATTTCGTTGACCATCATTGTTTTTAGTAGATATCGTTTTTGAAATGTTTGTATACCAACTCAAATTATAAAACCATATCGTGGGAATACTCATCCAAAGTTCCAATGTCCATTTTATACATTTATTTTTTTAGAGGCTCATAAACACAATGTTGCTTATATGCAACAGCGGGCATGAGAGGATTAAGGTAGTGGTGGGATAATTGTACACATGTAAACTGTTAAGTGTATGTATAAGCAGCGAAAAACAAAGAGAGTAATATATTCACTGACCGAAATAAAGTAGTGTATTCTGTTCTAGAATTTAAATAAGGAAGAAGTTTGACATTATTTATATTTAGTTCACACTTCGCTGAAACAATTTGTTGGGAAATTATCTAAATATACCAAATGTTCGTCCGTAGAGCGTTATGCGGCCACTATCGTCAAACTTGAACATGTGGGAGAAGGTCTCGAAGTCGTAGTAGAACCTATAGAAGGACTGACCAAAGCTATCCTGGATTTTCCTATGGGCCGCTCTGAGTTAGGCGCGGCTCACTAAGGCCAGAATGAGGGGAGGTATGCGGGAAAAGAGTTGAGGTCCGGCTACGGATAGCTACCCTCGGGTGTATGTGGTTTTGTTTCGGTGCTCCCCTGGGGGTTCTTCTGGCGGGTGCAGCACACTGAGGCTATTACGTAATGAACTGGTCCTTTTGGCGGTCTTTCGTAACTTGATACCGAGTAACGAACCGATTAACTTTGTATTCGCAACTGTCTTTATTTTTGACCAGGTGATCTTTTATACAGATAATTACATATGTTGTGGTTAACTGGTCAATGCTAATGAAAATAAGCACAGTATGGTCAATTTTAATGAAAGTACGTGCTAAGTACTAGTTCTGGGTCTGCTGACTCAGATAGCTTGGTTTCAGCTGAGCTCTATAATTTGGCTCGCTCCAATCAGTCGGTCAAACTTACCGCTGATATTGCTGATTTCGGTTTCTTTCCCGGTTCCGGTGATTTCTGGCGCCATCTAATGGAGCTGGGTTATTAGGTCTTGACACTAGGTGATATATATATGTACTATATATACTATATAAATAAAGTATATATATTATATATTCATTATAATAAATAGTGCTAATTATAATAATTATAATAATATAATATAATTATTACATTATAATAATAAGTGCTAATAAAATGCTGAGTTCAGTCACACGCGCATAAGTTCTTAATAAAAACTGCAATAAGCTTACACAACCACATTGAGAGCACCGTGCACCGGCTGCAATATGATGCCGTGTCACCAATGAGGGTCACACGGATCGAAAGACACGTGCGTTGAGTAAGCATTGATTATGCTTGCGATCGTGGGAAAGCCAAAAGAAAGAAAAGACCCAAATATTTGGCAAGCTCACTGAACCATCCACCAGGAGCGAAGACATAGACTTCAGTTACAGCAACAACATCAGACCGTGTTAAAAATTTTTTACACACCCTCAAAGGTGTATCTTAACATTTTTTGGGACTTCTTTGCGCTTAGAAATTCTTTCACGCGTTTTAATGAACAACTCATTTAATTAAGAAAACGCCAAACACCGCGATTCGAAAATGCAAAATTGTCGTTAAAAAAAACGATTCAACGCATTTCTAAAGGAATTGTACCTAATGGAAAAACCAGGCTCCAATTTGTATCGCCGTGATTCCTTCAGTACCCTTTCAGAGGGAAAGTGATCCTGGTATAGAGGAGGCTCAGTAGTAAAACACAAATTAATAACATAAGCTCAAATTGAAAAATCCCTTACGAAGATTTAAATTAAGAATTTTAAGAAAAAAATTAACAATAATTCATTGGACATCGACCAATTAACCCTCATAAGTCCGTTAAAGATCATCAATTAAAAACTTCATAAAAATGACTGAACAGGACTTGGTAGATAGGATGGGAAATCTTGCAGGACCTTCATCCTCTCTAAGTACGAGTACGGACTCGTTTGCGTAGTATCGGACTACTGTCGGAAAAAGACATGGAAGAGAAAATTAAGGACATACTTCAAGAGAACATAGCAGGGTTGGTTAGCGAAATCCTTTATCCAAACAAAGACTTTTAAAACTCTATTACCGGACATTACCACTTTTACAACTAAATTACCGGACATAGTGCGGACGCTTAGAGATTTTTCTGGAAACAAGACCGAATTCTCGTCTTGAAAGAAATGTGGTGAAAGGGTTTTAAAAATTAATGACATTAAAAAGGGTGCCCAAAATATTACCGCATAATATTAGCAATAGGAACAAAATCGTCGGTCAAACAGATGCTGTCCTCGAGTCCTATAACACACCTTTGGATTGGGAGGCGATATCGAAGTGTTTGACAGAACAGTTTGCTTATAGGAGAGATGTAAAGACCCTAGAATATCAGTTGTATGCACTTAACCAAGGCAGCATCTCGATAGTTGAATTTTATTAAGCCGTATATCAACAACATTCTCTGATTTTGAACCAAATTGGGAATCTCGTTGGATCTCAGGAAACTATACAGTCCCTAAGACTGTACATCCTACATTTGTAAGAGGCCTGGTTTTGCTTAAAGACAAATATTCAACCAAATCTGTACTATTATTCAAGCCATGTACAAAAACCCGCAATCCCACCAAGGACATTTGAAACAACACTAAACCGACCCAACTCACCCAACCAAACTCAGACAAATCAATCGCAAGCTTCCTTTAATCCCAACCTACCTCCCAGACTCCCACAAAAGCCTAACACCCATGGACGTAGATCAGTCTATTCGTTCACGGCACGTTAACTATATAAATAGACCCCATGATAACAATATCGCAGGGAAACGACCACTGAGCAATACAAACGTTCAAAATACTAATGAAATGCAACGCCAATTCAATATACAACCAGAGGTGGTTGAGAAACAAGAATATTTTCAGTTAGCGGAAGAGAATGGAATACACCGGAAAACAGGAATCCATAGATATTTCAGAATTATTATTATTATTGGCCATCCCAACCCTATCGGGTCACAGCCTGTTGCACAGTCTGCCTCCACGCTTCCCTGTCCTGGGCACGCCCTCGCCAGTTGGTAACACCAGATGCAGACAGGGCTTCCATCACCTGGTCCTGCCAACGTATCCGGGGTCGTCCTCTCCTCCGTTTCCCGACGATTACCGCATCAAATACTTTACGAGCCGGAGCGTCTTCTTCCATACGGGCGATGTGACCCAGCCAGCGGAGTCTTTGAATTTTGACTCGGCTAACTATATCAACATCCCCGTACAGCTCATACAGCTCGTGGTTCCATCTGATGCGATAAGCATCGCCAACGCAGATTGGGCCAAAGATTTTGCGGAGAATTTTTCTCTCGAACACTCCAAGAGCAGCTGCATCGGATTGCACCACTGTCCAGCACTCCGCACCATATAAGAGTACTGGAAGAATGAGCGTCTTGTAGAGTGTTAGTTTTGCCTGTCGAGAGAGGGCTCTACTGTTAAAGTGCCTACTGAGCCCAAAGTAGCACCTGTTGGCAAGTGTGATTCTCCGCTTAATCTCCAGGCTGACATCATTTGTGCTAGTTATTGCAGATCCAAGGTAAATAAATTCCTTGACGGACTCAAAGCTATGGCTGCCTGCAGCTAGCTGGGAATCAAGACGCCGCGATTCTCTGCTAGAGCACACCATAAACTTTGTCTTGTCCATGTTCACTGCTAGTCCTACTTTAGCTGACTCTTTTTCAATAGCCCCGAAGGCTGCTGTAACATCACGCTTGGTTCGGCCAATGATATCAATATCATCGGCGTAGCCAAGGAGCCAAATATCAAGGAGATATTTCAGAATTATATCAGTAAATTCAGTAGAAGGGATTAATGAAATAAAACAACATACAATAGTTAAACTTTTCAACATATCAGATAACCCACATAAATTATTTCTATTAGATACACTGAAAACCTTCCATGGTATCCATGTTACGTTATGAAGAAACTAGGAGTAATAATAGATGTTAATAATGATATCCTGCTGTTGGAAAAGAATAGGAAATTCAAATTCACCAACTAGCGGCAAAAGCCGTAAACAAGGTCAGGCCAATATAGGAACATATGACAGAAACTCAAAAAAGAAATAATTAAAAGTTTTACCGACACCTATAAAATCCTTTTCGATGAACCCGAAACTAAACTAACTTATACTACCAGAGTTGTAGGTGAAATTAGAACTTCCTCGGATTCCCCTGTTTATGGAAAACACTATGGAATGAAGTAGAACAACAAATTCAAGAAATGCTACAGGATGGCATAATTAGACCCTTACGATCCCTATAATGCACCAGTTTGGGTAGTCCCGAAAAAAACCGACACCAATGAAAAACAAAAATACAGGTTAGTTATTGATTATAGAAAGCTCAATGAGGTAACAATATCCGATCGGTACCCCATTCCCGAAATAGGCGAAATTATCGCACGATTAGGCAACAATAGATTCTTCTCAGTACTAGAATTAAAGTGGATTTCATCAAATACCACCTAAAGAGTCAGATTCGCACTGCGAATTGCATTCGCAGTTAATGAAAGGAAATAAAAATTTACCAGATTACAATTTGGATAAAAAACCACCACCAGCCATATATCGAAGAGCTTTAGATGACATTTTACGAGAACACATAGGGAAAATCTGTTTTTATACGTTGACGACATCATCATCTTCAACAAAACATAAAACGATCATGCCGTAAACTTGAAGAAAGTGTTTTTAACCGTACAAAATGACAATATGAGGATACAAATCGACGGATGCTATTTTCAAAAAAAAAAGATGATTTTCTGGGATATACGAACTCAGAAGAGGGAGTTAAAACCAACTTCGAAAAAATCAAAGCAATTAAAAACTACCCAATACCAAAAACACTAAAGGAATTTCAATCATTTTTAGGAGCTATTTTGGGAGATTTATTAAGGATTACGCGAAGATAGCCAAACCTCTAACTGTCCTTCTAAGGGGAGAAGGACGCGTATCCCAATAATAGTCAAGCAGGATAGCCATTAACCTAGACAAAGAAGCAGCGGGTGCATTCGAAAAACTTAAAAACACGCTTATCTCTAAAGATGTAACATCAGCGTATCCAGTCTTCACGAAGGACCAACTGACCACGAAGGTTCCAACTGACCACGGACGCATCAAATTTTGCCAAAGGAGCCATCTTAGAACAAGTTCTCAAAATACGCCACAAGACAATCCTTTAGACCAAGGGGAAATAATAATAATATAATACACAATATATAATAACACTGCACAT
The DNA here is from genome assembly GCA_035045925.1 of Drosophila atripex. Lineage (NCBI taxonomy): Eukaryota > Metazoa > Arthropoda > Insecta > Diptera > Drosophilidae > Drosophila > Drosophila atripex. The sequence goes on from JAWNOP010000052.1 coordinate 22,622,027, forward strand.
TTAGTAGAAGGAATTCGATTCCGATCGACTGACCTACCGCATCTCAACCACTGCCTGGATCAACCAGGTGGTTTTTTGTCAGTCGTTCTATAGGTTTGACTCCGACTCCGGGACCTATTGTTACTCCCGTTAATTCAAGATCGACGTTATTGGCCGCGTAGCGCCCTACGTACGAACATTTTGTGACCCCGACGTGATCCTTTCTATAGGATCACAACCTGAACACGAGCCGCAATGTTATTCAACCTCAAAACAAAAAAAACACTCACTCAACCATGGGTTCAGAATCAGACTCATCCACGCAAAATTTTAACTGCTCCATAACCTTGAGGCTCCACTGAACCAAAGTCCAAAAGAAAGATAGGTTCCATCACCCACAGTATCCGCAGTACACGGTAAGAAAAGAAATTGATCGAATTTTACCATATATTGAATTATGTAGGCCATGATATTTCGTTGACCATCATTGTTTTTAGTAGATATCGTTTTTGAAATGTTTGTATACCAACTCAAATTATAAAACCATATCGTGGGAATACTCATCCAAAGTTCCAATGTCCATTTTATACATTTATTTTTTTAGAGGCTCATAAACACAATGTTGCTTATATGCAACAGCGGGCATGAGAGGATTAAGGTAGTGGTGGGATAATTGTACACATGTAAACTGTTAAGTGTATGTATAAGCAGCGAAAAACAAAGAGAGTAATATATTCACTGACCGAAATAAAGTAGAATTTAAATAAGGAAGAAGTTTGACATTATTTATATTTAGTTCACACTTCGCTGAAACAATTTGTTGGGAAATTATCTAAATATACCAAATTTTCGTCCGTAGAGCGTTATGCGGCCACTATCGTCAAACTTGAACATGTGGGAGAAGGTCTCGAAGTCGTAGTAGAACCTATAGAAGGACTGACCAAAGCTATCCTGGATTTTCCTATGGGCCGCTCTGAGTTAGGCGCGGCTCACTAAGGCCAGAATGAGGGGAGGTATGCGGGAAAAGAGTTGAGGTCCGGCTACGGATAGCTACCCTCGGGTGTATGTGGTTTTGTTTCGGTGCTCCCCTGGGGGTTCTTCTGGCGGGTGCAGCACACTGAGGCTATTACGTAATGAACTGGTCCTATTGGCGGTCTTTCGTAACTTGATACCGAGTAACGAACCGATTAACTTTGTATTCGCAACTGTCTTTATTTTTGACCAGGTGATCTTTTATACAGATAATTACATATGTTGTGGTTAACTGGTCAATGCTAATGAAAATAAGCACAGTATGGTCAATTTTAATGAAAGTACGTGCTAAGTACTAGTTCTGGGTCTGCTGACTCAGATAGCTTGGTTTCAGCTGAGCTCTATAATTTGGCTCGCTCCAATCAGTCGGTCAAACTTACCGCTGATATTGCTGATTTCGGTTTCTTTCCCGGTTCCGGTGATTTCTGGCGCCATCTAATGGAGCTGGGTTATTAGGTCTTGACACTAGGTGATATATATATGTACTATATATACTATATAAATAAAGTATATATATTATATATTCATTATAATAAATAGTGCTAATTATAATAATTATAATAATATAATAATTATTACATTATAATAATAAGTGCTAATAAAATGCTGAGTTCAGTCACACGCGCATAAGTTCTTAATAACAACTGCAATAAGCTTACACAACCACATTGAGAGCACCGTGCACCGGCTGCAATATGATGCCGTGTCACCAATGAGGGTCACACGGATCGAAAGACACGTGCGTTGAGTAAGCATTGATTATGCTTGCGATCGTGGGAAAGCCAAAAGAAAGAAAAGACCCAAATATTTGGCAAGCTCACTGAACCATCCACCAGGAGCGAAGACATAGACTTCAGTTACAGCAACAACATTAGACCGTGTTTAAAATTTTTCACACACCCTCAAAGGTGTATCTTAACATTTTTTGGGACTTGTTTGCGCTTAGGAATTCTTTCACGCGTTTTAATGAACAACTCATTTAATTAAGAAAACGCCAAACACCGCGATTCGAAAATGCAAAATTGTCGTTAAAAAAAACGATTCAACGCATTTCTAAAGGAATTGTACCTAATGGAAACACCAGGCTCCAATTTGTATCGCCGTGATTCCTTCAGTACCCTTTCAGAGGGAAAGTGATCCTGGTATAGAGGAGGCTCAGTAGTAAAACACAAATTAATAACATAAGCTCAAATTGAAAAATCCCTTACGAAGATTTAAATTAAGAATTTTAAGAAAAAAATTAACAATAATTCATTGGACATCCGACCAATTAACCCTCATAAGACCATTAAAGATCATCCAATAAAAACTTCATTAAAATGACTGAACAGGACTTGGTAGATAGGATGGGAAATCTTGCAGGACCTTCATCCTTTGCTCTACTAACAATCTTAAATCCATTATACTAAACACCTTATCTTTGCAACACTTTTCCTCGTGATTTCATACTCCTATTCCTCTCTTTTACTCTTTCGGATCTATCCCCGCGATTCGAGCCGTACGTAATGCGGCAGCGTCCCTCGGTCGGTTGGACGGGAGGTGGGCTGTACGTATGCAGTGGGAACCGCGCGAAATCTCTAAGCGTCCGCACTATGTCCGGTAATTTATCTAGCTCGTCAATATTGTGGGCTAGTTCCCTTTTAATTATTTGGTCTGAAGACTTTATAAAGTCTTTGTTTGGATAAAGGATTTCCTTAACCAACCCTGCTAGGTTCTCTTTAAGTATGTCCTTAATTTTCTCTTCCATGTCTTTTTCCGACAGTAGTATCGGACTCGTACTTAGAGAGTAATCCATCCGTGACAAAAGATGTTAGCTCCAATAAGTTGGTGGTGGTGGAGCGGCGCTTCATAAAGCCATGTTGGCACGGGGATATTATTGAACTACATAGGTGTTGCAAATGTGGAGTAATAAGTTTTTCGAAAAGCTTTGGAATTGCTGACAATTTAGAAATGCCTCTATAATTTGAAGCATCAGATTTTTTCCCTTTTTTATGCAGAGGGATAATGTAAGATTCCTTCCACATAAGGGGAAAAATCGAGGTCTTCAGCGATAAATTAAAAAGTTTAAGAAGCGGTTTGCACAGGGCCACGGTGCAGTTCCTCAGCACACAGCCTGGTACTCCATCGGGGCCTGGCGAATACACGGGCTTAACCCTAAGAAGATCCGATAACACACCACTTTGATCAAAAGATGGGCAAAAAATAAGGTTGGCTGATTGGATATTATAAGTGTAAGGCTGAGCTGGAGTGGTGCTATGTGAATACGTTGTTTGAAAAAACTTTGCAAAGAGATCGGCCATTGCCAGATCAGTGTTCGCAGAAGAGTTCTCAAACGTAAGCAGAGACGGAAAAGATACAGATTTGCGCTTAATGTTTACAAAGTTGTAAAACTGCTTCGGGTTCTGAGTAAACTGAATCCGGCAGCGGCGAATATAACTCCTATAACATTCGGCGTTATGCACGGTGAAATTAGACCGAGCTACTAAGTATCTTGCATAACTGACTGTACAGCCAGATAATTTATGTTTATTTAAAAGTCTATTCATCGCGTTCTTTAAATTTAATAGATGCCTTGTATACCAAGGTGAATTAATTGAACCAGACGGATATTTCCATGGCACGCAAGCGTCGAAAAATAAATACAAAGTGTGATAAAATTTATTTTTTTTTTAGAGGCTCATAAACACAATGTTGCTTATATGCAACAGCGGGCATGAGAGGATTAAGGTAGTGGTGGGATAATTGTACACATGTAAACTGTTAAGTGTATGTATAAGCAGCGAAAAACAAAGAGAGTAATATATTCACTGACCGAAATAAAGTAGTGTATTCTGTTCTAGAATTTAAATAAGGAAGAAGTGTGACATTATTTATATTTAGTTCACACTTCGCTGAAACAATTTGTTGGGAAATTATCTAAATATACCAAATGTTCGTCCGTAGAGCGTTATGCGGCCACTATCGTCAAACTTGAACATGTGGGAGAAGGTCTCGAAGTCGTAGTAGAACCTATAGAAGGACTGACCAAAGCTATCGTGGATTTTCCTATGGGCCGCTCTGAGTTAGGCGCGGCTTACTAAGGCCAGAATGAGGGGAGGTATGCGGGAAAAGAGTTGAGGTCCGGCTACGGATAGCTACCCTCGGGTGTATGTGGTTTTGTTTCGGTGCTCCCCTGGTGGTTCTTCTGGCGGGTGCAGCACACTGAGGCTATTACGTAATGAACTGGTCCTATTGGCGGTCTTTCGTAACTTGATACCGAGTAACGAACCGATTAACTTTGTATTCGCAACTGTCTTTATTTTATACCAGGTGATCTTTTATAAGATCAGATAATTACATATGTTGTGGTTAACTGGTCAATGCTAATGAAAATAAGCACGGTAAGGTCAATTTTAATGAAAGTACGTGCTAAGTACTAGTTCTGGGTCTGCTGACTCAGATAGCTTGGTTTCAGCTGAGCTCTATAATTTTGCTTACCGCTGATATTGCTGATTTCGGTTTCTTTCCTGGTTCCGGTGATTTCTGGCGCCATCTAATGGAGCTGGGTTATTAGGTCTTGACACTAGGTGATATATATATGTACTATATAAATAAAGTATATATACATATTCATGTATATATATATATATTCATTATATATAAGTTAACAGTTAATATGTCAAATACTAAATAAAACTAAATAAGCTAATAAAATGCTGAGTTCAGTCACACGCGCATAAGTTCTTAATAACATCTGCAATAGAGCTTACGCAACCACATTGAGTGCACCGTGCACCGGCTGCAATATGATGCCGTGTCACCAATCAAATATTTGGCAAGCTCACTGAACCATCCACCAGGAGCGAAGACATAGACTTCAGTTACAGCAACAACATCAGACCGTGTTTAAAATTTTTCACACACCCTCAAAGGTGTATCTTAACTTTTTTTGGGACTTGGTTGCGCTTAAAAATTCTTGCACGCGTTTTAATGGACCGATTTTAAAATGTCATGCAGTTTTCAATAGTTATGGGATGTCCCGAGCAGGGACCTGGTGAAAACCCGTGAAATACAAGTTCCGAATCTCAATCAGATCCGTAAAAAAATACCGACGTTCGGCTATATCTCATTTAATTAAGAAAACGCCAAACATCGCAATTCGAAAATGCAAAATTGTCGTTAAAAAAAAACGCTTCAACGCATTTCTAAAGGAATTGTACCTAATGGAAAAACCAGGCTCCAATTTGTATCGCCGTGATTCCTTCAGTACCCTTTCAGAGGGAAAGTGATCCAGGTATCAGGAGGCTCAGTAGTAGAACACAAATTAATAACATAAGCTCAAATTGAAAAATCCCTAACGAAGATTTAAATTAAGAATTTTAAGAAAAAAATTAACAATAATTCATTGGACATCCGACCAATTAACCCTCATAAGACCATTAAAGATCATCCAATAAAAACTTCATTAAAATGACTGAACAGGACTTGGTAGATAGGATGGGAAATCGTGCAGGACCTTCATCCTCTCTAAGTACGAGTCCGATACTACTGTCGGAAAAAGACATGGAAGAGAAAATTAAGGACATACTTCAAGAGAACCTAGCAGGGTTGGTTAAGGAAATCCTTTATCCAAACAAAGACTTTATAAAGTCTTCAGACCAAATAATTAAAAGGGAACTAGCCCACAATATTGACGAGCTAGATAAATTACCGGACATAGTGCGGACGCTTAGAGATTTTTCTGAAAACAAGACCGAATTCTCGTCTTGAAAGAAATGTGGTGAAAGGGTTTTAAAAATTTATGACATTAAAAAGGGTTCCCACGGCATACGGCTTAATACTAGCAATTAGGAACAAAATCGTCGGTCAAACAGATGCTGTCTTCGAGTCCTATAACACACCTTTGGATTGGGAGGCAATATCGAAGTTTCTGACAGCACAGTTTGCATATAGGAGAGATGTAAAGACCCTAGAATATCAGTTATATGCACTTAACCAAGGCAGCAACTCGATAGTTGAATTTTATTAAGCCGTATATCAACAACATTCTCTGATTTTGAACCAAATTGGTAATCTCGAAGGATCTCAGGAAACTATACAGTCCCTAACAGCACTGTATAGAGAGAAAGCACTGGATACATTTGTAAGAGGCCTGGTTTTGCTTAAAGACAAATATTCAACCAAATCTGTACTATTATTCAAGCCATGTACAAAAACCCGCAATCCCACCAAAGACATTTGAAACAACCGACCCAACCCACCCAACCAAACTCAGACAAATCAATCGCAAGCTTCCTTTAATCCCAACCTACCTCCCAGACTCCCACAAAAGCCTAACACCCATGGACGTAGATCAGTCTATTCGTTCACGGCACTAATGAAATGCAACGCCAATACAACCAGAGGTGGTTGAGGAACAAGATTATTTTCAGTTAGCGGAAGAGAATGGAATACACCGGGAAACAGGAATCCATTGATATTTTAGAATTATATCAGTAAATTCAGTAGAAGGGATGAATGAAATAAAACAACATAAAACAATAAAATTCTTTCTATTAGATACACTGAAAACCTTCCATGGTATCTAGAAACTAGGAGCAATAATAGATGTTAATAATAATATGGTGCTGTTGGAAAAGAATAGGAAAATTAAAATTCACCAACTAGCGGCAAAAGCCGTAAACAAGATCAGGCCAACATAGGAACATATGACAGAAACTCAAAAAAGAAATAATTATAAGTTTTACCGACACCTATAAAAACCTTTTCGATGAACTCGAAACTAAACTAACTTATACTACCAGAGTTGTAGGTGAAATTAGAACTTCCTCCGATACCCCTGTCTATGGATAACACTATGGAATGAAGTAGAACAACAAATTCAAGAAATGCTACAGGATGGCATAATTAGACCCTTACGATCACCCTATAATGCACCAGTTTGGGTAGTCCCGAAAAAAACCGACACCAATGAAAAACAAAAATACAGGTTAGTTATTGATTATAGAAAGCTCAATGAGGTACCAATATCCGATCGGTACCCCATTCCCGAAATAGGCGAAATTATCGCACGATTAGGCAACAATAGATTCTTCTCAGTACTAGAATTAAAGTGGATTTCATCAAATACCACCTAAAGAGTCAGATTCGCACTGCGAATTGCATTCGCAGTTAATGAAAGGAAATAAAAATTTACCAGATTACAATTTGGATAAAAAACCACCACCAGCCATACATCGAAGAGCTTTAGATGACATTTTACGAGAACACATAGGAAAAATCTGTTTTTGTACGTTGACGACATGATCGTCTTCAACAAAACATAAAACGATCATGCCGTAAACTTGAAGAAAGTGTTTTTAACCGTACAAAAAGCCAATATGAGGATACAAATCGACGAATGCTATTTTCAAAAAAAAGATAATTTTCTGGGATATACGAACTCAGAAGAGGGAGTTAAAACCAACATCGAAAAAATCAAAGCAATTAAATACTACCCAATACCAAAAACACTAAAGGAATTTCGATCATTTTTAGGAGCTATTATGGGAGATTTATTAAGGATTACGCGAAGATAGCCAAACCTCTAACTGTCCTTCTAAGGGACAGGACGCGTATCCCAATAATAGTCAAGCAGGATAGCCATTAACCTAGACAAAGAAGCAGCGGGTGCATTCGAAAAACTTAAAAACACGCTTATCTCTAAAGATGTAACATCAGCGTATCCAGTCTTCACGAAGGAGTTCCAACTGACCACGGACGCATCAAATTTTGCCAAAGGATCCATCTTAGAACAAGTTCTCAAAATACGCCACAAGACAATCCTTTAGACCAAGGGGAAATAATAATAATATAATACCCAATATATAATAACACTGCACATTTAGTAGAAGGAATTCGATTCCGATCGACTGACCTATCTACAGACGGCGCTACCAGCGGAATCATAAAATGCAAAACTCATGACCAAGCGGTCTGAGTCAGCAGACTGAGAAGTAGGTGACCTATTTAACCGTTGCGGAAGCACGTCGATAACATTGACCTACTAGACCCTAGACCTAGGTATACTTTGTTCGCTAACATTGACCTATGTCTACCCTAGACATAGGTATACTTTAGCATCATATATAAGAGCAGTTATTCTGAAATAAAGACAGTTGCGAATACAGAATCCATCGTTTCGTTACTCAGTGTTGGAACGGACCGACAGCAGAACCGCTGATACGTAATCCTCCGAATACTGCTCCCGTGAAACGGACCGATGCGTCGGTAGGAACCCCTCTTAAACCTCCGTGTGTTACTTCACACCAAGGATCAATGGAGAAAGCTCCCTTCCCCACCCCCACCCACCACAGCTGAGGCGCGTCAACGAACCTCCGGCCATTCCTGCATCTCAACCACTGCCTGGATCAACCAGGAGGTTTTAGTCAGACGTTCTATAGGTTTGACTCCGACTCCGGGACCTATTGTTACTCCCGTTAATTCAAAGGGGCGCGTAGCGCCCTACGTACGAACGTATCAACTGTTCTAGAATTTAAATAAGGAAGAAGTGTGACATTATTTATATTTAGTTCACACTTCGCTGGAACAGCGGGGAACTAAATTATCATTTTGTGGGGAACAAAATTTGTAAAAATGTGTAATGTGTAGTTCATCTTGACTTGTATGCATAACACGGAAATCTAATTTAAAGACAAATTATGCTTCGATATAAATGTCTTCTTTCCAATTTTCAATGTTCACTGTTCCGTTTCACCAATAATTAGGCGACGCTATTGTGACAAAATATGTATTTAAAGTAAAAACTGTAAAATCATATAAAAAAAAATTATTTAAATTTTACTAACATAGAATTACATATGATATTTTTTTAAGAATCATATATAAATATTGTGTGATTATTGATAATGGACTCGTTGCAAGAAATAAAAAACATGGAAATATTTGTCGAGGTATGTAGATATTTTATAAAGATATTACTTTTAATTTTAATCTAAAATTTTTGTAAAGGTTCTCCATTTGGCTGTTGATTACTTAATCGGAAATATTAACGAAAAACAAACTCTTCGATTTTCCCACAAGTTCGGTTTTTCAAATCCATACGATTTTCTCTTAACGGCAAGCACCTTAGCTAAATATTACAGGCAACATTTTGTATACACAAACCATATAGAACCGGTTCCTCATTATTCCAGTCTGAACATCGAACTGAAACAACATGTATCCACTGTTTTAGTAGCCAGAAGGGAGGAAATAACCAATTACCTTAATACGTGGAACTATTCAAAAAAATGTATCGTTGAGTCGTTTTCATGGGAAACAAAGCTAATATTAGGAGATAGCTTTCTTCGAGCCAATTTAAATCAAATCATTACTTTAAAAATATTTTACTCTAGTATTAATTTACAAAAAAAAATATTTATTGAATTTAAAAAGAAAGATCTTAATCATTTTATAAAGCTTTTGGAGCATAGTTTATATACATATTTTAATAAAAATTAATAAAATTTTATAGACCTCGAGTTGGTGAAAAAGGTTGTATCCAAGCGTGAACACGTTTTTAATTTTGCGGCGCAGCTGCGTTATGTTAGCTTTTCGTGAAAACAGAATTGTATTTCAAATTGGTCAAACGTTTGCTAAAAACGTCCAAATTCGATTTTTAAAGTTTCTTTAAATAATGCCTGAACCTGAAAAGATTCAGGTATTAGCCTTAAAAAATTCTTGTGAAATTAATCTGATTGATTTACAATTCTTTGTGTCGGTTTTATTAATTTTACTTTTTTTTTATGTGAGCATAATTTTCATTTTATTATTTACAGTTAAACGGAAATTATAAATTGGGGTTTAACTTATAGATTTAAGCTGTAGCAGCGAGGGCCTGAAGCTTCAACGCGTTTAGTTGAAGAATAGATTTAGTATCTGTATATACATATGTATGTATAAGGTAAAGATATTATTTTTTGGTATGAATATTTATGTACAGGGTTTTTTTTTTTTTTTGATGATATTACGTAGATGTTGCAATATATTTTAAATTGAATGGAACAGCTTTGTAGCTTTGAGAAAGTCTATTGATTTGTTTTTTTTTTTACATTTTTTATTTTTATTAATCACTCTGTTATTATAAAACAACTTAAATTAATGGGATATTGATTTTTCTACTACTTTATACACATAACATATATATATATATATATATATAAGGCTTGTTAAAATTAGTTCCTATTTACATTTTTCTGTTTGGAAGATTTTTAGGGTGTACTCGTCTTCTCCGTACTCTGACACCTGCAATTCTGCGGTCTCTTAGGAGATGCCTGACTAGAACGTTTGAGTGATTTTGAAGCTTTTCTCTATACTTTAAGTTTTTGTAGGATGTGATTTTCTCTATAGTTGTATCAAGGTGTTTGTTTCTTTGACTGTGGAAGAGAGGCCAATATATTAGGATGGTAAATTTCTTGAAGTGGGAGTCGGTACTGTTCGACGGCAGGGAGTGATGCGGCCACTAACGTCGAACTTGAACTCACCTACGCTGTGGTGGGGATATTAGGTTCCTCCGGCGGTCCGATATTAGGTTCCTCCGATAGAAAAATGGTTGGAGGAAGGAATTATAGTACCAAGTTACTCAGAGTACGCATCACCAGTGGTGCTTTTTCAAAGAAAGACTGTTACTACCGTAAGCTTCAAGATCAAAAGATAACTTTACGTTGACGTTGATAGACGATGTTCTCGAAAGACTACAGGGTTCAAAAGTATTACAACTCTCACCATGATGAACGGATACTTTCACGTTCCAGTAGAGAAAGACTCTGAGAAATTCACAGCATTTTTGACGCACAATGGACAATACGAAATTACCTATGTACCTTTTGGTATATCCAACTCTCCTGCAGTTTTAGGTCGATATATATCTGCTGTTTTAAGGTATCTTATCCAAGCTTAAACGATTCTGGTCGACATGGTTTCTACGAAGACTGAAGCTGCAGGCGTAGACTACTACCACTAGAAAAGACAAGCACAAATCCTTTAGAGTAGGATAACCTTTCTGGGATATATGATAGAAAATAGGACAATGGCACCGACGAACGAAAAAATAAAAGCAGTTGTTAATTTTCCAGCCCCAAAAATATGCCAAGCTTACAAAGGTATTAGGGTTGACCTCATACCAAGGATTACTCATTGGCAGCCAAGCCACTGACGGACTTGGTAACGAAGAAAAGGGAAAAGCAAAGAGAAGAAAGAGAGTCGAATGAGCAAGAATTATTAGCTTTTAGTTTGCTAAAAAAAATCGTTTAATCTCAGCACCTGTGCTGACATTTTTCGATCCGACAGCAGATACTGAAGTGCATACAGACACAAGCAAATATGGTTTTGGTGGCGCTTTGATGCAAAAAGATTCAGAAGACCAGCTGTTCCATCCAGTAGAGTATATGAGTCGCGAAACGAATGCTTGCAAAGCGGAATATAGTGCATATGAGTTAGAAGTGTTAGCTGTTGGTATGACTAGAAACTTTGTTTATTTTTAATTTAAAAAAAACATGACTAAATTAAACTTTTTGTAGCCATTGTGGATGAAACTCATGGCTTCTCCAAGGACGTGTGCCGCTCCATGGTGGCCATGTTGGACGCTGACAAGTCCGGAAAACTGGGATTCGAAGAGTTTGAAGTCCTGCTCGCCGAAATCGCCAAATGGAAGGCTATATTCAAGATATATGATGTGGAGAATACAGGAAGGATATCAGGCTTCCAGCTTCGCGAGGCTCTCAGCTCAGCCGGCTATCACCTGAACAACCGCGTCCTTAACGCCTTGGGGCATCGTTATGGCTCCCGAGATGGCAAGATTGCATTTGATGACTTTATTATGTGTGCCGTGAAAATCAAGACATACATTGGTAGGATAAACTATTTCTATAACTTTGGACAAGTATTTATCAAGAAATGTATTCTTTCTTTTTAGAAATATTCAAAGAAAGGGACACGGAGAAGAACGAAACGGCAACCTTCACCTTGGAGGAATGGATCGAGCGCACAATTTATTCATAAACAGCTTTTGATATCTAAGATAGCCAATCACCCTCAAACAAACAAATGTCCTTGTGTCTCTAAATGGTTTTTGTCATCTCGAATATTTTCATTTTATAGTACAAAACAAAATGTTCATCTGCAGAAGTTCTCGACGGAGAAAATCTGTGATTTATTGACTTGTTAACGCAGCATCCTGATCGTACAATGATCGTTTGTAATTTGGGCCAATGTTAACTTATTAAAGAATTCCAGATCAATTTATCAGAATTTTTCTACATTTTTTCTTATATTTTTGATTTGGGTTTAAGGTGAATGCTCTTAAGAAATGGAGGGTATACATGCTAGATAAGAAGTTCAAAGTAGTGACAGATTGCAGTACTATGCCGATGACAGTGAAAAAAGAAGAAGATTAAAAGGAGGATTAATTTAAGTTTACCTTAGAACCTAGAGCAGGCACTAAAATTTGACATGTTGATGCTCTCAGCCGCCTGTCGTGCTTTTTAATTGAAGATTCACCAAAATCTAGAATAATTGAAGCACAGGATAATGACAGATGGATTAAAGCAGTAAAAACAATTCTTGAACTCGAAAATGTTTATGAAGACTATTTCCTTAAAAATAAAATAATAATATACAAGAATAATATAATAAAATAAAAATAATATACAATAATAAATAATATACAAGAATAAAAATAATATACAAGATGAAGTGAAGGATTTGTTAGTAGTACCCGATTCAATGCATGACGAAATAATCAGAATGACACATAGAATTGGAAATTAGGCCATAAAAAGACTCGAGACATGCTAGAAAGATTTTATTTCATACCAGAGATACGCCAGCATGCGCAAGAAAATTTTGAGACGGTACAGCAAGAACACCAAAAATATTTCAATGAGAAAAGAAAGGAAAGTTCGAACTATAAGGTAGGAGAGATAGTAGCTATAAAAAGGTCGCAATACGGAACAGGCATGAAGCTTAGGCTAAAATTTTTCTTATTTCAATAAACTATTATTTTTAACCGAAACCCTACATACATACATACGCACTTTTTTTAATTATTATCAAATAATGTAATATTTATTATTATTATTTACAATTAAACGGAAATTATAAATTGGCGCTGAACTTAATAGATATAAGCTACAGCAACTAGGGCCTTAAGCTTATTCGGGGTTAATTTTAGTATCTTTATATATGTACTTGGTAAAGTTTTTGGGTTTGTTACACCCTTGCAGAGGGTATTATAATTTTGGTCAAAAGTGTGCAACGCAGTGAAGGCGACATCTCCGAGCTTATAAAGTATATATATTCTTGATAAGTATCACCTCCTGAGTCGATATAAGCATGTCCGTCTGTCCGTCTATTTTAAACTAGTCTCTCAGTTTTTAAGCTATCGTCTTCAAACTTTGCACACACCCTTCTTTCCTTTGCAGGCAGTATAAAATTCGGAACGGCCGGGATCGGCCGACTATATCCTATAGCTGCCATATAACTGATTGATCGGGAATGTCATAACTTCGTTGTTTTTGAAGTTAGAAGAATGGTATTTTCTATGGATTTTACTTTGGGAAAACTAATCCGCCCTGCCAAGTTTCATAAGGATCGGCCGACTATATACGATCTGAAATATATCTAATAATATAAAATGGGTGTCGCCACCTAGCGGACTGCCACTCAACTGCAAGGGTATATCAACTTCGGCTCCGCCCGAAGTTAGCTTTCCTTTTTTGTTTTTTAGATAATATTATTCAGATGTTGCAATATCTATTAAATTGAATGGTAAATCTTTGTGGCTTTGATAAATTCTATCGTTTTGTTTAAGTTTTTGTAGGATGTGATTTCCTCTATATTTGTTTCAAGGTGTTTGTTTCTTTGTCTACGGTAAAGGGGGCAAGCTAATAGGATGTGAGGAATGGTGAGGGTTATGTTACAGTTTGGGGCAGAGTGTAGGGGAGGATTTATTAAGGATATAGTTGTGGGTTAAATTGGTGTGTCCGAGTCTGATTCTGTAAATTTCTTGAAGGCTGAACGTGAGGTGTTATTGATTATTTCCGGAGAAGCTTTTATGTGGCTAATTGATTTGTAGTACGGTGCTGTTTTTATTAATGTGCTTTCGTTTAGTATTTGTGAGTTCTGTTTGATCCATTTGTTTATATCTGATGGGTTGTAGTTGCGTTAGGTAGTAAGAGGAAAGTTGTGGCGTTTTTAGCTGTTTTGTCTGCAAGATCATTACCTTATATCCCGCTGTGTCCGGGGAAAGGAGTGTCAGTTTGTCCGTTTTGTATTTTCCTACTATATTTCGAATTGAGTTTGTATAGTAATTTTGGTTGTTGGTGTTGTTAATTGCTTTTAGAGCGGATAGAGAGTCGGTACACATAACGTATTTTCCTCTGTTTTGGCTAGCGTATATGCATGCGGCGAGGATTGCCGCAATTTCCGCAGTAAAAATGGAAGAAAATTCAGGAAGTAATTTGAAAAGAATTATTTCGGTATCGGTTGTGACGCTATAGCATACGCCAATTGGTGACTTGGAGCCATCGCTGTACAGAAATGTACTGTTTTCCATTGAGTATAGAATTTTCTTAAATTTTTGTTGGTAGGCTACTGAGGTGTGTTTGTTTTGTTGACTGAACTTAAGGAGGTGTTGGTTGCTCATTTAGCCAGTGGGGTGTTCTTTATTTTTTTCTCGTCATTGGGGAAAGTGAAATATTTAATTTGTTGCATAGATGAATAGTGCTGTAAGGGGAAGATGGAATTTTTGGTACTTTTTTTGCCTTAACAATATGCTTATATATTTGTTCGATGGGTGAGTGTTTTGTGTTTAAGATAGTTTTGAAGTTTTTTTGGGTAGCATGTATTTCTCTAAATTCCAGGGGGGTTATATTTGCTTCTATTAAGAGATTATTTTTGGTGTTGTACGGCAGGCAGAGAATGCAAGTCGGATAGCTGTGTGGTAGAAAGTTTTTATTTTGTTAAGAAAGGACTTTGGGGCTTTTCCGTATAGGTGTATTCCAAAGTCAATTTTGATCATTAGAATGGTTTTTATCACGTAAAGAATTGTGGTAATATTGGATTCTTACCTTTTGTTGGATAAGTTGTTGTTGGTACCTGTTGTTAAGCGTTTTTGTTAGTTGCAAAGTTAAGTTTTCAATGTGGTTGTTCCATTCCACTTTTTCTAATTTATTGTTATTCCTAGCAATTTTAGTACGTCTACGTTTTGCAATGGCATATTGTCTATTTGAAATGAAAAGTTGCAGTTCCTTTTCCTGCATACATGTAAGTGTTTGCATTTGGTTTCTGATAGAGAAGCTTCTGAGTATTCACACAATCTATGGATTTCTCTAAACAGTGGATCTATATTAAGGTTATTAGTCTTTTTGTTTAATTTGTAAATAATAGTGTAATCGTCTGCGTAGGCCGTGAATAGACAGTTATTTTGTCTGCTTATTATTTGGTTGAGTTTATTGTAGGCTATGAAAAGAAGAATAACCGACAGAGGTGAGCCTTGAGGTATTACGTTGTCTAATGGTTTTATTTTTCTGTTGGTATGGAAGTTGAATATGTATTTTGCTATCATTGGTCCTATTTTCCAAAATTTAGGTTTGTCGATGATGGTGTGGATTTGTACCCTGTCGAAAGCTTTAGGCGAAGTCTAAGGAGATGATGGAGACATGGTTTTTATTTGATAAGGATACTGATGATAATCAGATATTGATTTTTCCTTTTTGAATCCAAATTGACGGCTGTCTAGCAGCTTACCGTTTGTAGCCAGCCATTAAAGCCGTTTAGAAATGATTTTGTCTAAAACTTTTGCTATGCACGGGTTGAGGGAGATTGGGCGATAAGGGTTGGTAGAAGTCTTGTCTGTATTTGGTTTAAATATGGGTATAACTGTGCTGACTTTAAACTGGTGAGGTATTTTTGAGTTAATGATGTTGTTGAAAAGTTTGAGTAATCTTACCATTAGGGTTGTGGGTAGGTTTTTTATCATGGGGTAGCTAATACGATCTCGTCCAGGGGTTTTACCTTTTAATTGGTTGATGGAGTCTAACATTTCGATCATGGTGATTTCCTTTTCGATACTCAGAGCTAATTGAGATGGAATGTGAGATATGTTGGCGTTTAGACTATTTTTGTGTTGTATGAAGGTTGGGTGGAAATTACTGTCTAGCGCTGAATTCGACCAATGGTCAGTAAGAATGTTGGCTATATCTTTTTGTCGAGAATGTTTTGTGTTGGGTTATTAGATGTCGTGTCGAATCTTCAAGCCGAAAAATCGATATATGTTTGACCATATTTTGGAGATAGATGATTTTGGGTTTATCTCGGCGGTGAAGTTTTGGATAGATTTTCGTTTCCTAATCTTAATTTCCCGTTTAAGTCTGGCGTTAGCTTATTGGTAGACAAGTATAGTTCTCATGTTAATGTTTCTTTTAAGATTCTGCCAACATACGTTTTGAATCCCAAAGGTTTTATGGGGTGGAATGTACGAAGAGACTATTGTGAATTTGATTTTGGAGTGGACTTTTACTGCTATTGTGTCGAAGTCGGAAGCGTTGATCGTGACGTTTTTTTGTTGTATGGAGTTGTGGATTAGAAGTGCCACTCCTCCATAACCGTTAGTGGCCGTATTTTTGTGGTAAAGGGTGTAGGTAATTGGAATGGGGATATTTTGTGGTATAGGTGGGTTTCTTGTAGGGATATAATTTTTGGATTGTGGGTTTTAATGAACGTTTGCAATTCATTATAGTTGTTTATGTATCCATTTAAATTCCATTGGAGTACTTTTACCATTGGTTAAGCTAAGAATTCTTAGAGAGGCTTACTTATATATTAAGAAGTAGGTGTATGAGTTAAATTAGATATAACTAAATGCTGTCGCTGTTACTATTGATAAGAGGGTTTTTGTTTTTCTTGCTTATTTTAGGTTTTTGTTCATTGTTTTCTTTGGTTTTGAGGGGTTTGGCAAGTGTGTGTTTCACTCAAATGTGTATTTCTAAGTAAATAGTAAATTCTAAGTTATTCTAAGTTAGGGAAGAGTTGAGTGTGGGTGATTATGTTTATGTAGATGTTGATGATGATGTTGATGGCGATGTTGATGATGATGTTGATGCTGATGTTGATTTTGTTGCTGCGTGAGAGGGAGGTGAGGTAGTATCGGAGTATCGAGGTTATTGTATGTAATTGATTTCCTTTGTTGTAATTTCGGTCTGTCGCTGCTGGGGTGGATTGGACAAGGAGTAGATTGGTTTGAGTGTGTTGTTGAATTTTTGTTGGGTTGTTCTGCTACTTTTGTAGAGTATAGTGTTGTATTGTGGATATGGCGAGTATAGTATATCTTGAGAGCTTTTTCCAGTGTTTTGATTGATGTGAGCTCTTTGGGTTTTATAAAAGCTGGGCATGTTTTGTCCATTGGGCTGTGTTTGTTATTTGGTATTTCATATTTGCACTTTATGCAGAATTGTTCGTCTCTTCGAAGAAATTATGTTTCTTATGTAGTTGTGTGTTTCACGGCGGAACAGTTGTTGCATAGCGCGGGTACTTTACAAGCTGTAGTGGGGTGTTCAAGTCTGAGACAGTTGCGACATCTGAGAGGGAGAGGTATGTATGGCCGTATGTTTACCTTTTCATAGCCGATCATCATTGTCTCTGGGAGAGTCAATAAGGCAAAGGTTATAATGATAAGTCCTGTTTCTTTAAGTTAATTTCGTTCCATTTTTTTAATTTTGCGTATTTCGGTTACTTTTTGAGATTTGAGTTCTTCAAGAATAGTTTCTTCATCGATGCCTCGCAATTCGTTAAAGTAAATAACTCCCTTTGAGAAATTAAGAGTACTGTGCTCACAAACTGATACAGGGAAATCATGAAAGGTCTTTAGTCTTAAAAGTTTCCTTGCTTGGTGTGTGTTTTTGGCCTTGATTAGTAGTGTGCCGATTCTTGTTTTTTTGCAAGATTACACCGTTGCAAGTATATAATAACTACACCGTTGCAAGTATAATCAATAACTTTTTTATTAGAAAGGGGTTTATTTTTTCAAATGATCCATTGTCCGTTCTGTTTATGATGAATTTTGGTTCGGTTTCGCTTGCTTTAAAGAGTATTTTTATGTCGGGAGGAATTGTTGTTGCTGTAGGGTAGATGCCCTGCTGTGACATATTTTCTAGCTGCTCTGAAGCCTGTTGGTAGTTGTTGTTTTTTATTACATTAGAATTTTTTGTACACTTGTGCACTTTTTTAGTTGTAGTTGCTGTTTTTTAGCTGATAAGACTTTGGTCTGAAGATCGCACGCTGTTAAACGACTTCACTTCTTAAAGCCACCCCACCCCCCAGTTGGACTTTTCGGTGTTAGCACCATTTGGCTGTCGCCTGGCTTACACTTAACAAATGCTTCTTAATTTATTATACATTTTTTCATGAAAAGAACTTATTCATAAAAAATGCAAAGTATATACAGTATTCTATTAAAATTTTCAAAATTTTAGTTTTGGGTTATAATATTTTGTTGCGTAACCATGGTTTTTCAAAACTGCAGCACACCTACGAGGCATTGACTCCACCAGATTTGGAGCTCATTGATGGCTCAAAAGAGTACCACTCTTTCTTGAATTTCTCCCACAAATGTTCCTTATTTGTTTTATTGAAACACTCTTAAACGCTCTTTTAAAATGCCCCACAAATGCTCAATAGGGTTTTAATCGGATGACTGAGGTGGCTAATCCATAACGTCGACTTTATGGTCCAGGAACCACTTTTTGGCAAGCTTGGATGTGTGTTTGGCATTGATATTCTGCATAAATTCCCACTTCAAAGGCATTTCCTCTTCGTCATATGGTAACTCATGCATAAGTCATATACATATGTTTTCTTTTATAGCAGAAAACTGGGTGGGTTTTATACATATTTCTAAAGCTAAACTTAGAATAAAGTTTTTAAGTGAAATAGTAAGTATTAGTAAAAGTTTACCAAATTATGGTCTTTAATAATTTTATGGAAGTACTAACATTCAAACATTGCTCAATTTTTAATGAACAATATTATTTCAATAAGCAATTTGTGTTTTTACATTGACTGATGGCAGAAAAAAAATCCCGCCTAATTTGAGTGCATCGCTTTTATGTTAAATATGTTAAATCGTATTTGTTTATTATTGTGAAAGAGTAAGTTAATTATTATTCCTGTTTTATTATTTTAACACTGATGAATAAACATTGTTTTATTATATATTTTCAGTTCTGACTGTTCTAGAAATTTGGACGTCTCAATTAATATTGTTATTTTTAAATATCCCAAGGCACACCCCCTTCTTTCCTTTGCAGGCAGTATATAATTCGGAACGGTCGGGATCGTCCGACTATATCCTATAGCTGCTATATAACTGATTGATCGGGAATGCCATAACTTCGTCGTTATTTAAGTTAGAAGGATGGGATTTTCTATGGATTCTACTTTGGGCAAACTAATCCGATCTGCCAAATTTCATAAGGATCGGCCGACTATATACGATCCGATATATATCTAATAATATAAGATGCGTGTCGCCACCTAGCGAACTGCCACTCAACTGCAAGGGTATATCAACTTCGGCTCCATCCGAAGTTAGCTTTCCTTTCTTGTACTATTTAATTTACTTTTTGTTATTTCTTTTGATATTTTTGTTTATTTACCTTTTCAGTGTCAGTAAAACTAAATAAATAAGATTAAAAAATAATAAATAGAAATACGACAAACAACGCATTTCGAATTAAGTAAAAATAAAGGGGCATGAGCAGAAAAAAACAAAAATCAAAGGCAAAGCAAAAAGCAAGGGAAATTTTTTTAATCCAGAATCAGAATAATAAATCTATAAATAATCAAAATAGTACCCTACTATAGTACCCTACTAAGGAAAATATGCCTTGATCGGGGTCAGTAATATAGAAATCGACATGCAAAATATTACAGCTCTATCTCTTATGGCCTTAGAGATCTACGCCATCATACAGACTGACAGACATGACTGTATTGACTATATTTACTCAGTTATTGATGCTGATAAAGAAAATAAATACTTTCTGGGGTCGGAGATAATTCCTTCTCCCTTTTACATACATAATTCGCACGTATATAATATTCCATTGGTATCATTAAAACAAAATACATATCAAATTAGCCTAATAATTAACATTGAATTAATATCGGTGTCAAGAGAGCTGCTCTTTTACACAAAGTGTAGGATAGAAAATGATCTTTCCACTGACGCATGGGTGGCGGGTGTTATAAGAAAACCCTGCAAAACTTCTGCCAAAAGTGGTGACTTTAATGCCAGATTTTTTAGACTATGTTTAATTGTTAGCATCCACTGGTAAACGTTCTTTCGACCAAAATGAATGGAAAATTTTGCAATCACACATTTTTAAACATTTTTTGGTAAAACTTTTTAATAACACATAAAAGAGACTTTTAAATATATCCGAAATTGCTCCGACATTTTAGATACAAATTCTTCCGCCATTTTTCATGGATGCTCTTTTATCACAACAAAAATGGCGACCGGACCTTCGGAATATGATATCCGAACCCTAGGCAACCCGAACTCGCTAAACCCGATACACTTGGCTTGTAAACAAAGCCAGCAGTGGATGGCAGGCTGAAATTAAGAAATCATCTTTTTACAAAATTCGCGGGACGCGGAATAGAGGCGGATATCTATATTAAGTCAATTTGTATTGACTGGGCCACTAGGGTACGATTTCGGTGAGCTTGTATATGTGATTGATGGTTATGTTTGTAATTGGCCACTGTTACTCTGTTCGTAGATCCCAAGAGAGAATGGCCAAGAATCCTGTTAAAATCACGTCGAGCAGTGCGGCGAATAAACCGCTTGAAAAAGCGAACTTTAGAGCCAGCGGGATCAGGAGTGCGTTGTATTAGAGATTCTCGCAGAGGTGGCCAAAAGCTCTATGACACTTGCTGAGCACTCCGTACCTCTTGACGGTGCCAGTGATGCCGGTGTTTCACTTGCCGCTATATAAGCATGCTACCTCCTTGTCCCCGTTGTCGATGACAACATTCTGTGGCAGCTATGCAGAGTACCCAGATTTCTGTTTCCTTTTTAATCAAATAAAAAAACCTCTTGACGAGGTAAAATAACGGTGGCGAACCCGCATGCCACTCCCATATACATACAGACATAAGAATATTTTTAATGTATATTTTTTATACATATAAAACAAAGCTTAATATTGTCTGCGTACATGAGTACAAGCAAATTTGTTAAAGCTAGGAGCTAGTTATTAATAAAGATAGTAAACAGTAACGGGCCAAGATAGCTTCCATGGGGGACTTCAGATGTAGCACGGGTAAACGAGAATTAAAATAAAAATAAAATTGTAAATAAAATTCTTTGTGTTCTTCCATTTAGGTAGCTGGAGATCCATGTAATCAGATCTTTAGGAAATACCAAAAGATTATTTTATCCAGTTTGCCTTCTTAGGATTTCGTAGTGCTAGCTAAGTGAAGTTTTCAAAATTGACCGCTATCTCAACGTAGCGGTGGTCTGAAAAGGAGTGTTTATCTAGAACTCGCCAGCTGGTAAGTGCGTCACCCAGGGAGTATAAGAATAAGGTTGTGTCAAGGACTTCTCTCTTGTTGTTGACGAAGAAAGTGGGCTGTGAGCCTCTTACCTACCAAATTCGAGACTAGTTCTTCTATAATACGAATCACCCACACTGGAAAGCACGCAGAGGCACTGGGATTCTGATTAAAAATCGCATCAAGCACTGCTTCCACAATAGTTTCGCCACTAACTACATGCATAGCTATATCTATATAGATGAACAGATGGATCACCGTTCCTTAAAGCTTGCCGCCGTATACTGTCTTCCTCGGTTTACTGTATCCGAATCTATCCTTATCCTTATCCTATCCTTATCAGATCTATCGTCTGATCACTCGCCTGTACTCCTTTAACTAAATCTACATCCAGTTGCGGTAGATAAACCATTCAGACTTACAACGAATAAAACCAACTGGCTTAAGTACAAAAAAATTGTAAGTTCGCATATTGAGTTGAATCCACGTTTGAATGACGAAGCTGATATCAATTTATCCACAAACATTCTTGAATCCGTCTTGGTCGCAGCAGCTCGCATGTCAACTCGACAACTTAGACCACATGAGTTACTCAAAATCATAAATGAACAACTCAACCCAAAAAAATCTCCAGGATGCGAACTAATATCACCAAAAATGATTATTAAACTTCCTCTCTATGCAGATCGAGCTATTTGCCAACTCTTCAATGGAATAATGAGACATGGGCACTTCCCAGAAAGATTGAAAAAGTCGATCATCATAATGATACCATAAGCTGAAATAGGCCGCACAATTGCTTCATCAGAGACCAATTAGTTTACTAACGTGTAACGTCGAAAAATGCTTTTTGGCGCATATTACCCCATATCTCAGAACACACAACAAGATCCCGACTCATCAATTCGGTTTTCGAGAAAAACATGGAAGCAAGTCAACAGCATAACTTCAGAAATCCGAAATGCAATCGAACATAGGGAGTACTGCACTGCGATATTTCTGGACGTATCACAAGCTTTCGACAGAGTATGGTTAGATGCTCAAATTTAATGCTTAAAATAACAGAAATGCTCCCAACCAACACTCACAAACTTTTGAAGTCATACCGTTACAACAGGAAATTCTCAGAAAGATGTAATGCTGCCATGTCGGATGATTACATCATCAGAGCCGGAGTTCCTCAAGGCAGCGGACATCACAACGAGCATGCAACTAACCACATCCACTTTTGCTGATGACACAGCGATCCTAAGCAGCTCGAGATGCCCCAAGCAAGCAACGGCGCAACTTGCTTAACACCTGGTGGCAGTGGAGAAATGGCTATCCGACTGGCGAATCAAAGTTAACGAACAAAATGCAAACACGTAACGTTCACACTTAACAGGCAAGTGGTTCCGATAGCAAATGAAGTAACATATCTTGGCGTACACCTCGATAGACGTCTTACTTGGCGCAGCTACATTGAAGCCAAAAAAACGCATTTAAAGCTGAAAGCCAGCAGCCTCCACCGGCTTATCAATAGCCGCTCGCCCATTAATTATTATGACCATGTAGTCTCTATTCAGTTAAAATTAAACTGTTACATAATGTATTATTTTAAGATTTGCAACCTTATTGTTAGACTCATAAAAAGAAGATTCAATAAATAAAACCAAGCTTTAATAAAAAAAAAATAATAATAATGTATCCAGGGTTCTTGGATGAGGACCACGTCAGCTCCGTTCTCGGCGAGGTGAAACAGGAGGGCAGCGAATGATTCCTTATTGTTGGAGAGAGTGATCTTTTAGATTTTATATTACAGTAACGTCCGCCTCGGTGTCGGAGCCTATCAATAAGTCCTCCTTCATTCCGACGCCTCCAAGAGCCCTTGCCAAATCACTATCCTCCGAGGTGTACCCCTCTAGAATGTCCTCCTCCACGTCCGACCGTTCTAGACGCCTCTCTTCGGTCAGTTCCTCCAATTCTCGCACTATCTCGTACGTCTATCTTTAAGTCGATGTTTCCATACTTGCTTCCGTAACCGTACTTGTTACCGTACTCGTAAAAGGATCCTTGTTCAGTGTGAGGACCACTAGTCTCCGTAGCGCCACTGCTTCCTCCACCTTGGCGACCCTCCAGTCCGCCGTGGGGAGTGTGGGGTTGCACATCCTCAACATTGCCCTCGGTTTGCTGGGGATCTTCTCCCAGTCTACCATTACCGCCTCCAACCTGACACCTGGGTTAACCTCTCCCAGCAACGCTATTATGCGCATGCAGAGGCTTACTGACCTCGCATCGTGGTGGAGGTCTTTCGCTCTTGAACATCTCCTGCATGAAGCGCCCATGCAGCTCATTCACCATCTTCCGCTAAGCTCCTTTGGAATCATGCCGTCTTTGGAGCCATTGTCAATGATCCCAATGATGGTCCTTCTCTTTGTTACTTCGGCAAAGGATCTGTTTGCCGTTTGTGTCTGCCCTTTTTTTTCGCTCTACCAACAGTCGACCTCTGTCTTTTCGCACTCTGTACGACCCCTTTGGCTGAGGCGCCTATTTTGATCGGCATCTTCGCATCCAATCTGAATGCCGCCTTTGTCCGGGTTGGGTTTCACCGATGGGTCCGCTCTCCTTTCTCCCTCCCGCTGCATGGAGTGAGTAACAGCCGGACCGGGGCTTTCCTTAGGGATACCGCTGGCTCGTGAGAAGCTCGATCTTGGGCGCATAGTGGACCCCGTTGTGGAGATCGAAGCCTTGGCATTCCCTCCTACGCCGACCCGTACCCCCCTCTTTATGTACCTCTTTGTATACCGTGGGCTGGATCTAAATACCCTTTACTCGCGGAGCAAAGACTTATGGTCTAGGAGTTCCCCCCCCCCACCCCCCCTGAGGCTTTGGTGAATCTTTCTATACTAAAAGGATCTATTTCTGACATCAAATAACAAAAAAATATTCATAGATTAATTAATTTAGAATCATGGAATTTAATCTTGTCTGTCCATTAAAGTCTTGTATTAAGACAATCAATGACCAACTCTGTGCGCTTGATTCACAGTTTAGTAGTCAACTGCTAAATGAATCTCCAAAGCGAAATTCTTTTTTTCAACTTCTAAATGAGTCTCCAAAGCGTAAGAAATCCGCTGCTATTGATGTGCTTGTGGCAAATAGTCTTTAGCCTGCTCAGCCGACAGTTAGCCATTCGCTTCTTCGCTGATACTATTGAGATCGATATCTCGGTTTATATCAAAGTCAAAACAAAAGCTGACATCCCTGGTGTAGGTATTTTTAATTTTATTAATGTCCGCCATATTTAGGACATTCGGCTCAGAAGATCACAACAGTTTGGTGACTTAGAATTCCTTTGTATTAAAATCATTTTTTCCGGTCAATCTTTATACGTTACCTGTTTTTACATACCACCTTCGTCCGAACCGCCGTTTCTGATCGTCTGCCTGATGGTGGTAGCTCTGGGTGACTTCAATATTTCAGAATTCATGTGGTCTTATATTGATAATTTACAGGCACTGGGTAAATTACCCAGTAGCAAAACAAATTAATGCAAATCTTAAATTCCATGGCAAGCTGAAAAGCAAGCTAAATAAAAAAAAAATAAAAGAAAAAACAGTTTTCAGTCTCAATGACCAAACATTGGTGACCCCGACGTTATATAATTAATAAAATTAACAATTTCACGAACATAAAAATAAAACTAGTGCGAATATTTGATTCAGTTTTGCGCTGTGTCATATGTATGTAAATTTGACCATAAACTGCAAGCAGTGCATCAGTGTCCGGAAACAAATATTTTGTGTTTATAAATCTTTAATAAATAAATCTTTAAGACATAAATTTGTATGTCTATTACAATACAATTGTTATCCGGTCAAGTCTAGTGTTATCCGATCCGCTAATCACAACATACATACATACGTTCCACTTGCAAGTGCATTCGCCTCGCACAAGCATTCATATATATATAAATTCCACAATTCTGGAACGGTTCTGGTACGGTTCTGAGCGCACAGTGGGATAAATCGTATACGCCGCGCACAATTATAATTAAATATAATACACGAAATTATAAGAACTAAAATTTTTGTGTCAAAATTATTTAGTGCGTTTCTTTATTTAGTTCAGCGTAGTTTAATTTAGTGGCGATGAACTCCACCCGTTCGGAGTGCTATTTTAAAATGCAAGGCATAGGGTATCCTCCAAGATTTGAATAGGATTCAAGGAGCCCTCCAGCCAGTGTCCAAGGTGGAAGATGCCATGCTCCATGTGCGTCATGGCGTCATTGGTTGCCATTTACGAGGACTTCAAGGCCATCCACGGGGAGCTTGAAGAATTGGATGTTACGGAGATCAGCAGTGACTTGCGATGGACCGTGTCGGAACTTGTAGCGACGATGCATGCCGAAATCGAGCACGAGACGTTGTTGCCCTCTACTCGAATTGCTGCCCATTCTACCCTTGCCAGCGGAGTTTCCAATATTCAGGTGGAAACAGTGCTCAGTCTGAGTTTTTAAGCCTTGCCTCTGCTTCCTCTTCTTACCTTTAGCGGAGGATATTTGGAGTGGGCTGAGTTTCACTCGGGTTTCTCTACAATCATGGGCTGCAATCCTCATATAAGTAAAGTGGAGAAGTTTCAGAGGTTGCGATCTTGTCTTCGGGAGTCAGCTTTAGAGGCAGTTCGTTCCTTAGGAATCTCCGAGGAGAATTATGATGTCGCAGTGGAACTTTTGGAGAAACGATTTAATAACCGTCGATTGATATTTCAGTCTCATGTGAACGAGATTTTGGGCCTTAATCTATTGGAAGGTGACTCAGTGGCGGCGCTTCGGGGTCTTTCAGATAAGTTCAATGCCCATATGCGGGCCTTGAAAAATTTGGGGACGACAGTTCAGATATCCGGCTGCATCATTGTCCAGGTGCTCCTTTAAAGGTTGGACCCAGCTACTCAGGCCAAGTGGGAGGAAGGTCAAAATGCCTCGAACTCGGATCTCATCTCTACTTGGGAGTCAATGGCAGAATTTTTGGAGCAGCGTTGCAAGACTCTGGAGGCTATGGAAGTGGCCATGGCCGCTTTCGCCCCTGGCACTCAGGTGGGAAGACGTAGAGTCGCAAATAACAGTATATCGTCCTTTATCATTAATAATTCGCCTTCCACTGCCTGTACATTATGCGGTGGGTGGTCCCATTTAGTTTCTGCATGCCCCAGATTTCTGGTAATGCCCCCTGAGGGAGCCTTGGGAGGCTAGGCGGTTTGGTCAATGTCGGAAATGTCTTCAAACTGGCCACCTGCATGAGTGCCTTGCTGATAATCGTCGCAGTTGTGGGGGTAGGTATCACAGTCTCCTTCATTTTTTGGAAATGCAGTCTTCCAGCAGCCAGTCATCGGTTGTGGCATCTACGTCAACCACAGCTGAGGGCGCCGCGCCAATAGGCGCTTCAACTACGGCTAATGCACTAGTTGCCCAGGGTCACGGCGGTGAGATAGCCTTACTGGCTACAGCGACTATTTTCGGTCGGAGTCGTGCTGAGGTTTGTGTTCCTTGCCGAGAACTATTGGATTCCGGGTCGCTTGTGCACGTGATTACGCCCCGTCTGGCTAGTCAGCTGCAGCTTCGTAGACGCAAATCGTACATGGCAGTATCCGGCATTGGCGACACTGGCTTCCCGACAGACGGGAATATGCTTTTTCGATCCCATTGCTCCGAATATTCGGCCCTTGTCAACGCTGTCATCGCCGCCGGATAACGGATCTTCAGCCTAGTATTAGCTTGGATGTCTCCAGTTGGAATATTCCGTCCAATTTCACTTTGGCTGATCCCAAGTTCTTCCGACCGCAACGTATCGATTTACTTATCGGAGCCAGTCTTTTTTATAAGCTGCTGTGTGTTGGGCAAATCCAGCTCTCACCTGGCCTACCGTTGCTGCAGAAAACCCGGCTTGGATGGGTTATGTGTGGGGCGGTTCACATCTGGAGACTGCTATCTGCAGTGCATTCTTTGGCGGAATTCCACCCAGGATGAGTTGCAGGTTTTCAAACTAGATACTGCCACTTATTGGTGAATATGTCACTTGTCACTTATAAAGCCCGCCTCATTTTTATTTTGGTTGGGCCAATTTTGGTTGAGAAAATGGTGCTCCAATTTTCCTGAAGTGCTTTCTTACGGGGAAGATCGTTCTTAAGATTTTATGATGGCAGCAATTTTACGAAGACTCTTGGCCTCTAGCCCGCGCGCTTCAATGTTTTCGTCGCCAATCGGATTTCAACAATCCAGAAGTTGACCAAAACGATGGTATGGCTGAAATAAATTTTGGGATGAAATAAAAGCCCTTCAGAATGGAAAGAAGATCTCGTCAGCCAGCGCTTCTTCCTCATCCTCTCCCTTTTTGGATAAGTTTGGGCTGTTGCGTGTTGACCGTCGTTTAAAAAACTCGGCGTTGGATTTAACGGCTGCCAGGTCTTTGGAGTTACTGGTGTGGATTTTTGCGGCCCATTTTACTATAAGCCCGAAGTTCGAAATAAAGCTCCCGTAAAATGTTACGTGAGTGTCTTCATTTGTTTTGCTACCAAAGCCGTCCACTTAGAGCTTGTTAAAGATCTATCCACATCTGTTTTTTTGAATTCTTTAAAACGGTTTATAAGCACTCGTCGAAAGCCGCAGCACATTTGGTCTGACAAGCAACCAATTTTGTTGGAGCTAAAAACGAGCTGCTCCAACTCTTCATAAGCGATGAGCATTAGCGAGCGCTTCTGGAATTTTGCGCAATTGAGTCCATCGAGTGGCATTCATTCCTTCTCGATCTCCGCATTTTGGTGGACTCTGGGAAGCTGTATTATAACTTTTACTTAATTAGTTATTTAGGCCAGTAAATAAACGATATTTCTCGGAATTCAAACTCTTGTTTATTTACTCTCTTCGTCAGCTTTTAGGTTATGTGTTTATGTTTTGATTCGATACAATCGATATGATATTTAAAGCGCCCTCTGACTTGGCGGGTAATTTTGAATTTTAAACATTTATCTTCATCACTTTCCCTTGTGAGAATTCAAAAATAACAATTCAATTGACAAACTTGAAAATTTTATGACTCTTTATAAAGCAATAAATGGTGTTTTACTCCTTAAGAAGAGTCCAATCTTGTTGCAAAGAATCCGGAGACGAGTATTGAGGATCGGCTTCGTCATCATATCTGCAAGTAGTAGAAATGGCCACCATGGCCTGCCTTTGACTTTTCCATGAAATTGCTCCTGAGGCAAATATGATGATGATCCCTGATGTAGATTTCCCAGTCTTCGTGCAGCCACCAAAGTCAGCATGGCTGTAACATTCGAGGATTCCCTTCTTCTGTTTCCGATAGACTACTTGTGCAATGTTTTCTTTTGTAGGATTTTCAAGCGTTCTTGAAAGAAATTCGATGCTGAAAGTGATGTCTGGCATAGTTCCAAGCATGAGGTACATGAGAGCTCCGATGGCTTGGCGATAAGGGAACGCAGTCACCTCTGATTCTTTCCCTGCTGTCGTAATTTCCAAATTGAGAAGTGAGAAGTGGGATTGAAATAGCTTTGCAATTCGAGAATCTGAATCGCTCCAAAATCCTTGTGGCATATCCTTGTTGACTAATTTTTAGTCCATTTTCTTGTTTCTTGATTTCGAGTCCCAAGAAGCACTCAGCCTTGCTTGAGACAATTTTGAACTCTGATTTTAACTCGTCCAAAAATTCTTCCAAATCTTGCGTATCTGTTGCTGCGGCGAGTCCGTCATCTACGTAAACAACGAGTAGAATCTTTTTGCCATTTCTTTCCCTGACGTAGAGACATGGATCTGCCTCGCTGACTTTGAAATTGTGTTTCCGCAGGAAACCTCCGAAACGTTCTTGCCAACATCTCGGCCCTTGCTTAAGCCCGTAGAGACTCTTCTTCAATCTGCAAACAAGCCCCTGTCCTTGCTCGTATCCCTCAGGTTGTTGCATGTAAATTTCCTTGTCGTCCAATTCACCGTATAGAAAAGCTGTCGAGACGTCAAACTGGAACAAAAACATATCATTTTTGGCTGCAACGCTCAACACTGAGCGGATTGTTTCCATTCTTGCAACAGAGCTAAAAGTTTGGTCGTAATCAATCCCTCGTCTCTGGGCGAATCCTTTGATGACCAAGCGAGCTTTGTATTTGTCGATACTTCCGTCGGGGTGGGTTTTGACTCGATAGACCCACTTGCACGGATGTGCTTTCGATCCTCTGAGGAGTCTTGTCAAGTTCCAAGTTTCATTCTGATGTAAGGAATCAATTTCCCTGTCCATTGCTTTTTTCCACTCGACGTTGCTGTTGATGGCTTCATGGAAGGAATCTGGACTCTCCAGTACAAAATTCTCGGCTGCTGCTACGTAGTCATCCAGATGCTCCGGTCTCTTCAACTTCGAACGATCCCTCAACCGCATTGATTGCATTTTTCTCTTGTTGTTTTCTTCGTCAAAGCTTGTTTCTACTCCAGTTTCGTAATTGTCTTCGCTTCCTGTTTCGGCTGTGTCTTCTTTCAAGTCTCGCTCCTGGAGTATGTCTTCGTCCTCGCTCTTGTGCAAATTCGCGTCTTCTTCTTCCTTGTCTTCGTCCTCGCTCTGGTGCAAGCTCACGTCTTCTTCTTCCTTGTCTTCTTCGACGTCCTTGGATCCAAAATCTTGGAAAGGTAGGTTGACGCCTGGTTCACAGTTGCTGAATTTCTCTTGAAATTTTACATCCCTCGACACGACTACTTTGTGCTTCTGTGTGCCGTCGTAACCCAGCAGGTAACCCTTTTCAGCTTTTTCGTCCATCTTCTTCCTTTTTTGTTATGGAATGTGTACATAACAAGTCGATCCTACGATTCGAAGATGTGTGATTCTGGGTTTCTTGCCCAGCCAAAGTTGGTAAGGGCTCAGACCCTTCAACGAAGATTTGCCCGTCCTATTGAGAACGTAGACTGCTGTGCTGACCAACTCGGCCCAAATTGCTTCTGGAAATGTAATTTCTTGATTAGAATACTTGAAAGATCTCGCTATTTCGACTATCGTTCTATTCTCTCTCTCGACACCTCCGTTTTGTTCTGGAGTATACAGAGCGGTGAGTCGAAAAGTTATACCAGCTTCCTGAAGAGTTTCTCTCACTCCTGCACAGTCGAATTCTCCTCCATTGTCGCTCAGGAATTCTCGAATTGTGTGCCCTTGTTGCTTGGCGTGAGAAACCATGTGTCGCAGCACGTCCTTGACCTCTGATTTCTGCTTGATGATGTACCCATATCGAAACCTGGTGAAATGATCCTTAAAAACTACCAGATACCTCTTCTTCTGGAAAGAATCCTCAAATGGGCCGCAAACATCGCCTGACATCAGTTCCCCTGGCTTCATCGCTGGTTTCCTCGTTCCAAATGGCAATCGATGCGTCTTTCCAAGGATGCAAGGCTCGCAAAAACTACGCTCGAGCTTGACTTGAATGCCCATTTCTCTTTTGAGCAAGTCCTTGATGTGGTTCTTGTCCTGATGTCCCCACCTCTCGTGGTAGAGTTGGAGAATTGAAGTTCCTGAAGTGGAGACGTTGACATCGACGTTTCGTTCTGGAAGTATGGGCTCGATCGCTGCTATGTAGAGTGTTCCTCCGTCTCTGGCACCAACGAGGACAATCTTGTCGTTTATTTTGAGGGTGCACTCGGTTGCTGACGACTCGAAACGAGTTGAACGAGTTCCTACTTGGATTATTGTCTTGGGCAGCCAAAACTGAACCATACATTTTTGCAAAGAAAGAAAAAGAATTTTTCCATTGACAATCGTTTTCACTTTGATTGTGCCCTGGCCCAAAGCTGACAAGGTTTCATTTCCAGCTGCTCTGATCCAACTCGGATTCTCAAACTTCTCAAAATACTCGAAAAACTTCGCAGTCTTCACAACGTGTTTTGTTGCACCGTTGTCTATCCACCAGTCGACCTCTGAGTTTGCCTCTGCTGCAAACACGCCATTGTGGGCTGAAACGAGACTTAACGTTGGTTCTGCACAATTTCCTTGTTCAGCATTCTGGTAGTTCGGCTTCGGACGTCCATCCTTTTTCCATTTTATGCAGTTCCTGATCCAGTGCCCCTTTTTCTTGCAGTAGTGGCAGGTATCGAATCTCCGACCAGATGGTCCTGAATCCAGGCGATGCTCCTTTTTTGCCGTGATAAAATTCAAAGTTTAAGCCATGCATGTCTAAGTACACACGCATTAAAAGTGAAACCGCAAAAGGCTCATTATATCAGTTATGGTTCCTTAGATCGTTAACAGTTACTTGGATAACTGTGGTAATTCTAGAGCTAATACATGCAATTAAAACATGAACCTTATGGGACATGTGCTGTTATTAGGCTAAAACCAAGCGATCGCAAGATCGTTATATTGGTTGTACTCTAGATAACATGCAGATCGTATGGTCTTGTACCGACGACAGATCTTTCAAATGTCTGCCCTATCAACTTTTGATGGTAGTATCTAGGACTACCATGGATGCAACGGGTAACGGGGAATCAGGGTTTGATTCCGGAGAGGGAGCCTGAGAAACGGCTACCACATCTAAGGAAGGCAGCAGGCGCGTAAATTACCCACTCCCAGCTCGCGGAGGTAGTGACGAAAAATAACAATACAGGACTCATATCCGAGGCCCTTTAATTGGAATAAGTACACTTTAAATCCTTTAACAAGGACCAATTGGAGGGCAAGTCTGGTGCCAGCAGCCGCGGTAATTCCAGCTCCAATAGCGTATATTAAAGTTGTTGCGGTAAAAACGTTCGTAGTTGAACTTGTGCTTCATACGGGTAGTACAACATACAATTGTAGTTAGTACTATACCTTTATGTATGTAAGCGTATTACCGGTGGAGTTCTTATATATGTTTAAATACTTGTATTTTTTCATATGTTCCTCTCATTTAAAAACCTACATTAGTGCTAACGAGTGTTATTGTGGGCCGGTACAATTACTTTGAACAAATTAGAGTGCTTAAAGCAGGCTTCAAATGCCTGAATATTCTGTGCATGGGATAATGAAATAAGACCTCTGTTCTGCTTTCATTGGTTTTCAGATCAAGAGGTAATGATTAATAGAAGCAGTTTGGGGGCATTAGTATTACGACGCGAGAGGTGAAATTCTTGGACCGTCGTAAGACTAAATTAAGCGAAAGCATTTGCCAAAGATGTTTTCATTAATCAAGAACAAAAGTTAGAGGTTCGA
The DNA here is from genome assembly GCA_035045925.1 of Drosophila atripex. Taxonomy (NCBI): domain Eukaryota; kingdom Metazoa; phylum Arthropoda; class Insecta; order Diptera; family Drosophilidae; genus Drosophila; species Drosophila atripex. Next base: position 22,654,822 of record JAWNOP010000052.1, read on the forward strand.
AAGCGATCAGATACCGCCCTAGTTCTAACACAGAAAAAGCCTCCTGGCTTTCCTTTTCGTCATTTTCTTTTGTTCTAAAATTTCTCTCAAACATGACAATTTGATTAGTTAATTCGTCTTTCTTTTCTTCTTCTTTTGTCAAAAGCATCCAACTTTGACGGAACGTTTCAAAGGGTTTTGGCAAAATATGTAGCGTTTTACAAACAAGTATTAAATCTGGCAGCTCAGTTTCATTTTTAGCCTTCAAAGCTGGATATAAATCGTTCCATAGACTATGCAATTTTGCTATGTGGGTTGATACATCGTTACCTGTATTCCAAGAGAAAGCGAAAAACTCGTTGCATATCCTGAATACCTGGTCCTTCGCTTCAAACTGATTTTTCCAGGGCTTCCCACGTATCGTGTGCTGTCTCCTTGTCCATGATCTTCTGGTACACCGAGTTCGTGACCGCAGTGGTAATCATGGATTTTGCATAGCTGTTGGCCTTACGAAAAAAGTCGCTCTTCTCTTTGTGCTTCTTTTCATCTGCTGTTAAGGCACCTTCTGGCAATGGATCCGGTTTGACGATCTTTCCGTCCAACACATCGAGAGCACCGTTGTGATAATCTATCAGGTCCCTAATTTTTCTTTTTCAAATCAGCCAATCGGTCGCGCCTGAGAGCTACGTGACGTGCTTCGCCAAATCCATCGTAATCGAGCAAAATTTACTTTTTTCTTTTACTTTAAACTGAACAAAACGTTCCTGGGCCCATAACCTATTATAACTTTTACTTATTTAGTTATTTAGGCCAGTAAATAAACGACATTTCTCGGAACTCAAACTCTTGTTTATTTACTCTCTTCGACAGCTTTTAGGTTATGCGTTTATGTTTTGATTCGATACAATCGATATGATAAGTAAAGCGCCCTCTGACTTGGCGGGTAATTTTGAATTTGAAACATTTATCTTCAACAAGCTGCTGTCAAAACCGCAAAGCATCTTTTTTACCGGGCTGTTGGATCTTTAGTTCGTGGATATGAGGAGCTTTGAACTCTGCTGTATCACATTAATGCTGTCATAAACACACGGCCTTTATTGTCTCTTTCAGAAGATCCTGCAGACCTTGATGTTTTAACGCCAGCCCATTTTTAAACTGGTGGTCCGTCAGTCAGTTTCATCGAGCCTGATGCCACAAAGTTGAATTTCAACCGTATGGACAGTTGGCAGCGTGTCTGTTTCCTGCAGCAGTCTTTCTGGGCCCGTTGGAAGCCGTATTTAAGCAGCGCTCCAAATGGCGTGCGTCCGACTCTTCCCTGGCGATCAACAAGGTGGCGCTATTTAAGGACGAGAACCTACCCCCCATGAAGTGGCCATTGGCGGGGATTCTGGATCTAGTCCCTGGTCGAGATGGAGTGTCTCGAGTTGCGGTTATTAAAACCGCATCTGGAAACACTAAATGCGCCGTGGCTAAGCCTATTGCCCCTTAAAGATGAAGTTGAAGGGCAGGCCTCAACTGGGGGGAGAATGTCGGGTCAGGCAGCAGCCACAGTATAGATAATAGACTATCACTAAGATCACTAAAATATTAAAAGTATAGTTTCTACTATTGTCATTTATATTTTCGCTATTGTTGGTCGCAAGCCGACACTTTTCGGCCGCTCGGCTTCAACTTGCTTTATCTGTAACATTAAGATAGCGAGCTTTCGCTCTTCCCATGTTCTATGGTGGGCTCGCTCTGGCCCCTTAGATCAGTGCATAAGCATCATAAATGTGAACTTGTCGCTCCGTTTCATATGCGCGCTTAAGGAAACTAAACAATATTATAACGTTTGAAAATAAATAATTGTTTTCATTTGGATAAAAGTCATTGAAAAATTTCAATGACCAAACATAATGAACAGTATCACAGAATAATCTTGAAAAAAAAAACCAAAGTAGCTTGTCAATATTATGGAATGGCCAGAACTTTCTGAGCGGATCCAAAATATTAAAACAAGATTTGAACGAGCTTATAAATGTTTAACACAAAATAGACAAACGCATATAGATACAGTTAAAAAGATACAGTTACACCTTAACATTAAGCTTTAACGAAGTTTGATTATTGATATATCAACATAAAAACGTACTAACCAATGATCATTGGTCAGAAACGTCAAGGCTCCTAATAAGACTGAGAAATAATATCCAAATAGTTAAAGAGAAGCATCATTTAAATTTAATTTTACCTTCTATTTTGAATACACCTGTAAAGTTGGAACGAGGTGAAAACTCTGAAGTTTGGACTGAGGATATTTAATTAGAAGAAGAAGATTTAACAAATCCAGTGTTATCACACTGGATTCCAAAGATATTTAATGGGACTTGTTCCAGCATCAATTATTGTAATTATCTCTAATTAGTTCTCTCTTAGTTGATTCTCCCAGCTTCGCATGCGCTTTGTTGATATTTGTAGCGCATGCACTTTGGGAGCTTTTGACGAGCTTTTGCGCAAGCTCTTAGTTGGCACTTGTATTTATGCATTGATTTTCTGCGGCTGCGTTTTAAGGATTAAACCTGAACCCCCAATAAAGTTTTTGAATTAATAGGAAAATCAGAACTGCTCGTCTATTTATACGGTTATATAGTAACCATTAATAGCGAAACAGGGAACTTAATTGCCATAGGAAATTGCCATAGAGTTGATTAAATCAAAAACAACGGGCACAATCCTCAATAAACTAAAAAATGATAGCACAATACAGAAGCCGTTAATATAATGATTAGTAAAACTAATCACGAAAGTGTTAAAACCGTTTCGTAGTCCGGTATTTTCACGACTATGGATGCTGCCGTTAGTGCACGCATCCGTACTAGTACAAAAATTACTGGTAGTGTGAATACAGTGATGTACTCTAAAAGAGGGAATAACAACTACCGCGGTAGTAACAATCGTGGTAACTATCATGGTAGAGACAATGGTAACTGCTTCCAAAACAGAGGAAATAAAAAAATAATAACTACGGTAATCAAACCAACACGTACCGTAGAGGCCGAGGAAATGAAAACAAGAGTTCTAACCGAAGCCGATACAATAATAATAATACAAACAATGTTAGAGTAGTCCAGAACAATTAGGGAAACTCTCAACAACCCTCAGATATTCAGCAGGAAATTATGCGGTTCATACTATCAATCTTAGTTTAAATATATATTTAGATTTTTCCAATGTGAAGACATATCTTTGTTAAAGGGAAATTCTGATATCTCCTGATATCCAAATAAATAAGAAAATCAATATTCAAGGCATAGGCCAAGATATAATACAGTCCAAAGGACTGATTTCCAAAGGACTGAAATAATAAAAAACTACGGTCGGATAAGGAAGAGCAAAATACTTTTCGTACCTTTGCTTAATGTCAGGATTTCATCAAATTGGACTCGAAAAAAGCCTAAGAGATACGTCTTTCTCAACTCGTATCGCTTCACGCTATTGCGAATATCACTATATTACCGGTGCAGACATATCTTTGTTAAAGGAAACTTCTGATATCTTTCATGATATCCAAATAAATAAGAAAATCAATATTCAAGGCATAGGCCAAGACATAATACAGCCCAAAGAACTGATTTCAATGGAGATACAGACAGGTAAATACATAATTCCACAAGATTTTCACTTAGTAAGTTTGCACTTCGCAATACCTTGTGATGGAATAATAGGCATTGACTTCATTAAGAAATTAAATTGCCATTGCCAGTTACATTTCAAATCATATGAAGATTGGCCAAATAATCTAAATTTCCCAATTTATGTTCCAATAACATACAGTTCTGGTAATAATTCCATTGTTCTACCAGCAAGATCCCAAGTAGTCAGAAAAATTCACCTATCATCAGATGAGGATAGTGTATTAATTCCAAATGAGGAAATTAAAGAAGGCATTTATGTTGTAAACACAGTTGCAACAACCAAAAATGCATTTGTCCGATTACTGAAAATGACCAATACCGATCAGGTAGTAGATTTTAAAAATTTGTCATTTGATCCACCTTCCAACTACGACATAGTTCAAAACCATCCATAAAGTAGAGAAAAAATTGTCTTATCTCAATTAGATAAAAATTTTCCACCACAATTCAAAAAATAATTGACTAATTTATGCACCCAGTTAACTGATGTATTCGGACTCGAAACCGAACCGATCACTACCTATAACTTCTACAAACAAAATCTAATATTGAAGGATTATGAACCAGTCAACATAAAAAATTATAGAAACCCTCAAAGTCAAATACATAAGATACAAGTACAAGTACAAAAATTAATCGACAATAAAATAGTCGAACCGTCTTTATCCCCTTATATCGCTTCACGCTATTGCGAATATCACTATATTCGGCTTAAAAATAGCGCCAAATTCTTTCCAGAGAATGATGACTAAAGCATTTTCCGGATTACAACCTTCTCAAGCATTCCTTTATATGGATGATTTAATTGTCATTGTCTGACGACAAAAAATACGACGTCATTAAAAATTACCCAGTACCACATGATGCGGACAGCTCTATACGATTCGTTGCATTCTGCAACTACTATAGACGTTTTATCAAAGGGGAATCCGCAGAATGTCCCATCCCTCTATTTTCAAAAATAACAAAGTTATGGCATTCCCGAACAATCAGTTATATGGCAGCTAAAGGATATAGTCGACCGATCCCGGCCGTTCCGATTTATATACTGAATGCAAAGGAAATATGGGTGTGTGCAAAGTTTGAAGACGATAGCTTTAAAACTGAGAGACTAGTTTGCGTAGAAACAGACGGATGGGCAGACGGACAGACGATCATGCTTATATCGACTCAGGAGGTGATCCTGATCCAGAATATATATACTTTATAGGGTCGGAGATGACTTCTTCACAGCGTTGCACACTTTTGACCAAAATTACTAATAAATAGATTTTATTACAATACCCAGTTATAAGCAAAGAATTTTGCACAATAACAGATGCAAGTAAACAACCATTTGGAGCAGTTTTAACTCAAAACAAAAATGGACTCCAACTTCCTGTTGCTTATGCATCAAGATCGTTTACGAAGGGTGAAAGTAATAAAAGTACAACAGAACAAGAATTGGCAGCAATTCATTGGGCAATAACTTACTTCCAACCATATATTTATGGTTGACACTTCACTGTCAAAACAGATCACAGACCATTAATATACTTGTTCCCAGTGGTAAATCCAAGGTGACAGCTAACGCGTATGAGACTTGAATTAGAGGAGTATAATTTTACAGTCGAATATCTGAAGGGTTTTTTGAAGCGGATGCGTTTTCAAGAATAACCATTCGACAGCTCCGTCAAATAAATAGATCTATAAAGAAAGTCACTACAATATATCAAAGTAGACAAAATTCCTGCGCAGGACAAGATAAAATAAAATTGCTAAGATAATCTATAGAACAAGCTTCAAAGCCCAGCGTATATGAAGTCATTAACACGTACGAAGTACGTAAAGTAGAGACCTTGCATACAAAAAATATGCAATGTTTTTTTAAACATGGCAAGAAAATTTAATAATTGTTTAAAAATAAACATGCAAGATATGATGTTAGCATTTATATACCAATGGATTTCTTGACTTAGGTCAGTTTTATCAAAGGCTTGAAACGCAAGCCGGTATAAATAAAATCAGCAAACTCAAAGTGGCACCGTGGGAAAATATCTTTGAACACGTTTCAATTGATAAATTGAAAAATATGGGGAAAAAAAAAATAAAATCAAAAAAAGAAAAAGAAGCTCTATTCGCAGATTAATTTAAACATTCAAATTATAACATTTATTTGTTGGTACACATTTGTTTTATTTCTTTGTGGTTCCTCTTTCTTGTGCGTTTCTTCTGTGCGTGCGTATTAGAGGGTGAGAAGGAATTGAAAAGGGATCGACATGAATTGAAGAAGCAGTCTAGTTGTGAAATTTGATGCATTCGATGAAAAAGATGCCAAAAACATCTTGTCTGAAAACCAGCTAGTGGGCAGCGCTCTTGTAATGTCCCTCAGCAAATCACTGGAAGGCACCTCATCTCACTGGCTCTCGCAGACATGTTTTCCCGGCATTACATGGACGCAGTTCCGAGAATTATTTTTGCAATATTATTGCAAAAAAGCGATTGCGCCGTTTGGTTTTTACGACGGATATCAAAACCAGAAATGAGCTGCATCAGGAACTTACAGCCTTTTCGTTCGTCGCTAAACAGAACCAGAATTCGAGTGACAACTTATCAGCACCCCAATGAAAAAGAGTCAGGACTATGTCTCACATCACGTGTCATAATTGTGGCAAACCCGGACACAAGAAGGCGGAATGTCGCTTTAATTAAGAGGCAACTCAGCGTCAGCAGCCCCGTAATCATTAATCTGGAGCAAAAGATCGATCATCCTTGATCTGTTATAAATGTGGAAAAGCTGGACATGTATCTACTGTGTGCCCGGATTGTCAGGAGCGTCCGCCGGTCAAGAGCAATACCATCAAAGATGTAAGCATATGCACGGTACTGGAGCCCTTAGGAACGTTGCTGCAGTTTGGTGAGTCTTTCCAATTTAACTTCGACTCCGGAGCGATTCCATTTCACGTAATTTTAGACAATCATATCAAATACGACGCTCTGATTGGTCTGGAAATTTTGAGCCAGGGCATCGGCGTGACAATTACATCAAGCGCGCATACTATGTTTAACGAAAAGTCTGTATTACCTGTCGTAGTCTCCGAATGCACTCCTGACCTGGCTGGTGTCGATACCGATTTACATGGATAGGATAAAGATAAACTGCTCTCAATAATACAGGGGTATTTAAATTCTTTTATAAACGGTATAACAGAGGCGCATGACTACGGGACAGTTACAGATTCGCTTGATTGATCAGAATATGACGGTTCAGAGACGCTCTTACCGATTGAGTGTGGAAGAAAAAGAAAAGGTTAGACATTCCATTCAAGAGCTTTTGGAAGCAAACATAATAAGACACAGTAGCTCTCCTTTCGCGAGTCCGATGTTACTTGTCCGCAAGAAAAATGGTACAGACCGTCTGTGTGTTGATTATCGTGAGCTTAATCCCAATAGTGTTTCCGACAAGTACCTGTTGCCACTTATATCTGACCAGATAGCTAGGTTGTGAGTGGTGCTAGGTTTTTCACGTGCATTGATATGGCGATTGGCTTCCATCAGATCCCAATACATACCAGCTCTATTGAACGGACAGCGTTTGTAACCTCAGAAGGGCAGCATGAATACTTGGCTATGCCTTTTGGGCTTAAAATGCGCCTTCTGTATTCCAGAGGGCCATTAACCGCGCCCTAGGTGATCTGACCCATACATATGCCATCGTTTACATGGACGATGTAATGATAGTTCCACGCACAAAGGAGGAAGCTTTCAACTCTTCAAGCACTCGCCGAAGCAGGATTTTCTTTCAACATCAAAAAATGCTCCTTTCTTAAATCTTGTGTTGAATATTTGGGTTTCGAAGTTAGAGCAGGTGAAATTCGACCGAATCCTAGAAAAATACAAGCTCTTACAGATTTACCGCCTCCGCAATCTGCTCAACTGAGACAATTTATTGGACTGGTCTCGTATTTTCGTCAGTTTGTACCCAAATTTTCACAGTTACTGATACCACTCTATGCTCTAACTTCAAAAAGCATGTCATTTTCATGGAAATTAAAGCACGAGCAAATACGACAGAAGGTAATTTCTATCCTGACTAGTGAACCTGTTCTTACTATTTTCGATCCACAATTTCCTATTGAGCTTCATACAGATGCGGGTGCCGATGTCTATGCCGCAATGTTGCACCAAATCGAAAACAAGCCACGAGTCATCGAATACTTTAGTAAACGAACTTCGTCAGCGGAATCGCGTTATCCCTCGTATGAGTTGGAAACACTTGCAGTTTTCAATTCTATTAAGAATTTTCGCGACTACTTGCATGGTCGATATTTTATCGTTGTTACCGATTGCAATTCGCTCAAGGCATCTCGCTCGTGGTCTTACATGCAATCTTTTGAGTTTGACATTCAGTATAGGCCAGTCGAACGAATGGCTCACGTAGATTGTCTGTCTCGAAATCCCATATCAAAAGATCGTATCCAGTCAAAAGGTACAGTGAAAAAAAATATAAATTTGACAGAGATTACTGACAATTGGTTGTTAGCTGAGCAGCAACAAGTCGAAGAAACGTCGTCTATTGTTTCTAAATTGCGTAACGATGATCTTTCTGAGGATTTGGCCAAGACAACTGTATTGCATGCAAATTGTCAAAGCCTCCATCTGGTGAGGTACAAGCGGAATTGCATCCCATTCCGAAGGTCAATATCCCGTGGCATACAGTCCACATCGACATAACAGGGAAGCTTAGTGATAAAAATGAACAGAAGGAATACATCATCGTGTCAATAGACGCCTTCACGAAGTTTGTCTTTTTGTCTCATACATCGAAGCTAGACACCGAGAGCTGTATTAAGGCATTAAGATCACAAATATCATTGTTCGGTGTACCTTCCCGTCTGATCGCGGATCAGGGACGTAGTTTTTCTAGCACAACAGTCCGTATTTTTTTCTGTTCTGAAGATAGATTTGCATCTGATCGCCACGGGTGCTAGTCGGGCCAATGGCCAAGTAGAGCGAGTTATGAGTACTCTGAAGTCCATGCTAACAGCGGTTGAGACAGGTCAGAAGTCATGCCAAGATTCTTTATGCGAAAGTCAACTGACTCTTAATTGTACGCCCAATAGAGTGACTAAGGCTAGCCCTTTAGAACTACTCATTGGAAAAAAAGCAAGACCGTTTGGTCTCGTACCTGTTGTTGAAAATGCGAACGATGTTGATATTGATAAAATAAGGGAAATGGCTAAACATAACATTGAAAAGTATGCAAATTACGATAAGGCTAGGTTTCATAAAGATAAGGCTACTATTGTAAGACATAAAGTTGGTGATCACGTTTTGCTTAAGAACGAAGAGCGACATCAGACAAAATTAGACCCTAAGTTTAGAGGACCGTTTTTTGTAACCGAAATATTGAAAGGAGATCGGTATAAACTTATGGCACTAACTAATAATAGAATAGATAAATATTCTCACGAATTTTTGAGACGTATACCTGAGAAGGGGATTACCACAAAGTTGGATGATGAGTGTGATGATGAAGAAATCACAGAACTGAATGATGAAGCCAGGGATGAAGATGCTACAGATCAAGCCGGTGAGGGGTGTGATCTTGAAATAGAATAAAGACATTGTAAACGCCCGGATCGGTTCCATGTTTCACGACTTTCTGTAGAGGTGAGCGCCCGAGTTAAGTGGTTCGTCATTTGCTGCATTAATATTGAAATTTAGGTAATGATCTGACGTCAGTTATTTGGCCGGCTTATAAACTAAGCTGCGAGCTTTTTGTGATGGCCGGTTTGTCTGGATATAAGCTGTGGGATAAATTGACTTGTTTATTGACTGTCCAGTTTATTTTGTTAATGCCTGTGAGCTAGTTGTTGGCATGATTTTTGTAAATGAATTGAAGAATATGATCGCCTTATGAAAGATAGGGCTGAATAATTTTAATTGTTTGGATTTAAGTTGGTGGTAATCGGGATCTCATGGCAAACGTTGTATAAGAGTAAAAAATAATTTGTTCAATTTTGATTTAAGAAGAAAAAAAATGTTTTTTTGCAAAACCGGCTTGAATTTGAATTTGTATTAAAAGGAAAATAATAATAATAAGAGAATATTTTGTAAAACCTTTATATTGTAAACTCACGAGGACGTGAGATAGGTCAGGAAGGCCGTATGACAGATTAATTTAAACATTCAAATTATAACGATTATTTGTTATGTGCGAGGCAGATACATAATTCTGTCAACGTAGTTTGGCCGTTGGCATGAGTGAGACAGATAGTGTTCGTCATAACTCACCACACTGTGTGTGTGTATTAGAGGGTAAGAGGAATTGAAAAGGGATCGACATGAATCAAAGAGGCAGTCTAGTTGTGAAATTCGATCAACATGCCACGCGCCAAAAAACGTTTCGCCGAATGTCCGGTCAAAGACTCGGATGATGAATCCTCGTCATATACATTCAATGATGGTCCAATACAAGGAGGTCACACAGGCAACTCAGAAACTTTTGCCGAGGTCAAAATACATTATTATTGGAAAGGTATGACTTAAGATATTACTGAATACATAAGAAAATGTCCAAAATGCCAAAAATCAAAAGTTTTGTTTTTTTTTTATTATAGCTTTGCTTTTATTTATTGATTGTTTTTTTTTTTATTATAGCTTTGCTTTTATTTATTGATACTACTCTTAATTTTGAGACTAACAATAAGTTGACGAATCTTAACATTTAAATTTAACTAACAGTATACTAAGACTGCATTCTGGTTGCGCGGCCCTCATGTCGGTCGCTGGGTGGGTAAGTCATTGCGACGAAGGCGTGATTGGTTGCTCAACCTTGTTAGACCTCTCGCCAGGTGGTTAGGGTGCACCGATAGCTTGGTTAAGTACTTTACCTTCTGTTCTGCGATCGCTTCTTTGACTGGTAGAATGTTTAAGTCGCGGTGTATGTTTTCGTTGCGAACGTACCACGGTGCCCCGGTGATTGTTCTCAAGATCTTCGACTGAACTCTTTGAACTATGTCAATGTTGCTATTGCTGGCGTTCCCTCATAACTGGGAGCCGTACATCCATATAGGTTTTAGTACCGAGTTGTACAGCAGGACTTTATATTCAAGGCTAAGAGGTGACCGAGCGTTGATAAGCCAATGAAGGCCGCAGGCTTTTAGCATTAGGTGTGTTCTTTTGGCTTCAATGTGCCGGCGCCATGTGAGTCTTCTGTCGAGATGTACTCCTAGGTATGTTACTTCGTTTGCTTGTGGGAGTAGAGTGATGCTTAATGTTATCGGTGGGCAGTTTTGCCTGTTCAGAGTGAACGTAACATGCTTGCATTTTAGTTCGTTCACTTTAATTCGCCAATCTGACAGCCATTTTTCGACATCGACCATATGAAGAGCTAGCTGCGCAGTTGCTTCAATCGGGCATTTTGAGCGGTTAAAAATAGCTGTGTCATCAGCAAACGTGGATGTTGTTAGACGTGTGCTTGTCGGGATATTTACTGTGTAGAGGACATGTAATATTGGCCCTAGCACGCTGCCTTGAGGAACTCCAGCTCCAACAGTATAATCATCGGATATAGCGGTGTTGCACCTCACGACAAATTTTCTGTCGTGAAGGTAAGACTCTAAAATCTTGTGGGTGCTGTAGGGGAGCATTGTCTTGATTTTGTACATTAGACCTTCTAGCCAGACTCTATCGAATGCTTGAGAGACATCTAAAAATATGGCAGTACAGTACTCTCGTTTTTCGAACGCGTTCGGAATTTCGGATGTTATCCGGTTGACCTGCTCATTTGTTCCATGCTTTTCACGAAACCCAAATTGGTGTGACGGGATTCCTTCCTGGATTCTCACATATGTGTTTATCCGAGTCATTAGGCATTTTTCAAAGAGTTTAGATAGGCAAGAGAGTAGGCCTGTAGGTCTATACGACGTGGGGATAGTGTGGTCTTTTCCCGGCTTTGCTAACATTATTATAATTGACTTTTTCCATCTCATCGGCGCAGTATGGGAGCTCAATGATCATTTTGGGAGTTATGAGGTCGCAGCCCGGGGATTTTTTCGGATTCAATTGTCGTTTGATGATGTTAACGATTTCGTTTGGGCGAAACTCAATCGGCTCATGTTGAGGCTGGGGCTCATCTGATAGAGTCGGCAAAGTAAACGCATTGGTGGCAGGATTTGGTTGGAAGACATTTTTAAAGTGTTTGGCAAACGTTCTGGCTCTGTCTGCGTCGCGCCCACCCGCCTGTGGAATTTCTAATAGGCATCACGGTTTCTTTCGGTGAGCTCAGAGTTGGGTGAGCTTTCCATAGTGAGTGTTTTTTACTGTTAATTGACAATTGCTCTATGTAGCGGCGGTGAACTTACGTTTCTTTTTGCTGTAGAGCTTGATCAAGTTGACGTGAGGCATGTTTGAAGCGTTGCTTAGCAGATGGCGATCTGTGACATTGCCATTCTCGACGTAAGCGTCGCTTTTCGAGGACGAGCTGTTCGATTTGTAGATTTGTCTTCTTTTGAATGCATTGTGTGTTTATAGTTTGAGGTGTTGAAACTCGAGCTGCAGAGACGAGTACAGACTCCAGCGAATTAACAAAACTGTCTACGTTGGCTTCGTCGCTGAGGTGAGGACTCAGCCCAATGTGTGAGCTTATGTACTTCCTGTACTTAACCCAATTGGTTTTATGTGAGGTCAGTTTTGATGGAGTAGAGTAAAAAGGACAGGCGAGTGATCAGATGAAAGATCCGAAAGGCATTCGGCCCTTATCAGATTTTTAGGAATGTTTTTGGTAATCGCAAAGTCAATTAAATCAGGAAGTTTCTTTGGGTCTGCCGGCCAGTATGTTGGTGTGCCAGAAGAAACATAGTCTAGCTTGTTCTTAGCTTTGATAATTGCATTATAGAGCTGCTCTCCTTTTGGGGTCACGAGACGAGATCCCTAGTGTGTGTGCTTGGCATTGTAGTCTCCTGCTGCTATGAAGTGGTCTCCGAGTGAGTTGAAAAACTGCATAAACTCATCTTCGGCTATGGTGAAGCGTGGGGGGCAGTATACGGCAGCTAGAGTTAATTGCTTGCCAGTAATGAGGTGTATATTTATTGATGTGGCCTGTAGGTAGTTTTTTGCAAATTTCGTATGATAAAGGTGCTAAATACGGCTTCTGATTAAAATTCCAGTCCCGTCGTGTGCTTTACCATCTGGATGATTTGTTCCATAGAATGAATATCCTCGTAGTTGGAAATTGTATCTGTTCGTAAGATATGTTTCTGAAAGCAGCATTACGTCGATTTGATTGTCTAGTAGGAATTGCGCTAACTCGAGTTTATGCTGCGAAACGCCGTTAGCGATTTGGTTTGATTTTGGTTTCGTATTAGATCTTGCATAGTTGTACGCATAAACGACATGAACTCCGTAAGGCTTTGTTTTAGACTGCATATCATAGCTTCAAAGTTACTTTTTGGCTGCTCCGGCGGTTGATGCTGCTGAGCCGTGTTCAGTTCTTGGTGTGCTGATTGCGGGAGTGAGCTTTTTGAGGCTGGGGTGGCCAGTCCTGATTTTAAAGCGCTTGCGTATGTGACATTTTTGTCATAGTTTATGGGTCCTAGTGAGGATCTGGCTGCAGTCGAGAAGAAGACTCAGGGTTTGATCTGGAGGCTATGAACTGATTATTTTGGGTGCGGGCAGTAAATCCCCTCTGGTGGATGAGACTTTTCAGCTCCTTATAAACTGGGCAACCTCTATAGTTAGCAGTGTGATTTCCGCCGCAGTTGCCGCACTTTTTCGAGTTTTGGTCATCTTTTCTCGCTGGGCAGTGTGCGGAGTCATGAAGCTCACCACAAACCTCAACTGTAATTCTGCGGTGCAGCAGGAAATGAAGATTGTATATAGGGTGCACTTCGTATTTCTTTAGGGGCTTAATTTGTGGTTTGAGCTCAACCTTAAAGAGTGGCTGCGGCTTTCTATCCCTGTTAGGGATATTGAACACTGTCTTAGCGCTAAATCCCTTCTCTTGTAGCGCCTTTGTTATCTCTGCAGGTGATACTTCGGGCTCTATGCCCTTAAGTACGACTTGCAAGCCCTTGCTGCTTTTTAGCTGATACGTGTAAAAGTTCTTTTTTTTGTCGGTGAGGTATTTCGATAATACTCTGTAATTATCTTCAGACTTCGTTTGAACTTTTGTTTCCTGGATGTTGCCCTTTACGAGTGGTATTATGTGGAAGTTGTCCTTGCCAATGAGCTCTATAATTTTGTTGACAAGAACGTTGGAACTTTTTTCTCGTATTTAAATTGGTGGGGGCTTAGGCTTCTTTTTTTCCACTTCTGTAGATTCGGCGTCATCCTCATAGTCTGCCAAGATTTTAAAACGGTTTGAGTTCGTGGGCGTTTCTATTGCGGCTATGTTAGCATTGCCACGGGTTATTTTGCGTTGAGAGTTTAGGGGGCTCTGCTTCCTTTTGATTTGGATGTACCGATCCATACCAGTCTGCACAGCCGGTGCTCAATGTTTGCGCTGCTAGCTGATGACGTCGTTAAACGCGCTGTCGCTACAGTTGCGGTTGTTGTTGTTGTAACGGTTGACGTTGTCAAAGAGGTTGCGGTGCTAGTTACTGCGCTCTTTGGCTGCAGAGACATCGATGGTAGCGAGGGGGAGGAAGAACGCGCTCTCACGCTCTCTACGTTTAAGAATTCGGCCGAGTTTGGGGTAATTGACCGTGTTTGGGATGCGCTTGCATTACTTTCGGTTGCTTTGAAAGTGAAGTAAGCGTTGTTTCTTTGTACTGAGAGCCGTCTCTCGTCTTGCTCACGTTGACGTTGTGTGCTAACGTCGTTTAGACTCATTGCAATCGAGGTTGATATTGTTCGAGTTTTAAGTGTTATGTTTTATATAAATTCATTAATTAATCAATATAAACATAAGCGATTTCATCGCTGAAAGCGTCTTTTCGCGTTGTTGTTGATTTACGAAACCAGTCACTGCACTTTTTTGATGTTATTGAATACACAGTCACATTAATTTGTGGTTTGACTAAATATCTAGCCACGATTTCCATTCCAAACAAAAATGCTTACACAGTAGCAATCCGATTATCTAAGAGCTCGCTCTGGCCAACCTGCTGACACAGTGTCTGGCCGGATGGCCATACATAGCCGGTGAACACTGCATATTTGCGTTGCCGCTATGACATATATTTTTGTTAGCTTTAAGTTTCAGTTTGTATTCGAGCTTCACTGAATAAAGAAGTACACATGAAGTACATGAGCAATCCCTTCCACTAGAATAGGAACACATGGCAATTCTCCAGTGACTCTGGGTTCGAGAACGAAGGGCCGGCCAGATTTTCCACACCAAGAAGCGCAAACGCTAGCGCACTCACATCCGCGAATGTGGCTTTTAGCATGGAACAAATGACGGCCACTATATAGGCGGCCGTTTAAGAAGCCAACGTAGGAAAAACGAACTACGCCTGGCTATACAACAGCTAACCGAACAGGTCAACGCAGTACAAATCGCTCAATCGGAAGCTCAAAGTTTATACTTTCATAGATCAAAGTCTATGGACCCATAGAAATTAGGGACAACTTCAAATGTGACGAGCCACTAGATGCCGTCAAGTATCTGCCCGAATTTACTGGCGGCAAACAGCAGTAGCCGCATTTTATATATTTAGGAATTATTTAAATAGCTCACGCCATTATAAGGCGGTTATTATCATTAAGAGTGAAATAAGAAGCCCCGCCGATGCCGTGCTATCCTCGTTTGGCTCTGTGCTAAATTTCGACGCGATTATAATTCGACTCGATTTTACATACAGTGATAAGCGTCAGATTCACGTCATCGAGCAGGAAATGGGTACTCTTAGGCAGGGAATCTGACCCTCTTACTATACTATGACGAGAACGAGAAAAAACTCACCTTGCTCACAAACAAAGCCACCATGTCATACGAAGCCTCGGTGGCAAAAGTTTTGTGTGACAAGTTCCGGGATGACGCACTACGAGTATTTATCTCGGGACTCAAGCGCAGCCTCACGGATGACCTTTTTTCTCTCGCTTTGGAGCAAGAAGTGTAATATAACCACGAAAGATACTCCTTCGCGGCTTCGTTTGCGAGAAGCCAGGATAAAAAGGACAGGGATAAAAAAACAATATCCGAAGGCGCAAGAGCCCCGACAGTCTTCTGCACAGACAAATGCCCAGACAAGTACTGGAAAAAATCCGTACTACACCAAACAGCACAAGGTGCAAGTATATTCTTACCCACGCAGTGCAGGCACCCCCGAACCCATCACTGTCCAAGATGCTTAATCCATCTCAAGCCCCGGCATACCAAACAGGAAGCCGGCCGTGTCCGATCGATCGGGCCCACAAAAAAGGCAGATCAGGTTAACCACGACGCGCAGAACGCAGGCGAAACCGGGGAGAAGTATACCGCCGCGGAAGCGCGGCTCAAGAAATTGATGACGATGCCATTCAAGAGTATGATTCGGACGTCATTCATTTTTTAGGGGAAAATCCCTGCTTTAGACGAAGATTAGCGGGGGTAGAAATAAAGCTTTTGATAGACACGGGCACGTCATAAAATTTCATCCGTCGATACGAAGAATTGAAAGGCGTTTGCCCAGTAGATTCGCTATTTTCGATACACTCTATCCATGGCGCCACCACGATCACGAAAAATTGCTTCGTATCCATATTCAACTTGATGGCCGCGTTCTTCTTCTTACCAGATTTGTCATCCATTGTTGCCATCTTCGGTATTGACCTGGCGATCGGAAACCGACAGGGGCATCTCTTTGCCTAGCTTCCGGCCACCTTAAATGGGACTTTAAAGTAGAAAGGCTTAGCATTTTTGAAAATGGAATTCTATGATTGGAATTGATTGGAATGAGGCATTACCTTATAACACGTCGGTGGTGGCCACCATCAGGACATATGATGAAGAGCCCATTTATGCCAGACCCTACCTGTTCCCAATGGGAGCAGCCGATTTCGTCAATGGCGAAGTTCAGGACCTACTAAAAAACGGCATAATCCAGAAGTCGAGATCCCCCTACAATAACCCAATATGGGTAGTACACAAAAAGGGCACCGACAAAACTGGGAACCGTAAAATGCGGCTGGTGTTAGACTTTCGAAAATTGAACGAGAGGACAATACCAGATCGCTATCCCATGCCAAATATCTCTATGATACTAGGGAATTTAGGCATGGACAATCTGGAATCTGGATGGAAATCTGGTTATCACCAAATTACACTGACAGAGCCGTGAAAAAACTTCCTTTTCCGTAAACGAAGGAAAATACGAGTTTCGCCGATTGCCATTCGGGTTAAGGAATGCCGCCAGCATCTTCCAAAGAACCATCGACGACATACTGCGAGAGCAGATTGGCAAATTTTGCTATGTCTATGTCGATGATGTTCTCGTTTTCTTAGAAGACGAAAACGCCCACATACGGCACGTAGACTGGCTTCTAAAGAACCTGCATGACGCCAACATGAAAGTGCCAGCGCAAAAATCGTTTTTTTTTTATAAAAGCGTTAACCTTTTGGGGTTTATAGTCACCAACAACGGGACTACTACAGACTCGGAAAAAGTCAGGGCCATCAAGGAATTCCCGGAATTTCCCTAAAAACGTGTTTGAAGTAAGATCATTCATGGGCTTGGCTGGCTATTATAGATGCTTAAAAATTTTGCGTCAATAGCTAAGCCCATTTCGAGCATCTACTCAACCTGCTCGACTCGTTGAGCATCCATTATAGAGTAGCCAGAAGCTTAGACTTCCTAAACTTTGAAAAAACTTTGAAAAAAATAAATATAAAGACTTTCAATTAATAAATGCAAACAATAGGCAGGTCAATATTAACAATAAAATACAAAATCAAATTAATAAAATTTTCGCAACCGTCAACCAACTTCTGAGGTCAGCTTAAAAGTCTCAAATTGGTATAGGGCACCTATTCAAGATGCTTTTAACTCGAAATAGGATGATCGCAATGGAGCTGCAGGGTTTAATGCTGGCAGTAGCATTTGTCAAAGATAATGTTTTTAGCCCTAGCATCTTAGATCATGCAGACCTAGAAGGTGTGTTGGTGGAAGTGCCCACCGAGACCGCGATTAGAGACATTTTGTCAGTATTGTCCGTTAAGATCCTACAATCCGATAACATCTTACACTTTATTATTGAGTTTCCCAAAATCAAGTTGGCCTGCAACAATATCACCGTTTTCTTGGTGTCGCATTACGACACCATACTCAGACTAGAGGACAACGTGATTGCTAAATGTGATGGAGAGATCCACACGGTAAAAAATTGCTCTTCGACATCAGGGGTTACGTTTTGCCAGCTGGCGCAAAAAAGATCATGCGCTCAGGAGCTCCACGCTGTAGGCACGGTGCATTGCGAAACCCAGCAAAGCGATTTGCACCCCATTACTTACGTCCATGAGGGGATTGTAATTATAAACGATCCCCCGGCTCGCGTGAGTAAGGATAATGGTACCTGTGCCCATATAAGGGGCACGTATCTCATCATCTTTGCAGAGAGTGCCACTACAGAAGAGGGCTCCTGGAGTTGCCAGCTCGCTTTCCCTGAACTAAGCAACTAAGGAACGTTTTCTCAGTCTTCCGTACCTTCACCTTTTAAGTGAACGTAATCTGAAACACATCCAGGAGTTCGGATAGGCGATCAAGCACCATCAATCATATCAGATGGTATTCATAGCAGAAGCAATATTCTGCGCTTTAATCTGCATCCGCTTGACCTATCGGCGAGTTACCCAGGCCCGCAAAACTGCGGCCCAGCTTAGGGAGATGATTGCCCAAATAGGGTAGGCCGAGGGTAGCCTCATTCTTGAAGGGGAAGTAGTTAACTAGTAGTTCAGTAGTTAACTGAAGTTAATCGCGCAACGGCAATTTCCGATTATCTAAGAGTTCGCTCTGGTCAATCTGCTGACACAGCGTCTGGCCGGATGCCCATACATAGTCGGCGAACACTGCATATTTGCGTGGCCGCTATGAGAAAAATTTTTGTTAGCTTTTAGTTTCAATTTGTATTCGAGCTTCACTGAATAAAGAAGTACTCATTCCATACTCCGGCATTGCCGTAATAGTTAATTCATTTTAATGAATTGGTCACCGCGCCTCAAGGGCCGTGATAACAGAGCAATACTCCCACCATAATTCCTGTTGCAGAAGGAATCTCCCTCGGCAACCCATTCAACATTACCCATTCCCAGGGACCCATTCAACATTACTACCTACAAGGGGATGTAACCCCCTCGGCAACCTCCAGCGTCGACTGCAGCGAGGGATAGCTAAATATACATATAACATACATACGATCATATATATCGGTTGATAAAACTGATTGGGACGTATCGATCCAATATTTCGTTTACTGTTTCAACACAACCCCATCTATGGCACACGACTATTGTCCCTATGATCTTGTTTTCGGTAAAACAAACAGTTTACCGAATCATTTTAATAGCACAGACAACATAGACCCTTTAAATAATATAGATTATTAGGCTAAGGAAATTAAATTAAATGAAATAGATTAGAATTGCATATAAAAGACCTAGAATTATGTTAGAAGAAAATAAGAGAAATTATAAGGAATTATATGATAAAAATATAATCAACATACGGTATACAATAAACGGTAAGAGACAAAGTCCTACATAGGAATGAAACAGGACATAAGTTAGATCCAACTTATTTTGGACCCTATACAGTAGAAAAGCTAGAAGATAACGAAATTATAATAATTAGGGATACTAAAAAGATAAAACAAAAAAAAAAACATTAGAATAGATTAAAACTTTATAATAATTGAATTAAAAACTCTAATATACAAAAAATAATACAACACAATAAAAAAAAGGGGTTTAAGAAAAGGAAATTAAAAAAAAAAAACGAAAGAAAAATTCCTTTCTTTTATAAAAAGATACAACACTTATATATATATTTTTAAATTTACGTAGTTTTAAACATTTACATATACACATACATATTAACAAAATTTTTCTTTATTTGTATAATACTACTACATAAATTACGTTACTTTTTAAAAGGAGGGAGATGTAGCATGCGTACATATGTATATATATATATACATACATACATATAAATAAGGCTGCAACACTGCCAACAGAATGCATACATAAGCAGCGACTTTGTCGCAGCGCGCCTAAAGCTAAGTGCCCTCTGCACATACCCAAGCACAGACGAAATATGATCCGCACTTGATAACAGCGACCGCCCAAATAGACTAACGTCTTCTCCATTACCAGCTTCTTCATCCTTTACCAGATAAGTTGTTTACTTATCCTATCTCTATGGAACTATGTCTGAGGAGAATGTTATTGTATATCAACTTCAGCTGTTCCCGAAGTTAGTTTTTTTTCTTGTTTTATTCATAATATCTCTTAATGTTTTTATATAATTAGATACCTTTTATTGTTTTATTTTTTATTGAACTGATTTTTATTGAATGTGCTAGGAGTCGAATTCGTGCCTTCCCACGGAACTCGGGTCATCTAATGCGACGTTTTAACCATTCAGCTATTGTCCAAATTCGAATTCCAGAGTACAAATTACATCTGATGATTCTATAACAGGTGTTTTTATAACAGCTAAACTAAACTAACAATAAACTTAATAAAAATAAAAATTAATGTGTAAAAAACAAGATAACAAAAAAGTTGAATTCTTGAACTCGGCTCGAACCCGGTACTCTTTACACATCAGCCGAGAACTCAAACAATTTTTAAAGATCAATGGTGGACAGTGACCACTATGCCACTCTACTTATCAAACTATGTCTTGAGTAAGCAACATTTCCCGGTTATGAACGATATATAAAAAGTTGGGTTATCCCAAGGTCTATCTTACCTTTTAATATAAATAGAATCGTAAAAGCCAATTTTGAAAAAAAAATATTTGATCGAGTTTTTTAGTTTTCTTTTTAGTGTTTTTTTTCTTACGAATTAGACATTTGCACATTTATTGGTTGTAAAGATACGCTTTTTTAATATAAAATTATTTTTAATTTTGTAAGGTAACCTTAAGTAATTTAAAAGAATCGTAGATCAAAGGTTGTTTCAATTTTAATAACAAACAAACCCAAATTGTTTAAACATTTTTAAAGAAAAACAAGAAATTAAAGCTAACTTTGGACTGAGCCGAAGTTTTTATACCCTTGCAGACCCTTTCTATAAAGTTTATTCGCCTGCAATATTAATATGGTACATTTATGATATCCTCACCAATTTATTTGAAAATATTCAGCCCTTTCAGTCAAAGCAACCTAGACAAGGGTTTCAAGTAAAACTATTAACATATTGATATTGAATTATGGGATTATGACTAACGATTATAAAAAATTAATGAATTTCAACAACCCTCAGTCTACAACATTCTAAATTTTATATATAGGTTTGGACAATGATTCGCCGTGTGGCGACGAGAGCAGGGGCATCAATCTGCTGAACATGCCACTCGGAGGACTAATCCGGAGTACCGAATTCCTGAACACATTCGGGATATGGAGGCACACGCGTCCTGCCGAGAGGACCCCGAGACCCCCCCGAATACTGCTGACCATGCCGCTAGAAAGACCGATCCGGAGTACCGTATTCTTGACCGGTTTTGGGATGCCACAGCACGCGCTGATCGTCGCGAGAACTCAGAGGAACAGGCAAGGGAACAAGAAAGAAACAATGAAGAGCACCGATAACGACGAAGGAATCCGGAAGACAGGCAGCGAGAACGGGGCGCCAATTACACGGGAGCAACCAGAAGAAATCCCATCGAAAACATCGGAGGATTCGCGAAGAACATATTTGGCAAATGGCATATAAGACGAAAACCACAGCGTTATAGGATTCGAGCATCGAGGGGTCTGTATCATAGGAACATAAAGAACCAATAGAAATTTGTATCTGCTGTGGAGGAACATGGTTCCGTTCGCAGGTAAGTGGATTATACATCCTAGCTATCTCCTCTAAATTTCCTCTCTATATTCTAGGCTTATACAGAGCTAATATGGATATTAAATTTATCCTAGATGCCTACGCATGTTGTAGTTGTATTGTATTGTTAAACAAATCGAATAGAGAATCGCAGTTGCTCCGTGAAGCCATGGCCGAAATAAGCCATGGGAATATATCTATTAAAAGGAAATTGCAGCACCTAGGGAACAACTTTGTTAAAGCAACAGAAATATTAGTCTAAGAAGCAGCATACAACATTTTGGGCCTGCATATATCGGAGGCAAGTGAAGGGACAATTTTTATAAATACTTCCATCCCGACAAACGAGTTAGATTGGCTCGTTCAAATAAAGTATTAGAGCGACTACCAAATAACTCGTTGGATATTTTTGAACGTAATGTTCTTGACCAATATGTGCAAAGGCATGAGCAGTTGGAAGGGATTTGCTCAGCAGATTTTGCAGCTTGGTATAGATTTATCAAGCGCTATACACGATTTGCCGCTAATCATAGTGAGAACTATGATGAAGCAAATGATTTGCAGTTCGATATAGAAGACGAAGTAGCTGAGAAAAGTTATCCCCTGATGGACGGCTCTGGTTGCGATAAAAAACGCAAGCATCCCCTGATTTTTAGATGGGTTCGCTTTAGCATTTCACCATCTGATTATTTCCGAAAGCATTTAAGCTCTTCTATCCTTGGCGAAATGACGAAGCTGAACTTCTTTCCAACGACATTAAAAACACACGGCGAGTACAGACGTGTTTTTTTCTGTTTTCTTATCGTCAACGAAAATTTTAAATAAAAGCAGTGCAAGCTCTAAACAACAAAACACAGTGAGCGAAAAGACGCTTAGCGCGATAAACTTCGTACCTTTTGTGTAATTAAACAAGAAGAAAATCTAAAACATTAAGCTATGAGTGAATTCGACACTCATACGATGCTCCAACGCCAGCAAGACGACCGTCGGCTCTCTCTGCAACCTAACAACGCATACCACTCAATCGTGTCAACGCAAGACAACGCGACCGCAAACCCATCTAAAAAAAACTAAACAACCGCGATCAATAACCCCAAGCCCGATTAATGAACTCAATCCAACATCACTAGGTAGGGCGCGCTCTTGCTCTCCAGCGCTCCTGTTGGACAAAACCCTATACCCTTCAGTACAGTGACGTCACTAGCAACTGTAACGGCAACTTCTACAACAACTACAATAGTATCGGCTGCTCGCGCAATACCATCTACTGCAACAACGAAATCTACTGTGCAAGCAAATAATGCAGCACCTTACACCAGCGCGCTCTCTTCAAAACAATGTTCGGCCGTACAGACTGGTATGGATCGGTACATACAAATAAAACGTAAGCTCAGCGCGCAGAACTCTAGACTTGGTAATTCTGCTAAAATAACTCGCGGCACCTCAAAATAATCTACAAGAGAGGAGCCTATAGATGCAAACAGATTTGCTATTTTGGATGATAAATCCGATGATATACCTCCTGAAAACATCGTAGGGGACAATAAAAAGCCTAAGCCGCCGCCGATTTACATTCGAGAGAAAAGTTCTAATGCTCTCGTAAACTCAATACTGAATCTAATCGGACCAAAAAATTTCCACATTATTCCATTAACAAAGGGAAATATTCACGAAACACAAGTTCAGACTAATACGGAAGTAAACTACAAAATTTTGTCGAAGTATTTAAACGACAAAAATAAAAACACGTACCAATTAAAAAGCAGTAAAGGCCAGCAAGTAGTACTTAAAGGTATTGAACCGGAACCGGAACACCAGCTGAAGTTACAAGCGCACTGAAGGCGAAAGGTTTTAATGTAAAAAATGTTATAAGCATTTTCATTTTGAAATTGAGAAAGAAAGCCTCAATTTTTTTTTAAGGTAGAATTTGAACCCGAAACCAAATCCAAGCCTCTGGAAAAAAATGAAGTGCACCAGTTTTTACTCTCCAGTTCCTACTACACCGCAGAATTATTATTTATTATTTATTATTTATTATTTATTATTTATTATTTATTATTTATTATTTATTATTTATTATTTATTATTTATTATTTATTATTTATTATTTATTATTTATTATTTATTATTTATTATTTATTATTTATTATTTATTATTTATTATTTATTATTTATTATTTATTATTTATTATTTATTATTTATTATTTATTATTTATTATTTATTATTTATTATTTATTATTTATTATTTATTATTTATTATTTATTATTTATTATTTATTATTTATTATTTATTATTTATTATTTATTATTTATTATTTATTATTTATTATTTATTATTTACTATTTAAGTTTCAAATCTAATAGGACTCCAAGATCGTTAACCTGAGTTAAACTTTCTTAAGGCGTTCCCATAGAAAAATTACATAGACTGGTGAGGGCTAGATCAATAAAATGACATGAGTTTACATTTCGATCCATTTTATGCTAAACAATTTGCGAAACAATTTTAAAATTTATCCAAATCGGATTAAAGTCTAGATCGGGCGCTAGATAATTTATACTGAAGGCAAAGCTTAACATCATCAGCGTACATAAGTACTAGTGAGACTTGCAAGGGGCAAGTCGTAAACAGTGTAAAAAATAACGGTCCAAGATGGCTTCCTTGGGGCACCCCAGATGGACGCGGACTAAACGCGAGGAAACATCTTTAAAGAAGACGCGTTGGGTTCTTTCAGATTAGTAACTCGAAATTCAGATAAGGAGATCAGTTGGGAATCCCAAGAGATTATATTCACTTATAAGAAGTAAACTCTTATAAAGCTTATAAAGCTTTACTGAAGTCAGTATAAATGAAGTCTGTCTGTAAGGCGTTCCGGAACCCATCCGTGACAAAAGATGTTAGCTCCAATAAGTTGGTGGTGGTGGAGCGGCGTTTCATAAAGCCATGTTGGCACGGGGATATTATTGATCTACATAGGTGTAGAAAGCATTCGAAAAGCTTTGGAATTGCTGATAATTTAGAGATGCCTCTACAATTTGTAGCATCGCATTTTTTCCCTTTTTTATGCAGAGGAATAATGTAAGATTCCTTCCACATAAGGGGAAAAACCGAAGTCTCCAGCGATAGATTAAAGAGTTTAAGGAGCGGTTTGCACAGTGCCTCGTCGCAGTTTTTCAGAACACAGCCTGGTACTCCATCAGTGCCTGACGAATAAACGGGCTTGACCTTAAGAAGATCCGATAACACACTCTACTTAGATCAAAAGATGGGCAAAATATAATGTTGGCTGATTGAATATTATAAGTGTACGGCTAAACTGGACTGGTGCTAAGTGAAAACGTTGTTTGAAAAAGCTGTGCAAAGAGATCAGCCATTGCCAGGTCAGTGTTCGCATAAGAGTTCTCAAACGTAAACAGATACAGATTTGCGCCTAGTGTTTACAAAGTTATAGAACTGCTTCGGATCCTGAGTAAACTGAATCTGGCAGCGGCGAATATAACTCCGATAACGATAACATTCGACGTTATGCACGGTAAAATTAGATCGAGCTACTAAGTATCTTGAATAACTAACTGTGCAGCCAGATAATTTATAATTGTTTAAAATTCTATTAATTAAGTTCTTTAAATTTAATAGATGCCTTGTATACCAAGGCGGATTATTTGAAAACGACGGATGTTTCCATGGCACGTAAGCATCGTAAAATCAATTCAAAGTGTAATAAAATTTGTTTAGGACAGTATTTATATCTTCACGTGCCAGTAAATCGGACCAATCAAATTCTTAAATTAACTTATTACGGAATTAACGCATTACGGAAGAAATGAACTTTATTAGATTTAAGTTTAGACTTAAGGTCAATTAAGCTATTGTTTTCGATTAAAACTTCAAGAGTGGGATGATACGGATCCTCAGGGTTAGAAAGGGGCAAAGTTCTGGAAAGAGTAATTCCGTCAGGATCAGAAACCTAAGGAATTTCTAACGTGGTTAATTTGCCCGAGTGCGAGTTAAGCAGTAAGAACGGTGAATTCCCATCATTGGACCACATGAGATCTGGTATACTGAAGTCCCCCAGAGCTACCAGCTGGTGCCAATCAAACAAACGGTTCGAAACGAGATGAATAGAGGACAAATATTGCCAGTATGTGGGCGGTTCTGACGAAGGTGGTGTGTATAAACAGGTAACGTCTAAAAAATTTATAAGTTAATTTATTAATATTTTTGTTTCTATTTTTGATCGCACCTTTACCCACTGTACCAGGGAAATGAAAAGGGAGAGGGTATTATAACTTTTCTTATAGCTGCCATATATCTGATTGATCGAAGTATAAGACTTTGTATGGATTCTACTTTGGGCACTACTTACTTATCCGATCTGCCAAATTTCATAATGATCGGCCGACTACATCCTAAGCTGCCCTATAACTGAACGATTGGAAATGCCATAACTTCGTTTACATCACATCTTTATTTTATTTATTAAAAAAATTTGTGTATGTTTTTTATGAAAATTCGAACGTTTTTTTACAATGTTTTTTAATTATTTAAAGTTACCTTAAAAAATTAGAAATACTTTTAAATTTAAAAAACGCATAACTTTACAACAAATCTAGGTTTTTCAAATATCTCTTAATTTTCTTTAAGATCAAATGTCTTAATCTTAAATAAAAAAAAATACACTGAAACAAAAATAAAAACCATTAAAATTTTTTGTTTCAAAATTATCTTTAACGATCCTATTTATATTAAATGTGGACATAGCCTTTGAGATAACGCAACTTTGTGATAACGCGTCCACTTTCGGCAAAATAATTTGATATGCCAAATATCATAAGGATCGGTCGTCTATATCCTATTGCTCCCATATACTGAACGATCGGAAATGTCATAACACTGGATTCCAATTTGGGTAAAGTCATCCGATCTGCCATATTACATAAGGAACGGCTGACTATATACGACCCGATATATAGCCCGAAGTTAGCTTTCCTTTCTTGTTTTTTGATTTCATCTGTATCAATGTTTAAACATAATTTTGTCGAAAATATTAAATGCACAAATTTTGATTATCCATATAATACATAAATATCAGAAAACGTGATATCCCTTCACTTTCTTGAAGAATAAATTTCTTAATCTTAAGAAAAAAGAAAACAACTGAAAGAAAACTAAAAAAAAGCGTAAAAATTTTTTTTTTTCAAAATTGGCTCTAACGATCCTATTTATATTAAATGTACTATTTATATTATAATAAATTAGCTTTTTGTAGTTTGCAAACATAAAAAACCAAACAATAAATAGAAAAAATGCATTTAATTTGAATAAATAAAAAATTCTTTGTTAACTGGCCACTGGTCGCGACCGTAAAAAAAAACTCCTAAACAGTTTAGAAACAGCTGATGGCGCTTTGCTTGTCGGCGACCTCACTCCGAAAAAAGTATCCCAAAGAATTTGCAGCTGCTAAAAAATCTGATATTAATTTTTGTGACGAAAAAATGCACTATATATATAAAAATTTCGTGGCAAGCGGTTTCGCCACCGTTATTTTACCTCGTTAAGAGGTTTTTTTTTATTTGATCCAAATGTGGTTGGCCCCACAATAGCAAAGATCTTTACATATTATTTTACACTCAAAAGTTGTTCTTTTGTGCAAAAAGTTTATGAGGCTAATTTAATGCTCTCCTTACTATCGGACAATTGACTAAAAAATCACAGGAGGCAAGGATTAAGGATTTAAAGCGCTACAGAGAACACAATTCGAGAAAATGCAGCAGAGAAAAATTTAATATTAATATTTTTAATAATATTTTTTTTATAGTTATTTCACCTTGTTAAGAGGTTTTTTTTATTTGATCCAAATGTGGTTGGGCCTTTTATTGCTGTTCGTACGTTAGTCGGGATGCGGACACTAACGCCGAACTTGATCTAACGAAATTAATGTAATCTCGGAGTCGTAGTCAAATACCTATGGAAACTTGACTAAATTACCTGGTGGATCCAGGCAGTGGTTAAGATGCGGAGATGGCCGGAGATGGATGGGGTTCGTTGGCGTGCCCCGGCTGTGAGAGAGAAGGGAGCTTCCTTCGTAGACCAGTGCTCTGAGGTACACGTTTATAGTTAACACTGAGTAACGAGACGATTGATTCTATATTTGCAACTGTCTTTATTTAGGGAATAATTGTTCTTATATATGATGCTAAGTATCTCTGTATCTAAGATGTTATTATATTAGGTTTAAAGTTCCGAGGTCAATGTCACCGACGAGCTTCCGTGATGTTTAACCCGGTTAACTGCTGCCTCTGATTGCTGACTCCGACCATTTCGTCATGTCATGAGTTTCATATTTCATGACTCCGCTGGCGTTAATAATGCTGCTTGCTGATGGCGCCGTCTGTTCTTAGTACTGGGTCTGACGATCGCTGTCTGTGCCCAGTATTAGGTTAGTCGACCGGCGTCAAATTATTCTATATTACATGTTACTATTAATCTATTTTGAGCAATATTATGTGTCTTCGCATTTGGTTCCAACAATTGCAAATATCTTTACATATTATTTTATACTCAAAAGTTGTTTTTTTTGTGCAAAGAGTTTAAGAGGCTAATTATACCCTTGCAGAGGGTTATATAATTTTGGTCAAAAGTGTGCAACGCAGTGAAGGAGATATCTCCGACCCTATAAAGTATATATATTCGGTTCTTATACCTATGGAACAACATGCCACCACTAACCACACAGCATGTGGTGTATGGTTAGTGATGCCACCTACAGCACATAAGTATTTGATCCATGGACCAGAAATAATTTCATTTGCTATCCCTCCTATCTGACAATTGACAGAAAAATCACAGGAGGCAAGGATTTAAAGCGCTACAAAGAACACAATTCGAGAAAATGCAGCAGACAAAAATTTAATATTGATGTTTTTAATTTTTATACTCTTGCAGAGGGTATTATAATTTTGGTCAAAAGTGTGCAACGCAGTGAAGGAGACATCTCCGACCCTATAAAGTATATATTATCTTGATCAGGATCAGGAGCTGCCTCCTGAGTTGATAAAAGCATGTCCGTCAGACCGTCTGTCCGTTGTCTGTTTCTACGCAAACTAGTCTCAGTTTTAAAGCTATCGAACTTTGCACACACCCTTGTTTTTTTTTGCAGGCAGTATATAAGTCGGAACGGCCGGGATCGGTCGACTATATCCTATAGCTGCCATATAATTGATTGATCCGGAAAGGCCATAACTTTGTTGTTTTTTTAAGTTAGAAGGATGGATCTTTGTATGGCTTCTACATTGGGTAAAATAATTCGACATGCCAAATTTCATAAGGATCGGCCGACTATATCCTATAGCTGCCATATAACTGATTGATCGGGAATGCCATAACTTCGTTGTTTTTGACGTTAGAAGAATGGGACTTTCTATGGATTCTACTTTGGGCAAACTTATCCGATCACTTATCCGAAACAACGGTGACGAACGTTCACGCAAAGACCGAAATCCTGATATCAATTTTGGTGACGAAAAAACGAAATTTATGTTTAAAAATTATTAATACAATTCTTATTCGGCGCGTGCATTAAAGCGTTTTAACAATGTAAAACAGACATGTATCGTGTCTGTCAACCGAATTTTTTTTAAACCTTGGAAATAGTTGCCCTAGGTAAATATTTCCATTATTAGTATGTAAATCGGTGATGGAACCTATGTTTGTTCTGGGCTTTAGTTTAGTGGAGTCTTAAGGTTATGGAGCAAGTGAAATTATGCTTGGAAGATAAAAAATGGACAATTTCGACCTGTGTAATCCGTAAATTGGGTTCAGAAAGCACCTGAAGGGGTGCTTTATAAAAACAATCTGCATAAAGTGTCGACATATTTTTAAAATTTTTAATATTATTAATTTTTCATAAAACAAACTTTGTTCACCCAATTCTTCCAATTTCCAATTACTTCCGATTGTGATGAGAGTTTTAATGCAATTAGAGAAGATTTCAATACCAAGATGTGTTTTTACTGATATGATAATTAGAGCTTTAATATTTTTCGAACTTTACTTTCGGGGATCCAAACGTGGTTTATGAGTCGTATATAATTCAGGCAGTTCAAACGAAACGAAATGCTACCCAATGCAACCCAAAATTATTTTATTAAAGTTAACTTTTTATGGAAAATATAGATTCAAGTAATTACTGTCTGATGTAAATAGTAATCTTTTCTGTAGTTTTAGGATTTAGGTGTAATGTCGAATTTGTATATACATACATGTTTATAACAATTTTGTTCCTTCTCTTGTATTTTGGAAAGTATAACTAACGAGCTAACGCTTGCTGACAAGAATTTGGAAACTAGCTCCATTTCCAAATTGATCGGCTTCGTACAGAAGTAGATGAATACGCTCACGTAACTTGTGAAGGGGCCCTTATCCCCAGACTTCACCTTGTAGAAAAACGATCCGCTAAAATCCAAATTTTCGCAATAAGGTTCTGGGGGGGTTCAACCATTGTTTGTTCGGCAACAATAGTGATAGGTCAATCATCCAATATTTAATATATCTTAGAATATTTAAATATCTTAGACGGTAAATTCGCATTTGAAAAGGTAAAATCACCAGAGTTTGGTGGAATAAAACTCATTTGCACTAAAATCATTTGTCCGGTCAATCTTTATTGCTTAACACGCACCATAACTTCCCCGTGGGCATATTTGACATGTCACTCGGATTAACCACGTTAGGAATGCGTTAGGACGGCTGCTGGACTTGCTTTTTGTTTCAGATCCTGATGGAACTACTCTTCCCAAATATTTGTCCCTTTCTAATTCTGAGAATCTCTCTCATCCCACTCTTGAGGATTTAATCGAAACCAATATTTTAATTGACCTTAAGTGTACACTTAAATCTCATAAAGTTCTTTCGTAAACGGACGTGTTTTTTTTCTGCGGAATTTGATTGGTTGGATCTACTAGCATGTAAAGACAAAAACATGGCCTTACATAAATTTTATTAAACTTTGAATATATTTTTCGACGCCTGCGTACCGTGGAAACATCCGTACACTTTAACAAAGCTGCCTTGGAATATAAGGAACCTATTAAATTTAATGAACATCAAGACTAAATAACATAAACTAACTTATAAACATAAAATAATCAATAATACCTCCACGCCAGCATGGCTTCATGAAGCATTGCTCTACTACTACCAACTTATTGGAGCAAACTTTTTTTGACACGGATGGGTTCCTTACAAACAGACGTCATTTACACTAGCATTTGACTCGTTTAATTCAGTCTTTTGGTATGCCCAACTGATTTCCTTATTTGGATTTCAATCTACTTATCTGGAAGAACCCAACGTGTCTTCTTTAAAGATGTTACCTCGCCTGTTTCCTGTTAATTAAGCCTACCGAAACCTGGTTTAATTCGATTGTCTCTGATTTTGACATTTTTGTTCCCAAGTTCACTGAGTTACGAGTAGTTCGGCCATTTTTCACAGGTGGTGTCCTCATCGCTACTAATAATGAAAACTCAGCTGAACTAATCCCTTTTCTAAGTTCTATGGATGAATTCATTCTTCCCCTCCTCTCCTGGATCCCGTGTAAAGATGACAATTCCCTTCTTGCCAGTTGTCACAACGACTTTATTATGTAATTTATCGAAGAATTAATTGAAATTGCAATTTTCCGAATTATCTCTATCCTTAACACACTTGTTAGATCTTTAGACCATATTTTCTCGAATATGATATTCTCTGTGACTGTACGAGGGCAGTCCGATAAGTATTTAACCTCACCGCCCTAAGATAAATTTACTATCATATAGTACATTCTCGTAGACGGCTACTGGCAAAAATTTCAGCCGAATCGGACTCGTAGTTTGGTTTTGACTGAATGTGGAATCGGACGTGTCTGCGGATTTCGATTCATGTTTTTGGAAGGGAAATCGCGCAGCGAAATCAAAGAGCGCTTGGATGCTGTGTACGGTGAATCTTCTCCTTCGATGGCGACCGTCAAAAATTGGTTCAACGAGTTTCATTGTGGTCGCACATCGGTTTTTGATGAGCCACGACAAGGTACCCCAAAATCGGCTACCACGGAGGATAACGTGCCAAAAATCCTCGATTTCATATTGGCAGACTGCCGATTGAAGATGCGCGAGATAGCTGAGACAGAAAGCATCTCAAAAGAACGCGTAGTCATATCCTCCATGAAATTTTGGGCATGAGCAAGCTGTCGGCGCGATGGGAGCCGCGTTTTTCTCACTCCGGACAACAAACGCAATCGTGACATCACTTCAGAGCAGTGTTTGGCACTGTTTAAGCGCAATCCGAAGGGGTTTCATAACCGACGAAACCAGACAATCTGGTACACACCAGAGACCAAGGAACAGTTAAAACAGTGGACTTCACCCAGCGAACCTGCTCCGAAGTAGGCGAAGACTGGCCGGAAAGATGATGGATACCGTTATTTGGGACTCACAAGGTGTGATCTACATGGACTACCTGGAGAAGGGCAAAACGGTCACAGGGCTGTATTATGCCGAATTATTGGGCCGATTCGACGCCGAGTTGAAGTAAGTACGGCCCCATTCGGCGAAGAAAAAAGTGCTCTTCCATCATGACATCGCACCGACTCGCACTTCTGCCCTCACCACGACCAAATTGGTCGGATTGGGCTACGAACTGCTACCCCATCCCCCATATTCTCCAGATTTGGCTCCATGTGACTTCTTTTTGTTTCCAAACTTGAAACAGTCACTCGCTTTACAGAAGTTTGCGTCGAATGAGCCGATCGTCGCCGCTATATTTTTCAAACGGGTTAAAGAAGTTGGAACATCGCTGGGTCATGTGTGTCAAGCTACGAGGAGATTATGTTGAGTAATAAATTTAGAGCTTAAAAAATCTTTCTTAAGTCAGGATCTTTGTTTGATCAGACAAACTTTGTTTACATTCATAACCAGTTAGTCTTTCTTAACAAAGAACATCATAAACGATGTTTATAACGATGTAACGCGAATTGTAAGGCAAACTTCCAAAATGATCCGAGCTCCTTCTATTCGTTTGTTAATTTGAAATGTAAATGTAGTCTTTTTCTGCCTTCCCCAGCTTAAAAAATATTTTCAATTCTTTAAGTTCTTCAAAACAAGGTATTGCTAATCTCTTTGCACAATTTTTCAATGAATCTACTCGTCCGATTCATATGATTTCAATTTTACATACCCATAAAAAATTCCGTTGTTTATCCGAAACATAAAAATAATTTTCTTGTCCAAATTTCATTATCTTGATGTTTCTAATGCTCTCTCAACCATGGATTCCTCATTTTCTGCTGTCCTGAGCTGTATTCTTAGGCACTGCTCCGATATCCTATGCTCAAGCACAAATTTCACCACACGGCATGGTTTTGACAAGCATCGCCCTACTACAACCAATCTGCTTGAATTCTCGATCGTCCACAAGGGTTATCTAAAACGCATTTTAGCAAAGTTTTTGATTTTGTAAATCATCGTCTTCTTCTCCGGAAACTGTATCTTGTTTTCCTCCAAATATCATATAGTGGATGACCTCATATCTATTGAATCGTACGCAGAGTGTTTTGTTCAAGAACATAACATCACAAGTTATAAACGGAACATCTGGTGTTCCCCAAGGCAGTCACTTGGGACCTCTTCTGTTTATCCTTTTTGTCAACGACTTACCTAGTGTCGTAAGCTATGCTACTACATTTGTTTATGCTGATGATGTCAAGCTCAAGTTTTTCATTCTCTGACCACTTCCTTGATGAAGTCTTCTTGTGGTGCTCTAACAATCTCCTCTCACTAACCTGCTCTAAGTGCAAGGTAATGACGTTTAATCGTAGTATGCCTCATGTCATCTCGTACTTACTTGGGCATTAATTTTTAGATCGGGTTTCCTTATTGAACGACCTTGAAGTTCTTTTCGACCACAAGCTGTCGTTTAATGAACATATTCCAGTAACATTTAGTAAAGCCAGAGGAGTACTTGCTTTTATCAAGCGCTGGTCAAAATGATCCCTTCGCCAGACCCTGTATGTCTCTTTGGTTCGACCGATCCTTGAATACTGGTCATGCGTCTTGAGTACGCCGTACATAGTTCAACAGTTTCTTTTGTATGCATTAAAAAAATTTAAATTGAAACTCAGATGGTCGCCTTCCAGCATATCGTTGTCGGCTAAAATTATTAGATCTACCACCTTTGCAGGTGCATTGTATTTGTGCTGGGGTCATGCTCCTAATATAGGATCATTCTTGGTCAAGTTGAATCGAAATTGCTACTGGAAAAAATATTTTCTGTTCCAAACAGGTTAACCAGGTACTTCCGACCCCTTTCGTTACCAATTTGTAGATCGAATTTTGCGGATCCTTTTTGTGCTTTCTGTAAAAATTATAACCTATATTAGCATTTATTGTCCCTGAATTATCACTAGATGTAATTCAATGTTATTTGATTAGTATCTACTAAAATAATTTAGCATTAATCCTAATTTTAATTAATTTGGAATAACAGATAATTTTTACATTCAATAAATAAATTTAATTTTGGAATTTGATTGGTCCGATCTATTGGCATGTGAAGACCAAAACATGGCCTTACATAAATTTTATTCCGCTTTGAATATATTTTTCTACGCTTGCGTGGCGTGGAAATATCCGTCCGCTTCAAATAATACGTCTTATATGAAATAGTGATGAATATTACCAAAACAAATTACATTGGCTTGCTTCCACTTTTATATTATTTTTATTTAAGTGTCTAAAAATATACGAAAATATGCATAATTGTTACGTACATTCATTAATTCCATTCGAATTAATTCTAATGTAACCCTTAACTCTCACTCACTTAATTCATTTTTCATCCCTCAAATGTTGTGTGAGTGAAAGATGGCATAGAGTCTGGACAAAAAACTTAATTGGGATGAAAATCTTCACCGTCCCTCTTACCATAGTAGACTTTTATTAATTAACTTACCATCACTAACAAACCGTAGAACTATGCTGGGTGTCGTCTTACTATATTATCTTACTAATGTAGACAGCTTACTTAGACAACAACACGCTTAAATATTTATAATAATATATTCCTCGCACAAAGACTAGAAACTTTCGGCGTCTATTCCTTAGCCATTGTAGTTCGACATATGCCCGGTCAGAACATGATGCCTTTAGGGTATAATGTTTGGACTACATTGGTCTCTGTCGCATTTTGTCAGTTTGTTCTACGTATATCCTGTAACATTTTATTCTTAACGCTTTATCTGAGCAACACTCTTTATCGTAATACTTTACTTTATTTTACTCCACCCTTACAATCTATCCCCGCGATTTGAGCCGTATGTTATGCGGTCAGATGGCGGGAGGTGGGCTGTCCGTAGGCAGCGGGAATAGTGCGAAGAAATGAAGGCCCATCGGACCAAAGCAACCAAATGCACAGTCTCGTGGGTCCGATACCTTTGCTCCAAGACCAGAGCCATAGATTCTCAAGTTGGTCGGCCCACTTGGAAGAGAAAGATCGTATTCATCTTCCAATATGATCTGGATGAAAGGCAAACCTTGACCACCCTTTGCTAACGGATCTCGATGATCAAGGGCCCCATCATAGTTAGTGTCAGTAATCGCCAGCGCCCTCACGATTTCCACAACTGATTCCTGCAGACATGAAATGAGGCATCTGAGCTAAATGAGTTAACTGTCAATCAAGACGATGAAACAGGGCACAGAAATTCGGCATCTCGACATAGCCGCCATTGAATATTGGCATCGGTAACGGGGGAAAATAGGGAGCAGGCTTGTATGGAGTTGATGAGATTGTATGGAGTGCCATGGGTACCATCGAGAAGCGTAAAGTGCACAGAAAGTCTTATGAAGAGCACAAGAACCAAACCGGAGCCAAGTTTTTAAATAAGTTTTTATGTTATCTTTTATGTAAGAGAATTGTATTAAATAAAAAACAGTTTTAAAACGGAACTCATTGGAGTAACACCTATATTATTGGGTTCCTCTTAACAAGGCGAATTTTTAAAAAGGCTCAGTTTTAATCTTTTTTTTTTTTTATATTGGGAGATGTGTTTCTGCCAGCTTCCGGCTTCGATTATTTTGATTGTTGAGACGCGAGCATTGTTCATAAAAGACATGAAGTACATCATGATCTTCTGCAGAGTGATCAGCAGAGTTTGCACCTAAAGATGGCTACGATGTTAATTTGGCCGCTTTCCGTAGTAGGAAGACTTTGATGACTCGCTTTAAGTTCCTTTAATACTTTTTAAGGTCGCTAAAGTAATTCTTGCGGTGTTTGGAAGACTTTATGAATATCTGGCTGCTTCAGCGTAGAATACTTCCGGCGCGGTTTTAGATTGTACAAAACTATATGGTGTGATAATCTCTAAAAAAAAACTAAGCAATCGCTTAACCATACAAAAACACTAAAAGACTATCTATCTATCTAAACTATAAATAACAGTAGCTTCCATAAATAAAACGCTATGTTCTACCAGCGGATATATTTAATACTAATACTACCAGACGTATCCCCATACAACCTTTTGCCGTGTACACCATATCTAATGGGGAATTTACAAATTTTTTTACCTCATAAGGAAATTATTTGAAACCAGCACGAGACAACAGCTCCAATCACACTGGGTATTGCGACTTGTGACTCTAATGGACAATGCAATCATAAAGGACACAGCAAACTCAACAAGGTTTTCCCAAGTAGACCAACATACGGCTAGTATGTTACAGATGGCTAGACCCGATAGAGTCTGCTATACAATTGATTGAGATGTTCCTGTGACCCAAATAAGACTGATGTCATACTGTTGAGCCATCTCGTGAAGAGATTATTTACAGTCTGAATCTTTGGGCTGCTGGAGATGCAGCCGATCGACTTAATAGCTGCTTCGCTGTCACTGAAAATGTTTATTTTACTGCCTGTGAATGTTTTAAGGTGTTTAAGTGCTTCCTTGATGGCCATCACCTCATACCAGCTAGTTCTGGATTGCGTAGGTTGAGTATGGCGTTTAGGGCTTCGTTTGGAGTGGTTCTTAGAGCTACAGATACAAAGTGCTGCCACTCTCTGAACTTTATTTTAACTCTGTAAACCCAGCTTACAATGTAAGGAGACATGGCCTATTCGTTTTCAAATAAGAGAAGATGTACCTAGTGACGATGTCACTGTTCTGCAAGTAAGTAATCGATCAATGAGTCCCACCAAGGGACTATCTACCCCAAGAGCTGACAGAATTTTTTTCAGTAGTATCAGTAGTATTTTCCTATGCCTTGAAGCTTGAGCTGTATTTTCTATGTCTAGAGTTCCTTGAGGAGCGCTTCGTTTTTCGAATAGCTCTTTGTAAGTCTAAAGGGCTTCCTCGTCATCGGAGAGCTTCCTAGTCCTGTTAAATAAGGTTCTTTTTCGTCCGTCCCTATCGTCGAGCTTGAACTCGCGGGAGTACCGGAGGGTAACCCTATAGAGAGTCTGACTAAAGTTACCTGGTTTGTGCAGGCTGAGGTTAATATGCGGGAACGGGGAGCTAAGGTTCTGTTGACTGGCCGCAGCTGTGGTCTGGTGCAAAACACGGAAGTTAATGCGCTTCCTACTGGCGGTCCGTTTTACGGGATCAACACTCAGAGGCGATGTACATATCAATGGTTCCTATGACGGTCCGATTCACGGGAGCAACATTCGTAGGCGATTCCGTTTAAGCGGGTCTTACTACCGGTCCGTATCACGGGAGCAACACCTGAAGTAGGTTAGCTTTGCGAGGGTGGTCCAATAAGTACTTAGCCTCCAAAAGAAAAACGAAAATTTTGGAAAAGTGGCGATTTATTTCTCAACATAGTCTCCATTTAGAAGAATTTTTTTTTTCGAGGTCTGAAAAATAGGAAAAATAAATCCTCATTCGACGCAAATTTCTGTCCAGCAAGTGACTTTTTCAAGTTTGGAAACAAAAAAGGGGGATTCAACCAATTTGGACGTGGTAAGGATGGAAGTTTGTTGAGCGTTGTCATGATGGCAGAGCACTTTTTTCTTCGCCAAATGGCGACGAATCGGCCAATTTTTTCGGCATAGTACAGCCCTGTGACCGTTTGTCCTTCTCCAGGTAGTCGATGCCGACACCTTGTGAATTCCAAAAAAACGGTAGTCATCACTTTTCCGGCCAATGGGACAGTCTTCACTGTCTTCAATGTTGGAGCAGGTTCGAACAGTTCCTTAGTCTCTAGTGTGTACCAGTGGTTCCGTGTTTCGTCGACGGTCACAAAACGACCCATAAACTCCTTCGGATTGCGTTTAAAAAGCGTCAAACGCTGCTTTGAAGTGGTCTCTCACGGTTGCACTTGTCCAAAAACAATAATCGAATCAAAGACCGATATTGCTCTTTCTCCATTTTTTTTTTAAATCCGCGGACACGTCCGATTCCACAGGAATTAAAAACAATCCTACGAGTCCGGTTCTGGTGAAATTTTGACAGTAGCCGTCTACGAGAATGTACTACACGAGAGTACATTTTTCTTGCGATAGTGACGCCATTTGGGGGTGAAGTACTAATCTAATACTAATCATTCTGTATTCGGAACTGTCTTTATTTCGTTTCTGGCCCGAATCCGGAGATTTCTGGCGCCGTCTATTAGAGCTG
The DNA here is from genome assembly GCA_035045925.1 of Drosophila atripex. Taxonomy (NCBI): domain Eukaryota; kingdom Metazoa; phylum Arthropoda; class Insecta; order Diptera; family Drosophilidae; genus Drosophila; species Drosophila atripex. Next base: position 22,693,082 of record JAWNOP010000052.1, read on the forward strand.
GGTTGTTAGGTCTTGGCACTAGGTGTCAACATTCTCCCTCCGCATTGAGGGACTCAATCCAGTGCGACTGGCACAGTCGCAAGGCACTTGTGTTTCTGGACCGTCTTAGTGAAACATTGTGTACGTTTCTACTAGAAAATATTGTGACTCTTACATTAATAACTATATCTAATGTTAATCCCATAAAATATTTTAGTCATGTGGGTGAGACTTCCAATATTGGTAAGATATCCAATATATTTCTAATCGGCCTGTTGTCTCCTCGTCTTGTTACGCGCCCTCGTAACCATTCTCCTTGGGCATCCCACGTAGAACTAGTCGTTTCTTCTGGAGGTCAGTGCGCATACTGGACTCTCGTTTCTTTCTTTGCCTTGCTTCTTGGTCCTTTTTAGAGATGCCTGCTACCCATGATGGGTGATGTGTTTCTCCCTTGAACACTTTAGAGTTGGCGGTAACTTGAACTCCCTAAATTCCCTTTTAGAGGGTTAGAGGTTCTTCCGGTGGTCCTTCGGGCTAGAGCAACACACGGAGGCTAATGTGTTTCCTTATGGCGGTCCGTTTTACGGGAGTAGGTTAGTTTTAAGTGCCGAAACTTAGCACTGAGTAACGAAATGATTCATTCTGTATTCACAACTTTTTTATTTTGGACCAGGTGATCTTTTATAAGATCAGATAATAACATATGTTTTGGGTTAACTATTGTTAGCTGGTAAGGTCAAGGGTAAAGAAAGTACGTGCTATATACTAGTTCTGGGTCTGGGCTTCATGGTATTGAGTTTCTGCTGAGCTCGGTTTTGCTCGCTCCAGTCAGTCGGTCATTCTTACCGCTGATATTGCTGATTTCGGTTTCTGGCCCGATTTCGACGATTTCTGGCTTCGTCTATTGGAGCTGGGTTATTAGGTCTTGAAACTAGGTGCCAAAAGTTCTGTTCGACGTTCGGAGGATTGCTCCGCCGACCACTAGATGGGCTGCCTCTTTTTAGTTTTTTTTTTTGGGAAGGCATGACCTTTTAGGCGAATTATTACAGGCCCAAACCTACCCAAGTAAATTCTTGCAACAGATTGTTTAGACTTTCCAAGGTTTGAGAATAATCTGGTAGATGTGGTGTGATGTTGTCCGAAACGATTCGGAAATATTTGGATTAGTTGGTTATCATGGGGATTTAAAACACTTATGGCTTTGAACTTTTAAAAAAGAGTATCTGTGGTTGGAGAAGGATATTTTATCCAGCGATCTCTAAGTAGATACAAAGTGTTTTTTTTTACGGTTTTTAATGATGAATAAAGATGAATTATGAATAAAGTTAAAAGGTCGTTTGAGTTTGAACTCGCCCACTGCTTTGGAGTCGTATCCTATTAGAATGCCTATGTTGAGTTTCTCGCTAATAGCTTAGCCACCCCTTTTCTGGGGGTTGGGCTATATAAAACGACAGTACCCGAAGTGGTGTCGGTAGGAGCTATTCTGTAGCTCCCGAATGGCTTTCGTCACTGTAATTATGGAGCAGAAATATGCTAGAATATAGGTTCTAGTTTTACCTTTTGAGTTAACAGCTTATCTTCTGTGGTCGCTAGGCCGAAGTGAGCGGGATTACTATAAAAGTATACGTTGGAGCACACCTTTTTTCCAATGAGCCACTTCTCTGAGCACTTGGTTGATTTAACCCTCTATTGGCTTTGAGAATCAGCGTTCCGCGCTTTCTATGGGCATCTTTGCAGGCCATCCTGGCCCTGGCCATAGACGAGCTCACACGCTGACATCCCTGTCTTTGACACCTGACCAGACTCACTTTTTGTTCCCAGTTTGTTTGGTTTTTTAAAAGATCGGGGCTACGAACTTATTTTGTTATTTTTACCTCGATATCTTCATTAAAAGCTGGTCTTATTTTATACCCCGGGCCCCCACCCAGGCTGAGTCTCGGTCGAGTAACTCTTTAGTCTAGCGCGACGTTAGATGGTGTTCTGAGATAGGAGGTTGTTAGGTTTTGTGAGGCTACTTGTTAATGACGGCAATACAAGCGCATCGTTTATAACACTTAAGGTGCGGATACCCACTAGCTGTGCAGGGCTGTTTATATACGAGGAGGGCCAATTGAGGAGAATCCTACTATTGGGACCTTCGCTTAATTTACAGCTAACCTTAAAAGAAGGTGGTTCGCAAGGTGCGGCCGTTCGCTATGTGCGACCTAGCCCTAAGCTAGGCATCTAAGGAATAATCTCACAAACTTTTCGGATAAAAATAAAAAAAGTTAAAAAAAAAACCAATTAAAAAATAAGTTGCTAAAGATTGTTTAATGTCAAGTTAAAAATTAATTTTCAGCTTTAAGTCGCCACAGATGCGTATTACTCCATCCGGATTGGGGCTACAACTATTGGATAATGCCATAATTTTAGTCAAAAGTGTGCAACGCAGTGAAGGAGACATCTCCTATAAAGTAAACTAGTCTCTCAGTTTTGTTAGAACGTTGTTTTTGAACTTCGACAATAATTAGACATACCAAAATTTCATAAGGATCGGCTGACTATATACTATTCGATATACATCTAATAGTATAAAATGCATGTTGCTCCCTAGCGGGGAGGGACTCCCTCCCTAGCATGTGTCTCCCAAAACTACTTGGACATGCAAAAAAATTGTTTATACCAACATATATTTTTTTCTATTTCAAAAACATACATACCGACCCACGTAACAAAATACATACATCTATGTAATTTAACAAAAATGCGATCTACTGAGCTTTATATAGCACTGTTAAATCTCTTTACAGGACCATTTTCTACATTTTATTGGAGTCATAAAAGTCTAAGAAAATGAAAGGATTTAGGATAGTTCGTGCAGCTATTAGACTGTGTTAGTCATTTTTTGGTATGGTAATTATTATTTGGTAAATTATACTAGCCAACATAATAAAATTTTGTTTTTTACTCCATTTATAGTTTTTTCCACTGTTTTAATAAAATTTGTTGTTTATCGGTTCCATCCCCCGAGGCAACTGAGCTCCGTGCACCTATGTATGTACATGAAGAAATTGACATAATTTTACCATATTTCAAAATTCAAAGACCGTGTAATTCGTATACAAAAAAATGTTTTAATACATACATAGCTTTTTTGACATACATATTTACTAAATAAAGCTATGAATTTGTATCCAGCAGGTACCATATCTGTGGAATACCTTTTTTTTTTAATTTTTTCATTAATGAAATCCGTGCCGCATAAAGTTCTATACAATTTTTCGTACATATTTATGCATTTCAAAAATGTTAATATACGCATGTTAATATACAGCCTACAGAAAATATATTATATATGTATATGATATATATTCAATATATGATAAAGTTGATAATTTTCTTTGCTTATGTGTAGTGCGGAAATTGAGGGTGATGAATTCTATTCTGGTCGTTTGATCAGAGAAGCATTAGTCTGTAATATTGAATCACTGAGGTATCTTACTTTTAAAACTTTAAACTTTCAAATTTGAGCATCCGCGCTGATCGCTGATTTTTCAAATAATGGTCACTTGTCGGTGGCACGCCTCAAACGCATCAATATGGGAATTTTCCTATAATTATTTATTTGCTTTCGGATTTGCGAAAAAATCTCCGGAAAAAATTTTATTTATGTTTACAACATAAAGGTGTAAAGAACTTAGCAAGGTACTGGAGAGTATTGTCTCATTTAAAATTAATAAATTTAGCCTCTTCCATTATCCCAACTAGGTTAAATTAAGAATATAAAAATTCAGTATATGCCAACCTACATTACCTATGTTTTGATAAAAATAAGCTATATAAAAAAAATATCATTATTCACATATGTATGTATATATTATAAAGTAGCTTCCTTGCACACACTATGGATGCGGCTCGTCACCTAGATGGACGACCCTCTACAGTTAAAATGTGCTCTACCTAGTAATGTCTACTGCATATATTATATGTATATTATTATTAATAACTTTTAAATATATATATTTTTTTTTAATTTATGTATTTGTAATAAAAATAAATAAAATAGGAATCCTTAAGACACATTTTTTGTATATAAATATATAATATATAAGAGTATTCTTATGTCAATATATATTTGAAACTAAATGCTGACGCCTGTTTCCAGAATTAATTTTCCATGATGCCTCTGTGTATTTAGTTTCTTTAGAGTGTCGAGCTTCGCCTGAACGTTTTGCATAAATGGCAAAAATTATAGGCGTTTTACTACATATTTGGATTTGGCTAAGGTGACTTAAAGCGTTTTCGCGTAATCATAAAGTTTTTTAAGTACAAAGGTTTTTTGGAATAAAAGCTGGTACGTTCAAAATATTATAAATGTATTTTCCAAAAAATGTATGATTATATTTATTTTTCTTAATCTTAGTTTTCGATTTTAATTGATCTATATATTTTTACATATATTTATATAATAAATTGTGTTCACCTTTACTATACATTGAATACATATTTACACACATACTTGTATACGACATAAATACAAATTTGAAATATGGTGATTATTTATAATCCGCACTATTCAACATACATACATACATAGTATTATGTTATTCAGCCATCAATGATTTGGTCCTAATAAAAAGTTGTGTATACCTACACATGTTAATAAAAAATGAATATAAGTTTTTGGGTGGATCCATTCATATAAATGAATAAATGAGATAACCTTGAATGGATTCAGTTTATGCTATTTTTTGTTTTTATTCTGTCAGAAATAAAAGAATAAATACATTTTTGTAAGTTTTTAACTTTTTTTTGACCATAAAAACTCTGCAAATTCTTGAATAAACGTTAAACACAGAATACAAAAAATGTTTTAGCGTGTTTATTTATAAACAAAAGCATTTTTTTACATAGATTTAGATTTATATCTGGACCAAAATTTTTGGACTACAATTTCTACACATTTTGCTGTGCCCTACTTTTAAATAACGAAATCTGTAACACCTTATCTGAGCAACACTTTTCCTCATAATGTTCCACACCAGGTGTGCTCAGCCCCTATATTCACAGTGCTCATGGTATTATAAATTTGTGGAAGAGTGTGCAACCCCATTATTGTAGACATCTCCGACCGTGTAAAGTATATATATTCTTGATCAAGAACACTTCCTGAGTTGATATAAGCATGCCCGTATGTCTGTCTCTGTTTTATATACTATAGCTGCGATATAAGTGATTCATAAAAAATGTCATAACTTTGGTGATTTTTAATATGAAAGGATTGGACTTCATACAGATTCTCTTTTTGGCAAACTCATAGGATCTACCATTATTCATATTTCAGTAGTTCACTTTTTTTTTAAATTGATTTCATAGCGAAACTATCATAAAGATCGGTCGATTCCTGTAGCGAACGAAGCGCATGTCAAGTCTTTTTTCACATTTTTGAAATTTAATTCTTTACTGGGTTGTAAACACGCGCTAATAATGCATGGTTCACAGCATTTGGTTTGGATGCCATTTCATGTAGGTCTTGTCTCCACTTTTGTTGTGACGGTTATCGTCCTGTTCACGACGAAATGAGGTCGTTCATAAAACAGACTAAGATCATAAGACTTTAAAGAAATAATATGATGATTAGCCGTTTTCTGCAAATCAATGACCAACTCTGTGCGCTTGAATCATAGATTAGTAGTCTAGGCGTAAGAAATCAATCAGCAGTGGATATGCTTGTGGCGGAGTCTGGAGTCCTATTTGGACTGTGAAAAAAAACTTTTTTATTTTCGCCCTTAGAGGAATTAATTGGGGTGCAAATATTCACCTTCCCTCCTACTACATACTACCGTCTCGTCCGCAACGTTACTTGGCTGATAGCCTGCTGGTTTAGATGCTCAAACATTTTGTTTTAAAGACGGTTGCTCAGTTGGATCCTTGATGGATACCTCGAGACAGGACAACGTTCGAGGATCCAATCTTTCCTCAATCAAAGGGATTAGGATCGGATACCACTGATGGTACATTGAGAGCGTTGAATGCATCCTCCCTTTAATCTCCGACTAGTCGAAAATGGCGCGTGCGGATCGTCCGCCAGGATGCGCCAGGATGCGGCAAGAGGATGATTCCCATCAAGACGTTCAAATTCATTCTACGGCCGATTTTGTTGTTACCCTCGGCCAATGTAGAAATACAAATTTATGATTAGAATAATATTGTTTTTTAAATAATAAGCAATTCAATAAAGTGATTACCTCAATATAACTTTTAATGACCATTAATTGTAAAATTAAGATAATAAACACTATAAATTTAACATGGTCAATATTTTTTTTAATGGTCAATTGGTGTACTGAATAAAAATATCACCTCATAACGTCAAATACGGCAATGCTACAATTTCAAACTAGTAATAGCTGCAAAATTATTTTATTAAAGTTAAATTATAGTATAATAGAACAAAGTAACTGCTATCTCAACGTAGTGGTGGTCAGAAAATGCATATCCAAGACCATCCAGCTGATGACTGCATAAGCCAGAAAGTTCTGTTCTTGACGACAAATGTGGGCTCTGAGCCCCTATTTCCCACAAAGAGCTTTGAGCAGAGGATGAAATCCAAGTGTTCCGCCATTGAAAATGATAAGCGTGGGCGTCGCATCCTATTAGTAGGCCGATCTTTCTCTTTTCGCTGTCTTCAACAAGTCACCTAAGCAGTATGTGTGGGAGCGGTCCAACATGGTCGCGACCCATATACGACAAGCATATTCTCATAGGGCCACCTGGGCCCGCAGCTATAGAGCTTCATTGCTGAGCCTGAACTCCACCAAACTAAGAATCCTGTCTCCATGGATCCAGAGTTCTTGAATGATGGCTATATCAGCTCCTCTCTCAGCGAGGCAGATAAAAAAGGCAGCGGATGCAGGAGTGTCAGAGACATCGTTAAACGTTTCCACCACAGTAACTTCCGCCCCGGTATCGGAGCCCAGCAGCGAGTTCTCTTCTATTACAACGCCTCCGAGAGCCCTTGCTAAGTCACTTGCCTCTGATGTATACCTCTCCAGAATGTCCTCCTCCCCATCTGACATTCCCTCACAGCGCTCCTCTTCAATCCGTTCCTCCAAGTCTATCTCCTGGACGTCTATATCCAAGTCGATGCCTTCTGACTTGCTCCTCACATCCGACAGATCCACACTGCTACGTGCTCGAAACCGTAATTTACACGTTTGCCGGCACCCTCCTAGATCTTCACGGTTTCCTCGATGAGTGTGACAACAACTTTTCACCGTACCTCCCACCCCACTACCTCCACCTTGGCGACTCTCCAGTCCGCTGTAGGGAGTGTGGGGTTACACATCTTAAGCATAGCCAAGATTGTAGTGGGGTCCGCCGGCTTCTCTGTTAGCCATACGCGGGCCCTTGGTTTGCTGGGGATCTTTTCCTATCTATCGCCTCTAATCTGGCTCCGGGGTAAAATTCTCCCAGCGACGCAATCATGCGCTTGTAGAGGTTTAATGACCTCGAATCTTGGCACGCTATCACATTGATGCTAGCAGTGATGTTAACGGTGCTTGACAGTATTTCGCTGACGACCGATAGATTCTTGTTAATTTAACACTTTGTGATTTAATCGCTGCCTTAAGTACAGGTCATTCTCAAGCTATCTATTCGTATAGTCGATGGTGAATGTGTATTGTATAGCTGCTGGATCAAACCCAGTAGCTGTCAAGGCGTCGATACGCAAAGATGTGAAAGCTCATTTAGGTGCTTAGATTTAAACGTTACTTTTAAGGACATTGAGCCATATTGTCATTTGAAGTTTAAGGCCTCATGAATGGTCATTAGCTTTTGCCAACCAGCACAAGACGCCTTCAAAGCGGGCATGATCCGTCAATTTGGGTAGGATCCATTTAACGCAGTTTTCTCCAAATTCATAATTGGGCTATATTTTTTGATCAAAAGTGGGTCACATCTCCGACCCTATAAAGTATATATATTCTTGATCAGGATCACCTCCTGAGTCGATATAAGCATGTCCGTGTTTCCGTCTGTCTGTTTCTACGCAAACTAGTCTCTCAGTTTTAAAGCTATCGTCTTCAAACTTTGCACACACCCTTCTTTCTTTGCAGGCAGTATATGAGTCGGAACGGCCGGGATTGGTCAACCGTATCCTATAGCTGCCATATAACTGATTGAAACTGATCGATTGGAAATGGAATAACTGTGTTGTTTTTAAGTTAGAAGAATGGGATTTCTATGGATTCAACATTGGGCAACTAATATGGTCTGCCAAATTTCATAAGGATCGGCCGACTATATACGATCTGATATATATCTAATAATATAAGATTCGTGTCGCCACCTAGCGGACTGCCACTCAACTGCAAGGGTATATCAACTTCGGCTCTGTCCGAAGTTACCTTTCCTTTCTTGTTTTAAAAATCTATTGCTTCTGCTTTCGTTCAATATTCTTATTCTCTAATTTACTACTCAAGTAGTAAATTTCCTAAAATGTATTCTGGTAGTTCTTCCTTTGCATCTCTCACTTGGTTAAAGCCGCAGATCATAAGCTCCGAAGTTTTTCAAAGTAAGTACAGTTTTAGACATGATAGAAAACAGCGAAAAGGAGGAGGAGTGTTGATTTCTGTAGACTCAAAATTTGCTTCTGAAGAGGTAAAATGACTTTATAATATAATATTATATTCATAAATAAAAATTGAATAAATTTATTACACTTGAATGAATCCGATCCACTTGCCGATGAATCACAATAGTTGTTGTTTCGTCAGATTATTATATAAAGTGTATGGTATGTAGTATCAGCTATATCCTTTTCGAATTTATAAAATATGGCCACAAAAAAGAACTGAGGGATATCTTATATAGAAATAGGCTTAACTAATTATCCACTATCTACTTACGTTCACAACTTTTTCACTACTTCCATTACTTTGATTAAAATATGCCTATTATGAAAATTAATAATGTGGCGATATTTTGCAGTATCCGCCTCTCCATGAATGGGTTTTCTGTCGTTTTATTTATATATGTAAGGGATTTCCATTTAGTATGTGGTTTTGCTATGAATGCACTATCTTTTATAGAGCAACGATGATAGCTTGCTTAGCCTATAAAGGGCCGAACGCCTAAAAGAGCCTTGGTTGCACGTTATATGTACGTTCTAACGAAATCACATTGGCTAATTCGAGTTCTTTGACGTCCCTGTGTCTATATATTTATTATTATGATTTCTTTTTTTGTTGTTGTTATCGTGGCCGTGTTGAAGGCGCTTGAGGCGAAGAAGGCCGGTGGCGAGCAAGGATATGCTTACAATCGGTCCTGACAAGTTCAGTTTCCCGTCAGGCCATGCGTCTAGATCCTTCTTCGTGCTTCTTTTCTTCACGAAGCTGTATCCCGTACACTTCATAATTATGATGCCAGTTACAGCGTGGGCCGTCAGCGTAGCTATCTCGAGACTTATTCTGCAACTACATATTGGATATTAGCGCTGGAGCTGCGATTGGGATCCTGGAGGCATTGATCGTTGGATTGTTCTGGATTAGCGAGCAGTCCGCCTTGAGCGTTGTTGGCTGTTTCGGACGAAAATGTTGAGAGCACCGCTGAATGAAAGAATTTGGAATGGTTGGTCTTTGGAATTTGGAATGGCTTGGAAAGTAAATGTTATTTTTTTCTTTTCACTAAATACTTTGTTGATATTAAACATATTTACAATTATTACAATGTTCTTCGTGAAAAGAACAGAAAAAAGCTATTTAAAACGATAGTATACAAAAATAAAGACCAAACAAAACCCCTTAAAACCCTGAAAGTAATTAGACGGGTCTCACTTTTCAACAGACAAAAACCTATTTTTTTGAGTTAGAATCTCCTCTGATTTAAAAAAGAATTTACTAGGATCCTGTGGGATTGTTGTTTGGGTGATCCACTTATTGGAGGGTGTATCCAGGTATGAAGTTTCGTGTATGGGGTAAAACAATGTCTCGGTCATTAGCTTCAGGCAATGAACATCGGTTGCTTGATGTTGGAATTTCCTTAATTGCAATCGGTCTTCTTTTAACCCGCGTGAAAGTTTATTGGAACTTGTTTGGCAGCTTCCGTTTTAAATGGGCTGTCTGGTATTTTGCGTAGTTTAAGGAATTTGTTCCTGTACACTCATTGATGCATTTTCTGTTGTACTGACTTACCAGTTCCTCAGCTCATTATGCTTAAAATGAAGCATACTTCACCAAAAGTTGTAGTAGTATTCATAAGTACAACATTCATTAGAGATTTGGTAATTGAGCATGTAACTGATCTAGCCACACTAACCATTAGTGCCGCTAGGTGGTTAATATTATTAATTACTTCTTACACAAGAAGTATTAGTGGCCTGCACTGAAGTGTGACACACAAGATTGCCTCGAGCAACTCTTCCCAGAATGCAGTTGAGAATAAATGTGTTGCAGTTTTTTAAATATTTTAACAGCACAGCTGATTAGCCGGTATTTGTCTGTAACTTGTTAAAATAGTTGTATTTCATTCACTGCAGAAGAGTTGATACTTTTCTTGACTTTTCCCATCAGATACGAATTCACCAATTCATACGAATTCATACGAACACTATTGGGAACTTGTCCATTTTTATTTAACACAAATAAATGAAGTGTCTTTTTCCATTACTTGCTTTGCACATGCGTCTTATTTCAAAGCTCACCCCGGAATGATCGGTGTCTATAAGAATTTTTATTTTTTTCCTTGCGACTACCCTATATGAAATTCTAAGTAACCCTTACGACTCTAAGTATGAAAGCAGGGATCTTTGGCTATTTTTTTCATAGTCGATGTAGAGTCTGTATATCTATGATCAATATGATTAACTCACTGATGTTTAAGGCCAGTGAATCATACTGCTTATGCCTCTCCATTTGTGGTTGACGATTTTGAGCAGAAGCTTAATTATTATATTATAGTAGGAACTACTACATTAAACTGGGAATGATACCCTTGAGGTCGATATGTCTGGGGAGGCTGCTATAATGGCCACCAAACGTTTGTGCCGCTCTTGGTTGTCTCAACTGCGAAGAACTAATATTTCAACCAGCTTGAATGTTAGTGGTTCCGTTTAAAGTTTGGTTTTGGTTTTGGTCTTATCTTTGTTCTAGGCACCTGGCATAATTGGTAGCGAACTTTTATGATTAGCCTCAACTTCTTGGGCTAGCGCCAGAGCTGAACCTGTCTGGCGAAAAAAAGAACATCAATTAGCAAATTTTTGTTTCATATTTAAATACCCTATGCTATGGTGGGCTCGTATAACATGGCTGTCTTATTAATAAGGAGTTAAAATGTGTATATTTTATTTCGTGGTAAAACTTTGAAAGTGCCATGTTGCCCTGTCTCCGACAAGTGAAGAGTTCCTGTTCAAATAAATAAATGAGTCGTTTATCCAAATGTGTAAAATCGATGCGATTAATTAAATCCTTAAAATTATGAGATGTATTAAATAAAGCTAGCATCATATAAACAGACCTTATTATACCCTTGCAGAGGGTATTATAATTTTGGTCAAAAGTTTGCAACACAGTGAAGGAGACATCTCCGACCCTATAAAGTATAAATATTCTTGATCTGGATCCCCTCCTGAGTCGATATAAGCATGCCCGTATGACCTTCTGTCTGTTTCTAAGCAAACTAGTCTCTCAGTTTTAAAGCTATCGTCTTCAAATTTTCCACACACCTTTCTTTCCTTTGCAGGCAGTATATGGTATAACTTTGTTATTTTTTGAGCTAAAAGGATGGGATTATGGGACTATTCTATGGGCTTAGGCAAACCAATTCGATATGACTAATTTAATAAGGATCGGCCGACTATATACGATCCGATATATATCTAATAATATAAGATCCGTGTCGCCGTCTAGCGGACTGCCACTCAACTGCAAGGGTATATCAACTTTAGCTCCGCCCGAAGTTAGCTTTCCTTTTTTGATAATTGTTGAAGCTTCTTTAATAACTTTCAAATAGATTGTAAGCAGTGTGCGTTGCTAGCTTCCACGAAGCATATCTTACATATTTACCCTCAAAGTCAGGCAAAGGCTTAATTATGCCTAAGGATTTATCAAATTTAACACCCCCTATGATTCTAATTTTTTTTATAAATTATTATCTACTAAGGGTGTTTGAATTTGAATATTATTTACATTTTTACTAGATTTTGTAGCGATGTTGTTCAAATTCTATTTTTTATCACGAACTAAGGAGTGGTAATTTTTTTTTATTATCTAAAAGAGAATCCCTCATACGCGGCTGCAATTAATATTTATATTAAAAACCAAAACATAAAATGTTGTCAATCATTTTTGTTTGTGTTATCTATAAGGAATTAATTATTCAATTTAATATAGGCACCATTTTTTTTATTAATTGATGGAATTGGAAAAAATTGATCAAATTTATGATTCATATATTCAATTGAATTGTTAAAAAGATATAATTTAATTTAATTGCGCACTTCTTACGGTTTACGATATTGGTAATAATTTTTACTTAATTTTCAAAAGCTTGAGCCTAATTCAATTAAATTTGCATCCTTAAGGCCACGCGCACACTGGCTGCTGAAAGCGGAACTGATCGCTGAGCTTATAAGCAATCATATCAACAGAAACCATATCAGCTAGCTTAAATTTTGTTAGCCGCGCATACTGAAAGCTAGAGCTTATGCCTCAAGCGGTAAGGTAGCAAATGGTTTTATAAAGCTTCTTCAAAGACTTCAAAGCGCCTTCAGCAGATTTTGACATCAGCAAAAAGTAAAATTCTTTATTAAAAAAAATGATCGATCAGAACGTGAAATATGTATTTGACGAGGATTCATCAGCCGAGTCTTTGACCGGACTTTCGGCGAAACGTTTTTTGGCGCCGTAACGCCGTAAATTTCACAACTAGACTGCTTCTTCAATTCATGTCGATCCCTTTTCAATTCCTTCTCACCCTCTAATACGCACGCACAGTGTGGTGAGTTATGACGAACGCTATCTGTCTCACTCATGCCCACGGCCAAACTACGTTGGCAGAATTATGTATCTGACTCGCACGAAAGAAAAGGGGAACCACAAAGCAATAAAACAAATGTGTACCAACATATAATCGTTATAATTTGAATGTTTAAATTAATCTCTCATACGGCCTTCCTGACCTATCTCACGTCCTCGTGAGTTTACAATATAAAGGTTTTACAAAATATTCTCTTATTATTATTATTTTCCTTTTAACACAAATTCAAATTAAAGCAGGATTCTCAAAAATACATTCTTAAATCAAAATTGAACAAATTATTTCTTACTCTTATAAAACGTTTGCCATGAGATCCCGATTACCACCAACTTAAATCCAAACAATTAAAATTATTCAGCCTTTTCCTTCATACGGCGATCATATTCTTCATTTCATTTACAAAAATCATGCCAACAACTAGCACACAGTCATTAACAAAATAAACTGGCCAGTCAAAAAACAAGTTAATTTAGCCCACAGCTTATATCCAGACAAACCGGCCATCACAATTAGCTCGCAGTTTAATTTATAAGCCGGCCAAATAACTGACGTCCGATCATTCCAAAATTTCAATATTAATGCAGCAAATGACGAACCACATAACTCGGGCGCTGACCTCTACAGAAAGTCGTGAAACATGGAACCGATCCGGGCGTTTACAATGTCTTTATTTTATTTCAAGATCACAGCCCTCGCCGGCTTGATCTGTGGCATTTTCATCACTGGCTTCATCATTCAGCTCTGTGATTTCTTCATCATCACACTCATCATCCAACTCTGTGGTAATCCCCTTCTCAGGCATACGTCTCAAAAATTCGTGAGAATATTTACATGTTCTATTATTAGTTAGTGCCTATTAGTTAGTTAGTCGGTATAAACACCGATCTCCTTTCAATATTTCGGTTACTAATAACGGTCCTCTAAACTTAGGGTCTAATTTTGTCTGATATCGCTCTTCGTTCTTAAGCAAAACGTGATCACCAACTTTATGTCTTACAATAGTATCCTTATCTTTATGAAACCTAGCCTTATCATAATTGGCATTCTTTTCCATGTTTTGCTTAGCCATTTCTCTAACTTAATCAATATCAACATCGTGGCCCGACTAGCACCCGTGGCGATCAGATGCAATATCGAGATGCGATATCTTTTGAACAGAACAGAAATCACGGAATGCTGTGCTAGAAAAACTACGTCCCTGATCTGCGATCAGACGGGAAGGTACGCCGAACAATGATATTTGTGATCTTAATGCCTTAATACAGCTCTCGGTATCTAGCCTCGATGTGTGAGACAAAAAGACAAACTTCGTGAAGGCGTCTATTGACACGATTATATATTCCTTCTGTTCATTTTTACCACTAAGCTTCCCTGTTATGTCGATGTGGACTGTATGCCACGGGATATTGACCTTCTGTATGGGATACAATTCCGCTTGTACCTTACCAGATGGGGGCTTTGACAATCTGCATGTAATACAGTTGTCGAAAAATTTGCGAACGTATTTGGACATCTTGTCAAACCAATAGTATTCGTACATTTTCTCAAGGGTTTTTTCCCAACTTTGGTGCAAATTGACTCGTTCACATTGCTTACGGCTGACCACCTAAATGGCTTTGGGATGATGGGGAGACAACGAGTTTTTCCGTTTCTTTGAATTTTCCTATACAGCATTCCTGCCCTTAACTCGTACGTTCTGGCCAAATCCTCAGAAAGATCATCGTTACGCAATTTAGAAACAATAGACGACGTTTCGTCGTCTCGTTGCTGCTCAGCTAACAACCAATTGTTAGTAATCTCTGTCAAATTTATATGTTTTTCGTTTAAAAACCTTTTGACTGGATGCGATCTTTTGATATGGGATTTCGAGACAGACAATCTACGTGAGCCATTCGATCGCCTGGCCTATACTGAATGTCGAACTCAAAAGATTGCATGTACGACCACCACCTATGGACTCTTGGAGTCAGTTCCGCTTTTGTGCGAGATGCCTTGAGCGAATTGCAATCGGTAAAAACGATAAAATGTCAACCATGCAAGTAATGGCGAAAATGCTTAATAGAGTTGAAAACTGCTTGTGTTTCCAACTCATACGAGTGATAACGCGATTCCGCTGACGAAGTTCGTTTACTAAAGTATTCGATAACTCGTGGCTTGTTTTCGATTTTGTGCAACAAAATTGCGCCATAGCCATCGGCACTCGCATCTGTATGAAGCTCAATAGGAAATTGTGGATCGAAAATAGTAAGAACAGTCAGTATAGAAATTACCTTTGTCGTATTTGCTCGTGCTCTAATTCCCATGAAAATGACTTGCTTTTTGAAGTTAGATTTTTGAAGTTAGAGCATCTATTGAACGGGTTAGAGCCGTTCAATAGAGCTTGTATGTATTGGGATCTGATGGAAGCCAATCGCCATATCAATGCACGTGAAAAACCTAGCACCACTCAACCTAGCTATCTGGTCAGATATAAGTGACAACGGGTACTTGTCGGAAACAGTATTGGCATTAAGCTCACGATAATCAACACACAGACGGTCTGTACCATTTTTCTTGCGGACAAGTATCATCGGACTCGCGAAAGGAGAGCTACTGTGTCTTATTATGTTTGCTTCCAAAAGCTCTTGAATGGAATGTCTAACCTTTTCTTTTTCTTCCACACTCAATCGGTAAGGCGTCTCTGAACCGTCATATTCTGATGAATCAAGCGAATCTGTAACTGTCCCGTAGTCACGCGGCTCTGTGGTATACCATTTATAAAAGAATTTGAATACCCCTGTATTATTGAGAGTTGTTTATCTTTATCCTGTCCATGTAAATCGGTATCGACACCAGCCAGGTCAGGAGTGCATTCGGAAACTACGACAGGTAATACAGACTTTTCGTTAAACATAGTAAGCGCGCTTGATGTAATTGTCACGCCGATGCCCTCGCTCAAAATTTCCAGACCAATCAGAGCGTCGTATTTGATATGGTTGTCTAAAACTACGTGAAATCACGGATGATCGATCATTTGCTCCAGATTGTTGATTACGGGGCTGCTGACGCTGAGTTGCCTCTTTATTAAAGCGACATTCCGCTTTCTTGTGTCCGGGTTTGCCACAATTATGACACGTGATGTGAGACATAGTCCTGGCTCTATTTTCTTGGGGTGCTGATTAGTTGTCACTCTGGTTCTGTTTAGTGTCGAACGAAAAGGCTTTAAGTACCTGATGAAACTCATTTCTGGTTTTGATATCCGTAGTAAAAACCAAACGGCGCAATCGTTTGTCTATCCCAGCTGCATGTGCCAACGTAACGGATACTGCAATCTGCTCGACGCTAAGTGACTTCCAGCGTGCCATAAGTGATGTGACCATTTTGCTTCCATACAGCGACAAGCACTCTCCTTCTTTTGGGCGTGCATTTAGCTAATTCATAACGGTTGCGGCCAAAGTCTCCGTTCCAGAAAAATATTGCAAAAATATTTCTAGGAACTGCGTCCATGTAATGCCGGGAAAAAAATGTCTGCGAGAGCCAGTGAGATGCGTTGCCTTCCAGTGATTTGCTGAGTGATTTGCCTTCCAGTGATTAGCTGGTTTTCAGACAAGATGTAGTCGACCGTTGAACACCAGGAGAGCGTCTGATCCTGCACGATCAGGGTTGAACTTTGGCAGAACAATGTTTTTGGCATCTTTTGGATCATTTTGAGAGCGTTGCACTTGTTTTATTAGCTCAGCGAAATTACGATTTTGCATCTCCAAAATTGACAAAAGATTTGCATCATCGGCTGGAGGCGGAGGTAATCCCACTTCTGATGACGAGGATTCATCAGCCGAGTCTTTGACCGGACTTTCGGCGAAACGTTTTTTGGCGCGTGGCATGTTGATCGAATTTCACAACTAGACTGCTTCTTCAATTCATGTCGATCCCTTTTCAATTCCTTCTCACCCTCTAATACGCACGCACAGTGTGGTGAGTTATGACGAACGCTATCTGTCTCACTCATGCCCACGGCCAAACTACGTTGGCAGAATTATTAATCTGACTCGCACGAAAGAAAAGGGGACCACAAAGAAATAAAACAAATGTGTACCAACAAATAATCGTTATAATTTGAATGTTTAAATTAATCTGTCATACGGCCTTCCTGACCTATCTCACGTCCTCGTGAGTTTACAATATAAAGGTTTTACAAAATATTCTCTTATTATTATTATTTTCCTTTTAACACAAATTCAAATTAAAGCAGGATTCTCAAAAATACATTCTTAAATCAAAATTGAACAAATTATTTCTTACTCTTATAAAACGTTTGCCATGAGATCCCGATTACCACCAACTTAAATCCAAACAATTAAAATTATTCAGCCTTTTCCTTCATACGGCGATCATATTCTTCATTTCATTTACAAAAATCATGCCAACAACTAGCACACAGTCATTAACAAAATAAACTGGCCAGTCAAAAAACAAGTTAATTTAGCCCACAGCTTATATCCAGACAAACCGGCCATCACAATTAGCTCGCAGTTTAATTTATAAGCCGGCCAAATAACTGACGTCCGATCATTCCAAAATTTCAATATTAATGCAGCAAATGACGAACCACATAACTCGGGCGCTGACCTCTACAGAAAGTCGTGAAACATGGAACCGATCCGGGCGTTTACAATGTCTTTATTTTATTTCAAGATCACAGCCCTCGCCGGCTTGATCTGTGGCATTTTCATCACTGGCTTCATCATTCAGCTCTGTGATTTCTTCATCATCACACTCATCATCCAACTCTGTGGTAATCCCCTTCTCAGGCATACGTCTCAAAAATTCGTGAGAATATTTACATGTTCTATTATTAGTTAGTGCCTATTAGTTAGTTAGTCGGTATAAACACCGATCTCCTTTCAATATTTCGGTTACTAATAACGGTCCTCTAAACTTAGGGTCTAATTTTGTCTGATATCGCTCTTCGTTCTTAAGCAAAACGTGATCACCAACTTTATGTCTTACAATAGTATCCTTATCTTTATGAAACCTAGCCTTATCATAATTGGCATTCTTTTCCATGTTTTGCTTAGCCATTTCTCTAACTTAATCAATATCAACATCGTTCGTATTTTCAACAACAGGTACGAAACCAAACGGCCTTGCTTCTTTGCCAATGAGTAGTTCTAAAGGGCTAGCCTTTGTCACTCTATTGGGCGTACAATTAAGAGCCAGTTAAATTTCGCATAAAGAATCTTGCCATGACCCCTGACCTGTCTCAACCGCTGTTAGCATGGACTTTAGAGTACTCATAACTCGCTCTACTTGGCCATTGGCCCGACTAGCACCCGTGGCGATCAGATGCAATATCGACATGCGATATCTTTTGAACAGAACAGAAATGACGGAATGCTGTGCTAGAAAAACTACGTCCCTGATCTGCGATCAGACGGGAAGGTACGCCGAACAATGATATTTGTGATCTTAATGCCTTAATACAGCTCTCGGTATCTAGCCTCGATGTGTGAGACAAAAAGACAAACTTCGTGAAGGCGTCTATTGACACGATTATGTATTCCTTCTGTTCATTTTTACCACTAAGCTTCCCTGTTATGTCGATGTGGACTGTATGCCACGGGATATTGACCATCTGTATGGGATGCAATTCCGCTTGTACCTTACCAGATGGGGGCTTTGACAATCTGCATGTAATACAGTTGTCGAAAAATTTGCGAACGTATTTGGACATCTTGTCAAACCAATAGTATTCGTACATTTTCTCAAGGGTTTTTTCCCAACTAAGGTGCAAATTGGATCATAGGATCTACCATTATTCATATTTCAGTAGTTCACTTTTTTTTTAAATTGATTTCATAGCGAAACTATCATAAAGATCGGTCGATTCCTGTAGCGAACGAAGCGCATGTCAAGTCTTTTTTCACATTTTTGAAATTTAATTCTTTACTGGGTTGTAAACACGCGCTAATAATGCATGGTTCACAGCATTTGGTTTGGATGCCATTTCATGTAGGTCTTGTCTCCACTTTTGTTGTGACGGTTATCGTCCTGTTCACGACGAAATGAGGTCGTTCATAAAACAGACTAAGATCATAAGACTTTAAAGAAATAATATGATGATTAGCCGTTTTCTGCAAATCAATGACCAACTCTGTGCGCTTGAATCATAGATTAGTAGTCTAGGCGTAATAAATCAATCAGCAGTGGATATGCTTGTGGCGGAGTCTGGAGTCCTATTTGGACTGTGAAAAAAAACTTTTTTATTTTCGCCCTTAGAGGAATTAATTGGGGTGCAAATATTCACCTTCCCTCCTACTACATACTACCGTCTCGTCCGCAACGTTACTTGGCTGATAGCCTGCTGGTTTAGATGCTCAAACATTTTGTTTTAAAGACGGTTGCTCAGTTGGATCCTTGATGGATACCTCGAGACAGGACAACGTTCGAGGATCCAATCTTTCCTCAATCAAAGGGATTAGGATCGGATACCACTGATGGTACATTGAGAGCGTTGAATGCATCCTCCCTTTAATCTCCGACTAGTCGAAAATGGCGCGTGCGGATCGTCCGCCAGGATGCGCCAGGATGCGGCAAGAGGATGATTCCCATCAAGACGTTCAAATTCATTCTACGGCCGATTTTGTTGTTACCCTCGGCCAATGTAGAAATACAAATTTATGATTAGAATAATATTGTTTTTTAAATAATAAGCAATTCAATAAAGTGATTACCTCAATATAACTTTTAATGACCATTAATTGTAAAATTAAGATAATAAACACTATAAATTTAACATGGTCAATATTTTTTTTAATGGTCAATTGGTGTACTGAATAAAAATATCACCTCATAACGTCAAATACGGCAATGCTACAATTTCAAACTAGTAATAGCTGCAAAATTATTTTATTAAAGTTAAATTATAGTATAATAGAACAAAGTAACTGCTATCTCAACGTAGTGGTGGTCAGAAAATGCATATCCAAGACCATCCAGCTGATGACTGCATCAGCCAGAAAGTTCTGTTCTTGACGACAAATGTGGGCTCTGAGCCCCTATTTCCCACAAAGAGCTTTGAGCAGAGGATGAAATCCAAGTGTTCCGCCATTGAAAATGATAAGCGTGGGCGTCGCATCCTATTAGTAGGCCGATCTTTCTCTTTTCGCTGTCTTCAACAAGTCACCTAAGCAGTATGTGTGGGAGCGGTCCAACATGGTCGCGACCCATATACGACAAGCATATTCTCATAGGGCCACCTGGGCCCGCAGCTATAGAGCTTCATTGCTGAGCCTGAACTCCACCAAACTAAGAATCCTGTCTCCATGGATCCAGAGTTCTTGAATGATGGCTATATCAGCTCCTCTCTCAGCGAGGCAGATAAAAAAGGCAGCGGATGCAGGAGTGTCAGAGACATCGTTAAACGTTTCCACCACAGTAACTTCCGCCCCGGTATCGGAGCCCAGCAGCGAGTTCTCTTCTATTACAACGCCTCCGAGAGCCCTTGCTAAGTCACTTGCCTCTGATGTATACCTCTCCAGAATGTCCTCCTCCCCATCTGACATTCCCTCACAGCGCTCCTCTTCAATCCGTTCCTCCAAGTCTATCTCCTGGACGTCTATATCCAAGTCGATGCCTTCTGACTTGCTCCTCACATCCGACAGATCCACACTGCTACGTGCTCGAAACCGTAATTTACACGTTTGCCGGCACCCTCCTAGATCTTCACGGTTTCCTCGATGAGTGTGACAACAACTTTTCACCGTACCTCCCACCCCACTACCTCCACCTTGGCGACTCTCCAGTCCGCTGTAGGGAGTGTGGGGTTACACATCTTAAGCATAGCCAAGATTGTAGTGGGGTCCGCCGGCTTCTCTGTTAGCCATACGCGGGCCCTTGGTTTGCTGGGGATCTTTTCCTATCTATCGCCTCTAATCTGGCTCCGGGGTAAAATTCTCCCAGCGACGCAATCATGCGCTTGTAGAGGTTTAATGACCTCGAATCTTGGCACGCTATCACATTGATGCTAGCAGTGATGTTAACGGTGCTTGACAGTATTTCGCTGACGACCGATAGATTCTTGTTAATTTAACACTTTGTGATTTAATCGCTGCCTTAAGTACAGGTCATTCTCAAGCTATCTATTCGTATAGTCGATGGTGAATGTGTATTGTATAGCTGCTGGATCAAACCCAGTAGCTGTCAAGGCGTCGATACGCAAAGATGTGAAAGCTCATTTAGGTGCTTAGATTTAAACGTTACTTTTAAGGACATTGAGCCATATTGTCATTTGAAGTTTAAGGCCTCATGAATGGTCATTAGCTTTTGCCAACCAGCACAAGACGCCTTCAAAGCGGGCATGATCCGTCAATTTGGGTAGGATCCATTTAACGCAGTTTTCTCCAAATTCATAATTGGGCTATATTTTTTGATCAAAAGTGGGTCACATCTCCGACCCTATAAAGTATATATATTCTTGATCAGGATCACCTCCTGAGTCGATATAAGCATGTCCGTGTTTCCGTCTGTCTGTTTCTACGCAAACTAGTCTCTCAGTTTTAAAGCTATCGTCTTCAAACTTTGCACACACCCTTCTTTCTTTGCAGGCAGTATATGAGTCGGAACGGCCGGGATTGGTCAACCGTATCCTATAGCTGCCATATAACTGATTGAAACTGATCGATTGGAAATGGAATAACTGTGTTGTTTTTAAGTTAGAAGAATGGGATTTCTATGGATTCAACATTGGGCAACTAATATGGTCTGCCAAATTTCATAAGGATCGGCCGACTATATACGATCTGATATATATCTAATAATATAAGATTCGTGTCGCCACCTAGCGGACTGCCACTCAACTGCAAGGGTATATCAACTTCGGCTCTGTCCGAAGTTACCTTTCCTTTCTTGTTTTAAAAATCTATTGCTTCTGCTTTCGTTCAATATTCTTATTCTCTAATTTACTACTCAAGTAGTAAATTTCCTAAAATGTATTCTGGTAGTTCTTCCTTTGCATCTCTCACTTGGTTAAAGCCGCAGATCATAAGCTCCGAAGTTTTTCAAAGTAAGTACAGTTTTAGACATGATAGAAAACAGCGAAAAGGAGGAGGAGTGTTGAATTCTGTAGACTCAAAATTTGCTTCTGAAGAGGTAAAATGACTTTATAATATAATATTATATTCATAAATAAAAATTGAATAAATTTATTACACTTGAATGAATCCGATCCACTTGCCGATGAATCACAATAGTTGTTGTTTCGTCAGATTATTATATAAAGTGTATGGTATGTAGTATCAGCTATATCCTTTTCGAATTTATAAAATATGGCCACAAAAAAGAACTGAGGGATATCTTATATAGAAATAGGCTTAACTAATTATCCACTATCTACTTACGTTCACAACTTTTTCACTACTTCCATTACTTTGATTAAAATATGCCTATTATGAAAATTAATAATGTGGCGATATTTTGCAGTATCCGCCTCTCCATGAATGGGTTTTCTGTCGTTTTATTTATATATGTAAGGGATTTCCATTTAGTATGTGGTTTTGCTATGAATGCACTATCTTTTATAGAGCAACGATGATAGCTTGCTTAGCCTATAAAGGGCCGAACGCCTAAAAGAGCCTTGGTTGCACGTTATATGTACGTTCTAACGAAATCACATTGGCTAATTCGAGTTCTTTGACGTCCCTGTGTCTATATATTTATTATTATGATTTCTTTTTTTGTTGTTGTTATCGTGGCCGTGTTGAAGGCGCTTGAGGCGAAGAAGGCCGGTGGCGAGCAAGGATATGCTTACAATCGGTCCTGACAAGTTCAGTTTCCCGTCAGGCCATGCGTCTAGATCCTTCTTCGTGCTTCTTTTCTTCACGAAGCTGTATCCCGTACACTTCATAATTATGATGCCAGTTACAGCGTGGGCCGTCAGCGTAGCTATCTCGAGACTTATTCTGCAACTACATATTGGATATTAGCGCTGGAGCTGCGATTGGGATCCTGGAGTCATTGATCGTTGGATTGTTCTGGATTAGCGAGCAGTCCGCCTTGAGCGTTGTTGGCTGTTTCGGACGAAAATGTTGAGAGCACCGCTGAATGAAAGAATTTGGAATGGTTGGTCTTTGGAATTTGGAATGGCTTGGAAAGTAAATGTTATTTTTTTCTTTTCACTAAATACTTTGTTGATATTAAACATATTTACAATTATTACAATGTTCTTCGTGAAAAGAACAGAAAAAAGCTCTTTAAAACGATAGTATACAAAAATAAAGACCAAACAAAACCCCTTAAAACCCTGAAAGTAATTAGACGGGTCTCACTTTTCAACAGACAAAAACCTATTTTTTTGAGTTAGAATCTCCTCTGATTAAAAAAGAATTTACTAGGATCCTGTGGGATTGTTGTTTGGGTGATCCACTTATTGGAGGGTGTATCCAGGTATGAAGTTTCGTGTATGGGGTAAAACAATGTCTCGGTCATTAGCTTCAGGCAATGAACATCGGTTGCTTGATGTTGGAATTTCCTTAATTGCAATCGGTGATCTTTTAACCCGCGTGAAAGTTTATTGGAACTTGTTTGGCAGCTTCCGTTTTAAATGGGCTGTCTGGTATTTTGCGTAGTTTAAGGAATTTGTTCCTGTACACTCATTGATGCATTTTCTGTTGTACTGACTTACCAGTTCCTCAGCTCATTATGCTTAAAATGAAGCATACTTCACCAAAAGTTGTAGTAGTATTCATAAGTACAACATTCATTAGAGATTTGGTAATTGAGCATGTAACTGATCTAGCCACACTAACCATTAGTGCCGCTAGGTGGTTAATATTATTAATTACTTCTTACACAAGAAGTATTAGTGGCCTGCACTGAAGTGTGACACACAAGATTGCCTCGAGCAACTCTTCCCAGAATGCAGTTGAGAATAAATGTGTTGCAGTTTTTTAAATATTTTAACAGCACAGCTGATTAGCCGGTATTTGTCTGTAACTTGTTAAAATAGTTGTATTTCATTCACTGCAGAAGAGTTGATACTTTTCTTGACTTTTCCCATCAGATACGAATTCACCAATTCATACGAATTCATACGAACACTATTGGGAACTTGTCCATTTTTATTTAACACAAATAAATGAAGTGTCTTTTTCCATTACTTGCTTTGCACATGCGTCTTATTTCAAAGCTCACCCCGGAATGATCGGTGTCTATAAGAATTTTTATTTTTTTCCTTGCGACTACCCTATATGAAATTCTAAGTAACCCTTACGACTCTAAGTATGAAAGCAGGGATCTTTGGCTATTTTTTTCATAGTCGATGTAGAGTCTGTATATCTATGATCAATATGATTAACTCACTGATGTTTAAGGCCAGTGAATCATACTGCTTATGCCTCTCCATTTGTGGTTGACGATTTTGAGCAGAAGCTTAATTATTATATTATAGTAGGAACTACTACATTAAACTGGGAATGATACCCTTGAGGTCGATATGTCTGGGGAGGCTGCTATAATGGCCACCAAACGTTTGTGCCGCTCTTGGTTGTCTCAACTGCGAAGAACTAATATTTCAACCAGCTTGAATGTTAGTGGTTCCGTTTAAAGTTTGGTTTTGGTTTTGGTCTTATCTTTGTTCTAGGCACCTGGCATAATTGGTAGCGAACTTTTATGATTAGCCTCAACTTCTTGGGCTAGCGCCAGAGCTGAACCTGTCTGGCGAAAAAAAGAACATCAATTAGCAAATTTTTGTTTCATATTTAAATACCCTATGCTATGGTGGGCTCGTATAACATGGCTGTCTTATTAATAAGGAGTTAAAATGTGTATATTTTATTTCGTGGTAAAACTTTAAAAGTGCCATGTTGCCCTGTCTCCGACAAGTGAAGAGTTCCTGTTCAAATAAATAAATGAGTCGTTTATCCAAATGTGTAAAATCGATGCGATTAATTAAATCCTTAAAATTATGAGATGTATTAAATAAAGCTAGCATCATATAAACAGACCTTATTATACCCTTGCAGAGGGTATTATAATTTTGGTCAAAAGTTTGCAACACAGTGAAGGAGACATCTCCGACCCTATAAAGTATAAATATTCTTGATCTGGATCCCCTCCTGAGTCGATATAAGCATGCCCGTATGACCTTCTGTCTGTTTCTAAGCAAACTAGTCTCTCAGTTTTAAAGCTATCGTCTTCAAATTTTCCACACACCTTTCTTTCCTTTGCAGGCAGTATATGGTATAACTTTGTTATTTTTTGAGCTAAAAGGATGGGATTATGGGACTATTCTATGGGCTTAGGCAAACCAATTCGATATGACTAATTTAATAAGGATCGGCCGACTATATACGATCCGATATATATCTAATAATATAAGATCCGTGTCGCCGTCTAGCGGACTGCCACTCAACTGCAAGGGTATATCAACTTTAGCTCCGCCCGAAGTTAGCTCTCCTTTTTTGATAATTGTTGAAGCTTCTTTAATAACTTTCAAATAGATTGTAAGCAGTGTGCGTTGCTAGCTTCCACGAAGCATATCTTACATATTTACCCTCAAAGTCAGGCAAAGGCTTAATTATGCCTAAGGATTTATCAAATTTAACACCCCCTATGATTCTAATTTTTTTTATAAATTATTATCTACTAAGGGTGTTTGAATTTGAATATTATTTACATTTTTACTAGATTTTGTAGCGATGTTGTTCAAATTCTATTTTTTATCACGAACTAAGGAGTGGTAATTTTTTTTTATTATCTAAAAGAGAATCCCTCATACGCGGCTGCAATTAATATTTATATTAAAAACCAAAACATAAAATGTTGTCAATCATTTTTGTTTGTGTTATCTATAAGGAATTAATTATTCAATTTAATATAGGCACCATTTTTTTTATTAATTGATGGAATTGGAAAAAATTGATCAAATTTATGATTCATATATTCAATTGAATTGTTAAAAAGATATAATTTAATTTAATTGCGCACTTCTTACGGTTTACGATATTGGTAATAATTTTTACTTAATTTTCAAAAGCTTGAGCCTAATTCAATTAAATTTGCATCCTTAAGGCCACGCGCACACTGGCTGCTGAAAGCGGAACTGATCGCTGAGCTTATAAGCAATCATATCAACAGAAACCATATCAGCTAGCTTAAATTTTGTTAGCCGCGCATACTGAAAGCTAGAGCTTATGCCTCAAGCGGTAAGGTAGCAAATGGTTTTATAAAGCTTCTTCAAAGACTTCAAAGCGCCTTCAGCAGATTTTGACATCAGCAAAAAGTAAAATTCTTTATTAAAAAAAATGATCGATCAGAACGTGAAATATGTATTTGACGAGGATTCATCAGCCGAGTCTTTGACCGGACTTTCGGCGAAACGTTTTTTGGCGCCGTAACGCCGTAAATTTCACAACTAGACTGCTTCTTCAATTCATGTCGATTCCTTTTCAATTCCTTCTCACCCTCTAATACGCACGCACAGTGTGGTGAGTTATGACGAACGCTATCTGTCTCACTCATGCCCACGGCCAAACTACGTTGGCAGAATTATGTATCTGACTCGCACGAAAGAAAAGGGGACCACAAAGAAATAAACCAAATGTGTACCAACAAATAATCGTTATAATTTGAATGTTTAAATTAATCTGTCATACGGCCTTCCTGACCTATCTCACGTCCTCGTGAGTTTACAATATAAAGGTTTTACAAAATATTCTCTTATTATTATTATTTTCCTTTTAACACAAATTCAAATTAAAGCAGGATTCTCAAAAATACATTCTTAAATCAAAATTGAACAAATTATTTCTTACTCTTATAAAACGTTTGCCATGAGATCCCGATTACCACCAACTTAAATCCAAACAATTAAAATTATTCAGCCTTTTCCTTCATACGGCGATCATATTCTTCATTTCATTTACAAAAATCATGCCAACAACTAGCACACAGTCATTAACAAAATAAACTGGCCAGTCAAAAAACAAGTTAATTTAGCCCACAGCTTATATCCAGACAAACCGGCCATCACAATTAGCTCGCAGTTTAATTTATAAGCCGGCCAAATAACTGACGTCCGATCATTCCAAAATTTCAATATTAATGCAGCAAATGACGAACCACATAACTCGGGCGCTGACCTCTACAGAAAGTCGTGAAACATGGAACCGATCCGGGCGTTTACAATGTCTTTATTTTATTTCAAGATCACAGCCCTCGCCGGCTTGATCTGTGGCATTTTCATCACTGGCTTCATCATTCAGCTCTGTGATTTCTTCATCATCACACTCATCATCCAACTCTGTGGTAATCCCCTTCTCAGGCATACGTCTCAAAAATTCGTGAGAATATTTACATGTTCTATTATTAGTTAGTGCCTATTAGTTAGTTAGTCGGTATAAACACCGATCTCCTTTCAATATTTCGGTTACTAATAACGGTCCTCTAAACTTAGGGTCTAATTTTGTCTGATATCGCTCTTCGTTCTTAAGCAAAACGTGATCACCAACTTTATGTCTTACAATAGTATCCTTATCTTTATGAAACCTAGCCTTATCATAATTGGCATTCTTTTCCATGTTTTGCTTAGCCATTTCTCTAACTTAATCAATATCAACATCGTTCGTATTTTCAACAACAGGTACGAAACCAAACGGCCTTGCTTCTTTGCCAATGAGTAGTTCTAAAGGGCTAGCCTTTGTCACTCTATTGGGCGTACAATTAAGAGCCAGTTAAATTTCGCATAAAGAATCTTGCCATGACCCCTGACCTGTCTCAACCGCTGTTAGCATGGACTTTAGAGTACTCATAACTCGCTCTACTTGGCCATTGGCCCGACTAGCACCCGTGGCGATCAGATGCAATATCGACATGCGATATCTTTTGAACAGAACAGAAATGACGGAATGCTGTGCTAGAAAAACTACGTCCCTGATCTGCGATCAGACGGGAAGGTACGCCGAACAATGATATTTGTGATCTTAATGCCTTAATACAGCTCTCGGTATCTAGCCTCGATGTGTGAGACAAAAAGACAAACTTCGTGAAGGCGTCTATTGACACGATTATGTATTCCTTCTGTTCATTTTTACCACTAAGCTTCCCTGTTATGTCGATGTGGACTGTATGCCACGGGATATTGACCATCTGTATGGGATGCAATTCCGCTTGTACCTTACCAGATGGGGGCTTTGACAATCTGCATGTAATACAGTTGTCGAAAAATTTGCGAACGTATTTGGACATCTTGTCAAACCAATAGTATTCGTACATTTTCTCAAGGGTTTTTTCCCAACTAAGGTGCAAACTGACTCGTTCTCATTGTTTACGGCTGACCACCTAAATGGCTTTGGGATGATGGGGAGACAACGAGTTTTTCCGTTTCTTTGAATTTTCCTATACAGCATTCCTGCCCTTAACTCGTACGTTCTGGCCAAATCCTCAGAAAGATCATCGTTACGCAATTTAGAAACATAGACGACGTTTCGTCGTCTCGTTGCTGCTCAGCTAACAACCAATTGTTAGTAATCTCTGTCAAATTTATATGTTTTTCGTTTAAAAACCTTTTGACTGGATGCGAACTCATACGAGTGATAACGCGATTCCGCTGACGAAGTTCGTTTACTAAAGTATTCGATAACTCGTGGCTTGTTTTCGATTTTGTGCAACAAAATTGCGCCATAGCCATCGGCACTCGCATCTGTATGAAGCTCAATAGGAAATTGTGGATCGAAAATAGTAAGAACAGTCAGGATAGAATTACCTTTGTCGTATTTGCTCGTGCTCTAATTCCCATGAAAATGACATGCTTTTTGAAGTTAGAGCATAGAGTGGTATCAGTATTTGTAAAAACTCGGGTACAAACTGACGAAAATACGAGACCAGTCCAATAAATTGTCTCAGTTAAGTCACAGATTGCGGAGGCGGTAAATCTGTAAGACCTTGTATTTTTCTAGGATTCGGTCGAATTTCACCTGCTCTAACTTCGAAGCTCAAATATTCAACACAAGATTTAAAAAAGGAGCATTCTTTGATGTTGATAGAAAATCCTGCTTCGGCGAGTGCTTGTAGAGTTATTTTTATCCTGTCGAAAGCTTCCTCCTTTGTGCGTGCAACTATCATTACATCGTCCATGTAAACGATGGCATATGTATGAGTCAGATCACCTAGGGCTCTGGAATACAAAAGCGCATTTTAAAGCCCAAAAGGCATAGCCAAGTATTACAGGTTATTATAAGGTTACAAACGCTGTCCGTTCAATAGAGCTTATATGTATTGGGATCTGATGGAAGCCAATCGCCATATCAATGCACGTGAAAAACCTAGCACCACTCAACCTAGCTATCTGGTCAGATATAAGTGACAACGGGTACTTGTCGGAAACAGTATTGGCATTAAGCTCACGATAATCAACACACAGACGGTCTGTACCATTTTTCTTGCGGACAAGTATCATCGGACTCGCGAAAGGAGAGCTACTGTGTCTTATTATGTTTGCTTCCAAAAGCTCTTGAATGGAATGTCCAACCTTTTCTTTTTCTTCCACACTCAATCGGTAAGGCGTCTCTGAACCGTCATATTCTGATGAATCAAGCGAATCTGTAACTGTCCCGTAGTCACGCGGCTCTGTGGTATACCATTTATAAAAGAATTTGAATACCCCTGTATTATTGAGAGTTGTTTATCTTTATCCTGTCCATGTAAATCGGTATCGACACCAGCCAGCTCAGGAGTGCATTCGGAAACTACGACAGGTAATACAGACTTTTCGTTAAACATAGTAAGCGCGCTTGATGTAATTGTCACGCCGATGCCCTCGCTCAAAATTTCCAGACCAATCAGAGCGTCGTATTTGATATGGTTGTCTAAAACTACGTGAAATCACGGATGATCGATCTTTTGCTCCAGATTGTCCGTAGTAAAAACCAAACGGCGCAATCGTTTGTCTATCCCAGCTGCATGTGCCAACGTAACGGATACTGCAATCTGCTCGACGCTAAGTGACTTCCAGCGTGCCATAAGTGATGTGACCATTTTGCTTCCATACAGCGACAAGCACTCTCCTTCTTTTGGGCGTGCATTTAGCTAATTCATAACGGTTGCGGCCAAAGTCTCCGTTCCAGAAAAATATTGCAAAAATATTTCTAGGAACTGCGTCCATGTAATGCCGGGAAAAAAATGTCTGCGAGAGCCAGTGAGATGCGTTGCCTTCCAGTGATTTGCTGAGTGATTTGCCTTCCAGTGATTAGCTGGTTTTCAGACAAGATGTAGTCGACCGTTGAACACCAGGAGAGCGTCTGATCCTGCACGATCAGGGTTGAACTTTGGCAGAACAATGTTTTTGGCATCTTTTGGATCATTTTGAGAGCGTTGCACTTGTTTTATTAGCTCAGCGAAATTACGATTTTGCATCTCCAAAATTGACAAAAGATTTGCATCATCGGCTGGAGGCGGAGGTAATCCCACTTCTGATGACGAGGATTCATCAGCCGAGTCTTTGACCGGACTTTCGGCGAAACGTTTTTTGGCGCGTGGCATGTTGATCGAATTTCACAACTAGACTGCTTCTTCAATTCATGTCGATTCCTTTTCAATTCCTTCTCACCCTCTAATACGCACGCACAGTGTGGTGAGTTATGACGAACGCTATCTGTCTCACTCATGCCCACGGCCAAACTACGTTGACAGAATTATGTATCTGACTCGCACGAAAGAAAAGGGGAACCACAAAGAAATAAAACAAATGTGTACCAACAAATAATCGTTATAATTTGAATGTTTAAATTAATCTGTCATACGGCCTTCCTGACCTATCTCACGTCCTCGTGAGTTTACAATATAAAGGTTTTACAAAATATTCTCTTATTATTATTATTTTCCTTTTAACACAAATTCAAATTAAAGCAGGATTCTCAAAAATACATTCTTAAATCAAAATTGAACAAATTATTTCTTACTCTTATAAAACGTTTGCCATGAGATCCCGATTACCACCAACTTAAATCCAAACAATTAAAATTATTCAGCCTTTTCCTTCATACGGCGATCATATTCTTCATTTCATTTACAAAAATCATGCCAACAACTAGCACACAGTCATTAACAAAATAAACTGGCCAGTCAAAAAACAAGTTAATTTAGCCCACAGCTTATATCCAGACAAACCGGCCATCACAATTAGCTCGCAGTTTAATTTATAAGCCGGCCAAATAACTGACGTCCGATCATTCCAAAATTTCAATATTAATGCAGCAAATGACGAACCACATAACTCGGGCGCTGACCTCTACAGAAAGTCGTGAAACATGGAACCGATCCGGGCGTTTACAATGTCTTTATTTTATTTCAAGATCACAGCCCTCGCCGGCTTGATCTGTGGCATTTTCATCACTGGCTTCATCATTCAGCTCTGTGATTTCTTCATCATCACACTCATCATCCAACTCTGTGGTAATCCCCTTCTCAGGCATACGTCTCAAAAATTCGTGAGAATATTTACATGTTCTATTATTAGTTAGTGCCTATTAGTTAGTTAGTCGGTATAAACACCGATCTCCTTTCAATATTTCTGTTACTAATAACGGTCCTCTAAACTTAGGGTCTAATTTTGTCTGATATCGCTCTTCGTTCTTAAGCAAAACGTGATCACCAACTTTATGTCTTACAATAGTATCCTTATCTTTATGAAACCTAGCCTTATCATAATTGGCATTCTTTTCCATGTTTTGCTTAGCCATTTCTCTAACTTAATCAATATCAACATCGTTCGTATTTTCAACAACAGGTACGAAACCAAACGGCCTTGCTTCTTTGCCAATGAGTAGTTCTAAAGGGCTAGCCTTTGTCACTCTATTGGGCGTACAATTAAGAGCCAGTTAAATTTCGCATAAAGAATCTTGCCATGACCCCTGACCTGTCTCAACCGCTGTTAGCATGGACTTTAGAGTACTCATAACTCGCTCTACTTGGCCATTGGCCCGACTAGCACCCGTGGCGATCAGATGCAATATCGACATGCGATATCTTTTGAACAGAACAGAAATGACGGAATGCTGTGCTAGAAAAACTACGTCCCTGATCTGCGATCAGACGGGAAGGTACGCCGAACAATGATATTTGTGATCTTAATGCCTTAATACAGCTCTCGGTATCTAGCCTCGATGTGTGAGACAAAAAGACAAACTTCGTGAAGGCGTCTATTGACACGATTATGTATTCCTTCTGTTCATTTTTACCACTAAGCTTCCCTGTTATGTCGATGTGGACTGTATGCCACGGGATATTGACCATCTGTATGGGATGCAATTCCGCTTGTACCTTACCAGATGGGGGCTTTGACAATCTGCATGTAATACAGTTGTCGAAAAATTTGCGAACGTATTTGGACATCTTGTCAAACCAATAGTATTCGTACATTTTCTCAAGGGTTTTTTCCCAACTAAGGTGCAAACTGACTCGTTCTCATTGTTTACGGCTGACCACCTAAATGGCTTTGGGATGATGGGGAGACAACGAGTTTTTCCGTTTCTTTGAATTTTCCTATACAGCATTCCTGCCCTTAACTCGTACGTTCTGGCCAAATCCTCAGAAAGATCATCGTTACGCAATTTCGAAACATAGACGACGTTTCGTCGTCTCGTTGCTGCTCAGCTAACAACCAATTGTTAGTAATCTCTGTCAAATTTATATGTTTTTCGTTTAAAAACCTTTTGACTGGATGCGAACTCATACGAGTGATAACGCGATTCCGCTGACGAAGTTCGTTTACTAAAGTATTCGATAACTCGTAACTTGTTTTCGATTTTGTGCAACAAAATTGCGCCATAGCCATCGGCACTCGCATCTGTATGAAGCTCAATAGGAAATTGTGGATCGAAAATAGTAAGAACAGTCAGGATAGAATTACCTTTGTCGTATTTGCTCGTGCTCTAATTCCCATGAAAATGACATGCTTTTTGAAGTTAGAGCATAGAGTGGTATCAGTATTTGTAAAAACTCGGGTACAAACTGACGAAAATACGAGACCAGTCCAATAAATTGTCTCAGTTAAGTCACAGATTGCGGAGGCGGTAAATCTGTAAGACCTTGTATTTTTCTAGGATTCGGTCGAATTTCACCTGCTCTAACTTCGAAGCTCAAATATTCAACACAAGATTTAAAAAAGGAGCATTCTTTGATGTTGATAGAAAATCCTGCTTCGGCGAGTGCTTGTAGAGTTATTTTTATCCTGGCGAAAGCTTCCTCCTTTGTGCGTGCAACTATCATTACATCGTCCATGTAAACGATGGCATATGTATGAGTCAGATCACCTAGGGCTCTGGAATACAAAAGCGCATTTTAAAGCCCAAAAGGCATAGCCAAGTATTACAGGTTATTATAAGGTTACAAACGCTGTCCGTTCAATAGAGCTTATATGTATTGGGATCTGATGGAAGCCAATCGCCATATCAATGCACGTGAAAAACCTAGCACCACTCAACCTAGCTATCTGGTCAGATATAAGTGACAACGGGTACTTGTCGGAAACAGTATTGGCATTAAGCTCACGATAATCAACACACAGACGGTCTGTACCATTTTTCTTGCGGACAAGTATCATCGGACTCGCGAAAGGAGAGCTACTGCGTCTTATTATGTTTGCTTCCAAAAGCTCTTGAATGGAATGTCTAACCTTTTCTTTTTCTTCCACACTCAATCGGTAAGGCGTCTCTGAACCGTCATATTCTGATGAATCAAGCGAATCTGTAACTGTCCCGTAGTCACGCGGCTCTGTGGTATACCATTTATAAAAGAATTTGAATACCCCTGTATTATTGAGAGTTGTTTATCTTTATCCTGTCCATGTAAATCGGTATCGACACCAGCCAGCTCAGGAGTGCATTCGGAAACTACGACAGGTAATACAGACTTTTCGTTAAACATAGTAAGCGCGCTTGATGTAATTGTCACGCCGATGCCCTCGCTCAAAATTTCCAGACCAATCAGAGCGTCGTATTTGATATGGTTGTCTAAAACTACGTGAAATCACGGATGATCGATCTTTTGCTCCAGATTGTTGATTACGGGGCTGCTGACGCTGAGTTGCCTCTTTATTAAAGCGACATTCCGCCTTCTTGTGTCCGGGTTTGCCACAATTATGACACGTGATGTGAGACATAGTCCTGGCTCTTTTTTCTTGGGGTGCTGATTAGTTGTCACTCTGGTTCTGTTTAGCGTCGAACGAAAAGGCTATAAGTACCTGATGCAATTTCTGGTTTTGATATCCGTAGTAAAAACCAAACGGCGCAATCGTTTGTCTATCCCAGCTGCATGTGCCAACGTAACGGATACTGCAATCTGCTCGACGCTAAGTGACTTCCAGCGTGCCATAAGTGATGTGACCATTTTGCTTCCATACAGCGACAAGCACTCTCCTTCTTTTGGGCGTGCATTTAGCTAATTCATAACGGTTGCGGCCAAAGTCTCCGTTCCAGAAAAATATTGCAAAAATATTTCTAGGAACTGCGTCCATGTAATGCCGGGAAAAAAATGTCTGCGAGAGCCAGTGAGATGCGTTGCCTTCCAGTGATTTGCTGAGTGATTTGCCTTCCAGTGATTAGCTGGTTTTCAGACAAGATGTAGTCGACCGTTGAACACCAGGAGAGCGTCTGATCCTGCACGATCAGGGTTGAACTTTGGCAGAACAATGTTTTTGGCATCTTTTGGATCATTTTGAGAGCGTTGCACTTGTTTTATTAGCTCAGCGAAATTACGATTTTGCATCTCCAAAATTGACAAAAGATTTGCATCATCGGCTGGAGGCGGAGGTAATCCCACTTCTGATGACGAGGATTCATCAGCCGAGTCTTTGACCGGACTTTCGGCGAAACGTTTTTTGGCGCGTGGCATGTTGATCGAATTTCACAACTAGACTGCTTCTTCAATTCATGTCGATCCCTTTTCAATTCCTTCTCACCCTCTAATACGCACGCACAGTGTGGTGAGTTATGACGAACGCTATCTGTCTCACTCATGCCCACGGCCAAACTACGTTGACAGAATTATGTATCTGACTCGCACGAAAGAAAAGGGGAACCACAAAGAAATAAAACAAATGTGTACCAACAAATAATCGTTATAATTTGAATGTTTAAATTAATCTGTCATACGGCCTTCCTGACCTATCTCACGTCCTCGTGAGTTTACAATATAAAGGTTTTACAAAATATTCTCTTATTATTATTATTTTCCTTTTAACACAAATTCAAATTAAAGCAGGATTCTCAAAAATACATTCTTAAATCAAAATTGAACAAATTATTTCTTACTCTTATAAAACGTTTGCCATGAGATCCCGATTACCACCAACTTAAATCCAAACAATTAAAATTATTCAGCCTTTTCCTTCATACGGCGATCATATTCTTCATTTCATTTACAAAAATCATGCCAACAACTAGCACACAGTCATTAACAAAATAAACTGGCCAGTCAAAAAACAAGTTAATTTAGCCCACAGCTTATATCCAGACAAACCGGCCATCACAATTAGCTCGCAGTTTAATTTATAAGCCGGCCAAATAACTGACGTCCGATCATTCCAAAATTTCAATATTAATGCAGCAAATGACGAACCACATAACTCGGGCGCTGACCTCTACAGAAAGTCGTGAAACATGGAACCGATCCGGGCGTTTACAATGTCTTTATTTTATTTCAAGATCACAGCCCTCGCCGGCTTGATCTGTGGCATTTTCATCACTGGCTTCATCATTCAGCTCTGTGATTTCTTCATCATCACACTCATCATCCAACTCTGTGGTAATCCCCTTCTCAGGCATACGTCTCAAAAATTCGTGAGAATATTTACATGTTCTATTATTAGTTAGTGCCTATTAGTTAGTTAGTCGGTATAAACACCGATCTCCTTTCAATATTTCTGTTACTAATAACGGTCCTCTAAACTTAGGGTCTAATTTTGTCTGATATCGCTCTTCGTTCTTAAGCAAAACGTGATCACCAACTTTATGTCTTACAATAGTATCCTTATCTTTATGAAACCTAGCCTTATCATAATTGGCATTCTTTTCCATGTTTTGCTTAGCCATTTCTCTAACTTAATCAATATCAACATCGTTCGTATTTTCAACAACAGGTACGAAACCAAACGGCCTTGCTTCTTTGCCAATGAGTAGTTCTAAAGGGCTAGCCTTTGTCACTCTATTGGGCGTACAATTAAGAGCCAGTTAAATTTCGCATAAAGAATCTTGCCATGACCCCTGACCTGTCTCAACCGCTGTTAGCATGGACTTTAGAGTACTCATAACTCGCTCTACTTGGCCATTGGCCCGACTAGCACCCGTGGCGATCAGATGCAATATCGACATGCGATATCTTTTGAACAGAACAGAAATGACGGAATGCTGTGCTAGAAAAACTACGTCCCTGATCTGCGATCAGACGGGAAGGTACGCCGAACAATGATATTTGTGATCTTAATGCCTTAATACAGCTCTCGGTATCTAGCCTCGATGTGTGAGACAAAAAGACAAACTTCGTGAAGGCGTCTATTGACACGATTATGTATTCCTTCTGTTCATTTTTACCACTAAGCTTCCCTGTTATGTCGATGTGGACTGTATGCCACGGGATATTGACCATCTGTATGGGATGCAATTCCGCTT
This sequence comes from Drosophila atripex, assembly GCA_035045925.1. NCBI lineage: Eukaryota > Metazoa > Arthropoda > Insecta > Diptera > Drosophilidae > Drosophila > Drosophila atripex. Next base: position 22,729,717 of record JAWNOP010000052.1, read on the forward strand.
GTACCTTACCAGATGGGGGCTTTGACAATCTGCATGTAATACAGTTGTCGAAAAATTTGCGAACGTATTTGGACATCTTGTCAAACCAATAGTATTCGTACATTTTCTCAAGGGTTTTTTCCCAACTAAGGTGCAAACTGACTCGTTCTCATTGTTTACGGCTGACCACCTAAATGGCTTTGGGATGATGGGGAGACAACGAGTTTTTCCGTTTCTTTGAATTTTCCTATACAGCATTCCTGCCCTTAACTCGTACGTTCTGGCCAAATCCTCAGAAAGATCATCGTTACGCAATTTAGAAACATAGACGACGTTTCGTCGTCTCGTTGCTGCTCAGCTAACAACCAATTGTTAGTAATCTCTGTCAAATTTATATGTTTTTCGTTTAAAAACCTTTTGACTGGATGCGAACTCATACGAGTGATAACGCGATTCCGCTGACGAAGTTCGTTTACTAAAGTATTCGATAACTCGTGGCTTGTTTTCGATTTTGTGCAACAAAATTGCGCCATAGCCATCGGCACTCGCATCTGTATGAAGCTCAATAGGAAATTGTGGATCGAAAATAGTAAGAACAGTCAGGATAGAATTACCTTTGTCGTATTTGCTCGTGCTCTAATTCCCATGAAAATGACATGCTTTTTGAAGTTAGAGCATAGAGTGGTATCAGTATTTGTAAAAACTCGGGTACAAACTGACGAAAATACGAGACCAGTCCAATAAATTGTCTCAGTTAAGTCACAGATTGCGGAGGCGGTAAATCTGTAAGACCTTGTATTTTTCTAGGATTCGGTCGAATTTCACCTGCTCTAACTTCGAAGCTCAAATATTCAACACAAGATTTAAAAAAGGAGCATTCTTTGATGTTGATAGAAAATCCTGCTTCGGCGAGTGCTTGTAGAGTTATTTTTATCCTGGCGAAAGCTTCCTCCTTTGTGCGTGCAACTATCATTACATCGTCCATGTAAACGATGGCATATGTATGAGTCAGATCACCTAGGGCTCTGGAATACAAAAGCGCATTTTAAAGCCCAAAAGGCATAGCCAAGTATTACAGGTTATTATAAGGTTACAAACGCTGTCCGTTCAATAGAGCTTATATGTATTGGGATCTGATGGAAGCCAATCGCCATATCAATGCACGTGAAAAACCTAGCACCACTCAACCTAGCTATCTGGTCAGATATAAGTGACAACGGGTACTTGTCGGAAACAGTATTGGCATTAAGCTCACGATAATCAACACACAGACGGTCTGTACCATTTTTCTTGCGGACAAGTATCATCGGACTCGCGAAAGGAGAGCTACTGCGTCTTATTATGTTTGCTTCCAAAAGCTCTTGAATGGAATGTCTAACCTTTTCTTTTTCTTCCACACTCAATCGGTAAGGCGTCTCTGAACCGTCATATTCTGATGAATCAAGCGAATCTGTAACTGTCCCGTAGTCACGCGGCTCTGTGGTATACCATTTATAAAAGAATTTGAATACCCCTGTATTATTGAGAGTTGTTTATCTTTATCCTGTCCATGTAAATCGGTATCGACACCAGCCAGCTCAGGAGTGCATTCGGAAACTACGACAGGTAATACAGACTTTTCGTTAAACATAGTAAGCGCGCTTGATGTAATTGTCACGCCGATGCCCTCGCTCAAAATTTCCAGACCAATCAGAGCGTCGTATTTGATATGGTTGTCTAAAACTACGTGAAATCACGGATGATCGATCTTTTGCTCCAGATTGTTGATTACGGGGCTGCTGACGCTGAGTTGCCTCTTTATTAAAGCGACATTCCGCCTTCTTGTGTCCGGGTTTGCCACAATTATGACACGTGATGTGAGACATAGTCCTGGCTCTTTTTTCTTGGGGTGCTGATTAGTTGTCACTCTGGTTCTGTTTAGCGTCGAACGAAAAGGCTATAAGTACCTGATGCAATTTCTGGTTTTGATATCCGTAGTAAAAACCAAACGGCGCAATCGTTTGTCTATCCCAGCTGCATGTGCCAACGTAACGGATACTGCAATCTGCTCGACGCTAAGTGACTTCCAGCGTGCCATAAGTGATGTGACCATTTTGCTTCCATACAGCGACAAGCACTCTCCTTCTTTTGGGCGTGCATTTAGCTAATTCATAACGGTTGCGGCCAAAGTCTCCGTTCCAGAAAAATATTGCAAAAATATTTCTAGGAACTGCGTCCATGTAATGCCGGGAAAAAAATGTCTGCGAGAGCCAGTGAGATGCGTTGCCTTCCAGTGATTTGCTGAGTGATTTGCCTTCCAGTGATTAGCTGGTTTTCAGACAAGATGTAGTCGACCGTTGAACACCAGGAGAGCGTCTGATCCTGCACGATCAGGGTTGAACTTTGGCAGAACAATGTTTTTGGCATCTTTTGGATCATTTTGAGAGCGTTGCACTTGTTTTATTAGCTCAGCGAAATTACGATTTTGCATCTCCAAAATTGACAAAAGATTTGCATCATCGGCTGGAGGCGGAGGTAATCCCACTTCTGATGACGAGGATTCATCAGCCGAGTCTTTGACCGGACTTTCGGCGAAACGTTTTTTGGCGCGTGGCATGTTGATCGAATTTCACAACTAGACTGCTTCTTCAATTCATGTCGATCCCTTTTCAATTCCTTCTCACCCTCTAATACGCACGCACAGTGTGGTGAGTTATGACGAACGCTATCTGTCTCACTCATGCCCACGGCCAAACTACGTTGACAGAATTATGTATCTGACTCGCACGAAAGAAAAGGGGAACCACAAAGAAATAAAACAAATGTGTACCAACAAATAATCGTTATAATTTGAATGTTTAAATTAATCTGTCATACGGCCTTCCTGACCTATCTCACGTCCTCGTGAGTTTACAATATAAAGGTTTTACAAAATATTCTCTTATTATTATTATTTTCCTTTTAACACAAATTCAAATTAAAGCAGGATTCTCAAAAATACATTCTTAAATCAAAATTGAACAAATTATTTCTTACTCTTATAAAACGTTTGCCATGAGATCCCGATTACCACCAACTTAAATCCAAACAATTAAAATTATTCAGCCTTTTCCTTCATACGGCGATCATATTCTTCATTTCATTTACAAAAATCATGCCAACAACTAGCACACAGTCATTAACAAAATAAACTGGCCAGTCAAAAAACAAGTTAATTTAGCCCACAGCTTATATCCAGACAAACCGGCCATCACAATTAGCTCGCAGTTTAATTTATAAGCCGGCCAAATAACTGACGTCCGATCATTCCAAAATTTCAATATTAATGCAGCAAATGACGAACCACATAACTCGGGCGCTGACCTCTACAGAAAGTCGTGAAACATGGAACCGATCCGGGCGTTTACAATGTCTTTATTTTATTTCAAGATCACAGCCCTCGCCGGCTTGATCTGTGGCATTTTCATCACTGGCTTCATCATTCAGCTCTGTGATTTCTTCATCATCACACTCATCATCCAACTCTGTGGTAATCCCCTTCTCAGGCATACGTCTCAAAAATTCGTGAGAATATTTACATGTTCTATTATTAGTTAGTGCCTATTAGTTAGTTAGTCGGTATAAACACCGATCTCCTTTCAATATTTCGGTTACTAATAACGGTCCTCTAAACTTAGGGTCTAATTTTGTCTGATATCGCTCTTCGTTCTTAAGCAAAACGTGATCACCAACTTTATGTCTTACAATAGTATCCTTATCTTTATGAAACCTAGCCTTATCATAATTGGCATTCTTTTCCATGTTTTGCTTAGCCATTTCTCTAACTTAATCAATATCAACATCGTTCGTATTTTCAACAACAGGTACGAAACCAAACGGCCTTGCTTCTTTGCCAATGAGTAGTTCTAAAGGGCTAGCCTTTGTCACTCTATTGGGCGTACAATTAAGAGCCAGTTAAATTTCGCATAAAGAATCTTGCCATGACCCCTGACCTGTCTCAACCGCTGTTAGCATGGACTTTAGAGTACTCATAACTCGCTCTACTTGGCCATTGGCCCGACTAGCACCCGTGGCGATCAGATGCAATATCGACATGCGATATCTTTTGAACAGAACAGAAATGACGGAATGCTGTGCTAGAAAAACTACGTCCCTGATCTGCGATCAGACGGGAAGGTACGCCGAACAATGATATTTGTGATCTTAATGCCTTAATACAGCTCTCGGTATCTAGCCTCGATGTGTGAGACAAAAAGACAAACTTCGTGAAGGCGTCTATTGACACGATTATGTATTCCTTCTGTTCATTTTTACCACTAAGCTTCCCTGTTATGTCGATGTGGACTGTATGCCACGGGATATTGACCATCTGTATGGGATGCAATTCCGCTTGTACCTTACCAGATGGGGGCTTTGACAATCTGCATGTAATGCAGTTGTCGAAAAATTTGCGAACGTATTTGGACATCTTGTCAAACCAATAGTATTCGTACATTTTCTCAAGGGTTTTTTCCCAACTAAGGTGCAAATTGACTCGTTCTCATTGTTTACGGCTGACCACCTAAATGGCTTTGGGATGATGGGGAGACAACGAGTTTTTCCGTTTCTTTGAATTTTCCTATACAGCATTCCTGCCCTTAACTCGTACGTTCTGGCCAAATCCTCAGAAAGATCATCGTTACGCAATTTAGAAACAATAGACGACGTTTCGTCGTCTCGTTGCTGCTCAGCTAACAACCAATTGTTAGTAATCTCTGTCAAATTTATATGTTTTTCGTTTAAAAACCTTTTGACTGGATGCGAACTCATACGAGTGATAACGCGATTCCGCTGACGAAGTTCGTTTACTAAAGTATTCGATAACTCGTGGCTTGTTTTCGATTTTGTGCAACAAAATTGCGCCATAGCCATCGGCACTCGCATCTGTATGAAGCTCAATAGGAAATTGTGGATCGAAAATAGTAAGAACAGTCAGGATAGAATTACCTTTGTCGTATTTGCTCGTGCTCTAATTCCCATGAAAATGACATGCTTTTTGAAGTTAGAGCATAGAGTGGTATCAGTATTTGTAAAAACTCGGGTACAAACTGACGAAAATACGAGACCAGTCCAATAAATTGTCTCAGTTAAGTCACAGATTGCGGAGGCGGTAAATCTGTAAGACCTTGTATTTTTCTAGGATTCGGTCGAATTTCACCTGCTCTAACTTCGAAGCTCAAATATTCAACACAAGATTTAAAAAAGGAGCATTCTTTGATGTTGATAGAAAATCCTGCTTCGGCGAGTGCTTGTAGAGTTATTTTTATCCTGTCGAAAGCTTCCTCCTTTGTGCGTGCAACTATCATTACATCGTCCATGTAAACGATGGCATATGTATGAGTCAGATCACCTAGGGCTCTGGAATACAAAAGCGCATTTTAAAGCCCAAAAGGCATAGCCAAGTATTCATACGGCCCTTCTGGGGTTACAAACGCTGTCCGTTCAATAGAGCTTATATGTATTGGGATCTGATGGAAGCCAATCGCCATATCAATGCACGTGAAAAACCTAGCACCACTCAACCTAGCTATCTGGTCAGATATAAGTGACAACGGGTACTTGTCGGAAACAGTATTGGCATTAAGCTCACGATAATCAACACACAGACGGTCTGTACCATTTTTCTTGCGGACAAGTATCATCGGACTCGCGAAAGGAGAGCTACTGTGTCTTATTATGTTTGCTTCCAAAAGCTCTTGAATGGAATGTCTAACCTTTTCTTTTTCTTCCACACTCAATCGGTAAGGCGTCTCTGAACCGTCATATTCTGATGAATCAAGCGAATCTGTAACTGTCCCGTAGTCACGCGGCTCTGTGGTATACCATTTATAAAAGAATTTGAATACCCCTGTATTATTGAGAGTTGTTTATCTTTATCCTGTCCATGTAAATCGGTATCGACACCAGCCAGGTCAGGAGTGCATTCGGAAACTACGACAGGTAATACAGACTTTTCGTTAAACATAGTAAGCGCGCTTGATGTAATTGTCACGCCGATGCCCTGGCTCAAAATTTCCAGACCAATCAGAGCGTCGTATTTGATATGGTTGTCTAAAACTACGTGAAATCACGGATGATCGATCTTTTGCTCCAGATTGTTGATTACGGGGCTGCTGACGCTGAGTTGCCTCTTTATTAAAGCGACATTCCGCCTTCTTGTGTCCGGGTTTGCCACAATTATGACACGTGATGTGAGACATAGTCCTGGCTCTTTTTTCTTGGGGTGCTGATTAGTTGTCACTCTGGTTCTGTTTAGCGTCGAACGAAAAGGCTATAAGTACCTGATGCAATTTCTGGTTTTGATATCCGTAGTAAAAACCAAACGGCGCAATCGTTTGTCTATCCCAGCTGCATGTGCCAACGTAACGGATACTGCAATCTGCTCGACGCTAAGTGACTTCCAGCGTGCCATAAGTGATGTGACCATTTTGCTTCCATACAGCGACAAGCACTCTCCTTCTTTTGGGCGTGCATTTAGCTAATTCATAACGGTTGCGGCCAAAGTCTCCGTTCCAGAAAAATATTGCAAAAATATTTCTAGGAACTGCGTCCATGTAATGCCGGGAAAAAAATGTCTGCGAGAGCCAGTGAGATGCGTTGCCTTCCAGTGATTTGCTGAGTGATTTGCCTTCCAGTGATTAGCTGGTTTTCAGACAAGATGTAGTCGACCGTTGAACACCAGGAGAGCGTCTGATCCTGCACGATCAGGGTTGAACTTTGGCAGAACAATGTTTTTGGCATCTTTTGGATCATTTTGAGAGCGTTGCACTTGTTTTATTAGCTCAGCGAAATTACGATTTTGCATCTCCAAAATTGACAAAAGATTTGCATCATCGGCTGGAGGCGGAGGTAATCCCACTTCTGATGACGAGGATTCATCAGCCGAGTCTTTGACCGGACTTTCGGCGAAACGTTTTTTGGCGCGTGGCATGTTGATCGAATTTCACAACTAGACTGCTTCTTCAATTCATGTCGATCCCTTTTCAATTCCTTCTCACCCTCTAAAAAAATTATTAAAAAAATGTGTACCAACAAATAATCGTTATAATTTGAATGTTTAAATTAATCTGCGACATAATCATACTATTTACAATTTACATTTACACATATACATTTACGTTTAAATTTGGAACAATGAAACAGTTCGGCTCTAACGAAATTTCTCTAATATAAATGAAATAAAGTGGAATAAATCAATTTGTAATGGTATTGGATACGGTTAGAAGACTGCGTGCTGTAAGGCGTTTTGTAAAAATCTGATTTACGGGGTTAGTCCGGACCCCCCAGCCCAATCAATTATACTCAGGAGGTGATCCTGATCAACAATAAGTATACTTTATAGAGTCGGAGTTGTCTTCTTCCCTGCGTTGCACACATTTAACCAAAATTATAATACCCTCTGCAAGGGTATAAAAACCTCTTGACCAGGTAAAATCACGGTGGCGAACCCGCATGCCCCGCCCAAAATATATGATATCAATTTTGGTGACGAATAAATGCAATATATTGATTAAAAAATTATGCATTAAAAATATTCGTACCCAGCACGTGCCGAATAAGAATATTTTTATTGCTCTTATGAAAATGAATAGCTTAGCTCAGCTTAGCTTCACTGCCATTACCATGGGTTGCTACTTATCGAACTATATCTTGAGTATGCGACTCATCCCAGATATAAACGATGTCTCCAAAGTTGCGTTATTTCAAAGGCTATCTCCACATTTAATATAAATAGGATTGTTAGAGCCAAGCTAAAAAAAAATGTTTCAGGAATTTCATTTTTGGTTACAGTGTATTCCTTTTTTGTGGAGTCAATGTGGAGTTGACTTTATTTTTTATAGAGTTATGCGTTTCTTAAACTTAAAAGTATTTTTAATTTTTTAAGTAACTTTAAGTAATTTAAAAATGTTAAGTAACTTTAAGTACTTTTTTTGGAGAAAAATTTTACAAACATCTTTATTTGGGGAAATTCTTTAAAAATCGTTTTTCCTGAATAACTGCTAAAGAAAATGTCGCATCGGGATGGATGATCAATCAACGCGTATTATGAGGTACCAATCAACGCTAAGCAATCAAAGAATCGCGCGCTGGATTATTGACAATTTCACCTTCTTGCCATTTTGCATATGCGAGACTTCGAACTTTAGCAGCAGTTTAGGGTCAGCAGAATTATTTCCTACTTTGTTTTTAAACAAAATTTTTCGCTACGGACCTGAAAAGGCGGTGACTTGAATTTCAATACTGCAGGGTTGTATATACAATTACATGCATATATATATAAGTTATATTTATCGTCGGTGGCCCGATGGCGGTACTGTCCTAGATAGGCCGACGATGACGTGGCACCGATAGGGTGTTCGCTGGGTGTATGGCAGCCGCGGGGTGGCTGCTGTCCAAGTGGTTGGGTAAGGAATAGCGGCCGGTGATGACGTGGCACCGGTAGGGTGCTAACTGGGCAGATGTGGCAGTCGCTGGTCGGATTAAACCAATGCACCAGATGGGCCAGTGATGACGCGGTACTGGTCTAGTGCTGATGAACCAATTGAAGTTTACAATCAGAGAGTGCCTTCCTCCCTATACCCCTAGTTGTTAGCTTGGTCGGCAAGCCGAAAATGCTGACCGTTGCAATATGAGGATAACTCATCGTACCGGGAAACAATGGGACCCAGGCACCCCCCTGAAAGACAAAAGTTGAGTCGAAATCTAGAATCACTTGGGTGACCCAAAAATCAGCCAAGATTTCTATCCAATCAGCCTATCATGTGGGCCGTCCCTAGGATGGCTACAGTACGGTTTGATTATACTAATGGTTTGTTTGTGATTATTTATTACTAGGAATGCAGACAACAAATTCGCTCCTGTTGTTGGTGGCAAAGAAACAGGATAATAACACAGTCGTAGCCTCTGCTAGAATTTTATGAGAGAAATTCTCACTGCAATGATGGTACTGTTTACATGGTCATGTGATACTTGGCTCAGATAAGCAGGTTGGAATTGAATTATTTGCTAAAGTTGGCGCATATCAGGAAAATAGAAGGATATGATCATAAAGTAGATCAAAATCTATAGTTGTATATAACTTTGGAATAAACCGAATGGCCGTTTATTGATTTTTCCTTTTCCAGACTGTGCTTGTATGCGTTTTATCAGTTTAGCATTGTCCTCCTTAAATGCCTTCCAGGTCATTAATACTAATTATGTTTACACGGGTATTGTTTACTATATAATATACTATATGGGGAGACCAATATAGAGGTTTCAGTTAAGCCTTCTGTCTCTTAACCGCATTTGAAGAAGGCATCATCGTGGCCTATCACCGGCCACCCCCGGGTGGTGACAGGATTCTCCTCGCCAGACTCACTCGTTAATGACACTTTAGTGCGTTCTTTATCGAATTTTATTTAGAAAATTATTTAGAAAATTAATAATATAAGCTGATACTTAACTGCAAGGGATATACCTTTTGACATCGCTCGAAACCTTGTTAAGATTAAATTTTACTGATTATCAACTTCTCCAATTCTGTCTTAAACCATCAGCACCATGAAAATCATCATGTCAAATCTATAGTGTTTCAATTAATCGTTCGTTAGTTTTAAAAGATGATTTTCTTATATGATTAACTTATTTCTTTTAACTGAAGAACATGGTATCAAAACTCTTACTTGGTTTTATAATTACAATTTTTAAGAAACTTTGTAAAATGATTATAATCCACCAGATCCAAGCTAGGTAGCCTTTCGAATACTGTTTTTGGTTTTTTGCCTTAAAACCCAGTCTGGTACTTTTGAGAACTTTTTATAGACCTTTGGTGGGATATTTTTTTTTACATTTATTGGGGTTTTTCATTCAAACAAAGTGGCTTTTTTATGCATAAGATTTGACAGTTTTTATATTTTATTTGCACGCAACAATTCCGAGGCTAGCTTTCTGAGGGTTTGGGAACGTTTACAAATTCGATTTGATTGCCAGATCCCAGAAATAATGCATATAGCGTTCTTTTTGGTTTATTTCCACTTAATTCAAAGGCCTTGACCATACAATATAATGAATTCAGGAATTAACTATCAATTCCGCCGTGTTCTTTTTCTCCGCCTTCGAGAATTGCCTTTTCGAGTTGGTCGCCAATAGACACACGTCCCAGGCATACGAATGGCCTTTGGTGCCTGGCAACCGGTTCAGCTTATGGCTTTGTGTATTGGATCCACGCGCTCGGGCTGCTGGGTCCTTCTGATTCTGTCGCTTTTACTACGCTTGCTGCGCGTCGGGGTCTGCTCCTGTTATCGTTCTGCAGTTTCGTCGTTTCCGCTCGCTATGGCCGGCATCTGGCCTGAGCCACTAGTCGCCTTACACCGACATGCATACGCCCATGCATACGTCGCGCCTTCTTCACATCAGGTGGTCACTGTGCATACGCCCCAGCGATCTTGGATCTGGGGTCTCCTGACTAGATCGTGGTGTCCCCGAACCCCCCGATTCATTGCCAGGCTTGAGTTCCCTAATTGACCCATCGCTATGCAGGATCATGCCTGTTGGTTGTGGTAGGTATGCACTCGTCACACTGTTCCGTTTATATGGTTCGATACTAGGCTACCTTCTGTGTTTGGGAAATGGCCCAGCCCGAGTCGTTTATCCTAGACTTCAGTTGTATCACGAATCACGGATCTTCTTGCCCTTGCTTCTATTCTTACGCTCCACTCTAAGGCTGTCGAATTCTCCAAGGGCAGTCTATCAAGTTACCTCTTCTAGTTCTTTCAAGGAAACTCTTTAACTTGATTATCGATTCTTTCAAAAAAACTCTTCCCTGATCTTTTGTAATGTTCCTTTTAATATAGCGCCAGGGGCGCCCGTCAATCGTCCTCGATCCTCCTCAATTCTAGACTGTTAACCCCTACGTACCTGCTCCATTTTTCCACCTGTCTTGGTATGCAAGAGGTTTTATATCTTCACATTTGTGTGCGCATACTGTATGCTGTTTGGTAGAGTGTAAATCAAATGAAAAAACTACTGGAAGACAAGTATCAATCACATTTGATGAGAGGTCAAAGTCGGTGATTGCGTCTAAGAAGTGTGTATTAAAACCAATTTTAGAATGGAAATACTTTATGTATGTGTAAAACTGTGTACTTTCCTTAAAAGTAAATAGTCAAATGGGATATTTTTAAAATATATTCGGTTTCAATGTTCAATTCGTCAATTCAAATTTAATGGCGTATTATTGGAATGGTGAAACTCAAAGAAACTGAAAAAAAGCAATTATTCTCTTTCAGACTAATTTGGTTGATTAATATATTTTTAATTAATACCAAACATGTTAAATTTCAGATTATATATGACGATCATGACTAAATTTCTAAGGATAAGCTTGCTTTTAAAAATTGTTATGACGATTTTCGTATTTTGTAACCAGATACTTGGATGTAAAATAGTTAGTACATATCATAATGGTAAGTCATAAATGTAATCATTTTTTTTAAATATACATGAATGTATTCTTAATATATGGTCAAATATTCAAAGTTTATCAAATATTATCTTTTTATTGGCCGAAAAAATTTTCTAAAATGAGTTTAAAAAACGTTATCAATATATGACCTCCTTACAAATGATTATTTTTTTCAATATTTAATAATATATGTAACATGTTTTTTTTAGTTTTAGCTAATAATTATGATACTTTAATATTCGCGGGAGTCAAACTCCCACATGTTAGAGCCACTTACAAACCTTCCACATCATCTTCCTCAGCTTCAAAAAACTAATATCTTCACTAACACTTACCTATCACAACACAAATGGTCTTTAAAGAAACTTGGTTAAAGCCGGAGATCTTAAGCTCCGAAGTTTTTCCAAGTAAGTACATCATTTTTAGACGTGATACTACATTGCAAAGGGGAGAAGGAGTGCTTATTTCTGATGGCTTATTTCTGAACAGGAAAAATCACAAAAGTTTGGTGACATAGACTTTCTTTTTATTAAAATCTTATTGTCGGGTCATTCTTTATATGTTACCTGTTCTTTGCAACCTTCGTCCGAACCCCCCACATACTGACAACATTTGTCCGCTATTCGGTTCGTTTCGGATCGTCTGTGTGTTGGTGACCAGCTGGTAGCTCGGGTGACTTCAATATCCCAGAACTTATGTGGTCTAACATTGATAATTCGCCGTCTTTATTGCTTAAGTCCACAACTTCCCAGCAGGCATGTTCGACATGTCACGTGGTCAAATTAACCACGTTAGAAATTATTTTTGGACTGCTTGAACTTGTGTTTTGTTTCTGATCCTGATGGAATTACTCTTTCCAGAACTTTGCCCCTTTCTCACCCTGAGGATCCATATCATCCCACTCTTGAGGTTTTAATCGAAAACAATAGCTTAATTGACCTTAAGTCAATTAATTTCTTCCGTAAGGCTGATTTTATGAAATTAAATAAGTTAATTTTGGAATTTCATTGGTCCGATCTACTGGAATGTGAAGAATAAACATTGCCTTACGAAAATTATAATACACTTTGAATATATTTTTCGATGCTTGCGCGCCGTTGAAATATCCGACCGCTTCTACTAATCTGCCTTGGTATACAAAGAACCTGTTAAAATTAAAGTTGAAATTTAATTTAAAAAAAAAGATAAAATTAAAATTAAAAGCAGTTTTATAACTTTGTAAACACTAAGCGCAAACATGTATCTTTCTGCTTTCTTCCTCCTCTGCTTACTCTTTGTACAGTTTTTTCAAACAACGTATTCACTTAGCACCAGTTAGGATCAGCCTTACACTTACAATATCCAATTAGCCACCCTTATATTTTACCCATCTTTTGATCAAACTGGTGGTTATTGCATATTCTTAAGGTCATCCTCGTATATTCGCCAGGCCCCGATGGAGTACCAGGCAGTGTTCTAAAGAACTGCGCCGAGGCTCTGAGCAACGCACTCCTTAAACTCTTAAATCTATCGCTGGAGTCTTCGATTTTCCCGTTATGTGCATAAAAAAGGGAAAAAATCGGATGCTGCTAATTATAGAAGCATCTTTATATTGTCAGCAATTCCAAAGCTTTTCGAAAAACTTATCACACCACATTTGCAACACCTGTCTAGTTCAATAATATCCCCGTGCCAACATGGCTTTATGAAGCGCTGCTCCACCACTACAAACTTATTGAAACTAACATCTTTTATTACGAATGGCTTTCGGAATGGCTTACATTCAGATGTCATTTACACTGACTTCAGTAAAGCATTTTACTTTGTTAATCATTCGTTACTTATAAGTAAACTCAGTCTTTTGGGATTCCCAACTGATCTCCTTACCTGGATTTCGAGTTGCTTTTCGGGAAGAATCCAACGCGTCTTCTTTAAAGATGTTACCTCGCGTTTAGACCGCGTCTCATCTAGGGTGCCCCAAGGAAGCCATCTTGGACCTTCACTTCTTACACTACGACTTGCCCCTTGCCTTAACTGATTCACTTAAACTTATCTACGCTGATGACGTAAAGCTTTGTCTTCAGTATAGATTTACTAGCGCCCAATCTAGACTTCAATCCGATTTGGATAAATTTCAAAATTGGTGTTAATGGATCGATATGTAAACTCATGTCATTTTATCGATCTAGTCCTCACCAGGCTATGTACTTTTTCTATGGGAACGCCTTAAAACGATTAACTCAAGTTAATGTACTAGGTATCCTATTAGATTCGAAACTTAAACTTATCGACCCCATGATTAATAAAACTATGGTGTGCTTGGTTTTATTAAAAGATGGTCAAAAGAATTTAATGACTCGCACATAACAAAAACGTTATATACATCATTGGTCCGTCCGATTCTTGAGTATGGATCGTGTGTCTGGTGTCCACAATACGGAGTGCACCAAGATCACATAGAATCCGTACAAAAAAACTTTCTTATTTTCGCACTTAGGGGACTAAATTGGGATGCAAGCCTTCACCTTCCCTCCTATCATAGTAGACTTTTATTAATCAACTTACCACCATTAACAAGCCGAAGAACGATGCTGGGTGTCATGTTTCTATTTAATCTTATTAATGGTAATGTAGACAGCCAGCATTTATTAACACGCTTAAATTTCAACGTTCCTAGTAGAAGGACTAGAAACTTTCGTCCTCTACTCCTTAGCCATTGTAGCTCGACATATGCCCAAAACGATCCGTTCAGGGTACTGTGTTCGGACTACAATGTATTTAGAATTTTTTGGTCATATCCCTAGATCATATGTCTTCTTCAAGCATTGATGTTCTTGCTACTGTACGTTATACCCGCCCAGAGTTCCTTACAGCTTTGAAGCACATCGACGAAACTGCGATTCATTTTTTATGTGTCCTGTAAAACATCCGGGCACAAATGTTTAAATGATTTGTTGATGATGGGCCTATCAAATCCGGCAGAGCTGTACTCAATTTTTTTTTTGGTTTCGTCTAAACAAATTTGCTCTATTAGCCGATATAAAAAAGATGAATTGCCAAGTTATGGTGAATTAAGCAGATAGGCGATACCAGTTGATAGTGCTGCTAAAAATACTGGGGCTAACTTTTACGTCGACCACATGTTACCGGGTGCTGTTACGTGGAGGAGTTAAAGACAATTTAATCTTAAATAACTCAGGTTCTTCAAAAAGATGGGACTGAATTGTAAGGGGTTGGAGTCGAATCCGTTCTCGAAATTCCTGGGGGCCCTCAGTGAGGATCTAAGCGACGGCGCTGACTCCCAGGCACCTGTTAACCAGGGTCTAACGTGCTTGGTGGCTTATTTTTTTAATCAATCAAACGTTTAGGCAGCGATGGTCCCGGGAGTACGTCTTGCGCCGACGTATGGTACAGGTACTGTCGATATGGCAGCGGGAGTCGGAGCACATTGAGAAAAGCGAGCTGGTCCTAGTCGCAGAACACCAATGGATCACCGCAAGAGTCATCGGAACTAACACCGGCGCGAACGGAAGGATCAGGGTCGCCGTCGTGAGGACTAGTTGTGGAGCTGTTTTCAAGAGAGCAATCCACAAGCTGGCCATGCTTCCTGAGGCTGTTGGTTGAAGCGGAATGGAGGCTTCAACGGGGCCGGTGTAGAAATAATAAAAATTTGTATATAGATTAGATATCGATTTGTAAATAGAAGAGGAAATGGATAGAAATTTAAGTCTAGTTTAAGTTAGCATAAAGTGGAATGGGAGAGCAAGTAAAGCTCAGCTTTGCTCTTGTGTGAATTTGCCCCGCTTCGCCGCAATAGATAAGCTATGCTTAAGTGAAGTATGAAAAATATATCGAATATGACGTGAAGCCAACTGCATGCATTTGTATATCTTCGATGTTGAAATTAATAATTTATCCAGGCACCCCTTTTTCTTTTTTTTCGTGATTAATTGTGAGATAAAATAATCTCATCAAACAATGTTGACTCTTTTTTTTGTGGAGTTGAGTATGCTTAGAGGTTTTAGTGTTTTCCTTATAGCTATCATCTCGGCCTGAAATACGCTGTAGTGATTAGTTGTTTGGAGTATATTTCTTCTCCTACTCTATTGCTTCGGGGCCTGGGATTTGATCCCCCAATCCTCTCTATTAGGAATGAGTGTATGGACAGGCGTTTTTGGATACTCCCAAAAAGTGCAGTACTCTGTACTATTGGGAATAAGTGGGTCGTTTAGTAGAATGGTGGACTGGCCTTGCATAGCACTGGACTCGACTGACATAGCTGGGTGTCCCTTAGCCGGATTGCAGCTACCTTCGCTCTATTCCAACAAGTCCTGGATTTGGTATGCAAAGTATGGCACTTAGGGCTTCATTTGGAGTGGATCGTGGTGCACCACTGATGCGGCTCGCTAGGTTTTTTTCCAGCTTCTTAATGACATTCTTTTTTTTAAAGGCAGGCCACCATACCAGCACTCCATACGGTAGTATGGTTCTGACTATGGCGGTGTAGATCCACCTTATCTCCCTCTTCCATCTTACACGTTATTAAAGGCCCGTTACTAAATCGTTATTAAAGGCCCCTTCTATATCCAACAAAGCTACCAGCGCATATTCCTTCTGAAAAATGGGTTTCTCTATTTTGGATATGAGCCATTGAAGGCCAGTCTCGGTAGATTTACCCTTTTTGTAACCATGTTGTGCGTTAATGATTTGAGTGGGGCTAAGTGTGGATCTTAGGTGGAGGCATGCTTGGTCATTGGGATTTTTCAATGAACAATGTATACTTTTGGGTGAAGATGAAATGGAGAGCAAAACCGAATCCTCTAATATTTTGAGCGTATGCAATGACATGGGAGACGAGCGTTAGAGCCCGCCTTAGAAAATAGGCAGAGTAAGAGCACAATAGCTTAATTATAAAGATAAGGCCCGTTGAAGCCGAGCGCTGAAAAGAGTCGGCTTGCGACCAACATAGCGATGATATAAATAAACATAAGATAAACTAAACTAATTATGTTTTAGTTACAAAGTTGCTATGTAGTTGCTGCTGCCTGGCCCGAATTCCTCCTTCCAGTTGGGGCCTGTCCTTCAACTTGATCCTTAAGAGGCAATATGCTTAGCTTCGACACTTCGCACTTGGTGGTTTCAGATGCGGTTCTAATCACCGCCACTCGAGACCCTCCATCTAGGCCGGGGACCAGATCCATAATTCTCGCCAACGGCCACTTCATAATTGGCTCGGAGCAGTTCGATTTTCCAACAGTTACTGAGTAAATCCTCTAAAAGCTCATCGAGCGTGCTTAGGCTCTTCCCAATGTCCTTGCGAGCTGTGACCACGAATGACCTTCTCACCCCGTGTGAGGCCCCATATACAACCCATCCAAGCCGAGTTTTCTGCAACAACGGTATCCTAGGTGAGAGTTGGATTATCCCAAGTTACAGCAGACACAAAATATACTAGCTCCGATAATCAAATCGATATTTGTGGCCGGAAAAACTTTAGATCAGCTAAAGTAAAGTGGGCCGGAATATTCCAACTGGAGACACCTAAGCTCAAGCTGGAGGTCCGTGATGTTGGCGGCGATGACAGCGTTGACAAGGGCCGTATATTTGGAGCAATGAGACCATAGGAGCACATCGACAGAGAATATAAGATTTGCGTCTACGAAGCTACAGTTGACTAGCCAGTCGAGAAGTAATCACGCGCACTTACGATCTTGAATACAATAGAGCTCAGCAACGAACAAAAACCCGAGCGTGACTCCGAACGAAATTCGCGGTAGCCAGTAAAGCTATTTCACCGCTGCGACCTTGGGCAACTAGTGCATTAGTCGTGGATGGTAAAACGCCTATTGGCTCGGCGCACTCGGCTCCGACTGACGTAGACGGCGCAACCGAAGGATGGCTGCTGGAAGACAGATATTCTAAAAATTGCTGCAGGCTGTGGTGATGGCCAGCTTGGAGACATTTCCAACATAGACCGTTATAACATATTGTTTTAGCCGGTAACAAATTTCGCCCAGCAGGACGTGCGGTCTTGGTGACTGGCGGCGGATCGGCTCAGGGTTTCCTTCGTTCGTCGTTGCTGCTCTACTTCTGTGTATGCCGTGGATCGTCGATACCCTTGGCTCACTGGGAATGCCCTTCGCCGTGGCCGGCACAAAATCCGAGTTAGCAGACCAATAAGCTCACCTCCCAGGCATACGCCGGGCAGGATACGCTTCTTCGTGCCTGGCGGCCGGATCAGGACCTACCCTATAAGACACGCCGACGGTTGCGTTCGCCACTCGCCTCCAAACACCTGCGTGCCTACGCTCCGCAGGATCTATGGCTGACCAGAGGTTTGGCTCCTTTAACGCCAGGTGATATGCTGTCCGTACGTTCCACCGCCTGGATCAGGAGTCTCTTGACTTGACCGGGATGTCTCTGTTGGGTCTTGTTGTTGGGCTTGAGTTCCTGAGCTGGTTACCCCTCGCTTTACAGGATCACACCTGGTTGTGACGGTCAGGAATCGATAAGGCGTACACCAGACCGATCCGTCGCTTGCGCTATAACACCAGTATACCTGTCGTGTCTGGTATTAAACCAACCCGACTCTATTTACCCTTGGGCTTCAGTTCCGCCGCGGATCCTAGATTCTTTTCCCACTTGCTTCTTATCTTGCCCTTGTTCGGTGACTCGCGTAGAGCCGCCGGACATATCCACAGGGGGTACTTGAGCCACGGACCATAGATCCTTGCGCACTTGAACTAAAATGCCGCATTTGAGACTCGGACTTACCCACGGGGGGTCCTTCAGCCCATACTCCTAATTCCTCCGAGGAAACTTTCTCGCTTGAATGTTAGACTCACCCACGGTGGGTCTTTCACTCAACTCTTCCAGCTATCCTAGAAGACTCGACCTCGATTCGCTCTAGTGGCCCTCCTTATATAGCACCAGAAGCGCCCGTTAATCCTCGCCATTCTCGCGTCCCGCCGTTAATCCTACGTTCCTCTGTTCTCGCCGTTAATCGTTTCTCCAATACCCGTCGCCTCTCCATTGGCGGGATCTCTTTGTTGATGCGTTGCACGCACATGGCGTCCTCGTACATGGCGACCAACTTGCCATGACGCACGTGGAGCATGGCATCATTCACCTTCGACACTGGCTATAGGGCTCTTTGGCACAATTTAACACATTTTAAAATAGCACTCCAAGGAAGAGTGGGTGCTCCTATGATTGCGCCGCTGGAGTTTATCGCCACAATAATTGAAATATGAACAACCAAATAAAGAAACGCAGTAAATAATTTTGGCGCCAAAGCTATATTGCTTATAATTTATTTGATTGAATTTAATTATAATTGCGAAAGGCGATTGCGAGAGGAATTCTTATGCGCGGCATAATTATGTCTTAGTAACGAATTTTTTAGTTACAGTTACGTTCTGCAGTAGCTGCTGTCCGACCCGACAAGGGATATGACTCTTTCTAGCTAGCAGGAAGGAGCTCGAAATGGTCTGAAATGCCGGATGCCTTGCCCGCTTTGGGTATGAAGATGATTTGCGATTTAGGCCATTTTTGTGGAAGTTTATCTAGTGTAAGTTCTCTATTAAAGATATTTAGAAACCAATTTTTGGCAATGTCTCCTGGTTGTAGGATTCGTGCAGGTATTATCTTGTCTGGGGCGGCCGATTTATAGGGCTTGAAGCTGTGTATTACCCAGTGTAGGATTGTATTACCCAGTGTAAAAATTCAAATCGAAATTTGTGCGAAGTGTTCGCTTCAGGGTTGCAATCTGGAAAGTGAGCGTCTAGCAGTGTAGCTAGAGATTCCTCACTTGTACTGGTCCAAGTGACATCATCTTTTTTGAGATAACCTAGAGCTTGGGGAGTGTTTTCGATGTCCGAGCGGAAGAAGTTCCATGGGAAGCACTTCGGTTTTCGGATGGCCACTGCACCAGAGTGTTCAGACTCTCAATGGTATGAGGATAGTCTGGTGGATGTGGTGCTACAGTTTTGGATAAGATTTATGGTATGGACTTAAGATATTTATGGATTTAAGATTTATGGTATTTTGCCCAGTTGGTTTTCCAGAATAAAGGTGGGGTCGGCTCCCCTATTGCAAAGGAAAAGGTTTACCCTAAGAATAAAATTGAAAAGAAACTCACCGCTATCGTTTTTGGTGGATCTCGTCCATTGAGAGTGGTGAGCGTTGAAGTCGCATCCTATAATGAGGCCCATATTGAGCCTTTCGCTGTACTGTGCTAACGTTTCTACTAGCTCGTCGGGCGGTTCCAGTCTCTCATAGGCCATGTAGCATGACAGTATCCGGATTGGAGTCGTTTTTGACTCTACGGTAGCTGGCGCGTTGTCTGCTGTAATTATGGTTCAAATCTATGCTAAGGTGCTTTTTAGCTAAGATGCAGGCTCTGATTTTACCTTCTGTGTTAGCTACTATTAGCTTGTACTCCCTGGTCGCTAGTTCAGACACCCTGCCTCCTGCTATCCATGGTTTCTGGACTAGAACTATGTCCACTCTACCCTCGGATAGATAGAGCAGCAGTGCAGTTGAGGCTGCCTTACAATGGCGGAGGTTTATCTGCAGAATTCGTAAAAACATCTAACAGTTTTCTCTCCACCATTGGGATGACGGGTCGATGACCCGACGCCCTGCATCCCATTTGCTCCATCGCCCGAGTCCGTTTGTTAAACCTTTATGGTTACGGAGCTAAAGCTGAAGTTTAGCTCCCCATGAGCAGCCTCTATGGAAGCTAAACTTTCCTTATTGATGATAAGGACCGACTGATTTGTTGATCCTTCCATCTTCTCCACCTTCGCCTCACTCCAGATTCTAGCTCTAGGTCTACATGAAACGTCTCACCAGCTTAGCGGAGCAAGCTTGGAGCCCTCGTAGACCTCTCCTAACTCATTCCCCGCCGTCTTTTACATATATCTCTGCAGACCGCTTATCATCGCACGATATCACCTTCACACTGCCTCGTAACGTCTTACGCCCCCCTACGTCTTGCCGACAAGAGGAGGCCTGGTTCCTTGGCCAGAAGTACAAAGCATTTTGCTGCTAGGGGTGCCTTCACTCATCTCCACTTATTCCTTGGGGCTTTTCCTTCGGGGCAAAACAAATAATGTTTTTTTTCTGCATCATGTTCATTAAAATTGGTTTGCAATTTCCCGTAAAATCTAAAGTATTTTAAGAGTGATAGTCATGCGGAGCACGTTATCATTCAAATTGCATATTTTTTAATCGAAGCCGGTCATGAAATTGATCAACATATGTTCATTTTAGAAACGATTTTTGACGCGACAAGGTATCTGTGTTGCAAGGATAAGTTTCGTTCCTTTTGCAATTTCATTATTTTCCTAAAGACGGAACCTTGCAGCTATCGGCTTTCTGGAGTCTGCTCCGCCATATCAACAAAAGTGGAATCGAGCAAATCATATAGATTTAATTACCGGTTCATAAAAATTAACATGTCTGTAGGGGTGACATAAAATAAATAAACTTAAATGGTACCAATGATTTTTTCTAGAGTCGACATTACAAGATGATAATATAAATCAACTTAAAATCGGATTACAAGTGACTAATAATCCCATACACCAAGTGATGTCAAGGATATTCTATTTTTTTTTGAAGAATGTTCTTAAATATAAAAATGTGCATGTAATTCCAATTGAAAGCACATTTAATGAATGGAACATTTTCGAAAATATAAGGTATTTAAATTATCCTATTTGTATTATTTTTAAAGTTTTTTCTTAAATTAATTTTTTAAGGCGATATGAAACAAAAACAACTTTCAGTATGATCAATATGTATGTACGTATGAATTATTCTGAAAAATTACCAGAGAATATATCTTATGCTGGACACTCTACTGGTCCGGGGCACTACGGCTGGATCGTTCCTTTTTTGGATGTATGGGTAGACGACAAAACTCACGAAAGCTTAAGTTTTAATATTTTTAAAAATATAAGTAATATCCATTATTATCAATACGTAATTGATGGAAAAAAACTTGAAGAACTTACCCATATTCCTAGGTGAGCATTTTATAATAATTGTTAAATACCTTTAAAATATTTTTTTTTATTTGTAGTGTTGTGGAATTTAAGAATCCAAATTGCGTTGGATACAAGTGCGTTACAATTTTAGCAGAATTTGAAAATGACACAAGCTTTATTAAAAATGAATTAATAGAAATGGGACTTTATGTCAATGTCATTTGGTTGGGATATAATTTTAAAAAAACCATACAAAGTTTAATCATAGAGTACGCACAAAACTACCCATTTGGCTACAAAAGACTCATTATTTTGCACTGGATCCCATCAGTAATATTTTATGACAAAACCAATTTTGCTGAAATTGTTATACCAAAATGCGAATTCATTGAGCCATTTAAAAAATCTGGCTGTAAATATGAGTATACTTCGATTTTAAAATATTATTCTAAGAATTTGGAATCAGATAGCCGAATAATCCACGCACTTCATAATTTTTATTTACGTGATAAAGACATCGAAAACATATGGAAGGACCTTGAAACCCATAAACAGAGTTATTCTTTTGATTTGTACAACAGAGTGGCCTGCCATTGGCTTTCAAATAATACTTATTATTATAGAAAATGGATAAAAATGGAACCACCTATAAATCTTTTCATTGGTGGTATATTTCCATTAAATGTATCAAAAAGAGGATATGAAAATCTTTATAATGTTTCAAAACTTGCAGCAACAGCTATTAATAAAAATAAATCAATATTACCTGGATACAATTTAAAAATCTTAGCCAGCGGTGGGCAATGTCAATCGAATATGGTTCTAAAATCATTTATTCACTATTATACAAGGCCAAATTTGTTAGGAATTTTAGGTCCAGCCTGTAGTGAAACTGTAGAACCCATAGTTGGCATAGGAAAGCATATGAATTTGATAGTTATGTCCTATTCTGCTGAGAGTTTGACCTTGGTCAATAGTAAAACTTACCCATACTTCTTTCGTACAATAGGATCAGATTTGATATTCATAGATGCATATCTTGATATCATGAAAATCTTTGATTGGAATAGAGTAAGTATTTTATATGAAAATGAATCCGTTGAATATATCTCCAAATTGGAGCGTAATTTAAAGTATCGCAATTTTACTTTGGTCAATAGTATTAAAATTGACACCAATTGCAAGCCCACCCATATCAAAGAGGTATGAGACAGTTGTTAAAAACGAAATGCACGAAGAATTTATATTTTATCATTTTTATTAGAACCTTCAAAAATTAAATCAAGCCCGTTCTAAGATTATAATTGCAAATTTACATTTTCCATCTGCTGCGAAAACAATATGCGAAGCATTTCAATTAAAAGTAAGTATCAAATTAATACGTGTTTTCTTTTTATACCCTTGCACAGGGTATTCTAATTTTTGTCAAAAGTGTGCAACGCTGTGAAAGAGACATCTCCGACCCTATAAAATATATAGATTTTTAATCAGGATCACCTCCTGAGTCGATATAAGCATGTCCGTCTGTCTGTCTGTTTCTACGCAAACTAGTCTCTCAGTTTTAAAGCTATCGTCTTCAAACTTTGCACACACCCTTCTTGCCTTTGCAGGCATTATATAAGTCGGAACGATCGTCTATATCCTATAGCTGCCATATAACTGATTGATAGGAAATGGCATAACTTCGTTGCTTTTTAAGTTAGAAGGATGGGACTTAGTATGGATTCCACTATGAGTACAATAATTCGACAAATTTTATAAGGATCCTCCGACTATATCCTATAGCTGCCATATAACTGATTGATCGGGAATGCCATAACTTCGTTGTTTTTGAAGTTAGAAGTATGGGATTTTCTATGAATTAAACTTTGGGCAAACTAATCCGATCTGCCAAATATTATAAGGATCTTTCGACTATATACGATCCGATATATATCTAATAATATAAGATGCGTGTCGCCACCTAGCGGACTGCCACTCAACTGCAAGGGTATATCAACTTCGGCTCCGTCCGAAGTTAGCTTTCCTTTCTTGTTATTTATCCTAGCTTGCAAACGTATTTTAGATGACTCAACAGTACGGTTATATTTGGTTTCTTCCCCATGGACTTTCAAAAGACTTTTATAGTTGGCAAATAACTGTTGACCATCGCTGTAATGCGCAAGAATTTTATAAAGTATGTATGTAATTTTAAGGTTCTGTTTGTGATCTTAGTTTAATAATTTTTGTTTTGTTTTAGGCAATTAATGGTCATTTTAGTATAATGCATACACCATTTAACAATTACACGGCACGCATGCAAGAAGGCCGGACAATAAAAGATTGGAAAGAATCATATAAAATTCAATATGGATCCGAACCTTCTTATTATTCAGGCTTTACATATGATGCTGTTTGGACATACGCCTTAGCCGCTCATAAATTATTACTGGAAGACAATAATGCATTTAATTTTTTAAGAACAGAAAATGTTGCAAATAGGCTTAGTGAATTTATTTGGACAACTAGATTTAATGGCTTATCTGGGAATGTATTTTTTACCCGTGGAGAGACAGGAGGATCGCGAGTTCTTAACTTAGATTTTTTGCAGTGGCGAAATATAAGTTTTCATCAAATTGGAACGTATAAGCCTCCCTTGAAACATTTCATACCTGGGATTCATATTAGTGAAGGGAAATTATTATTGAATATAACAGATATATATTGGCCAACAGGTCGAGTTCCCGAAGATGGAAGATTCGACTGTAGGTTTTCTGTATTGGCTCGATTATTTAATTCAAGTTGTGATACCTCTATTATAATTTTTACAATTTTAATCTGTATATTATCCGTATCGATTTTATCATTTTTTTTTTTTTGTGCCTTTAAACAATGTTATAAACGTAAACTAAAGCGTTCGACTCAGATAATGAAAATGTTTGGTATTGATCTACTTTCTCCGACGTTGGGTAAAAAAAATACCTTAGATAAATGGGAAATAGCCAAAGAGAACGTGGTAATAAACCGAAGATTAGGAGAAGGCGCATTCGGTATGGTATACGGTGGGGAAGCTAAATTTTCTGAAAATGAGTGGACAACTGTGGCAGTCAAGACATTAAAAGCTGGCCAATCTACGGAAGATCGTATTGACTTTTTAACAGAAGCAGAAGCTATGAAAAAATTTGATCATAATAACATTATAAAACTACTCGGTGTTTGTTTACAAAGTGAACCAATATATACAATAATGGAGTTTATGTTACATGGTGATTTAAAATCGTTCCTTTTAGCCCGAAGAAATATGGTTAGGGAAAATATATCTGATGAATGTGACATTTCATCCAAGCGTCTTACATTATACGCAATTGATATTGCCAAGGGTTTGGCATATTTAGCAAAAAGAAAGTACGTTCATAGAGACATCGCATGTCGAAACTGTTTGGTAAGTTCTGATAGGGTCGTGAAAATTTCAGATTTTGGCATGGCTCGACCTACTTTTGAAAGCGATTATTATAGATATAACCGCAAAGGTATGAGAAAACTTTTCCCAGTTCGCTGGATGCCACCTGAAACATTGTCTTTTGGAATGTTCACTACAGCTTCAGATATTTGGTCTTTCGGAGTTGTACTGTATGAAATTATATGTTTTGGTTCATACCCATACCAGGGACTGACAAATAACCAGGTTCTTGATTATGTTAAAAATGGAAATACCATAAAAATTCCTTTTAAAGCTAAGCCTCAGCTGAAAAAACTTATTCATGCATGTTGGAGCCAAGATGCTGCTATTCGACCTTCTGCCACAGAAATCGTTGAGTATATTTCAAAGTACCCTCGTCTATTAAGTGCTTGTCTTGATATTCCACCAAAGGTAACAGATATAAAATGCAATAAGACATATGATTTTAAAGGTTTAGATAAAATGACACATTCTTCGGAAGTAATAGAGAAAATGGTTCGTTCGAGTAATTCTTTACCATTTAGTTCCGTACCAACTACACCTGATGGTTATAGTATAATGACTCCACTCCTAACGCATCAAAAAAGGATCAATTTATAGGTAAAATAAAAAGATATGGAAGGTTATAAATTGTATGGAAGGCTTAAGGAAATTTGTCCAATATGTACTAAATTATAATAACGTTTTAAGTGTAAAGGTTAAATATACATGTTAATGAGGTTACTCATTATTCATTGAAAATTTTTGTATTTCTCTCTTTTATCTCTCTCAGTTTTAAAGCTATCGCGACTTTAAACTTTGCATACATCCTTCTTTTCGTTGCAGGCAGTATATAAGTCGGAATGGCCGGAATCGGTCGTCTATATCTGATTAACTGATAATGCTATAACTTAGGTTTTTTAAGTTAGAGGAATGTAACTGGGGATGGGGAAGTTAATACGATCTGACAAATACCATAAGCATCGATATCCTATAGCTGCCATATCCTATATCCTATAGCTGCCATAAAATTGAACGATCGGAAATGACACAACCTATTTTTAAAGATGCTTCGATCTGTTTCCTACATTTTTATTAGAAAATTAATTTGATAGTGAAATTCTTATAAGTATCGGTCAATTCAATACGATCCGATATATATCTAATAAAATAAGCTGCCAGTTAACTGTAGTGGTATTAACTTAGGTTGCGCCCAAAGCTAGATTTCCTGTCTTGTTGTAATGTAGTGATGTCCAATTTAAGAATCCGAGTTGCGTTGGATACAAGTGCGTTATAATTTTAGCAGATTTCGAAAAAGAGAATTTTCGAAAAATACTTTTCTTGAATAAATTTTGTATGAAATAATCGAGATGGATGAAAAACCAATCGACGCCTATTTGGGAGCAGAATGTGTGTAAAGAAAAATATTTTTCATGGTGAGCACCAATGTCCCCACTATCTTCAATTTGGTAAGTCAAAAGTGTTTTATACTTACAGATATTTCACCAAGCCAAACTACTTTTGGCAAATGTTTGAAAAAAATTGATCTAATAAAAACAATACCTTTCATTCATTCTAAACCTTTGGTATATCACTCATTCAGATCGAACGCACACAGAATTTTTATATTATAAGCCATATACAAAATTCAATACGGATCCGAACCTTCTTATTTCGGTTTTCCATGTTATGCTTGGACATATAGGACATATGCCTTAGCCGCTCATATATTACTATATGAAGAAAAAATGGTCTTAGTTTTTTAAGAACAATCATGTTAGGAATAGGCTAAGTGAATTTATTTGGACAACTAATGGCTTATATGGGAATGTATTTTTTACCCCGGAGAGCCAGGAGGATCACGAGTTCTCAACTTAGATTTTTTCCAGTGGCGATATATTAGTTTTCATGAACTCGGAACATATAAGCGTCCTAAAACATTTCATACCTGGGATTCATATTAGTGAAGGAAAATGATTATTGAATATAATAGAGATATATTAGCCAACAGGTGAATAGTCGAAGATGGAAAATTTGAATGTAGGTTTTCTGTATTGGTTCGATTATTTAATTCAAATTGTACCTCTATAATAAGTTTTTCCATTTTAATCAGTATATTATCATTATCATTTCTGTTGTATTTTTAAAGCTCGTTTCCCGTTTTTAAGCTCGATTCTTTCACTGATATGGTTAAAAAAAAACAAAATATACTTTCGATGGATTTTCTTTTTCAAATCTAATCTTTTTATTGGATCTTTTCTACGTGCTAAAGAGATTAAAAATAAGTATTAAAACTTTAAAATGACAATGGTTTTTAAATTGTATCAATGTCCAGGGTTGGGCAGGGGGGAAGGACGTTTCGGTGTAATCAGGTGTTGGCGCTGAACCTGTTAAGCTGTCTCGCTAATCTTTAATCTGTTTATATTTGTTTATCAGTCTTTCCCGTATCAGGACGTGTTTTTTCGTTTGCTTTATTCGATTGACCTTATATATAAATGTATATTTTAACTTATAGTTCAGTGAACCATTAACTTGTATGGTTGTACGGCTTATATACACAATTATTCTTCAATATTTTTTCGGCCGCGCTTTTAGAATATTCATATATTCGCTTTTCAATAACTGCTCATATATTAAATGTGCTGGTGGTGGACACATCGAACGGATAAGTGATCTTATCACAAAAAACATTGGCCTGACATGGTCTTGTATCGCCTGTAGAGAGATTCAGACACAGACGCGGACCGTCATGAAGCAGACGAGCAATGGTTTTTTTGATGCCCGTAAGCAATTTTCTGCACTTTATGAGCAATTTCTTACACTTGAGACTTAATATCTTGGTCTTAAGTTATTAAGAAAATCTCCAAGGAGAAATTTTCCCAATAAAAACCTACTGGCGGTCAATTTATTGGGTACCCCTACTTCTCATGTGATACATTCTTAACACCTAGTACATCATCGCCTACTAATGTTACTGTAGAAGCAATCCGTTCACCAAACCAGCCAATGGAATCGTCAATAAGACTTGAACCTTCATCGTTGGAAAACCTGCCAGCTCCTGTTTTACCGTCTCTGGGCCTTTCACTGGTGAGACGCCTGAAATAAAATTTTCTGGGCTGACGCCTAAGCGTTAAGGTCTAAACCTGTTGCACCCCTGTTGGATGAGGTCAGCAGTTACCTCTTAAACCATCTTAAGGTTGCTCCTAACAAATTAGCTGTTTGTAAGTTTAACTTTAAACATAAGCGTATTACAGCTTCTCTTTAAAATAGTAATAGCTGAATTCTACAGTACATTCTACATTCTGAGCACAGTATTATTCATGTATTTTTAGCCAAAGACCCTCTAAATCCCAAGTATGCCGATTCTGCTCCAAAAAACAGATTAATAATGTATTTTCTTGCTGCTACCAAAACGTTCTAAGTATTCTGGGAAAATTGAGTCAATTTTTTACTAAGAGTGCTTCTATTGAATTTGATGCTATTGCATTTACTGAAACCTGGCCTAATTCCTCTGTCTCTGATTATGAAATTTTTGTTTCCAAGTTCACTGTGTTTTGAATGGATTGGCCATCTTTTGCAGGCAGTGAACCGAATCAGTTTGGAATCGAGTTTATCGCTGAAAAATTTCTGCTGGTCCGTTTCAAATTTTTCGGACCTTTTCCCATATACCTCCATCGGACGAGAATACGGTATATTTTCACCACCTTGAGGCTATTAAGTTTGTAAGTAATATTAATGAGTCCGATATTGCCCTAATTATGGGTGATTTCAACCTTCCCCAAATCTGTTGGATCCCATGTGCAGATGATAATTCCCTGCATTCCACTTGTCACAACTTGATTGTTTATTGAAGAATTAATTGAAATTACTCTTTTCCAAATTAGCCCCCTTCTAAAAAACTTAGCCAATCTCTTGATCTTATTTTCTCTAATATGATATCTTCTGTGACTCTAAATCGATCTACACCATTATGGTTTGGTTCTGTGTCAATTGATATTCATACTAAACATAAGGCTCAGCGTCGTACTAAATGTTTCCGCAAACGGATAATAAAGCTCTTTGCAATCATTTGGCTTAAATTGATTGCGAATATGTTTCATCTTTGAAGGTGCTACTGGTTCTATTTGTGATGTAATTCACAACGCGTTGGACAAATTTGTTTCTGAAGTCCAATCGTCATCATCAACTAAACTGCCTTGGAATAATAAACACCTTTCTCAAGATCTTATAAAATGTTTCTTAAGTCTGGATCTTTGCTTCATCAGACAAACTTTCTTTACATTCGCATCCAGTTTATCTCTCTCAATAATCATCTTTCATCTTTCAAATCGCAAATTCTACGGAAAACTTCGGAAATGATCCGAGCTCCTATTCGTTTGTCAATATGAAACGTAAATCCAGTATTTTTCCTCCTTTACTAACTTATAAAAATATTACCGATTATTCAAAAAAAAGAATTGCTAATCTCTTTTCTTCATTACAATGCTCCATTTAATTCTACGAACCATTAAAAAATTCCGAAAATAAACAATATTTACATGTCCAAATTTTATCATCTTGAAGTTTCTAATGCTCTTTCAACCTTAGATATCTCATTTTCTGTTGGTCCTGATAATGTCCCGAGCTTTATTCTCAGGTACTGCTATGTACCTGCTAAGCTATTCTCTCATTACCCTATTCAATTTATTTTTGGACCTTTCATGCCTTCCATTGAGATGGAATGAATCTTATATCATTCCACTTCATAAGAAAGATTCTAAAACTCTTATAGAAAACTATCGTGGAATTGCTACTACTGCAACTGGAAGTACTGTACTTGAATTGCAACTATCTGCGATTCCCTAGCTGCTGGAGAAACTGGTAACAAACCATCATTGCAAAAGATTAATTTACTCCACACAGCATGGTTTTGTCGAGCATCGTTCTACTACAAAAAATCTGCTTGAATTCTCTTTGATCGTCCATAAGGGTTATCTAAAACGAATGCAAACCGAAATTGTTTACACGGATTTTAGCAAAAGCATCCGTAAATCATCATACAGTGGATGATTTCATATCTATTGAATCATCGTAAACTTTACATCTGATGTTCCGCGAGGCAGTCACTTAGGTCCTCTTCTGTTTTCGACTTAACTGGTGTCGTTAGCTATGCTACTACACTTATGTATGCTGATTTCAAGCTCTGTTTTTCCTTCTCTGACCACTTCCTTAATAGAAATCTGCCGATATGTGTCGATATCTGATGTCGATATCTGATGTATTGGCCTGAAAAACATTGAAATACATGAAATAGAACAAGCTGTTCTATTTCAATGTTCGTGTATCTGTGATTCTACGATGTTTTTTGCGTTTGTTGAGTTGACATGGAGCTGCAAAGACGGATTCGAGATTATTTGTGTACGAGTTCATATCAGATTCGTCAATCAAACGTGGATTCAACTCAATATGCGAACATACATATTATTTATACTTAATCCAGTTGGTTTTATTCGTTGTTTGTCTGAATGGTTTATCTACCGCAACTGGATGTAGATTTAGTTGAAGGAGTACAGGCGAGTGAAAGACTTGATAAGGAGTTGGCGCTTATCAGGTTGCGTGGAATGTTTTTTGTAACTGCAAAGTCTATAAAGTCTGTCAGTTTTCTGGCCTCTGCTGGCCAATATGTAGGTGTCCCAGGTGACACACAGTCTAGCTTCTTGCTTGCGTATATTATTGCATTGTACAGCTGCGTTCCCTTTGGGGTCACAAGTCGAGATCCCCAGTGTGTATGCTTGCCATTAAAGTCTACTATAAATTGTTCGCTCAGAGAGTTGAAATAGTCTATGTATTAGGACTCGGATATTGTAAACCGAGGAGGACAGTATACGGCGGTAAGCTTTAAGGAACGGTGTTCCAATTGTACATCTATAAATGTAGCTTGGATGTAGTTAGTGGCGAAACTATTGTAGAAACAGTGTTTAATGCGATTTCTAATCAGAATCCCAGTGCCTCCGTGTGCTTTCCCGTCTGGGTGATTCGTGTTATAGAAGAAGTAGTTTCGAATTTGGAAATTGTATTTATTTGTAAGATGAGTTTCTGCGAGTAGCAGTATATCGATATGGTTATTATTAAGGAATTGAGTTAACTCGAGTTTGCGCTGTGAGACGCCGTTGGCGTTCCACAGTGCCATAATGAGTGGAGCCATTGATTTCTTATTCTGTTTTTGAGCAACAAGCAGCTCAATCAAAACGTTCTGGTTTCACATAAGATCTTGCATAGTTGTCTGCATGAATGACATGAAATCCATCATACTTTGTTTATTATTTCGGTATATTTACTTCGGTTTTTCTACGGTGTACTAGGGACTGGAGAGTAAAAATTGGATGCATTTTTTTAAACTGCTTTTTAATTGGTACGTGTACAAGTTTTTATTGTTGTCGTTTAAATACTTCGATAAAATTTTGTAGTTTACTTCCGTATTAGTCTGAACTTGTGTTTCGTGAATATTTCCCTTTGTTAATGGAATTATGTGGAAATTATTTGGTCCGATTAGATTCAGTATTGAGTTTACGAGAGCATTAGAACTTTTCTCTCGAATGTAAGTCGACGGCGGCTTAGGCTTTTTATTGTCCCCTACGATGTTTTCAGGAAGTATATCATCGGATTTATCATCCAAAATAGAAAATCTGTTTGCATCTATAGGCTCCTCTCTTGTAGATTGTTTTGAGGTGCCGCGAGTTATTTCAGCAGAATTACCAAGTCTAGAGTTCTGCGCGCTGAGCTTACGTTTTATTTGTATGTACCGATACATACCAGTCTGTTCGGCCGAACATTGTTTTAAAGACAGCGCGCTGGTGTAAGGTGCTCCATTATTTGCTTGCACAGCAGATTTCGTTATTGCAGTAGATGGTATTGCGCGAGCAGCCGATACTATTGTAGTTGTTGTAGAAGTTGCCGTTGCAGTTCTAGTGATGTCACTGTACTGGTGACCGTGCCTAAGCAGGTTGGCATGAGGGATGGGTATAGGGTTTTGTCCAACAGGAGCGCTGGAGAGCAATAGCGCGCCCTACCTAGCGATGTTGGATTGAGTTCATTAATCGGGCTTGGGGTTATTGATCGCGGTTGCTTAGTTTTTGATGGGTTTGCGGTCGCGTTGTCGTGCGATGACACGATTGAGTGGTATGCGTTGTTTCGTTGCAGAGAGACCCGACGGTCGTCTTGATGGCGTTGGAGTGTATGAAAAAAAAGCTGCGTCTGCTTGAATGCTGGAAGCTCCGCGGTCAAGTAGGCCGAAATTCAATAGGCCGAAATTTGAGCAGAGCACAGCGACGTCTCGTGCTCGATTTCAGCATGCATTGTCGCTACAAGCTCGGACTTCGCAAGTCGCTGCTGATCTTTGAAATATCCAATACTTCAAGCTCCATGTGGATGGCCTTGAAGTCCTCGTACATGGCGACCAACTTACCATGACGCACGTGGAGCATGGCACATCACCTTCGACACTGACTAGAGGGCTCCTTGGCACAATATAACACATTTTAAAACAGCACTCCAAGGTAGAGTGGGCGCTATGACTGCGCCGCTGGAGCTCATCGCCAACATAAATGAAATATGAACCACCAAATCAAACCACAAACAAAAAACGCAGTAAATTATTCTGGCGTCAAAGCTATATTTATTATATTATACTCTAATTCATTTGATTTAATTTAATTATAATTGCGCGAAGCGATCAAGACTTAGTCCGGTCTGGTGTGGGATGGAAGTTGGGTAGGTATTGTAGTGCAGGAGACGGGAAAAGTGTGAGGCTACTATTCAAAGGCGGCAACACAAGAGCATCGTCGACACCACTTACGGCGCTGGTAGCCGCCAGCTGTCCGGGGATATTTATTTACTAGTAGAGTCTTCGAGAAGGGTCCTTTTATGGAATCCTTCGCTTTATTCACACCTAACCTTAACTGAGAAGGCCATTTGCTATCCGCAACCTTCGACCCGTTGGGTAGCTTCCGAAAAAGTGGAAGCTTATATCAAAGATCGAATAATGCTATTGCACATTTGGCATGTGAGACACTGTCACCCAGCCAAAAAAAGATGCGTCTATTCTCGTAATTCATCACAATCATCAGTCAAGGTTCTAGGGCTGCATTGGCACCCTGTGAAAGACACATTGTCTTACAATGTGAATCTATCAAAAAGCTACTACAATCGCATCTCATCATGGATGAAGCTCTATTATACATGAAACATGCATTTAAAAAAAAAAAGTATTTTTCTTTCATTCGATGAAATCAAGAGGTCAAGAATTCGATGGGTGCAACACTCTCAAGATGGGTCTCAAAAGGATTTCAGGATACTTATCGTAAGCAAGGCTTTAGGGAACCAATTTAAACTGGTAAAATTATCACTAATCACAGAAAAGGACAATCTGATAAAAGTGGAAGGACAATTATCGATTCTCAGGCTCAACTTTCATCCTGCAGTCTCATCTGTCTTCGTTATAGTCCAGCGACGATACTGTGATTTTCGGGCACGGAATCTGATTTGCAAAATCACGTACAACTTTTTGGCCTACTTTTGACAGAGGAAAATCAGAATGCAACAACGTAACAGCAAAACTATCAAGAAAAATAAAGTAACAACCACTCCTCAATGGCCTTTTAAGCATGCGATTGAGTTTTATCAACATTTACTTCGACAGGAGCAATTAAACTTGTAACAAAAGTTTTTGTATATGTCTTGATTGTAGACGTTATACGGCGTGATTGTCCAAGCCCCGAAATAACACCGAATGCTTCTTCTTAACCATGCCTCTTTTATTCTGAGTTGGCTTTGTTTACAAAATTAGTGTTGCATCTCCTATGGGTGGGTCCATAGGAGATGATTCCTCCGACGGATCTTCACTGCTCGGATCCTCCGCCGTGAAACGCTCGTCCTTCCGTTGTTTACCGGTCACCATTCCAGGATGGTGCAAATATACGCCACGTAAGCAAGATATACGCAAATATATCTTCCACGGATCACGGAATCTTCACCCACGTCCTTCTAACTCGCGGTGGTCTTGCGGTATCTTGGATCAAAGATCGTTGCGCACTCGATTTAATCCTCGACTGGAGACTTTCGGACTTACCCACGGGGAGTCCTTCAGCCTAAACTCCTAATTTCTCCCAGGAAACTGAAAAGCGGTCCTCTAACTCCTTTGGCCGTCCCAAACGTCTTTTCCTCCGTATTTTCTTAATACAGCCGCCTCCATCGGCCGTTACATTCCCCGCTGTCCCCGCTCCCTCCAACACCTTCCGAGCACAACCGAGGTGGCCCGCGTGGAACCGTTACGTTCCTCGCTGTCTCCGCTTTCTTCTTCTTCCATGCGCACAGCCGCCCCCGGTTCCTCACAAATATATCTCACAGAGATATTTCATCACTTTCTGCATATACTACTAGTTACATATATAACTGCCTTATAAAACTATATAAACTGTCTGAGCGTTAACTAGAGCCTTCATTTTGAAACAAATGATGCTTTGAAAGTTCACACAGTCAAGAGTACCTGTTGGGACTTGTGCCAGCATCAGGCCGCTACCGCTACAGTACCCTGTGATGAAGGGAATAGTAAGATTTGCGTTTGGTTGGTTTCTTTATTTAGAAGGAGCAGCTGAGGTGCCGCTCCAACGATCAAAATGTCTCTGTTCTTTTACAATATTTCTTAAGTCTAAGTAATGCTAAGTCTCGTAACAGCGCTGCTCGCAGGCGGCGGCAGAGAGACGGCTATGTACTTATATATAAAGGAATATAATAATATACGTTGTTATGCGCTCTCAAGAGGAGGCGCGAGGGGTATGCATATGCTGACCGTTTGTTACGATTATGCTGGCCCTAGCATTTTCTGTGTGTGGGCTAAGGCATAACGATCGGTTCATATTTCGGCCACTTAGGGTTTATGACCGGGACTTTGAAATATGTAAACACTGCAACAAAGTGTTACAGTGCGCACCCTTTAAGTACTCTCGGTACAGTGGGTATTCAATATATGTGCATACTACAACCCGTTAAAAGCTTATAAAGTCTAGACATGTCAGTCTAAGCCTTATGTTTATGCTTATTGGTGGCCATTATTGAATATTATTGTTTTAGATTACTCTCTTTTTAGTAAGAGTTGTTCTTCAAAGATCAGCATCGACCCAGTCTTTTGTTGGTTTTACCAAAAGCTTATTTCCTTACCTCAAATGCCCCATACAGGCGACCCGAATCTTGCTTCGCTGTATATGATGCTGCGGCGCTTTCTTTAGGCTTATAATTCTGTTCGGGGCAAAGTAAGACCTCGCATGGATGATCTCAATAGGTTTTCTATTTATAATGGAAAACCGTATTATTTTTATTTATAAACTTTTCAATGATATTTAATGGTTACCGGAAAGAAAACTTGTGTCACACTCTTGAACTTGGTATATCTTCTGTGTAGAGTTGTGTGAAAACTTTCCACCTTCATAAGTGATGTGTAAAAGCAATGAAATTAAATTAACTGGACCACCATAAAAATGCAAAATTTATCAACAGCCGTGAGAATACAACTTTTAAGTAAGAAATTTTAAATTTAACAATCTAGTTTAACTTGTTTATAAACCTTGAAATTTAGCCGTTACTTGACTTATGATTGTTGTTGCTTATTCGGCGTGGAAGCCTTTTCCAGAAGGATAGAGTGCGATTCATCACTTTGAACTGTAGCTTGATCTCACAGATCTGAGCGTTGTGTGATTATTTTCCAGCTTCTACATATCTTTCGACCGCTTTTTTCAATGCCATATTTGGCGTTGGCATATATTCTAAATTTTCTTGTCAATTAAACAATTATATGGTGCTGATGGTCAGTAAAAATGTTTTAAAATAGTGGTTAAAAATATCTAAGACCATCATCATTCAGAGTTCTGGAAATCATTGTTATAGGCTGACCCCCGGATACAAAATGCTCCAATTCGGAAAGCATATTTTTTCAGGTGCGAAACCGTTCAAAAAATCAATACCCACTTCCTAAATCATAGATTTATTTTTTCATAAATTCATTTTTTTAAATTGTTGTTTAAACTCTTTTATAGCTCCTCACAGCTTTAACCTTGTACTGTCTAGTGTTAGTACTCTCGTTAGAACAACAAAAAATGGAAGTCGACGCGTACCTAAAAAAATACGGACTTCTGAACACCCCTCGCAAGCTTAATATTATCGTATCCCATTTTTAGAAAATCGTAGCTTTTCCAGCTTGGACAGTATCCTATTAATGCTTGGCTTTGGGTATCTGTAATCAATAGTTTTGGATTTTATCTTTCTAAGCGTATATTGGGCAAACCGATATCCAATAAATGTTAATAAATAAATGTTAATGTAAATTTAAATGATATAAAAAATTTTCGAAAAATACCAAAAGCATATATATTGCTATCTACCGATTAACACAATCGGCTGCACCCATAAAAAGTGGCTGAACTTTTGGCTCATTATTCTCTGTTGGAACCTGGGTCAGCAAGACCTACCTCATTTCTAGACATAAATAAAATTTTTAAATTCCGTCCGTATAGTTACGCTCTGTGAAATTATTTAAAATTTTTTGCGATAAGCTGTGTGTTCAGTTACCGAGCGTTTTCGGGAGCTTTAAGTTTGTGTCCTAAATATTGGATTTAATAAAAAAAACACAGTTCGATTTATAGATATTAATACAATTTATTTAATTGTTTTGGCGTTTCTACAAATGATATTTGTATATATGTGACTGAGTAGGGTTGACGACCGAATTAGAATAATGACGCGGAAGCGCGGCTCAACGCTTGATGCTGCGGTCGAGAGATCCCGCGAGAGAGCGAGACAAACGGTAGCGCATGACGGCAGATGCAGGTGGCCGATCGAATGCACGAGAGCGGGCGACGAGAATAGAGCGAGAGACGCGAACTTAAATATAAAAGAAAATGACGTCACGAATTCAATAAATTATTGCCGGGCAAACTTCTATTCGGCATTGGAAGATGGGAATTCAACAGCATTGTTGACTGCCCCCCTTGTAGCTCCGGACGCCATTCTCAGCAGCGCCACCCGACACACTCCGTCATCTCCGACGACCATTTCCGTCACCCTCGCCAGGGGCCACTTCATTGGAGTTAAGTTTTCGTCCTTCACCAGCACGATGTCATTTATTGCTATGCCTTGACCAGGGATGCGCCAGGATGCGCTGTAACAGGGTTAAATACTCTTCCTTCCATCTGGACCAGAAACACTGCTGAAGAAAGACGACGCGTTGCCAACATCTAGCCGATTTATGTTAAGATTTGTCAGGTCTGGCGGAGGGATAAACTTCCACTCAATGGAAGGACAAAAATCCAAGACAGCTCTCTGGTGCTCGTCGTTAAGAAATAGTCTCTTTAATTCGCTGAACTGATTTTTGGCTCCAACGAAATTGGATCCTGATAGAAATAAATCTCCTCAGTGCATGCAGAAAGGCGCCGGTGGACAGATCCCTCACCAGCTCTAAATTGACGGCCTTTGTCGTGAAACAAATGAAGACGCTAATGTAACATTTTATGGGAGCCTTGTTGCGAACCTCCGACTTATAGAAGAAAGGACCACAAAAATCTATGCCGGTTACATCGAAGACATGATAACCTTCCACTCTCTCCTTCGAAAGATCGCCCATTACATACTCCAACAAACGAGATTTTGACCGAAAGCATCTCATATATTTATTTGTCGCCTTGAGCACAGTTTTTCTCCTCCCAAATCGGCCAATACTGAGAACGTATCGTCGCCAATAACGATCGAGGTCCAGCGTGCAGGTTGTGCTCATGTAATCTAAGGATTATGCTTCGCGTTCCCGGATGGCTCCTGGGCAAAATTACTTTAATGAAAAACGTATTAATGAAATTAAATGAAAAACGTATTTGCATGTACCCACGAGGTCTGTATATGGCGACTTCACCAATAAAATTGAAGGGCGAAGCTCTAAAGCTGGCTTCTCGACTTTTATCGTCGCAGGCTTGTGCTCCAGTGTCTTTAACAAATAGGGCAGCCCCTGACACCATAACCTGGGTCCGATCATCTCAGTAGGAAGGGCTTCACGAGACATTATATCTACAGGATTTTCCAACGTAGGCACATATCGCCAATCCATGAAACTCGTCAGATATTGGTTGGTTGAAACGCGGTTAGAGGTAAACCTGGCAGGCTTATCTCGAATCCATGATAACTCAGCTCCAGCCAGCTCTAACTTCGGCACAGTTAACGTCTTACGAGGCGTTACTCGATACTTCGCACATAGCAGGCGGTTCTCAGCTTCTGGCGACCTGGAAGGGCTTCAATGCTGGCGTCACAAAATCCATGAATCTACACGAGTGCTCCAAATGTAAGCGCCAGCCGAGGAAATTCTGCACGTTAGGTGTGACTGGTGTGACTGGCACGTTAGGTGTGACACTCGGTGTAAAAACCCTGAGGTAAGCTTTCATCCCAAGAAAGATGACTTCGGCACAGCTTCTGCAAGAATATTTTTGCTTTAGTAACAACTGGACCAACAAGGCCCAGCGGATCATATAACCGCGCTATTGATGATAGGAAAGAACATCGAGACGGCTTCAAAGTGGACTGAAGAGCAGAAAACGAAAGCAGCAGCTGATCAGTGGAAGGATCCCAAGCCAATCCTAACGTTTTCGTGAAGTTGCTGCCGTCATCAAAAGTTAGATAAGACTCCCGATCCTCTTTAGGCACGCCGTCCAATACGCTAGGGATATTGGAGCACCATTTCCGCAGCTGAAATTTGCCTTTGGACAAAAGCGCTGAAGAAATTGTCAGGTGACGCCATCCTCACACAACGGTACATCTTACAAATGTCGCCAGTCAGCGCTACCGGATGCGAACGAAACCTTAGCAGGATGTGAAAAGGCTTAGGTTGGATGACCGGCCCAGCCATTAATATGTCATTAGAGGATAACCAGAGGTGGTAACAGAGGAACCGTCGAACACCACTCTAAGTTTCGTCGTGGTGCTGTCCTTCTTTAGCACGCAGTGATGTGGCAGAATATATTTGCAATCTCGATGCAACTCCGGCGGAACCAGGGACATATGACCTAGGTTAAGAATCTCTTTTACAAAGGCCAAATACTGAGCGCGCAGATCGGGCTGATGAGACAGTTTCTTCTCAAACGACTGGAAACGACGTAGAGCCTGTGACTACGAATCACCAAATGAACCGAAGTTATGTTTAATTGGCAACCTGACTGTATAGGCACCACCTTTTAACCGCACAAAGTTCTTAACAAAATGACTCTCGCAATCCAGTTCTTCCTTTGATGCCTTCGCAGTCGGATCGGTGCATGTTTCCACTTCCCAGAACTATCGAAGAAGTTGATCGAGCCGCTCATCTAAAGGCTCCTTTGGGCAGATCAGTCCCGACCGCTCAGCAGCCATGAGAACATTACCACTGTTAGGACCTCCGCCTCCACAAACAACCCAACCGAGCCGAATTTTGTGGATAAGGAGCAAACCAAGAGACAAATGAATTTGCCCGACACAAAGTAGCTCGTAAAATAATCCAGTTCCAATTAGCAAATCAACTCGCTGCGTCTAGTGAATATGAGGATCTGCTAGCTTTACATTGCCAGGAATTTTCCAAGAGCTGAAAAATGCAAAATTGGGCTGAAGGTTAGTGATGTTGGAGGCTACGATCGCAGTTACTTGCACCGAGTAGTCAGAGCATTGGGATTGCAAGCTGACTTGCACAGAAAACCCATCGGTAGAAAACCCTGCGTCACCTATACCGGACACAGAAACCGGAGACCTTATCTTCCGCAGCTACAGCAGGTTCGCCAGCCTTGAGGTGACCAGATGCACCTGCGAACCAGAATCGAGCAGCACTCGGCAGGGCAGTAGAACTCCGGAGCGGTTCCTGACCAAAATATTGGCAGTGGCTAGCAGCACCACATCACCAAAACGATCCTTGGCGACAAGAGAATTGACGGGAGCGGACGCTGGCCGAGAAACAGCGTTGCTAGATGCGGAAACCTCGGTAGAGGGGTGTTGGCCTTGAGCTGTCGAATTGCCACCAAAATGCAGCAAGCTACGATGCCTGCGTCCACAAGCACGGCAGCTTGACGAATGGCAATGCCGAGATAGGTGCCCAGATCCAAGGCACTTACGGCATAATTCCAATCGCCTAACTTCGCCTAAACGATCCTCAGGCGACAAGCTTAAAAACCTTGGGCAGGAGTTTATTATGTGAGAATGGCCATCACAAATCATGCATGCGGAAGAGTTGGTAATCACAAATGCAGAGTTACCTGTATGAAAAGGTCTACGCCGTCCTACCGCAAGGTTTGATGCATATGATGTCGTCGGCAAATCCATGCTCTCCAAAGTCCGGCATCACTGCTCAAAAAAATTGACGATGGACTTCCACGTTGGAATGCAATCCAAGGAATCCGAGTCAGCTTGCATTTCCTTCCACTTAGACTGTGTGGCATCATCAACCTTCTGCAACAGCACTTGGATTATGATGCAGCTAGCAATCTGCTTCGTTATGCCCATGCTTGCCAGGGCTCGCATATTAGAATTGAATTTGTCCGAAGGCTTGCGAAGTCTCGTCACCAATGCGGATTCTGCGGCCCTCAGATTCATTATCTCAACATGAGCTTGAAAAATGAGCCTGCGATTACTTAACATTTTATTTAGCAGCTCCAATGCGACGTCACAATTTTAGTCCGTGAGCTCCAACGATCGAACAGTCTCCAAGGCAGATTCACGAAAGCAGGACCGCAACCGTTGAAGCTTCTCGACCCGACTGATGAATGGGTTTGTTCCACCATGGTCGAGAACAGTGACCGAAATTCAAGCCACTCCGCATAACCTCCACTAAAAGTGGGAAGTGGCAGTGGCGACAAAGTCTGAAAAGTTCTGCCAAACGACGCATCGAAATTGGTGGCAGACGATGCGTTGATCAGCGTTGAACTTACCTGCAATAAACTGGAGCGCCGCATAATCAGGATGAATCGTGCCTCCCTCGCAGCATCGTTGAAGTTGAAATGTGTTTTTACCGAATGTTTTCGGGAGCTTCAAGTTGGTGTTCTAAATATTGGCTTTAATAAAACAAGCACAGTTCGATTTATAGATATTGATACAATTTATTTAATTGTTTTGGCGTTTCTACAAATGATATATGTACATATGTGACTGAGTAGGGTTGACGACTGAATTAGAATAATGACGCGGGAGCGCGGCTCAATGCATGATGCTGCGGAGCGATCAAGAGACCCCGCGAGAGAGCGAGACAAACGGTAGCGCATGACGGCAGATGCAGGTGGCCGATGCACAGGTGACACGATGCACCGGTGCACGAGAGCGGGCGACGAGAATAGAGCGAGAGCCGCGAACATAAATATTAAAGAAAATTACGTCACGAATTCAATAAATTATTGCCGGCCATACTTCTTTCCGGCGGCTGCTTGACCCGACACTGTGCAAAAAACAACAAAAATATGTTAATCCCAATAATTAGACCTAAGAAACGATGAGGAAATAAGCGACAATAATCGGATGATAGAATTAGTGACAGTATCAGTCTCTCTGAGATTAAAAACCCTGATTAAGCATATATATTTCTTTCTTTACCATAAAATCATAAAAGCTCATCGATCATCGAAAGCAAAATAGGCCAAACCCCCCGCAAATTGTAACCATTGTAAACATGGTCCTTATGGTAACTACTCAAACAGCTCCATCCGCACTAGGGTGAACAGAATAAGTTCTTCTAGAATAGGTCCTAAAGCCTACTGATCTAGATGCGTGTTATCCTCTGCGATGAAAACCAAGACTCCGCAATTGGTGCTGTTGAATGTGATTCTCCATTTGCTTCTCTTACAAAAGTGTTAAGAAACCATTGCATTTAAGGGGTATCAAAAGCAAAGTGGTCTTCACTTTGGCTTAGCCGATGGCAGTGTCTAGCTCTTCATAATTAAGTGTTACCACGCTAAAACATCGCCTTCAAAAGCTCTTTAGCTACTTTTTACCCTTCCAAAGTCCTCCTAAGTGAATGGACCATGGAGATATGAAGTTTTAATTGACTTATAGTTTACTGCATTCCTCAAACACTTCATATCTTGGTATATACACTAATGCTCCAAGCGCAGTTTCATTCCTCAATTCATTTCAATTCATTCGCCTAGGATGTGTTCCAGTGCCCCGTGATGACTCCTATAGCCGTGCTGATTCGGGTTCTTTCCATCCTAAGAAGTTATGAAGATCTTTTTTTTTTACATTTTGCTTCCCTTATAGCTATCACTCCAGCTTGAAATACACTGCAGTGATTGTGTAGTCTAAAAGATTGTGTTGTCTTTCATGCCTAGTTGATCGGAGTATATTCCTCCTGTTTTATTGTTTAGTTTGGAATCATCAGTATAAAAACTTAGTGCGTTCTGGAATAAGCGGCTGGAAGGGGGTATTTGTGAATGCTCCTAGGGAGTACAGCCTGGGAGCAGCCTCCCTCTTCCAGTTACGTCCTCACTGGAAGATTCGGGTATTCGGTATTCCGGAGAACGCTGTTGAAGACTCCTTCTATATACAGAAGGGCTACCAGGGCGTATTCCTTTTCAGAAAAGGCTTTATCTATTTTGAGGTCAGTCTCGGTGGATGTACTCTTTTTTAAGCATGCTGTGCATCAAAGATTTGAGTGGGGTTAAGAGTTAATCTTAGGTATAGACCAAAGACTCTTTCTAGCGTCTTAAGCAGGAAGAATGAGAGACTGATAGGACTTAAATTTTTTTTGGGTCATATGGTATGGGTTGTCCCCTTTGGGTGTGAAGACGATTCATGATTGTGAGGCACTCTTGTGGGATTCTGCCAGGGGCAAGGGATCTGTTAAAGATATTTAGGAGACACTTTATGGAATTTTTCGTGGTTGTTGAATTTTTGCAGGTACTATACGCATATTATATGCAATATACACCTTCCGTCTCGACCTGCCGATTTATAGGGCTTGAAACTGTGTATTGAATGGTGTTTTCTGGTCAATAAGTAGTTTGAAGTTTGTTTGAGGTGCATTTGCATAGGAAAGTGGGTGTCTAGCAGTGCTGTTAGATATCCCTCACTTGTGATTGTCCAAGTGCCGTCTTTTTTTTTTGAGATAGCCACAAGTTGTGGATGATTGGGATACAATTTTCGTAAACCTGGCCGCTTGAGCTGTGTTTTCGATGTCTGACCAGAATGAGTTCTATGAAAATCGCTTCGTTTTGTGGAAGGACTTTTATAGGAGGGAAAAGAGACTTATTTCGCTTATTCGGTTTTGGACATGCTTTTCTGAGGGCATTGTTGCAAGCTTAAGTGAATTCTTGTGAGTTTTAAGATTAACCACGGTTTGAGGATTATCATGTGGTTTTTGTCCAATTGCGTTTGACAGGATTCGGTAACAAGTGGACCAGTTGGTTTTTTTATGGTTTTGAAAAACCGCTGGTTTTGTGATTTTGAAGTAAAGGGATGTTTCTATGTACCTGTGATCGGAGAAACAGTGTTTCTCTAGGTCCTTCCAAAGGGTTACGAGGCGAAGAATTTGTTTCGATACAAGCGTGAGATCAATGGATTTCCTACGATTCGCAATAATGAAAGTGGTCCCCTATTGCAGTCCCCTATTGCAGAGCAAAAGGTTTGACCTAAGAATAAAATTGAAATAAGGAGCCTTATAGGCTTGTAGAGAGGCCTATGTGGAGCCTTTCGATGTCCTGTACTTGCTTTTCTACAAGCTACAAGAACGACAGTATCCGGATTGGGGTCGATTGTGATTCCACGGAAGCTGCCGCGTTGTCTTTATTGCTGTAATTAAGGAGAAAAAATATACTAAGGTGCTTTTACCTAAAACGCAGCCTCTAAACAGCCAGCCGAAATTAAGCTCCCCGTGAGCATCCTCTATGGAAGCTAGACTTCCCTTATTTATAATAAAGTTCGCCAGGTTCGTCGGTCCTTCCATCTCTTCCACCTTTGCCACACATCAGTCCGTCGTAGGAAGGTGTGGGTTACACCTCTGCAACATGGTAAGGATATGCCTTGGCTCCTTTATAGAGGCCGGGATCCAGATCCTTGGGCGTAAATGAAACGTCTCGCCAGCTCAACGCAACAAGCTTGGCGAATTCATTGACCTCCTTCAGCTCATCTACAGCCGTCCTGTATAGCTCTGCAGACCTCTCGTCGTCGCAGCTGTCACTTTAATGCTGCTCTGGAACAACCCCATGTCTTTGCAGACAGGAGGGGGGTTTAGTTTTCGGGCCAGGAGCTCAAAGCATTTTGCTGCTAGAACTGCTTCTACCCATCTCCACTTATCCATTCTGCGGAAGTTTTCTCTGATTTGGCTCTACCGTGGCTGCAAAGAATATTCGCTGCAGTTTTCTTCTTGGTGTACGTATGCTTGTTTGGTCCAAGTTCGCCAGCCGCTTTGGGACAGGAACGCTTCGGGACAGGACAGGGGGTCGCCAGGTACCCTGAGCCCTCCGTTTGAGACTGGGCAGAGTTTGTATACCGGGCACCCAGTCAGACTGACACTTGGCACGGGTCAAGTGAAACCTTGGTCCGGCC
Organism: Drosophila atripex; assembly: GCA_035045925.1. Taxonomy (NCBI): domain Eukaryota; kingdom Metazoa; phylum Arthropoda; class Insecta; order Diptera; family Drosophilidae; genus Drosophila; species Drosophila atripex. The sequence goes on from JAWNOP010000052.1 coordinate 22,774,109, forward strand.
CGGTGTGAGATGGTATTTTGGGATGGGTGATGGGTAGGCATTGTAGTGGACGAGAGGGGAAAGTGTGAGGCTACTTTTTGGAGGCGGCAACACAAGCACATCGTCGGCACCGCTTATGGCGCGGATACCCGCCAGCTGTCCGGGGCTGTTCACTTGCGAGGAGGATCGCCGAGGAGGGTTCTTCGCTTTATTCATAGCTAACCTTAACTGAGAAGGCCATTCGCTATCCGCAACCTGCGACCCATTTGGTAGCCATAGGGCAGGACCGAAATAATAATAATTACTTTTATTGAGAAGAAAAACTACATAGAAAGGAATTTTGTATAAGATAGTAAAGGTCTATTCAACTGAAAACGTAATAAAAACTTACATATAAAAATAACATAATAAATATAATTTGATGGGAAATAAATATATCTTAATTCAAAATACCTCATATAATATACAACACTAATTATTTGCAGAGCAAAATATTTTTCTGCCTAATGTCGGGATTTCATCAAATAGAGCTTGACGAAATTCAAGAAGTATAACGTCTTTTTCGTCCAAAAAATGGGGTCGACCACTTCACGGGGTTACCACGTTTTATGTTCTAAAAATTGATCCCAAATCATTCCAGAGGATGATGACCATAGCATTCTCGGGAATGGAGGCTTCATAAGCATTCGTTTATATGGATGATGTAATAGATATTGGTTGTTCCGGAGACCATATGCTTTAAAAATTAACCTATGTGTTTGACAAATGCTGGAAATATAATCTTGAACTAAATTCACAAAAATGCAAATTTTTTATGCATAAAGTCACATTTTTAGGACATAAACAGATAAAGGAATCTTGACAGATAATTAACAATATAACGTCAAAATATAAGCGCCAGACTCTTTGTCTTGCACAACCGAGCAAGAACAAATAGCAATCTATTGGGCAATAACCAACTTCAGACCGAATATTTACGGAATTCATTTCACAATTAAAACCCATATTTAAAATTGACACGCATAAAGCTTGAAAACAGGAATATAACTTCACAGTAGAGTATCTGAAGGGTTATTCAAAATAAAATTTTTTGAAACAATATCGAAATTTTGAGATATTTCAGACAGAATTTTGAAAAAACTGTTCATTTTTTGGACAGGTAAAGTAAAATTTCCAATAGTGAGATAATCAATGCACATCAATAAATGCCCACCTTGCGTTTCAAAAATATTCAAAATTTCAAAATCACTGGGGACGGCAGTGCACGAGGTGCCGAACTAACATCCTCCTCTTAATGAGGACTGTGCCTGCTTCCACAGTTTTCTCCTAGCTTAACGGTGAAAGCTTATTGCCTAGTTACCTGTTGGAATTCACTAGGCCTTTGTCGCCGACATTAGACACTCTGTTTTGTCGGGAGTCAGTTTCCCTCCATCTCAGCTTATTTTATGCCTGCTTTATCCTATCCTGTATCTCGCAATGTCTGTCACTCGATTGTATGACTATCACATCGGCTGGCCTCTAATCGATGACCGAATGGATAGATTTGTTGTATTTGGCCGTGGCCAGTAAGATCAACTCAACTCATGCCAATTTTAAGGAATCTGGCAAACTCCACTAGAGTTGTGGAAGCGTTCCACTTATCCGTTTGAGACGCTGTGGAGTAGCGGTGCATTTGAGACGCTAAAACTGAAGCGCAGGTCATATACAGTTAATGACGATTTCATCCGCTAACTTGGTCAGTTTCGGGAAGTAGTATTCCGAAAGTACTTGTTTGACACTCTTGTGCAGATCTTTGTGGCGAGGACTTCTCGTCTCTCAGCGGCTGCAATAATATCAATAACACGATTTTTGCAGTGCCAGAATTTGGTGGCTGGAAATTGTCGGACCAATTCATCCTTTATCATCGCTAGCGTGTGCAGATCGCAATGAATGGCGTTTACGCTTTTGGGGACTATGGTGTCCGTGAGCCCTTCAAGCAGCAACTCCTTGCATGTGAAGCCAATGTTTTGCCGTCTCTTGTTTCCAAAGAGCACGAAGCTGCGTTATGACGGAGTTCCTCCATGGTTATTTGGTTCTAAAAACAATTCAATGGCTTATCCGTGGTTTCGATGGTGTGTGTGAGCGAAACTTGTGATTAGTGGCCGCACACGAGTAAACTTCTTTCGCTTCTATAACGTTAAGTCTAGATAAGACATCCCCGATGAGATTTTCCTTGCTGGGTTTAAAATACCTTTCAACATCGGCCTCGTCGATGCGAGCTTTCCACCGTTTGATTTCCGCATTCGGATTGGATTCCGGCGCTCTCGAGATCATGGTAATGGGTCTGGCTCGAAAATTATTCTGAGGGATTCTGAGGGAAATTATTCTGTTGCCTTCTATCCTTATTCTCTTTATTCTCTTGGCTTTTTGCAAATGAAGCCGCGAAGGAATATCTCCGCGAAGGAATATAGCGAAGGAAGGACCGCGAGTGGTTTGCCTCCACTCTTGAGCCAGAGCAAGTGCTGTTGGCATGTCCTTCGGCTTTGCCGAGAAGAGGACGTCTATGAGGCTGCGTTTTAACCCTGAGATGAATACTCGAAGGGCATCATCCCAAAATTTATTGCACAGGACCTTTACCGCCGAAACGTCTTGTGACATGGTGGGCTTGTTTGAGAGGAGGTTCAGTGTTTTTTCGACTTCGTCGTAATACTGTAGCAGTGAGAGATTTCCCTGCCCATAGGGTGCCCATCTCCTGCTCTATGACATGCATCGGCTGTTGAATTTTACTAACAAAGAGTTGCATGCCTAAGCAGCTTTACATAAAAAAAATTGTACAGTAAAGAGACCGTGGTTGTTTAGCTCCACTATGGTATGAATGCGTATGAATGGTACGAATGCGAAGGTTCGAGTACCGGAGTGTAGTGGGGAAGCAATAAAAACAACAAAAACGCCAAGATTGTTGCGACGCTATTATAAATAATTTTAGGTATAAGCAAAATATACGACACAAAAGAGCTTAATTAAATTACCACAATTTAATAAGAGTGTTCCGTCATCAGTAGTTATTTAAATACATTCACAATTTTTATTCCCCAGCTAAGATATCCCCAGTCGATATACTTATTTATTTAGTTATTTTTTTTCTTATTGTTTATTTTTATACCCTTATATAATTTTGGTCAAAAGTGTGCAACGCAGTGAAGGAGACATCTCCGACCCTATAAAGTATATATATTCTTGATCAGGATCACCTCCTGAGTTGATATAAGCATGTCCCTTTGTGCGTCTGTCCGTCTGTCCGTCTGCCCGTCCGTCCGTCTGTCCGTCTGTCTGTTTCTACGCAAACTTGTCTCTCAGTTTTAAAACTTCGTTGATTTTTAAGTTAAACCAATATAACCAATATATAAAACCAAACATAACCAAGCGTAACATAAGTCATGTTTATACAAAATGCATATGTTGTATAAATTCTACACGTGGTACAGTGGGTATTATATATGCATATATATATGCATTTTACACCTACCGCCTTTTGTGAAATATCTTAATATAAATAAAATTATTATATATATACATATATGTCTATATTATACATATATATACATATATATATATATACATATATGTATATATATATAAATAAAATATATAATTTATCAAATAATTTTATTTATTTTTATTTATATTACGATATTTTTTATTTATATTACCCCCCTCAGGATTAAGGCCGCCCTCGGCCGACCCTATTCGTGCAATCACCTCCTTTAGTTCGACCGCGGATCTTCTGGCTTCGGTGACTCCCCGATAAGTGAGGCCGACGCAGATCTACGCGCAGCAAATTGTTTGTGCAACTAGCACTATCTGGTGTGAGCGATAATCGTTGATATCTTTCCCGAATTTCTGAATATACTGCAGGTTACGCTCACTAAAGTGGTGAAGGTATGGGAAACTAAGTGTGTCGTGTTCCATTGTAATGTTCAGGGAAGGCGAGCTAGCTACTCCTGGGGACGTTTTTTCGGCCGTGTCGTTATTGACGTAACCGACTTCGATAACCGTGTCACTTCCAATGAAAGTGATGAGGTGAGTTCTTCGTAGGTGGACGAAAGTGCCATTGTCCACACTCACACGGGCCGGGCGATCGTTTATAATGATGATTCTTTCAGCCACGAAGGTAATGAAATGCAAATCGCTGTTTTGGATATCGTAGTGCGCAGTACGTCCAGCATAGAGCTACTGGACGCATGATCTTCTCAGCGCCAGTTGTAATTTTTGGTTTATTGTAGTCTTTTATAAAATGTGGGTAGCCCATCACCAAACATAGAAGATAAAGCAGAATTAAACAAAGTACGCGTAAATGAGTAATGAGCAAAAATAGTAATACTAAAACAAGATAATGACAAAAACTTACGCCAAGTGGCTAAGACGAATGGCAACATGGTTCTGCATCGCATACCTAAGGTTGTATTTGGGGACCATCCTTCTCTCAATGAGGACTGTGTCTGCTTCCACAGTTTTCTCCTAGCTTAACGGTGAAGCTTGTTGCCTAGTTACCTGTTGGAATTCACTAGGCCTTTGTCGCCGACATTAGACACTCTGTTTTGTCGGGAGTCAGTTTCCCTCCTTCTCAGCTTATTTTATGCCTGCCCTATCCTATCCTGTATCTCGCAATGTGTGTCACTCGATTGTATGACTATCACATCGGCTGGCCTCTAATCGATGACCGAATGGATAGATTTGTTGTATTTGGCCGTGGCCAGTAAGATCAACTCAACTCATGCCAATTTTAAGGAATCTGGCAAACTCCACTAGAGTTGTGGAAGCGTTCCACTTATCCGTTTGAGACGCTGTGGAGTAGCGGTGCATTTGAGACGCTAAAACTGAAGTGATTTTCCAGCATGGCCAGAATGGTGTGCGAGTTGTCGCAGTAAATGACTCTGGCTTTAGGGAAAACGTTGAGGAGTTGTAGTAAAGACAGATTGCGACCCTCTATAGTTCTAGAGGGAATTGGTTGGACCATTGCGAAAATTTTGAAAATTTGTCAATGCATGTGAAGAGGAAGTATTTCTTATCTGTGAAGAAATATCTTTGTGTAGCAATTCTCCCACATTAGACGGGACTGGTGACGGGTGTTTTTTAGGATACCTGTCATATTTTGCTTTAGCGCAGGTCATATACAGTTAATGACGATTTCATCCGCTAACTTGGTCATTTTCGGGAAGTAGTATTCCGAAAGTACTTGTTTGACACTCTCTTGTGCAGATCTTTGTGCCCTGTTATGTACAGTGGCGAGGACTTCTCGTCTCTCAGCGGCTGCAATAATATCAGTAACACGATTTTTGCAGTGCCAGAATTTGGTGGCTGGAAATTGTCGGACCAATTCATCCTTTATCATCGCTAGCGTGTGCAGATCGCAATGAATGGCGTTTACGCTTTTGGGGACTATGGTGTCCGTGAGCTCTTCAAGCAGCGACTCCTTGCATGTAAGCCAATGTTGTGCCGTCTCTTGTTTCCAAAGAGCACGAAGCTGCGTTATGACGGAGTTCCTCCAGAGTTATCTGGTTCTGAAAACAATTCAATGGCTTATCTGTGGTTTCGATGGTGTGTGTGAGCGAAACTTCACTGTAATTAGTGGCCGCACACGAGTAAACTTCTTTCGCTTCTATAACGTTAAGTCTAGATAAGACATCCCCGACGAGATTTTCCTTGCTGGGTTTAAAATACATTTCAACATCGGCCTCGTCGATGCGAGCTTTCCACCGTTTGATTTCCGCATTCGGATTGGATTCCGGGGCTCTCGAGATCATGGTAATGGGTCTGGCTTAAAAATTAAACTGAGGGATTCTGAGGGAAATTATTCTGTTGCCTTCTATCCTTATTCTTTTTATTCTCTTGGCTTTTTGCAAATGAAGCCGCGAAGGAATATCTCCGCGAAGGAATATAGCGAAGGAAGGACCGCGAGTGGTTTGCCTCCACTCTTGAGCCAGAGCAAGTGCTGTTGGCATGTCCTTCGGCTTTGCCGAGAAGAGGACGTCTATGAGGCTGCGTTTTAACCCTGAGATGAATACTCGAAGGGCATCATCCCAAAATTTATTGCACAGGACCTTTACCGCCGAAACGTCTTGTGACATGGTGGGCTTGTTTGAGAGGAGGTTCAGTGTCTTTTCGACTTCGTCGTAATACTGTAGCAGTGAGAGATTTCCCTGCCCATAGGGTGCCCATCTCCTGCTCTATGACATGCATCAGCTGTTGAATTTTACTAACAAAGAGTTGCATGCCTAAGCAGCCTTACATAAAAAAAATTGTACAGAAAAGAGACCGTGGTGGTTAAGCTCCACTATGGTATGAATGCGTATGAATGGTACGAATGCGCGGGATCGAGTACCGGAGTGTAGTGGGGAAGCAATAAAAACAACAAAAACGCCAAGATTGTTGCGACGCTATTATAAATAATTTTAGGTATAAGCAAAATATACGAAACAAAAGAGCTTAATTAAATTACCACAATTTAATAAGAGAGTTCCGTCATCAGTAGTTATTTAAATACATTCACAATTTTGGGCAATGCAAACTCTCATTGGTGGTGGGCAAACTCTCATTTTCCATAACTCGCGAGCATAGGGCCGAAAACCCTGCTGGAGCAATGCCGGCACACGCAAAGTGTCTTCAAACTTTGCACACACCCTTCTTTCCTTTGCAGGCAGTATATAAGTCGGAACGGCCGGGATCGGTCGACTATATCCTATAGCTGGCATAATAAGATCTTTCATTTGCTCTCATTCGGCGTCTCTTGAGAGCCCAAGCTTAAGATAAAATATGTTTTCACTGAAAAAAATGATTTTAGATATTTGGGAGGAATAATTTTTTTTTATAAAAAATTGGTAATATGGATGCGTAGTACTAAAAACTTTTTTTTAATGTGCATTTTGCCCACCACTGATTTTAATCGTCAACAAATAATGAGTAAGTTAATTAATTATTTTCTTTTAGAAAAGGTTAACATGAAATTATGAAAGCGAAGCTGCAGAAAATATTCTGGCAGCAATTTATTGTTTTATTTATTAGAAGTTAAAATGCAGATGTCGGGAAGTATAAGAATTGAGGTGCTCACTTAAATGTATCCAAATTTTTTTTTTTTCTTTTGGCCGTTTCCCACAGCATACGTACAGCCCACCTCCCACCAACCGACCGACCCACCAACCAACCTCCCTCCAACCGACCGAGGGACGCTGTCGCATAACGTACGGCTCGAATCGCGGGGATAGATCCGAGAGAGTAAAAGAGAGAAATAGGAGTATGAAATCACGAGGAAGAGTGTTGCAAAGATAAGGTGTTTAGTATAATGGATTTAAGATTGTTAGTAGAGCAAAGGCACAAAACGTGGTAGAGACCGCTGAACGGATCGTGTTGGGCATATGTCGAGCTACAATGGCTAAAGAGAAGAGGACGAAAGTTTCTAGTCCTTCTACTAGGAACGTTGAAATTTAAGCGTGTTAATAAATGCTGGCTGTCTACATTACCATTAATAAGATTAAATAGAAACATGACACCCAGCATCGTTCTACGGTTTGTTAATGGTGGTAAGTTGATTAATAAAAGTCTACTATGATAGGAGGGATGGTGAAGGCTTGAACCCAATTTAGTCCCCTAAGTGCGAAAATAAGAAAGTTTTTTTGTACGGATTCTATGTGATCTTGGTGCACTCCGTATTGTGGACTCCAGACACACGATCCATACTCAAGAAATGGACGGACCAATGATGTATATAACGTTTTTGTTATGTGCGATTCATTAAATTCTTTTGACCATCTTTTAATAAAACCAAGCACACCCATAGCTTTATTAACCATTGTGGATATATGGTCGGTAAATTTAAGTTTCAAATCTAATAGGACTCCCAGATCGTTAACCTGAGTTAATCGTTCTATGGCGATCCCATGGAGAAAGTACGTAGCCTGGTGAGGGTTAGATCGATAAAATTACATGAGCTTACATTTCGATCCATTAAGCTTTAGGTCATTTGCTAAACACCAATTTTGAAATTTATCCAAATCGGATTGAAGTCTAGATTGGGCGCTAGTAGATCTATACTAAAGACAAAGCTTTACGTCATCAGCGTACATAAGTACAAGTGAATCAGTTAAGGCAAGGGGCAAGTCGTTAATAAACACTCTAAAAAGTGACGGTCCAAGATGGCTTCCTTGGGGCACCCTAGATGAGACGCGGTCTAAACGCGAGGTAACATCTTTAAAGAAGACGCGTTGGATTCTTCCCGAAAAGCAACTCGAAATCCAAAAGACTGAGTTTACTTATAAGAAGCGAATGGTTAATAGAATCAATTGCTTTACTGAAGTCAGTGTAAATGACGTCTGTTTGTAAGCCATTCCGGAACCCATCCGTGACAAAAGATGTTAGCTTCAATAAGTTGTTGGTGGTGGAGCGGAGCTTCATAAAGCCATGTTGGCACGGGGATATTATTGAACTACAAAGGTGTTGCAAATGTGGAGTGATAAGTTTTTCGAAAAGCTTTGGAATTGCTGACAATTTAGAAATGCCATTATAATTTGAAGCACCAGATTTTTTCCCTTTTTATGCAGAGGGATAATGTAAGATTCCTTCCACATAAGGGGAAAAATCGAGGTCTTCAGCGATAAATTAAAAAGTTTAAGAAGTGGTTTGCACAGGGCCACGGCGCAGTTCCTCAACACACAGCCTGGTACTCCATCGGGGCCTGGCGAATACACGGGCTTAACCCTAAAAAGATCCGATAACACACCACTTTGATCAAAAGATGGGCAAAAAATAAGGTTGGCTGATTGGATATTATAAGTGTAAGGCTGAGCTGGAGTGGTGCTATGTGAATACATTGTTTGAAAAAACTTTGCAAAGAGATCGGCCAATGCCAGATCAGTGTTCACATAAGAGTTCTCAAACGAAGGCAGAGGCGGAAAAGATACAGATTTGCGCTACAAAGCGCAAAGTTATAAAACTGCTTCGGGTTCTGAGTAAACTGAATCCGGCAGCGGCGAATATAACTCCTATAACATTCGGCGTTATGCACGGAGAAATTAGACCGAGCTACTAAGTATCTTGAATAACTAACTGTACAGCCAGATAATTTATATTTATTTAAAAGTCAATTCATAACGTTCTTTAAATTTAATAGATGCCTTGTCTACCAAGGTAGATTAATTGAACCAGACGGATATTTCCATGGCACGCAAGAGTCGAAAAATAAATACAAAGTGTGATAAAATTTATTTATGGCAATATTAATATCACATGCCAGTAGATCGGACCAATCAAATTCAAGAATTAACTTTTTAAGTTTTGTAAAGTCAGCCTTACGGAAGAAACGTACTTTTTGAGATTTAAGTTTAGACTTAAGGTCAATTAAGCTATTGTTTTCGATTAAAACTTCAAGAGTGGGATGATACGGATCCTCAGGGTGAGAAAGGGGCAAAGTTCTAGAAAGAGCAATTCCATCAGGATCAGAAACGAAACACAAGTCTAGCAGCCGACCTAAGGAATTTCTAACGTGGTTAATTTGCCCGAGTGACATGTCGAACATTCCCGCAGGGAAGTCGTGGTGCGAGTTAAGCATTAAGGACGGTGAACTCTCAACATTGGACCTCATAAGATCTGGTATATTGAAGTCCCCCAGAGCTACCAGCTGGTCCCCGTCAGACAAACGATCCGAAACGAGACGAATAGCGGACAAATGTTGCCAGTATGTGGTACCCTTCGAAGGTGGTATGTAAGAACAGGTAACGTATAAAGATTGACCGGACAGAATGATTTTAACGCAAAGAAATTCTATGTCACCAAACTCTTGTGATTTTACCTCTTCAGAAGCGAATTTGGAGTCTACAGAAATTAGGACTCCTCCTCCCCTTCGCAGTGTTCTATCACGTCTACAAGTAGTGTACTTATTTGGTAAAACTTCGGAGCTTAAAATCTCCGGCTTTAACCAAGTTTCTGTAAAGACTATAATGTGAGATGCAAAGGAAGAACTATCAGAATACAGTTTGGGAAGTTTACTACGTAGCCCTCTAGTATTCTGATAGGTAAGTGTTAGTGAAGAAATTAGTTTTTTGAGGGTGAGGAAGATGAGGTGGAAGGTTGATCAGTGGCTCTAACATGTGGGAGTTTCCATCCCACAGGCTTGGTAATTTTTTTCTTCACCGTACTTGGCTGATGTTCTTGGACGAAAATGTTCTCTGGCCAAAAGCTGGCGGAACAGATCGCCTTGAACATCTGCACTGGCACACGTATTTTGAAAGATGACGTGTGCCTGGTGTATGAATATTTAAATTTTCTAATATCTGCCACCTTAATATCGGCTTTTGTTTTGGCTTTGATATAAGCCGAGATATCTAACTCAGAAGTGTCAGGGGCAAGCCGAGAAACAAATATGTGTTTCGATGGCGGGATCACCTGCAAGGGTTTTAGTGCCGCAGTAACTAATACTGCAGCATCAGTTCGAACCGGGGGTCCCGACGGTTGAATACCCTGTTCGGTGACTCTTAAGGGGGTTTGAGTTATTGGGTCTGGTGGGATCACTTGGAGTGATGCCACAGAGGACAAATCGGACAATTGCTCATTAATACTGAGAAATTCGGAAGCCGAATTTTTCCCAGTTCCAGCCCTTGGGGTGGCCAGAAATATAAGCGGCTGAATAATTGTCGGCTGAGTAGGCTGGAGTTTATTCGCCACAAGCACATCACTAATAGCGGATTCTTACGCTTTGGAGACTCATTTAATAGTTGAAGACTACTAAACTGTGTATCGAGCGCACAGAGTTGGTCATTGATTTTACGAAAACCGCTAATCAACTCTTTTAATCCACTTTTAGTCTGTCTCATGAACGATCTCATTTCGTCCTGAACAGCACGATAGCTATCACAGCAGTGGAGGCCAGACGTGGCCAGAAGTGGAGGCCAGACCTACGTGAAATGGCATCCGATACTGAGGCCGTGAACCCGTCACACAGCGTGCAAAACGTTTTCACAGAGCCAGCAGTGGATGGTAGGCTGGGATGAGGAGATTGTCTTATTACAAGACCTCAAAGCACAGACAAGTTTAAATTCAATGATAAATTATTTATTAATATTTTTGTTTTTATTATTGACGTACCTTGAACCACTGTGCCAGGGAAAAGAAAGAGGGGAGATCAAAGAGTGCGATTAGTGGGGGTTAGTGAACAGCAAAGAAAAGAGATAAGAATCTCTACTGAGCAGTAATAGAAGCAACACCGTAAGAGAACAAGAAGAAGAAGCAGAGCAGAGCTATGTTTGGATGAAAATTAATAAAATTATTATTTTACCTCCAAATATACCACTGCACACGCGAAGCGCTACGGATGATTAATATTGAAAGGTTTAATTTTAAAAATATAAATAAATAAAAATAAACACCGGATTGTTTAGTCTCAATAAACAAAGTTAAAAAACGCAGTTCGCTCAAAAAAAAACACGTCCGTTCGCTTTAAGATAGAGTGAAAGAGTGACTGTGAAAATCACTGTTTTACTGTGATTTTTTACGATTCTTCGCCAAATTTAGTTAATTTTATTAATAATAGGAAAAGTTACCGTCGTCTAGCGGCAGGTTCCTCCGTCTTCTTGGGCGGTCCCTCGCAGTTGAAGAAAGTACAATGAGGGTGAACGGCAGGTTCACTGCTGCCTGTTGGCCGGTTGGTCGAAGAATTCCCAAAGATGATTTAGGAAGTTTATATTGGAAGGGTTACTGCCCTTCTTTAACTTCTGGCCTAGAGACTCAGACAGTTTAGGAGTGATAAGAATTTAACGACGGATTGTCGGAGTTTAGCTTAGCTGAGCGATGGCTGTTTATTCATTGAATGTTAAATTAAAACTGAAACTTTAGATTAACATAAATGGAACTCATAGCGGCCACTCCAATGGGAAATGCCTGTCGGCTATGCACGAGCTTTCGGCCAGACGCTATGTCAGTAATTTGGCCGGAGTGAGCTTTCGGACGATTGGTTTTTACCGACGCCCGGTTAACTTAATAACCTTGTACATATGAAGTACAAGCGTAACTTCCCACTGCTTAACCACCTTAAACATCACGCTGATGCATATACTCCATTTTGTTGGCTCCCGCTTACCAATAGCTTCAAGTGAGCATAAACACACATACCTATGTCTATAAAGTCTCCGCTATAAAAACAAAACCCGCGATTAAAATGTTCTAATTAAAAGAATTCCTTACGAGTGGTCTATTATTTTTTTAGATAGTACGCACAAAGAAAATTTTTAATTCTTCGGTTCTATGCACATTAGGAATCCGCGAAGGCCGTGATTTCCAATGATTCACTTTTATTTAGTATCTTTTTTCGTTAAAAACAAGTAACACAATAAAGTATGCTTAGAAAAGGGACGTAAAAAGGCTATAGTCAAGTTTCCCGACTATATTTACTTAACATAAGTTTAAATAATCTTTCAAATTGTAGATTTCCAAAAAAAATGTATGCGTATTCCAGTAGGCAAAAAAATAAAGAATCTATAACTTTACTGAAAATGGTCCGACTTGGCAGTTTATTTTCGTAGTTATATATTAGGCATTGGATTAGTTAAAACTTTGGAGCACATCCCTTTTATAGGCATAATTTTATGCCAAAACACGCATGATTTTCGGTCACAGTCGTCGTCCGTGTCGCTGTACGCACTTAGCGCCAAATTAGCTTCGCCCGGATCTTCCTAATATACAAAGCTATAAACAGATAAAAATTCTTGCCCATAACGATCTCATAATCGTTGAGAATGGCCTGTACCCTGTTGCCCTCCTATTCGAACGTGTGCAATTCCTTCACACAGTCCGTTAAGGTGACAGTTTCCTTGAGCCAATGAATACGAATTGGGCAGCCGCGCCAAGAGGGCAGATTGGCCTACCGTCAGGTTACTGCTTTCGTCCCCGACTCCAGAGAAGAAAACCTTAGCCTGCTGAAGATCTACCTTAGATCTACCTGAGAACCCATCTATGACAACGATGGGTCAATATTCGTAGAGAATAAGAAAATTCGGGAGGTATAATAACATAAAATTACTGACTTAACTTTTTAAGAGGACCTGACTTCCGTGCTATGGTGTATTTTTAAAGTGCTAAAAAGGTTTTTTTTTTTTGTGTGAATGTTTGATCATTGAGATTTTTTAATGTCGTGCCAAATAATTAACCGAAATTATATATCTAAAAACTTTTTAAAAATTATAATTTTTTATGCAGATGAAACAGAGCTAATCCAATTTAAAGTGTGTATGCAATAATATGAGAGGCAATAAGTGCGATCCCGCCTTAGAAAATAGGCAGAGCGAGACCCCCCTAGCCTAATGCTAAAGGTAAAACCCATTTAAGTCAAACACCGAGATAATTCGGCTAGCGATAATATAAATAAACATAAGATTAACTAAATAATAAATATAATTATTAACTTATAAACTCGGTTTTAGTTACAAATCTATTCAGTAGCTGCTGCCGAAATTCGCCCCCCAGTTAGGGCCTTTCCTCCAACTGCATCTTTAAGGGGCAATTGGCACAGCTTAGACACTGCGAGCTTGGTGGTTCCAGATGCGGTTATAATCACCGCCATTCGAGATACTTCATCTAGATCAGGGAATCGATGCATCATTCTCGCCAACGATCACTCTCCTACTCCTGTTTCCTTTGGCACCAAAAAGACGGCTGCGGAAAAGACACACGCTGCCAGCAGTCCATACGGTTGAAATTCAGCTTTGTGACATTAGGCTCGATAATGCTGACTGACGCACCACCAAATGACCAGTGATAAAATGGGCTGTTATTGGGACATCATGGTCTGCCGTATCTTATGAAAAAGACAATAACGGCAGTGAGTTTATGACAGCACCAATCAGAACTCCAAACCAAATCCAAGAACAAAGGATCTAACAGCCCAGAAAAAAATTATGCTTTGAGGTTTTGGCAGCCGCTTCCCAAAGTCCAGCGACATTCGGAGTTCAAGGAAGAATAAAATGCTTCTCAATAGACTCAACTGCGTAAGACTCCAGCAGCTACCGTAGATGGTCATCGCTTATGAAGATCATAAGATTAGAGCAGCTCCTTTAGCTCGCCTTTAGCTCCAACAAAATTGCGTTGTTGCGGGTTCATATAAACCATTTTAAAGCTCACAAAAAGGCAGATGTGGAAAGATCCTTGGTCGACGGCTTTGGTAGAAAAACATATAAAAACACGTAACATTTTACGGAAGCCTTAGAGCGATATTCTGTCTTAATATATATTACTCATTTAAGTACATTACTATACTTAAATGGGTCGCAAAATTCCTAAAACTCTAGCAGCGACTCCAAAAACCTAGTAACCGCTGGCCCTTTGCTCTGGGGGATCAATCATAGAGTGCTCCCGCAACCGAGGCTGGTGCGGAAGCATTAAGTTTTTTGTGCATTTCCTTAGTCACCGTTTTCCTCCCGCAATTGGCCAGTATTGGGATCGAATAATAGCTAACAGAACAATAATAGTTGGGTTCCAAACTTGATGTCGCTAGCCGTGATACCCTTGTGGCGAACTCCCTAAGCGAACTTGTCTACATATGCGAATACCCTTAGCAGTTCTGAAAATGAATAAGCGTTCTTGGAACCAGCCGTCACGTCAACTTACAATATTATATAAAGCCCGTAGCTCCAAAAAGGTTCTTTGAGATGGAACAGACGGCTGCAGGCCAATAATCTTAAGGTCCCAGAAAAAACGCAGGACCATGAGACCACAGATTTTCATCAATTAAGTCGTCGGGAAGAACACCAAGCGCCAGGATGTCTGCCAAGTCCAAAGACGTAGGAACATACCGCCATTTCATCAATCTGGCCAACTCCTAGATTGTCAAAACCCGATAGGCAACGAAAATATTAAAGCGAGCGGGCTTCTATTATCTAGGACAGCACCACAGAAAAATCGCACAACCAGAAATACTTCCCAGGGTGGACTCTAAACTCAATTAACTCCAGTTTTGGCACCGTAACAGTTTGTAGAGGTGTGACTTGGGACTTTGAGCAGAGCAAATGATTCCCAAACCCTGTACTCTTGAATAGGACAAAAACGCATGCACCATAGTTTCGATGCTGGCGTCACAAAATCCATAAATCTGATAATTTTAAATTTGTTTTTTAAATGTGACCATTTAGAGAATTCAGCACGCTACGCCATGGAGAAACTGCAACAAATCATTCCCACTCCGAGGAAAGAGATTAAGCAAGACTTTCATCCCAGGACAACTTAACACGGCTTAACTTATTGAAAAAGATTTTTGCCTTCGTAATGACAGGACCAACAAATCCAATCGGATCATACAGCCGGGCGTATGAAGAAAGAAAGATGCACCTAGTGATTGACTGAAGACCTTCAAACGAAAATAGCAAGCAATCAGCTGCTGGATCCCTTTCGTGGCACAGAGTCTTCGTATAATTGCTGCCATCATCAAACCTTAGGAACGATTGCGGCGAACGACCTTCTTCCAAGAGAAATAGGGCCTTGGCGAGGATCTCCGATGTTTTCCGCATTATGTTGATAGCCTCATCAACATGAAAATCGCGACGCAGAATTTCAGCACACTTTGAAACATAGACTGCTCATACTCTGCTAACTGATTGAAATGAGCATTGCTCGAACTTATAAAAATGAGGCCGGCTTTGTCCCATAAGTGACAGTATCCAGTTTAAAAACCTGAAATTAATCCTGGTTGGACTTCCACTTAAGAATGGATCGCAGAAAGCTGTTCTCTGAAGGAAAAGCTCTGACACATCGGTACATTTTCCAAAAATGTCTCGTAATGGCCACCCAATGGCAACGGATCTTTAGAATGATGTGCAGCTCCTCTGGGTGGATAAAGGGACCAGACATCAACACGCCATTCAACTGGCCGTTAATACTGGCTGGCTAGTGCAAAGCACTATCCGGGAATGGACCAATATGCCCCAACTCCAAATACTCCTTTATGAACGCACAATGAACTGATCCTTCAATTGAGGCTGACGGCAAAGCTTCTTTTCAAGGGAGAGAAATCGCCGCACGGCTTGGGAGTAAGGTTCGCCTAGGAACTCCTAACTGTATTTCAAGGAAAGCCTCACAGAGTAAGCAATTGACTCGAGTCTGTTGCACGAAATGCGCTTCACAATCCAACTCAACCTTAGTGTACTTCACAATGCTCGGAAATCTTCGATTCCCCAAAATTTACGGAGTAGATTCGGAAAAAAAAAATTAAATCGATACGTCGTGGCCAGAAAAAACTTTAGATCATCCAAATTAAGGTTGGTCGGAATATTCCAATTGGAGACATCTAAGCTAAAACTACCTTAGAGGTTAAAACTAAAACTAACTTAGCTCCGTGACGTTGGCGACGATGACAGCGTTGACAAGGGACGAATATTCGGATCAATGGGACCATAGGAGCGACAGAGAATCCGTTTGTCGCGAAGCCAGTGTCGCCAATTCCGGATACTGCCAGGTAAAAATTGCATCTCCGAAGCTGCAGCTGATCCTAACTCCAATACAGCTCGGCAAGGAATAAAAGCCACATCGCGACTCCCAACGAGATTATTGGGTGTAGCCATCAAGGCTATCTCACCGCTACGACCTTGGGCAACTAATGCATTAGCCGTGGATGATGAAGCGCCTATTGTCTTGGTGCACTGGGCTGTGGCTATCGTAGACGAACCAACCGAAGGCTGGATGTTGGAAGACTGCAATTCCAAGAAATGTAGCAGGCTGTGATGCCTCCTCCCACAACTGCGACAATTAGCAGCAGGTTGAAGCCATTTCCGACATAGACCGAGTCACCTAACCTCGCTAAGGCGGCTCTCAGGGGCCATTACTGAAAATCTCGGTCATGCAGTCACTTCGAGGGACCATCCACCACATAATAGACAGTCAGGGAAAGGGAATTTAGTAATGATAAAAGACGATCTACGGTTTTTTTGCGAGTCGTCCCACCTAAAAGGGCGGCGCGTAGATGGCTATGGCCATATATATAGCCTTCATGGCGACCAACTGGTCATGACGCACATGGAGCATGGCATCATCCACCTTGGACACCCTTGGATACCCTTTGCCTTACATTTTAATATACCACTAACATAATATTGCTTACATTTTATTTGATTATATTCGCGCGGCGAACACGATGAGTTGTGGAATGTATATACACATATATATGATTTTAATGCACGGCAAATGCAATTGGAACGTATGTATGTATGTTATGAGTAGCAGACCGGATAACATGCAGGTCCGCATGCAAATGAAACGGAGCGAAAAAGTTAATTAAACTTAAAATGCGTATGCAATAATATGAGAGGCAAGAGTGAGAGCCCGCCTTAGAAAATAGGCTACATGTGCGTTAAGATAAGACCCGAGCGCCGAGAAGAGTCGGCATGCGACAATATTAATAAGTATAAGATATACTTAATTATAAAAATTTTAATTATAATTATTACTTATAAACTCAGTTTTATTTACGAATGTAAATGTAGCTGTTGCCTGACCCGACAATACAAATTTTTTTTCATTTTGACCCGACTATTTACCTTTGGGATTGATTATTTGGACCTATTTTATTTATTTATCAAAATTCTATTATTGCTGACATTTTTTGATTATTTTGATTTTATTGTTATTTTGTTTGTACTGATGTTGTTTGACTTATTCCTATCGGCATTCCCATTTGCCTTATTTTATTTATTTTCTGGCACTGGGCGTGATGTTCTTTCGTTTTGCGTAAGCCTAATAAGATACGGGTACAACCCAAAAGGCGGCTTTTTTCGGTGAATTCTGCGCTTACCATTGTTTTTAGTAAACAGCCACACAGACAGATTTTTGCCACTCACAATTTATTTATTTGAATAAGTTTTGAGACAACATTTTCACGTCGTTGACAAACCGCTGCAATTCTTCTTTGCTTAAAAACATCTGGTTTTTTTCAGAGACAGGAAAGTCGGCGTGTGACCCTGTTGGGTCAAGAACTCTAGGCATGGCCACGGAGGACCCCGCACTAAATCAAAGAGTGGCCAGTAGAAAGCCAACCACAATTTCCACTATGGTGGTATCTTCAGGCCTAGACCATGACGCTTCAGGAGCGGTGAAGGAAAGTGTAGCTTCCGGTGGTAAGCGAAAATGACCCAAAAACGGCATAAAATCATCTCCGATGCATGATGATCATCCTCATGGCATATCCCAAGGGAAAGGTTAAGATGGGTAGAAGCTGCCCTAGCTAACAATTGACAAAGGAACCACGACCTCCTCCTGTCTGCAAACGAACCAGATTAACAAATAATGCTTAGCTTCCATAAAGACCGCTCAAGGGATGCCTAATTCAGAGAAATTAGCCTTTGAGATTAAAGCTGATACACCGAACAGATACACAGAGATACACCGAAGATGGCTACAACACCGACGCATCTCTGCTGCGGAGCATGGCGGCATGTTGGGTGAGAGATAGAAGTTAGGATAATCCTTGGGAAAACTGCAGATGTCTATGGATTCAACCAGCTGCGCTCCTGCTCCATCTGGAAGGAGGAAGGATTATGGGCTAGCGATCAAAGATTATAAGCTGTTAGCAACTCAAAAGATAAAACTAGCGCTTGCATTCTAGGTAAAAATATAATAGGATATTTCTGCTATATAATTACTGTGACACAGACAACGCGTCAGCTACCGTGGAGCTTTAGCCGACTCTAGTATCACAGATACTCAACTTCGTATCCCACTGCAGAGTTCTGGATAAACAATCCTTTTCAATACTCAGAATCGTCTCTCTTTTTCAAAAGTTTAAGGAGAAGTTTTCCAAAGAAAACCAACTAAAATTTCTTTTCGTCTTTTCGGATAACATCACACCACAGCCACCAGACTACCCTCAAACCTTGGACTGAACTTTTTGAGTGGTGCAAGAACTTACCCACGCATGTATTAATGCCGTTAAAAGGTAATGCTAAAAAAAAACCAAAAAAGCAATTCTCCTTTGTGGTGTTCAACCTTGCTCGGAATATACAGCTGAAGCTATAAGGCTTGGAAAATTCCAAGCCCAATCAACCACAAGCTTTTCAATTCAAACCATTTTTTAAAATGCACTTAGCTATGTAAATATACATTTTGAGCTAAAAATATTGTGTTACACCGGTATTCTACCGATATAAATAACCCCACCTCAAAAAAGTGATTAGACGGTTAATATATTTCCTGGTATCTAATATAGATACCCAAACGCATGGAATGAACTAGAATCAAATAAACATAGACTTTTCAACTTTTTGTTTTTTTTTTGTTTGTAGTTTTTTACAAAATAAATCCAATTTTAGGAATTTTTCATTTCATTCAAAAGTTCAAGTCATCCGGTATTAGAACTCAATAAAAAACAAAAAAGGAAGCTAACTTCGGGCGGAGCCGAAGTTTAAAACGGTTTGGTCACTAACAAAGTGGAGTACCATCCTTCTAACATAAAAAACAACGAAGTTATGCCATTTCCGATCAATCAGTTATATGGCAGATATACTGCCAGCAAAGGAAAGAATGGTGTGTGCAAAGTTTGAAGACGATAGCTTTAAAACTGAGAGACTAGTTTGCGTAGAAACAGACAGACGGACATGCTTATATCAACTCAGGAGGTGATCCTGATCAAGAATTTATACACTTTATAGGGTCGGAGATGTCTCCTTCACTGCGTTGCACACTTTTGATCAAAATTATAATCCCCTCCGCAAGGGTATAAAAATAAAAACTACCCCGTTTCTTTTGGCCAATTCTGGTCGGTCACCAGCTTCAAGTGGTTCAATTGTTCGTAGTAGATGGTAGAATTAAGCGTCTGACCATGAGATCAGCTCATAGTGTATGAATCCCTTCCAATCCCATCAAACACAGAGCAAAACTTTCCTGCCCGTCAATCCCGACTTGGGCACTTTTTTGGTCGGTTCACCGGCCTTTAACTACGACAGTTTTCGGTTGGTTCTTGCCTTCAACCACGACCGTTTTCGGTTGGTATGTGATCCATTTCTCGTCGCCAGTCAGCAATATATCGCAAGCGTGGATTCTGTCAAACAAGTTGTTTTGGGTCAAATCATGCGGGTCCCAAACATCCAGCTTTTTATATATCCAGCCTTTTGCAGATGTTTTAAAACGGTTTGGTCACTAACTCCTATCTCCTCGGCAATGGTGATGTCACATGCCGGCCTAGCTCGATGTTTTCCATGATTTAATCGGAATTCCTGTTCACAGGTCTTCCGCCGGCTGGCTTATGTTTCACCAGAATGTTTTTCTAGTGGATTAACAGCGCAAATTTCCATGCTTAACCATGTATAACTTTTCAACACAATAACCGAACTTTTCATAAATGGCGTCGTTTTGTAAATTATGTCAAGACCTTTCAATCGGTATAGCATTGTCCAATTCTGATATTTAGGCCTTTGCACAAAGCCGCCAATTCAAAAAAACCAAAAAAAGCGGAAGGGAGATTTGAGTCCTCAACCAAGTGAATATACGAATGCTTGCCTGTTATCTATCCAAAAATCTTACGAAAAGCTTCATAAGTAATTAACTCCAAATATTTGTATTGGAAAGCGAATAACACCAAATTTACAGTGTATATAGTACGAAGCTGATGATAATATCCAAAAATTCGTTTTCTAAGGATTACTTACCGGTATTTATCACAATAATGATAAATATACAAATAATATTAGTTCAACCTGAAACTAGCCGCGTATATACGAATTTCTTCAGATTTATTTTAGATTTTTTTTTTACTTTTACAATGGATATTTGAAATGAAATTTTTTATTTAACATGAATATTTAGTTAGATCCATTAGACGATTTCGTTGAACAATTTCCTCCAAGTATAAGCAAAGATCTGTTGGCATCTCGTTCACTTCCATAAATTTTTCCAGCCTTTTTAGCCATGGATCCTAAAAGGTCTTGAGACATTTTATGTGCTGATCTAAGGGAAGAAGCCCACTCCTTTAAACCTATTTCATCCTGAATAAAAAAATGCATTATTCAAGAAGTAAAGTTTAGAATTCAAAGAACTTTTACCGAATTGGTTAAAATAATGCGCCCGTCTCGGCTGCCGTCATTAATACGAATCTGAATGCAATTTTCATTTTTATGAAGAATGTAATCTGATGAAATATCTTCTACTTGGTCCATAAATATTAACTCTGGTTTATTATTTCCACTTTCTGAGTGTAATTCCAACCTAAAAAAAAAATAAATTTAAACCTTAATTTCTTTTATATATAGATTTTTTTAAATATATTTGATTTAATTTACAATTTAATTTATAACAATATAGGAAAGCTAACTTCGGTCTGAGCCGAAGTTGATATACCCTTGCAGTTGAGTGGCAGTCCGCTAGGTGGCGACACGCATCTTACATTATTAGATATATATCGGATCCTGTATAGTCGGCCGCTCCTTATGAAATATGGCTTGTCAAATTATTTTACTCAAAGTGGAATCCATACAAAGTCCCATCCTTCTAACTAAAAAAACAACGAAGTTATGGCATTCCCGATCAATCAGTTATATGGCAGCTATAGGATATAGTCGGCCGATCCTTATGAAATTTGGCATGTCAAATTATTTTACTCAAAGTGTAATCCATAAAAGTCCCATCCTTCTAACTTAAAAAACAACGAAGTTATGCCATATCCGATCAATCAGTTATATGGCAGCTATAGGATATAGTTGACCGATCCCGTCCGTTCCGACTTATATACTGCCTGCAAAGTTTTAAGACGATAGCTTTAAAACTGAGAGACTAGTTTGCGTAAAAACAGACAGACGGACAGACGTACATGCTTATATCGTTTCAGGAGGTGTTCCTGATCGAGAATATATATACTTCATAGGGTCGAAGATGTCTCCTTCACTGCGTTGCACACTTTTCACCAAAATTATTATACCCTCTGCAAGGGTATAAAAAGAATTTATGGCAAAACTTTCCTAAGGTGACATTTATATTGGTACATGTCAGATAATCGGACCAATCAAATGTATAAATTTAGGAATTCAGTTTGTGAAAGTCTGCCTTACCGAAACAGCGAATCCTAGTTGCCAAGCGGGGAGACACCAGATATGATTTCGATTAAAACCGCAATCGTTGGGTGATGTGGATCCTCAGGGTACTATCATGATCAAATACAAAACATAAGTCTAGATGCAGACCCAAAAAATTTCTAACATGGTTGATTTTTTTCCAGGAACATATCAAACATGCCCGCCGTGAAATCATGATAGGTGGAAAGGTTTCCAAAAGATGGATTTTTTTAATGGATTAGTTTTCAATATTTTATCAAGTGAGTTATGATTAATTAAAGTCACTAAGAATTACTGCAGGTCACTATCGGACATAAGATTTGAAACCGACTGAATGTCAGACAAGTGATGCCAGCACGTAAGCGGTTCGGAAGATAGTGGAATATTGGAACAGGTAAAAGAATTTATCCAAACCATTGAAGTTTTTTGAAGCCAAATTTAGATTTTTTGTTTTAAGTTGAGTGTAAATATTCTCTTCGGCGATCGTTTTCTAATTATTTCATGTTTTTTTCTAACTGTCCATATTGGTTTCACGTGAATCACTTTTCTATACATATCATTCTCGAGTCAGTTATATTTTCCGTGTATTTTATAAATAGCGCCAGGCATACGTGGTAGAACGCCTAGCCGACATCTATAAATATAGTCGTGCAATGATTTCGCTCTTCAATTGCGCTTTCATAAATGTGATGGTTGAGATCTAAAAAACGAAGGTGTCTATGCTTGAATTCTTCCAATTTTTAAAAGACACTAAAAGTTTTGGGAAGTGCGATAAATATATAAAAACGCACTATTTTCGCTCTAAATATCTCCTGGCGACAATATGTCAAGGGGGCACACGTCATAGATGTCAGAAAAACAGCAGTACCAGGTAAACAGGTACCAGTTAACATGTGGGCAGAGTTTAAATGGTTACGACAGTGGTTTACTTTTGGCAAATTGTTTGGAGTCTTCGCGCGCAGTTCCCACTGCATACGTACAGCCCATCTCCCGTCCAACCGACCGAGGGACGCTGCCGCATAACGTACGGCTCGAATCGCGGGGATAGATCCGAGAGAGTAAAAGAGAGGAATAGGAGTATGAAATCACGAGGAAGAGTGTTGCAAAGATAAGGTGTTTAGTATAATGGATTTAAGATTGTTAGTAGAGCAAAGGGACAAAACGTGGTAGAGACCATTGTAGTCCGAACATAAAACCCTGAACGGATCGTGTTGGGCATATGTCGAGCTACAATGGCTAAGGAGTAGAGGACGAAAGTTTCTAGTCCTTCTACTAGGAAAGTTGAAGTTGACGGACGTTCTAAGGCGATCCCATAGAGAAAGTACGTAGCCTGGTGAGGGCTAGATCGATAAAATGACATGAGTTTACATTTCGATCCATTAAGCTTTAGGTCATTTGCTAAGCACCAATTTTGAAATTTATCCAAATCGGATTGAAGTGTAGATTGGGCGCTAGTAGATCTATATTGAAGACAAAGCTTAACATCGTCAGCGTACATAAGTACTAGTGAGTCAGTTAAGGCAAGGGGCAAGTCATTAATAAACAAAGTAAAAAGAAAGGGTCCAAGATGGCTTCCTTGAGGCACCCCAGATGTGACGCGGACTGTACGCGAGGCAAAAATTTTTAAAGAAGACACGTTGGGTTCTTCCAGATAAGTAGCTCGAAATCCAGATAAAGAGATCAATTGGGAATCCCAAAAAACTGAGTTTAATTATAAGAAGCGAATGGTTAACAGAATCAAATGCTTTACTGAAGTCAGTGTAAATGACGTCTGTTTGTAAGCCATTCCGGAACCCATCCGTGACAAAAGATGTTAGCTCCAATAAGTTGGTGGTGGTGGAGCGGAGCTTCATAAAGCCATGTTGGCACGGATATTATTGAACTACATAGGTGTTGCAAATGTGGAGTGATAAGTTTTTCGAAAAGCTTTGGAATTGCTGACAATTTAGAAATGCCTCTATAATTTGAAGCATCAGATTTTTTTCCTTTTTTATACAGAGAGATAATGTAAGATTCCTTCCACATAAGGGGAAAAATCGAGGTCTTCAGCGATAAATTAAAAAGTTTAAGAAGGGGTTTGCACAGGGCCACGGCGCAGTTTCTCAGCACACAGCCTGGTACTCCATCGGGGCCTGGCGGGCTTAACCCTAAGAAGATCCGATAACACACCACTTTGATCAAAAGATGGGCAAAAAATAAGGTTGGCTGATTGGATATTATAAGTGTAAGGCTGAACTGGAGTGGTGCTATGTGAATACGTTGTTTGAAAAAACTTTGCAAAGAGATCGGCCATTGCCAGATCAGTGTTCGCATAAGAGTTCTCAAACGTAAGCATAGACGGAAAAGATACAGATTTGCGCTTAGTGTTTACAAAGTTATAAAACTGCTTCGGGTTCTGAGTAAACTGAATCCGGCAGCGGCGAATATAACTCCTATAACATTCGGCGTTATGCACGGTGAAATTAGACCGAGCTACTAAGTATCTTGAATAACTAACTGTACAGCCAGATAATTTATGTTTATTTAAAAGTCTATTCATAACGTTCTTTAAATTTAATAGATGCCTTGTATACCAAGCCTTACGGAAGAAACGTACTTTTTGAGATTTAAGTTTAGACTTAAGGTCAATTAAGCTATTGTTTTCGATTAAAACTTCAAGAGTGGGATGATACGGATCCTCAGGGTGAGAAAGGGGCAAAGTTCTAGAAAGAGCAATTCCATCAGGATCAGAAACGAAACACAAGTCTAGCAACCGACCTAAGGAATTTCTAACGTGGTTAATTTGCCCGAGTGACATGTCGAACATACCCGCAGGGAAGTCGTGGTGCGAGTTAAGCATTAAGAACGGTGAATTCTCAACATTGGACCACATAAGATCTGGTATATTGAAGACCCCAGAGCTACCAGCTGGTCTCCGTCAGCCAAACGGTCCGAAACGAGACGAATAGCGGACAAATGTTGCCAGTGTGTGGGCGGTTCCGATGAAAGTGGTATGTAAGAACAGGTAACATGACAGGAGTCATGTCATTCTTTTCTTTTGAGCGTCCAGGCTTAGAGGCTGGCTTTAAAGTGAACAAAGATTTCGAAGATGGTATGAATACACAGGACTTATTCGCTTAAAGGTTCTTCTGTGGTAGTTTAATTAATTGTCTACTAGTGTATAAGAACCGTGTGGAATTTGTGGGAGTTCTAGTGCGTTGACAAAGCTGTCAATTTCGATTTTATCATTATGAGAGACCCGTAGCTTATTAAGTGGGTGTATCCTCTTAAGGTTCCTAGGAATGTCATCCTAGTTGGTCTGCGTATTCGGTAACGGGTTAGAATGCTTAGAACAAGCGAGTAATAAGAGAAGAGCTTCAAAATTATTTGCAATTTTTTAAATCCGACAGAATGTTGAGGTCTTTCTGCCAACTAGTTGGACTACTTGAATAAGGTCATTGCCTTGACCATATCCATATCGTTAATGGTTTTCATAATAATACTGTTTTTCTTTTCGGGTTAGATTAAATACTTTTGTAGTAAAAGAAACTGCTGGTTTTTAGTCATATCGAATAACAATCCCAAATATCATATTTGCATCAGCAACTCATTTATTAAACATTTTTACTTTTTAAACATTTTCGTTGCAAGCTAGAATAATCATATGTTCTTATGAGATAATGAATAATTATTACTTTGGTAATTTATTTTTTTGCTATATTATTACAAAACAGAAAAGGAATTCTTACTTCGGGCGTAATGTACCCTTGCAGTTAATTCGCACCTTATTTTATTATGTATAATTCGTGAATTTCACTATAAAATTAATGTTTAAATCAAGGATTGGCCGACTATATCCTATAGCTGCCATATAAGTGAACGATCGCAAATAACACATCCTTGCTATTTTGAAAGATACGTAAGGTTGTTTCTAACATTTTTATAAGAAATTTGATTTGCTAGTGTCATTCCTATAAGGATCGCCCCACTATATATGACAAGGTTATCAAGGCTAGTTTAAGGCCCCCTTCCTCTAAATCTGCTGATTCAGATTGCTTGGTTTTAGGTTTCTCCTGATTCCGCTGGTTCTTAGTCGCCCCAGTCAGTCGGTTATTCTTACTGCTGACATTGCTTTATAGCAACAATAGGAGCCATCTGTTGTAGCTGGGTTATTTGCTGGATTCGGTATATATAACCGGGTGGGCAACATAAATATTAAATAGTAAATAAATTGATAAGTTTATTACTATTATGGTTTTTGTTCAAGGCCACGAGCCATGGGGAAATGGTCACGAGGGAATGAACCAGTATTTACTAAAGACCTTCAGATTGCGTCAGCAAAACGAAGGCGACTAGATGATATCGAAGATTTCCTGAGTAACTAAAGAAAGAGAATTGTTCAGAAACATCGGACAAAATATGAAAGCAAAGGAAAGAATGGTGTGTGCAAAGTTTGAAGACGATAGCTTTAAAACTGAGAGACTAGTTTGCGTAGAAACAGACAGACGGACATGCTTATATCAACTCAGGAGGTGATCCTGATCAAGAATTTATACACTTTATAGGGTCGGAGATGTCTCCTTCACTGCGTTGCACACTTTTGATCAAAATTATAATCCCCTCCGCAAGGGTATAAAAATAAAAACTACCCCGTTTCTTTTGGCCAATTCTGGTCGGTCACCAGCTTCAAGTGGTTCAATTGTTCGTAGTAGATGGTAGAATTAAGCGTCTGACCATGAGATCAGCTCATAGTGTATGAATCCCTTCCAATCCCATCAAACACAGAGCAAAACTTTCCTGCCCGTCAATCCCGACTTGGGCACTTTTTTGGTCGGTTCACCGGCCTTTAACTACGACAGTTTTCGGTTGGTTCTTGCCTTCAACCACGACCGTTTTCGGTTGGTATGTGATCCATTTCTCGTCGCCAGTCAGCAATATATCGCAAGCGTGGATTCTGTCAAACAAGTTGTTTTGGGTCAAATCATGCGGGTCCCAAACATCCAGCTTTTTATATATCCAGCCTTTTGCAGATGTTTTAAAACGGTTTGGTCACTAACTCCTATCTCCTCGGCAATGGTGATGTCACATGCCGGCCTAGCTCGATGTTTTCCATGATTTAATCGGAATTCCTGTTCACAGGTCTTCCGCCGGCTGGCTTATGTTTCACCAGAATGTTTTTCTAGCGGATTAACAGCGCAAATTTCCATGCTTAACCATGTATAACTTTTCAACACAATAACCGAACTTTTCATAAATGGCGTCGTTTTGTAAATTATGTCAAGACCTTTCAATCGGTATAGCATTGTCCAATTCTGATATTTAGGCCTTTGCACAAAGCCGCCAATTCAAAAAAACCAAAAAAAGCGGAAGGGAGATTTGAGTCCTCAACCAAGTGAATATACGAATGCTTGCCTGTTATCTATCCAAAAATCTTACGAAAAGCTTCATAAGTAATTAACTCCAAATATTTGTATTGGAAAGCGAATAACACCAAATTTACAGTGTATATAGTACGAAGCTGATGATAATATCCAAAAATTCGTTTTCTAAGGATTACTTACCGGTATTTATCACAATAATGATAAATATACAAATAATATTAGTTCAACCTGAAACTAGCCGCGTATATACGAATTTCTTCAGATTTATTTTAGATTTTTTTTTTACTTTTACAATGGATATTTGAAATGAAATTTTTTATTTAACATGAATATTTAGTTAGATCCATTAGACGATTTCGTTGAACAATTTCCTCCAAGTATAAGCAAAGATCTGTTGGCATCTCGTTCACTTCCATAAATTTTTCCAGCCTTTTTAGCCATGGATCCTAAAAGGTCTTGAGACATTTTATGTGCTGATCTAAGGGAAGAAGCCCACTCCTTTAAACCTATTTCATCCTGAATAAAAAAATGCATTATTCAAGAAGTAAAGTTTAGAATTCAAAGAACTTTTACCGAATTGGTTAAAATAATGCGCCCGTCTCGGCTGCCGTCATTAATACGAATCTGAATGCAATTTTCATTTTTATGAAGAATGTAATCTGATGAAATATCTTCTACTTGGTCCATAAATATTAACTCTGGTTTATTATTTCCACTTTCTGAGTGTAATTCCAACCTAAAAAAAAAATAAATTTAAACCTTAATTTCTTTTATATATAGATTTTTTTTAAATATATTTGATTTAATTTACAATTTAATTTATAACAATATAGGAAAGCTAACTTCGGTCTGAGCCGAAGTTGATATACCCTTGCAGTTGAGTGGCAGTCCGCTAGGTGGCGACACGCATCTTACATTATTAGATATATATCGGATCCTGTATAGTCGGCCGCTCCTTATGAAATATGGCTTGTCAAATTATTTTACTCAAAGTGGAATCCATACAAAGTCCCATCCTTCTAACTAAAAAAACAACGAAGTTATGGCATTCCCGATCAATCAGTTATATGGCAGCTATAGGATATAGTCGGCCGATCCTTATGAAATTTGGCATGTCAAATTATTTTACTCAAAGTGTAATCCATAAAAGTCCCATCCTTCTAACTTAAAAAACAACGAAGTTATGCCATATCCGATCAATCAGTTATATGGCAGCTATAGGATATAGTTGACCGATCCCGTCCGTTCCGACTTATATACTGCCTGCAAAGTTTTAAGACGATAGCTTTAAAACTGAGAGACTAGTTTGCGTAAAAACAGACAGACGGACAGACGTACATGCTTATATCGTTTCAGGAGGTGTTCCTGATCGAGAATATATATACTTCATAGGGTCGAAGATGTCTCCTTCACTGCGTTGCACACTTTTCACCAAAATTATTATACCCTCTGCAAGGGTATAAAAAGAATTTATGGCAAAACTTTCCTAAGGTGACATTTATATTGGTACATGTCAGATAATCGGACCAATCAAATGTATAAATTTAGGAATTCAGTTTGTGAAAGTCTGCCTTACCGAAACAGCGAATCCTAGTTGCCAAGCGGGGAGACACCAGATATGATTTCGATTAAAACCGCAATCGTTGGGTGATGTGGATCCTCAGGGTACTATCATGATCAAATACAAAACATAAGTCTAGATGCAGACCCAAAAAATTTCTAACATGGTTGATTTTTTTCCAGGAACATATCAAACATGCCCGCCGTGAAATCATGATAGGTGGAAAGGTTTCCAAAAGATGGATTTTTTTAATGGATTAGTTTTCAATATTTTATCAAGTGAGTTATGATTAATTAAAGTCACTAAGAATTACTGCAGGTCACTATCGGACATAAGATTTGAAACCGACTGAATGTCAGACAAGTGATGCCAGCACGTAAGCGGTTCGGAAGATAGTGGAATATTGGAACAGGTAAAAGAATTTATCCAAACCATTGAAGTTTTTTGAAGCCAAATTTAGATTTTTTGTTTTAAGTTGAGTGTAAATATTCTCTTCGGCGATCGTTTTCTAATTATTTCATGCTTTTTTCTAACTGTCCATATTGGTTTCACGTGAATCACTTTTCTATACATATCATTCTCGAGTCAGTTATATTTTCCGTGTATTTTATAAATAGCGCCAGGCATACGTGGTAGAACGCCTAGCCGACATCTATAAATATAGTCGTGCAATGATTTCGCTCTTCAATTGCGCTTTCATAAATGTGATGGTTGAGATCTAAAAAACGAAGGTGTCTATGCTTGAATTCTTCCAATTTTTAAAAGACACTAAAAGTTTTGGGAAGTGCGATAAATATATAAAAACGCACTATTTTCGCTCTAAATATCTCCTGGCGACAATATGTCAAGGGGGCACACGTCATAGATGTCAGAAAAACAGCAGTACCAGGTAAACAGGTACCAGTTAACATGTGGGCAGAGTTTAAATGGTTACGACAGTGGTTTACTTTTGGCAAATTGTTTGGAGTCTTCGCGCGCAGTTCCCACTGCATACGTACAGCCCATCTCCCGTCCAACCGACCGAGGGACGCTGCCGCATAACGTACGGCTCGAATCGCGGGGATAGATCCGAGAGAGTAAAAGAGAGGAATAGGAGTATGAAATCACGAGGAAGAGTGTTGCAAAGATAAGGTGTTTAGTATAATGGATTTAAGATTGTTAGTAGAGCAAAGGGACAAAACGTGGTAGAGACCATTGTAGTCCGAACATAAAACCCTGAACGGATCGTGTTGGGCATATGTCGAGCTACAATGGCTAAGGAGTAGAGGACGAAAGTTTCTAGTCCTTCTACTAGGAAAGTTGAAGTTGACGGACGTTCTAAGGCGATCCCATAGAGAAAGTACGTAGCCTGGTGAGGGCTAGATCGATAAAATGACATGAGTTTACATTTCGATCCATTAAGCTTTAGGTCATTTGCTAAGCACCAATTTTGAAATTTATCCAAATCGGATTGAAGTGTAGATTGGGCGCTAGTAGATCTATATTGAAGACAAAGCTTAACATCGTCAGCGTACATAAGTACTAGTGAGTCAGTTAAGGCAAGGGGCAAGTCATTAATAAACAAAGTAAAAAGAAAGGGTCCAAGATGGCTTCCTTGAGGCACCCCAGATGTGACGCGGACTGTACGCGAGGCAAAAATTTTTAAAGAAGACACGTTGGGTTCTTCCAGATAAGTAGCTCGAAATCCAGATAAAGAGATCAATTGGGAATCCCAAAAAACTGAGTTTAATTATAAGAAGCGAATGGTTAACAGAATCAAATGCTTTACTGAAGTCAGTGTAAATGACGTCTGTTTGTAAGCCATTCCGGAACCCATCCGTGACAAAAGATGTTAGCTCCAATAAGTTGGTGGTGGTGGAGCGGAGCTTCATAAAGCCATGTTGGCACGGATATTATTGAACTACATAGGTGTTGCAAATGTGGAGTGATAAGTTTTTCGAAAAGCTTTGGAATTGCTGACAATTTAGAAATGCCTCTATAATTTGAAGCATCAGATTTTTTTCCTTTTTTATACAGAGAGATAATGTAAGATTCCTTCCACATAAGGGGAAAAATCGAGGTCTTCAGCGATAAATTAAAAAGTTTAAGAAGGGGTTTGCACAGGGCCACGGCGCAGTTTCTCAGCACACAGCCTGGTACTCCATCGGGGCCTGGCGGGCTTAACCCTAAGAAGATCCGATAACACACCACTTTGATCAAAAGATGGGCAAAAAATAAGGTTGGCTGATTGGATATTATAAGTGTAAGGCTGAACTGGAGTGGTGCTATGTGAATACGTTGTTTGAAAAAACTTTGCAAAGAGATCGGCCATTGCCAGATCAGTGTTCGCATAAGAGTTCTCAAACGTAAGCATAGACGGAAAAGATACAGATTTGCGCTTAGTGTTTACAAAGTTATAAAACTGCTTCGGGTTCTGAGTAAACTGAATCCGGCAGCGGCGAATATAACTCCTATAACATTCGGCGTTATGCACGGTGAAATTAGACCGAGCTACTAAGTATCTTGAATAACTAACTGTACAGCCAGATAATTTATGTTTATTTAAAAGTCTATTCATAACGTTCTTTAAATTTAATAGATGCCTTGTATACCAAGCCTTACGGAAGAAACGTACTTTTTGAGATTTAAGTTTAGACTTAAGGTCAATTAAGCTATTGTTTTCGATTAAAACTTCAAGAGTGGGATGATACGGATCCTCAGGGTGAGAAAGGGGCAAAGTTCTAGAAAGAGCAATTCCATCAGGATCAGAAACGAAACACAAGTCTAGCAACCGACCTAAGGAATTTCTAACGTGGTTAATTTGCCCGAGTGACATGTCGAACATACCCGCAGGGAAGTCGTGGTGCGAGTTAAGCATTAAGAACGGTGAATTCTCAACATTGGACCACATAAGATCTGGTATATTGAAGACCCCAGAGCTACCAGCTGGTCTCCGTCAGCCAAACGGTCCGAAACGAGACGAATAACGGACAAATGTTGCCAGTGTGTGGGCGGTTCCGATGAAAGTGGTATGTAAGAACAGGTAACATGACAGGAGTCATGTCATTCTTTTCTTTTGAGCGTCCAGGCTTAGAGGCTGGCTTTAAAGTGAACAAAGATTTCGAAGATGGTATGAATACACAGGACTTATTCGCTTAAAGGTTCTTCTGTGGTAGTTTAATTAATTGTCTACTAGTGTATAAGAACCGTGTGGAATTTGTGGGAGTTCTAGTGCGTTGACAAAGCTGTCAATTTCGATTTTATCATTATGAGAGACCCGTAGCTTATTAAGTGGGTGTATCCTCTTAAGGTTCCTAGGAATGTCATCCTAGTTGGTCTGCGTATTCGGTAACGGGTTAGAATGCTTAGAACAAGCGAGTAATAAGAGAAGAGCTTCAAAATTATTTGCAATTTTTTAAATCCGACAGAATGTTGAGGTCTTTCTGCCAACTAGTTGGACTACTTGAATAAGGTCATTGCCTTGACCATATCCATATCGTTAATGGTTTTCATAATAATACTGTTTTTCTTTTCGGGTTAGATTAAATACTTTTGTAGTAAAAGAAACTGCTGGTTTTTAGTCATATCGAATAACAATCCCAAATATCATATTTGCATCAGCAACTCATTTATTAAACATTTTTACTTTTTAAACATTTTCGTTGCAAGCTAGAATAATCATATGTTCTTATGAGATAATGAATAATTATTACTTTGGTAATTTATTTTTTTTTGCTATATTATTACAAAACAGAAAAGGAATTCTTACTTCGGGCGTAATGTACCCTTGCAGTTAATTCGCACCTTATTTTATTATGTATAATTCGTGAATTTCACTATAAAATTAATGTTTAAATCAAGGATTGGCCGACTATATCCTATAGCTGCCATATAAGTGAACGATCGCAAATAACACATCCTTGCTATTTTGAAAGATACGTAAGGTTGTTTCTAACATTTTTATAAGAAATTTGATTTGCTAGTGTCATTCCTATAAGGATCGCCCCACTATATATGACAAGGTTATCAAGGCTAGTTTAAGGCCCCCTTCCTCTAAATCTGCTGATTCAGATTGCTTGGTTTTAGGTTTCTCCTGATTCCGCTGGTTCTTAGTCGCCCCAGTCAGTCGGTTATTCTTACTGCTGACATTGCTTTATAGCAACAATAGGAGCCATCTGTTGTAGCTGGGTTATTTGCTGGATTCGGTATATATAACCGGGTGGGCAACATAAATATTAAATAGTAAATAAATTGATAAGTTTATT
This sequence comes from Drosophila atripex, assembly GCA_035045925.1. Taxonomy (NCBI): domain Eukaryota; kingdom Metazoa; phylum Arthropoda; class Insecta; order Diptera; family Drosophilidae; genus Drosophila; species Drosophila atripex. Next base: position 22,807,296 of record JAWNOP010000052.1, read on the forward strand.
ACTATTATGGTTTTTGTTCAAGGCCACGAGCCATGGGGAAATGGTCACGAGGGAATGAACCAGTATTTACTAAAGACCTTCAGATTGCGTCAGCAAAACGAAGGCGACTAGATGATATCGAAGATTTCCTGAGTAACTAAAGAAAGAGAATTGTTCAGAAACATCGGACAAAATATGAAAGAGTTATGGAAGGAGATTTTCACTGGGTTCCATGACCTCATACACTTGAATTCAACCATCAAAACATACTGTCAATCGATTTCATGTCGTACGAGCAGAATATTTTTCATTCCTAGGTGAAGAAACACAAACGAAATCAGTATCGATTCAAAGACCTACCGTCACATTTACGTTCGTAAGGCCTCCAGTCGACATCCCAAAATTTGATGGACACTTTCTGCAATAGCCTCCATTTCACGACAACTTCACAGAATTGGTCCATAATCAAGACTGTAGCGATTCAGTAAAATTCCGACATTTGGAGAACCATGTAATTGGAGAAGCCAAGAACCTAATTTCCACATTAATTGGTGGACAGCCCAGCTATCAAGATGCCTGCCAACGACTGAAAACACGATATCCACGCTTCAACGCTTTTTACGCATCCGAAAACAAAGAAATCAGCAGAGCAGAATAAATCACCGCCCTCATCATCGCAACAAACCGGTGGGTTTAAATCCTGATACACATTGTTGAAGAGAAATAAGATTCGCATACGTTATTATGTCTAGAGATCGCCATTATAGACCCAACCATTCGGCAATGGTTGGGCCAACTCGAACAAGTGCATAAGCATTCAGCCAACCTCTAAGCCCATATGTGCTACTCGCCATCGCCCAAGTGGAAATCCAGGCTCCTACGGCAGTATACGAAAAAAATACTGCGCAGTGATAGATTGTGGATCCCAAGTGAATTTAATTTCATAGGAACTGCCGAACAAACTGGGATGACAATCAGCATCATCCGACGTAAATATCACAGGCATTGGAGGGACTCCAATGTAATCATTAACTACTAAGTTAAAAATACAGGTAGTCGCACATACACTACCGGCGGTGATGGCGAATCAACCGTCTCAACCGATTCTGCGCTCAAAAGACCATTAGATATTAGAAAAAGATCCATTAGATAGATATTCCATTATATATTCGTTTGGCGGATCCCACCATCACGGAACCACAAGGTGTCGACCTCCTGCTTGGTGCAGAGTATCCACCCCAAGAAATAGCGCCACAACACATAAACTTAGGAGATGGGCAGCCATTGCTTCAAAAAAACGCAATTAGAATGGATATTGACCGGACCGGTCACATTTGGAAACACCCTACCAACAAAGCTAGCCATGAGCAGCTTCACATCCACGATGGAAGCACACCAAATAGAGAAGCTACTTGAAAAAGTTGAAAGCCAGTCTCCATGTGGATTTCAAATAATTCCACGTATTTTAACGGCATGCTCCGTAAAATTACTGAAATCCGGACTAATTTTTGGTCGTCTTCTGGGATGCCTAAATCCCTAAAACAAATACTAGAACACTTAGAGCGGCAAGCAACCAACCAAGTTACGCTACAAAAGTCAACTGGTTTTCATTTATCAACCAACTCACCCGGTAAAAAGTGTATTGTATGCACCCACGGCAACCATCGACTGCAAAATTGCCTTACATTCCAGAAAACGACGTGAGTGAAAGGACACAAAATATAACAAGACTCAATGCTTGCACAAGCTGCATAATTCATCAACTCGAATAGGCGCATCCGCAGTCAGCCAATCTGCACCACCATATGTGTTACTTGCGACTGCCCAAGTGGTCCTACATAACCATGCCGAGCACTCCTAGATTCAGGATCACAAGTCATTTCCCAGGAGCTGGCAATTAAGTTAGGAGTACTATCAGCACCAGCCGACATGAGATAATGTCGAACTAACCGTCTCAAACAATCGAGCGCCCAAAAAAGATTCCATCTGAGTTTCGCTTGGCAGACCCTACGTACACGGAGCCACAAGGTATTGATCTTCCGCTCGGTGCAGATTACCTCCCACAATTACTCGAGCCACAATAAATATACCTAGAACATGGAAAGCCATTGCTTCTAAGGACGAAATTAAAATAGATTGTGATCGGACCAGCAACCGTTGGATCCAATCAACCGAACATAGAAAAACTACTTGAACAATTTTGGAAATTTGACAAACTGGAAAAGAATCCAAAGGCACTTACCACCGACGAAAAAAGGGCAGAAAATAGACTACGTCACTGAGACAATATACCAGGATTATTTGGTCCGGTTGTAACGGCAGCAAAGATACGAATGCAACAATTATAGAGGTTGAAGATCGACTGGGACATTGGTCTCTGAACCCACCCATCAATAGCAAACATTCAGACATGACGTCCAGTTTCCGAACACAATACTTATTCTAAGGTGACATTCGAGGGCATTCAACTGCATGTGTTTGCAGATGCATCAGAGGGAGCAAATGGAACAGTGGCATATCAACGAGCAAGTAATAATACAGGCAGTAATACAAACAGTCGACTTCACCTGGCGAACTTGCTCCAAAGAAGGTGAAGACTGTCCCATCGTCCGGAAAGGTCATGGCCACCTTTTTTTTAAGATTCACAAAGTGTGATCTATATCGACTGATTCGCAGCCGAATTACAGAAAATACGCCATGTTTGGCAAAGAAAAAAGTTCTCTTGTTACGTACGGGTCATTAAATTCTCTTGACCATCTTTTAATAAGCGAAGCACACCCATATATGCACCATGGTGGATATATGGTCGATAAGTTAAAGGTTAAAATCTAATAGGATACCCAGATCGTTAACCTGAGTTAATCATTTTATGGGGTAACCATAGAGAATTTACATAGCTTGGTGAGGAGTAGGTCGATCAAATGTCATAAACATTTCGATCCATAAATCTTTAGTTCATTGCTAAACACCAATTTTATTCAAATCAGATTGAAGTCTAGACGTCATCAGCGTACATAAGTACGTGGAATAAAAATTCCAAATTAATTAACTTAGTTTCCAAAAGTCAGCCTAACAGAAGAAACGAACTTTAAGATATTTACGTTTAGTCTTTTGGACAATTAAAGTATTATTTTTGATTAAAATGACCTGAAACGAAACTCAAGTCCAGCAGCCGACCTTAAGAATTTCTAACGTTGTTAATTTGACCAAGTGACATGTCAAACATGCCCACGGGGAAGTCATTTTTCGTGTTAAGCAATAAAGATGGTGAATTATCAACAGTAGACCACCCTGAACTGTGAATTAGAACTGTGAATCAAGTGCACAGAGTTGGTCATTGATTTTGCGAAAACCGCTATTTAACTTTTTAAATCCACTTTTGCCGAACAATCTCATGAAAAGCCATCATCTCGTCCTGAACACCACTCCATCCGTCACATCATAAGTGGAGACCAGACCTACGTGAAATGGCATCCGAAACTGAGGCCGTGAACCCGGCGCACTTTGCATGGACAACGTTTTCACAGAGGCAGCAGTGGATGGTATGCTGGGATGGTGAGATTGTTATATTACAAGACTTAATGGACTGCCAAGCTTGAAATCGATAATTAATATTAATAACTTATTATTATTATACGCAAAGAGATTTGGATATATGAATGCAAAAAAATTATTTTATAAATATATATAAAAATATCAATAAACTCCGGTTTGTTTAGGAAATAGCAAGATTTAATAGCAACCCAGTGCGCACAGATAAACACGTCCGTTCGCTTTAAGGTAAAGAGTGGAAGTGAATATCAACATATGTGAATATATGGTAAAAAGAAATTTAAGATATATAACTTCATTTATTATGACATTAAATAAATAAGAAATTATTGTGATAAAATACTATTTTTTAAAATACATTTATTTTTGCAATACCCATTGCATTGTCTCTACCACATACTGGTTTTTTTTTTATTAAGGTTTTTTTTTGCTAATTTTTAAGTTCTTTATTGACAGCGAGGTCTTTATTTTGCAGTATTCAAACCTTCTCAGTCAACCTTCTCAACATTTGTTGATCGTGGCCCGTCCTTTGTGACGGAATAGCTAATTTAACCTTTTGCTATCAGGGTTATTTTTATTCATTTTTATTCATTTTAGGGTTATTTATTATCATCGTTACTAAATGGTAATTTTATTCGTTTTTTTAGAATTTTTTTTTTTTTTAGTTTTAAAATTTCTGCATCTTTACTTACGCATGTAATACACAATTTTTTCATCTTGTAAGTTAGTCAGTAAGTCTTGTAAGCCTTTTTTTAACTTTTACGACAAATTCTGACCTAGATAGTCGGACAGTGCCAGATTAGTTGTTTATGGACGCATTTTTAATCCATTCAGATCACTGAAGATAGCGAATCTGTTATTCTGTTATTCTCTTGAACCACAGTACCGGGGAAACGAAAAGGGAGATGTTAGTGTAGGTTAGTGTGGTTAAACCGCAAGAATAAGAAGCAACACAGTAAAAGATGAAGATGACGAGCAGGGCTATATTTTGGAAGAATTTGAATAAAAATCTTATTTTACCTCCAAATATACCACTGGACACGCGAAGCGATACTGATGTAAAAATTTTAATTTTATTAATATAAATAAAAAATAAAAATAAACACCGGGTTTCTAAAGTTAATAACCAAAATATGTAATAAACGCAGTGCGCACAAAAAAAATCCGTCCGTTCGAGATAAGGAAAGGAAGAGAGACTACTTAGCTTACTTATCTGCACGGTGTCATTTTCTTAAACAACCTCAATAAAGCTAACATTTATTATAAATTACCGTGTATTATTTAAGTTGAAACTACAATAATCTCTATTGGATCATATCGATTTACTTTTTTTACCTTGCTTGTGTTTGCACTTTCTTATGAGTTGTTATTTTTCTTATGAGTATGTTAGTTATCATACTGCTTTTAACACTAACTCTTTGATAGTTTTAATTGGAGTTACATTTACATCTGTCAAGGTGGACGCCGAGGTACTTTACCTTCATTAGCCTGGGGGATCTGCCTACAGTTAAATAAAATCAAAGGGCTTGTTTGGTTACACTTTATCCGCTTATTTTAATGCGCCAGTCAAATGGCACCCTATCCACTATCAAGGTATGATTGGCGAGTTGGATTTTTGCTTTGTTAGTTGCTTATTTGAGGAATATTCGTAGTAAATGTGACAAATAACGTAGGCCCTAGTGCGCTTCTTGTGGAACTCCACCTTCAAACCACCATTCTGACACCCACAGAAATCCTAACATTCCGTAAGTCCACAAAATGTTGCAACTACAAGCTAAAGATTTATATGTCCCAAGCGCTGAAACTGGAAAAATTCAGCTTACGAATATATCAGTATAAATTACCAATTATCTTTAAGCGATATGTCCCCCGTCACTTAAATTGATACCATCGAACCAATCAAATAAAATTTGTCCGAATGCTTCAATATTAGTACCTGCGAACCCTTTGCATCTTTCACCAACGAAAAATATACGTATTTATTTCTAGGCTTCTAAGATTGGAATCTCAGCTTACATCAAAACAAAACTAAAAGCCACCACAAAGGTGTATAATATTGCTCAATTTAGATGCACATATACTAGGCATATTCAAGATAAATATGTGCAAATTTTTGATAAAATTTGTTCTCTGGGCCAGTTTTTGGCCACAATATATTTTCTTTCAAGAAAATGTAAAACTCTCACATGTTAGAGCCACTGACCAACCTGACACATCATCTTGAGATCTTCCTGAAAGGAAAGATAACTTCGGGCGGAGACGTTTATTACTTTTTCATTATTTACCTTCATGTACACGCTTGATAATTTTCGAAGTGCAACACTATTCTAAGAAGAAATTATCTTGCAGCTCGAACAAAAATATTTTATTCCTCTTAGGTAAAAGATTTGAGAAATAAATGAATAAAATAATGTATCATGCAACTATAAAAATTTAAATTTGAATAAACTAAAAATTTAAGAAAATGGAGACATTTGTAAAAATTATAAGAATGTTTGGTTTTTTACCCAAATATTCCCTGCAGACGGTACGCCGCCGTAAGTTAGATCTGTATTTATTTGGATTTTATTTGGGTTCACTGAATATTAATTATCGTTTATTCCCGATGCGCTGAGCCTGCGTTGGCAACAAAATGTGACTGACTTAAAATTACGTGGCTTTTCCATAGGAACACGCTTCGAATAAGAAAAGCTTAAGATAAGATAAGATAAACATAAACGCCCAAGTGGCGTGATTATGAATACTATACAATGGAAAGCTCAAATCGTATGCGCTTTGTGTAAGGTGTACAGATCTAGAAACTGGTAAGAGCTATGCTTCAAATACATTGGAAATTATAACAAAAGATACAGGGATTAAATATTAGATTAATTACAGGGTGTCTCGTTCCCAAACATACCGATCCCCCCTGAACAACTGTTCAGCAAATAGGCAGGACCGCTATCTTCGTGATGGGCTTCCATGGGCAGTCCTGATGGTCACAACTCGAACGTTTGAATCAGGTCCAGGGTGTAGCCTTTCCACTCGTCCATTTTGATGGGGGTAGATTCTCCTCCTTTAGTACGAAGAGAGTGTCAAACTTCAAGTTCTCCATCTCTTTTGTCCATTTTGTGCGTTCCTGCAGTGATGTTAGGTACTCCATATGCCAACTTTTCCAAAATCCTTGTACCATGGCTTGTAATTGTTCCCATCGTTCCAAACGATTCAATGGAACATCCAACATACTTGGTTCGGGGAGTGATGTATAGGGTGTTCCGGTCAAAAAATGGGCCGGAGTAAGTGGATCCAAAGACTGATCTTCCGCTGAGCAGAGTGGCAGGATTGATTGGAACTGATTGGAGGTATAAAATGCCAATTGATTGTGTTACTGCACAGGAAATTGGCCAAGTCCTGGTCGTTGGCTTGGTCCAGCATTAGGCGTTACATGTCGTCCATGATGCATTTGCCTCCTTGAAATGTCGTTCCATTGTCCGAATACGATCTGTCGACTTTGAGCGTCGTGATTTAAAATGCTGAAAAGCCGCGATAAATGCTTTCGTCGTCAGATCGTTGGCTACCTCGATGTGGAGTGCCTCTGTGGATAGGCAGACGAAAATAAAGAACCTATCCTGGGAGTTCGTCCCTTTGATTCTTTTATTGATATGGGCGCTGCGTAATCAAGTCCTGTATGCATGAAGCATCGTGTCGGTTGGACAAGTGGAACTGGAAGCTGTCGCATGTTCTGTGTAGTAGAAGCCTTCCGCAATAGAAAACAAGGCTTGCACCGAAATATAGTTTTTCGAATAAAATTTCTTGCTCCAAAGACCCAGTATTGTTGTCGAAGAATGTTGAATGAGGCATCCACGCCAGTATGTAGTTATTTAACGTGAACATGTCGAGCTAATAGGTCCGCTAGCGGTGAGTGTTTTGGGATCAAGATAGGATGCTTAATGTTGTAGCTGACGGCGGCTCGGTCATTTCGTCCACCAATTCGCATTATTCCTTGTGAGTCGATAAATGGTGTGAAGCGACTAAGTTTGGACTTTCTGGGAAGTTGGCCACCCTTCTCAATCTGTTGGTACTCCTTAGAAAACTCCTTTCGTTAAACGTGACGTATGAGGCGAAATCTTGTTTCCTCAAGCTCCTTTGATGTAAGGAATTGTGCATATTGGTTCCGACCTGGGATGCGGGTAATAAATCGATAGCAGTGGCTTGCTATTTGAAGGAGGCCGGTCCACGATGAAATCTTCCTGATCAGCAACGGATTTTGGGCTTTGACAGTCGTTCCGAGGTGCTGCATTTCTCAGGAACAGATAGATTGGCCTTTGAGACTGGCAACTCAAGTTAAGGGTTAGCCAACCAGGGGGGCCGTTCCTCCAGATGCTATGTGAAATAAGCTTGGTAGGCGGGAGTCCTCCAGAAGCACAGTCAGCCGGATTGTCTTCTGAACGAACGTGATTCCAGATCGTTCATGGTGCTGTGCTTTGGATTTCCGCAGTTCGATTGCAGACGTATGTGTTCCAGCATTTGGGGGTTGAAGATAGCCAATGCAGGTCGATCTTGGAATCCGTCCAGCATAAAGTGCTGTAAATAGGTTTAACAATAGAGAGTAACCGGGTAAAGAGGAGCGCTGCATTAAGAAGAGGAGCGCGAGCTCCAATCGTGGTATAGATACTGCTCTCAGTGGAGCCACTTGTGTCTTGCCAGCTAAGAAGGTAACGAGATATCTATTTTTACAGTAGGGTGATCCGCCGAGCTGTTGTTAAGTTGGCTGGGGTCATACCATTGGTCGTTTTCTGGAAGGGATTCTAAAAGGGACTTACAGTTTGAGCTCCTTTTCCGCAGTTTAAAATGAGCCTTGCCCAACAGTTGAATTAAGTTTTCTTTTCACTTTCTCTTTATCTTAAAGCGAACGGACGTGTTTTTTTGTGCGAACTGCGTTTTTTAACTTTGTTTGTTGAGACTAAACAATCCGGTGTTTATTTTTATTTATTTATATTTTTAAAATTAAATCTTTCAATATTAATCATCCGTATCGCTTCGCGTGTGCAGTGGTATATTTGGAGGTAAAATAATAATTTTATTAATTTTCATCCAAACATAGCTCTGCTCTGCTTCTTCTTCTTCTCTTACGGTGTTGCTTCTATCACTGCTCAGTAGAGATTCTTATCTCTCTTCTTTGCTGTTCACTAACCCACACTAATCGCTCTCTTTGATCTCCCCTCTTTCTTTTCCCTGGCACAGTGGTTCAAGGTACGTCAATTATTAATGCCAACAATTCCTCCAAGGTGTTGCCTCCAGTCAGGATGTCATCCATATAGGGATCGTGGCTGAGAGCGCGTGCTGCTGCTAAATGCTTATTGATATAGTCATCGGCTAATTGCCTCAAAACTCGAACAGCAAGAAATGGTGAGGGGGCTATGCCATTAATGACGGTCGTCCTTTCGCCAAATGATGCGTTAAAAATTCGAGTGTTTCCCAGCGACTTTTATTCCACGGAACATTTTATCAATGTCCGCACAGAACAAATATAGATGTTGTCTAAATCGTAGGAAAACTTCGATAAAATCCCGTTAAATAGGAGGCCCAACGTGGAGACGATCGTTGAGGGAAGATCCAAAACTGTCCCTTCCGGAACCAACCGGTATATGGCCTGGGGAAGCTTTTCTGTAGTTGTCGTTTGTCACGACGATATGTTTGATTAAGGCTAGGGCTTCTCCATGTAAATATGATTTTAAGTAATGGAACCGTTGGCAGTCGGTCAGCCGCTGATTATTGCCGATGGATCCCTTAAACATGTCCGAAAAAAGCTTCCAATCCTCGTAATTTCCAGAAAAGGTGGGCAGTTTTATCCGCTCCGAATAACTGATCCACTGAAAATCTGCTCCTATTCGCTCCGAAGGACGTGTTGCTTTGGCAGTAGCAACACCTTATGGCAGCCGCATCCAATCTCAGCTCCGCTAGGGTGCTGCTAGATGAGCATGAATGGTATAATGCTTCTCCTCATATGCATCAAGGTCATCGTCAGGGTTTTCCCAATCTGGGTCATCTTGGAACGTGTAGAGTTCCTCCGAAAATCGGAGAAAACATAAATAATTTTCCTGAAGTCGCGCTAGGCGTGCTTCTAGAGTACCAATGGATTGAATATCTCCTGCAAACCAGGATACCGAGTTGTATGCCCGGGTAGTCGTAGCTTTGCAGAAGCGTTGTTGAATCACATCCCGCACGGTGAATAATTAGGGTGAGGCTCTATACGAGTGACGAATCTATAGACCTCCAAAGATGCCAATTTAATAATATCCTGAATCCAAATGTGCTTGCGGCGATCCGGCTCGAAGGACCAGAAAATGTATATGATTAGAAATTAGACCGCCGTAAGTTAGATCTGTATTTATTTGGATTTTATTTGGGTCCACTGAATATTTATTATCGTTTATTCCCGATGCGCTGAGCTTGCGTTGGCACCAAAAATGTGACTGACTTAAAAATACGTTGCTTTAGCATAGGAACACGCTTCGAATAAGAAAGGCTTAATATAAAATAAGCTAAACATTAACGCTCAAGTGGCGTGATTATGTACTGTTCGTATGCAGTGTGTTATGCGGCCACTAACGTCGAATTTGAACTCACGGGAGTATCGATAGGTCCCGGAGTCGTAGTCAAACCTATAGAACGTCTGACTAAAAACTACCTGGTTGATCGAGGCAATGGTTGAGATGCGGAGATGGCCGGGGGTTCGTTGACGCGCCTCAGCTGTGGTGGGGAAGGGAGCTTCCTCCGTTGATCCTTGGTCTGAGGTAACACACGGAGGTTCCTGCCGACGGTCCGTTTCACGGGAGCGGTATTCGGAGGATTACGTATCAGCGGTTCTGTTGACGGTCCGTTCCACGGGAGCAACACTCAGCGACGCGTACGTATGGAGCTTGCTGGCTGGCGGTCCGTTTCACGGGAGCAACACTCAGCGGCAAGTGACGTATCGAGGGTCTTACGCTGGTCCGTTCATGGAAGCGTGCTCGAAGGCGATTACGTCTAAGTGCTATAGTTAGCACTGAGTAACGAGACGCTTGATTCTGTATTCGCAACTATCTCTATTTCAGAATAACCGCTCTTATATATGATGCTAAGTATATCTATATCTAAAGGTGTTATTGAACAAAGTATGCCTAGGTCTAGGGTTAGTAGGTCAATGTTATCGACGTGCTTCCGTAACGGTTAACCCGCTCAACTGCTGACTCTGACTGCTTCATGATTCCGCTGGTGTCGACAATGCTGCGTGCTGGTGGCGCCGTCTGTACTCAGTACTGGGTCAGTCGATCGCCGTCTGTTTATTATTTGATTACTTAAATTCATCTACTTATGTGTGAAGCGATATCATGGCATTCGGTGCCAAGATATTAGGTCTTGGCACTAGGTGCCAACAAATACCTTACAACGGAAAGCTCAAATCGTATGCGCTTGTGTAAGGTGTACAGATCTAAAACCTGATAAGAGCTGGGCTTCAAGTACATAGAAAATTATAACAAAAGAGAATGATACATTTTATGCTGAAATACAGGGTGTCTTGTTCCCAAACCATACATAATTGTATATAATTTGAAATGACACAAACTTTATATTTTTGATGATGCTTGGAACTTTTCCCAATATTTTCTTTTAGAAAATTAATTAAATAGTGAAATTCTCATAAGGACCAGATGTGTTTCAATAAATGTACTACTATTAATATACTAACACCTCGAATATCACCACATCCTTCAACAGGTGTATCCTAAAAACTTGTTCAAATTTTCAAAAATTACTTTATTACCTTATGTTAAAAATATTAAAAATCAATAAGTTGAAAAAAATTCATTTCATGAGACCCTCCCAAGGGATGTCCACCTCAAGCACCTACAAACAGATACAGGTACCTTTGGAAATCACAAGAAAACTAATTTTCGGCCAAAGTTTATGTAACCTTGCATATTATTATTGGGTATTAAAATGAAAAAAGTATCATACCTGTTTGGATATAGCTTTGCATATTTAGTTTGCCATATTGAAGCAAACGAGCCACCAAGCTTTTTTATATATCCATGTAGTATACAATCTGATTCTTTTTCATCCATATCAAAGTGTTGTTTCTGCTTTGATTTTTTTTTTTGTTCAATTTTATCGGTCTCTGCATTGACCGTATCAAAAACAGTTTCAGCAACTTCTTGCTGCCATCTGGAAAAAAATTGTTTATATATTATTATGTACAAAAAGAGAAAAATAGGGCTTATTAAAAAATATTTATTTTGTCCCCTTGTAAGTAAGAGTATAGTATGAAAAACTAGCAAAAACTGCAGAAAAAGACAATTTTGAAAACACGCAATTTGTATATGTTTTAGTTCCGAATTTCATGAATTTCACCCGCGGCGTTTTGGAACGACACAACCTTAATAATTTTTCAAAGCATTTGATTGAAATTCTCATAAGCATCGGTCACATTCATCCAACCCCATATATAAATATTAATATAATAAGATAAGTAACTGCATTTCGGCACCGCCTGAAAGCTTGATGTTCTTGATTTCATTAATTTTCTTATAAACATATGCCAATAAAAATTTCAGTAAATTATAAAGTTTGATTTTTTGACAAAAAAAAAAAACCTTTTACGAAAGTGTGTTGATACGTATATAACCGCATATAAGGAGCAGAAGATCCTGTCCAAAAGTATAAACGCTCGAAAAGTCAAGCCTATGCAGCAAAGTAAAAGGAGTGGTGATAAAAGCAGCCCGCACGAAGGCGTGCTCGACTTGGTCATTGAGGCAAGGACTGCAAATTATGTTGAGGCAAGTAGCTGGAACTGGTCTACTGGAGAAGTCTAGGCAGAGCTCAATACAGGGTCTTATAGATTGTATTAAGAGAGTCAAGGCAAAATACATGGCAGTGACACGGGAGTACTTAGACAATATCATGACAACCTGGTTACTCTGGAGACATCACCAAAAACTAGACATATACCAAGGGTCACTTACAGGGAAGAAGAGTTAAGTTGAGCTGGACAGTCTGCCACGTTTCAGCAGTGAAAAAACTAGACATATACCAAGGGTCACTTACAGTGAGGAAGAGTCAAGTTGGGCTGGAGAGTCTGCCACGGTCCAGCAGTCCGCCCCGGTGAGGATGCAACAAAGCGGGTGGCTTAAAAAAGGCCTTTCTCGTGCGAAGAAAAAGGCCTGAAAAACCTGGCTCTGCTGACTATGAGACTGGGACTGGTAGGATTGGGTTAGAACCTTAGAGCCCTTGAGGCATTTCAATTTGCCAAATTTCCTGATGAAGCTGAACAAGATTCTTTACTCAGTGCGCGGTACTTAAAATATTCTTATCGTGCTGCTCCCGTCAGAAGCGGACCACCAACAGGATCATTTAACCGAAACATAATGTACACACACCTGATGCTAGCTATCCGTAGCAGGACCTCCCCTCATCCTTCATCCCCTCTTCACCGAGCCGCATTTAACTCAAGGCGGTGCTTTAGGACAATCCAGGAACACAATAGTCAGGACAGTCCTCCCTACTGCAACTCCCCTACGCATGACTATGTACGACTACGACTCAGGGAGTCCACTATTACTCCCGCGAATCCAAATTTTACGATAGTGGCCGCATAACGCTGTACCGACGAACATTTAACAACTTAAACCACAACTGAAGGGGCCATCATCAAACACAACTTTTCAATCATTTAAATTTGTTATATATCTTCGAAATAGGCCTTTTTTGAGACAATACATTCCTTCCAACGAAAAATGCAATCATTAAAACTTTTTAAGGTTTATTCCGTAATGGCCTTTAGTTCCCATTGTGAATTAGTTTTGATGATAAAAATGATTTTTAAAACGGGTTTTGCGAAGTGGTAATCTAAGTTTTTGATCAGGAAAATGTCACATTTTTTAACAATTTCAGCGTTTGGTACACAAAATTTCGCTCGATACACAAAATTTCAAACAGTCTTTTTGTTAACTATTTTTATCCATAGTTAAATTCGCAACGCACACAAAAGGTTGACTTCTTTCTTCTGAGGAAAACAAAAATATTTCAAAATATTCTTAACAGGAAAATTTAAAATAAAAATTTCATAGCACTTATTGGACAAAATGTATATTTGTCTTGATTTTAAACTCGCAGGCCAACTCGCTCGTGCAGGCCAACTCGGAATTTTTCCTTTTAAATTGATTGAAAATAATGTTCTAGTAAATGTCGTAGGAAATTTTTATATATCGGTCACCTTTACCCTTTCTTATCGTGATAGATTCCTAAATTATTGTGAGCGTCTACGATCTGGGATCATGCATTGCCGACCCTGCTGTAATCTGTGCAGCTGTCAGGGAATTTAGGACTGTGTTTATTAGTGAAAAAGTTATCTTTAATATGATGCTTGATTACCTCCATATATTGCGACTTAACTGTGGCTAGGGGGCCAATGGTAACGGATATACATGCTCGATAACTAACTCTGTGTGACTTATGTGTTTGCTCGTTGGCTTCGCCATAGTGTGACCGCAATTAAAGCGAAAACGCTCTCAGTGCATGTCCGCCTCTATGTACTAAAAAAAACTAGGAAAATAATGATCATTTTTAAATTTTCAGTGTTTGCATTAAATTGCCCAATATTTATAAATTTTATTTTTTTTTTTTATTAAACGTACTTTTTTAACAAACACTGTATATTAATATTGTAGGTTTCAATGTCTATTGTCTACACTCCACAGAATAATTTATGAATTAGAGATTATTATATTTCTTTCTTAATTCACAAAACTATTTTAATACCATATTTTTTGTAAAATGTTGTAGCATACACTATAAAATTGAAGAAAAATTAATGTTACGTCCCCATTATTCGCGATATTTAGTGATCTTACTTCTTTATGCCGATATCTGTTATTATTATTCTGTTTATATTATTCTAAATGTTTAATTCGTGACAGTCGGAGCAGAGCTGTAGCAGATTGATGAAAAATTATGTGCTTTGCTCTGCTCCGAGTTTTCTCGAAGCAAAAACTAAAACAATTTTGATTGGCCCCATCGCCACTGCTTTGGCGCGGTTTTCGAGGTCATTAGCATTGGCTTGGATGTGAACCATCTTGTGAGATGAGAGACAGATATCTTCCGCGTTATCCAAGTCCTCAAGGCTACGGGTGAAGCTACATGTGTTACCGTGTTTTTACCTGCTTATATCTCTCATAATTTCGTCAATTGTATTGATCTATTCATTGCTAAAAGATAATTCCCTATTAAATTTCGTATTTCTCCGATTGTGGAAGGCGTGGAAGATATCCTGATGTTGCTGTTGAGGTCGATGGTTCTGAACTCATCTTCTGCACTGCTCCGCTGTTCTGTGTAGTTAATCTCCATGAAAGGGTCATCACCATCTCTAGATTTGCTGTATATTGTCTGTTAGGAGTTGTTAGGCTACCAGCTCTTTGGTAACGGCCGAATTAAACAATTTCGATTAACATTTCCAATATTTATTATGGGTTCAATTTAACCCTAATATATGCAGCCGCTCCAATATATGCCGAATATACAAGTAAAAGCTAAGAGCTTAGGCGCAGAAGCTCAACCAAAGCTCCCAAAATTTTGATAACATCCGCTGTAGCTAACCGTATTATGATTATTTTAAATGGTTTTGCTGGTGGCTGTTTGGACCAAAAGAAGTGTTTGTCTGAGTCTCGGACGGGTGGAGATGGTTTCTGATTGGCTCCGGATAGTTTTCCGTTTTGTAGGTAAAGAGACCGCATATTGTTGGTACTACGCTTTTTGCCTGTACGCTGACGATATTAAGTTTTGTTGTCAATATAAATCCTCTCCTGCCCAATGTAAACTTTAGTCCGATTCAAATAATTTTCACTGAGAAATTAGTAAAAACACGAAGCCGCAACTCTAACCGCGTCAGTAGCACACTTCTCATCACTCTAAACGAAGCGTTTTTTGCCATGTTCAGTACCCCTCATCCAAAACAGGCTGGTGTAGAACATTAAAAAGTACCAGTAGCTGTGGTGCATTGCTAATAAAGCTCGAGCGTGATCTGGATCCCGGCATCCATTAAAGAGACGGTCCAGATCCTCACCATGCTGCAGAGTTGCAACCGGTTCTAAATTGTGACGTAACTAGAAGATGGCAAGGCGGTTCTCTGCGGACGAAACAAGGGCTCCTTAACATAAATAAGGATTCTTTAGCTTATAGGTTAATCTCGGTAACCGTAAAAATGTACAAATCCGACTCGAGCGACGGAGCGAAACCATACTCAAAAGGAACTAGATAGAAGCCTTTCAGATCAAGTGACCAAAACAGAAACTAGTGAAGATAGTGAAAGCAAGCAATCTCTTAGATGAAATTCGCCCTCTTTAGCTATAGAAGGCACTTCCATTAGAAGGAAGGAAGGATTCCTTCCATTCCAGCAGAAGGAACAAACACCATTACCAACATTCTATCGCTTCTTGGGGTACAGCTTCAGCCACTTGATGGGACCTGCTTGCTTATCTGCAGGATAGTAACATAATCATTAGGCACATTATACTCTTAATGCAGAGGAATCACGCAAAGAGCAATTCTCCCTCCTTTCTTATGAAGCATAGAAAGAGAAAAGGGGGCCTACATTTAAGTGCAACGACGTTACTATCCTTTTTACAGGAAAATACACACTATCAATCAAGGGCTTTATGATCGCGAAACTACACCTCCTAGCCAACTGGACGTGTAATAATAGGCTGGAAGTAAACACCCAAAAAAAAAAAAATAGTTCGCTTTAGTAGGAGATACAAAATTCCATCCCTTACCCCACAAAAACTGAACAAATAAAGTCTCTCTTTTAGCCATACATAATAAGAGGAGCACTATAATCTGAACATCTAGGAATTAAAGGCTCCTTTAGACTACCCAATCCCTTCACTCAATAATTATTTCTTAATAATAACAATAATCAATTTCATCTCTTAGGTGTACCCCAGAATCTGTGGGTGATGGAACCTATGTTTGTTCTAGACTTTGGTTCAGTTGAGCCTAAAGGTGAATAGATGCAAATTTGCGTGGACGGAAAAGAATATTGGACATTGTCGGCCAGTGTAATGCACATTGTCTAGCTTCACAAGCAATGAATGAAAATATATTATTATTAAGCAATTAAGTCAATCGGAGCGATCGCCAGTAACTCGAAAACTTTCTCAGACTGTTGATCATCTCTTCACGATATTGCCTATCAGTATGATATTAGCCTCATCTTGGTCGCAGATGCAGGAACCTCAAAGGTCTATATCTCGAAAAAAAGAACATCCCAATCATTAAGGATGGATGTCCTATCATCCGCATCAGCACGTCTATCAGAGTCATCACCGGGCCCTCGCAAGTGTTTGCACTGAATTTTCCCCACAACAACTTCTTTTCCGTTCAATAATCATGCAACTGTCTTCTTTACTTATATTTTGAGACAGCCTAACGTTAGCCAGTGCCCTTCTATAGCCATTATTGCTAGACTGTATTCTTCCCAGTTAAGGGATATAAGCTTCATGAGAACAATTGTAAAAGACTGACCGAGGCGAGCAAAACCAGCGAACTTAGAAGACACCTAATAATAAGTGATCTGAGTCAGCAGACCCAGGGCTAGTTATCGAGCATGTACTTTCGTTAACATTGGCCTTCTAGCCATAGTAAACCGTAACTGACCGTAATTTGTGTAGTTAAGCAAGCATTTTATAAAAGATCTTTTTTTTTTACTAATACAGTCCCAAACTGCACCTGAACAAGGTTTGTTACTCAGTGTCCATAAGCGCGGTACTTAAAATATCCTCAGAGTGCTGATCCCGTCAGAAGGACCACCAGCAGGATCCCAACTCCCCTCACGGTGCGGTTCCCGCCAGAAGCGGACCACCAGCAGAATCACTTAACCGAAACCCAATCAATGAACCACTCCATCCTATAAAGACGCCAAGAAATATCCTACCTCAGTTGCACTTAGCCGATCCGGAATTTACGCACCCCAGACAATTGACCTGTTGTTGGGAGCTGAATATTTCAATCAGCTTATGGAGCACAACTCCTTATGGAGCACAATTAAAAAGCACACAATGCAGAGTTCAATTCACTTTAAACTCTAAATTGCTAGTTTAATTGCTAGCTTTTTCTTGCTGGATAGCAAGATGTGATCATATGACCGTTTCAAGAATTAAATATGTTTTTGTTCTCATTAGTGGTGTGAGCTTGTGCATAAATACGTAAAATATATACCATTAACTATAGTTTTACTCTACGTCTTTTACCCAAGCGTGGTTCATGATTTAGTGTCACTTATTAAGTATCCGTTCGCTTTTTAATTGTCACACTGGATTTGATTTGATTTGATTTCACTGGGTCTGAATAAAGAATACATTTTTAGGAGCTTTGTAAAATGCGTTTGATTGCTTAATGGTAGCTTATTTGCGTCGGCATCAAAATCAAAGAAGAATGGGACCTCTTCGCTACGAGACAGATACATCACCATATCGTATAGCTTCATTAAGTTCAGATAGTCAACTAGAGACTTTTTTTATAATCGCACCTTGGTTGTTGCAGAAAAGGTTACCTCATTTCTAGGATCCATAGTATGCATCTTGGGCTAAACGTATTCCAAGAAATAACCACTGCAAAATATACCAATATAAAAAACTGCCGACGAGAATGTGATATGGCAATGTACAGTAGAAACAATAATCTCAAGACGAAGCGTTCAACGTGGATATGGGTTTATTGCCGCTGAAAGTTATTCGCGTGCGTCAAAGTAATTGAATAAACAGGGCGATCTAGCACGGCGCTAAAAAGTAGTAGTGAGAAATCCATCAGAACTCACTCATCATCAATAGTGAGCAAATATCAATATGCAATATGATATAATGATGATATAATGTACAGCCGTGTTCGTTCGAAGTAGACTCCAGACCCCCGTTCCAATAATGTCAGAGACGTATTTCAATGCCGATTGTCTTAATGAAAAGCCAAATTTATTGAAATGGAAATTTCAGTTCTATGATTTTTAAAGACATCTTATACCGATTGAGGCAAGAGTTGATATTTCTATGGTCTATAATTGTCGTTCCAGGATCCCGAACCTGTCAAATTGTTTCATTTGGAGCGTGCAGTATACTGGTGCACCAATTTCCCTGCATGTTGACATGCAAGCAGAAATATATTGGAGCCAGTGGAGTGGTCGATCTGCGCTACACCGTCAGTTCCGGTCTCATATTTATTTTAGGCAAAACATCTGCATCTAGCCAGAAATATATTTTCCCAGCACACGAAATCTTCCAAATTTTCTGTCGTTAGTGAGCAATATTTGTTCGCTTTGTCCTTCATAATCAATACTGCAAAGCTAAAGGCGGTAGACTGAAAAGAGATGTGCGTATGTGTAACTAAGCCTTTTTCTCGGCAAAATGGAAAACCTACGACATAGAAATAAGACACACAAAATAAGATGGACTGCAGACTGCGAGCTTTATAACTGGATCCTCAGCAGAGCCCATAGGTATGGATAGCGTTACTTCAGGGAATGTTTTAAGAATTTGGTAACTCCAAGGGATACATGCACTGGAGCATTACTCACGGCCAGCACAAAGCCACATTATAAAATATTTATATTATTTTTCAGAGCGCTGAGGACGAGACGTGTGTTCTTATGAACGACTGCCAATCTCGAAACCTGTCATTCAAGATACTGCAGAGGCTCCTCGACTGTCCCTAATGTAGTGACAGGTCCAATATTATAGGCTATAGTAAAATCAAGTCAACGGAAACTGGACTACTTTTAACCTGGAACCCTCGGATCAAATATCTCGGGAAGAGAGCAAAATTAGAGTATCGCTTTACTTCACACCGTTCCTATTTACTTAATAACAGGAATATAGCATGGGTAATTAACAACTTCAAGCCCTAGGTCCTGCTGATATACTAGCCCATCTTGCGAGGGTAGGTATTTCTCGATTTCAGCATGGAAGTATGATAATTAGGGCTCTGATGGGACGGGGGGTAGATGGAAGTTGAGTAGTTGGCAGTAGTGCATTGAGAGAGTGAGGGTATGCTTATATATGAAAAAAGAACATCCGGAAGCAGGGCAGTTTAAACTGCAGGCCAACCGAAGATTATAAAATCTTAATAAAAGATAGAAATTGTGAAACTATTGTAGCCTGCTGCTGGCTTATGACCAAATGCGAACTGCTACCGATTATAGAAGCCCGTTAAGGCTTCGCGTTTGCGGATGACGTAAATGGGTTAAGTACAAAAGTATATTTAATATACTCTATTCTATTCGTTCGAATGTATATATCAATGAGAAGCAAATAGTTCCAATCTCATAAGTATCGACATATTTGACATGACACATATGTTTACTTGTGACATATTTTGAAAATATTTAAAATTATGATTTTAAAGAAAAACAAAGAAAGGAAAGCTAACTTCGGACGGAGCCGAAGTTGATATACCCTTGCAGTTGAGTGGCAGTCCGCTAGATTGCGACATGAATCTTATATTATTAGGAGCGTATATAGTCGGCCGATCCTTATTATTATATATAATTTTATAATTTGGCAGTTCGGATTAGTTTGCCCAAAGTAGAATCCATAGAAAATTCCATTCTTCTAACTTAAACAACAACGAAGTTATGGCATTTCCGATCAATCAGTTATATGGCAGCTATAGGATATTGTCGACCGATCCCGGCCGTTCCGAATTATATACTGCCTGCAAAGAAGGGTGTGTGCAAAGTTTGAAGACGAAAGCTTTAAAACTGAGAGACTAGTTTGTGTAGAAACAGACAAACAGACGTACATGCTTATATCGACTCAGGAGGTGATCCTGATAAAGAATATATAACTTTATAGGATCGGAGATGTCTCCTTCACTGCGTTGCACACTTTTGACCAAAATTATAATACCCTCTGCAGGGGTATAATTAAATTATGATTCACAGCTTGAAAATATTGACAACTCTTCATATCACCAGTCTTGATATCACCTATCATTAGCATTTCTACAAGGGAGAAAGTGACATTGTGAATTCAAAAAATGTAGGTTTCCTTTTTTTGACAAAGATGGGTTGAAGATGAACGGCCAGAGCCCACCCCTTCTTCCGCGAACAGCTTGATTTGGCGATACGAATATGGTACAGCACCGGCTTTAACATTGTCCAGCTACCAAAAAGCCAAAGTGGGCCCCTGGTCACGTAAAGGTAAGCCACTGCTCTTACCTAACCTAACAATTTATGATTTTTATGATTATTTAATGTTTCAATAAATAAATTATCATATTACAAAGGGCTGAGTTTTTTTGGTTATATTTGAACCATATCCTTGCGCTGCGGGCAAAAGACGGAAGATAATACCCTCTGCATCATATGAAATCATTTTCAGACCCTAAATTAAATAAGTAATGCTTACCTTTCTGATATAGTCAAAGAAAACATCTTGTAAAGATCTTGGTCGGTGTCATTTAACTTTATACCTTTTGTGTCCTCTTCGTCAAATGAACCAATATCAAAGGCATCGGCGGCATTTACTTCTCCTCTTGGAGGAACTAATGGTGGCGTGTATTTTTGTTTGTATACTTGATGCCAGTCTATGCCACAAAAAAAATTGTGCATTTTGACTTCGTCAGCACTAAAAATACGTTAATAATTAAGTTTCAAACTTAAACTATATAGACATACCCATTCCCCATACATCCAAGTCGTTTGGGCACGTCCCTTTGAAGTAGCATTTCCAATAAATTTCGAAGTTCCATAGAAAATGTTTCTGGAAGTTCGACATTCTGCAAGCAAAAAAAAATATGATTTGGTGAGCTTTTACTATAATTGGGATTTTGTACCGAATGTGCGATTACACAGACCGACAATTTCCAATTTTATTTTCCTCATATTAACGCATAATTTCAACAGCTCATTTTAGGTAGATTTAAGTTATGAGATAAGTCCGGCAATATATTAAAGTAGGCTTAGAAAACTTTATCGATATATAAAAATAAGGCTTCGACCAACGCCAGAAATGAGAAGGCGACAGTGAAGTTCAGGAACGGCCGAAAAAAACACGAAGTTTTATAGCGCACGCTTTGACATAATTTTTAAGTTAATAAAGAATAAAAAAAAACTAACTTGGAGTCCGCTCAAAGAAATGTGTCAGCCACAACGTCTCAATCGCCAATTTTCTAAAGAACTTTGTTACTCTGGATCAAAGCAGAGGTAAAGGCTTCGCATCCTTAGCAACCAAAATCTGGTCGCGTTGATCACATCGATCTCGGAAAGGCGTCGCTGCTCTAGATCGTCACAGGATATCGAACGAAGAAGCACACGTATCACATCAGAATGGAGCATGAACAAAGAAGTGTGCCGAATTTGCGAGAACAAGAACGAGACCACATAAGAAAATTAGGTTCAGTGTGACGGTTGCGGAAGGATGTGCCATTTTGAGTGTGCCGGCGTAAATGCCGGCGTTCAGAGCAAGGACTAGAGTGGCGATTTCTGCTGCGCGGATTCCAGTCACACAGCATCGTACGGCAGACGCCATGGCTACCCCCGAAACGCACGGCAAAGCGCTGTCGATACGCTAATCGAAGACTGGCACCACCCAAAAATTTAATGCGTTAAAAGAGAACGCGCTAGCAGTACGCAACGTCTGGCGATTATGAAGACGTGCGATCTGAAGGCACATCTTAACAATCCAATGCTGGTCCAGGAGCTCGTAGATAAGCTTCCCTACCAACGCAAGCTAACTGGGCAATGCAACCCCGCGATGATAGGATAGCTGCAGTTAAAGATTGGCTGCACATGGTCGGAGGGGCAGCATCTTTAGTGGTGGCGGTATCGTTTTACAAAGGAAGCGAAGTTACCACCCACTCCCAAAGGTCATGCATAGGGCAGGGAAGAGGCAGACGAGCCTGGACCATCACGAGGACAAACACGATCGAACGCGAGCCAGACCGAAGCACCTCAGCAGCAAGTCCAATTGAGGTGCGAAGCGTTCGGCGACATCAGTCACCACCAAGCACAATGCCATAAAAAATGTTTCTGTCATAGCAAATGTTTCTTTTTCTTCTGTTTCAGGTGTTCTTAAACCTCGACACGGATTACAGGTACAAAGATTATAAATACAAGGTCAAGCGGCGCCAATGTGTTTCCAGTGGACCGTAGAGACAACTTTATTTCAGAGTGAATCCGTGAAGCATCAGTCCAAATCTCAGAAATGAATTCCGTTTATTGTTGGAACAAAGTCCAGACCGTTCAGAACGTAGCATTGCCAAGACAGACAGTCGAGATGAAAGAAATAAGTAACAGATTCCAGCATTTGAGAGACAGTAAGCTACAGTCTTATTCTGCCCAGCCGATATTGCTAATCAGGATCCGAGATGGGAGATGAAACTAACCGATATCCAAGGATCGCCGAACCCACAACGATCCATTGTCATGCGCAACTGCTACTGCGTTTGGCAGGAGCTTCATAATCATCAAGGACCATTTCAGCCTTTTTCACAAAGGATACGCGGTTAAGCTATCCAATAAGGACACTTGCCGTGAGAACACCCGTACGGGGTATCTGCCGATATTCATAGTGCGGAATCCAAATAAGCTGAGTAAGATAGGGTTAGTATTAGATACAACCGCGAAGGCACACGGATGTGCGCTGAATGACTTGATACTTAGGGGACCAGAATGCCTGAACCCACTCAAAGAGGTCTTACAAGTCTTCCGTATCAAAAAGATTCCGATTTGCGGTGACATTGCGGAAATGATTCACAGGATCAACATTCGCGAGGATGATATTCACCAGCAACGATTTTTATGGTATGACCGAGCGGCGATGAAGTAAATACCTATGTCGTGCAAGCTATGATTTTTGGGATGTAAAATGTGGCACCTTTAAAACCATTATCGATTCTTCGTATGGAGCTGCAAGCAGCAGTTATGGGAGCACGCTTAGCCCACAAGGTGCGAATCGTTAACACCACATACTGGTCGGAATCAAATACAGTATTGCAGTGGCTAATTATGAACCCCGTAACTTTCATCAGTTCGTGATGCATAGAGTCCCCGAAATCTTGGAAACAACGCAAGTGGAGCAATGGCGGTGGGTCCCCTCGAAACTGAACGTAGAAGACGGAGCTACAAAGTTCACCGACCAAACCCAGCAGAAGACGTAGATAACGGGCCTGGAGTTCGTAAAAATTGAATCCTGGTATTGGCCAACATCGACGAAGCAGGGGAGCAGAAATAAGGAAGCATGGGATGATGACGCAAGCGAGATGAGATGCTATGTTCATTGCGCACTATTTCTCGAGCTGGCGGCGATTATACAAAGCAGTGGCGCTAATACTACTGTTCGTGATCAGCTGCAAGCAAAATGTGCCGGACATGACATGACAACAGCCACGACAATGGCCCATCTAACCAAAGCAAAGATTCTACTAAAGAAGGAATCTGATGCCATCGCATTCGCTGAAGCTACTCATCAGTTGACGCTATCCGTGGGAGCGGCGCTTCACAAGGAAAAAAGATTGACCAGATTGAGATGAAGTACTGCGGACTAGAGGCAGACTGAACTCAATTGACATAGCTATGGGCGCAATTGTACTAGCATCAGGATGCTGGATAACCAACTTAATAGTAAAGAACTTAATAGTAAGGAGAAGTACCATCATCTCTCTCACGATACTGCAATAAATGACAAAAAGGCTTCGTTTTACATCAGCCGGCTCCGAGTGCTATACAAATCTGTGCGGAGTACATGCCAATGATGCTATGTTGACAGTGCAGTTCCCAGGCCACCCCAGATGGCACCGATTCTGGGAGCGACAGTAGAAAGCTTCGAGACCGTTCACCTACATAGAATGTCGATTATTTTGGCCAGTTATTGGTGAACGTTGGTAGGCGCTGAGAGAAAAGATGGTCAGCTCGGTTCGCCTGTCTTACGTTGCGCGCGGTGCATTTAAGATCGTCCATAGTCTGGATACTAGTTCATATATGATGTGCCTAGCCAATTTTCTCGCCCTTCGAGGGACACTAAAGGAAATATTCTCCGACAATGGTACAAACTTCAAAGACGTGCCCGAAAAGCTGAGAAAGATCGAGCACGATAAGATTACCATTAAGTTTAAGGACATAAAGTGGCGATTCACCCCACCAGGAGCACCGCACATGGGTAGAGCATGGGAGAGACTCTTCCCATGCTCGGGGGACTCGGAGATCTTGATTCAACGAGATCTCGAGATGGTGGCAATATTGTTTATCAACTCGCGACCGCCCACGTTCCTAAGTCTGGACACCGAGGATAACGCCGCCCTAACCACGAACGCCGTGCTGTTGGGATCAGCGAATGGATAAAAGCCGCTGCCAATAGAAGGGATGAATATACAGCGTAGATGAAATGAGACTCAGCGCTTCGGAGACCGCTTTTGGCAACAACGGATTAAAGAGTATACGCCCTTATTAACCAGGCGCACCAAATGGTTTGAGAAGGTACCTCCAATAACCATCGGAAGCATCGTAGTTATCATGGATGAGCTCCTCCCCAGGAACCTGTGGTTAAAAGGATGAGTGACCAACACAATGATGACCAAGGATGGAAAAGTTCGACGAGTGACTATTAAGACCCACCACGGCATTTGGAAAGACCAGCAACGAAGGTAGCGGTTTTTGACTTTGGGAGAGGGAATATTGTCGCCTTAATAGATTTACGCACACATATATTGACATAAGTTTTAAGTTAATTAAGAATAAAAAAAAAACTTTGTGCCCGTTCAAAGAAATGTGGGAGCCACATCGACCCGATCGTAAAATGCTTTACGAAACCAAAATCAAGAACAAACATGTGTTCTATCACCCACAGTTTCCGCGGTACACTTAAGAGAAGAAATTGATAAAATATTATCATATATTGAATCATGTAGGCGGTGTAGGCGTTGACCATCATTGTTTTAAGTACATATAATTTTTTTAAAGTTCCAACATACCATTTCTAAAATACAAACTCAATTTACAAAAATATCATCTAGCAGTTATCATATCTTTGAAATACTCATACGAAGTTGAAATCTCTAATTTTATACATTTATTTGTGTGCTTCTATGATTTTCCTAACTCATTTTCTTATATCAGTAGATCATACTATGTTTCGATTTTGGATTTAAGGCAATAAATTTTGTTTAATTCATTATAGTTCGCCATAGATTTCGTCAATTAAAATGAAGATTTTAATCTCATTTTTATACCCTTGCAGAGGGTATTATAATTTTGGTCAAAAGTGTGCAACGCAGTGAAGAAGACATCTCCGAGCCTATAAAGTATATATATTCTTGATCAGGATCACCTCCTGATAATATCACCATCTAATAATTTAGTCATCATAAAATGGAGGCTACACGTAACGTGTTTGTCGCAGATATCGCTGTATTGACATACACCAGGATGATGCTCAATTTCAATGCATCTTATGGAGGAATGATCACAAATAAATAACAGCCTAAATAGTGTCACTTTTGGCACTGCATAAGCACCGTACACAGCAATACGCATGCTCAGGAAACTTGCTCAAGACAAATAACACCGATACCCATTAGCAATTCCACTACTCTTAAACGAAGTATATGTCGACCACGTCCAAAGTGGTCACAAGACCAGTCCAACCGGTAGGGATGGAACTCAGGAAATTGGCATTAAATCATCTACCGATCTTATAACATCTAGGCTCTAACAAGAAATGTAGAAGTGGGTCTATTAAAATCGGTCTATTATAAATCTGCGACTCTATTGGAACCCACACGAAGACTTCTATAGCTTCAAGGTTTGATTTGACATACCGGCCTCCTTTACTTAACGATTGTTTCTTTCAGTAGTCGCTCACCTCTACGATTCCTTAGCTTTTATAGTTCCTGTCACTAATGCTGCCAAGAGTATTCTATAGGACATCTGCCAGTATCGGATCTAGCGGTCCGATACCCCCGATAAGAACCAATCTGCTCTATCGGGACGTCCTGTTTTTTCGGTTCAATCTCGATTTTTTCAACCTTCAATTTTACAAGCTCGATGTAAGGAATTCCGACATCACTTACCAAACATTGTGTATCTCAAAATTCCTCGATGGTTCGGTCTAGGCTATTCTGTGACTGCTCTTCGCAATTTCATCTTCGATACAACATCAATCCGGGACAGTGGGCACGAATCTATTGACAGGGCGGAGTCAACTCACGCCCGGTAAGCCAATAACAATTTCCCGAATCGAACTTTCAGGAGCATTGTTGGCTACCCAATTGGAACCCGACACGCTGAAGGACGTTCGTCTCCAACTGAATTGGCAAGATTTTGAAACAAAGTACGACGGCCCAATGGAGACATGTACCTTCGGATGAAAACCCTGCCGATTGCGCCTCCCGGGATCTTACGCCTCAACAGTTAACCAGAGTTAACTCGAGTTAACCAGAGTTAAGTCTAGTGGTTTGGTCCCGATTGGCTCCGGGAAAACGAGAATTGTTGGCATAAGAACACCTACTTAAGCCTGCCGGACCAGAATCAAGAGACAGAAGACAACCGAGCAACGTCACATCACATGTGTGCTCAGTTGCAACTCACTAGTCACCACTTACTCCTATATAATAAATTGTTATGAACATCATGCCACCCGCAAAGGTTTCGTATTGTGAGATCAGTTCGAATAGCAGAATTGCGAGAGGCTTTCCAGCAAATTGTACAGATGGTGCAGAAAGAAGCCTTTCTTCCAGAGATAAGCCGAATCAAAGCAAAAAAAAAAACCGTTATCCAGACACAGTGCACTGAGCGCCCTTTTTTAGATGGCTCTGGGATTATGCCAAACAAAGGGCGACTACAGAATGCCCAATAACTGTCAATCAACCAACAGAAGAGAATAACCAGATTATTTTAACAAAAACGCATCATTTTACCGACCTAGTAATTGGAAACGCAGACCCTTCACGAAAGAATCGGTACCGCGGGCTCACTACAGCTATCATTCGACATAAATTCTGAAATTTCAAAGCAAAACAAGCTGTAAAAAGGATTCTGCGACAATGTGTCCAGTGCTTCAAACTGCAGTGAGTTTTAATCATTCCTCCATAAGATGCATTGAAATTGAGCATCATCCTGGTGCATGTCAATACAGCGATACATTCCTTTGATATCTGCGACAAACACGTTACGATGTAGCCTGCATTTCATGATGACTTCGCCTTAATCATTTTGTAACGGTGGGCCGCTACACAATAAGTCGTTGAGAGATTTTCCGTTCGAAGTGGATTTTCCGAACTTTAGTCATCGTACTGTCTTCCTTTACAACGACATGGTGTGGGAGATAAAATGATGTTTTTATTTAGCCGGCTTTCTAAAGATGTAACCTATTGAGTGCAATTTGATAAGACTTTCTGAAGACTTGTTCTTTATAAAATTTCCATTGGGTTGTTGTTCAGCCGTACCAGGTATTTTCCATTGGGTTGTTTGGTGTGGATACGCTGAATATTATCATTACACCATTGTTCTTCTGCTGTGTACGTCCTCTCAGAGCCAATTCGATTGAGATTGAAATCCCCTGTACCACTCGGAATAAAGCGTCGATTCGACCTGGCCTGGTGAAAGGGGAATCTACAAAACGAAATCCCTGAAAAGTATCAACATTGACATTGCTTCTTGGTAGATGAGATCTGAACAGGACATAGGCTGGTCGCACTAGATGATTAAATTGAGTGTCTGTACATGAGTACAGAGTACATGAGTTTATGCAAACAATGGGATCTATGGTTCCTGACGTGGGAGTTTGGGGTTGAAAATTGTCGATTTGTTGATCGCTGAACTCAGAGTAGGCTGAGATGGCTTCCGGTTTTCAATGATGTTCATACTGACTAGGTTATTGTTAAGGAAACTTGGAATGTCACTGGAGTTCTCTAAGCAATGCTCCCAGCCTTGTACCGTAGACGTAGGCAGTCTGGAGATGGAGTATCAATTGCGTGCTAGAATGGATATTCGTTTTGAGACGGTTGAATTCGTTGATGCATATGTTGGTTATGTTTAGCATATAATTTACCTCTGATGAATTTTCCCTTTGGGAGGAAAGGCAAATCGTAGAGGGCATTCATGTGGTGCTTGAACTGCAGTCAAAGACGTTAGTTCCATTTGGTGTACATCTTGGTCCTGATCTTTAGGCAATGCTTACTTGAGAAAATGAAACCGCTGAAGATTCGATAACTCCTGGTTCTGGTGAACAATTTGCGTGAACAGATCATGGGAGGCTAGCCAATCCGTATACTATCCAAAACAGTTGGGTACTGGCAGCTGAGACAGATGGGGACTACTGTCGCTGGTTGCTCGGTGACCGCTGGGAGCAGGCTGGGAAAAAGTGTTTCCGACTCCGTGGATATTAAACAGAACGCTGTGATGAATTCTTCTTCAAACAGGTCCGCTAATCCATAGATGAAGTATGGGTGTGTGGGGAAACCCGTGCTTAGGAACTCTTGATGATTTTTGTTGAATTGCTGGCTTAGCAAGTTGAGCTTGGAAAGGCGCAGTTGGAAATAGTGTTTAGTTTTGCGAGACGTGCTGTCCTTTTTAAAGTTTTTATTTGAAGTTGGTTGAGTTAATTATAAATATATTCCTTGAGAGCGAATAAGCGATCAGGGTTGCCACCCTTTGCCGTTGTTTCTGCCCTTTTCCATTGTTTAGTGCGACACGTGCAACGCAAAGTTGAATCCCGTTCGGAAACGCTTCCTCTTTGTCGAGGAGAAAGGAAGAGTTGAGGAGGAGAGCAATTGTACAGTGATGAGGTTAGGTTTCCATTTAAGACGATGATATGACATCGTTGGAATTGTTGTAAATGACCGGGAATTCTTTTGTCGTGTTTGGAAGGGTCCCCTCACAAGCATGAGTACGTCATCGTTGAGCAAAGTTCTTCTCAGGGAATTCCATATCCAAAACGCCTAACCAGAGATAATTATTGAACTTCATTCATTTATTCATTTGGCAATTTCCTTAAAATTGTCTGCATGATTTACGTTACAATTAGGATTAATAATGGATATACTTGAATCCCTTGAGGGTCTTGGATACAACATGAAACGAAACGGGAAACATGCTAAAAAAGCTTGCAGAGATTCTGGGGAGAACTTGGGTGTATTCTAAGCTCGCTTAAGATAGAGCGGTAAAATATAAATAACGCCAGTACACTATGTTTGTTCTAGACTTTGGTTCAGTGGAACCTAAAGGTTATTGAGCAAGTGAGACTATGTGCAATTGAACTATATACATATATACATATATTGAATT
This sequence comes from Drosophila atripex, assembly GCA_035045925.1. Taxonomy (NCBI): domain Eukaryota; kingdom Metazoa; phylum Arthropoda; class Insecta; order Diptera; family Drosophilidae; genus Drosophila; species Drosophila atripex. The sequence goes on from JAWNOP010000052.1 coordinate 22,837,111, forward strand.
GGATATCTTTCTCAAATATCGAACAAAGTTTTTAAAGAAGATGTCTCTTTGTTTTCGACATATTTTCTTACTATGGTATATATCGAACTTTTCTTTTAGACACCGACGACAAGAAGGCACATCTTAAACTTATTTATTCTTTTAATTAAAGGTCATCCTTTTTATTTAACAAGGAAAGAAAGCTATCATCCTGTGGAGCCGTAGTTATAGTTAGTAGAATTTTATATCATTCGATATACATATATCAGATCGGATATAGTTCTTATATCCGATCTTTATGACAATTTTGATATTAAATCAATTTTTTACCAAAAAAAAATTTCGGTGACTTTAAAAATACCAAAATTATTCCATTTCCGATCGTTTAGTTATATCCAGCTAAAGAAACTCCCATCCTTTTATCTTAGAAAATTCCAAAGTTATTCCAAAGGCTTTCCAAATTCCAAAGGCTTTCCGATAAATCAGTTATATGGCAGCTAGAGGATATCGGCTGCTCGATCATGCTTATATCGACACAGAAGGTGATCCCTACAAAGAATATGTACATTTTATAGGGTCGAAGATGGCTCCTTCACTTTAAAATTAGAATACCTTGTTTAAGTGTGTTAAAGTATCGCCCTAAGTATCATTGCGCGTTTATGGCAAGCATGATATGTACAGGCTGCATAAATTTAATGCGGTGGGCTTATATTTTGACATGTTTAAACTATTTAATTGTGATGGATCTCAATATCTTTGATTGAGCTCTTAGTTGAACATGGTTTTAGAACTGAACTACACAATGACTTTAATATGACTTTCTTGGCTTTAATATGATGTGCAGTGTAGGTTCAAGACCCTGTGATACGCCAGCTTAAATTGGATGATATTCGGAGGGGAAATCTTTTGTATCATACTTCGCAACTTTTTGCTGTAAGTACGACTCCATTATGTTTCTAGATGATTCCTGGATGCAACATTTGAGGGCACTCTACCGCTACTATGTTTAAAAATCCGCTTTGAGTTTTTATATAGATTGAAATATCCTGCAGAGCTTTGTAGCAAGTGATATATGATGATAAGGTGCTTAACCAGGATACTTGTGCCCCATGTCGAAATGAAAGTTTTTATTCCAAAATAATAATACCTTAGTAAAGGTTTACAACACAATTAGTAATTATGAGAATAATAATAAGTAACACTAAAAACATGCTTAGTTAATTTATGGTAAATCAAAGTATATTCTTTAAAAAAATTTTAAAAACAAAACTAATAAGAAAAGAAAGCTACGAGTCCGATTAGTACTTGGCCTCTAAAATAAAAAAAATGGGAAAGTGGCCATTTATTTCTCAAGAAAATCTTCTTTTAACACGATACACTTGACCCAGCGATGCTGCAACTTCTTTAACCCGTCTGAAAAATACGTTTCTCGAGGTGTGCAAAATAGACCTCTGTAGCGGCAACGACCTCCATTCGGCTTTTGACTTTTTTATAAGCCCAATAATTTGGCATAGTACAGCCCTGTGACCGTTTTGCCCTTCTCCAGGTAGTCGATATAGATCACTCGTTGTGAATCCCAAAAAAAAATTGGCCATCACCTTTCCGGCCAATGGGACAGTCTTCGACTCCTTCGGAGGATGTTCGACGGGTGAAATCCACTGTTTCGACAGTACCTTGGTCTCTGGTGTATATCAGTAGATACATGTTTCGTCGACGATCACGAAACGACGCAGAAACATTTTTGGATTGCGCTTAAACAGCGTCAAACACTTCTCTGATGTGGTAAACAACTACGCAATGCGTTTGTTGTCCGGATTGAGCAAAACGCGGCACACATCGCCCCGACAGCTTTCTCATGCCTAAAATTTCAAGATATGACCCACGCGGTTTTTTGATATGCCTACTGTCTCAACTATCTCGCGCATCTTCAATAGCCAAAAAAGAAATCGGGGATTTTTGTCACGTTATCTTCCGTGGTAGCGGGGCACCTGGTCGTGGGTCATCAAAAACCGACGTGCGACCACGTTGAAACTCATTCAACTAATCTTTGACGGTCGCCATCGAAGAAGACGAGTCACCGTACACAGCATATAAGCGCTCTTTGAATTTGCTGCGCGATTTCCTTTCCAAAAACAAGAATCAAATCACAGATCGATATCACAGCTCTTTCTCCATTTTTCTAAAATCCGCGGACACGTCCGATTCCACACGCAGTCAAAACAAAAAGAGTCCGATTCGGCTGAGATTTCGACAGTAGTCGTCTACGAGAATGTACTACACGATAGTAAATTTCTCTTGCGATAATGACGCCATTGGGCGGTGAGGCTAAGTACTTATCGGACTGCCCTCGAAATTTCAGAGGGAGCCGAAGCAGATATAACTTTGAATTTAATTCTTTATATATATATAAAAGCTTATATATATGAGATATATAGGCTTATAACTTCGCTATGATATAAATTTTCTATTAAAAATGTATAGATCGGATAAGTTTTCCCAAAATGGAAAACCAAAGCTATGCCATTTTCGATCAATTAGTTATATGCAGGCCATTCCTATTTATATACTGCATACAAAAGAAAGAAGGATGTGTGTGGTTTGAAGTCGCTAGCTATAAAACTGGCCGACTAATTCCCGTTAAAAAAGACAGACGGACATATAAACGCACAAATGGTAGCTAAGGATTCGATAAGAAAAGTCGATGTTTTCTACTTTTTTTGTTGCTTTAACGGGGTTTCTTATGAAAACATTCTAAAGTTTGGTGACACAAAAAAACATCTTGTCCGGTCCATTTTTTTTCTTTAATTATTTTTAATCACCTTCTATTGACCCGCAAAACTTCTGTTATTCAATTTTTACTACTTTATTACTTTATTACTATATTACTATATTACTATATTACTTTATTACTTTATTACTTTATTACTTTATTACTTTATTACTTTATTACTTTATTACTTTATTACTTTATTACTTTATTACTTTATTACTTTATTACTTTATTACTTTATTACTTTATTACTTTATTACTTTATTACTTTATTACTTTATTACTTTATTACTTTATTACTTTATTACTTTATTACTTTATTACTTTATTACTTTATTACTTTATTACTTTATTACTTTATTACTTTATTACTTTATTACAATATTTACAACATTGATCGATTTCCGGTTCTTATGTGCCGTCAAAGAAGCAGCTATTAATTTCAAAGAAAATCTAAATCGGATCTTCTTTAGGTCAAGCCCGTTTATTCGCTAGGCCCCGATGGAGTTCCCGGCTGTGTTCTGAAGAACTGCGCAGAGGCTCTGTGCAAACCGCTCCTGAAAACTTTAATCTATCGCTGGAGACTTCGATCTTTTCCCTCATATGGAAGAAATCTTACATTATTCCTCTTCATAAAAAAGGGAAAAAATCCGACGCTGCCAATTATTGAGGCATTTCTAAATTGTCAGAAATTCCAAAGCTTTTTGAAAAACTTATCACCCCACGTTTGAAACACCTATGTAGTTCAATAATATCTCCATGCCAGCATGGCTTCATGAAGCGCCGCTCCACAACCACCAACTTATTGAAGCTAAAACCTTTTGTCACGGATGGGTTCCAGAATGGCTTACAGACAGACGTCATTTACACTGACATCAGTAAAGACTTTAACTCGCTTCTTATAAATAAACTCAGTATTTTGGGATTCCCAGGTCAAAAGAATTTAAGATGGTCAAAAGAATTTAATGACCCGTACATAACATAAACGTTATGTACATCAATCAATTTCGGATTTTTGCCCTAAGGGGACTTAATTGGGATGCAAATCTTCACCTCCTGTCTTATCACAATAGACTGTCATCACTTACCATCATTAACAAACCGTAGAACGATGCTGAGTGTCATGTTTCTATATAATCTTATTATGGTAATATAGACAGCCAGCATTTACTTACACGCTTAAATTACGTTCCCAGTAGAAGGACGAAACTTTCGTCCTTTACTCCGTAGCCATTGTAGTTCGAGATATGCCCAACACGATCCGTTCAGGGTAGCATGTTCGGACTACAATGGCCGCTACCACATCTTGTCACTTTGCCCTACTCACAATCTTAAGTCCCTTATACCTTACCTGTGATGTAAACTTTATGTAATCGCCATACACTCTTCCTCGCAATCTCTTACTTCTTCTCTTCTCTTAAACATTCTCGGCACATGACTTTACAAATCACGTAAAGAAATGTCCTAATACAAAAAAAAAACAAGAAAGGAAAGCTAACTTCGGGCGGAGCCGAAGTTGATATACCCTTTCAGTTAAGTGGCAGTCCGCTAAGTGGCGACACGCATCTTATATTATTAGATATATATCGGATCGTATACAGTCGGCCGATCCTTATGAAATTGCTGATCGGATTAGTTTACCCAAAGTAGAATCCATAGAAAATCCCATCCTTCTAACTTTAAAAGCAACGAAGTTATGCCATTTCCGATCAATCAGTTATATGGAAGCTATAGGATATAGTCGACCGATCCCAGCCGTTCCGAGTTATATACTGCCTGTAAAGGAAAGAAGGGTGTGCGCAAAGTTTGAAGACGATAGCTTTAAAACTAAGAGACTAGTTTGCGTAGAAACAGAAAGACGGACATGCTTATATCAACTCAGGAGGTGATCCTGATGAAGAATATATATACTTTATAGGATCGGAGATGTCTCCTTCACTGCGTTGCACACTTTTGACCAAAATTACAATACCCTCTGCAAGGGTATAAAAAGGAGGGAGAGTGTACCCATGAGTCATTATAGCAAGCATCCACTGTACCAATACCAATTAAGACACTCTCGAAAATACACTCAAACAATAAAGAGCTAAACGTTTCACTATCCCGATGTTACTAGTAAAAATAAAAAACGGTAGTGATAGATAGATAGATTTTCAAGAAATCATTACAAATACCGTTTCAGATAGATACCCCTTACTATTAATATCAGACCAAATAGATCGCCTGCAAAGCGATAAAGTGCCCATCCACCCCGATTCGGTTGAGCGAACTTTTTAGCCATGCCCTTTTGGCTCAAAAACGGTTCGTCCTTCTTTTAACGTGCCATAGTCCTAGCTTTGGGGGATTTGGTCAATACATATGCAGTAGTCTACATCGATGACGTATTAATCGTTTCTAATAATATAGAGGAAGCAATTGACAGATTAGACGTAGTGTTAAAAGCATTATCAAAATCACCTGATTTCTTCATTGCTAAAAAGTGTCAATTTTTGGGAAGAGAAATAGAATACTTAAGTTTGCTTATAAAAGATGGCGAGCTTAAACCCAATCTTCGAAAAATACAAGCACCCAAATGCCCAAACCAGGATCAGTCACACAAGTTAGACAGTTCATAAGTCTAGCATCCTACTTCAGGAAATTTGTCCCTCATTTTATAGAAGTAATGAAGCCGCTTTATCAGCTAACTTCAAAACTAAATTAATTTGACATGAGGAAAAGCATGAGGAAATTCGCCAAAAAATTATTAAGGTGCTAACTAGTGACCCCGTGTTGATTATATTTGATTCCAAGATACCAATAGAATTACATTCGGATGCTAGTATGGCGCTACGCTATCACACAAGGTAGATGGTAAACGCAGGGCTGTTGAGTAATACAGCAAATGCACCACGATATCCGAATCAAATATCATTCGTATGAACTTGAGACATTGGCAATATACATCGCAATCAGACATTTGGAATTCCGTTAGGGCATGCCAAGAGAAAGCGGTATTGACACTGCGGGTACATCACTGCAGTCCTTTGAATTTCAGGTAGAACACAAGAAAGGGAGCCAAATGTTGATTGCTTATCCAGAAATCCAGTCACTGTACTAGCGCAGGAAAGATCAAGTAAGGTAGTGGAAGTACGAGTTGACTTGACAACTATAACTCACAACTAGCTTGTATCTGAACAGAAGCGTGATCAGAACATATAGCAAATCATGACCGAGTTGAATGGCGATGAATTCTTATGAAATCAGGAATAGTTTGCTGCATGGTAAAATACAAAGGAATGGGACGACACGATGCTTGCCAGTCGTACCAAGGGCATTTAGATGGTCGGTTATTAACCATGTTCACCAAGCTATAATGAACCTGGGTTGGCAAAAGACCCTAGGTAAGCTTTATGAGCAGTATTGCAGTATTGCTTGCTGAGGGAATGTTAAAATATGTACGAAATCAAATACAGGTAAACATACAATCAGAATTACACCCCATACCCAAGATAGGCATATGGTACAGAATGTCTATGTGGGAAATTGAGCGGTAAAAAAGACGAACAAGAATATATCATTGTTCATATTGATGCCTTCGCCAAATTTGTCTACCTATACGACACCTGGAATTTGGATACGTGAACTGCATACAGACGGTAAAGACTGCAATATCGATCTTTTGTGTATTAAAATTATAGCAGACCAGGGCATATGGTTTACGATTAGTGAGTATCAAAAGAATTTTCCCATGAATAAAATTGACTTCCATGTGATAGAAGAGCATATGGTCATGTGGAGCGTGTCATGAGTGTACTAAAATGCGAGCGAAAGATCTTAGCAGGAGGCATTGGGCAAAATACAATTGGCAATGAATTGCACCATGAACCGGGTGACTAAGCACAGTGCCTTGAAGTTGATGATTGGTAAAGAAGCGACGCCCATGGGAATGCTCACTGTAAATGAGGCATAAAATTGGCGATCCTGTGTTATTGAAAAGCTAAGAGCGATACCAAACGAAGTTGGATCCCAAATTTAAGTTTCGAAATTACAATTGCTTGATGGTGACCGATACTTGTTAGAATCATTGACAATAGAAATAGTGTATAAACATCCTCATGATAGTGTGCGTAGTGTACCTAATGATCGAAAGTATTCGAAATTGGTGGAAGAGCTGGACGACGGCAAGAGAGTCGTGTGTGCAAGCAGGAGATCTGTAAGATAAGAGGGGCGCAGAGGAAAAAGATTTTATGCAGAAGAGAGCGGAGAACTCAAGTTTGTATGTGTATAAGCTGCTAAAATGATGTTGAGATGCTTAATGAATTGATACCTAGACGATTGAGCTTGAGGAGAAGAAAGCTAGTACTCTGAAGTGTTGTGTGAAATGTTCTCCTGCTAAGCTAATGTCTGATGAAATGTGATTGATAGCCAGATGAGCATGAGCGAAAGAGAGCTTGTGTTTTAAAAGTTGTAATAATAAAAGAGAAAGAGAGTTTTTCTTCTAAGCTAATCTCTAATGGATATCCAAGTGGCTTGGTTTGTACGGTATAGAGCTTGTACTCTAATAAAAATCTGAATATTGTTGTCCCGTAAAACTAACGCTTGAAAGAACAATAGTTGAAATTGTTCTAAAGAATAAATAATCTAAGTAACCCTAAGAATAAAGAGCACGAAAATGTAAGGAATTTGTAACGTGACAAATCTCTATCCCCATGTCGGGGATATTTAGGAATTGTTAGTTTTACGATATGTATTGATATATTAGTACGAAATGAAATAATTATATGAAATGATAAAATAAAACACACATAGAGAAGGAAAGAAGAGAGTGAAGTTTACGGTGAGAGCGTGGTAACGAAGCAGAGCAAAAGGAGAGAGAAAAGGAAAGGTTAGCTATTCCTGAATTTAGTTGCGTTTCGCGTATTGCTCAGGTTTCAGCCAGTAACCCCTCATAAGTTACCGTCAGCGATCGCAACTCGGGAACGCCCCCAAAGACGTGACGTAGGATCTACGGCAATGCGGTAGTGAACATAGCCGAAAAGGTTCTTCGCGGAGATCGGGCAAAACCCCAACCTCATCTGTTTGATCGATAAGGAAATCAGGATCCACATGACAAGTGAAGCTGGGTGTAATCCGCCACTAAATGCTTCGAGATTCTAAATGCTTCGAGGAACCGGTTCGAGGTGGTTCGAGGTCAGAGGGGCTTGCGATGATAAGCGGACCGTGGAACTTTACAAGCCAGCAGTAAGAGAGCAAAGTCTACAAGGGCGCCAAACTTGTTTCGCTGTGCTGGTGTGATGTTCCTTATAGGCCCGAGGAAGGATCTGAATTCAGGCAACCATCAAGGAGCCGGGTCACATCGTCAACATGCTTCAGCGTTTCAATTACCCGAAAGGTACAAATCGGACTTCAAAGACGCCGCAAGGACCGCGCAGATCACAGAGGAACTGGCCTCCAAGATCAAGATTTTGGAGTGTTGGAATGGCATTAAGACCATTTTCAGCTACTTTTTGATGTAGTTGTAAAATTTTAGATATTCCACTCAGCAGAGCGGTTTTCGAGACAGTGGCTTTCTCTTAAGCAAGATCTTAAAATTCAAACAGAAGCAAATATTGCCACAAATACGATACGATAAATGTAATAATTTTTATCTAAAAATATAAGTAATCAGTAAAATATTTAAAATTGGTTTGCTTATTCTTAAAAAAAATAAATATTTTTTTTTGTTATATATGTTTTTAAAATTTTTTAAAATAATGTTTTATATAATAAGTACCGAGTTTTTCTTGCTCGAGACACTATAAAGCTAAGCAAGAAAGGAAAGCTAACTTCAGACGGAGCCGTAGTTGATATACCCTTGCAGTTGAGTGGCAGTCCGCTAGGTGGCGACATGCATCTTATATTATAAGATATATATCGGATCGTATATAGTCGAAAGATCCTTATGATATTTGGCAGATCGGATTAGTTTGCCCAAAGTTGAATCTATAGAAAATCCCATCCTTCTAACTAAAAAAACAACGAAGTTATGGAATTCCCGATCAATCAGTTATATGGAAGCTATAGGATACAGTCGACCGATCTTGAAATTTGGCATGTGGAATTATTTTACCCAAAGTAGATTCCATACAAAGTCCCATCCTTCTAACTTCAAAAACAACGAAGTTATGGAATTCCCGATCAATCAGTTATATGGTAGCTATAGTATATAGTCGACCGATCCCGGCCGTTCCGACTTATATACTGCCTGCAAAGGAAAGAAGGGTCTGTGCAAAGTTTGAAGACGATAGCTTTAAAACTGAGAGACTAGTTTGCGTAGAAACAGACAGACGGACGGACGGACAGACGGACAGACGGACAGACGGACATGCTTATATCGACTCAGGTTTTGACCAAAATTAGAATACCCTCTGCAAGGGTATAAAAATGTCCGACACTATATCTTCTATCTTGGACACTATAAAGACACTATATATTCTTGATCACGACCCCCTCCTTAGTCCATATAAGCAAGTCGGTCTAGTCTCTCAGTTTAAAAGCTATTTGCAGACATAATAACTTAGTTAAGGGGTTACATGGGTTTCCGCGGACAATAAACGGGCTTATTTCAATAATTTTTTTTGCATATAAATAAAAAATTATTTTAAATAATAGCTTTTTTTTGTATTTAAAAGATAGATATTTAATAAAAATTTTGTGAAATTAAAAAAAATAAATGGCGGTCTTTCAACGCCATTTCCGGCAGTCCCTCGGAAAAAGGTGCCTCCGCGATGTCAATAGATCTTTCAGGATCATCAAGGACAAAATAAATAAATAAAAATTGGATTTTTGGCAGACGTTTTTATAAAAAACAAAGCAAATTTCGAAGAAGAAACTTTCGCGACATTTTGTTCAATAGTTGTAATTAAAAAAAAAAATCTTTCGTTCAATACCTTGTAAATGATATCTAAAAAACCTGTGTAAAATTTCATTAAGATCGGTGGAGTAGTTTGCGAGAAATCTTGCGCGAGCTCTGATCTGGCTCCTGCCGATCAAATAGATTTTAATTCAACTTTTTCACTTCCAAAAATGTATCAGCATACCAATCGTATTTTCAGTCAGTCATTCTCTGAACTTAGTTTTTTATCGGATCTGCAAAGGACAGAGACCGATGGAATACCAGGTTGTGCGCTAAAGTATTAAGAAATTAATCTTCCATCATTCCTTTGCAAAAAAAAGGGAAACTTCCGATGCTGCCAATTATAGAGGAATCTCTAAATTGTCAGTAATTAGAAAAATTAATAATTCCTCATTTGCCACACCTTTGCTCTTCAATCATTTCTCTATTTCAGAATTTTTATTAGGCGTCGCTAATCCCCTCTTATTTATTTAAGTTGGCATCCTTTGTCATAGGTTATTTCCGAAAGGGACTTCAAACTAATGTTATTTAAACAAACTTTAGTAAAGCATTTGAATCAGTTAATCATTTACTTCTGTTGAGTAAACTGAATTTTTTGGGAATTTCAACAGATCTCCTTACGTGGATCTTCAGCTACTTAGATGAAAGAAGACAGAGAGTCTTATTAAAAAAAATTAACATTCCCGCTTAGTCCGTGCTACATATGGAGTCCCCCAAGGAAGCCATCTTGGCCCGTTCTCACTCTTATTATTAATGACTTGCCCCATCCTTAACAAAGGAGCTGCTACTAATGTACGCATACTATGTTAAGCTCTGTCTGTGATACAAATCCCCGTTTGCCCAAAGACAGACTTAAGTCTGATCTCGATAATTGGTACTTATGTTCGCAGACGATTTTAAGCTTTGTCTTCAGTCTAAATCCTTGTTGGCCCAAGCAGTCATTAATATAATCTACATATTTATTAAACATACCGCTGCAGCGGCTTTTTATCAGCATTTATTATTGATTGTCTGTCTCCCAGATAGGCATGCGTTATGCGTTATTTTATTTGTAGTGCATATGCTTTTGGGAGCTTTCGTAGAGCTTTTTATTTTAAGGACTTCTTTGTGAGAGGTTGTTATATTAAATTTTCTCACAACTTTGGATCGTGCTGGGATAATTAAATTATAATTGGTCAAATGCGTAATTGGGATATATATTTTCTGATCTAGTTGAAAAATTCTACTTTTTTTTTTAATCTATTCCCAATATGCCATAACTTTTTATTGGGAAGTCGTTGTTATACTAAATGGAAATAAAGTGTAATTATAAATTTTCTTGTTAAACCTTGTGATTGAGGAGTACCTTCACTTATCCCAGACATTGTTATGGTTTTTGTTGAATCTATTTCATTTAATTTTTAAAATACTAATGTCTGAGCCTGTATGGTATCTATTAAAAGTGTAACAGGTGTTTTTTTGAGATATTTCTTAATGGTTACATAAATATTTAGACTGAAGTTTTTTTTTATACAATTTTGTGTTTTGTTTGCGGGTTTTCCTTTAGTTTTTTGAAACTTAAAATTAATTACGCCTCTCCGGATAGTCTAACCTACTGGCATGCTTATTTACGCTTTGGAAAGCCCACCTAAGCTTCCCGAGTGAAACCATCGCTTAACGTCAACCATCGCCATTAAAACACAATAAGAAACTATATAGGAAATTCGGCCTCAAAAATCAACTAAAACCTAAATAGCACCGCAGATTTAATAACTGCAACTATGATAATAGAACTAATAATAATAAATAACGAGACGGTAGAAATCCGAAAGGGACTCCAATGAATAGTTTGTAAATGACCTTTATCAATTAAATACAAGAAAGGAAAAGTAACTTCGGGCGGAGCCGAAGTTGATGTACCCTTGCATTTAAGTAGCAGCTTATGTTGTTATATATATCGGATCGTATATAGTCGCCCGATCATTATGAAATTTGACAGATCGGAATAGTTTGTCCAAACTAAAATCCACAGAAAGTCTCATGGCATTTCCGATCAATCAGCCGAAAATAGGATATAGTCGGCCGATCCAAATGATTAATACTTCCATTTATTAATTATATGGCAGCTATAGGATATAGTCGACCGATCCCGGCCGTTCCGACTGTGAAGGAAAGATGGATGTAGTAGTCGGGCGGAGGTTGATTTTATTATTAAGTTACTTAATTTCTGAATGGCGAATACAAAAGTTTACATCATAGATATGGCGTTTAGTATAAAGGACTTAAGATTGTGAGTAGGGCAAAGTGACAAGATGTGGTAGCGGCCATTGTAGTCCGAACATGCTACCCTGAACGGATCGTGTTGGGCATATCTCGAACTACAATGGCTACGGAGTAAAGGACGAAAGTTTCGTCCTTCTACTGGGAACGTAATTTAAGCGTGTAAGTAAATGCTGGCTGTCTATATTACCATAATAAGATTATATAGAAATATGACACCCATCATCGTTTTACGGTTTTTTAATGATGGTAAGTTGATTAATAACAGTCTACTGTGATAAGACAGGAGGTGAAGCTTTGCGTCCCAATTAAGTCCCCTAAGGGCGAAAATATGAAAGTTTTTGTGTACTCCGGGTTGAGGACTCCAGACACAAGATCCATACTCAAGAATCGGACGGACCAATGATGTACATAACATTTTTGTTATGTAGCGGTCATTAAATTCTCTTGACCATCTTTTAATAAACCAAGTAGACCCATGCTTTATTAACCATGGAAGATACATATATGGTCATATCTGACCATGGTATGGGTAAAGCTAAGGGTAAATTTAAGTTTCAAATCTAATAGGACATCCTGATCGTTAACCTGGGTGAATCATTCTAAGGCATTCCCATAGAGAAAGTACATAGCCTGGTGAGGAGGAAAAGATAAAGCTTAACGTCATCAGCGTACATAAGTACAAGTGAATCAGTTAAGACAAGGGCCAAGTCGTAAATAAACAGTGTAAAAAGTAAAGGTCCAAGATGGCTTCTTTGGAGCACCCCAGATGTAACGCGGACTAAACGCGAGGTAACATCTTTAAAGAAGACGCGTTGGGTTCTTCCAGATAAGTAGCTCGAAATCCAGATAAGGAGATAAGTTGGGAATCGCCAAAAGACTGATTTAACTTATAAGAAGCGAATGATTAATGTGTGTGAAGCTAAGTGAAAAAAAAGAAAAAAATTAAAAAATTAAAAAAAATAATTAAAAAATTAAATTAATAAAATCGACTAATGAGCGACGCGGGATTCGGCGAAGCTGCTCCTGTCGAGCAAAGGGATGCACCAAGCCTGCAAGAGGCATTAGAGGTGTGTCCATACGACCACGCCACATAACTGATGTTGATTTATATAGAGCCAAATATTGTAAATCAGTTATATTTAAATTTACATATTTTTTTCTCTTCCTTCATTTCTATAAATAAACCCTACGCAGTCGCGCACGGGTATACAAGATTTTGTTTTCCGTTTATTTTTTTTTTAATGAAGAATAGCATTAATAAGTTAGACTTTCAACTTCAAGATAAGCCATATATACTTGCATAAAATATTGCGGGAGCAATATGCTGCGCTTTAATTTGCATCGGCTTGACCTATCGGCGAGTCACTCAGGCCCGAAAGACCGCGGCCCAGTTGAAGGAGATGATTGCCCAAATAGGGTCGGCCGAGAGCGGCCTCATTCCTGAAGGGGGAGTAGTTAACTGAAGTTAACCAAGCAGCCGCAATGTCCGATTAGTTAAGAGCTCGCTCTGGCCAAACTGCTGACATAGCGTCTGGCCGGAAGCCCATGCATAGCGGCAAACACTGCACATTTGCGTGGCTGCTATGAAATACTTTTTGTTAGCATTAAGATTCAGTTTCTGTCAGAGTCTCATTGAATAAAGAGCACCATTAAAACTAATCTCCGGCACAGCCGTTAACTTGTAAATTCATTTTTTGAATTGATCATCGCGCCTCAAGGGCCGTGACAACGGGGCAAGTGCTCCCATCGTAACTCCCGTCATAGAACAGATTTCCCTCGGCAGCCGCCAGGGATAATTACCTTAAAACATATCTCCAGCGTCTGCGACATCACTGACTGCAGCAAGGGATAACCAACAACAACATTATTATACCAAACTCATTTATATTAATTTGCACATCAAACACAACGACAGCAAGTACGACGTTATGAACATGATCGAATACGCAGACGCAGTGCTTCTCTGATTCTTAAACGAGCTGCATCATCATAGTGGAACTATGATCCCGCAATTGATTATTGTGCCGACAAAACGGTAACAATTGAGGAAAGAAATATAATTTGTAAATATTGTAAGGCAACATTCAAAAATACAACAACTGTTTCCAGATCACATTATTTGGCGCAACACATATTATATTGTCCACAATTCGATGTCCACTTTCAAGGTATTATACAAGAATATTTTTTTTATTATATTCAACTTTGTAATATACCTAATATATGTATTTGTAATGGATAAATTTTAAAATATTACAGATACAAGGACAAATTTATCACTTACGGGGCAATGTTTAGACTACCTGATGCAGATTGCCAATTTTTACCAATCTATTTTATGGGCAATTCAGATGCGGAAGTTGATAATCGTTGTTGATTGCCCATGAATTACAAATTGCGATAGAACGAAGTGTGCCCGGTCAGCTAGTTATATAAATTTTTATTCAGGATCACCTTCTAAGTCGATATACGCATTTGCGTCTATTCTCTCACTTTTAAAGCTATCGACTGCATAGTTTGAGTACACACCATTTTTATATTTGCGCGCATCAACACCGACCGTCCATATCCTAACCTTCCATATAACTGATTGATCTAAAATCGTGCCCTATCCTTAAGCTGCCATATAACAGAATGATCGGAAATAACACGACTTTATGCGTTGGAACGATGGGGACATTTTATAGATTCTATTTTGGGCAAACTATATCCTATAGATGTCATATAACTGAACGAGAGGAAATGTCACAACCATGCAACATAGCTAGCTTGATCAATCAATATTGAGAACCATAGTAGTTCAACTTAGTAGTTCATGTCAAACATCAAGTCCACCTCATAAGACTTCGGCAGTCCTTAACATAGCATGCTTACCATGAACGGGCAATGATAGTTTGGTCCATATTTTAACATATTTGCTGAGGGCATACTAATTTTAAACTAATGGAGACTTCCCCGACCCTATAAAATTTAAATAATTTTGATTAGGATCACCTCCTGAGTCGTTATAAACATATCCGTCTGTCTGTCGGTCTGTTTGTTTCTACGCAAACTAGTCTCTCAGTTTTAAAGCTATCGTCTTTAAACTTTGCACCCACCCTTCTTTCCTGTTCAGGCAGTATATAAGTCGGAACGGCCGGGATCGGCCAACTATATCGTGTAGCTGCTTACAGCTCCTATAGCAGCTATATAACTGATTGATCCTAAATGGTTTAACTTTGGTGTTTTTAAGTAAGAAGGATGGGACTTTCTATTGATTTTATTTTTTGGCAAACTAATCCGATCCACTAAGTTTCCTAAGGATCGGGAGACCATATCCAAAAGCTGCTTTATTGTTTTTTTTTTGGTTTATTTTCGATTTATGGTTAAATCGATTGCTGGGTTGGAAATTCGTTGCGTCGCAGGCGGGATCCGCTAATAAATTTGGGTGCGAAGACAGTTTTTCTTTGTAGGACTCTTTTTGCTTCTAGATTTCGTCTTTCACTGCGTACATGCTCGGTCCCGGTGGATGTTTTCGTTGCGAACATACCAAGGTGCCCCAGTGATAGTACTCAAGATTTTTGATTGTGCTGTATGATGTTTTGCGTTCACCTACAGCTGGGAGCCATACGTCCAGATGGCTTTACGACTGAATTGTAGAGTAGTAACTTGTAGTCCAGGCTTAGTGGCGATCGTGAGTTTATGATCCAGTGGAGGCCGCTGGCTTTAAGTTTTAGGTGCTATTTTTGCCTTTTAGTCTATCAAGTTGGACGCCAAGGTACGTTACTTCGTTAGCTCAAGGGACCAGCATGCCGTTTAGTGAAAGCGGAGGGAATTTTTTTTTTTTATTAAGAGTAAACGTTACATGTTTACCCTTTTGTTCGATTATTTTAATGCGCCAGTCGGACAGCGACCTTTCCACTACTATTAGATGATCAGCCAGGTGGTTTGTGGCTTGCGTTGGGCATTTGGAGCAACTAAGGATAGCGGTATCGTCGGCGAATGTTGACGTTGTTCGTAGGAATATCCGCAATATACAAAACATATATACTCGGGCCGAGTGCGCTTCCTTGTGGAACTCCAGCTTCGATGATGTAGTCGCCCGAAGTAGCTGCGTTGCATCGCTTTGATAATAACCTATCGTAGAGGTATGATACCAATAGCTTGTGGGTGTATGTTGGCAAATACGTTTTAATTTTGTGCATGAGTTCATTAAGCCAAACTCGTTCGAAAGCTTGAAATACGTCGAGAAAAATAGCGCTACAATATTTTCGCTGTTCGAAGGCTGAGCGTATTTCATATGTTGATCTGTTCACGTGCTCGATGGTTCCGTGGTTCTTCGGAAGCCAAATTGGTGTGCCGGGATTTTATTTCAAGCTACCAGATGTGGTATTATGCGAGTTAGCAAGCATTTTTCAAACAATTTCGACAAAAAAGATAAGGCTTATTGGTCTGTACGATGACGGAATTGTGTGGTCTTTTCCAGGCTTCGGTATCATTATAATGATCGATTTCTTCCACGTCAGGCGAAGAAGACGTCTAGCGTAGCTTTCGACGCAATGTACACATTCTGTGGATTTTGGTTGCGCGTTGCGGTCGCTTGAGCATGCGACTCTTTAACTTCTTGTACACCATCCTTTGTACATCCACTATAATTTGCCGTATAGTTGCCTCCGCAGTGTGTGGCTGTGGCTTTTTATCTTTGTTAAGAATCTTAATAACATTCTTGGCGGGGAAGCCCTTTTCTTTAAGGGAGGTTTTCATTTCCGCGGCGGTAACACCTGTAGGTTCTAAGCTAGGGCACTCGAGCTTTTCTCCCTGATATAGATTGGAGAGGGCTTGGGTTATTTTGCGGTGTCTTGCACTGGTTGGTTTTCCTCAACCTCCGACAGTAGGGCAAATCTGTTACTACTGGATCTGCCTAGTTCTTCGCCGATCTTCTGCCGACGACGCGGTTAATTTTTATTTTATTGCCTGCCGGATTGCTCTGCGCGCTCCATCCATTCCAGTTTGTGTGGCCGGTGCCGCTTTCCGAAGTTGTTGTTTATAAACTCGCTGTAGTCGTTGACGTCACGGTATTTTGAGTTTCAGTGGTTTTCGCTGTGGTTGCAGAAATTGTAGCACGGCTTTTTGTTGGTGCGATATTTGTTTCCGCCATTGGAGGGGGGTTTTACACTGCGAACACCATGACGCTGGTGTTGAAGTAAGAAAAGCGGGTAAGCAAGACCGTGCCCTTTGGCTTTCAGCGGTCAGTAGAGCAAGGTTGCCTTTAATCGCCGATTTTTCCAATTCGGTATGGCGGGTTGAAAAGTAAGAGTAGAAGCCTTTTCTTTGATTCACTGAGCTTCTACGCTCCTTCTTTTGATCGTTGGTCAATACAGATTATTGCGTGGCACTTATTTATTTAAAACAATGCACTAGTTTTCGTTTTTGTTCACAACTGTTATATAATCCTTGTCTATTGCTTTAAATAAATTGTGGTAGAGCGTCTTTTTGCTAAAATGGGGCTACCCTAGTTTTTTTTTTTTGGTTAACAGTTTTTTTGCAGGTTTCCCGGAGCTCGGCCAAAGCACGTCCGTTCAGTTTGGTAGTTTAATTCGAAATTTTCACTCCTGAATTCGGATTCTAAATCAGGGCTGATTCATGCCTGAAATCAAATTCAGGGCCGAGAGGACATTTTAAAAATGTCAGTCCAAATGGCAGCTTGTTCTAGACGCTATGAATAAATTGTCAAAAGAGACAAATGTCAAAGGGCAAAAACGTATATGTGCAAGTCCCTGGTATAATACCAGATTAAATAAAACTTAAAAAAGAACAACAAGCTCACAAGAGCAGTAGCACATGAGAAATTTAATTTACTCTGCTGTCATTTTTACTACTGCACCGCTACGGGGAGCACAGTATTTACTTTTTGACTATGGCTATTACTATAATTTATGCTCCGAAAATACTGGGATCAGAGCAGAGTATATGATTTTTCATGCATCTGCTTAAGCTCTGCTCCGACTGTTGGTGAGAGAGAGCAATAGCATAGCAATATTTTTATAAATCTTGCTGCTACAGACTAGTAAATTCCAACCCTGCTCATAACTTCTTGCTGAGTAGTGTAAACTCAAGACCTAGTAGTACGGAAGGATGTTGTATAAGAAAGTAATATCGCATTGCGCCGCAGCAGTTAAAAAAGTATTGAGTATTTTGACTAGTATTTTGGCAACGATGGATTCAAGAATACATACCTACTTTGACCAAACGTTCGAAGTGGTTTGCTCCAGCCTACCAATTCACATTGGTACATCTTGTACATCTTGACGGTACAATTCACATCTTGTACTAATCTCTCGACTAATCTGCGACAACATCCGAAAGGATGTTGGAAAAGGGGTATCGTAACCGAACCACTAAAAACACCATATGGTCTTGTGCGGATCGTTGAGGTTCAGACATCGAAAGGTACATTTAAACGAAAAATCGAAACTGGCCTTACTGGAAAAATATAGTAAAACTGCTTGACAATTTTACGCAGAAGGAGATTTGAGTTTATTTTGAATTTAAGCAGTCAATATGAAATGCGTGAATGATTTGATCCAAATGTTCATTATACGGGCTCATTCAATGTTGAAAGCTTGCGTAAAGTGTATCAATATTTTTAGTCAGATACATTCCAATTTTTTTTAGTTTGAGTTCAAATCTAATGTGACCAGAACACAATTTAATAAACGACCAAAATTGCCCACAGAAAAATATTAAGGCAAAGTCTTAAGTGTGGCTCCGGTCTGCCATAGCCTACTGAATATTCTATAAAAGAATTAAAAAACTTTCATGTAGTTTCGTAGTTTCGCCTGACTTTCTATGCTTTGTCGCCACTGCCGCTTCCCACATTTAGTGGTAATTCTGGTGAAAAACCTGAATTGCGGCAGCTGGACACTGCTTGGAGCTGACGGATAAGAACTAGAACGTTCCCTTGGATATGCTAAACATAAGGCTTAGAAATTGCCGGCTGACATTTCAAGCTCATCTAAATGAGATACTGCAGCTGAGGTGTAATATGCATATAACTAATATCCACTGTACCACATGTAGAATATATGTATATAAATGTTATAAATGTATATACAGTCAGTGACACAAAAAAAGACGCACTTAAAAAATTTGGAAATTGTGCAATCACTATGTGCAGCTTCGGTTAACTTCGTTCTTCTTCAGCGACTTGCTTCCTGGCTCGAGCTCGACCTTGAAAAGGGGTTGTGGTTATTTATCTTTATTTAGAATGTTAAAAACATTTTTGGCGTGTAAGCCCTTTTCTTTAAGGGCGGTTTTTATTTCCGTGGCGTCAATATCGGGTTCGATTTCCTTTATTACCACTTGTAGGCCCTTGCTGCTTTTCAGATGGTACGTGTAATAGTATTTCTAAGCATTATCCAGATATTCACGATTCGATTCGGAAGTCACGGATGTTCCCTTTGATAGGAGGGACAACATGAAAGTTGTCACCGTTCCCGATCAACGCCGCAATTCGGTTGGCCAGAGCACTCGAGCTTTTCTCCTTGATATAGATTGGAAGGGGCTTGGGTTTTTTCGCGGTGTCTTCCGCTGGTTGGTTTTCCTCAACATCCGCCAGTAGGACAAATCTGTAACTACTGGATCTAACTGGTTCTTCGTCGATTTTCTCGACGCGGTTAATTTTTTTTTAATGCCTGCCGGATTACTCTGCGGGCTAAGCGATCCATTCCAGTCTGTGTGTCCCGGGCCGCTTTGACGCTTTCCGAAGTTGTTGTTTTTGTACTCGTTGTAGTCGTTGACGTTGCTGTATTTTGAGTTGCAGTGGCTGTCGCAGTGGTTGTAGAAATTGTAGCACTGGTTGTTGTTGGTGCGAAATTTGTTTCCGCAACACGGTGATCTCTACGACGCGGGAGTCGGAGTAAGCAGAGCGGGTGAACAAGACCGTGCCCTTTGGCTTTCAGCGGTTAGTAGAGCCCGGCTGCTCTTAATCACCGATTTTTCCATTTCTTTATCGCGGGTTGAAAAGTAAGAGAAGTAGAGTAGAGAAGTAGAGTAGAGTAGCCGTTTCTTTGGTTCACAGAGCTTCTATGCTCGTTCTTTTGATCGTTGCTCAATGAGCTCATTCCGTGGCAATATTTATTTAAAAAGATGCTTTGGTATTTGTTTTAGCACATCACAACTATTATAAAAAGCTTTTCTATTGCTTTGAATAAATTGTGCTGCAGCGTCTTTTCGCTTTTATTGGGTTACCCCAGATTTTTTTTTTTTTGGTTGACTGTTTTATTCCAGTTTGCCCGGAGCTCGGGCAAAGCTCGTCGGCTCAGTTCGGTAGTTAGATTGGATTATATTGGCAATATAACTGATCGATCGGAAATGACACAACCATCCTATCTATAAAGATGAAAGTTTCTATGCTGAAAAAAATTCTCCAAGCCCTTTGACCTCTATTTTGAAAATTAAAAAGAATATTTTGTTAAGAGAATATAGTGTGTAAGTTGGTTTTATAATAACAGTGAAGATCCATAAAAGAAAAATTTCACAGGCTCAGGCTCAGAAGAGAACAGGAAACTCTCACTAAATCAAAAATTTAATGACTATCATTAATCCAGATCAAAATAAAGATACTAATGATACAAATTAAGCGTTAAAATACTTTATTATACAATAATATGGTCAATATAAAGATAATTCCCATAATATGAGACGATATAAAAGCCAAGGTTAAAGCCTGTGTTACCGACCTGCATGGGTATCATCATTAAGGGGTATTAATACCATACGTACCATGGTTAAAGTCATTTTATCAATTTCGTGCTTATCCTTTGTTTTATGTTGGCGAAATGGAGAATGACCTTTTAAAAGTTTATATAACATGCATCCGAAGCTAAACCAATCAGCACAAGAATCGTAAGAAGTTCCTTTTGATAATACTTCTGGTGCCATATATCCGTGAGTTCCCACTGAAGCATGTGGTTTTTTTTTGGAAAAGTCACATGCCAATCCCAAATCAGAAATTCGTATGTGTCCATTTTCATCAAGCAATATATTAGCTGGTTTTAAATCACGATAAACAATGAAGCGCTTATGCATATGTTCCAGACCCAAAATAACCTAAAATAATGACGTTTTAAAAATAGAATTTAAATTACACAGACCAACAAAACCCAATATTTTCACTCCACTAATTATTTTACCTTCTTAATATTTCTTGCGCTTCCTCAAACTAAAACTGAAATAAAAACGGTCCATGGTATATCTAAGAAATAAATTGTTTAAATGTTACCATCTATTAAATTATTTGGCTATACGAATTTAATGGTAAATTCATAGTTTTGGTAACTGGCATGTAATTATTTAATTACACAAAACGAAATTTTACTTGATAATTCTATATAACGTAAGTCATGATTTTTTTCTTTTCTTAGGTGTACCATGGAATCATATCGTGACAGAATTTATTTTTGTTCTGGTCTTAATGAGGGTTGCCTAAAGATTACAGTGAAGGTAAAATTGTGGGTGGTTTATTGTTTTTATTGGATTTTTTGATAAGTAAAATTTACTTCAGCAGCATAGAATTTCATTTCGTCCTCATTGAAAACCCCATGTTGAGATAAGTGGTAATGTAAATCACCACCGTTCATTAAGTCCAATATAAAGCAAAGTTTATCTGGTGTATGAAAAGCGTAAGTCATACAAACTATGAAAGGACAGTCAATCTACAAGATATAAGGATTAATTAAAAACATACAAAAAAAATGTATATATATATATATACTTACTCCCGTGCTTACGGCTTGTAACATGTTGCGCTCATTTAAAGCTAACATTTCACCTTGTTTCATTTTTATCCTTTTTTTGTCTAAACATTTCATAGCGTACATTTTTCCTGTGTCTGCTTTTCGGCATCCGTAAACTTCTCCAAAACCACCTCTTCCTATAATCCTATGCACACTGAAATCGTTCATTGACAACTGTAATAATCAGTCAAAATATAAATACCGTTAAATTGATTTTTAAAATTAAATTCCAATTTTGTATGAATCTTTAATAGGTGGATATGCTTGCAGATTAGAGATCAAGTATTGTTTAACATTTAACTCTAAAAGGAGTGAATGAGCCGTCTTCAACACTATAAAGTAAGTGTAAAGTAAGTAAAAAGTAAGTGATCAGGATCATCTCCTGAGTCGATATAAGCATGTCCGTTTGTCCGTCCGTCCGCTGCAAGAGTATATATAAACTTCTGCTCCGCCCGAAGTGACCTTTCCTTTCTCGGTTTTTTTTAAAGCTTAATAAAATAAAATGCTTAAATAAAATGATTTAAATGAATATTTCAAAAATATTTCATTTTTTTTCACACAATTGAATAATATAATCACTTGAGTATGGAAACCCGCCGCGTATGGATGTGTTTTTAATGGCTCTGTGTATTTATCCAAAATTACTACTGATTGCCAATGCAAATTAGCATCGCAATAATACTAAGCCCTATCCAGCGAATAGACCTAACTTTAAACATCAAATTATATGTTCTATCCCCGAATATTAGTCAAGCATTTAATGCAACGAACTGCTGCACTGGAGTAAGCAGCATTCCATTCCATTTCCATTGCCACAGCCCCAAGTAATAGTGCAACAACAAAGCTTGCCAACTAGCTTGCCATAAAAAGTCCGAATGCGAGTTCGTCTATACAGATTGGCATGGATCGCATTTATAAACAAGAAAGGAAAGCTAACTTCGGACGGAGCCGCAGTTTATATACCCTTGCAGTTGAGTCACAGTCCGCTAGGTGGCGACATGCATCTTATATTATTATATATATTTCGGATCGTATAAAGTCGGCCGATCCTTATGAAATATGGCAATAAGTTTGCCCAAATAAGTTTGCCAAAAATCGGATAAGTTTGCCCAAAGTTGAATCCATAGAAAATCCCATTCTTCTAACTAGAAAAACAACGAAGTTATGGCATTTCCGATCAATCAGTTATATGGCAGCTATAGGACATAGTCAGCCGATCCTTAAGAAATCTGGCATGTCGAATTGATTCACTCAAAGTGGAAACCAAAGTCCCATCCTTCTAACTTAAATAACAACGAAGCTATGGCTTTCCCGATCAATCAGTTATATGGCAGCTATAGTATATAGTCGACCAATCCCGGCCGTTCCGACTTATATACTGCCTGCAAAGGAAAAAAGGGTGTGTAGAAAGTTTGAAGACGATAGCTTTAAAATTGAGAGACTAGTTTGTGTAGAAACAGACAGACGGACAGACGGACATGCTTATATCGTCGGAGATGTCTCCTGCACTGCGTTGCACACTTTTGACCAAAATTATAATACCCTCTGCAAGGGTATAATTATGCTGCGGAGAAGAGCTGACCTGCCAATAGATGGGGTCGCTGCATCATAATTCTGAAGCTGGAGTCAGTGGAGAAGCGTTTGCGTGATCGGTTCACCACGCTCCAAGAGGAGCTCACTTTCAGCGACTCAGGGTGTGAGCTGTATTGGGGATTTTTGCAGCTGTTGACGGCTTTACATGAGGGCATTCTGATGAAGGTTGCCAAGCGCTTTATGAGACTCGCGCATTCCACACTTCCCATCAATGTCTCACCAATGCTAGACAAGCCTGCCCTTCCTTGCCACCGTTGCCGATGCAAACATTCAGCGGTGGCTATGCCGAGTGACATCAACCATTACCTAATAAATATGGAAAAGCATAGGTGCTTTACTTCATGCATGCAAGATTCAGCCTTGGAGACGGTGAGAACGCTAGATATTACCCATGTGAACTATGTGGCCCTATCGTTTTAGTAATCTGCGTTTAGTATTACAGTCTCATATTAATGAAATCGTACAACTTCGTGTGATCGAGCCAGGATCTGTTGCTATTCTGCGGTAGTTATGGGATTGGTTCAATGCTCAAATATGAGCTGTCACGAGTTCCGGATCAGCTGCCGAGATTCAAGGATGCCTAATTATTCAGAGTATCCTCCACAAGCTGGATCCTGCTACAAATCCAAGTGGGAGGACTCTTTCGATGGAAAAATTGAGGATAGCCCTCCATCGTGTGAGTCTATGGCTCAATTCCTAGAGTAAAGGCGCCGGACGCTCGAAAGCGTGGATTTTTCTTTGCCACGTATCTCGCAGCTAACCAAGTGAGCCGAGCTAAATCGGTGTTTTGACACACGCGTTACCAGCCTGTCCAAGGATCATTGCCTTGCCATTTAATAAAAGGTACGACAAAATGCGACGGCTGAGCAGCTTTTTTTTGTGCCGCCGACATCATTCCATTTTGGACCATTGCGGGCAGCTATGCAACCCAACTATGCATATAGCTATGCAACTAGTGCTTCTGACAATCACCAATATCCTTATCCGTGGTTGATCAGGTGCCTTCGTACCTTGCGGACTGCTATTGAATTCCGGTTCACAAGTGCACCTCATCTCATTGCGGCTGGCAAGTCAACTTCAGCTTCATCGGTTTAAATGCTGTGTAGCGGTTACCGGTCTCAGCGCTGACTTTGCCATCGATAGAACTTCTGTTAATGTGTCCGTGAAGTCCTGCCAAACTATGTACTCCACGAATATAGAGGCTATAGAGGTTATAGTTTCCCGAGGTTATAGTTTCCCGTATTGCGCATTGTCAGCCCAGGCTTAACATCGATATTTCGAAGTGGATGATTCCTGACAGCGTAGCTCTGGTTGACCCCAACTTTCACAGACCGCAGCGTGTGGAATAGCTAATTGGAGCCAGTCTGTTGTTCGACCCGTTGTCAGGTGGTCAAGTCCAGTTAGGTCACTGCCCCCCATTGCTCAAAATATGCTCATAGGCTGGGTGGTTTCTCGATGCAATAGACTACCACGGAAACCAGCTTGCCAGCTTCGGCCCGTAACGAGAACTCGAGTTGTTGTGCCTTTTTACGCCCTCTACGATTCCTGGATGGGATAGGTGTCACTATAGACGTTGTTGCTGCCCCTTCTAAAATTAGTATAGAGTATGTTGTGCCAAGCAGCTACCAACAAAAACGATAAAAATAATCTTAAGATGTTTCTTAAGCTGCAGCGGAATTTATTCCTGTCTGTCTGTCTTCCAGTTTCACATGCACTTTTTTTTATGAATTTTATTCTTTGGTCAAACATATTCCTCTGCAATAAGGCAGATGACCCCAACTTTATTATTGCAAATCGCAGGGAATCCATTGATCTCACGCTTGTATAGATTATTATATTATTATCACTTAGTCACGGACCCTTTGGAAAGACCTAGAGAAACATATTTTTTCCGACCACAGGTACATAGAAACATCTCTTAACTTAAAAATCACATAACCAACAGTTTTTCAAAACCTTAAAAAACCAATTGGTCCAAGTATTTCCAAATCCTGTCAAACACAATTGCACCAAAGCCATGTGACTATCCTCAAACCTTGGATACTCTTAATACTTAGGCGCCAGAATTCACTCAAACCTGCAACAATGCAGGTTTAAGGAGGTAAACTCAGTTTACCAAATCCAGGACTAGCTGGTATTGAACAAGCTAAAGTAGCTGAAATCAGGCTAAAGTAAACCCAGCAATGGAGCCACCTTAACAAGGGCCACTCCACTATTCTATTAAACGACCTTCTTATTCCCAGAAGTACAGGCAGTATCCACATACACCCAATTAGACCCTCATTCCAAATAGAGAGGAGCGGGAGGACCAAATCCCAGGCCCAGAGCACGCACTTAACTTCTATACTGATGGCTACAAACTAAACAATAGACTAGGAGGAGGAGTATACTCCGAAAAACTTGCAGGTATGAAGAAGAGGAAAAAACTATCGAGCATCTTCTATGCAGTCTCTCAGACTTCAACACCTGGGAGACAGGTTTTTCAATACCATCTCAATGATGTCACAAATAGATCCTAATAGGATATAGAGATTCACCAAAGCCTCAGGGTAGGGGAAATGCTGGACCATAAGTCCTTCCTCCACGAATAAA
Organism: Drosophila atripex; assembly: GCA_035045925.1. Taxonomy (NCBI): domain Eukaryota; kingdom Metazoa; phylum Arthropoda; class Insecta; order Diptera; family Drosophilidae; genus Drosophila; species Drosophila atripex. Next base: position 22,862,957 of record JAWNOP010000052.1, read on the forward strand.
GAGAGTTTAAATCCGGCCCACGGTATCACAAAGGATCGAATAGGGTCTAAGTGTAATGGTCGGCTCCTCAGGAGGTGACCGCGAGCCGTGTAACCTAATCACTAAGCGAAAAAATTTATTTTTTCCTCCTCTGCGTACGTTTGAAAACTTAAACGATTAGAGAATGGCCGATTGAAAAAAAATGTTGTACATATTATTGGTTCTACATAATCTTAGCAATGGGAATGTATACAGACAGCAACTACTAACACGATTAAAATTTAACGTTCCTAGCCATTGAAGTTCGACATATGCCCAACATGATCCTTTTATGGTCTTATTTTCGAACTACAATGGTCACATCTTGTCGCTTTGCTCTAATTTTAACCTTAGGGGCTTTTACTCTTTTTTTACTTCCTGAAAAAGCGCCCAGCGAACGGTTGGGCGGGAAGTGGTATGTGCATATGCCGCGGGAGCCGCACAAAAAAATATATCCATCCTCAGGACAATACCCATCCTCAGGGAGGGTACTGGGTACCAGGATAATTAAAGATCACCGGCCAAACTCCAGACTAAACAGAACCTCGCTCGCCTCGCTCTCCAGAAATGAAAACTTTTCACCAAACAGCCCAAAGTTTCCTTTATCAAAAGCGAAAAGCGATTTGATTTCTATGTTGATAATCCTTTTGATTCCCTAGAGTTCCGAGTAGTAGGTCTAGATTTGTTTTAAACATGAGTAATAGAGTATATCTTTTTATTGTAGTAGAACTACCGGAAGTGGTGAGCGGTAATTTATACTTTGAGCGAGCGGTAATTTATACTTTAGTTTGAGGTTCTCTCTCCAGGTAAATCTGGTTTAGGTGTCAAGATAAGTCATGTAAAAAGATATGTAGTAGAATAGTTTAAATTGTTATTGTTTGGATTTGGATATACATATATCAAATATGTATACTTGAATTTATTATTAAAGTCCATTATAAGTTAGCATAGGGCAAGGCGGGGCGTCATAAGGCCATGGCAATTGGGCCACTTTAAAAATTATTATTTTTTAATTAACATTTTAAATTGTTTTTAATAGGTGTCTTCATTCCAAACACTCAAAAACTTATGTTCCAAAAAAATCGATAACATTTTATTTATCGATACTTAACATTTATTAATATAGCTCGCAAATAAATGGTGGCAAAAACTAAATCTGTTTTTTGGAGACGCAGCCTCTTTTTAGCATAGCTCTGCCATAGAAGAAGAGAGAAGAAAATTGTCCCTTATTTATTAAAAATGTTTGAAAATTCGATAAAAAAAAAGTCGGTAATCCCTTCAAGCCCCCGTGACGTAGCTGATTGCTCCTTTTAGCTACATCGCGAAGTTGTGGGTTCCACTACAACGCATGTCAACTGCATGCTCTCATTATCTTTCGCTCGCCTAACGGAGGTCGTGGGTTTGACTCCCATGTCGAGCTGAAAAAATAAAAATCTCGAATTCGGACGTGTTTTTTTTGTGCCGACTGCGTTTTTATTTAATCTTTTATCTATTGAAAAACAACCCGGTGTTTATTTTTATTAATTTATATTCATAAATACAAACTTTTACATTTTAAATATCCGTATCGCTTCTCGCGTAGTGGTATATTTGAGGGTAAAATAAGATTTTTATGAAATTTCTTCAAAAAAATAGCTCTGCTCTGCTGCTATGTGTGCCGAGCTCACGGCCTCAGTTTTGAATGCCATTTCACGTAGGTCTGGTCTCCACGTTTACTGTGATGGTTGCCGTGATGTTCACGACGAAATGGGATCGTTCATGAGACAGACTAAAAGTGGATTCAAAGAGTTGATTACTGGTTTTTGTAAAAGCAATAACCAACTCTTTGCGCTCGATACACAGTTTAGTAGTCTTCAACTACTAAATGAGTCTCCAAAGCGTAAGAGATCCGCTTTTAGTGATGTGCTTGTGCCAAATAATCTTCAGCTTACTCAGCCGACAATTACGCAGCCGTTTATATCTCTGGCCACCCCAAGGGGGCGGACCTGGGAATTATTCGGCTTCCTCAGCATAAACAAGAAATAGTCCGTGAAAGTGAAACCACCAGACCCAATAACTCAAACCCCCGTAGAAGTCGCCGAATAGGCTAATCAACCGTCCGGACCCCCGGTACGAACTGATAATGCAGTAATAGTTACGGCGGCACCAAAACCCTTGCAGGTGATCCCACCATCGAAACACATATTTGTTTCCCGGCTTGCCCCTGATATTTCTGAGGTTGATATCTCGTCTTACATCAAAGCCAAAACAAAAGCCGACATAATGGTGGCGGATATCAAAAAAAATTTAAATATATTTACAACAGGGACACGTCATCCTTCAAAATACGTGTGCCCGTGCAGATGTTCAGAACGATTTGTTCCGCTAGCTTTTGGCCAAAGAACATTTTCGTCCAAGAACATCAGCCTAGTACGGTGAAGAAAAAAATTATCAAACCTGTGGGAGTCAAACTCACACACGCTAGAGCCACTGACCAACCTTCCACCTTCCTTCTTCAGCTTCAAAAAACTAATATCTTCAATAACACTTACCTATCAGAAAACTAGAGGGTTACGTAGTAAACTTCCAAACTGTATGCTTATAGTTCTTCCATTGCATCTTACATTACAGTCTTTACAGAGACTTGGTTAAAGATCTTAAGATCCGAAGTTTTTTCAAGTAAGTACCCCACTTTTAGATGTGACATCCTCCTGCGAAGGGGAGGAGGAGTGCTAATTTCTGTAGACTCTTCTGTAGAATTTCTTTGAATTAAAATCTTTTTGTCTGGTCAATCTTTATATGTTACCTGTTTTTACATACCACCTTTTTCCGAACCCCCCACATACTGGCAACATTTGTCCGCTATTCGGTTCGATTCGGATCATCTGTCTGATGGTGACCAGCTGGTAGCTCTGGGTGACTTCAATATCCAGAACTCATGTGGTCTAACGTAGATAATTCACCGTCTTTAATGCTTAACTCGCACCACGACTTCCATGTGGGCATGTCGATCGGGCAAATTAACCATGTTAGAAATTCTTTAGGTCGGCTGTTCGACTTTCGATTCGTTTCTGATGGAATTACTCTTTCCAGAACTTTGCCCCTTTCTCGCCCTGAGGATCCATATGATCCCACTCTCGAGGTTTTAATCGAAAATAATAGCTTTATTGACCTTAAGTCTACACTTAAATCTCATAAAGTTCTTCCGTAAGGCTAACTTATTTAATTTCAAGTTAATTTTGGAAATTATTGGTCCGATCTACTGGCATGTGATTTTCACATTTATATCTATTATATATAGATATATCTATTATATACTATAAACCTTACCTTACATAAATTTTATTAGACTTTGAATATATTTTTCGACGGTTACGTTTCGTGAAAATATCTGTCCGCTTCTACTAACCCGCTTTGGTATACAAAGCACATATTAAATTTAAAGAACGTAATGAAGAGACTTTTAAACAAACATAAATTATCTGGCTGTAGAGTTAGTTATTCAAGATATCCTATTATAAATATACGGATTCAGTTTACTCAGGATCCGCAGCAGTTTTATAACTTTGTAAACTCTAAGCGCATCTTTGTATGTATGTTTTTCTCCTCTGCTTACGATTGAGAACTCATATGCGACAATGGCCGATCTCTATCAGACAATGGCCGATCTCTTTGCACAGTTTTTTCAAACAACGTATTCACCTAGCACCGGTTCAGCTCAGCCCTACACGTATAATATCCAATCTGCCAACCTTATATTTTGCCCATCTTTTGATCAAAGGGGAACATTATCGGATCTTCTTAATGTTTCTTCTTTAAGATTTACTTGCGCCCAATCTAGACTTCAATCCAATTTGGATAAATTTTAAAATTTGTGTTTAGCAAATAACCTATGGCTTAATGGATCGAAATGTAAACTCATGTCATTTTATCGATCTAGCCCTCACCAGGCAACGTACTTTCTCTATGTGAACGCCTTAGAAAGTTTAACTCAGGTTAACGATCTGGGAGTCTTATTAGATTTGAAACTCAAATTTACCGACTATATATCCACCATGGTTAATAAAGCTGTGGGTGTGCTTGGTTTTATAAAAAGATGGTCAAAAGAATTCAACGACCCATACAGTACTAAAACTTTATACACATTATGGTACGATTCTTGAGAATGGATCGTGTTCTGGAGTCACCAATACGGAGTTCACCGAGATCACATAGAATCTGTACAAAAAACTTCCATATTTTCGCTCTTAGGGGACTTAATTGGGATGCAAGTCTTCACCTTCCCTTCTATCATAGTAGATTTTTTTAATCAACTTACCATCTTTAACAAACCGCAGAACGACGCTGGGTGTCATGTTTCTATATAATCTTATTTATGGTAATGTAGACAGCCAGCATTTACTAACACGCTTAAATTTTAACATTCCTAGTAGAAGGATTAGAAACTTTCGTGCTCTACTCCTTAGCCACTGTAGTTCGACATATGCCCAACACGATCCGTTCAGGGCATTATATTCGGCTTACAATTGTCTCTACCACACCGAGTCACTTTCCTCTACTAACAATCTTAAATCCTTTATACTAAACGTCTTATCTCTGCAACACTCTTCCTCGTAATATCATACTCCTACTCTTCTCTTAAACATTCTCGGATCTATCCCCGTGACCGATTTATGCGGCTGCGTCCCTCGGTAGATTGGAGGGGAGGACAAAAACAAAGAGGCTATTGCTTTAATTCTTAGTTTAATACTTTAGTAAAAAGAGTAGGAGTAAAAGAGTAAAGAATTTTATTAAATCTGCTTCCGTTTCAAGGTCGGCAGATGATAGTCTAATAACTGAACTGTACTTTAGAGTACGGGTCGGGCAGACTAGCAAATACTCCTATATCGTACGATGCCAAGCTTCCAGTAGTGTGAACCAAGCGCTCTTCAATTTATTTAAAGCTGCGGCCGATACCTGCACGGATTCGAAACGCGGAAATATTCCAGAATTGCTTTTGTTTGAAAGCCGTTTACAGTTCGAGAATACTATGTATTTCCTGAATTCAAAATGGTGTAGGGTAATCGCTTTCAAATTGCTTTGATAAGCATGAAAGGCGGCTTATGGTCCGACATGAAATAAGGTGACATTTGTTTTTATCTGGCTTCGGGATCATTGTAATAATTGACTCTCCAATTCAATCCAAATGGCTTATTCGATCGGAGACAGTAAAATGGGCGCGCAACGATGAAAAAAGCGCTCCCACTTACCTGATCCGATCGATTTGGCTATTTAAATTTTATCGGCGGTCGCATATTTGGGTAAGCTTTCAATAGTTGAAACTTTTTGCCAGTCGGAAATAATTGGTGGGGAATGGTGAGATTGCGCCTCTTTTGAAATATTCTCGTTCTTCCATTCTATCTATGACATTGTTTAACACCCAATTCGAACGCACAGTGTTTGAACGCAGAGGACAATACATTGGACAATACATACTTAAAGTATTTAACGGAGCTTTCAATAGGAACATTGATAGGTCTAGGAATAACTTCAGGAACAACTAGCTACGACTGCTCGCTCATATAGATATAGAAGCACCATGAAACTAAGGTTTCCAGATGCGTCAGCCTACGAGGCACACATCTAGTTACAGTAAAGTTAATAATGTTTGGGTGTTTGCTCGGATCTGGTGGCCAATATGTATGCAAGAGTATAACTTAACTAAGAGTCTAATAAGTATAAATTATTATCGGGAGAGACAATATATTTTCATTCTTAGGCATCCTTTTGGGATTGGTTAGACTGAAGCCCCTGTGGGGAAGATTGGCGTTAATGATATGAAACGTTATTATTTAAATTTAGTTAATAATTACAAACTTTAATTTTTATTTATTATCTATTGCAGCTAGTTTCGTTGTTTTTAGGGCTTTTGTTTCCGTGTTTTTTGGCTCGTTTCTTGGTATATGTCTCATATTTTTATTTACAGGTCTAGAGACTGATGGTATGGCTAAGGCTATATGTCATTAGTATGGCGATGATATTTTCGATTGCGGGTTCCCTGGTGGATGTAGTTTTTTCGTAGAGTTTTATTATATTTGAAGTATGGTCTGATGTTAAGACCAGTCAGGATTTTATTTTTTGTTAGGCAAAAAAATAATCTGGAAGCTTTTTTTGGTACGCCTGTATGTTGGTCAAAGAATCCTATATTAAGCACAGGAGACTTAATATATAATTCTTAATTCTTAATATATAATTCTTCTCTTAATTCTTATAATTATAGTTATAAAGGCTTCGTATAGCTTTTTACGTTTGGGAGTAGTTATTCTGGACCCACCTTATTTAGCTTTGTAGTCACCGCCTGCTAGATATAGATATTTGGTTAAATAAACGAAGTAAAGATATTGAACTTTTTTGTTATTCAATTTTTGGCGAACTATAGACGGCATTGAGCATTAGGCTTCGAATTCAAGCATTAGGCTTTGAATGTGCGGAGGGTATTATGTGAAAGAGACATCTCCGACCCTACAAAGTATATATATTTTTGATCAGAATCACCTCCTGAGTCCATATAAGCATGTCCGTCTGTCCCTCTGAAGAATATAAGTCAGAACGGCCGGGATCAGTCGACAATATCCTAAAACTCCCATATAACTGATTGATCGGCAATGCCATAACTTTGTTGTTTTTGGAGTTAGAAGGATGGGACTTTGTATGGATTCCACTTTTTGTAAAAAAAAGTCGACATGTCAAATTTCATAAGGATCGGCGGACTATTTCCAATAAATGCCACATAACTGATTGATCAGGAATGCCTTAACATCTTTTTTGAAGTTAGAAGAATGGGATTTTCTATGGATTCTACTTTGGGCAAACTAATCCTGTATACGATCCGATATATATCTAATAATTATTTATGTTATTATGTTTAAGTTAGTTATTATGTTTAAGTTCTAAGTTATTTATGTTTAGAATTATGTTTCTTTATTATTTATTTATTTCAAAATCATCTAGAATATCTAGAATATAGATATACAGTGGGGGGGCAAAATTGAGTACATGTTCAAAATTTGAAATTTGAGTGCTCAAAACTCACAAACGCGAAAATAAATGGTATCGCATAATTTTCTAAAATTACCTATTTTATTCATAAAAAAATGGCCTATTTATTTTAATTAATTACTAAAAGTTACTAAATTAATACTACAAATACAACTTTAATAATACAAAATTACTAAATTTAATTTAATTACTAAATATAAATTAAAAACATTAGCCACATGCTTATACTCAGTAAAAAACCTAATGTGCTTTGAACTCTATTGCTGCTTTTATTAAAGAAAGCACTGTATCAATAGGTGACTTTTCGACATTAGAGTTCAGAGAGCGACTGAAGAAAACATCGGCAAATATAGAGCACATCATTGTTTCTTTAACTAATCTAGTTTTCTCGACTCCATGGCTAAAAAAATTAATATAAACCAATCAGTGGTAGAAATTATAATAGAAATTAAATTAAATAGAAATTTAATCACGAAGGAGGCATCGATGGAAGTCCAAAAAAATGTGAGCCGGTTGACGTACAAAAGGACCCCTTAAAAAAAATAGGATATAAGCCAGCAATAAGAGAAAATAAACCATCCATTTCAAATAAGAATGCAAGGTCTCACCTCAAATTTGGACGAGAGCATTAAAACTGGAACCCAGAAGAATAGAAACGTGTTATATGTTTGACGAATCAAAATTTAATTGAATTCAATCGAAGTGTGAAGCATGATGGGGGAAATGTGATGGTTTGGGAATGTTTTACGTGGTGGAACGCAGGAAAATAATCAAGATAGATGGCATAATGGTAACTATAAAACCTTAAAAGCAATCTGCCCGATTTTATAAAACAAAAACGCCTATCCCGAACAGAAATTAATTTTTTGAATAGTCAACATATCACAAGGAGAAATTTGATTAGTTTAATTAGTTAGAGATTTCCTATTGTTTAAAAAAAATTAAGCGAGGCATCAAAGTTAAGTCCAAAGTATAGGGGGCCATTTCAAAAAACCAAATTTTTAGAGAGGGATAAATATGTGCTCACGTCTTTGTCAAACCATAGAAAATATTTATTTATTGAATGTAACAATAATATGTTATTTTAAATGAATTATAATTAAGAATAAGGCTAAATTATTCTAATAGAAATTACTAATTAAATTTAATTACATCTAGGGATAATTCAGTGGATAACAAATGCAAAATAGGTTATAATAGTTATTTAACAGATAACACGAAAAGGATCATGATCCGAAAAATTCTATCTACAAATTGGTAACCAACGGGGTCGGAACAACCTGGTTACCCTGTTTGGAACCCACAAAAACCATATGAACCATATGAACCATGATGAACCATATAAGAACTCTAAGATCGTTCATTATGGAAGTCCCAAGTGAGTTCGAGATGACATGAGGCATACTACAATTAAACGTCATTACCTTCCACTTTGAGCAGATTAGTGAGAGGAGACTGTTGGAGCACAACAAGAAGGCTTTATCAAGGTCAAATTGTTGTTCAAGGTCAAGGTCAAGGTCAGATGTTTATGAAGGAAGTGGTCAGAAGAAAAAAAGACAGATCTTGACATAGTCAGCATACACAAATGTAATAGCATAGCTTACGACACTAGGTAAGTCTTTAACAAAAAGAATAAACAGAAGCGGTCCTAAGTGACTACCTTGAGGAAGATGTAACGTTTATAACTTGCGATGTGATGTTCTTGAACAAAATGAAGTCATCCACTGTATGAAATTTAGAGAAAAACCTATAACATACAGATTTCGTAGAAGGTGACGATGATTTGCGGTGCCTGAGAATACAGCTTGGGACATTATCAGGACCATCGTTACGAATTACGAATTACGGTTACGAATGTAAACCAAGTTTGTCTAATGAAACAAAGATCCTGACTTAAGAAACATTTTGTAAGCTTTGGATTTTCTGTTCTTAAGACGAGAAATGTGTTTATTAACCCAAGTTGGTTTCTTTGACGATGATGATGAGACTGTAGGAACAAATTTGTCCAACGCGTCATAAAAATATGAAAGATAATCCCAGTCAATTCCAGCCAAATGGTTGCGAAGAGCATTATAATCCGTTTTTCTGAAACACTGAGTACGAGGCTGAGCCTTATAGTTAGCGTGAATATTAGGGACATCAATAAACACACAAACTAATAGTGTAGGATGGTTAGGAAGCGATAATGGTGAAGACCAAATTACAGTCACAGAAGATATCATACTGGTCAGGAAAATATGAGACTGACCAGCGCAAATTCTTAAAGCAATCGGAATCGAGTTCATGATTCCAAACTGATTCGGGAAAGGGATAAGTTCAGCTGAGTATTCATTAATAACAGCAATGAGGATACCGCCTGCAAAAGATGGAAGATCCATTCGAAACACATTGAACTTGGGAAAAAAAATTTCATGAAACTGTTGAAAGAGACTGTAAGAAAACTGTTCAAAGAAACAGCAAGGAAAATGTTGAAAGAGACAGTAATAACAAAATAAATCAAAAGATTGTTTTGATCATTGCGGGTGGCCCATTAGATAACATAATGTGAAACCTGAATGTTTAATGATAATATAAGAATGAGTTAAGTAAAAAAAAAGAATAAAGATGTAAATGGTAATGTAAATTTTAAGTTAAAATAAAAACAAGAAAGGAAAGCTAACTTCGGGCGGAGCCGAAGTTGATATACCCTAGCAGTTGTCCGCTAGGTGGCGATACGCATCTTATATTATTAGATATATATCGGATCGTATATAGTCGGCAGATCAAATTATTCTGATCTTTCTGAATTATCTGAATTATCTGATTAAATTATTTCAAATTATTTTTCTCAAAATGGAATCCATACAAAGTCCCATTCTTCTTACTTAAAAAACAACGAGGTTATGCCATTTCCGATCAAGCAGTTATATGGCAGCTATAGGATATAGCCGACCGATCCTGGACGTTCCGACTTATATACTGCCTGCAAAGGAAAGAAGGGTGTGTGCAAAGTTTGAAGACCATAGCTTTAAAACTGAGAGACTATTTTGCGTAGAAACAAGAAAAGATTTCTATAAATTAAATGTAATCCCAATAAAATAGATCAAAATTCACACGTGCATTTTTAATTATTTATTATTTTTATAACCTAAATAATAATATACGCAGAGAACTCTTTGACTCCCAATACCCTCTCACTTTTGTATTTCTACTTCATACTCGCGAGCCAACACTTATGTCAGTATAACTTTTGTGCTTTTTAGATGGTAAGTATAATAATACATGAGCTGATTATAGAGATATTCGGCTACAAAGTGAGGGTGGCCTTTACTTTTGTTTGTAGTTTTGTTTTGGAATGTTTCCTCTTTTTAGGGTGTTAAAAAAGTTATTTGACACAATAATATTTTTGAGCTTATTGATAAGATGACAGATTTATCATTAAATTGTCCAATGTTGGTATTTCCTAATGGTTTCGGCACTTTTTTCGTTTTTTTGGGCTAAGCTTTCTTTGGTCATTGTGAACTCCGTGATTAGGTAACTAAATCATGAGTCAAATCCGAAGATTTTTTTTAAATTTAAGCATCATTTCACGCAAAAGACAACTAACTTTTGTCCAGATGCTGTTTTATGCTTTTTTTTACTTTTACTCGGGACTTTGCGAATCGCAAGTTAAATGCGATTACTTTGATTTTTGTTTTATCTTGTTATATACACAAGATGAAATGTTCCCTGGTCATTTTTTTCATAAAAATCATCAAGAATTAAATTCGATCTATCTCCCAAGGTACAAAGATGGTGGGCGCATTTACAAACTTTTATATTTGACATACAATATAAAGAAGGTAAACCAATGTCTCATGTTGACTTCTTTTCAAGATATCTGCCTTTAGCGGAGTTGACTTGCAAGCTACAGTAAATCAAGTTATTTTAAAAGAAATATCTGAATTGGCTTTTGGCTGAACAGCCTCAAGGATCTGAATAGTCAACATATCACAAGGAGAAATTTGATTAGTTTAATTAGTTAGAGATTTCCTATTGTTAAAAACAAAAATTAAGCGAGGCATCAAAGTTAAGTCCAAAGTTTAGGGAGCCATTTCAAAAACAGATAACACGAAAAGGATCATGATCCGAAAAATTCTATCTACAAATTGGTAACCAACGGGGTCGGAACAACCTGGTTACCCTGTTTGGAACCCAAAAAAATATTTTGTCCAGTAACAATTTCGAATCAACTTAACCAAGAAATCCTATCAAGGAGCATGACCCCAGCATAAGTACGACGCACCTGCAATGGTGACAGATCTTATAATTTTAGCCGACAAAGATATGCTGGAAGGCGATCATCTGAGTTCCTACTTACATTTTTTAATTCAAAATAATTCAAACTGATGAACCATATAAGAACTCTAAGATCGTTCATAATGGAAGTCCCAAGTGAGTTCGAGATGACATGAGGCATACTACGATTAAACATCATTACCTTCCACTTTGAGCAGTTTAGTGGGAGGAGATTGTTGGAGCACAACAAGAAGGCTTCATCAAGGTCAAATTGTGGTTCAAGGTCAAGGTCAGATGTTTATAAAGGAAGTGGTCAGAAGAAAAAAAGACAGATCTTGACATCATCAGCATACACAAATGTAATAGCATAGCTTACGACACTAGGTAAGTCTTTAACAAAAAGAATAAACAGAAGCGGTCCTAAGTGACTACCTTGAGGAAGATGTAACGTTTATAACTTGCGATGTGATGTTCTTAAACAAAATGAAGTCATCCACTGTATGATATTTAGAGGAAAACCCATAAGATACAGATTTCGTAGAAGGAGACGATGATTTGCGGTGCCTGAGAATACAGCTTGGGACATTATCAGGACCATCAGAAAATTAGATATCAATGGTCGAGAGAGCATTAGAAACATCAAGATAATGAAATTTTCACATGTAAATATTGTTTATATTTGGAATTTTGATTGAAAAAATTATGCAAACAGATTAACAATACCTAGTTCTGTAGAATCGAAAATATTTTTATAAGTTGAGAAAGGAGGAAAAAGACTGGATTTACGTTTCATATTAACAAACAAATAGAAGCACCTCCGATCATTTCGAAAGTTCACCTTACAATTCGAAATGTAACGTCTATAAAGTTGACTGTTAAGAAAGATAAACTGGTGACGAATGTGAACCAAGTTTGTCTAATGAAACAAAGATCCTGACTTAAGAAACATTTTGTAAGCTCTGGATTTTCTGTTCTTAAGACGAGAAATGTGTTTATTAACCCAAGTTGGTTTCTTTGACGATGATGATGAGACTGTAGGAACAAATTTGTCCAACGCGATATAAGTAACGTCATAAAAAGATAATCCCGGTCAATTCCAGCCAAATGGTTGCGAATAGCATTATAATCCGTTTTTCTGAAACATTGAGTACGAGGCTGAGCCTTATAGTTAGCTTGAATATTAGGGACATCAATAAACACACAAACTAATAGTGTAGGATGGTTAGCAAGCGATAATGGTGAAGACCAAATTACAGTCACAGAGGATATCATACTGGTCAGGAAAATATGAGACTGACCAGCGCAAATTCTTAAAGCAATCGGAATCGAGTTCATGATTCCAAACTGATTCGGGAAAGGGATAAGTTCAGCTGAGTATTCATTAATAACAGCAATGAGGATACCGCCTGCAAAAGATGGAAGATCCATTCGAAACACATTGAACTTGGGAAAAAAAATTTCATGAATCTATTGAAAGGGACTGTAAGAAAACTGTTCAAAGAAACAGCAAGGAAAATGTTGAAAGAGACAGTAATAACAAAATAAATCAAAAGATTGTTTTGATCATTGCGGGTGGCCCATTAGATAACATAATGTGAAACCTGAATGTTTAATGATAATATAAGAATGAGTTAAGTAAAAAAAAAGAATAAAGATGTAAATGGTAATGTAAATTTTAAGTTAAAATAAAAACAAGAAAGGAAAGCTAACTTCGGGCGGAGCGGAAGTTGATATACCCTAGCAGTTGTCCGCTAGGTGGCGATACGCATCTTATATTATTAGATATATATCGGATCGTATATAGTCGGCCGATCAAATAATTCTGATCTTTATGAATTATCTGATTAAATTATTTCAAATTATTTTTCTCAAAATGGAATCCATACAAAGTCCCATCCTTCTAACTTAAAAAACAACGAAGTTATGCCATTTCCGATCAAGCAGTTATATGGCAGCTATAGGATATAGTCGACCGATCCTGGCCGTTCCGACTTATATACTGCCTGCAAAGGAAAGAAGGGTGTGTGCAAAGTTTGAAGACCATAGCTTTAAAACTGAGAGACTATTTTGCGTAGAAACAAGAAAAGATTTCTATAAATTAAATGTAATCCCAATAAAATTCACACGTGCATTTTTAATTATTTATTATTTTTATAACCTAAATAATAATATACGCAGAGAACTCTTTGACTCCCAATACCCTCTCACTTTTGTATTTCTACTTCATACTCGCGAGCCAACACTTATGTCAGTATAACTTTTGTGCTTTTTAGATGGTAAGTATAATAATACATGAGCTGATTATAGAGATATCCGGCTACAAAGTGAGGGTGGCCTTTACTTTTGTTTGTAGTTTTGTTTTGGAATGTTTCCTCTTTTTAGGGTGTTAAAAAAGTTATTTGACACAATAATATTTTTGAGCTTATTGATAAGATGACAGATTTGTCATTAAATTGTCCAATGTTGGTATTTCCTAATGGTTTCGGCACTTTTTTCGTTTTTTTGGGCTAAGCTTTCTTTGGTCATTGTGAACTCCGTGATTAGGTAACTAAATCATGAGTCAAATCCGAAGATTTTTTTAAATTTAAGCATCATTTCACGCAAAAGACAACTAACTTTTGTCCAGATGCTGTTTTATGCTTTTTTTACTTTTACTCGGGACTTTGCGAATCGCAAGTTAAATGCGATTACTTTGATTTTTGTTTTATCTTGTTATATACACAAGATGAAATGTTCCCTGGTCATTTTTTTCATAAAAATCATCAAGAATTAAATTCGATCTATCTCCCAAGGTACAAAGATGGTGGGCGCATTTACAAACTTTTATATTTGACATACAATATAAAGAAGGTAAACGAATGTCTCATGTTGACTTCTTTTCAAGATATCTGCCTTTAGCGGAGTTGACTTGCAAGCTACAGTAAATCGAGTTATTTTAAAAGAAATATCTGAATTGGCTTTTGGCTGAACAGCCTCAAGGATCTGAATAGTCAACATATCACAAGGAGAAATTTGATTAGTTTAATTAGTTAGAGATTTCCTATTGTTAAAAACAAAAATTAAGCGAGGCATCAAAGTTAAGTCCAAAGTTTAGGGAGCCATTTCAAAAACAGATAACACGAAAAGGATCATGATCCGAAAAATTCTATCTACAAATTGGTAACCAACGGGGTCGGAACAACCTGGTTACCCTGTTTGGAACCCAAAAAATATTTTGTCCAGTAACAATTTCGAATCAACTTGACCAAGAAATCCTATCAAGGAGCATGACCCCAGCATAAGTACGACGCACCTGCAATGGTGACAGATCTTATAATTTTAGCCGACAAAGATATGCTGGAAGGCGATCATCTGAGTTCCTACTTACATTTTTTAATTCAAAATAATTCAAACTGATGAACCATATAAGAACTCTAAGATCGTTCATAATGGAAGTCCCAAGTGAGTTCGAGATGACATGAGGCATACTACGATTAAACATCATTACCTTCCACTTTGAGCAGTTTAGTGGGAGGAGATTGTTGGAGCACAACAAGAAGGCTTCATCAAGGTCAAATTGTGGTTCAAGGTCAAGGTCAGATGTTTATAAAGGAAGTGGTCAGAAGAAAAAAAGACAGATCTTGACATCATCAGCATACACAAATGTAATAGCATAGCTTACGACACTAGGTAAGTCTTTAACAAAAAGAATAAACAGAAGCGGTCCTAAGTGACTACCTTGAGGAAGATGTAACGTTTATAACTTGCGATGTGATGTTCTTAAACAAAATGAAGTCATCCACTGTATGATATTTAGAGGAAAACCCATAAGATACAGATTTCGTAGAAGGAGACGATGATTTGCGGTGCCTGAGAATACAGCTTGGGACATTATCAGGACCATCAGAAAATTAGATATCCATGGTCGAGAGAGCATTAGAAACATCAAGATAATGAAATTTTCACATGTAAATATTGTTTATATTTGGAATTTTGATTGAAAAAATTATGCAAACAGATTAACAATACCTAGTTAAGATTCAGATATACCCATAAGATACAGATTTCGTAGAAGGTGACTATGATTTGCGGTGCCTGAGAATACAGCTTGGGACATTATCAGGACCATCAGAAAATTAGATATCCATGGTCGAGAGAGCATTAGAAACATCAAGATAATGAAATTTTCACATGTAAATATTGTTTATATTTGGAATTTTGATTGAAAAAATTATGCAAACAGATTAACAATACCTAGTTAAGATTCAGATATACCCATAAGATACAGATTTCGTAGAAGGTGACTATGATTTGCGGTGCCTGAGAATACAGCTTGGGACATTATCAGGACCATCAGAAAATTAGATATCCATGGTCGAGAGAGCATTAGAAACATCAAGATAATGAAATTTTCACATGTAAATATTGTTTATATTTGGAATTTTGATTGAAAAAATTATGCAAACAGATTAACAATACCTAGTTCTGTAGAATCGAAAATATTTTTATAAGTTGAGAAAGGAGGAAAAAGACTGGATTTACGTTTCATATTAACAAACAAATAGAAGCACCTCCGATCATTTCGAAAGTTCACCTTACAATTCGAAATGTAACGTCTATAAAGTTGATTGTTAAGAAAGATAAACTGGTGACGAATGTGAACCAAGTTTGTCTAATGAAACAAAGATCCTGACTTAAGAAACATTTTGTAAGCTCTGGATTTTCTGTTCTTAAGACGAGAAATGTGTTTATTAACCCAAGTTGGTTTCTTTGACGATGATGATGAGACTGTAGGAACAAATTTGTCCAACGCGATATAAGTAACGTCATAAAAAGATAATCCCGGTCAATTCCAGCCAAATGGTTGCGAATAGCATTATAATCCGTTTTTCTGAAACATTGAGTACGAGGCTGAGCCTTATAGTTAGCTTGAATATTAGGGACATCAATAAACACACAAACTAATAGTGTAGGATGGTTAGCAAGCGATAATGGTGAAGACCAAATTACAGTCACAGAGGATATCATACTGGTCAGGAAAATATGAGACTGACCAGCGCAAATTCTTAAAGCAATCGGAATCGAGTTCATGATTCCAAACTGATTCGGGAAAGGGATAAGTTCAGCTGAGTATTCATTAATAACAGCAATGAGGATACCGCCTGCAAAAGATGGAAGATCCATTCGAAACACATTGAACTTGGGAAAAAAAATTTCATGAAACTGTTGAAAGAGACTGTAAGAAAACTGTTCAAAGAAACAGCAAGGAAAATGTTGAAAGAGACAGTAATAACAAAATAAATCAAAAGATTGTTTTGATCATTGCGGGTGGCCCATTAGATAACATAATGTGAAACCTGAATGTTTAATGATAATATAAGAATGAGTTAAGTAAAAAAAAAGAATAAAGATGTAAATGGTAATGTAAATTTTAAGTTAAAATAAAAACAAGAAAGGAAAGCTAACTTCGGGCGGAGCCGAAGTTGATATACCCTAGCAGTTGTCCGCTAGGTGGCGATACGCATCTTATATTATTAGATATATATCGGATCGTATATAGTCGGCAGATCAAATTATTCTGATCTTTCTGAATTATCTGAATTATCTGATTAAATTATTTCAAATTATTTTTCTCAAAATGGAATCCATACAAAGTCCCATTCTTCTTACTTAAAAAACAACGAGGTTATGCCATTTCCGATCAAGCAGTTATATGGCAGCTATAGGATATAGCCGACCGATCCTGGACGTTCCGACTTATATACTGCCTGCAAAGGAAAGAAGGGTGTGTGCAAAGTTTGAAGACCATAGCTTTAAAACTGAGAGACTATTTTGCGTAGAAACAAGAAAAGATTTCTATAAATTAAATGTAATCCCAATAAAATTCACACGTGCATTTTTAATTATTTATTATTTTTATAACCTAAATAATAATATACGCAGAGAACTCTTTGACTCCCAATACCCTCTCACTTTTGTATTTCTACTTCATACTCGCGAGCCAACACTTATGTCAGTATAACTTTTGTGCTTTTTAGATGGTAAGTATAATAATACATGAGCTGATTATAGAGATATCCGGCTACAAAGTGAGGGTGGCCTTTACTTTTGTTTGTAGTTTTGTTTTGGAATGTTTCCTCTTTTTAGGGTGTTAAAAAAGTTATTTGACACAATAATATTTTTGAGCTTATTGATAAGATGACAGATTTGTCATTAAATTGTCCAATGTTGGTATTTCCTAATGGTTTCGGCACTTTTTTCGTTTTTTTGGGCTAAGCTTTCTTTGGTCATTGTGAACTCCGTGATTAGGTAACTAAATCATGAGTCAAATCCGAAGATTTTTTTAAATTTAAGCATCATTTCACGCAAAAGACAACTAACTTTTGTCCAGATGCTGTTTTATGCTTTTTTTTACTTTTACTCGGGACTTTGCGAATCGCAAGTTAAATGCGATTACTTTGATTTTTGTTTTATCTTGTTATATACACAAGATGAAATGTTCCCTGGTCATTTTTTTCATAAAAATCATCAAGAATTAAATTCGATCTATCTCCCAAGGTACAAAGATGGTGGGCGCATTTACAAACTTTTATATTTGACATACAATATAAAGAAGGTAAACGAATGTCTCATGTTGACTTCTTTTCAAGATATCTGCCTTTAGCGGAGTTGACTTGCAAGCTACAGTAAATCAAGTTATTTTAAAAGAAATATCTGAATTGGCTTTTGGCTGAACAGCCTCAAGGATCTGAATAGTCAACATATCACAAGGAGAAATTTGATTAGTTTAATTAGTTAGAGATTTCCTATTGTTAAAAACAAAAATTAAGCGAGGCATCAAAGTTAAGTCCAAAGTTTAGGGAGCCATTTCAAAAACAGATAACACGAAAAGGATCATGATCCGAAAAATTCTATCTACAAATTGGTAACCAACGGGGTCGGAACAACCTGGTTACCCTGTTTGGAACCCAAAAAAATATTTTGTCCAGTAACAATTTCGAATCAACTTGACCAAGAAATCCTATCAAGGAGCATGACCCCAGCATAAGTACGACGCACCTGCAATGGTGACAGATCTTATAATTTTAGCCGACAAAGATATGCTGGAAGGCGATCATCTGAGTTCCTACTTACATTTTTTAATTCAAAATAATTCAAACTGATGAACCATATAAGAACTCTAAGATCGTTCATAATGGAAGTCCCAAGTGAGTTCGAGATGACATGAGGCATACTACGATTAAACATCATTACCTTCCACTTTGAGCAGTTTAGTGGGAGGAGATTGTTGGAGCACAACAAGAAGGCTTCATCAAGGTCAAATTGTGGTTCAAGGTCAAGGTCAGATGTTTATAAAGGAAGTGGTCAGAAGAAAAAAAGACAGATCTTGACATCATCAGCATACACAAATGTAATAGCATAGCTTACGACACTAGGTAAGTCTTTAACAAAAAGAATAAACAGAAGCGGTCCTAAGTGACTACCTTGAGGAAGATGTAACGTTTATAACTTGCGATGTGATGTTCTTAAACAAAATGAAGTCATCCACTGTATGATATTTAGAGGAAAACCCATAAGATACAGATTTCGTAGAAGGAGACGATGATTTGCGGTGCCTGAGAATACAGCTTGGGACATTATCAGGACCATCAGAAAATTAGATATCCATGGTCGAGAGAGCATTAGAAACATCAAGATAATGAAATTTTCACATGTAAATATTGTTTATATTTGGAATTTTGATTGAAAAAATTATGCAAACAGATTAACAATACCTAGTTAAGATTCAGATATACCCATAAGATACAGATTTCGTAGAAGGTGACTATGATTTGCGGTGCCTGAGAATACAGCTTGGGACATTATCAGGACCATCAGAAAATTAGATATCCATGGTCGAGAGAGCATTAGAAACATCAAGATAATGAAATTTTCACATGTAAATATTGTTTATATTTGGAATTTTGATTGAAAAAATTATGCAAACAGATTAACAATACCTAGTTCTGTAGAATCGAAAATATTTTTATAAGTTGAGAAAGGAGGAAAAAGACTGGATTTACGTTTCATATTAACAAACAAATAGAAGCACCTCCGATCATTTCGAAAGTTCACCTTACAATTCGAAATGTAACGTCTATAAAGTTGATTGTTAAGAAAGATAAACTGGTGACGAATGTGAACCAAGTTTGTCTAATGAAACAAAGATCCTGACTTAAGAAACATTTTGTAAGCTCTGGATTTTCTGTTCTTAAGACGAGAAATGTGTTTATTAACCCAAGTTGGTTTCTTTGACGATGATGATGAGACTGTAGGAACAAATTTGTCCAACGCGATATAAGTAACGTCATAAAAAGATAATCCCGGTCAATTCCAGCCAAATGGTTGCGAATAGCATTATAATCCGTTTTTCTGAAACATTGAGTACGAGGCTGAGCCTTATAGTTAGCTTGAATATTAGGGACATCAATAAACACACAAACTAATAGTGTAGGATGGTTAGCAAGCGATAATGGTGAAGACCAAATTACAGTCACAGAGGATATCATACTGGTCAGGAAAATATGAGACTGACCAGCGCAAATTCTTAAAGCAATCGGAATCGAGTTCATGATTCCAAACTGATTCGGGAAAGGGATAAGTTCAGCTGAGTATTCATTAATAACAGCAATGAGGATACCGCCTGCAAAAGATGGAAGATCCATTCGAAACACATTGAACTTGGGAAAAAAATTTCATGAAACTGTTGAAAGAGACTGTAAGAAAACTGTTCAAAGAAACAGCAAGGAAAATGTTGAAAGAGACAGTAATAACAAAATAAATCAAAAGATTGTTTTGATCATTGCGGGTTGCCCATTAGATAACATAATGTGAAACCTGAATGTTTAATGATAATATAAGAATGAGTTAAGTAAAAAAAAAGAATAAAGATGTAAATGGTAATGTAAATTTTAAGTTAAAATAAAAACAAGAAAGGAAAGCTAACTTCGGGCGGAGCCGAAGTTGATATACCCTAGCAGTTGTCCGCTAGGTGGCGATACGCATCTTATATTATTAGATATATATCGGATCGTATATAGTCGGCAGATCAAATTATTCTGATCTTTCTGAATTATCTGAATTATCTGATTAAATTATTTCAAATTATTTTTCTCAAAATGGAATCCATACAAAGTCCCATTCTTCTTACTTAAAAAACAACGAGGTTATGCCATTTCCGATCAAGCAGTTATATGGCAGCTATAGGATATAGCCGACCGATCCTGGACGTTCCGACTTATATACTGCCTGCAAAGGAAAGAAGGGTGTGTGCAAAGTTTGAAGACCATAGCTTTAAAACTGAGAGACTATTTTGCGTAGAAACAAGAAAAGATTTCTAGAAATTAAATGTAATCCCAATAAAATAGATCAAAATTCACACGTGCATTTTTAATTATTTATTATTTTTATAACCTAAATAATAATATACGCAGAGAACTCTTTGACTCCCAATACCCTCTCACTTTTGTATTTCTACTTCATACTCGCGAGCCAACACTTATGTCAGTATAACTTTTGTGCTTTTTAGATGGTAAGTATAATAATACATGAGCTGATTATAGAGATATCCGGCTACAAAGTGAGGGTGGCCTTTACTTTTGTTTGTAGTTTTGTTTTGGAATGTTTCCTCTTTATAGGGTGTTAAAAAAGTTATTTGACACAATAATATTTTTGAGCTTATTGATAAGATGACAGATTTGTCATTAAATTGTCCAATGTTGGTATTTCCTAATGGTTTCGGCACTTTTTTCGTTTTTTTGGGCTAAGCTTTCTTTGGTCATTGTGAACTCCATGATTAGGTAACTAAATCATGAGTCAAATCCGAAGATTTTTTTTAAATTTAAGCATCATTTCACGCAAAAGACAACTAACTTTTGTCCAGATGCTGTTTTATGCTTTTTTTTACTTTTACTCGTGACTTTGCGAATCGCAAGTTAAATGCGATTACTTTGATTTTTGTTTTTTCTTGTTATATACACAAGATGAAATGTTCCCTGGTCATTTTTTTCATAAAAATCATCAAGAATTAAATTCGATCTATCTCCCAAGGTACAAAGATGGTGGGCGCATTTACAAACTTTTATATTTGACATACAATATAAAGAAGGTAAACGAATGTCTCATGTTGACTTCTTTTCAAGATATCTGCCTTTAGCGGAGTTGACTTGCAAGCTACAGTAAATCAAGTTATTTTAAAAGAAATATCTGAATTGGCTTTTGGCTGAACAGCCTCAAGGATCTGAATAGTCAACATATCACAAGGAGAAATTTGATTAGTTTAATTAGTTAGAGATTTCCTATTGTTAAAAACAAAAATTAAGCGAGGCATCAAAGTTAAGTCCAAAGTTTAGGGGGCCATTTCAAAAAACCAAATTTTTAGAGAGGGATAAATATGTGCTCACGTCTTTGTCAAACCATAGAAAATATTTATTTATTGAATGTATCAATAATATGTTATTTTAAATGAATTATAATTAAGAAAAAGGCTAAATTATTCTAATAGAAATTACTAATTAAATTTAATTACATCTAGGGATAATTCAGTGGATAATAAATGCGAGAATAGGTTATAATAGTTATTTAACAGATAACACGAAAAGGATCATGATCCGAAAAATTCTATCTACAAATTGGTAACCAACGGGGTCGGAACAACCTGGTTACCCTGTTTGGAACCCACAAAAACCATATGAACCATATGAACCATATGAACCATGATGAACCATATAAGAACTCTAAGATCGTTCATTATGGAAGTCCCAAGTGAGCTCGAGATGACATGAGGCATACTACAATTAAACGTCATTACCTTCCACTTTGAGCAGATTAGTGAGAGGAGACTGTTGGAGCACAACAAGAAGGCTTCATCAAGGTCAAATTGTTGTTCAAGGTCAAGGTCAAGGTCAGATGTTTATGAAGGAAGTGGTCAGAAGAAAAAAAGACAGATCTTGACATAGTCAGCATACACAAATGTAATAGCATAGCTTACGACACTAGGTAAGTCTTTAACAAAAAGAATAAACAGAAGCGGTCCTAAGTGACTACCTTGAGGAAGATGTAACGTTTATAACTTGCGATGTAATGTTCTTGAACAAAATGAAGTCATCCACTGTATGAAATTTAGAGAAAAACCTATAACATACAGATTTCGTAGAAGGTGACGATGATTTGCGGTGCCTGAGAATACAGCTTGGGACATTATCAGGACCATCGTTACGAATTACGAATTACGGTTACGAATGTAAACCAAGTTTGTCTAATGAAACAAAGATCCTGACTTAAGAAACATTTTGTAAGCTTTGGATTTTCTGTTCTTAAGACGAGAAATGTGTTTATTAACCCAAGTTGGTTTCTTTGACGATGATGATGAGACTGTAGGAACAAATTTGTCCAACGCGTTATGAGTAACGTCATAAAAATATGAAAGATAATCCCAGTCAATTCCAGCCAAATGGTTGCGAAGAGCATTATAATCCGTTTTTCTGAAACACTGAGTACGAGGCTGAGCCTTATAGTTAGCGTGAATATTAGGGACATCAATAAACACACAAACTAATAGTGTAGGATGGTTAGGAAGCGATAATGGTGAAGACCAAATTACAGTCACAGAAGATATCATACTGGTCAGGAAAATATGAGACTGACCAGCGCAAATTCTTAAAGCAATCGGAATCGAGTTCATGATTCCAAACTGATTCGGGAAAGGGATAAGTTCAGCTGAGTATTCATTAATAACAGCAATGAGGATACCGCCTGCAAAAGATGGAAGATCCATTCGAAACACATTGAACTTGGGAAAAAAAATTTCATGAAACTGTTGAAAGAGACTGTAAGAAAACTGTTCAAAGAAACAGCAAGGAAAATGTTGAAAGAGACAGTAATAACAAAATAAATCAAAAGATTGTTTTGATCATTGCGGGTGGCCCATTAGATAACATAATGTGAAACCTGAATGTTTAATGATAATATAAGAATGAGTTAAGTAAAAAAAAAGAATAAAGATGTAAATGGTAATGTAAATTTTAAGTTAAAATAAAAACAAGAAAGGAAAGCTAACTTCGGGCGGAGCCGAAGTTGATATACCCTAGCAGTTGTCCGCTAGGTGGCGATACGCATCTTATATTATTAGATATATATCGGATCGTATATAGTCGGCAGATCAAATTATTCTGATCTTTCTGAATTATCTGAATTATCTGATTAAATTATTTCAAATTATTTTTCTCAAAATGGAATCCATACAAAGTCCCATTCTTCTTACTTAAAAAACAACGAGGTTATGCCATTTCCGATCAAGCAGTTATATGGCAGCTATAGGATATAGCCGACCGATCCTGGACGTTCCGACTTATATACTGCCTGCAAAGGAAAGAAGGGTGTGTGCAAAGTTTGAAGACCATAGCTTTAAAACTGAGAGACTATTTTGCGTAGAAACAAGAAAAGATTTCTAGAAATTAAATGTAATCCCAATAAAATAGATCAAAATTCACACGTGCATTTTTAATTATTTATTATTTTTATAACCTAAATAATAATATACGCAGAGAACTCTTTGACTCCCAATACCCTCTCACTTTTGTATTTCTACTTCATACTCGCGAGCCAACACTTATGTCAGTATAACTTTTGTGCTTTTTAGATGGTAAGTATAATAATACATGAGCTGATTATAGAGATATCCGGCTACAAAGTGAGGGTGGCCTTTACTTTTGTTTGTAGTTTTTTTTTGGAATGTTTCCTCTTTTTAGGGTGTTAAAAAAAGTTATTTGACACAATAATATTTTTGAGCTTATTGATACAATGACAGATTTGTCATTAAATTGTCCAATAGGTATTTGTGGTATTTCCTAATGTGGTATTTCCTAATGGTTTTGACACTTTTGTCTTTTTGTGGGCTAAGCTTTTTTGGTCATTGTGAACTCCGTGATTAGGTAACTGAATCATGAGTCAAATCCGAAGATTTTTTTTAAATTTAAGCATCATTTCACGCAAAAGACATCTCACTTTTGTCCAGATGCGGTTTTTTGCTTTTTTTTACTTTTACTCGTGACTTGGCCAATCGCAAGTTAAATGCGATTACTTTGATTTTTGATTTTTCTTGTTATAAACACAAGATGAAATGTTCCCTGGTATGTGTCATTTTTTTTAGCGTGTGTTTGCTGAATTGCCAGTTGGGTTGAAACACCTTTTTTTTGCTGATGTGGAGCTGACTTGGCGGAGCGATCCAAAAACATGTCTATACGTGTCAACGACCGATACTTATGCTTGCATGACATAAATATACACAAAATGATAAAGAAACTTTTAATGTGTGTTTCGTCATTGAGATTTTTATCCAAATAATAACAATTATTTATTTGCAAAGCGTGATAATATTTATTTTCGAATATGGGCGCATATGAAACGGAGCGAGACAAAGTTCAAGTTTATTATGCTTATGCACTGACATAAGGGGCCAGAGTGAGCTCGCCATAGAACATAGGGAGAGCGAAATCTCGCTATGTTAATGCTAAAGATAAAGCACGTTGAAGCCGAGCGGCCGATAAGAGTCGGCTTGCGACAATAGCGATACAATATAAACAAAGATACGACAAACTGTACGTTTAATATTTTATTGGTCTTATCTATTCCGTGGCTGCTGCCTGACCCGACATTCTCCTCCCAGTTGAGGCCTGTCCTTCAACTTCATCTTTAGGGGCAATAAGCAAAGCTTAACCACTGCACGCTTAGTAGATCCAGAGACACTGCATCTCGACCAGGGACTAGATCCAGTATCCTCGCCAATGGCCATTTAATGGAGGGTAGGTTCTTGTCCTTGATGCTCCTGATGCTCATCGCTTATGAAGAGTTGGAGCTTCTCCTTCAGCACGTATTTAGGTCCAAAAAAATTGATTGCATTGTCAGGCCATTTAAAAACCGTTACATAGAAAAGGCATATAAAACCATATAAAAAGGCATATAAACCATTTTAAAGCTTACATGCTTGTGGATAGATGCTTGTGGATGTGGATAGATCCTTTACAAGCTCTAAGTGCACGGCTTTGGTAGCAAAACAAATAAAGACAATTACGTAACATTTTACGGGAGCTTTATTGTGAACTTCTGGATTTTAACATAAAGGGCCGTAAAAATCTATACCAGTCCACCAACAAATACTTCCAATCATAGACCTTCAACTAAGGCACTTCCGATATAAACCGAGCCAGCAACCCTGCTACTGATAACTTCAGTTTCCACCGTAACAGTTTTTAGAGGTGCGACTCGGGACTTTGAGCAAAGTAAATGACTCTCTGACCTTGTACCCTTTGATACGACATAAATGCAAGCACCATAAGCCTTGATGCTGGCGTCACAAAATGCATGAATCTCCACTTCTGACTATGATGATAGTGACCATCTAAGGAATTCATCACGCTGCGCCATGGCGAAGATGCAAACAAATCATCTCCCAATCGTAGTAAATAGCTTGAGGCAGACTTTAATCCCAGGACAACTTCTCACGTCACGACAACTTCTAAAGAAAGATCTTTGCCTTCGTAATGACAGGTCCAAAAAGTTCTATCGGATCATACAGCCGGGCGATTGAGAAAAGGATATTGCGCCTAGTGGGCTTTGAGGTTGACTGAAGCTCTTCAAACGAAAATAGCAAGCGATAAGTAGCAGGATCCCAAGCGAGGCCAAGAGTCTTGGTAAAATTGCTGCCATCATCAAACCTTAGGAATGAATACCAATCTTCTTCTGGCACGTCAGAGAGCACTTCAGGAAAATTTATGGTGTTTGCTGCATTATGCTGATAACCTTATCTATAGATAGATAGGCCCCTCCGGAAATTAGAGCGAGGCACTCATGCAGGTGTTGACCACTTTGGAGACCTTTCCAACATAGTCCGAGTCGCCCAGCCTGGCCAAGGCGGCTCTCAGAGGGCATTAACAAAAATCTGTGGCATGCAAGACTACATGGGACCACCCAACACTGCTCCAAAAATTCTGCCATCGACTCATTGCCATCGAGGCATTTTGACCTCCTCCCTGAGTACTTGGCCTGAGTAGCTGGGTCCAACCTTTTGAAGGATCACGGCGATCTGAACTGTCGACACCAAATTTTTCAAGGCCCGCATATTGAGGCCCAGAACCTCGTTCACATGAGCCTGAAATATCAACCGACGGATATTAAATCATTTTTTTAAAAGATGCACTGCGACATCATGATTCTCCTCGGAGAATCCTAAAGAACGGACTGCCTCTAAAGCTGAGTCCCGAAGACAAGATCGCAACCTCTGAAACTTCTCCACTTTACTTATATGAGGATTGCAGCACACGATTGTTGAGAAAACCAAGTGAAACTCAGCCCACTCCGAATATCCACCGCTAAATGTAGGAAAAGGAAGTGGAGGCAAGGCTTGAAAACTCCGACTGAGCGCTGGTTCCATCCGTAATATCCAATTCTTCAAGCTCCCCGTTTATGGCTTTGAAGTCCTCGTACATACCGACCAACTGGTCATGGAGCACATGGAGCATGGAATCTTCCACCTTGGACACTGGCTGGTGGGCTCCTTGGATCCTCTTCAAATCCTGGAGGATACCCTTTGCCTTGCATTTTAAAATGACACTCCGCGCTAAAGTGGGTTCTCATGTGACGGCGCCATTGGAAATAATGGCCACTAAATTGAACTACGCCCAATTAAAATACAAAAACGCACTAAATAATTTTGGCTCCAAATTATTTCTTATAATTTATTGTGCACGGCATATACGATTCATCCCACTGTGCGCTCAGAACTGCACACTGATTTTTGGAATGTATATTTATATGAATGCTTCTGCGAGGCGAATGCACTTGCAAATACATACGTACCATGATCAGCTGTATCGTTCGGATCAATATTAAAAAATTAAACTAACCTTGGTATTTTAGAAGAACGACACTGATTTGAACTATTTCTATACCAAATTAACTGAGTCGATTGAAACATCTTCGAAGGATCGCCCCATTATATCCGATCCCGATAATCAAAAATCGAAAAGGCAATCTGACGAGAGCGATCAATGACAAAAATCTGCATATATAAAAAATAACACATCAAAGTATGATCATATTTCCAGGATCGAACATCCGGCGCCACAGCATCTATACGAAGTTCCATCCATTAATAGCGCAAAATCTGCTTACACCGACCAGGCACAGCTGCATGATTGTCAACCACAAATTCAATCCAAGCCTTCAATTTAGTTGAGTCAACAAGCGTCCCAAGCAGCAGTAATCTAATGCTGGCAATGCTTGAAGAGACGCGTGAAGCTGAGAGAAAGTACATCCAACAAAAGTATACCTTTCTTGCCCAGCAACAGGGAGTAAATACAATCCCCTTCCCAGAGATTGGACCACCTACAGCACAACTAGCCACAAGACAAGTTTTGCTAGCGGATCTTCCCCCATTTAGCGGTAATCCAGAGGAATGGCCCATGTTCATAAGTATGTACGAAAACAGTTGCGCAATAGCCGGTTTTTCGAACGCAGAAAACATTCTGCGGCTTCAAAAATGCTTAAAGGGAAAGCGTACGAGATGGTGCGTGATAAGCTGCTGATACCAACGCTGGTTCCAGAAGTCATCAGTACGCGGAAAGCATTTTTTGGACGACCTGAGCAAATCATCGATCGACTGATAGACAGGTTCCGTAAAATCATCATGCACAAAGATAAGCTGGAGACACTAATAGACTTCGCTATGCGCCACTATTGAAGCTTGCAGGTTATATGGGCACATGGATAATCCAATACTGCGGGATCTCGTTGATAAGTTACCTACCCATCACAAATTAAGCTAGGCTATGCATCAACGCTGCGATTCAATTCGCATAATAAAATCTTTCAGCGACTATATAAACTACCCGGATCAAGCGCAAAGACCAACATTGTCAACACCCATTCACAAACTCGCCGAGGATTGGAGAACGAAGCAACTTTCGATACGGAGATCGATCTCCAGCAAGAAGCCAGAGCAAGTCAAACGTTCGTTATGTGTAATTCTACCGAAAACACCACGGCCCTATGCGAAAAATTTAATCTGCTAACTGTTCCGGAAAGACAAAGAATTATAAATGACTCACGGGCTTGTTACAGATGTTTGAAGGCCCATCGCCGTAAATGTTTCTTCAGGCGCGACTGCGGAGTCGACAACTGTCAGTCCAAGCATCATCGGTTACTTCACAGAGATCCACCTCAATCAGAGATCAGAGCAACCAATAAGCACTAACTCTCATCATGAAGAAGGCAATAGGAAGAACAATACTTCCGAATTCTGCCAGTCATTCTTTATGGAAAAGGAATTTCCATCAATACATTTGCCTTTCTGGATGAAGGCTCATGAAAAATCTAAAAATTGGCACAACAAATGAGCCGCTATGCATACAGTGGGCAGGCGGCACCACCAGGATGGTGGATACTTCAGAGAGAGCGCAACTTCAAATAACAGGGACAGGAAATTGGAAAAAGATGTGGCTTAACAAAGTTCACTCTGTTAAAAGGCTTATATCTTTGACACAAACTATATCAAAGATAAAAATATTTAAATGGATTGCCTCTGACATCATATTATGACGCACAGCCTATGATTCTAATTGGTACGAACAACTGGGCATTGGCCATTCTCCGGAAAATACGTGAAGGAAGACGCAACGGACCCATCGCCTCAAAATGTGCTCTAGGATGGAGCATCCAAGGATCAGGAAACTCAAGAAAACATGTTTCTCTACATCACTGCGAATCCAACTGGGGCGAACTCGACAAAGCCATCAAAAACAGTTTTGATGTAGGCTTTATAGCTCCACGAAAACTTCAATCGGAAGATGACATAAAAGGCCATACGCATTCTTGAAGACACATGCAAAAATGTAAATGCACGTTACCAGGTTGGTCTTCTTTGGCGAGGTGATAATGCTACGCTCCCAGAAAGCTTTTCAACCGCAGCTCTGGAATGCCTGCGGTCAAAAATCATGAGAGATCCAGATTTTTTCGGGCAAATTCAAGACCAAATAAACAATCTCATGTGTAAAGGATATGCAATCGAACTAGAACCAGCAGACATAAACAAGGAGAAGCATCGTGTATGGTATCTCCCAATTTTTATCGCCTTAAATCCTAACAAATCCCCGTGTGCGCCGACATTGCCGGTATCTCCCAATTTTCATCCCCTTAAATCCTAAAAAATCCCTGTTTGCGCGCAGAGAAAGAAAGCGATATGCAAGTTCAAACGTTTTTCAGTTCAAAAAAAGTTCAAAAAAAAATGCAAGGACCTTTGTCATACATTGATGACATACGGAATTTGCTGCGCCCCTTGTATTGCTCATTATGTACGCGAGAAGAACGCTGATGTATTCAAAGACACAAATCCACGAGCATACGAGTCCATGGCACACTATATGGACGATCTCATCGAAAGCTATAATGATGATTCCGAGGCGGTATCAGTAGCATCAGCAGTCAAGGATATTCATGCGAATGGAGGATTCATAATAAGAAATTGGATCTCAAACGCGATTATGCATCATTTTGGAGGGCGCCAATTAAACATCTACCATCCAAAAGATCTTGGTAGACCCGATAAGGTTCTCGGTATGTATTGGGATCCAAAACACGACGTTTTCAAGTATATATTTAGGTTCGCAAGACTTAAAAAAGATGTCCTGAATGGAGACGCCACACCAACCAAGCGAGAAATCCTGCAGGTATTCATGTCTGTCTTTGATCCACTGGGCCTACACTCTTGCTTCACAATCGGCCTAAAGATGCTACTTCAAAAAGTGTGGCGGTCAGGCATAGACAGAGATGAGCAACTTCCTGAAGAGCTACGTCAGTTTTGGATGCAAAGAAAAATGTGCATCTACAAGCCACTAAATTGGAATTTTCCCGTCACTACTCCAGTTTGCTACCAGATGCAGAGAAAATTGATCTACATACCTTTGTAGATGCCAGCGAATACGCTTATGCTGCAGTTTCATATCTTCGTATGAAAAAGGAAAACAACGTCGATACAGTATTAGTATCCGCCAAATGCAAGGTTGCCCCTTACTTAGCAGCGAACTCTTAGCAGCCGTTATGGGAATCGGACTAGCAAAAAAAATCAGAAACACGCGAGGTTTACGAATCGAGAACTGCACTTACGCTCCGATTCTAAGACTGTTCTTCAGTGGCTCACCATCGACGCACGCAATTTCCAACCCTTCGTTATGCACCGAGTAGGTGAGATCGTTGATAACACTACCATTAATCAGTGGCACTGGGTTCCAACAAAAGCAAACATAGCCGACTAAGCTACAAAATTTTTGAAAGCACCAGAGGCGTCTCGATGGATTTAAAGACCCCACTTTCTTATCCAGCCGAAAAGTGAATGGCCAGAACCGCTTATTTCAAAGCGAAAAATATAACCGTCATAAGCTATATGATGAGATATATATGAAGAATGAGTGATATATGAGATGTATAAAAATATAATAAGACATATACATTAGATTGATCCGATCTTCTGATATGCATCGATATAAATATCGCCTTAGAATAATTTTACAAAACTTTGAATATATAATTTTTGGCTTATAACTTAACTTAATATATATAATTTAATATATATAAGCTTAACTTTTATATAGTCTTATTTCAACATGTATCGAAAATGCGAAAACAAAAATCAAATGTCAAAGAGAAAGGAAATCTGACCAGCGGATCTAAAATAAAACTCGGATATAACAATTCGTGAACTAAAAGTTAAGCTAAAGCTTCATTAAAAGATGGTTAATAAAAGAATAACTAAAAGCTCGTTGTTTCGTCTGATATTGAAATACGTCATCCGTGTATCCCCAATATGGGATTCATTAAAACCGCATTTTCTTTAAATATACTCTTCTGGGCTGCAAATGTCGCTTACTACTTAATTGAGGTAGCGACTTAATTCTTCCCCTTCTTAATTCTAATTTAGAATTTAACTATTAACCTGTTAAAAAACGATAGAATGATGCTGGGTATAATTTTCGTATAAAAGTTACTATACTGATGCCAATGCGGACTTTTAGCATCTTTTAACACGTTTAACTTCATTATATCAATGTCCAACACCACCCATACCGACAACGACTCCTTATGATCTATTTGCTGACAACCACGCTCTTTTGTTTGATGAATAAAAACGAGTACCGCTTGAAATTACCGCTTGTATTTATTCAAAAGATGTGTCAAGCAAAAGCCCAGTCTGAAAAAGACTGACCATGAAATAGACGCTGCCGTATATGCTCATTGACCACCACCCATATTAGAGATAACAAGAAAGGAAAGCTTACTTCGGACGGAGCCAAAGTTGATATACCCTTGCAGTTGAGTGGCAGTCCGCTAGGTGGCGACATGCATCTTATATTATTAGATATATATCGTATATAGTCTAGATTACTTTGTCCAAAGTAGAATCCATAGGAAATCCCATTCTTCTAACTTCAAAAACAACGACGTTATGGCATTCCCGATCAATCACTTATATGAAAGCTGTAGGATATAGTCGGCCGATCCTTATGAAATTTGGCATGTCGAATTATTTTACTCAAAGTGGAATCCATACAAAGTCCCATTCTTCTAACTTCTAACTTAAAAAAAACAAGTTATGACATTTCCGATCAATCAGTTATATGGCAGCTATAAGATATAGTCGACCGATCCCGGCAGTTCCGACTTATATACTGCCTGCAAAAGAAAGAAGGGTGTGTGCAAAGTTTGAAGACCATAGCTTTAAAACTGAGAGACTAGTTTGCGTAGAAACAAACAGACGGACAGACGGACATGCTTATATCGACTCACGAGGTCGGAGATGGCTCCTTCTAAAATTATATAATTGTCTTAAATAATAATACCCTCTGCAAGGGTGTAAAAGTTAAATGATTCGGGAGCGAGTATGGAATATGGCGAAAGAAAAAGAATACTGGCAGTGCCTTCTCGACGGTATTTGTACTGGAACACATTGGTACACAAACTTGCACTATCGTGCCTCTGAGTAAACTTTTTTATAAAGATATTTCACATCAAGATCAAGATGTTATCGGATCTTCTTAGGGTTAAGCCCGTGTATTCGCCAGGCCCCGATGGAGTACCAGGCTGTGTGCTGAGGAACTGCGCCGTGGCCCTGTGCAAACCGCTTCTTAAACTTTTTAATTTATCGCTGAAGACCTCGATTTTGCCCCTTATGTGGAAGGAATCTTACATTATCCCTCTGCATAAAAAAGGGAAAAAATCGGATGCTTCAAATTATAGAGGCATTTCTAAATTGTCAGCAATTCCAAAGCTTTTCGAAAAACTTATTACTCCACATTTGCAACACCTATGTAGTTCAATAATATCCCCGTGCCAACATGGCTTTATGAAGCGCCGCTCCACCACCACCAACTTATTGGAGCTAACATCTTTTGTCACGGATGGGTTCCGGAATGGCTTACAAACAGACGTCATTTACACTGACTTCAGTAAAGCATTTGATTCTGTTAACCATTCGCTTCTTATAAGTAAACTCAGTCTTTTGGGATTCCCAACTGATCTCCTTATCTGGATTTCGAGCTACTTATCTGGAAGAACCCAACGTGTCTTCTTTAAAGATGTTACCTCGCGTACAGTCCGCGTCACATCTGGGGTGCCTCAAGGAAGCCATCTTGGACCCTTACTTTTTACTTTGTTTATTAATGACTTGCCCCTTGCCTTAACTGACTCACTAGTACTAATGTACGCTGACGATGTTAAGCTTTGTCTTCAATATAGATCTACTAGCGCCCAATCTAGACTTCAATCCGATTTGGATAAATTTCAAAATTGGTGCTTAGCAAATGACCTAAAGCTTAATGGATCGAAATGTAAACTCATGTCATTTTATCGATCTAGCCCTCACCAGGCTACGTACTTTCTCTATGGGATTGCCTTAGAACGTTTAACTCAGGTTAACGATCTGGGAGTCCTATTAGATTTGAAACTTAAATTTACCGACCATATATCCACCATGGTTAATAAAGCTATGGGTGTGCTTGGTTTTATTAAAAGATGGTCAAAAGAATTCAACGACCCATACATTACAAAAACTTTATACACATCATTGGTCCGTCCGATTCTTGAGTATGGATCGTGTGTCTGGAGTCCACAATACGGTGTGCACCAAGATCACATAGAATCCGTACAAAAAAACTTTCTCATTTTCGCACTTAGGGGACTAAATTGGAATGCAAGCCTTCACCTTCCCTCCTATCATAGTAGACTTTTATTAATCAACTTACCACCATTAACAAACCGTAGAACGATGCTGGGTGTCATGTTTCTATTTAATCTTATTAATGGTAATGTAGACAGCCAGCATTTATTAACACGCTTAAATTTCAACGTTCCTAGTAGAAGGACTCGAAACTTTCGTCCTCTACTCCTTAGCCATTGTAGCTCGACATATGCCCAACACGATCCGTTCAGGGTTTTATGTTCGGACTACAATGGTCTCTACCACGTTTTGTCCCTTTGCTCTACTAACAATCTTAAATCCATTATACTAAACACCTTATCTTTGCAACACTTTTCCTCGTGATTTCATACTCCTATTCCTCTCTTTTACTCTCTCGGATCTATCCCCGCGATTCGAGCCGTACGTTATGCGGCAGCGTCCCTCGGTCGGTTGGACGGGAGGTGGGCTGTACGTATGCAGTGGGAACCGCGCGAAAAAAAAAAAAAAAAAAAAAAGATATTTTCCATCTAAGTTACATGTTGTCTGTACTAATTTTATCAGTACTGGCTATACAAGCCTATACGTAATCTAATGAATTTCGTTTGGTCACATCTTGGTGAGCTGGGGATTTTCTTGTGTTTAGAGTAGTCATTGAATTAAGTTTATTTCGGTTTATCCAATAAAAGGAAATAAATTTACTCAAGGTCTGTGTTAACGCTATTAATAGTTTTTAATAGCGGCCGAATAAATAGACGAGCAGTTCAGATTTTCCTATTAATTCAAATTTTATTATGGGTTCAGATTTAACTCTAAACACACAGCCGCACAAAATCGATGCCAAAATACAAGTTCAAATGAAGCTTAGCAATATAATCTCACACTATGCAATTGTTTATCGTTCGTCAGCAAGAGGCGAGGCGCGGAACGCACACAAATGCAAAATAAGGTAGAGTGCAGCAGCTCTGCAAAAAAGCTCACAAAAGCGCATGCTATACAAATACCAGCAAAGCGCATGCGTACGTGGGAGAAACAAACAAAATAGAAACTGCTGATAAGCCCGCCGCTGCTCTTCCGTTTCAGAGTCTTTACAGATTATTTCTCACATCTTCGCCTTTGGCTGATTGGCCCAACAGTCTGAAAAACAACCCTTTTTTCGGGTCTAGGTCATAATTAATTGAGTGAACGTATGACCCGACAGGACTCGACAGTCATTCCCTATGATTCACAAATGGCGAAAATTATTATTGAAGATGCTTGGGACTTTTTGAAACATTTTTTTTGTAGAAAATAGTTTAAATAGTAAAATTCCCATGGGGATCGAACAACTATATCCAATCCGACACATATCCAAAAATATAAGTTGCTTTTAATTGTAAGGGTATATCAAATTCGGTTCCGAAGTTAGCTTTTACTTTGTTTTTTTTTTTTAAATCGCAGTATCAATATGTATAAAATGAAATATTTAATCATTCGTTTGAAATGAAAATTAAAAACACCGTTTATTAATCTACTTTACTGAATCTCTTCATACCGAATTTCCGTGGTTGTTAGTTACCTTGCATTTTAAATGATTTTTTTATGAAATTCCACAGAAACCTATATCGACTCTGGAGATGATACTGATCAAGAATATATTTATTTTATAGGGCAGGAGATGTCTTTTTCACTGCGTTGCACAATTTTGACCAAAATTTAAAAGTTGCCAAATTTAAAAGCATCAGCAAAGGACACGCACTGGTGTGTAACAGGTGACCGTATGTTTGTATAGTTTGTTTTCGGTGGCAGTAGTGGAAAATCCCACTCCTCGTTTTTAGTTTTGCCGCATAGGTTTCGCAAGGGTGATCAGAAGCGGTATGATTTCCTGCTCAATTTGAGCACCGAATTTCAGGTTGCGAAAGGAAATAATTCCTTGTATTGTCAAAACTATACTTTCAAAACTAAAATTCTAGCGTATAGGCTTCATATGAACTTTTTATCCGTTTGAACTTTTTATAAAATGCTTATATCCGTTGAAGCTGTTAGTTAATATTGAATGTACGGTGTGGCCACCGGAGTGGGTCACTTTGATTTTAAAATTTTCCGCAGGGATTTTTCCAAGAAGTGTAGCCTCCATTTAAACAACGTTATTTAGTTGGTTTTGTAAAGACTTGCTGAGTCTTGGTTTTGAAGAGTAAGCTAGGACATAGAATGCCCTATTGCAGAGGTACGACTCAAGTAGGTTGTGTAGGTAGGAAATTTATTTTTCCAACAATTGACAAAAAAAGAAGGAAGGCAAAAGAAGAAATGATTTCCTTCTTTCTGATCCGGGCTTCAGTAACATTATACCTTTGCAGAGGATATAATAGTTTTTGTCAAAAGTGCGCAACGCGTTGAACCAGTAATTTCCGACCCTATAAAGTAAATATATTCTTGATCAGGATCACCTTCTGAGTCGATATAAGCATGTCCGACTGTCTGTTTCTAAGCTAATTAGTCTATCAGTTTTAAAGCTATCGACTTAAAACTTTGCATACATCCTTCTTTCCTTTGAAGGTAATATATAAGTCGGAACGGCGGGGATCGATCGATCAACTATATGCTATAGCTGCCATATAAATTTTTGATAGGAAATGCCATAAGTTTGGTGTTTTTTACCAATTCGATCCGCCAAATTTCATAAGGATCGCCGGCTAAGATGGTGGTCCAATAATGACTTAACCTCCAAAAGTAAAACAAAAATTTTGAAAAACTGTCGGAACATATTTATTTCTGAACATAATCTCCTTTTAGCTCGATACACTTGGCTCAGCGATGCTCTAGCTTCTTTAAGCCGTCTTAAAAATACGTTTTCTAGAGGTCTGCAAAATACGCCTATGTGGCGGCGACGACCTCCTTCGACGTAAATTTCTGTCCAGCGAGTGACATTCTCAAGTTTGAAAACAAAAAGAAGTCAGGAGGGGCCAAATCGTTGCCCAATTTGACCAATTTGGAAGTGGCGAGGGCGGAAGTTTTGCCAGTGTGTTGTCATAATGGAAGAGCACATTTTTCTTCGCCAAATGGGGCTGTATTTTCTATAATTCGGCGGCGAATTCGGCATAGCACAGCCCTGTGACCGTTTTGTCCTTCTCCAGGTAGTCGATGTAGACCACACCTTGTGAATCCCAAAAAACGAACGGCCTTTCAGGCCGATGGAACAGTCTTCGCCTACTTTGCCGGGTGAAGTCCACTGTTTCGACTGTTCCTTGGTCTCTGGTGTGTACCAGTGGAACCATGTTTCATTCGCGGTCACGAAACGACGCATAAACTCCTTCGGATTGCGCTTTAACATCGTCAAACACTGCTCTGAAGTGGTCTCAGTTGCGTTTGTTGTCCGGAGTGAGCAAACGCGGCACCCATCGCGCCGACAGCTTTCTCATGCCCAAAATTTCATGCAGGATATAACCCACGCGGTTTTTTGAGATGCCAACTGTCGCGCATCTTTAATCGACGGTCTGCCAATACGAGATCGTGCATTTTTGCCCCTTTATCCTTCGTGGTAGCCGTTTTCGTGGAACCTGGTCGTTGCTCATCAAAAACCGACGTGCGACCACGTTGAAACTCGTTGAACCAATTTTTGACGGTCGCCATCGAAGGAGAAGAATCACCGTACACAGCATGCAAGTGCTCTTTAATTTCGCTGCGCGATTTCCCTTCCAAAAACAAGAATAGAATTACTGACCGATATTTCTCCATTTTTCTAAAGTCCGTGGACACGTCCGATTCTACACGCAGTCAAAACAAAACGACGAGTCCGATTTGGCTGATATTTCGAAAGTAGCCGTCTACGAGAATGTAGTAAACGATAGTAAATTTCCGATAAGTTACTAATCGGACTGCCTATATATCGTATATCCAATAGGTGCCATATAAGTGATTGGTCGGAATGCACGTCATCGAGTAGGAACTTATTGCAGTATTATGAGAGGATAGAAAAAAAACTACCTATGATAAAGAAATTGCGAAGAACCTGTATGAAAAATTCCGAGAAAATGCGTTGCGTGAGTTTATATCAGGCCTAAGGCGAGACCTGACAGATGTGCTCTTCGCATCAAAGCCAAAAGACTTGCTGCCGGCCTTGGCGCTATCATAAGATCTCCCCTTATATCAACCCAATATGGGTTGTAGACAAGAAAGGAACCGATGAGGCGAGTAATCGAAACATGCGATTAGTGATAGCTAAACGAGAAAGAACGCAAGGTCAACAAAAAAACGGGGTCCGACAGGTATACCATGTTAAGCCTCTCAAAGATATTGGGAAACCTGGGCAAAGCCAAGTTCTTCACAACGCTGGTCTTAAAGTCTGGCTATCATCAAATTCTTCTCGCCGAAAACGACCGTGAAAAAACGTCTTTCTCGGTAAGCGGGGGAAAATATGAGTTCGAAGAGTCCCGTTTAGTCTAAAAAAATGCGGCCAGCATTTTCCAAAGAACCATTGACGATATCCGACGAGATAAAACTACAGATCCCTGAGCCAAAGAATCTATTTAAGGTAAAGTCATTTTTAGGTCTAGCAAGTTACTATAGATGCTTCATAAAAGACTTTGCGGCAATAGCCAGACCTATTTCCGAAATCTTAAAAGGGGAAAATGAAAGTGTATCTATGCATAAATCCAGAAATATCTCAGTGCAATTTTCTGAAAAGCATCTAACAGCTTTTCAAAATTGCGGAATATGTTAGCGTCTGAGGATTTCAAGCTCAAATACCCTGACTACAAGAAGACATTTTATCTAACGGCAAATGCCTCAGCCTATGGCATTGGGGCAGTGTTGTGTCAAAAAGGTCGTCATATAACAGCTTATAAAAGAGCAAGCAGACGAGTAATGTACAACTTCGATTCACAGTAAGCGTTCCCTCACTCATACCGTCGAAAAGACTGATAAGCCACTAAATTGCTTCCAGAATCACATCGTTTTGGAAGAATCGCGCTTCCTGCAGAAACGGAGTTTCATACTTTTTTGAAACAAAAGGCGACATTAATGAGCTCGTGGACACAGTCGTCTGCAAGGGTGTGAACGCAATATATTGTGATTTTCACATACTTTCAATGATCCAAGACGTTCTGCTCCGTGCATAAAGTTCTGGCACAACAAAAATAGTGACAGATATTATTGCAGTTGCAGAGAGGAGAGAAATCCTCACGGCCGAACACAAAAGGTCCAATAGAACAGCCCAAGAAAACGTGAAGCAAGTACTCACCGAGTACTACTTCCCAAAAATGGCTAAACTGGCAAACTGGCAAACGAAACAGGCCCAAATATGATAGACGTCCGAGTAAACACGAGATAGGAGAGACACCAGTCCCTTCTCATGTGGGGGAATTGTTACATATTGACATTTTCTCCACAGATAGAAAGTACTTCCTCACCTGCAAAGATAAGTTATTCAAATTTCCTGAGGTGGGTGAATTCCCGAAGGTGAAGACAGTTTATCGCGACAACGAACATCGTTAAGTGCGCAAACGATTTCGACCATGCTTTGGTGTTGGCATTTCAAATGTCGACCGACCACTTTGGGGTTGGAATTTCAAATGCGCCTCCACATCACAACGTCTCGAATAGGCACGTAGAGCGAAATATAAAGGATACTGTGGGGTTGAACTTACTAGACACTACCAGGTATTAAAAGTCAATCCATTCTGTCAATGATAAGAGGCCGGTAGACGTTATACAAACGCAAAGACATGCCAGAGAGGATCAGAAGCGCCCAGGGAAACGAAAATTCAAATTTGCAGGTCCGAACAGATAATTTTCCTTTTGCTAAGATTGGCGCCGGCTCACACTGACTTTTCACAAGCTAAGTACAGCCCTATCGTAGAGGTCCGCATACTAGTATGGGAAGAGTTCGCGTGACAAATTTCCGCAATCTCCCATGACAATGCTTCTGTAGATACACACTGACCACCTTCGAGACCGGCTGGATTTGTTGAAAGTGCACCACAGAGTGGAAAGTAGTTAAGACTTCCTGGGTTCTATTTTAAAGAATGTGGCGGGAACTCCAGACGCAGAGGATTTGGAGAAAACAAGGTTCATAGAAACTAAATTAATAAATTCAAACAGTAGACAAATATAAATTAATTATAAAGTTCAAAACCAAATCAACTAACAAAGGCAGTCAATCAGATTCTGAACTCAGCCAAATTTTCACAAATCGTCACTGGCCATTTATTCGAGACCTTGCTGGCTCGCAATAGAATGTTAATGATGGAGTTGCAAAATATAATACTTGCTATTTTTTTTTTAGTTCGCGCGGTTCCCACTGCACACGTATAGCCTACCTACTGTCCAACCGACCGAGGGACGCTGCCGCATAACGTAATCGTATAACGTAACGTCGAATCGCGGGGATAGATCCGAGAGAGTAAAAGAGAGGTATTTAAGATTGTTAGTAGATCAAAGTGACAAAACGTGGTAGAGACCATTGTAGTCGGAACATAATACCCTGAACGGATCGTGTTGGGCATATGTCGAGCTACAATGGCTAAGCAGTAGAGGACGAAAGTTTCTAGTCCTTCTACTAGGAACGTTGAAATTTAAGCGTGTTAATAAATGCTGGCTGTCTACATTACCATTAATAAGATTAAATAGATACATGACACCCAGCATCGTTCTACGGTTTGTTAATGGTGGTAAGTTGATTAATAAAAGTCTACTATGATAGGAGGGAAGGTGAAGGCTTGCATCCCAATTTAGTCCCCTAAGTGCGAAAATAAGAAAGTTTTTCTGTACGGGTTCTATGTGATCTTGGTGCACTCCGTATTGTGGACTCCAACCACACGATCCATACTCAAGAATCGGACAGACCAATGATGTGTATAAAGTTTGAGTAATGGATGGGTTGTTGAATTCATGGTCAAATGAATTCAACAACCCATCCATTACTCAAACTTTATACACATCATTGGTCTGTCCGTCTGGTCTGTCTTTTAATAAAACCAAGCACACCCATAGCTTTATTAACCATGGTGGATATATAGTAGGTAAATTTGAGTTTCAAATCTAATAAGACTCCCAGATCGTTAACCTGAGTTAAACTTTCTAAGGCGTTCACATAGAGAAAGTACGTAGCCTGGTTTTAAGCTAGATCGATAAAATGACATGAGTTTACATTTCGATCCAATAAGCTTAATGTTATTTGCTAAACACCGATTTTGAAATTTGTCCAAATCGGATTGAAGTCTAGATTGGGCGCTAGTAAATCTATACTGAAGACAAAGCAAAGCGTACATAAGTACTAGTGAGTCAGTTAAAGCAAGGGGAAAGTCATTAGTAAACATAGTAAAAAAGTAAGAATCCAAGATGGCTTCCTTAGGGCACCCCATATGTGACGCGGACTATACACGAGGTAACATCTTTAAAGAAGAAAAGTTGGGTTCGTCCAGATAAATAGCTCGATAACCAGATCAGTTGGGAATCCGAAAAGACTGACTTTACTTATAAGAAGCGAATGGTTAACAGAGACAAATGCTTTACTGAAGTCAGTGTAAATGATGTCTGTCTGTAAGCCATTCCGGAACCCATTCGTGACAAAAGCCATTTTGGCACGGGGATATTATTGAACTACATAGGTGTCGCAAATGTGGCGTATACGGTTTTTCGAAAAGCTTTGGAATTGCTGACAATTTAGAGATGCCTCTATAATTACCAGCATCGGATTTTTTCCCTTTTTTATGTAGAGGAATAATGTAAGAATCCTTCCACATAAGGGTAAAATCGAAGTCTCCAGCGATAGATTAAAGAGTTTAAGGAGCGGTTTCTCGGCGCAGTTCTTCAGAACAGAGCCTGGTACTCCATCAGGGCCTGGCGAATAAAGAGGCTAGACCTTAAGAAGATCCAATAACACACCAGTTTCATCAAAAGATGGGCAAAATATAAGGGTGGCTGATTGGATATTGTAAGTGGATACTGAGCCTAATTGGTGCTAGGTGAATACGTTGTTTGAAAACACTTTGCAATGAGATCGGCCATTGCCACTGCTTCGGATCATGAGTAAACTGAATCCGGCAGCGGCAAATATAACTCCTAACATTCTGGGTTATGCACGGAGAAATTGGGCCGAGCTACTTAGTATCTTGAATAACTAACTGTACAGCTAGATAATTTATGTTTATTTAAAAGTCTATTCATGAAGCTCTTTAAATTTAATAGGTTCTTTCTATACCAAGGCAGATTAGTAGAAGGCGGTCGGATATTTCCTCAGCACGCAAGCATCGAAAAATATATTTAAAGTGTAATAAAATTTATGTAAGGCAATGTTTATATCTTCACATGCCAGTAGATCGGACCAATCAAATTCAAAAATTCACTTATTTATTTTCATAAAGTCAGCTTTACGGAAAAAATGAAGCTTATGAGATTTAAGTGTGGACTAAAGGTCAATTAAGCTATTATTTTCGATTAAAACCTC
Organism: Drosophila atripex; assembly: GCA_035045925.1. Taxonomy (NCBI): domain Eukaryota; kingdom Metazoa; phylum Arthropoda; class Insecta; order Diptera; family Drosophilidae; genus Drosophila; species Drosophila atripex. The sequence goes on from JAWNOP010000052.1 coordinate 22,904,914, forward strand.
AAGAGAGGGATGATATGGATCCTCAGGGTGAGAAAGGGGCAAAGTTCTGGAAAGAGTAATTCCATGAGGATCAGAAACGAAACACAAGTCAAGCAGCCGACCTAAGGAATTTCTAACGTGGTTAATTTGCCCGAGTGACATGTCGAACATACCCGCTGCGAGTTAAGCAGCGTATGAGATTTATATTGAAGTCCCCCAGAGCAACCAGCTGGTCCCCGTCAGACAGACGATCCGAAACGAGAAGAATAGCGGACAAATGTTGCCAATATGTGAGAAGTTCCGACGAAGGTGGTATGTAAGAACAGGTAACATATAAAGATTGAAGATTCTCTGGGGCCTCCTGGGGCCTGTCGCACGACAGAAGACAGAAATTTTTGTAGTATCAAAGGAGTAGTCTATATGCTGTATGGTTAGTGGTGCTACATAACATTTTTGGTTAAATATATATAGTTTTAATATATGTTATATATATTTCCTGGAGACACGAAAAAAATCCCTAAAAAACAGACCGACACACGGAACGACTCCCACAACTAATTCACTAGTTGTTATGTACATTGACGAGTTTAAGCTTTACCCTCAGTGTAAATTCACATTGAGATCACAATGAATACGTACTAATTTTTGGTCTCATGGGATTCAATTGGGATCCAAATCTTCATTTTAGCTTCCAACACAAACTTTTATCAATTAACTTATCTTCATTCACAAACCGTAGAAAATGTCGTGTTTCTACATAACCGTATCGGTGGAAATGAAGGCAGCCAGCATCTACTAACACGCTTTAAATATTACCATCCTAGAAGCACCAGAAACTTGTGTTCTATATTCCAGTTCGGGTATTATGTTCAGACCAGAGAACTGCACGGTGGCACTTTTCGACTTCATATACGACACCCTAGTGGGACTCACCACTCAGAAAAATGACATGGATCCGACACACACACAAATTACTATTAGTGCAGTATATGTATATATTTATCTTGAGATGCAAGGCACTCGGTTATTTTCTCCACGCGAACGCGCATCATACTTGCCACACTAAAAAAGGTGGATTGAGATAATTGGAAGAACCATTAAAAAAGTACATGTGTAGAAAAACACACACGAAAGATCTTGGGTGTTTTCATAATCTGTTGCCGTTTTAGTCCTTAGGGGAAGAATATCCGTAAGCGATGAGTGTAAGCGATACAACTAGTGAGTGGTTGTTAAAAATACCTTACATATGCATACGGAAACACATACATATGTATGTGTATATGCATATGTATGATCCATATAGTTTCTTTACTCTTCTTGTTAAGTCATTCATTGAATTCTAATAGATAAACATAACAAGTGAAGCCGAAGATTTTCAACGAAAAAAGCCGAGCTTAAAACTATTCTAAGACGAAAAAGTAAATGCGTCATTTTGTGCACTCCCAAAAGCAATTCTCCAATATTTCGAGATACAAGGGCTGCCTTGAATTAAAAATCCACCAGAGGAAAAAAAGTGAAAGATGCGGATAAGTCGGAGGCAGTTAGAAAATATACGCAGTGCACTGCGGGTCAGAATCTTCAAAAAGTGGCTAAAAGTCAGTTCTGGATTTTACAATTTTTTTAATAGTCTTTCGCAATCGCAATCAATAAACAATCTCTTCTATCTATAATTTACTTTTAAAAAAATTTTCACATATTTAATATTATTTACTTATTTTTTATGTTAATAATGTTAATAGCATTAAAACCTCTTAGGTCAACTCGTACCACTTGGCTCACCGAACCTTTAAAATTTTCAACAAAAAATTTTAGTGTTCTTAAATAAATATAAATTTTGTCCAAGTTTTATCAAAATCGAGGATACAAAGTTCTAACTTTTATATTTAAGGCATAAATCTCTTTTAATTTTTCCTTAGAAATATTCTACTGTATAGCATAACGCTTTAAACTGTAGAAGTCGATTTGTTTTAATAGTTTCATATTAGTTTATCAGTATAAAATTAAGTCTAAATTAAAGATAAGACATAGATTGAGATGGTGCAAGGCTAATCTAAGGTATATTTAAAAAACTATAATTTAAACAATTATAACTATCAAGTATCTTATTTCTCCACTTTTCCCGTCTAACTAGATAAATTTTTATAATAACCTTAAAAATCTTATCCCGCCATCTTAGATTTGCTATTCTCATTTTAAACAAGAAAGGAAAGCTAACTTCGGGCGGATCCGAAGTTGATAAACCTTTGCAGTTGAGTGGCAGTCCGCTAGGTGGCGACATGCATCTTATATTATTAGATATATATCGGATCGGACATTTAGCAGATCGGATAAGTTTCCCAAAGTAAAGTCCATAGAAAATCCCATTCTTCTAACTTTAAAAACATCGAAGTTATGGCATTCCCGATCCATCAGTTATATGGCAGCTATAGGATATAGTCGGCCGATCCTTATGAAATTTGGCATGTCAAATTATTTTACTCAAATTGAAATACATTCAAAGTCCTATCCTTCTAACTTAAAAAACGAAGTTATGCCATTTTGTCTGTTATGAAACAGGCAGACAGACGGACATGCTTATATCGACTCAGGAGGTGATCCTGATCAAGAATATATATACTTTATATGGTCGGAGATGTCTCCTTCACTGCGTTGCACACTTTTGACCAAAATTATAATACCCTCTGCATGGGTATAATGATTATGTTTACATCTTAACACATGGGGCTTAGCCCGTTCTAAAGTGAACAGTAACAGTGAACAGCCGATATATAGTAAATAATAACAGCAAACAGCAGTGAACAGCCAATATAAGGTTCAACCTGGCTGTAGTGGTTTAATGAACAAAAATATGACGAAAATTACCCACACCCCGGGAAAATCCAAGACGCCAAAGTAGAAAAGGAACAAAAAGAAAAAGTGGTTTAATATTTTTCAAAGAAATGCAGGTGCATATGAGCTAAATGATAAACAAAAATATTTATAAGCTCGTAATAAAATGATCGGTCCAGCAAAAGTGGTTCTTAACGCTGAAAATGTATGTGAGTACGAAGAAATGCAAAATTTGTTAATCGACGAATTTGAGTGCACGTAAATAGAACATATATACATAAGCAGCTATAAGAAAGAAAGAAAAAGGCGGAAAAGACCGTGTCAAAAAGGCGGTGTCACTCATATTGTAGATAGTCTTGAAATAAAAAAATTTAACACATAAGGGGTTATATATTGTTAGGATTTTCATCAAATCGATTTTTTTTGGACTTTCTTAATATACAAGGGCTGTCCGATCAGTACTTAACCTCACCGCGCGATGGCATCACTATCGCAAGAGAAATTTACTATCGTGTAGTACATTCTCGTAGACGGCTACTGTCGAAATTTCAGCCGAATCGGACTCGTTTTTTTTTGACTTCGTGTGGAATTGGACGTGTCCGCGGATTTTAGAAAAATGGAGAAAGAGCATTAACGGTCTGTGATTCTGTTCTTGATTTTGGAAGGGAAATAGCGCAGCGAAATCAAAGAGCTTGGATGCTGTGTACGGTGACTCTTCTCCTTCGATGGCGACCATCAAAAATGTGTTCAACTAGCTTCATCGTGGTCGCTTGACGGTTTTTGATGAGTCACGCCCAGGTGCCACAAAAACGGATACCACGAAGGTTAACGTGTCAAAAATCCACAATCTCGTATTGGCAGACCTCCGATTGAAGATGCGCGAGATACCTGAGGCAGTAGCCATCTCAAAAAACTGCGTGGTTCATATCCTGCTTGAAATTTTGGGCATGAGATTTGGATCAAGATTTCTCAAAAACGGATATTTTTTGAAATTTTTACATATAGTTTATATTTTACACATAAATTAATCGTATGGATCCCTCAACATCCATTAGGATGTTTAAATGCCAAATTAATAGGCGATCAGCTGGAGGAAAAGCAAGAGTTTCTGGTTGTGGACAGCAACATAAAAGATTGTGACAACACATTGAAAGAGTTTCTGGTTGTAGACAGCAACAAAATAGATTGTGACGTGTTGCTTGGTTCTTCATAGGCATATGTCGTATAGTTGTGAATATAAAAGGTTACACATTTTTTAAAGCAGATATAAGTGCAGAACCGATCAATGAGTATTTTTAAAATCCGTAACAATATAAGGTTGTTAAACAGCTGATCGAAAGCAGCAGTACAGAGTCATACCAAAACATAAAGAAGTATCCAATACAGCTAGATATCTAAGTATATTCCTTTGTCCAATTGAGGTTATGCCTCAATTGCTAGACCCCTTACCAATTTGCTGGAAAAAGGTTCAGAGTTTCATACTGGTCCAGTCGAACAGCAGTCATTTGAAGAACTGAAGCAGCCATTAACAGTCGAGCCTGTCTTGCACATATACAGTCGAGAATTTCCTACAGAACTACGTACTGATGCATCCAAAGATGGGTTTAGAGCCGTTCTCTTACATCTAATTGATTATCGGTTACATCCTGTTTTCTTTTGGGGCAAGAAGACAATCCAAGCATCATAGCTATTATCATGAGGTTAAAGCAGCTTATTTCACCGTGAGATTATTCAGAGCTCGCACGAGGTCGGTCACATGTCGACAAGAAAAACAATGCACTCTATTCACAGCCGAGCAAATGGTATAAATACGTTCCAAAAAGCCATAAACTCTCAGACACAGCGATAAAGTCGCCCCCGTTTAAAATCCTTTTTGGAATAAAGATGAACAATCACCCTGATGACAAAATCCTGGTCATGCTAAATGAAGCCAAAATAAATATTGAGCAGGCCCAGCAAGTATAAACATGTATGCTGAACATGTATACCAGGGCAGTCTAGTCGCAATTAAGCGAACACAGTTTGTTGCTGGTCGCAAGATGGCTGCAGGATATCTAGGTCCTTATAAAGTCACCAAGACGAAACAAGATCTGGATCAGATGAAGAGTTTCAAGAGGGCCGAATATAAAGCTGAATCCCCTAAAGAAAAACAGAGAAGCAGAGACATAAGCAGTAATTTGACGAAGAATATCAGTGTTCACCAGCAGCTTGAAGCGCTGACACGTCAGCCGGCCTAGCCAAGTCATTTCTTAAAAGCGATTATTTTCTTCTACTGAAATTTATATGTTTATACCCTTGCAGAGGGTATTATAATTTTGGTCAAAAGTGTGCAACGCAGTGAAGGAGACATCTCCGACCCTATAAAGTATATATACTCTTGATCAGGATCACCTCCTGAGTCGATATAAGCATGTCCGTCTGTCCGTCGGTCTGTTTCTATCGTCTTCAATCTTTGCACACGCCCTTCTTTCGTTTGCAGGCAGTATATAAGACAGAACGGCCGGTATCGGCCGACTATATCCTATAGCTGTCATATAACTGATTGTTCGGAAATGCCATACCTTCGTTGTTTTTGAAGTTAGAAGAATGGGATTTTCTATGGATTCTACTTTGGGCAAACTTATCCGATCTGCCAAATTTCAGGATCGGCCGACTATATACGATCCGATATATATCTAATAATATAAAACGCATGTCGCCACCTAGCGGACTGCCACTCAACTGCAAGGGTATATCAACTTCGGCTCCGTCCGAAGTTAGCTTTCCTTTCTTGTTTAATTTAATTTTGATTAAATTATATAATTTTGTTTAAATGTCTTATGTTACTTATGTGTAATGTCTTATGACTTATGTTTCTTATGATTATCTATAAATCCTTTATAAATTTATTGATTTGGCTGAAATTAGCTTTTAAGATATAAATTAGGTATAGAAATAGTTTGTTATCCACAACATTTTTAAAATAGTTTTTAGGCAAAAAATTTAACAAACTTGAGCTGAGCTTCATTAAAATTCCTTTGGGAAAAATCTTATGTCTCTATCTCTTATAGTCCACACGAGATCCACGCTTTCATACGGACAATCGGGCATGGCAAATCGACTCAGCTCTTGATGTTGATCAAAATGATATGTACTTTATGGGGTAGGAGATGATTCCTTCTTGTTATACACAATCACATGACTACAGGATACCGGGTTTAAGAATACAAAAATTGTGTCACTTCTGATCGATATAGCAGCTATAGAATATGAAATTTGGTAGGTCGGATCAGTTGGGACAACAAAGAAAGTCTCATCCTTCTTACTTGAAAAGCCCCAGCTATATAATAAAGTCGCCCGATCCCTTCCGTTCCGATTAATTTACTTCAAAGAAAAGAAGAATGAAATATTAACGTCGATAGTTTTAAAACTGAGAGACTGCGTGGAAATGGGCAAACAGACGGACATTCTTATATCGACTCAGGAGGAGCCTTAACTGCGTTGTACTTTTTTGACCAATTTTAAAATCACAGAAAGCGAATATGGGAATCAGAATATAAAAATATTTAGATTTACTCCAGAAATTGATTGATATGATTGAAATTTATATATACATAGATTAGCTATAGAAATAGTTAGTTATCCAAAAATTTTTCAAAATAATAATAGTTTAAGCAGGCAAAATTGAACCCCAGGCACATCCAATGTCATAATCTGTTATTTTTTTAACAGACTACATATTGTCGACGAGACTACCATTATTTATTGTACCATGGTTACAATTTTCTGTCGATTTAATTAATTGGAGCATTAACAGTTCTCTTTGCCATTCCGACCTGTTTGCAAGTGTTGTGTTTATATTGAATCATGACTTTGGCCGCCACTACAAGCGATACGTACTTTTTTAAATATAAAAAAGTGATATCATATCGACGAGATCGACGATTAAATTCGACGATCGCTGGAAGTCGATGCCCTGTATGATAGTTTCAATTTTCATGCTCAAACGCTTACCAAAATCGACCATATACGCTTTGGTCTACTCCGTGCTAATTCGAATAACGAAACAAAAAAAATAAAATTAAAGTGTGGAATGTTTTTCAATAAATTGATGAATTGACTTTGGAAACTGTTCATAAAATCTTCCAAGGTATTGTAAAGTCGCCTGCGTCCGTAAGCTTGTTTTTTTTCTTGATTTTTTTTCGCTAAATGTTGTTAAATTTAAATAAGGTACATAATATATATAATAAAATGTAGAATGCTGCCAGTCCTGCCTGCTTTACCAAATGGATCTCCCGATGAATGATAACGGAGAAACCACTGAATGAGCAACATTTTACTGACCGGGATACCAGCCAAGTTAAACCAAAAGGGAACCTATTGACGGTCACTGGCTGTCACCCGAGATGATAGTGGAACTCAGACAAAAACCTAACCATGCGACATTCACATTGACATACCACTTACATATGGGCAATTCTCCAGGTCAACCACACAGAAAAAATTCCAATTCTATAAATTTATGTTATTTTTCAGATGTTTTTATAGGAGCAAGTTTAAAATAATTTAAATTTAACAAATTGAAAATTATTTTAGATTTCCTAATAACACATTTTGAAATATTTCAATGCAAAGTGCGAAAGTTCAGTTTTCAACATTTCAGTGGCTTTTGTTTTAAATATATTTCGCAAAGAGAGTTCAAATGCATTGATAATAACTATTTTTAATATTAGCTTATAATTAAAGATTAAAACAAAAATGTAGAAGAAATGACGCGATTGCTAATTATTGCGAATTTCTTATAAGATTATCAGTTTTATTCATTCTCGCGTGCGCCATTGAGCTAAACAAACCGATTTTGTTTAGCTTGAAAACTATATTTTCTACACTTATTTTATTTAGCTCTAAATTAGATTTAATTAATATAGAATATCGAATTCGTGTTTAATTATTTTAAAAGGACATAAACAACAAAAAAAGATTGATGAATAAAAATGTCGCGTGAAACAGTGGATAAAATCGAATTAAAAAAAAGTTCCTAAATATTTTAAAGTGTAACAAAAATAATTACTAAGATCAATTAATAAATAATCTTTTTAATTTGATTGCAGACAAGATTTAACTAAAATCAGCGTTTGAAATGATTTTTCGAAAAGTAACTTCTGTCTGTGTCGCGTGCAACAGCACTAGTTTTGTTTGAATATATTAAAAACAAAAAGTCATCCAAAATGTATATTTGCACCAAATATAGTACTTGTCAAAAGATATAAGATCCACTTTTATTTAAATTAAACACATTCTAAGCACATGCCTTTTTTTCAGTTGAAATGCGTAGGAATGTTGTGTTCGAAATTAAGGAATTACCCATATACGGAAACCATATCTATTTAGTTTCCGAGAGTTTTCGTTACAGGCAGATTTTCCATTTTTTAAATTATTTAATTTAGTTTTTCCAATTTTTAAATTATTTTTATTTATTAGTTATATTCGGAGCAGTGCGGGGGGTCGAAGGTAGTGGACCGATTCACCAAGCCCTTAACCATGTGCAGCTAAGCATTGTAAAGAAAGGTGTCGCACACAATTGGTCAAACCGAATTGAGACAGGGAGTGTGAGCTCAAGTTATATATACGAAAAACACCAATCGATTGAAACATTCGCACTTCACTCACTACCCTTCTTTTCATAGAACGGTCCTGGTTTTTTTGAGCGCTTGCTAATAAACTAATTTGATTTATTATCTAAGACGGATTTTTGAACATGTCTAACAGATTTTTTTGTGATAAATTGTTAATCCATACCCGTATTGGTGCATGTTGTGCAGTCCCATATGTGGGTGAGCAGTATTCGGATTTAGTAAAGCTCTCTTGCTAACTTCCCTTTACTAACTCTCGCTCCCTACATTGTATTGTGCTGGCCTCACGACATCTGGGTCTGATGTCATTTCCCGGGTGTCAGGACGTCAAGAAAGAAATGCGATGCTTTATGCGACAGAACAAGAGTGGTTTTAATGAGTTGATCGTTGCTTTCCGAATAAACAACGATCAACTTAGTGCGCTGGATTCTCAATTCAATAGCCTTCAGCTTTTGAATTAGTCTCCTAAGCGTTAAAAATCCGCTACAGCCTGATCTTTCCGAAATCATGCAGCCACCCCAAGGGCAGGTGTAACGTGAAAAAAAATTCGACACCCGAATTGTTGATGAGTCCTCGCGTTGTATAATACAATACTATATACTATAATACTTTGTCCTCACTTTGTATTATTTGGAACTACGGAATGTTTTGGAACTTAACCCTTAAGCATCCATCAACATGGTAACCCACTGTCCGTTTATAATTTCTTTGCATAAAAAAATAAAGAAACTTGATGCTGCCAACTATAGAGGTATCTCGCAATTGTAAGCAACTCCAAAGGTTTTTCATAAATTAATTACTTCTTATTTTCAACAACTTTCTACACGATGAAAATCATTCAACCATGTATCAACCAGTCATTCAACCGACCATGCTGGTTTAATTTCATAAGCATTAATTTCATAAGTTTCACTAACTTATAGGGTTGAGGTCTTTTGTCATTGATGCCTTCGACTCAGTTAATCGTGTTGAGTAACTGATGCTTTTCTAGCCATACGCCATGCGACAGCGGCCCTCGGTCGGTTGGGCGTGAGGTGGTCTTTACGTATGCAGTCAGAGCCGCGCGCAAAAAAGGAGCATATTTGCTCAAGAGCTGGCTCAGAGGTAGTATACCAAACTGTTTTACTGATTAAGCAACAACCCGAAGAGAATCAATCTAGGAATCAGAAATAGTCGACTGAGTGGCTGAACCAGCAGTAAGCTAATGATGGATTGGAGGCTGAGAGCAACAACTCTACTCTACTAACTTACAACACAAGATCCACTTCTTATTGAAGATTTGGTCAGCCAATCTTAAGCAACATGAAGGAAGCTACTCTACCTACTAAGTAAACCACACTTCTTATGAACTCTCATGAACGGATTATGTAAGCCCCGACAATTGTAACTATGCAAGTACATCAGCCTTTTCCTAGATATCAGTCTTCGACTCAGGGACCTACCCCTACTCCTGCTTGTGTAGGGGTATTTCACCGGATGTGGACGTATAACGACCTCATACGAATACAGACTATTATAAATTCACTTAAGAAATATTCCAAATATATAACAATACTTACTTGTATGTTAAGCTCCAAATTTTTCCACTGACAAAATCTGGTAAATTTTTCGCTGTAAATGAAATATAAGAATTAATTTTTTACTTTTATAAAATATAACAATTAAGTCCTGAGCAGCAATAGCTGAACCGGCTACATGCATTATCAAATGTTACTGATATAATAAGCCGCTAGTATACAAGTAACTATATAAACAAAAAAGGACGGCTATAGTCCAATTTGGTATACTAACTGCTAGTATCTGGTATCTGGTATACTATATAACCTATATAAACAAACAAGGGCGGCTATAGTCGGGTATACCGGGTTTACTACTCTATACCGTTCTATAAGTATATTGTACCCGGTAAAAGTACACTTCAAGAATAAAGGTCAATCGAATAACCACCGAACATGGTTCGTTAGTCAGTGCCCATAGCCGCGGTACTTAAAACATCCTTAGCGTGCTACTCCAGTCACAAGGACCACCAGCAAGATCCCACACACCTGGCATCATCCTGACTTCAGCCAGCCGCTTTTAACTTAGATCGGTCCATAGGACAATCAAGGCCTTCGATAACGGCATTTTGACAATGACTTGTAGCGGTGCTCTGAATGTCCTTAAAAAATAAAAAAAAAGGAAAGTTAACTTCGGGCCGAGCCGAAATTTATATACCCTTGCAGTTAAGTAGCATAGTCGGCCGATCCTTATGAAGTTTGGAATATCGATTTATTTTTCGCAGAGTAAAGCCCATAGAAAGTCCCATCCTTCTTATTTAAAAAACAACAAAGTTATGTCATCTCCGATCAATCAGTTATATGGCAGCTATAGGTAATAGTCAGCCGATCCGGCAAATGTGTGCTCAAGTCAATAGCTTTAAAACTGAGAGACTAGTAGAAACAGGCAGACGGACAAACGGTCATGCTCAAATCGACTCAGGAGGTGACCCTGATCAAAAATATATATATTTTATAGGGTCGGAGATGTGTCCATCACTGCGTTGCACACTTTTGACCAAAATTATAATACCCTTTGCAAGGGTAAAAAAAAAACAAGAAAAAATAGCTAACTTCGGACTGAGCCAAATATGATATACCCTTGAAGTTAAGCTAAAGCCTTTATTATAAGATATATGTCAGACCGAATAGTCTTATTAAATGACACTATCAAATCAGTTTTTCAATAAAAATGTTGAAAAAAACATCGTTTTTGAAAAAGATTTTTCAATGACCTTTTCTCCAAATAACAACACGAAACTATATAGTTTCCATACGATATAATATTGGTTATTTTCAATTAAGTGAGCATATAAAACGGAACGAGACAAAACTCCAATTTATGATGCGTATGCACTGAGGTAAAAGGCAAGAATGAATCCGCCGTAGAGCATAGGCTGAGCGAAAGCTTGCTCGCTTAATGCTAAAGATAAAGGCCGGTAAAAGGAGAATGTACGCTGTAGCCAGTAAGGCTATCTCACTGCTGCGACCTTGGGCAACTAGTGCATAAGCAGCGGATGGTGAAGCGCCTATTGGTTCGGCACATTCAGTTGTAGCTGACGTAGACGACACCACCGAAGGCTGGCTGCTGGATGACTGCATTTCCAAAAAATGTAGCAGGCTGTGATGCCTCCGCCCACAACTGCGACAATTCCCTCCCACAACAGCAGCGAGTCACTCACGCAAGTGATGTCCAGGTTAAAGACATTTCCGACATAGACAGAGTCGCCTAGCCTCACCAAGGCGGCTCTCAGGGAGCATTAACAAATATCTAGGGCAAGCAGATAGTATGTGGGACGACCCACCACATAATATACAAGCATGGAGCATGGATGAATTGGTGATGATAATGGATGATCTAATATTATTTGCGACTCTACGTCTTCCCATATGAGTTGCCGAAGCGTAGGCGGTCATGGCCACATCCATAGCCTCCAGAGTCCTGCATCGCTGCTCCTAAAATCGACCGGCATCGACTACCAAGTAGGGATGAGGTCTGAGTTCGACGCATTGTGACCTTCCTCCCATTTGGCCTGGGTAGCTGGGTGCAACCCTTGAAGCACTTTGACAATGATGCTGCTGGCCATCTGAACTGTCATCCCCAAATTTATCAAGGCGAAGCGATGCAACCTTCCAATAGACTGAGGCCCAGAATCCCGTTCAGATGAGCCTGAAATATTAACCGACGGTTATTAAATCGTTTTTCTAAGAGACGCAACGCGACATCATAATTCTCCTCGGAGATTTCCAAGGACTGAACTGCATCTAATGCTGAGTCCCAAAGACAAGATCGCAGCCTCTGTAGCTTCTCCACCTGACTTATGTGAGGATTGCAGCCCATGATAGTTGAGAAAGTGAAACTTAGACTACTCCAAATATCTTCCGCTGAAAGTAGGGAGAGGAAGAGGTGGCAGGGTTTGGAATCACCGACCAAGCGCTGCGTCCACCTGATTGCTGGAAATTCCGCTGGCAAGCGTGGATTGGGCAGCTATTCGATAAGAGCGCAGCGACGTCTCGTGCTCGAATTCGGCATGCATCGACGCTACAAGCTCACACACGATCCATCGCAAGTCGCTGCTGATCCCACTCTTCAAGCTCCCCGTGGATGGCCTTGAAGTCCTCGTACATGGCGCTCAACTGGCCATGACGCACGTGGAGCATGGCACCGTCCACCTTGGATACTGGCTGGGGGGCTCCCTGGATCATCTTCAAATCCTGTAGGATACCCTTTGCCTTGAATTTTAAAATGGCACTCCAAGCGGGAGTGGGTTCTCCTGTGACGGCGCCGATGGAGTTCATCGCCACTAAATTGAACCACGCTCAATCAAATACAGAAACGCACTAAATAATTTTTACACCACAATTATAGTTCTTATAATTTATTTTATTATATTTAATTATAATTGTGCGCGGCATATACGATTTATCCCACTGTGCGCTCAGAACCGTACACTGAGACGCATGCACCTGCAAGGAGAAAGTATGTATGTATGTTGTGATTTGCGGATCGGATAACAGTAGACCGGACCGGATAACAACTGTATTGTATGTCTATATATGTATTTATATTATTAAAAGATTTTTAAATAAAAATACTTATTTCCAGACACTGATGCACTGTATGCAGTTTATGCTTAAAATGTTCATACATCTGTTTATACACTGCCCAAAACTGAATCATATATATTTCCACTAGTTATATTTATGTTCGTGAAATTGTTAATTGTATTAATTAAATCACGTTGTGGTCACTAATGTTTGGTCATTGAGATTTTTTAAGACATATTCTACAAATAACAACACGATATTATGTAGTTTCAAAATGTTATAATATAGTTTATTTTGAATTATGTGCGCATATGAAACGGAGCGAGAAAAGCTCAAATTTATGAAACGTAAAAATATGAGCACGCCGTAGAACATAGGCTGAGCGAAAGCTCGCTGTTTTAATGCTAAAGATAAAGGCCGTTGAAGCCGAGTGGCCGAGAAGAGTCGGCTTGCAACAATAGTGATACAATATAAACAAAGATACGACAAACTATACTTATTATATTTTAGTGATCTAATAGATACCGTGGCTGCTGCCTGACCCGACAAGCATCTTTAAAAATACTAAGCTTGTGTCGGTTTTGATAAATCAGTTATATGCCACAACCGACATAGTCGACCGGTCTCGAAGGAAGGAAAAAAAAGGATGTGTGCAAAGTAATGAGATGTAGTAGAAAGAAACAGACGGACAGAAGGACAAGCTTATATCAGAAGGTGATCCTGATCAAGAATATATGTACTTCATATCGCTAAAGATGTCTCCTTCATTGCTTTGCACACTTTTGACCCTCTGTAAGGGTTTAATAGGAAAAGTTGACTGTTGACTATTTGGTTCAATCAACCATTAGTAAAAATCATAGCAGACGTTCCTTAGACCGGACAGATTAAACTTTGGCATTTTGGCGCTCGGGATTAACTTGCCATTAACTCACGACTGCTGCCGCAGCTGAAGAGACGCAGATGGATGAAGACAGAAATTTATCCAAGTCTTAGGCTAGGAAAACTGCAAGTAGATCGCGGTCTTACTGTAACCATTTTATGGCATAATGTTAAAGCATTATATATTATTGGATACATTTAGGATCGTATATAGTGGGCCGATTTTTAAACAAAGTTGCTATTAAATCAGTTTCCTAAAAAAAATTTGGAGAAAGCCCAAACATCTTTAGAAATACCAAGGATGTGTCATTTTTGATCTTTTAGTTATTTGGCAGCTACAGGCCCGATCCTTATGAAATAAGTAAAAAAGTATTACTTGCTAATACAGGTATAACAGGTCGCATCGAGATTTCGACCAAAAGTGAAATCCGGTGGCCGACAGTAGGTGGGTATTACATTAATTGTTACTTTTGGCAGATGCTTAATGCTGCATACCTTGCATATATGTATAATAAAAATCATGTTATACAGCTATATAAAAAAGTAGTGAACTATCCGAAATATCGAGATCAGTTTTAGAGTAATGTGTTACTGTATTTTCGAAGACTCATCCGAAGGGGAGTTTGTTTATTGGAACATTATTATTTTGAGAACTTACCTCTCTAAAAACTTTTTAAATGGCTTTCCTTTAAGTTGCGTAAAAATTTCTTCCATATAGGGCTAAAATAAGTAAAATGTTGAAATCCATTAATTTTTTTAACATATACATAACTAGTTTTAATAAAAAAAAAAGATAGCTAACTTCGGGCAGAGCCGAAGTTGATATACCCTTGCAGTTCATTAGCAGCATATATTATGAAATATATATCGGATCGTATATAGTCGGCCGAGCTTATAAAATTTGGCAAATCGGATAAATTTGACCAAAGTAGAATCCATAGAAAGTCCCATTCTTCTAACTCAAAAAACTACAAAGTTATACCATTACCGATCAATCAGTTATATGGCAGCTATAGGATATAGTCGACCGATCCCGGGCGTTCCGATTTATATACTGCCTGGAAAGGAAATAAGGATGTGTGAAAAGTCGATGGCTGACATATCGACTCAGACGCTGATCATGATCAAGAATATATATACTTTATAGGGTCGCAGATGGAAAGGGTCGGCTCCTTCACTGCGTTGCACACTTGCACACTGCGTTAAACAAAATGTAACATCTCTTCAAAAAGCTTACAAATCATCAAATAAAGTTTTTGTTTTAGAACCGAATCTCTCTTAGAGAGAGAGAGCTTTGATAAAACTTCGTTCTATTATTTTTAGGTTAAAAAACATAAGCTTTCTTAGATGAGTTATATTGTTTATATGTATGTAAAAACAACTCATTGAGACTGAATCAATTGTGTGCTCCCAAACCTCAAATTTTCATTAGACATAACATTTTTTTTTCCTTCTTACTCCTCTTGGGAGCTTAGGGTTTCTACAAGGGCTTTCCACCGGACCCATGTAATTTTTTTTCCTATGGAAAATTCGAGTGCTGTACGGCGGCAGGTCATTCCGACCTAATGGCCCTCTTCTGGATGTTTTTTGTGTAATTCCATTTGCAAACACATATTCTGTATGCTCCATCGTCCCGCCTGCTGTTCTTATTCCTTCTGGTTTCTCTATCAACGTGTGGAAAGTTCCGTCGGTCAATAGGTATTGTGCTGGTGTGGCGTCCCGTACTGCTGGACTGACTCTTAGAGCAATTCCACCTCAATAAGCACTGTTTGGTATCAGAATGTTCGCAGTATTTTTCGAAAGTTACGCGAATTTATTACTTTTAAGACTTAATTTCTCTGTCTCAGATCAAATAATTTTTTTTTCTAAGTTCACTGTGTTTTGCAAGACATTCGTGCCAAATTTTTGGACCCTATTTTCTCTAATGTGACATTCATTGCGACAGTAATTTGGGCGTCGCCGACATCGCTTCCAAAGCGCATACACCATCCTAGACTATTGGTTAGTGTGTATATCGTGCCTAATAACCGTTCTAGCAATTAGGTTCAACCTTGCTTGATATCTTTTAGAAAAACTATATGTCCTTTCGTAATAATTTTCTTTTGAATCGTTTGGAAATTCGCCTGTTTATTTATTCTTTTGGAGCAGATAGGGATTCTTCTCACGAAATTATATTGTCGGGTCTAGCAGCCGCCGGAAAGTCTAGCCGGCCATAATTTATTTAAATATGATAAGCTCTCGTGACGTTACTCGGTTCTACCGCCTGTTGGGTGCCATCTCTTTAATCTTTGTCTCTTTTCGCTCGCCTGCTCCCGTGTATTACATCGGCCACCTACATCTTGCGTCAGCGCTATCGTTGTCGCTCTCTCGCGGTATCCCTCAGTCGTTCCGCACCATCAAGCGTCGAGCCGCACTCCCGTGTCTACTTCTTAGATCGGTCTTCAACCCAACGCACATATCCCATATTTTTTTACATACATATTTATTTCAACAAAAATCATCAAGTTAGATTAAATAAATTTTGCTTATATAATATTTAAATGTAACGGAACTTCTATTTTATTAAATCTGGAATTCTGAACATTTATTAAAGCTGCCGAAAACGCTTGGTAACTTAACAATTACATTACGCTTTAAACAAGTTTGTTTCTAAAGTCTCTTCATTATCTTCAACAAAACTTAAATCCAGTATTTTTCCTCCTCCTCTGACTTAGAAACGTATTTCCTATTCGTTAGAGCTTGGTAGTGCAAATCTCTTTTCGTCGGTTTTCGAATCAACTTATTTTTCCGCATCAAATTATTTAATTAATTATCGCTATTTATTACCGTACATAAACAACATCTATTTCTCTATACTTCACTATCATGAGGCGCTTTTAACAATGAATGTCTTCTGCTGGGCGCTACACTAATATCCTATGCTATCCTCTTACTATCATATTCAATTTATTCTTGGAGCTTGCGGCGGTGGAAAAAATAATTTTTTTTCCGCTTCATAAGAAGGGTTTCAAATCAATTATTCAGTCGCGATTAAAGACTCCCCGAGTTAAGACGTGCCTAAAATTTAAGCGGAAGCTGCGTTAGCTATTATTAACACCAAAGCTATTGTTAACAATTATTCAAAACGGTCAAAAAAAACAGTGGTTGTTGATAAGCATTCAAAAAGTGTTGTTGTTAACATGCACTTGCTCATAGGCCCAGCACCAGCTCCAACCAATACGCCCCTCTAAGCGACAGCATGCTAAATAATAGAATTGAAGACAAAAACAAAGCACTGAGCTTGATAACTGCAGACAAAATGGATGAATCTGCAAAGCCGCCTATATTCTTATCTGAAATCAGTAATATTGAACAAATGCTTGCTTATCTAGAGACTAAAATTAAAAAAGAGCTTTCCTTTTATAAAGATCAACGCGAGGGTCAAGTAAGAATTATGGTTAAGTCTATTGAAGAATATAGAATATGTCAAATTTCACATATACCAGCACAAACATAAGAGGGCATTCAAAGTTTTTATTAAGAATTTGGACTTCTCAACGGATATCGACCAAATTAAACAAGATGTGGAGTCCAAAGGCGACGGTGTTAGAAATATTAGTAATATTAAAAGTCATGTCAACAAAGAGCCATTGAACTTGTTCTACTTAGACATTGAGCCCAACAATAAGAACTTAGATATATAAAAAGTTAAACAGATTCGTAACTATTTTAACACTTGTTAATATAGAACTCCCCAACTTTGTGTTGGAGACACAAAGTCGTACTGTGCCAAAACTCACAGATGTGTGAAATGCTATCTTAGCCATCCCAGTAACATAACTGGGAAAAATAATAAAGAGCAACCAGAAAAATGTGCCAACTGCAAAGAAGATCATGCTGCTATTTACAATAGGTGTAAAGTTTATCAGGAACTTATATAAAAAAATTATTAGGCGGACGCAATCACCTGGAAAACAAGTTTTTTTATTATACCCTTGCAGAGGGTAATATAAGTTTGGTCAAAAGAGTGCAACACAGTGAAGGAGACATCTCTGACCCTATAAAGTATATATATTCTTGATCATTCTTGTCCGTCTGTCTGTTCTACGCAAACTAGTCTCTCAGTTTTAAAGCTATCGTCTTCAAACTTTGCATACACCCTTCGACTATATCCAGCTGCCATATAACTGATTGATCGCAATTGGCATAACTTCGTTGTTTTTTAAGATAGAACGATGTGTCTTTGTATGGATTCCACTTTGGGTGAAATAATTCGACATGAATAATTTCATAAGGATCGGCCGACTATATCCTATAGCTGTCATATAACTGATTGATCGGGAATGACATAACTTCTTTGTTTTTTATGTAAGAAGGATGCAACTTTGTATGGATTCCACTTTCGGTGAAATAATTCGACATGTCAAATTTCATAAGGATCGGCCGACTATATCCTATAGCTGCCATTCTACAAACTAATCCGATCTGCCAAATATCATAAGGATCGGCCGACTATATACGATCCAATATATACCTAATAACAAAGATGCCTGTCGCCACCTAGAGGACTGCCTCTCAACTGCAAGGGTATATCAAGTTCGGCTTAATCAGAAGTTAGCTTTCCTTTCTTTTGAGAACCGTTTTTTGAGAAATCTTGAATCACCGTCTTTAAAAAAACACCGTTTCGAGTAAAACGCGTTTAAATTTTTGAAAGCACCTTGCATAATTTTTTTTTTAATTACACTGCGTCGAAAATATTCGTCGGAAAAAATGTAAATTTCGATGCAAATTTTTCAAGGTTTTTTTTTTAATATTTTTAATAAAAAAATCCGTGTTATGTGACCCATGTCATGTAACCTCTTAATGAAAGATAAGGTCGAGTTCAGTCACAGCACACTTTTTTTTTTGGCAACGCAGCATTAAAAACAAAGAAGATACATTTTGGAATATCTTGGCAATATATAAATAAAACAAGAAAGGAAAGCCAACTTCGCTCGGATCCGAAGTTTATATACCTTTGCAATTAAGTAGCAGCTTATATTATTATATTATATATATACCTGATCGTATATAGTATTAATTCAATTTTCTAAAATATATTTTGGAAAAAACCCAAGCATCTTTTAAAATACCAAGGTTGTGTCATTTCTTCTCGTTCAATTATATAGTATCTGTGGTATATAATCAGCCGATACTTATTAAATTTAATAGATTAGATAGCCCAAAATGGAATAAAATCTGAACATTTTGTTTTTCAGCGGAAGAATCCTAAGTCCAAGCAATCCGAATCAGCAGAATCAGACGTAAGCGGCTTCACAATAACTTTGTTTGGACGTGCTTCAATTATGTTAACCTTTTAACCATAGTTTAAGATAAAACACATGTTAAATTAAGCATCTTATCTAAGAATCAGTAAGCAAGACTCAGTAAAACTCGGCCAGTAGGACTCGTTCCTGCGTTATAGCCGCAGAGTGTTGATCATCAGTGTGAAGGCATACTCGTGGCTCCGCTCAAAGCCAGGGTGGCCCCAGAGTCTCCAACGGATGTCGTATGGCTTCACGTTTTCCCGCTTTGCAAATTCGTTCATGGTCCAGATGATTGAAGCTTATCGGTAGTGTTGGCTAACCCCGATTGAAGCGATACCATTAGAGGGCGCTCACCGAAAGCACCGACAGAGAGCGCCACTCGGCGCCTCTCTTAGAGCTGTTTGCAGGGCGCCACATGGGGAAAGAATCGAAGAAGCAGTGCACAAGGTCACGATGCGGAACGATATCCAAGGCCCCAAAACACATGCCATACTCAACTCAAAAGGCGGTGGCTGGATTGGCCGCCCCAGCAGGTCCTGCGACAAACCATAAAAATGCAGGGTTACTAAGCACCTCGAAGATTTTGTGATCACCCATCGTGGAGGCAGCACGGAGCACCGCGACGCGAACCGGCCAAATGTGGAGAAACAATTTCCTAAGAGGGCGAGGGATCCCTCAAGTCCCTCGTAACCCCAGAGAGAAACTCCGGCGAAGAAGACTAGAACGTTAAGCGAGCAGCCTGGCATGTTGGCATATTTTTAGAGCTAGATGCGATTCTGGAGGACATTATCCTGCAAACCCACGAAAAACAAGTGAGGAAGATCAACCTCAAAATGAAGAGGATTTCTGCAGGATGAAGGAGTTGCAAGAAGGACTCAGAGGGGCCCTCGTCAGCCCCATCGAAGCTGGCGAACTAGTGGTGACAGTTGAAATTTCCAAAAGGCCACGAACCGATCCAACAATAGGAGCGCAAGGGGCAGGGTGTCGAACGTAGCAGCAAAGACCGCAGAGGTAGTTCTAGAATGTGAATTAGGAACGCGAAAAAAGACCAGGGCATCCACCCGCCCAAAAGCGTTGGAAGTCGAAGCTAGTAGATTGATGTACAACAAGGTTTTTGGAATGGTCACTAGACGGCAGGACGGACAACTAAAGAAATTAGCCAAAACGTGTGAAAGGTGCTCCGAACTGAAAACGGGAACTTGCTGCTTGATCTAAACAAGAAGCTTGTAGCCAGCGAGGACGTTATGAGGGAGAAGCCGAGAAGGTGCGAGCACTGTCGGAGGGCAGCAAGCTCCAATATATGGAGATAAGGGACCTCGATCCTCTGGTGACGGCATTGCATCCGCGCTGCAATGGTCGTGAAATTCGGCATTGCCAGAGATTCAGTCCTGATCAGGAGCCTGCAAATGAGTTCAAGGGACACAAAATCTGCCATCATTGGACTACCAGGCAATCAGCGGCGGAAGTGCCAAGCAAATGGAAGGAGAGGATTGGATGGACATTGTGTCGAGCGACGGCGCAGGACCGCTTGCGGCACTTGGTTGGCGAAGTAAACCCATTCGTGCCCATCCTAAGCCAGCCATACAGCGTTGGACTAGGGAAGGAGTGAGTTACCAATATTTCCGGCAAGGCGGGACAGTTCTGCATAGGGACAATGGACGTGCTAAGTTGAGCTTCGAGAGAAAGGTTCGCAAGACCACAGTGAAGAGTCATATAAGTATACAGCTGCTACCTAGCACCCAGCCCGTCCCATGATGCTTTTTGTAAGGTCTTGAAAAACCTAGTTTTTGTGCTTCCTCAAAACAGACGGACCCGATACCATCCCCTTCTGGTAAGGCGTATCGGCACGACACTCTTGACGTCCAAACGCTGTCAAACCGAGTCTAGAGCGCGACGGTTGTTCCTCTCGTCTCGGCCACAGAATGGGCAGCTGCACTCGCGGCTACAAAGGAAGACTACTAGGTGGTCACCACTGGGGACCACGGGTGGTCTGGCTGCGGGTGGTCGGCTGCGGAGCAATATGGATTCTGGAAAGGAAAGTTAACGGTGGACACCATCATGCGTGTTCTGCAAGGAGCAGAATATACTGCGGTACCTCCGTCAGATGGTGGACACCTACCTGAGAGACAGACTACTTCTATTTCGCACGAACGAGGGACGATTCTATTTCACATGAACGAATTATCGTGGGAATAGCCAACGACGTTGCTGTAGTTGTTGTAGCGAAAACAGTTGGGGAGGTAGAAACCCTAACTAACTGCACGGTCGAGAAAGTAGAGGCTTGACTGTCCATAGCTGGCTTATAATTGGCACCGCGACGGTTCACGTAGGAGGAGTGTCCATCACCTTAAGGAGAGCCTTTTAATGCCTTGGAGTGAAGCTGGACACGCGGGATCATCTGGAGTATGCACACAAGAGAGAGCAATCGACACGACGAGAGCACTCTCGCCTGTGCTCCCAATAACCGGAACTCCTGCGCGATCAAGTTCGCTGATAGTGGCCGCATAACTCATAACTTATGTAGTTCTATTGGCGCCCCCTCATGTAAATATGCAAAATAGGCTCATTTACCAAAGCTTGCTTCAACAGCTGCATCGACTGTATTTCTGGAGGACCATTATCTGGAGGGCAGAAATATAGGTGTATCCTGGTATAAATCCTGTCTGATACGTCCAGCTTCGATGACATGCATCAGAAAATGTATTCGTGTCTGCATGAAAGCACACATCTTCCATTTGATGCTAAGATTATATATTGCAGCCTTTTGAAGAACTCGCACGATCTTCTTCAAGCATTCCTGAGTGAATGAATTGAGCGAATTTTTGAATCCAATAGGGCTCTGTTGAACTTGAACAGTCTTTCTCTGGTCCCGAAGGATGTTTACTGCTTACTTTCTTCTGCGATTTGCGAATTCGTTGTCTAAGTCCATGATTCTGCACCACTTTCTGTCAAAACCATGCCTTTCGCACGGTTCCTACTGTATACGTACAGCCCAACTCCCGTCCAACCGCCCGAGGCTATGCTGCCGCATAGCGTAGGGCTACAATCGCGGGGATAGATCCGAGAATAAACGGGCTTGACTTTAAGAAGATCCGATAACACACCACTTTGATCAGAAGATGGGAAAAATTAAAGGTTGGCTGATTGAATATTATAATTATAAGTGTACGGCTGAGCTGGACTGGTGCTATGTGAATACGTTGTTTGAAAAAACTTTGCAAAGAGATCGGCCATTGCCAGGTCAGTGTTCGCATAAGAGTTCTCAAACGAAAGCAGAGGAGGAAAAGATACAGATTTGCGCTTAGGCTTTACAAAATTATAGAACTGCTTCGGGTCCTGAGTAAACTAAACTGTTCGCCGGCAGCAGCGAACATAACGCCTATAACATTCGGCGTTATGCACGGTGAAAATGGCCCGAGCTACCAAGTATCTTGAATAACTAACTGTCAGCCAGATAATTTATGCTTGTTTAATATTCTATTCATTACGTTCTTTAAATTTAATATATGTCTTGTACACCAAGGCGGATTATTTCTATCCGATACATATTTCCATGGAACGCAAGCGTCGTAAAATAAATTCAAAGGGCAATAAAATTTGTTTAAGGCAGTATTTATATCTTCACATGCCAGAAAATAGGACTAATCAAATTCCAAAATTAACTTATTTAGTTTCGTAAAGTCAAACTGACGGAAGAAACGACCTTTATTGGATTTACGTTTAGACTTAAGGTCAATTAAGCTATTGTTTTCGATTAAAACTTCAAGAGTGGGATGATACGGATCCTCAGGGTGAGAAAGAGGCAAAGTTCTGGATAGAGTAATTCCATCAGGATCAGAAACGAAACACAACTCAAGCAGCCGACCTAAGGAATTTCTAACGTGGTTAATTTTCCCGAGTGACATGTCGAACATAACCGCAGGGAAGTCGTGGTGTGAGTTAAGCAGTAATGACGGTGAATTCTCAACATTGGACGACATGAGATCTGGTATATTGAAGTCCAGCAGAGCTACCAGCTGGTCCCCATCAGACAAACGATCCGAAAAGAGACGAATACCGGACAAATGTTGCCAGTATGTGGGCGGTTAAGACGAGGTGGTATGTAAGGACAGGTAACGTATAAAGATTGACCGGACAGAGTGATTTTAAGGAAAAAAATTCGATGTCACCAAACTCTTGTGATTTTACCTCTTCAGAAGCGAATTTGAAGTCTACAGAAATGAACACTTCTCCTCCACTTCACAGTGTTCTATCACGTCTAAAAGTGGTGTACTTAATTGGAAAAACTTTGGGGCTTAAGATCTCCGGCTTTAACCAAGTTTCTGTAAAGACTTTAATGTGAGATGCAAAGGAAGAACTATTAGAATACAATTTGGGAAGTTTACTACGTAGCCCTCTAGTATTCTGATAGGTAAGTGTCGAGGAACGGATCAGGGCTGTCGATAGATAGTCAAGTTCAAACTTAGCGCCGCTTGAAGTCAGTATTATATGTAGCAGTAGCTTAGGTATTTGAGCTTACGTTATTCGATCTCACTAAATCGGGTACAAGAAAACAGTATTTTGGCGGATCAATTAGACCGATTTGCGCCATCACAAGGAGAGGGAAGAGATACAGCGGTAGTCTCTAACAACTAAGTAACTGTAACGGCAAAATAGCTGATGTAATTCTGTCAGAATAAAACAATGAACTAAACCATTGTGCAAACAAATGAGCACAACCGAACTCCAACTATTTTCCAGCACTAGAGTTTGTTTAAAGGCATTCCCTGTGATCGGCCCGGCGGTGACATTATCTTTTATTCTCATCTTTTATCCGCACTCTGCGGGATGATACTCACGAAACATTCGCCCCGGCGGAGCCCCAGGCTGGAAGCCTCGGGTGATCCCGCCACTGCGACCACCACGAGCACAGCAGGTTACACCCCGGCCAGCTGTGTGAGTGTGGCTGGTGATCGGCAGCGGCCACAGACTCCGAAGCAAAGTGGAACAGCCGCTAGGAAAGCAGCAAGTAACCTGCAGCCCGAAGCAACGGGGCAGATTGTGGACTCTAAAACTGTACAAGCGGCGGCCCTAATGGAGAGCATCGCACGTCTCGAGTCGGAGCTGGAAAAAGCAAGGGCAAGTGGAGGACAAGCGGAAGCCGCCAGGGATCACGTTGGAATCGGACACGCGGCGTTGGAGTGAGCGGTGCTGCGAATACACTGCCATGTTTGAGCGGAATGCTGCCACGTCAGGGAGCAGCGCAACGGCAAAGTTTAAGTATAACTTGCCCAGGCAGATGAGTGGCAATCTGCAAATGGAGCTTGGAGTGACTCCATCGTTGCAGTTGCCGGCACAATTGAATGCAAATTTGGCACCACAATTTAGTGGAAATTTGGCGCCGACGCTCGGTGGCCATTGTGCAAACGGGTCACACAATCTGTCACACGGACACACACAACAACAACACCAGTGGGCTATCCAGTGGGGAACCGGCCAGGTAGCCTGATGGCAAAACTTGTAAGTAATGCAGCTCCCAACCTTCCCCTTCAAGGAAAGGTATCCCCCCCCCCCCCCCAAACCCTTTTGCGGGAAAGTGCGAGAAGGCGAGTAGGGCCGAACCCAGTACAACGTTTTATGAAATTATGAACCCTGGGCTGACGGATAGCCGTATTCTGGCACCTGAGTACGCGGAGTGAGCTCCCGCTGAAATGGCTGTCGGACTAATGCGGCTTCTGCCCACGTCCCGCTAAAATCTGGCAAGTCTCCAGAGAACGCTCCTTAGGCGTCGCCACTAAGCAGGCTGAATGGATAATAAGTCTAAGATGGCTAAGATGGATAATACCTGGCCAATGCGGATCTGGCTCTGAACTCTACACCTCGTAAGGGCTAGAGTCAACCCTAGCATGGACCTCACTGCCAACAGGGGTAACCATGGAATCAACCACGCGACTGCACAACACCTAAGGACAACGGCTCAGGAGTTGGGACCCACTATGAGCACAAGTAATAAAAAAAACGTAGACGGAGAGGCAGCTTTCGCGAAAAGCTGTAAACTGGTGCGATCACCCATTACCAACGCTGCAAGACCTCGGAAAGGAGATCGCGCAGCTGGTGGAGATGCTGGAGGAAGGGAGAAGGAGGTCCATCCACCAGCCAATGAGGGACCCAATTGAGAATATTCCTACTCTCTACGAGCGACTGGCCGCCCAGAAGTGTGAACAGGGAAGCAAGGAAAGGCAGATGGCCCACCAGCCGTCTCAGACAACACCCTTATTTCGACCAGCAGCGGCACCCAGGAGGAAGGGTATGCGACCAGACCCCCCGAGCACCAAGAGAAGTAGGAAAGAGTCTTCGCAGGCGGCTACGCAAACGAGGACCGAAACCAGGCAGCCCAGACAAACCATGGAAGTGATGTCTGGAACCCAGGGATACAAAGAAGCCCCCTAGTGGAAGTTGGTAGGTCCAAAAAAGGGGCAGAGGACTCAGGGAAGGCCCAACCCAGCACTCAAAGAGACACCGAAACCGGATGCCCTGCTCATCAAGGTTAAGGGCGAGGCTAGCTACGCCGACATTCTGCGACGGGTGAAGCAGGATAAGAATCTGCAGGAGATAGGAGAGGCAGTAACAAGAATTAGGAGGACCCAAAAAGGTGAGCTCCTTCTCCAGCTTAAAAAAGCAGAAGAGGACACAGCAGGGTTCAGAACACTAGTGTCCGAATCGATCGGGGACCAGGTAGATGTGCGTTCTCTATCACACAAGATAGTGATCGAGGGCAGAGATCTGGACGAGATCACCGCAAGGGAGGAAGTGACAGTAGCAATGGGGAAGCTGGTGGATAAGTCAGGATTGACTGAGACCGACATCCTTTTAAGGATGGCATTTGGGCAGACGCAGAAAGCCATAATTAGGTTGCCTGCAGGGTGCGCTAGGAAAGCCCTAGAGATAGGGTGGCTGAAAGTAGGCTGGGTGAGATGCAGGCTCAGGGAGAGGATCCGAGTCACAAAGTGCAACAGGTGCCTGGAATTCCTGGCACATAAAGGGTGTGACCTTCTACAGCTGCTACGCCCCGCCGAGATGAGACATTTCGCGCTTCCAAAGGATGCTGAGGAGCCTGGTTGCGAACGCTAGAGGCAGATCGCCAGTTGTTATTGGAGGAGACTTCAATGCATAGTCCCCGGAGTGGCGAAGCCGAGCAACCAACGAAAGGGGCAACAGCCTCTTGGAGCACTTCACATCCCTGGACGTGGTCCTTGCCAATCGAGGCGAAAAGCAAGGCAGGACGTGGGTCGATTATCGACATCATATTTGTTGTTATTTGCGCATTAATAAGGAAGTGCGACTGGGAGGTCAGTAATTCTTTTACTTACAGCGACCACCAAGCCTTACACTTCACCCTTGGAGGGTTAGGAAGGAAACATATCCCGAAAGTGACAGGACCGAAATGGAAGGAGAAGTCCCTGGATAGGGAAGCATTCTCGGTAGCTCTCCAGCCTGCGACTGCGCCATGCCTAAAAGGACTCCGTGCAGATGAAGAGCCTCGGTATACCACTACTACTCAGTACCAGGACATCTAGCCTAAGGACTTCCTGCCTACGCGCAAGGAGGCGATACTAGAGGGCAAGGGGCGCTGAGGACCAAATAATAAAAACGGAGGAGTTCAAGGCAGCCAAGAGGGCCTTGAAACAGGCAATAGAAAGCAGCAAGCGCAAATGTTTCAGGAAAATTTGCGACGAGGCAGAGGTGGACCCTAGGGGGACCACCTACAAAGTGGTCATGATGCAGATAAAGGGCATGAATATCTTAGGCCTACATGCCCCATCCTTCTAGGAAAAAGAGTAGATTTGCTGTTCCCGAAGCACCCGCCCAAGCGGGAAATACTAATGGCCGGTGGCATGGAGCCATTCACGCCAGTTTCGGAGGAGGAAATGAAAAAATACGCGGGAAAGATCGGCACCAGGAAGACTCCAGGGCCAGACGGAGTCCCAAATGTCGTCCTCAAACAGGCAATTGAGGAAAACCCGGAGATCTTCGCAGAGACCTTCAACAAGTGCCTTCAGCAAGGCCCAAAAAGTGGAAGATGCAAAATCTAATCCTGCTGCCGAAGGGAAATAAGCCGTCGGACGACCCATCAGGATACAGGCCTATATGCCTACTGGATACGGTAGGGAAAGTCCTTGAGATGAGCATCGTTGCTCGCATCTCGAAATCCATCGAAGAAAAGGGAGCGCTCTCAGTGAACCAGTACGGATTCCGCTCGCTCGACGATAGACGCGATCAAGGCGGTGACCGACATGGCGGAAGCCGCCATCGCAGGATCTAGGGCGACAAGGAGTACTGCGCGATGGTAACTCTAGACATCCGCAACGCCTTCAACTCGGCAAATTGGACGCGCATCCACAGAGCCTTGTTCTTGGCAGGAATCCCGGCATATCTGCAACGTATAGTATCAAGCTATCTCTCAGACAGAACCCAGATTTACGAGACCGACGAAGGAACAAAAAGGTACGAGGTGACCGCGGGTGTCCCACAAGGATCAGTCCTCGGAACGCTCCTCTGGAACATTATGTATGACGAAGTGCTCAGGATCGAGCTTCCGGAGGGATGCAAACTCATCGGTTTCGCGGACGACCTGGCCATAGTAGTGGTGGAGTCCAGAAGTGGAGTCCAAGGCGAACGAAGCGATAAGGAGCATATCGTCATGGATGGCGGACTCGGGATTAGATTTGGCGGCTCAAAAAACGGAGGCAGTACTCTTTACGAGCAGAAAGAAGGTGAAGCATGTTACCATCCAAGTGGGCATCTGCTCCATAAGGTCCCAGGACTCAATAAAGTACTTAGGAGTCATGCTCGACAACAGGCTGTAATTCGGAGCTCACGTGGAGCACGTGACCAAAAAAGCAGCATTGGAGGACCAAAAGAAGGAAGGAGACGGCTGCTGGCCAGTGTCGTCACGTCGGTCCTACTGTACGCCGCGCCGATATGGGCTGCCAAGGGCTTAGGAGGAAGCTAGGTTCATCATTCCGGCTCGCAGCTCTAAGAGTGTCGGGCTTCAGAACGATCTCGGAGGACGCAGCCCTTGTCTTGAAAGGAATGATTTCCATCGACATTCTGGCAAACGAAGCGGAGGAGATCTATAAGTCCACCCAACTACGAAGAAGTATGGTCTCCCGGGCGGTCATTAAGAGGTCCCGGCAAAGGACACTAACGACACTAACAAACGAAGCGGAGGAGATCTATAAGTCCACCCAACTACGAAGAAGTATGGTCTCCCGGGCGGTCATTAAGAGGCCCGGCAAAGGACACTATCCATATGGCAGGATAGGTGGGATTCAGCGACCAATAGCAGGTGGACGCATAGGCTAGTCCCCAAAAGGTACAAAAAGTACCTACACAGAATCGGGTACGAGGAAAGCCCAGAATGCCCAAACTGCCCAGGAGCAAGCGAGGACCCAGAGCACATCCTCTATAATTGTAGGAGGTACCGCGGAAGAGCCGGAGCTCTGCCCGCTCCGGAGCAGTTAACAAGATACATGTGCAGCTCAGAGGAGCACTGGAATCGGGTAAACCAGGTTGTAGCCTATACACAGGGCGACTTAAGAAGGCTAGAAAACGAACGTCGCTTATAGGAAAATGCCTAGGTTAGGCAACCCTTCCCCGCGAAGTAATACCTTACAGTGGTTCCGCGGGGTCTGTGGTGTGTGCGGGGGTGGTTTTAGTACATAGGCGCCTAGACACGCCGGTGAATCGTGCATGCTATTGGTACGGGCCAATGCTATTGGTCCGTGCATGCTATTGATAAGCGCTAGCTAGACATGCCGGTGAATCGTGCATGCTATTGGTACGGGCCAATAGTATCTATGATAGATTTCCATCTCAATGGCGCAATCCAAAAAAAAAAAAAAAAAATGTGGGCTATTCTCCGCCATTTTGTGTGACCGCCACGGCACAGCCTGGAACTAGGTTATTTTCATCCGCCAGGTATCTGCTCCATCACCCCTGTCATATGGAGTGGCGATGGCTAGCATACCTGGATGAGCCAGAGTCGAGAGTCAGCCAGAGGAATGGCCAATATTCCTGTGCGCGTTCACGGAGACAGCGGCAGCCTATCAGTGCACACAATTGGAAAACAACCAGAGGCTAGTGAAAGCCCAGAAGGGTGAGGCTCACGAGACATTGAATTCATTGCTCATCCATCCCAGCAACGTAGATGCTGTTATGGAGCAGCTTCGATTCCGGTATGGACGTTCGGAGCTACTCATCCGTAGCCAACTGGATAGAGTGCGCGATGTGCAGCCAATTCAGGAGGCCAACATCGCAAGGATCGTGCCGTTCGCGACGAAGGTGAGCCACCTGGCAGCGTTCCTGCAGTCAACCACGATCAGCAGCCAGCACCTAGGGAACCCAACCCTAATGGAGGAGCTGATCGCCAAGTTGCCGCTGAGCAAGAGGTTGGACTGGGCGAAGCACGCGGTCACGATACAGTCGTATCCGACAGTGGTGCACCTGAGCGAATGGCTTCATGAATTCGCAAGACTCGTGTGCTCTGTCACGGACGCTGGAGCCAAGGAGCAACCGAAGCGAAAGATCCTGCACGCGAATAGTGTTCGCGAGAAGGAGCGGTATGCCGACCGCCCCAGATGTTGCCCTATATGCGAGGGACATCAACAGATCAAGGACTTCAAGGAATTCAACAGTGTTTGTACAACGACGCGGATAAAGTCAGTGAGGAAGCAGGAAGAGCCGCGGATGCAACGTCTACGGATGCCAAATGAGGCATCACTATTTTCTCTACGAATCACCTGGACATCCCAGACGGCCGCCAGTCGCAGATGGAGGCCGCAGGAGGGATCACAGATGCAGTCAGGACCGAAGGCTACCTATGCACTGTTGGATGATGGATCGTCTGTCACGCTCATCGACGACGAACTCATCCGCAGTCTGAACCTGAAAGGCGAGAGCCGCCAACTGAACGTGCAGTGGTTTGGTGGAAAATCTGCCAAAGAGCACACGAAAGTGGTCAGCCTGCAGATCAGTGCGGCAGGCAACCAAAGCGCCATGGGCTCAGAGCCTGCGTCGGGCTGATGTACAGGCAGTGAAAGCGAATGCGCGCCTGCCTGTGAAGCTGTACAACAATGCGACACCGAGGATCCTAATTGGACTGGATCATGCGCCACTTGGAATACCCCTCAAAACAAGAAGCTATGGATCTGGAGGACCATTTGCAGCAGCCACCGCACTTGGATGGGTGGTGTATGGACCGGTGAACGGAAAGGCGAGCTCACCGCTACAGAGTTCGTGCCTCCTAGCCGTGCCCCAGGATAATCTTCTGGAGAAGATGGTCAGCGATTATATCGAAATCGAGAATTTCGGAGTAAAGCCGACACAGCCAGTCGCAGCTGGCGGAGTGGAGCTGGCGCCGTCAGTCGCAGATGGCGGCGACGCACGGGCCCTGAGTATCCTGGAGGAGACGACTAAGCGAGTAGGCCGACGATATGAGACCGGGCTACTATGGAGAGACGACGAGGTGAGACTGCCAGAGAGCTACAATATGGCGCTCAAGAGACTGGTCAACATAAAAAATGAGGCGCGATGTGGACTTCGCGCGGGCCTATAAGGGAATAATAAACGATTACATCAAGAAGGGTTATGCACGACGACTGAAGCCCCAGGAAGTCCAGAGGTTTCAGGAAGGTAAGTTATGGTACCAGCCGCACTTCGGGGTGGAAAACCCGAACAAACCCGGGAAAATCCGGCTGGTCTTCGACTCGGCTGCCAAGGTGAACGGAGTGTCCCTTAATTCAGCGCTAATGAAAGGCCCACAGCGCTACAAGTCCCTCCCAGCAGTGCTCTTCCATTTTCGGGATGGATCAGTTGGGGTTAGTGCAGACATCAAGGAGATGTTTCATCAGGTACTGACGTATACGAGATGCAAGTGATAACGTTTGGAGCAGCTTGCTCACAATGATCGGCGGACTATGTGAAGACAGTGAATGCCACGCAGTACAGCATCACGGATCCGCAAGCAGCCCTGGCTATTAAGGAATACCACTACATGGACGACTACGTCAACAGTTTCACCAGTGAAGAAGAAGCTATCGCCGTTTCGACACAGGTGAGAAAAATGTATGCATTTGACTTGTGTCGATTTACTTCCAGTTCGGCAAGTGTGGTCAGAGTGTTGAACCCACTTGAATCCATCGCTAGCGTCAGATGGACCGAAGCTGAGGGGAAGGTATTAGGAATGTACTCCTGCTACACCGGCTACAGATGATTTCAATTTCGGCGTCAAATATCATCGAGTCCCGATGCATGATGACAAGGTAACGCGTCCCTACCAAAAGGGAGTTCTTAATCCTGGTTATGTCCACGTTTGACCCTGAGCGGCTAAATGGTGACTGCCAAATTGTTGATGAAAGAGATTTGGCGGAGAGGAGGCAACTGGGACGAGTCTCTACCAGATAATTTGGCCGTAGCCTTTGAGGACTGGCGGCAAGGAATGAGCAAAATCAAAGAGTTCCGATGTCCACGCTACTACTTGGGCGGTGGAGCGTGCGGATGCTAAAGCTGCTCTACTTCGTGGACTCCAGTCAGTCGGCGTTCGCAGCAGCGGCCTATTGGCGGGCCACGTACGAGAACGGAGACGTGCGGGCGCATTTCATACGCTCCACGACGAAATGCGCTCCGATGAGGACTATGTCGATCGCGCGACTGGAACTATAAGCAGCAGTATTGCAGGAGCTCGGTGTTGCGATCAGCAGCTGGATATTATGGAAAGACTCTATGACTGTGTTGCACTGGATAAGCAGCACACACCGGAGATACAAGCAGTTCGTCGGTAACCGGATGGCAGAGATCTTGGAATCCACGGAGGCGTCCCAGTGAAGACGGATTCCGTCTGCCGAAAACGTGGCAGAGGACGCGACGAGGCCGCGCAAGACCGTGGACCTGAACATCGGTTCGCGATGGCTAAGCGGTCCACCATTTCTACGAGGACCAGAGGAGAGCTGGCAAAGATCGAGCGAGGATTGGTTCGGCGATTGGTTCCGACGCCCGACGAAGAGGAAATAAAGTGCGAGTTTGCCTTGGTTATGGTAAACTTTATATCCTTGGAGAGGTTCTCTAACTACAATCGACTGGTGAGGAGCACCGCATGGGTGCTCAGATTTATTCGACGTTGCCGTGGAATACGATACGATGGAGAGGATCACGGACTGAAGTCGATGGAGTGCGCTGAAGCCGACTGTATGGACTGTCCCCATACATCGACGAGGACGGAGTAATGCGAGCCAGCGGAAGGATCGACAACGCGGCGTGTGTGCCATACAGCGCACGTCGGCCGATCATACTGTATCACGAGGAGGCATTGCCGGAGATGATCATGCAGCATCACCACAAGAGGATGTGCCACCAAAACATGGAGGCAACCATCGGAGCGATCCGGCAGAAGTTCTGGATAACGAACCTACGGAGGGTGGTGAGCAAATGCAACGTTTGCAAGCTGCGAAGGGCACGACCAACTCAGCCAGAGATGGGTCCCCTGCCAGAGGACCGGCTGAGGACCAACGGATGACCCCTTAAGTTTACAGGATTGGATTATTTTGGACCGCTATTTGTGACGGTTGGACGCCGAAGTGTTCGAGCCTGTACAGATCCAGGGCGAGCTGTCGTCTAAAGGAGTCGAATGGGTCTTCAATTGCCCGGCAAACCCGTGCTGGAAGAAGAAGGTGCTGGCGCATACGATGGAGGAACTCACTCCCAAGGAGCACGTACTGGAGAACCTGCTGATTGAAGCGAGCAAGGATGACGGATAGGAGTCCGTGATATGCGCTACCAGGAAGCAGTGGCGTATAGCGAGGATGATGCGGCATGATTCTGGAAAAGATGGGTGCATGAGTATCTGCCGACTCTTGTGCGCAGGGAGAGATGGTGCAAGCACGCCGAGCCCATTCGTCGAGGAGACTTGGTGTTCATCTGTGATCCAGCCATACCACGAATGGAGTGAAAACGAGGCGTCGTGGAAGAGGTGTTCACCGGGATAGATGGAGTACCTCATCGAGCGGCAGTGCGGACTAACGATAGAGCCAAGACGACAATGCGTCCCGCTTCGAAGCTAGCTGTCCTGGACGTGGTGAATGCGGTCGCTTCACGTCGCTATCGATAGTTAGTCAAGTTCAAACTTAGCGCCGCTAAAAGTCAGTATTATATGTAGCAGTAGCTTAGGGATTTGAGCTTACGTTATTCGTTATCACTAAATCGGATAAAAGGGAAACAGTATTTTGGCGGATCAATTAGACCGATTTGCGCAATCACAAGGAGAGGGAAGAGAAACTAAGTTAGAGACTAAGAAACTATAACGGCAAATAGCTGATGTAATTCTTTCAGAATAAACAACGAACTAAACCACTGTGCAAACAAACGAACACAACCGATCTCCAACTATTGTCCAGCACTAGAGTTTGTTTAAAGGCATTCCCCGTGATGGGCCAAGCGGTGACAGTAAGTGTTAGTGAAGAAATTTGTATGAGGGAGAGGAAGATGAGTTGGAAGGTTGATCAGTGGCTCTAACATGTCGGAGTTTCTCTCCCACAGGTTTGGTTAAATTTTGTACCTGGCTGATGTTCTTGGACGAAAATGTTCTCTGGGCAAAAGCTGGCGGAACAAATCGTAATAATATCCGCCACCATTACGTCGGCTTTTGTTTTGACTTTGATGTAAACCGAGATATCAATCTCAGAAGTATCACGGGCAAGCCGGAAAAAAATATGTGTATCGATGGTGGTATCACCTGCAAGGGTTTTGGTGCCGCTGTAACCGCTGTACCATATTATATACTATTTAAATGCCGCTGTGCCGCGGTCTGGTAGTATCACTAAAGGCGATGCCACCGGGGACATGTTGGACAATTGCTTATTTATGCTGATGTATTCGGAAGCCGAATTATTCCCAAGTCCGCCCCTTTGGGTGGCCAGAGATATAAGCGGCTGCGGTAATTATCGGCTAAGTAGGCTGAAGTTTATTCGCCACAAGCACATCACTAAAAGCGGACCTCTTACGCTTTGGAGACTTATTTAGTAGTTAAAGACTACTGAACTGTGTATCGAGCGGCAAGATTTGGTCATTGATTAATCAACTCTTTGAATTCACTTTTAGTCTGTCACATGAACGATTTCATTTCATCCTTAACAGCACGACAATTATCGCAGCAAAAGTGGAGGCCAGACCTACGTGAAATAGCATCCGAAACTGAGGCCGTGAACCCGGCACACTGAGCGGCTAAAACGCTTTCACACAGCCAGCAAGCTGGGATGAGAAGATTGTCTTATTACAAGACTTCGACGCTCACACGAGTTTAAAATCCATGATAATGTAGATAATTTAGTAAGATTTTTGTTTATATTTTTGATCATACCTTGAACCACTGTACCAGGGAAACGAAAAGGTAGATGATATATAGCGATTAATATCGGTTAGAGTGGTTAAACCGCAAGAATAGAGATAAGACTCTCTACTGTGCGAAAAAAGAAGCAATACCGTAAAAGATGAAGAAGCAGCGCAGAGCTATTTGTGGAAGAAATTTAAAAAAATTTTATTTTACCTCCAAATATACCACTGCACTCGCGAAGCGATACGTATGTTTGAAATGTAAAAGTTTAATTTTATAAATATAAATAAATAAAAATAAACACCGGTTTGTTAAAAATAATAAACAAAAGATGTGATAAAACTCAGTGCGCACAAAAGAAACACGTCCTTTCGCTTTAAGATAAAGAGAAAAATCTTTCTATAGTCTACGCAGACCTTTGGTGCATCCTTTTTTCTGACTATGACGACTCGACTTTTTACATTAGATGACGATTTTCAAACGATTTCCTTTTGTTTCCATTCTTTCACCTGCTTCCTTACAACAACAGCTTTCTCCTCTGCTAATCTCGTAGGGGAATGCCGAAGGGGTTTGGCAACTCCGTCAGGCATTATCGGCAACTCCACAGGATATAGCTTGACCTCACTCTACACCATTTTTTTCCTGGTTTCGATCATTTTCTCCACGACATGACGATACGAACTTGAAATGGAGCTTCAAAGCAGGAGGATTCCACAAAGGTACAGTCAGCGCCACAAAAAAAGCCGCACTCTGAAGGTTAACGAATTTTTAACATTCAGGGCCTGTGGTTTCTTTATATGATTGCGGATTCGCCCAAGTTTTTTTTTAATAAGCTAACTGATGGTATGTTAATAAGAGTGCATACCAATTTATAGTTTAATTTTATTTTTAATATTAAACAAATTTTGTTTTTTGGTTTCACCCTAGATTCAACGTCTTTTCACTATTATGACACTCTTAAGCAAAAAAATCATAAAAGTTATAATAGAGAAAAAATTTAACAAAAATTATTTATTTCCAATTGAATACCTCACTAACTATAACAAAAATTTAAATTTAGGCAATTTAACAATAGAAATACTTTTTTAATTTAGCTTAATACTTAGTAATGCCGCCTTTGGCCTTAATAACAGATTTTACCCTATTGGGCATAGAATCGTAAATGGAACACAAACATTCCTTCGTTATATCGTGTATCCTTACTTTTTCTATAATTTGTTTTAGCTCCTCCATAGTTTTGGGCTTTTGCTTTCTTATTTTGGCACCCATATACGCCCAAACATTCTCGATTGGATTAAGGTCTGGGCTGTTTCCTGGCCAATCTAAGGACTTAATGTCCAATTCTTCCTTCAAATTTGTTATCTTTAGATAGAAAAATGATAAATTTAAATGAATAAGTAGTTTTGATAACAATCGGACAGTGAGTAACTCACAGATCGCGCTCGATGGTAAGGTGCAGAATCATCCTGAAAAATGGGTTCTTGTTCTTCTTCACTTATGGACTCAATGCTAGGCACAACACCACTTTAAATTATTTCTTTGTATTTTTCTGCATTGACCATACCCTGAACTATTAAAATTGATTCCGTTTTATATTTGGATATGCATACCATAACATACGGTGAATGCTTTACTGTGGCTATGCAGCAATTATCAGAATAGCGTTTCCTACTTCTACGGCGCACTTGAGGATTCCATAAGAGATTCCACTTGAGGATTCCAATGAGATTAAATATGGACTCATCTGAAAATAGCACTCTTGACCAATCAGAGCAGTCCAATTTTCCTTGCCCTTGGCACAGTTTGGAAGATTTTTTTTCATTCGCGGATTCAAAAGGCTTTTTTGCTGGTGTTCTTGCGAGCATCCCCATAGCTCCGAAATATTTTTTGAAAACTATTCCTGAACCTCAGAACCTCAGTTTTGAAACGATCCTGCAGGCTCGTTCTCATAATAAAGCGATCTTCTCGTGACGTGGTGCCTGTCTCACGAAATTTATTTAAAAAGCGACGCACTGAGCTTTCATTGAAATGTGTTTCAGCCGCTATTTGCCGATTTGACATATTTTGTATAGCCAATTAAATAATAATTTCTTTATCGCGATCAGTGAACTGCTTTTGCTTTGGCATGATTTTACATGATTTTTTTTCTATACAAAAAAAATTCTACCACAAGCAACTTAAGCAACAGCGCTCTTCAAATGACGAAATTACGTTGAAAATAGTCAAGGGAAACCCCCTTAAAAAACTAATGCCTAAACAATAACATTTAGATGAACCCTAGCATAATGATTGCACAATTTCCAAATTTTTTTAAGTGCGGCTTTTTTTTGTGTCGCTGACTGTATACACATTTGCCTGCGAATTGAATAATCCAAGATCTATTTGGTAAGAACACACAATCTTCTGAATCAACAAAAAACGACACTTCTTAATGAAATCAAGGTCCAACAATGCGTCAAGACTCATGTCTGTGTAGCAAACTTCCAAGATCTTATGCTCTGTTTTGATTTCATCGACGTTACCTTCGGATCAAAAATATCTAACCGGCTGAGTTTCTTTATTTTCCAGGCCACGTAATACTTTTTGACTGATTTTTATGTCGATTCCTTGCATTTTTTTGTCCACCAAGCATAACAGAGCAATGTTGGTTATGTTTATTATCTTGCGGCAGTTTTAATTAGAAACTGCATGGCTTCCACTGTGCTAGAACAATTATGCGAGATGTATCCTTTTTGATTGCCACTGAAGCACTTAAATTCGCCGAAAAATCTTTTCGCAAATGATCATCAGATACATATTGAAACATCGATTTTTTCCGTACCTTCTTTTCTGTTCTACTACTCCTCTTCAGCTTGGTCGTTGGACGCCTTTTCTTTCATGTTTGGAATCGCAGCAATCTTACGCATATGAAAAAAGTATTCTTGTAGCGCCTTGCTTCTCAACCTTCTACGCCCTTTAAGCTTCTTGTATTTTCTTTCCCATTCCAATCTTAAGGCCAATAATTCCGTCAACTGCTCTATTTTCTTCTCCATCGTCGCCCTTTCGCCTGCCTCCACTACTTTTTCTTCTTCGGCTACATTGTCGCTTTCTAAGTTAAGCGTAATTTCTATATTTGTTTTTGTCGGTTGCGATTCTGACGCCTTCCTGGTGTATGCCCCATAATCTCTGGCTTACTCTCTCTTAACGACGGAATCTCGCGCAACTTCTTGGCTACTGTGAAGTATAGACTTCACAGTAGCCAAGTCTATACTTGACAGTAAGAATCACAGTAAGAGATGAAGAATCTCGCGCAACTTTTTGGCTACTGTGAAGTATAGCAACAGCGCGACGACTTCAGCCCTGATTTAATCAGAATTCGGACTTCACAACGTTTTCCTCTAACCACAACTTTTGGTTAAAGGGCTTACTTCGATTTTTGTCCCGAATTTTTGTCTATTGTTATACCCTTACAGAGGGTATTATAATTTTGGTCAATAGTCTGCCACGCAGTGAAGGAGACATCTCCGGCCCTATAAAGTATATATATTCTTGATCACGATCACCCGCCCGAAGTTAGCTTTCCTTTCTTGTTTTTTCATTCACTCTGGCACTGCAGTTACTTTTTACATACTACGCTTTGGTTCGGACGACCCCCCAAATATAGAGTTCAATGGTAAATGGTTTATATTCAATGGTAAATGTTTGTTATTATAACTAATAAAGGTTTGTAAAAATTCAGCTTATTTTAATTTAATAGATATTTTCGCCACAGACTCTGACTTTTTGACAACTTTTATTTAACGACTTCCTTGATCGACTCTCAATAGATGCTGGTGCAACCTTCTCATACCAAAGGGAGCATTCCAACCTGCATGATGTAACTACTTTATATACATTGTATTGATACAAATACGCATCTCTATCTCTAAGGACGGTACAGGTTTTTGTGGAGCAAACTTAACTTGTAATTTAAACAGAACCGGTCTGGTAGTAGCAAATTCAAAGCACAGTTCCCATTTAATTACACAGGAAAAAAAAAGCCAATTTTTTTTACTACACACGTATCTTCACTTGCCATAAACTTTAGGCTCTGCTAAAACAAAGACCATAGCAAACACATGTTCTATAACACACATTTTTCGTAGTTCTCTTAGGAAACAAAATTGATCAATTTTGACAATATATATTGAAATATGCAGGCCGTGTTATTTTGTTGACAACCATATTTTTTTACTATTTAGCTGATGATTTATCCCCAAAATTATTCTATGGATTCTATTTGTATCTCATTGAAATCAGTATCACAAATCTTTTCTGATTCATCTCCGGTCTAAATCAGTAATGAATTCAAG
The DNA here is from genome assembly GCA_035045925.1 of Drosophila atripex. Classification (NCBI taxonomy): domain Eukaryota; kingdom Metazoa; phylum Arthropoda; class Insecta; order Diptera; family Drosophilidae; genus Drosophila; species Drosophila atripex. The sequence continues at coordinate 22,943,776 of JAWNOP010000052.1, forward strand.
ATTTTAATTTCCGAATCCGGATTTAAAATCTGGGATGATTAAAGCCAGAAATTTCGATCTGGACGACACTATGCTAATTTTTATAAATTTTCATGAACAGTTTTTTAAATTTGTTGACATTTTGAGAGCAGTGCTGCTAGTTTAGTAATCTAGTTTGTGTTTCTTGCAATTTTTACAAAAATAAGAAAAATATGTTTTCACAGAATTACCACTGAGCAAAATGTTTTCTTCAATTTTCTTCATGGAACATATGGGGGAACAGGGAGGGATAGTACATATTTCCTTTAAGAAGTGTCGCTAAAAAAAAACTGTCTGCCCATTCGAATTTTTCAATAAACAATTAATGGTCTGTAATGGCCGTGTAATAACCGATCCTTTCTGCTAATTTTCCGTCTGTCTTTTTCTACGCAAACTAGTCTCTCAGTATTAAAGCTATCGAATTGAAATTTTGCACACATCCTTCTTTCTTTTGAAGGCAGTTTATAAGTCGGAATGGCCTGGTATCGGTCGACTTTTTTCTATAGCTGTCATATAACTGATTAATCGGATGGGTTATTTACGAGAATTGGCCGACTTTATTATATAGCTTTCATATATCTTATTGACCTACCGAATTTCATCAGCACAGGATCGGCTGTCTATATATAGCTGCCATATAAATGAACGATCGGAAATGAGACAACCTTGCAATTTATAAAGATCCAATTTATAAAGAATTTATAAAGATTTTTGAAGAGGCTGTTTCTAACACTTTTATTGGAAAAATGATTTGATAGTGAAATTATAACTTATTATTATAAAATTATAACTGTGACTTATAAGATACGATCCGATATATATCTAATAATATAAGCAGCCACTTAACCGCAAGGGTATAACCACTTGGCTCCGCCCGAAGTTAGCCTTCCTTTCTTGCTTTTATTTAAACTTGCTTTTATTTCTTGAATTTTCTCTTTGCGACAACTGTTCAAATCCAAGCAGGAGTCCAGGCGAAGAGGGGGATCAGCATAAGGTATAGAAAAAGGGAAGGCCACGATTCTCTATTATGTTAACGTTACAATCTTACATTATTGTTCATTTATTTTTAAACGCCAGTTTTGTCGATGTTCGAAAGCTGACAGTATTTCTGATGTTCTGTTTACGATTGTTTATGATTCCATTGAATAGTTTTCAGACGAATAGCGCAGTTTGAGAGGTTAACTAAGCCACTAAGTCACGACCGAGATAATTTTCTGGTTTTAGCACATTGAGGACTCTTACGATTTCGTTCGGTTGAAATGAATGTGTTGTTCGCAAAGGTTTACTTTTTGGCTCAGTTCGTTGCACGACGAATGAATTTGTGACGGGATTTGAAGAATCTGAAAATTAATATGTCTCAGCCGGTGCGGGCCCAGCATCCCAAGGTGTTTCTTATAGGGTGGACATTTCCACCAGATCACTTAAATTTTTGAGTATGCTGTGAGACACCATTTGCATTCCTCATTGACATTCGTAGAATCTGCATCAATTATTTCAACTGTTGTGTATCACCATGTTCTGGTTTTGAACATGTTTTTGCATGGCCGTTTTCATAAATGACATTAATTCCACCATACGTTGTTTGAGGAAAAAAATTTTAGTTTTCCATCTTGCCCTGGTTGTTCTGGGTCCATTTAAGTAATTTGTAGGTTGAGCTGAAGTGGGTTCCACATCCCAAATCGTAGAGAATCGGCATAGACGACAGCAAATGATGATCTCACAGCTTTGGCGAAGAGTTCTGGCGTTTTTTATGCCGTTTACTCATCTAGTTTGTTTTGGTGGCTCGTTGCTGGTGCTTGTCGCATGCAACAGCTCCTTAATTTTCCGCAGCCCTATAGTTTGTCGTATGGTTTCCACTCCGCTGTTGAAGCCCTTTTGTTTTAGACCGTTATCAAGCATTTCATGCTTGTAACGTCAGGTTCAATTCCCTTTACCATCACCTTGGAACGCCTTTTGCTTGTCAGCTGATAAGTATAATAATTTTTCTTATCCTCTTCTAAATATTTTAACACGGCTCGGAAGTGATCGGAAATCGTTGGCAGGAATGTGTTTGGTGGATATTCACTTTACAAAGCGGATCAACTGAAAGTTCCCATTCCCGGACAAATTTTTAGAGATGGCGCCACTTCAAAAATTTCGAAGACATATATTTCAATAGCAAAAACCATGATTGTTGAGAGGTCCAATAACGAAAATTTTAAACTAAATACCTAAAAATGTGTTATCAGCTTTCATCTGTAGGTTAACAGAGGCTGTTATGTGATTTGTAAAATAGTAGAATGACTCTGGTAACTAAATCAGCGGGTTTTTAGTCTTAAGCAAGAGACACCAGAAACAATTTTTAAGTTGAGACCAAATCGTTATTATTTTAAACGCACATAAAAATAAACCTGAGAAATTAAGGCCATCCTCTCACAGTTAAGAAGGACGCACATACTAATGTGATGACTCTGTGCATTGATGATATAGTTAGGAAACTTGGAACAGAATCGTCGTCTTGGAAAGATGGTAATGGGACGCAGTCCCAAGCAGACACTTTGCCAGAGTTTGATCTAGGAGACGAGAACGCTATATCAGTGAACCAGTTCATCGATCGTGTCAACATAAGGGTTGGTGCGTATCGGTGGAACGAGACGTTTTTATTACTGGCAATTTATGCAAAGATCAAGGGACCAGCCAAGACGAAATTCGATTTTTTGCCAGTGGTGCACACAACATAGAGTGACTTCGCGCAAGCTATTAGAAATGATTTTGTTGCAAGCCCAGACGAAGCGGAAGTACGTTTCAACATGACTAATGAAGAGCTAACTAGACGAGCTAAAGAAACAGTCAAGGAGTAATGTTTCCGGATGTGAGCCCTAGGAGTGCTCAGACTGTAAAGCGACTGTCATAAGATATGTCCACGTAGGTTGGCAGAACCGAAAATTGCAAGACAGCATTGCAGCAATATATTTTTCAATAATGAAGCAGCAAAGTGATGCAGCCGAATCTTATTTCGGAAACAAAGGTCGGACAGTAACACACAAAAAGGAGTTCGTGCCTAAATACAACAATCTCAACAATACAAACAACACAACAAAACACAACAATCCTAAATACAATAAGACATGTTATAAGTGTGGAGAGTTGCGAAACTTTTCCACTTCTTGCCCAGGTAGGGAGCAGAAGACCCACTGTACCAAATGTAATTCTTTTCATGCAATAACAGAAAGTTTACAAACAGCAATAGTGATGCGTTTAGGTGCATTATCCAATCATGACCAGTTATTCGCCAGAATAATCCGTATCCATTCAAGGACCTTTTATGCTTTTATTAATTAAATCATTCGACACTCGGTTGTGAAAGAATAAAATGCAGATCGGCATGTAAGCTGTATGAAAATGAGAGGCATTGCGTTCGATCGTATAATGACCGAAGATGTCGTTGTCCAGATGGACGTTGAAGGAAAGACCATTGATGCCGTGTTATAAATCGCTGTCGACGACCTTTTGCTAGAAGATCTTCTATTGGAACAGGATGTCATTATAAGCGCCCAGTTATCCCTAAAGTTTACGACATAAGACGCCGAGAAACCGAATGTCGTTAATCAGGAAACGATCAGGAAAAAAGTCAACTACGTCAATTGTTGAGCAAGTTTGAAGATGGCTATTCTACAGGATTGCAAGGGAAAACATAAAGAAAACAATATAGATGTTGGGAGCAACCAAGTAGTCTCCCAGCTCCCATTCCAAATTCACAAGCCAAAGGAGGAAGTTTGCGCCAAGATATTGGATGAGTTTTACAGCAGGATAGTATCGAACAATCTATGCCGGAGTACGCCAGACCTATGATACTCATCAAAAAGATGGATGTGTACACTACCGCCATCTAAATAATTTGTTAAAGAAGGAGAATTTTCCGATCCCGAATATCGAAGAGCGTCTTTACGATTTAACCTCATTGGACTTAAAAAGTGGCTATTACCAAATTGAGATAGCATCTGAAAGCCGAATGCTTACCGCATTCATCACCACGATTGCACGATGGCGGGTAAGGATCCAAGAATATGACATTGAGATTGTACATCGAGCTGGAATACTGATGTGCGACGTTGATACTCTGGACCGAACACCTTTTGTAAACTGACTGGTTATTCGCAATACAATTATAAGATTAAAAGATTCAAAACATCGTAGCTGATATGACAAGTCACAAGAAAACTGTGAACGACGAGTACGAAATGGAGCAAGATAGCCTATTCAAAAATACGTTGCTACTGGTTGTGCCGAAAAAGTTAATGGAATCTTAACTCCACGAATGCTTCGACAAAGCCGGACCTATGTTTACAGAGAAAATAATAATGCGAATTCTGTATTTTTTTTCGTCAAGAGTTTTATAAAATCATGCATATAAAGTCAGGTTGCGCGCTAAAATACAAGGTGGATGCCGTATAGGAGAGTAAACCTACGACTTCAGTATCATAACAACTTTAACGTAGTGTGATTCATACAGTGCGCAAAATATGTGGAAAGTTTTGGCTAAAACTACGTTAAAAGTTGTTATACTTTGTGAAAAAATAGTACGATTGCGGAAATTGCAATTGCTTTATACGAAGAACAAAACTTAATTCGTTTTAACGTTTGGTGAGTGTTTGTCTTATCATAATATAGAATAACATTCAAAAATAGAGATTTTATTTTTGTATTCATATTTATACCCTTGCAGAGGGTATTGTTGGTCAGAGTAATTTTGGTCCCCGACCCTATAAAGTATATATATTCTTGATCAGGATCACCTCCTGAGTTGATATAAGCATGTCCGTCTGTCTTTTTCTACGCAAACTAGTCTTTCAGTTTTAAAGCTATCGTCTTCAAACTTTGCACACACTTCTTTCCTTTGCAGGCAGTATATAAGAATCGGGATCGGTCGACGATATCGACTATATATAGCTGCCATATAACTGATTGATCGGAAATGGCATAAAATCGTTGTTTTTTAAGTTAGAAGGATGGGACTTGGTATGGTTTCCACTTCGGGCAAACTATTCCGATCTGCCAAATATCATAAGGATCGGCCGACTATATACGATCCGATATATATCTTATAATAAAGATGCGTGTCGCCACTTAGCGGACTGCCTCTCAACTGCAAGGGTATATCAAGATCGGCTCCGCCCGATATGTAATATAAAAAAAAGTACATTACTTACTGCCGCAGAATAATGGGATTAGGGGAAGCGCACAATGACTATACAAAGCAACCGTAAAAATTTACCGCAAAAAATACCAGTATACAGATTCACATTGATTTTTACACGAAGGCAGATTTTTATTTAAATAAAAGTCAATGCACAAGTTTAAGTTTTCTTATTTTTATGAAGAGGTTTTTATATAATAATGGGCCTAGTCGTATATATAGGCTGGTTTATGACCTGCTAAAATATATTTTATGACACCTTTTTAGTTTATAAGGGATTAGCATGGAAAATCTGGGACATACATTCTCATAAAATAATCTTAATTACCTTAATTATCTTAGTTACCTCTTTAGGTTTAAAACAATTCTCAGTTAGGAAAACCCAATAATTAATTTAGTAATATGCTTATTGTTGCATTTAGAATTCTGTATGCAATTGAGAGTTTAACATAGGTTAACGATCTGGGTTAACACTTACATTTACCGACCATGGTTGATAAAGCACTTACTTGGCTTTATTAAAATGGCTTGATTTTATTAAAAAACAAGAAAGAAAAGGTAACTTCGGGCGGAGCCAAAGTTAATATACCCTTGCAGTTGAGAGGCAGTCCGCAGCAAAACCCAAAGCAGAATCCATAGAAAATCCTATTCTTTAAACTTCAAAAACAACACAGTTATGGCATTTCCTATCAGTTATATGGCAGCTATAAGATATAGTCGACCGATCCCGGCCGTTCCGACTTATACACAGCCTGCAAAGGAAATAAGGGTGTGTTCAAAGTTTGAAGACGATAGCTTTAAACCTGAAAGACTAGTTTGCGTAGAAACAAAAAGACGCACAGACGGAAATGTTTATATCGTCTCAGGAGGTGATCCTGATCAAGAACATATATACTTTCTAGGGTCAGAGATGTCTCCTCCACTGCGTTGCACACTTTTGACCAAAATTATAATACCCTCTGAAAGAACTTTATATATATCATTGGTCCGTCAGATGCTTGAGTATGAAAGTCGTCAATACGGAGTACACCGAGACCACATAGAATCTTTACAAAAAAACCTTCCTGACTTTCGCCTTTAGAGGACTTAACTGGAATGCAAATCTAACATAGTAGACTTCTATAAATCAACTTACCATCCCTAACAAACCGTTGAACGGTGCTGGGTGTCGAGAGTCTATAAAATCTTTTTAATGCTAATTTAGTCAGCCAGCATCTACTAACACGCTTCAAATTTAATGTTCTTAGTAGAAGGATTATAAACTTTCGTCCTCTAGTCCTTTGTCATTGTACTTCTTAGCCTCTACGCCTTCACAATTAACGATCCCTTTAGGGTATTTGGTATCTGGGTTAAGTTCGGACTACAATAGTCTCTGCCACAACGCATTGCTCTGCCCATAATTCAATCTTTTATTCAGGAATAGCGAACTCCCTTAGCATCCACTTAAGGAGGTAGCCCACCAGTCCTACCGACCGTAGCACAAAAAACCATTCATGTGTTTCCACATGTAAGACATATATTTTTCTCACGACTTGCGCGAGATTCTCACGAGATTGGTATCTCGGCTTATATCAAAGTCAAGCCACCAAGGCAGTTATTAGAGTGGAAGACATAAGGAAATTTAAAAATTCCTACTCGATGCGCATGACATTCTTCACGATATGTGTAATAGTGCCGGATTATGCGAAGCTATGTACGCTTGGATTCTGGTAATAGGATATATTCGAACAAGTACGAGTACGGTCAAGAAAAAATTTTGCAATCATGCTCGCAACATCTGCCCAATTTGGTTCTTCAAATAATTTAATCAAACTAATCCGTTCTGCCAAATATCATAAGGATCGGCCGACTATATACGATCCAATATATATCTAATAACAAAGATGCCTGTCGCCACGTGAAACTGTCGGAAATGCCATAACTTTGGTGGTTTTTAAGTTAAAGAGATGGGATTTTCTATATATTTCCTTTTGGGGTTTGAATCCATGGATTTGGAATCTAAGCCTATCCGATCTGCCAAAATTCATAAGGATCAGCCGATTATATCCTATAGCTGCCATATAACTAAACGTGACGTGAAAAAAACTTGTTTATTTTAAAGATGCTTGGGGCTGTTTCCCACATTTGTAATATAAAATTTATTTGATAGCCTCCAGCTTTAACAAACTATGGTATTCATTTACGCAGACGATTTTAAGCTTTGTGAGCAATACAAATCCTCTTCCGGACAAAACAGACTTCAGTCCTATCTTGATAATTTTGAAAAATTGTGTTTAGCTAATAATCTATTATTAACTTAATGGATGAAAATTCATACATATTTCATCATTCTAGTCCTCTCCAGACTACGAAGTATCTCTATGAGATTGCCTTAGAATAACTAACTAAGGTTAATGATCTTTGTTTCCTATTAGACGTGAAACTCAATTTTCCGATCATTTTTCTTTAACAAATCATCCCCCTTTTAACAAATCGAATAACAATGATGGGTTTCGTTTTCCTACAAATGCTTCTCCTATGTAGTTCAGAACGCTCGTGGGATGCCACTCTTTTATTGCTACATTGCCTATAGATGTTCCAATTTGTATGAGCACTCTATATATGTATGCATTAAATTGGATTCGCCCTCAAGATGCAACTGCCTTCGAACTCTTTAATTGTAAGTATTCTTTTCGGATTTCTCGCATATTCAGCGTTGTGATTAAGAAAAAGATCTGTGTGTCCTCGGCTATCTTGGAAGCTATTCGCATTGGAAACGCCTCCACTCGCGCTAGTAGCAGGCCAATACGTTCACTATTAGACGTCCAATGCATAGTGTAGACCGCAGTTGTCACGCTGCCTCAAATACTAACAAGCTACAACACGTTTTCTTCTAATAAATGGGGAACGAGAACTATGTTCCGTATGGTGCTCTCAAATGTATCAATCTTCCATTATTATGCAACCAGCCTTGTGAAAATAACTTCCGTCCCTATAAAGTACTTTGAACTTAGCTTTTACCAATTTTATCGAAACAACATAGATAGAAAAATATAAAAACATAGAATATAATTTTATATGCTCCAATTGTTAGCGGAAATTCAAAGTAACCATCACTACATTCAATTCCATATTGTTTAGCCTTCCTGTTGGTGACCCACTTTTTAGCCGTTTTAGTACACGGAAGATCCCTTCGTTTCTGTCCTTAGACCAGATTATTTGACTGCGCATGCTGAAATTGTAGTCTTGAACAATATTTTTAGTATGGGCTTCTCCTATTTTCATTGATTTATACAAAATCTTTGATATTGAACTTAATTTTTTCTTTTTCCTTTCTCTACTGCCTCTTTAGTTTAGATTCACGCAGTTTAACGTGTATATAACATTTGAAAACCAGAACTTGTTTTTGAGTAACATGCACACAATTCAGCCTGCTAAAATGTACCCGATCACAGCTTGGTCACTTTGGGTGCATGAGTGGTTCTTCGGTTTGGTGCTGTTTGTTTGGTTGTCCCCATGTAGTGTGATTTCGGGACAGGTCTTGGATTGTTTTACGACGTCTAGTTTGTGTGGGGCGTCCCACTATTATGTTTTCTTGTGGATTTTACTCCAAGGACATCTTGATGTTATCCTGCTTTTTTCTGAGTTCGTGTCCGATCCATTTCCATATTCGTCTCTTTAGCTGCTGTTGGATTGTGTCCTCTACCGTTTTGCGGCCCAGGTCTTGGTTGGTAATTCTACTCAGCCAGAATATACCACAGATTGTTCTCTTGCTTTAGTTTCGGCAATCAATGAGTTGGGAGTTATTTTAGTAGCACCGCTTTCTTTTTTTTAATATTTTTCTTCCCGTCCGGTCTGGCAGTCGACCTCTTGCTTTGTAGGCAGAAACGCTAACTACTATATTCGGAAAAGTGGCCGAAAGACCACGAGGGCATGCGTGGAACCCACAAACTCGCGATGTAGCTGGTGGGAGCAACGCACTTACTAGCTACACCACGAAACCTTCCAGTAAACTTTGTAGTACGATGTTACATCGAATGTCAATTCCCCCTGGAGAATGTTGAACTAAGGCTAAGGAGTAGATCACCCAAAAGGAAAATCGTTTTAAATTTCTAAAATCTATGATTTTAAGCTTGTTATTAGATGCTGTCTACATAAGCAGCGTGCTAACTATGTAAATCACCATTGATGACGTGGAAAAAAATTAGACCTAGCATCGTTTCAATGTTTGTACGGAAAGTAAATTAACTATGAAGGTACTAATTATGGTATATCGAAGTTTTAATTATAAAAATTAAGCTACGGAAATATAAAACCATGGGTGTTGTGACTCGAAAATTCTCGTATTTTACTTTCTTTTGGTAGTATTCTTAGTATTGTTAGGTCGCTCTTAATAAAGCACAATGAGTTTAAATATTTATCGTAGGTTCTTATCGCCTTAGTTGGTCACAAACCCACTCTTTCTCGTCGTCGCTCGAAATAAACACTTCTATCTTTAGTGAGCAACAGTTCCGCTTATGTCTAATTCAGGCATCATTCTCTTCATCGCACTGCATTCACATCATTAATTGGTCTACCTTTAGATCATTCAATTAAAGCTGTCAAATAAAGCTGTAATTATTAATCGCAATTTTTTATTAGAGTGGATTAAGGGCAGTTGTTGAAAAAGTCCCAGTGACTGTACAAGAAATAAAATCGATTTTTTTTATTTTTAGCAAACTTTTTGCTACTCGATTACGTCATCGAAACAGCTGGAGGTTTTGTTGCGAACATATCATAGTGCCCGTGTAGAGCAGTATGTAGTCCAGTTGAGCAGTAGTCCAGTCGAAAAAGCGTCCGCGGTGAAGTTAAAAAATCCGGTACGTTTCTTCTTCGAAGTATAATATTCTTGATGGTCGAAAGGTAAACGAATTTTTGATGCGGTTCTGTTCTCTTCTGAAACAAATGTGCCGGAAAAGTATTGTCAGCTTCCAGGTATTATGGAATTTACACAAATAGTAGGCCATTCGTCTATATGATGACGGAATTTGGTGGTCTTTTTCGGTATTGAGTCTTTAATGATAGATGGTGGACCAAGCAGCTAAAGGCGAGAGCTTTTTGTAGAGCTGCTGCGCACTGTTCTTCTGATTTAACTCCCTGATAACTATTTCGATTTCGTTCAGTGTTGCTGGCAAAGGTGTATGTTCTTGCTGGATTGGAAGCAGGACAAATGAATTTGTGGCAGAATTTGGCTGGAAATCACTATGGAAATGTGTAATTTTCCATTTCTGTCTCGGTCGATGCCGTGAGACACCATTCAACATGGATATTCGTTTTAATATCTATTGTGCTACAACAACTGTATTTTCATGTTCTGGTTTCCAACAAGAATTAGCCTTGTCGTTTTCATGAAACATATAAATTTCATCAGACTTTGTTGCAAGGTTATCATCATAGTTTCCATTTTGCCCTGTGGGTGTCCTGGGTCCTGTTGAGCGCATTGCTTATTAGGCTGAAGTGGATTTCTCATTCCAGATCGTAGAGCATCGGAATAGGCAATGTTAGTTTATATGCCCGAATGAGGTTCTCGCAGCTTTAGCGAAAAAGCCATGTCGGGTCAGGCAGCTGCCACGGCATAGACCACTATAATGTAATAAGTATAGTTTGTCGTATATTAGTTTATTTTACCGCTATTGTTGGTCGCAAGCCGACTCTTCTCGGACACTCGGTTTCAACGGCCTTTATCTTTAGCATTAAGCTAGCGAGTTTTCGCTCAGCCTATGATCAACGGCGGGCACACTTTTGTCTTTTATCTCAGTGTATACGTATCATAAATTGGAGCTTTTGTCTCGCTAGGTTTCATATGCGCACATAATTGAAAAATTATAACGTTTTGAAACAAAATAAATTCGCGTTGTTCTATGGAGAAAAGGTCATTGAAAAATCTCAATGACCAAACAAGACATTTGGCGCTTTTTTCGATGCCGTGTACTCGTTCCGTGTGCTTTGATGACACATGCGACTCTTTTGCTTCTTGTTTACCATACAGACCCTCGCCGTATGGTGTCCTTCTCTATTTCCACATTTTTCATCATTGTCATCTTTGTAGAAATGTTAGAGTTGTGGGCGTCACCGCAGACTACGCAGACAGGCCGCAGTTTACCGCATGACCTAGTATGTCTATAACCTTGACAGCAGCTTACAGATCGGGTGATCTTTGTTTTTTTTTTAACGATCACCTATATGGCTTCATCTCGACCTTGAAGAATGGTTGTGGCTTCTGGTTTTCGTTTAGAATATTGCTAATGCCTTTAGAGATGAAGCCCTTTTTTTAGATCGTTTGCAATTTTCGTGGCTGTAACGTTGGGTTCGATTATCTTTACTCGAACAAGGGGAGAGCCATGATGCTTTTTAGCTGATACGTACATAATATATATATACATTATGTATAATCATTTTTATTATTTTTCTTGGCATCGTCTAATAATTTGGATACAGCTCAGAAGTGTTCGGTTATCGTTTGCAGCTTAGTTACGTAGATTTACGGATTGTTATGCGAGCTAAGCTTACACTTGATATATTTATAGATTTACACTGCGAACTCTATGGCGTGGAATCGGAGTGAGCAGTGCAGGAGAACCATACCATGACCTTTAGCTGTCAGCAGCCAGTAGATCCGTCTTGCTTTTCAGCGACGATTGTTACACTTCGGTATTGGTATTTATTTATTTCGGTGTCTGTTTGCGTATCTTGGGTTACCCCAGATTTTATTTGTTTAATTAACCATAATTTTTTACTTTCTTCCGGACTTACTTTCCGGAGCTCCAGCAAAATACGTCCGCTCAGTTGCGTAATCGCGAATTGATCTTTATATCTTTAACCTGCGTTATTCTTTTTACGTCGACTAAATACGTAGCCTGGCAAGGGCTAGATCGTTAAGAACACATTAGATTGCATTTTAATCCATTAGTAAGTTAAGTTTTAGGTAATTGCATCGAATCTAGTCTAAATTAGGCAATAGTGAATGCATATTGAACATAAAGCTTAACGTCATCTGTTTCATCTCTGTAGCAGAGAGCTAATTAAGAGCAGATCAAAATCGTTGATCATCAGTACTCGACGCAAGTAAACAAGGACATCTACAGTTCATTGAGCTGGAGTTTAGTTAAGTTGCTGGAAATCCAAGTCAATATATCAGTCGGGAATCTCAAAAGATTGAGTTTGTTTAAAAGGATTATGTGGTTAACAAAGTCAAATGCTTTACTAAAGTCGGTATATATGACATCTGTTTGTGAGCAAATTTGGAACCCATTCGTGATAAAAGATGTTAGCTCCAAGAAATTTGTGGTGGCGGAGCGATGTTTCATGAAATTGTGATTGGTGACATTATGAATTAAATAGGAGTTGCAAAAGTGGAAGCATTTTTTTCTAAAAAGCTTACGAAAAGCTGACACTTTAGAGATGCATTTAATGTTGGATTATTTTCCAATTTTATGAAAAGTTATAATGAAAAAGTCCTTTCACATAAGGGGAAAGAGCGAAGTTTCCAGAGATAAATTAAACAGATTAAGGAGAATAATGAACAGTTGCGAAAAGATCAGCAATGGCCTGAAAAATCTTGCATATGAGTATCCAATCGTAAGCAGGTAAGGGAAAAGCTCATAAAAGCGCATGTGCTACAAATACCAGCAAGCGCATGCGAACAGGCGAAAAACTAACAGAATAGAAACTGCTGATAAACCAGCCATTTCTCATTCGTTTCAGAGTCTTTTAGATTATTTTAAACAGTTCCGTCCTTGGCCCAACAGATAAATTTGCATAAAATTTTTTTTTACTTGCACTTTGCTTAAAGCATCAACAAGACGTTTTGCAAGAACTATACCTATAGCTACCTATAGCTTCGTCACTTTCATCAAAAGAGTTATTTGGGTTTAAAAGAAAAGTGATTTCAGTTTCTGTAAGTTTGGTGTAGGAATAAGTAGGGGAATAATGTTTAATTCTTGTTTATAAGATGAGTTTCAGAGAGAAGCATCACATTGATATTATTGTCGTATATAAACTTTTCTATTTCTGTTAGATCCTCAGTAAAAAAATTCTTTCCGCAAGCTGTACACTCTTTAATGTAAGTCTAGCCACTGACTAGCCATTGCTATAAATGGCTAAAATGTAATTGGTTTACTAATGCTACATTAAATATATTTCTTGTATGTTTACTCCTATGGCTTGCCACTCTTCAGTTAAGCAATGGCATTTATATATTTTCGACTCGAATTAGTTCTCTTTTTCAGTAATAGGAAACTTCATTACAAATTTTAACAAAAATTTGACTATTATATAAAAACAGTTTCCATGCTTGAATCAATTTTCGAGGTGTGTGGTCCTTAAACAACAAAAAAGGCATGCTAGTTTTATGAAGTACTTCGAAATAAAACTTACTTCAAACAAATCCACAGGAACTTCATTTTTCAACAAATACCTTTGAACACTCGCAACAGCATCCTTGGAGTATTCCTATAATAAACTTATAAGGCACAAAAACGTATAACAAATAAAAAGATGTACTTGCATATGTATGCGAAAGCATTTCTTCCATTATAAAATTATCGTAAATTTCTCTCGCAGCTTTTTTTCGTTCGTCATAGCATTCTGTTTTTTCAAAAGTTTTGATCTGAAAAGGGTTTTTAAATTTATTTTTTTTTTAAGCTCAAACATAATGTGTGCATACTTGTTCGTAGAATTTAAGTTGTTGTATAGGTTCATCAGAGTCATTTTCACAAAAATCCTTAAACAGCAAATAACCTAAAAAGATATATTATATTTAAATAATTTAAGATGCCTAATACTTACCCAACACTTCATTAAAAATTTTATGAAAGTTCATTTCGTTTTCCTTTTCTAAATATTTATACATTACGCTTCTGACACTGGAATTATACAAATATATATCGAACCTTAAAAAGCTATAAACAAATATATATTGAATCTTAAAAAGCTAATGTCCAAATCCAAATATATGCCGTAACCATTGCACCTAGTTGGTTTTCTTCACTTGCAACTCCCGGCCCGCGTCACTGCACTGTGACGGCACAAGACTCTGACACTGCATATTCCACGATTTGGCTAAGCCAAGCAATGGTTCACTAAGTCTATAAATAGGTTCAAGAGAGGAAAAGAGACGAATAGATCGGGAGAAATCGATCCAATGAGGCAAGACATAAGCTTAATGCGAACAGCCGCAGCATTCTTTAGATGAGGGGTCATCATGCCATTGCTATGAACCAAGGTCCTTCACTGCACTATGGGGAATTTGGACAATTTCATGGTATTAATTAATAACTTTTAAACTAAGTAAGATTTTTCGAAACGGGTTTTTATTATTGTTATTGGCACCGATAGGAATGATTTTGGAAAAATGGGCTTGGCTTCGGCCGTTCTCTGACGAAATATTATTTATTAACTTTTAAACTAAATAAGATTTTTCGAAACGGTTTTTTGTATTAGTCTTATTGAGATCGTTGGAAATAGTTTTTGGTAAAATGGGCGTGATTTCGCCCTCCCTGGACGAGATATAATTTTGTTCATTTCATATAAGTTGATAAAATGACAACCAAATAATACAATAATAAGTTTATAATATATTTTCATTATCATGGTCTTCGTCAGACATAGAATACAAATAGTCAATTTCCTTTCCAATTTGATCGTGGCCTTCTAAATTGCACAATAAAAGGCTTAAAACTTCTGAAGAAAGTTGCATACTTTTATGCTTCCAAATTCGCTTCATAGGTTTGTTGAAGAAATGACAGGATCAGAAGTATCTAAGGCTCTGTTGAAAAAATCCATGAAATTATTACAAAACGACTATGCATCCGTGCGTGATGCAGTCTATCTGCTTTATACATTTTGTTGCGTGCTTCCGACGCTTCTTCTCCGAAGTAGCCAACGGGAAGTATTGTATTTTCGATAATTTGCCTTGAATGAGCAATTATTTTGTGAACAGTTGCCGTCATTGGCAACCATGGATTCACAATTTGTTCCCCAGTTTTAAAACAAAATTGTTCAAATTTCTCCAAATCAATCGGCAGTTGACAAGACAAGCAAATTAATATAACTCTTAAGTTCCGAATTATTTCTTTATCAACTCCGGTAACTTCTGCAAATGTTTCAAAATTGGTAAATGCTCGCCGTGCCGTGTTTCCATTGTTTGAATTGCCAGATCCATTTTGTTTTGGCTTATCGACCCTAAAGCCTAGCCTCGCCCAAAACATACGCTTAATTTCGTTTTTCTGATCTCCAATCGTTTTTTTTGTCCACAGATGTTGTTACTCGCCATTTCTGAACAGTTAACTTATATCCGGCTTGTAATACAAATTCAAAACATCTTATCCAGCTATGAAGCGGACTTAACCCGTGATTTAAATTATTTAAAAGTGGAACAAACTTGAGGCACTTCCTCAAGTTCCTTCCAACACATTGGGCATGCTTGAGAAGACGTTGTATTTTTCAGTGCATTGAGCACTTTTAAATCTATGACAGTCAAATGAAGTTGAAATTTTATGTAAATACACTGCCTGTCGTTGAACATTATTTTGCATGGTAAAAGTTTCTTTATTTATGCTTTGATGTTCAAGTCCTCTTTTAATATGGCTTCTCTTGTTTCTTTCAAAAACTCCAATTTAAGAGGGCGGCAAAATCTTATCGACTGTGGAGTACGGTTATTCCATAAAACAAGTCCAGAAGCATCAATTATTTTAAGAGGCATTACGGTTGAGGCAAATAGGCATGCATCTGAATCGCAGGATCCTTGGTCAGCATAGGCCAGGTTATAGTTCGACAGCAGGGTACTACCATCGAACCCATAACTTTGGGTTAAATAAGCTGATATAAAATCTACCTCCTGCTGCCTCATCGTATTCATAATGACTTCACCTTGAAGCACAACAATTCGAGTAGCCTATGTCGGCATCTCTGTGCTTAGCATCGTCCCTAATTGCGCAATACTGCTCCTTGCTCAAGCCTTAATCTAATAAAAAGGCCAATGCTTCGTCATTTAATGCACGAATAGGCTGCTTAATAGGGAATTTCAAAATCTCCCTTATGTCCTTTGCCTTTTCCGGACTAATTGCAAGAGTATTAAGGACTACAAAAAGATCAATGAGGCCCTGAGATCGGGCAGCTTTACTGGCTGTTTAAATTAACAAGGAGACGTTGCATCCGTGAAATTTAGATAGAGCTGCAGCTTCTTTCCTCTGTGCTTCTTCTCCTTTAACCAAATAAGCCAATTTCGGGCGTCCAATTTGACGTTTCTCGATTTGATTAGAATCAGAGAAACAAAGTTTAAGTGCACTTTGCAGCCAATTTGTATACTTCTTCTCAAAATATTTTTTGTTTCTCTTGCATATCTTCCATTTACCATTTATATTTAGGCAAAATAAACTGCTTTTCTTTTTCAAATAGTTGTTGTGTTTTACAACATCAATGTTTCTAGTTATTTTGCTCGAAAGAAAAGCAAGAATTGATCTTCTTTGTTTGAGTTCTCCGTTTACTTACACCATACATCAAAAAGCTACGCGTTCCAAAACTCGAAGATACCTGACAAAAAACGAAATTACGCAGATTGTGCGCATTTGTGCACATTGAAATTGCCTTTTATTCATAATTAATGGCTCTACGACATATACTGGACTTACACTGTTACAACGATATGTATTTTTTGTAAGTGTACGTAAAGTTAATTTTTTTCCAAAAATTACCTTTTAGACCTGATTTAAAATTGGCTAAATATTAGTAAGACAGGCACATATCAAAATATTAGTACACACAACATATAATACAAACCAGTATGATTGTTTTCCATCATAAATTAAATTAATATCTTTCTTAACTTTTAAGTATTGAACTTTCAAAGTAGCTAACCAAAATCTGTCTCTTCTCAACCACGTGCATTTGGGCTGAAACAGCTTACTTTAACAGTGCATAGCCTTAACAGTGCACTGTTAATTAACATTTTTGTGATATGTTTACATAAAAAAAAACAAATATTTAAACTTTGATAATATGACTAAATACAATGAAATCGGCCAAATTCCCCATAGTGCACTGGCGCCCGTGCAGTCCATGTCCTTCAAAGACATTGAACCCAAAAAGTATCAAACGAATTAATATTAAGAGAATGAAATAGAAACGAAATATGGTGCGGGAAGAAGGTAAAACTAAAAATGGTGCCATAAACAAACTTTGTGTGGTTAAAATGTAGGAAAATGTGTGTATTGGCGCCGGTGTTGTCACCAATTTTGTCACCGATTACCCAATACCCGAATACCCAAATAAGTCAAGACGTCATTGCACATCTCGGGTTGCGAAACAATTTTTCCAAGTTTTTTGGTGCACCGTCACAACGTGACAAGAAGACAGAGTGGAAAGGCAAAATCAATACCCACTGCGAAATCAAAGCGAAACTGGAGTCAATAACGATTAATACTCCTCCTCCTCTATGCTGAGGTCGGTTACGTCTGAAAGTGGTGCACCTATCTGGAAAAACTTCGAAGCTATAGATTTGTGTTAGGATTCAGGTATTAGTGGCGGTAGTACAAAAGAAGTTGTGTCCGATTTAATCGGAACACATTTTTAAGATGTTTATCGTTGTGTATAGCGCAGAACGTTCTTTTTCATGCTTTATAAGAGACAAACATAATTTTCGTTTAACTATCATCTAACGATTTTATGCATCAAGTCGGATATGCTTGTACACTTCATGTGTAAAGAATTTGATCAGTTTGTACTTAATCAGGAAAGGAGCGATTGCACTTGAAAAGTATTAAAAAAAAAAAACGATTATAAACATTCCTTTTTTATTTTATTCGTTTGTTTTCGGTTTAATTTTCTTTTAAAACAATTAATGAAATCAAAACAAATTTTGCAATTCTTTTCCTCTGTTTATTAATAATTAATATAAATAATAATTATAACGATTTTACAATTCTTTTATGTATATATGTATATTTTTAAATTAATAGTGATAGCAAGATTTCCGACCAGGGCGGCATCTCTAAGCATTTCTCCAATTAATTAATAATCAGTTGCATTTCACAACGTGAACACGAGTGCTCTCAATTCCTATTCGACAACGAAAATATGTTTCTCTCTCATACGTCTCCCACAATCAAACTTAATTCTTAGATGCTATACGTTCTACCACTAACCATTCACCATATAGACTACCCGTTTCATACAACGAAATTGACGCAAACATTTCTAGCGACAGGCCCCAGAGCATAGTGGAGTGCACTAGCGGAGCACACGATTAAATTAGATGCAGCTTTGGCATTTTTAATGTAAAAGGAATAACGGCATTAAAGTGGCCCTTCAAAGTTCTCTCATCTCGCCGTGTCGAAGACTTTTTTTAGATGATTTATGGGAGTTTCTTCGACCCAGTAAAATATAGAACTATTAATTATTTACCATGTATTAAGTATATTGTTTTGAAGGATATTGTTCAGTTACCGAGCGTTTTCGGGAGCTTTAAGTTTGTGTTCTGAATATTATATGTATATATACCAATATAAAACAAGCACAGTTCGATTTATAGATATTGATACAATTTATTTTAATTGTTCTGGGGTTTCTACAAATGATATAAGTAAATATGTCCTGAGTAGGGTTGACGACCGAATAGAGAATAATGAAGCGGGAGTGCAGCTCAACGACTCATGCAGCGGAGCGATCGAGAGATCCCGCGAGAGAGAGACAAACGCTAGCGCATGACGGCAAATGCAGGTGGCCGATCGAATGCACGAGAGTGGGCGACAATAATAGAGCGAGAGACGCGAACATATATATATAAAAGAAATAACGTCACGAATTCAATAAATTATTGCCGGCCAAACTTCTTTGCGGCGGCTGCTTGACAGTCATGCTTATATCGACTAAGGGTGTTGTTTTTTTTAGGTATAGAACTTTAAGTTGGCATAACTGTTCAAGATTATTCTCAGTTTGGTTTGGCAATTCATCATGAATAGACTTACGCCTGAATAACGCTTGCAAATAGTGTAATCTTTTTCGAAAATAATGGTTCCATTTTACCGTCGACAAAATCGTTCATTAGAGCAGTTAATTCGATGAATTCGACACGTTTACTCTTATTGATAACTTGCATCCCCAGAGACGCCGTACGGGGCTACTGTAGATCGCAGCATTGGAGAAGACCCGAATGAGTCCATTCACCATCGAGCGCAGGAATTGAATCTGTGTAAATTGGTCTATTCGGATAAGCCACAAACGCTTGACGATTTGGAAGACAACATTCGTCGTGTTATTGCCGATATACGACCACAAATGTTGGAAAATGTCATCGAAAATTGGACGTTCAGATTGGACTACATCAGAGCCAGCCGTGGCGGTCATATTCCAGAAATCATATTTATCATATTCATATTTCTAATGCCACAAGATTATATTTTGAATAAAAAAATTCATGTCAATCGAATAATCCATCGTTGTTTTATTAAAATTTAAATTTCTATACCTCTCAAAATAACACCCTCTAACGTATAGGGTGGGAGATGTCTCCTTCGCTGCGTTGCTTACTTTTGACCAAAAATATAATACCTTCTGCAAGGGAATAAAGATGAGTTTCGGAGTCAATAACGATTAAGACTCCTCCTCCTCTATGCTGAGGTCAGTTACGTCTGAAAGTGGTGTACTTACCTGGAAAAACTTCGAAGCTCTCCGGCTTGCAACTTGCAAAAATGTAAAACTTTGTTTTGACTTTGCTGCAAGAGTTTTTCTGTGTTAGGATTCAGGTGTTAGAGGAGGTAAAACAAAAGAAGTTGTCTCCGATTTAATCGGAACACATTTTTAAGATGTTTATCAAAAGAACTGACTTTATAGTAGTAGTTACGAGCCCAGCTACATAAAAAGATTGTGGAATCGTTATAATTAACTTTTTTAATTAATTAATTATAAACTTTATTAATTATAAATAAATTAATAATAATTTGCAACGTTTGGTTTGAACAATCCGCACCATGCAACCTTGTCCTGCAACCAAAAGAACGAAACACTCCAATAACCATCCAGGTGCTATAATAAAACAGTAGAATTTATGATTCTACCTATAACCTGATGTCTTAAAAACAAAAAAGAGAAACTGACTGGCAACCATGGATTTCCACCTGGTAGTCTAGGTGGTTAGGCCCAAGAATATATTCGCGTACAGCCCACCCCGAGAAAGTTTAAGAGAAGAGTAGGAGTTAGATATTACGAGGAAGAGTGTTGCACATAAATGCGTTTAGTATTAAGGATTTAAGAGTGTGAGTAGTGCAAAGTGACAAAGTGTAGTAGAGTGTAATATGCACATATATGCACTATTAATATCATATATATATATCGACCACCCACTGTACCAAGAGTACTTAAAGGGTACACACTGTAACATTTTGTCGCAGTGTTTATGTTATCCAAGGTCTCGGTCATAAAGCTAAGTGCACCGAAATATGAATCGCCCGCAGTGCCTTTGCTGTACGCCGAAAAGCATATGTCCGCATATACGTAACACGAGTGGACCTTATGCATGTCCACATACCTCCGCCTAAGCGAACATAACATAAATATATATTCATATATAAATATTTAAGAATACATAACCGTCCCTCCGCTGCCGCTTTGGGCAGCGCAGCTACGGGACTTAGACTTCCTTTAACTCATAAGTAAATTTGTAAAAGGAGAAACTCCTATGAGCTCGGAGCGGCAACAACAGTTGCTCCGAATATAACAAAAACCTAAAACCAAATAAAGAGCCTTTGAAGAATCTATTACATGGCGACCGTGACAGGACCAAAGGACATCAAAGGATCCCCAACGCAGGCATCATAAGGATCAACAACTGAAAAAAAATCAACGAAAAAAAAAAACAACACACACAGCAGCAGCGACCTATGGATTTCTATTGCATGTTTCCAACTACAGTCCACCGCTCTACCAACTGAGCTATCGAAGGCAGCAGCAGCCACTTTTAAATGGAATCCCAATGATCTAAATGGAAAAAAACAAAATATCGCAGTAAGTAGAGTGCGATGTGTGCAAAACGTAGTGGCGTGGTTCAACGTTTAAAAGCCAGAAAGGCTGAATTACTGAAGCTACTAAATAGCGGAAGTAAATTAGAATAGAACAACTCGGTGAAAATACACGCCGAAGTTGAACACATTAAAAACCTTCTAACGCAAAGAAAAAATAAAACCACAGCCACACACACATCCACCTACACTACAATACCCAACATATCCAAAGACAAGATAAAACTTAATCCACCACCAAAACAGGAGTTACCGAGACTAAAGAAAAAATGCCCCAATGACTGCAGAGGACCCCTGGAATCACCCTTCTGCGAACAAACCTGTGCCAGCACCGGTGCCCCAACAACCAAATAAAGAAGAAACGCCTGTGCAGCCAGCACCGGCCCCGTTTAGCGCTCCAAGCTAAGCCCGGAACAGTTTACCGACAGCGCTACCAAGAGCGCAAAAATTTTTTTTTCCCCGTGCACTGCGTTGCATATTTTTTTGTATTGTTTGTTTTTTATATATTTTTTGTATATATTGCACTGCAATGCATATTTTCTAAAAAAAACAAAAAAAAAAAAAATACAATGAACAACAAAGAAAAACAACCAATACATATATAAAAAAAAAAATTTTTTATAGGCAGGTTTTATAGGAAAACAAAAAAAAAACGCAATATACACATAGCCAAATAAGGCAAGTCTTTAAATGAGCCAAACTGAATGGCAAATAAATAATAAATTAAATCATACAATTTACACAAAAAGTTATATACCAATTCTAGAGAAAATACCCAAAATGGGTTTAGTAGATGTAAAACAAGTGGACTCCAGAGCAAATGTAATAAATAAAATTGAGTCCAGCACTATGAACACAGAATTAACAAATATCCTATTATCAATTATTGTATTCATTTTGATCGCGTTCATTTTGTATAAAGCATACATTTTTCATAATAAATGTATAGCAAAAAGAGCGATTAATAAAAGCCAGGCTATCGATCTGGACAAAATATAAAAAAAAAATATAACGACAAAAAAAAAAAAATTAAAATTAATTTTTAGACCTATGATATATACACAAAAAAAAAAAATACGATTCCATATGTTCATGAATAATCTTTTCTTTATGTACAATATAAATAAAATGTAATAAATAAAATAAAGAAAGTTTAAAAGAAAATAATTCCAGTATGAGTACACAAAGAGCCATAGACAAAACATATGAAAAGGACCCCTATTTCCAAGAAAGGATCAAGCAGTTAGTATCAACAACCCCAGTTAGTGTGTATGAGGTAGAAATACTTTATATAGAAACATTTAACTGCCACGTTTCACCATTGTTTCACTGCACCGCAACCCAAAAAGGAATAGTATTAACAACAATTCCGGGTGTGCTAGTAAAATCAAGAATAGACGAGCATCTACTTTTAGGTAGAACGATTGTTATGATGGTTTCTAAAAGATAATCCATACCCTTAATATAATGGAATGGAATGAATTATCGAAAGAACTATCAAGCATTAAAGCAGAATTCGACAAATCTCATAAGTCACTCACACAGAATAGACCGATACAAAAAACAACGGTCAATAAACACGTAGAAATATTAGTTAATTGCTTTAATGAAGCTCGAATATTAATATATGAATACAGAGAAAAGTTAAATCCGGATCACTGGTCTCGAGTATCAAAGTTTTTGATCAGACTAAGATCTAATCTAACATCTGTTAAAGAAAGGTTCAAGCTAGATATTTCAATACCTACTATTCTCAATACTTCAATAACAATTGAAGCTGGTGACGAACCAGAATCAAAAGAAGTAATTGACCAACAAGAAATAGAAGAAAGCGATATTAACAACCTTACGGTTCCGGCAGTCCTTATTCAATCTGAATTATCAGACCAGGACTTGTCCGACTCTGAATTTAACGACAGCATTGTAGAATTAAAACCAACCGCAATGGCTGACGAGAGCATTGCCCAAAGGGCATACATTAGAGAAATATCGAATGCCATCCCGGAATTTAACGGGCAAAGGTTACACCTTCAAAGATTTATAACAGCTTTGAGGTTAGTTAACCTAACGAAAAGCACATTCGAGAATTTGGCTGTAGAAGTAATTAAATCCAAAATAATTGGATCAACTTTATACAGAGTCCAAAATGAAGGAACTATAGAAGCAATAATCAAAAAACTACAAGACACTATAGTCGGAGAAACCTCTGACATAATTAAAGCCAAAATGGCGAAAACAACCCAGAAAGGCAAAACCGCGGAAAAATTCACGACGGAAATAGACAACTTAGGGAAGCTCCTAGAAGCTTCGTACATTGACGAAGGCCTATCGGCCGAACACGCTGACAAATTCAGTACCAAGGAGGCCATAAACACAATGGTTAAAAACTGTGAGCATGGCCGCCTCAAAACAATATTGGAAGCAGGCACTTTCATAACTATGAATGAAGCCGTCACAAAGTACATACAATGCA
Organism: Drosophila atripex; assembly: GCA_035045925.1. Taxonomy (NCBI): domain Eukaryota; kingdom Metazoa; phylum Arthropoda; class Insecta; order Diptera; family Drosophilidae; genus Drosophila; species Drosophila atripex. Next base: position 22,967,474 of record JAWNOP010000052.1, read on the forward strand.
GTACTGAGATGACAGGTAATGCCAATTCAATATTATACACCCAACGAGGAAATAATTATCGCGGTAATAATTTCAGAAACAATTATCGCGGTAGAGGTAATAATCGAGGTAATTATAATAATACCAGATATTACCAAAATAACGGTTATAATCAAAACAATAGCTACTACAGAAACAACGGTAACCAGAATAACAGTTATTACACAAACAACAACCGCGGCGCAAATAACCGTGGTGGAAAAAACCGCGGCGGAAATAGCCGTGGGGGAAACAACAATAATAACCATAATAATAATAATCAAAATAATAATATAAGAATAGCCCAAACGAATTCGGAAAACTCCCAAACACCTTTAGTTACACGTCAGTAAAAAACAACAAGATTCACACTATAAATCTCAGTCAAAGTACATTCGTTAGTTTCATAAACGCAGCAACAGGAAAAGAATTAGTTGTTCTACTAGATACAGGTGCAGAAATTTCCATATTAAAGGAAAATTCTGATATTTTTCAAAAAAGTCTAGATAATCATATCATAAACATACAGGGTATAAGCCAAGAGGTTACCAAATCAAAAGGCATAACTTCTATTGAAATTCAGACTTCTAAGTACATTATCCCACATGATTTCCATATAGTAAATGTGCAATTCGCTATTCCTTGTGATGGGATACTGGGAATAGATTTAATCAAAAGGTACAATTGTCAATTAGACTTCAAGCCTTCTGAAGACTGGCTTGTAATTAGACCAAATAATCTCAAATATCAAATTTATGTTCCGATACCATACAGTTCTGGCAACAACTCCCTAATTCTGCCAGCAAGATCCCAAGTCATCCGAAAAGTTACGATAAATTCCGAAGAAAATAGTGCATTGATTCCGAATCAAGAGATTCATGAAGGTATCTACATAGCAAATACCATAGCAACAGTCCAGAATGCATATGTAAGACTACTAAATACCACAAATATAGATCAGGTAGTTAATATTAAAAATATTCATCATGAACCACTTTCAAACTATGATGTAGTAAAAACAGACCCCGAAAACCGTAAAAAAACTGTATTATCCCAACTTACAAAAAACTTCCCACCTCAATTCAATGATCAACTTACAAAATTATGCACCCAGTATAGTGATGTATTCGGACTAGAAACCGAAGCGATCACTACAAATAATTTCTATAAACAAAAACTGAGATTAAGTGATGATGAACCCGTATATAAAAAAAATTACAGAAACCCTCATAGTCAACAAGACGAAATTCAAAAACAAGTCCAAAAACTCATTAATGATAAAATAGTAGAACCCTCTGTATCACCTTATAATAGCCCACTTTTGCTAGTACCAAAAAAGTCACTCCCAAATTCAGAAAATAAAAAATGGCGATTAGTAATAGATTATCGTCAAATTAATAAAAAACTCTTATCTGATAAATTTCCACTCCCTAGAATCGATGACATTTTAGATCAACTAGGTAGAGCAAAGTATTTCTCATGTCTCGACTTAATGTCCGGTTTTCACTAAATTGAACTCGAAAAAAATTCACGAGATATAACATCCTTTTCAACGAACAATGGTTCATATCGTTTCACGCAATTACCATCCGGTTTAAAAATAGCGCCAAACTCCTTTCAAAGAATGATGACTATAGCTTTCTCTGGATTGGAGCCTTCCCAAGCAATTCTTTACATGGATGACTTAATAGTCATAGGTTGCTCCGAAAACCACATGCTCAAGAACCTAACTGATGTTTTCGAGAAATGTAGGAAACACAACCTAAAGTTACATCCCGAAAAATGTTCATTTTTCATGCATGAAGTCACCTTCCTAGGACATAAATGCACAAATAAAGGAATCTTGCCCGACGACAAAAAATACGACGTCATTCAAGTCCCACATGATGTGGACAGCGCTAGAAGATTCGTTGCATTTTGCAGTTATTACAGACGTTTCATAAAGAATTTTGCAGAATACTCCCGTCACATAACAAGATTATGTAGGAAAAATGTAAAATTCGAATGTACAACAGAATGTTAAAACGCTTTCGAACATCTAAAAACAGCATTAATAAACCCAACTCTGTTGCAATACCCAGATTTTAGCAAAGAATTTTGCATAATTACAGATGCTAGCAAATACGCTTGTGGAGCAGTACTAACTCAGAATATAAATGGATTACAGCTCCCAGTTGCATACGCATCAAGATCCTTTACGAAAGGTGAAAGCAACAAGACCACTACAGAACAAGAATTAGCAGCTATTCATTGGGCAATAACATACTTCAGACCATATATTTATGGTAGACACTTCACTGTCAAAACAGACCACAGAGCACTTACCTATTTATTTTCAATGATAAATCCCAGTTCCAAACTAACAAGAATGAGACTTGAATTAGAGGAATATAATTTTACAGTAGAGTATCTAAAGGGTAAAGATAATTATGTAGCCGATGCGCTGTCTAGAATTACAATCACCGACTTGAAAAACATACATTTAAACATTAAAATTCTGAAAGTCACTACCAGAAACCAAAGTAGACAAAAATCCTGCGCAGGAAAAGAAAAAATAGAATTGCTTAAGCAATCCATAGAAAAAGCTTCAAAGCCCAACGTATATGAAGTCATTAATAATGATGAAGTACAAATAGAATTGCATAAGCAATCCATAGAAAAAGCTTCAAAGCCCAACGTATATGAAGTCATTAATAATGATGAAGTACGTAAAGTAGTGACCTTGCATGTAAATGACAATATGTGTTTATTTAAGCACGGAAGGAAAATTACAGCAAGATATAATGTTAGCGATTTGTATACTAATGGAACCCTTGAGTTTAGGTCAATTCTTTCAAAGGCTTGAAAAGCAAGCCGGTATGCACAAAATCAGCCAACTTAAAGTGGCACCGTGGGAAAATATCTTTGAACATGTTTCAATTGATAATTTTAAAAATATGGGCAATTATATATTGAAATCATTAAGAGTAGCGCTACTCAACCCGGTGACCGTAATACAAAATAATAAAGAAAATGAAGCTATATTGTCTACATTTCACGATGATCCAGTACAAGGTGGTCATACAGGCATTACAAAAACCTTGGCCAAGGTCCAGAGGCACTATTACTGGAAAAATATGTCCAAATACATAAAAGAGTACATAAAGAAATGTCCTAAATGCCAAAAGTCAAAAACAACTAAACACACTAAGACCCCATTAACTATAACTGAAACTCCACAAAGAGCTTTCGATAGAGTAATTGTGGATACGGTTGGTCCACTACCAAAATCAAACAATGGAAACGAGTATGCAGTAACACTCATATGCGATTTAACCAAATACCTGGTAGCGATACCAATACCAAATAAAAGTGCAAATACGGTAGCAAAAGCTATATTTGAAGATTTTATTCTAAAGTACGGTCCAATGAAGACGTTCATTACGGACATGGGAACGGAATATAAAAATTCAATTATTGAAGGTCTATGTAAAAATTTAAATATTGAAAACATAACTTCTACTGCACATCATCACCAAACTGTAGGTACCGTGGAGCGAAGCCACAGAACACTCAATGAGTACATTCGTTCATACATCTCAGTTGACAAAACGGTTTGGGATGTATGGCTACAATACTTCGTCTATTGCTTTAATACGACCCCCTCAATGGCACATGACTATTGTCCATACGAGCTAGTTTTTGGTAAAACTTCAAATTTACCAAAGCATTTTAATAGCATAGAAAATATAAAACCTCATTATAATATAGAATACTATGCTAAGGAATCAAAATTCAGATTAGAACAGGCATTTTAAAGAGCCAGACTAATGCTAGAATCTCATAAAATAAAACAAAAAATTATTTACAACAAAACTAGTTTAGATTTTGAGTTGAAAATAGGAGATAAGGTCTTATTAAAAAATGAAACTGGACATAAGCTAGATTTTAAATATACAGGCCCCTATAAGGTAGAACAAATAGGAGATACGGATAATACAACTATATCAGACAATAAAAATAAAAAACAAATAGTACATAAAGATAGATTAAAACTTTTTATTTCATAATCAATCAACATTTCATAAATATTTCACGTATGGCCATACATAAAAAAATAAAAAAAAAAGAGAAAAATAAGCATACCGAATATAAAAAAACCAAAAAAAATACTTATTGTTAACATCATTTATTAAATTTTGTACAATCTATATTAGAAAATAACTTCATTATATTATACACATTATGCACATATATGCACTATTAATATCATATATATATATCGACCACCCACTGTACCAAGAGTACTTAAAGGGTACACACTGTAACACTTTGTCGCAGTGTTTATGTTATCCAAGGTCTCGGTCATAAACCTAAGTGCACCGAAATATGAATCGTCCGCTGTGCCTTTGCTGTACGCCGAATAGCATATGTCCGCATATACGTAACACGAGTGGACCTTATGCATGTCCACATACCTCCGCCTAAGCGAACATAACATAAATATATATTCATATATAAATATTTAAGAATACATAACCGTCCCTCCGCTGCCGCTTTGGGCAGCGCAGCTACGGGACTTAGACTTCCTTTAACTCATAAGTAAATTTGTAAAAGGAGAAACTCCTATGAGCTCGGAGCGGCAACAACAGTTACTCCGAATATAATAAAAACCTAAAACCAAACAAAGAGCCTTTGGAGAACCTATTACAAGAGACCATTGTAGTTCGAACATAATATCCTTAACGGATCGTGTTGGGTATATGTCGAACTACAATGGATAAGGAGTAGAAGACGAAAGTTTCGTCCTTCTACTAGGAACGTTAAAATTTAAGCGTGTTAGTAAATGCTGGCTGTCTATTTTACCATAAATAGGATTATAAAGAAACATGACACCCATCATCGATCTAAGGTTTGTTCATGATGGTAAGATGATTAATAACACACTACTGTGATAAGACGAGAGGAAAAGATTTGCATTCCAATTTAGTCCCCTAAGTTAGAAAGTTTTTTTGTACAGATTGTATGTGAGTTCGGTGTACTCCGTATTGGGGGCTCCAGACACACGATCCATACTAAAGAGTCGGATGGACCCATAATGTATATAACGATTTTTTTTATGTACGGGTCATTAAATTCTTATGACCATTTTTTAATAAAACCAAGCACCCCCATAGCTTTTTTAACCATGGTGGATATATGGTCGGTAAATTTAAGATTCAAATCAAATAGGACACCCTGATCATTACCCTGACTTAATCGATCTAATGCGTTCCCATAGTAAAAGTACATAGCCTGTTGAGAACTAGATGGATAAAATGACATGAATGTAAACTCATCTCTCATTCGATCCATTAAGCTTTAGGTTATTTGCTAAATAAAAATTTTGAAATTTATCCAAATCGGATTAAAATTTAGGCGCTAGTGAATCTATACTGAAGACAAAGCTTTACGTCATTAGCGTACATAAGTACAAGTGAATCAGTTAAGACAAGGGGCAAGTCGTTAATAAACAGTGTAAAGGTAAAGGTAAAAGTAAAGAATGGCTCCTTGGGGCACCCCAGATGTGACGCGGACGCGAGGTAACATCTTTAAAGAGACGCGTTGGATTCATGCAGATAAGTAACTCGAACTCCAGATTAGGCGATCAGTTGGTAATCCCAAAAGACTCAGTTTACTTATAACAAGAAAGGAAAGCTAACTTCGGACGGAGCCGAAGTTGATATACCCTTGCAGTTGAGAGGCAGTCCGCTAGGTGGCGACACGCATCTTTATTATAAGATATATATCGGATCGTATATAGTCGGCCGATCCTTATAATATTTGGCAGATCGGATTAGTTTGCTCTAAGTGGAATCCATAGAAAGTCCCATCCTTCTAACTTAAAAAACAACGAAGTTATGGCATTCCCGATCAATCAGTTATATGGCAGCTATAGGATATAGTCGACCGATCCCGGCCGTTCCGACTTATATACAGCCTGCAAAGGAAATAAAGGTGTGTTCAAAGTTTGAAGACGATAGCTTTAAAACTGAGAGTAGTTTGCGTAGAAATAGACAGACGGACACACGGACATGCTTATATCAACTCAGAAGGTGATCCTGATCAAGAATATATATACTTTATAGGGTCGGAGATGTCCCCTTCACTGCGTTGCACACTTTTGACCAAAATTATAATACCCTCTGCAAGGGTATAAAAAGCGATTCGTTAACAGAGTCAAATGCTTTATTGAAGTCAGTTTAAATAACGTCTGTCTGTAAGCCATTCCGGAACCCATCCGTGACCAAAGATGTTAGCTCCAATAAATTGGTAGTGGTGGAACGGCGTTTTATGAAGCCATGCTGGTACGGAGATATTATATAACTACACAGGTGTTGCAAATGTGGTGTGGTAAGTTTTTCAAAAAGCTTTGGAATTGCTGACCATTCAGAAATGCCTCTATAATTAGAAGCGTCGGATTTTTTTCCCTTTTTTATACAGAGGAATAATTTAAGATTCCTTCTACATATTGGGAAAAATCTAGAACTCCAGCGATAGATTATACAGTTTAAGGAGCGGTTTGCACAGTGCCTCGCCGCAGCCGCACAGAACAAAGCCTGGGACTCCATCGGGGCCTGGCGAAGATCCGATAACACACTACTTTGATCAAAAGATTTTTTTTTAAGCTTGGTTTTATTTATTGGATCATCTCTTTATGAGTCTAACAATAAGGTTGCAAATCTCAAAATAATACATTATCTAACAGTTTGATTTTAACTGTATAGAGGCTACATGGTCCTAATAATTAGCGCTGGATTGGAAGGTCGTTGCGGCGAAGACGAGAACTGCTGGAAACTCGCGTGAGGGCTCTCGCGAGATGATTTGAATGTACTGATAGCCTATTGTGGTACTTTGTTGTGATTTGTGATTCTTTATGAGTCTCTTTATTAACAATAAGGTTGCAAATCTTAAAATAATACATTATTTAACTGAATAGAAGCTGAATAGAGAGAATTGGAGGGTCGTTGCGGTGAAGACGAGATCTGCTGGAAACTCGCGTGAGAGCTCTCGCGAGTTGATTTGGATGTACCGACAGCCTGTTGTGGTACTTTGTTGTGATTTGTGCTATCTCTTCTCTGACGAGTGATATGTGAAGATCCCTGTGAATTTTTACATTACGAACGTACCACGGTGCCCCAGTGATGGTTCTGAGAATTTTTGATTGAGTTCTTTGCATTATATCTACCCTGCTGCTATTGCCATTCCTCCACAACTGGGAGCCGTACATCTAGATTGGTTTCAAAACTGTGTTGTATAGAAGTAACTTATAGTCCAGGCTAAGGGGCGAGCGGCTATTGATAAGCCAGTGGAGGCTGCTGGCTTTGAGCTTTAAATGTGTTCTCTTGACTTCGATGTGGCTGCGCCTGGTAAGACGTTTATCGAGGTGTACGCCAGATATGTTACATCATTTGCTATCGGAACCACTGTGTTGTTTAGAGTAAGTGGAGGGCCGTCTTTCCAGTTAAGTGTGCAAGTGTGCTTGCATTTTTGTTCGTAAACTTTGATTCGTCAGTCGGATAGCCATTTCTCCACTGCCACCAGGTGTTTTGCAAGTTGCGACGTTGCTTGCTTGGGGTATCTCGAGCGGCTTAGGATCGCTGTGTCATCAGCAAAAGTGGATGTGGTGTAAATAAGGAAATGTAGATGAGGTAGAGAGTTTGGCCTAACACGCTACCTTGAGGAACTCCGGCTCTGATGATTTAATCATCGGACATGGTAGCATTAATTTTTACTGAGCATTTTCTGTTGTAAAGGTGTGACCTCACAAGTTTGTGAGTGTTGGTTGGGAGCATTTCTGTTATTTTCTGCATTAAACCTTCTAACCATACTCTGTCGAAAGCTTGTGACACGTCCAGAACTATCGCAGTGCAGTACTCCCTTTGTTGGAATGCATTTCGGATTTGCTTGATAATTCCATGTTTTTCTCGAAAACCGAATTGATGCGTCGGGATTTTGTTGTGTGTTCTGAGATATAGGGTAATATGTTCCAAAAAGCATTTATCGAAGATTTTTGATACACACGTTAGTACACTAACTGGTCTATATGATGAAGCAAATGTGCGGTCTTTGCCAGGTTTTGGTATCATTATGATGATCGACTTTTCCATCTCTCTGGGAAGTGTCCATGTCTCGTTTTTGCATTTAAGAGTTGGCAAATAGCTCGAACTGCACAGAGAGGAAGTCAATAATCATTTTTGGTGATATTAGGTCGCATCGGGGAAATTTTTTTGGGTTGAGTTGTTCATTTATGGTTTTGAGTAACTCATGTGGTCTAAATACAATTGGTTCATACGTAGATGTGTCGACATCTGATGTTCCTGGCAGTGAGATCCCGTTTGATGCTGTATTGGGCTGATATACATTGTGCAGATGTCCTGCAAATCTGTCGGCTCTTTTTCCGTCGCTGCGCGCCCAGTTGCCTGTGGATGTCCTAATTGGCATTGCAGATTCTAATGGTGCGCTGAGTGATGAGTGTGCTCTCAAAAGTGGGAACTGCTGATAACTGATGTATGTAATGTTTTTGGGACCTTTCTTCTTTATGACGAACTGCAGCTGAGAGGCTCCGTGTAGCATCATTTAACCTTTGTTTTGCAGATGGTGATCTGTTGGATTGCCAGTCTCGCCGTTAGCGTTCCTTTGCTAAAACAAGCTATTCTATTTCAACGTTCGTGAATCTGTGATTGTACGATGTTTTTTGCGTTTGTGGAGTTGACATGCGAGCTGCTGCGACCACGACAGATTCGCGATTGTTTGTGGATGAGTTGATATAAGCTTCGTCATTCAAACGTGGATTCAACTCAATATGCGAACATACATATTTTTTATACCAAATCCAGTTGGTTTTATTCGTTAGTTTGAATGGTTTATCTACCGCAACTGAATGTAGATTTAGTTGAAGGAGTACAGACGAGTGATCAGACGATAGATCTGATAAGAAGTTGGCGCTTATCAGGTTGCGTGAAATGTTTTTTGTGATTGCAAAATCTATCAACTCTGGCAGTTTTCTGGGATCTGTTGGTCAATATGTAGGTGTCCCAGGTGACACACAGTCTTGTTGTTTGCTTTAATTATTGCATTGTACAGCTGCCTTCCCTTTGAGGTCACAAGTCGAGAACCCCAGTGCATATGCTTGGCAGTTAAAATAGTCAATGAATTGGGATTCGGATATTGTAAACCGAGGAGGACAGTATCGGCCGGCAAGCTTTAAGGAACGGTGTTCCATTTGTACATCTATAGATGTAGCTTGCTAGTAGTTAGTGGGGAACTATTGTGGAAGCAGTGTTTTATGCAATTTCTAATCGAAGAATCCCAGTCTGGGTGATTCGTGATATAGAAGAAGTCTCGAATTTGGAAATTGTATTTATTTGTAAGATGAGTTTTTGCGAGTAGCATTACATCGATATGGTTATTATTAAGGAATTGAGCTAACTCGACTTTGCGCTGTGAGACGCCGTTTGCGTTCCACAGTGATGTACGGAGTGGAGCCATTGATTACTTAGTCTGTTTTTGAGCATCAAGCAGCTCAATCAAAACGTTCTGGTTTCGCATAAGATCTTGCATAGTTGTCTGCATGAATGACTTGAAATCCATCATACTTTCGCAGTGCATCATACTTTCAATTTTGTTAGTACTGTTCTTCTGGTTAATGAGGGGAAACTTATGATCGTGGCTTGGTGGGAGCGGTACTTTCCAGACCCATTTTTAGAGCAGTTGCAAAGCTTACGGGTTTGTCGGTGAACTCATTATTGGCTGAAGATTTCACGGCTGTAAGGGAAAGACAACAAGCGTAGATATCATAGGAGTTATATGTGAGCGAGCAGTAGACTGAACAGCCCCTGTAGTTAACCGTATGGTTACCTCCACTGTTTCCACACTTTTTGCTGCTGGGATCCTCTTTATTTTTTGGGCATTTGTGGGAGTCATGAATGTCTCCACAAACAACGCATACTTGTTTTCGTGTTCAAGTTCTACCTTGAAAAGAGGTTAAGGCTTTCTTCCTCTGTTCAAAATGTTTATAACATTTTTTACATTAAAACCTTTCTCCTTCAGTGCGCTTGTAACTTCAGCTGGTGTTACTTCCGGTTCAATACCTTTAAGTACCTTACTTGCTGGCCTTTACTGTTTTTAATTGGTACGTGGTACGTTTATTGTTGTCGTTTAAATACTTCGACAACATTTTGTAGTTTACTTCCGTGTTAGTCTGATCTTTTGTGTCGTGAATATTTCCCTTTGTTAATGGAATTATGTGGAAATTGTTTGGTCCGATTAGAATTAGTATTGAGTTTACGAGAGCATTAGAACTTTTCTCTTGAATGTAAATCGGCGGCGACTTAGGCTTTTATTGTCCCCTACGATGTTTTCAGGAGATATATCATCGCATTTGTCTGCCAAAAAGGCAAATCTGTTTTTTTCTATGGGCTTCTCTATTGTAAATTGTTTTGAGGTGCCGCGAGTTATTTTAGCAGAATTACGAAGTCTAGAGTTCTGCGAGCTGAGATTACGTTTTATTTGTATATACCGATCCATACTAGTCTATACAGCCGAACATTGTTTTGAAGAGAGCACGTTTGGGTAAGGTGCTGCATTGTTTGCTTGCACAGAGGATATCGTTGTTACAGTAGATGGTATTACGCGAGCTGTCCCTACTACTGTAGTTGTTGTAGAAGTTGCCGTTGCAGTTGCTAGTGACGTCACTGTACTGGTAACCGTGCCAGGTGGTGTTTGACCAACAAGAGCGCTGGAGAGCAAGAGCGCGCCCTGCCTAGCGATGTTGCATTGAGTTCATTACACGGGGCTTGGGGTTATTGATCACGGTTGGTTAGTTTTTGTTGTGTTTGCGGTCTCGTTATCTTACGTTGACACGATTGAATGCTATGCGTTGTTACGTTGCAGAGAGAGCCGACGGTTGTCTTGCTGGCGTTGGAGCACCGTATGAGTGTCGAATTCACTCATATAAGATAAGTTCATCGCACTAAGCGTCTTTTCGTCCACTGTGTGTTGTTGTTTAGAGCTTGCACTGCTTTATTTAAAATTTCGGATTTGATTGTACACTTGAATTGTGAAAAATTTATTGATCAGTTTGCACTAAATCATTAAAGGTACGATTGCACTTGAAAAGTATTTTAGAAACATGATTATAAACCAACCTCCATTTTTATTTTATTCGTTTGCTTTTAGTTTAATTTTCTTTTAAAACAATAAATAAAATCAAACCAAATGTTGCAATGCTTTTCCTCTGTTTATTATTAATTAATATAAACGATAATTATAACGAGTTTACTATCTTTTTATGTATATATGTATAATTTTAAATTAATAGTGATAGTGCGATTTTTGACCAGGGCGGAAACTCTCAGCATTTCTCCAATTAAATAATAATCAGTTTCATTTCACAACGTAAACTCGAGTGCTCTCGATTCCTATTCGACAACGAAAAGATATTTCTCTCTCATACGTCTCCCACAATCAAACTTAATTCTTAGAGCATCTAAGTTCTTAGAGCATACGTTCTACCACTAACCATTCACCATATAGACTACCCGTTTCATACAACGAAATTGACGCAAACATTTCTAGCGACAGGCCCCAGAGCATAGTGGAGTGCACTAGCGGAGCACACGATTAAATTAGATGCAGCTTTGGCATTTTTAATGTAAAAGGAATAACGGCATTAAAGTGGCCCTTCAAAGTTCTCTCATCTCGCCGTGTCGAAGACGTTTTTTAGATGATTTATGGGAGTTTCTTCGACCCAGTAAAATATAGAACTATTAATTATTTACCATGTATTAAGTATATTGTTTTGAAGGATATTGTTCAGTTACCGAGCGTTTTCGGGAGCTTTAAATTTGTGTTCTGAATATTATATGTATATATACCAATATAAAACAAGCCCAGTTCGATTTATAGATATTGATACAATTTATTTTAATTTTTCTGGGGTTTCTACAAATGATATAAGTAAATATGTCCTGAGTAGGGTTGACGACCGAATAGAGAATAATGAAGCGGGAGTGCGGCTCAACGACTCATGCAGCGGAGCGATCGAGAGATCCCGCGAGAGAGAGACAAACGCTAGCGCATGACGGCAAATGCAGGTGGCCGATCGAATGCACGAGAGTGGGCGACAATAATAGAGCGAGAGACGCGAACATATATATATAAAAGAAATAACGTCACGAATTCAATAAATTATTGTCGGCCAAACTTCTTTGCGGCGGCTGCTTGACAGTCATGCTTATATCGACTAAGGGTGTTGTTTTTTTTAGGTATAGAACTTTAAGTTGGCATAACTGTTCAAGATTATTCTCAGTTTGGTTTGGCAATTCATCATGAATAGACTTACGCCTGAACAATGCTTGCAAATAGTGTAATCTTTTTCGAAAATAATGGTTCCATTTTACCGTCGACAAAATCGTTCATTAGAGCAGTTAATTCGATGAATTCGACACGTTTACTCTTATTGATAACTTGCATCCCCAGAGACGCCGTACGGGGATACTGTAGATCGCAGCATTGGAGAAGACCCAAATGAGTCCATTCACCATCGAGCGCAGGAATTGAATCTGTGTAAATTGGTCTATTCGGATAAGCCACAAACGCTTGACGATTTGGAAGACAACATTCGTCGTGTTATTGCCGATATACGACCACAAATGTTGGAAAATGTCATCGAAAATTGGACGTCCAGATTGGACTACATCAGAGCCAGCCGTGGCGGTCATATTCCAGAAATCATATTTATCATATTCATATTTCTAATGCCACAAGATTATATTTTGAATAAAAAAATGCATGTCAATCGAATAATCCATCGTTGTTTTATTAAAATTTAAATTTCTATACCTCTCAAAATAACACCCTCTAACGTATAGGGTGGGAGATGTCTCCTTCACTGCGTTGCTTACTTTTGACCAAAAATATAATACCTTCTGCAAGGGAATAAAGATGAGTTTCGGAGTCAATAACGATTAAGACTCCTCCTCCTCTATGCTGAGGTCGGTTACGTCTGAAAGTGGTGTACCTATCTGGAAAAACTTCGAAGCTATAGATTTGTGTTAGGATTCAGGTATTAGTAGAAGGTAGTAGTACAAAAGAAGTTGTGTCCGATTTAATCGGAACACATTTTTAAGATGTTTATCGTTGTGTATAGCGCAGAACGTTCTTTTTCATGCTTTATAAGAGACAAACATAATTTTCGTTTAACTATCATCTAGCGATTTTATGCATCAAGTCGGATATGCTTGTACACTTCATGTGTAAAGAATTTGATCAGTTTGTACTTAATCAGGAAAGGAGCGATTGCACTTGAAAAGTATTTTAGAAACACGATTATAAACATTCCTTTTTTATTTTATTCGTTTGTCCTCTGTTTATTATTAATTAATATTAACGATAATTATAATGATTTTACAATTCTTTTATGTATATATGTATATTTTTAAATTAATAGTGATAGCAAGATTTCCGACCAGGGCGGCATCTCTAAGCATTTCTCCAATTAATTAATAATCAGTTGCATTTCACAACGTAAACACGAGTGCTCTCAATTCCTATTCAACAACGAATCGATGTTTCTCTCAGATACGTTTCTCACCAACAAACTTAATTATCATATGTTATACCTTCTACCACCTACCATATAGCATATAGACTACCTATTTCATTGAACGAACCGGACGCCCAGCAGGCCCCAGCGCATCTTACGCTCATTCTTACCCCCATTTTTACGCTAATATTCTTATCGAACGTTATTTTGTTCTTCAGTCGCTGAGAAGCGCATCATCAAAAGGTTGCTCCGCGGTAAATGTGATCTTTATATGTATGTGTGCTCGATGTGTGCTGATATGGTCGGAAATGTCTCCTTTACTGAGTTGCACAAATGACAGTTTATATTTTTAGTGTCGGGTCAGGCAACAGCAACGACATAGATTTAAATATAATAAGTATAGTTTGTCGTATTTTTGTTTATATTTTAATCTCTATTGTTGGTCGCAAGCCGGCTCTTCTCAGCCGCTCGGCTTCATCGTGATTTATGTTTAGCATTAAGCCAGCGAGCTTTCGGTCAGCCTATGTTCTACGGCCTCCTCATATGTTTGCTTTTTATCTCAGTGCATACGCTTCATAAATTAGAGCTTTTCTCGCTCCGTTTCATATGCGCACATAATTCAAAATAAACTATATTAAAACATTTTGAAACTTCATAATATAGTGTTGTTATTTGTAGAATATGTCTTAAAAAATCTCAATGACCAAACATTAGTGACCACAACGTGATTTAATTAATACAATTAACAATTTCACGAACATAAATATAACTAGTGGAAATATATTTGATTCAGTTTTGGGCAGTGTATAAACAGATGTATGAACATTTTAAGCATAAACTGCATACAGTGCATCAGTGTCTGGAAATAAGTATTTTTATTTAAAAATCTTTTAATAATATAAATACATATATAGACATACAATACAGTTGTTATCCGGTCCGGTCTACTGTTATCCGATCCGCAAATCACAACATACATACATACTTTCTCCTTGCAGGTGCATGCGTCTCAGTGTACGGTTCTGAGCGCACAGTGGGATAAATCGTATATGCCGCGCACAATTATAATTAAATATAATAAAATAAATTATAAGAACTATAATTGTGGTGTAAAAATTATTTAGTGCGTTTCTGTATTTAATTGAGCTTAATTTAATTTAGTGGCGATGAACTCCAGCGGCGTCACAGGAGAACTCACTCCCGCTCGGAGTGCCATTTTAAAATGCAAGGCAAAGGGTATCCTCCAGGATTTGAAGAGGATCCAAGGAGCCCTCCAGCCAGTATCCAAGGTGGATGATACCACGAGCGTCATGGCCAGTTGAGCGTCAAGTACGAAACTTCAAGAGCATCCACGGGGAGCTTGAAGAGTTGGATATTTCCGAAATCAGCAGCGACTTGCGATGGACCATGTCGGAGCTTGTAGCGTCGATGCATGCGGAAATCGAGCACGAGACTTCGCTGCGCTCTGCTCGAATAGCTGCCCATTCCAAGTTGGCCAGCGGAGTTTCCAGTATTCAGGCGGTCGGAGCTTCCAGACCCTGCCTCCTCTTCCTCTCCCTACTTTCATCGGAGGTATTCGGAGTGGTCTGAGTTTCACTCGGCTTTCTCAACTATCGTGGACTGCAATCGTAAGGTGGAGAAGCTGCAGAGGCTGCGATCTTGTCTTCAGGACTCAGCATTAAATGCATTTCGGTCCTTGGAAATCTCCGAGGAGAATTATGAACGTCTCTTAGAAAAACGATTTAATAACCGTCGGTTAATATTTCAGGCTCATGTGAACGGGATTCTGGGCCTCAGTCCATTGGAAGGTGGCTCAGTGGCATCGCTTCGAGAGTTTTCCGATAAATTCAATGCCCACATGCGAGCCTTGAAAAATTTGGCGAAGACGGTTCGGATCGCCAGCAGCATAATTGTCCAAGTGCTCCTCCAAGGGTTGGACCCAGCTACCCAGGCCAAGTGGGAGGAAGGTCAAAATGCGTCGAACGCAGACCTCATCCCTACTTGGGAATAATATTAGATCGTCCCTTATCATCATCAATTCACCTTCCGCCTTGGTGAGGCTAGACGACTCGGTCTATGTCGAAAATGTCTTCAACCTGGCTATCACTTTCGTGAGTGCCTCGCTGCAAATTGTCACAGTTGTGGGAGGAGGCATCACAGCCTGCTGCATTTTTTGGAAATGCGGACATCCAGCAGCCAACCTTTGTTTATGCCGTCTACGTCAGCTACAACCGAGTGCGCCGCACCAATAGGCGCTTCACCATCCGCTGCTAATGCACCAGTTGCCCAAGGTCGCGGCAGCGGCAGATATCCTTACTGGCTACAGCAAATATTCTCGTTCGGAGTCGTGCTGGAGTTTTTTCCTTGCCCAGCTCTATTGGATTCAGGATCGCAGGTGCACGTGATTTCTTCCCGACTGGCTAGTCATCTGCAGCTTTGTAGACGGAAATCTTACATGACCATGTCTGGAATTAGCGACACTGGCTTCGCGACAGACGGATTCTCTGTCGATGTGCTCCTACGGTCCCGTTGCTCCGAATATTTAGCCCTTGTCAACGCTGTCATCGCCCCCAAAATCACGGATCTCCAGCCTAGTTTCAGCTAGGATGTCTCCAGCTGGAATATTCCGGTCAACCTCAGTTTAGCCGATACAACGTTTATCCGGCCACAACGTATCGATTTGCTTATCGGAGCCAGTCTATTTTATGAGCTATTGTGTGCTGTTCAAATCCAGCTTGCAGCTGGCCTACCGTTGTTGCAGAAAACCCGGCTTGGCCGTGGAGAGAAGGTCATTTGCCACCACAGCTCACATTATGAAGTGGCCGTTAGCAAGAAGTATGGATCTGGACCCCGGCCAACCAAATACAGCTTGCAGCTGGCCTACCGTTGTTGCAGAAAACCCGGCTTGGCCGTGGAGAGAAGGTCATTTGCCACCACAGCTCACATTATGAAGTGGCCGTTAGCAAGAAGTATGGATCTGGTCCCCGGCCAGAATGGAGAGTCTCGCAGAACTGTCCAAGCGCACAGTGGCTAAGTTTTGCCAAATGCCCCTTAAGGATGAAGTTGAAGGACAGGCCTCAAATGGGGGGAATGTCGGGTCAGGCAACAGCCACGACATAGATTTAAATATAATAAGTATAGTTTGTCGTATTTTTGTTTATATTTTAATCTCTATTGTTGGTCGCAAGCCGACTCTTCTCGGCCGCTCGGCTTCATCGTGATTTATGTTTAGCATTAAGCCAGCGAGCTTTCGGTCAGCCTATGTTCTACGGCGTCCTTATATTTTTGCTTTTAATCTCAGTGCATGCGCATCATAAATTGGAGCTTTCAATGGCAGATATAGGATAAAGAGGCCCGATATAGAAAAACTGAGAGGCTATATTAACAGTAGGAACAGACAGACAGACGGACAGATGGACATGCTTAAATCGACTCAGGAGGTAATCCTGATCAATATAATAAGGAGATAATCGTTCACTGCGTTGCACACTTTTGACAAATATTATAATTCCAAGGTTTAATTCCAAAACTAGAAATCCGTTTGCAAGGGTATAACAATAATGGCAAACGCAATTACATGGCCTAAATAATTCAAAATATGGTAAAATTTAATACCGAAATGTTTCAATTGATAAACAACATTTTATGTCGATTATTGCCTTTCCCATAGAAGAGTTCTCACTTAGTAAAGTGGTCGTGAGGACATTCATAAGGTTCAACATGTGGGCCAATCGAAATTCGTGATCATTGAAATTCCAACGAAACTATGCGTTAATTCATTAAAAAAATGAACAGATAATTTCGTTGAAATTCATGGAAATGGAATTGAACATCTCAAAAACATAGATTTATCGTATTTTGACCGGACATTTGAGCCTACATAAGGTGTGTGCACCTTGAGTCTGCATCGATACATTTGTATAGCCTCACCCATAGAATACATTCGAATGGAGTGGAATGAATGAGTGTAAGAGACAGAATGAATTGAGTGAGAGTGAGAGTGTAAGAGAGTATTCTCACTCATTGCCATTTTCTGGTTTTGACTCCGAATAGGTTGGAGTAGGATATTTGCTTCCTTTCGGAATGAGTGCTTTCGGAATGACGAAAGTAGCCGAATAATCCGAATGGTTTTTGACGAATTTTTTTTGCTTAGGCACACTGATGTCATAATGGAAGCGTAAGCCGGATTGATGCGAAAAACATAATAGGAGTGAGCATAATGAGTGTAAGAGAGTATGCTTATTTTGTCATTGTCTTTTTTCTAAATTTTGTCTTTTTATAAATTAAAAAAAACAAAAGAAAAAATTTGTCTCCCAACTATTCAGGCAATTTTAACAAAATTATTGTTTAGGAACTATCGAAACCTAACTTAATAATAATTTATAATAAGTAATAACCTAATAATTTAGCTCATATTGTCATCTCTATATTTTCTGTATTCATTAGCTTTAAAATCCACATCATGTATACAGACACATATGTTTACGTTCCACAAATGGAAGATCTATAAATTTTCCTCAGTATATCCTCAAAATTTTCCTCAGACAAGAACAATAAAGTTTACAGTCCACTTTTCAACCTCCTCATCGTTTATGATCATTGTTTTGGTCATTCGCGACGGATGTTTTTGTAGTTTTCTGTGCATTGGTTCTCATAGTAATTGTTTCTCAGCATGGAGCAATTAAAAGCATTGAAAAAAGGACGCGCCAGACTCAAGGCCAATATCACACGGAGCTTGCCTTGGGCTGAGGACGCGCAACATTTCTTCGCGACTGGAGCATCTCAACACAACATGGAACGACTTCATTCTTCAAGCCGTTGGCGGCAAATCGAGCCACTGCAAACATGTCGAGACCTGAAAGAGACGTCAATGCGGCGAATTCAGATAGTGCATAAATGGTAGGGGCATCAGCTCAAAGCGAATTGCCTAAAATTCAAATAAAACCGTCTTGTGGAAATTATGCAGAGTGGCAAGCTTCCAAAGACATTTACGAGAGCACAACTCACAACGAGGGGAATATGACAAAAACGAAAAAAAATTTCATCATTTGAAATCTTTTCTGATTTACGAAGCTGCGAATCTGGTACGACATCTAGCGATTACGGATTCAGCTTACAACACTGCGTTGGAGCGACTTAATTGGATGTCTTTGAAGGAAACAAGTGCAGCAAATGTCATTCTACAGAGCATCGTCTGTATGGATGCCAACAATTCTTGTATATGTCAGCAGGACAGAGGATTTCGTTTGCCAAGGAAAATTCTCTCTACTACAATTGTCTGAAACTTGGTCATGGGGTCAGAAAATGCAAGTCAACGTTCAAGTGCCGGCACTGTAAAGGTCAGCATCACTCACTGTTGCACCTACAAGGCACGCAAAAGGCAATTGGAACAATCGCTCAAGCTGGTGAGGATCAGGAGGATCCTAAAGCACACATTTCAACGGTGACTACTAATCACATCGCACACGCAGAAGGTTCTGTAGCAATTGTATGTGCAAAATGTGCAATGTGTTCCGGTCAACCTCAGTTTAGCCGATACAACGTTTATCCGGCCACAACGTATCGATTTGCTTATCGGAGCCAGTCTATTTTATGAGCTATTGTGTGCTGTTCAAATCCAGCTTGCAGCTGGCCTACCGTTGTTGCAGAAAACCCGGCTTGGCCGTGGAGAGAAGGTCATTTGCCACCACAGCTCACATTATGAAGTGGCCGTTAGCAAGAAGTATGGATCTGGACCCCGGCCAACCAAATACAGCTTGCAGCTGGCCTACCGTTGTTGCAGAAAACCCGGCTTGGCCGTGGAGAGAAGGTCATTTGCCACCACAGCTCACATTATGAAGTGGCCGTTAGCAAGAAGTATGGATCTGGTCCCCGGCCAGAATGGAGAGTCTCGCAGAACTGTCCAAGCGCACAGTGGCTAAGTTTTGCCAAATGCCCCTTAAGGATGAAGTTGAAGGACAGGCCTCAAATGGGGGGGAATGTCGGGTCAGGCAACAGCCACGACATAGATTTAAATATAATAAGTATAGTTTGTCGTATTTTTGTTTATATTTTAATCTCTATTGTTGGTCGCAAGCCGACTCTTCTCGGCCGCTCGGCTTCATCGTGATTTATGTTTAGCATTAAGCCAGCGAGCTTTCGGTCAGCCTATGTTCTACGGCGTCCTTATATTTTTGCTTTTAATCTCAGTGCATGCGCATCATAAATTGGAGCTTTCAATGGCAGATATAGGATAAAGAGGCCCGATATAGAAAAACTGAGAGGCTATATTAACAGTAGGAACAGACAGACAGACGGACAGATGGACATGCTTAAATCGACTCAGGAGGTAATCCTGATCAATATAATAAGGAGATAATCGTTCACTGCGTTGCACACTTTTGACAAATATTATAATTCCAAGGTTTAATTCCAAAACTAGAAATCCGTTTGCAAGGGTATAACAATAATGGCAAACGCAATTACATGGCCTAAATAATTCAAAATATGGTAAAATTTAATACCGAAATGTTTCAATTGATAAACAACATTTTATGTCGATTATTGCCTTTCCCATAGAAGAGTTCTCACTTAGTAAAGTGGTCGTGAGGACATTCATAAGGTTCAACATGTGGGCCAATCGAAATTCGTGATCATTGAAATTCCAACGAAACTATGCGTTAATTCATTAAAAAAATGAACAGATAATTTCGTTGAAATTCATGGAAATGGAATTGAACATCTCAAAAACATAGATTTATCGTATTTTGACCGGACATTTGAGCCTACATAAGGTGTGTGCACCTTGAGTCTGCATCGATACATTTGTATAGCCTCACCCATAGAATACATTCGAATGGAGTGGAATGAATGAGTGTAAGAGACAGAATGAATTGAGTGAGAGTGAGAGTGTAAGAGAGTATTCTCACTCATTGCCATTTTCTGGTTTTGACTCCGAATAGGTTGGAGTAGGATATTTGCTTCCTTTCGGAATGAGTGCTTTCGGAATGACGAAAGTAGCCGAATAATCCGAATGGTTTTTGACGAATTTTTTTTGCTTAGGCACACTGATGTCATAATGGAAGCGTAAGCCGGATTGATGCGAAAAACATAATAGGAGTGAGCATAATGAGTGTAAGAGAGTATGCTTATTTTGTCATTGTCTTTTTTCTAAATTTTGTCTTTTTATAAATTAAAAAAAACAAAAGAAAAAAATTTGTCTCCCAACTATTCAGGCAATTTTAACAAAATTATTGTTTAGGAACTATCGAAACCTAACTTAATAATAATTTATAATAAGTAATAACCTAATAATTTAGCTCATATTGTCATCTCTATATTTTCTGTATTCATTAGCTTTAAAATCCACATCATGTATACAGACACATATGTTTACGTTCCACAAATGGAAGATCTATAAATTTTCCTCAGTATATCCTCAAAATTTTCCTCAGACAAGAACAATAAAGTTTACAGTCCACTTCTCAACCTCCTCATCGTTTATGATCATTGTTTTGGTCATTCGCGACGGATGTTTTTGTAGTTTTCTGTGCATTGGTTCTCATAGTAATTGTTTCTCAGCATGGAGCAATTAAAAGCATTGAAAAAAGGACGCGCCAGACTCAAGGCCAATATCACACGGAGCTTGCCTTGGGCTGAGGACGCGCAACATTTCTTCGCGACTGGAGCATCTCAACACAACATGGAACGACTTCATTCTTCAAGCCGTTGGCGGCAAATCGAGCCACTGCAAACATGTCGAGACCTGAAAGAGACGTCAATGCGGCGAATTCAGATAGTGCATAAATGGTAGGGGCATCAGCTCAAAGCGAATTGCCTAAAATTCAAATAAAACCGTCTTGTGGAAATTATGCAGAGTGGCAAGCTTCCAAAGACATTTACGAGAGCACAACTCACAACGAGGGGAATATGACAAAAACGAAAAAAAATTTCATCATTTGAAATCTTTTCTGATTTACGAAGCTGCGAATCTGGTACGACATCTAGCGATTACGGATTCAGCTTACAACACTGCGTTGGAGCGACTTAATTGGATGTCTTTGAAGGAAACAAGTGCAGCAAATGTCATTCTACAGAGCATCGTCTGTATGGATGCCAACAATTCTTGTATATGTCAGCAGGACAGAGGATTTCGTTTGCCAAGGAAAATTCTCTCTACTACAATTGTCTGAAACTTGGTCATGGGGTCAGAAAATGCAAGTCAACGTTCAAGTGCCGGCACTGTAAAGGTCAGCATCACTCACTGTTGCACCTACAAGGCACGCAAAAGGCAATTGGAACAATCGCTCAAGCTGGTGAGGATCAGGAGGATCCTAAAGCACACATTTCAACGGTGACTACTAATCACATCGCACACGCAGAAGGTTCTGTAGCAATTGTATGTGCAAAAGGCACTGCAAGCTCAAAACAAGCAGCTGGATGGAATAGGAGCACCTTGCCCACGGCTATGGTCAACGTTCGCAACGCAAATGGGGATTTGGTAGCATGCCGACTCCTATTGGACACGGGTTCAGAACTGTCGAATAAGTACAAACACTTAGTTTGGCTCGTACGCCATCCCGCATATTGGTTACGGGAATCTCATCGATAAAGGCAGACACTACAAGGGGATGCAGCACCCTAGGCATCCAATCCCGTATTTCACAAGATCAACTGGAAGTCCAAGCTCACGTGCTTGGAAGGATTACATCATCATTGGAAAGGCAGACACGTCTGCACTTCAGATATTCAACGATCTGCAACTGGCAGATTCACAATTTAGCAAGAATGCCCCAATTGACATTCTTTTGGGCAGCGAACATGTTTGGAGTGCTATAGCTGTGAGAAAGATTTACGATATCAAAGGAAACCTTGTTGCTATATCATCAATTTTTGGATGGGTAATTACATCACTGATTTCACCACAACCAAGCAACGCTATAGCACTTACAACAACAATCGACATCGATGCTTATCTCAGACGGTTCTGGGAACTGGAGAGCATCCAACGCAAGGCAGAAGTGCAGCCTGAAGACGACGAGGCCGGGAACACTTTCTTTCAACACACATTCGAGATGAACAGGGCAAGTACATCGAGGAACTTCGATTTAAAACTTCGGAAACACAATACGCAGATACTCTTCAAGGAGCGCTGCAGAGGTTCAGATCAGTTGAACGACGTTTGGCACAGAATCAACAGCGACGTAACGACTACGTGAAATTCATGATGGAACATCTGGAGCTAGGCCATATGCGAGAAATCTCACCTAGCGAAATTTCCAAGGGAAGGAATTTCTATTTACCACATCAAACTGTATTGGGTCGGAAACTTAGAGTGGTTTTCGACTATTCATATCAAGACGCAAAAATCGTGTTGAAAGATTTTTATGTCGACGACGTTCTCACTGGATCAAATTGTGAGGACGAGCTACTACGCTCCCTGGGGAGGACAAATTGTCGTACAATGTGAATCTATCATAAGACCCTAGCTGCACCAAGAGGCAAGTGTTGTCGGATGTATTACGCATATTCGACCCTCTCAGTCTACTGTCACCAGTCGTAGTTCAATTCAAAATACTATTTCAAAAACTCTGGCTATTGAATTTGAATTGGGACGACGAAATACATAGCAAACTAGCAGGCAGCTGGCTCAAATGGCGAGCCGATCTAGACAATCTTCACAAGATGCAGATACCACGTTGGGTTAAGAGCGACACAGAGAAGATCAAACTGCACGGATTTTCAGATGCATCTACCAAAGCGTACTCACCGGTGGTATACAGCCGAGTGGTTAACGACAATGGAACCATTTCGGTCGCCATACTTGCAGAAAAAACAAGAGTGGCGCCGTTAAAGCAAGAATCTTTGCCGCGCCTGGAACTATGAGGCGCACTTCTACTGAGTCAACTTCTGCAATCCATAAAGGCTGGATTACGGCACAAAGACGTAATGATCTACGCATTGAGAGATTCCACGAAAGTCCTGTCATGGCTATCGTACTCCCCGGTCCAACTTATGAAGTTTGTTGGTAACCGCACATCAAAGATCCTCGAGACCATTCCGAAGCATGAATGGCGCCTTGTAGACTCAAAATCGAACCCAGCGGATTGCGCATCCCGTGGCATGGGAGTATCCGAGCTCATTGACTTCTAATTATGGTGGAAGGGACCCTCATGGCTGAGGAACAAGGATCAATTCATGGAGAAATTTCCGACTTATATACTGCCTGCAAAGGAAAGAAGGGTGTGTGCAAAGTTTGAAGACGATAGATCCTGATCAAGAATATATATACTTTATAGGGTCGGAGATGTCTCCTTCACTGCGCTGCACACTTTTGACCAAAATTATAATGCCCTCTGCAAGGGTATAACAAGCATACCCGTGGCTTTATTAACCATGGTAGATATATGTATGATTGGTAAATTTAAGTTTCAAATCTAAGAGGACAATCAGAGTTAGCCTGAGTTAAAAGGTGTACCCATTAAGAAAGTACACAGCCTAGTGAAGGCTGGATCGATAAAATGATATAATATTACATTTCGACCCGTTAAGCTTGTGTTTATTTGCTAAACACCAATGTTGAAAGTTATCCAAATCTGATTGTAGTCTATATTAGGCATTAATAAATTTACACAGAAGACCAAGCCTTACGTCATCAGCGTACATAAGTACAAATAAAATCTTCGACTCATTATCTTAGAGCGAACGGACGTTTTTTAGTGCGGACTGCGTTTTTATCAAATCATTTTATTTGATAATTGTTAACAATCCAGAGTTTATTTATATTTAATTATATTTTAAAACCAACTTTTTTTTTTACATTTTCATCCGTATCACTCCGCGTGTTCAATTATTTGGAGATCAAATAATAATTTTATAAATTTTCTGACAAACAGCTCTGCTCTGCTTCTTCATCTTGTACGGTATTTCTTCTTTTGTCGTTCAATAGAGATTCTTATTTCTATTCTATCCCATTCTTATCGCTCTCTTAAATCTCCATTCCCTGGTACAGTGGTTCAGTGGTACAATAAATAAAACAATAATCTTGGAGTTTAAGTTGTCTGTGCATTGAAGTCTTGTAAGAATCCCCGCCTACCATTCACTGCTGGATCTGTGAAAACGCTTCACACCCCGGGTTCATGGCGTCAGTTTCGGATGCCACTTCACGTAGGTTTGGTTTCCACTTTTTCTGTGACGGCTGTCCTTCTGATCAGGACGAAATTAGGTTGTCCATGAGACAGACTAAAAATCAATTTAAAGAGTTGATCAGCGGTTTTCGCAAAATCAATGACCAACTCTGTGCGCTCGACTCACAGTTTAGTAGTTTTCAACAGCTTCATGAGTCTCCAAAGCGTAAAATATCCGCTGGTAGTGATGTACTTGTGGCGAAAAATCTTCAGCCTGCTCAGCCGACAATTACGCAGCCGTTAATAACTCTGGCCACCCGAAGGGCTGGAATAATTTGGCTTCCGAATATTTCAGTATAAATGGGCAATTGTCCGATACGTCCTAAGTGACGTACCATCGCTTCAAGCGATACCATCGCATCAAGTGGTACCACCAGACCCAATAATTCAAACCCCCTTAAGAGTCAGCGAACAAGGTAATCAACTGGATCCCCGATACGAACTGATGCTGCAGTATTAGTTACGGCGGCATCAAAACCCTTGCAGGTGATCCCACCATTGATACACATTTGTTTCTCGGCTTGCCCCTGATACTTCTGAGATAGATATCCCGGCTTAAATAAAAGCCAAAAAAAAAGCTGTCATAAATGTTGTAACAAACTATTTTGTTATTGTGTTGCTCGCAACAATTGCCGCTGCTAGCTCACAGAGATTCTAGCTCATGCTAGCTCACATTGTCTTTTTTCTAAATTTTGTCTTTTTTTAAATTAAAAAAAAAAAAAAAAAAAAAAAAAATTTGTTTTCCAACTATTCAGGCAATTTTAACAAAATTATTGTTTAGGAACTATCGAAACCTAACTTAATAATAATTTTTAATAAGTAATAACCTAATAATTTAGCTCATATTGTCATCTCTGTATTTTCTGTATTCATTAGCTTTAAAATTCACATCATGTATACAGACACATATGTTTACGTTCCACAAATGGAAGATCTAGAAATTTTCCTCAGTATATCCTCAAAATTTTCCTCAGACAAGAACAATAAAGTTTACAGTCCACTTCTCAACCTCCTCATCGTTTATGATCATTGTTTTGGTCATTCGAGACGGATGTTTTTGTAGTTTTCTGTGCATTGGTTCTCATAGTAATTGTTTCTCAGCATGGAGCAATTAAAAGCATTGAAAAAAGGACGCGCCAGACTCAAGGCCAATATCACACGGAGCTTGCCTTGGGCTGAGGACGCGCAACATTTCTTCGCGACTGGAGCATCTCAACACAACATGGAACGACTTCATTCTTCAAGCCGTTGGCGGCAAATCGAGCCACTGCAAACATGTCGAGACCTGAAAGAAACGTCAATGCGGCGAATTCAGGTAGTGCATAAATGGTAGGGACATCAGCTCAAAGCGAATTGCCTAAAATTCAAATAAAACCGTCTGCTGGAAATTATGCAGAGTGGCAAGCTTCCAAAGACATTTACGAGAGCACAACTCACAACGAGGGGAATATGACAAAAACGAAAAAAAATTTCATCGTTTGAAATCTCTTCTGATTTACGAAGCTGCGAATCTGGTACGACATCTAGGGATTACGGATTCAGCTTACAACACTTCGTTGGAGCGACTTAATTGGATGTCTTTGAAGGAAACAAGTGCAGCAAATGTCATTCTACAGAGCATCGTCTGTATGGATGCCAACAATTCTTGTATATGTCAGCAGGACAAAGGATTTCGTTTGCCAAGGAAAATTCTCTCTACTACAATTGTCTGAAACTTGGTCATGGGGTCAGAAAATGCAAGTCAACGTTCAAGTGCCGGCACTGTAAAGGTCAGCATCACTCACTGTTGCACCTACAAGGCACGCAAAAGGCAATTGGAACAATCGCTCAAGCTGGTGAGGATCAGGAGGATCCTAAAGCACACATTTCAACGGTGACTACTAATCACATCGCACACGCAGAAGGTTCTGTAGCAATTGTATGTGCAAAAGGCACTGCAAGCTCAAAACAAGCAGCTGGATGGAATAGGAGCACCTTGCCCACGGCTATGGTCAACGTTCGCAACGCAAATGGGGATTTGGTAGCATGCCGACTCCTATTGGACACGGGTTCAGAACTGTCGAATGTATCTGAACGCTGTATACAAACACTTAGTTTGGCTCGTACGCCATCCCGCATATTGGTTACGGGAATCTCATCGATAAAGGCAGACACTACAAGGGGATGCAGCACCCTAGGCATCCAATCCCGTATTTCACAAGATCAACTGGAAGTCCAAGCTCACGTGCTTGGAAGGATTACATCATCATTGGAAAGGCAGACACGTCTGCACTTCAGATATTCAACAATCTGCAACTGGCAGATTCACAATTTAGCAAGAATGCCCCAATTGACATTCTTTTGGGCAGCGAACATGTTTGGAGTGCTATAGCTGTGAGAAAGATTTACGATATCAAAGGAAACCTTGTTGCTATATCATCAATTTTTGGATGGGTAATTACATCACTGATTTCACCACAACCAAGCAACGCTATAGCACTTACAACAACAATCGACATCGATGCTTATCTCAGACGGTTCTGGGAACTGGAGAGCATCCAACGCAAGGCAGAAGTGCAGCCTGAAGACGACGAGGCCGGGAACACTTTCTTTCAACACACATTCGAGATGAACAGGGCAAGTACATCGAGGAACTTCGATTTAAAACTTCGGAAACACAATACGCAGATACTCTTCAAGGAGCGCTGCAGAGGTTCAGATCAGTTGAACGACGTTTGGCACAGAATCAACAGCTACGTAACGACTACGTGAAATTCATGATGGAACATCTGGAGCTAGGCCATATGCGAGAAATCTCACCTAGCGAAATTTCCAAGGGAAGGAATTTCTATTTACCACATCAAACTGTATTGGGTCGGAAACTTAGAGTGGTTTTCGACTATTCATATCAAGACGCCAAAGGCATGGTCTTGAACGACACCCTTTCAGCAAAAATCGTGTTGGAAGATTTTTATGTCGACGACGTTCTCACTGGATCAAATTGTGAGGACGAGCTACTACGCTCCCTGGGGAGGACAAATTGTCGTACAATGTGAATCTATCATAAGACCCTAGCTGCACCAAGAGGCAAGTGTTGTCGGATGTATTACGCATATTCGACCCTCTCAGTCTACTGTCACCAGTCGTAGTTCAATTCAAAATACTATTTCAAAAACTCTGGCTATTGAATTTGAATTGGGACGACGAAATACATAGCAAACTAGCAGGCAGCTGGCTCAAATGGCGAGCCGATCTAGACAATCTTCACAAGATGCAGATACCACGTTGGGTTAAGAGCGACACAGAGAAGATCAAACTGCACGGATTTTCAGATGCATCTACCAAAGCGTACTCACCGGTGGTATACAGCCGAGTGGTTAACGACAATGGAACCATTTCGGTCGCCATACTTGCAGAAAAAACAAGCGTGGCGCCGTTAAAGCAAGAATCTTTGCCGCGCCTGGAACTATGAGGCGCACTTCTACTGAGTCAACTTCTGCAATCCATAAAGGCTGGATTACGGCACAAAGACGTAATGATCTACGCATTGAGAGATTCCACGAAAGTCCTGTCATGGCTATCGTACTCCCCGGTCCAACTTATGAAGTTTGTTGGTAACCGCACATCAAAGATCCTCGAGACCATTCCGAAGCATGAATGGCGCCTTGTAGACTCAAAATCGAACCCAGCGGATTGCGCATCCCGTGGCATGGGAGTATCCGAGCTCATTGACTTCTAATTATGGTGGAAGGGACCCTCATGGCTGAGGAACAAGGATCAATTCATGGAGAAATTTCCGACTTATATACTGCCTGCAAAGGAAAGAAGGGTGTGTGCAAAGTTTGAAGACGATAGATCCTGATCAAGAATATATATACTTTATAGGGTCGGAGATGTCTCCTTCACTGCGCTGCACACTTTTGACCAAAATTATAATGCCCTCTGCAAGGGTATAACAAGCATACCCGTGGCTTTATTAACCATGGTAGATATATGTATGATTGGTAAATTTAAGTTTCAAATCTAAGAGGACAATCAGAGTTAGCCTGAGTTAAAAGGTGTACCCATTAAGAAAGTACACAGCCTAGTGAAGGCTGGATCGATAAAATGATATAATATTACATTTCGACCCGTTAAGCTTGTGTTTATTTGCTAAACACCAATGTTGAAAGTTATCCAAATCTGATTGTAGTCTATATTAGGCATTAATAAATTTACACAGAAGACCAAGCCTTACGTCATCAGCGTACATAAGTACAAATAAAATCTTCGACTCATTATCTTAGAGCGAACGGACGTTTTTTAGTGCGGACTGCGTTTTTATCAAATCATTTTATTTGATAATTGTTAACAATCCAGAGTTTATTTATATTTAATTATATTTTAAAACCAACTTTTTTTTTACATTTTCATCCGTATCACTCCGCGTGTTCAATTATTTGGAGATAAAATAATAATTTTATAAATTTTCTGACAAACAGCTCTGCTCTGCTTCTTCATCTTGTACGGTATTTCTTCTTTTGTCGTTCAATAGAGATTCTTATTTCTATTCTATCCCATTCTTATCGCTCTCTTAAATCTCCATTCCCTGGTACAGTGGTTCAGTGGTACAATAAATAAAACAATAATCTTGGAGTTTAAGTTGTCTGTGCATTGAAGTCTTGTAAGAATCCCCGCCTACCATTCACTGCTGGATCTGTGAAAACGCTTCACACCCCGGGTTCATGGCGTCAGTTTCGGATGCCACTTCACGTAGGTTTGGTTTCCACTTTTTCTGTGACGGCTGTCCTTCTGATCAGGACGAAATTAGGTTGTCCATGAGACAGACTAAAAATCAATTTAAAGAGTTGATCAGCGGTTTTCGCAAAATCAATGACCAACTCTGTGCGCTCGACTCACAGTTTAGTAGTTTTCAACAGCTTCATGAGTCTCCAAAGCGTAAAATATCCGCTGGTAGTGATGTACTTGTGGCGAAAAATCTTCAGCCTGCTCAGCCGACAATTACGCAGCCGTTAATAACTCTGGCCACCCGAAGGGCTGGAATAATTTGGCTTCCGAATATTTCAGTATAAATGGGCAATTGTCCGATACGTCCTAAGTGACGTACCATCGCTTCAAGCGATACCATCGCATCAAGTGGTACCACCAGACCCAATAATTCAAACCCCCTTAAGAGTCAGCGAACAAGGTAATCAACTGGATCCCCGATACGAACTGATGCTGCAGTATTAGTTACGGCGGCATCAAAACCCTTGCAGGTGATCCCACCATTGATACACATTTGTTTCTCGGCTTGCCCCTGATACTTCTGAGATAGATATCCCGGCTTAAATAAAAGCCAAAAAAAAGCTGTCATAAATGTTGTAACAAACTATTTTGTTATTGTGTTGCTCGCAACAATTGCCGCTGCTAGCTCACAGAGATTCTAGCTCATGCTAGCTCACATTGTCTTTTTTCTAAATTTTGTCTTTTTATAAATTAAAAAAAAAAAATTTGTTTTCCAACTATTCAGGCAATTTTAACAAAATTATTGTTTAGGAACTATCGAAACCTAACTTAATAATAATTTATAATAAGTAATAACCTAATAATTTAGCTCATATTGTCATCTCTGTATTTTCTGTATTCATTAGCTTTAAAATTCACATCATGTATACAGACACATATGTTTACGTTCCACAAATGGAAGATCTAGAAATTTTCCTCAGTATATCCTCAAAATTTTCCTCAGACAAGAACAATAAAGTTTACAGTCCACTTCTCAACCTCCTCATCGTTTATGATCATTGTTTTGGTCATTCGAGACGGATGTTTTTGTAGTTTTCTGTGCATTGGTTCTCATAGTAATTGTTTCTCAGCATGGAGCAATTAAAAGCATTGAAAAAAGGACGCGCCAGACTCAAGGCCAATATCACACGGAGCTTGCCTTGGGCTGAGGACGCGCAACATTTCTTCGCGACTGGAGCATCTCAACACAACATGGAACGACTTCATTATTCAAGCCGTTGGCGGCAAATCGAGCCACTGCAAACATGTCGAGACCTGAAAGAAACGTCAATGCGGCGAATTCAGGTAGTGCATAAATGGTAGGGACATCAGCTCAAAGCGAATTGCCTAAAATTCAAATAAAACCGTCTGCTGGAAATTATGCAGAGTGGCAAGCTTCCAAAGACATTTACGAGAGCACAACTCACAACGAGGGGAATATGACAAAAACGAAAAAAAATTTCATCGTTTGAAATCTCTTCTGATTTACGAAGCTGCGAATCTGGTACGACATCTAGGGATTACGGATTCAGCTTACAACACTTCGTTGGAGCGACTTAATTGGATGTCTTTGAAGGAAACAAGTGCAGCAAATGTCATTCTACAGAGCATCGTCTGTATGGATGCCAACAATTCTTGTATATGTCAGCAGGACAGAGGATTTCGTTTGCCAAGGAAAATTCTCTCTACTACAATTGTCTGAAACTTGGTCATGGGGTCAGAAAATGCAAGTCAACGTTCAAGTGCCGGCACTGTAAAGGTCAGCATCACTCACTGTTGCACCTACAAGGCACGCAAAAGGCAATTGGAACAATCGCTCAAGCTGGTGAGGATCAGGAGGATCCTAAAGCACACATTTCAACGGTGACTACTAATCACATCGCACACGCAGAAGGTTCTGTAGCAATTGTATGTGCAAAAGGCACTGCAAGCTCAAAACAAGCAGCTGGATGGAATAGGAGCACCTTGCCCACGGCTATGGTCAACGTTCGCAACGCAAATGGGGATTTGGTAGCATGCCGACTCCTATTGGACACGGGTTCAGAACTGTCGAATATATCTGAACGCTGTATACAAACACTTAGTTTGGCTCGTACGCCATCCCGCATATTGGTTACGGGAATCTCATCGATAAAGGCAGACACTACAAGGGGATGCAGCACCCTAGGCATCCAATCCCGTATTTCACAAGATCAACTGGAAGTCCAAGCTCACGTGCTTGGAAGGATTACATCATCATTGGAAAGGCAGACACGTCTGCACTTCAGATATTCAACGATCTGCAACTGGCAGATTCACAATTTAGCAAGAATGCCCCAATTGACATTCTTTTGGGCAGCGAACATGTTTGGAGTGCTATAGCTGTGAGAAAGATTTACGATATCAAAGGAAACCTTGTTGCTATATCATCAATTTTTGGATGGGTAATTACATCACTGATTTCACCACAACCAAGCAACGCTATAGCACTTACAACAACAATCGACATCGATGCTTATCTCAGACGGTTCTGGGAACTGGAGAGCATCCAACGCAAGGCAGAAGTGCAGCCTGAAGACGACGAGGCCGGGAACACTTTCTTTCAACACACATTCGAGATGAACAGGGCAAGTACATCGAGGAACTTCGATTTAAAACTTCGGAAACACAATACGCAGATACTCTTCAAGGAGCGCTGCAGAGGTTCAGATCAGTTGAACGACGTTTGGCACAGAATCAACAGCTACGTAACGACTACGTGAAATTCATGATGGAACATCTGGAGCTAGGCCATATGCGAGAAATCTCACCTAGCGAAATTTCCAAGGGAAGGAATTTCTATTTACCACATCAAACTGTATTGGGTCGGAAACTTAGAGTGGTTTTCGACTATTCATATCAAGACGCC
The DNA here is from genome assembly GCA_035045925.1 of Drosophila atripex. Taxonomy (NCBI): domain Eukaryota; kingdom Metazoa; phylum Arthropoda; class Insecta; order Diptera; family Drosophilidae; genus Drosophila; species Drosophila atripex. The sequence continues at coordinate 22,999,857 of JAWNOP010000052.1, forward strand.
AAAGGCATGGTCTTGAACGACACCCTTTCAGCAAAAATCGTGTTGGAAGATTTTTATGTCGACGACGTTCTCACTGGATCAAATTGTGAGGACGAGCTACTACGCTCCCTGGGGAGGACAAATTGTCGTACAATGTGAATCTATCATAAGACCCTAGCTGCACCAAGAGGCAAGTGTTGTCGGATGTATTACGCATATTCGACCCTCTCAGTCTACTGTCACCAGTCGTAGTTCAATTCAAAATACTATTTCAAAAACTCTGGCTATTGAATTTGAATTGGGACGACGAAATACATAGCAAACTAGCAGGCAGCTGACTCAAATGGCGAGCCGATCTAGACAATCTTCACAAGATGCAGATACCACGTTGGGTTAAGAGCGACACAGAGAAGATCAAACTGCACGGATTTTCAGATGCATCTACCAAAGCGTACTCACCGGTGGTATACAGCCGAGTGGTTAACGACAATGGAACCATTTCGGTCGCCATACTTGCAGAAAAAACAAGAGTGGCGCCGTTAAAGCAAGAATCTTTGCCGCGCCTGGAACTATGAGGCGCACTTCTACTGAGTCAACTTCTGCAATCCATAAAGGCTGGATTACGGCACAAAGACGTAATGATCTACGCATTGAGAGATTCCACGAAAGTCCTGTCATGGCTATCGTACTCCCCGGTCCAACTTATGAAGTTTGTTGGTAACCGCACATCAAAGATCCTCGAGACCATTCCGAAGCATGAATGGCGCCTTGTAGACTCAAAATCGAACCCAGCGGATTGCGCATCCCGTGGCATGGGAGTATCCGAGCTCATTGACTTCTAATTATGGTGGAAGGGACCCTCATGGCTGAGGAACAAGGATCAATTCATGGAGAAATTTCCGACTTATATACTGCCTGCAAAGGAAAGAAGGGTGTGTGCAAAGTTTGAAGACGATAGATCCTGATCAAGAATATATATACTTTATAGGGTCGGAGATGTCTCCTTCACTGCGCTGCACACTTTTGACCAAAATTATAATGCCCTCTGCAAGGGTATAACAAGCATACCCGTGGCTTTATTAACCATGGTAGATATATGTATGATTGGTAAATTTAAGTTTCAAATCTAAAAGGACAATCAGAGTTAGCCTGAGTTAAAAGGTGTACCCATTAAGAAAGTACACAGCCTAGTGAAGGCTGGATCGATAAAATGATATAATATTACATTTCGACCCGTTAAGCTTGTGTTTATTTGCTAAACACCAATGTTGAAAGTTATCCAAATCTGATTGTAGTCTATATTAGGCATTAATAAATTTACACAGAAGACCAAGCCTTACGTCATCAGCGTACATAAGTACAAATAAAATCTTCGACTCATTATCTTAGAGCGAACGGACGTTTTTTAGTGCGGACTGCGTTTTTATCAAATCATTTTATTTGATAATTGTTAACAATCCAGAGTTTATTTATATTTAATTATATTTTAAAACCAACTTTTTTTTTTACATTTTCATCCGTATCACTCCGCGTGTTCAATTATTTGGAGATAAAATAATAATTTTATAAATTTTCTGACAAACAGCTCTGCTCTGCTTCTTCATCTTGTACGGTATTTCTTCTTTTGTCGTTCAATAGAGATTCTTATTTCTATTCTATCCCATTCTTATCGCTCTCTTAAATCTCCATTCCCTGGTACAGTGGTTCAGTGGTACAATAAATAAAACAATAATCTTGGAGTTTAAGTTGTCTGTGCATTGAAGTCTTGTAAGAATCCCCGCCTACCATTCACTGCTGGATCTGTGAAAACGCTTCACACCCCGGGTTCATGGCGTCAGTTTCGGATGCCACTTCACGTAGGTTTGGTTTCCACTTTTTCTGTGACGGCTGTCCTTCTGATCAGGACGAAATTAGGTTGTCCATGAGACAGACTAAAAATCAATTTAAAGAGTTGATCAGCGGTTTTCGCAAAATCAATGACCAACTCTGTGCGCTCGACTCACAGTTTAGTAGTTTTCAACAGCTTCATGAGTCTCCAAAGCGTAAAATATCCGCTGGTAGTGATGTACTTGTGGCGAAAAATCTTCAGCCTGCTCAGCCGACAATTACGCAGCCGTTAATAACTCTGGCCACCCGAAGGGCTGGAATAATTTGGCTTCCGAATATTTCAGTATAAATGGGCAATTGTCCGATACGTCCTAAGTGACGTACCATCGCTTCAAGCGATACCATCGCATCAAGTGGTACCACCAGACCCAATAATTCAAACCCCCTTAAGAGTCAGCGAACAAGGTAATCAACTGGATCCCCGATACGAACTGATGCTGCAGTATTAGTTACGGCGGCATCAAAACCCTTGCAGGTGATCCCACCATTGATACACATTTGTTTCTCGGCTTGCCCCTGATACTTCTGAGATAGATATCCCGGCTTAAATAAAAGCCAAAAAAAAGCTGTCATAAATGTTGTAACAAACTATTTTGTTATTGTGTTGCTCGCAACAATTGCCGCTGCTAGCTCACAGAGATTCTAGCTCATGCTAGCTCACATTGTCTTTTTTCTAAATTTTGTCTTTTTATAAATTAAAAAAAAAAAAAAAAAAAAATTTGTTTTCCAACTATTCAGACAATTTTAACAAAATTATTGTTTAGGAACTATCGAAACCTAACTTAATAATAATTTATAATAAGTAATAACCTAATAATTTAGCTCATATTGTCATCTCTGTATTTTCTGTATTCATTAGCTTTAAAATTCACATCATGTATACAGACACATATGTTTACGTTCCACAAATGGAAGATCTAGAAATTTTCCTCAGTATATCCTCAAAATTTTCCTCAGACAAGAACAATAAAGTTTACAGTCCACTTCTCAACCTCCTCATCGTTTATGATCATTGTTTTGGTCATTCGAGACGGATGTTTTTGTAGTTTTCTGTGCATTGGTTCTCATAGTAATTGTTTCTCAGCATGGAGCAATTAAAAGCATTGAAAAAAGGACGCGCCAGACTCAAGGCCAATATCACACGGAGCTTGCCTTGGGCTGAGGACGCGCAACATTTCTTCGCGACTGGAGCATCTCAACACAACATGGAACGACTTCATTCTTCAAGCCGTTGGCGGCAAATCGAGCCACTGCAAACATGTCGAGACCTGAAAGAAACGTCAATGCGGCGAATTCAGGTAGTGCATAAATGGTAGGGACATCAGCTCAAAGCGAATTGCCTAAAATTCAAATAAAACCGTCTGCTGGAAATTATGCAGAGTGGCAAGCTTCCAAAGACATTTACGAGAGCACAACTCACAACGAGGGGAATATGACAAAAACGAAAAAAAATTTCATCGTTTGAAATCTCTTCTGATTTACGAAGCTGCGAATCTGGTACGACATCTAGGGATTACGGATTCAGCTTACAACACTTCGTTGGAGCGACTTAATTGGATGTCTTTGAAGGAAACAAGTGCAGCAAATGTCATTCTACAGAGCATCGTCTGTATGGATGCCAACAATTCTTGTATATGTCAGCAGGACAGAGGATTTCGTTTGCCAAGGAAAATTCTCTCTACTACAATTGTCTGAAACTTGGTCATGGGGTCAGAAAATGCAAGTCAACGTTCAAGTGCCGGCACTGTAAAGGTCAGCATCACTCACTGTTGCACCTACAAGGCACGCAAAAGGCAATTGGAACAATCGCTCAAGCTGGTGAGGATCAGGAGGATCCTAAAGCACACATTTCAACGGTGACTACTAATCACATCGCACACGCAGAAGGTTCTGTAGCAATTGTATGTGCAAAAGGCACTGCAAGCTCAAAACAAGCAGCTGGATGGAATAGGAGCACCTTGCCCACGGCTATGGTCAACGTTCGCAACGCAAATGGGGATTTGGTAGCATGCCGACTCCTATTGGACACGGGTTCAGAACTGTCGAATATATCTGAACGCTGTATACAAACACTTAGTTTGGCTCGTACGCCATCCCGCCTATTGGTTACGGGAATCTCATCGATAAAGGCAGACACTACAAGGGGATGCAGCACCCTAGGCATCCAATCCCGTATTTCACAAGATCAACTGGAAGTCCAAGCTCACGTGCTTGGAAGGATTACATCATCATTGGAAAGGCAGACAGGTCTGCACTTCAGATATTCAACGATCTGCAACTGGCAGATTCACAATTTAGCAAGAATGCCCCAATTGACATTCTTTTGGGCAGCGAACATGTTTGGAGTGCTATAGCTGTGAGAAAGATTTACGATATCAAAGGAAACCTTGTTGCTATATCATCAATTTTTGGATGGGTAATTACATCACTGATTTCACCACAACCAAGCAACGCTATAGCACTTACAACAACAATCGACATCGATGCTTATCTCAGACGGTTCTGGGAACTGGAGAGCATCCAACGCAAGGCAGAAGTGCAGCCTGAAGACGACGAGGCCGGGAACACTTTCTTTCAACACACATTCGAGATGAACAGGGCAAGTACATCGAGGAACTTCGATTTAAAACTTCGGAAACACAATACGCAGATACTCTTCAAGGAGCGCTGCAGAGGTTCAGATCAGTTGAACGACGTTTGGCACAGAATCAACAGCTACGTAACGACTACGTGAAATTCATGATGGAACATCTGGAGCTAGGCCATATGCGAGAAATCTCACCTAGCGAAATTTCCAAGGGAAGGAATTTCTATTTACCACATCAAACTGTATTGGGTCGGAAACTTAGAGTGGTTTTCGACTATTCATATCAAGACGCCAAAGGCATGGTCTTGAACGACACCCTTTCAGCAAAAATCGTGTTGGAAGATTTTTATGTCGACGACGTTCTCACTGGATCAAATTGTAAGGACGAGCTACTACGCTCCCTGGGGAGGACAAATTGTCGTACAATGTGAATCTATCATAAGACCCTAGCTGCACCAAGAGGCAAGTGTTGTCGGATGTATTACGCATATTCGACCCTCTCAGTCTACTGTCACCAGTCGTAGTTCAATTCAAAATACTATTTCAAAAACTCTGGCTATTGAATTTGAATTGGGACGACGAAATACATAGCAAACTAGCAGGCAGCTGGCTCAAATGGCGAGCCGATCTAGACAATCTTCACAAGATGCAGATACCACGTTGGGTTAAGAGCGACACAGAGAAGATCAAACTGCACGGATTTTCAGATGCATCTACCAAAGCGTACTCACCGGTGGTATACAGCCGAGTGGTTAACGACAATGGAACCATTTCGGTCGCCATACTTGCAGAAAAAACAAGAGTGGCGCCGTTAAAGCAAGAATCTTTGCCGCGCCTGGAACTATGAGGCGCCCTTCTACTGAGTCAACTTCTGCAATCCATAAAGGCTGGATTACGGCACAAAGACGTAATGATCTACGCATTGAGAGATTCCACGAAAGTCCTGTCATGGCTATCGTACTCCCCGGTCCAACTTATGAAGTTTGTTGGTAACCGCACATCAAAGATCCTCGAGACCATTCCGAAGCATGAATGGCGCCTTGTAGACTCAAAATCGAACCCAGCGGATTGCGCATCCCGTGGCATGGGAGTATCCGAGCTCATTGACTTCTAATTATGGTGGAAGGGACCCTCATGGCTGAGGAACAAGGATCAATTCATGGAGAAATTTCCGACTTATATACTGCCTGCAAAGGAAAGAAGGGTGTGTGCAAAGTTTGAAGACGATAGATCCTGATCAAGAATATATATACTTTATAGGGTCGGAGATGTCTCCTTCACTGCGCTGCACACTTTTGACCAAAATTATAATGCCCTCTGCAAGGGTATAACAAGCATACCCGTGGCTTTATTAACCATGGTAGATATATGTATGATTGGTAAATTTAAGTTTCAAATCTAAGAGTTAGCCTGAGTTAAAAGGTGTACCCATTAAGAAAGTACACAGCCTAGTGAAGGCTGGATCGATAAAATGATATAATATTACATTTCGACCCGTTAAGCTTGTGTTTATTTGCTAAACACCAATGTTGAAAGTTATCCAAATCTGATTGTAGTCTATATTAGGCATTAATAAATTTACACAGAAGACCAAGCCTTACGTCATCAGCGTACATAAGTACAAATAAAATCTTCGACTCATTATCTTAGAGCGAACGGACGTTTTTTAGTGCGGACTGCGTTTTTATCAAATCATTTTATTTGATAATTGTTAACAATCCAGAGTTTATTTATATTTAATTATATTTTAAAACCAACTTTTTTTTTTTACATTTTCATCCGTATCACTCCGCGTGTTCAATTATTTGGAGATCAAATAATAATTTTATAAATTTTCTGACAAACAGCTCTGCTCTGCTTCTTCATCTTGTACGGTATTTCTTCTTTTGTCGTTCAATAGAGATTCTTATTTCTATTCTATCCCATTCTTATCGCTCTCTTAAATCTCCATTCCCTGGTACAGTGGTTCAGTGGTACAATAAATAAAACAATAATCTTGGAGTTTAAGTTGTCTGTGCATTGAAGTCTTGTAAGAATCCCCGCCTACCATTCACTGCTGGATCTGTGAAAACGCTTCACACCCCGGGTTCATGGCGTCAGTTTCGGATGCCACTTCACGTAGGTTTGGTTTCCACTTTTTCTGTGACGGCTGTCCTTCTGATCAGGACGAAATTAGGTTGTCCATGAGACAGACTAAAAATCAATTTAAAGAGTTGATCAGCGGTTTTCGCAAAATCAATGACCAACTCTGTGCGCTCGACTCACAGTTTAGTAGTTTTCAACAGCTTCATGAGTCTCCAAAGCGTAAAATATCCGCTGGTAGTGATGTACTTGTGGCGAAAAATCTTCAGCCTGCTCAGCCGACAATTACGCAGCCGTTAATAACTCTGGCCACCCGAAGGGCTGGAATAATTTGGCTTCCGAATATTTCAGTATAAATGGGCAATTGTCCGATACGTCCTAAGTGACGTACCATCGCTTCAAGCGATACCATCGCATCAAGTGGTACCACCAGACCCAATAATTCAAACCCCCTTAAGAGTCAGCGAACAAGGTAATCAACTGGATCCCCGATACGAACTGATGCTGCAGTATTAGTTACGGCGGCATCAAAACCCTTGCAGGTGATCCCACCATTGATACACATTTGTTTCTCGGCTTGCCCCTGATACTTCTGAGATAGATATCCCGGCTTAAATAAAAGCCAAAAAAAAGCTGTCATAAATGTTGTAACAAACTATTTTGTTATTGTGTTGCTCGCAACAATTGCCGCTGCTAGCTCACAGAGATTCTAGCTCATGCTAGCTCACATTGTCTTTTTTCTAAATTTTGTCTTTTTATAAATTAAAAAAAAAAAAAAAAAAAAAATTTGTTTTCCAACTATTCAGGCAATTTTAACAAAATTATTGTTTAGGAACTATCGAAACCTAACTTAATAATAATTTATAATAAGTAATAACCTAATAATTTAGCTCATATTGTCATCTCTGTATTTTCTGTATTCATTAGCTTTAAAATTCACATCATGTATACAGACACATATGTTTACGTTCCACAAATGGAAGATCTAGAAATTTTCCTCAGTATATCCTCAAAATTTTCCTCAGACAAGAACAATAAAGTTTACAGTCCACTTCTCAACCTCCTCATCGTTTATGATCATTGTTTTGGTCATTCGAGACGGATGTTTTTGTAGTTTTCTGTGCATTGGTTCTCATAGTAATTGTTTCTCAGCATGGAGCAATTAAAAGCATTGAAAAAAGGACGCGCCAGACTCAAGGCCAATATCACACGGAGCTTGCCTTGGGCTGAGGACGCGCAACATTTCTTCGCGACTGGAGCATCTCAACACAACATGGAACGACTTCATTCTTCAAGCCGTTGGCGGCAAATCGAGCCACTGCAAACATGTCGAGACCTGAAAGAAACGTCAATGCGGCGAATTCAGGTAGTGCATAAATGGTAGGGACATCAGCTCAAAGCGAATTGCCTAAAATTCAAATAAAACCGTCTGCTGGAAATTATGCAGAGTGGCAAGCTTCCAAAGACATTTACGAGAGCACAACTCACAACGAGGGGAATATGACAAAAACGAAAAAAAATTTCATCGTTTGAAATCTCTTCTGATTTACGAAGCTGCGAATCTGGTACGACATCTAGGGATTACGGATTCAGCTTACAACACTTCGTTGGAGCGACTTAATTGGATGTCTTTGAAGGAAACAAGTGCAGCAAATGTCATTCTACAGAGCATCGTCTGTATGGATGCCAACAATTCTTGTATATGTCAACAGGACAGAGGATTTCGTTTGCCAAGGAAAATTCTCTCTACTACAATTGTCTGAAACTTGGTCATGGGGTCAGAAAATGCAAGTCAACGTTCAAGTGCCGGCACTGTAAAGGTCAGCATCACTCACTGTTGCACCTACAAGGCACGCAAAAGGCAATTGGAACAATCGCTCAAGCTGGTGAGGATCAGGAGGATCCTAAAGCACACATTTCAACGGTGACTACTAATCACATCGCACACGCAGAAGGTTCTGTAGCAATTGTATGTGCAAAAGGCACTGCAAGCTCAAAACAAGCAGCTGGATGGAATAGGAGCACCTTGCCCACGGCTATGGTCAACGTTCGCAACGCAAATGGGGATTTGGTAGCATGCCGACTCCTATTGGACACGGGTTCAGAACTGTCGAATATATCTGAACGCTGTATACAAACACTTAGTTTGGCTCGTACGCCATCCCGCCTATTGGTTACGGGAATCTCATCGATAAAGGCAGACACTACAAGGGGATGCAGCACCCTAGGCATCCAATCCCGTATTTCACAAGATCAACTGGAAGTCCAAGCTCACGTGCTTGGAAGGATTACATCATCATTGGAAAGGCAGACAGGTCTGCACTTCAGATATTCAACGATCTGCAACTGGCAGATTCACAATTTAGCAAGAATGCCCCAATTGACATTCTTTTGGGCAGCGAACATGTTTGGAGTGCTATAGCTGTGAGAAAGATTTACGATATCAAAGGAAACCTTGTTGCTATATCATCAATTTTTGGATGGGTAATTACATCACTGATTTCACCACAACCAAGCAACGCTATAGCACTTACAACAACAATCGACATCGATGCTTATCTCAGACGGTTCTGGGAACTGGAGAGCATCCAACGCAAGGCAGAAGTGCAGCCTGAAGACGACGAGGCCGGGAACACTTTCTTTCAACACACATTCGAGATGAACAGGGCAAGTACATCGAGGAACTTCGATTTAAAACTTCGGAAACACAATACGCAGATACTCTTCAAGGAGCGCTGCAGAGGTTCAGATCAGTTGAACGACGTTTGGCACAGAATCAACAGCTACGTAACGACTACGTGAAATTCATGATGGAACATCTGGAGCTAGGCCATATGCGAGAAATCTCACCTAGCGAAATTTCCAAGGGAAGGAATTTCTATTTACCACATCAAACTGTATTGGGTCGGAAACTTAGAGTGGTTTTCGACTATTCATATCAAGACGCCAAAGGCATGGTCTTGAACGACACCCTTTCAGCAAAAATCGTGTTGGAAGATTTTTATGTCGACGACGTTCTCACTGGATCAAATTGTAAGGACGAGCTACTACGCTCCCTGGGGAGGACAAATTGTCGTACAATGTGAATCTATCATAAGACCCTAGCTGCACCAAGAGGCAAGTGTTGTCGGATGTATTACGCATATTCGACCCTCTCAGTCTACTGTCACCAGTCGTAGTTCAATTCAAAATACTATTTCAAAAACTCTGGCTATTGAATTTGAATTGGGACGACGAAATACATAGCAAACTAGCAGGCAGCTGGCTCAAATGGCGAGCCGATCTAGACAATCTTCACAAGATGCAGATACCACGTTGGGTTAAGAGCGACACAGAGAAGATCAAACTGCACGGATTTTCAGATGCATCTACCAAAGCGTACTCACCGGTGGTATACAGCCGAGTGGTTAACGACAATGGAACCATTTCGGTCGCCATACTTGCAGAAAAAACAAGAGTGGCGCCGTTAAAGCAAGAATCTTTGCCGCGCCTGGAACTATGAGGCGCACTTCTACTGAGTCAACTTCTGCAATCCATAAAGGCTGGATTACGGCACAAAGACGTAATGATCTACGCATTGAGAGATTCCACGAAAGTCCTGTCATGGCTATCGTACTCCCCGGTCCAACTTATGAAGTTTGTTGGTAACCGCACATCAAAGATCCTCGAGACCATTCCGAAGCATGAATGGCGCCTTGTAGACTCAAAATCGAACCCAGCGGATTGCGCATCCCGTGGCATGGGAGTATCCGAGCTCATTGACTTCTAATTATGGTGGAAGGGACCCTCATGGCTGAGGAACAAGGATCAATTCATGGAGAAATTTCCGACTTATATACTGCCTGCAAAGGAAAGAAGGGTGTGTGCAAAGTTTGAAGACGATAGATCCTGATCAAGAATATATATACTTTATAGGGTCGGAGATGTCTCCTTCACTGCGCTGCACACTTTTGACCAAAATTATAATGCCCTCTGCAAGGGTATAACAAGCATACCCGTGGCTTTATTAACCATGGTAGATATATGTATGATTGGTAAATTTAAGTTTCAAATCTAAGAGGACAATCAGAGTTAGCCTGAGTTAAAAGGTGTACCCATTAAGAAAGTACACAGCCTAGTGAAGGCTGGATCGATAAAATGATATAATATTACATTTCGACCCGTTAAGCTTGTGTTTATTTGCTAAACACCAATGTTGAAAGTTATCCAAATCTGATTGTAGTCTATATTAGGCATTAATAAATTTACACAGAAGACCAAGCCTTACGTCATCAGCGTACATAAGTACAAATAAAATCTTCGACTCATTATCTTAGAGCGAACGGACGTTTTTTAGTGCGGACTGCGTTTTTATCAAATCATTTTATTTGATAATTGTTAACAATCCAGAGTTTATTTATATTTAATTATATTTTAAAACCAACTTTTTTTTTTTACATTTTCATCCGTATCACTCCGCGTGTTCAATTATTTGGAGATCAAATAATAATTTTATAAATTTTCTGACAAACAGCTCTGCTCTGCTTCTTCATCTTGTACGGTATTTCTTCTTTTGTCGTTCAATAGAGATTCTTATTTCTATTCTATCCCATTCTTATCGCTCTCTTAAATCTCCATTCCCTGGTACAGTGGTTCAGTGGTACAATAAATAAAACAATAATCTTGGAGTTTAAGTTGTCTGTGCATTGAAGTCTTGTAAGAATCCCCGCCTACCATTCACTGCTGGATCTGTGAAAACGCTTCACACCCCGGGTTCATGGCGTCAGTTTCGGATGCCACTTCACGTAGGTTTGGTTTCCACTTTTTCTGTGACGGCTGTCCTTCTGATCAGGACGAAATTAGGTTGTCCATGAGACAGACTAAAAATCAATTTAAAGAGTTGATCAGCGGTTTTCGCAAAATCAATGACCAACTCTGTGCGCTCGACTCACAGTTTAGTAGTTTTCAACAGCTTCATGAGTCTCCAAAGCGTAAAATATCCGCTGGTAGTGATGTACTTGTGGCGAAAAATCTTCAGCCTGCTCAGCCGACAATTACGCAGCCGTTAATAACTCTGGCCACCCGAAGGGCTGGAATAATTTGGCTTCCGAATATTTCAGTATAAATGGGCAATTGTCCGATACGTCCTAAGTGACGTACCATCGCTTCAAGCGATACCATCGCATCAAGTGGTACCACCAGACCCAATAATTCAAACCCCCTTAAGAGTCAGCGAACAAGGTAATAAACTGGATCCCCGATACGAACTGATGCTGCAGTATTAGTTACGGCGGCATCAAAACCCTTGCAGGTGATCCCACCATTGATACACATTTGTTTCTCGGCTTGCCCCTGATACTTCTGAGATAGATATCCCGGCTTAAATAAAAGCCAAAAAAAAGCTGTCATAAATGTTGTAACAAACTATTTTGTTATTGTGTTGCTCGCAACAATTGCCGCTGCTAGCTCACAGAGATTCTAGCTCATGCTAGCTCACATTGTCTTTTTTCTAAATTTTGTCTTTTTATAAATTAAAAAAAAAAAAAAAAAAAAAAATTTGTTTTCCAACTATTCAGGCAATTTTAACAAAATTATTGTTTAGGAACTATCGAAACCTAACTTAATAATAATTTATAATAAGTAATAACCTAATAATTTAGCTCATATTGTCATCTCTGTATTTTCTGTATTCATTAGCTTTAAAATTCACATCATGTATACAGACACATATGTTTACGTTCCACAAATGGAAGATCTAGAAATTTTCCTCAGTATATCCTCAGACAAGAACAATAAAGTTTACAGTCCACTTCTCAACCTCCTCATCGTTTATGATCATTGTTTTGGTCATTCGAGACGGATGTTTTTGTAGTTTTCTGTGCATTGGTTCTCATAGTAATTGTTTCTCAGCATGGAGCAATTAAAAGCATTGAAAAAAGGACCTTGCCTTGGGCTGAGGACGCGCAACATTTCTTCGCGACTGGAGCATCTCAACACAACATGGAACGACTTCATTCTTCAAGCCGTTGGCGGCAAATCGAGCCACTGCAAACATGTCGAGACCTGAAAGAAACGTCAATGCGGCGAATTCAGGTAGTGCATAAATGGTAGGGACATCAGCTCAAAGCGAATTGCCTAAAATTCAAATAAAACCGTCTGCTGGAAATTATGCAGAGTGGCAAGCTTCCAAAGACATTTACGAGAGCACAACTCACAACGAGGGGAATATGACAAAAACGAAAAAAAATTTCATCGTTTGAAATCTCTTCTGATTTACGAAGCTGCGAATCTGGTACGACTTCTAGGGATTACGGATTCAGCTTACAACACTTCGTTGGAGCGACTTAATTGGATGTCTTTGAAGGAAACAAGTGCAGCAAATGTCATTCTACAGAGCATCGTCTGTATGGATGCCAACAATTCTTGTATATGTCAGCAGGACAGAGGATTTCGTTTGCCAAGGAAAATTCTCTCTACTACAATTGTCTGAAACTTGGTCATGGGGTCAGAAAATGCAAGTCAACGTTCAAGTGCCGGCACTGTAAAGGTCAGCATCACTCACTGTTGCACCTACAAGGCACGCAAAAGGCAATTGGAACAATCGCTCAAGCTGGTGAGGATCAGGAGGATCCTAAAGCACACATTTCAACGGTGACTACTAATCACATCGCACACGCAGAAGGTTCTGTAGCAATTGTATGTGCAAAAGGCACTGCAAGCTCAAAACAAGCAGCTGGATGGAATAGGAGCACCTTGCCCACGGCTATGGTCAACGTTCGCAACGCAAATGGGGATTTGGTAGCATGCCGACTCCTATTGGACACGGGTTCAGAACTGTCGAATATATCTGAACGCTGTATACAAACACTTAGTTTGGCTCGTACGCCATCCCGCATATTGGTTACGGGAATCTCATCGATAAAGGCAGACACTACAAGGGGATGCAGCACCCTAGGCATCCAATCCCGTATTTCACAAGATCAACTGGAAGTCCAAGCTCACGTGCTTGGAAGGATTACATCATCATTGGAAAGGCAGACACGTCTGCACTTCAGATATTCAACGATCTGCAACTGGCAGATTCACAATTTAGCAAGAATGCCCCAATTGACATTCTTTTGGGCTGCGAACATGTTTGGAGTGCTATAGCTGTGAGAAAGATTTACGATATCAAAGGAAACCTTGTTGCTATATCATCAATTTTTGGATGGGTAATTACATCACTGATTTCACCACAACCAAGCAACGCTATAGCACTTACAACAACAATCGACATCGATGCTTATCTCAGACGGTTCTGGGAACTGGAGAGCATCCAACGCAAGGCAGAAGTGCAGCCTGAAGACGACGAGGCCGGGAACACTTTCTTTCAACACACATTCGAGATGAACAGGGCAAGTACATCGAGGAACTTCGATTTAAAACTTCGGAAACACAATACGCAGATACTCTTCAAGGAGCGCTGCAGAGCTTCAGATCAGTTGAACGACGTTTGGCACAGAATCAACAGCGACGTAACGACTACGTGAAATTCATGATGGAACATCTGGAGCTAGGCCATATGCGAGAAATCTCACCTAGCGAAATTTCCAAGGGAAGGAATTTCTATTTACCACATCAAACTGTATTGGGTCGGAAACTTAGAGTGGTTTTCGACTATTCATATCAAGACGCCAAAGGCATGGTCTTGAACGACACCCTTTCAGCAAAAATCGTGTTGGAAGATTTTTATGTCGACGACGTTCTCACTGGATCAAATTGTGAGGACGAGCTACTACGCTCCCTGGGGAGGACAAATTGTCGTACAATGTGAATCTATCATAAGACCCTAGCTGCACCAAGAGGCAAGTGTTGTCGGATGTATTACGCATATTCGACCCTCTCAGTCTACTGTCACCAGTCGTAGTTCAATTCAAAATACTATTTCAAAAACTCTGGCTATTGAATTTGAATTGGGACGACGAAATACATAGCAAACTAGCAGGCAGCTGGCTCAAATGGCGAGCCGATCTAGACAATCTTCACAAGATGCAGATACCACGTTGGGTTAAGAGCGACACAGAGAAGATCAAACTGCACGGATTTTCAGATGCATCTACCAAAGCGTACTCACCGGTGGTATACAGCCGAGTGGTTAACGACAATGGAACCATTTCGGTCGCCATACTTGCAGAAAAAACAAGAGAGGCGCCGTTAAAGCAAGAATCTTTGCCGCGCCTGGAACTATGAGGCGCACTTCTACTGAGTCAACTTCTGCAATCCATAAAGGCTGGATTACGGCACAAAGACGTAATGATCTACGCATTGAGAGATTCCACGAAAGTCCTGTCATGGCTATCGTACTCCCCGGTCCAACTTATGAAGTTTGTTGGTAACCGCACATCAAAGATCCTCGAGACCATTCCGAAGCATGAATGGCGCCTTGTAGACTCAAAATCGAACCCAGCGGATTGCGCATCCCGTGGCATGGGAGTATCCGAGCTCATTGACTTCTAATTATGGTGGAAGGGACCCTCATGGCTGAGGAACAAGGATCAATTCATGGAGAAATTTCCGACTTATATACTGCCTGCAAAGGAAAGAAGGGTGTGTGCAAAGTTTGAAGACGATAGATCCTGATCAAGAATATATATACTTTATAGGGTCGGAGATGTCTCCTTCACTGCGCTGCACACTTTTGACAAAAATTATAATGCCCTCTGCAAGGGTATAACAAGCATACCCGTGGCTTTATTAACCATGGTAGATATATGTATGATTGGTAAATTTAAGTTTCAAATCTAAGAGGACAATCAGAGTTAGCCTGAGTTAAAAGGTGTACCCATTAAGAAAGTACACAGCCTAGTGAAGGCTGGATCGATAAAATGATATAATATTACATTTCGACCCGTTAAGCTTGTGTTTATTTGCTAAACACCAATGTTGAAAGTTATCCAAATCTGATTGTAGTCTATATTAGGCATTAATAAATTTACACAGAAGACCAAGCCTTACGTCATCAGCGTACATAAGTACAAATAAAATCTTCGACTCATTATCTTAGAGCGAACGGACGTTTTTTAGTACGGACTGCGTTTTTATCAAATCATTTTATTTGATAATTGTTAACAATCCAGAGTTTATTTATATTTAATTATATTTTAAAACCAACTTTTTTTTTTACATTTTCATCCGTATCACTCCGCGTGTTCAATTATTTGGAGATAAAATAATAATTTTATAAATTTTCTGACAAACAGCTCTGCTCTGCTTCTTCATCTTGTACGGTATTTCTTCTTTTGTCGTTCAATAGAGATTCTTATTTCTATTCTATCCCATTCTTATCGCTCTCTTAAATCTCCATTCCCTGGTACAGTGGTTCAGTGGTACAATAAATAAAACAATAATCTTGGAGTTTAAGTTGTCTGTGCATTGAAGTCTTGTAAGAATCCCCGCCTACCATTCACTGCTGGATCTGTGAAAACGCTTCACACCCCGGGTTCATGGCGTCAGTTTCGGATGCCACTTCACGTAGGTTTGGTTTCCACTTTTTCTGTGACGGCTGTCCTTCTGATCAGGACGAAATTAGGTTGTCCATGAGACAGACTAAAAATCAATTTAAAGAGTTGATCAGCGGTTTTCGCAAAATCAATGACCAACTCTGTGCGCTCGACTCACAGTTTAGTAGTTTTCAACAGCTTCATGAGTCTCCAAAGCGTAAAATATCCGCTGGTAGTGATGTACTTGTGGCGAAAAATCTTCAGCCTGCTCAGCCGACAATTACGCAGCCGTTAATAACTCTGGCCACCCGAAGGGCTGGAATAATTTGGCTTCCGAATATTTCAGTATAAATGGGCAATTGTCCGATACGTCCTAAGTGACGTACCATCGCTTCAAGCGATACCATCGCATCAAGTGGTACCACCAGACCCAATAATTCAAACCCCCTTAAGAGTCAG
The DNA here is from genome assembly GCA_035045925.1 of Drosophila atripex. NCBI lineage: Eukaryota > Metazoa > Arthropoda > Insecta > Diptera > Drosophilidae > Drosophila > Drosophila atripex. The sequence continues at coordinate 23,016,309 of JAWNOP010000052.1, forward strand.
CGAACAAGGTAATCAACTGGATCCCCGATACGAACTGATGCTGCAGTATTAGTTACGGCGGCATCAAAACCCTTGCAGGTGATCCCACCATTGATACACATTTGTTTCTCGGCTTGCCCCTGATACTTCTGAGATAGATATCCCGGCTTAAATAAAAGCCAAAAAAAAGCTGTCATAAATGTTGTAACAAACTATTTTGTTATTGTGTTGCTCGCAACAATTGCCGCTGCTAGCTCACAGAGATTGTCGTTCTACTGAATTTCGGAACGACGTCGGATACATCGACCTGATTGCCCGAGCCCAGAAGTAACACCGAATGCTACTTCTTAACAATACGTGTTGGGTTTGTTTACATGATTAGTGTTGCAATAGTGGATCTCACCGGAGATGATCCCCTTCGTTTGGACTCTCGTGCTCTGGCTGCGGGCTTACACTGCTCCTCGTCCGCTGTCGCTGCTTCTGTGGACGTGGCCGCCGATGATCTGCTCATGCGGCATCCTTACGGCTTGTTGTCACTGTTTCCCCCGTTCCTCCAACGCCGTCGTCGACGAACTGCTCCCGCGATACCATCGTCTCCGCTTCTGGCTCACTGAGTCCTGCTCCCGCGAGACCGTCGTCTCCGCTCCTGGCGCACTGACTGTCGCCCTTTCGCCGTGGCCGCCACCTAATACGTGTTGGTCACTAATAGGCACACCTACCAGGCATATGCCGGGCACGATACGCTTTCTTGAAGCGTGGCAGCCAGATCAGTTCATGAAGGGCCTTCCTACCACTCAGGACACACCCCCGGTTCGACGCCAAACACCGAGATGATCTATGGCCGGCTAGAGGTTGGGCATCGCGTCTCATTCACTACTGGTGGTCGCTATGCCTACGCCCCAGTGAGCCTGGATCTGGAGTCCTCTGACTAGATCGGGATACCCTTGACTGGATCCGAGCTGGAGATGCCGAGCTGGTCACCTCTCGCTTCACGGGATGACAGCTGGTCGTCGCGGCCAGGACTCGATAAGGCGTACACTTGACCGCTCCATTTCTATTGCTTCGTCACCAGGATACCTGTCGTGTCCGGGAAATGAACCAACCCCATTCGATTTACCCTGGGCTTTCAGATTGCCGTGGTTTCCGGATGCTCTCACACTTGTCCGTCTAGCTCGCGACAGTCTTGCGTTTGTATCGCGTATATACGCGGACTTACCCACAGTCCGGAGTTCCTAAGCCACGAATCACAGATCCTTAAGCACTCGATTTAATCCTCGCACATGAGACTGTCGCACTTACCAAAGGGTGATCCTTCAGCCTATACTCCTAATTCCTACAAGGAAACTAGCTTGCCTGAATTTTGGACTCACCAAACGGGGTCAACTCAAAACTTCAACCCAACAGTTTTAGCTTCCCTAGAAGACTCAGTCTAGATTTCTTCCAGTGGCCCTTCTTATATAGCGCCAGAGGCTACCTGTTTTGTGAAAAGTTCCGTTAAAGGCAGAGCGTTGGTGATGGCTTTGAGTGCATCGTTAGAAGGTAGTGCGTCGCAGTGGCTTGCACAAATATGTTTTCTAAAATACCTTAGGATAAGTTTATAGAATGCTCATGCTCCATCGGCTATGTTCCTGTCAATGTTAGCTAGTTGACCGACCGATGGCGAGTGCCTCTCCAATATGCTAGTCGTATGGTGACGTCACTTATCATGAAATGGCGTGACATAGACGTAGCGGAAATGGGAGTTTCTGTGCCCTTTAAGAAGATGGCTTATGTTGATTGCAGCGTCTCACCTTTACTTCAAATATGCGCACAAGAAGTAAATTGCGAACCGAGCTTTATGCATTTACGTTTAACAAAAAAAATAAGTATCTACAAGAGTAAATATCTTCACTTAAATCAAATGTCATTTCTGTGGAAAATTAGGCCACATGATGATGGAATGTCGAGCTGAAGAGCAACAGAATCATCCTTTGTCTCATGCTATGATCAATAGTGGCAGGAGTGCATTTGAACAAAAGCAAAAAGCGAATGTACCTTCCTTTAAGTGTGGCGAACTTGGTCATATTTCAACACATGGCCAGGCAACACCATATAATATGACCAGGCAAATTCGACATTATTATATTAAAAACTGTAAACTATTGCTCAAATAATGATACATTTTGTGAATTAAATACTGATCTTGTTAGGGAAGATAGAGATAAACAATGATTAGAAAAATATTCAACATTTTTTTTAAAGGTATTTCTTTAACTAGTTATTAATTATAAATTTTAAATTTGGTTCTCATAGTAATTGTTTCTCAACATGGAGCAATTAAAAGCATTGACAAAAGGCCAGACTCAAAGTCAATATCACACGGAGCTTGGCTTGGGCTGAGGACGCGCAACATTCGAACGCCACACGGGCAGAGTTGTCTTCGCGACTGGAGCATCTCAACACAACATGGAACGACTTCATTCGATTTGGTGATGAAATAGCTATGCTAGACGAAGTAGATGGCTATGTAGATCCAGAGCATTACAACATTTCCTACGAGGGAAAATATCTAAGGGCACATGCATTACTTTCGGCGATGGGAGGTACAAGGCCTACTCCATCTATTGTGAAAAGTTAAAACGGCAGCGGCGTGCTGCAAAACAACGGCGCAAAAATCAGTTTGCTACAAAGACAACCAAAGCTCTTCGAGCCGTTGGTGGCCGGAGACGTCAATGCGGCGAATTCAGGTAGTGCCCAAATGGTAGGGACATCAGCTCAAAGCGAATTGCCTAAAATTCAAATAAAACGGTTTGCTGGAAATTATGCAGAGTGGCAAGCTTCCAAAGACATTTACGAGAGCACAACTAACAATGAGGGGAATATGACAAAAACGCGAGGAGTCAAATTCACCCACACTGCAGGAATCCTTCAAATTTTTGGACGCACGTTGCGAGGAACTGGAGCTCAGCAAGCTTAACACAGGTGACAAGACAAAGAAGGTCACAAAATCGTTGGTTGTCTTTGAAGGAAACAAGTGCAGCAAATGTCATGCTACAGAGCATCGTCTGTATGGATGCCAACAATTCTTGCATATGTCAGCAGGACAGAGGATTTCGTTTGCCAAGGAAAATTCTCTCTGCTACAATTATCTGTAACATGGTCATGGAGTCAGAAAATGCAAGTCAACGTTCAAGTGCCGGCACGGACACGGGTTCAGAACTGTGGTATGTAGCTTTATGCAATCACTTGGTTTGGCTCGTACGACATCTCGCATATTGGTTACGGGAATCTCATCCATAAAGGCAGACACTACAAGGGGATGCAGCACCCTAGGCATCCAATCCTGTATTTCACAATATCAACTGGAAGTCCAAGCTCACGTGCTCATGTGGAAGGATTACATCATCATTGGAAAGGCAGACACGTCTGCACTTCAGATATTCAACGATCTGCAACTGGCAGATTCACAATTTAGCAAGAATGCCCCAATTGACATTCTTTAGGGCAGCGAACATGTTTGGAGTGCTATAGCTGTGAGAAAGATTTACGATATCAAAGGAAACCTTGTTGCTATATCATCAATTTTTGGATGGGTAATTACATCACTGATTTCACCACAACCAAGCAACGCTATAGCACTTACAACAACAATCGACATCGATGCTTATCTCAGACGGTTCTGGGAACTGGAGAGCATCCAACGCAAGGCAGAAGTGCAACCTGAAGACGACGAGGCCGGGAACTTTCTTTCAACACACATTCGAGATGAACAGGGCAAGTACATCGAGGAACTTCCATTTAAAACTTCGGAAACACAATTCGCAGATACTCTTCAAGGAGCGCTGCAGAGGTTCAGATCAGTTGAACGACGTTTGGCACAGAATCAACAGATACGTAAGGACTACGTGAAATTGATGAGGTAATATCAGGAGCTAGGCCATATGCGAGAAATCTCAACGAGCGAAATTCCCAAGGGAAGGAATTTCTATTTACCACATCGGTAAATTGGGTCGGAAACTTAGAGTGGTTTTCGACTATTCATATCAATACGCCAAAGGCATGGCCTTAAACGACACCCTTTCAATCGGAACGAGTATTCAGCGAGACCTGCACCCAAATCTGGGTGAGTGAAAAACAGAGAATCGTATGAAGAGAGGATTCGCCTGATCCTATCAAGCACTTCCTACTATGCACGGTGTCATATGGAACATGGTGTGCACCATTTCTAGCAGTCCGAGTATTGGGGCAAATAGCTGCTGACTATTAGCAAAAATCGTGTTGGAAGATTTCTATGTCGACTTCGTTCTCACTAAGAGAAGATTCAAAATAAACAACCAAAGTCTAAAAAAAAAAAAAAAAAAAAAAAAACTTCGTTCTCACTGGATCAAATTGTGAGGACGAGCTACTACGCTCCCTGGGGAGGACAAATTTTCGTACAATGTGAATCTATCATAAGACCCTAGCTGCACCAAGATGCAAGTGTTGTCGGATGTATTACGCATATTCGACCCTCTCGGTCTACTGTCACCAGTCGTAGTTCAATTCAAAATACTATTGCAAAAACTCTGGCTGATCTGTAAATTTTCCTCAGTATCAATTAGACAGCAAACCTGACAAGAACAATAAAGTTTACAGCCCACTTCTCAACCGCCTCATCGTTTTTATCAATTATCTATAGTTTTCTATTCTCATTTTAAATTAAGTAGAGAAATTCTCAAAAAAAAAAATATATATAACAAATAAATTATACGAAATAATAATGAATATTACCAACACATATAACATTGGCTTGCATCCACATTTATATTATTTTTATTTTAGTGTCTAAAAATACGCGTAAACATGCATATTTGTATCGTACATTCATTAATGCATTTAAAATTATTCGAGTGAATCCCTTATCTCTCACTAATTCAATTAATTTTTCATCCCCCTAAATGTGAGACCTACAAACACGCACCTCACTCATTCATTTATTTTCGTCTCCGCATTCTTTTCCACTCAATTCAATTTTAAGCGTTCTGCATTTGATTTTCAGCGTTCTGCATTCAATTTCCAAACAACTTGATGGACGACTAAAAATATTCGCTTATGACAGAGCATTTGATCAAAAATAACAATTTAAGTTATTCGTTTCCTAATATTAAGCCTTCGTCGTACTCATCTGATATGGTACCGTGCGAATTCTTCCTTTTCGGAATTATGTATTTTTCCGTGAAATGAAAACGTTACGCAGGCGTAGAGGCCATGCAATGGCTTGTAATGGCATACTGGCGGCAATACCGGACAATGAACTAAAACACTCGTTCCAAATACTTTTGGATCGTGTAAATAGCTGTACTAATCGAATAGTCTATCAGTAAGAGACTATCTACTATAAAAAATAAGTCGTGTTCTTTCTTCCTGACGCTATAACTAAAGAACGCGCGAGCCGATTTCTACGGGTTTGTATTCGTTGGACGGTCTCGGGCTCCGAGAGGTTTATAGCAAAGAAAATTCAGAACAAATTTCAACAGAAAATCGGGAAAATCTCTTTTACATAAGGCGCCAACTCCGATACATAATAGATCTCTATACTACAAACCAATAATTTTAGGCTCCGGTGCGTGATACATTGCTTGACAGCTACTCATTTTTTATTGTGTTCCATAAGTTATTCGTTTTCTAACATTTCATCAAATAAATTAATGTATAGTCAACATTTTTATTCAATTTCAACTGCAGGCATTTGCTCTTAAGGGATAAGGTCGCATGTATACTGTTCATTCCAGAACCGATGAATGTTTTTATTTGCGACTGCTTTTGGTAAATGTGCGTGGACCAAAATCATTTGCGCATATGAAAACTTTGAATGGCCACCAATGCCAAACATATCTAGAAGGATGCCAGCTATTGGGTTTTCTGGAGAACGATTCACATTGGGATTTAACATTGATTGATTCTGAATGAAGATCACTGATTGACTACTGCAAATGAGATACTGATTAAAGTAGAATTAATTGCGCCAAATCGATCGATGCACGATGCATTAAACCAAGAATTAAATCGAGAGCTGCAATACTATGTTGATACATTGCAGGAACTCGTTCGAAATAATAAGCCGTTTCTGAATGAACAGAAAAACAAGTATACAAGACATTAATACAAGCGGTATACAATAAGTGGTGATCTATATCCAAAATAATAACATCTTTGGCGCCTTGATGGTATTGTTAGGAGGCGATTTCAGGCAGACGTTGCCATTAATTCCCCGTGGAATTACGCTGCAGATGAATGCTTGCCTGAAGCATTAACCATACAGCATATAGACAACTCATTTCATACAACGAAAATGGACGCAAAAATTTCTTGCGACAGGTCCCAGCAGGCCCCAGAGAAAATCTTACACTCATTCTTACGCTCATATTCTCAAAAAAATTTTTTGGTTCTTCAGTCGCGGAGAGGCCCTTCATCAAGATGGTTGATCCGCGGTTAAATTCATCTTTATATGTATGCGTGCTCACATATTCACATACACGGTTTCATGTGTGTGCGTTCTTTTTCGTTTTGAAACCAACCAAAATTTTAGATTTTTGTAACTTTTCAGGCTTGCTACCCTAAAAATGGGGGCTACTCATTGTTGGGTTCATGACGAAAAAATTGTATTATGTATTTTTAAATATTTCAGCATTCATTTTATAAATGTTTAGAAAAACGATTAAGTGGTAGCAGAAAAATGTTTATATATAAAATATTTAAAAAATAATGGAAATCTTTTTACTATGATTGGAGCAGGGTATCTTTCAGCCGGTTTTGCTTAAAACCCAAATTTTTTTCTATGTTAATATTTTTCAAACGGATGGTGCTTGCATACCCTACTGATGCCCACACAAACTAAAAATCAGCTGTTGTTGTTTATGCTCACTCCCTTAAAAATCATTTATCAAAAGGGTATGCTAGCACTATCCGCTTGCAGAAAATAAAACAACTTAAATTAAATCGGGGTTTTAAGTGATACCGACTCAAATGTACCCTCTTTCTATCATAGTATAAAGATTTTTATTCATTCGTAATAATTATATATGAAAATCATTTTACTGCTACCACTGCATTGTATTCCCAAACAAAAAAAAATGTATTCTGAATTATTAATAAATAAAATATATATTCTTTCATCATCATTAATTCAATAATGCATACCCCAATTTTCTAAGGGTATCAAGCCTGAAAAGTTACAAAAATCTAAAATTTTGGTTGGATTCAAAACGAAAAAGAACGCACACACATGAAACCGTGTATGTGAATATGTGAGCACGCATACATATAAAGATGAATTTAACCGCGGATCAACCATCTTGATGAAGGGCCTCTCCGCGACTGAACAACCAATATTGAGAATATGAGCGTAAGAAAGAGCGTAAGAATGAGAGTAAGATTTTCTCTGGGGCCTGCTGGGGCCTGTCGCAAGAAATTTTTGCGTTTATTTTCGTTGTATGAAATGAGTAGTCTATATGCTGTATGGTTAGTGCCTGAAGACATCACCTTTATGAAATAACGTAAAAAAATTATCGCTAACCACTAATATGAGAGCTCAACTTCAAAATTATCAATGCTATGCACAATTTTCCTAACAATTGTTATCTGTTGAAAATGGGAAAATCCCAGTGGATGGGACATCTGGATTAATTACTCTCACCAACGACTTTTGCCGATTCTTAGACACTCAATTAGCATTTATTTTCCCAAAAAGATCTCACTACTGAACTATCAGAATCACCTCTTGAGTCAATATAAGTATATCCGTCAGTCTGTCTCTCGGTTTTATAACTATCCAGTTGAAACTTTGCAAGCATCCTTCATTCCTTTGCACGTAGTATATAAGTCGAAACGGCCGAGATCGGAAAGATAGATATATGGAAAGAATGGAAAAACCTTAATATTTATGAAGGTAAAACTTCTTTCAACATTTTTTTTCTAGAAATTGTATTTAAAAGAGGAGTATTTCTAAGGATCAACCAACTATATCCGAACGGGATACCTACTTAATAATATAATCTGCTATTTAACTGTCCATGTATTCCATTTTAGGGTTTGAATCCAAGGATTTGGATTTCAAACCTATCCGATCTGCCAAATTTTATAAGGATAGGTCGACTTTATGCTATAGCAGCCAAATAATTGAACGAAAGAAATGAAAAACAAAAACATGTATATTTTAAGGTGGCTGTCGGGTCAAGCAGCCGCCGGAAAGAAGTTTGGCCGGCAATAATTTATTGAATTCGTGACGTCATTTTTTTTATATATATATGTTCGCGTCTCTCGCTCTATTCTTGTCACCCACTCTCGTGCTCGCACTCTCTCGATCGCTCCGCTGCATCAGGCGTTGAGCCACGCTCCCGCGTCATTATTCTAATTCGATCGTCAACCCTATTCAGTCACATATGTACATCATATCTTATCATCATATCTCTGTATATCATTAGTAGAACCCCCAAAGCAATTAAATAAATTGTATCAATATCTATAAATCGAACTGTGCTTTGCTTATATTGTTATATATATAATATTTAGAACACAAACTTAAAGCTCCCGAAAACGCTCGGTAACTGAACATTGGTGACCCCGACGTGATTGAAAACTTGAGCTACGCGGCTTAAAATATATAAACATAAACAAATTAACAAATTAAAAAACATTATTCGGTTTGTGATTTGTGCGCGAAATTTTAGCATCTGTTGAGGTACATACATACGCTGTTTGCCGAGTGCTACAATCGATCATACATATTTTACTCCATTATATAGAAGCTGCAAAGTGGGTCGTGAGCTGACAACGAACGAAAATATAATAAAATATAATAAACGAACTAAAATACATTTTTTGTTGCGAAAATGAATCCGTTTTTCGATTGTGCCTCTCCTGGAAGGAAAGTATTCCTAAGTCAAAGTGCAGTTGTCCTTTTTGAGGATCTTCAAGGAGGACAACATTGTTGAGCACACACAAGGAGCTGTCCGAGATGGATGTTGCATAACGATGCGGCGAGGGAGGCACGATTCATCCTGGATCAGGAGATCATGCGGCGCTCCAGTTGTTTGCCGGCAAGTTCGACGCTTATCAACGCAGCTTCTGCCACCAATTGCGATCCGTTGTTTGGCAGAACTTTTCAGGCGTTGCCGCCACTGCCACTTCCCACTTTTAGTGGAGGTTATGCGAAGTGGCTTGAGTTTCGCTCACTGTTCTCGACCATGACACAAACCCATTCATCAGTCGGGTCGAGAGCCTTCAACGGTTGCGGTCCTGCCTTTGTGAATATGCCTTGGAAACTGTTCGATCGTTGGAGCTCACGGACAAAAATTATGACGTGGCATTGGAGCTGCAAAACAAAAGGTTTAGTAATCGCAGGCTCAATTTTCAAGCTCATGTTAATGAGATAATGAATCTGAGGGCCGTAGAAACCGCATCGGCGACGAGGCTTCGCGAGCTTTCGGAAAAATTTAATTCGCATATGCGAGCCCTGGCAAGCATGGGCACAACGAAGCAGATTGCTAGCTACATTATAATCCAAGTGCTATTGTTGAAGGTTAATGCCACGCAGTCCAAGTGGAAGGAAATGCAAGCTGACTCTGATTCCTTGGATTCCATTCCAACTTGGGAGTCCATCGCCAGTTTTCTTGAGCAGAGATGCCGGACTTTGGAGAGCATGGATTTGCCGACGACATCATATGCACCAAACCTTGCGGTAGGACGGCGTAGACCCTTTTATTCAGGTAACTCTGCATTTGTGATTACCAACTCTTCCGCATGCATTATTTGTGATGGCCATTCTCACATAATAAACACCTGCCTAAGGTTTTTAAGCTTGTCGCCTGAGGATCGGTTAGGCGAAGTTAGGCGATTGGACTTATATCGTAAGTGCCTTGGATCTGGGCACCTATCTCGGCATTGCAATTCGTCAAGCTGCCGTGAATATGGCATCCGCAGGCATCATAGCTTGCTGCATTTTGGTGGCAATTCGACAGCTCAAGAGCAACACCCCTCTCCCGAGGTTTCGCATCTAGCGACGCTGTTTCTCGGTCAGCGTCAGCTCCCGTCAATTGTCTTGTCGCCAAGGATCGTTTTGGTGATGTGGTGCTGCTCGACACTGCCAATATTTTGGTCAGGAACCGCTCCGGAGTTCTACTGCCCTGCCGAGCGCTGCTCGATTCTGGTTCGCAGGTGCATCTGGTCAACTCAAGGCTGGCAAACCAACTGCAGCTGCGGAAGATAAGGTCTCCGGTTTCTGTGTCCGGTATAGGTGACGCAGGGTTTTGTATCGATGGGTTTTCTGTGCAAGTCAGCTTGCAATCCCAATGCTCTGACTACTCGGCATCACTGACCTTCAGCCCAATTTTGCATTGGACGTCAGCTCATGGAAAATTCCCGCCAATGTAAAACTAGCAGATCCTCATTTTCACCAGACGCAGCGAGTTGATTTGCTAATTGGAGCTGGATTATTTTACGAGCTGCTTTGTGTCGGGCAAATTCATTTGTCTCCTGGTTTGCCCTCAATCCAAAAAACTCGGCTGGGTTGGGTTGTTTGTGGAGGCGGAGGTCCTAACAATGGCAATGTTCTCATGGCTGCTGAGCCGTCAGGACTGATCTGCCCAAAGGAGCCTTTAGATGAGCGGCTCAATCAACTTCTTCGACAGTTCTGGGAAGTGGAAACCTGCACCGATCCGACTGTGAAAGCGTCAAAGGACGAACTGAAGAAACTGCCTCATCAACACGAACTGCGCGCTCAGTATTTGGCCTTTGTAAAGGAGAATCTAAACCTAGGTCATATGTCCCTGATTCCGCCGGAGGTGCATCGAGATAGCAAATATTTTCTGCCACATCACTGCGTGCTAAAGAAGGACGAGTGGGGGAGAAGGACGACTTTCCAGTGGGATCCAGTGGCAGCTCCAAGGAGGAAGTTGTTGGCATTTTAGGGCAGATTGCTGCGCTTTTGTCCAAGGGCGAATTTCAGCTGCGGAAATGGTGCTCCAATATCTTTAGCGTGATGGTGGCGCTGCTGAGGACTGCAACCGGAGCTACAAGGCGCGCAGTCAATAAATTGTGCCTGCTGCCCCTTCATGATGCTGTTGAAAGCCCATCTTCCAACGGGGGGAGTATGTCGGGTCAAGCAGCCGCCGGAAAGAAGATTGGCCGGCAATAAATTATTGAATTCGTGACGTCATTTTCTTTGTATATATATGTTTGCGTCTCTCGCTCTATTCTTGTCGCCCACTCTCGTGCATTCGATCGGCCACTTGCATTTGCCGTCATGCGCTAGCGTTTGTCTCACTCTCACGGGATCTCTCGATTGCTCCGCTGCATCAGGCGTTGAGCCGCGTTCCCGCGTCATTATTCTAATTCGGTCGTCAACCCTATTCAGTCACATATGTACATACATATCTCATCATATCATCATATCTCTGTATATCATTTGTAGAAACCCCAAAGCAATTAAATAAATTGTATCAATATCTATAAATCGAACTGTGCTTGCAAACTTAAAGCTCCCGAAAACGCTCGGTAGCTGCACCGTGGCTTAGGGCTGTTTCCAACATTTTTAATAGAAAAATGAAATGAATTTTTAATGAAATGCGTTTTCATGATGCAAGAGCACTTTTTTCTTCGCCAAATGGGGCCGTATTTTCTGCAATTCGGCGACGAATCGACCCAATAAATCGGCATGGTAAAGCACTGTGACCTACCTTCTCCAGGTATTCGAGGTAGTTCAAACCTTGTGAATCCTGAAAAACGGTGGCCTGGGCGTGACTCAGCAAAAACCGACAAGCGACCACGTTATATATACATATATCCTTGGATATATGTTTAGTACATGGTAAATAATTAAAAGTTCCATATTTTACTGTGCCAAAGAAACAAATTCCCACAAATCATCCAAAAAACAAGAAAGGGAAGCTAACTTCGGACGGATCCGAAGTTGATATAGCCTTGCAGTTGAGTGGCAGTCCGCTAGGTGGCGACACGCATATAATATTATCAGATATATATCGGATCGTATATAGTCGGCAGATCCTTATGATATTTGGCATATCGAATTACTTCGCTCAAAGTGGAATCCATACAAAGTCCCATTCTTCTATCTTAAAAAACAACGAAGTTATGCCATTTCCGATCAATCCGTTATATGGCAGCTATAGGATATAGTCGACCGATCCCGTCCGTTCCGACTTATATACTGCCTGCAAAGGAAAGAAGGGTGTGTGCAAAGTTTGAAGACGATAGCATTAAAACTGAGAGACTGTTTGTCTCCCTCTGCAAGGGTATAAAAACGGCTTTGACACGGCCCAATGAGAGAACTTTGAAGGGCCACTTTTGTGCCGTTATTTCTTTTACATTACAAATCTCAAAGCTGCGTCTAAATTAATCTAGTGCTCGGCAAGTGCACTCCACTAAATGGTAGCATATAGACTACCCATTGCGACGACCCCAGAAAGCATGTTACTCTCATTCTGAACGTTTTTGCTGCTTCAGTTGCAGAAAAGCGCAGCATCAAAAAGGTTGCTCCGCGGTTAATGTGATATTTATAGATAGTAAAATCGTTATAATTATTTTATATAAAAATAGGTCGTGTTTTCTTTCCTGACGCTATATCTTCAGAACGCACGAACCGATTTCCACAGCTTAGCATTCTTTGGAAAAGTCTCCGTGAGGTTTATAGCATAGTTTAATTTCAACAGAAAAGCGTGAAAATTATTTTTTATTTCAACAGGATAGCGGGAAAATCAATTTTTATACCCACAGTGCACTCTCTGATACATAGCATGTACTACAAACCAATATTTCAAGTAGATGGCGCCGGTTTGACAGCTACTCATTGTTCTCTGCTTAGTTAATTTCATGTGACAAACCGGTATTGTGTTCACTGTGAAATTGTTAAAAAATTTTAAAAAATAAGTTATGCGTTTCCTCACATTTTAATTGGAACCCGTCAAATCAATCACGTGTATTGTGCAAATTTTCATTCAAATCCAACACGAGGCATTTGTCTTGAAAGTGGTAAGTTGAATTGTGTAAATTATGTGGATCGTCCATTTGAGGTTAAATTCAGCGCTCTGTTCATAGTCCAAAATGCCTAATGTACGACGTGCGAACATCGGCCGCCGCACAAGACATGCAAGCCAGCAACAAGTGTTTCCACAGAACTTAAGCGAAGACAAAATACAATAAGAAAAAATGCCCGATTGAGGCAACGCGTGAGCACACGAAGATCATTGGCATCATACAATCGTTTGGCATTTCAATATGATCCCACTGCGAACTATGTGATGATGAACATTTAGACATGGGACCAATGACGACTATATGTCGATATTGCAATGAGGTAAAGTTTAGAAGAGAACCGGCTGGATTGTGCTGCGCAAATGGAAAAGTCAAACTGGATCTATTACTTACACCACCACAGCCACTGAAACAATTGTTCGATGGAAGTGATCCCGATTCCAGCCATTTTCTTCAACACATCCTTGAATATAATAAGTGCTTTCGCATGACTTCCTTTGGAGCTAATATCATTCGAGAAGGCGGCTTCATGCCGACTTGCAAGGTAAAAGATAAAACACACATAAAAAATGATCAAAATATTAGTGGTTAGCGATATATATTTCAATCTCCTAGTGGAGATCTCCTAATATATCAAAATGATCAAAGTGCTGCAGAATTTCCAAACAATTGTTAGCTGTTGGAAATGGAAAAGTCCCAGTTGATGTGGCATCTGGATTAATTACTCTTACCAACGACTTTTGCCGATTTGTAGACTCTCAATTAGCACTTATTGAAAATTTTTTTCCAAACATTAGTAAGAATTATAAAAATTATGCTTTGTGGAGTCAACGAGCAATTCTTGCCGCAAAAATAATTATGCATACGCACGGAATTCCACCATTCAAACGATTGCAATTTCCAGTTCGCATTGCGTTCGCAATGACAATTAACAAGTCGCAAGGCCAATCGCTTAGTGTTTGCGGGATAAATTTAGAAAATCATTGTTTTTCACATGGGCGTGATCGCAAACGATCGGCTTTGTTTGTGTTAACGTCAGACCAAAAAACAAAGAATGTTACTTAGAGAAGTTCTATTAAATAACAATTTATTTTTGTAGTTGAAATGAATACAATACTGTTGTGAAATTAACTTTTCCTTTTCAAATAAAAAAACAAAAAAAAAATTTCTTCATCTTTAATCACAAAAAGAATAAAGCCATATGGTGGCAAAACGGAGTTCGCCTGTTTTGCTAATCTTTTATATTAATTAATAATAAAGATAGGAAAAGCATTGCCACATTTGGTTTTCATTTCATTTATTGTTTAAAAAGAAAATTAAACTAAAAGCAAACGAATAAAATAATGAATGTTCATAATCGGAATTCTTCAATCAATTCAATTTTTAAGTACAATCGCACATAATTTTATGATCTTATGACTTGATGCATAAAATCGCTAGATGATAGTTAAACGAAAAATATGTTTGTCTCTTATAAAACATGAAAAAGAACGTTCTGCGCGTTCCACATGTTTCGATATTTTAAGTATTTCGCAGGAATTCAAATTGCCAAATTTAGGGATAACCGGAAACATTTCGTAAACTGTTCTTTCGCTTAAACACACAGAGTACCTAATGAAAAACCATAGTTTCTAGGCAGTTTTTTTTTTGTTTTTAAGACTTCAGGTTTTCGGTAAAGTCATAAATTCTACTGTTTTATTATAGTACCTGGATGGTTATTGGAGTGTTTCGTTCTTTTGGTTGCAGGACTAGGTTGCATGCTACAGATTGTTCAAACCAAACGTTGCAAATTATATTCCTCTGTTTATTATTAATTAATAAAAAAATTAATTATAAAGATTCCACAATCTTTTCATATAGCTGGGCCCTCAACGACTACGATAAAGTTAGCTCTTTTGATAAACATCTCAAAAAAGTGTTCCGATTAAATCGGACACAACTTCTTTTGTACTACCGCCACTAATACCTGAATCCTAACACAAATCTATAGCTTCGAAGTTTTTCCAGATAGGTACACCACTTTCAGACGTAACCGACCTCAGCATAGAGGAGGAGGAGTCTTAATCGTTATTGACTCCGAAACTCATCTTTATTCCCTTGCAGAAGGTATTATATTTTTGGTCAAAAGTAAGCAACGCAGTGAAGGAGACATCTCCCACCCTATACGTTAGAGGGTGTTATTTTGAGAGGTATAGAAATTTAAATTTTAATAAAACAACGATGGATTATTCGATTGACATGCATTTTTTTATTCAAAATATAATCTTGTGGCATTAGAAATATGAATATGATAAATATGATTTCTGGAATATAACCGCCACGGCTGGCTCTGATGTAGTCCAATCTGGACGTCCAATTTTCGATGACATTTTCCAACATTTGTGGTCGTATATCGGCAATAACACGACGAATGTTGTCTTCCAAATCGTCAAGCGTTTGTGGCTTATCCGAATAGACCAATTTACACAGATTCAATTCCTGCGCTCGATGGTGAATGGACTCATTCGGGTCTTCTCCAATGCTGCGATCTACAGTAGCCCCGTACGGCGTCTCTGGGGATGCAAGTTATCAATAAGAGTAAACGTGTCGAATTCATCGAATTAACTGCTCTAATGAACGATTTTGTCGACGGTAAAATGGAACCATTATTTTCGAAAAAGATTACACTATTTGCAAGCGTTATTCAGGCGTAAGACTATTCCTGATGAATTGCCAAACCAAACTGAGAATAATCTTGAACATTTATGCCAACTTAAAGTTCTATACCTAAAAAAAACAACACCCTTAGTCGATATAAGCATGACTGTTTGTCCGTCTGTCTGTCCGACTGTTTCTACGCAAACGCAAAACTATATTCAATAGCTGCCATATAACTGTTTGATCGGGAATGTCATAACTCTGGTATTTTTAAGTTAGAAAGATGGGATTTTCTATGGATCTTGTTATTAATGACTTTTCCCCAGCTTTAACAAACTAGTTGGTTCTCATTTCCGCAGATGATATTAAGCTTTGTCAGCAATACAAATCATCTTTCGAGCAAAGCAGACTTCAGTCCGATCTTGAGCATTTTCAAAAATTGTGTTTAGCTTATGATTAGCTAAAGGTGTTTTTGGTTTTTTTAAAATCGGTCAAAAGATTTTAACAATCCGTATATTTAAAACGAATTTCGTATTATTTGCTCTTAGGGGATTTAACTGGCATCCAAATGTTCACCTTCCTCCATATTATAGCAGACTCTTATTATAGCAGATAACATTGCTGGGTGTCGTTTTCCTAAATTTATTTTAAAATGTTTTTTTGCGCGATTTTTTTGCCCAACCCTTGGTCGGTTGTGCGGGAAGTGGCTGCATATATCAAGTAGTTGAAATGTAGAATGCAGGTGGAGTTGTCATTTAAAAATTAACTAAAGGCATGATGGCCTTGTAGAAGGCCACAGGTGGCCATTATAAGAGAGGCAAGGGCGTTGCACGGACGGTCTGCCCCCTATATACAGTTAGAAAAGACCCGAATTTGGTCGAAAAACGAATTTTTAACATTGAGTAGCCGTCATTTTGTCCAAAATATTCATTTATTTAATGAAATTAATTTGGTTTTAGTATTTTTGACAATATAAAATATGTGAATATAGTTTAAGGTTAGTTTAAGGATAGTATACCTTTCAAGTTTCAAATCAATAAACCAAAGAGTTAAGTCAATAAAAAACTTTTGAAAAATCAATTTTTGTCGACCTCGTAACTGTATATAACCCCTTAAAATTACATTACTTCAAAAAGGTCCAATCTAGCTACCAACCACATAAACAAGGATAATTTTTAAAGTTTTTCTCTACCACACACAGTGGCGAAAATTTCCTGCGAGTGTTGCTATGAAAATCCAATTCCAGGTAAAGGTTCGGAGTATTCATAGTCATTCACGCGCAGCAATGCTCTACACACAAGTCCAAAAGGATAATGAACATTCTCTCCATTCTCCAAGTAGACAGCACGAGCGGCGTGTCAGTGGAAGTCCCATCGAATAAAAGATAAAAAGATGAACGGAGAGGCGCTCCCAACTCCTAACATTTCGATTTTGAACCAATTGTTGTTGCTGCAGATCTACCAGTGAAGATATGATATACGTCAGCTGTTGTTGTAGCATGTTATGCTGCACAGGGATGCATCATTGTGCGTTCCGCTTTTTTTGCGACAAAAATGCACAATGCCTCAGGTTGGGTAGCTTTCGCAAATTTATCTATGTAAAGGTTTTTTAGGTTAGGGTAGGAAGAACTTGAAGCTGAACGCAGCTGGATGCTGGTCCAAAATCTGCCTGTTAAGGTTGTTTACATACAAATACATCGCAAATCTACTTTTAGGCATACTGGAAGGATAATGCTAATTAATGATGTTAGGTTTTTCGCGATTGATAGTTGGATATCAAAACTCATTTCTTTTTTCCCAAGGAGCTGTTACTTTATGACTTATAGTGCGTATATTGTATGTATAGGCAATGTATCCGCAAAGAGTGGTACAAGAGCAGACTCGCTACTGTCTTAGATAACGGATGGAGGCCTTGGCATCAACCAGGGCAAAGTAGTAGACGCGTCCCGGAAACGAAACGTCAGAAGACAGATTCGCTTCGTAACCCTATATGAACCGCGACCGTGTGGCGAAGATGACAGATCGGGGGGGTCGTCTACTCCAGCAGGGTTATTTCTTCCTTGACTAAAAATTCAACTATCTCTTCATACACTTCCTCGGTTTTCAAGTTATCTGTATCCCCATGCCCTCGCAACATGACGTGTCGACTCTTCTGGTCCTTCCATTCGGCCATTCCTTTTTATAGGTATTCTAGAGGTTTTTAGAGGTATTCTTCTTCGCGCAGCTAGATGCGCTTCTCGAGTAGCTCCATGGAGGCGGGAAAGACGAAGCCGATCCTTCTGCTCGACGACAGCATATTTCTTAAGGTTCTTCTTTATCTCCTTCTGCTTCTCCTCGGCCAACGTACTCCCACCCGTACGTGGACGCCACGGGAACTGTACGAAGTTCTCGTGGATGGTGCACATGATGATGGGGTCCTGGAATGTGTTCATGTTGAAACCGGTATCCTCTTTCACCTTTCATAATGAGACATCAGTCACCACATAACGTCCAGTCGGGTCCCACTTGACATCGGAGACGCGGAAGTGATCTGGCGAGGCGCTGATCATTGGTCGAGTCCACAAACTCGAAGCTGCCCATCGTGATGTTGGCCATCACGATGAATTGGCCGCGCGGCGACCAGAACAAGTGCGATCAGGACTTCTTCTCTAGACGTTTCACCAGACTCGGCGTAACGCCCTAGTTCACATCATAAAAGCTGACGTTGAAGGAGTTGGGTTCGCCCTAGATAATGGAGAACTTGTTACCGATGGGCTCCCAGGCGAAGGCCAGGATCAGCTCGGGGATCTCCACCGAGTCGACAGGGATCTCCTCCTCGCGCATGTGGAAGATCTCAAAGTAGTAGAACATGCCCAGAAACTTCACGACCAGCTTCTTCTTGTCCTTCTTCAGCTTGGAATAGCGATCCACCTTCACGCACAGATAGTATCCAACCTTTTGACAGTGAAACTTGCAGTCGGCCCCGTGAAACAGGTTTTTGTTACGGATATCGCGCATCTTGGGGATCTGCATCAGGGTTATACGGACTGGAATCTGGTTCTGGTTCTCCACTCAGAAGGGGATCACATTGTTTATTAACGACCACGACGATCTGTCTTGTAACGTGACATAAGTTCCCAGTGGCGACCACTTGACGAAGGTGTCGGTGAAGCTTTCGGGCAGGGTGTTCTGTCATAAGCCCACCTGCACGCAGTTCGGAGCGGTCTCGGCGGCAACGCAGCACTGATCTTGTTCACACGGTGATTGTTCAGCTTCTTGACAGCATTCTCGGCATGATTGGCGTGCTTGTAATGCATGCAAGCGTAGCCCTGGGTCTTGCCTTCCTTGGGATAGACTACATTGAAATTGTCACCGCAGTGAAAGAACTTGGTTCTTTACTATAGTCGCTGTCGGCGTCGGCTACCGCGGGCATTTGGCCATTTTCAGCGATGTATTTGCAAATTTCCGTCGTCAAACACACGCACAAAATGAAAAAGAAAGTATCCAGCACAAGTGCTGATAGAATAATTAGGGCTGGCTACAACTAGAGCCCCAGTCGAAATCGCTTTGGGACCAATGAGTCCAGACGAATTTTTTAAACCATGATCTAATATGGGTATGCATCCCCTTATAAAACCCCATCTTGTTCGGGACCGTCTAGCTATTAGATAAACTATAAAATAAACATACATATTCTATAAGAGCTTGAGTAATTTAGAGCTAAACAAAATAAATGTAGAAAATATATTTATCAATCCACGCGACAATGAATGAAACTTATAATCTGACAACAATTTCGCAATAATTAGCAACCGCGATATTTCTGTTTAATTTTTGTATTAATATTTCTGTACAAGACGATATTAAATATAGTGAATATTCCAGTATTGTCTTTGATATACGGTTGGTTTCCTCAGTCCTATTTCCTATGACAACAATAAGAACCAAAACACGAAAGGAAAGCTATCTTCGGGCGGAGCCGAAGTTGATATACCCTTGCAGTTAAGTAGAAGCTTATATTACACAGTGCAACAGTGATTCTGCACTTTTTAAGTGACATAGTAGGAATTTTTAATCATATTGTTAATAGTGGGAATTGTTCTTTTTCAATGAAATTTGTCTCAATTTATTCGTTTTATTAATTTATGAAGTATTTAGTATCAAGACAACATTTCTATATACAATGAATGACAGCCATTATTGTAAGTTGTACCGAAAATGAGTTTTTAAAATAACTTTAGATTTTGAAGGTGCTACCAGATTAACAATTCCTACCATGCCACTTTAAAAGTTCTTTCACTTTCTTCTTTCAGTTCTGTCTTTTCGGATCGTATATATTCGGCCGATCTTTATGAAATTGGGCATGTCCAATTATTTTGCCCAAAGTGGAATCCATACAAAGTCCCATCATTCTAACTTAAAAAACAGCACAGTTATGGCATTTCCGATCAATCAGTTATACGGCAGCTATAGGATATACCGATCCCGGCCGTTCCGATTTGGTGCCTGCAAAGGAAAGAAGGATATGTGCGAAGTTTGACGTCGATAGCTTTAAAACTGAGAGACTAGTTTTCGTAGAAACAGACAGAGGGACAGACGGACATGCTCATATCGACTCTGGAGGTGATCCTGATCAAGAATATATATACTTTATAGGGTCGGAGGTGTCTTCTACTGCGTTGCACACTTTTGACCAAAATTATAATACCCTCTGCAAGGGTATAAAAAGCAATCTTAGCACATGTATTTTTTCAGTTGATAGGCGTACGAATGTCGCTTTCGACATTAGAGATTACTTGCCGATAAGATGCCGATTTGAAGACCAGATTATATGAGTCATCCCGTGGGACGACCGGTTTTTAGCATTTTTTATCATTTATTTACATATATTTAAACTACATATATATAAATTATGAACTAAAAATATAATGTAAAAAAGGAATTTACACAGTTGTTACACACAAAAACATATAGAAGCTACCAATGCAACGGTGATGGCACACGAAAACTAACGACAGGCGCCAACATATACGTGAGCCGCACGTGCTACGGCGTAACCCCCTGCAGGAGCTGTGCAGGTGGAAAACATTGTGGACAATCACGCTGCCACAATATTATATAACCTTATCTTACATATGTATTTGCGGATTTTGGTTTTTTTGTTGTAAAAAATTAATGAAAACAAGAAATTATAGTTTTTACTAATAAAAAAAATCCATCAAAGTGTAAGGTTTCAATAAAATTTTATGGTTATTTTATTTTCTTGTATGGTGTAGGTGTCCTGTTTTTTCAGTCAGAGTATTCTTTTATATTTTTTGATAAATTTATACAAAGAATATGTTTTTATATTTTGTTGAAAAAAATATGTCATTTCATTGAGTATTTTGGAAAAAAAATTTGTCATTTCATTGAGTATTTTGGAAAAAAATGTAATTTCATTGAGTATTTTGGAAAAAAAAATTTCGGCACGGCAATGAAATGCGGTAAAATAAATTTCTGTACTCACCCTGGAGTACCCAGGGTATATACATACATACATACATACATACATACATACATACATACATAAATATGTATGTTTGTTTGTATATATGTACTATGTATTGCCAATATTAAAATCAGACCCAAATGTATACATTCCCTGCAGTACCAGTGTTGAGGAGTTCATTGGGGAATTCTCCATTACCTGCTCCTCCTCTACATGAGGAATTCCCTAGTCCTTGTATATGAAATTCGTTAAGGAATTTTTGTATGGTGACCTGGGGAATTTTTTCCTAACGTGGTAGGCAATTTCCCTAGGAATACCCGCAAAGAAATCATATGGAAGGTCTTTGGTATTCTTTGCAAAGAAGTCCTCAAGGAGTTATCTTGGTTATTTTTGCATAAAAGTCCCAAGGAAGTTCTTTAAGAAATTAAAAAATAACATTACCGATTTTTTGAAACCCTTCTCCTAATTTCTAAACTCCCAATTGAAAACTAAATTTTCAAATTAATAATTTTAAATTTAATATTTTAAAGTAACATTTATAAATATCGCAAAAACGACATGTGTATATTTATTAACTCCTCCTTGCTTTTGAATACTGGACCGTCATGCAAGCCTCTAAACTATCAACGGATCGCGCAAAGATTGCGACTGATACTAATACGACTCTATAAATTTTCATGTATAAAACAATCTCTATTTAATTAAAATTCCCAATTAAAAAAAATAATAAATATAACATTTTATGTTGAGACTACGATATTAAAAAAAAAAAAATGAACTCATAAAACATTTTCTGGTAGGAATCGAACCCATGATTCTAAGATTGACCAGCGGGCACCTTAACCATTGAACCGTACGGCTAAAATTTTCCGCATCGCAAAATATTTATAATGACAAGAAAATGTTAATGATGATGAGGCGGTAAACACAAAACATCCGAAAAATACTCTCCCTCTCCGATCACTTGCTTTACTGAGAGCATTTTCTTTCATCTTTTTAGAGACGTTTTCTTACTCTTTTTTAGTGTGTCCCTCTCTAACGGCGGGGAATATATTCCTTCATGAATTCTGGTACTGCAGGGTTGTAAAATATGTACATATGTACATATGGGTATGTTTAAATATATGTATGTATGTACATAAGAATGTTAAAAAAGCAATTAAGAAATAGTCCCTTTCAGTTGATATTTCCTCATTCCTCCGATTGGGATCACATTTTACTAAATAAATTCACACTAAATATATATACATATGCGTATATGTGATAGTTTTAGTTTATTATCAATTTAATGCTTTATATTTATTTAATAAAATTTATAAAATTAACAAATATTTACATGTTATAAGATAAATAACTTATAAATATAGAGGTTTTGAACAAAAAATAACACATACATATGACATTTAAAGGAATGAATATAAACTACTTAATATTAAGTATGTCCCTGTTTTGACTTATACATGCATGTAAACAATTGACCAGAACATACATACATATGTGCACACAATTGTAACTTTTGCAGGTACATTTGACATGCAGCTTTTTAAATTGGATACCTGGGATCTGGTAAAGTCAGTTTTTTGCTGGCTCTTGCGGCAGGAGTACATTTAGACTTCTCCATGGCCATTAAATAGCTGACATCAGCCAAAACAGCTTCTAAATCCGCCATGCTCTTAAAAAATTGTGTATTTAGTTAAAAATTTATTTTCTTTATTCACGAAAGAATAGTTATGTTTTTTTATTAACCATGTAAGGAGTTCACATATAAAAATGCATATATAAAATTAAACGTTTCGTGTCATACTTTGCGATTGCAATAAACATTAATGTATGTATATGTGTTTCTTAATTCACGTTAACAGTTTATATTTTGTAAAACGATTGAATGACGATAAACAACATTAAAACATTACCAGAAATCGCAGTATTTTCGCTTAATGCTTCTTTTACACTAGTAACATCAATTTCCATGACCAGTCATCAAAAATGTTGTATAGCATAATATCATTTGCATATTACCTTAATTTTACATTTAATAAGTTTAATTAATACTATGTAATCTATTTTTTACTTGAAAATAATATTGGATCATCAAATATAATTAATTTTAGAATCATTTTTCCAGCTCCAGTTATCTAAAATAATAATAAGTTTTGGTGCATATGCTCATTTATCTATACAAAACAATAATAGCCACAAAGTGGTAAATTTTTACTCACGAAGAGTGCTAAATTTCATATAGCTTTGTAACAGTCTACGAATTTTCAGACGAATGATTTCACTATGATTCAGTCGACATTCCGCTGGAAAGAGGTGTTGGAAAATTGTCAAATCAGAAAAAAGCTCGGGAAGTATAATTGTTGAGTTTTTTTTTGTACAATTAAAAACCCATGGTTCTTCAACGATAGATTTAAAAAAGGTTCTAACAAAGACGAACAAACATTTTTTAATCTCTTAAAGGTATCACCTTAACAGACATGTTCGAAAGGTCCGTAACTAGGCTAAAAACCCTCAGCGGAATTGATTTCTTGCGGAATTGATTTCAGCAGAGTCAATTCAGCTAACCATTTCTGTGGCAGACCTAATATATATTTATATTTCTTTTCGTTTTGTTTTGGGTTGTTTCTATTCTGTTTTTTTTTTCTTGACTAGCGTGAGACTAGCAATAAGTTATCAAATCTTATATCTATATTCTAATGATCTGGTTCAATGTATTTATTTATTATGTGCCAGTAGGCATAGAAGGTCGTTGGGTTATAGGACGAAAATTTCTAGTCCTCTTGAAAGAAAGTTAAAGTTTAAGCGTGTTAGTGTTGGCTGTCTACATGCTGGCTGTCTACATTCCCATAAATAAGATTCTATACAAACATGACACCCAGCATCGTTTAACGGTTTGGTAATGATCGTAAGTTGATTAAAAACAGTCTACTGTGATAAGAAAGGGATAGGGGAGGTAAAGATTTGCATCCCAATTTATCCACCCCTTTAAGGGCGGAAGTCATAAAGTTTTTTTTGTTCAAATTCTATGTGATTTCGGGGGACTCCTTCATACTCTGCTCTTGACTCTGAATCACGCTCGTCAATGTAGTTTATAGGATATCTCTTGGCTCTTATCCATATTAAAACTGAAATGAGAGAGCTTAGTTGTGGTATTTACAATTCGCGCGGTTCCCACTGCATACGTACAGCCCACCTCCCGTCCAACCGACCGAGGGACGCTATCGAATCGCGGGGATAGATCCGAGAGAATAAAAGAGAGGAATAGGAGTATGAAATCACGAGGAAAAGTGTTGCAAAGATAAGGTGTTTAGTATAATGGATTTAAGATTGTTAGTAGAGCAAAGGGACAAAACGTGGTAGAGACCATTGTAGTCCGAACATAAAACCCTGAACGGATCGTGTTGGGCATATGTCGAGCTACAATGGCTAAGGAGTAGAGGACGAAAGTTTCGAGTCCTTCTACTAGGAACGTTGAAATTTAAGCGTGTTAATAAATGCTGGCTGTCCACATTACCATTAATAAGATTAAATAGAAACATTACACCCACCATCGTTCTACGGTTTGTTAATGGTGGTAAGTTGATTAATAAAAGTCTACTATGATAGGAGGGAAGGTGAAGGTTTGCATTCCAATTTAGTCCCCTAAGTGCGAAAATAAGAAAGTTTTTTTGTACGGATTCTATGTGATCTTGGTGCACACCGTATTGTGGACTCCAGACACACGATCCATACTCAAGAATCGGTCTGAGCAATTATGTATATAACGGTTTGGTTATGTACGGGTCATTAAAATCTTTTGACCATCTTTTAATAAAACCAAGAACACCCATGGTGGATATATGGTCGGTAAATTTAAGTTTCAAATCTAATAGGAGAAAGTATATAGCCTGGTGAGGACTAGTTCGATAAAATGACATGAGTTAATATTTCGGCTTTAGGTTATTTGCTAAATACCAATTTTGAAATTTATCCAAATCGGATTAAAGTCTAGATTGGGCGCTAGTGAATCTATACTGAAGACAAAGCTTTGCGTCATTAGCGTACATAAGTACAAGTGAATCAGTTAAGGCGAGTCGTTAATAAACAGTGTAAAAAATAAAGGTCCAAGATGGCTTCCTTGGGGCACCCCAGATGTGACGCGGACAAAACGCGAGGTAACATTTTTAAAGAAGACGCGTTGGGTTCTTCCTCGAACTCCAGATATGGAGATCAGTTGGGAATCCCAAAATATTGAGTTTACTTATAAGAAGCGAAAGATGTTAGCTTCAATAAGTTGAGTTGGTGGAGCAGCTCTTGCAAATTTGGTGTGATAGGTGTTGCAAATTTGGTGTGATAAGTTTTTCAAAAAGCTTAGGAATTGCTGACAATTTAGAATTGCCTCTATAATTGGCAGCGTCGGATTTTTTCCCTTTTTTATGCAGAGGAATAATGTAAGATTCGTTCCACATAAGGGGAAAGATCGAAGTCTCAAACGATAGATTAATGAGTTTAAGGAGCGGTTTGCACAGATCCTCGTCGCAGTTCTTCAGAACACAGTTTGGTACTCCATCGGGGCATGGCGAATACATGGACTTAACCCTAAGAAGATCCGATAACACACCACTTTGAGTGTTTACAAAGTTATAAAACAGCTTCGGATCCTGAGTTAACTGAATCCGTTAGCGGCGAGTATAACTCCTATAACATTCGGCGTTATGTACGGTGAATTTGGACCGAGCTACTTAGTATCTTCAATAACTAACTGTACAGCCAGATAATTTATGTTTATTTAAAAGTCTATTCATGACGTTCTTTAAATTTAATAGGTGATTTATACACCAAGGCGGATTAGTAGAAACGGATGGATATTTCCACGGCACGCAAGCATCGAATATAATATTCAAAGTGTAATAAAATTTGTGTAAGGCATATCTTCACATGCCAGTAGATCGGACCAATCAAATTCCAAAATTAACTTAATTAATTTCATAAAGTCAGCCTTACGGAAGAAACGAACTTTATGAGATTTAAGTGTCGACTCAAGGTCAATAAAGGTATTATTTTCGATTAAAACCTCAATAGTGGGATGATATGAATCCTCAGGATGAGAAAGGGGCAAAGTTCTGGAAAGAGTAATTCCATCATGATCAGAAACGAAACACAAGTCCAGCAGCCGACCTAAAGAATTTCTAACATGGTTTATTTGACCGTGTCACATGTCGAACTTGCTTGCTGGGAAGATATGGTGAAAGATGAAGAACCAGAGCAGAGCTACTTTGGAAGAAATTTAATAAAAATTTTATTTTACCTTTAAATATACCACTGCACACGCGAAGCGATACGGATATTTAAAATGTAAAAGTTGGTATTTATGAATATAAACAAATAAACATAAACACCGGGTTGTTTGACGTTAATAGATAAAAGGTTAAATAAAAACGCTGTGCGAACAAAAAAAAAGCACGTCCGTTCGCTATAAGATAAAGAGAGGAAGTGTAATTTATGCTCAGACTCTGGCAGTAGGATTGTGACTTTATGCATCGGGGAATATCCCACCGGAGTGTCTATATTCGATTTTTAATTTTTTAATGTTTTTGACTCTGGTGTATGGTGTTGTGCGTTGTCGGAACGATTTTGGAATCATTATAATAATCTATTTTTTCCATTTATTTTGGAAATAACAATTCGATTGAAAAGATTGCTGATATGGCGCAGTTTGTTTTCATAGTTGGGGTCATAGTTTTAATGTCAGCACTCGGTGACTTTTTATGTTTATCGTTGATGGTTTTAGCGATCTCGGTGGGCCTAAAGAAAAGCTTTCTTAAGAAGCGTCTTAGATGCTGCCAATCTACTGGCATCTTTTTTTCCGAACTAGCTGGTCGATCAAATGAATGGTTTGATGTGTATTTTGCGGATTATTTGTCCTCCATAGTATTAAAATTTTTACTAAAGCTTTGACCTAGGGTTATCGATGTGACTAGTAGTAGTTTGTTGGCAAGACTTTTGGTCTTACGGGTGGTCTGTTCCGTAGAACGTATAGCCTCTTATGCAGAAGTCGTATTTATTTGTGTGATGTATTTCTGTCAGAAGCATTATGTCGATGTGATCCTCCTGGAAGACTTATCTAATGTCCAGTTTTTGCCGTGAAACGCCATTAGCATTTCAAGGCATTATTCGAACATCCGGCATCGATTTTTTTTCGCGAAGCTCCTTCTTCATACACATACGCACGTACAATCCACAATCTTGAACAACCATCCATTTTTTTTAAAAGACGTTAAATCTATCATGCTTTCTGCAGGTGACTAGCTACCCAAATTTGGATCGCTTTGTTGAATCGGTGTAGGTTATTCAAGTCCTGTTGTAAGAGCTGGCGGATGCAATTCCTGCCGTGTTTGAAAGACTCTATGAGGATCTTGCTGCTTCGGTGGAGACGGGGCTGCCTCTGTAGTTAGCAGTGTGGTTTCCCTTGCAGTTCCCGCATCTTGTGATACTTGGAGCATGTTTGTTGCCGGGGCATTTATCTATGTTGTGGCAATATCTACAAGCTACGCAAGCTGAGCGAAGTGTGTAGTACACTCTGGTGTGTTCATATTTTGGCAGTTAGTGAATTGAATCGGACCGTTCAACTTATGAGGTTATTCCACTGTGATTGTTTTGATTTTTTTTTGCATTTATTACCCAGCTTATAGAGTTGTTGCATTTATTTTCCTCGTTTAATATATTGAAAAATTTTTTTTAATGGAAAGGTTTTTTGACGTTAAGCTACCGGTTTGTGACCAACCGGAACGTCAGTTTTAATTATTTTTTTTCAAATACAACATGCAAGCCCTTGCTGCTTTTCAGCTGGTATGTGCAATAATTTTTATTTAGTTTATCTTAGTGTTTCGAAACAGCTTTGGAGAGCTCTTTCGTTTTTTTTCGAGCAAAAATCAAGCAAAAGAAAAGTAAATATAAATGTATATTAATGAACAAAAAAAGCATAAGTAAATTTGATGATAGTAATGAAATTAATAATATAAATACAATGGGATTGATCGATACAAAGACAGTGGATTCCACTGCAAATGTTATTAATAAATCAACAAATATCGATTCCCATTTAACAAATATATTATTGTTGATAATTGTTATAATTATGTGTGGATATATACTGTATAAAGCACACTTATTGCACAATAAATGAATAAGAGCAGGGCACTAAGCCAAGCAAACGATCTGGATAACATACCACTGTTCTTACATACCACCTTCGTCGGAACCGCCCACATACTGGCAACATTTGTCCGCTATTCGTCTCGGACCGTTTGTCTGACGGGGACCAGCTGGTAGCTCTGGGGGACTCCAATATACCAGATCTTATGTGGTCCAATGTTGAGAATTCACCGTCCTTAATGCTTAACTCGCACCACGACTTCCCTGCGGGTATGTTCGACATGTCACTCGGGCAAATTAACCACGTTAGAAATTCCTTAGGTCGGCTGCTAGACTTGTGTTTCGTTTCTGATCCTGATGGAATTGCTCTTTCTAGAACTTTGCCCCTTTCTAACCCTGAGGATCCGTATCATCCCACTCTTGAAGTTTTAATCGAAAACAATAGCTTAATTGACCTTAAGTCTAAACTTAAATCTCAAAAAGTACGTTTCTTCCGTAAGGCTGACTTTACTAAACTAAACGAGTTAATTCTTGAATTTGATTGGTCCGATTTACTGGCATGTGAAGATATTAATATTGCCTTAAATAAATTTTATCACACTTTGTATTTATTTTTCGACGCTTGCGTGCCATGGAAATATCCGTCTGGTTCAATTAATTCACCTTGGTATACAAGGCATCTATTAAATTTAAAGAACGTTATGAATAGACTTTTAAATAAACATAAATTATCTGGCTGTACAGTTAGTTATTCAAGATACTTAGTAGCTCGGTCTAATTTCACCGTGCATAACGCCGAATGTTATAGGAGTTATAGTCGCCGCTGCCGGATTCTGATTACTCAGAACCCGAAGCAGTTTTATAACTTTGTAAACACTAAGCGCAAATCTGTATCTTTTCCGTCTCTGCTTACGTTTGAGAACTCTTCTGCGAACACTGATCTGGCAATGGCCGATCTCTTTGAAAAGTTTTTTCAAACAACGTATTCACATAGCACCACTCCAGCTCAGCCTTACACTTATAATATCCAATCAGCCAACCTTATTTTTTGCCCATCTCTTGATCAAAGTGGTGTGTTATCCCGTCTTCTTAGGGTTAAGCCCGTGTATTCGCCAGGCCCCGATGGAGTACCAGGCTGTGGGCTGAGGAACTGCGCCGTGGCCCTGTGCAAACCCCTTCTTAAAATTTTTTAATTTATCGCTGAAGACCTCGATTTTTCCCCTTATGTGGAAGGAATCTTACATTATCCCTCTGCATAAAAAAGGGAAAAAATCTGATGCTTCAAATTATAGAGGCATTTCTAAATTGTCAGCAATTCCAAAGCTTTTCGAAAAACTTATTACTCCACATTTGCAACACCTATGTAGTTCAATAATATTGTTAGATGTTACCTCGCGTACAGTCCGCGTCACATCTGGGGTGCCTCAAGGAAGCCATCTTGGACCCTTACTTTTTACTTTGTTTATTAATGACTTGCCCCTTGCCTTAACTGACTCACTAGTACTTATGTACGCTGACGATGTTAAGCTTTGCCTTCAATATAGATCTACTAGCGCCCAATCTAGACTTCAATCCGATTTGGATAAATTTCAAAATTGGTGCTTAGCAAATGACCTAAAGTTTAATGGATCGAAATGTAAACTCATGTCATTTTATCGATCTAGCCCTCACCAGGCTACGTACTTTCTCTATGGGATCGCCTTAGAACGTTTAACTCAGGTTAACGATCTGGGAGTCCTATTAGATTTGAAACTTAAATGTACCGACCATATATCCACCATGGTTAATAAAGCTATGGGTGTGCTTGGTTTTATTAAAAGATGGTCAAAAGAATTCAACGACCCATACATTACAAAAACTTTATATACATCATTGGTCCGTCCGATTCCGTCCATTATACTAAACACCTTATCTTTGCAACACTTTTCCTCGGAAATTGGCCAAAACTACACAGAAAGGAAAAACAGCGGAAAAGTTCACAACTGAAGTTGATAATTTACGTAGACTTTTGGAAGCCTCGTATATTGACGAAGGTTTACCGGCCGAACATGCTGATAAACTCAGTACCAAAAGAACGAAAGAACGAAGCTATCACTAAGAAAGAACGAAGCTATCACTAAGTACTTACAATGAGTACTGAAATGACTGGCAACGCAAATGCGATCATGTACGCCCAAGGAGGACAGCGAGGTAATTACAAAAAACGAGGTAGTTACAATGACCGAAGTAGCTTCCGCGGTAGAGGTAATGGTCGTGGTTAACATAATAATAATTATAATAATTAATAACTACAATCGAAGCAATGGCCAAATCCATAACGGCAACTATCGAGGAAATTATAGAGAAAATAAACATAGGGGTTATAGCTCTAATAATAATAATAACAACGTTTGGGTAACTCAAAACGCATCGGAAAACTACCCACAGTCCTTAGGTTCAGAACAATAGTGTAATCA
The DNA here is from genome assembly GCA_035045925.1 of Drosophila atripex. Classification (NCBI taxonomy): domain Eukaryota; kingdom Metazoa; phylum Arthropoda; class Insecta; order Diptera; family Drosophilidae; genus Drosophila; species Drosophila atripex. The sequence continues at coordinate 23,046,989 of JAWNOP010000052.1, forward strand.
TTTTCGTAGCTCTTATAAATGTAACTTCAAGCAAAAAATTTATATTTTTAATCGATGCTGGAGCAGAAATTACGTTAATAAAAGAAAATTCAGACACCTTCACCGATATAAAAGTTGAACATAAAATTAATATTCAGGGAATTAATCAAGGATTCATTCATTCCCAATGACTAATATCTCTAGAAATGCAATCTACTAAATATATAATTACACACGACTTTCATATTGTCGATTCAACTTTTTAAATACCGTTGTGATGGAATTTTAGGATTAGATTTTATACAAAAAATATAATTGCCAATTGGATTTTACAGCTTTAAAAGATCTGCTTATCATAAGACCTTATAATTTAAAATATCCTATTTATGTACCCATAACCCACAGCTCCGGTAATAATACAATTGTATTACCAAAAAGTTCTGAAGTTATCCGAAAAATCGAGTTAATTTCAAATGAAGATAGCATTTTAATTCCGAACCAGGAAATATGCAGCTAACAATGTAGTATCGACATCATATGCATTTGTCCGTTTATTAAATACAACTAACAGTCATCAAATGATCAGAATCCAAAATTTAAATTATGAGCCTTTAAAAAAATATGAAATATCAAAAATAGACAAAGACGTTAGATCAAAAGATGTTGTGTCCAAATTTATTTAAAAATTTTCAATCCCTTTAATAAACAGCTTCAAAAACTTTTTGTAAATGTACAGACCTATTCGGGCATAAAACCGAATCAATTACAAAAAATAATTTTTATAAATAAAAACTAAGATTAAAAATTAATATACCAGTTTACATTAAAAATTATAGAATTATAGAAGTCCTCATAGTCAAAAAGACGAAATTCAAGCTCACATATATAAATTAATTAAAAACAAAATAGAACCATCAGTATCAGGGAACAATACTCCATTATTAACGACAAGAAATGGCGATTAGTAATAGACTACCGTCAAATTAATAAAAAATTATTGTCTGATAAATTCCCGCTTTCTAGGATCGACAATGTCTTAGATCAACTAGGAAGAGCTAAGTATTTCTCTTGCCTTGATTATATGTCAGGATTCCATAAGATAGAGCTAGACGAAATATTTAGAGATTAACTTCCTTTTCAACAAGAAATAGCTCTTATCCCTTCACGCGATTACTTTTTGGATCACAGCGGACGGCAGTCCGCTAGGTGGCGATACGCATACCTTGCTTGTAGCAGGCGTGTAAACCCACTATATATAGCCGAAGTGTTAAAAATTTTCTGTGTGCGTTCAATTTGAATGAGTGATATACCAAATGAAAGGTATTGTTTTCATTAGGGGAATTTTATTCAAAAATTAGTCAAAAATAGTTTGGTTTGGGAAAAATTAAACCAATCACTAAATTGGACCACTAACCATACAGCATATAGACTACTCATTTCATACAACGAAAATGGACGCAAAAATTTCTTGCGACAGGCCCCAGCAGGCCCCAGAGAAAATCTTACTCTCATTCTTACGCTCTTTCTTACGCTCATATTCTCAAAAAAATTTTTTGGTTCTTCAGTCGCGGAGAGGCCCTTCATCAAGATGGTTGATCCGCGGTTAAATTCATCTTTATATGTATGCGAGCTCACATATTCACATACACAGTTTCATGTGTGTGCGTTCTTTTTCGTTTTGAATCCAACCAAAATTTTAGATTTTTGTAACTTTTCAGGCTTGCTACCCTAAAAATAGGGGCTACTCATTGTTGTGTTCATGACGAAAAAATTGTATTATGTTATATTATATTTTTAAATATTTCAGCATTCATTTTATAAATGTTTAGAAAAACGATTAAGTGGTAGCAGAAAAATTTTTATATATAAAATATTTAAAAAATAATGGAAATCCTTTTACTATGATTGGAACAGGATATCTTTCAGTCGGTTTTTGCTTAAAACCCAAATTTTTTTCTTTGTTGATATTTTTCAAACGGATGGTGCTTGCATACCCTACTGATGCCCACACAAACTAAAAATCAGCTGTTGTTGTTTATGCTCACTCCCTTAAAAATCATTTATCAAAAGGGTATGCTAGCACTATCCGCTTGCAGAAAATAAAACAACTTAAATTAAATCGGGGTTTTAAGTGATACCGACTCAAATGTACCCTCTTTCTACCATAGTATAAAGATTTTTATTCATTCGTAATAATTATATATGAAAATCATTTTACTGCTACCACTGCATTGTATTCCCAAACAAAAAAAACAATTTATTCTGAAATATTAATAAATAAAATATATATTCTTTCATCATCATTAACTCAATAATGCATACCCCAATTTTCTTAGGGTAGCAAGCCTGAAAAGTTACAAAAATCTAAAATTTTGGTTGGATTCAAAACGAAAAAGAACGCACACACATGAAACCGTGTATGTGAATATGTGAGCTCGCATACATATAAAGATGAATTTAACCGCGGATCAACCATCTTGATGAAGGGCCTCTCCGCGACTGAAGAACCAAAAAATTTTTTTGAGAATATGAGCGTAAGAAAGAGCGTAAGAATGAGAGTAAGATTTTCTCTGGGGCCTGCTGGGGCCTGTCGCAAGAAATTTTTGCGTCCATTTTCGTTGTATGAAATGAGTTGTCTATATGCTGTATGGTTAGTGATTGGACATAGTGGGACATCGGTGTTACCAGACAAAATACTTATATAAAATATTATATACACAAATTCTGCTCCAAAATACTCGTCGATTGGTACCTCAACCATCTGACATGTTCTGATCTGACAATTATTTCAAAAGTTATTCGGGAAAAACGATTTTTAAAGAATTTCTCAAACGATGATGTTGCCAAATGTTGCTCCGAAAAAATTTCCCGTCCGCGTTTGTCTTATTTTGTCTTATAAAATTTTGAAAAAATGTAAGTATGTTCCTTAGTAAAACACAAACAAAAACCACAAAACCTGTTAAAACAATTTTTTCAAAATTGGCTGTAACGATCGTAGTTATATTAAATGTAACGATAGTTTTTTTGATAACTAAACTTTTGATATATCGTTTATATCTGGAAAAAGTCGCTTACCCAAGATATAGTTCGATAAGTACAGAAACCCATGGTGCTGGCTTTGAAGCTAAGTTGTATATTCATAGCATTACAGAAACATATTGTGTTGCCGATCGGCTTTTTGTAGTTTGCGAACATAAACTTAATAATTCTTTGTTAAGAACTGGCCACTGGCCGCGACTGCAAACAGCTGAGGCAAAGCGTCTCTTGACGGCTGCCGCACTTCGAAAAAAATATCCCAAACAGCTGTTTTATAATGATTCTCGATTAAAAATTTTTAGCAATCGACTTTATTCTCCATAGTGAAACGGTTAACACTCGGACATCGAGTTGATTTAATTTGAAAACAATAACAAAATAAATATGTTTTCATATGAAAAAATTTATACTTTTGTTGGCAATAATCCTATTCCTAAATCCACCCCAAGGATGCTGACTGGAAATGACGCTACAGTACCAGTACAATGTCAGGCGGCGATTAGCTAAGATAAGAAGTAAAAGGGCTGTGTTTTGATTTGATCAAAAATATATGGACGACTTTTAAGGGGCTACAAAAAATTTTTGATATCAATTAAAAAACACCTTGACGATGCAATATACCGGGGACAAACGTTATTGCTACGCCCAAAATATCTGATATCATATTTAAAACAAGAAAGGAAAGCTAACTTCGGACGGAGACGAAGTTGATATACCCTTGCAGTTAAGTGGCAGTCCGCTAGGTGGCGACATGCATCTTATATTATTAGTTTGCCCAAAGTAAAATCCATAGAAAATCCCATTCCTCTAACTTAAAAAACAACGAAGTTATGACACTCCCGATCAATCAGTTATATGGATATAGTCGACCGAGTACGGCCGTTCCGACTTATATACTGCCTGCAAAGGAAAGAAGGGGGTGTGCAAAGTTTGCATACGATAGCTTTAAAACTGAGAGACTAGTTTGCGTAGAAACAGACAGACAGACGAACATATGTATATCAACTCAGGAGGTGATCCTGATCAAGAATGTATATACTTTATAGGGTCGGAGATGTCTTCTTCACTGCGTTGCACACTTTTCACCAAAATTATAATACCCTATGCAAGGGTATAAAAACGTCTTGACGAGGTAAAATAACGGTGGCAAACCACGTCCCACGTCCAAAATATCTGGTATCAATTTTTGTGACGAATAAATGCAATATATGTATAAAAAATTATACATTAAAAATATTCTTATTCGGCACATGGAACAATAAGATTTTTAACATAATACCCTAAAGGGATCATGTTGGGCATATGTCAAACTGAAGTGGGTAAGGAGTAAAGGACGAAAGTTCCAAGTCCTTCAAGTATGAACTTTAAAATTTAGGCGTTGTAGTATTTTCTTTCTGTCTACATTACCATTAATGAGATTATTTAGAACTCGTCACGCGGCATTGTTCTACGGTTTGTTTGTGATGGTAAGTTGATTAATAAGAGTCTACTATGGTAAGTGGGAAGGTGAAGATTTGTATCCCAATTAAGTCCTCTAAGGGCAAATATCAGGAAGTTATTTTGTACTGGTTCTCTGTGATCTCAGTGTACTCCGTATTGAGGACTGCAGACACACGATCCTTGCCTAAGAATCGGGCGGACGAATGGTGAATATAAATTATTCATTAATAATAAAATCAAGCACATCGAATATTTTGATTGTTCGAACGCGAGTATCTGGATTAGGATATTTTTGTTTTGCATATTGCTTTGCATATTGGTTTGCATATTGTTTTGCATAATTTTGTTTATAAATGACATGAAATCTATCATGCTTTTCTGCAGGTGACCAGCTTCTCGTAGTTGGATCGCTTTGTTGAATCGCTGTAGGTTATTTAAGTTCAGTTGTAGGCGCTGGCGGATACAAGTTGGCGCAGTTTCCGCATCTTTTGGTACTTGGATCATGTTTGTTAGCAGGGCATTTTTAGGTGTTGTGGCAATATCTAAAAGCTCCGCAAGCTGAGCGAAGTGTGTAGTACACTCTGGTAAGTCCATACTCCTGGCAGTTAGTGAATTGAATTGGACCGTTCCGCTTGTTTCCACTGTGATCCGTTGGTGCAACAGGCTTTGCATGTATAGGATTTCGTTATTAGATTGTTCTTTTACATTCGATCAGATCCTTAATATTTTGTTTACGAGTGCATTATATATGTTTTCCTTCATATAATTTAGTGGGTTCATTGTTTTATGTTGGGCTTTTTGCTCGTCTTCGGCTGCAGTGTCATTAACCGCCGGAAGGGCATAACTGTTCCTGAAGGTTTGATTATTAAAAGCCATGATTTCCATTGGACGATTTATTTTGCGTTGATTCCCGGCCTTGCCGGACTAATTATTTTTTAAGCATACCGATAATGGATCGGTGGCGTGCACTCTGAGAGAGTATTATCTCAGAGTCTACATTTTTTTCTATTGTTTCCACAATATTGGTTTGCCTAATATTTATATTTACTTTATCAATATTATTATAAACAAATTAGTCAGCATCATTATAAATAATACATTTAAATAATACTTCGTTAAAAATAGGAAAAAAATAATGATTTTCCCACTTTTAATGTGCAAGTCATTTGTGTTTTTTATGTTTTATTTATTTACGAAAAGCTTAAACTTAGCTTAAAGTTTACATTTTCGACATTTTGTCTTGGTTTTCTGCAGTAAAGCCGCAAGGCTTTGCTTCGAATGGCCAGGGATTGGCGTGAGTTTACGCCATTCCCTGACGTTCTACCATTATGGGTGCTTGGAGCCCAGCTTCCGCCCGGATCCGTTCAAGCCGCAAAATGAGCCGCAATTGTAACTGCAAATGAGCTCTTTCCTCTCCACAATTGGGCGTCTTCTTGTAATTTCCTTTCAAAGATTTTTGTCGTCCGAATTTCCCTTAGAATTCGTTGCTTAGGTCTGATACAGCATGAGCAGTCAAAGAACACATGCTCCACCGTTTTTTCTACCCCGCATTCGGGGCATCTTGGAAAAAATATCTTTTGAAACAACCGTGTCCGCTGATGATCTGCGTGAGCCAGGAATTGACCTCTCCATGTCCTCTTAGAATCCATTTCACTAAGTGGGGAACCAATTGGTGGGTCCAGCATTCTTTGGTCGAGTCGTCCCAAATATTTAAGCATTCTCGTTGCTCTCGATCTCCCTTTTAACTGACTATGTAGCGCCATCGGTTCTTGCTCCTTAAGCGCTGCTAGCGTCTCGTAGATCTCCTATTGCTCAGCAGTAAGTAGCTCTGAGTCATCCGTACTCAGTATGACTTTTTTTTGGATGCCTCCGTTAGCTCGGATGACTTTGTGTTGACTTTGTATGACTTTTTTTTGGATGCCTCCGCCCATACGGGGCTGCGTAGGGCATTCACTGCAGACGGTCTGGAGCAGAAATCTGCGCCCCTACTCCGGGCCCCTGCAGTTCAGCAAAATTCTCGCTAATCCGGCAGTCAGGCGACGTTCGCTGCCTTCTTGTTTGCTTCCACGAAGTTCTTCCTCAAGCCTTGTGTCCAGAGTTACTCCCATGTACCGGATTGCCCTGATTGATATCACCTCATGTCCTCTTAAATCAATCGTGACCGTCTCCACTAGCTTCGTACTCGATATCAGGACAGCCGCGGTTTGGTGAAGGGCAAGGCTTACCCCTGGCTGATCAATCCACTCCCTGACCTTTGCTATTACAGCATTGCAGGAAACCTCAGCTTCATCGATGGTCATGGTGACCACCACCACTGCGACGTCGTCCATGAAATCAACTATATTTATACGGTCTGGGGAGCTCGAGTCTGAGCACCCTGTCATACAAGGCGTTCCATAAGGCTGGGCCTAAAACAGAGCCTTGGGATACCGCTTGTGACCGCACGCTCGTGGGTGCCTGCGGTCGTTTCGTATCTGATGGTGCAATCACTAAGGTACGACCTTATCATCTCTACAATGCTTGTTGGTACCCGGAGTTTTTATAACGCGTTTTTTATGTCTAATGTAGCGATCAGGCAGTATTCTTTGTTTCCGCCGGTCCATCTGGTCCATCCCCTCTATAGCCTTGGCTGAAATCTTCCTAAGCTTGGACGCAGAGACATCGCCCTAAAGGCCTCCTCCTGAGTATTGATTTGGGCTGCGATCACTGCCACTATTTCGTGTTTTAGGGCGAGGTCGTCCAGATCGCGGATCTCCAGTGGGGTCTCCTTTGTGATAGATATCTATCTCAGAAGTATCAGGGGCAACCCGAGAAATAAATATGTGTTTCGATGGCGGGATCACCTGCAATGGTTTTGGTGCCGCCGTAACTAATACTGCAGCATCAGTTCGTACCGGGGGTCCTTACGGTTGAATATCCTGTTCTGTGACTCTTAAGGGGGCTTGAGCTATTGGGTCTGCTGGTATTACTTGGAGTGATGCCACAGAGGACAAATCGGACAATTGCTCATTAATACTGAGAAATTCGGAAGCCGTCACAGCAAAAGTGGAGACCAAACCTACGAGAAATGGCATCCGAAACTGAGGCCGTGAACCCGGCACACTTAGCGTGTAAAACGTTTTTACACAGCCAGCAGGGGATGGTTGGCTGGGATGACGAGATTGTCTGATTACAAGACTTTTCTCTTTATCTTAAAGTGAACGGACGTGTTTTTTTTGTGCGAACTGCGTTTTTTAACTTTGTATATTGAGACTAAACAATCCGGTGTTTATTTTTATTAATTTATATTTTTAAAATTAAACTTTTCAATATTAATCATCCGTATCGCTTCGCGTGTGCAGTGGTATAGTTGGAGGTAAAATAATAATTTTATTAATTTTCATCCAAACATAGCTCTGCTCTGCTTCTTCTTCTTGTTCTCTTACGGTGTTGGTTCTATTACTGCTCAGTAGAGATTCTTATCTCTTTTCTTTGCTGTTCACTAACCCCCACTAATCGCACTCTTTGATCTCGTTTTGATTTCGTTTCCCTGGCACAGTGGTTCAAGGTACGTCAATAATAAAAAAAAAAATATTAATAAATAATTTATCATGGAATTTAAACTTGGCTGTGCTTTGAGGTCTTGTAATAAGACAATCTCCTCATCCCAGCCTACCATCCACTGCTGACTCTGTGAAAACGTTTTGCACGCTAAGTGTGCCGGGTTCACGGCCTCAGTATCGGATGCCATTTCACGTAGGTCTGGCCTCCACATCTGCTGTGATAGCTGTCGTGCTGTTCAGGACGAAATGAGATCGTTCATGAGACAGACTAAAAGTGGATTTAAAGAGTTGATTAGCGGTTTTCGTAAAATCAATGACCAACTCTGTGCGCTCGATACACAGTTTAGTACTCTTCAACTACTAAATGAGTCTCCAAAGCGAAAGAAATCCGCTATTATTAATGTGCTTGTGGCGAATAAACTTCAGCCTACTCAGCCGACACTTATTTAGCCGCTTATATCTCTGGCCACCCCAAGGGCTGGAACTGGGAAAAATTCGGCTTCCGAATTTCTCAGTATTAATGAGCAATTGTCCGATTTGTCCTCTGTGGCATCACTCCAAGTGATACCACCAGACCCAATAACTCCAACCGCCTTAAGAGTCACCGAATAGGGTATTCAACCGTCCGGACCCCCGGTACGAACTGATGCTGCAGTATTAGTTACGGCGGCACCAAAACCCTTGCAGGTGATCCCGCCATCGTAACACATATTTGTTTCTCGGCTTGCCCATGATACTTCTGAGATAGATATCTCGGCTTATATCAAAGCCAAAACAAAAGCCGATATTAAGGTGGCAGATATTAGAAAATTTAAATAATCATACACCAGGCACACGTCATCTTTCAAAATACGTGTGCCAGTGCAGATGTTCAAGGCGATCTGTTCCGCCAGCTTTTGGCCAGAGAACATCAGCCAAGTACGGTGAAGAAAAAAATTACCAAGCCTGTGGGATGGAAACTCCCACATGTTAGAGCCACTGATCAACCTTCCACCTCATCTTCCTCACTCTCAAAAAACTAATTTCTTCACTAACACTTACCTATCAGAATACTAGAGGGCTACGTAGTAAACTTCCCAAACTGTATTCTGATAGTTCTTCCTTTGCATCTCACATTATAGTCTTTACAGAAACTTGGTTAAAGCCGGAGATTTTAAGCTCCAAAGTTTTTCCAAATAAGAACACCAATTTTACACGTGATAGAGCACTAGGATGGGGAGGAGGAGTCCTAATTTCTTTAGACTCCAAATTCGCTTCTGAAGAGGTAAAATCACAAGAGTTTGGTGACATAGAATTTCTTTGCGTTAAAATCATTCTGTCCGGTCAATCTTTATACGTTACCTGTTCTTACATACCACCTTCGTAGGGTACCACATACTGGCAACATTTGTCCGCTATTCGTCTCGTTTCGGATCGTTTGTCTGACGGGGACCAGCTGGTAGCTCTGGGGGACTTCAATATACCAGATCTTATGAGGTCCAATGCTGAGAATTCACCGTCCTTAATACTTAACTCGCACCACGACTTCCCTGCGGGTATGTTCGACATGTCACTCGGGCAAATTAACCACATTAGAAATTCCTTAGGTCGGCTGCTAGACTTGTGTTTCGTTTCTGATCCTGATAGAATTGCTCTTTCTAGAACTTTGCCCCTTTCTAACCCTGAGGATCCGTATCATCCCACTCTTGAAGTTTTAATCGAAAACAATAGCTTAATTGACATTAAGTCTAAACTTAAATCTCAAAAAGTACGTTTCTTCCGTAAGGCTGACTTTACAAAACTTAAAAAGTTAATTCTTGAATTTGATTGGTCCGATCTACTGGCATGTGAAGATATTAATATTGCCTTAAATAAATTTTATCACACTTTGTATTTATTTATCGACGCTTGCGTGCCATGGAAATATCCGTCTGGTTCAATTAATCCACCTTGGTAGACAAGGCATCTATTAAATTTAAAGAACGTTATGAATAGACTTTTAAATAAACATAAATTATCTGGCTGTACAGTTAGTTATTCAAGATACTTAGTAGCTCGGTCTAATTTCCCCGTGCATAACGCCGAATGTTATAGGAGTTATAGTCGCCGCTGCCGGATTCTGATTACTCAGAACCCGAAGCAGTTTTATAACTTGGTAAACACTAAGCGCAAATCTGTATCTTTTCCGTCTCTGCTTACGTTTGAGAACTGTTCTGCGAACACTGATCTGGCAATGGCCGATCTCTTTGAAAAGTTTTTCAAACAACGTATTCACATAGCACCACTCCAGCTCAGCCTTACACTTATAATATCCAATCAGCCAACCTTATTTTTTGCCCATCTCTTGATCAAAGTGGTGTGTTATCCCGTCTTCTTAGGGTTAAGCCCGTGTATTCGCCAGGCCCTGATGGAGTACCAGGCTGTGGGCTGAGGAACTGCGCCGTGGCCCTGTGCAAACCCCTTCTTAAACTTTTTAATTTATCGCTGAAGACCTCGATTTTTCCCCTTATGTGGAAGGAATCTTACATTATCCCTCTGCATAAAAAAGGGAAAAAATCTGATGCTTCAAATTATAGAGGCATTTCTAAATTGTCAGCAATTCCAAAGCTTTTCGAAAAACTTATTACTCCACATTTGCAACACCTATGTAGTTCAATAATATCCCCGTGCCAACATGGCTTTATGAAGCGCCGCTCCACCACCACCAACTTATTGGAGCTAACATCTTTTGTCACGGATGGGTTCCGGCATGGCTTACAAACAGACGTCATTTACACTGACTTCAGTAAAGCATTTTATTCTGTTAACCATTCGCTTCTTATAAGTAAACTCAGCCTTTTGGGATTCCCAACTGATCTCCTTATCTGGATTTCGAGCTACTTATCTGGAAGAACCCAACGTGTCTTCTTTAAAGATGTTACCTCGCGTACAGTCCGCGTCACATCTGGGGTGCCTCAAGGAAGCCATCTTGGACCCTTACTTTTTACTTTGTTTATTAATGACTTGCCCCTTGCCTTAACTGACTCACTAGTACTTATGTACGCTGACGATGTTAAGCTTTGTCTTCAATATAGATCTACTAGCGCCCAATCTAGACTTCAATCCGATTTGGATAAATTTCAAAATTGGTGCTTAGCAAATGACCTAAAGTTTAATGGATCGTAATGTAAACTCATGTCATTTTATCGATCTAGCCCTCACCAGGCTACGTACTTTCTCTATGGGATCGCCTTAGAACGTTTAACTCAGGTTAACGATCTGGGAGTCCTATTAGATTTGAAACTTAAATGTACCGACCATATATCCACCATGGTTAATAAAGCTATGGGTGTGCTTGGTTTTATTAAAAGATGGTCAAAAGAATTCAACGACCCATACATTACAAAAACTTTATATACATCATTGGTCCGTCCGATTCCGTCCATTATACTAAACACCTTATCTTTGCAACACTTTTCCTCGGAAATTGGCCAAAACTACACAGAAAGGAAAAACAGCGGAAAAGTTCACAACTGAAGTTGATAATTTACGTAGACTTTTGGAAGCCTCGTATATTGACGAAGGTTTACCGGCCGAACATGCTGATAAACTCAGTACCAAGGAAGCCATAAGCACAATGATTAAAAATTGTGAACATGGCAAAATAAAAAGAATCTTTGAGGCAGGAATCTTCGTAACAAAGAACGAAGCTATCACTAAGTACTTACAATGAGTACTGAAATGACTGGCAACGCAAATGCGATCATGTACGCCCAAGGAGGACAGCGAGGTAATTACAAAAAACGAGGTAGTTACAATGACCGCAGTAGCTTCCGCGGTAGAGGTAATGGTCGTGGTTAATAATTATAATGATAATAATAATAATAATAATGATAATAATAATTATAATAATTAATAACTACAATCGAAGCAATGGCCAAATCCATAACGGCAACTATCGAGGAAATTATAGAGAAAATAAACATAGGGGTTATAGCTCTAATAATAATAATAACAACGTTTGGGTAACTCAAAACGCATCGGAAAACTACCCACAGTCCTTAGGTTCAGAACAATAGTGTAATCATTTTCGTAGCTCTTATAAATGTAACTTCAAGCAAAAAATTAATATTTTTAATCGATGCTGGAGCAGAAATTACGTTAATAAAAGAAAATTCAGACACCTTCACCGATATAAAAGTTGAACATAAAATTAATATTCAGGGAATTAATCAAGGATTCATTCATTCCCAATGACTAATATCTCTAGAAATGCAATCTACTAAATATATAATTACACACGACTTTCATATTGTCGATTCAACTTTTTAAATACCGTTGTGATGGAATTTTAGGATTAGATTTTATACAAAAAATATAATTGCCAATTGGATTTTACAGCTTTAAAAGATCTGCTTATCATAAGACCTTATAATTTAAAATATCCTATTTATGTACCCATAACCCACAGCTCCGGTAATAATACAATTGTATTACCAAAAAGTTCTGAAGTTATCCGAAAAATCGAGTTAATTTCAAATGAAGATAGCATTTTAATTCCGAACCAGGAAATATGCAGCTAACAATGTAGTATCGACATCATATGCATTTGTCCGTTTATTAAATACAACTAACAGTCATCAAATGATCAGAATCCAAAATTTAAATTATGAGCCTTTAAAAAAATATGAAATATCAAAAATAGACAAAGACGTTAGATCAAAAGATGTTGTGTCCAAATTTATTTAAAAATTTTCAATCCCTTTAATAAACAGCTTCAAAAACTTTTTGTAAATGTACAGACCTATTCGGGCATAAAACCGAATCAATTACAAAAAATAATTTTTATAAATAAAAACTAAGATTAAAAATTAATATACCAGTTTACATTAAAAATTATAGAATTATAGAAGTCCTCATAGTCAAAAAGACGAAATTCAAGCTCACATATATAAATTAATTAAAAACAAAATAGAACCATCAGTATCAGGGAACAATACTCCATTATTAACGACAAGAAATGGCGATTAGTAATAGACTACCGTCAAATTAATAAAAAATTATTGTCTGATAAATTCCCGCTTTCTAGGATCGACAATGTCTTAGATCAACTAGGAAGAGCTAAGTATTTCTCTTGCCTTGATTATATGTCAGGATTCCATAAGATAGAGCTAGACGAAATATTTAGAGATTAACTTCCTTTTCAACAAGAAATAGTTCTTATCCCTTCACGCGATTACTTTTTGGATCACAGCGGACGGCAGTCCGCTAGGTGGCGATACGCATACCTTGCTTGTAGCAGGCGTGTAAACCCACTATATATAGCCGAAGTGTTAAAAATTTTCTGTGTGCGTTCAATTTGAATGAGTGATATACCAAATGAAAGGTATTGTTTTCATTAGGGGAATTTTATTCAAAAATTAGTCAAAAATAGTTTGGTTTGGGAAAAATTAAACCAATCACTAAATTGGACATAGTGGGGACATCGGTGTTACCAGACAAAATACTTATATAAAATATTATATACACAAATTCTGCTCCAAAATACTCGTCGATTGGTACCTCAACCATCTGACATGTTCTGATCTGACAATTATTTCAAAAGTTATTCGGGAAAAACGATTTTTAAAGAATTTCTCAAACGATGATATTGCCAAATGTTGCTCCGAAAAAATTTCCCGTCCGCGTTTGTCTTATTTTGTCTTATAAAATTTTGAAAAAATGTAAGTATGTTCCTTAGTAAAACACAAACAAAAACCACAAAACCTGTTAAATCAATTTTTTCAAAATTGGCTGTAACGATCGTAGTTATATTAAATGTAACGATAGTTTTTTTGATAACTAAACTTTTGATATATCGTTTATATCTGGAAAAAGTCGCTTAACTAAGATATAGTTCGATAAGTACAGAAACCCATGGTGCTGGCTTTGAAGCTAAGTTGTATATTCATAGCATTACAGAAACATATTGTGTTGCCGATCGGCTTTTTGTAGTTTGCGAACATAAACTTAATAATTCTTTGTTAAGAACTGGCCACTGGCCGCGACTGCAAACAGCTGAGGCAAAGCGTCTCTTGACGGCTGCCGCACTTCGAAAAAAATATCCCAAACAGCTGTTTTATAATGATTCTCGATTAAAAATTTTTAGCAATCGACTTTATTCTCCATAGTGAAACGGTTAACACTCGGACATCGAGTTGATTTAATTTGAAAACAATAACAAAATAAATATGTTTTCATATGAAAAAATTTATACTTTTTGTTGGCAATAATCCTATTCCTAAATCCACCCCAAGGATGCTGACTGGAAATGACGCTACAGTACCAGTACAATGTCAGGCGGCGATTAGCTAAGATAAGAAGTAAAAGGGCTGTGTTTTGATTTGATCAAAAATATATGGACGACTTTTAAGGGGCTACAAAAAATTTTTGATATCAATTAAAAAACACCTTGACGATGCAATATACCGGGGACAAACGTTATTGCTACGCCCAAAATATCTGATATCATATTTAAAACAAGAAAGGAAAGCTAACTTCGGACGGAGACGAAGTTGATATACCCTTGCAGTTAAGTGGCAGTCCGCTAGGTGGCGACATGCATCTTATATTATTAGTTTGCCCAAAGTAAAATCCATAGAAAATCCCATTCCTCTAACTTCAAAAACAACGAAGTTATGACACTCCCGATCAATCAGTTATATGGATATAGTCGACCGAGTACGGCCGTTCCGACTTATATACTGCCTGCAAAGGAAAGAAGGGGGTGTGCAAAGTTTGCATACGATAGCTTTAAAACTGAGAGACTAGTTTGCGTAGAAACAGACAGACAGACGAACATATGTATATCAACTCAGGAGGTGATCCTGATCAAGAATGTATATACTTTATAGGGTCGGAGATGTCTTCTTCACTGCGTTGCACACTTTTCACCAAAATTATAATACCCTATGCAAGGGTATAAAAACGTCTTGACGAGGTAAAATAACGGTGGCAAACCACGTCCCACGTCCAAAATATCTGGTATCAATTTTTGTGACGAATAAATGCAATATATGTATAAAAAATTATACATTAAAAATATTCTTATTCGGCACATGGAACAATAAGATTTTTAACATAATACCCTAAAGGGATCATGTTGGGCATATGTCAAACTGAAGTTGGTAAGGAGTAAAGGACGAAAGTTCCAAGTCCTTCAAGTATGAACTTTAAAATTTAGGCGTTGTAGTATTTGCTTGCTGTCTACATTACCATTAATGAGATTATTTAGAACTCGTCACGCGGCATTGTTCTACGGTTTGTTTGTGATGGTAAGTTGATTAATAAGAGTCTACTATGGTAAGTGGGAAGGTGAAGATTTGTATCCCAATTAAGTCCTCTAAGGGCAAATATCAGGAAGTTATTTTGTACTGGTTCTCTGTGATCTCAGTGTACTCCGAATTGAGGACTGCAGACACACGATCCTTGCCTAAGAATCGGGCGGACGAATGGTGAATATAAATTATTCATTAATAATAAAATCAAGCACATCGAATATTTTGATTGTTCGAACGCGAGTATCTGGATTAGGATATTTTTGTTTTGCATATTGCTTTGCATATTGGTTTGCATATTGGTTTGCATATTGTTTTGCATAATTTTTTTTATAAATGACATGAAATCTATCATGCTTTTCTGCAGGTGACCAGCTTCTCGTAGTTGGATCGCTTTGTTGAATCGCTGTAGGTTATTTAAGTTCAGTTGTAGGCGCTGGCGGATACAAGTTGGCGCAGTTTCCGCATCTTTTGGTACTTGGATCATGTTTGTTAGCAGGGCATTTTTAGGTGTTGTGGCAATATCTAAAAGCTCCGCAAGCTGAGCGAAGTGTGTAGTACACTCTGGTAAGTCCATACTCCTGGCAGTTAGTGAATTGAATTGGACCGTTCCGCTTGTTTCCACTGTGATCCGTTGGTGCAACAGGCTTTGCATGTATAGGATTTCGTTATTAGATTGTTCTTTTAAATTCGATCAGATCCTTAATATTTTGTTTACGAGTGCATTATATATGTTTTCCTTCATATAATTTAGTGGGTTCATTGTTTTATGTTGGGCTTTTTGCTCGTCTTCGGCTGCAGTGTCATTAACCGCCGGAAGGGCATAACTGTTCCTGAAGGTTTGATTATTAAAAGCCATGATTTCCATTTTTGGACGATTTATTTTGCGTTGATTCCCGGCCTTGCCGGACTAATTATTTTTTAAGCATACCGATAATGGATCGGTGGCGTGCACTCTGAGAGAGTATTATCTCAGAGTCTACATTTTTTTTTCTATTGTTTCCACAATATTGGTTTGCCTAATATTTATATTTACTTTATCAATATTATTATAAACAAATTAGTCAGCATCATTATAAATAATACATTTAAATAATACTTCGTTAAAAATAGGAAAAAAATAATGATTTTCCCACTTTTAATGTGCAAGTCATTTGTGTTTTTTATGTTTTATTTATTTACGAAAAGCTTAAACTTAGCTTAAAGTTTACATTTTCGACATTTTGTCTTGGTTTTCTGCAGTAAAGCCGCAAGGCTTTGCTTCGAATGGCCAGGGATTGGCGTGAGTTTACGCCATTCCCTGACGTTCTACCATTATGGGTGCTTGGAGCCCAGCTTCCGCCCGGATCCGTTCAAGCCGCAAAATGAGCCGCAATTGTACCTGCAAATGAGCTCTTTCCTCTCCACAATTGGGCGTCTTCTTGTAATTTCCTTTCAAAGATTTTTGTCGTCCGAATTTCCCCTAGAATTCGTTGCTTAGGTCTGATACAGCATGAGCAGTCAAAGAACACATGCTCCACCGTATTTTCTACCCCGCATTCGGGGCATCTTGGAAAAAATATCTTTTGAAACAACCGTGTCCGCTGATGATCTGCGTGAGCCAGGAATTGAC
Organism: Drosophila atripex; assembly: GCA_035045925.1. Lineage (NCBI taxonomy): Eukaryota > Metazoa > Arthropoda > Insecta > Diptera > Drosophilidae > Drosophila > Drosophila atripex. The sequence goes on from JAWNOP010000052.1 coordinate 23,063,872, forward strand.
CTCTCCATGTCCTCTTAGAATCCATTTCACTAAGTGGGGAACCAATTGGTGGGTCCAGCATTCTTTGGTCGAGTCGTCCCAAATCTTTAAGCATTCTCGTTGCTCTCGATCTCCCTTTTAACTGACTATGTAGCGCCATCGGTTCTTGCTCCTTAAGCGCTGCTAGCGTCTCGTAGATCTCCTATTGCTCAGCAGTAAGTAGCTCTGAGTCATCCGTACTCAGTATGACTTTTTTTTGGATGCCTCCGTTAGCTCGGATGACTTTGTGTTGACTTTGTATGACTTTTTTTTGGATGCCTCCGCCCATACGGGGCTGCGTAGAGCATTCACTGCAGACGGTCTGGAGCAGAAATCTGCGCCCCTACTCCGGGCCCCTGCAGTTCAGAAAAATTCTCGCTAATCCGGCAGTCAGGCGACGTTCGCTGCCTTCTTGTTTGCTTCCACGAAGTTCTTCCTCAAGCCTTGTGTCCAGAGTTACTCCCATGTACCGGATTGCCCTGATTGATATCACCTCATGTCCTCTTAAATCAATCGTGACCGTCTCCACTAGCTTCGTACTCGATATCAGGACAGCCGCGGTTTGGTGAAGGGCAAGGCTTACCCCTGGCTGATCAATCCACTCCCTGACCTTTGCTATTACAGCATTGCAGGAAACCTCAGCTTCATCGATGGTCATGGTGACCACCACCACTGCGACGTCGTCCATGAAATCAACTATATTTATACGGTCTGGGGAGCTCGAGTCTGAGCACCCTGTCGTACAAGGCGTTCCATAAGGCTGGGCCTAAAACAGAGCCTTGGGATACCGCTTGTGACCGCATGCTCGTGGGTGCCTGCGGTCGTTTCGTATCTGATGGTGCAATCACTAAGGTACGACCTTATCATCTCCACAATGCTTGTTGGTACCCGGAGTTTTTATAACGCGTTTTTTATGTCCAATGTAGCGATCAGGCAGTATTCTTTGTTTCCGCCGGTCCATCTGGTCCATCCCCTCTATAGCCTTGGCTGAAATCTTCCTAAGCTTGGACGCAGAGACATCGCCCTAAAGGCCTCCTCCTGAGTATTCATTTGGGCTGCGATCACTGCCACTATTTCGTGTTTTAGGGCGAGATCGTCCAGATCGCGGATCTCCAGTGGGGTCTCCTTTGTGATAGATATCTATCTCAGAAGTATCAGGGGCAACCCGAGAAATAAATATGTGTTTCGATGGCGGGATCACCTGCAATGGTTTTGGTGCCGCCGTAACTAATACTGCAGCATCACTTCGTACCGGGGGTCCTGACGGTTGAATATCCTGTTCTGTGACTCTTAAGGGGGCTTGAGCTATTGGGTCTGCTGGTATTACTTGGAGTGATGCCACAGAGGACAAATCGGACAATTGCTCATTAATACTGAGAAATTCGGAAGCCGTCACAGCAAAAGTGGAGACCAAACCTACGAGAAATGGCATCCGATACTGAGGCCGTGAACCCGGCACACTTAGCGTGTAAAACGTTTTTACACAGCCAGCAGGGGATGGTTGGCTGGGATGACGAGATTGTCTGATTACAAGACTTTTCTCTTTATCTTAAAGCGAACGGACGTGTTTTTTTTGTGCGAACTGCGTTTTTTAACTTTGTTTATTGAGACTAAACAATCCGGTGTTTTTTTCTATTTATTTATATTTTTAAAATTAAACTTTTCAATATTAATCATCCGTATCGCTTCGCGTGTGCAGTGGTATAGTTGGAGGTAAAATAATAATTTTATTAATTTTCATCCAAACATAGCTCTGCTCTGCTTCTTCTTCTTGTTCTCTTACGGTGTTGCTTCTATTACTGCTCAGTAGAGATTCTTATCTCTTTTCTTTGCTGTTCACTAACCCCCACTAATCGCACTCTTTGATCTCGTTTTGATTTCGTTTCCCTGGCACAGTGGTTCAAGGTACGTCAATAATAAAAACAAAAATATTAATAAATAATTTATCATGGAATTTAAACTTGTCTGTGCTTTGAGGTCTTGTAATAAGACAATCTCCTCATCCCAGCCTACCATCCACTGCTGACTCTGTGAAAACGTTTTGCACGCTAAGTGTGCCGGGTTCACGGCCTCAGTATCGGATGCCATTTCACGTAGGTCTGGCCTCCACATCTGCTGTGATAGCTGTCGTGCTGTTCAGGACGAAATGAGATCGTTCATGAGACAGACTAAAAGTGGATTTAAAGAGTTGATTAGCGGTTTTCGTAAAATCAATGACCAACTCTGTGCGCTCGATACACAGTTTAGTACTCTTCAACTACTAAACGAGTCTCCAAAGCGAAAGAAATCCGCTATTATTAATGTGCTTGTGGCGAATAAACTTCAGCCTACTCAGCCGACACTTATTTAGCCGCTTATATCTCTGGCCACCCCAAGGGCTGGAACTGGGAAAAATTCGGCTTCCGAATTTCTCAGTATTAATGAGCAATTGTCCGATTTGTCCTCTGTGGCATCACTCCAAGTGATACCACCAGACCCAATAACTCCAACCGCCTTAAGAGTCACCGAATAGGGTATTCAACCGTCCGGACCCTCGGTACGAACTGATGCTGCAGTATTAGTTACGGCGGCACCAAAACCCTTGCAGGTGATCCCGCCATCGTAACAGATATTTGTTTCTCGGCTTACCCATGATACTTCTGAGATAGATATCTCGGCTTATATCAAAGCCAAAACAAAAGCCGATATTAAGGTGGCAGATATTAGAAAATTTAAATATTCATACACCAGGCACACGTCATCTTTCAAAATACGTGTGCCAGTGCAGATGTTCAAGGCGATCTGTTCCGCCAGCTTTTGGCCAGAGAACATTTTCGTCCAAGAACATCAGCCAAGTACGGTGAAGAAAAAAATTACCAAGCCTGTGGGATGGAAACTCCCACATGTTAGAGCCACTGATCAACCTTCCACCTCATCTTCCTCACTCACAAAAAACTAATTTCTTCACTAACACATACCTATCAGAATACTAGAGGGCTACGTAGTAAACTTCCCAAACTGTATTCTGATAGTTCTTCCTTTGCTTCTCACATTATAGTCTTTACAGAAACTTGGTTAAAGCCGGAGATTTTAAGCTCCAAAGTGTTTCCAAATAAGAACACCAATTTTACACGTGATAGAGCACTAGGATGGGGAGGAGGAGTCCTAATTTCTTTAGACTCCAAATTCGCTTCTGAAGAGGTAAAATCACAAGAGTTTGGTGACATAGAATTTCTTTGCGTTAAAATCATTCTGTCCGGTCAATCTTTATACGTTACTTGTTCTTACATACCACCTTCGTAGGGTACCACACTGGCAACATTTGTCCGCTATTCGTCTCGTTTCGGATCGTTTGTCTGACGGGGACCAGCTGGTAGCTCTGGGGGACTTCAATATACCAGATCTTATGAGGTCCAATGCTGAGAATTCACCGTCCTTAATACTTAACTCGCACCACGACTTCCCTGCGGGTATGTTCGACATGTCACTCGGGCAAATTAACCACATTAGAAATTCCTTAGGTCGGCTGCTAGACTTGTGTTTCGTTTCTGATCCTGATAGAATTGCTCTTTCTAGAACTTTGCCCCTTTCTAACCCTGAGGATCTGTATCATCCCACTCTTGAAGTTTTAATCGAAAACAATAGCTTAATTGACCTTAAGTCTAAACTTAAATCTCAAAAAGTACGTTTCTTCCGTAAGGCTGACTTTACAAAACTTAAAAAGTTAATTCTTGAATTTGATTGGTCCGATCTACTGGCATGTGAAGATATTAATATTGCCTTAAATAAATTTTATCACACTTTGTATTTATTTATCGACGCTTGCGTGCCATGGAAATATCCGTCTGGTTCAATTAATCCACCTTGGTAGACAAGGCATCTATTAAATTTAAAGAACGTTATGAATAGACTTTTAAATAAACATAAATTATCTGGCTGTACAGTTAGTTATTCAAGATACTTAGTAGCTCGGTCTAATTTCTCCGTGCATAACGCCGAATGTTATAGGAGTTATATTCGCCGCTGCCGGATTCAGTTTACTCAGAACCCGAAGCAGTTTTATAACTTTGCGCTTTATAGCGCAAATCTGTATCTTTTCCGCCTCTGCCTTCGTTTGAGAACTCTTATGTGAACACTGATCTGGCATTGGCCGATCTCTTTGCAAAGTTTTTTCAAACAACGTATTCACATAGCACCACACCAGCTCAGCCTTACACTTATAATATCCAATCAGCCAACCTTATTTTTTGCCCATCTTTTGATCAAAGTGGTGTGTTATCAGATCTTTTTAGGGTTAAGCCCGAGTATTCGCCAGGCCCCGATGGAGTACCAGGCTGTGTGTTGAGGAACTGCGCCGTGGCCCTATGCAAACCACTTCTTAAACTTTTTAATTTATCGCTGAAGACCTCGATTTTTCCCCTTATGTGGAAGGAATCTTACATTATCCCTCTGCATAAAAAGGGAAAAAATCTGGTGCTTCAAATTATAATGGCATTTCTAAATTGTCAGCAATTCCAAAGCTTTTCGAAAAACTTATCACTCCACATTTGCAACACCTATGTAGTTCAATAATATCCCCTTGCCAACATGGCTTTATGAAGCGCCGCTCCCCCACCACCAACTTATTGGAGCTAACATCATTTGTCACGGATGGGTTCCGGAATGGCTTACAAACAGACGTCATTTACGTCTATTTATTTATATTTATATTTTTAAAATTAAACTTTTCAATATTAATCATCCGTATCGCTTCGGGTGTGTTGTGGTATAGTTGGAGGTAAAATAATAATTTTATTAATTTTCATCCAAACATAGCTCTGCTCTGCTTCTTCTTCTTGTTCTCTTACGGTGTTGCTTCTATTACTGCTCAGTAGAGATTCTTATCTCTTTTCTTTGCTGTTCACTAACCCCCACTAATCGCACTCTTTGATCTCGTTTTGATTTCGTTTCCCTGGCACAGTGGTTCAAGGTACGTCAATAATAAAAACAAAAATATTAATAAATAATTTATCATGGAATTTAAACTTGTCTGTGCTTTGAGGTCTTGTAATAAGACAATCTCCTCATCCCAGCCTACCATCCACTGCTGACTCTGTGAAAACGTTTTGCACGCTAAGTGTGCCGGGTTCACGGCCTCAGTATCGGATGCCATTTCACGTAGGTCTGGCCTCCACATCTGCTGTGATAGCTGTCGTGCTGTTCAGGACGAAATGAGATCGTTCATGAGACAGACTAAAAGTGTATTTAAAGAGTTGATTAGCGGTTTTCGTAAAATCAATGACCAACTCTGTGCGCTCGATACACAGTTTAGTACTCTTTAACTACTAAATGAGTCTCCAAAGCGAAAGAAATCCGCTATTATTAATGTGCTTGTGGCGAATAAACTTCAGCCTACTCAGCCGACACTTATTTAGCCGCTTATATCTCTGGCCACCCCAAGGGCTGGAACTGGGAAAAATTCGGCTTCCGAATTTCTCAGTATTAATGAGCAATTGTCCGATTTGTCCTCTGTGGCATCACTCCAAGTGATACCACCAGACCCAATAACTCCAACCGCCTTAAGAGTCACCGAATAGGGTATTCAACCGTCCGGACCCTCGGTACGAACTGATGCTGCAGTATTAGTTACGGCGGCACCAAAACCCTTGCAGGTGATCCCGCCATCGTAACAGATATTTGTTTCTCGGCTTGCCCATGATACTTCTGAGATAGATATCTCGGCTTATATCAAAGCCAAAACAAAAGCCGATATTAAGGTGGCAGATATTAGGAAATTTAAATATTCATACACCAGGCACACGTCATCTTTCAAAATACGTGTGCCAGTGCAGATGTTCAAGGCGATCTGTTCCGCCAGCTTTTGGCCAGAGAACATCAGCCAAGTACGGTGAAGAAAAAAATTACCAAGCCTGTGGGATGGAAACTCCCACATGTTAGAGCCACTGATCAACCTTCCACCTCATCTTCCTCACTTTCAAAAAACTAATTTCTTCACTAACACTTACCTATCAGAATACTAGAGGGCTACGTAGTAAACTTCCCAAACTGTATTCTGATAGTTCTTCCTTTGCATCTCACATTATAGTCTTTACAGAAACTTGGTTAAAGCCGGAGATTTTAAGCTCCAAAGTTTTTCCAAATAAGTACACCAATTTTACACGTGATAGAGCACTAGGATGGGGAGGAGGAGTCCTAATTTCTTTAGACTCCAACTTCGCTTCTGAAGAGGTAAAATCACAAGAGATTGGTGACATAGAATTTCTTTGCGTTAAAATCATTCTGTCCGGTCAGTCTTTATACGTTACCTGTTCTTACATACCACCTTCGTAGGATACCACCACTAACCATACAGCATATAGACTACTCATTTTATACAAAGAAAATGGACGCAAAAATTTCTTGCGACAGGCCCCAGCAGGCCCCTGAGAAAATCTTACTCTCATTCTTACGCTCTTTCTTACGCTCATATTCTCAAACAAATTTTTTGGTTCTTCAGTCGCGGAGAGGCCCTTCATCAAGATGGTTGATCCGCGGTTAAATTCATCTTTATATGTATGCGTGCTCACATATTCACATACACGGTTTCATGTGTGTGCGTTCTTTTTCGTTTTGAATCCAACCAAAATTTTAGATTTTTGTAACTTTTCAGGCTATCCTGATAGAATTGCTATTTCTAGAACTTTGCCCCTTTCTAACCCTGAGGATCCGTATCATCCCACTCTTGAAGTTTTAATCGAAAACAATAGCTTAATTGACATTAAGTCTAAACTTAAATCTCAAAAAGTACGTTTCTTCCGTAAGGCTGACTTTACAAAACTTAAAAAGTTAATTCTTGAATTTGATTGGTCCGATATACTGGCATGTGATATTAATATTGCCATAAATAAATTTTATCACACTTTGTATTTTTTTTTCGACGCTTGCGTGCCATGGAAATATCCGTCTGGTTCAATTAATCCACCTTGGTAGACAAGGCATCTATTAAATTTAAAGAACGTTATGAATTGACTTTTAAATAAACATAAATTATCTGGCTGTACAGTTAGTTATTCAAGATACTTAGTAGCTCGGTCTAATTTCTCCGTGCATAACGCCGAATGTTATAGGAGTTATATTCGCCGCTGCCGGATTCAGTTTACTCAGAACCCGAAGCAGTTTTATAACTTTGCGCTTTGTAGCGCAAATCTGTATCTTTTCCGCCTCTGCCTTCGTTTGAGAACTCTTATGTGAACACTGATCTGGCATTGGCCGATCTCTTTGCAAAGTTTTTTCAAACAACGTATTCACATAGCACCACTCCAGCTCAGCCTTACACTTATAATATCCAATCAGCCAACCTTATTTTTTGCCCATCTTTTGATCAAAGTGGTGTGTTATCAGATCTTTTTAGGGTTAAGCCCGAGTATTCGCCAGGCCCCGATGGAGTACCAGGCTGTGTGTTGAGGAACTGCGCCGTGGCCCTGTGCAAACCACTTCTTAAACTTTTTAATTTATCGCTGAAGACCTCGATTTTTCCCCTTATGTGGAAGGAATCTTACATTATCCCTCTGCATAAAAAGGGAAAAAATCTGGAGCTTCAAATTATAATGGTATTTCTAAATTGTCAGCAATTCCAAAGCTTTTCGAAAAACTTATCACTCCACATTTGCAACACCTATGTAGTTCAATAATATCCCCTTGCCAACATGGCTTTATGAAGCGCCGCTCCCCCACCACCAACTTATTGGAGCTAACATCATTTGTCACGGATGGGTTTCGGAATGGCTTACAAACAGACGTCATTTACGTCTATTTATTTATATTTATATTTTTAAAATTAAACTTTTCAATATTAATCATCCGTATCGCTTCGGGTGTGTTGTGGTATAGTTGGAGGTAAAATAATAATTTTATTCATTTTCATCCAAACATAGCTCTGCTCTGCTTCTTTTTCTTGTTCTCTTACGGTGTTGCTTCTATTACTGCTCAGTAGAGATTCTTATCTCTTTTCTTTGCTGTTCACTAACCCCCACTAATCGCACTCTTTGATCTCGTTTTGATTTCGTTTCCCTGGCACAGTGGTTCAAGGTACGTCAATAATAAAAACAAAAATATTAATAAATAATTTATCATGGAATTTAAACTTGTCTGTGCTTTGAGGTCTTGTAATAAGACAATCTCCTCATCCCAGCCTACCATCCACTGCTGACTCTGTGAAAACGTTTTGCACGCTAAGTGTGCCGGGTTCACGGCCTCAGTATCGGATGCCATTTCACGTAGGTCTGGCCTCCACATCTGCTGTGATAGCTGTCGTGCTGTTCAGGACGAAATGAGATCGTTCATGAGACAGACTAAAAGTGGATTTAAAGAGTTGATTAGCGGTTTTCGTAAAATCAATGACCAACTCTGTGCGCTCGATACACAGTTTAGTACTCTTCAACTACTAAACGAGTCTCCAAAGCGAAAGAAATCCGCTATTATTAATGTGCTTGTGGCGAATAAACTTCAGCCTACTCAGCCGACACTTATTTAGCCGCTTATATCTCTGGCCACCCCAAGGGCTGGAACTGGGAAAAATTCGGCTTCCGAATTTCTCAGTATTAATGAGCAATTGTCCGATTTGTCCTCTGTGGCATCACTCCAAGTGATACCACCAGACCCAATAACTCCAACCGCCTTAAGAGTCACCGAATAGGGTATTCAACCGTCCGGACCCTCGGTACGAACTGATGCTGCAGTATTAGTTACGGCGGCACCAAAACCCTTGCAGGTGATCCCGCCATCGTAACAGATATTTGTTTCTCGGCTTGCCCATGATACTTCTGAGATAGATATCTCGGCTTATATCAAAGCCAAAACAAAAGCCGATATTAAGGTGGCAGATATTAGGAAATTTAAATATTCATACACCAGGCACACGTCATCTTTCAAAATACGTGTGCCAGTGCAGATGTTCAAGGCGATCTGTTCCGCCAGCTTTTGGCCAGAGAACATTTTCGTCCAAGAACATCAGCCAAGTACGGTGAAGAAAAAAATTACCAAGCCTGTGGGATGGAAACTCCCACATGTTAGAGCCACTGATCAACCTTCCACCTCATCTTCCTCACTTTCAAAAAACTAATTTCTTCACTAACACTTACCTATCAGAATACTAGAGGGCTACGTAGTAAACTTCCCAAACTGTATTCTGATAGTTCTTCCTTTGCATCTCACATTATAGTCTTTACAGAAACTTGGTTAAAGCCGGAGATTTTAAGCTCCAAAGTTTTTCCAAATAAGTACACCAATTTTACACGTGATAGAGCACTAGGATGGGGAGGAGGAGTCCTAATTTCTTTAGACTCCAAATTCGCTTCTGAAGAGGTAAAATCACAAGAGTTTGGGGACATAGAATTTCTTTGCGTTAAAATCATTCTGTCCGGTCAATCTTTATACGTTACCTGTTCTTACATACCACCTTCGAAGGGTACCACATACTGGCAACATTTGTCCGCTATTCGTCTCGTTTCGGATCGTTTGTCTGACGGGGACCAGCTGGTAGCTCTGGGGGACTTCAATATACCAGATCTTATGAGGTCCAATGCTGAGAATTCACCGTCCTTAATACTTAACTCGCACCACGACTTCCCTTCGGGTATGTTCGACATGTCACTCGGGCAAATTAACCACATTAGAAATTCCTTAGGTCGGCTGCTAGACTTGTGTTTCGTTTCTGATCCTGATAGAGTTGCTCTTTCTAGAACTTTGCCCCTTTCTAACCCTGAGGATCCGTATCATCCCACTCTTGAAGTTTTAATCGAAAACAATAGCTTAATTGACATTAAGTCTAAACTTAAATCTCAAAAAGTACGTTTCTTCCGTAAGGCTGACTTTACAAAACTTAAAAAGTTAATTCTTGAATTTGATTGGTCCGATCTACTGGCATGTGATATTAATATTGCCATAAATAAATTTTATCACACTTTGTATTTATTTTTCGACTCTTGCGTGCCATGGAAATATCCGTCTGGTTCAATTAATCTACCTTGGTAGACAAGGCATCTATTAAATTTAAAGAACGTTATGAATTGACTTTTAAATAAATATAAATTATCTGGCTGTACAGTTAGTTATTCAAGATACTTAGTAGCTCGGTCTAATTTCTCCGTGCATAACGCCGAATGTTATAGGAGTTATATTCGCCGCTGCCGGATTCAGTTTACTCAGAACCCGAAGCAGTTTTATAACTTTGCGCTTTGTATTTACTTTGTTTATTAATGACTTGCCCCTTGCCTTAACTGACTCACTAGTACTTATGTACGCTGACGATGTTAAGCTTTGTCTTCAATATAGATCTACTAGCGCCCAATCTAGACTTCAATCCGATTTGGATAAATTTCAAAATTGGTGCTTAGCAAATGACCTAAAGCTTAATGGTTCGAAATGTAAACTCATGTCATTTTATCGATCTAGCCCTCACCAGGCTACGTACTTTCTCTATGGGATCGCCTTAGAACGTTTAACTCAGGTTAACGATCTGGGAGTCCTATTAGATTTGAAACTTAAATTTACCGACCATATATCCACCATGGTTAATAAAGCTATGAGTGTGCTTGGTTTTATTAAAAGATGGTCAAAAGAATCCAACGACCCATACATTACAAAAACTTTATACACATCATTGGTCTGTCTGATTCATGAGTATGGATCGTGTGTCTGGAGTCCACAATACGGAGTGCACCAAGATCACATAGAATCCGTACAAAAAAAAATTTCTTATTTTCGCAATTAGGGGACTAAATTGGGATGCAAGCCTTCACCTTCCCTCCTATCATAGTGGACTTTTATTAATCAACTTACCACCATTAACACACCGTAGAACGATGCTGGGTGTCATGTTTCTATTTAATCTTATTAATGGTAATGTAGAAAACCAGCATTTATTAACACGCTTAAATTTCAACGTTCCTAGTAGACGGACTAGAAACTTTCGTCCTCTACTCCTTAGTTTTGTCCCTTTGCTCTACTAACAATCTTAAATCCATCATACTAAACGCCTTATCTTTGCAACACTCTTCCTCGTGATTTCATACTCCTATTCCTCTCTTTTACTCTCTCGGATCTATCCCCGCGATTCGAGCCGTACGTTATGGGGCAGCGTCCCTCGGTCGGTTGGACAGGAGGTGGGCTGTACGTATGCAGTGGGAACCGCGCGAAAAAAAATAAAAATAAAATAAAAAAAAAAGACTTCGACGCACAGACGAGTTTAAAATGCATGATAATGTTACGTTAATTTATTTATATTTTTCTTTATTAGTGATTAGTGTAGGTTAGTGTGGTTAAACCGCAAGAATAGAAATAAGAACCTCTACTGAGCGACAAAAGGAGCCACAGCGTAGAAGATGAAAAAGCAGAGCAGAGCTATTTTGCAAGAATTTTGATAAAAATCTTTTTTTATCTGCAAATATACCACTGCACACGCGAAGCGATACGGATGTAAAATTTTAATTTTATAAATATAAATAAATAAATAAAAATAAACACCGGATTTTTAAAGTTAATAACCAAAAGATGTAATAAACGCAGGGCGCACAAAAAAAAAAAACGAGTTTGTTCGCGTAAGATAAAGAGAGGAAGTGATATAATCCAACTGTCATATAATCCAACTTTTATGCGCCAAGCATGTAAATAGTTGTCCTCATTTAGCTCAATGTGGCGTATCAATCTATCCACATTTCCAACAAGAGCGGATTTGAGGTACCACAATTTCTTTACTGGTGGAATGTTAGTTTCATGGACCATGCTGTAAAATAGATCATGGAATTGTTTTCATTTTATTACATCCTCATCAAATGTTCATCCGGGGCTCACCGACTCTCCAGTTGCGGCTTGTCTCCAAACTTCATCCATCAGTCGCAATAGGCAAGGCTGCACGCTTGGTGGTGGTTCTTGGTAGTACACCCGATCTCAACCAGGGACTAGCTCTGGAATTCTCGCAAGCGGCCTCTTCATCGGGGTTTCTCATCCTAGCACTTAGCACAAGCAACACACCGTTTTATTACCAAGGTAGAAAGGAGCCTTAAATACTCCTCCTTCCATCGGACATAGAAGGAATTTTTTAGCGGGTACACATAAACCGCCTAAATGCCTGCAGGAAAACTGTTGTGGATAGTTCATTTACAAGCTTAAGCGTGACGGCTTTCGTGGCAAAACAAATGAAAACACTTACGTAACATATACAGGAGTCCTAATGCGATATTATAATAAAAAGGCCCACAAAATTCAACGCCAATGACTCCAAAGACCTGGTAGCCGTTGATTTTTTGCTGCGAGAGATGGTTCGGTTTGGTTTTGCTTGGTTCGGAAGCATAGCATATATTTGTGTAATGCTTTAGTTACCATTTTCGTCCCCTCAATTGGCCAATATTACTAATGATTTAATTAGTAAAACTAATTTATATCTGAAAAATTGGAAAAATTATATTTCATCTAAATCGGTCGATTTTTAGAGTAGTTATAGAAATTTATATTCTGCTTCCCATATTGGCTTGCTGTATATTTCACCTGGGTCACAAAGACTATATGAGATAGAGCTATCAGATTTGCACATAGACTCCTATGATACCAGCGCAAATCAAATTTTTGTCGAAATTTTGCCACGCTCCCATTCGCCCCTAAAAATAAAACTTTGATGTAGCACTTTGATGCTGAAGAAGTTCTAATGTCAAATTATTTCACCGCCTTATTCATAACTTCAAAACCATATGCAGTCAAGTAGATTAGATTAGCCAACATTATTAGAAGAGCTATAGTTTTTTTTATTCTGCTTTCTACTGGATTCGTTTGGGAACATTTGCATTTTTTTTTTGGGAAGTTTATACTTTAAACCTTGGGAAGTTTTTACTATAAAGCTTTGAGGCAAAAGACCCAAATTAACAGAGTTATGATTTGTACGTCATACACCATACGTATATTTTTGTTGGTTAAGCATACTGAAAAGAAAAAAATAAGTGCACTGCTTTCACTCCAGTGGAAGCGAGAAGCGGAACGATGCGAGAATATTAATAGAAGAAAGAAAGGCAAATTTTTTATTTACTCTTATCACTTTTCCTCTTCGTCTCAGCGCGCATTATGTTTGCAGCTTTATAATAAACGGAACGAAAAGACGTGGAATTATCACAACCGCGCACTTTTATTTAAGAAATATTACCACTGAACATTATTTATTTATCCTAACTAAATAAGGAGGGTGTCTGTCTATGGCTGTTTGCGTTGTGCTAATATAAAAATAATATATTAATAATAATATAAATTATTATATAAAAATAATATAATAAAAATAAGTGTTTGCTCCGTGCGTGATTTTTCTTGTGTTCTTTCTGTGAATAGTTCGTTGTCTTTCTTTCTTCTCGTTAGTTATTTGACCTATGCGCATGTGTTTACATTTTTTTTTAGAATGTGGTAGTGCAAGCCTGTCGCTGGCCAAGACCCAGAACGTGCTTGATGAAAAATTACGGAAGACGTATATAAACAACGTTATATAAACAATCGGTTCACTAATCGCAGACATTTTTTTCAAGCTCATGTTATTGATATACTGCATCGGTATTCTTATATTAAATGCTTACCCTGGCAAGCATGGACACAACGAAGAAGATTGCTAGCTGCATCATAATTCAAGTGTAGTTGCAGAATCCAGATTCCATTCCACTCGGATTCCATTCCAACGTGGGAGTCCATCGCCAGTTTCCTTAAGCAGAGATGACGGACTTTGGAGAGGATTGATTTTTCGACGACATTATATGCACCAAACCTTGCGGTAGGACGACGTAGACCCTTTTGTCCAGGTAACTCTGCATTTGTACTTACAAACTCTTCCGCATGCATGATCTGTGATGGCCATTATCACATAATAAATCCTGTCCAAGGTTTTTAAGCTTGTCGCCTGAGAAGTTAGAAGTTTCGTTTAGGCGAAGTTAGACGACTGGATTCATGCTCTAAGTGCCTTGAATTTGGTCACCTATCACCTATAAGCATTTCAATGTTTCAAGCTGCTGTGCGTGTGGACGCATCATAGTCTGCTTTTTTGGTGGCAACTTGCTAGCTGGTATTCAAGGCCAGCACCCCACTCCCGAGGTTTCCGTATCTAGTGAAGCAGTTTCTCGTTCAGCGTCCGCTGCCGTAAATTCTTTCGTTGCTAAGAATCGTTTTGGTGATGTGATTCTGCTAGCCACTGCCAATATTCTAGTCAGGAAACGCTCCAGAGTTCTACTGCCCTGCCGAGCGCTACTCGATTCGATTCAGGTACACATAGTCACTTCAAGGCTAGCAAACCAGCTGCAGCTGCGGAAGATAAGGTCCCCGGTGTCTGTATCCGGTATAGGAGACGCAGGGTTCTCTACAGATGGGTTTTCTGTTCAAGTCATCTTGCAATCCCAATGTTTTGACTACTCGGCGCAATTAACTGCGATCGTAGCCTCCAACATCACTGACCTTCAGCCTAATTTTGCATTGGACGACAGCTTTTGGGAAATTCTGGGAAATGTAAAGCTAGCGGATCTTCGTTTTGGATTATTTTACGAGAAGCTTTGTGTGGGGCGAATTCATCCTCCTGAATTTGTCTCCTGGTTTGCCTACAATCCAAAAAACCCGTCTCGGTTTGGTTCTTTGTGGAGGCCATGACAATGGTAAGGTCCTCATGGTAGCTGAGCGGTCTGGACTGGTCTGCCCACGAGGCCCTTTAGATAAGCGGCTCGATCAACATCTTCGACAGTTATGGGAAGTGGAAACCAGCACTGATCCGATTATGAAGTCGTCAAAGGAAGAACTGGATTGCGAGAGTCACGTTGCTAAGAATTTCGTGCGACTAGAAGGTGGTGTCTATACAGTCAGGTTTCCAATTAAAGTGACTCGTACTCACAGGCTCTATGTCGTTTCCAGTTATTGGAGAGGAAACTGTCTGATCAGCACGAATTGAGTGAATACTGAGCGCATAGTATTCGGCCTATATAAGATACTCCTCTTAACACAGTTCAAATGTCCCTGGTTCCGCCGGAGTTGATTGCTAATATTTTTTGCCACATCACTGTATGCTAAAATAGGACAGCACTACGACGAATCTTAGGGTGGTGTTTGATGGTTCTGCCGTAACCACCTCAATTCTCAAGATATTCTTCGAATGACATCTTAATGGCTGGGCGGGTCATCAAACCTAAGCTTTTTAACATCTTGCTGTAGTTTCGTTCGCAACCGGTAGAGCTGACTGGCGACATTTGTAAGATGTATCGTTGTGTGATGATGCCTTTGTCCGTTGTGGCAAGATTCCCTTCTGGAGGAGCTGCAAACATATAAATTGGAGACTGTTACATATGGAACAAAGCCGGCATCCTATCTATCTGTGTGTGCGATGCAACAATTGGCTAACGACGAGGTTGAAGACTTTCCAGTGGGAGGCGAAATATTGCTTCGAGTTTTTTACGTCGATGAATCATTTCTGGAGGCAAAACCAAGGAGGTGGTTGTTGGCATTTTAGGGAAGATTTCAGCGCTTCTGTGCAAGGGCGAATATCAGCCGCTCATGTGGTTCTTCAATATCCCTAGCGTGTTGGCCGGCGTGCTTAAAGAGGATCCGGACTCTTATTTAACTATTGATGACGGCAGCAACTTCACAAAAACGTTAGGATAGCTTGATCCTTCCACTGATCAGCTACTGCTTTCGTTTTCTGCTCTTCAGTCCACGTCGAAGCCGTCTGACATTAGGTCTTACCATCAATAGCACGGTTGTACGATCCGCTGGGCCTTGTTAGTCCAGTCGTTACTAAGGCGAAAATATTCTTGCAGAAGCTGCACCGGGAGCAGTTTCTTGGGATGAGCTTCAGTCACATCCAACGTGCCGGATTTCCTTTGGGGGCGCTTACTTCTAGAGCACTCGTGTTCATACAGCCTATCTACATAGTTTCCAGGTCCCGAAAGGCTGGGACCTCCTTCTACATATGTGTGAAGTCGCGTGTATCGCCTCTTAAGACGTTAACTGTGCCAAAGTTAGAGCTGGCTGGAGCTATGTTGTTGGCGAGAATGATGGCAGAGGATTTCAGTCTAGGCAAAAGGAAGTATTTTTGTTGGAGCGACTCTTCAGTTGTGTTATCTCCAGGGTATTCGAGATGAGCCGGCCAGATTTATATTTTCGACGCCAACCGCGTGACAACCATTCAAAATCTGACTCATTCCATGGAGTGCCGTTATGTGCCTACATTGAAAAATCCAGTTGACATCTTATCTCGTGGAGCCCTTCCTACTGAGCTGATCGGATCCAGTTTATGGTGTCAGGGGCTGCTTTATCTTTTAAACTGGCCTGCGACGATAGAAATCTGGCTTCTCGATCTGGCTTTAGAACTTAGCTATTTAATTTTATTGGTGAAAGCATCATATACTGACCTCGTGGTGACATGCAAATACGTAAACTCCTTTCCAGCTCTTCAGCGAGTGTTTGCTTACGTCTATAAATTTGGCAGACGGGTTCGTCATAAAGGAATTACCGTTCATGATCTCAGGGCGGGGACCCGCATGCTTTTGTGGGCAGTTCAGCGCGTTCAATTTGGTGATGAAATAAAGACGTTGCAAACAAAGGGAATGGTTGCCTCCTCCAGTTCGCTGGCTTAGTTCTCCAGTTCCCCCTTTCTGGATAAGTTTGGATTACTTCGAGTAGACAGGTGTTTCAAGAATTCATCCGATGGTCGATGGTCGTCACTCAGTAATTTTGCCCAATAGCCATCCGGTGATGTGAATCTCGATCGTTATTGGCGATGATACGTTCTCCATATTGGCCGATTGGGGGAGAAAGACTGTGCTCAAGGCGAGAAATAAATGCATAATAAGTTTTCGGGAGAAATGGATAGAAGTGGATAGTTATCAAGTCTTCGATGTAACCGGCATTGATTTTTGCGGTCCTTTCTTTTCGGAGACTCTTTCGGAAAAGTCGGAAGTTCGTAACAAGGCCTTTATAAAATGTTACATCAGTGCTTACATTTGTTTCAAGACAAAGGCCGTACTTTGAATTAGAGCTGATGAAGGATCTGTCCACCGCCGCCGTTTTGAATGCATTATTTCTATCAGGAAGAAGCGTCGCAAGATCTGGTCCGATAATGCCACAAATTTTGTTGAAGCCGAGTTGCAGACGCTGGTGTACAACATTGCTGCAGTGATTAATTCAAGATCATTAGTCCATCTCTCTGAGAATCCAGCTGATCTGGATGTCCTGACTCCTAAATATTTTCTGCACGGAGGGTCTCCTTTGAGTTTAAGTGAGCTTGACTTGACAAAACTCATAATAAACTGGCTAGATGCCTGGCAACTCGTCTGTTTCTGCGTTTGTGGGCCAGATGGAAGGAAGAGTATTTAACCCTGTTGCAGCAACGATCTAAATGGCGCGTTTCAGGTCAAAGCATAACCTTGTCATCGTGCTGATGAAAGACGAAAACTGTCCTCCAACGAAGTGGACCCTGGAGGATGACGCAAATGGTTGTCTCAGATGATGGAGTGTGTCGAGTGGACACACTGTGCTGAGGACGGCGTCTGAAGCTACGAGGCGGGCAGTCACTAAATTGTGCCTGCTGCCCCTTCATGATGCTGTGGAAAGCTCCTCATCGCCGGAAAGTCTGGACAATCATTTATGGAACTTGTGACGTCACTCTTTTTTTATCTTTATGTCCCTTCGTCATGTTTGCGTCGCCCGCTCTCGTGCATTCGATCGGCAACCTGCATCTGCCGTTATGCGCTATCGTTGTCTCGCTCTCTTCAACCATATTTTTTTATTTCAATATTATTTATTCAAATTAACTAAAAGATAAAAGGATAGACGTGATACTTTCTGGTTTATTGCATAAGCTCTAAAAAATGTAAAGAAATCGTTAAACCAATCTATTTTTTTCTTTAACTAAGCGGTTGGGCGTTGAAGAAAAAGAAATAGATATTTAAAATCCTCTTTCAACGAAAAAAAAGCATATCATAACATGCTTAACTCGTCATTTACTATGAAGTTACACATATTTTTATATTTTTATGTTTTAAGTTAGTATTTTAATTTAATGTTAACGAAATAAACAAATTTTAAAAATAGTAAAACAAAAGTTTGTGGAGTTACCACTCGATGCCTATTTAGGAGTAGAGTGGGACTAAAGTAAATTATTTTCCCTGGGCTAATTTTTCCCCACTATCTTTATGTCCCTCTTTAATCAACATTTTTTTTTACTTTCTCCCAAACTAAAAACCTTTCGACAAATGATTGGATAATAATGATCTAACTAAAACAATACCTTTATTTTTGTGGATCATTCAGAACAGACGCACAGAAAATTTTGTTTAAGTTATGGAAATATAGTTTATGAGAAAGCATGAAATTGATTAACTGTATCATAACAGTGTGTGTCTGTTAATTTCAAATTGTAGCAGTACCAAGACTGCCAGGTCAGCTAATAAAAATGTTGGAAACAGCCCCCATCATCTTCCAACTAGCAGGGTTGTCTCATTCTCAATCGATCAGGTATTTGTCAGTTTTAGGATATAATCGGCTGATGCTTATACAGTAAGTCCCATCCTTCTAACTTATGGATGTGTAGCTGAGAGCTACACGATAGAAAAACAGATAGACAGTCGGACATGCTTATATCGACTCAGGAGGTGATCCTGATCAAGAATAAATACATTTTATAGGGTCGGAGATGTCTCCTTCACTGCGTTGCACACTTTTGTCCAAAATTAGAACACCATCTGTAAGCCTATAACAACTATAATTTTGTCAAAACTAACGGAATCATAATTATAATTTTTACGTAACGCCAAGCGTCAAAATCTGTAGTTTCCTGTGTATACCTTGAGTTAGCGGATTATGCCAGATATAAGCAATATATTTCAAGTTGCGTCATTTCAAAGGCTATCTCCAAGTGCAACATAAATAAAAGCTTTAGAACCAAATTATACGTATTTCAGTGAATTTATACTTCTGTGAAATCATTCTCTATTTTTATTTAAAAAATCCCAAATATAAATGATTCCTAATTTTTTTCCATAAAAATGAAAATGAAGAACCTATAACCCACCAATCTTACACCCCCAGGATGTGTTGGGGTGTTTCTGGCCCACTCTGGGTCAGGCAGTAGCCACGGCATAGATTAGATCTCTAAAATATAATAATCTTTATTTATTTTATCGCTATTGTTGGTCGTAAGCCGACTCTTCTTGGCCGCTCGGCTTCAACAGGCTATAGCTTTAGCAATAAGCTAGCAAACTAAGCTAAGCTTTCGCTAACCCTATGTTCTAAGGATCGTTTGTCTCGCTCCGTTTCATATGCGTATTATATTATATCCGTTTCATATTATAATAAACAATATTATAACTTTCGAAAATAAATAATTGTTATTATTTGTATAAAAGATCATTGAAAAATTTCAATGAGCAAACATTGGTGATCCCGACGTGATAATATTAATAAAATTAACAAGTTCAGAGGAGCACCTACTCCAGCTCGGAGTGCCATTTTAAAATATAAGGCAAAGAGTATCCTCCAGGATTTGAAGAGAATCCAAGTAACCCTCCAGTATCCAAGGTGGATGATGCCATGCTCCACGTGCGTCGTGGCTAGTTGGCTGCCATATACGAGGACGTCGAAGCCATCCACGGGGTGCTTGAAGAAATAGATATTTCAGGGATCAGCAGCGATTTGCGATGGACCGTGTCAGCGGAGGATATTCGGAGTGGTCTCAGTTTCACTCGGCTTTCTCTACTATCGTGGACTGCAAAACTCACATAAGTAAGGTGGAGAAGCTGCAGAGGCTTCGATCTTGTCTTCGGGACTCAGCATTAGATGCAGTTCGATCCTTGGAAATCTGCGAGGAGAATTATGATGTCGCGTTGCGTCTCTTAGAAAAACGATTTAATAACCGTGGTTAATATTTCGGGCTCATGTGAACGGTATTCTTGGTTTTAATCTACTGGAAGGTGGCTAAGTGGCATCGCTTCGGGGGCTTTCCGATAAATTCAATGCTCACATGCGAGCCTTGAAAAATTTGGGGACGACAATTCTGATCACCAGCTGCATCATTGTGCAAGTGCTACTTGGACCCAGCTACCCAGGCCAAGAGGGAGGAAGGTCAAAATGCCTCGAAGTCGGACCATATGCTTCAAATTGTCGCAGTTTTGGGAGGAGTCATCAGAGCCTGCTGCATTTTTAAGAAATACTGTCATTCAGCAGCCAGCCTTCGGTTGTGTCGTCTACGTCAGCCACAGCCGTGTGCCCCGAGTCAATAGGCGCTTCACCATCCGCGGCTAATGCACTAGTTACCTAAGGTCGCAGCAGTGAGATTGCCTTAGTGGCTTTTGGATTCAGGATCGCAAGTGCACGTGATTACCCCCGACTCGATATTCAGCTGCAGCACTGGCAGTGTTTGCAATTGGCGACACTGGCATCGTGACAGACGGATTCTCTGTCGATGTGCTCGTACGGTTCCGTTGCTTCGAATATTCGGCCCATGTCAACGCTGTCATCGCCCTCAACATCACGGATCTCCAGCCTAGTTTCCAGCCTAGCTGGGATGTCTCTAGATGGAATATTCCGGCCAACCTCATTTTAGCCAATCCCAAGGTTTTTCCGGCCACAACGTATCGATTTGCTTATCGGAGCCAGTTTATTTAATGAGCTATTGTGTGCTAGGAAAATCAAGGCAGAAAACTCGGCTTGGATGGGTTGTATGTGGGGCGGTTCACACGTGGAGAGAAGGTCATTCACACACACAGCTCACATTTTGAAGTGGCTGTTGGCAAAAAGTATGGATCTGGTTCACGGCCGAGATGGAGGGTATTAAGTGGCGGGCAATAGAACTGCATCTGGAACTAACAAGCGCGCAGTGGCAAAGTTTTTCCTACTGTCGGGTCAGGCAGCAGCCACGGCATAGATAAGATCACTAAAATATAATAATAAATATAAAATCGTTTTTTATAGTATCGATATTAATGGTCGCAAGCCAAATCCCCCCAGAAGCTCGGCTTCAACGGACTTTATCTTTAGCATTAAGCTAGCGAGCATTCGCTCAGCCTATGTTTAATATAACGTTTTGAAAATAAATAATTGTTTTTATTTGGATAAAAAAAAAACATTATTTGGATTACTCAATGACCAAAAACAGAGCAAAACTTCGGTAGCTCCTGTAATTCACCCGATTTTGGCAGCTCATAATACAGCACACCCGTCTGATCCCACCAAAGACAAAGCATTACCTTTTCGCCATGGATATTCGGCTTTGTGGTCGAACTGGCTGGTTGGGCGGGTTTCACATAGGACTTTCTCATATGACTGAAAAACTTTTCCAGGCAGAAACATCGACATATTTAAGTAAATCAAAAATTATGTTGTTTACGATCAAATGTATATACTGAAACAGATGCATAATAACATTAGCTTTTCAACGTGTCGAGTCAAGCAGGCGCCAAAAAGTCTGGTAGGCAATAATTTATGGAACTCGTGATGTCACTCTCTTTTATCTTTATATCCCTATTCGCGTCGCGCGCTCTCGTGCATTCGATCGGACACCTGCATCTGTCGTCATGCGCTATCGTTTCTCGCTCTCTTGCGGTATATCTCGGTCGCTCTACAGCATCAAGCGTTGAGCCGCGCTTCCGCGTCACTTACACATCAGACCGGTCTTCAACCCTACTCACAGTTCCCATATTTATAAAAGAATAAGAAATCATAAATCAAAATAATAAATAAATGCTAATAAATAATAATAAATGTTATTTAGTAATGGCTGGATTCTGAACATTAATGAATGCTCCCGAAAACGCTCGGTATCTCAACATTGGTGAATTAATACGTGATTGGGCGAGGAAAAATAATTAGCTGAATTATTTTTCATTGAAAATTTGAGCTGCGCGACATAAAATATAAAATAAATTAAAATATTAAAAAAAAAAACTTTATTCGGTTTGTGATTTGTGCGCGAAATATAAGCATCTATTAACATATAAGTTAAGGTCCAACGTCAGCAACATTCTTGTCAGCGCAACATAGTTGCGCTCTTGCGACTTGTATATTGAATATTGCTTATGCTATGGATTCTTGATAATTGAACCCACAGCACTTGAACCATTAACATTAGCAGGTTAAGTAGCTAGAGTCAGAGGCGTAGTTGGACAGGGGGCACACAGTGTTGTGCGTGAGGGGGGGTTTGGAAGTGCCGGGTGATAGCTTCTCCCCCTCTAAGAGTCTGCGTCCCGCAGATCAATTGGCAGAATGGTGAGTTGTTGTCGACGACTTCTTTGGATTTTCTAGGTCCTCGACTATAACCCTCGTGATTGTTATTCCTTTGGTGAAGGTCAACATCCTTCAACTTCAACAGTATCGAGAAGACTACCAATGTTAATGAAGCCTCGAAGACAAAGGAAAAGGATACGCTTCGTGAAACGCCAGGCATCAACTGTAAATTTTGGACGTTGACGTCATCAACATATCGAAGCGAAGCTCGATAATCGGTTACTGTTATGTTGGTCAGCACTGGTGGTAAGGCCATTAGGTGGCACGCTGTACAGGCGGTGAATTTCATGTCGCGGACTGTAATGGTTTCGTTGTTGAATTGGACAATGAATGTTCCTTTCAGCTGGTAGTCTTTTTCGGTAGTCAGACTGTAGTGTTGCCAATGGAGGAACAGCTGCCCACTACTGCATACGTCTCCTCTTCGTTTAGTGCGAGCTTATGGTGCTCCAGCACTATTTGCTTCCCGCTTGATACCGTTGGATACAGATGTAGGAGTTCATATCTCTCAATAGATACTTTGGGCAGGGCTAAGATGTACAGTAGTGCCGGTAGAAAGTACTGTTGGCCGGGAAAATTCTACTGATCCACAGCGTTTTAATACTGGAGATCGCTAACCTCACCGAGTATCGTTTCGATTTCCTCGTGATCCAGCAGGTTGGTATTTGCCACTCCAGTTTTGGCAAGTTGAAATGCCCTTGTGACTTCCGCTACTTGGTCAGCCAAGATGATTGACTTGTGTAGTATTGCCGTGACCGCATGAAGGTCGCCGTTTCTTGCGTTGACCCTCGCCACCGCACTGTTCAATTGTTGAATTGATTCATGGCTGGCATCGAAGAGTCGAGCGGTGATCCGGATCTGTTGGTCACTATTCTCGGCGATCATCCTTTCTGAGTTAAGTATTCCAGTTCTCCGCGTCTGGTGATCCTGCAATCCAATTCCAGGCTGAACGCAGCCAGTTTATTGCCCGAACTCTGCTCAATGGTGGCCTCATTACTCTATTGTGATTGTGCTAACGCGGTCATCCATCAGGCATCATCCTCGACAAGTTGATGAGGTGTAATAACTAAAATAATCCATTGATCCGCCATACTGCTCTTTGCTGCAGGGTAATGACGGGCGCGTCGTACTTAAAAATGCACGCGGCTTATGGGACCGCACGCGGGAGGCCGATGAGAGTGAGAGTTGTAGAGCATCGTGATCGAGAAGAAAAGAATGACTTGTGTATATACTATTCGTGCTTCTTTAATGAATTTAATTCTTTTCTAATTTCATTAGAGTATTCGTATTTTAAACACCGGTAAATTTCTACGAAGGTTGAATGGAATCTTTCCACCTGTTTGTTGACTTCACTCTTTTGTGTAGGAGTATGGCATACTTCGATCTCCAATGTCCAGGGGTAATTTAGTACCGTTGGGCAAAGGAGACCCCTTTCCTTGTCAGATACTATCATTTTAGGCACCGTAAAGTAATGTAGGGCCCCTAACAGTGTTTCACGGAGGTGGATTGACGCCTTGGATTGTAGGGGGAAGAGTCTGGCGAATTTTGTAAATTTGTCGATACAACTTAGATATACCCGTTTTTCTAGGGTGAATAATCAATATGCAGTATTTCACACAGGTAGTTTGGGATGGGTGTCGGTTGTAATTCCGGTTTGCTAGGATGACGCTCATATTTGAATCGTTTGCAACAGTCACACAATGATAACTGAGCACGAATCATGCTTGACATTCTGGGAAAATAGAATATCTCCAGAATTTCGAACCCCTGTGGGCTCTGCGATGTTCCCTTTCTATAGCCTCCGAAATTTGTTCTGAATTGGACAAATCTTTCACCAATCTCTGCGTTCTTTGGATTTTATACAGCTTAAGCAAAGCATGTGGATTGGAAGAATGGGAGGTAGGTTTCGGCAATCTTTACTCCATTAATTATGGAAGGTTTAAGATATTTTCCGAGTGTACTTATTAAATCGGACATTGTCTCGTTGTTAAGTGGAATCAAGTGGCGGACATAACCCACGTGCAAGTACTCAGTTTGGTTTTCGTCGAATACCAGTTGATTCCTAAACGCATTGATCGGCGCATCCACATGTGGTATCAGTTGGAAAGCATTTTCAAGCGCGCTGCGAACGGAGGCCATAGAGTCAGCTTCAGAAGCAGTGAGCGTAGTTGAACCGAGATAAGCAAACTAAATTTATCCGAAAGTTCGCGAAGCCTCGTCACCCTGAGATGCAGTATCTTTAAAATGAGATTGAAAAATAAGTAATAAATAAATATCATTAAAATGAACTTGCAAAATAAGCCAACGATAACTTGTATTTGTTTACCAGCTCCAAAGCAACTTCATAGTTTTTGTCCGTCGGCTCCAACGAACGCAAAGTCTTTAAAGCAGACTCACGAAGGCAGGGCCGGAACCGCGAAGGAATCTCCACCTGACTTAGAAATGGTTTGTGTTTGAAAACAGTGACCGGCATTCAGGCCACTCCGCATAATCTCTTCTAAAAGTAGGAAGCGACTGTGGCGGCAAAGCATCGAAACTTCTGAGTGTATGGCGGAAACTTAGATCAGCGTCGAGCTCATAGGCAATAAACTGGAATGCCGAATAATCCCCTGGTCCAGGATGAATCGTGCCTCCCTCGACGCATTGTGAAGTTGACGCGCAGATCACTCCTGAGTTCCAAAACATTCAACTCAGATAGCTCCTTGTGCATGCTCTTGAAATCTACGACGATTGCCTCCGCGACCGGACGGTTACACATAACAACGGTGCTCAAAAGGCAGTGGAACCAAGTGACGTCACGTGCATTTATGAGGTCAATATATTTACCAACGCCCAACGATAGATGCAATTGCCAAACAGAAATAAATTGGGAAGCCATTCCATATTGTCATATGTATTTGTATTGCTATGGGTTATTTTGTTTGTTTACGGCGTCATTAGGAAGATGTCAACCTTTTGTTTCCAAAACTGAAACCCCATGACGTAGAATGCGTTTTGAGGGAATTAAAGACATCAAATCTAATTCGCAACCGCCCTTTAAAAATTGTTTCGATTTATCTACCTCCCGCACCTACACGCACGCCCCTTCGACTAAGCCAAGCTGTCCCTAAGTAGACAGAGGAGGAGTGGCACTCACCATCATCGCAGTGCTAGGGATAGTTTACTGTGCCTAAACTAATCATTATACTGTGAGTTCATTATATTTGGTCATGTACAACTCCTCTATTGATTTTACACTACCAGAGACTGGGCTCTAATGAAGTATCCGACGTTTGACTGTATTCGCAATGAACCGCTGGTTGTTATATGAGGCTTCCGTTTGGATCCATGTGCCATTTTAATCTCTCCGCGTTTTCTTAAACATCGGATTTGAAGTATATGAAATTCTTTACTGCTGCCATGTTGGTCTTATAGACCATATAGATGCACGGACTGGACTTGTGAAGTGGATTTCTTGGGCATTCTTGGACATGGATTCCATAATTATTAGACTAGATTACAAAGGGCTCTTTGTCTTTGAGGGTGTCGGAATTTCCCCCAACGCTGATCCAAAGGTCCTCAGCATACTTAGCGTAGCTTTTCATTCTTCTTTTCATTCTTTTTTCTTCTTTTCATTCATCTTTCTCTTGTATTTTTGTACCATTTTCTACTAATGGACCCCAAGAATCTTGTTTTATATCCCAGCTATACGGGATATAGCCGAGCGCACGAAATGACAATCCTGTTATGTGGTGCCCTTAATCCACCTACTGTATCTTATCTTCTAAATGAAAGGACAGCTTTACACTGGTGGGAAAATATAATCGCAATGTTAGCAAGTGACTTTCCTAATTTCGTATCGAAAAGTATTGAAACGGGCTCGGCACATTGGGGTCACCAAAATGTTAATCTGTAGTGATGAAGCAAAGGGTAATTTTAAGTGTTTTTTAAATAGGCCTAACTTTTTAGGATGCTTAAAGTTAATACATAAAATTACTTTCTTCTAAACATTCAAATATTATAATAGTTTAATTTTATAATAGTTAAAGATTATAATTTTGCAGAGTGTCATGGAAATATCACCTACCTTGATCTCACTGGAGGAGGTGGGTATCCCCGAAGACGGCGATGTTCCAAAGGGGCCCTGGCATTTGCTTTGGTAACCTAATGAAGGGTTTGGTTAAAAATTAAAGATTTTTTTTTTTTTTTGGGTAATATGTGCAAAATTGATTTTTGTTTAAATAATTATTCGAGTAAAGCTCGAACGCCCTGGTCAATCAAATTGTTGCGCCAGTCAAGAATTCATGTTGTTTTTATTGAGAATTCATGTAACATTCATGTTGACCCATTTATGAATGAAATACTTATGAAAGAGAATATTTATGCAACAAAGCTGCAAACAAAGTCTGAACAACACTTTCGAGCCAATCTAAAATATATGTAATGCTAATGTCTCACGGCATAAGCTTGAATTGACGAATTTCCTGTCAAAAATAATAGTGACATAGTCATAGAATTCAATAAAGTAACGGAAAAATTGCATTTGCCTTCGTCTATTGCCCACCTCGTTTCACAATCCAGGCAGGACAGTTCATGGATCTGTAAAAACTCACTTGGGGATCATTTTATAGCCATAGGAGATTACGATTCAATTCTTTTCGATACAAAATTAGGAAAGGCAAACATACGGACTAGACGATAAAGTCATGTGCTCTTCAGAGGAATGCATAATATAATATATAGGTATAATATAGGTATACATTTAGAAACAAATTTAACTTTGGAAGGTCCACATACTGACCAGCACAAATCAAAACAAACAAAAGCTCCCAAATTTTTTGATTTTGCAGTGACAAAAAACATAGCAACCAATCTAAATAGAGCAATGTCGCCTTTGTATTTTTTCAGTAGACTTAAGGGCTAATGTCACTTACACATACAATATACAAAATATACCTTATATACAAAAATTATGTGGGTTCCAACATATTACACCCACGTTTCAGCAACAGACTGAAAATTCACAGCTGACGTATATCATGGAATGTTGATGACCTAATACCCCGCTCCAATAGACGGCGCCAGAAATCACCGGAATCGGGCCAGAAACCGAAATCAGCAATTTCAGAAGTAAGATGCCGACTCACCGGAGCAAGCAAAACCAGCGAGCTCACCAGAAATCCAATACCATGGGATCAGAGTCGGCAGACCCAGAACTAGTACATAGCACGTACTTTCTTTACCCTTGACCTTACTAGCTGACCATTAAGTTAAGCCACAACACATGTAACTATCTGATCTTATAAAAGATCACCTGGTCCAAAATAAATGCAGTTGCGAATACAGAATGAACGTTTCGTTACTCAGGGCTAAGTTACGGCACTTAAAACTAACCTACTTTGAGTGTTGCTCCCGTGGAACGCACCTTCGTAGGACCCACGATACGTAAATCGTCTCTTAGTGTTCTTCCGTGGAACGGACCGCCAGCAGGACCACCGATACGTCAGCCTCCGAGTGTGGTCCCGTGAACGGACAATCGGTAGGAATCCCCTTGACCTCCGAATGTTGCTCCAGACCAAAGGACCGCCGAAGGATCCTAATGTCCCCACCACAGCTTAGGCTAATCAACGAACCCCAGCTCCCTGTCCCTGTATTTTGACCTTAGCCTGCCCAGGTAACTTTAGTCAGACTTTCTATAGGTATTTGACTACAACTCTGGGACCTATCATTACTCCCGCATGTTCAACTTCGACATTAGTAGCCGCATAAAGCTCTACGGGCGAACAATTGGTGACGCCGACGTGATCCTTTTATATAGGAGTGATCCTATATATAACCTAAACATAAGGCGCAATGCAATTCAATCTCAACAAAAAAATATATGTAGTCAATCATGGGACTCGAATCAGACCCCGTAATACAGATGCTCATTGATCACCAAATCGAAAAATGCAAAAGCCAAGGCACTTTCGGGTCTTTCGGGTGGAATAAACATATATTGTGCCTCGAGCCCAAGGCACCACCTAGGACCTCACTGAAACGAAGGTAAGAAGAACGGCTTGACGATCTCGAGGACTTCTATGTAATCGCATTGAAGGAATGGAAGTATCGTTTTACACCAGACAACATATGAAAGAGTTATGGAAAGAGATTGTGGACAGCCATCATGACCTAATTGATTTGGATCCCGAAATTCCACTTCTACGAAACGATTCTACGAAATAATCACGAAATTCACCCACAATTTAGACTATAGCGATGAAATAAAATTTCGTGAAGCCAAAAACCAGTTACCAGGATGCCTGGCAACTGCTAAAAAATCGATAGAATGGGTAAAATACGTAGACCGCAGATCATTACGAGTGGTGGGTTTAGCCACAGCCCTTGTTACAAATAAACCCGCCAATCTGTTACTAACCACCCAAGTGATAATACGTGGACCAGCCGGACTCCCTTGGCCACGCCAAACACTCCTAGATTCTGGACCACAGCGGTATATATACTGGTCCAACTGGACCCTAAATGGATCATTAGCCACTGATTTCCAAAAACGAATTTTACGAGTCGTACTACCGTAAATAATGGCCAATTAACCAACCCACCCTATTCAGGCACTAAGAATGAGATATTTCTTCAGTTTCCCTTATCCGATACTAAATTTACCCAGAAGAGTTTGAGGAGCCCCAGGAGATTTACCCATTGTTGGGGAGAAGGACAGCCAGTTTCATAAATACCGCGCTTGGATGGATTGTGATGAGGCCAGTGCGACTGATATCAGTTCCTGATCCCAAGGCAGAACAAGTCGTTCGTAATCACGCAGCGTGGGCACTGGAAGCTACCGAGCCACGGCAGGATTTCGGTGCCATTGATGCATCCCAACGAAGCGCTATCCATACATCGTCAAGGAGCAAATATTAATGTTGGCGCCTAGTACCAAGACCTAATAACCTTGCTCAAATAGACGGCGCCAGAAATCACCGAAATCAGCAATATCAGCGGTAAGAATGGCCGATTGACAGGAGCAAGCAAAACCAGCGAGCTCAGCAGAAACCCAATACCATGCGAGTCAGCTGACCCAGAACTAGTATTAAAGACAGTTTTGAATACAGAATGAGTCGTTTCGATACTCAGTGCTAAGTTACGTCACTTAAAACTAACCTACTTCGAGTGCTGCTTTCGTGAAACGCACCGCTAGTAGGATCTGCCTATACGTAAACGCCTCTGAGTCAGGCTCAGGTGGGACAGACCGCCAACAGGACCACCCGTTACGTAAGCCGAGTTTTGCTTCCGTGAAACGGACCGCCGTTAGGAACCGCCCTAACCTCCGTTTGTTGCTCCAGACCCAAGACCGCCGGAGGAACCTTGTACCTAAACATCACCAACACAGCTGAGGCCGTCAACAACTTCTGCTTCCCGTTCCCGCAGATCCACTTTTAGTCAGACCCTTTAGTCAAAAAGCAGGTACCTTTAATCTTTATTATATTAAAAGAGCGCGGACTAACTCTAAGTCTGGAAAAATATAAATTGTATGACCAGTCTATTTCGTTTCACGACATCAAATCACCCCAGGAGAAATAAAGAATAATGTTATTGCCATATTGCCTACACCAACTACCGTTACCGAAATATGTACATTTTGAGGATTTACAGGGATCCCCATTTCAGTCTCAATGTGGATACGAGCCAAGAGATATCTTAAAGAACACCATTACGAGCGTGATTCAGAGTTAAGAGCAGGGCCTAATGATGGATGTCGAGATGGAGAAGATACGAACAGACGATGCCAATAGGAGCCAACCCGTTATAAGCTTGGAGATAGCAACCAACATTATAGTCGAGAACGTGCCCAGCAGTACACATTACTTTACAAAAACTGGAGCCTCGCTATATAGGACCTTTTGTTATCAACAAAAATAAAGCGCTAGTGTGAACTTCCAGAAAAAGACCATGATGACGACGAGTACGGGAAGGATTACTCACTCCGCGAATCTCCCGAAAACGATGAGTATTTATCAGGAAAGGCCGAATGTAATCAGCTTATCAACAACTGTAGACTAACAGAGGCTGTTATGCGCTTGATAGAAAAGTAGAACGAGACTGGTAACTGAACCAGCGAGTAGTTAGTCTTAACCAAGAGTTACAGCAGAACAGACGCATTAGTCAAGAGATTAGATTAGAGTTAGACGAGCATAGTCGAAAGATAACAACATTCATAACTCAGATGGGGTTCTTTCGTTAAAAACGTTTTTTATTTGGATCAAACCTGGCGTCAGAGTTATGTTGGAGTTATGTGTATAAGTAGGCTAAACCATCTACAAATGTCCTAAAATTGTTTTTTTTTACAATTTTAAGTTCTAATTGATGTGGGCAATGATAGGAATAAATATGTTTGTTAAATTTAAATGTTTCAAGGGATGCGCAATGATGGGCATAAAGTTGTTTATTAATTTTAATGTTTTAAGATGTGCGCAATGATGAGCATAAATTTTTTCGTTTTAAAGCTTAAAGTAAAGGGCAATGGTAAACATAAATTTTTAAGGGGCGGTCTTTGAATCTTTTCAATTATGTTCCAAAAAACCACAAGGATTCGTGTATTTTTAAAACGTTCCCCATTGAACGTTTCCATAAGTCCCATTGAAGCGGCCGAGCAGAGTCAGATTGCGACCAGCAATAGCGATAATATCAAAAAAGATAAGATTAACTAAACAAATTATGTTTTAGTGACAAATCTATACCATAGCTGCCTGACCCGACCTCCAGTTAAGGCTCTATGTTGAAGGACAGACATTATGGGACAGTTTTTAGGTCCGACAAAATTGGTTACGTTTTCAAATCAAATTTGCTGTGGCTTTCGGTGTGTGCATACACCGTTTTACGCGCGGCTGCCGCATATCGTACGGCTCGAATCGCGGGGATAGATCCAAGAAAGTTTAAGAGAAGAGTAGGAGTAAGATATTACGAGGAAGAGTGTTGCACAGACAAAGCATATAGTATACAAAACTTAAGATTGCTCGTAGGGCAAAGTGGTATAGTGGTATATATATTTTATGTGATCTTGGTGTACTCCGTATTGGGGACTCCAAACCCACGATCCATACTCATGAATCGGTAAACACAATAAAATTACATGAGTTTATATTTAGATCCATTAAGCTTTAGGTGATGTGCTAAATACTAAGGCAGATAAGCCAGATAAGGAGATCAGTTGGGAATCCCAAAAGACTTATGTTTACTTATAAGAAGCAAATGGTTAACAGAGTCAAATCTGTCTATAAGCCATTCTGGAACCAATCCGTGACAAAAAATGTTAACTCCCATAAGTTGGTAGTGGTGGAGTGACGCTTCATTATGCCAAGATGGCAAGGAGATATTATTGAACAACATAGGTGTTTCAAATGTGGAGCTTTGGAATTGGTGACAATTGCGTGGGAAGGGAAAGATCGATCTCCAGCGATAGATTAAAGAGCGGTTTAAGGAGCGGTTTGCGCAGAGCCTCGGCGCAGTTCTTCAGAACATAGCCTGGTATTCCATCGGAGCCTGGCGAATACACGGGTTTGGCCTTAAGAAGATCCAATAACACACCACTTTGATCAAAAGATGGTCAAAATATAAGGTTGGCTAATTGGATATAATACGTTGCTTGAAAAAATGTGCAAAGGCATCGGCCATTGCCAGATCAGTGTTCGCATATGTTCTCAAACGTAACCACAGGAGAAAAAGATAAATGTTTGCGCTTAGTGTTTACAAAGTTATAAAACTGATTTGGATCCTGAGTAAACCGAATCCGGCAGCGGCGATGGTCATGTTATAGTAGTTATATTTTGACTAACTGTACAGCTATATATTTAATGTTCATTTAAAGTCATTCATGACGTTCATTAAATTTAATAAGTGCTTGTATATCAAGGCGGATTAGTAGAAGCGGACAGATTTTTCCACGGCACGCAAGCGCCGAAAAATATATTCAATGTATAATCAAATTTATGTAAGGCAATGTATAAACATTGATAAACAGTGAAGATATAAATCTTCACTTGCCAGTAGATAGGACCAATCAAATTCCAGAATTAACTTGTTTAGTTTCATTAAGTCAGCCATACGAAAGATACGAACTTTGTAAGTAGAGTTTAAAACCTCAAGAGTGAAATGATATGGATCTTCAGGGTGAGAAAGGGGCAAAGTTCTGGAAAGAGTATTTCCATCAGGATCAGAATCGAAACACAAGTCCAGCAGCCGACCTTAAAAATATTATATCTTTGGATATGGGATTATTTGCCCGAGTAAAATGTCGAACATGCCCGCATGGAAGTCGTGGTGCGAGTTAAACAATAAAGACGGTGAATTATCAATTTTGAACCCAGAGCACCAGCTGGGTGCCAACAGACCAGACGATCCGAATCGAGCGCGCAGAGTTGGTCATTGATTTTACGAAAACCACTAATCAACTCTTTGAATCCACTTTTAGGCTGTCTCATGAACTATTTTATTTTGTCCTTCATCAACCATCACAGCAAAAGTGGAGACCAGACATACGCGAAATGGCATCCGAAACTGAGGCCGTGAACCCGCCACACTTAGCGTGTAAAACGTTTTCACATAGCCAGCAGTGGATGGTAGGGTGGGATGGGGAGATTGTCTTCAAGACAAGTTAAAAATCCATTATAAGAACTAATTAATTTATTATTTATTTTTTATTATAAAATTATTATAAATAATATATAAAAATAAACACCTCATTGTTTGATGTGAATAGATACAAGACTGAATAAAATAGTAGTGCGCACAAAAAAAAAGTACGTCCGTTCGATTTTAGATAAAGAGAGGAGGATTGCTAAAAATAAAGATTGCTTAATGTCAGTGGTGGATAGATCCTTAAAAAGCTTGGTGCAAAATCATCTGATACATTTGTGGTGTGAGGAGATTGAATCATACGCCTAGACAGGTGGCACGGGACGGCGGCTGCGGGACGAAAGTGCTAGCGCGGCCGATTGTGGAACAGAGGAGAAAGCGAAGACGACGTAGAAAGTATCAATTCCGGGCGGTTCAGCGCGGCTGTGCTCGGAGGGAGCAGCAGAAAGCGAAGACAGCGTGGAACGTAACGGGCCTCGGAAGAGCTTTGCTTAGAATGTTTGAAAGTGAAGAAATTCTGTATTCGTTTCCAATGTCCAGCCCGTTGACCACGTGACTTATCGTCGCTCTTCTTTCATGTTTGCAATCGCAGCAATCTGTCGCATATGCAAAAAGTATTTTCTCTTTTGATAATGGAATCTCACGCATCTTCTTGGCTAGAGGCTAACAGGCTAGGTTCAGAAGCTAACATAAATTTTTTCCCGAATTTCTTTTGGTTTTTCATTCACTTTGGCACTGCAGTTACTTTTTACATACTACGCTTTGTTTCGGACGACCCCCCAAATTTAGAGCTTATATTAGAGTTTATATTTTATAGAGTTTATATTAATGGTAAATCTTTGTTATTATAACTAACAAAGGTTTGTGTAAATTTAGTTTATTTTATTTTAACAGTTATTTTTGCGACAGACTCGAATTTTTTGACTACTTTTCTTTTACGACTTTCTTGACCGACTTTTAATAGATGCTGGTGCAACTATCTCATACCAAAGGTATCGAACCTGCATGATGTAACTACTTTAAATACATTATATTTTTTTAGTAGCAAATTCATGGCACTTTTCCTATTTAATTACACAGGCAGACAAAACCCAATTTTTTACTACACACATATTTTTACTTAAGGCTCTTTTAAAATAAAGACCAGAACGAAAGAGTGATAAGTTCCATCACACATAGTTTTCGTGGTACACTTAAGAAACACACTTATTGTGTAATTTTGTTAACCACCATTTATTTTACTATTTAGCTAATGATTTATCCCCAAAATTATTCAATGGAATTTTTTCTGTATCCTATTGAAATTAGTATCATAATTATTTTCTGATTCATCTCCGGTCCGATGATTTTGAGAAGATTTTCATTTCCAAATCCGGATTTGAAATCTGGGCTGATTCAAGCCAGAAATTCCGATCAGGATGAAACAATGCTAATTTTTTGGTGATCACTGATCAGCCGACTCGGGCCAGGCGACTGTCAAAAAGGGGGATTGCTAGAATAGTAGTTAAATGAGGTTAAAGGGGGAAACAACACAAAGAAAAGTAATATCGTATCTTAAGTAAGTTGAAGCAGTTGGGGTGATTCAATCCTAACGTATTATTATTGGCCATCCCAACCCTATCGGGTCACAGCCTGTTGCACAGTCTGCCTCCACGCTTCACTGTCCTGGGCACGCCCTCGCCAGTTGGTAACACCAGATGCAGACAGGGCTTCCATCACCTGGTCCTGCCAACGTATCCGGGGTCGTCCTCTCCTCCGTTTCCCGACGATTACCGCATCAAATACTTTACGAGCCGGAGCGTCTTCTTCCATACGGGCGATGTGACCCAGCCAGCGGAGTCTTTGAATTTTGACTCGGCTAACTATATCAACATCCCCGTACAGCTCATACAGCTCGTGGTTCCATCTGATGCGATAAGCATCGCCAACGCAGATTGGGCCAAAGATTTTGCGGAGAATTTTTCTCTCGAACACTCCAAGAGCAGCTGCATCGGATTGCACCACTGTCCAGCACTCCGCACCATATAAGAGTACTGGAAGAATGAGCGTCTTGTAGAGTGTTAGTTTTGCCTGTCGAGAGAGGGCTCTACTGTTAAAGTGCCTACTGAGCCCAAAGTAGCACCTGTTGGCAAGTGTGATTCTCCGCTTAATCTCCAGGCTGACATCATTTGTGCTAGTTATTGCAGATCCAAGGTAAATAAATTCCTTGACGGACTCAAAGCTATGGCTGCCTGCAGCTAGCTGGGAATCAAGACGCCGCGATTCTCTGCTAGAGCACACCATAAACTTTGTCTTGTCCATGTTCACTGCTAGTCCTACTTTAGCTGACTCTTTTTCAATAGCCCCGAAGGCTGCTGTAACATCACGATTGGTTCGGCCAATGATATCAATATCATCGGCGTAGCCAAGGAGTTGGACACATCTGTTTGTCAGAATTGTGCCCGTCCGATGCACACCAGCCTTTCTTATAATACTCTCCATTAGGATGTTGAAGAGCATACAAGAAAGCGAGTCGCCTTGTCTGAGACCACACTTGGTATGAAAGGTTTCGGATTGGTCATTTCCTACCCTGACAGAGCTGATGGTGTTGCTCAATGTCATCATGCAAAGCCGTATCAGCTTTGCTGGTATACCAAGTTCAGACATGGCGGTATGTAGGCGATCTCGCCGTGGACTATCGAATGCAGCCTTGTAATCGACGAAGAGGTGATATGTGTCGATTTGGTTTTCATAGGACTTCTCCAGGATTTGGCGCAAGGTGAAAATCTGGTCAATAGTGGATTTGCCAGGCCTGAACCCGCACTGATAGGGTCCAATCAATGCTTCAGCATGGGGTTTCAGGTTTTCACACAGTACGCTCGTAAGGACCTTGTATGCGACTGGAAGAAGGCTAATGCCACGGTAATTGGTGCGCAATGTGGCATCACCCTTCTTCAGGATAGGACAGATTATGCTGTGGTTCCAATCGTCGGGCATGCTCTCCGTAAGCCATATCTTGCTGATTAGTTGGTGCATGCTCCCTACCAACATATCACCAGCAGCCTTAAACAATTCAGCCGGCAGGCCATCAGCACCTGCGGATTTATTGTTTTTAAGTCGTTGGATTGCATCCTTGACTTCGGCATGGCTTGGGGTCGGTACGTCCACATCAGTACCATAGATTGGGGTTTGTGGATCATACTCTACAAAGTCATCATAGCTAGAGTCAGCTAATAGACTTGAGAAGTGATCCCTCCATAACCTCAGCACAATCTCTGCATCTGTGACTAGGTTTCCGTCATCGTCCTTGCACGCAACTCCTCCAGTCTTAAAACCTTGGGTCAGACGCTTAACCCTCTGATAGAAGTTACGAGCCTCATTCCGGCATCTGCTGCTCTCAATGCTCTCACACTCACGCCTCTCCTGTTCTCTCTTTTTGCGTCTGAAAAGGCGTTTCTCATCTCTCCTCCTTGACCTGTAGACCTCGACAACAGCCCTTGTAGCCCCCGCTTGCAGTGTTCTTCTGTAGGCGGCGTCTTTTGCAGCTGTAGCGTCGCGACACTCCTGGTCGTACCATGGATTCCTCGTTGGGGTACGCTGGAATCCAATGACCTCTTCTGCAGAAGTTCGCAGGGAGTGGGATATGAGCGCCCACATATTGTTGATGTCTTCAGGTGTTGGAGTTGCTCGGCTCAGTAGGCCTGAGACTTGGGTGGAGAATGCATCCCTTGTCCGTTGTGATTGCAGCTTCCCGATGTCCAGCTTTCTTAACAGTCCTCGACGTGCAACCTTCGCAACACATAGCCGTGTGCGAATCTTAGCTGCAACAAGATAATGGTCGGAGTCGATGTTGGGACCCCGACAGGATCGCACGTCGAGTACGTTAGATGCATGCCTTGCATCGATCACAACATGATCGATCTGATTTCTGGTCAGTCGATCAGGAGAGAGCCATGATGCCTTATGTATGTCCAAATGACGAAACCCAGTACTACGAACTACCATATTATGCGCTGCAGCGAAGCCTATTAATCTGAGACCATTGCTCGAGGTGGTCTCATGTAGACTAAATTGCCCGACGGTGGCACCAAAGATGTCTTCTCGCCCTACCTTGGCATTAAAATCCCCAAGGAGGATCTTAATGTCATGGGAAGGACAGCGGCCATAAGCCCGGTCGAGCTCCGCATAGAAGGCATCCTTGGTGACATCGTCCTTTTCTTCGGTTGGGGCATGCGCGCATATCAGGCTGATGTTGAAGAATTTGGCAGTAATTCGGATCGTTGCAATCCTAACGTATCCTATCTAAAATTGTGTGCATTGCGGTTCAGGAGATCCAAAAGCAATTTTTCAAATACCTCACTACCTACCGAGCGAGTCTGGTACTATAGGATCTCTCGTTTGCGAGAACTCCCGAACCACCAACTAAATCTAAGGTAGGAATGGATTCCGAACTAAATGGCCCGTCTGTCCCGCCCCTACAAAGCAAACATTACAGGTCACTATTTTTTTCGCTGTTTACCACAAAATTAAATGTTATCAATTTTTGTATTTTGCCAACTACTGCAGAACCACAATTTACTACAATACAATAGACATACAACAAGCGATATATAAGCTTTTTATAACAGTTGTTATATGAAACAAAAACTAGTGCATTGTTTTAAATAAACAAGTGCCATGTAATGGGCTCATTGAGCAACGATCTAAAGAACGGGCGTAAAAGCTCAGTGAACCAAAGAACCGGCTTCTACTCTTACATTACAACGCGCGATACCGAAATGGAAAAATTGGCGATTAAGAAAACCCGGCTCTACTGACCACTGAAAGACAAAGGACACAGTCTTGTTCTTGCGCGACGACGACGACTACAGCGAGTACAAAAACAACAACTTCGAAAAGCGCCAAAACGGCCCCGGCCACAAAGACTGCAATGGATCGCAACATCCAAATTAAGCGCAAGCTTAGCCCGCAGAGTAATCCGGCAGGCAATAAAACAAAAATTAAACGCGTCCAGAAGATCGACGACATGCCAGGCAGATCCAGTAGTAACAGCGCAAAACACCGTAAAAAAACCCAAGCCCTCTCCAATCTATATCAGGGATAAAAGCTCGAGTGCACTGGTCAACCGAATTGCGGCGTTGATTGGGAACGGTGACAACTTTCATGTTGTCCCGCTTACCAAAGGGAACATCCATACCATCAAAGGGACCATTCAAACACTTGTTCAAAACCAGAACATGGTAATACAGCTGCTCGATGCAAAACAGTCTAAATAATCTATACAGACTCTACGAATATCAATGTGGAAAGACAATGGTGTCTCACGGCATAAACTAGAATTGTCACAATTCTTTCCCGAAAACCATGTTGACGTAATGCTACTGGTGAAAACACATCTCACAAGCAAATACAACTTTCAAATAAGACGCTATACAATCAACCGCACAGATCATGCAGATGAGAAATCCCACGGCGGAACTGGTGTTCTAATCAGAGAACGCATTCAACATCATTTTCACAAAAGGTTTGCAACAAACTTCTTGCATACCACATCGATACAAATTCAGTCAAGTAACGGAAGCTTTTCAATCGCTGCCGTTTAATTCCCTTCTCCTTTCTCATTTTCCGAGGGACAATTTATGGACTTCTACAATTCACTTGGGGATCGCTTTATAGCCGCAGGAGACTACAACGGCAAACATACGAACTAGAGATCACGTCTAGAAACTGTCAAAGAAATTCAACTGTACAATGCAATTATAAATATGAGGAAGAAACTGGACTATGTTTCCACTGGAAATCCCACATACTGCCCAACCGACCCATGCAAGCTCCCAGACCTTACTGTTTTTGCGATGACAAAAAACATACCTCGCAATCTAATAAGTACCAAAGCAGTCTCGAACTTATCATCAGATCACTCGCCTGTGCTTTTAACGCTTCTTCAAAGTCCAGAAATAACCGAACACCCCTTCAGCCTGACGTCGCCAAAAACGAACTGGCTTAAATACAAAAATTACGTGAGTGCCCCGGAGCTTAACATAGAATAGGACATCGACTACACTATGAGCGCCCTGGAAAAAGTACCCGTTGCGGCAGCTGAAATCTCTACTTTTCAAGGAAATGAAGTAGACCGTACAAATACTACAAATCCAATCATCAAATCGAACAGCTCGTGCGCTATCGAGATCGTGTGCAAACTATTTAGAGGGATCAATAATCTTGGCTATTTCCCAAAAATGTGGAAGCAATCTATCCTTATAATGATACCGAAGCCTGGAAAAGACCACACAATTCCAACATCGTACAGATCAGGCCTTGTATCTTGTTTGTCTATATTGTTTGAAAAATGCTTGCTAACTCGTATAATACCACATCTGGTAGCTTGAAATATAATCCCGCCACACCAATTTGGTTTCCTAAGAAAACACGGAACCATCGAGCAAGTGAACAGATCAACATATGAAATACGCTCAGCCTTCGAACTGCGAGAATACTGTAGCGCTATTTTTCTCGACGTATCTCATACTTTCGACTGAGTTTAGCTTGATGGACTCATGCATAAAATTAAAGTATTTGCCAACATACCCCCACAAGCTACTGGAATCATACCTCTATATATAGGGTATTCTCAGTGAGATGCAACGCAACTACTTCCGGCGACTACATCATGGAAGCTGGAAGCTTGTTCCACAAGGAAGCACACTCGGCCCGAGTTTATATGTTTTGTATACTGCGGATATTCCTACGAACGCACAACTAACAGCGTCAACGTTCGCCGACGATACCGATATCCTTAGTCGTTCCAGATGCCCAACCCAATCAATAAACCAACTAGCTAATCATCTAATAGTAGTGAAAAGGTGGCTGTCCGACTAGCTCATTAAACTAAACGGTATGCAGATCTTTCAAGCCAACGAAGTAACGTACCTTGGCGCCCACCTTGATAGACGACTAACCTGGCGTAAGCACATCGAATGCAAGAAGATGCACCTAAGACTGAAAGCCAGCAGCCTCACAGGTAGTAGTCCAGGCCTGTAGTCCAGGCACAGTGGATCATAAACTTACGAGCGCCACTGTGCCTGTGCTACAAGTTACTAATCTACAATTCAGTTCATAAGCCAATCTGGACGTAGGGCTCCCAGCTGTGGGGGAACGCGAGCAGCAGCACCCTAGACATCTAACAGCACGCACAATCAAAAATCTTGAGAACTATCACTGGGCCACCTTGGTATGTTCGCAACGAAAACATCCACCGAGATCTGGGTATCCTCGCAGTGAAAGACGAAATCCAGAAGCAAAACGAGTCCTACAAAGAAAAATTGTCTTCGCACCCAAATTTCCTCACTCGGGGACTGACTCGGGTTTCTAGCGGATCCCGCCTGCGACGCAACGACCTTCCAACCCAGCAATTGATTTTTAGTGCCGTCTAACTCTGTATCAGCCTCATGACTGTTAGTTATGTTAAAAATATAATGTTTGATACACCTCTTGTTAGTCTCGCAAAGAGAAGATTCAAGAAGAAAAAGCAACGTTAAAAAAAATAATAATATTGACTGATGCAGAGTGAGACCGCCCTAAAAAGAAACTATTGCTGGGTTGGGAGGTTGTAGTCGCGTGTGGGATCTGCTGGAAACCCGATAGAATGCCCAATTGAGAGAATTTAGTATTTAGATAGATAGTATTTGTCTGTAGGACACTTTTAGGTTTTCGACACCAAATTTTACATCCAGGATGCGCAGGTCCCTGTGGGTGTTTTCATTACGAACACACCATGGTGCGCTAGAAAAAGTTAAAAAGATTTTTGATTGTGCGAAAGGATGTGCTGAATGATGTCTATTTCTGCTACTCACGTTCCTCAACAGCTGAGAGCCATACATCCAAATCCGCATTGGAACTGAATTTACAAGCAGGATCTTGGAGTCCAGGCATAAAGGAGAATCAGCATAATTCTTAGGAAAAACAAAGGCCACGATTGTCTATTAACGTTACAAGTAATGTATACTGTTCCATTATTTTCATTCGCCAGTATTCTCGGTGTTCAAAAGCTGACAGTATTTCTGTTATTATTCTGTTTACGATTACGATAATGATTCCATTGAATAGTTTTCAGACGAATAGCGCAGTTTGAGAGGTTAGATCTTTGGTACCAAGAAGTCACGACCGAGAGAATATTTTGGTTTTTGCACATTGAGGAATATTTGGATTTCGTTTGGTTGAAACGAAGGTGTTGTTGGCAAAGGTTTACTTTCTGGCTCAATTCGTTGCACGACAAATGAATTTGTGGCGGGATTTGAAGAATCTGAAAAATAATGTGTCTCGGCCGGTGCGGACCTAGCATTCCAAAGAGATCCTATAGGGTGGTCGTTTCAACCAGATCCTGGTAGAGAGATCGCGCGGCTTCCTTAACCGTTGTTTTGAAGATGGCGGTCTGCCAAGCACGACGCATACGCATCTTTTCACGCATAAACTGTTTTATGTACTTTCTTCTCTGCGGTGAAGAGATTTTGGCAGCTGCAACAAGTACTTTTACCTAGTCCTTTTACTTTTAGTACTTTTAGTACTTTTTACTAGTCGTAAAAATAAACCTATGAGACCACAAAGAAAGCCATCCTCTCACAGTTAAGAAGGGGGATACTAATGTGATGGCTCTGTGCATTGATGATATAGTTGGAAAACTTGGTACAGAATCGTCGTCGTGGAAAGATGATAATGGGAAGCAGTCCTAAGCAGATACTTTGCCAGAGTTTGATCCAGGAGACGAGAACGCTATATCAGTGAACCAGTTCATCGATCGTGTCAACATAGGGTTCTACAATTCACTTGGGGATCGCTTTATAGCCGCAGGAGACTACAACGCCAAACATACGAACTAGAGATCACGTCTAGAAACTGTCAAAGAAATTCAACTGTACAATGCAATTATAAATATGAGGAAGAAACTGGACTATGTTTCCACTGGAAATCCCACATACTGCCCAACCGACCCATGCAAGCTCCCAGACCTTACTGTTTTTGCGATGACAAAAAACATACCTCGCAATCTAATAAGTACCAAAGCAGTCTCGAACTTATCATCAGATCACTCGCCTGTGCTTTTAACGCTTCTTCAAAGTCCAGAAATAACCGAACACCCCTTCAGCCTGACGTCGCCAAAAACGAACTGGCTTAAATACAAAAATTACGTGAGTGCCCCGGAGCTTAACATAGAATAGGACATCGACTACACTATGAGCGCCCTGGAAAAAGTACCCGTTGCGGCAGCTGAAATCTCTTTTGAAGGAAATGAAGTAGACCGATACAAATACAACAAATCCAATCATCAAAACGAACAGCTCGTACGCTATCGAGGTCGTGTGCAAACTATTTAGAGGGATCAATAATCTTGGCTATTTCCCAAAAATGTGGAAGCAATCTATCCTTATAATGATACCGAAGCCTGGAAAAGACCACACAATTCCAACATCGTACAGATCAGGCCTTGTATCTTGTTTGTCTATATTGTTTAAAAAATGCTTGCTTACTCGTATTATACCACATCTGGTAGCTTGAAATATAATCCCGCCACACCAATTTGGTTTCCTAAGAAAACACGGAACCATCGAGCAAGTGAACAGATCAACATATGAAATACGCTCAGCCTTCGAACTGCGAGAATACTGTAGAGCTATTTTTCTCGACGTATCTCATGCTTTCGACTGAGTTTAGCTTGATGGACTCATGCATAAAATTAAAGTATTTGCCAACATACCCCCACAAGCTACTGGAATCATACCTCTATATATAGGGTATTCTCAGTGAGATGCAACGCAACTACTTCCGGCGACTACATCATGGAAGCTGGAAGCTTGTTCCACAAGGAAGCACACTCGGCCCGAGTTTATATGTTTTGTATACTACGGATATTCCTACGAACGCACAACTAACAGCGTCAACGTTCGCCGACGATACCGATATCCTTAGTCGTTCCAGATGCCCAACCCAATCAATAAACCAACTAGCTAATCATCTAATAGTAGTGAAAAGGTGGCTGTCCGACTAGCTCATTAAACTAAACGGTATGCAGATCTTTCAAGCCAACGAAGTAACGTACCTTGGCGCCCACCTTGATAGACAACTAACCTGGCGTAAGCACATCGAATGCAAGAAGATGCACCTAAGACTGAAAGCCAGCAGCCTCACAGGTAGTAGTCCAGGCCTGTAGTCCAGGCACAGTGGATCATAAACTTACGAGCGCCACTGTGCCTGTACTACAAGTTACTAATCTACAATTCAGTTCATAAGCCAATCTGGACGTAGGGCTCCCAGCTGTGGGGGAACGCGAGCAGCAGCACCATAGACATCTAACAGCACGCACAATCAAAAATCTTGAGAACTATCACTGGGCCACCTTGGTATGTTCGCAACGAAAACATTCACCGAGATCTGGGTATCCTCGCAGTGAAAGACGAAATCCAGAAGCAAAACGAGTCCTACAAAGAAAAATTGTCTTCG
Organism: Drosophila atripex; assembly: GCA_035045925.1. NCBI lineage: Eukaryota > Metazoa > Arthropoda > Insecta > Diptera > Drosophilidae > Drosophila > Drosophila atripex. Next base: position 23,107,207 of record JAWNOP010000052.1, read on the forward strand.
CACCCAAATTTCCTCACTCGGGGACTGACTCGGGTTTCTAGCGGATCCCGCCTGCGACGCAACGACCTTCCAACCCAGCAATTGATTTTTAGTGCCGTCTAACTCTGTATCAGCCTCATGACTGTTAGTTATGTTAAAAATATAATGTTTGATACACCTCTTGTTAGTCTCGCAAAGAGAAGATTCAAGAAGAAGAAGCAACGTTAAAAAAAATAATAATATTGACTGATGCAGAGTGAGACCGCCCTAAAAAGAAACTATTGCTGGGTTGGGAGGTTGTAGTCGCGTGTGGGATCTGCTGGAAACCCGATAGAATGCCCAATTGAGAGAATTTAGTATTTAGATAGATAGTATTTGTCTGTAGGACACTTTTAGGTTTTCGACACCAAATTTTACATCCAGGATGCGCAGGTCCCTGTGGGTGTTTTCATTACGAACACACCATGGTGCGCTAGAAAAAGTTAAAAAGATTTTTGATTGTGCGAAAGGATGTGCTGAATGATGTCTATTTCTGCTACTCACGTTCCTCAACAGCTGAGAGCCATACATCCAAATCCGCATTGGAACTGAATTTACAAGCAGGATCTTGGAGTCCTGGCATAAAGGAGAATCAGCATAATTCTTAGGAAAAACAAAGGCCACGATTGTCTATTAACGTTACAAGTAATGTATACTGTTCCATTATTTTCATTCGCCAGTATTCTCGGTGTTCAAAAGCTGACAGTATTTCTGTTGTTATTCTGTTTACGATTACGATAATGATTCCATTGAATAGTTTTCAGACGAATAGCGCAGTTTAAGAGGTTAGATCTTTGGTACCAAGAAGTCACGACCGAGAGAATATTTTGGTTTTTGCACATTGAGGAATATTTGGATTTCGTTTGGTTGAAACGAAGGTGTTGTTGGCAAAGGTTTACTTTCTGGCTCAATTCGTTGCACGACAAATGAATTTGTGGCGGGATTTGAAGAATCTGAAAAATAATGTGTCTCGGCCGGTGCGGACCTAGCATTCCAAAGAGATCCTATAGGGTGGTCGTTTCAACCAGATCCTGGTAGAGAGATCGCGCGGCTTCCTTAACCGTTGTTTTGAAGATGGCGGACTGCCAAGCACGACGCATACGCATCTTTTCACGCATAAACTGTTTTATGTACTTTCTTCTCTGCGGTGAAGAGATTTTGGCAGCTGCAACAAGTACTTTTACCTAGTCCTTTTACTTTTAGTACTTTTAGTACTTTTTACTAGTCGTAAAAATAAACCTATGAGACCACAAAGAAAGCCATCCTCTCACAGTTAAGAAGGGGGATACTAATGTGATGGCTCTGTGCATTGATGATATAGTTGGAAAACTTGGTACAGAATCGTCGTCGTGGAAAGATGATAATGGGAAGCAGTCCTAAGCAGATACTTTGCCAGAGTTTGATCCAGGAGACGAGAACGCTATATCAGTGAACCAGTTCATCGATCGTGTCAACATAGGGTTCTACAATTCACTTGGGGATCGCTTTATAGCCGCAGGAGACTACAACGCCAAACATACGAACTAGAGATCACGTCTAGAAACTGTCAAAGAAATTCAACTGTACAATGCAATTATAAATATGAGGAAGAAACTGGACTATGTTTCCACTGGAAATCCCACATACTGCCCAACCGACCCATGCAAGCTCCCAGACCTTACTGTTTTTGCGATGACAAAAAACATACCTCGCAATCTAATAAGTACCAAAGCAGTCTCGAACTTATCATCAGATCACTCGCCTGTGCTTTTAACGCTTCTTCAAAGTCCAGAAATAACCGAACACCCCTTCAGCCTGACGTCGCCAAAAACGAACTGGCTTAAATACAAAAATTACGTGAGTGCCCCGGAGCTTAACATAGAATAGGACATCGACTACACTATGAGCGCCCTGGAAAAAGTACCCGTTGCGGCAGCTGAAATCTCTTTTGAAGGAAATGAAGTAGACCGATACAAATACAACAAATCCAATCATCAAAACGAACAGCTCGTACGCTATCGAGGTCGTGTGCAAACTATTTAGAGGGATCAATAATCTTGGCTATTTCCCAAAAATGTGGAAGCAATCTATCCTTATAATGATACCGAAGCCTGGAAAAGACCACACAATTCCAACATCGTACAGATCAGGCCTTGTATCTTGTTTGTCTATATTGTTTGAAAAATGCTTGCTAACTCGTATTATACCACATCTGGTAGCTTGAAATATAATCCCGCCACACCAATTTGGTTTCCTAAGAAAACACGGAACCATCGAGCAAGTGAACAGATCAACATATGAAATACGCTCAGCCTTCGAACTGCGAGAATACTGTAGCGCTATTTTTCTCGACGTATCTCATGCTTTCGACTGAGTTTAGCTTGATGGACTCATGCATAAAATTAAAGTATTTGCCAACATACCCCCACAAGCTACTGGAATCATACCTCTATATATAGGGTATTCTCAGTGAGATGCAACGCAACTACTTCCGGCGACTACATCATGGAAGCTGGAAGCTTGTTCCACAAGGAAGCACACTCGGCCCGAGTTTATATGTTTTGTATACTGCGGATATTCCTACGAACGCACAACTAACAGCGTCAACGTTCGCCGACGATACCGATATCCTTAGTCGTTCCAGATGCCCAACCCAATCAATAAACCAACTAGCTAATCATCTAATAGTAGTGAAAAGGTGGCTGTCCGACTAGCTCATTAAACTAAACGGTATGCAGATCTTTCAAGCCAACGAAGTAACGTACCTTGGCGCCCACCTTGATAGACGACTAACCTGGCGTAAGCACATCGAATGCAAGAAGATGCACCTAAGACTGAAAGCCAGCAGCCTCACAGGTAGTAGTCCAGGCCTGTAGTCCAGGCACAGTGGATCATAAACTTACGAGCGCCACTGTGCCTGTACTACAAGTTACTAATCTACAATTCAGTTCATAAGCCAATCTGGACGTAGGGCTCCCAGCTGTGGGGGAACGCGAGCAGCAGCACCATAGACATCTAACAGCACGCACAATCAAAAATCTTGAGAACTATCACTGGGCCACCTTGGTATGTTCGCAACGAAAACATCCACCGAGATCTGGGTATCCTCGCAGTGAAAGACGAAATCCAGAAGCAAAACGAGTCCTACAAAGAAAAATTGTCTTCGCATCCAAATTTCCTCACTCGGGGACTGACTCGGGTTTCTAGCGGATCCCGCCTGCGACGCAACGACCTTCCAACCCAGCAATTGATTTTTAGTGCCGTCTAACTCTGTATCAGTCTCATGACTGTTAGTTATGTTAAAAATATAATGTTTGATACACCTCTTGTTAGTCTCGCAACAAGAGCAGTTAGTACTTTTTACTAGTCGTAAAAATAAACCTATGAGACCACAAAGCCATCCTGTCACAGTTAAGAAGGGGGATACTAATGTGATGGCTCTGTGCATTGATGATATAGTTGGAAAACTTGGTACAGAATCGTCGTCGTGGAAAGATGATAATGGGAAGCAGTCCTAAGCAGATACTTTGCCAGAGTTTGATCCAGGAGACGAGAACGCTATATCAGTGAACCAGTTCATCGATCGTGTCAACATAGGGTTCTACAATTCACTTGGGGATTGCTTTATAGCCGCAGGAGACTACAACGCCAAACATACGAACTAGAGATCACGTCTAGAAACTGTCAAAGAAATTCAACTGTACAATGCAATTATAAATATGAGGAAGAAACTGGACTATGTTTCCACTGGAAATCCCACATACTGCCCAACCGACCCATGCAAGCTCCCAGACCTTACTGTTTTTGCGATGACAAAAAACATACCTCGCAATCTAATAAGTACCAAAGCAGTCTCGAACTTATCATCAGATCACTCGCCTGTGCTTTTAACGCTTCTTCAAAGTCCAGAAATAACCGAACACCCCTTCAGCCTGACGTCGCCAAAAACGAACTGGCTTAAATACAAAAATTACGTGAGTGCCCCGGAGCTTAACATAGAATAGGACATCGACTACACTATGAGCGCCCTGGAAAAAGTACCCGTTGCGGCAGCTGAAATCTCTACTTTTCAAGGAAATGAAGTAGACCGATACAAATACTACAAATCCAATCATCAAAACGAACAGCTCGTGCGCTATCGAGGTCGTGTGCAAACTATTTAGAGGGATCAATAATCTTGGCTATTTCCCAAAAATGTGGAAGCAATCTATCCTTATAATGATACCGAAGCCTGGAAAAGACCACACAATTCCAACATCGTACAGATCAGGCCTTGTATCTTGTTTGTCTATATTGTTTGAAAAATGCTTGCTAACTCGTATAATACCACATCTGGTAGCTTGAAATATAATCCCGCCACACCAATTTGGTTTCCTAAGAAAACACGGAACCATCGAGCAAGTGACAGATCAACATATGAAATACGCTCAGCCTTCGAACTGCGAGAATACTGTAGCGCTATTTTTCTCGACGTATCTCATGCTTTCGACTGAGTTTAGCTTGATGGACTCATGCATAAAATTAAAGTATTTGCCAACATACCCCCACAAGCTACTGGAATCATACCTCTATATATAGGGTATTCTCAGTGAGATGCAACGCAACTACTTCCGGCGACTACATCATGGAAGATGGAAGCTTGTTCCACAAGGAAGCACACTCGGCCCGAGTTTATATGTTTTGTATACTGCGGATATTCCTACGAACGCACAACTAACAGCGTCAACGTTCGCCGACGATACCGATATCCTTAGTCGTTCCAGATGCCCAACCCAATCAATAAACCAACTAGCTAATCATCTAATAGTAGTGAAAAGGTGGCTGTCCGACTAGCTCATTAAACTAAACGGTATGCAGATCTTTCAAGCCAACGAAGTAACGTACCTTGGCGCCCACCTTGATAGACGACTAACCTGGCGTAAGCACATCGAATGCAAGAAGATGCACCTAAGACTGAAAGCCAGCAGCCTCACAGGTAGTAGTCCAGGCCTGTAGTCCAGGCACAGTGGATCATAAACTTACGAGCGCCACTGTGCCTGTACTACAAGTTACTAATCTACAATTCAGTTCATAAGCCAATCTGGACGTAGGGCTCCCAGCTGTGGGGGAACGCGAGCAGCAGCACCATAGACATCTAACAGCGCGCACAATCAAAAATCTTGAGAACTATCACTGGGCCACCTTGGTATGTTCGCAACGAAAACATCCACCGAGATCTGGGTATCCTCGCAGTGAAAGACGAAATCCAGAAGCAAAACGAGTCCTACAAAGAAAAATTGTCTTCGCATCCAAATTTCCTCACTCGGGGACTGACTCGGGTTTCTAGCGGATCCCGCCTGCGACGCAACGACCTTCCAACCCAGCAATTGATTTTTAGTGCCGTCTAACTCTGTATCAGTCTCATGACTGTTAGTTATGTTAAAAATATAATGTTTGATACACCTCTTGTTAGTCTCGCAACAAGAGCAGTTAGTACTTTTTACTAGTCGTAAAAATAAACCTATGAGACCACAAAGAAAGCCATCCTGTCACAGTTAAGAAGGGGGATACTAATGTGATGGCTCTGTGCATTGATGATATAGTTGGAAAACTTGGTACAGAATCGTCGTCGTGGAAAGATGATAATGGGAAGCAGTCCTAAGCAGATACTTTGCCAGAGTTTGATCCAGGAGACGAGAACGCTATATCAGTGAACCAGTTCATCGATCGTGTCAACATAGGGTTCTACAATTCACTTGGGGATTGCTTTATAGCCGCAGGAGACTACAACGCCAAACATACGAACTAGAGATCACGTCTAGAAACTGTCAAAGAAATTCAACTGTACAATGCAATTATAAATATGAGGAAGAAACTGGACTATGTTTCCACTGGAAATCCCACATACTGCCCAACCGACCCATGCAAGCTCCCAGACCTTACTGTTTTTGCGATGACAAAAAACATACCTCGCAATCTAATAAGTACCAAAGCAGTCTCGAACTTATCATCAGATCACTCGCCTGTGCTTTTAACGCTTCTTCAAAGTCCAGAAATAACCGAACACCCCTTCAGCCTGACGTCGCCAAAAACGAACTGGCTTAAATACAAAAATTACGTGAGTGCCCCGGAGCTTAACATAGAATAGGACATCGACTACACTATGAGCGCCCTGGAAAAAGTACCCGTTGCGGCAGCTGAAATCTCTACTTTTCAAGGAAATGAAGTAGACCGATACAAATACTACAAATCCAATCACCAAAACGAACAGCTCGTGCGCTATCGAGGTCGTGTGCAAACTATTTAGAGGGATCAATAATCTTGGCTATTTCCCAAAAATGTGGAAGCAATCTATCCTTATAATGATACCGAAGCCTGGAAAAGACCACACAATTCCAACATCGTACAGATCAGGCCTTGTATCTTGTTTGTCTATATTGTTTGAAAAATGCTTGCTAACTCGTATAATACCACATCTGGTAGCTTGAAATATAATCCCGCCACACCAATTTGGTTTCCTAAGAAAACACGGAACCATCGAGCAAGTGACAGATCAACATATGAAATACGCTCAGCCTTCGAACTGCGAGAATACTGTAGCGCTATTTTTCTCGACGTATCTCATGCTTTCGACTGAGTTTAGCTTGATGGACTCATGCATAAAATTAAAGTATTTGCCAACATACCCCCACAAGCTACTGGAATCATACCTCTATATATAGGGTATTCTCAGTGAGATGCAACGCAACTACTTCCGGCGACTACATCATGGAAGCTGGAAGCTTGTTCCACAAGGAAGCACACTCGGCCCGAGTTTATATGTTTTGTATACTGCGGATATTCCTACGAACGCACAACTAACAGCGTCAACGTTCGCCGACGATACCGATATCCTTAGTCGTTCCAGATGCCCAACCCAATCAATAAACCAACTAGCTAATCATCTAATAGTAGTGAAAAGGTGGCTGTCCGACTAGCTCATTAAACTAAACGGTATGCAGATCTTTCAAGCCAACGAAGTAACGTACCTTGGCGCCCACCTTGATAGACGACTAACCTGGCGTAAGCACATCGAATGCAAGAAGATGCACCTAAGACTGAAAGCCAGCAGCCTCACAGGTAGTAGTCCAGGCCTGTAGTCCAGGCACAGTGGATCATAAACTTACGAGCGCCACTGTGCCTGTACTACAAGTTACTAATCTACAATTCAGTTCATAAGCCAATCTGGACGTAGGGCTCCCAGCTGTGGGGGAACGCGAGCAGCAGCACCATAGACATCTAACAGCGCGCACAATCAAAAATCTTGAGAACTATCACTGGGCCACCTTGGTATGTTCGCAACGAAAACATCCACCGAGATCTGGGTATCCTCGCAGTGAAAGATGAAATCCAGAAGCAAAACGAGTCCTACAAAGAAAAATTGTCTTCGCACCCAAATTTCCTCACTCGGGGACTGACTCGGGTTTCTAGCGGATCCCGCCTGCGACGCAACGACCTTCCAACCCGGCAATTGATTTTTAGTGCCGTCTAACTCTGTATCAGTCTCATGACTGTTAGTTATGTTAAAAATATAATGTTTGATACACCTCTTGTTAGTCTCGCAAAGAGAAGATTCAAGAAGAAAAAGCCACGTTAAAAAAAAAAAATAATATTGACTGGTGCAGAGTGAGACCGCCCTAAAAAGAAACTATTGCTGGGTTGGGAGGTTGTAGTCGCGTGTGGGATCTGCTGGAAACCCGATACAATGCCCAATTGAGAGAATTTAGTATTTAGATAGATAGTATTTGTCTGTAGGACACTTTTAGGTTTTCGACACCAAATTTTACATCCAGGATGCGCAGGTCCCTGTGGGTGTTTTCATTACGAACACACCATGGTGCGCTAGAAAAAGTTAAAAAGATTTTTGATTGTGCGAAAGGATGTGCTGAATGATGTCTATTTCTGCTACTCACGTTCCTCAACAGCTGAGAGCCATACATCCAAATCCGCATTGGAACTGAATTTACAAGCAGGATCTTGGAGTCCAGGCATAAAGGAGAATCAGCATAATTCTTAGGAAAAACAAAGGCCGCGATTGTCTATTAACGTTACAAGTAATGTATACTGTTCCATTATTTTCATTCGCCAGTATTCTCGGTGTTCAAAAGCTGACAGTATTTCTGTTGTTATTCTGTTTACGATTACGATAATGATTCCATTGAATAGTTTTCAGACGAATAGCGCAGTTTAAGAGGTTAGATCTTTGGTACCAAGAAGTCACGACCGAGAGAATATTTTGGTTTTTGCACATTGAGGAATCTTTGGATTTCGTTTGGTTGAAACCAACCTCAATTCGTTGCACGACAAATGAATTTGTGGCGGGATTGGAAGAATCTGAAAAATAATGTGTCTCGGCCGGTGCGGACCTAGCATTCCAAAGAGCTTCTATAGGGTGGTCGTTTCAACCAGATCCTGGTAGAGAGATCGCGCGGCTTCCTTAACCGTTGTTTTGAAGATGGCGGTCTGCCAAGCACGACGCATACGCATCTTTTCACGCATAAACTGTTTTATGTACTTTCTTCTCTGCGGTGAAGAAATTTTGGCAGCTGCAACAAGTACTTTTACCTAGTCCTTTTACTTTTAGTACTTTTAGTACTTTTTACTAGTCGTAAAAATAAACCTATGAGACCACAAAGAAAGCCATCCTGTCACAGTTAAGAAGGGGGATACTAATGTGATGGCTCTGTGCATTGATGATATAGTTGGAAAACTTGGTACAGAATCGTCGTGGAAAGATGATAATGGGAAGCAGTCCTAAGCAGATACTTTGCCAGAGTTTGATCCAGGAGACGAGAACGCTATATCAGTGAACCAGTTCATCGATCGTGTCAACATAGGGTTCTACAATTCACTTGGGGATCGCTTTATAGCCGCAGGAGACTACAACGCCAAACATACGAACTAGAGATCACGTCTAGAGACTGTCAAAGAAATTCAACTGTACAATGCAATTATAAATATGAGGAAGAAACTGGACTATGTTTCCACTGGAAATCCCACATACTGCCCAACCGACCCATGCAAGCTCCCAGACCTTACTGTTTTTGCGATGACAAAAAACATACCTCGCAATCTAATAAGTACCAAAGCAGTCTCGAAATTATCATCAGATCACTCGCCTGTGCTTTTAACGCTTCTTCAAAGTCCAGAAATAACCGAACACCCCTTCAGCCTGACGTCGCCAAAAACGAACTGGCTTAAATACAAAAATTACGTGAGTGCCCCGGAGCTTAACATAGAATAGGACATCGACTACACTATGAGCGCCCTGGAAAAAGTACCCGTTGCGGCAGCTGAAATCTCTACTTTTCAAGGAAATGAAGTAGACCGATACAAATACTACAAATCCAATCATCAAATCGAACAGCTCGTGCGCTATCGAGATCGTGTGCAAACTATTTAGAGGGATCAATAATCTTGGCTATTTCCCAAAAATGTGGAAGCAATCTATCCTTATAATGATACCGAAGCCTGGAAAAGACCACACAATTCCAACATCGTACAGATCAGGCCTTGTATCTTGTTTGTCTATATTGTTTGAAAAATGCTTGCTAACTCGTATAATACCACATCTGGTAGCTTGAAATATAATCCCGCCACACCAATTTGGTTTCCTAAGAAAACACGGAACCATCGAGCAAGTGAACAGATCAACATATGAAATACGCTCAGCCTTCGAACTGCGAGAATACTGTAGCGCTATTTTTCTCGACGTATCTCATGCTTTCGACTGAGTTTAGCTTGATGGACTCATGCATAAAATTAAAGTATTTGCCAACATACCCCCACAAGCTACTAGAATCATACCTCTATATATAGGGTATTCTCAGTGAGATGCAACGCAACTACTTCCGGCGACTACATCATGGAAGCTGGAAGCTTGTTCCACAAGGAAGCACACTCGGCCCGAGTTTATATGTTTTGTATACTGCGGATATTCCTACGAACGCACAACTAACAGCGTCAACGTTCGCCGACGATACCGATATCCTTAGTCGTTCCAGATGCCCAACCCAATCAATAAACCAACTAGCTAATCATCTAATAGTAGTGAAAAGGTGGCTGTCCGACTAGCTCATTAAACTAAACGGTATGCAGATCTTTCAAGCCAACGAAGTAACGTACCTTGGCGCCCACCTTGATAGACGACTAACCTGGCGTAAGCACATCGAATGCAAAAAGATGCACCTAAGACTGAAAGCCAGCAGCCTCACAGGTAGTAGTCCAGGCCTGTAGTCCAGGCACAGTGGATCATAAACTTACGAGCGCCACTGTGCCTGTACTACAAGTTACTAATCTACAATTCAGTTCATAAGCCAATCTGGACGTAGGGCTCCCAGCTGTGGGGGAACGCGAGCAGCAGCACCATAGACATCTAACAGCGCGCACAATCAAAAATCTTGAGAACTATCACTGGGCCACCTTGGTATGTTCGCAACGAAAACATCCACCGAGATCTGGGTATCCTCGCAGTGAAAGACGAAATCCAGAAGCAAAACGAGTCCTACAAAGAAAAATTGTCTTCGCACCCAAATTTCCTCACTCGGGGACTGACTCGGGTTTCTAGCGGATCCCGCCTGCGACGCAACGACCTTCCAACCCAGCAATTGATTTTTAGTGCCGTCTAACTCTGTATCAGTCTCATGACTGTTAGTTATGTTAAAAATATAATGTTTGATACACCTCTTGTTAGTCTCGCAAAGAGAAGATTCAAGAAGAAAAAGCAACGTTAAAAAAAAAAAATAATATTGACTGGTGCAGAGTGAGACCGCCCTAAAAAGAAACTATTGCTGGGTTGGGAGGTTGTAGTCGCGTGTGGGATCTGCTGGAAACCCGATACAATGCCCAATTGAGAGAATTTAGTATTTAGATAGATAGTATTTGTCTGTAGGACACTTTTAGGTTTTCGACACCAAATTTTACATCCAGGATGCGCAGGTCCCTGTGGGTGTTTTCATTACGAACACACCATGGTGCGCTAGAAAAAGTTAAAAAGATTTTTGATTGTGCGAAAGGATGTGCTGAATGATGTCTATTTCTGCTACTCACGTTCCTCAACAGCTGAGAGCCATACATCCAAATCCGCATTGGAACTGAATTTACAAGCAGGATCTTGGAGTCCAGGCATAAAGGAGAATCAGCATAATTCTTAGGAAAAACAAAGGCCATGATTGTCTATTAACGTTACAAGTATTGTATACTGTTCCATTATTTTCATTCGCCAGTATTCTCGGTGTTCAAAAGCTGACAGTATTTCTGTTGTTATTCTGTTTACGATTACGATAATGATTCCATTGAATAGTTTTCAGACGAATAGCGCAGTTTGAGAGGTTAGATCTTTGGTACCAAGAAGTCACGACCGAGAGAATATTTTGGTTTTTGCACATTGAGGAATATTTGGATTTCGTTTGGTTGAAACGAAGGTGTTGTTGGCAAAGGTTTACTTTCTGGCTCAATTCGTTGCACGACAAATGAATTTGTGGCGGGATTTGAAGAATCTGAAAAATAATGTGTCTCGGCCGGTGCGGACCTAGCATTCCAAAGAGCTTCTATAGGGTGGTCGTTTCAACCAGATCCTGGTAGAGAGATCGCGCGGCTTCCTTAACCGTTGTTTTGAAGATGGCGGTCTGCCAAGCACGACGCATACGCATCTTTTCACGCATAAACTGTTTTATGTACTTTCTTCTCTGCGGTGAAGAGATTTTGGCAGCTGCAACAAGTACTTTTACCTAGTCCTTTTACTTTTAGTACTTTTAGTACTTTTTACTAGTCGTAAAAATAAACCTATGAGACCACAAAGAAAGCCATCCTCTCACAGTTAAGAAGGGGGATACTAATGTGATGGCTCTGTGCATTGATGATATAGTTGGAAAACTTGGTACAGAATCGTCGTCGTGGAAAGATGATAATGGGAAGCAGTCCTAAGCAGATACTTTGCCAGAGTTTGATCCAGGAGACGAGAACGCTATATCAGTGAACCAGTTCATCGATCGTGTCAACATAGGGGTTGGTGCGTATCGGTGGAACGAGACGTTTTTAATACTGGCAATTTATACAAAGATCAAGTGACCAGCCAAGATGTGGTTCGATTTTTTGCCAGTTGTGCATACAACCACTAACCATACAGCATATAAACTACTCATTTCATACAACGAAAATGGACGCAAAAATTTCTTGCGACAGGCCCCAGCAGGCCCCAGAGAAAATCTTACTCTCATTCTTACGTTCTTTCTTACGCTCATATTCTCAAAAAAATTTTTTGGTTCTTCAGTCGCGGAGAGGCCCTTCATCAAGATGGTTGATCCGCGGTTAAATTCATCTTTATATGTATGCGTGCTCACATATTCACATACACGGTTTCATGTGTGTGCGTTCTTCTTCGTTTTGAATCCAACCAAAATTTTAGATTTTTGTAACTTTTCAGGCTTTCTACCCTAAAAATGGGGGCTACTCATTGTTGGGTTCATGACGAAAAAATTGTATTATGTTATATTATATTTTTAAATATTTCAGCATTCATTTTATAAATGTTTAGAAAAACGATTAAGTGGTAGCAGAAAAATTTTTATATATAAAATATTTAAAAAATAATGGAAATCCTTTTACTATGATTGGAACAGGGTATCTTTCAGTCGGTTTTGCTTAAAGCCCAAATTTTTTTCTATGTTGATATTTTTCAAACGGATGGTGCTTGCATACCCTACTGATGCCCACAAAAACTAAAAATCAGCTGTTGATTAAACATCAACTCACTCCCTTAAAAATCATTTATCAAAAGGGTATGCTAGCACTATTCGCTTGGTTTTAAGTGATACCGACTAAAATGTACCCTCTTTCTATCATAGTATAAAGATTTTTATTCATTCGTAATAATTATATATGAAAATCATTTTACTGCTACCACTGCATTGTATTCCCAAACAAAAAACAATTTATTCTGAAATATTAATAAATAAAATATATATTCTATCATCATCATTAACTCAATAATGCGTACCCCAATTTTCTTAGGGTATCAAGCCTGAAAAGTTACAAAAATCTAAAATTTTGGTTGGATTCAAAACGAAGAAGAACGCACACACATGAAACCGTGTATGTGAATATGTGAGCACGCATACATATAAAGATGAATTTAACCGCGGATCAACCATCTTGATGAAGGGCCTCTCTGCGACTGAAGAACCAAAAAATTTTTTTGAGAATATGAGCGTAAGAAAGAGCGTAAGAATGAGAGTAAGATTTTCTCTGGGGCCTGCTGGGGCCTGTCGCAAGAAATTTTTGCGTCCATTTTCGTTGTATGAAATGAGTAGTCTATATGCTGTATGGTTAGTGATACAACATAGAGTGACTTCGCGCAAGCTATTAAAAATGATTTTGTTGCAAGCCCAGACGAAGCGGAAGTGCGTTTCAACATGACTAATGAAAAGCTAACTAGACGAGCTAAAGAAACAGTCAAGGAGTAATGTTTCCGGATGTGAGCCCTAGGAGTGCTCAGACTGTAAAGCGACTGTCATAAGATATGTCCACGTAGGTTGGCAGAACCAAAAGTTGCAAGACAGCATTACAGCAATACATTTTTTAATAATGAAGCAGCAAAGAGATGCAGCCCAATCTTATTTCGGAAACAAAGGTCGGACAGTAACACACAAAAAGGAGTTCGTGCCTACAGTCAACAGTATACAACAAATACAACAGTCTCGAGATGAATCAGGATAGCGACATAAAACCAAAGGATTTGAAGACGTGTTATAAGTGTGGAGAGTTGCGAAACTTTGCCACTTCTTGCCCAAGTAGGGAGCAGAAGACCCACTGTACCAAATGTAATTCTTTTCATGCAATCACAGAAAGTTTCCAATCAGCAATAGTGATGCGTTGAGGTATATTATCCAGTCATGACCAGTTATTCGCCAGAATAATCCGTATCCATTCAAGAACCTTTTATGCTTTTATTTATTAAATCATTTGACACTCGGTTGTAAAAGAATAAAATGCAGATCGGCATGTAAGCTCTATGAAAAATAGAAGCATTGCGTTCGATCGAATAATGACCGAAGATGTCGTTGTCCAGATGGCCGTTGAAGGAAAGACCATTGATGCCGTGTTATACATCGCTGACGACGACCTTTAACTAGAAGATCTTCTATTGGAACAGGATGTCATTATAAGCGCACAGTTATCCCCAAAGTTTGCGACAGATGACGCCGAAGTCACGAGAGCGTTGCGTTAATCAGGAAAGAAGTCAACTGCGTCAGCTGTTGAGCAGGTTTGGAGATGTCTTCTCTACAGGATTGCAAAGGAAAACATAGAGAATACAAACATCATCCAATATAGATTTTGATAGTACCAACCAGCTCCCCAGCTCCCATACCGAATTCCCGAGCTACATGGACAACGCCCACATGGGTAGCAATAATTTCGAGGAGATGTATGCCAAGCTAGAAAGAGTCCCTACAGAATTGCGAGTGCGCGGACTAACGTTATTTCTAAACGTCTTTAAACTAACGTGTCTAAGACATCAAATACACGATGGAGGTATTAGCCCGGGTGATGTAAAGACGAATGCTATTTCCATGTTCTCTTCACCGACCAACGTCACCGAAGTACGTCAGTTTTAGCTTATACCTGAACAACATGACATTGATGAAAACTGTTGTGCTATGTTGATGCGCTGAGCTTTTCAAAACCTTATTGACGAATCTAACAGGTAATTCGCAATAAAATTACAAGATATAAAGATTTAGAACATCGTAACTTATATGACGAGTGAAAAGAAAACTTTGTACTATGATGATGATGATGTGATTTGTATGGAAGTATGACAACAAGTTTCTATGAGTTGTGCGGAAACTTCATGAATACTACGAAAAATCAGGACATACGATCACTGAGAAAGCAATAAAGCTATGCGAAATTTCAAGAGCTATATAAAGTCATGTACAAGGTTGCGCGCTGAATAAAAATTCTAGGAGGATGCCATGAAGGAGAGTATCACTACGATCGTTTTACACCCATTCCAATTTGTACGATACGCATGGATCACTTAATCCTGTTTCAAAGAGTTCAAAGAGGAATAAACATATTCTGATTATTATCGACGCCTTTACGAGTTTACTATAGTGCGAGCAACAAAATAATAAAAAAGTAAAAATAATCATCACCGATTGAGGTACCACCTTTACTTCGAAAGATTTTGAAAAATATTGGAAATCGAACAATGTTAATCACATCCTTAACACTGTAAGGACCCCGAGAGCTAACGGTCATGCGTAACAAATCGGATTATATTGTCCATTCTATGGCCTTCGAATGACAACGAAAAGCGATTGGTCGAAATTTTAAGATCTATCCAGTGGTTCATTGTATCATTTTTTCTCTTTATCTTAAAGCGAACGGACGTGTTTTATTTGTGCGAACTGCGTTTTTTAACTTTGTTTATTGAGACTAAACAATCCGGTGTTTTTTTTTTATTTATTTATATTTTTAAAATTAAACCTTTCAATATTAATCATCCGTATCGCTTCGCATGTGCAGTAGTATATTTGGAGATAAAATAATTATTATTAATAATTTTCATCCAAACATAGCTCTGCTCTGCTTCTTCTTCTTCTCTTACGGTGTTGCTTCTATTACTGCTCAGTAGAGATTCTTATCTCTTTTCTTTGCTGTTCACTAACCCACACTAATCGCTCTCTTTGATCTCCCCTCTTTCGTTTCCCTGGCACAGTGGTTCAAGGTACGTCAATAATAAAAACAAAAATATTAATAAATAATTTATCATGGAATTTAAACTTGTCTGTGCTTTGAGGTCTTGTAATAAGACAATCTCCTCATCCCAGCCTACCATCCACTGCTGGCTCTGTGAAAACGTTTTGCACGCTAAGTGTGCCGGGTTCACGGCCTCAGTATCGGATGCCATTTCACGTAGGTCTGGCCTCCACTTCTGCTGTGATAGCTGTCGTGCTGTTCAGGACGAAATGAGATCGTTCATGAGACAGACTAAAAGTGGATTTAAAGAGTTGATTAGCGGTTTTCGTAAAATCAATGACCAACTCTGTGCGCTCGATACGCAGTTTAGCAGTCTTCAACTACTAAATGAGTCGCCAAAGCGTAAGAAATCCGCTATTAGTGATGTGCTTGTGGCGAATAAACTTCAGCCTACTCAGCCGACAATTATTCAGCCGCTAATATCTCTGGCCACCCCAAGGGCTGGAACTGGGAAAAATTCGGCTTCCGAATTTCTCAGTATTAATGAGCAATTGTCCGATTTGTCCTCTGTGGCATCACTCCAAGTGATACCACCAGACCCAATAACTCAAACCCCCTTAAGAGTCACCGAACAAGGTATTCAACCGTCCGGACCCCCGGTACGAACTGATGCTGCAGTATTAGTTACTGCGGCACCAAAACCCTTTAAATTACCAAGCCTGTGGGAGTGAAACTCCCACATGTTAGAGCCACTGATCAACCTTCCACCTCATCTTCCTCACCCTCAAAAAACTAATTTCTTCACTAACACTTACCTATCAGAATACTAGAGGGCTACGTAGTAAACTTCCCAAACGGTATTCTGATAGTTCTTCCTTAGCATCTCACATTATAGTCTTTACAGAAACTTGGTTAAAGCCGGAGATTTTAAGCTCCGAAGTTTTTCCAAATAAATACACTACTTTTAGACGTTTTAGATAGAACACTGCGAAGAGGAGGAGGAGTCCTAATTTCTGTAGACTCAAAATTCGCTTCTGAAGAGGTAAAATCACAAGAGTTTGGTGACATAGAATTTCTTTGCGTTAAAATCATTCTGTCCGGTCAATCTTTATACGTTACCTGTTCTTACATACCACCTTCGTCGGAACCGCCCACATACTGGCAACATTTGTCCGCTATTCGTCTCTTTTCGGACCGTTTGTCTGACGGGGTAGCTGGTGCTCTGGGGGACTTCAATATACCAGATCTTATGTGGTCCAATGTTAAGAATTCACCGTCCTCAATGCTTAACTCGCACCACGACTTCCCTGCGGGTATGTTCGACATGTCACTCGGGCAAATTAACCACATTAGAAATTCCTTAGGTCGGCTGCTAGACTTGTGTTTCGTTTCTGATCCTGATGGAATTGCTCTTTCTAGAACTTTGCCCCTTTCTAACCCTGAGAATCCGTATCATCCCACTCTTGAAGTTTTAATCGAAAACAATAGCTTAATTGACCTTAAGTCTAAACGTAAATCTCAAAAAGTACGTTTCTTCCGTAAGGCTGACTTTACTAAACTAAACGAGTTAATTCTTGAATTTGATTGGTCCGATTTACTGGCATGTGAAGATATTAATATTGCCTTAAATAAATTTTATCACACTTTGTATTTATTTATCGACGCTTCCGTGCCATGGAAATATCCAACTGGTTCAATTAATCCACCTTAAAGAACGTTATGAATAGACTTTTAAATAAACATAAATTATCTGGCTGTACAGTTAGTTATTCAAGATACTTAGTAGTTCGGTCTAATTTCTCCGTGCATAACGCCGAATGTTATAGGAGTTATATTCGCCGCTGCCGGATTCAGTTTACTCAGAACCCGAAGCAGTTTTATAACTTTGCGCTTTGTAGCGCAAATCTGTATCTTTTCCGTCTCTGCTTACGTTTGAGAACTCTTATGCGAACACTGATCTGGCAATGGCCGATCTCTTTGCAAAGTTTTTTCAAACAACGTATTCACATAGCACCACTCCAGCTCAGCCTTACACTTATTATATCCAATCAGCCAACCTTATTTTTTGCCCATCTTTTGATCAAAGTGGTGTGTTATCGGATCTTCTTAGGGTTAATCCCGTGTATTCGCCAGGCCCCGATGGAGTACCAGGCTGTGTGCTGAGGAACTGCGCCATGGCCCTGTGCAAACCGCTTCTTAAACTTTTTAATTTATCGCTGAAGACCTCGATTTTTCCCCTTATGTGGAAGGAATCTTACATTATCCCTCTGCATAAAAAAGGGAAAAAATCTGATGCTTCAAATTATAGAGGCATTTCTAAATTGTCAGCAATTCCAAAGCTTTTCGAAAAACTTATCCCTCCACATTTGCAACACCTATGCAGTTCAATAATATCCCCTTGCCAACATGGCTTTATGAAGCGCCGCTCCACCACCACCAACTTATTGGAGCTAACATCTTTTGTCACGTATGGGTTCCGGAATGGCTTACAAACAGACGTCATTTACACTGACTTCAGTAAAGCATTTGATTCTGTTAACCATTCGCTTCTTATAAGTAAACTCAGTCTTTTGGGATTCCCAACTGATCTCCTTATCTGGATTTCGAGCTACTTATCTGGAAGAACCCAACGTGTCTTCTTTAAAGATGTTACCTCGCGTACAGTCCGCGTTACATCTGGGGTGCCTCAAGGAAGCCATCTTGGACCCTTACTTTTTACTTTGTTTATTAATGACTTGCCCCTTGCCTCAACTGACTCACTAGTACTTATGTACGCTGACGATGTTAAGCTTTGTCTTCAATGTAGATTTACTAGCGCCCAATCTAGACTTCAATCCGATTTGGATAAATTTCAAAATTGGTGCTTAGCAAATGACCTAAAGCTTAATGGATCGAAATGTAAACTCATGTCATTTTATCGATCTAGCCCTCACCAGGCTACATACTTTCTCTATGGGATCGCCTTAGAACGTTTAACTCAGGTTAACGATCTGGGAGTCCTATTAGATTTGAAACTTAAATTTACCGACCATATATCCACCATGGTTAATAAAGCTATGGGTGTGCTTGGTTTTATTAAAAGATGGTCAAAAGAATTCAACGACCCATACATTACAAAAACTTTATACACATCATTGGTCCGTCCGATTCTTGAGTATGGATCGTGTGTCTGGAGTCCACAATACGGAGTGCACCGAGATCACATAGAATCCGTACAAAAAAACTTTCTTATTTTCGCACTTAGGGGACTAAATTGGGATGCAAGCCTTCACCTTCCCTCCTATCATAGTAGACTTTTATTAATCAACTTACCACCATTAACAAACCGTAGAACGATGGTGGGTGTAATGTTTCTATTTAATCTTATTAATGGTAATGTGGACAGCCAGCATTTATTAACACGCTTAAATTTCAACGTTCCTAGTAGAAGGACTCGAAACTTTCGTCCTCTACTCCTTAGCCATTGTAGCTCGACATATGCCCAACACGATCTGTTCAGGGTTTTATGTTCGGACTACAATGGTCTCTACCACGTTTTGTCCCTTTGCTCTACTAACAATCTTAAATCCATTATACTAAACACCTTATCTTTGCAACACTTTTCCTCGTGATTTCTTACTCCTATTCCTCTCTTTTATTCTCTCGGATCTATCCCCGCGATTCGAGCCGTACGTTATGCGGCAGCGTCCCTCGGTCGGTTGGACGGGAGGTGGGCCGTACGTATGCAGTGGGAACCGCGCGAATTGTAAATACCACAACTAAGCTCTCTCATTTCAGTTTTAATATGGATAAGAGCCAAGAGATATCCTATAAACTACATTGACGAGCGTGATTTAGAGTCAAGAGCAGAGTATGATGACAGATGGCGAGATGGAGAAGCTACGAGCAGACGCTGCCCTAGGGGCCAATGATCAAAGAGCTGCAGCCAAGAGACAATACGACGCAAGCCTAAGCCAAGGATTCTAAGCCAACCAGCTATAAATTTGGATATATTGTGGTCGAGCCCAGCAGCACAAGTACGTCAAAAAAATTTGAGCTTTGCTATAAAGGACATTTTTTATTGTCAAAAAAGTGTACTAAAAGATAGATTTCTACTAGAAGATCCCCGATCCCCGATTTCTACTAGAAGATCCCCATCCCCGATGCATAACGAAAATATTGATATTATTTGTCGGTTTATGCATCCGATAAGATAAAGAGCTGGTTTGAACTTCCAGAAGATGCCTAAGGTGCCGATAACGACTAGATGGATGACTTAATCTAAGGTTCTCGCGAAGACGCTGAGAATTTATCAGAAAAGCCCGAATGTAATCCTTTGATCAGAGATCAGCTGTAGGCTAACAGAGGCTGTAATGCGCTACAGTGAAAAACAGAGACTGGTAACTGAACCATTTTTATATGATAATCAAACAAACTTCATTTATTATAAATCATAACTATTTCTGGACTACATTTCTGCAACAACGTCAATTGGGTACATGATTACAAAGTCATCAAACAGTGCGTTTCAACATTGGTATAACCTATGTGTGTGGCTGTAGCTGGCGTTACAAGGTCCGTGAAATTAGACACTGCTCAATATTGACGAAGCAATTGAACATGTGCACAATGACTGTGAGCTATGAAGAAGACAATATTTATGGACGACCGAAAAACTTTGGCAACAGTGCCAACACCGACCAAATTAAACGTGGAAGCAAACAAGGCAGTTGGAGACAACAACAACAACCAATCCGAGGACCGAATTTTGAGGAACTTACACTAGTCAAATAACATAATGCGGGATAATCTAGTCAAGTAAAAAGCGACGAGTCTAGTCGACGGTGATTATTAGACGTGAAGCATTGTGTGTGACGGATTTGCACAGGAAGTTAACTGAGCTAGAATTGAACGAAAATGGGGAAAAAATAAATTGCAAGATGGAACCAGAAAAAAACCAATTAGAAAGGTTAAAACGTGTTGATAAGTAAGCAGTTGAATAATTTGCAACCCTAACTTCTGGAAATGACGTCAAATGTGTGGTACGATCCGAAAGCCAAAGTGGCTTAGAAAAAAGCGGCAACTAGAACACACCAATACGGAGAAGTCATGGTTTACATTTTTCAGATAACGGTTCACCTGACTTAAATTGCTTAGTAAGGCGGCCAAATTATTTAAATAAAATCAAAAAGAGATTTTGGAAGATTTTTTTTTATTAAAGCTTTGCTTTTATTTATTGAATCTACTCTTAATTTTGAGACTAACAATAAGTTGACGAATCTTAACATTAAAATTTAACTAACAGTATACTAAGACTGCATTCTGGTTGCGCGTCCCACAGGTCGGTTGCTGGGTAAGTCATTGCGACGAAGGCGTGATTGGTTGCTCAACCTTGTTAGACCTCTTGCCAGGTGGTTAGGGTGCACCGATAGCTTGGTTAAGTACTTTACCTTCTGGTCTGCGATCGCTTCTTTGGCTGGTAGAATGTTTAAGTCGCGGTGTATGTTTTCGTTGCGAACGTACCACGGTGCCCCGGTGATTGTTCTCAAGATCTTCGACTGAACTCCTTGAACTATGTCAATGTTGCTATTGCTGGCGTTCCCCCATAATTGGGAGCCGTACATCCATATAGGTATTAGTACCGAGTTGTACAGCAGGACTTTATATTTAAGGCTAAGAGGTGACCGAGCGTTGATAAGCCAATGAAGGCCGCTGGCTTTTAGCTTTAGCTGTGTTCTTTTGGCTTCAATGTGCCGGCGCCATGTGAGTCTTCTGTCGAGATGTACTCCTAGGTATGTTACTTCGTTTGCTTGTGGGAGTAGAGTGATGCTTAATGTTATCAGCGGGCAGTTTTGCCTGTTCAGAGTGAACGTAACATGCTTGCATTTTAGATCGTTCACTTTAATTCGCTAATCTGACAGCCATTTTTCGACATCGACCATATGAAGAGCTAGCTGCGCAGTTGCTTCAATCGGGCATTTTGAGCGGCTAAGAATAGCTGTGTCATTGGCAAACGTGGATGTTGTTAAACGTGTGCTTGTCGGGATATCTGCTGTGTAGAGGACATATAATATTGGCCCTAGCACGGTGCCTTGAGGAACTCCGGCTCCAACAGTGTAATCATCGGATATAGCGGTGTTACACCTCACGACAAATTTTCAGTCGTGAAGGTAAGACTCTAAAATCTTGTGGGTGCTGTAGGGGAGCATTGTCTTGATCTTGTACATTAGACCTTCTAGCCAGACTCTATCGAATGCTTGAGAGACATCTAAAAATATGGCAGTACAGTACTCTCGTTTTTCGAAACT
Organism: Drosophila atripex; assembly: GCA_035045925.1. Taxonomy (NCBI): domain Eukaryota; kingdom Metazoa; phylum Arthropoda; class Insecta; order Diptera; family Drosophilidae; genus Drosophila; species Drosophila atripex. Next base: position 23,129,214 of record JAWNOP010000052.1, read on the forward strand.
CAATCGGCTCATGTTGAGGCTGGGGCTCATCTGATAGATTCGGCAAAGTAAACGCATTGGTGGCAGGATTTGGTTGGAAGACATTTTTAAAGTGTTTGGCAAACGTTCTGGCTCTGTCTGCGTCGCGCCCACCCGCCTGTGGAATTTCTAATAGGCATCACGGTTTCTTTCGGTGAGCTCAGAGTTGGGTGAGCTCTCCATAGTGAGTGTTTTTACTGTTAATTGACTTGCTCTATGTAGCGGCGGTGGACATACGATTCTTCTTGCTGTAGAGCTTGATCAAGTTGACGTGAGGCATGTTTGAAGCGTTGCTTAGCAGATGGCGATCTGTGACATTGCCATTCTCGACGTAAGCGTCGCTTTTCGAGGACGAGCTGTTCGATTTGTAGATTTGTCTTCTTTTGAATGCATTGTGTGTTTATAGTTTGAGGTGTTGAAACTCGAGCTGCAGAGACGAGTACAGACTCCAGCGAATTAACAAAACTGTCTACGTTGGCTTCGTCGCTGAGGTGAGGACTCAGCTCAATGTGTGAGCTTATGTACTTCCTGTACTTAACCCAATTGGTTTTATGTGAGGTCAGTTTTGATGATTGACCCCATGTTCCTAGGTGTTGGAGTAGAGTAAAAAGGACAGGCGAGTGATCAGATGAAAGATCCGAAAGGCATTCGGCCCTTATCAGATTTTTAGGAATGTTTTTGGTAATCGCAAAGCCAATTAAATCAGGAAGTTTCTTTGGGTCTGCCGGCCAGTATGTTGGTGTGCCAGAAGAAACATAGTCTAGCTTGTTCTTAGCTTTGATAATTGCATTATAGAGCTGCTCTCCTTTTGGGGTCACGAGACGAGATCCCTAGTGTGTGTGCTTGGCATTGTAGTCTCCTGCTGCTATGAAGTGGTCTCCGAGTGAGTTGAAAAACTGCATAAACTCATCTTCGGCTATGATGAAGCGTGGGGGGCAGTATACGGCAGCTAGAGTTAATTGCTTGCCAGTAATTAAGTGTATATTTATTGATGTGGCCTGTAGGTAGTTTTTTGCAAATTTCGTATGATAATGGTGCTTAATACGGCTTCTGATTAAAATTCCAGTCCCGCCGTGTGCTTTACCATCTGGATGATTTGTTCCATCGAATGAATATCCTCGTAGTTGGAAATTGTTTCTGAAAGCAGCATTACGTCGATTTGATTGTCTAGTATGAATTGCGCTAACTCGAGTTTATGCTGCGAAACGCCGTTAGCGTTTTGGTTTGATTTTGGTTTCGCATTAGATCTTGCATAGTTGTACGCATTTTGGCTGCTCCGGCGGTGGATGCTGCTGAGCCGTGTTCAGTTCTTGGTGTGCTGATTGTGGGAGTGAGCTTTTCTATCCCTGTTAGGGATATTGAACACTGTCTTAGCGCTAAATACCTTCTCTTGTAGCGCCTTTGTTATCTCTGCAGGCGATACTTCGGGCTCTATGCCCTTAAGTACGACTTGCAAGCCCTTGCTGCTTTTTAGCTGATACGTGTAATAGTTCTTTTTTTTGTCGGTGAGGTATTTCGATAATACTCTGTAATTATCTTCAGACTTCGTTTGAACTTTTGTTTCCTGGATGTTGCCCTTTACAAGTGGTATTATGTGGAAGTTGTCCTTGCCAATGAGCTCTATAATTTTGTTGACAAGAACGTTGGAACTTTTTTCTCGTATGTAAATTGGTGGGGGCTTAGGCTTCTTTTTTTCAACTTCTGTAGATTCGGCGTCATCCTCATAGTCTGCCAAGATTTTAAAACGGTTTGAGTTCGTGGGCGTTCCTATTGTGGCTATGTTAGCATTGCCACGGGTTATTTTGCGTTGAGAGTTTAGGGGACTCAGCTTCCTTTTGATTTGGATGTAGCGATCCATACCAGTCTGCACAGCCGGCTTAATATTTTCTTTGTTTTGATCCCTTTTTCGGGCAGCACAGCGGCAGAAGTATCAATGTTTGCGATGCTAGCTGATGACGTCGTTAAACGCGCTGTCGCTACATTTGCGGTTGTTGTTGTTGTTACGGTTGACGTTGTCAAAGAGGTTGCGGTGCTAGTTACTGCGCTCTTTGGCTGCAGAGACATCGATGGTAGCGAGGGGGAGCAAGAACGCGCTCTCTACATTTAAGAATTCGGCCAAGTTTGGGGTAATTGACCTGGTTTGGGATTATCTTGCATTATTTTCGGTTGCTTTGAAAGTGAAGTAAGCGTTGTTTCTTTGTACTGATAGCCGTCTCTCGTCTTGCTCACGTTGACGTTGTGTGCTAACGTCGTTTAGACTCATTGCAAGCTTGATATTGTTCGAGTTTTAAATGTTATGTTTTATATTAATTAATTAATTAATTAATCAATATAACCATTAGCGATTTCATCACTGAGAGCGTCTTTTCGCGTTGTTGTTGATTTACGAAACCAGTCACTGCACTTTTTTGATATTATTGAATACTTTTTTTTTTCCAGAGCACAATAATTACACGTCTGCATGCGACGACGATTCGCGATCGTGTTGATTTTGGAAGATGAAATTAAAAAAGATACAATTAAAAAAGCGTAATAAGATGATTTTGGAGAGACAGTTTTATCAGCAGATATAAATATAATGCTAGGAAAACGATAACTGAGAATGAACGAAACGTTGCCAGAATTTTTGTATTTTGACGTTGAAAGTTTTTATAATTTTTTTTTGCAAATCCTAGACCCAAAAAAAAAACATAACAAGAAAGGAAAGCTAACTTCAGGCGGAGCCGAAGTTGATATACCATTGCAGTTGAGTGGCAGTCCGCTAGGTGGCGACTTGCATATTTTATTATAAGATATATGTCGGATCGTATATAGTCGGCCGATCCTTATGAAATTTGACATTCGAATTATTTTACCAAAAAAATAAAATAAAATTCCATACAAAGTCCCATACTTCTAACTCTAAAAATAACGAAGTTATGGCATCTCCGATCAATTAGTTATATGGCATCTATAGGATACAGTCGGCCGATCCCGGCCGTTCCGACTTATATACTGCCTGCAAAGGAAAGAAGGGTGTGTGGAAAATTTGAATACGATAGCTTTAAAACTGAGAGACTAGTAACAGACAGACGGAAAGACGGACATGCTCAGGAGGTGATCCTGATCAAGAATATATATACCTTACAGAGTAGGAGATGTCTCCTTCACTGTGTTGCACACTTTTGACCAAAATTATAATAACCTCTGCAAGGGTATAAAAAAGTGATGTATCAAGCTAGAACCTTAACTCAGTTAAAAGCTCAAATTGGGGCATATCAAAAGATCCGAAGAAAACCCCAAATTAAGGGAGAATCTACGCTCAACTACCGTGAAAATGAATCATTTAAACCAATTATCCAAAAAGACACGATAGATGTCTTAAATGCAATCAACCGCCAATGTGATACAGGAAAATAAAATTATGTCATCAAGCACGTTTACAGTTTCTGGACTGGAATTAAAGATTATTTCTAAGTCGGAGTTGAAATTAGAATGACTAATACAGGCGCAGATTTGTACTTAATGAGCGCACACGTATATTTAAAATCGAGATTAGGTAGCTAAACTGGGAAAGGAAAATGGTTGACAGGAATTGGTGAGAGACAATTTACGACTTGGGAGTATTACAATACCTGTGACTATACGATTCGAAATGGGAGATAGATACACCCACACCAGCCGTCCTATTACAAAAAAACCCGTAAGATAATCAGATTCACCCGGTCATGTACATGAGTTGCAAAACAACACCAAGTGGAGAAAAATACCACTCATACGAGTTTAAACTTTTGGCATTTATCGCGACACTGAAAAAATGGCGTATATACGTATTTCGAACAGAGTTGAAGGTTATTACAGATTGTGATGGGTTGTATAACCATTAAAAAAGTAAGAAGTTTCAGTACGGATTGCTAGGTGGGCAATGTTTTTAAAAGACTATCAAAATGAGGCATGTAGACTCCTTGAGTAGAGTAGCATGTTTTTGGTTCAATGATTCGAATCGCAAATTGATAATAATACTGAATTTAATAATAATAAAAATTTTAATTGCGCATCGATAGAGTCATTTCACAGCAAAGAAAAACTAATCATACTATATCCTGAAAAATCACATAATATCCCGAAACATGAGGATAAGGTAGCTCAGGTGATAGGCAACTGTGCAGCATGCATTGCAGATAATGCAAAAACAGTTAAGAATGATGTGTTTCTAATTCCTATTGATAATGGCTATAAGCCTTTTGTTACTTACAATATAGATCACGTCGGACCGATGGAAGTAACTAGAAAAAAATAAAATATTCTAGTAACAGTAGAAGCGTTAGGAAAAATGTTTGTGGTTGTATCTGACAAGGAGCACTGGAGTATAAGAAGTCATCAATTGTTTATGAAGGCAAGCAATTAGTTTTGGGAACTTATTGCGAATCGTTTCAGATCGAGGAGCTGCGCTTACAGCCCATTTTCTTTAGGAGTATTGTGAACAGAATGTAAAGGATCTGTTGATAGCAGCAGTAGTTTCAAGTGGTAATAGACAAGTTGAGAGGATGGGTATATTTAAGTATCGAGTTTCCAGGAAGTTGGTATGTCGCGGAATATGTACGAAAAGTACAAAAACTAATAAAGAATATCGAACCTAGAATTCAAAAGTTAGGTATATTTGCACACTGCTTGTTTCCCGGTGACTAAAAGAACTTAAAACTGCTATTTATACGCTGCGTAGCTTAACAGAATCCAAAGCCAATGTTATGAATACATACCTATAAAATAAACATTTTCGGTACTAATATTCGACTGCCCCACCACACCAACCACAAATTTACTTGTAAAATAATGCCATGAGTTTATAAAGAATGAATCCATTAATACCTCATTTAACTGTACAATTTGTGCCAGCTCATAAGCTTCACTTTAAACCTCAACTTTGGGGCCTGACACCTTGGGGCCAGAATTTTTAACTGCTATTATTCCTCATTAGTTCTCTCAGTGTAACCAGACGCGTTCTGCTGATAATTCCATTTTATATGATTCTCCCAGATTTGCATGCGCTTTGTTGTTCTTTGTAGCGCATGCGATTTAAGAAGCTTATGAGCATCTGCGTCTAAGTTCATTAGTTAGATGCATTTGTGATTTGGAGTTAATATTCAGCGGCTGCTTCGTTGTTTCATTGAGCGGAATTAACCCCAAATGAATATTTAAATTGAACCTTCGATTGGTATATTGAAGATATCAAAAAGCTGGTATCCTTTCATATTAAATTCCCAAAAAAATGATTAATTTATTTTTTAATATTAATGACATATATTTGTTGTTGACATAATTTCTTATAGATGCAAAAGTAAATATGCGATAAACAAGTTTATTATATATATTTTGTATATGCATTTGTATGAGTATTTGTATATGTATATATAAATTTATTGTCCGCGTATTTCTGAGAATTTGACTGTTATTTGTTTGAGGATTTTTCTAAGTACACGTTTAAATAATGTATATGCATTAATGTTTTATCTGTTTTATATGAGGAAACTAATTTAACCCAATAAATAACTAGTCACCGGATATTTATTAGCTATTTGGGATCTTCACACTTTATCCGCTACATCGAGGTGTACATAGGCTAAATAAAACATCGTAGGTTGGTTGGATAAAGACATCCGGATCAACAGCCGCAATATTCTTTTTATCCCTACATTTATGCCACTGTTGTTAAGTAATTTCGAATTTTTTAAGTTTCACGGGATCCTAACTACAATTGTGTACCTCTTGGCTCCTAATATATCTATGCAACTACATTTCGAACCCCTCACTTTCTAAAGAACGATGCCCCTGGTAAGTCTCTTTAAGGTGTCCTGTCAAAGCCGTACGTAAACCAAGAGACTGATGCGTGGGTGAGATTGGAAAATGGCTTGATGGTGGGCATTAAATAAAGGATAGTGGATGGATAAAAATAATGAACCAAGATATTCGAGAAAATCATAGAATGAGTTATCCTTTGGAGATATGCAAGGGATTCACAGAAAACACTTTCACTCAAAATTTGCTTCAATGTCACTTTAGGCTGCTTTATACGCCTGTTTTGAGTGATTTAAAGAGTATTTAGAGTATTTTTACTAAAATCAGTAATAAATCCAATTTTTCATTTTCTGAAAAAACGGAGCCTCTAAAATAATGTATTGCGTGGACTTAATTGGTAAAATTAACATTTTTAAAATGAAATCATCAACAATAAGCCAATTTTCTTAGGGGTTTGAAGCAGATTTTAATATAAAGTGATGCCACGTATTTTTATCCGAATTGGGAGGTTAGGTTTTAAAATCAATTTAATAAATGAGGCTCAATGAATTTAATAAATTATTATTTTAGCCTTTATTTATTACAGTTTAAACCCGTAATTTTTTAACACCTTTTATTACACAGGCCGACAATAAAAAATGTCTAGCATATTTACATCTGATGTACAACCTAAACAAAAATTCAGATCAAACAAAGGTTTCATTCAATACCCAAAGATCAACATCTGATGTACAACCTAAACAAAAATTCAGATCAAACAAAGGTTTCATTCAATACCCAAAGATGTAATTATAAAATTTAACTTGGTAAATATACCTTTAACAAAATTTTTTTTTATGTGGGGTATGTGGTTATTCGGCAATTTCGAAGCTTGTGAGTATAAAAAAAATATCCTAGCCTAGCAATTTAAATTCCTTTTGAGGATTTGTAAATTTAATATATATTTCGGGTTAATTTAATAGATTTAAATCTAGGGTTATGGGTTACTTTAATACCAAAGTTGTTGGGATAATAGAATAGAACATTTGGAACGACTGGAGTTGTTAAGAAATTGAGTTTTGCATTGAAACATGTGAAAAAAATACCTTCGATACTGTATCTGTCCGCGAAATTTTAGACGTATCTGATTAAACAATCTGTGCGAATTTGCATAAGAAATCGCTTCGCACTAATTCCCGTTTTTGACCCTACAAAATAGAGCACTTACGCCGATTACTTGTGTTAATAGAGAATAAAATTTATATGTGAAAATGTATATAACAGATGCAGTATTTCAGATCAGCATCAACACCCGAATTGATAGAACCATCCGTTGTTCCGAAGTTGATAAGCCTTTGCAGTTAAGTAGCAGCTTATAGTATAAGGTATATATCGGATCGTATATAGTTGGCCGATCCTTATAAGAATTTCACTAACGATCCATTCTTTAATAAAAATGTTGGAAAAATCCCAAACATCTTTAGAAATACGAGACATGTGTCATTTCCGATCGTTTATTTATATGGCAGCAATAGGATATAGTCGGCCGATCCTTGTGAAAGTTGTTAGATTGGATTTTCCCCAAATTGGAATCCATAAAAGGTCCTCCCCTCTTTACTTATAAAAATCAAACCAATCAGTTGTATGGCATCGTTAGGATATAGTCCACCCATCCCGGCCGTTCCGACTTATATGCTACGTGCAAACGGAAATACGGATGTGTGCAAAGTTTAATAGCTTTTAAACTGAGAGAATTGTTGGGTCCAAAACCAACGGAAAAAAAACAAAAAAGTCTTAACAAAAAAACACGCGCAAAATTAACAATAAGAAAGAAAAGCTAACATCGGGTGAAGCTGACATATACCCTTTCAGTTTTCCTTAAACTTTCGGCTTGCGTGCCTTCTCCTGCACGCAAGTGTTTCAATCCTAGAAAGATTCAAATCTAAAAGGGTAAGAACCTGGATCCCAGCGTGAAAGAAAATTGCATTGTAAATTACCATATATTGAATTATCTAGGTCATGTAAATCGTTAGCTATCATTATTTTCAGTACATATTAAAAAACAAAACAAGAAAGTCTTAACAAAAAAACACGCGCAAAATTATAAAATGTTTGTATGCCAAGTAAAATTATAAAAAATTCATCTAGCAGTTATCATATCTTTGGAATACTTATCCAAAGTTCAAAACTACGATTTTCTACATTTATATGTGATTCTATGTTATTTCCCAAAAATTTATCTAGGGAAAATTGTTTTTTCTTAGTGACATCAGTTGATCCATGTATTACCATGCTTTTATTTTGGAATTAAGGAGAATTTATAAATAATTTTATTGGAATTATTATAATTTATTAAAGAATATTATCTTCAATAAAATTGGAGTTTTTATCTTAAATTTTCAAAAAGTCATGGCTGTCTAGAACTATTTTCATATTCCATTATTTTAATTTTTCATTTAAAACAAATCTCTTGCAGGTTTAGCTGGTTCATTAAAGCTTTTCAGATTTTGTAGATAGCCATGACATTTTCAAAATATGAGATTAAAAAGTCCTATTTAATTGACGAAAATGTTGTATAACTAAATATAATAAATTCAATAGAATTATTTGGAGCTATTCGTTAAATCCAAAATTAAAACATGGTATCATCTACTGATTTTAGTAAGAAAAAATAAGAATCATAAGGTTTTTCAATTAGAAAAATCTTCGATAGGAAAATGTTTGGGAAAAATCCTAGAAGCACAAAAATAAATGTATAAAATCGGAGATTTGAACTTAGGATGTGTATTCCAAAGATATGGTAACTGCTACATGAAATTTTTTAATTTGAGTTGGTATACAAACATTTTAAAAACGAAATGTACCAAAAACAAGAAAGGAAAGCTAACTTCGAGTGGAGTCGAAGCTGATATACCCTTGCAGTTAAGTGGCAGCTTATGTTATTAGATATATATTGGATCATATATAGTCAGCCGACCCTTGTGAAATTTTGCAGATCGGTTGAATTCTTATCTTTCTAATTTATAAAACAACATAGTTATCGCATTGCCGATCAATGAGTTATATGGCATGTGTAGGATATAGTCGACCGATCCCGGCTGTTCCGACTCATATACTGCATGCTAAGGAAAAAGGGATGTGTACAAAGTTTCAAGTCGAAAGCTTTTAAACTGACAGACTAGTTTGAGTAGGAACAGACAGACAGACGGACGGACGAACAGACGAACAGCATGTTCTTATATCGACTCATCAGGCGATCCTGATCAAGAATATATATACTTTATAGGGTCGGAGATGTCTCATTATCTGCGTTGCATACTTTTGACCAAAATTATAACATCCTCTGCAAGAGTATAAAAATGATGGTAAACGGAATTACATGGTCTACATAATGAATATATGGTAAAATTTGATCAATTTCTTCCCTTAGGTGTACCGCAGAAACTGTGAGTGATGGAACCTATGCTTGTTCTTGACTTCAAATTATGCGTGGAAGAAAAAAATAATTGAAAATTGTCGGCCTGTGTAATGCGAAAAAAGTACCAATATATTTTAGAAATATGCCTTCAGTGAACATTTAGTGCAAAGAAAATATTCCCTTTCTGCCAAAGTATTGCAAAAAATATTAATTTATTTCTAAAAATAATATTTTCATAATTAATACAATGTCTAATAATAATATTTTTATTCCAACTTAAATATCACCAAAATTTTGATGATTGGTTTACAATCAAAAACATTATTATACAAACATATTGCATTTTTTCATAAAAAAAAATAGATAGATATTTTTGGAGTGGCAACCGGCGTTTTACCTCGTATTTTTTTTACTTATATTTTTCCTTATTGACTATTATAACCTTTATGAGGGTATAAAAAAGTATTTAATTTGTGAAAGCTTTATAGGGGTGAATCGGAACGTTAAAAGATAAATATTTTAACAAATATTTGCATTTGGAGCTCAAATTTTTTGAAAAAATTTTATAAAGAAATACATATGTACAAAAATGTCCATCGGAAACACATTTTTCTTAGGCGTTCACAATAATTTCTCACTTTTAGATTATTGCTGATAAGTGAAGTTACTTTAGCCATACAATGTCCATACAAAACTTAATATGTAGTACAGTTATAACTGAAGGGCATCCATAAAGAGCCCTATGGCGTTTAATTATATAGTATTTTAGTAGTGTAGGTAAATATTATACACGAAGCCAAAAAAGAAATTAAACGGCCAAAAAAGAAAGTAAATCTTAGCCAACAAGAAATATTGTATTGCAAGAGGTATCATATTATTCTGGATATGTCCACCCTGTAGCGAAAAATGTGTGACGAGCAATTAACAGGAATCCAACCATTAGCTGTCAATCAGTAGAATATTCTTCATATCCTTATTAAATATTTAATAATAGTGGTATATAGACTAAGAACATGATATCTAAATTCGTGCATTAAAAAAATAAAATAAAAAAAACCCAAAGAAATATTTTCTGTTTGCTGCGAAGACAATAGACATTGAGCCGCTGTTTGAAGGCAACCAGGGTGAATGAGGTGATGGGTCCGAGTTAGAAGTCCTGTAAACGTTTTCAGATCCAGGATGTGTAGGTCGTTGCGTGTACACTAAAATAAACGAAAATACAATATTTAACATATACAATATTTAATATTGAAAATTGCAGATTTTTATTTTAAATGAGTATTCAAAAGACTTGAATTTTGGATGTCAATTTTAATTTTACTTGGAACATACATACCTTCCAAAAAGATATCTACAACGTCTAAATAATTCAATATTCCTAATTTCATAAATTTGTTTTCCAAGTTTTATTGCAGATACGGAACCTATTTTTCAGTCATTTGATCAGTCAGTCAAGGATAGCATCCCCAATTTGTATGCACATTGTTAATTCCTATCTTCAAGGCTCCGGTTTCAGATAAAATTCCGCACTATCTAGAATGCAACGAGCCATCTTAGGAAGTTCAAAACCTTTTATCTCCCTGACTAGTACAAAATGACTCTGAAGTAGTGCAAAATCAAGGACCGATTGTGTCTGGCATACAGTGCACTTATCAAAAAATTTCTCTATGGTATCACCTTTTACGGTGATAAGTACATAAGTACTTGTTGGTAATAAGTACATGTTGATAACTACACAGCTGTTTTATGTTCGATGTCGATGTTCGCATTATCGAGCCTTTGTCGGCTACCGATAGCAAATGGTAAGGAGCATAGGATAGCCTAGCCTGATGCTTAGCCGATCAATTGTAGCAACACCTTGACCCATCTAATGGGCTTGGTTGGCCATCGGCAACTTTATATGGGGAGTGAATCGTTTAATTAAAATAATTTTACACAAGCTTTTGTCTTTACCATCTTTTCAATTCCTTATACTTTTGCCATTAATCGAAGAATTAGTTGAGCCGGTTTTTACACCGAGGACATTTTTCTTCAAGAACATCATCCGAGTAAGTTAAAAAAAACAAGAAAGGAAAGCATATACCCTTGATATAACCTGATATACCCTTGTAGTTGAGTGGCATTGCAGGGGACAGCCGTCCGCTAGGTGGAAACACGCATCTTATATTAGGTTGTTTGGTAATGACATTCCGGTTTCTTTATTGATTTTAGACGACGATTTTAACATAGTTAGCATTGACCGATTTAAGTGCTATATGTACCGTTGTCTTCGATAATTTTCTGTCATTTTGATGGTAACTTGTATATGCCTCTCCCAAAGAAGTCCTTGTCCCTACCGGCAAAAAACTCGGCGATTCGATTTTCACAATCCTCCCTTGAACTCAATTTTTGTCCATCGAACAAATTTTGCAGTTTTTTAGTTTTATATATCAATGATTATATTTTAGTTTTGATTTTGATATAGTCCCCTCTAAAGAGTATAAAGAGGGTCCCGCCAAAATTACCTTGCCCCAGAGAAATTCAATGCGCACATACCTTTCCAGAAGTTATCTTTTCCCACAGATATTAAGGAAAAACTATCTAGAAGCATTGCATCAAAAACGAACAAGGTTGTTCGGGGGATTTTTTTGGTAAGAGATTGATTCCCAGGGGCTTCCTTATTTTTATTCCCTTGCAGAGTGTATTATAATTTTGGTCAAACGTGTGCAACGCAGAAAATTCTTTAAAAATCGTTTTTCCTGAACAACTTTGTTGTTACTAAAAAAAATACTAAAAAAAACATCAATTTGATAAATTAAAGTAAATTAATTGTTGTTTTTTTTACTTTGGTTACCATTGTAATTTTCCCTGGCATTTCTATGATTTTTAAAGATATTGTACTTTCATATGATACAATTATTGGTCGCCTCGGCATAAGTAATTAAGAGATAATATTTTAATAGTTTTTACTTATGAAGTATGCACATTAGGGTGTCCCTTATTTTTCGAGTCCGATATATTTTTACTCGAAAACAAGAGCGCATCTCTTTGAACGGATTCAAATGGGATTTCATTAAGCTTTCCGGAACTTAACCAGCAATTAGATTGGTAACGACTCGATCGAAATCGGCTTATCGAATTGGCTTGGAATGCCGTTCTACCCGACTTGATACTCTCAAGAACATAAAGCGACGGTACTGATAACACAGGGCCAAGTCACTATCTAACTATATATATACAGATTAAACCTTGATAACTTATTTGGTATTGCACATGCTGATGCTTTTAAGATAATAAAATAGGGAAAGACAAACTATTTTTAAATAAACAAAGAAATCCAGGTCGAGCGGAATGTTAAGCTGGTGTAAAATAAAAATGAATGCAGAAAGAAGATCTTTCCTATGAATAGTAACTGTACACATAATTGAGATTTTTGGGTTTAATCTTATCTCAAGCTTTTTACCAATCAAATATTTTTCATGTGTTAAGCTACGCAACTAGGAGTCAGTCAATACGGTGGATTAAATGTTCATAATTCGATAATATAATAAATATTCGGTGAACCCAAATAGTAATACGATAAAAACAGATCTAACTTTAAGCGGTCCTATTTTTTTTTAATACCTTTGAAATTACAAGCAATTATAAAGTTTAGGTAATTTTTGCTTTGTGTTAAGCAATAGCTACAAGGGTCTTCTGCTTACAATTTGTGTTGTAATGTGTAATATGTATTGTGTAATATTAATGGGGGCTTCAACATAAGCAGACATAAAGTGTAGTATGTAGTGTGTAGTAACTATGTATGTAGTATGTAATGATAATAGATTTTTCAACTTAAATAGCTATTTTAACAGGTCCATATATATATAAATGAGTGTACTTATTCTAGTTATGTCAGGGACTAACCTTATATGTGGTTGTAAAGGTTATGATTTTATGGATTAAGAGATTTATGAATTTAAGGATCTATGAATTGGATTGTTGTAGCTATATATATGGGATCTTCTATTTCTTCTAAGGTTTTTTGGAGGTATTTCTGTCTTTGTTCAATGTAAGCAAGACATTCTAGGTGTTGGCACCTAGTGCCAAGACCTAATATCTTTCACACCTAACTAATCAAATAATAAGTTGATGCCGATCGACTGACCCAGTACTAAGTACAGACGGCGATCGAATGACCCAGTTCTGAGTACAGACGGCGTCACCAGCAAGCATTGTCAACAGCAGCGGAATCATGAAATATGAAACGCATGACCAGGTGGTCTGAATCAGCAGTCCGAGTCAACATTTGACCGGGTTAACCATCACGGAAGCACGTCGGTGACATTGTCCTGGTAACTTTAGACCTAATATAATAGATACTTAGCATCATATATAAGAGCAGTTATTCCCTAAATAAAGATAGTTGCGAATACAGAATCAATCGTCTCGTTACTCAGTACTAACTATAGCACTTGGACGTAATCGCCTTCGTGCGCGCTCCCATGAACGGACCATCGTAGGACCCTCGATACGTCACTTGCCGCTGAGTGTTGCTCCCGAGGATCTCGAGGACTTCCTATGTAATCGAACTGAAGGAAGGGAGGTATCATCATACGCTTCCTCTCTTTATCTTAAAGGGAACGGACGTATTTTTTTTTGTGCGCAATGCGATTATTAACTTTGTTCACTAACACTAAACAATCCGGTGTTAATTTTTATTTATTAATATTTTTAAAATTAAACTTTTACATATCAATTATCCGTATCGCTTCACGTGTGTAGTGGTATATTTGGAGGTAAAATAATAATTTTATTATTTTCCATCCAAAAATAGCTCTGCTCTGCTTCTTCATCTTTTACGGTGTTGCTTATATTATTTCTCAGTAGAGATTTTTATCTCTTTTCTTTGCTGTTCACTAACCTACACTGATCGCTCTCTTTGATCTCCCCTCTTTCGTTTCCTTGGCTCAGTGGTTCAAGGTACGTCAATATTAAAAACAAAAATATTAATAAATAATTAATCATGGAATATAAACTTGTCTGTGCTTTGAGGTCTTGTAATAAGACAATCTCCTCATCCCAGCCTACAATCCACTGCTGGCTCTGTGAAAACGTTTTGCACGCTAAGTGTGCCGGGTTCACGGCCTCAGTATCGGATGCCATTTCACATAGGTCTGGCCTCCACTTCTGCTGTGATAGCTGTCGTGCTGTTCAGGACGAAATGAGATCGTTCATGAGACAGACTAAAAGTGGATTTAAAGAGTTGATTAACGGTTTTCGTAAAATCAATGACCAACTCTGTGCGCTCGATACGCAGTTTAGTAGTCTTCAACTACTAAATGAGTCGCCAAAGCGTAAGAAATCCGCTATTAGTGATGTGCTTGTGGCGAATAAACTTCAGCCTACTCAGCCGACAATTATTCAGCCGCTAATATCTCTGGCCACCCCAAGGGCTGTAACTGGGAAAAATTCGGCTTCCGAATTTCTCAGAATTATACTCACATTATAGTCTTTACAGAAACTTGGTTAAAGCCGGAGATCTTAAGCTCCGAAGTTTTTCCAAGTAAGTACACCACTTTTAGACGTGATGGAAGACTGCGAAGGGGAGGAGGAGTGCTAATTTCTGTAGACTCCAAATTCGCTTCTGAAGAGGTAAAACCACAAGAGTTTGGTGACATAGAATTTCTTTGCGTTTAAATCACTTTTGTCCGGTCAATCTTTATACGTTACCTGTTCTTACATACCACCTTCGTCGGAACCGCCCACATACTGGCAACATTTGTCCGCTATTCGTCTCGTATCGGACCGTTTGTCTGACGGGGACCAGCTGGTAGCTCTGGGGGACTCCAATATACCAGATCTTATGTGGTCCAATGTTGAGAATTCACCGTCCTTAATGCTTAACTCGCACCACGACTTCCCTGCGGGTATGTTCGACATGTCACTCGGGCAAATTAACCACGTTAGAAATTCCTTAGGTCGGCTGCTAGACTTGTGTTTCGTTTCTGATCCTGATGGAATTTCTCTTTCTAGAAATTTGCCCCTTTCTATTCCTGAGGATCCGTATCATCCCACTCTTGAAGTTTTAATCGAAAACATTAGCTTAATTGACCTTAAGCCTAAACTTAAATCTCAAAAAGTTCGTTTCTTCCGTAAGGCTGACTTTACGAAACTAAACAAATTAATTCTTGAATTTAATTGGTCCGATTTACTGACATGTGAAGATATTAATATTGCCTTAAATAAATTTTATCATACTTTGTATTTATTTTTCAACGCTTGCTTGCCATGGAAATATCCGTCTGTTCCAAATAATCAACCTTGGTATACAAGGTATTAAATTTAAAGAACGTTATGAATATACTTTTAAATAAACATAAGTTATCTGGCTGTACAGTTAGTTATTCAAGATACTTAGTAGCTCGGTCTAATTTCACCGTGCACAATGCCGAATGTTATAGGAGTTATATTCGCCGCTGCTGGATTAAATTTATTCAGAACCCGAAGCAGTTTTATAACTTTGTAAACACTAAGCGCTAATCTGTATCTTTTCCGCCTTTGCTTACGTTTGAGAACTCTTATGCGAACACTGATCTGGCAATGGCCGAGCTCTTTGCAAAGTTTTTTCAAACAACGTATTCACATAGCACCACTCCAGCTCAGCTTTACACTTATAATATCCAATCAGCCAACCTTAATTTTTATGTATCTTTTGATCAAAGTGGTGTGTTATCGGATCATTTTAGGGTTAATCCCGTGTATTCGCTAGGCCCCGATGGAGTACCAGGCTGTGTGCTGAAGAAATGCGCCATGGCCCTGTGCAAACCGCTCCTTAAACTTTTAATTTATCGCTGGAGACCTCGATTTTTCCCCTTATGTGGAAGGAATCTTACATTATCCCTCTGCATAAAAAAGGGATAAAATCTGTTGATTCAATATATAGAGGCATTTCTAAATTGTCAGCAATTCCAAAGCTTTTCAAAAAACTTATCACTCCACATTTGCAACACCTATGTAGTTCAATAACATCCCCGTGCCAACATGGCTTTATGAAGCGCCGCTCCACCACCACCAACTTATTGGAGCTAACATCTTTTATCACGGATGGGTTCCGGAATGGCTTACAAACAGACGTCATTTACACTGACTTCAGTAAAGCAATTGACTCTGTTCACCATTCGCTTCTTATAAGTAAACTCAATTTTTTGGGATTCCCAACTGATCTCCTTATCTGCATTTCGAGCTACTTATCTGGAAGAACCCAAACGTGTCTTCTTTAAAGTTGTTACCTCGCGTACAGTCCGCGTTACATCTGGGGTGCCTCAAGGAAGCCATCTTGGACCCTTACTTTTTACTTTGTTTATTAATGACTTGCCCCTTGCCTTAACTTATGTACGCTGACGATGTTAAGCTTTGTCTTCAATATAGATTTACTAGCGCCCAATCTAGACTTCAATCCGATTTGGATACGTTTCAAAATTGGTGTTTAGCAAATGACCTAAAGCTTAATGGATCGAAATTTAAACTCATGTCATTTTATCGATCTAGCCCTAACCAGGCTACGAACTTTCTCTATGTGATCGCCTTAGAACGTTTAACTCAGGTTAACGATCTGGGAGTCCTATAAGATTTGAAACTTACATTTACCGACCATGTATCCACCATGGTTAATAAAGCTATGGATGTGCTTGGTTTTATTAAAAGATGGTCAAAAGAATTCAACGACCCATACATTAAAAAAACTTTATACACATCATTGGTCTGTCCGATTCTGGAGTATGGATCGTGTGTCTGGATTCCAAAATACGGAGTGCACCAAGATCACATACAATCCTTACAAAAAAACTTTCTTATTTTCGCACTTAGGGGACTAAATTGGGATGCAAGTCTTCACCTTCCCTCCTATCATAGTAGACTTTTATTAATCAACTTACCACCATTAACAAACCGTAGAACGATGGTGGGTGTCATGTTTCTATTTAATCTTATTAATGGTAATGTAGACAGCCAGCATTTATTAACACGCTTAAATTTCAACGTTCCTAGTAGAAGGACTAGAAACTTTCGTCCTCTACTCCTTAGCCATTGTAGCTCGACATATGCCCAACACGATCCGTTCATGGTATTAAGTTCGGACTACAATGGTCTCTACCACATTTTGTCCCTTTGCTCTTCTAACAATCTTAAATCCTTTATACTAAACGACTTATCTTTGCAACACTCTTCATCGTGATTTCATACTCCTATTCCTCTCTTTTACTCCCTCGGATCTAACCCCGCGATTCAAGAACCTAATCTTCTCTACAATTGGTGGACATGCTGAATATCAAGATTCCTGGCAGCGACTAAAAACACGATATCAGAACGAAAGAATTTTAAACAAATCCACACTTGCCATTTTGTTTGCACACCCCAAGACAAATAGTTCAGCAGAGCAATTATGCAGCCTGCATGATACAGTGCTCAGAACAATAGCCGCCCTCAACGTACCAAAAATCGGGTGGGACCCAATCATGATACACATCATCGAAGAGAAATTAGATGCACAGACGTTATCATGTTTAGAACTCTCCATTACCAACCCAACCTGTCGGCAAGCAACTAGCCAGCCTGCATGATACAGTGCTCAGAACAATAACCGCCCTCAACGCCCTCAACGTACCAACAATCGGGTGGGACCCAATCTTAATACACATCATCGAAGAGAAATTAGATGCACAGACGTTATCATGTTTAGAACTCTCCATTACCAACCCAACCTGTCGGCAAGCAACTAGCCAAAGGCGACAAGCAACTAGCCAAATGACGCTACAAAGGACAACTACAACTGCTGGGTTTTACTCATCGACCAACTCAGCCGGTGAAAGATGTATAATATGCAACCATCGAATGCAAAATTGCCCCAAATTTCAGGAACACAACAAATAACGAGACTTAACTGCTGCGCTAATTGTCTGTCAACATACCACACAGCCAGTGTATGCAAGTCAGAGTTTAAATGCCAGATATGCCGGAAGAATCATCACGCATTGTTGCATTATACGCCCACACTGATAAGCGCATCCGCTGTCAGCTAACCTACGAACCCCTATGTGTTACTCGCAACTGCTCAAGTAGAAGCTCAAGGTCCTACAGAATCACGACACAAATGCCGCGCACTCCTAGATTCTGGATCACGGGTAAACATAATCTCCAGAAAAATGGCTGATTCTCTGGGACTCCAATTGGAGCCATCAACCCTAAACATCGCTGGATTGGGAGGGGCAACAATAAGATCGCGGAAAAAGGCGGTGTTAACCCTATCATCATTAACCACTGATTTCCAAAAACAAATCAACGTATTCATACTACCGGGAATAATGGCCAATCAACCATCGCAACCAATTGATCGTCCAAAAAACATTCCATCAGGAATTCGCTTAGTAGATCCCACGTGCACGGAGCCACAAGGCATTGATCTTCTGCTCGGAGCCGAATACATCCCACAACTGCTTGAGCCACGACTAATAAACCTTGGGCAAGGGCAGCCATTGCTTCAGAAGACGAAATTTGGATGGATTGTGATGAGGCCAGTGCGACCCAAATCAGTTCATGATTCTAAATCAGAACAAGTCGTCCTTGATCACGCCGCTTGGTCATCGGAAGCTAGCGAGCCACGTCAGGAAATCGTTGAAATCGACGCATCCGAGCGAAGTTCTAGTGCATGCATCGTCGAGAAGCAGATAGTAAAATCTGGAAGATTACAGGGATGCTCGGATGCGTTGAATTCAACGATTTGCTGGCAAGGCTCGCCAGCTTTCGATGCCCAATCGGCGTGATTAAGAACGACTTGTTCTGATTTGGAATCATGAACTGATTCCGGTCGTACTGGCCCCATCACAATCCCCATCCAAATTTCGTCTTCTGAAGCAATGGCTGCCCCTGTCCTATGTTTATTAGTCGTGGCTAAGGCAGTTGTGGGATGTATTCGGCTCCGAGAAGAAGATCAATGCCTTGTGGCTTCGTGAACGTGGGATCTGTCAACCGAATTCCTGATGGAATGTTTTTTGGGCGCTCAATTGGTTTTGATGGTTGGTTTGGCAATAGCTCTGGTAAGATTTATGCAATTACTTGTGTTTTGAAATTCGTATTTATCGACAATATGTTCAATACTGCTCGGGCTGTCTCTGCATCCCTCCAATACCCCTGATATTCATGTCGGAGGGTGCTGATTGTACTTCTAACTTGGTTGCCAATTCCTGAGACATTATGTTTACTTGTGATCCTGAGTCTAGGAGTGCGCGGCATTGCAGAGGGGGTCCGGCTGGTCCACGTATAGCCACTTGGGCGGTTGGTAACAGCACGGAAGTTTTATTTGTAAGAAGGCTAATCCCACCACTCGTGATAAGCTGGCTTGAAGTGGACCGGTAGACGTATTTTTTCGCATTGGTACTTGACGGGTTGCCTGACGCTCAAGGTGTTCTAACATCTGCTTCAGAGATTGTCGCGTGGTTGGATCGGAGACGGCTAGTTCTAGAGATGACAGCGTGTATGGATCTAATCTTTCTTCAATGATATGTATCAAGATTGGATCCCAGTTGTCTGTTGACACCTTGAGAGCGTTGAGAGTGGCGACCGTTCGGAGCACGTTAGGTTAATTGACATTAGGATTTTAGCTTCACCAGTAACATGATTCTACAAATGCCGGAATTTCAGTGCATCGCTATAGTCTTGATTGTGGATGAACTCCATGAAAATTTCGGAAAATCGTAGCCAATGTCGGTAATCTCCGTCAAAACTTGGAATTTCGACCGGCGGAACCACGAACGTTGAAGCGGAAGACCGCCTGTGTGTGGATCCTAGGAGGATGGCCATCCACAATCTGTTTCCATAACTCATTCATATGGTGCCTGGTGTAAGACGATACTTTCTTTCCTTCAGTTCGATTACATAGGAAGTCCGCGAGATCGTCGAGCCGTCCTTCTTGTCTTCGTTTCAGTGAGGTGATCTTTGGGTCCTCTGTAAGGGCTTGTTTGCTAGTCCTAGACTGTGTCTTGGGCCCGAGGTTTTCTCCAGTTTTTTGGGGACGCTGTGATGGGCCTGATCCTGATGGTATCCGAAAATATAGCTTCATATTTATTTACCAGCTCCTTCAGTGCCTTGGCTTTAGAAAAGTATTCATCATCTGACCTTAGTGCTAACTCGTGGAGCTTGGCATCATTCCTTTTAAATTGGTCCCACCAATGTGTGAGCTGTCTCAACCGTTTTTCAAAGTAACCATCCTTGAGTCGTCGCTCTGCTGAAATTTTCGTGAAGTTTCTTATGAAATTTTGGATAGCTGTGCTGCTTTTAATCTGCTCCTCAATGAGCATCTGTATTACGGGGTCTGATTCTCAACACATGGTTGAGTGTGTGTTTTTTTGTTTTGCTGAGATTGAATTGCCTTGCAGCTCGTGTTTGGGTTGTAATCCTATAGAAAAGGATCATGTCGGGGTCTCCAAATGTTCATACACAGGGCGTTATGCGGCCACTAACGTCGAAATTGAACGAGAGTAACGATAGGTCCCGGAGAACGTCTGACTAAAGCTACCTGGTTGATCCAGGCAGTGATTGAGAAGCGGGGATGGCCGGGGGTTCGTTGACGTGCCTCAGCTGTGGTGGGGAAGGGAGCTTCCTGCGTTCATCCTTGGTCTGAGGTAACACACGGAGGTACAAGGGCGTTTCTGCCGACGGTCCGTTTCACGGGAGCAGTATTCGGAGGATTACGTATCAGCGGTTCTACTGGCAGTCTGTTCCACGGGAGCAACACTCAGCGACGCGTACGTATGGATCTGGCTGACTGGCGGTCCGTTCTACGGAAGCAACACTCAGCGGCAAGTGACGTATCGAGGGTCCTACGTTGGTCCGTTCATGGGAGCGCGCTCGAAGGCGATTACGTCTAAGTGCTATGGTGTGTTTAGTTTGGTGTGTCCTATACGGAGCCTCATAAATTTAATGGTGTCTGTTCGTGAAATAGTTGGGTTTAGGAGTTCACGGTTGTTCTGTTTTTTTTTTGTGTTAATGAGTTTGTAGTGTGTTGTTTAAATCATTTTGGGCTTTTATGTGATTATTGATGTATTTAAGGGTATTTCATACAACGAAAATGGACGCAAAAATTGCGACAGGCCCCAGAGAGAGTCTTACTCTCATTCTTATGCTCATATTCTCATTGAAAATTTTTGGTTGTTCAGTCGCTGAGAGATGTCGGATGGTTGACCCGCGGTTAAATTCATCTTTATATGTATGCGTGTTCACATATTCATATACACGGTTTAATGTGTGTTCATTCGATTTCATTTTGATGCCAGCCAAAATTGAAAATTTGTGTAACTTTTTAAAAATGGGGTTAACGACGAAAAAATTGTATAATGTTATATTATATTTTTAAATATTTCTGCATACATTTTATACATGTTTAGAAAAACAATTAAGTTTAAAATCATCTATCAAAAAGGTATGCAAGCACCATCCGCTCGCAGAAGAACTTAAAAGCAATAGGGGTTTTAAGTGATACCGAGTCAAATGTACCCTGTTTCTAGCATAGTATAAAGATTTATATTCATTCTTAATAATTATATATGAAAACATTTTACTGCTACCACTTAATCGTATTCCCAAACAATGCTGTATGATTAGTGCTGGTATGTTGTAATTTTTTTATGTTATTAATGCCAGTGTAGTTGCTTGCTTAGCAGCTTGGTCTGCAAGCTCGTTGCTAATGATGGCTCGTTGCCGCAGTTTCCTGGGACCCATGTCAGATTGTATTTGTTTTTATATTTTGGTATGATTTTTCTGATTTTTAGTATGTAGCAGGAAGAGGTATTTGGGTTTTCCAGTGGTGTAAGGGCTGAGAGTGAGTCGGTTCATATAGCGAACTTTCGTTTTTGTTTTTCCGCATACCTTCATGTGTGAAGGATGTCTGCTATTTCAGCATAAATTGATGAATATGGTGTTAATATTTGCTGGATTATGGTGTGTTGTGTGGAGGTTATGCTGTAGACAACTGCACTGACTGACTTGGAGCCGTCTGTGTGTAAGAAAATGTGTTGTTTGAGGGAGTGTTATAGATACATATGTATGTTTTGTAATAAACATCTCATACTATCAGATCCAGTAGGGAAGCAGAATGAAAAGAATATTACTCCTCCAAAAATGGTCAGTGGTTAAAAAATTACCAACCTAATTTATGATTTTGTTGTTATAAATTAGACATTGGATTAATTTAACATTAAAAACATGTTGCCTCTGTATCAAAGCCACCAACAACACAAAGCACGTGACCAATTAGGAACAAAGACATGCACTTCAGTTAGAGCAACAACATCAGCTACCAATGACATCGCGAGACGCGAGTAGCAGTAGCAATCACCACCGGGATTTGAGATTAAGGAGCGATCGAGCGACGCACAGGCTTAGTTATTAATCATAGGAATTATAATTCATCATTAGAAATCATAGGAAATAAATAAAACGTAAACTGGGGCCCGAGCAGGGACCTGTTGAACAACCGCAAAAGGATACAAGATCCAAATCTCGTTCAGATCAGTAAAAAAAAATCCCTGCGTTATCTTTGCAAATAAAGAAAAATGGAAAAACACGTGTTTCGGAAGTGTTCATGTGCCGTTAAAAAACCTTACAACGCACTCCCAAAAACATTTGTATCTTAAGGAAAAACCAGGCCCAAATTTGATCCCCCATGATCCCTTCAGTACCCGTTCAAAGGGAACGCGATCCAGGAATACAGGACGCTCCATAGTAGCACGTAATAGGGGTATAGCCACGACAGCAGCGATTCCTCGCAGCTGCGTAAGACAAAAAGGAGTCGGGTGAATCTATTGTCACAATAGCTAAAATGATTTTAATGTAAGTTAGTTAAGAAATATTTAAAACTAAAAATTTTCAAGAAAACAAACAAGAATAATTTATAAGTAACATTGATCCTAAACTACAAACTAAATGGTAGATATGGTGGGAAACCCTACAGGACCCTCATGGAACGGCAAAAAAGATTGAGGGTTGGTTAAGGAAAATAAAATAATTAGGTATTTGCCGATTTTAATGAACCATTCTATATGACCTCAGACACCTCGAACTACCCCGTACTTTCCCAAAACAAGTCGGGAAAGGACGGCCCAACATTATCTTAAACAAGAAAAGAAAGCTAACTTCGAGCAGAGCCGAAGTGGATATACCCTTGCAGTTAAATGGCAACTTATATTATTATATATATATCGGATCGTATATAGCCGGCCGATCCTTGGCAGATCGAATTAGTGTGCCCAAAGTGGATTCCATAGAAAGTCCCATCTTTTTATCTTAAAAAACAATGAAGTTATGGCATTTCCGATCTTTTAGTAATCTGGCAGCTATAGGATATTGTCGGCCGGTCCTTATGAAATTTGTTATATCGGTTTAGTTTGCCCAGTATGTAACCCATAGAAAGCTTTAACAGTGCATAGCTAGTTAAGCATAGCTTTAAAAGTGAGAGACTTATTTGCGTAAAAACAGACAGACGGACAGAGGGGCGGATGGTCAGAGCGACAGACGGACATGCTTATATCGACTCAGGGGGTGATCCTGATCAAGAATATATACTTTATAGGGTCGGGGATCACTCATCACTTCACTCCGTTGCACAGTTTTGACCAAAATTATAATGCAAGGGTATAACAAGTGTAAGCCTTTACTGAACCATGCCATGACTTCTTGTAAATATAAGATCAAAAACACCTATTTAATTGACGAAAATATTGTTTATAATAAATTCAAAACAATTATTTGGAACTTTTCTAAATTTTATAAATTTATTCTCTTTGGTGTAAACTGTGGATGATGGAACCTATGTATGTTTATTCTGGAGTTTGGTTCAGTGGAGCCTAAAAGTTATGGAGCAGTTAAAATTATGCGTGGGGAAAAAAAAATTGGAAATAATTGGTCTGTGATATTGGTAGTCTACATATCTTACCAGACATAGAGTGGACGCTTAGAGATTGTTAGATTAACAATTAAAGATTTAATGATTGGGTTTAAGCAAAGGGTACGTAAGCCGATTGCTGGTTTGCTGTCTCAACTTGCACTTGAACAAATGGGACGTGGAGAAATAAATGAGTTCTGAATAGGTTTTTCTGAGACAAACCTAAAAATATATATAAAAATATATCGTATATATAAAATTCTCATGTCACGGTGTTAGTAGCTTTACTCCTCCGAAATGGCCAGAGACTTTCGTAAAATTTGATGGGCATATTCGTTAGGGCTGAGAAACGGACAACACTATTTTTCATCCCCCTAAATGTTAAGGGTGGTTCACCCCTAATTTTTTTTTATTTTATTTTTTCGACAACATTTTTTGTTTTTATTTTTTTATGGTACAGCATGTATTCTATCTACAAATCCGCAATAGCTTTTCTAGATGGCAATCGAATATTATAATTTAGTACCATAATTTCTTATTCAGAGCCAATCAATGGCTCAATTTTCTTTAATGATGAGTTGTTTCAATTTGAAATTTGATCTCCCGCCTTCGCCGGTCAATAATTTATCAATCGATCAATCGAGTATCAATCGTTCAGGTAACCCCGCCAAGTGTCTCCAGTTGTCACTTCGGTCCCCTATCTTACTCACTATACATTTTTTAGCCATTTTGTATTGTGTACAATCGTAGCAGTGACGGTTATACATATTATTGTCGCAATGCCAAGAAAGGCATAGGGGCTAATTTGTGTCGTCGAACGGTCAAATCCACAGCCGCGCAAGATAGAAGAGCACGAAGATCATGCGAAAAAAACGAAGATGATAATGCAAATGTGCGTGTGAGCATGACGCAGTTGCTTCAAGCAGAAGTGCAACAGGCACGAGATAAACCTTATATTTTCTTTATTGTGTATTTATAGTGCTTGTATATTTGTTGTGTGTATATTTGTGTTCTTGTGACTTAACATTAAATGCTCATGACCTAACATTCTCCCGGCCGTTGTACAGGTGTACAACCGTCGTCCAGCTCTATAGTTATATTTCTCGGGGTAGGTTCTGGAGTTGACCTTCTTGTAGCGCCTTTAGGTTTCGGAGTCCAAGCACAGACGGTCTACTGTGTCGCATGATAAGGAGATTCCTTTTTTGCGTTGCACAGGGGCGCATCACGCTGATCCGCCTTGTTGTTGATTTCTTCTGGAAACATGTTTGATGATAATGTTTTGATGTCCACTACCCGAACGAGGTTGTCCGGTCCTGGATACACACGACCACTGCTTTTAAAAGGCATGCTTCAGTCAATATATCAGTTCTCATCATTTTGCTAATGGTTTGCCGCACGGAATGATGTTGGTATCAAGAGGATCAGTTAAAGTTTCTCCAATCAGGAAGTGTCGTGGCGTTAAAGCTGATTCATCCGAGGGGTCTGATGACATGGGACTGATACGACGTGAATTGAGGATCGCTTCGACATCAACGACCACAGTGTTGAGTTCTTCAAACGTTAATGATTCCGTGGCTATTATTAATATAAGCAGCCGTTTCGCGAATTTCACTGCAGCTTTTCAAAGGCCCCCGTAAGATGGTGCTCGTGGGAAATTTATTTCTCTTTTGTTGCAATGCTGAACTATGATGTCCTTTGCATTGGTTGAGAAAATGGTGGTTTCGAGCTCTTTTAATTTATTGTTGGCTCCAATAAAATTTGCTACATTATCGCAATGGATCCTGGGGTACTTCCCTTGACGTCAAAGGAACTGGCGGAGAACGGCCAAAAAGGCATCTGCTGTGAGATCGCTTACCAACTACAAATTAATTGATTTCGTGGAGAAACAACAGAACACTGCCATATAGGCCTTGTAAGGAAGTTTTATTCGGACCATATGATGAATCCATATGGCGCCGCAGTAATCTACTCCAGAATTAAAGATCGGGAGAGCTTGCGTGACTTTCTCGGCTGGTCGATTTCCCATAATTTTACTCATTAATTTGGGCTTGACTTTGGTACATCGCACGTAGTTGTGTACATTGCTTCTCGCCATTGTTTTGTCATTGATGATTCAATGTTATAGCCGAGCAATGGCACGCAAGGCTTAGGCACCACAATGCATGTTGATCCCATGTAGTTCTCTGCGGATCACTTTTACAATTGTGTCATTGTAGGTGAACTAGACTGGATGTTTTGCGTCATCGGACAGGTTTGAATGTTTTAACCTGCCTCCTACTCGAATTAACCCAGCTGTTATTCCTCTGGACAAGGCGTCAGCTGCATTATTGACGGATAATACGTGACGCCATTGACACTTTTCCGTTACTTCTTGAATCTTGGCTATCTGATTTGCCACAAACGTATGGTAATTGGAAGCCGTTATATTAATCCACCCTAAAACGACGGATGCATCAGTCCAAAAGAACCCAGGAAACTTTTCTAAAGACAAGCGGGTTATTTTGGTTATTTTTATACGTTGCTTGTACATATGTATATTGGTGCGCCATAGGCCCTTTTTAAGGCGTCCACGCAAGTGTGTAGTTCTTACATGACTGGAACCTTTTCGTCAAATATGTGTCTTGGAATTTGCAATTTATTTAGACTTTGCATGTCAGAACGATAGTTTTTCCAGTTCGACTAAAGTTCCAAAGGTAATTCATCATGCCAAGTCATTTTCAATTCCCAAAGGTGCTGCATGAATATCTTTGGGTCAATGGTGTGTAATAACTCAGAGCAAACCACTCGCTTTCAGCAAACCACTGACTAGAGCTTCGCATTGCTGCTTTCGTGCACAAAGTTGGTCTTTATTGGGCATCCATATTAGGCCGAGGGTTTTAACACTGTATTGGTCCAAGGTCTCACCAATTTTTACGTCGCTCACGGTATATTCTTTGGGTATTCTATGCAGTAGTTCTGCATTATTTGAGCACCACTTTCGCAATTTGAAACCGTGTGGTAGTAGAATTTTATTCAGTTCACTTTGGATTTGAACTGCTTCTGCCACTGAGTCAGCACTCGTTAAGCAATCGTCTACGTAGAAGTCATTTTCGAGCGCCGTAGACCCTTACGGGTAGTTGTCCCATGAAATGGAGCTGTTTTTGATCCATACGTGACGGTTTGCACCGATGCATCCGAATGCATGTACTGTTTTTTTGCAAGCCATTCTCCATCAAAAAATGTAAAGCTTCTTATGGAGTTAATGGTACAAGCTTACCTTTTGTTGTTGCTTCCTCGATGGGCTTCAAGCACATTTTCTTGGCAGCGATGGCAGTTGCATGAGCAAGGAGATTGACATTATCATCATTTTCTGCTAAAACTTCGAATATAATCTATGCTTTAATCGAGAACGCCCTCCATCATAGCTTAATCGTGGCCGTCATCTACTATTGGGTGATTGTTAAATATAGTCTGATGGCTGAAATTTTGCTCGAAAACGTAAATTTTTTTTGCGCCTTATATATTGGAACTATCTGACAGCATTTTTTGATTCCAGCATCAACATAAGCAACAAAGTTCTTAATCCGTTTTTTTCAAAGGATTCTCAATATTTTGCGTTAAGTTTTCAATTCGACGTAAACTGCGTTAGTAGTTTTTAAAATCCGGCAAAATCCAACCTTCTTTATCCCACGAAACACGAAAAATGTTAGGTAAAATTCTCTAACATACAACTTTACAAAAGCACATATACACAAAGACACATCACAAATATTGCATTAAACTCCTAAATTTTACATACCTCCACTAGTATTTTCCATATTTTATTTTAACTTTTATCTATTAACGTAAGACAACCCGGTGTTTATTTTATTTCTTTCTATTCATAAAACTAACTTTAACATTTTAAAATCCCTTATCGATTCTCGTGTGCATATCTCTATTCTTGCAGTTTTACCACACTAACCCACACTAATCGCTCTATTTAATCTCCCTTTTTCGTTTCCCTGGTACAGTGGTTCAAGGTAAAATAAAAATAAAAACAAAAATATTAACAAATTAACTTAACATCATCATGGATTTTAAACTTGTCTGTGCGTCGAAGTCTTGTAATAAGAAAATCTCCTCATCCCAGCCTACCATCCACTGCTGGCTGTGTGAAAACGTTTTACACGCCGAGTGTGCCATGTTCACCTCAGTTTTAGATGCCATTTCAGTAGATTGAAAGAGTTTTTTAGTGGTTTTCGTAAAATCAATGACCAACTCTGCGCGCTCGATACACAGTTTAGTAGTCTTCAACTTCTATATGAGTCTCCAAAGCGTAAGAGATACGCTTTTGTGGCAAATAATCTTCAGCATACTCAACCGACAATTACGCAGCCGCTTGTATCTGTGGCCACCCCAAGGGCCGGACCTGGGAATAATTCGCCTTCCGAATACATTATCATAAATAAGCAATCGTCCGACATGTCCCCGGTGGCATCGCTTTAAGTGATACCACCAGTCCGGACCCCCGGTTCGAACTGATGCTGCAGTATTTGTTACGGTGGCACCAAAACCCTTGCAGGTGATCCCGCCATCGAAACACATATTTGTTTCTCTGCTTGTCCCTGATACTTCTGAGATAGATATGTCGGCTTATATCAAAGCCAAAACAAAATCCGACATAAAGGTCATCTTTCAAAATACGTGTGCCCGTGCACATGTTCAAGACGATCTGTTCCGCCAGTTTTTGGCCAGAGAACATTTTCGCCCAAGAAAATCAGCCAAGTGCGGTGAAGAAAAAAATTATCAATCCTGTGGGAGTGAAAGTCCCACATGTAAGAGCCACTGAGCAACGTTTCACCTAAGCTTCAAAAAACTGATATTTTCACTAACACTTATCTATCAGAATACTAGAGGGTTACGTAGGAAATTTCACAAACTGTATTCTGATAGTTCTTCTTTTGCATCACACATTATAGTCTTTGGAGAAACTTGGTTAAAGCCGGAGATCTTAAGCTCCGAAGTTTTTCCAAGTAAGTAAACATCTTTTAAATGTGATACACAACTGCGTAGGGGAGGAGGAGTGCTAATATTTGTAAACTCAAAATTCGCTTCTGAAGAGGTAAAATCACAAGAGTTTGCTGACATAGAATTTCTTTGTATTAAAATCTTTTTGTCTGGTCAATCTCTATATGTTACCTGTTCTTACATACCATTTTCGTCCGAAACCCCCACATACTGGCAACATTTGTCCGCTATTCGGATCGTCTGTCTGATGGTGACCAGCTGGAAGCTATGGGTGACTTCAATATGCCAGAACTCATGTGGTCTTACATTGATAATTATTTATTGCTTAACTCGCACCACGACTTCCCAGCGGGCATGTTTGACATGTCACTCGATCAAATTAACCATGTTAGAAATGGGTCGGCTGCTGGACTTGTGTTTCGTTTCTGATCCTGATGGAATTACTCTTTCCAGAAATTTGCCCCTTTCTTACCCCTGACGATCCATATCATCCCACTATTGAGGTTTTAATAGAAAATAATAGCTTAATTGACCTTAAGTCTACACTTATATCTCACAAAGTTCGTTTCTTCCGTAAGGCTGAGTTTATGAAATTAATTAAGTTAATTTTGGAATTTGATTGGTCCGCAAATTGATTGGTATATTGATTGGTATACAAAGCAACTATTTAATTTAAAGAACGTAATGAATAGACTTTTTAATAAACATAAATTATCTGGCTGTACAGTTAGTTATTCAAGATATTTAGTAGCTCGGTCCAATTTCACCTTGCATAACGCAGAATGTTGTAGGAGCTATATTCGCCACTGCCGGATTCAATTTACTCAGGATCCGAAGCAGTTTTAAAACTTTGTAAATACTAAGTGCAAACATTTATCTTATCCTCCTCTGCTTACGTTTGAGAACTCTTATGCGAACACTGTTCAGGCAATGGCGGATATCATATTCACTTAGCACCAGTCCAGCTCAGCCTAACTTTTATAATATCCAATCAGCCA
This sequence comes from Drosophila atripex, assembly GCA_035045925.1. Classification (NCBI taxonomy): domain Eukaryota; kingdom Metazoa; phylum Arthropoda; class Insecta; order Diptera; family Drosophilidae; genus Drosophila; species Drosophila atripex. The sequence goes on from JAWNOP010000052.1 coordinate 23,159,284, forward strand.
ACCTTATATTTTGCCCATTTTTTTATCAAAGTGGTGTGTTACCGGATCTTCTTAAGGTCAGGCCCGTGTATTCGCCAGGCCCCGATGGAGTACCAGGCTGTGTTCTGAAGGACTGCGCTGAGGCTCTGTGAAAACCGCTCCTTAAACTCATTAATCTATCGTTTGAGACTTCGATCTTTCCCCTTATGTGGAAGGAATCTTATATTATTCCTCTGCATAAAAAAATGGAAAAGAATCCGACGCTGCCGATTATAGAGGCATTTTTAAATTGTCAGCAATTCCAAAGCTTTTTGAAAAACTTATCACGCCACATTTGCAACACCTATGTCGTTCAATAAAATCTTCGTGCCAGCATGTCATTAAGCGCCGCTCCACCTATACAAACTTATTGGATCTAACATCTTTCGTCACGGATGGGTTCCAGGATCAGTGTTCTCGGATTTGTCTTCAGTATAAATTTACTAGCGCCCAATCTAGACTTCAATCCGATTTCAATAAATTTCAAAATTGGTGTTTAGCAAATAACCTAAAGCTTAATGGATCGAAATGTTAACTCATGTTATTTTATTGATCTAGTCTTTACCAAGCTATGTACTTTCTCTATGGGAACGCCTTAGAACGATGAACTCTGGTTAATAATCTGGGTGTCCTATACCATATATCCACCATGTTTAATAAAGCTATGGGTGTGTTTGGTTTTATTAAAAGATGTTCAAATGAATTTAATGACCCGTACATAACAAAAACGTTATATACATCATTGGTCCGTCTGATGCATGAGTATGGATCGCGGGTCTGGAGTCCCCAATACGGAGTACACCGAGATCACATAGAATCTGTACAAAAAACTTTCCAACTTTCGCCCTTAGGGGACTAAAATGGGATGCAAATCTTCTCCTCCCGTCTTATCACAGTAGACTATTATTAATCAACTTACCATCATTAAAAAACCGTAGAACGATGCTGGTAGTCATGTTTTTATATAATCTTATTTATAGTAATATAGACAGTCAGCATTTACTAACACGCTTTAATTTTAACGTTGCTAGTAGAAGGACTAGAAACTTTCGTCCTTTACTCCTTAGCCTTTGTAGTTCGACATATGCCCAACACGATCCGTTGAGGATATTATGTTCGGACTACAATTGTCTGTACCATATCTTGTCTTTTTGCCCTACTAACAATCGTAAGTCTTTTATACTTATCGCTTTATCTGTGCAATACTCCTCCTCGTAATATCTTACTCCTGCTGTTTTCTTAAACTTTCTCGGATCTATCCCCGCGATTCGCTTCGGCAGCATCCCTCGGTCGGTTGCGCGGGAGGTAGGCTGTTCGTATGCAGTTGGAACTGCGAAATTTCAGTAAAGAAATTGCGATTGGGACCAGGATACAGTGCATTGTTTAAAGATTATGTCTCACCTTTATACCCCAGTTTATAAAATAGTTTACAGTTTATAAAATAGAATAGATGCTAAGAACGTGAATTTTTACAGCCAATCCCATGCTGTAGTAAAGCTTTTTAATGCTTTATTAAAGCAGTTAGTCAGAGTGTGGGTGAGTATTGCGTATGCCTATGAAATTATTTTCCCATCTATCAAGTAGATACAGCAAAGGAAAGAAATATTGGCCTGCCTAGGAATTTGTTTTCATCTTGGAAAAAGTATCTTTTTGATTTGGGCTTTTTTACCAACTGGATCAAGCTTGGCTCTCAAAATGCTCAGCTTCTTTGCTTAATTAGAAGTTTCTTTTGGGGACAATTTGCCATTCCTCAAAAGTTCGTGGTCGTCATATCAGATCGTAGCTACGCTTGTTTCTTTTACAGACTTTCCAAGGGCTCCAAGGGCCGCGTTTATTGACCGATATACGCGCTCGGCTGCGTTAGCCGAGATTTGTTGCACACCATATTTAGAAAGGAAGTCCGAGAGATCAAGACTCTTGAATTCAGTTACGTTACCGGTAACTATAACGTTTGAAAAGTCGTTTGAGTTACCGGGTCTTGTTCGCTGATTATTTGTTAGGAGCCTGTGATACGATATTCATACGAGATCTTGAAATGGGTCTGTATGTTACTCGGCATTCTACGCTCAGAAGGAGAACATTGTCTATATATCATCAAAGCTCGCGGACAACATTGCCTACAATTTGAACAATTATCATTTGTTTCCAGCCACTCTAAGAGACATGATTTGTGAAACTTATGCTTGCATGGGGTGTCCATGATACTATGACTGGGGCTTGTATCATTACAAAAGGTACACAGCACCGGATTTTCCAAAGATACTTCTTCCAGCAGACAATGTCACACAAGGTATATTAACGATAATTCGCGAGAATAATTTTAGTCGAGATTCAAGTCGTAAATAATATAATCGATAATCATTTTCGTTCTTCACATGGCATTAATTAGTTAGTTTTAGGGCAGTAGAGATTTATTTTACTCTAAATGCAATGCAAATATACGAGAAGTAGAGTAGGACAATTTCGATATGAACCAAATATAGCATTTCACTCTTATTTTCGCAAATGGGAAAGGCAATCTAAGCTGACATGCTTTAAACTCGAATTAGTCCAAGAATAAAAATGCTATGCCTGTTATAGTCAAATTTTGATTTATATTCCATTGGAATCCGTTTTTCTTGCGTACTGTATAAACACGGTCTGTGTCCGATTGTTCTCAGAGTCACGGCAATTTATTGGTGTACATACGCAAACGCTGCTCTACTTTAAATATGGAATTGGGAAACTGGCCAAACGGAAACGAAAAGTGGTCTAGGAATTTGCTTGGCCATTGTCCTGCCCCACGTTGGGCGGCAGATAACTATAACGGACGTAGAGTTAAATCATAAGGTTAGGTACAGTAAAATATACTGTACTGATTCAGCAAATTAGACCGTGTACGATACGGAAATCTTCGTAGAGATGAGGAAGTTGGGAAGGAAAGCGGTAGTAGGCGGTAGTCATCCATGTAGACTTTACACTAAACTACCTATATTGAATTGCCATGATAGGATCCGAAGTACTTTAAATAAAATAAATTATCTCATGTTCTTTTTATATAATTAAAGATACTCAAAATTAGCGGTAGTACACCGCTTATTTAGGAAGTGGGAAGTAGTTGCGCAATTCTGCATTGCTGAAAGTGTTCACACACATGCTCGCAAGGTTATCGTACTCTTAATAGTAGCTATTTAGCTATTATTTAGCTATGTTTTGTCCTATTCATGCTCACAAAAATAATGAAGAATACGGAAACTCGCATTCTGATACATTGCTGGCTACTTCCTTAGAAAAAAACATCTACTCTGCAGCGGCACCAGTTGGTTCATATTGCTACTGATTATATACATCGTCACATTCTCTGATAGTGAATGTTTATTTTCGGGTCGCTCTTGCTGGGCTGCTGGTTACGCCATACTTTCAGCTGTATCGGCATAACTATTTGAAAATTTGAGATTAAAAGCTCCTATTTAATTAACGGCAAACGTATCTTAAAAGATGCGCTCCAGTCTATCCATCGGGTAAGGCTATCACCAGACCAAAGTTTTTTACTATTAGGAGACTCATTAAAAAGTTTTTGAAATGAAAATCCAGCGCACAGAGCTTATCGTGGATTTTACTAAAAGCAACGATCAAATCCTTAAACCCATTCTTGGTCTATCGCATAAAGGATCGCATTTCATCCTGAATAGCCCGACATCCACTGCAACAATAACGTAGGTCAGCACGGCAGACAGCAAGCCTGCACATTATTGAGTATGTACGGCTCTTTAATTGTTTATAAAAATAAGAAATTTTCATCGGATGGAAAAATCCTTCGATTAGTTAAAAAAAAAATAGTTAAGAAGCTTGGGTAAAAATTTCAGACCGAACGGTTCAGCCGTTTCTGAGAAATCTTGCTCACCGACTTAAAAAACAACATATCGAAAAAAAGCGGTAAAAGTTTTGATAACATCTTTATATGTAGTTAAATTTTTTTCAACTTTGAGTCAGAAATATTCGTCGGAACGACGTTTTGTGTGCGTATACTCCGATAAATATATGTTAAGATCCTAAAATCCTAATTTTATTCAAACCCGGAGTCACAAACCCGAGTTAAAATAAATAAAATAAATCTTGCGCACAAAAACACTCCCACTCGCTATAAAAAGAAAGAGTCGAGTAGAGTTATAGACATTGGGAACCAGAATTCCCATATTGTCTTTCTGTATTTTTGAACGCGTGCATTTACGCTCCCTTTCGCACCCAAAAATATTGTCTTGATGTAAAGCTCTAAAAAGATTTTTTTTTTAAGTTTTAATTCCAAACTATTCCAATGTAAACTACAAAACCAATTTCAGCCAAGTGAACCATTTTCAGAAGAGTTTTCATACGGCTTTCCTTCCGGATGGTTTAAGCTGGCAAACATTCTTCCAAAAAAAGTTCTTTGTTAAATTTTTTTTTTTGAGAATAGATACTTTGAAAGGTTAATTAAGGTTTTGGTGGAAAATATGAGTACCGGGTATCATATAGTCGAGAAATTCGACCGATACTGTCTTTTCTTGTTTTAAATTGTATCTTACCTTCCGCTTCTTTTATCATTATGTTAACATTTCCACTTTCCACGTTACCATCGGAAATTTCACTTTTGGCACGCTGGGACACACCAATTCCACCGACAAACAGGGTGTTCTCTTGATGCATTTGATTTAAATAATGAGTTTCTTTAGCACGTACCACTTCGTTTAATCCCTTATTGTAACCAGGTTGCTGTTTTCGACGTGGCTTTGTCGTTGTGTACACATGGGGATCTACAGTGGTCGTCTTTGGCTGTAATCGTAATTCTGAAAAAAAATGACCAATTTCGTAGTACAAAGCGTGACTTTAAGAAGGAAATAAATAACACAGGCCGACAATTTCCTATTTTTTTCCTCCTTCCCCTTCACGCATAATTTACTTTGCTACATAACCTTTCGGCTCCACTAAACAAAAGTGCAGAAGAACATAGGTTCCATCTCCCATAGTTTCTGCGATACACCTAAGAGACGAAATTTATTAAATTTTACTAAATATTGAATTATATATTGTAGGCCGTGTAATTGCGTTTACCATCATTTTCCATCGTTAACTAACATTAACCATCATTGTTTGTTCTGTAAGGGAGCCTTAAGGTTATAACAGGAGAACAAGAGAAATTATGCGTGAAGATTTTTTGCAGTCGGCCTATGTAATTAAAAGGATAACAAAAAAAATTAACTTTCAAATTTGTATAATATATATATAACTTTTAAATTTTATAAACATATTTTAATATATTTTAAAAATTTACTAAGGGGCGGCAGTCCAAGCATCTAAATAGTAAAAAAAACACAAAAAAAAACAAAATCGTTAGAGCCAAAAAAAAATTGTATTTATTTAATTTTTTTGTTTGGATATATGTAGCCCTTGAGATGACGAAACTTTGGATATATCAGCAAATTCATATCTATATAATTCATATCTTTTCTATGATTTGGCGCTTACCGCCGAATCATTCAAACTTCAACATATCAAGGAAAAGTTGCTCTGCATGTGGTAGTGAAAGAAAATTGTGCAGTTTAATATTTATGTGACTGGAGAAATTTAAGCTTCTGGAAACAATTTTTACGAATCCATTCATAAAACATAAATTTCTTTTGGTTTTCTATATAGTATTAACCGGGACAGAAAAGCTTACTTTGGCCATAAACACAGTTATAATACCCTTCAAATTTGTTTAACTGTTCAGAAGAAAACAGTCGGACGTGCTTTATGCTTTTTATCCCGTTGATCAGATCAAGATATCAGGGGTGCCACACAAGACACTTCGACTTAAATTTCGCTACAATTTCACTTTATGGTGACGCTCATACCTGTTTTGAGTGAGTTTACTCAACAGTCTTGCCAGTGATTTTGCTAAAATCTGTAACAAAACTTTTTTATGTAAAAAGTTCCATTAATCCCTTAGAAGTGTTGAATTTAGTTTTGATTCCAAGGATCAAGGTTTGATTCCAAACTATTTTTATAGCTAATTAATATATGGATGTCATATTCTGATTCACATATTGGCTTGCTTTATATTAATACTGCCATATAACTGAACGATCGAAAATGACACTTTTACTATTATCTATTTATATTAGAAAAATGATTTGATAGTGTCTTCACTATTCTTCACTCTTTTCTCAAACCGATGGACGCGTTTTTTTTTTGTGGGCACTGCGTTTGATACATCTTTTGGTGATTAACTTTAAAAACCCGTTGTTTATTTTAATTTATTTATTTATTCATATAAATAAAATTAAAATTTGACATCCGTATCGCTTCGCGTGTGCAATGGTATATTTGGAGGTAAAATACGATTTCTATTAAAATTCTTCCAAAAATAGCTCTACTCTTCTTCTTCATCTTTTACGGTGTTGCTTCTTTTGTCTCTCAGTGAGCTTCTTTCTCTATTCTTGCGGTTTAACCCCACTAACCTACACTAATCGCTATATTATCGCTATATATATTATCTCTATTCTTGCGGTTTAACCACACTAACCTACACTAATCGCTATATTCACTATCATCACCCTACCGTTTCCCCGGTACAGTGGTACAGTGGTTCAAACAAAAATATTAATAAATTAACGTAACATTATCATGGATTTTAAACTCGTCTGTGCGTCGAAGTCTTGTAATAAGACAATATCGTCATCCCAACCTACCATCCACTGGTGGCTGTGTGAAAACGTTTTACACGCTAAGTGTGCCGGGTTCATTTCACGTAGGTCTGGCCTCCACGTCTGCTGTGATAGCTGTCGTGCTGTTCAGGACGAAATGAGATCATCCATGAGACAGACTAAAAGTGGATTTAAAGAGTTGATTAGCGGTTTTCGTAAAATCAATGACCAACTCTGTGCGCTCGATACACAGTTTAATAGTCTTCAACTATTAAATGAGTCTCCAAAGCGTAAGAAATCCGCTATTTGTGATGTTCTTGTGGCGAATAAACTTCAGCCTACTCAGCCGACACTTATTTAGCCGCTTCTCTGGTCACCTCAAGGGCTGGAACTGGGAAAAATTCGGCTTACGAATTTCTCAGTATTAATGAGCAATTGTCCGATTTGTCCTCTGTGGCATCATCACTCTAAGTGATACCACCAGACCCAAATATTCTTACACCAGGCACGCGTCATCTTTCAAAATACGTGTGCCCGTGCAGATGTTCAAGACGATCTGTTCCGCCAGCTTTTGGCCAGAGAACATTTTCGCCCAAGAACATCAGTCAAGTACGGTGAAGAAAAAAATTACCAAGCCTGTGGGAGTGACAGTCCCACATGTAAGAGCCACTGACCAACCTTCCACCTAAGCTTCTAAAAACTAATATTTTTACTAACACTTATCTATCAGAATACTAGAGGGTTAAGTAGTAATCTTCCCAAACTGTATACTGATAGTTCTTTCTTTGCATTTCACATTATAGTCTTTACGGAAACTTTGTTGAAGTCTGAGATTTTAAGCTCCGAAGTTTTTCCAAATAAGTACACCACTTTTAGACGTGATAGAACACTGCGAAGGGGAGGAGGAGTCCTAATTTCTGTAGACTCCAAATTCGCTTGTGAAGAGGTAAAATCACAAGAGTTTGGTGACATAGAATTTCTTTGTATTAAAATCTTTTTGTCTGCTCAATCTCTATATGTTACCTGTTCTTACATACCATCTTCGTCCGATCCAACTCGCAATATTTGTCCGCTATTCGTCTCGTTTCGGACCGATTGTCTTATGGGGACCAGCTGGTAGCTCGGGGGGACTTCAATATACCAGATCTCATGTGGTCCAATGTTGATAATTCACCGGCCTTAATGCTTAACTCGCACCACGACTTCCCTGCGGGTATGTTCGACATGTCACTCGGTCAAATTAGCCACGTTAGAAATTCATTAGGTCGGCTACTTGACTTGTGTTTCGTTTCTGATCCTGATAGAATTACTCTTTCCAGAACTTTTCCCCTTTTCTAACCTTGAGGATCCGTCTCATCCCACTCTTAACTTATATCTAATAAAGTTCGTTTCTTCCGTAAGGCTGACTTTACGAAATGAAATAAGTTAATTTTAGAATTTGATTGGTCCGATTTACTGGCATGTGAAGATATAAATAGTGCCTTAAACAAATTTTATTACACGTTAAATTTATTTTTCGATGCTTGCGTGCTATGAATATATCCGTCGGTCTCAAATAATCCGCCTTAGTATACAAGGCATCTATTAAATTTAAAGAACGCAATGAATAGAATTTTAAAAATATATAAATAATTTGGCTGTACTGTTAGTTATTCAAGATACTTAGTAGCTCGATCTAATTTCACCGTGCATAACGCTGAATGTTATTGGAGTTATATTCGCCGCTGCCGAATTCAGATTACTCAGGACCCGAAGCAGTTCTATAACTTGGTAAAAACACTAATCTGTATCTTTTCCTCCTCTGCTAACGTTTGAGAATTCTTATGCGAACACTGATCTGGCAATGGCCGATCTCTTGCCAAAGTTTTTTCAAACAACATATACACATAGCACCAGTCCAGCTCAGCCGTACACTTATAATATCCAATCAGCCATCCTTATATTTTTCCCATCTTGTGATCAAAGTGGTGTGTTATCGGGTTTCCTTAAGGTCAAGCCCTTTTATTCGCCAGGCCCCGATCGAGTACCAGGCTGTGTTCTGAAGAACTGCTCCGAGGCACTGTGCAAACCGCTCCTTAAACTCTTTAGCCTATCGCTGGAAACTTCGATTTTTCCCCATATGTGGAAGGAATCCTACATTATTCCTCTGCTAAAAACGGGAAAAAAGGGAAATCCGATGCTACTAATTAAAGAGGAATCTCTAAATTGTCAGCAATTCCAAAGCTTTTCAAAAACCTTATCACTCCACATTTGCAACACCTATATAGTTCATTAATATCCCCGTGCCAACATGGCTTTATGAAGCGCCGCTCCACCACCACCAACTTATTGGAGCTAACATCTTTTGTCACGGATGGGTTCCGGAATGGCTTACAGACAGACGACATTTACACAGACTTCAGTAAAGCATTTGACTCTGTTAATCATTCGGTTCTTGCTGAGTTAACCATAAGTAAACTCAGTCTTTTGGGATTCCCAACTGATCTCCTTATCTGGATTTCGAGCTACTTATCTGGAAGAACCCAACGTGTCTTCTTTAAAGATGTTACCTCGCGTACAGTCCGCGTCACATCTGGGGTGCCTCAAGGAAGCCATCTTGGACCCTTACTTTTTACTTTGTTTATTAATGACTTGCCCCTTGCTTTAACTGACTTACTAGTACTTATGTACGCTGACGATGTTAGGCTAGGTACTTTCTCTATGGGATCGCATTAGAACGTTTAACTCAGGTTAACGATCTGGGAGTCCTATTAGATTTGAAACTTAAATGTACCGACCATATATCCACCATGGTTAATAAAGCTATGGATGTGCTTGATTTTATTAAAAGATGGTCAAAAGAATTCAACGACTCATACATTACAAAAACTTTATACACATCATTGGTCCGTCCGATTCTGAAGAAAGGATCGTGTGCCTGGAGTCCACAATACGGAGTGCACCAAGATCACATAGAATCCGTACAAAAAAACTTTCTTATTTTCGCACTTAGGGGACTAAATTGGGATGCAAGCCTTCACCTTCCCTCCTATCATAGTAGACTTTTACCACCAACTTACCACCATTAACAAACCGTAGAACGATGCTGGGTGTCATGTTTCTATTTTATCTTATTAATGGTAATGTAGACAGTCAGCATTTACTAACACGCTTAAATTTTAAAAATCCTAGTAGAGGACTAGAAACTTTCGTCCTCTACTCCTTAGCCATTGTAGTTCGACATATGCCCAACACGATCCTTTCAGGGTAATGTGTTCGGACTAAAATGGTCTCTACCACCCTTTGTCACTTTGCTCTACTAACAACCTTAAATTCTTTATATTAAACGCCTCATCTCTGCAACACTCTTTCTCGTGATTTCATACTCTTATTTTTCTCGTTTACTTTCTCGGATCTATCCCCGCGATTCGAGCCGTACGGCAGCGTCCCTCGGTCGTTTAGACAGGAGGTGGGCTGTACGTATGCAGTGGGAACCGCGCGATATTGTTATTCTTATAAGGAACGGCGATTTATTAACAATCCGATATAAATGTATTAATATAAGGTTTCTTAACTGCAAGGATATATCAACTTCGCCCAGGACCGGATGAAGCACGAGGCAAACGGCGCAACTGCCCCGGGGCCCCCACAAATTCAAAAAAATGCAGGCGGCTGCGGAAAATTGGGTGGAAATTTATAATGATGACTTGGAATCTTCGTTGGCAAGTGAATTGATCCAGTTTGTATCCCTTATTGATACCTGCGGAAAGCAGCAACAGTCCAAAGAGATGTTCTATTACAGGATTTTGGCGGAAAGTATCTTTGGGACTGCGTTTCCTAACGTCCAAATTGCATTATGAATTTACTTGGTGTTAATGGTCTCTAACTGTAGTGGTGAGCGTTCCTTGTAAAAGATTAAAATAATAAAAAACAGATTACGCACAACCATGACTCAAGAGCGTCTATCATGGTTATCTTTGCTCAGTTTTGAACATTAATTGCTACGAGAATTAGATTTCACCGAGATTATAAATGATTTTGCATCGAAATGTGCTAGGAAAGTTTCTTTAGCTTAACTTAATTAAATTTTGATGACGTGCCAAAGAAGGATCACTTATTATTATTAGTATTCAGAGATTTGTACGGGAGTAAAGTTCTGAAGATATCTTTAACAAACATCAAATAATATATATAGATATGGATATATAATCTGTTGATTCATTATATGTATGACTTGTGTGGTTGATTTATACGTTGAAGAACCGAGAATAAATCTCTTTATAAAAGTCAATGCTTTTATTATTTTAGATTTGTAAGGGTTAGGGGCATTAGTGCTCCACACTTGTTAAACCGGCTCTGACTTCTCCGCGGCGAGAAGTTAGATTTTCTTTATTGTTTCTATAAATATTTAATTGTGCGTTTTGTCTAGTTATTGTCGAATGGGACGGAGTATTCCTCAACTTCATAAATAAACAACCCGACATTGGTTTTAGTTTTTCAATAGGAAACAGGTAGCAGTTCAAGCAGACAATGTAGAGAATAAGTAGTTTTCATGTAACATATAAAGAATTTTATTTAAGGTATGGAAAGATTGGAAAAAATGTTTTGAACAGTCGCCGGGAAAACAGAGCATTGCACTACGGTAAGATAAAGAAGTGGTTTAATCGCATTGTATTCAGGGAAGACAAAAATAAAGAGTCATTTTCAACATCATATTACGTAAAAAAGAGCATATTCTGATCAATCTCTAGTAATGGATAATAATCAATGGGACCTTTACTAAGTGTTTCGTGTAATAAAATGTTACAAGTTGTTGTGGTGTCTTTGTAGTTATATGTTAAACTAAATCGTCTCAACAGTGAACATTTTCATAGAAATCTCGTTTTTAAAAAGCTGTAGAAAGTGAGTCCAGCCTAGTCCAACTTTGAAACCTTTTATGCGTAATAGAGTAATTAATTCTCTTTCGATTTTATATAATCATCTCTGCAACACTCTTTCTCGTGATTTCATACTCTTATTTTTCTCGTTTACTTTCTCGGATCTATCCCCGCGATTCGAGCCGTACGGCAGCGTCCCTCGGTCGTTTAGACAGGAGGTGGGCTGTACGTATGCAGTGGGAACCGCGCGATATTGTTATTCTTATAAGGAACGGCGATTTATTAACAATCCGATATAAATGTATTAATATAAGGTTTCTTAACTGCAAGGATATATCAACTTCGCCCAGGACCGGATGAAGCACGAGGCAAACGGCGCAACTGCCCCGGGGCCCCCACAAATTCAAAAAAATGCAGGCGGCTGCGGAAAATTGGGTGGAAATTTATAATGATGACTTGGAATCTTCGTTGGCAAGTGAATTGATCCAGTTTGTATCCCTTATTGATACCTGCGGAAAGCAGCAACAGTCCAAAGAGATGTTCTATTACAGGATTTTGGCGGAAAGTATCTTTGGGACTGCGTTTCCTAACGTCCAAATTGCATTATGAATTTACTTGGTGTTAATGGTCTCTAACTGTAGTGGTGAGCGTTCCTTGTAAAAGATTAAAATAATAAAAAACAGATTACGCACAACCATGACTCAAGAGCGTCTATCATGGTTATCTTTGCTCAGTTTTGAACATTAATTGCTACGAGAATTAGATTTCACCGAGATTATAAATGATTTTGCATCGAAATGTGCTAGGAAAGTTTCTTTAGCTTAACTTAATTAAATTTTGATGACGTGCCAAAGAAGGATCACTTATTATTATTAGTATTCAGAGATTTGTACGGGAGTAAAGTTCTGAAGATATCTTTAACAAACATCAAATAATATATATAGATATGGATATATAATCTGTTGATTCATTATATGTATGACTTGTGTGGTTGATTTATACGTTGAAGAACCGAGAATAAATCTCTTTATAAAAGTCAATGCTTTTATTATTTTAGATTTGTAAGGGTTAGGGGCATTAGTGCTCCACACTTGTTAAACCGGCTCTGACTTCTCCGCGGCGAGAAGTTAGATTTTCTTTATTGTTTCTATAAATATTTAATTGTGCGTTTTGTCTAGTTATTGTCGAATGGGACGGAGTATTCCTCAACTTCATAAATAAACAACCCGACATTGGTTTTAGTTTTTCAATAGGAAACAGGTAGCAGTTCAAGCAGACAATGTAGAGAATAAGTAGTTTTCATGTAACATATAAAGAATTTTATTTAAGGTATGGAAAGATTGGAAAAAATGTTTTGAACAGTCGCCGGGAAAACAGAGCATTGCACTACGGTAAGATAAAGAAGTGGTTTAATCGCATTGTATTCAGGGAAGACAAAAATAAAGAGTCATTTTCAACATCATATTACGTAAAAAAGAGCATATTCTGATCAATCTCTAGTAATGGATAATAATCAATGGGACCTTTACTAAGTGTTTCGTGTAATAAAATGTTACAAGTTGTTGTGGTGTCTTTGTAGTTATATGTTAAACTAAATCGTCTCAACAGTGAACATTTTCATAGAAATCTCGTTTTTAAAAAGCTGTAGAAAGTGAGTCCAGCCTAGTCCAACTTTGAAACCTTTTATGCGTAATAGAGTAATTAATTCTCTTTCGATTTTATATAATCATCTCTGCAACACTCTTTCTCGTGATTTCATACTCTTATTTTTCTCGTTTACTTTCTCGGATCTATCCCCGCGATTCGAGCCGTACGGCAGCGTCCCTCGGTCGTTTAGACAGGAGGTGGGCTGTACGTATGCAGTGGGAACCGCGCGATATTGTTATTCTTATAAGGAACGGCGATTTATTAACAATCCGATATAAATGTATTAATATAAGGTTTCTTAACTGCAAGGATATATCAACTTCGCCCAGGACCGGATGAAGCACGAGGCAAACGGCGCAACTGCCCCGGGGCCCCCACAAATTCAAAAAAATGCAGGCGGCTGCGGAAAATTGGGTGGAAATTTATAATGATGACTTGGAATCTTCGTTGGCAAGTGAATTGATCCAGTTTGTATCCCTTATTGATACCTGCGGAAAGCAGCAACAGTCCAAAGAGATGTTCTATTACAGGATTTTGGCGGAAAGTATCTTTGGGACTGCGTTTCCTAACGTCCAAATTGCATTATGAATTTACTTGGTGTTAATGGTCTCTAACTGTAGTGGTGAGCGTTCCTTGTAAAAGATTAAAATAATAAAAAACAGATTACGCACAACCATGACTCAAGAGCGTCTATCATGGTTATCTTTGCTCAGTTTTGAACATTAATTGCTACGAGAATTAGATTTCACCGAGATTATAAATGATTTTGCATCGAAATGTGCTAGGAAAGTTTCTTTAGCTTAACTTAATTAAATTTTGATGACGTGCCAAAGAAGGATCACTTATTATTATTAGTATTCAGAGATTTGTACGGGAGTAAAGTTCTGAAGATATCTTTAACAAACATCAAATAATATATATAGATATGGATATATAATCTGTTGATTCATTATATGTATGACTTGTGTGGTTGATTTATACGTTGAAGAACCGAGAATAAATCTCTTTATAAAAGTCAATGCTTTTATTATTTTAGATTTGTAAGGGTTAGGGGCATTAGTGCTCCACACTTGTTAAACCGGCTCTGACTTCTCCGCGGCGAGAAGTTAGATTTTCTTTATTGTTTCTATAAATATTTAATTGTGCGTTTTGTCTAGTTATTGTCGAATGGGACGGAGTATTCCTCAACTTCATAAATAAACAACCCGACATTGGTTTTAGTTTTTCAATAGGAAACAGGTAGCAGTTCAAGCAGACAATGTAGAGAATAAGTAGTTTTCATGTAAAATATAAAGAATTTTATTTAAGGTATGGAAAGATTGGAAAAAATGTTTTGAACAGTCGCCGGGAAAACAGAGCATTGCACTACGGTAAGATAAAGAAGTGGTTTAATCGCATTGTATTCAGGGAAGACAAAAATAAAGAGTCATTTTCAACATCATATTACGTAAAAAAGAGCATATTCTGATCAATCTCTAGTAATGGATAATAATCAATGGGACCTTTACTAAGTGTTTCGTGTAATAAAATGTTACAAGTTGTTGTGGTGTCTTTGTAGTTATATGTTAAACTAAATCGTCTCAACAGTGAACATTTTCATAGAAATCTCGTTTTTAAAAAGCTGTAGAAAGTGAGTCCAGCCTAGTCCAACTTTGAAACCTTTTATGCGTAATAGAGTAATTAATTCTCTTTCGATTTTATATAATCAGAATTTCGACTTTCAACCACTTTTTTGGAATTTGCGTTTATAGTTCATAAACTGGGAATTGTTGTGGTCTGTTAATTATATTTTTATCATTTAAGATCTTATAACATTCAATCAAATAAAAAAAAATATATTTATAAAAAAAGGCGGTGCAACATCTATTTTTTTTTAAATTTCGACTGCATATGAATTATATTAATCCAATAAAAAAAATTAGATCGGAAAATCTGATTTCATTCGTAAGTTATTAATTTATGCCAACAAAAGTAGTCGGCTGGACCATAGTGCATTGGTGGAGCCCTAAATGAGAAACTGGCTTTCATACCACGGAGGAGAAGATAGGCTATTCTAGTAAAAATGGCGGAGGCAGTAAAAGGCGTTGCTGAAGGCAGACCTATTAGATTGGCTGATGATAAAAGGAGAATATTTATTATGATAAGTTAATGATTCTTAAAAATAGTAGTTTTATTTATATTTGCATTATTCTTCTTAAGAATTATAACCTTAAACGTGTAAAAGTCGCTGCCAAGGCAATATGCCCTAAAACTGACCCTAATGACAGGTTGATCAAGATGATAGCTGAAGTGTAAAGAGATTTATTTACTTTGAATTTGTTTCATTGATTGTATCCTTAATTTCAAGAGAGCGACATGTCGTGTCGTTGCTCTGGGGATTTTCATTGTCGGCAATATATATTAGTTATATATACTCGCTAATATATGAGTGAAGTAAAGGTACGAATGCATATGTTCATGTTATATGTATGTTCGTATGTGGCTGTAGCTGGGCATCATAAGAATGCTGACCAACCGTTTAAGCCCTATGCGCTGAAGTGGCTGATCAAATTACACTTGAAGTGAAGTCAACTATTTCTGTATTTATTGCAATTAAGTGTTACAATTTATTTATTAATATTTATTGTACAGTGATCATTGGTTTTGAAAAATAACGTAATATTATTAAGTTATTTTAATGTGCATATATATTAATATATATAAATTTATTTGTTTTGATATTTGTTTATTAATCTGTCTTTATGTACTGTTAGTTTTTTATTCTTATTTCCGGAAGTAACTATATTATCTCTATCTTCTATGTTTTCTACTTTATAAGGCCCTGTTTATTGAAGATCTAGTTCATTTTTTAATAAAACTTTATGTACTATCGATACATTTTAAAACTTTTTATATCGTAATTTTTTTATTTTTATGCTTATGGGTTTCTTATCTATACCTACTTTCTCTTGCGTAATCTTTTACGTTGTATAGTGGTTCTATATTATCTATTCTAATAAAGTACTTGGGTATATTATTAGTTTTACCAAAAACTAACTCATAAGGACCATATCTGTGTGCCATAGAGGGGGTCGTGTTGAAACAATATACAAAATTGGAGCCATACATCCCAATCAGTTTTATTTACGGATATGGAAGATCGTATATATTCGTCAAATGTTCTGTGGCTTCTCTCTATTGTTCTCTATCGTCATTATTAATGACTTCGTATACGTTGGGCTGAAAAGCTTTTTCTGTAGATTGCCTAGGCATTGCTACATCTTTGTTTCCTGCGCAGGATTTTTGTCTACTTTGATACCTGGTAGTGACTCGAATATTCGATTCGAATATTGTTATGCGTGACAGAGCGTCCGCTAAGAGATTTTCCTTGCCCCTTAGGTACTCTACTGTAAAATTGTATTCCTCTAATTCAAGTCTCATACGTGTTAATTTAGAGTTTGGGTTTGTCATTAAAAACAAAAATGTTGTATGTAAACGGTCAATGGTCTGTTTTTACTAGAAAATGTGTTCCGTATATATATGGTCTAAAATAAAGGATTGCCCAATAAATGGCAGTTAACTCTTGTTCTGTTGTACTCTTGTTACTTTCCCCTTTTGTAAATGCTTCTGATTTATAGGCAACTGGAAGTTGAATTCCATTGTGGTCTTGTGTTAGCACTACACCACAAGTGTTCTTACTTGCATATGTGATTATACAAAATTATTTTGTAAAATCTGGGTTCTGTAAGAGAGTCGGTTTTAATAATTGAGCTTTGAGATATTCGAATGCTATTCGATCTAGTTGATCTAAGATATCGTCGATCCTAGGAAGCGGGAATTTATCAGACAATAATTTTTTTTTATTAATTTGACGATAGTCAATTACTAATTGCCATTTCTATTCATTATTTAATTACTTTTTAGGTACGAGTAATAATGGACTATTGTACTCTGATACTGATGGTACTACTATTTTGTTTTTAATTAATTTATCAAATTGAGCAGGAATTTGGTCCTTTTGACTATGAGGACTTTTATAATTTTTTATGTAAACTGGTTCATTATCTTTTAATCTTTGTCTTATTTATAACAATTGTTTGTTGTTATCGATTCGGTTTCAGGCTTGAATATGTCTGTATATTTACAATAAAGTTCTCGAAGCTGTTTATTAAAGGGTTTTGAAATTTTTTAATTAATTTGGACATAACATCTTTAGATTAACGTCTTTGTCTATTTTTGATAATTCATATTTTTTAAAGGCTCATAATTTAAATATTGGATTCTGATCATTTGATGAGAGTTGGTTGTATTTAATAAACGGACAAATGCATTTGTTGTCGATACGACAATGTTAGCAGCATATATACCAGGTTGAATTTCCTGGTTCTCGATTTTTCGGACAACTTCAGATATTGCTGGTAATACAATTGTATCATTCCAGAGCTGTGGGTTATGGGTATATAAATAGGATATTTTAAATTATTGTGTTTTATGAATTGGCAATTATATTTTTTTTGTAAAATCTAATCCTAAAATTCCATTACACGGTATTGAAAAAGTGAGTTACCCAAACGTTGTTATTATTATTATTAGAGCTATAACCCCCATGGTTATTTTCTCTATAATTTCCTCGATAGTTGCCGTTATGGTTTTGGCCATTGCTTCGATTGTAGTTATTATAATAATTATTATTATCATTATTAGTATGATAACCACGACCATTACCTCTACCGCGCTAGCTACTTCGGTCATTGTAACTACCTCGTTTTTTGTAATTACCTCGCTGTCCTCCTTGGGCGTACATGATCGCATTTGCGTTGCCAGTCATTTCAGTACTCATTGTAAGTACTTAGTGATAGCTTCGTTCTTTGTTACGAAGATTATGGCTTCCTTGGTACTGAGTTTATCAGCATGTTCCGCCGGTAAACCTTCGTCAATATACGAGGCTTCCAAAAGTCTACGTAAATTATCAACTTCAGTTGTGAACTTTTCCGCTGTTTTTCCTTTCTGTGTAGTTTTGGCCAATTTTGCCATTACTACATCAGATGTTTCACCTACTGTAGTATCTTGCAATTTTTTATAATTGCATTGATTGTTGTTTCATTCTGTACTTTGTACAGAGTTTATCCTATTGTTTTTGATTTTATGACCTCGACAGCTATCGGTTCGAATGTGCCTTTTGTCAAGTTTACTACATTCAAAGCTGTTATAAATCTTTAAAGATTTATTTTCTGTCCGTTAAATTCTGGGATGGCATTAGAAATGTCTTTTAGGCATGCCCTTTGGGCAATTGTTTCATCTGCCATCACGACTGGTTTATCGTCAATGAAACTATATTTAGATTCAGATTCTAAGCAATTTTCTTCCTTTGCCTCGGGTAATGTTATTACGGCAGGTATTGTTAAATTATTTTTTTTTTTCGACTATGTTTCCTTCTTTTTCGCTCAGAAAATGCGGGGTCCCTTTTAAAGATTTTCCTTATTGCCTTATTTGTTGGAATTGAGACAAACATTCTTCCTTTAACTTTACTATCATATTTAAAATAATATTTGTATTTTTTTTATTTATTTTTATTATTATTATTATTATTATTATTATTATTATTATTATATTTTAGATTGTCATTATTTTTTTTTATGTATTAGTTTCTTCATTCAAAATAAAATCTTTCATGACCATTAATTCATTTTCTTAAACCGTAACTATTAGATAGATAATTTTTCAATGTATACATTTTTCATTTAATATATATATATTTACGTCAAGTAAAACCAATAATTTTTTTTTTTCAATATATTTTTATTACAACTATCATAATTATTATGGCATATGCAACTAGATCTTATCTACATCGTTTGCTTAGCTTAGTGCCCTGTTTCTGCATTTATTGTGCATTAAGTGTGTTTTATGCAGTATATACATAATTATAACAATTATCAACAATAATATATTTGTTAAATAGAAATCGATATTTGTTGATTATATTTTATTAATAACATTTGCAGTGGAATCCACTGTCTTTGTATCGATCAATCCCATTGTATTATTGTACATTATAAATTTCGTTATTATCCAAATTTACTTATGCTATTTTTGTTCATTACAATACATTTCTATTTACTTTCTTTTACTTGATATTTTTTGTTTGTTTTTTTTTTTTACAAATTTCTACCTAATTATACCCTTGCAGAGGGTATTATAATTTTGGTCAAAGGTGTGCAACGCAGTGAAGGAGACATCTCCGACCCTCCTTCAAAGGTATGAATTCCACTTTGGGCAAACTAATCCGATCTGCCAAATATCATAAGGATCGGCCGACTATATACGATCCAATATATACCTAATAACAAAGATGCCTGTCGCCACCTAGCGGACTGCCTCTCAACTGCAAGGGTATATCAACTTCGGCTTCGTCTGAAGTTAGCTTTCCTTTCTTGTTTTTAGCATTGCTTTACAGGCTACACTGCTATTGGGCAGAAAGGGTAAACATAAAGCAGTTTATAATTATAATGTATCGCAGTACATTAATAATGCAACGCAGTGCATTAAATTAAAAAAAAATATATTTATTGTTGTGCGCTCTTTGTAGCGCTGTCGGTTCACTGTTCCGGATTTAGCTTGATGCGTTAAACGGGGCCGGTGCTGGCAGCACAGGTTTCCTTGAGTCCTCAGAGCGGCTGATGTCCTGGGCCTTTTGGCCTAGGCGATGCGGTGTCGGTCTTTGCACTTCGGCGGTATATCCGCCGAACTGCGGCGGTATATCCGCGAATGTAAAAATATTGTTTTATATAAAGAAATAAGAGAACCACCTCAAAGACATTCGCGAGTGGCAAGAAAATAAAAACAACCAATGGTGTGTGACAACCTACTGGAAACGCAAAGAGGTGTGGAATGCACCCAAAAAAAGCTGCCCAGTGGGTTGTGTGAGCAACCGTACCTGAGTAGGCGTATAAACCAAAACGGACCAACAATGCGGACCACCGCGCCCAGTGCCAAAAAATACAAACCAAACTCACAAAATATACAACACAGAATAAAATTAAAAGTATGCAACAGAAGGAATTAAAATAATATAACAAAATATTCAACAAAATAGCATCCGTAGCACACGTTCACATTACACCATACTAATAATTAAATAATTTTACATTCTGGTATTCTTCATAATTAAAATGCCTTTTTTTCTCTATCATCAGAAGAATTTAAATAAGACAAACATAAACACCACAATATCCGTACACCTATACTTTGTAAAGGGTGAGTCAAGCGCTTTTTCCCTTTTCCATCAAGTCAAACCTAAATAAAGATTGAAATTTGTTAACCATAATAATTAACATTACAAGTACTGAATTATATACAAAAAAACGGAAAGAATTGAATTATCTTATTTTTATACATTTTCGCGCGTCAATCTCTTGCGACTGATTCCATAAGTTTCCTTATATAAAAATGGAAGAATTAAATCCTGCAAAAATTCACCTTACAAAGGCACCTTAAAAAAATTGGACAAAAGCCTTAAGGCCCTATTAGACCAGGTAATGGGACTTAAAGAGGATATTAGGAAAGTCGGGGCGAGGGTAGCTATGGTAGAACTGGATTATCCAACCCGTTCCTTTGGCTCGCCCGCGCACTGAGTACGAGCTTAAAGAACCATATACTTTGCCAGATTATGTGAAGGAACTCCAGACTTTTGAGGGGGAGCCCGGGAAATATGTACCTTGGGTTAACATGGCGCAAACCATTGTTAACGATTATGAAATCGTTATTGGCAAGCCTTTGTATAGGTCCATCATCCTTTACATTCGGCAAAAAAAAAGGGGTTGACGCCGATTTGGCGCTTTGCTCTTATAATGTAGAAGATGATGATTGGCCGGAAATTAAGCGGGTTCTCTCACTTCACTACGCCGACAAGCGAGACATCCGAACCCTCGAATACCAACTATGCCAATTAACACAATCAAATAAAACCCTGGTACAATTTTATAACGAGGTCAATAATCACTTTTCCTTAATTCTGAATAAACTAAAACAATCAGATCATGCTCCTAACGTGGCCAGCGCCCTAATTGAAATGTATAGAGACAAGGCTTTGGATTTTTTTGTAAGGGGGCTCAACGGTGATGCCTCTAAGTTACTGATTATCCGGGGCCCAAAAAACTTGCCAAAGGCATATTCGTTCTGCTTAGAGCTACAAAACGTATCGGTCAGGGGAAATGTACGTATAGAACCCACGAATAGGTTCACATTTCCTCAACCAACAAGCGCACCACGCTACACGTCCCCAGTAACACCACGATATTCATCTTCGTTCCAATCACCGATAAGAGCACCGGCGGGCATGAACTTTAACGATAACCCAAACGGTAACTCGCGAGGTTCCAGGAGATTCCAAGGACCACGACCAGCCATTAAGATGGAGTCAAATCGGTCCGGCCAATCTTATCAATCCGGCTTTGGCGTACGCCGTAGAAAAGACTCTGACGATAGGTCCCTAAATACCTCGCCTGGTCCAAATCCCTTCAGGAAAGCACAACGATTGTACCACATGACAGCGGTTCCGTTTAGATCTAAATCCGTCTAAATTCTGCTTGTCGGAATGCTTACGAAGAGGAAACGTTAGGCACCGACAACACGAGCCTCAAGTATGATGTCCCATACCGAAAGGCCAATAATGAGGACGCTAACGAAGAGGCAAATTTTATGACAGGCGCCTATCCCGCGTGCCATACATAGAGTACGACACGAAGAATGGCAAAAAGTTAAGGTTTCTTACCGACACCGGCGCGAGTAAGAACTTTATTAGCCAAAAACATTCCGCCGGCCGAACCATTACCTACTCCCTTTTACAATCTGCTACTGGCAATGTTAAAATCATACGCTGCTTAGTAGGAGATTCTTTGAGCCCATCGGTAATAACCCATCGGCGAGATATTCCTCCAATGTCCATG
This sequence comes from Drosophila atripex, assembly GCA_035045925.1. NCBI lineage: Eukaryota > Metazoa > Arthropoda > Insecta > Diptera > Drosophilidae > Drosophila > Drosophila atripex. The sequence continues at coordinate 23,181,373 of JAWNOP010000052.1, forward strand.
CTCTGATTGATGGCGATCACGATGACGGAATCAAGCAGGCGCTGGACAATTTACTTAAAGAATATGCATCAATTTTTGAGCCACTTTTGTCAGGGGAAGCAGTAAATACAACTTTTAAGGCCGAAATACGTACTAGTACACAAGACCATATTTTCACTCGAAGTTACCCATACCCCACGAGCTTGATGGGAGAAGTTGAAAGGCAAATACAGGCAAACTCCTAAACGGAGGAATAATAAGACCATCTGTCAGCCCATATAACTCTCCGCTTTGGATTGTCCCAAAAAAACCGAAACCAAATGGTGAAAAACAGTATCGCATGGTCATTGACTTCAAGCGTCTAAATGAGGCTACGATATCCGATACTTATCCCATTCCAGATATAAACTCTACTCTGGCTAGCCTTGGGAAAGCCAAATATTTCACAACGATTGATCTAACGTCTGGCTTCCATCAAATCCACATGAAGGAAAAAGTCATTCCTAAGACCGCTTTCTCCACCCTCAATGGGAAATACGAATTCCTTCGTCTCCCATTTGGCCTAAAGAACGCTCCGGAAATCTTCCAGCGGTTGATTGACGATGTTTTGAGAGAACACATCGGAAAGATTTATTACGGCGAAGACTATCATAGTCATTGGAACAAATTGCGCACGGTCTTCCGAAATCTTCAGGAAGCTAAGCTTCATGTAACTTGGGAAAAACGCGGCAACTCTCCACACAAGTTGAGTTTCTAGGCTACATTATCACGCAAGACGGCATTAAATCAAATGACGACCAGGTGGCAGGACTATGCAAAAGTTGCAAAGCCATAGACGAATTTGACAAGAGGGGAGATCGCCAAAATTTAATCGTCACAATCAAAAAAGGTCCCGATTGAACTAGATGACGGGGCTTAACAGGCCTTTAATGACCCCAAGGCGGTTCTTGCCTCCTCTGAAATCCTAGCTTTCTCCGATTTTAATAAACCAGTCCATCTGACCACTGACGCGTTGGACTATGCCATAGTTGCTGTTCTGTCCCAAGACGAGCAGGGCAAGGATCGACCAATAGCGTAAATTTCTGTCTCACTGACAAAATCCGAAGAGAAGTACCCTACCATAGAAAAAGAAATGCTCGCGTTATTATGGGCATTCGTTTACCTTAGATCCTATCTCTATGCCGCAGGGTCAAATAAAGTATACACTGATCACCAACCACTTAGGTTCGTGCTGGGCAATCGCAACTTTAATGCGAAGCTCAAGCGATGGAAATCGCGAATTGAAGATCGTTGATGCTCTTACACGTATCACGACGCAAGCTTCTGCTTCTGAAGCTGACTCTATGGCCACCGTTCACAGCGCACTTGAAGATGCTTTCCAACTGATACTACATGTGGAAGCGCCGATCAATGTATTTAGGAATTAACTGGTATTCGACGAAAACCAAACTGAGTACTTATGTGAGCGCGTGCGGGTGGGTTATGTCCGCCACTTGATTCCACTTAACAACGAGACAATGTCCGATTTAATAGGTACACTCGGAAAATATCTTAAACCTTCCATAATTAATGGTGTAAAGATTGGCGAAACCTACCTCCCATTCTTCCAATCCACATGCTTTGAGAATTTTAAGCTGTATAAAATCCGAATAACGCAGAGATAGGTGAAAGATTTGTCCGAGTCAGAACAAATTTCTGAGGCTATAGAAAGGGAACATCGCAGAGCCCACAGGAGTTCGAAATTCTGGAGAAATTATATTTTCCCAGAATGTCAAGCATGATTCGTGCTCAGTTATCATTGTGTGACTTTTGCAAACGATTCAAATATGATCGTCATCCTAACAAACCGGAATTACAACAGACACCCATCCCAAACTACTTGTGTGAAATACTGCATATCGATTATTCACCCTAGAAAAACGGGTATATCTAAGTTGTATCGACACATTTACTAAATTCGCCCAACTCTTTCCCCTACAATGCGTTTAGGAATCAACCAAGGCGTCAATCAACCTCCGTGAAACACTGTTAGGGGTTCTACATTACTTTACGGTGCCTAAAATGATAGTGTCCGACAACGAAAGGAGTCTCCTTTGCCCAACGGTACTAAATTACCTCCGGACATTGGAGATCGAATTATACCATACTCCCACACAAAAGAGTGAAGTCAACGGACAGGTGGAAAGATTACATTCAATCTTCGTAGAAATTTACTGGTGTTTGAAATACGAATACCCTAATTTCACGAGCGCATAGTTAGCATTGATCGGTGTAGACAGATATAATAATTCTATACATTCGGTGACAAACAAGAAACGGTTTATTTTTAAACCGCGTATCACGCATCAATTATCAGGGATTATCGAACTTCAAAGAGAAAACGCTTTAAGATGTTAGAGGCCTGATCGAGTAAAGACAGACTATAGCCAATGCAGGACATAATACAAATAGGAAGGAACTTAAGCAGTACGAGTCGGGGAATAAAGTTTTCGTCGCTAATAAACAAATTTAAGCCAAGGAAAAACAACGTTTTAGATTAGAGGAAGTCTAAGAGAATCGCGGGGTGACGGTGAAAACTAGGTCAGGGAAAATTTTTACATAAATCAGTCTTGAAAAATTGAGGAAAAAAAAATAATAAAAAAACGCTTTACGAATCATTTACGACTCCATTTAACACACATACAAAAACCAACCCTTGTCTAACACACACAAAAAACATTAGAACATAAAACACAAATAATATAAGCACGTATAGTACATACACAAGTCATTCTTTTCTTCTTGATCACGATGCTCTACAAGTCTCACACTCATCAGCCTCACATCAGCCGTGCGCATATTTAAGTACGACGTGCTCGTTGTTCCCCTGCAGAAAGGAGCTGTATGGGGGATCAATGGGGTATTTAAGTTAGTACATGTCATCAATTTGTCAAGGATGATGCAACTAATAGACGACACTAGCCGAGAGGCGGTAACCCTGACGGATGACCACAATAACAAGGCACAATAACAAGGCTCTACCTGGAGCAAGCAGCAGAGGGGATAAATAGAGTAATGAGGCCACTATCGTGCAGAGTTCGGGCAATAAACTGGTTGCGTTCAGCCTGAAATCGGATTGCAAGATCACCAGACGCGGAGGACTGAAATGCGATACCCAACTCAGAAAGGATGATCCGGATCAACGCTCGACTCTTCGATGCCAGCCATGAATCAATTCAACAATTAAATAATGTGGTAGCGATGGTCAACGCAATAGACGGCGACCTTTATACGGTCTCTGCAACACTACACAAGACAATCATCTTGGCTGACTAAGTAGCGGAAGTCACAAGTAGCGGAAACGATACTCGGTCGGGTCAGCGATCTCCTGTATCAAAACGCTGTGGAAGCAGTAGAATTTTCCGGCCAACAGTACTTTCTAACGGCACGGCACTACTGTACATCTTAGCCCTGCCTAAAGTATCTAATGAGTGATATGAACTCGTACATCTGTATCCAACGGTATCAGGCGGTATCCAAAATTTACAGTTGATGTCTGGCGTTTCACGAGGCGTTTCCTTTGTCTTGGAGGCTTTATTAACATTTGTAGTCTTTTCGACACTGTTTATCATCTGGACCTCCACCAAAGTTTACCTCCACCAAAGGAATTCCAACCACGAGGGTTATAGTCGAGGACCTAGAAAATCCAAAGAAGTCGGCGACAACAACTCACCATTCTGCCAATTGATCTGCGGGACGAGGACTTTTGAGGGGGAGAATTTATCGCACGGCACTGCCAAACTCCCCCTCACGCACAGCACTGTGCGCCCCCTATCCGACTACGCTTCTGACTATTGCTGCTTAACCAAGAATCCATAGCATAAGCAATATTCAATGTTCAAGAGCTGTGGGTTCAATTATCAAGAATCCATAGCACAAGCAATATTCAATATTCAAGTGCTGTGGGTTCAATTACACCGGATATGTCGCAAGAACGCAACTATGTTGCGCTGACAAGAATGTTGCTGACGCCGGAAAGCTCACACTGCATACGAAGTTGGAGTGGGAGATTAGGCGATAACGAAGTAACTACGGAGGGCCTCAGCGAAGTCTGTCTAATTTGGACACCCAGAACGTCAAGGCGATACCAAAATACCCAAGAAATTTTCTCATTTAAGCCCTTCCCCAATAAATTGTAAACCTAAAACACTTCCCCAAATAAATTGTACACAATAAATTGTATTATCAAATCAACTTAAACCCCGATAAATTGTTATTCCAAAGTTACATCCGTCCCCAGGAGATATGTCCCGACTCCTCATCATCATGTGATCAATATAGGACAGCTTAACTTATATGAGTGAAGTAATGGTATGCATGCATATGTATGTTATTCGTATGTTCGTATGTGGCTGGCAACATAAGAATGCTGACGAACAGTTTAAGCCCTATGCGATAAAGTGGCTAATCATATTACACTTGAAGTGAAAGTAAGTGTTTTTGTATTAATTGCAATAAAGTGTCACAATTTATTGATTAATATTTATTGTACCCTGATCATTGCCTGTAAGGATATGCACACACTACAGAAGAAATATAGCAAAGAATTAACAATAAAAATTCAAAGCGTACATAAATACTTGTTCAGTTACCGAGCGTTTTCGGGAGCTTTAAGTTTGTGTTCTAAATATTATATATATAACAATATAAACCAAGCACAGTTCGATTTATAGATATTGATGCAATTTATTTAATTGCTTTAGGGTTTCTACAAATGATATACAGATTTATGATGATATGATATGATGTATATGTATGTGACTGAACATATGTGACTGAATAGGGTTGACGACCGAATTAGAATAATGACGCGGGAGCGCGACTCAACGCCTAATGCAGCGGAGCGATCGAGAGATCCCGCGAGAGTGAAACAAACGCTAGTGCATGACGGCAAATGCAGGTAGCCGATCGAATGCACGAGAGTGGGCGACAAGAATAGAGCGAGAGACGCGAACATATATATGTAAAGAAAATGACGTCACGAATTCAATAAATTATTGCCGGCCAAACTTCTTTCCGGCGGCTGCTTGACCCGACATACTCCCCCCGTCGGAAGATGGGCTTTCAACAGCATCATGAAGGGGCAGCAGGCACAATTTAGTGACTGCCCGCCTTGTAGCTCCGGTCGCAGTCTTCAGTAGCGCCACCATCACGCTAGGGATATTGGAGCACCATTTCCGCAGCTGAAATTCGCCCTTGGGCAAAAGCGCTGAAATCTTCCCTAAAATGCCAACAACTTCCTCCTTGGAGCTGCCACTGGATCCCACTGGAAAGTTTTCCACCTCGTCCTTCTTTAGCACGCAGTGATGTGGCAGAAAATATTTGCAATATCGATGCAACTCCGGCGGAACCAGGGACATATGACCTAGGTTAAGATTCTCCTTTACAAAGGCCAAATACTGAGCGCGCAGTTCGGGCTGATGAGACAGTTTCTTCAGTTCTTCCTTTGAAGCCTTAACAGTCGGATCGGTGCAGTTTTCCACTTCCCAGAACTGTCGAAGAAGTTGATTGAGCCGCTCATCTAAAGGCCCCTTTGGGCAGATCAGTCCCGACCGCTCAGCAGCCATGAGAATATTGCCATTGTTAGGACCTCCGCCTCCAGAAACAACCCAACCGAGCCGAGTTTTTTGGATTGAGGGCAAACCAGGAGACAAATGAATTTGCCCTACACAGAGCAGCTCGTAAAATAATTCAGCTCCAATTAGCAAATCAACTCGCTGCGGCTGGTGAAAATGAGGATCTGCTAGCTTTACATTGGCGGGAATTTTCCATGAGCTGACGTCCAATGCAAAATTGGGCTGATGGTCAGTGATGTTGGAGGCTACGATCGCAGTTACTTGCGCCGAGTAGTCAGAGCATTGGGATTGCAAGCTGACTTGCCCTGAAAACCCATCGGTACAAAACCGTGCGTCACTTATACCGGACACAGAAACTGGAGACCTTATCTTCCGCAGCTGCAAATGGTTTGCCAGCTTTGAGGTGACCAGAAGCATCTGCGAACCAGAATCGAGCAGCGCTCGGCAGGGCAGTAGAACTCCGGAGCGGTTCCTGACCAAAATATTGGTAGTGGCTAGCAGCACCACATCACCAAAACGATCCTTGGCGACAAGAGAATTGACGGGAGCGGACGCTGACCGAGAAAAAGCGTCGCTAGATGCGGAAACCTCGGGAGAGGGGTGTTGGCCTTGAGCTGGCGAATTTCCACTAAAATGCAGCAAACTATGATGCCTGCGTCCACAATCACGGCAGCTTGACAAATTGCAATGCCGAGATAGGTGCCCAGATCCAAGGCACTTACGACATAAGTGCAATCGCCTAACTTCGCCTAAGCGATCCTCAGGCGACAAACTTAAAAACCTCGGGCAGGAGTTTATTATGTGAGAATGGCCATCACAAATAATGCACGCGGAAGAGTTGGTAATCACAAATGCAGAGTTACCTGTATGAAAGGGTCTACGCCGTCCTACCGCAAGGTTTGGTGCATATGATGTCGTTGGCAAATCCATGCTCTCCAAAGTGCGGCATCTCTGCTCAAGAAAACTGGCGATGGACTCCCAAGTTGGAATGGAATCCAAGGAAGCCGAGTCAGCTTGCATTTCCTTCCACTTGGACTGCGTGGCATCATCAACCTTCTGCAACAGCACTTGGATTATGATGCAGCTAGCAATCTGCTTCGTTGTTCCCATGCTTGCCAAGGCTCGCATATGCGAATTAAATTTGTCCGAAAGCTCGCGAAGCCTCGTCGCCGATGCAGATTCTACGGCCCTCAAATTCATTATCTCATTAACCTGAGCTTGAAAAATGAGCCTGCGATTACTTAACCTTTTGTTTAGCAGCTCCAATGCCGCGTCATAATTTTTGTCCGTGAGCCCCAACGATCGAACAGTCTCCGAAGCAGATTCACAAAGGCAGGACCGCAACCGTTGAAGCTTCTCGACCCGACTGATGAATGAGTTTGTGTCTACCATGGTCGAGAACAGTGAGCGAAACTCAAGCCACTCCGCATAACCTCCACTAAAAGTGGGAAGTGGCAGTGGCGGCAACGCCTGAAAAGTTCTGCCAAACGACGGATCGCAATTGGTGGCAGAAGCTGCGTTGATCAGCGTCGAACTTGCCGGCAACAAACTGGAGCGCCGCATGATCTCCTGATCCAGGATAAATCGAGCCTCCCTCGCCGCATCGTTGAAGTTGTCGAGCAGATCGCTCCTGAGTTCTGCAACATCCAACTCGGACAGCCCCTTGTGTGTGCTCTTGAAACTCGCAACGATCCCCTCCAATTCGTTGAGCCGCATATTTAACATCGCCTCCGGAAATGTCTGCACTGATTTCAAGGAGGACAACAATCTTTGAAGATCCTCAAAAAGGACAACTGCACTTTGACTCAGGAATACTTTCCTTCCAGGAGAGGCCCAATGGAAAAACGGATTCATTTTCGCAACAAAAAATGTATTTTAGTTCGTTTATTTATTGTCAGCTCACGACCCACAGTGCAGCTTCTATATAACGGTATAAAATATGTATGAGCGATTTTAGCACTCGGCAAACAACGTATGTATGTATGTCAACAGATACTAATATTTCGCGCACAAATCACAAACCGAATAATGCTTTTTAATTTGTTTATGTTTATATATTTTAAGCCGCGCAGCTCAAATTTTCAATCACGTCGGGGTTCACCAATGTTCAGTTACCGAGCGTTTTCGGGAGCCTTAAGTTTGTGTTCTTAATATTATATATATAACAATATAAACCAAGCACAGTTCGATTTATAAATATTGATACAATTTATTTATTTAATCCCCGCGAGAGTGAGACAAACGCTAGCGCATGACGGCAAATGCAGGTGGCCGATCGAATGCTCGAGAGTGGGCGACAAGAATAGAGCGAGAGACGCGAACATATATATATAAAAGAAATAACGTCACGAATTCAATTAATTATTGCCGAATTATGGCCAAACTTCTTTCCGGCGGCTGCTTGACCCGACAATACTTTTTATACGAAACTTTATTCAAAAATCTAGAAAAATAATATAAATTTGAGGCTATTATTTGTTCTACAAAATTTCTTGGGATAGCCCGACTATATATATCATTGCTCAAATATTATCGTAGTTAGGTTTTGTATAGCGTTTGCCTCGAAAATGCCATCCAAATGCTTTGGTATAAACATTGAAAGTAGACACTTAAAAGAAAACAAATTCACCTATGCAGAAAAAATAATCGCAGGACAGATGCTGGAACTCTCCCAATAGGGAGCGATCCTTGAATGTTCCGGGATGCAAGCAAAGCGGCTGTGCACACAGCCAAAGTAGTGCATTGCAGAGATTGCGAACGTGGCCAGAAAAGAGGAGATACTCTGGACCGAATATAAGGTTTCCCTAGCTTCGAAGCTGTGAAAAATCCTATCCCAATCAGGCACAACTTTAGCGTAACTCAAAAAAGAGGATGGCACTTGGACCAGTATAAGTGAGGAGTCCCTAGGTACACTGCGGGGCATACATTTTCCTGGATGTACCCTAGAAGCGGATGCTACGCCCAGTGCAAGTGTCTCTCCCATGAAATTCAAACTAGATATTCCCCCAAAAGCCCTACACAGCTTTAAACCATACAAATCGGCCGGCCCCGATGAGTAATGCCTGAACAAATCCAAGAAGCAGGGCACATTTGCCGCAAATTGGCTCTCGAATATCTTAAATTCCTCAAGCTAGGTAGACTTCCGCATCCGTGGCTCAAATCACGGATCATCTTCATGCACAAAGTGGGCAAGCAATCCATTCTATACACTACCTCAAAAGATTTCAGATCAATCAGTCAATCATCAGGCTAGAAAGAGTCATAGGACTCCACCTATGATCCACTTCTAACCCCACCCAAATCTCTAACGCACAACATGACTTCACAAAAAGTTAGTCCACAGAGACCCATCTGGAGTTTCCGTCCTCCACGCGCTTATCCCCAAAATTGAGAGAGCCATCTTTCAGATGGAATTTGCTCTTGTACCCTTTTTAAATATAGAAAGAGCCTTCAATTTCACCACCGCCCTGACGACTTTGGGGAAGATAATCACATAGTTGGGCTCATTGATAAGCTAACCTGGAGAACACTGACGTATTCACTAGACACATCTTCTTCAACAAGAACCCTCAGCAGAGGTGTTATAGATACCATTAAACACTTTGTTTCATATGAGAGCAAAACTACAAACCCTAGAGGTCTGGACAACCATTAATGGCCTGGGGGTAAAAGCGCAAAAAACAGAGTAAGTTCTATTAACCAGGGGATACAAAATTCCGCCTCTCGTCGCCCAAAAACTAAACAACCAAAGGGTTTCATTCAGCAATAGTGCCAAGTTTGGGGGGAAATTTTTTTTAAAGCGGCTTTATGGCTGCCTGCTATCTTCTCTAAGATAAAGATTTCCGTTGTTCCTATGTCTATTATGGCTTTAATTTCTACTCTTCCAACCTCGACGAATGCCGACAACTGCTGATCATCTTCTAACAAACCTCATACTAGTTTTGAGAGGCAGCACCTTACAATTTCGGCTCCTCTCCTTACTCTTTTCACGCCGCAAATCAGACAATTTATCAGAAGAGAAGACGTCATACCAGACACCGAGATATAGGCAGATATAGAAGATTTGATTTTTCAAAGCTGCTGCTGGTTCGATAGTTTTGAATTGTATAAATTTACCTGCAAACTAGAATCGAGTAGTGCTTAGCAGGGCAATAAAATCTGGAAGATTACAGAATTCCCCGTCCATGGCGGATCAACAAAGAGAGCCGCAGACGGACCCTGAACCACACGCCCAAGTTTGTCACCTCACGACTGAAGAGCACACAGGGCAAGGGCCAGTAAACAAGGGAATTCAAGGAGTTGAAGTCACCACCAATTCTAAAGTATGTAGGGGGGAGACATATCACCCAGCATTGGTCTTCCATGGTCCCAGATGGCCTTCCATCTGGATCTTTCTTCCTTCCAAATCTTCCATTTGACTATCTGCTTCTCGACGATGCATGCACTAGAACTTCGCTCGGATGCGTTGATTTCAACAATTTGCTGGCAAGGCTCGCCAGCTTTCGATGCCCAATCGGCGTGATTAAGAACGACTTGTTCTGATTTGGAATCATGAACTGATTCCGGTCGTACTGGCCCCATCACAATCCCCATCCAAATTTCGCCTTCTGAAGCAATGGCTGCCCCTGTCCTAGGGATGTGGGATGTATTCGGCTCCGAGAAGAAGATCAATGCCTTGTGGCTTCGTGAACGTGGGATCTGCCAACCGAATTCCTGATGGAATGTTTTTTGGGCGCTCAATTGGTTCTGATGGTTGGTTTGGCAATAGCTCTGGTAAGATATATGCAATTACTTGTTTTGAAATTCGTATTTATCGACATTATGTTCAAAACTGCTCGGGCTGTCTCTGCATCCCTCCAATACCCCTGATGTTCATGTCGGAGGGTGCTGATTGTACTTCTAACTTGGTTGCCAATTCCTGAGACATTATGTTTACTTGTGATCCTGAGTCTAGGAGTGCGCGGCATTGCAGAGGGGGTCCGGCTGGTCCACGTATAGCCACTTGGGCGGTTGGTAACAGCACGGAAGTTTTATTTGTAAGAAGGGCTGTGGCTAAGCCCACCACTCGTGATAAGCTGGCTTGAAGTGGACCGGTAGACGTATTTTTTCGCATTGGTACTTGACGGGTTGCCTGACGCTCAAGGTGTTCTAACATCTGCTTCGGAGATTGTCGCGTGGTTGGATCGGAGACGGCTAGTTCTAGAGATGACAGCGTGTATGGATCTAATCTTTCTTCAATGATATGTATCAAGATTGGATCCCAGTTGTCTGTTGACACCTTGAGAGCGTTGAGAGTGGCGACCGTTCGGAGCACGTTAGGTTAATTGACATTAGGATTTTAGCTTCACCAGTAACATGATTCTACAAATGCCGGAACTTCAGTGCATCGCTATAGTCTTGATTGTGGATGAACTCCATGAAAATTTCGGAAAATCGTAGCCAATGCCGGTAATCTCCGTCAAAACTTGGAATTTCGACCGGCGGAACCACGAACGTTGAAGCGGAAGACCGCCTGTGTGTGGATCCTAGGAGGATGGCCATCCACAATCTGTTTCCATAACTCATTCATATGGTGCCTGGTGTAAGACTATACTTTCTTCCTTCAGTTCGATTACTTAGGAAGTCCGCGAGATCGTCGAGCCGTCCTTCTTGTCTTCGTTTCAGTGAGGTGATCTTTGGGTCCTCTGTAAGGGCTTGTTTGCTAGTCCTAGACTGTGTCTTGGGCCCGAGGTTTTCTCCAGTTTTTTGGGGACGCTGTGATGGGCCTGATCCTGATGGTATCCGAAAATATAGCTTCATATTTATTTACCAGCTCCTTCAGTGCCTTGGCTTTAGAAAAGTATTCATCATCTGACCTTAGTGCTAACTCGTGGAGCTTGGCATCATTCCTTTTAAATTGGTCCCACCAATGCGTGAGCTGTCTCAACCGTTTTCAAAGTAACCTTCCTTGAGTCGTCGCTCTGCTGAAATTTTCGTGAATTTTCTTATGAAATTTTGGATAGCTGTGCTGCTTTTAATCTGCTCCTCAATGACCATCTGTATTACGGGGTCTGATTCTCAACACATGGTTGAGTGTGTGTTTTTTTGTTTTGTTGAGATTGAATTGCCTTGCGGCTCATGTTTGGGTTGTAATCCTATAGAAAAGGATCACGTCGGGGTCTCCAAATGTTCGTACGCAGGGCGTTATGCGGCCAATAACGTCGAAATTGAACGGGAGTAACGATAGGTCCCGGAGAACGTCTGACTAAAGCTACAGTATTCGGAGGATTACGTATCAGCGGTTTTACTGGCGGTCCGTTCCAGGAGAGCAACACTCAGCGACGCGTACGTATGGATCTGGCTGACTGGCGGTCCGTTCTACGGAAGCAACACTCAGCGGCAGTGACGTATCGAGGGTCCTACGATGTTCCGTTCATGGAAGCGCGCTCGAAGGCGATTACGTCCAAGTGCTATAGTTAGCACTGAGTAACGAGACGATTGATTCTGTATTCGCAACTATCTTTATTTAGGGAATAACTGCTCTCATATATGATGCTAAGTATCTATTATATTAGGTCTAAAGTTACCAGGACAATGTCACCGACGTGCTTCCGTGATGGTTAACCCGGTCAAATGTTGACTCGGACTGCTGATTCAGACCACCTGGTCATGCGTATCATATTTCATGATTCCGCTGGTGTTGACAATGATGCTTGCTGATGGCGCCGTCTGTACTCAGTACTGGGTCAGTCGATCGCATTCTGTACTTAGTACTGGGTGAGTCGATCGGCATCAAAAAATATTATTTGATTAGTTAAATTCATTTTACTAGGTGTAAAGCGTTATTATGGCATTCGGTGCCAAGATATTAGGTCTTAGCACTAGGTGCCACCAGGCTGAAAACATATAAATTGGATACTGTAGCCAAGCGATGTATCTGTTCAAGCAATGCACCAATTGGCTAAGGACGAGGTTGAAGATGCTCCAGTGGAATCCGAAATCTTGCTTCGTGTGTTTTACGTCGACGATCTTATTTCTGGTGGCAATTCCAAGGTCGAGGTTGTTGGCAAATTTTAACGCTTCTGTCTAAAGGCGACTGTCAGCTGCGGGACTGGGTGTCTTATTCCTTTAATGATGGAATCCTTTGATGATGGCAGGATCTTTACAAAATCAGTCTGATTGGCTTGGGATCCTTACAGTAATCAGGTGCTGCTTTCTTTTTCTGCTCTTTAGTGTACGTCGAAGCCGCTTAACGTTCAGTCTTATCATCAATAGCGCAGTTGGATCGTACAACCTAGTTTTTTTTGCAGAAAAAGCTGTGTCGGGAGCAGCTTTTTGGGATGAAAACTCAAATTTTTGTATACGAACTGTCAGGAGATCTAGCGAAGCTTCATTCATATCCACCGTGCAGCTCTCGTGGAGATTCATACCTTTTGTGACGCCAGCATTTAAGTCTAGGGAGCGTGTTTCTACGTAGCTTCCAGGTCGCCAGGGGCTGAGTGCCGACTTCTATATGCCAAGTCTCGGCTATCACCGCTTAAGACGTTAACTGTGCCGATGTTAGAGCTGGTTGGAGCTGAGTTGTTGGTGAGAATGATAGCAGAGGTTCTCATCACAATTCGATAGTTGTGTTATCCTAAATTCCAGATGAGGCGACCAGGTTTAACGTTTTTGTCGCCAACCGCATGTCAGCCATCCAAAATCTAACTCATTCCATGGAGTGGCGTTATGTGTCTACGACGTAAAATTCAACTCCAGCATCATATCTCGTGGAGGCCTTCCTACTGAGTTGATCGTATCCAGTTTATGGTGTCAGCGACCGCCCTATCATATTAAGGCACAGGCGGACTGGTCTACGATGATAGTAATCGAGAAGCCAGCTTTGGAAGAGATCTCATCCTAGAATTACGAACACCTTTAACGAAAAAAACACCCGTGACATCACTCGGTTCTACCGCCTATTGGACGCCGTTGTTATGTCTCTTCGTCCAATTACGCTCGCGTGTGTTTTCGCGTCCCCCGCTCACTTGCATTCGATCGCCCACCTGCATCTGCCGTCATTCGCTATGGTTGTCTCGCTCTCTCGCGGTATCTCTCGGTATATATGCAGCTACCCGAAAACACTCGGTAACTTAACAGACATCATCATTATTCATGCAGAAACGACAGATAGTTGCTTAGACAAGATGGCTCATGTCTTTAAAACATCGGGACTTGATGGCCTTATGATCAAATGGCGTAAATGCCATTTTCTGCAGATAAAAATGTGTTTTTTGGGTTACAATGTCGAGAATGGCAGAGTGTGGCCAGGAGAGGAGAAAAGAACTGCGGCTGTTGTCCAGCGCTATAGAATAGAATATAATGCTTTCTGAGGTTGGCTGGTTTTTTCAGATGCTGCGGTGCTACTTCTGTGGTTGAAAGGGAAACATCACCCCGTTCATTTTTGGAGCAACAAGACTACAGTTGGCAACGGTGAATCCAATCAATCCCGTGAAACGGTCCGTCAGTAGAACCCACCTCTACGTAACCGTTCTCGAGTGTTGCACCCGTGAAACAGTACCCACCCGTAAACACCCGTAAAGAAACCGCCGGTAGGAACCGCCTTAACCCCCCGTGGGATGCAGACTAAAGGGATACGTTTTGACTACGTATTCGGGATCTGCCGTTACTTCCGCGAGTTTAAGACGATAGTGGCCGTATAACGCTCTAGGGACGAACAACCTCCGAGACCGAGTCATGTCAATACTGTTAAATGTACAATTTAGAAGCTAAAGCCACTTACTTAGTGGTGATAAAACTCAAGGCTTATCTGCTTGGGTCACTGTTCAAGTTGGTCACAGATGCGCTGCATTCTCGCAAATGAACGATAAAGAAAAACGATGTGTGTTACCTAGAACTGTAGCAGATTGGGTAATAATAGACTTTTGTATAAGAAAGTAAACGTCCTTATCGTGGCTCCCGTAGATGGAGAAGGAGATCATAGTTGATTGTCACAAATAGGACATTTTTAGACTAAAAATCTATTCATTCAGCTGTCATATTGGATACCTCATCTGGAGCTAAAGCAGATTATCGATCATTACGTCAAATGCATTATTTTTAACAAGAAGGTGGGAAGGAGGAAGGTTATCTCAGCTGTATTGCGAAAAGTAATGTACCACTCTGCATGCTGCAGTATAAATACATTCTTGCTATTGTAGACTCCTTTGCCAAGTTCATATGGCTCAACCCTACAAAAACAACCAGTTCAGAAAAAACGCGCGCAAAAAGAGGATCTGCAATTTGAGAAGCAGTTTTTTCAGAGAACGCGAGGAAAACTGAAATTGGAGTTCCCAGAGGAAATCGAAATATTCAACCGCACGATTTTATCTATCATATCCATGATTTCGTCAGAGGATGATACCAAATGATAAGCGGTAAATAGAAAACCCAAGCGCTAGACTCAAAATGAAAGACAAATAAAGTGGAAACCGGATATAGATTACAGAATTAAAGAGCCCTTGTTTCAATACACCGCACTTAATTTGTTGCGGGTAAAAAAATGGCTAGTTAATATCTTAGTCCTTATGAAGTCACAGAAGTCGAACGCAATGGTCAGGAAAGTCACAGATGCCGAGGGTCCATCACACACTGCCTTAAACTGTGACAATATGAAATTGAGTAGAGTCACGTCAAGGAAAACGAAGATGCTTTTTTAGCAAATGCAGCACAAAGCCGGGTCCGTCTGTCTGCTTATTATAAACTAGTCTCTCAGTTTTAAAGCTATCGAAAAAAAGATGCTCGGGGCTGTCTCCAACGTTTTTATCACAAAATTGATCGTGTAATTCTTACAAGGATCGGCTATAGGATCAGATATAGGATCAGCTGCCACTTTACTGCAAGGGTATATCAACTTTGGATCCAAAATGGTAAAAATGGATAAGAATAGTACTTTGCAGTCAAAAGTTACACATCCAAAAGTGGGTGCACTTATTATGGTGAAGTACACCAATTGTACGAGGGTGGTCTGAAAAGTACTCTGCCTCCAAAAATAAAAACGTTTTGTCGATGACTGCAAAAAAAGCCTCTGTGGCGGCGACGACCTCCTCGATCGATGCAAATTTCTGGCCAGGGAGTGACTTTTTCAATTTTTTTCAAGTCATCCGCAAGATAAACTGGCCAGTTAATAAATGAGTTAATTTAGCCCACAGCTCATATCTTGGCAAACCGGTCATTATAAATAGCTCGCAGTTTGGTTAATAAGCTGCCTAAATAACAATTGACCGATCATTTTCAAAATTTTATTCTATCCATAAAATGGACATCTTGTCAAACCAATAATACTCGTAAAACTTGCTCATATTCGATGTAATTGGACATCTTGTCAAAACAATAATACTCGTACATTTTTTCGAAGGTTTTTTCCCAACCAAGGTGCATAATAGACCCGTGCACATTATTACGACCACCACTTATGGACTCTCGGAGCCAGTAATGCTTTTATGCGAGAGGCTAAAGGCGAAAATGATTAATAAACTCAGCGAAAAAGCAAAAATTTCGTTCTTAAACCAATTACGAACACACTTGGAAGTCGACCAAGAACGACTTTACTTATTTCAAGAATAAAAATTCTTAATTTAAGTACGAATTTTTTCCTTAAAGTTCGATTGTAAGAACATAAGTTCTTGATATGTGCGTGAAAAATTCTTCTCGTAAAGATGAAAAATATCTCAATTAAAAAAAATATTAATATTTTGTTAAATTCATATCCCGAACTTATCGACAAAATTGTTGCAAATAACATGCCCGATTATCAGGTAGTTGACAACTTGCTGTATAATCGTTGTAATTTTTCTACAGGCGATCTGGATAAAGATAATTAGAGCTAGAAATTAGTAGTCACAAGAGAATTGCGAACCCAAGTTATTAGAGCAGCGCATGATCAATGCTTCGCATTGTGGTATGAAAAAAAAATTCTCTGACGTACGGCTCGGGAATCGCGGGTATAGATGCAAGAAAGTTTAATAGAAGAGTAGGAATAAGATATCACGAGGAAAAGTGTTGCACAAATGAGGCGTTTAGTATAAAAGATTTAAGACTGTTAGTAGAGACCAATGAATTTCTAACATAATACCCTGAACGGATCGTGTTGGGCATATGTCGTACTACAAGGAATAAAACAAAAAGAAATAAAAAAAGATGTATGGGAATACTCATAATTTTAGAATACTTCTCAAAATTCACCTTCTTATAGGCTGTAAAGAAATTTACAGGTGAGATTGTTGTTAAAATCCTTAAGAAAATATTTTCGATTGTTTTGGAGTTCCACATGAAGTTGGTACTGACAATGGAAGCGATTTCTCAGCGTTTTTGAATCGCTATGGACTCCAACACCTTTGAAATAATCTTGCGAAAAAATCATCCCCAATTCCGTCATATTTAGCAGTTTTCTGATAAAAAAAGATTACTCATGGTAAAGATCACCAGCTGTTAAAGAAATCGGGACTAATGAATGAGGGGATCCCCTACCCTTAATCGATTATACAACTTTTCCAATATTCAAGGCGGCATTCTAAAACATGCAGAAAGCATATCAAACCAACAAACATACCTATGAGTTGCGAATACATTACACGACATTTAAAATCGGATAGATAGTGACGAAACGAAACTTTAAGCTTAGCAATGCCGCAGATAATTTCACTGTTAAACTAGCGAAAGTTGAAGTAAAAGTCAGAATGAAGAACAAGTGCAGATATTCGTTGTATTTAATAGAAGACTTGTCAGAAAAGATTAGGGACCTTTTACGCTACGGACAACCTATGGGTCTGCAGTTCTGTCCCATTGTCCAGATTGCAGTGGTCTCCACAATGCATGCTTGGCTCTAGCTTGGCCACGCAATTAAGTAAAACCGTTAAATTTCCCTGGAAAAATAAAGAATTTCGTACTTGAACCCAGTACGAATACACTTGAAAGTCCACCAAGAACGACTTTACTTATTTTTAAGGTAGAAAATTCGTAATTTAGGTACAAACTTTTTTCATCTAAGTTCGATTGTAAAAAAAAAAATTTTTAATTAAGTGTGAAAAATTCTTCTAGTAAACAAAAAAAAATTGTATTATTAAATAAAAAAATATTTAAATTAAAAAAAAAATAGTTTTTTATTTTATTTCATATATCTTTCTTGGGCTATCCTAGGCAAGGTTTCGCGCGAAAAAATTTATAGACTTCTGTTATTGCTCTGTGCAACAAAATATTATCGACAACCCATTCGTTCTAATTTTAATTTCGAGTTCCGATATTAATTCAAGAGAACCTTAGTCTTGTTTTAAGAATTTTTTGTTGTCAAATTTAGATCCCATTTTTCTATCAGTGTAGAATTTTAAACTGCAAGTGTTTCCAGTTCGTTCGAATGGTTCGTACGTTACCATAACCCGAATCCGCTGGCGAGGTCAGCTTACTAAGGTATTAGACAACTCGTGGATTGTGTGCGATTATATGCAACAAAATAGCGCCATAGCCATCAGCACTCGCATCTGTATGGAGCTTAATAGGGAATTGTAGATCGAATAAAGTCAGAACAGGTTCACTAGTCAGGATAGAAATTACTTTCTGTCGTATTTGGTCGTGCTCTAATTCCCATAAAAATTACAAACTTTTAAAAGTTAGAGCATAGAGAGGTTTTAGCAACTGTGAAAACTTGGGTACAAGTTGACGAAAATACAGGACCAGTTGAGTGAGGGATTGTGGGGCGGTAAGTCCACTATAGCTTGTATTTTCCTAGGATTCGGTCAAATTCACCAGCTCTATCTTCAAAACCTAAGTATTCGACACTTCTTTGTTACACTTCTTTATGTTAAAAGAAAATAATGCTTTGGCATGATTTTTAATATGATTTGTAATCTCCTAAAATTTTATTCCTTTGTACGTGCGATTATCATTACATCGTCCATATAGACCATGGCACATTTATAAGTCAGTTCACCTAAGGCAAGATTAATAGCCCTTTGGAATACAGAAGGCGCATTTTTAAGCCCAGAAGGCATAGCCAAGTATTCGTACTGTCCTTCTGAGGTTACAGAAGCAGTCCGTTTAAAAGAGATTGTATGTATTGGTACCTGATAAAAGCCACTGCCCATATCAATGCCCATAGAAAAATCTAGCCCCCCTATACCAAGCTATCTAGTCAGATATAGGTGGCAGTATTTGTCGAAAACAGTATTGTCATTAAACTCCCGGAAATCAACACAGAGACGGTCTGTACCATTTTTCTCCCGGACAAGTAACATCCCACTCGTGAAAGCAGAGGAACTGGGTCTTATTATGTTCGCATCCAACAGCTCTTGAATAGACTGTCTAACCTTTTCTTTTTG
The DNA here is from genome assembly GCA_035045925.1 of Drosophila atripex. Lineage (NCBI taxonomy): Eukaryota > Metazoa > Arthropoda > Insecta > Diptera > Drosophilidae > Drosophila > Drosophila atripex. Next base: position 23,200,298 of record JAWNOP010000052.1, read on the forward strand.
AAAAGGTAGAGGGTGCCTCTTAACCGTCTTATTTTGACCAATCAAGCAAATTTCTAGCTGTCCCGTAGTCACGCGGGTCTGTGAGATACCGTTTATGAACGAATTTGAGAATTTCGATTCTTGTTTTTGGAAGGGAAGTGTTTGGATGCTGTGTACGGTGACTCTTCTCTTTCGATGTCGAGCGTCAAAATTTGTTTCAACAGTTTCAACGTGGTTGCACGTCGGTTTTGATGTGAGGTGCCCCGACAACGGCTACCACGGAGGATAACGCGACAAAAATCCACGACCTCGTATTGGCAGAAGCCACGTGTGACTTGTTTTTGTTTCCAAACTTGAAAAAATCAAACGCTGGACAGAAATTGGCTGACTATGAGGACGACGTCGTCGCCACAGAGGCCTTTTTTGAAGACCTCGAGAAAACGTATTTTTAAGACGGGCTAAAGAAGTTGGAGCATCGCTGGGTCAAGTTTATCGAGGTAAAAGGAGATTATGCTGAGAAATAAATCGCAACTTTTCCAAAATTTTCGTTTTTCTATTGAAGGCTAAGTAATTATCGGGCCACCCTCGTATTAATAGCAGTTTTTCTTGATCTGGTCCATGCAAATCGTGGCTCAAAATTTCGCATCCAATCAAAGCGTCGTATTTGATATGATTATCTAGAACTACGTGATATAAGATTTCCAATGAACGCTCACAAATCAAAATATCTGCCATAATCTGTAAAGTGCTACAAACCGAGTTACCACCTATACCCCTTAATATCACTACGTTGTTTATTCTACTCCCTAACAATATCAGGTATGCAGTCTCTTTGAGTGAGCATTCGGCTCCGGACGGTGCATATGTTCACATCTATGATGGTGTTGCTTTTGATTGGTGGATGCTCCTGACGATCCGGGCAAACTGTAGATGGTCGTCCAGTTTTTCCACGCATGTAACAAATGACGGATGATCGATCTCTTCCTTCAGTATATTCAGATTGATTACGGGGCTGATGACGCTAAGTTGTCTCTTTGTTAAAACGACATTCCACCTTCTTTTTTCGCGCGGTTCCCACTGCATACGTACAGCCCACCTCCCGTCCAACCGACCGAGGGACGCTGCCGCATAACGTACGGCTCGAATCGCGGGGATAGATCCGAGAGAGTAAAAGAGAGGAGTAGGAGTATGAAATCACGAGGAAGAGTGTTGCAAAGATAAGGCGTTTAGTATAATGGATTTAAGATTGTTAGTAGAGCAAAGGGAAAAAACGTGGTAGAGACCATTGTAGTCCGAACATAAAACCCTGAAAGGATCGTGTTGGGCATATGTCGAGCTACATGGCTAAGGAGTAGAGAACGAAAGTTTCTAGTCCTTCTACTAAGAACTTTAAAATTAATGCGTGTTAGTAAATGCTGACTGTCTTCATTACCATCCTGAGTTAAACGTTCTAAGGCGATCCCATAGAGAAAGTACGTAGCCTGGTGAGGGCTAGATCGATAAAATGACATGAGTTTACATTTCGATCCATTAAGCTTTAGGTCATTTTCTAAACACAAATTTGGAAATTTATCCAAATCGGATTAAAGTCTAGATTGGGCGCTAGTAGATCTATATTGAAGACAAAGCTTACCATTGTCAGCGTACATAAGTACTAGTGAGTCAGTTAAGGCAATGGGCAAGTCATTAATAAACAAAGTAAAAAGTAGGGGTCCAAGAACCCAAGAAGATGGCTTCCTTGAGGCACCCCAGATGTGACGCGGGCTGTACGCGAGGTAACATCTTTAAAGAAGACACGTTGGGTTCTTCCAGATAAGTAGCTCGAAATACAGATAAGGAGATAAGTTGGGAATCCCAAAAGACTGAGTTTACTTATAAGAAGCGAATGGTGAACAGAGTCAAATGCTTTACTGAAGTCAGTGTAAATGACGGCTGTTTGTAAGCCATTCCGGAACCCATCCGTGATAAAAGATATTAGCTCCAATAAGTTGGTGGTGGTGGAGCGGCGCTTCATAAAGCCATGTTGGCACGGGGATATTATTGAACAACATAGGTGTTGCAAATGTGGAGTGATAAGTTTTTCGAAAAGCTTTGGAATTTCAGACAATTTAGAAATGCCTCTATAATTTGAAGCATCAAATTTTTTCCCTTTTTTATGCATAGGGATAATGTAAGATTCCTTCCACATAAGGGGAAAAATCGAGGTCTCCAGCGATAAATTAAAAAGTTTAAGGAGCGGTTTGCATAGGGCCATGGCGCATTTCTTCAGCACACAGCCTGGCACTCCATCGGGGCCTGGCGAATACACGGGCTTAACCCTAAGAAGATCTGGTAACACACTACTTTGATCAAAAGATGGGCAAAAAATAAGGTTGGCTGATTGGATATTATAAGTGTAAGGCTGAGCTGGAGTGGTGATATGTGAATACGTTGTTTGAAAAAACTTTGCAAAGAGATCGGCTATTGCCAGATCAGTGTTCGCATAAGAATTCTCAGACGTAATCAAAGGCGGGAAAGATATAGATTTGCGCTTAGTGTTTACAAAGTAATAAAACTGATTCGGGTTCTGAGTAAACTGAATCCGGCAGCGGCGAATATAACTCCTATAACATTCGGCGTTATGCACGGTGAAATTAGACCGAGCTACTAAGTATCTTGAATAACTAACTGTACAGCCAGATAATTTATGTTTATTTAAAAGTCTATTCATAACGTTCTTTAAATTTAATATGTGCCTTGTATACCAAGGTGCATTAATTGAAACAGAAGGATATTTCCATGGCACGCAAGCGTCGAAAAATAAATACAAAGTGTGATAAAATTTATTTAAGGCAATATTAATATCTTCACATGCCAGTAAATCGGACCAATCAAATTCAAGAATTAACTTCTTACGGAAGAAACGTACTATTTGAGATTTACGTTTAGACTTAAGGTCAATTAAGCTATTGTTTTCGATTAAAACTTCAAGAGTGGGATGATACGGATCCTCAGGGTTAGAAAGGGGCAAAGTTCTAGAAAGAGCAATTCCATCAGGATCAGAAACGAAACACAAGTCTAGCAGTCGACCTAAGGAATTTTTAACGTGGTTAATTTGCCCGAGTGACATATCGAACATACCCGCAGGGAAGTCGTGGTGCGAGTTAAGTATTAGGGACGGCGAACTCTCAGCATTGGACCACATAAGATCTGGTATATTGAAGTCCCCCAGAGCTACCAGCTGGTCCCCGTCAGACAAACGATCCGAAACGAGACGAATAGCGGACAAATGTTGCCAGTATGTGGGCGGTTCCTACGAAGGTGGTATGTAAGAACAGGTAACGTATAAAGATTGACCGGACAGAATGATTTTAACGCAAAGATATTTTATGTCACCAAACTCTTGTGATTTTACCTCTTCAGAAGCGAATTTGGAGTCTACAAAAATTAGGACTCCTCCTCCCCTTCGCAGTGTTCTATCACGTCTAAAAGTGGTGTACTTATTTGAAAAAGTTTCTGTAAAGACTATAATGTGAGATGCAAAGGAAGAACTATCAGAATTCAGTTTGGGAAGTTTACTACGTAGCCCTCTGGTATTCTGATAGGTAAGTATTAGTGAAGAAATTAGTTTTTTGAGGGTGAGGAAGATGAGGTGGAAGGTTGGTCAGTGGCTCTTACATGTGGGAGTTTCACTGTCACAGGCTTGGTAATTTTTTTCTTCACCCTACTTGGCTGATGTTCTTGGACGAAAATGTTCTCTGGCCAAAAGCTGGGCCAAAAAGCACGTATTTTGAAAGATGACGTGTGCCTGGTGTATGAATATTTAAATTTTGTAATATCTGCCACCTTAATATCGGCTTTTGTTTTGGCTTTGATATAAGCCGAGATATCTAACTCAGAAGTGTCAGAGGCAAGCCGAGAAACAAATATGTGTTTCGATAGCGGGATCACCTGCAAGGGTTTTGGTGCCGCCGTAATTAATACTGCAGCATCAGTTCGTACCGGGGGTCCGGACGGTTGAATACCCTGTTCGGTGACTCTTAAGGGAGTTTGAGTTATTGGGTCTGGTGGTATCACTTGGAGTGATGCCACAGAGGACAAATCGGACAATTGCTCATTAATACTGAGAAATTCGGAAGCCGAATTTTCCCCAGTTACAGCCCTTGGGGTGGCCAGAGATATTAGCGGCTGAATAATTGTCGGCTGAGTAGGCTGAAGTTTATTCGCCACAAGCACATCACTAATAGCGGATTTCTTACGCTTTGGCGACTCATTTAGTAGTTGAAGACTACTAAACTGCGTATCGAGCGCACAGAGTTGGTCATTGATTTTACGAAAACCGCTAATCAACTCTTTAAATCCACTTTTAGTCTGTCTCATGAACGATCTCATTTCGTCCTGAACAGCACGACAGCTATCACAGCAGAAGTGGAGGCCAGACCTACGTGAATTGGCATCCGATACTGAGGCCGTGAACCCGGCACACCCGGCACAGCATGCAAAACGTTTTCACAGAGCCAGCAATGGATGGTAGGCTGGGATGAGGAGATTGTCTTATTACAAGACCTCAAAGCACAGATAAGTTTAAAATCCATGTTAAGTTAATTTATTAATATTTTTGTTTTTATTATTGACGTACCTTGAACCACTGTGCCAGGGAAACGAAAGAGAGGAGATCAAAGAGAGCGATTAGTGTGGGTTAATGAACAGCAAAGAAAAGAGATAAGAATCTCTACTGAGCAGTAATAGAAGCAACACCGTATGAGAAGAAGAAGAAGCAGAACAGAGCTATGTTTGGATTAAAATTAATAAAATTATTATTTTACCTCCAAATATACCACTGCACACGCGAAGCGATACGGATGATTAATATTGAAAAGTTTAAATTTAAAAATATAAATAAATAAAAATAAACACCGGATTGTTTAGTCTTAATAACCAAAGTTAAAAAACGCAGTTCGCACAAAAAAAACACGTCCGTTCGCTTTAAGATAAAGAGAAAAGAAGATGTGGCCATTCTTGTGGCCATGGTTGCCACAATTGTGAACTGACTCATTTTCTGGCGAAATCTGGCGCTGTCTGGCAATAAATAAAACGGCTTTAAGTTCCTGATGCAGCTCGTTTCGGGTTTGGATATCCATGTTAAAAACCAAACGGCGCAATCTTTTCAAAAGCAGCTGCCTGTGACGGATACTGCAAGCTGCTCGACGCTGTGCGACTTCCAGCGGGCCATATGTGAAGTGACCATTCTGCTCTCATTCATTGAAAGTCTCCGTTCTTCGAAAGTAATGCCGGGTGCCAAACATGTAAACATGTCTGCGAGAGCCAGTGAAATGCGGTGCCTTCCAATGATTTGCTGAGGGCCATTAAAAGAGCGCTGCCCGCGAGCTGGTTTTCATACAGCAGGATCTGGTTTTAACAGCAGGACAGCGCGTCTGATCCTGTACGATCAGGGTTGAACTTGGCAGTACAATGGTTTAAGTACGAAATTCTTGGTTTTTTCTCTGAGAGCATTTGTGACTTACATATCTTCTTTTTTCCTATCGGGGTCGGGTCAGGCAGCCTCTGCAAAATCGTGTCACCCGCTCCTGTGCGCCGTCTCGTTAGCGTTGTCTCTCGGTTGCTGTCCAGCATCAAGCGTCAGGCCGCGACCCGTTTTTACTTCGTGGCCCCCTCAGACTATTATTTATATATATCACCCAAACCTTTGTATCACATCAGAATTGGCGCCAACATTTAACATCGAGCAAAATTTGTATTTTAATAAATACGGGAATTTTGAATGCCGGGTCAGACATAGCTACTGCACAGATTCGAACATAAAAGATAATAATAAGTTTAGTTTATCTTATGTTTATGTATATTACCGCTATGTTTGTCGGAATTCGACTCTTCTATTCACACGGTTTCATCGGACCTTATCTTTATAATTAAGCTATAGAGCTTTCGCTTTGCTTATTTTTTAAGGCGGGCTCTCGCCTCTTACTTCATTGCATACGCATCATTAGTTGCGTTTGCTTTGTCTCGCAAAAGTCATACATTGGACATAGTTGGATATATGAGAATATATATGAAAATATATATGGAAATAAAAAATAATAAATAATTAAACTGATATACCATATGGAGTTAAGTTCATTATAAACATAGTACGATAATGTTTTATATATTTTTACCTTGTAATCTAATACGTGTTTCACTTTTCCCCAAGGCATTGACACTTGAACAGCTGTAACTTCCAAAGTCGGATTTTGTAAGATTCTTTATTGTAAGATTAAGATGCCAAGTATACAAGTTGATCATTTCTTCCGAAATATTATATTTATTACTGTTGTGCAACTTAATATTGCCTGAAAATAAAGTTTTCAAATGCTTAATATTCCTTGTGATGAGGGCTCTTACCTTCATTGCGGTACCATCCATTAAGGGGCTTTGGATTAACCTCAACGAAGCACTCTAAAATTACTTCCCTTTCTATAGGTGCTCCCACTAATTGGTTAACGGCCTTAATTGTTGGAGGAACTTAAATGAAAAAAAATATGTTCAAGTATTATTTCCCTTACAATAAATCATATTCAACAAGAAAGAAAAGCTAACTTCGAGCGGAGCCGATGTTTATATACCCTTGCAGTTAAGTGGCAGCTTTTATTATTAGAAACATATCGGGTCATATATAGTCTGCCGATCCGTATGATATTTGGCAGATCAGATAAGTTTGCGTAAAGTGGAATTCGTAGAAATTCCCATCCTTCTATCTATGCTCGATAAATATGGCCGATCGTTCAGTTACATGCCAGCTATGGGATATAGTCGGCCGATCCTTATGAAATTTGGCATATCGAGTTGGTTTACCCAATATGTAACCCACAGGAAGTCCCACACTAACTTAAAAATCAAAAAAGTTATTGCATTCCCGATTAATCAGTTCTGTAGCAGCTATAGGATATAATCAACCGATCCCGGCCGTTCCGACTTATATACTGTCCCCAAAGGAAAGAAGGGTGTGTGCAAAGTTTGAAGAGAGACTAGTTTGCGTAGAAACAGACAGACGGACATGCTTATATCGACTCAGGAGGTGATCCTGATCAAGAGAATATGTACTTTATAGGGTCGGAGATGTCTTCTTTACTGCGTTGCACACTTTTGACCAAAATTATAATAGCCTCTGCAAGGGTATAAATATTATTGTTATCGAGTTAAAACATCGGCTTTTATTTTGACGAAAGTTTTAGGTCAAGTATTTGTCATGGTGATGGTTGTATTAATGAGCTAAAAGCAATTAACGTTGGATTTGAAGTGAGCAATCATTAAATCTATTTTATCTTACTTCAAGGTATTATTTATTTTCAAAACGTTATAATGTTGTTTATTAATATATGAAACAGTGAGAGACAAATGTTCCAAATTATGATGCTTATCGCGCGGTTCCCACTGCATACGCACAGCCCACCTCCCGTCCAACCGACCGAGGAACGCTGTTGCATAACGTACGGCATAACGTACGTACGTCGAATCGCGGGGATAGATCCGAGAAAGTAAACGAGAAGAATAAGAGTATGAAATCACGAGGAAGAGTGTTGCAGAGATAAGGCGTTTAGTACAAAGAATTTAAGATTGTTAGTAGGGCAAAGTGACAAAGTGTGGGAGAGACCATTGTAGTCCGAACATAGTACCCTGAACGGATCGTGTTGGGCATATGTCGAACTACAATGGCTAAGGAGTAGAGAACGAAAGTTTTTAGTCCTTCTACTAAGAACTTTAAAATTTAAGCGTGTTAGTAAATGCTGACTGTCTTCATTACCATCGATATCCTGAGTTAAACGTTCTAAGGCGATCCCATAGAGAAAGTACGTAGCCTGGTGAGGGCTAGATCGATAAAATGACATGAGTTTACATTTCGATCCATTAAGCTTTAGGTCATTTGCTAAACACAAATTTTGAAATTTATCCAAATCGGATTAAAGTCTAGATTGGGCGCTAGTAAATCTATATTGAAGACAAAGCTTAACTTCGGCAGCGTACATAAGTACTAGTGAGTCAGTTAAGGCAAGGGGCAAGTCGTTAATAAACAGTGTAAAAAGTAAGGGTCCAAGATGGCTTCCTTGGGGCACCCCAGATGTGGCGCGGACTAAACGCGAGGTAACACCTTTAAAGAAGACGCGTTGGGTTCTTCCTGATCCAGATAAGGAGATCAGATGGGAATCCCAAAAGACTGAGTTTACTTATAAGAAGCGAATGGTTAACAGAGTCAAATGCTTTACTGAAGCCTGTGTAAATGACGTCTGTTTGTAAGCCATTCCGGAACCCATGCGTAACAAAAGATGTTAGCTCCAATAAGTTGGTGGTGGTGGAGCGGCGCTTCATAAAGCCATGTTGGCACGGGGATATTTTTGAACTACATAGGTGTTGCAAATGTGGAGTGATACGTTTTTCGAAAAGCTTTGGAATTGCTGACAATTTAGAGATGTCTCTATAAGTTGTAATTTGTAATTGGTATAATTTGTAATCGAATTTCTCTTTTTCCCGTTTTTAAGCGGAGGAATATTGTAGAAATCCTTCCACATAAGGGGAAAAATCGAGGTCTCCAGCGAAAGTTAAAAGAGATTGAGGAGCAGCTTGCACAGTACCTCGAAGCAGTCCTTCAGAACACAGCCTGTTACTCCATCGTGGCCTGGCGAAAAAGCGTTCTTGACCTTAAGAAGATCCAATAACACACCACTTTGATCAAAAGATGGGCAAAATATAAGGATGGCTGATTGGATATTATAAGTGTACGGCTGAGCTGGACTGGTGCTATGTGAATACGTTGTTTGAAAATCGGCCATTGCCAGATCAATGTTTGCATAAGAGATCTCAAAGGTGAAGCGAGGAGGAAAAGATACAGATTTGCGCTTAGTGTTGACAAAGTTATAGAACTGCTTCGGGTGCTGAGTAAACTAAACTGTTCGCCGGCAGCGGCGATCATAACTCCAAGAACATTCAGCGGTATGCACGGAAATTACACCGAGCTACTAAGTTTCTTGAAAAACTAACTGTTCAGCCAGATAATTTATGTTTGTCAAAAAATAAATTCAAAGTGTAATAAAAGTTTTTTAAGGCACTATTTATATCTTCACATGCCAGTAAAACGGACCAATCAAATTCTAAAATTTAATTTCGTAAAGTCAGCCTTACGGAAGATTCGAACTTTTTGAGATTTAAGTTTAGACTAAAGGTCAATTAAGCTATTGTTTTCGATTAAAACTTCAAGAGTGAGATGATACGGATCCTCAGGGTTAGAAAGAGGCAAAGTTCTGGAAAGAGTAATTCCATCAGGATCAGAAACGAAACACAAGTCAAGCAGCCGACCTAAGGAATTTCTAACGTGGTTAATTTGCCCGAGTGACATGTCAAACATACCCGCAGGGAAGTCGTGGTGCGAGTTAAGTATTAAGGACGGTGAACTCTCAGCATTGGACCACATGAGATCTGGTATATTGAAGTCCCCCAGAGCTACCAGCTGGTCCCCATAAGACAATCGGTCCGAAACGAGACGAATAGCGGACAAATGTTGCCAATTGGATCGGACGAAGATGGTATGTAAGAACAGGTAACATATAAAGATTGAGCAGACAAAAAGATTTTAATACAAAGAAATTCTATGTCACCAAACTCTTGTGATTTTACCTCTTCAGAAGCGAATTTGGAGTCTACAGAAATTAGGACTCCTCCTCGCCTTCGCTGTGTTCGCAGATATAATAATTGTCGGCTGAGTAGGCTGAAGTTTATTCGCCACAAGTACATCAAAAATAGCGCATTTCTTACGCTTTGGAGAGTCATTTATTAGTTGAAGGCTATTAAACTGCATATCGAGCGCACAGACTTGGTCATTGATTTTACGAAAACCGCTAATCAACTCTTTAAATCCACTTTTAGTCTGTCTCATGAACCATCTCATTTCGTCCTAAACAGCTCAACAACCATCATAGCAAAAATGGAGACCAGACCTACGTGAAATGGCATCCGAATCTGAGGAATCTGGCATCCGAATCTGATCCCGGCACACTTAGCGCGTAAAAAGTTTTCACACAGCCAACAGTTGATGGTAGGCTGGGATGAGGAGATTGTCTTATTACAAGACTTCGACGCACAGATAAGTTTAAAATCCATGATAATGTTAAATTAATTTATTAATATTTTTGTTTCTATTTTTGATCGTACCTTGAACCACTGCACCAGGGAAAGAGAGATGAAATAGAGCGATTAGAGTGGGTTAGTGTGGTTTAACCACATGAATAGAGATAAGAATCTCCACTGAGCGGCAAAAGAAGCAGAGCACAGCTATTTTTGGAAGAATTTTAATAAAAATTTTATTTTACCTCCAAATATATTACTACACACTCGAAGCGATACGGATGTAAAATTTTAATTTTATTAATATAAATAAATAAATAAAAATAAACACCGGTCTTTTAAAGTTAATAACCAAATATGTAATAAACGTAATGCACACAAAAAAAACGCGTCCGATCGCTTTGAGATAAAGAGATATGCTTATGCACGAAGATAAAAGGCAAGAGTGAGCCCGCCTTAGAACATAGGCCGAGCGAAAGCTCGCATGTTTAATACTAAAGATAAAGCCCGTTGAAGCCGAGCGGCTAGGAGAAGTTGGCTTGCGATCAACAATAGCAATAAAATAAATAAAGATACGACAAACTATACTTATTATATTTTAGTGATCTAATCTATGCCGTGGCTGTTGCCTGACCCCCCCAGTTGATGCCTGTCCTTTAACTTCATCTTTAAGGGGCAGAGCTTTGGATTAACCTCAACGAAGCACTCTATAGTTACTTACCTCTCTATAGGTGCTCCTACTAATTTGTTAACGGCCTTAATTGTTGGAGGAACTTAGATGAATAAAAAATATCTTCAAGTGTTATTTTCCTTACAATAAATCACATTTAACAAGAAAAGCTAATTTCGAGCGGATCTAAAATTTTGCCACTGCGCGCTTGATAGTTCCAGATGCGGTTCTATTATCCGCCACTTGACACCCTCCATCTCGGCCGGGGACCAGATCCATACTTCATAATGTGAGCTGTGGGCGCCAATTACCACGTGTGAACCGCATAAGGTGAATTAGTGATGATAAAGGACAATCCTCTATTACGAGTATTTGCGACTCTACGTCTTCCCATGACAACATCTTTAGTCTCCAGAGTAGGTATGAGGTCCGAGTTTTAGGCATTTTGACCTTTCTCCTACTAGGCCTGGGTAGCTGGGTCCAACCCATGAAGAAGAACTTGAACAATGCTGCTGCTGGCGATCTGAATTGTCGTTCCCAAATTTTTCAGGGCTCGCATATGGGCATTGAATTTATCGGAAAACCCTCGAAGTGATGCCACTGAGCCACCTTCCAATAGACATGAGCCTGAAATATTAAACGACGGTTATCAAATCGTTTTTCTGAGACGCGACATCATAATTCTCCTCGGAGATTTCCAAGGAACAAACTGCATCTAAGGCTGAGTCCCGAAGACAAGATCGCAACCTCTGCAGCTTTCTACCCTACTTATGTGAGGATTGCAGCCCACGATATTTGAGAAAGCCGAGTGAAACTCAGAAATAGTGAGAAAAAAAGGGAGTCTGCCTGAATGCTGGAAATTCCGCTGGCAAGCGGGGAATGGGCAGCTATTCGAGCAGAGCGCAGCAATGTCTCGGGCTCGATTTTGGCATGCATCGACGCTACAAGCTCAGACACGGTCCATCGTAAGTGGCTGTTGATCTCTGAAATATCCAATTCTTCAAGATCGCCGTGAATGGCCTTGAAGTCCTCGTACATGGCGACCAACTGGCTGCGACGCACGTGGAGCATGGCACCTTCCACCTTGGACACTGGTTGGAGGGCTCCTTGGATCCTCTTCAAATCCTGGAAGATACCCTGTTCCTTACTTTTTAAAATAGTACTCCGACCTGGAGTGCGTGCTCCAGTGACTGCGCCGTCGAAATCCATCGCCGCTATAATTGAGCAACGCTCAATTAAATTAATGAAACGCGCTAAATAATTTTGGCGCACAAAATATATTTCTTATTTTTTATTCCATTAAATTTAATTATAATTATTTGTGGCGTATACGATTTATCCCACTGTGCGCTCAGAACCTTACACTGAGTTGTGGAATGTATATATATAAAAATTCTTGTGCGAGGTGAATGCATTTAGCAGTGGAACGTATGTATGTATGCTGTAATTAGCGGACCGGATAATAGTTGACCGACCCGGATAACTATTGTATTGTATGTCTATGTACTTATTTATTTATATTATCAAACGATTTATGAATAAAAAATTCTGATTTGACTGATGCACAGTATGTAGTTTATGTTCAAAAATGTACATTAGACAACTGTTAAATGTATGTTATATAATTAATATAATTAGTGCGAACATATTTTATTCAGTTTTGCGCAGTACCTAATAATCGTGTCAGTGTTTAATAATATAAAAAAATACATAGACATACAATAAAATTGTTATCCGGTCTAGTATTATCTGATCCGCTAATCACAACATACATACATACGTTTCTCTCGCAAGTGCGTTCGCCTCGCACAAGCATTCATATATATATACATTCCACAACTCTGAGCGCACAGTGGGAAAAATCGTATATGCCGCGCACAATTAGAGTTAAATATAATAAAATAAATTATAAGAACTATAATTTTGGTGTCAAAATTATTAAGTGCATTTCTTTATATATTTGAGCGTTCCATTTAGTGGCGATGAACTCCAGTGGCGTTTCAGGAGAACCCACACCCGCTAGAAGTGCCATTTTAAAATGCAAGGCAAAGGGTATCCTCTAGGGTTTGAAGAGGCTCTCCAAGCAGCCCTCCAGCCAGTGTCCAAGGTTGAAGATGCCATGCTCCATGTGCGTCATGGCCAGTTGGTTGTCATTTACTAGGGCTTGAAGAATTGGATGTTACGGAGATCAGCAGCGACTTGCGATGGACGGTGTCTGAGCTTGTAGCGACGATGCAAGCGCGAGACGTCGTTGCGCTCTGCTCGAATTGCTGCCCATTCCACCCTTGCCAGCGGAGTTTCTAATATTCAGGTGCATTCAGTGCTCAGTCGGAGCTTTCAATCCGTGCCTCCGCTTCCTCTTCCTACTTTTAGCGAAGGAAATTCGGTGTGGGCTGAGTTTCACTCGGTTTTCTCAACAATCGTGGGCTGCAATCCTCGTACCGATGCGTCAGTGTTTTCCCCGAGGACAGTCGGCAGTGCAGTTTTTGGCGGAATTCCACCCAGGATGAGTTGGAGGTTTTCAAACTAGATACTGTCACTTATGGGACAAAGCCGGCCTCATTTTTATCAGTTCGTGCAATGCATCAGTTAGCGTAGGATGAGCAGTCTGTATTTCCAAAGGTTGCCGAATTCCGGATGCGGTTCTATAGATGAGGCTATCAGCATAATGCAGCAGACATCACGGATCATCGCCACGGCGCCCATTTCGGTTGAGAAAGTGGTGCTCCAATTTTCCTGAAGTGCTTTCTGACGTGCCGGAAGAAGATCGGGAGTCGTTCCTACGGTTTGATGATGACAGCAATTTTACGAAGACTCGCTTGGGATTGCTTGCTGTTTTCGTTTGAAGGGCTTCAGTCCACTTTCAAGCCCACTAGGCGCATTATCTTTCCGCGCTTGCCCGGAAAGGTTTTACAAGTTCGCTACGGTTTATCAAGGCGCTTTCCTCAATCGCCCGGGTGTATGATCCGATAGGACTTGTTGGACCTGTCATTACGAAGGCAAAGATCTATCTTGAGAAGCTATGCCGTGAGAAGTTGGTCTGAGATGAAGTCTACCCCAAGCTCTTTACTCCGATTGGGATATGATATGTGGTAGCTTCGTCATGGCGCAGCGTGCTGAATTCCCTCGATGGTCATTATCATCACAGTCTGAAGTGGAGATTCATGGATTTTGTGACGCCAGGGTCGAGCCTTATGGTGCATTTATGTCATATCGAAGGGTACCAGGTCAGAATGTCATTTACTCTGGTCAAAATTCCGAGTCGCAACTATAAAAACTGTTGCTAGAAAAACTGAAAATGGATCGTCTTCTGTCAAAAGAGGCTTAGTGGAAGGTCTATGATGGCAAGTATTTCTGCTGGTGCAATTAAGCTGTGGCGCTGTCCTGGATCCGGGAGGAGCACGCACGCTTCAATTTTTTCATCGCCAATCGGGTTTCGACAATCCAGAACTTGACCAGAACGATGGTATGGCGATATGTTCCTACGTCCTTGAACCCGGCAGATATCCTTTCGCGCGGTGCTCTTCCCAAGGAGTTAATTGATGAGAACCTGTGGGTCCATGGTCCTGCGTTTCTGCTTGGACTTCAGAATCAGTGGCCAGCAGCGGTTCCATTCGAAAAGCCTACTCTGGAGCTAAGGGCAAAGATTGGCTAATCCAATCTTCATACGTTGACGTGAAAGCTGGTTCCAAGTACGCTAACTCGTTTTCAGCACTCTAGCAGGAATTCGCTGATGTGCACAAGTTCTCACAGCGAGTCCGTCACAAGGGTGTCACTGCTAGTGGCATCAAGGCTGGACGGTCGTTTAAAAAACTTGACGTTGGATTTTGATAGTTGTCATCCAATTATATTGCCTAGAAGCAATCCAATCTAATCTGTCTATCTAATCATGATGGCTCTAATCATTGATTGCCATAAGCGGAATCTACACACGGGGCCTCGTGCCCTATTAGCTATTATTCGATCCCTATACTGTCCAATCGGGGGGATGAAAACGGTGATGAAGGCATTGCACAAATGCATCCGATGCTTCCGTACCAAGCCTCGTTTGCTAGAGCACATTATGGTTGATCTCCCGGAGCAAAGGGTCAGCAGCTGACAGGTCTTTGAAGTTACTGGTGTGGATTTTTGCGGCCCATTTTATTATAAGCCCGATGTTCGAAATAAAGCTCCCGTAAAATGTTACGTGAGTGTCTTCATTTGTTTTGCTACCAAAGCCGTCCACTTAGGGCTTGTTAAAGATCTATCCAAATCTGCTTTTTTGCTTGCTTTAAGTCGCTTTATATGCACTCGTCGAAAGCCACAGCACATTTGGTCTGACAATGCTGTTGGATCTTCCCAATCGCTGGCAGCGGATCTGTTTCCTGCACCAGTCTTTCTCGGCTCGATGGAAGGAGGAGTATTTAAGCCTTTTTCAGCAGCGCTCCAAATGGCGTGCGTTCGGCTCTTCCTTGGCGATCAACGAAGTGGAATATGAAGGACCTCAACTGGGGCCTCAACTGGAGCGAGAATGTCGGGTCAGGCAGCAGCCACGGCATAGATAATAGACTATCACTAATATCACTAAAATATAAAAAGTATAGTTTGTAATATTTTCATTTATATTTTCGCTATTGTTGGTCGCAAGCCGACACTTTTCAACGGGCTTTATCTGTAGCAATAAGATAGCGAGCTTTCGCTCTTCCCATGTTCTATGGCGGGCTCACGCTGGCCCCTTATCACAATGCATAAGCATCATAAATTGGATCTTTGTCTCGCTCCATTTTATATGCGCGCGTAATGGAAATAAACAATATTATAACGTGTGAAACTAAATAATTGTTTTCATTAAGATTGAGGTCATTGAAAAATCTCAATGACCAAACCATATATTTGCACTGGTTCAATTTTATGTTTGTGAAATTATTAATTTTGTTAGTCAAATCGCGTCGGGGTCACTAATCGGATGCAAATTAGGTTTTTTTTAAACGTTATAATATTGTTTATTTATGTGCGCATATGAAACGGAGCGACACAAAAGTTGCAATGTATGATGGTTATGCACTTAGATAAAAAGCAGGAGGGCTCACGCCTTAGAATATAGGCAGAGCGAATGCTCCCTGGCTTAATGCTAAAAAAATACCCCGTTGAAGCCGAGCGGCCGTGGTGGGGAACGCACACCTATGCAAGATGGCTCCCAAAGCTGGAATTTAATAGCTTAGTGGGAAGAGCGCCTCTGGACAATAAATCGGCTCGATTGAAGGCAGTAGGAACATATCGCCATTTCATTGCCTTGGTGAGCTTCTGAATGGAAGAGACGCGATTAGAAGCAAACATGTTAAATCGAGCAGGTTCGTCTTGAATCCAGAATAGGTCGAGGAGTCACACCAACAATAATTATCTCCGTTACATGTTTCGAGGTTAGCAACTTCAGACAACAGTCTTGCTAGTCTTGAAGTCTTGTCAGTTCCAGTTAGTTGCAGCGTCGGTATTGTCTGAGTCTTTATGGGTGACACTCGACTCTTTGAGCATAACAGCCGACAATCAGACCCTGACAAGACATATACGCAAGGTTCATACGCATCCAAGCTAGCGTCGGAGAAACCTCCAACCCTTCTTGGCAGGAAATGACTAAACGAAGAAACTTAATTCGCTGATTTTGATCAAAACTGAAACAGAATTGCAACCACTCGGAGAGAAAGGATTGAGGAAGGCTTTTATCCCATGACAAATTTTCTCTGCAGAGCTTCTGCAATAAGATCACGGCCTGGTGACGACAGGACCTACTAAGCCATAAAACCGGGCGACGGAAAATAGGATAGATCTCCTGATTGGTTTGGAAGGGCTTCATAGGAAAACAGCAGAAGGTCAGCAAAAGAATCCAATGCTAATCCAAGAGTCTGTGTAATCGGACTGCCATCGTCGTATTTTATGTATGACTCCCTATTACTTTTGAGCACCCCTTCCAAAACCTCTGGGATGTTGGAGCACCATTTCCATAATTGAAGTGAATGAAACCGACTCAAGGGATTTTCCTAACAGCTCTACGCTGTGCTTGATTAGAAGTCGAATTGAATAAGCACCTGATTCAAGATGGACGGGGTGCATTGCGAAGTGGGTATCTCAATCGAGCTCCTCCTTAGTAGCCTCAAGAATCGGTGCAGTGCAGGCTTCCAGTTCCCAGAAATGACGGAGAAGATAATCGCGGCGATCGTTAAAAATGTTTGCAGAGTCAGCAGGAATCACCTTTCATGAAGCGGCAAAACGAGGTTTCCCTGGGGTGCCCCTACTCCGGAAACTACAAAAAGCATCTTCTGCACAAGAGGGAGGCCCTCTCCAAGCTGGATTTGACAACTGAGAGCAGATAAAAAAGAGGTTTCCCTGGGGTGCCCCTGCTCCGGAAACTACCCATTCAAAACACATCTGCACAAGAGGGAGACTGTCTCATAGCTGGATTTGACAACTGAAAGCAGATAAAAAACAATAAGCTTTCCTAACTTCGGACGGAGCCGAAGTTGATATACCCTTGCAGTTGAGTAGCAGTCCGCTAGGTGGCGACACGCATCTTATATTATTACATATATATAGGATCGTATATAGTCGGCCGATCCTTATGAAATTTGTCAGATTGGATTAGTTTGCCCAAAGTAGAATACATAGAAAATCCCATCCTTCTAACTTTAAAAACAACAAAGTTATGGCATTCCCGATCAATCAGTTATATGGCATCTATAGTATATAGTCGGCCGATCCTTATGAAATTTGGCATGTCGAATTATTTTACTCAAAGTGAAATCCATACAAGTCCCATCCTTTTATCTTAAAAAACAACGAAGTTATGCCATTTCCGATTAATCAGTTATGTTGCAGCTATAGAATATAGTCGACCGATCCTGGCCGTTCCGATTTATATACTGCCTGCAAAGGAAAGAAAGGTGTGTGCAAAGTTTGAAGACGATAGCTGTAAAACTGAGAGACTAGTTTGCGTAGAAACAGACAGACGGACAGACGGACATGCTTATATCGACTCAGGAGGTGATCCTGATCAAGAATATATATACTATATAGGGTCGGATATGTCTCCTCCACTGCGTTGCACACTTTTGACCCAAATTATAATGCCCTCTGCAAGGGTATAACAAACTCGCTCCATCAGCAAATCCACAGGCTGCGCTCTGTGGAAGTTTGGATCAGCCAGAACCACATTGGCAAAATCCTTCTAGTTGGAGACATGTATGTTCAGGCCAGGTTGACGATCTATGATGTGAGACGCCAAAACTGCCTTAAGGTAGCATTTGCACCGATGACGCTGAAGTTGGCTGGCCAGCCGTGATGCGATGAGATGAAATTGTGAGCCGGAGCCAAGTAGCGTTCGGCAAGGAAGGAATACTTCTGATCGGCCATGGACGAGAATTTTGGCGTTTGGCAAGAAAACTACTTCAGCGCCCCGATTCTGGATCACCAGCGTGTTAGCTGGAAGAGCCTAAGAAGTGGCAACCGCGGCTTCATTGGCCGGATCCAAACCAGAAGCGGGAACGGAAGTCGTGCTGGATAATTGCTCGCAAGGATGCAACAGAGCATGATGTCGACGATTGCACGTTGGGCAGCGGGAGGATGAGCCTCAACGGGCTATGTGCTCAGACTTGAGGCAGACAAATCTGAGGGCAAGACTCGGACCTCATCGTATCGTTCCTCAACTGACAAGGCGTGGAACCTTGGGCAAGAAGGCACAGCATGTGCCAGGATGCCGCACAGGGCACACGAAGCTGGCGTAGCATTCAGGAGCATGCTCGATCGATTATTAAATGGCTTACGTCGGACCTTACAAATACGGCAAATGCGGAGCTAAGGCCAAATGCACAGTCTCAAGGGTACGGTAACTTTGTTCCAAGAACCGAGCCATAGATTCCCAAAATTCAAAATTTCCAAAAAAGAGGCTTCATCACTGCTTTCTGCTAGAGAGTCTTCCCACTTGGCCTTTGTGCCTTTTACAACATGATTTGGATGAGGAGGCACCCTTGAATTTCGGCCCACGTCCCGGAAGAAAGAAATCGGCAGAAATCCGAACTCGGTATAGTCGCCGCTATATGTTGGTATCGGCAACCGGGGCAATGAGGGAGCAGGCCTGTATGAAGCAGGTGAAATACCAGAAACAATGGTAGCATCCAAAAGCGTATTTAACGGGAGCGCACACCAATACAAGATGAGTTAGTGGGCAGCAGCTCTACAAATAGAACCAAAATCGCATGTGCTACAAATACCAGCAAAGCGCATGCAAACGTGGGGGGAAAAAACAAAACAGAAATTTCTGATATGCCCGCCGCTGCTTCTCCGTTTTAAGGGCTTATAAATTATTTAAGACAGCTTCGCCTTTGGCTGCTTGGTCCAACAGGATTTTTATGGTCACTTTAGCACATTATTTTTCTGACATATTAAAAGTCAATTTCCATATTGCTGGCGTTATGCAGTGCCAAATTAAACGGGAATCATTATACGAATTTAGTAAATTTTTTGGAAACCATTTAAAAAAATGTCTGCTTCTTTTTTTCCTTTAGGTATTACTTTACGTATTTTTTGTTATTTGCACTTATGTGTTTACTGTTTAAAAGCGTTGCATCAATTTTTGATAATAGTTTCCTTTGAGCTGGCTTCCAATATTGCTGCAGTAAATTTCGTGGTCCATAGTGTCCATAGTGAAATGCGATCCTTAATGCGACACACAAAGAAGGGGTTTAAAGAAGTAGATCGTTGGTTTCCGTTAAATTAAGAGAACTTTATAGCATGTAGCTTTTTAATGAGTCGCCTTAAAGTAAAAAATCCTCTGAGGGATCTCACAGTTCCAAAGATTGCCCGACAGCCTGATTTGGCACCCCAAGAACAGGAATGCAGAAACAAATTCAGCTTCCAAATATTCTTCCTTTCATGAGCTAACTACGTCTGGTTTTTCCTCCAAAGAACTACTCGAAATGATGCCCGTAAACGATCGATCGGTATCTCAAAGGGTATTTCTACTATTTTCGATTTACCTGCTCGATTGTGCCATGACATTCGCAGAAGCCAAGTTGGTGTGCCGGGATAATGTTTTGGGCTTTTATATATGTGATAAATAGAAGGCATTTCTTGAATATATTTTATAGACATGTTGGCAGAATTATTGTTCTGTTCGCTGTTAGATTAGTTTTGTGGTTGTCTGCGCCATGCACCAGAAATAGTTCATGGAGTAGTTGTGTATTAGAGTAGAAAAATTACTACTACAAGTTAGTAAAACAACAAATAAAACTTCTATTAAAAATACTTAAAGATTTAGCTGGGAGATCAAACATTCGTCGTAATGATGAATAAATCAATTGGTTATGTTTTACGTTTGCATTCAAAGATTGAATTAAATTAACGTAACTAAGAAGATAAAACTTTTCATTATACAAACTGTAACGAACTGTTTATGCCGGTTGGCGCTCGCAACAAATGCCGCGGCAAGCTCACAGAGGTTATGGGTCGTTCCACCGAATTTATAGATTCGACGTGATTGCCCGAGCCTAGAAATAACACAGGGTGCTTCGTTTTTCCAACAGTTCCTTTTTTTCTCGCGCGGTTCTAATTGCATACATACATTGCATACGTCCAACCGACCGCGGGACGCTGCCGCATAATGTACGGATCGTGGGGGAAAGATCCAAGGAAGTAAACGAGAAGAATAAGGGTATGAAATCACAAGCAAGAGTGTTGCACAAA
This sequence comes from Drosophila atripex, assembly GCA_035045925.1. Classification (NCBI taxonomy): domain Eukaryota; kingdom Metazoa; phylum Arthropoda; class Insecta; order Diptera; family Drosophilidae; genus Drosophila; species Drosophila atripex. Next base: position 23,220,750 of record JAWNOP010000052.1, read on the forward strand.
TAATGCATTTAGTATAAAGGATTTAAGATTGTTAGCAGAGAAACAAGATATGGTAGAGACCATTGTAGTCCGAACATAATACCCTGAACGGATCGTGTTGGGCATATGTCGAACTACAATGGCTAAGGAGTAGGGGACGAAAGTTTCTAGTCCTTCTACTAGGAACGTTAAAATTAAAGCGTCTTAGTAAATGCTGGCTGTCTATATTTACTGTTAATAAGATTACATAGAAACATGACTACCAGAATCGTTCTACGGTTTTTGAATGATGGTAAGTTGATTAATAATAGTCTACTATGATAAGACGGGAGGAGAAGATTTGCATCCCAATTTAGTCCCCTAAGAGCGAAAGTTGGAAAGGTTTTTTGTACAGATTCTATGTTATCTCGGTGTACTCCGTATTGGGGACTCAAGACCCACGATCCATACTAATGAATCGGACGGCCCAATATGTATATAACGTTTTTGTTATGTACGGGTCATTAAATTCATTTGACCATCTTTTAATAAAACCAAGCACACCCATAACTTTATTAACCATGGTGGATATATGGTCGGTAAATTTAAGTTTAAATCAAATAGGACACCCAGATAATTAACTTGAGTTAATCGTTCTAAGGCGTTCCCATACAGAAAGTAAATAGCCTAGTAAAGACTAGATCAATAAAATGCCATAAGTTAATATTTCGATCCATTAACTCTAGGTTATTTAGCTCCGATAAGTTGGTAGTGGTGTAGCGGCGCTTCATGAAATGCTGGCACGGAGCTATTATTGAACTATAAGGTGTTGCAAATGTGGTGTGATAAGGTTTTCAAAAAGCTTTGGAATTGCTGACAATTTAGAAATGCCTCTATAATTGGCAGCGTCGATTTTTTCTTTTTTTTATGCAGAGGAATAATGGAGCCACTTGAAAGGAGCGGCTTGCACAGAGCCGCGGATCCTGAGTAAATTGAATCCGGCAGTGGCGAATATAACTCCTAAAACATAACTCCTATAACAAAATTTATGTAAGGCAATGTTTATATCTTCACATGCTAGTAGATCGGCCCTATCAAATTCCAAAATAAACTTATTTAATTTCATAAAGTCAGCCTTACGGAAGAAACGAACTTTGTGAGATTTAAGTGTAGACTTAAGTTCAATTAAGGTAATATTTTCGATTAAGACCTCAATAGTGGGATGATATGGATCGTCAGGATCAGAAACGAAACACAAGTCAAGCAGCCGACCTAAAGAATTTCAAACATGATTGCGAGTTAAGCAAGAAAGACGGTGAGTTATTAATTTTAGACCACATGAGTTCTGGGATATTGAAGTCGCCCAGAGCTACCAACTGGTCACTATCACACAGACGATCCGAACGGAGACTCTTGTGATTTTTCCTGTTCAGAAGCGAATTTGGAGCCTACAGAAATAAGCACTCCTCCCCTTGCAGTGTTTTATCACGTCTAAAAATGGTGTACTTACTTGGAAAAACTTCGGAGCTTAAGATCTCCGGCTTTAACCAAGTTTCTGTAAAGACTATAATGTGTGATGCAAAAGAATAACTATCAGAATACAGTTTGGGAAGTTTACTACTTAATCCTCTAGTATTCTGGAAGATAAGTGTTAGTGAAGATATTAGTTTTTAGAAGCTGAGGTGGAAGGTTGGTCAGTGGCTCTTACATGTGGGACTGTCACTCCCACAGGCTTGGTAATTTTTTTTTTCACCTTACTTGGCTGATGTTCTTGGACGAAAATGTTCTCTGGCCAAAAACTGGCGGAACAGATCGGCTTGAACATCGGCACGGGCACACGTATCTTGAAAGATGACGTGTGCCTGGTGTAGGTATATTTAAATTTTTGTAATATCTACCACCTTTATGTCGGCTTTTTTCTTGGCTTTGATATAAGCCGACATATCTATCTCAGAAGTATCAGCGACAAGCAGAGAAACAAATATGTGTTTCGATGGCGGGATTACCTGCAAAGGTTTTGGTGCCGCCGTAACAAATACTGCAGTATCAGTTCGTACCGGGGGTCCGGACGGTTGATTATCCTGTTCGGTGACTTCTACAGGGGTTTGAATTATTGGGTCTAGTGGTATCACTTGAAGCGATGCCATCGGGGACATGTCGGACAATTGCTTATTTATGCTGAGGTATTTGTAAGCCGAATTATTCCCAGGTCCATCCCTTGGGGTGGCCAGAGATATAAGTGGCAGCGTAATTTTCGGCTGAGTAGGCTGAAAACTATTCTCCACAAATGCGGATCTCTTACCCTTTGGAGACTCATTTAGTTGTTGAATACTACTAAACTGTGTATCGAGCGCACAGAGTTGGTCATTGATACGATAGCCTTACGATAGCCACTAGATAGATTTACGATAGCCACTAATCAACTCTTTGAATCCACTTTTAGTCTGTCTCATGAACGATCTCATTCTTTCCTGAATAGCACGACAACCATCTCAGCTAAAATGGAGACCAGATCTACGTGAGACCCTCCGTTCGGACTCACGTGCTCCAGTTGCGGGACCTACGTTGCCCTTCTCCTGCCGTAGTTGCTGCTCCTGGTATCGCTCTCCTGTCGTCACCGGTGCTCCTGTCGTCGGCGCTGTTCATGTCATCGCTGCTCCTGTCCTGTGTACGCCGTTGCTGCTCCTGTGGTCGCTACTCCTGGGGTTGCTACTCCTCCTCTTCTTGTACGCCGTGGATCGTCGATATCCTTGCCCCAGCCCCAGCGCATGGATCAGGAGTCTCTTGGCGTCGGACTTAGCCACAGGGGGTCCTTGAGCCACCAATTACAGATCCTTGCGCACTCGCTCTAAAATCACGAACTTGAGACTGTCGGACTTACCCACGGGGGGTCCTTCAGCCTATGCTCCAAATTCCTCCAAAGGAACTTTCTCGCTTGAGCGATAGACTTACCCACGGGGGTCTTTCACTCAACCCTTGCAGCTTCCCTAGAAGACTCGGCATCGATTCGCTCCAGTGGCCCTCCTTATATAGCGCCCGTATATTGCTAATTAGCTTACAAAATACTAGCTATTTTGTGGCTTGTATTTCTCTTGTGCGCTTTGACATCTTGATAGTCTGTTCTGCAGAACGTTTGGCTTCTAATACGGAAGTTTAATTATACCCTTGCAGAGGATATTGTAATTTTATACAGTGAAGGAGACATCTCCGACCCTATAAAGTATATATATTCTTGATCAGGATCACCTCCTGAGTTGATATAAGCATGTCCGTCTGTCTGTTTCTACGTAAACTAGTCTCTCAGTTTTAAAGCTATCATCTTCAAACTTTGCACACACCCTTCTTTCCTTTGCAGGCAGTATATAAGTCGGTACGGCCAGGATCGGTCGACTATATCCCATAGCTGCCATATAACTGCTTGATCGGGAATGCCATAACTTCGTTGTTTTTTAAGTTAGAAGGATGGGACTTTGTATGGTTTCCACTTTGGGCAAACTAATCCGATCTGCCAAATATCATAAGGATCGGCCAACTATATACGATCCGATATATATCTTATAATGAAGATGCGTGTCGCCACCTAGCGGACTGCCTCTCAACTGCAAGGGTATATCAACTTCGGCTCCGTCCGAAGTTAGCTTTCCTTTCTTGTTTTTTTGTGAGATATTTTCTGCGTGCAGCATGATGCGATGTGAATTTCTTTAATGAATTGTATTATTTCCAGTTTGTGCCTGAAACGCCGTTAGCGTTCCACATTGTCGTTCAACCATTGTAACCATTCTTCTGCAACCATAAAGATCTTTTGATTTTGCGTATGGTTTTGTGTGGTGTTTATCATAACGGATCTCATCATGCCTTTCTGCAGCGATTTTCAATTCAAATAAGTAAGATATTTTTATTTTGTTGAGATGATCCATATCAAGAATATATATGTGTTTTATCGTATGTGTACTTATCTAAAATTATTAGTGCAAGTCTCACAATAATTCTACTAAGTCTCACAAAACATCAATTCGTATGTTATCGCCAATACAGAAAGCTAAAATGTGTGAAAGTAACACTCAGAGTGCACGCAGAAGAATTATTTCTCATACCAGCTCAAAAGCAGCAAAGGCTGGTAAGTGGTATTAAATGGTATTTAACCTGATGTTCCGCTCGGGGAGGCCTTACGTGAAATTTGTTTCTGTCATAAATATATACTGCACAGCAATATTTCTGGATGTTTCTTAGGCATTGGATTGAGTTTGGCTAGGTGATGCCTAACCAAAACAATGCTCCCAAATAATATTCAAAAGCTAAGCCAGGGAATTCGCAGGCAGGACTAGAAGATTAGTCAGGACTGTTGCCGGAGTTCCGCAAAGTAGCGTTATCGGTATAAATTAATATAATACACTTAATATAGATACACATCACAGCTCATATCCTCACAAACAGTCAACTCAAATTATTTATCTTTACAGGCGACAAAGCTATTCGCAGACGGTCCAAATTTTCCACAGAAATAAGAGTTAAACTGGCTAGATTCACTTCTTCAAGGTAGAAAAAGGACTATCCGATTGGCAAATAAAAGAAAATGAACAAAAATGTAAAATGGTCACAATAACCCTTAATAAACTGTATTTTTTCCGCTTACACTGTAATACTACGGTAGCGCCAGAGAAAAACAGTAAATCTTGATAGAGACTCAAATATGGCACGCATATAGAGCCCAAAATAACCCATCTTAGAGCAAAAGCCAATGGCCTGTATTGGCAAAGAAAACTACCTTACAATCAGAGCACAAAGAAAAATACTTTATCAAGCTTTTTGTCCATCCTTCCATACAATCGTGCCAGTAAGTTAAAATATTTTTATAACATAATGCACAAATTATATGAACACACCAGATAGTACTGCACGTTTTTTAATTTTGCGTAGCTTGTGGAGACTATCACAATACCGATCATTGTCCCATTACCAAGGCGGACGCAAGTAACAAAATCTGTGGAACCTGTTGCGAAAAGTATATTGCTAACCATAGTTGCTGCCCCGTACACCATGATCTCAAGAGTCAAATGGAGAAAGTTGTAAGTACGTTTTGATGGCTGGCGGGATTACTCAGTCCGGACAGGGTCGTCCACAGCTAAATTTATAAGATTTGTGAGACTGAGGTGGGCTTTGGGCTTAGGGATTTCAAAAGACGGCCCGTATTGATTGGGAGGGAGGGCAGTGTCAACCGTCTCGGACGGGCTCACATAGCCTTGGTCTGAAGCAGAGATAATCTTCGGAAACGCATAGATCAGGGCTAACGTGGGCTTGTGAGGGCGGGCCAGAGCAGTTACCATGTGTACAGATCACCTCGGAGTCACAGTGGTGAATACTCGACAAGCACTCGGCTCGTATCGGCCCGGGCATAGCTAGCCATGGTCCTGCGCAGAGATAACTTCGGAAACGCTGGATCAGGGCTAACTTGGGCTTGTAAGGGAGGGACAGAGCGTTCACCATGTGTAGAGATCGCCTCGGAAACGCAGTGGCGAATTTCTCGACAGGCACTCGGCTCGTGTCTTCGAAAGTTTCTCGTTCTAGCCGAGTAGGAGGGCGAATGGATTCATGGATCCCCTTGCTGCCTGCTTGCACCTCGTAGGATTCGGTGCAGAGATGCCCTCGAAAACGCAACTACGGGTCCCTGCCGAGTCGTCTCGAGTGGTCAGTAGCATATCCCCTTTGTGCAGAGATAGCCTCGAAAACGCTAAAGGTAGAGGGGTCCTGGCTGACACGGGGCTCCTGGAGGTTGTACTTCCTAAAACTATCTTTTGTCCTGGTTAATTCCCTACTCTCTATCGCACCTCGCTGTTAGTAGGGGCATCTACCTCGTCTTGGATTATCACCCCTGCGTCGCTAGGTCTTGGGCCGCCCCACTGGCCCAACCGTAATCCTCCGCTGTCGCCGAAATAAAAGAACGAGCTTACGATCGGTGTTCGTAAACCTCATTTTTCGCGCTAACCTCTTTGGCATCTTTCCAAAACGTTGTTTCGTGACGGTGCCCCTGTACCTATCGATAGTATTCCTCTTGTATCTGTAACATCGGAAAAATATGATAAACTACATGCTAAGGAACTTAACTATTGTTCAAGCATTGAACACGATATTAATTCCAAAGATGGAGTTTCAAGGGATCGGACCCATGGGAGATAAACAGCTTAACACCGATCCCCTTCAGCCTAAACTAATACATATTTGGTGCACTTGAAGCACTTAAGACAGGGTCACATAGCATGTCAGCGTGCAGTCCATTGATAAGTATTTTTAAATAGATTTAAGATTTTCGGGTATCTTTCATCTAAGAGAATTGTATTGAATAAAATCAGTTTTGAAACAGAACTCATTGGAGCAACACAGATAATTATTGGGCTTCTCTTAACATTTGGTCCTTTCAGACACCCCTATGGTTAGAGTCTCAGGTTTAAAAAACTGGCATCAATGAGGCTGAAAAAATAAATAAAATTTCTCAATAAAAATAAAATTAGCTAAAAAATAAGGCTGCGATCTGTGTAAAAAAAGACCAGTTTAAAAATCGTGGTCCTCTGTCGTTTCCACCCAAAAGGTAAGGAACACAGAGAATAAAATTATATATATGCCAATAATCATAAACAAATATACATATAATATACAAAAAATAAATAAACATCAAGCCCGACCAAGGATATAGAGATAACGACAGTGCTACAAAGAGCACACAACAATAATTTTTTTTTTCGTATATTTTAATTGACGCAATGCGTTGCACTATTAATGTACTGCGTTGCATTATAATTATACACAACTTTATGTAAAATTGATCAGAACCCTTTCCGCCCAATAGCAGTGTAGCCTGTAAAGCTATGCGAAAAATTAGGTAAACATTTGTAAAAAAAAAATCAAGCAAAAAAAAAATTAATGAAAATATATATAACTAAATTAACAACCAACTTCCAGCTTAGGCTGAGCAGGCCAATTCTTATTCCCTTTATTAATATTAATCATTTATTAATATTAATAATTTTTTAATATTCATAATTTTTTATTATTATTATTATTACACTTTCTATACTTCTCATCTATGGTCCATCTTGAATTGGTTCCACACTCATAGGTCCGAGAGCTGAGCCAGCGTATTGTACCATTATGGGCCGTGGCTTTGTTTCATTGCCTGACAGCGATCGTATGACTTCTGCAAAATGTGCATGGTCAGCGGTCTGCCACGGGCATCCGGTCATGCATGAGCTTTTGTTATTTCTTAAGTTTAGTTCATATATAATATTTAATAAATCAAGTGCACCAGCTCCTATTTATGAACTCCAGCCGTTAAATCTCTTATTATTTATTATACTGACCAAGTCACTAGGCCAGCGGTATCGAAGGAAAGGTACCTTTCCGCTGTAATCTTCCTAACTCAACATAGGTGCAATTTGACCACCCTTTGGGATCTACAGCTACGAGGGCCACCAGCAGCAGCAACCTTCCGCCAACCTCCCGCCACGGAAGTCCAACCAGCCGGCTCTACTCCTACCCATTCTATAGCCATATTCTACCCGTTCTATGGATCTACCCATTTAAAAAATTGGCGTCCAACGGATTAATATTATTACTAATATTCGAACTCCAACCCTGAAGTTACAATATGTAAGTAGCTGAGCGCCAACAATAGCCAAAGTCTACACATACATAAGCACATAAATATCAGTGCATACAATTTCCTATGCCCAGCAATAGGAATTTTTTACGAATAAATAAGAAGTGGCTCGATTTTTGATTTCTGATTCATATTTTTTTAAGTGCGTGACAATATGTATAAATATATATAAAAATAAATATATATAATATATAATAATATATAAATATATATAAAATAAATATATATATATATATAAATTCAAATATTAAATTACAAAATATTTCCATATTCTTGGTGTTGATTTAATTTTGTTCGATTTGGATTTTTTCAGGTGCATTATAAAATAAAGAAAACTCAAATAACGCACTCTGGTGCCAAGGCAATCAATACTTATAAGAATTAATTATGCAAAGAAATATTTAGAATAGAAATAGAATAGAAACAGTGCAAGCGCCGCAGTTGGAGGTCTATAAAAGAGCAGTACCGAACCCTGAAATAAAATACGATGTCAAGTTAGACATGGTAAAATCTCTGCCGACGTTTAATGGAAGCCACGATGAGTACGTTTCGTGGAGGCAGGCTGCATCAGATGCATATGAAGTATTTAAAAAATACGACGGAAGCGAATCCCACTATGAGGCCGTTGTCATCATTAAAAACAAAATTTGCGGTCCCTCTCGGTCACTCCTCACGTCCCACAACACCGTGCTGAATTTTGAAGCAATTCTAGCCAGACTAGATTACACATATGCGGACAAAATGTCCCTAAGAGTGCTACGGCAAAATTTGGAAATGCTTCGGCGAGGAGATGCCGACTTTATGGCATACGAGGTCGAGAGGAAACTCACGCTCGTCATCAACAAAATAGTCATGTCAAATAACACGGACACAGCTACCATCCTAAATAAGGAGGTCAGGGATGACGCCCTTCCTGCATTCATTGCAAGTCTTAAAAGACCACTCAAATCACTCGTGCTACTAGCACAACCGAAAGACCTTCCGTCTGCACTAGCGTTAGCGCGGGAAGCCGAGAACAGTATTGAAAGAAGTGCGTTCGCAAAGGGCAACAAGCGCAACAATAAAGGTCAGGGAAAGCAATGGAGAGGTGAGGATAAAAATTCGCACTTCATTCCTAAGCAGAACCAAGGCAGGCCTCATGAGGACAATCCCTGGCCGAAGCGCAGGGATCCTGAGACCTTAGACCAGAATAAAGTTCAGTCCATGGCGGTAGTATGGCCTGGTCAGGCACTCGACAAATCTGTCCGAGTTTTCTAGCATAATGGACTTCACGGTCAGAATGCTGGAACTGTTTCCATAGTCCCATATGAGGAAGCTGCTGGAAGTTGACATCGAACATGCCCAGAACATTTTGGATGAGCTTAACATACACCATAGAATGGCCAGAAGCCTTGATTTTTTGGGCTCAGTCCTTAACGTCGTGGCGGGTTCTCCCGACGCGGATGATCTTAGTGGAATTAACATTAATCAAGCATCGCTTATCGAGGCTAACAATAGACAGGTTGTCATTAACCCAGAAACACAGAAACACATTAATTTGCTCACAGACACAGTAAATAGGATCCTCAAAGAGAAAAGACGGGCTTATTGACTCAGGTCGTTTGTTCGAAACACTCCTCGCCAGAAATAGAATGCCAATACCCGAAATCCAAAATTGTATGCTCACAATTACACTCGCTAAAAACAATATTATAAGCCATACTATTTTCAACAATAATGACCAAAAGGCCATCTTTGACGAACAGCTCACAGAGGTCCCCATAATTAGCCTTATGGATGTATCTAAGATTAAAATTTATTAATTCTAGCAATTAATATCCTAGCCGATTGCATTTCTACAACACTTGGGCTAGGCAATTACATGCAGGCTACATTCCGGACGCGGCCCAGCAATCGGGAACCCCTTACAATTGTGGACGACGGAGTAATAATCGTCAATGAAAAACTAACGAGGATTGCCATCGATGACGGTCGCACAACTACTATAATAGGGACCCACCTTGTCACTTTCGAGAGGAAGGCGGTGATCAACAACTCCGTGTATTTGAATCTCAACTACTCTGTGAATAAGAGCCCGGGTATTGCCGCCTCCCCCTCAATTAACATTACGGGACACGATCACATACTAAGTCTGCCACTACTACACCGTATGAACGAGCATAACCTGCGTCTAATGCAGGAGCTCAGAGATGACGTGTCGGCTGGAGGTTTCCCGAGGATTTGGTACGCCGCGGGAGTCGGCGTCAGCCTCACACTATGCAAAATGTGCATGGTAAGCGGTCTGCCACAGGCATCCGGTCATGCATGAGCTTTTGTTAGTTCTTAAGTTTAGTTCATATTTGATATTCAATAAATCAAGTGCACCAGCTCCTATTCATGAACTCCGGCACTTAGCCGTTAAATCTCTTATTATTTATTATACTGACCGAGTCACTGGCCAGCGGTATCGAAGGACAGGTACCCTTCCGCCGTAATCTTCCTAACTCAACATAGGAGCAATACGACCACCCTTTGGGATCTACAGCGATAAGGGCCACCAGCGGCAGCAACCTTCCGCCGACCCCCCGCAACGATGGGCCAACCAGCCGGCCCTGCCATTTAAATAATTTATATAATATAAAAATATAATTATAACTTTTATAAAAGTTGAGCAAAAAAAGAACATTTTTCAAAATGTCGAGTAGAAACAATGTCCGATTTGATAAATATTGAAGGGCTTAACAAATATAAGTCCAATATAATAGAGCTCAATGACGATGTTGAGATACACATTGAGCTAATGAATAATAAAATTAAAGTTAGTCGATTAGAAAAGGTAGAAGGTAGTAGCCCTAAGATTGACGAACTACCTAACCTACCAAAAATGTAGGTCCCCAATTTCTATGGAAACTCTAAAGATTGTGACGATTTTTATGAACTATTCAAGGAGCTTGTGCATTTTCGCGCGGTTCCCACTGCATACGTACAGCCCACCTCCCATCCAACCGACCGAGGGATAACGTACGGCATAACAAGCCGCATAACGTACAGCTCGCGAATCGCGGGGATAGATCCGAGAGAGTAAAAGAGAGGAATAGGAGTATGAAATCACGAGGAAGAGTGTTGCAAAGATAAGGCGTTTAGTATAAAGGATTTAAAATTGTTAGTAGAGCAAAGGGACAAAACGTGGTAGGGACCATTTTAGTCCGAACATAATACCGTGAACGGATCGTGTTGGGCGTATGTCGAGCTACAATGGCTAAGGAGTAGAGGACGAAAGTTTCTAGTCCTTCTACTAGGAACGTTGAAATTTAAGCGTGTTAATAAATGCTGGCTGTCTACATTACCATTAATAAAATTAAATAGAAAGATGACACCCAGCATCGTTCTACGGTTTGTTAATGGGGGTAAGTTGGTGGTTAAAGTCTACTATGATAGTAGGGAAGGTGAAGGCTTGCATCCCAATTGGGGACTAAATTATGAAAGTACGTAAAATAAGTGCGAAAATAAGAAAGTTTTTTTGTACGGATTCTATGTGATCTTGGTGCACTCCGTATTTTGGACTCCAGACACACGATCCATACTCCAGAATCGGACGGACCAATGATGTGTATAAAGTTTTTGTAATGTATGGGTCGTTGAATTCTTTTGACCATCTTTTAATACAATCAAGCACATCCATAGCTTTATTAACCATGGTGGATATATATAGGACTCCCAGATCGTTAACCTGAGTTAAACTTTCTAAGGCGATCCCATAGAGAAAGTACCTAGCATGGTGAGGGCTAGATCGATAAAATGACATGAGTTTATATTTCGATCCATTAAGCTTTAGGTCATTTGCTAACACCAATTTTGAAATTTATCCAAATCGGATTGAAGTCTAGATTGGGCGCTAGTAAATCTATATTGAAGACAAAGCTTAACATCGTCAGCGTATATAAGTACTAGTGAGTCAGTTATGGCAAGGGGCAAGTCATTAATAAAAAAAGTAAAAAGTAAGGGTGCAAGATGGCTTCCTTGAGGCACCTCAGATGTGACGCGGACTGTTCGCGAGGTAAAATCTTTAAAGAAGACACGTTGGGTTCTTCCAGATAAGTTTTTTGTGTTGCAAATGTGGAGTGATAAGTTTTTCGAAAATCAGATTTCTTCCCTTTTTTATGCAGAGGGATAATGTAAGATTCCTTCCACATAAAGGGAAAAATCGAGGTCTCCAGCGATAAATTAAAAAGTTTAAGGAGCGGTTTGCACAGGGCCACGGCGCAGTTCCTCAGCACACAGCCTGGCACTCCATCGGGGCCTGGCGAATACACGGGCTTAACCCTAAGAAGATCCGATAACACACCCCTTTGATCAAAAGATGGGCAAAAAATAAGGTTGGCTGATTGGATATTATAAGTGTAAGGCTGAGCTGGAGTGGTGCTATGTGAATACGTTGTTTGAAAAAAACTTTGCAAAAAGATCGGCCATTGCCAGATCAGTGTTCGCATAAGAGTTTTCAAACGTAAGCAGAGGCGGAAAAGATACAGATTTGCGCTTAGTGTTTACAAAGTCATAAAACTGCTTCGGGTTCTGAGTAAACTGAATCCGGCAGCGGCGAATATAATTCCTATAACATTTGGCTTTATGCACGGTGAAATTAGACCGAGCTACTAAGTATCTTGAATAACTAACTGTACAGCCAGATAATTTATGTTTATTTAAAAGTCTATTCATAACGTTCTTTAAATTTAATATGTGCCTTGTATACCAAGGTGCATTAATTGAAACAGAAGGATATTTCCATGGCACGCAATTATAAGTGTAAGGCTGAGCTGGAGTGGTGCTATGTGAATACGTTGTTTGAAAAAACTTTGCAAAAAGATCGGCCATTGCCAGATCAGTGTTCGCATAAGAGTTTTCAAACGTAAGCAGAGGCGGAAAAGATACAGATTTGCGCTTAGTGTTTACAAAGTCATAAAACTGCTTCGGGTTCTGAGTAAACTGAATCCGGCAGCGGCGAATATAATTCCTATAACATTTGGCTTTATGCACGGTGAAATTAGACCGAGCTACTAAGTATCTTGAATAACTAACTGTACAGCCAGATAATTTATGTTTATTTAAAAGTCTATTCATAACGTTCTTTAAATTTAATATGTGCCTTGTATACCAAGGTGCATTAATTGAAACAGAAGGATATTTCCATGGCACGCAAGCGTCGAAAAATAAATACAAAGTGTGATAAAATTTATTTAAGGCAATATTAATAACTTCACATGCCAGTAAATCGGACCAATCAAATTCAAGAATTAACTTGATTAGTTTCGTAAAGTCAGTCTTACGGAAGAAACGAACTTTTTGAGATTTAAGTTTAGACTTAAGGTCAATTACGCTAATGTTTTCGATTAGTCCCCCAGAGTTACCAGCTGGTCCCGGCCAGACAAACCATCCGAAACGAGACGAATAGCGGACAAATGTTGCCAGTATGTTGGCGGTTCCGACGAAGGTGGTATGTAAGAACAGGTAACGTATAAAGATTGACTGAACAGAATGATTGTAACGCAAAGAAATTCTATGTCACCAAACTTTTGCGAGTGAAATTAGGACTCTTCCTCCCCTTCGCAGTGTTCTATCACGTCTAAAAGTTGTGTACTTACTTGGAAAAACTTCGGAGCTTAAAATCTCCGGCTTTATCCAAGTTTCTGTAAGGACCATAATGTGAGATGCAAAGGAAGAACTATCATAATACAGTTTGGGAAGTTTACTACGTAGCCCTCTAGTATTCTGATAGGTAAGTGTTAGTGAATAAATTAGTTTTTTGAGGGTGAGGAAAATGAGGTGGAAGGTTGGTCAGTGGCTTTAACATGTGGGAGTTGCACTTCCACAGGCTTGGTAATTTTTTTCTTCACCGTACTTGGCTGATGTTCTTGGACGAAAATGTTCTCTGGACAAAAGCTGGCGGAACAGATCGGCTTGAACATCTGCACGGGCACACGTATTTTGAAACAGAGCCAGCAGTGGATGGTAGGCTGGGATGAGGAGATTGTCTTATTACAAGACCTCAAAGCACAGACAAGTTTAAAATTCATGTTAATTTAATTTATTAATATTTTTGTTTTTATTATTGACGTACCATGAACCACTGTGCCAGGGAAACGAAAGAGGGGAGATCAAAGAGAGCGATTAGTGTGGGTTAATGAACAGCAAAGAAAAGAAATAAGAATCTCTACTAAGCAATAATAGAAGCAACACCGTAAAAGATGAAGAAGCAGAGCAGAGCTATGTTTGGATTAAAATTAATAAAACCTCCAAATATACCACTGCACACGCCAAGCGATACTGATGATTAATATTTAAAAGTTTAATTTTAAAAATATAAATAAATAAAAATAAACACCGGATTGTTTAGTGTTAATAAGCAAAGTTAATAATCGCAGTTCGCACAAAAGAAACACGTCCGTTCGCTTTAAGATAAGAGAAAGAAGTTAAGCTACCTTAATCTACCTTACCTTTAAGCTAAGCTAACTTAAAAGTGCTTTAAAAGGGGAAGCACGAAATGTAGTTTCTTATATATTTCTTGGCACAAGCAACAATTATGATGCAGCCTGGGAATTACTTATAGAGCGGTATGAAAATAATAGAAAAATTTTTTCAGATCAACTGAATCGCCTCATTGAGCTTCCAGGAATAAATTTGAACTCATATAGACATTTAATAAAAAAAATTGATTCTATAAATTAATCAATTTAAATGCGTCTTAAAGCAAATCTGACCGAAGGATCAGATTGCATTTTTACGCATATAATTATAAAGAAATTTAATATTAAGGCTCTAAAACAATATGAGGGCCAAGTAAAAAAGTCTAATGATATCCAGAATTTAAAAGACGTCATAGAATTTTAAGATCAACGGCTTAGTTCGTTGACATCAATAGGAAATGAGTTACCAACTAAAAAAATAATGAAAATTACAAATAACACAAATAACCAAATATGCCCAATGTGAAAAATGCCCGGGCATCAATTAATTGTTTGTTATAAATTTAAAGCATTAGGACCACAGGAAAGAATCAACGTAGTTATAAAACCAAAACTAATGAAAAGTCTTCCCACAAATTTTTATAAATAAGTCAGATTGGAAAGAGTTCTATTTAGCGGATACCAATTTCGATAAGCCTGGTCGAATTGACCTTGTAATTGGTGCAGATTTTTATCCACAGATTTTACTGCCGGAGATAACCAAAAAGGGTATGCTTTTTGGTCAAAAATCGTTGGATGGGCAGTGTCAGGGTGCACGAAATCCAGGGGCAGTAAATTAATTGTAGCAACCAGTATGGAGCTAAAACATATAGACCGATAGTGGGAGGTGGAAGAAAATGATAACAATAATAAAAATTATACTAAAAAAGATTCAAATTGGTTAAATAACATAAAATTTATCAGGCGTAGGACAGATGAAGTTCGGACATTAAAAAAACGCTGAATGAAATCATATAAGATCCAAGGATAATCCAGCAGACGAAGCGTCAAAAGGAGTTAGCACAAATGAATTGGTAAATTGCAATCTTTGGTAGAGAGGGCCCAAATGGTTGACTGATCCAAAAAACCAATGGCCACAGCCGCCAATCATAGAGGAATCCTTAGTATTAAATACGTTAATAAAAACCATAGATGACGCGATTTACGAATTGATGCTATGGGTCTCTTAACATATCGTATAAATTGAATAAATATGAAATTGAAGATAAAAACAAGAACAAATTCTTACCCAAAGTTTGTAATAGCAAAAGAGTTAAAAGAAGCTGAAATAATCATAATTAAAAAAAACAAGAGTAACAATTCAACAAAAAAATAAAAGTGAAAATAAAGAGATTGAAATTCGCAGTAAAATAATAGGTCTCAACCCGTTTTTAGATATAAATGGAATACTTCGTGTGGGTTGAAGACTGCACAACTCCAAAGCGGCATTTTCAGTTAAGCATCCTATAATTTTAGACAAAAGTAACATTTCGACCTTGATAATAAGGGATGCTCATAAAAACACACTTCATGCATGCACAAATTTAATGAGAAACTATGTTCAACGCAAATATTGTGTATTTGGGTTAAAGAATGCATTAAAAAAGCAACTGCGAGAATGTGTAAAATGTTCAAGGTACATCCTTTCTTGAATACGGGGATCGATTATGCAGGGACATACGTTATAAAATGTTCCAAAAACCGCGGTCAAAAATCATTTAAAGGATCTGTTTTAACATTTAAAGTAACTTAACGTCTGATGCCTTTCTAGCAGCATTTAAGCTGCTTCTTGCTAGAATGGGAAAATGTGCATACATATATTCAGACCATGGAAAGAAAATTAGATGAGGGGTTAGAAAAGGCCTTTATGCAAAATCTTAACGACTGATGCCTTTCTAGCAGCATTTAAGCTGTTTCTTGCTAGAAGGGGAAAATGTGCAAACATATATTCAGACGATGGAAAAAATGTTGTAGGAGTGTCAAGAAAATTAGATGAGGGGTTATAAAAGGCTTTCAGGGAAAATAGTAAAATAGCATCGCAGTTACAGAAGGAAGGATCGAGTGGCATTTTATTCCCCCGGTAAGCCCACATTTTGGAGGAATATAGGAACCAGAAGTAAGATCGATGAAGTACCATTTAAAACGAGTAATTGGGGACAATGTACTACCATATGAAGAAATGTCTACATTGCTTTGGCAGATAGAAGCAGTTTTAAATTCAAGGCCTTTGTACTCATCCAGCGAGGATGTGGAAGATAATGAGGTGCTAACTCCTAGTCCTTTTTTTTATTGGAAACCGCTATTAGATATCGAACCCAATGATGAATTTAGAAAAATTAATAATTAAGGTAGATGGAGATTCATCCAGAAAATAAAAAGGGATTTCTTCAAATATAAAAAGGCCAAATTGTCATATTAAAATATGATAGTTGCCATCCAGCAAGGTGGCCTCAAGGAATGGTTGAAGAAGTGCATAAAAAAAGGACGAAAAAGTCAGAGTTGTTAAGCTTAGGGTTTGAGGAGAATTTGGTAACCAGACCATTAAATAAAATATGCCCCCTTACTGGTGTAAATGATCCAGATGACGCAGAAGCATGACAAAATAGATCAAACCCGCCCAAAGCGAGAAGAAGTGGTAGATTGTCTAAGCTGAGAGTGATGCTGGCCTTAATAATGCTTTTATTATGATGTCAGCTGACGAACGCAGTACCGGCAATAAGAGATTCAAAATATGGTATTGAAGAAATTTCCAAATCCTCGTCCATATATTAGATCCGATGTTAGACATAGAAGTGGTTTCATCGTCATAGAATTTAGTGATATTCTACGATATGGAAGCATATTTAGAGATGATCCATAAAGGGAAAAGCATAATCACCAAAATAAAATTAGTTTGGGAAAAACTTCATGGGTTTGAGGATCAGCTCAACCTTATTTTAGACAATACACTCAAACAGATTTTAGAGTTGGCAGAGAGTTGGAAAATAAATCGAGGCAAAAGCGGGCACCGTTTGAATTTATAGGATCTTTATACCATATTTTGTTTGGAGTAATGGATGCAGAATACAAACTTCGGAACTATGAACAAAAGAATAGAAAATATGACTGTATATAATGACTTTATATTTTGCTATAACAAAATACGGAATGGATGGCAACAACAAAACTACTCCAGGTAGCACCCACAATAGTAGAAATCCACCCGCGGAAATTACCGCGGCTAGGGCACGGATTCTGTAGGCCGTAACCAACGATCCAAATAATACTGCTACACCGGCGGCAAACTTGGCCGGTGGCCCAGTTAGAACTACAAATACGTCCCTGAAGGAGCTACAGGCGTTCGGGCGGAGAAACAAAATCACCGCGTGCAGAGTCAGGGAGAGTACGGCCCAATGGCGTTGCATCAGGTGCCTAAACTTCGGTCACATCGCCGCGTTCTACAAAAAGCCGACGGACAGGAGTAATTGGTGCCTCAAATGTGGGAAACCAGGACATAAAATTGCCACCTGCACGAATGAGGCAAAGTGCTTTCTCAGCGCAGCAGCCAATAAACCAGATCTGGAACAAGTCGCCGGAAGCAAGAGATGCCCTCTGGGCAACATAGAGGCAACTAGGAGCAGACGAAGATGAGAATACTACAAATAAGCCTCGACCATTGCGAATTAGCGCAAAGCCTGCTCGAGCAATACGCGACAGAGAAGAGGGTAGATGTAGCCCAAATAAGCGAGACTTTCGCAAAAACACAGAGCCAAACTGGCGCACTTCTGGAAGCTTTTGGAGACCTTCGCTACCATTGACGTGGTCCTGCTAAACACAGGCTCTCGGAAAACTTTCAGCAGAGCAGGAAGCGGCTCGGTCATAGACCTCACTTATTGCAGCAGCACTGTCTTCGCAGTAGGCAGCGACCACAAATATATCGTCTGCGACATCGTCGACAGAGCAAGACAACCGTAAGGTCCGATACCTACAGCCACAAGGGTTCGCCCAAGAAATGAGGATCGCTGATCTGACTGGAGATGCTGAAGGCGGGGCGCAGCAATTCATGCTGGCGGTAGAGCAGGCGTGCCGAGCGAGCATGGGGCTCAGTCGGAGACATCCACACCACTACGAAACGGTTCTATGGTGGTCGCCAGAAATCGCGAAACGGGAATGGCTCGTTTCGGCTCGGGAATGGCTCGAGCTAGAAGGCTTCACCAAAAAGCCAGAGGAAGCCCGGACTCGGAGGTCTAGAAGCAGGAGTTCGCTGAAAAGAGGAAAGCGCTAAAGGATGCGAAGAGACGGATCTTCCTGGAGATGTGCGGCGCCGCGGAACAGGACCCGTGCGTAACAGCATACCGGACGGTGATTAAAAAGGCCAATCAACCCAAGCCACTCTCACCGCGTGAACCACAATCCATGAAGAAAATTGTCGAGCACCTCTTCCCGACCATAAACGACGGACCAAGGAACGGCGGAAGCGTGGCGGCGACGCCAGCCCCGCTGTAGGAGATAGCGCAGGACGCGGCCGCGATGAAGAGCGTCAAAGCTCCAGGTCCAGATTGAATCCCGGACATCACCGCCAAGCTGGCCATGGCAACGTGCCCGGCTGCTTTTTGTAAAGTTTTCTTTGAAGTCTTCCCAGAAGGTGGAAGGTTCAAAGCCTCATGCTCCTCTCCAAGCCAGGGAAGCCGCCGGAGCAGCCGTCATCCTATAGGCCGATATGCTTCATCGACCATGTGGGTAAAACCCTGGAGCGCTGCGTCCTCCGTAGACTCCAGGACGCCTTAACTCTCGCGGGAGGCCTATCCACGCGGCAATTTGGATTCAAGAAGGGGCTATCCACGATTGACGCCATCTCCATGGTAAAGCGGATCGCAGCTAATCGAAGAAACCAGGTGGGCTGGCGGAAGCAAAGAGTACTGAATGCCCTCAAAATGGCACGGAGTGATGTTATAGTCGTAGCCCTGCAGAACCTAAACATCCCCTTGAGCTTGGTGGGAATTAACAAATCGTACCTCAGCGAGGGAATACTCAATCCACCAATAGCACCCGGGAGCATGTGATCTCCTGTAGAGTCCCGCAAGGCTCTGCCCAGCGCTCTGGAACGTAATGTATGACGGTAATGTAAGGCTGGAGCTGCCGGAACGGATGCAAATCATAGGGTTCGCAGACGATGTTGCGATAGTAGTGGTCTTCAAGACTCTTCAAGCTTCGGAGACCTCCTGCAGCGCAGCTATGGAAAGGGTGGCTCACCCAAGCTGGCCTGAATCTGGCACACCAAAAAACGGAGGCCGTGCTGATCTCAAGCAGGATGCGTGTGGAGACGGCCACAATCCAGGTTGGCGGTCACGTAGTTAAATCTATCAAGGCAGGAACCTGGGAGTAATGATCGGCCGAGGTTGTGCTTCAGGGAGCACCAGAAAGATGCAAGTAAGAAGGTGGCTAAAGTCGCAAGAGCTCTGGCACGGATGATGCTAAATTGCAGAGGCCCAAAGCAAGGACGCAGGCTTTTCCTCCAGACAGTTCAGACAGAGCCACAATTCTTTACGCAGCTCCAGTTTGGCCGAAAGCCTAGTCTTTAGTTTTTAGTCTTCCTAGTCTTTAGGCTGCATCTACGCCTCTCCTGTAACTGTACGTATTTATTGCCTCTGCCCAGACGTATGCTGCGTATAGGACTTGCGCTGAGAATGCTTTTTCGGGCTCCAAATCCTCTTTAATTAAGAACTAAATTTGTATTTTGGTTTCGTAAAATCGATTGGCTGGAAATTCCGGAAATTCCAAGAGTGTCGACAACTAGCGGTTTTGCGATTTTGGATTAGGTAATGATCGTCGTAATGGTTAGCTGAGTACCTGGATTTGAGCTGACTGCGAACTGGATACAACGGTGCTGTTGTTTGTGAAGATGTAAATTGTGGACCATTGTCATTTAACATTGCATTGAATATGTCTCAATGTAGGATAGAGCTGCTGGATGTTGACATTTTGACAACAAATGAAAATTAAGAAAAGGCTGAATAAGATGATTGTCGGGTCAGGCAACAGCCACAACATAGATTTAAATATAATAAGTATAGTTTGTCGTATTTTTGTTACTATTTTAATCTCTATTGTTGGTCGCAAGCCGAATTTTCTCGGCCGCTCGGCTTCATCGTGATTTATGTTTAGCATTAAGCCAGCGAGCTTTCGGTCAGCATATGTTCTACGGCGTGCTCATATTTGCTTTTTATCTCAGTGCATACGCATTATAAATTGGAGCTTTTCTCGCTCCGTTTCATGTGCGCACATAATTCAAAATAAACTATATTATAACGTGAAACTAATTAATTGTTTTCATTTGGATAAAAGTCATTGAAAAATTTCAGTGACCAAACAATGAGAATGATGGACTATCATTGTAATCAATTTTATGTCATCAGAGAAAGAAGTTCGACAGAGTTATCTTTCAGTACCATTAAGCAAAGGAGGTTCTAAAAGCACGACTCCAAAACGAAAATATGAGGCATCGTGTAGCGTGCACCTGATCCAATAATAAAAACAAACCCCCAGGCAGGCCAATATTTCTTTCCTTTACTGTATCCACTCGATAGTGGGAATAGAATTGCATAGGCAGATGCAAAGCTCACCCCCACAGGTATGATGAACCAAAATATGTAGAAAATCATACGATTCCTTCGTTAGGTACGGGAGCTTTGCTAAAGCTGAGAAATGGCTATGCAAATTCACGTTCAAAGCTTTTATTCCCCTCTTTCAATTTTATATATTTTTCATAGCATATTTTTCAAAGTGAAGAACAAATTCTTCCCTAACACGTGTAGTGCATAAAGAAGGAAATAACCCATACAGACCTTGTGCTGTTACGGAAATTTAGCCTGAAATTAATACATTTTGAGACAATAGTGATTGCGATCATGTTGGGGGTAGAAACTCATAAGGTGAGACACAATATTTAAATGGTGCAAATATTTAATATGACTAATCCTTTATCATTGGCACAGAATTATGATGATTCTGACCAGGTGCAGCATGATAGGCTTTCCGTTTGGAATTCGGCCTCGGATCGGACGTAGGACAAGAATGAAGCAGTAGATACGCCCTAGCAACGCCCAATTTGGGATATTCCTCTGGACCTCTGATAGTGTGATGTAACCAGCGCCCCAGCAAGGGAGGATGAAGATGTAGTGGATCAGTAGCAATAAGATATAACTGGTGCCGCTGCAGCTTATATGTTTTTTGGCGTAAGCGAGCAGCCAGCAATGTATTAGAGTGCGAGTCATTAGGCGAACCTAGATAGCTGTGCCAAATTCTTTCGACTCCCACCCTCATTGAGATTATGCATAATTTTCCTTGATTTTAGAAGTATAAATTCTATTCTGTAGATTTCTTAATATCGCATAAATTCAAACTCTAACCAGTATGAATATTCGGAATAGAATATGGCAGTTGAATATGGGTAGGCTCCACTGTTTAGGGAAAGCCTACATGGAAGGGAGGGTAGAGACGAAGGACCACAACATCTAGTCTTTCATTCATTAGGGTTAGAAGAATCACCCACCTAAGGCTCGGCCTACTCCTACCGCTTTCCTTTCTAACTTCCTCATGTCTGTCTACGACGATTTTCGTAACGTGTACGGTCTAGTTTGCCGTGCCCACAGTCACGATCCTTTCGACTGAGCCAATCCGTCCCCAAGTAGACAGAGGGGCGCGGGAGAGACCACCCGTCCAGTGTTAGGGATAGTTAACTGTACCTAACCTTTTGATTAAACTCTACGCGTTCGTTACAATCGGAACCTAGTATTACCTAGTAATCGGTACTATTTGCATTGCGTTAATAACGTGAGACTTAAAATCTGTGAATTTAAAATTTGGGCCTGTTCCTATTGAGGCCTAAAAACATATGGTAAAGTTTGTTCAAAATTGCAGTAGGAGCTTCAATTGTCATTTACTCTACCAATATGTTGCAAACTCTCAGAAGATTTATTCACAGACTGAGATATCGTTCATGAAGAATACCGTTTGCGATTATTCTACTTCTCAAATATTCAGTTCCATCTTTGAGGAAAAAGCATTTCTTCAAGAATATAGCCAATTCATCTAGTCCCACAACCTTCTATTATTATTAAAAGGTGCCAATGAGCCCTGGTTGCCCTGGTGGCAAAGTAGGTCGACGAGATGTTTACGGTTATGTGAGGGTTTGAAGAAACATATACACATAGCTGCACCCCAAGAGTAGTTTTTTTTTTTTGTATACTATGGCTTTTATTATTTACTTTTAACAACATTTATAATATTTTCTTGATTACTAATACTGTTATTATTAAACTTACCCTCCTCAAAACAATTGACATACAATTCTGAGAATCCCTAAAAAACTTTTTCAATGGTGATGTAGATAGCCAGCACTTACTAACGAAAGTTCCAAATAGGACCACTAGAAACATAAGTCCTGTATTCCTAAGCCATTGTAGTCCGACTACTCATTCTGAGTATGCTCAGAATGATCCTTTAAGGATTTTATGTTCGAACTATGATAGTCCGTATCGCATTATTGCACATTCATCCATTTTAAATATGGAAAACCTCCATTTTACATTACCTAATTACATTTTTATAATCATTCTTGAATTTATTTCCGAAATTTATTATATCATTGGACGGGAGGTGGGCAGTACGTATGCAGTGGGAACCGCGCGAAACAGAAGACTTGCATACAGGCGGGACGACCGCTAGGCATTTCTTCTCCCACCACAGACCCTAACGCTCCACGCATCGCTCGGCGTCCCACAGCTTCTAATTCTCCAACATGATGTCGACGAGATTGCTCGGGTGGACTGGGCAAGCCACCACCGTCTCCAGTTGGAACCGCTTTTATGCACACCGGCGCCACTCAAAAACCACATGCCGGACATCCTCGAAAATTCCTCCCGAACTCCGGGCACAAGTCCTCCTCGTCGGGGCCGAGGCGCTGTGGGGAAAGTAGGCGTGCGCACTCACGGGAACGAGAACGGGTGCGAGCGTCGTTTATCTCCTGCTTCTCGTGCTCGTTCTTTTAGCGGAGCCGTTGCCGCAATGACCTCCTGGTCCCCCTGGCGTCATCAGAGACCGTCCTGAAGCCAGACGATACCCAGATGGCTCCTAGTCTTTAGGCTGCATCTACGCCTCTCCTGTAACTGTACGTATTTATTGCCTCTGCCCAGACGTATGCTGCGTATAGGACTTGCGCTGAGAATGCTTCTTCGGGCTCCTGGTGTTCAAGAGGATCCTGGCGGCTCCTCTGGTAGTGGCTTAAGGGTTGCCCTGTATGTAATCCAGGTGCTCTCTGAAGGAAGCCGTCGTCGACCATCACCTCCAGGTATTTTATGGCTCGCTAGAATGTTATGGCCATTCTCTATATGCGCTGCTTCCAGTACTTTGCGGCTGCTGACTAGCAACGCTTCCGTGCTATGGGGAGCTAGGCTGATACCACCGCTCTGGTATTTTTATGGCTTTGTTTGCCGCTCTCTTCGCTTCCTCACGTTTCTTGGCTACTATGTACCACCAACGATATGTCGTCTGCGAAGCCGACGACGTCCCTTCCTGCTGGTAACTGCAGCTTCAGTATGCCATCGTAGATCACGTTCCACAACAATGGTCCAAGAACCGATCCTTGGGGAACGCCCGCCGTGATATCGATGGTCTTTGTGCACAAGTCGTCAAGTATTAGTAGTTTCATAAGTACTCTAGGCAGATTGAGCTGCCTTAGAGACTCCGAGTGGAACGCATTCCGGATGTCCAGGGCGACGATTAGGCAGTACTTTTTAAGGCAGTACGCCACCCTGCCACCTGGATTCGGCAATGGCGTTCCTGGCCACGTTGACGACTGCATCCACCTTTGACCTCCTCTTCCGAAAGCTTTATTGGCTGTTTAAGAGCCCTCCTGCACATTCCACGGCTGCTGAGAGTCCCGTGGCGATTAGTCTCTTGCAAACCTTGTCTACCGTGTTTAACAACCAGATTGGCATGTAGAATGATTGCTCATCCCTGGGTTTCCCGCCTTGAGCAGTAGCAGTAGCTTCTGAACCTTAAATCTGCTGGGGAACGTACCTTCTTGGAGGCACTTGTTGTACAGGCTGGCGAAGCTTTTTGAGTTCAATAGGAGCCCCAGCTGTAGCGCCCGGTTTGGAATAGCGTCAGGGCCCGGGCCTTATTATTTCATCCACCGTTATCTCACCGGCCTCTTGGTTGTCATCCGGGGGGATGCTCTGCGGGGGTACTGGGCTGGCGGCTGGGAAGAGCGACCCACGATGGTCCTGAGCACGTCTTTCGGCGTGGCTTTCGGCGTACAGTCTTTTGACCACAAGTCTTTAGGCGTTGCTACATGGGTTATCCTCCGCCGAGTTGCCCCAGGAAGAACTTCCGTTTACTCTCTTTAATTGCCGACTTCACGATCTCTACAGGTTAGGAGCTTTTCCTCGAAGCTGCTGCTGCTTCTCGCTCGTTGCATCAGCCTCTTTGCCTACATATACTCCTTGCAGATGGAGTCGATCTCGCTGTTCCACCAATACACCGGGGCTACGATAGCGGCTACGTTGTTGCATACCCGCCGCTCAAGCAACTTCGAGCTTAGCTGCAAAGGCGTCATCCATTTCTTCAGCGCCGCCAGTTGAGACATTGCCGATGTCATGTGCTGCTTCGGTGAATATCCTTGTTTGGAGTGTGGGTGCTTTTAAGCCTCAAAGATTCGATTGTATCAGCTGTCCTTGCTGAGCCCTACTACCGATTTAGCAGAGTAGTGCCTCGTGGTCTATCAGTAAAACTGGTGCTTATACGCCAGTTAGCATCGGCCGCTATAGATGGGCTGTCGTACGTAACGTTGTACTGAATGCTGAATGTGTGTTGACTGGCCTCGTTCAGCAGCACCAGGTCGATGGAAGCGAATGTTTACGACTCTACCACGCACCTTGGTTCTCGGGCAGCGTAGGTCCTGCGCTTTTGCGTTGAAGTACCCGGCAATTGGGACTTCTGAGCGTCCTCAGATGGCATACGCCAGTTCGGCCATGATTCTTCGAAGACATCGAAAGCTAGGCTTGGTGGGAGGTAGCATTCTTTTATCTACAAGCCGCCGATCCTTCTTCTGACGTATCCCTCCACAACATACACCGACTGCATAGTTGGGATGTTTGTGACGCAGCTCCATTTTGACGCTTTCCCTGTGCGATCTACAGACCACCGGTTGTCTGGGCCCACCCTGTAGGGCTCCCTAAAGGGAGCTACTTCCACGCTTTACCTCGCGCACAGTCTGCTGCACTACCTCCTGTGCCGCTCTACAGTGGTTCAGGTTTAACTGAAGCACTAGCATCCCCTTCTATTAGGACCACCACCTTGCTTAGACGTGGGGCATCGATTGCTTCCAGTCTGGTGTGTCAGGTCCTTCAGTCCTTTCGCTTCACATGTAAGACACCGTTCATCGTTTCTGCATCATACCACCTTGTGGTCAGTTCCACCACAGCGGAAGCAGCAGCCGCTTTTATCCACCGGGTTCTTTTATCCAGGCACCTATAGCAGCCTTGCACCACCTACAACTTTAGGCTAGGTTAACCGCGGCTAGGTCCGCAGGGAAAGTCACTATGACGGTGTGCGACTCGCCGTAGCTGCATCTTAGCTTCTTAACCTGAAGGGAGCCTTTGCCTACCACTGTCTGCTTTGCTATGGCAGCGGTGATTTCCTCCGTTGTGTCCAGGGCGCCTTTTCGCCTAGTACCACCTTAATGCAGCTTTTAAGCGCCTGAGTTGAGCTCTCCCTAGACTACTTAGCCCGCTCCAGTAGGCGCCCGCCTTTGGCTTTTCTCCTGACCTTGTTTAGGCTAGTAACAATGTCGTCCAGCTTTCCATCCTCTCTCTGTTTGACCATGCCCAGGATCTGGCTATACGTCATGCCCTCCGCTTAGATGACTTTTGCGTCAGGACGAGCTCGCTTCCACTTGGAGTTGCTTCCTGCCGCCTTCGACCATTTAGCCTCCGTCTGTGCGCTGGCGGTCGCTTTATCGGTTGGTCTGGTTGCGCCTCTGGTTGTATCCTCCGGCCCTTTGGGCTTCATAGCTTTACTTACTTGTAGTCTTACTAACTAGTAGTAGTAATTTTTCTACTCTAATACACAACTACTCCTTGAACTATTTATGGTGCATGGCGCAGACAACCACAAAACTAATCTAACATCGAACAGAACAATAATTCTGCCAACATTTCTATAAAAAAATATTCAAAAAATGACTTCTATTTATCACATATATAAAAGCCCAAAACATTATCCTGGCACACCAACTTGGCTTCTGCGAAAGTCATGGTACAATCGAGCAGGTAAATCGAAAAAAGTAGAAATACCCTTTGAGAAACCGATCGATCAGTCTGAACTGGGGATCCAGACGATAGGTTACCGTCCGTTTACGGGCATCATTTCGAGTAGATCTCGAAATATGAAAATTAAATTTTAATATGTCAGAAAAACATTGTGAAAAACAAAAATGTGACCATAAAAATCCTGTTGGACCAAGCAGCCAAAGGCGATGCTGTCTTAAATAATTTATAAGCCCTTAAAACGGAGAAGCAGCGGCGGGCATATCAGAAATTTCTGTTTTGTTTTTTCCCCCCACGTTTGCATGCGCTTTGCTGGTATTTGTAGCACATGCGATTTTGGTTCTATTTGTAGAGCTGCTGCCCACTAACTCATCTTGTATTGGTGTGCGCTCCCGTTAAATACGCTTTTGGATGCTACCATTGTTTCTGGTATTTCACCTGCTTCATACAGGCCTGCTCCCTCATTGCCCCGGTTGCCGATACCAACATATAGCGGCGACTATACCGAGTTCGGATTTCTGCCGATTTCTTTCTTCCGGGACGTGGGCCGAAATTCAAGGGTGCCTCCTCATCCAAATCATGTTGTAAAAGGCACAAAGGCCAAGTGGGAAGACTCTCTAGCAGAAAGCAGTGATGAAGCCTCTTTTTTGGAAATTTTGAATTTTGGGAATCTATGGCTCGGTTCTTGGAACAAAGTTACCGTACCCTTGAGACTGTGCATTTGGCCTTAGCTCCGCATTTGCCGTATTTGTAAGGTCCGACGTAAGCCATTTAATAATCGATCGAGCATGCTCCTGAATGCTACGCCAGCTTCGTGTGCCCTGTGCGGCATCCTGGCACATGCTGTGCCTTCTTGCCCAAGGTTCCACGCCTTGTCAGTTGAGGAACGATACGATGAGGTCCGAGTCTTGCCCTCAGATTTGTCTGCCTCAAGTCTGAGCACATAGCCCGTTGAGGCTCATCCTCCCGCTGCCCAACGTGCAATCGTCGACATCATGCTCTGTTGCATCCTTGCGAGCAATTATCCAGCACGACTTCCGTTCCCGCTTCTGGTTTGGATCCGGCCAATGAAGCCGCGGTTGCCACTTCTTAGGCTCTTCCAGCTAACACGCTGGTGATCCAGAATCGGGGCGCTGAAGTAGTTTTCTTGCCAAACGCCAAAATTCTCGTCCATGGCCGATCAGAAGTATTCCTTCCTTGCCGAACGCTACTTGGCTCCGGCTCACAATTTCATCTCATCGCATCACGGCTGGCCAGCCAACTTCAGCGTCATCGGTGCAAATGCTACCTTAAGGCAGTTTTGGCGTCTCACATCATAGATCGTCAACCTGGCCTGAACATACATGTCTCCAACTAGAAGGATTTTGCCAATGTGGTTCTGGCTGATCCAAACTTCCACAGAGCGCAGCCTGTGGATTTGCTGATGGAGCGAGTTTGTTATACCCTTGCAGAGGGCATTATAATTTGGGTCAAAAGTGTGCAACGCAGTGGAGGAGACATATCCGACCCTATATAGTATATATATTCTTGATCAGGATCACCTCCTGAGTCGATATAAGCATGTCCGTCTGTCCGTCTGTCTGTTTCTACGCAAACTAGTCTCTCAGTTTTACAGCTATCGTCTTCAAACTTTGCACACACCTTTCTTTCCTTTGCAGGCAGTATATAAATCGGAACGGCCAGGATCGGTCGACTATATTCTATAGCTGCAACATAACTGATTAATCGGAAATGGCATAACTTCGTTGTTTTTTAAGATAAAAGGATGGGACTTGTATGGATTTCACTTTGAGTAAAATAATTCGACATGCCAAATTTCATAAGGATCGGCCGACTATATACTATAGATGCCATATAACTGATTGATCGGGAATGCCATAACTTTGTTGTTTTTAAAGTTAGAAGGATGGGATTTTCTATGTATTCTACTTTGGGCAAACTAATCCAATCTGACAAATTTCATAAGGATCGGCCGACTATATACGATCCTATATATATGTAATAATATAAGATGCGTGTCGCCACCTAGCGGACTGCTACTCAACTGCAAGGGTATATCAACTTCGGCTCCGTCCGAAGTTAGGAAAGCTTATTGTTTTTTATCTGCTTTCAGTTGTCAAATCCAGCTATGAGACAGTCTCCCTCTTGTGCAGATGTGTTTTGAATGGGTAGTTTCCGGAGCAGGGGCACCCCAGGGAAACCTCTTTTTTATCTGCTCTCAGTTGTCAAATCCAGCTTGGAGAGGGCCTCCCTCTTGTGCAGAAGATGCTTTTTGGATGGGTAGTTTCCGGAGTAGGGGCACCCCAGGGAAACCTCGTTTTGCCGCTTCATGAAAGGTGATTCCTGCTGACTCCGCAGACATTTGTAACGATCGCCGCGATTATCTTCTCCGTCAATTCTGGGAACTGGAAGCCTGCACTGCACCGATTCTTGAGGCTACTAAGGAGGAGCTCGATTGAGATGCCCACTTCGCAATGCACCCCGTCCATCTTGAATCAGGTACTTATTCAGTCCGACTTCTAATCAAGCACAGCGTGGTGCTGTTAGGACAATCCCTATTTAGACAATCCCAGTGCTAGCATACTCAGATCTGTCGAGGATATTTGTGCTGCAAACAGACGCTAGCGATTACGGCGTGAGTGCCGTCCTGAAGCAGGACACAAAATAAGGCGAACGAATAATTGAATATGCAAGTCAGACTCTGATCGGGGCAGAAAAGAATTACTCGGCGATTGAAAAGGAGTGCCTAGCGTTAATATGGGCAATTAGGCAGATAATGAGGGGTATCAAATCGACGTGACCACGGACTACATGGTGCTGAAGTGGCTGAATAAAATCGAGAACCCACTTGGAAAGATTGCTTTTTGATGGGTTTTTCAACTGCAACAATCATTCTTCCCTACAGACAGGGTAAGCTACGTTTCCCGCCAGCCAGAAAAGGAAAAGCTAATAATAAGCTAAGGAGTGCCACAGAAAGCAAAGATTTCAAGAGTGTATGAATTAGTGCGCTGAAGTGCGTGTTCTTTTATTTTTCCACGTGTTGAATAGGATTATTTTGTATATATACTTTTTATACATATATTGCATTTATTACATATACATTATGTATTGCAAAATGTTTCTTTTATTTATATCTCTTAATTTTTTTTTTAGTTGAATAGTTAACTTTTTGTTTATTTGAGTCTCTTATTGAACTTATTTTTATTTAATGTGCTAGGAATCGAACCCAAGCCTTTCGGATCAAATAATGCAACGTTCCAACGATTCCGCTATTCCATCCTAATAGTAATACCACCGTACAAATTATCCCTGTTGTTTTGTAAATATAAAGTATTTTTATAACAAAACTAAATAATAAAAAAATTTATGAGTAAATCAAAATTAACAAAAATAGTTTACCCTGACAAGGTTTCGCACGAAAAATTTATAAAATTCAGTTGTGACTTCGTGCTAGTTTAAAATCTCGCAAAAATATGAGTGTTTCTCTTTGGAACTCGTGTTGCAGTGCCAGTATTCAACTGTAAAGGGTCTCAGCGGCGAAAAGAAAAAGCTACAAATTGTTTGGGAATATATTTACGGAGTGCGGTTGTGGCCAGTGGCGACAATCACGGACCAGGTGCCGGCCATAGAAGTATAGCTATGCGGGCCCAGCTGCTCGTGAGTCCGAACCATTAGCCGAATCCATATTCTGCCGTTTGTATGCCTGGGAGGTGTGTCTTTTGGTGACCAACCCCGAACGACGAGGGGTACACGACGGGAGGAAAAGCATTTTATGGCGGAGCCGAGCAGAAGCAGCTGGAGGAGCAGCGAGGATCCGAGGAGCGGACGTCGGTAAGAGCGGTAATTGAAATCTGTACCATACATTGTAAAGAATCAAGGCCCTTGAGCTCGGTCAATCACGTTGAATCAATTAATTTGGTGGAACCCATAAACTCTGTGATTTAGCCGCGGTAATTGTTGCGAGCATAGAAAAGCAAAATCAGTTCGTTACAATATATTTTATGTTTATAAAAGAAAAAATTGTAATTTCTGGTGTAAACGCTTTCTTCACAAAACTCTTTTTTCAAAACAAGCAGAGATGCTCAAGACTGTCGTTGCTTAGTTCTATGATTGAAAATGTAACTTCGGGCTAAGAGAAATTGGGTATCTTGAAGATTATTGATTAATTGAAGAAAAGCATTGAGCGAGTCGAAGAGTGCTGCGCGTATAAAAATATTTAGGTCATAACGAGAATCAAAAGCCAACTTTGATCAAAGACGAGGTTGATATACCTGTAATCACGTAGCAGCTTATATTATTAGATATATATCGAATCTTATACAATTCACTATCAAGATAATATCAAAAAACCTTTTAAATAAAAATGTTGGAAGCATCCCCAAGAATCTCTAAAATTAGCAAGGTTTTTTCATTTCAGACGGCCAGCGAACATGCTCGACTGCTCCTGCTCCAGAATATATAAGTATACAATAGTTAAAAACACATAATATAATGAATAATAAAAATTATTAAACCATTTATAACAAACTTTATAAAATAGGCACCATCAATAAATACTTATTTTCAAGTCCGGCCTTATGCTGAATCAGTGTTGCCGCTTTGGGGTTGCCGATCGGTTTGCGGAAAGGTGAATTATGCACGAAGTGTCTGATCAGCACCTTCCGATAATGCGTATTCGAGGCCCTGACTATATAAAAAAAAATTGTTTTGTGTCCGTATCCCACTGAAATAAAAGCGCCCTGCTCAATAAGATTTAACTCCGAAAATGGCGTCCTATAACGCAAACAGCTCTTTGATAGTGGCCGAATGAAACAATTTCAACTAAATTTTCCAAGATTTAAAATGGGTTAAATTAAACCCTAATTTGCAACGGTTCGAATCAATGCCGAATTTACACTTGGCTTTTTTACGCTTGGCTCAAATTGTCATACATAGACCTGCTCACTTTGACGCACCGACTGCGACTAAGTATATTTCGCTATTGTCGGTAACTTTCGCGAAATTTCGTGTGGTGTATGTGTAAAAGCCTAATGTCACGCAACCAGGAGGGCCAACGGCCTGCATTAAGCATATGATATGGTATTTTAAGGCGGTATGTCGGTAATAATAATTTTTAAATTCAAACTTTCTTAATTAGTTAAAAGTATGGAGTTTAAATATACTCATCTTAAATATCTCATCTTACCCCAAATTAAATAAAAACTGATTCGCCATTTAATAGGCGAATATATTTTTATAATTTATATAGAAAAATTAATATAACACACTCCTTTTGATACTGTAACTTACAATTTATTTGGACATCAAAGCGTTTACTGACTGACGGAGGTACACCATTAGATGCTATGCA
Organism: Drosophila atripex; assembly: GCA_035045925.1. NCBI lineage: Eukaryota > Metazoa > Arthropoda > Insecta > Diptera > Drosophilidae > Drosophila > Drosophila atripex. The sequence continues at coordinate 23,252,496 of JAWNOP010000052.1, forward strand.
ATTATAGGCACCCATATCTGTACGATGAACATTTGTCAAAATTAGTTTTTCTCCTTCCACTGTTTTAAGAGCTGAAATATTTAAACAAAAAAAAATTGTTTTCGTAATATATGCAGAGCCATATTTAAGGGATTATATGCAGTTAGGATTTTCAAACAACATTTTTTTTAGCATATTCTTAATATGTATATAATTAAATATCTGCTCCAAAATAGTTTGAAAAATATATTTTTATTTGAGTTCCGTTTTTAATACAGTGTGATTTTAAGACTGCTGAGAATTTCAAAACTAAAATAACTTTGGGGATCTTATACCCTTGCAGAGGGAATTATAATTTAGGTCAAAAGTGTGCAACGCAGTGAAGAAGACATCTCCAACCCTTGATATAAGCATGTCCGTCTGACGCAAACTAGTCTCTCAATTTTAAAGCTATCGTCTTCAAACTTTGCACATACCCTTCTTTCCTTTGCAGGCAGTATATAAGTCGGAACGGCCGGGATCGGTCAACTATATCCTATAGCTGCCATAACTATCTTGTTTTTTGAGTTAAAAGGATGGGACTTTCTATGACTTCCACTTTGGGTAAACCATTTCGATATGCCAAATTATTCGATATGTCATAAGGTTCGGCCGACTATATACGATCCGATGTATATCTAATAATATAAGATGCATGTCGGCACCAGCGGACTGCCACTCAACGGCAAGGGTATATTAACTTCGGCTCCGCCCGAAGATAGCTTTCATTTCTTGCTATAGCTACCCTTGCTGAAGCTTTTTGCAGATCAAAAAGATCGAAAGAATTTTTTCTGTCTGAGATGCTTCATTCTCTGAAGTGAGTCGATTGAGTCGAAACCTATTACATGACGTATCAGTTGACGTGGAAGGCTCTGGGTCTCAATTAGCCGAGGTGACAAGAAAAATGTGATATTTTCTATGAAGTCGGTGCCCACTTAAGAATGGTTTGTGCTGTTTAGTTTGATTTCACTTAAGAGGAGTGAGAAAGATTTAAAACCGGAATTCTATTTACCAAAATATTGTTTTGGTTTTCAATTTGAAGTGACTCTTAGAAATTGGGACTATGAAATTTTTCGGCTGTTTTCAGCCGAATCAGAATCATTAAATGTTTATGTTTTTACGAAAAATGGAATGAGGCTATTTGCAGCGGGTAATTTCCCGACTAAAGGCTTCAGCTTCGGTTTACAAAATTAATTGATATACACTTAAAGAAATTTGTAGCTAATTTCATAGCTTCTGAAAAAGATTACGGTTTACCTATGGTTTACCTATAGACTAATTCAGGTAGCAGCTAGATTGTGTTAACTACTAGGCCCTGAATACGTTTGCCACTATTTTACTCCAGAAGCTCACTCCAGTAGCCCAGATGTGTTAAGCCACTCTTGGACTTCGGCAATCGCATTATTGATATGAATCTACCTTGCAGTATTAAACGAATTCTTAACATCAAGCATTTCAAAAGGCTCCTTGGACTCTTCGGCCCATCTACTTCCTTCTATGGCCGTCTTTGCTACATCTGTGTCCACTTCAATGGCACCAACCGTTGACCTGGACACTCTGAAACCTGTTGCTGAGCCTTCTAACTATACATCGCTCAAATTCCTTATCCGCGTGGTCGATCAGGGATGAAAATGGGTTCTTGGAGGCACTTTTGGTTTTGGCAGGAGCACCCGATTCCATATCTTCCATCTTAGTGGGAACCTTTGGAAACATTGTATGTAGCGATTTACTTGTACAACCCATTTTTTGGTTTTCGGGGACCCTTTTCTCGGGGTTCTGTCGGGGTATCAGCCCTAGGCTTCTTATTTGGAGGCTTCTTATTTCCTCAAGATCCAGTTTGTCCCACGGCTGGTTTAACTCTGTAAAACGATTAAATCTGTCCAACGATTAACTCTGTGTGAAAATTCATATTTGTAGGAGAATTGTAGCCCTCTCCACGCAAGTTCTCATTAGATATTTGAACGTTAGCTTGTTGCTCTTCCATATATCCCAGCAGGAATGCATTAGACCTAAGCATTTATGTGCATTTAAATCATCTCGTCCGGTCCATGTTTATATATTCCTTATTTATATATATCACCTTTGTCATCACTTGATAATTAATTACCATGCACCATTAATTTACTGCGAGCTTTTTTTATATGTCACTCGATTAAATTAACCATGTTAGATTTTCTTTAGTTCGGCTGCTGGACTTGTATCAGATCCAGATGGAGTATCTGCTTCCAGAGCTTTTCTTGCCCTGAGGATCAATATCATCCTACTTTTGATGTATCAACATAAACCAATATTATTTATTTCAGAGCCCACTTAAAGCACATAAAGTTAGATTTTGGCGTAAAGCTGACTTTGGAATGTTTTTCCAGATTGCGAAAAGTTATAAGGTTACAGTACACTATTTACACTAATATGTATATTTTTCTCTTTCGCTTACGTTTGAAAACGCATCCGCGAACACTGATCAGGTATTACCTATCTCTTTACACATTATCTTATTTACCTACCATAATAATAATTCTTTACCGCCTAGCCTTCAAAAAAGGTGGAGCTCTGAAAAACATGCTTTAAGGGGTTTACTAGTTAGACATTTTTTGAGTATTATGAAAGTTAGATTGTATAGTAGCATAAGAATATGTTCAATGGGGATATAAATATATAATTAAATAATAATCCATGGAATGTCCCATCAAACTTACAAGACAAAAATTATGGCATTTCTGATCAATAAGTTATATGACAGCTATAGAATATAGTCGACCGATCCCGGCTGTTATATACTTACACGACTTATATACCGCCTGCAAAAAAAGAAAGACGTCTGCAAAATTTGAAGTCGATAGCTTTACAACTAAGAGACTATTTTGCGTCGAAACAGCCAGACGGACATACTAATATCGACTCAGGAGGTGATCCTGATGAAGAACATATATATTTTATAGGGTCGGAGATGTCTTCTTCACTGCGTGGCACACTTTTGACCAAAATAATAATACCTTCAACAAGGTTATAAATAAAAGAAACAATAAAAAAATTTAAGAAGGAATACAATATTGTCTGCTCATAAAAATCGTAAAATAACCCGATTTATTCGTCCGAGGCTAGCATCTATTGTTAGCTGTGCGAAAGTGTCTCACATGCCAATTGTGCTCGGGCTGTCCAAGATAAAATGAGATCCTTCATGCGACAGACCAAGAGTGGGTTTAAAGAATTGATCGTTGGCTTCCGAATAATCAATGATCAACTCAGTGCGCAGGATATTCAATTCAATAGCGTCCAGCTGTTAAATGAATCTCCTAAGCGGAAAAAATCTGCTACTAGAGAAGTTGTAGCCCCAGAGATCACGGGACAGCTTGATGCTCCCACAATGATGCAGCCGCTCATTTCTCTTGCTACTTTGGACTAGCTTTGCTACTTTGGTACTGGGAGAGCAAAACTCGTCAATCTTGTCCTCCATGGCATCACTTCAAGTGATTCCAAGTAAGGCCCTAGAGATAACTCCCGCAGAAATCACTCAACATGGTGGGTTACCATGTATCCAGGGCCCGGACCCCCGGAACGGAGGGATCTTGCGGTATCACCTTGACTGGTCCGATATTCTGGCATGCATCGTTATAAATATCATCTTGGAAAAATTTTATTATACATTAAATAAATTTTGTTTATTTCGGAGCTCGGTTTGATTTCACGGTGCAAAACGCCGAATGTTATAAAAATTATAATCGCCGCTGTCGGGTTCAGTTCACTCAGGATCCAAGGCAGTTGTATAACTGTTTAAACACTAAGCATAAACATGTATCTTTTTCTTTCTTTTGAAAATAATTTATTTTTGGATCTTCAAAAGGTTATATTTTATGTTGTATAACGCGATGAAAATTTATTATTGTATAACGCGAGCACAAAATTTTTCCTCGTTATCTATGCTATCCATTTATTAACTCTATCTCGATGTATCCCCGTGAGGGTTTTGATGGTGCCGATGGTGGTTGCGTTTTTCGCTGCCTCATCGGGAGCCGATGATATTGCAAATGTTGCCACAAAATCATTGGCTGAAGCAAGGTGTTCGACCGTCATATTCCACACAAGGTTAGACAGCGTTTAGACGTCAAGTGTGACCGCGGGTGATGTGAGTGCGGGTCTGTCCGGCCAGATTCGAGAGAGCTGAAGATGGCTTTAATCAAAGGTTTTTTAGTTTGCCTGCAAACACTGTTTGCTTTACCCTTAGCTATTAAAATTATTAACATTTGCTTTTAATCTTCATGTAACCTTTTCGGAGTGTCGTGGGTGTTCCACCACGTTGGTAACGTTTAGCGTTTAACGTTAGGCGAACATTTTTTGAGCGTTAGTAAGAACCGAGATTATTAGTTTCGAGACATAGCGTGGACTTGAAGAGAGAGAGAGAAGAAGAGTGGGTGTTTTGCATTCGAAACTTCGGGTTATACCGCCCCTACTCGGTCACCAGAGCCCCGCTTTGACGAGGTGGGTGCGAAAATATTCTCGCGAGTGTGAAGATCTCCTCCAGGCTTCAAGCTGAGGCGCTCAACGTCGAAGCGCCGACAGTCGAACAGGACGTAAAGAGCGTCCTCAATCACCGTCCGCACGTAGGACAGTCATCTTCACTTTTGTGTCCGAAACGCTTCAGAAAACGCTTCAGAAATGCTATGGGCCTGTGAAAGAAAAAACTCCACCTCGCAGTTTTTCCTTCTTGTCCACACTCCCACACGTGGATGGAGCCGATATGACCAGCATCCATTCAGTGACTGCTTCAATAGGCTCTGTAAATTGGCCAGGCTTTTGGCATTCGCTGCCATTTTCTTGGCAGTCACCGTCTCGGTGTCATCCTGAGCCATATTGGCCAGGTCTGACCTCTCCCGAACTAGCTCCGGTAAGGGAAGGTATAAACTGACAATCACGAGCCCTGCGTCGTTCAACACCGTCCTGAAGGTGCATGACGTGCGTTACGCACAGAGGCGGTAGTCGGAAACTTTCAAGAAACTTGTAATAAGTCGGGATCGTAAGCTCCGAGGTTTTTCCAAGTAAGTAAACCACTTCAAGACGTGATAGAACCCTGCGAAAGGGAGGAGGAGTGCTAATTTCTTTTGACTCAAAATTCGCTTCTGAAGTGGTAAAATCAAAAGAGTTTGGTGACATAGAATTTCTTTGTGCTAAAATCTTCTTGTCCGGTCAATCTTGATATGTTACATGTTCTTACATACTACCTTCGTCCGAACCCCCCACATACTGGCATCATTTCGGATCGTCTGTCTGATGGTGACCATCTGGTAGCTCTGGGTGACGTCAATATCCAGAACTCATGTGGTCACCAAGACTTTCCTGCGGGCATGTTGGACATGTCGATCTGGCAAATTAACCATGTTAGAAATTCTTTAGGTCGGCTGCTGGACTTATGTTTCGTTTCTGATCCTGATGGAATTACTCTTTCCAGAACTTTGCCCCTTTATTTCAAAATTTCAAAATTGGTGTTTAGCAAATAACCCAAAGCTTAATGGATCGAAATGTTAACTCATGTCATTTTATTGATCTAGTCTTTACCAGGCTATTTACTTTCTCTATGGGAACGCCTTAGAACGATGAACACTGGGTAATGATCTGAGGGTCCTATTAGATTTGAAACTTAAATTTACCGACCATATATCCACCATGTTTAATATCAGCCAATTATGGTAATACAAATTTACAAACACGCTTAAATTTTAACGTTCCTACTAGTAGAAGTTCCACTTATGCCTAACACGATCAGTACAGGGTATAATGTTCAGACTACAATAGTCTCTACCACTTCTTGTTATCACGGCACTTTGCCCTACTAACAATCTAAAATCCTTTATACATACTAAACGACTTATCTGTGCAACACTCTTCCTCGTAATATCTTTCTCCTACTCTTCTCTAGAACTTTATCGGATCGATACCCGCGATTCGAGTCGTACGTTATGCGGCAGCGTTCCTCAATCGGTTAGACGGGAGGTGGGCTTTACGTATGCAGTGGGAACCGCGCGAGTAGATGTACTTGGTAATGTACGCCACCTTTATGTCAGCTTTTATTTTGGCTTTTATTTAAGCCAAAATATCAATCTCTGAATTGTTCAGGGCAAGCCGGAAAACAAATATGTATTTCGATGGTGGGATCACCTATAAGAGTTTTGCTGTCGCAGTTACAAATACTTGTAGCGTGCACCTTATTCAAAGAAAAAATAAATAAATTCCCAGGCAGGCTAATATTTGTTTCCTTTACTGTACTCATTTGATAGATGGGAACAGTATTGGATTGGCATATGCCAAGCTCACCCACACAATTCTGCCCATACAAAGAAAAATTCTGTCCAGACACGTGTAGTGCATAAAAAAGGAAATAAACCATACAAACCTTGTGCAGTGAAGGAAATTTAGCCTGAAATTAATACATTTTGAAACAAAAGTGATTGTTATCGTGTTGGGGGCGCAAACTCATAAGGTGAGACACAATTATTGAATGGTGCAAACATCCCATTTGACCAATCCCTTGTTAGGTGGCACAGCATCACGACGATTCCGACCAGGTGCTGCCTTATAGGCTTTCCGTTTGGAATTTGGCCTCGGAACGGACGGAGGACAAGAAAACCCACGCCCAATTTTCAATATTCTCATCGACACCGATAGAGTGACGTAAGCGCAGCCGGCCAGAGCGTAGTCCTAAAATAAACATGCAGTAGGGAGGATAAATATGTAGACGATTAGTAGCAATAAGAAATAACTGGTGCCGCCGCAGCTCATGTGTGTCTTTTGGCGTAAGCGAATAGCCATGTACATTACGAGCAGCTATGTATTGAGTGCGACTTTTCATATTTACATATATTATTATTTTCTTTTTGTGAGCCTGAATAGGACAAACATGTAGTTTCATAAGTGCTATTCGGTCAGAAAACGATAAGCTTGCCTGTGAGCATGTGTGTGTGAACACATTCGGTAATACAGAATTCCGCAAACCTCTAACACGCCGAACCTCGATAGCAGCGCCAAATTTTATTTCACCCTATTTGAGATTATGAAAATATTTCGCCGTACATTAAGTTTGGAAGTTGGTATGAGTGTATGGGTATGCTGTCGTGGATTTCACCAGACGCTTAATCTCATCATTATAGGAATATTGCATACAGTCCCAAATTGTTCTGTGATTTCTTGTGTGTATGTTGTCGCTTTAAGAAATGTCGTTTTAGCAGGGAGACAGCGTGGTGTCGCTGTCGCCGAGTGTGTGGTAAGTTCGGTAGTAGGAAAAAAAAAAGAGGAAGGGACGACATGCAATTGCGTACAGACCGTTGTGTGTGCAAAACCGAAACTCGCTGTGCTAATACGATGTCGGGAAATAATGGTGCTGCAACATATTATTTTTCTTTAGTTTAGTACTCTAAATTCCATTCTTTATATTTCTTAATATCACATAAATGTACACTCTAGAGAATGAAGGAGAATGAATTATATAGCATAGGACTTTGTCTTAAATTTAGTTTCATAAGTAAACCAAATCAGCCTCGAAATAGAGATCAGTCAGGCATTTTCCCAATTGTATAACTTCTCTTTTGTAATAAGTTAAACAGCGAAAATCACCTCATCCTCTTGGGCCCAACGATCGGTGCAAAGTCGGAAAAGTTGAGTAAGTAAGCCACTAAGAGTTATTATTGAATTGCAATACAATGGGAAATCCGTGACAGGTTTTATCTTTCCTTTCTGAATGATAGGTTAAAATGTAATATTCCTTATTCTTTTAATTTTTGTATTACCGCTATATTTTTGAGTATCTTTAATTATATAAAAATGGACATAAGATAATTTCTTTCACTTAGAGCACTTCGGACCCCACTGTTTAGGGTAAAGTCTACATGGAAGGAAGAGTATAGACGAAGGACAACAACACCTTGTCTTTCATTCGTTACGGTCAGTAGAATCAACCACCCAAGGATCGGCCTACTCCTACCGCATTCCTTCCCAACTTCCTCATCTCTGTTTACGTTGATTTCCGTAACGTCTAGCCGTGCCCAACCCCCGCCCCTTTCGACGGATCAAGCCGTCTCCACGTCTCTGTGCGGCAGAGACCACCCGTGCAGTGTTAGGAATAGTTTAATGTACCTAACCTTATGACTATTCTGTACGTCCGTTACAGTTATTCTGGCGCCCAACGTGGGGCACGAATGTGCAGGATCTCGTTTCTTTTCCTTATTCAATCGCCGAATTTTATATCTAAAGTAAAGCAGCGTTTGCGTATGTACATCAGTGGATTGCTGTGACTCAGAGTGCTACCGAACACAGACCGTTCGAGAGTCAGGTGCTGTGTACCATTTGTAATGACACGAACCCCTGTGATTGTATCATGGAAACCCCATGCAAGCATAAGTTCCACAGAGCATGTCGGTTAGAGTGACTTGAAACAAATAATACATGTCCAAATTGTAGGGTCTCGATTCTCGCTGTCGGCGAGCTTTGATTATAGATAGACAAGGTACTCCTTCTGAGCGTAAAATTCTTAGCAACATACAGACTAACCAGGATCTAACCCAAATCATTAGAAAATTACCATTCTATTAGAAATTATCCCCAACTTGAATGGGATAACGATCTATCACCTCCATTACCACGAGTCAGTAATGCTATCAATGCTCTAACCAACAATCAAAGATCTCGACTACCAAATGGTAGGCCAAGTGATATTTTACTAGAGCAACCAGATAGGATTTCTAACGTCATTTCCGATTTGCAGATCAAGTTCAGCGTCGAATTCTCAGTACCTTAATGGTAATTTCCATTTGCTGAGTCAGTTTGCTCATCATCTATTTGCTGGACCAGCACTCTAATTCTATTAGCGTATCCATAGAACGCCCGATCACAGAAATTTGTACGAATTGTGCAGTCACTTGCAGGAAAGATACCAGGATCAGAGATCACACAGAGTTATTAAAAATTCTATTAGACGCAGAAAGCAAGGAGCGAACGAGTGTTTTGATGAATTCCTTGACTCCATCTTATCAATATCCGATTTTTGCGCGAACCAATGTCAGATGTCGGCATCGCTGTTACATGTAAATACCCCAGATTTAGCTAGTCTGCGAAAGAAGTGTCATAGGCATGAAGAATTTTATCGCAACTTTCGTATGCGGTCAACTACCCGACCCGTCATATGGAAGAATTTTGTAGAAGCACTGAGTGCCCAACAAGAGTCTGAAAAAAATCCCGTCGAATTCGAAGAAGAATTTCCAGGTGAGGTTTTAACCGTTAGATCACATAGGAAAATAAAATTCTGGAATTGCGAGGAATCAGGTCATCGTTATCATGATTGTCTTAAGCCTCCTCAAATTTTCTGCTATGATTGCAATCTGCTTGATGCATACAAGCCCTGCCGCCAGAAGAACAATGCGCATTCGGGATACTCCGTTAGGGATGTCCGCCGTAATCCGAGAGGGGATGTCCGCCAGCAGCCTCGGACTCAGTAAATCATTCCAGTATCATTAGTACGCAAATCAGTTCTAGAGTTTCTAGACCAATTAAGCCTTACCATATCCGCCTCAAAGCCATACCAACATACCACCAACGATGAAAAGAATTATTCAGTAATCCCTATCCTTTTGCAGGAAAAGCAAGATCATCTAAACGTATTCGCGATTTTTGGAACAAACAGAAGAGTTTGCGAAGTGACCATTTCGTCAATTGCACGAAAAGAATTAGGGTCAGTAGAATCAGCTTGAATTTTGAATTAATGGGTCTGGTATCGTATCAGACAATCAGACATATCGGACAATTGGTCGTTTATACTGAGATATTCGAAAGCCATATTTTAGGCCTTGGGGTGTCAAGAAATATGAGCTGTTGCATAGTTGTGGACTGAGGAGGCCGCAAGTCCTTCATTAACAGCCAATTTTTAACTCTTATTTAGCAGCGTAAGACTACTAAACTTTGAATCCAGCACACAGAGTTGGACTTTGATTTTACGAAAATCGTAAATGATCCCTTTAAATACACTCGTAGTCCGTCTTATGAAAAACCTAATTTCGTCCTGAACAGCACGACAACCGTCACAGCTAAAATGGAGCCCAGACCAACGTGAAATGGCATCCGAAACTGAGGCCGTGAGTCCGGCACTCTTAGCGTGCACAATCTTTTCACAGAGCCAGCAATAGTAGGCTGGGATGATAAAATTATTACATGACTTAACCACAGAGACAATATTGAATTCCATAGTTATTAATTATTTAATTAAATTTATTATTTTTTTGAACTACTGTACCAGGAAATCGAAAAAGGAAGTTTAAAAAGAGCGATTAGCGGAAGTGATTATAAATAAGACCACCGTTAGTTAGATCTGTATTTATTTGTTTATAATTTGGGTCCATAGACCCAAAGTTGCGCTGGGCTTGCCTGAAACCCAGTGTGACTGACACCCAAAAATATCTGGCTTAGCATGGTAACAAGCCACGTTTGTTAAGATTAAATAAACGCCTATAATGGCGTGATTATGAATACCGTTACTTTAAAAAGGGAAGCTAAAATATCGTACGCTTTTTGTAAACTGATCTGTAATCTGATAGGAGGTAGGCTTCAAATACATAAGAAATGAAGCTTAATACAAAAGCTTAAATTAAAGGTGTCTTGTGCCCAAACAAGTTTTACTAACAAGTGGAAAAAATATAGATTGAACGAATTCAATTGAACGAAAAACAGAAGCAACACAAAAAAGTTGACGAAGCAGAGCCGAGCTATTATTGGAAGAAAATTAACAAATTAATTAATTTACCTTTAAATATACTACTGCACACGCGAAACAATACGGTTTTTTTAATAAATAAAATTGGTTTATAATTATATATAAATATAAGTTAACACGGGTTCTTTTATATGTTATTAAATAAACAAACAAAAAAACAAGTTAAACCAAAACGCAGTGCGCACAAAACATACACCTCCGATCGCTATAAGGTAAAGAGAGAAAGTAACTTGGTCACAGTAGCCTTAGTAAGTTCTCTGAAACTTAAGAGGGATAGGGTTTATTTTATGCAGTAACAGTTTTTCAAGAACTTAGTTTTAAGAGACTGATTGCGTCGCATAATTAATTTAATTTCAATATATTAACACAGCATACGAAGATTTTAATAAAAATTTGAATTAAAAAGTAATCGTGTTTAAGTCTTCAAAGGCAACTCGAACCTTTTTGTTTTGTTATTGAAGAACACTGTTACTTGAATATTGTTACCTAAAAAATTAGTTTAAAATGTTCAGTTTGCTGCTTGTCCCATTGTGCGGAAGCGCTGCGATTATTTTGGGGCGGAGGTAGAAAGATGGAGAACGGAAAAGAGTCCAGATTGAAGACTACACTCTATTTATATATAATACATACACAGTAGTGAATTATAATATTTTTTAATTTATTTGATTCGATTATTGATTTTTCCTGGTGATAAGTATTAAAATTAAAATTGTAAAATTAAACTAAATAAAAAACCCCTTGATGAGGTAAAAAAAAAAAACGGTGACGAACGTGTATACAAGGACCAAAATGCCTGATATCAATTTTGGTGACGAAAAAACCCATACTTATATCGACACAGGAGATGATCCTGATCGAGAATAAATATACTCGAAATAAATATGGGGCCGAAGATGTCTCCATCACTGCGTTTCACACTTTTGCCAAAATTATAATACCCTCTGCAAGGGTATAAAACTTTGAAGCAATCTCAGTTTGTATCCTTTTGCGTTATCAAAATTTGTGAATATAACATATTAAATTTAAACTGCGATATTTCAAAAACAATAGTATATATAAAAAATAAAATAAAAAATATATATCCCATAATACACTATTCTGATAGGAATCGAATTCATATCCTTAAGTTTCTTGAATAGGCTTAAGTTTCTCGAATAAAATATTTCGAGTTTGGTCAAAATTTTACAGAATACCAATATCAGCTGAAACAAAGATCAGTTGTAGTAGCGGCCGGCGGAGTCGCTTTAGCTTTTAGATTGTTTTGCTTTTAATCCATGATTTGGTTGTAATTTTCAAGCCAAATGAGTTGTTACGCCACAAAAACAGCGGTGACTGGAATTTAAGTAACGCAGATTTTTATTTATATGAATTATTCGCTCATATGCTTATGGGTCACTAAAATACTGAGCAGAATTACATTAAAATTTTCCATTAAACAGTTCGACTTAACAGTTCGAGTTAAGTCGAGTGGAGAGTGTTGTGGGCTTTGAGACGGAGAGTCCTGAGATCTAGTCCTAGTTGAAGACTTAAAGCCCTTTTTTCGGATTTTCTTTATTTCAATAAACATAAAGCTGAAAAAAAATACTGGATATTTTCTTTTGCATTGCATAATATTATGCACATATTATGCGATATTGCATAAATATATGCACAGACTCTAATAAGCAAAATTGCCAATCAAATACACACACACGTGTACGTAACGCCAAACTTAACAGTTGACTGCATTGTATATTGAGTTAGCGAATTTTACCAAATATAAACGATCAATCAAAAGTTGCTTCATCTTAAAGGATATATTCACGTGCAGTATAAATATAATAAAATATAATCGAATGAGACAATTTTAAAAACAAATTTTTTTCGAAAAAAAATTATATCAGATAATATTAGATGAACTCAACAACGTTTATCTATGATCAATGCTAACATTTGGGACGGCTTCTACACCCTTTACGGCCATAAGGGTCATTCAACAATAACCGAAGGATTAGCGGCGACCATTTCTTAAGGCTGAAGATGTGGTAATAAACGAGATATACATTCTTTTAGAATGAAGTTCGATAGAATGGACCGAAGATAACCGGACCCAGGAATCAGCATGAAGTTGAGGACATGATCCAGCAACGAGTTGAGTCTTTTGCTCTGCAATCCTGTAAATCATCAGTGCAGTCGATCTCCTTTAAATTTGGATACTACAATTCTTATCAAGGAGCTAGGAATGTATTGGCTCTTAAATAAATTTCAAATCAAATTTGATCTTAAAAGGATTAAAGGCTGTACGGTCCGTTGGGTCTCACTGCGTTAGTCTCCATCTCGCAAAGGTTAGCTGAGGATCGACGAAATAAGCAAAAAGCAGTGGCTTCATTGTTTTCCTGGATCCTTAGTTTCAGCTGAGCTTCATGCGATTTGTGGCAGGAGTTCATCTGTAACCATTAAGTTAAGTTAAGGGTACATATGTCGATTACTGGGTTCTTGACGTAACTTGCACTTGAGTAGGAGCCATAATGGCGGCTTTTGATGTTTCCCCTATAAGCTCTATGGGTGTAGAGATATTTTTGAATCAACTGAACGAAACTTGTTCCATTGGGTGCTTCGTTGCAAAGATTTATTGATTAGATTGCTGCGCAAGTGATTGGTGGAGTGCACAAGATTGCCGGACATTCTGTTTCAATCTTGTCATTGAATAACTGGAATTCGCATCTACAGTCAACATAGTATTCTGTTATGTGGTTGAAAAAAATGTGCTGCTCAATTTTTATAGGCGTACATCTACTGAATTCGCCCTAATTATAAATTGTAAAATTATCTATATGGACATTGAAAGCTATGATCATTGTCTGAAAATTATTGAATGTCCAACCCTTGGAAACCCATATTGGAATGCGCACGATGCTAAAGTCATTTAATAACTCTGACGACACGATTGGGTTTGGTATTTCACAGATGACGTGAGCTAAGTTTTACTGCTTTGCTGGACCAGCTTTAGGACGTGGTCATCGTTACCCTTCACTTCTGTGAAATATCTCCTGTGTTGGACATAGCTTCAACAATGTTAAACGGGGGAGTGATATTTCCGAGAGGTTATTTCCTGCTTCATCCTCTGCGTACAGATATTTAAATGGTCCAGAATGGAACAGCATAATGTTTCGTTTGTCAATTCTTTACATATGTGTGAGAGAGTATCATTACAGTATGGATCGAGATTGATCCATCGATCGATCGAGATCCATCGATCGATCGTGTGGCACCTCTGTAGAATATTTCTGGCTTTTTACTGAATTCCGCCACTGGCTTTGCCATGGCCAGTGGAAATAGCAATATTAGTGCTAGAATTACGAGAATTCTGTGTTGTGGAGCTCAAGCAAATACTATATGTATATTGCTTCAAAAAGGCGTGCAGATTTCACCACAGCTTCCACAAGACCACCAAATGATTATGCTTTTGGGGGAATAAATTTAAAGTATATTTATACCCTTCCAGAGGGTATTATAATTTTGGTCGAAAGTTTGCAACGCAGTATAGGAGACATCTCCGACCCTATAAAGTATGTATATTCTTGATCAGGATCACCTCCTGAGTCGATATAAGCATGTCCGTCTGTCTGTTTCTACGCAAACTAGTCTCACTTTTAAAGCTATCGTCTTCAAACTTTGCACACACCCTTCTTTTTTTTTGTAGGCAGTACATAAGTCGGAACGGCTGGAATCGATTGACTATATTCTATTGACTATTCTATTTGTTTGGCTCAAATACGGATCTAGAACTTTCCTTGACATCGAAGGATCCGGAGGAGATTGGCCAAAAAGGCAACTGTTGTGAGATCTCTTATCAAGTGAACTGCCTTCGTGGCAACACTGCCTTCGTGAGAAATAACAAAACATACGTGACCTTGTCAGGTCGTTTGCCTCGATTCTTATGATCAACCTATATGGAGCCGCAGTAGTTTACTCCAGTGTTTAAGAATGAGCGAGCTTGAGTACTTGTGCACCGCAATAAATTTTTGTCTCATATAAGATAACTCTTAGGTTCATATTTACAATTGTGTCATTGAAGGGGAGCACAGCTGGCTGTCTTGCATCATAGTACAGGTAAGAAAGTTCCTCCATTTTCGTAGTTTGAAATCACGTGGCAGTTGTACCTGGTTCAGTTCGATTTGGACTTGAACTGCTTCTGCCACTGTTATTTTCGAGTGTCGCAGGCCCTAACGGGTACTACTCCTACTAATGGGAGGGATAGGGATGTCGTGGTTTCATATGATGGTACATCTTTTCTATGCCCGCCATGAATTATATGTTCTGAAGCGTAGCAGTATAAAAATAGTTCGCTCTGAACGGGGGGACCTGTGTGTAGCTTGTCGTTCAAAATTTTTCCGCTTGAAGTTTTTTTCACTTGGTGCATCCGCATAATGTTATGGATATTAACAAGAATGCAAGCAGGAAATGCTTGTGTGTAACAGAAATGCGATTACCGCTTTCGGACCTGACCAGACCTCCGGACCTTCGACTAAGCTCATTAGAGATTGGCCGCTTCCCAAATCAACAGGATAGTCAACCAAGTCTTTCGCAGACCAGATCCTTATATAGCAATAAATGATACGCCATTTTTGGAATTCGGGACTTGCCAACTTCTTCCAAAGCAGCGGTCCAAGGGGTGTCATGAGGCTGAAGATCTTCAGCTCGAAGGTGTCTCATGCTAATTCGGGCGGCATGTTCAGCTTACTGCTTGCCTTATTGTACAGAAGTGCTGCAATCAGCTCATTTTAGAACTGTGCATAGGATTTGGAGCCAGAGAACGGAAGAAAAATCATATGACAGTGGGAGTTATGCCGAACTCACGCCGCTTGTCTGACGTTCGAACGCTTTATTACATACATACACTTGTTTATACATATTTCTAAAAAAGTGAATTATAACGTTATCAGAATTTTTTCGGTGCTTGCTTTGCCTGGGAACCTCTCTCACAATAACCTCTATTATTAAAACCTTATTATACAATTGGCCTGCAAGGGTCAAGGGTAACGGGTTACGCTGCCGCATAACGTACGGCTCGAATAGAGGGGATAGATCTGAGAAAGTAAACGAGAAGAATAAGAGTTCTTACTCTTACTGATTTCTTAATCACGAGGAAAAGTGTTGCAGAGATAATGCGTTTGGTGCATAGGATTTAAGATTGTTAGTAGAGCAAAGTTGAATAGGGTGGTAGAGACCATTGTAGTCCGAGCACAGGACCCTGAACGGATCGTGTTAGGCATATGTCGATCTACAATGGCAAAGGAGTAGAGGACGAAAGTTTCTAGTCCTTCTACTAGGAACGTTAAAATTTAAGCGTGTTAGTAAATGCGTGTTAGTAAAAAATTAATAAGATTAAATAGAAACATGACAAGCATCGTTCTACGATTTGTTAATGATGGTAAGTTGAATAATAAAAGTCTACTATGATAGGAGGGAAGGTGAAGACTTGCATCCCAATTAAGTCCCCTAAGGGGCGAAAGTTAGAAAGTTTTTTTGTACAGGTTCTATGTGATATCGGTGTACTCCGTATTGGGGACTCCAGAAAAACGATCCATACTCTTTGCAAAACACCAATTTTAAAATTTATCCAAATCGGATTGATGTCTAGATTGGGCGCTAGTGAATCTATACTGAAGACAAAGCTTGAAATCATCAGAACAACATCATCAGCTTTACATACATAAGTACTCGTGAGTCAGTTAAGGCAAGGGGCATGTCGTTAATAAATATTGTAAAAAGTAACGGTCCAAGATGGCTTCCTTGGGGCACCCCAGATGTGACGCGGACTAAACGCGGGGTAACACCTTTTAAGAAGACGCGTTGGGCTCTTCCTGATAAGTAACTCGAAATCCAGATAGGAAGATCAGTTGGGAATCCCAAAAGACTGAGTGTGGTACTCCATCGGGGCCTGGCCAATAAGCTTGACCTTAAGAAGATCCGATAACACACGACTTTGATCAAAAGATGGGCAAAATATAAGGTTGGCTGATTGGAAATTATAAGTGTACGGCTGAGCTGGACTAGTGCTATGTGAATACGTTGTTTGAAAAAACTTTGCAAAAAGATCGGCCATTGTCAGATCAAGCAGAGGAGAAAAGATACAGATTTGCGCTTAGTGCTTACAAAGTTATATCTGCTTCGGGTCCTGAGTAAACTGAATAAGCCGGCAGCGGCGAATATAACTCCTATAACATTCGGCGTTATGCACGGTGAAATTAGACCGAGCTGCTAAGTAACTTGAGTAACTAACTGTACAGCCAGATAATTTATGCAACCCATGGTACTGGCTGTGAAGCTAAGTAAATACATTAAAAATATTCTTATTCGGCACGTGGAACAATAACAATAAACGATATAAAAACGTGCCGGGTTATACTATTTTTAATGTATAATTTTTTTTAAATATATTGCATTTATTCGTCACTAAAATTGATACCAGATATTTTGGGCGTAGCATGCGGGTTCGCCACCATTATTTTACCTCGTCAAGAGGTTTTTTTATATCATTACATATTGTGGCAAAATGTAAGTCATTAAACCTTGAATATACGAACGAAATAATTTTTTAAATAGATAGATTTATTATATGATACGACCTTCGTTTAAATTGCAATTATGTGGCAACAATTAAAGTATTAAAACTGCATCCCCTGCATCATACCTCCATTTCTAACCGTCTAACGTGCCTTTGTAACGGTATGCCCCAGGGCAGTGGTAAAATGGGAAAACCGTTTAGTACGTCAAGGTTTTGTTACCTGCTCATCTCCCGACACATACTTGTTTTTGGCAATATACGCGATTATGACCAACTCCTTCCTTTCATTGAAGATTCAACTGGAAATATCGGTCTGCGATAAAGCGTTTGTTTGTGTCCAGTAATATTAAAGTCAGTAAATGATGAAGCTTCGTATTCTTACAATAGATGTGGCACTGTCGAGGGAATCAGCGAGCTGGAAGTGGAATGCTCTCACCCTGATACAAGTAAAGATATCTCCCATCAGTGGAATTCTTCCACCTGTGGAAGACCAGTTCTTCTAACAATGCTTCCATTTTATGTCAAAAGTAGTTGATAGTTGACAAAATAAATTTTAGGGCGATTGAATAGCAAAGGATAAAGTATTCTAGATGCATATGAAAATCATGGATTCCGTTAGTATAATGAATTGTTCTCCTGAGTTACGCTTTTCATAAATCGAGATAACTTTAATTTACTACCGTTAATTTCCGACATCCAATATAGACTGAGTATCTTAGGTTATTGACTTTATATACCTGAAGCAACATACATGTTTTTATACCCTTACAGAGGGTATTATTATTTTGGTCAAAAGTGAGCAACGCAATGAAGGATCTCCGACCCAGTCTCTCAGTTTTAAAACTATCCACTTCAAACTTTGCACACATCCTTTTTTCCTTTACAGGCAGTATACAAGTCGAAACGGCCGAAATCAGTCGACTATATCGTCTAGCTACTATATAACTGATAGATCGGATATGCCATAACTTCGTTGTTTTTTAAGTTTTAAGGATGAGACTTTGCACTGATTCCAATTTAGGAAACTAAAATAAATCGATATTCCAAAAAATCGGCCGACTATATCCTATAGCTGCCATATAATTGATTGATCGGAAATGGCATAATTTCTTTGTGCAACATAATTCGATGTATCAAATATCATAAGAATAGGGCGACTATGTATATCCTATAGCTGGCATATAACTGATTGATCAGTTATGGGAATGCCATAAATTCGTTGTTTTTTGAGTTAGAAAGATGGCATAGGAAAGAAAGCATAGATTCCACTTTGGGCATCATAATTGGATAGGCCCAATTTCTTAAAGATCGACCGACTATATATGATCCGATATATATCTAATAGTATAAGCTGCCACCTAACTGCAAGGGTACATCAACTTCGGCTCCGCCCGAAATTAGTTTTCCTTTCTTGTTTTTTGTTATTTTCAATAATTTCATAAACATAACTTTCATAACTTTAAAAATTTTTAAAATATGTAGGTAGAGAACGGCACGTGTGGCCTACGCATTTGACCCCTTCAGTTGCCTCTAAGCAATAATTTTTTCTCAAATTTAGTCCAACCTAATAGCTACACATTCAAAACGCCTTTAGACGAACTAGAAAGGTATTGCCGAGAGCGAGTGCCTCTAAGCGAGGGCTTAGAACCAACTGATAACTTTCTAACTTTCTAACTTGCAGTACTTGCATAGGGGGAGTTTGTCGTCCCGTGATTTTGTTTGATATTATATCGATCTGGATATTTTTAGTTACTTGAATAAAGAAATAAAAAATTAAAACTTAATATCTAAGCAACCAGTGGTATGTATGAGAAATTCACGATATTTATTGTACCTTGTTTTTCTCGACTATCACCTCGAAGTATAATATCCTTTCCTGCTTCACGCCGCCATTGCACTTTTGGCACCGGAACGCCAATTGCGCTGCACTCCAGCGCAATGCTGCCACCTTCTGTGCTAACACCTTCCTCCAGATTATTCGTCGGATGGTTAAGAATATCTGGTGGAACAACCACATCCAAATATCCTGACTGAAAAAAACAAAGCCGAGCGAAAAGATATATTTTAGATCGAGCAAGTTTTACTAAAATTTCCATTTTAAAACATTTGTCACGAAGTGGTCATTAAAGTTAATGTACATGACGTCATTCCCTAGAGGACTTAGGCGTCACCATTGTAATCTACGAAGCTCTGGGAGAAAATAAAACATACCTGACTTTTCATTGGGTCTGTATTAACTTGGCACATGTAGCTTCCAGAGTCGTTTATTTGCACGCGAGATATGTGAAGCTTCCAAGTGTTATGGCCATTGTGAGTTACTGCTAATCTAGGATTTAGAGACACCATGTGTGTGTGTATTCCAAGTATTGCTTTAGAATCAGATTTAATCCAGGCCACCTGAAAATGACACAACAGAAAAAAAGGAAATATTTTGAATTTAGAATTTTTAAAATAATATGGTCTACAATCAGAAAAATCAGATTTGTTTATAAAAATGTATCATCGGAAATTCTCGGGCGCAGTCAGATTAAGGTTGGGTGTGTCATTAAGATATTAGTGCTTAATGAAGACCGTGCTCGTGTATATCAATGTGACGACTTTATCGTTTTTAATAATACCCACATTTTATACAATTAACTTTTTATTGGATTCACGTAACAACCCTTCAGAAATTCAGATGCGCTCGATAAAGTCAATTTTCCAAACGCGTCAATTTACATTTTAAAATGTCTTTAATCACTCCCCCAGCACTGGAATACTAAATTTGATAGCTTATATTTTTTCTTCTTATCATTTAAGCTTCGCAACCCAATAAGTCTCTATGACGCACGAATCACTTCCGACTAAGCATTAGTAAAAATGTAAAACAAATAACAAATGTAAAAAACAACTGTGTAAACGGTCGTGTGCTTACGGAGAAGTCTTCGTATTGGTATACCAATGCAAGTCATACATGTGAATGTACTTTTGTGGCCACCTTTGACACTCATGGAACTTTGAACACTTGTTCTGATATTTAGACGACATTTTAAAGTATTCAAACCTCCTCCGACAAAGGCAATAAAGTTTGTGTCGTAAACATTAGTCCTTGCAGTGATATGAGCGAGATGATGGGTGTAGGTGGCCGCACCAAAAGGAATAGCAGGAGTAGAGAAAGACGAAAGTGAAGAAAGAGAGGCTGGCGAATTATGAATTTTTTCTAAGTTAATAGAACCACGGAAAAATTTTCTATGTCCCAAGCAAGACGAAAATTTTCTAAGTCACCATTTCTCAGAGCAATTACTTTGAATAGGGAACAAATTTCCTCGTTGTCTGTTTTCCTGCAGAAAACTCGCGCACCAGGCGACCGACAAAGGCTGCTTGCGCCGAAAAGTCCGACTGGGATGATGTTGAAAATGACTCTTTATTTTTGATTTTTTCCCTTCACACTTTTTCAGCATGACCAACTGAGTTTAACTTTGGATTACGCAAATGTGGCGCCATCTATGAAAATTTTTGGTAAGCAACATTGATAGTATGCAACAAAAGTGGACCATAGTGCGACCATAGTCTGGACCATAGTGCGACGTAATGATAGTAGTAAGTACCAAAGATGAAGCTTTCGAAAAACTGGATGTAGTCTTGCAAACCCTTACTAAAACCGAAATTTTATTTAATGTAACAAAATTTATATTTCTTTAACGTTGTGTTAAATAATTGGTGAAGCTAAGGCAGGTGGAATACGACCTAATGTAAGGATAATTAAAGTTTTGACTGATCTGCAATTCCCACAGTCCGTGACAATTAGTTCCTTTGTTCTCGCACTTGTTGAAACATCTCTATGCATTGACTTCCATAAATGTATCAATCGGATGAAACCACAAACGCGAGAAAGTATGAAAAGTATGACCCGTACTCACTATATTTTACCCACTTTTTCCAATTGAACTTCATATTCATGCAAGTGCTGATTGAGAATAAGCCTAGAGTGATCGAATTTTTTAGTAAATATTCGGCGACATTTGCTGTATATGTTTACACACTTGAAAGTCGACCAAAAACGACTTTACTTTCAAGAAAAAAAACTCTTAATTTAAGTACGAATTTTTCCCCCTATGAGAACGAAAATTCTTGATTTAAGCGTGAAAAATTCTTCTCGTATAGAAGAAAAATATTTAAATTAAAATAATTAAAATTGAAAAAAAAATAATGAGTAAAAAACAAAATAACAAAAATAGTTGAATTCTTGAACTCGGGTGGAACCCCTTTATACAAGGGTATCACTTTACACATCAGTCGAGAACTCTAGCTATCCCTGACAAGGTTTCGGGCGACAAAATTTTCTAAACTTCAAGTGCTACTTTAAAGTAGCTTTTAGTGTTTCATATTTTCCTCTCAGCCTGCCAAAAAAGTGTTATCGATAACCAATTCGTTCTTATTTCAATTCCATATTTTGTGTTGATTCAAGAACGCCTTAGTTTTCTTTTAAGAATTTTCTGTTGTCAAATTTAGAACCCTTTTTCTATCAGTTTATAAAATATTTCCATCATTAGCTGCACGGTCGTCACTTCACGGTGTATGCGGATTGTAATTCGCTTGAAGCCTCCAAAACTAAAGTAGAACTATCTCTTAGAGTTCCAACGGGGGATTTGAAATTCAATATTATGAATAATGTAGACTTTCTGTCTCGAAACCCGGCATATTCTAAGTCCTATTACGTAATAGGTTTCCACTACAATATAGAAACATTCGAATACACGGGAAACTCATTGTCCCCCTATTATTCCAAAGCCCTTTAGGTGGTCTGCTGTTAATAACGTTCTCAAGACCATTTTATGCATCTCAGTTGAGATTAGATCCTGGCAATAAAGAACAATTATTATTGGTTTAACAAAATGTCAAACTATATTCCTAATTTTGTTGATAATTGAAATTCAACTGTCTCTGAATTGCAGTAAAAAAGGGGTAACGAAAGTTAATCTATTAGAGGCACTCCGACCGATTGGACTTGTATCTGTTTTTTATAATGAGAAGAAAACTGACGCAGATATTTTTTAAAAGTTAGCTAAAGAAAAATGCACAAAAAAACAGCCACAATTGTAAGGCATAAAGTTGGATAACTTGTCCAACTAAAGAATGAGAAGCGTCATCAGACATAACTAGATCCAAAGTTTAATAGCCTATTAAGAAGTTGAGTTATTACTAATACATATTTAATTATTTGAGTTATTTAAAGTAGTTGAATTACTACCACGAAATCTATATAAGCTCATAGGCTTAGAAAGCAATTGAAAGGAAAAGAAAGAAAAACAATGGCTATGAGAAAACATTGTCTTTTGATCTAGTACGTGTTCAATTTTCTATTTAAAGACGAAATATAGAAAATAAAAAATATTTGAACCATAAGAAAATAGTTAATTAATAGTTAATTAAATCGTTTGTTAAGGGCTAATTACACAGGCCGATAATTTCCAATTTTTTTTTCCTCTACGCATAATTTTTATTCCTCCATAACCTTTAGGGTCCATTGAATCAAAGCTTAGAACAAACATAGGTTCCATCACCCACAGTCTCCGCGGTACACCTAATAGAAGAAATTGATCAAATTTTATCATATATTGAATTATGTAGGCCATGCGTAGACCATCATTGTACATCAATTTTAGTACATATCGTTTTTGAAATGTTTATATACCAACTCTAATAAAAAATTGGCATTTAGTAAATACCATATCTTTCAGTAAATCATACCATTTTTTAATTTTGGATTTAAGGAAAGGCTTCAAATAGTTTAAATTAATTTATTATATTTAGTTAAACAATGTTTTCGTCAATTAAATAGGTGCTTTAAATCTCACATTTGTAAAAAGTCACGGCTATATACAAAATCTTTAAAGCTTTACTGAACCAGCTGAACCCGCAAAAGATTTGTTTTAAGCATGAATATAGTTCTAGATAGCCATGACTTTTTAAAAATACTTCAGTGTGTTAGCAAAAGACCTAAAAATTATCGACCACAGCTTATGCTCGTTATAAAAATCTAAAATGATGTAGGGAGAACAACACGACAAATCAAAGTGAAAAATAAACTAGACGTATATCCAAAAGACTTTTATTTTTCAAACTCTTAGTCAATAGGTCATTAAATAACCTGATCAAGTTTTAACCAAAATTATCGGTTTTTCTCTGAGTGAGATTTTTTTACTCATAAACCGAATCTAAAGTTTTTTTTCCTGACAATTATTTCAAAGGGTCTAAAGATGAGACTTATTTTATCTTATCTTGCAAATAAATTTGCATTTTATCTCAGTGCATAAGCATCATAAATTTGAACTTTTGTCTCGCTCCGTTTCATATGCGCACATAGATAAACAATATTATAACGTTTTGAAAATAAATAATCTATAAACCGACTCCAAAAATTGGTGGACTCCAGCGGCGCAGTTATATGTGCACCCACTCCAGCTCGGAGTGCTATTCGAAAATGTAAGGCAAAGGGTATCCTCCAGGAAGTTAAGAGGATCCAAGGAGTCCTCCAGCCAGTGTCCAACATGGATGATGCAATGAACCACGTGTGTCAAGGTCAGTTGGTCGCCATGTACGAGGACAAGGCCATCCTCGGGGAGCTTGAAGATTTGGATATTTCAGAGATCAGCAGCGACTTGCGATGGACCGTGTCTGAGCTTGTAGCATTGTCAAAATCGAGCACGAGACGTCGCTGCGCTCTGCTCGAATGCAATAATGGACTGGGGCTCGTTTGGTAGAGTATTTGTGTTCTGACAAGACTGAGCATCTGCTAAAAAACTTTCTTTTCCCACATTCTAATGTATTTTTTCATTGTTTTCTACGATACATGCATTCCTTCATTTTAGTTTCACTTAGATATGGTATTAGTGATAGTGGTCTGTGAAAGTTTGAATGTCACTTGTGCCATATAGTTAGGTTTGCAACTTACCTATAGCTCAGATGATTGCTTGTAATTCCCTCTCGTTCTTTGCATAATTTAGCTTGCAATCTGCAATCGTGGGAAATATCACTGTGATTGGTCTGCCTTTTGCATGTAAATGTTGAGAATACCAAAAGTCACACTTGTTCACATACACATAATATGTGTGTGGAAAGGGGATGAACAATGAATATCTCATAGAGAGGCAAAGCTCTCTCTTCTCTTTGTTCTCTCCCTCTCTGCCTAAGAACTTATTTCTTTTTTTATGCACATGCGTAACTTTCTTACTTGCTTGCAGACAACGAGATCGTGTGGTTGTATAAAATAAAAATTAACTAAAATGACAATTTGAAGTGTTTTACTAATTGCCAAATGGGGCTGATGTGTTCCTGGAGTTTGTATAAAACATTATTATATAATTTCGATAGGTTATGGGCTCAGACAAAGTTTGCAGCTAAGTGCTATAGTAAAATGCTATGATTGTAAACGAATAATAAAAGTGAAATAAACAAAACAAGTGAAACAATTTAAACTTATGTAAATCAAGTCTAAACAAATTAATTACTATTGAAATTTGTGCTTATAAGTGAACAACGTATATCATATGTATGTATAACAATGCACCAAATTGGCGCACATTTTTTTCAATTTCAGTGCGAGTTGCTCTAACACTAGCAATAAAAATTCTGAGAAGCGCATAACAATCGAAGAGAAGAACAGTTATTCTCGGAAGATGGAAAAAGGAAAAAGAAACATAACACCATTTAACGGGGAAAATTATTCTATATGGAAATTTAGAGTCAGGGCTTTGTTAGAGGAAAACGAGCTGATAAACGAACAGAAAAAAATGCAAAGAGTCTTCTAATTGAATATTTGAGTGACTCTTTTTTAGTATTTGCCAATAATGGGAGCTCCGCTAAGAAGATTTTTGAAAATTTGGATACTATTTACGACCGGAAAAGCCTAGCATCTCAACTTTCATTGCGCAAACAATAATTGTCTTCAAAAATTAATGGGTTATAGTAAACCACTTACGTTTATTTGGTGATTTAGTTACTGAGGTAGTTGCGGAGCCAAGTTAGATGAAATTGACAAAGTGTCTCATTTGCGTCTAACACTTCCAACTAGCTATGATAAAAGCGGTAGAAACTCTATCTGAGAGCAATTTAACATTAGGCTTTGTAAAGACTCGTCTTCCCGATCATGAAATTAAACTAAAAGGAATTGGCAAGGACACAAGTGCAAAAGTGTTGCAGGCTATAGTCAATCGAGAGCCTAGGGATAGCACATACAAAAACAAAATAACAAAATTTGTGAAAAAACAATTTCAGAATAAGTCAAAGCCTAACCTGAAGTGTTTTCATTGCGGTAATAAGGCTATAGAAAGACTGTTTCTTCTTAAAAAGGCAGGCAGGCGGCAACCAGAATGTGCATGTCCAGAGTAAAGTTAGAGAGAGACGGGCTCAGATGGCAACAGCAACGCAGCCAGACTGTGCTTTTGCATTTATGATGAAATTAGCTGAAATTAGCAGTGAAAATACAGATGGCGTAGATTTCATATTAGATTCAGGGGCGTCAGATCACATAGTAAACTCCATAACTTCCGGGTGTGAGAATATAAATGCAAGTGTAACGGTTGAGATTGCAAAGCGTGGAGAATTTGTGTATGCTACTGAAAAAGAACTAGTTAGTCTTAATAGATCTGGAAAAACCATTGCTTTAAAAAATGTGCTATATTGCAAAAAAAATTCCGCAAAATTTACTATCCGTGAAAAGATGCTAGATGCTTGAATGTCCGTCGAATTTAATTCGGATGGTATAAAGGTAATCAAAAATGATAACTTGGCATTTGAAGGGATATTTAAGAATAATTTATCGATGTACCGAGGGTGAAGCTGTTTTAACAGCAACTTAATTAGTTAATAGGTCCCCAAGTAGAGCTTTGGAAAATATAAGAAAAACACCATATGAGATGTGGCATAAAAAGAATCCAATATTAAAATATTTGTATACGCACTAAATAAAGTTCGTAAGCGAAAATTTGATCAGAAATCTATCAAGACTATACTCGTTGGGCATGAGCCCAGTTGGGCTATGAAGTGTGGAATGAGGAATCGAGAAAATTTATGATAGCTAGAGATGTAGTGATGGACGAAAAAAGCATAAAATCTATGACTATAAATGAAAATGACTCTGTGGTAAAACATAATGATGTTAGCAGAAGTCATGATTCTCCAATTGAATTGAATGAAGATTTAGATTTTCCGTCACTGGAAATGATTGAATCATTGGATTCAAAGTCTGGTTAAAACTCAAATGAAAATTCCACTTGTCTCGAGAATACCGGTCCAGTAGTTGAAACTGGTGATAATATACAAGAAAAGGAAATTCAACAAGTGGGACGCAGTGAGAGAAATAAAAATAAACCAAAATTATCATATAGATATTTAGAAAAATGTCTTATGAATATTCAATTATGTTTAAGTAATATTCCCAATACATATGAGGAAATTAAATCTCGCGATGAACTAAATTCTCATTTTATCAATAATACATGGTGCTTAGTGCAAAGGCCTATAGATAAAAAGATAGGAGATTGCAAGTGGGTTTTTAGTTTAAAGCAAGACGAAAATGGTAATTTACTGAAATATAAGGCAAGACTGGTAGCAAGGGGCTTCACTCAAGAATATATGATGAAATATGATGAGACCTTTGCACCTGTTGCACGAATTTCACCTTAAAACAAAGACAAACTGGATCTCTTGGCATATATATGTCGGGAAAGGTTGGTCGTTTTCATCTGCCATTTTTTTATTTCAGAACGCGCAGCAAGTCGCAATAATCTTCTTTTCATGTCCGTTCACTTCTTGCCTTGCCTCTCCTCTTCCTCCTTTCCATCATAGCGCTACACTCAGCAGGGCTTTACTCTCCTTCCACAACGTGCTCTTATTCTAAAAGCTTCTCTCTCTTCATTTGTTTCTTAGAAGGCTATACACTGAAATCTTATAATTAAATCATTGAATACAGTGTTTCAAATCATATCTAACTTATCTCCGACACGGCCTACCTGACAATATCACGTCCTCGTATTGCTCAGCATAGTAAAAGACTTATCATAACACCTCATTACCAATCTCCTATATTATTTTTATGATTACAAAACTTACTTATTCTTTAAGACAAATTCAATTACACATCTTGTGCTTTTAAGCGTTAGTGTGATGGGATAACACTTCAAAAATTCTCCAGAGTACAAGCTCTCTTCCGTATAAACCCAACTACTTGGATATCCATCAAAGATTATCTTAGCAGGAAAATTTTTCTTTTTACATCTTTTAGAGTACACGCTCTCTTCCGTTGAAGCTCAATCATCTGGTTACCAATTCTCTCATCATCAAAACACTATTTTAGCAGGCTTCTCACATACAAATCAGAGTACTACGCTTGCGCTCTTGCTTGCACGCTCTACTTTCGTGCCGTCGTCAAACTCTTCCGCTAATTCCAAAGTCTGTCGATCTTTAGGTACACTACACTGTCATGTGGATATTTATACACTCGTCTACTTGTCAATGATTTTAACAAGTATCGGTCACCATCTAGCAACAGCACAATTTCGAATGGTCCCTTAAATTTTGGATCCAACTTCGTTTGGTACCGCTCTTCGTTTTTTCGACCAATGCTTCTTGCCATAATCGTGCACTCGTCTCTACTCGTCTCTCTACCCATTTGCTCTACCGTCACCCGTTGCTACTACAAGGAGGTAAATTTTATTAATGGAACAAAATTTTCGAAACTCTTTACTTGTAAAGCATCTGCCTTGGTCCGCTATAATTCTGGTAGGACCACCAAATATTAATATTGCAGATTTTACTGACTGTATGCAGTTCACCGTGTCCAAGTTCCAGGTGTCGTATAGGTAGACAAACTTGGTGATGGCATTATAGCCTCGTGAACATGATTAACAACTGACCACCTAAATACCCTGGGTACGTGTCTTCCCATTTCTTTGAATCTTGCGTAGCAGCAAACTATTCCTGATTTCATAAGAATTTGCTATTTCTTTCTGCATTTCATCACTATTTAAATCTGTCATGATTTGCGATATGTCTTGATCACGCTTCTGTTCGGATATAAGCCAGTTGTGGGTTATATATGCCAAGTGAACTCGGTCCTCCACTACCTTACTCGATCTATCCTGCTCTACTACAGCGACGGAATTTCTAGACAAGCAGTCAACATGAGCCATTTGGTTCCCTTTCTTGTATTCCACCTGGAATTCGAATGACTGCAAAAATGACCACATACGATGAACGCGGTGTGTCAATACCGCTTTCTCCTGACTTGCTCTAACAGAATTACAATCCGTATATACGTAAACTGTGAACTTTCTGCCGCTTAACTCGAAGTCACTAGTTAGCACTTTATTAATTTGTCTGCGATTTTCCTCATGCTTTTCAAATTCCAGTCAAATTCGTTTATTTTTGAAGTTAGCAGATAAAGAGCCTTCATTACTTCTGAGAAACTTCTTGGTCGAATTACGTTGGATTCTAGCATTTGCTGAATTTTCTTTCTCGCCCTCGCTATGACGATATGGTCGTCTTTGAACCGTTTTGTTTACGTCTATTAAACGGAATTCTAAAGAACCTGACGAATGAGAAATTTTAAATATTTGGCCAATATGTCGTTTAGTTTTAGCTTATCACTGTTACTTAAATCCATTTTTTCATTACTTTTATAATCTATCGCATTTACACTTTTATCGTTACTTAGAGATAATACGGTTTGAGTTCTGTAGATATCTAATCTCTCTCTTTATAAAATTACTCCAAAACCAAATGTTTTGTCCAATTATTATATCATATTTCAGGCACTTATTATCTACTACTTGAAATGAAAATTCTAAATTAAATTCATAGATTTGTATGGATGACAGAATTTGCATGTTTCTTTTGACAACAATGTCACCGATGCCTCTCAAAACAACCATGTTATGGATTCTTTTACCGGCTAGCTTCACGCCGACTGTTTCTTTTACCAGAGAGCATTCAGATCCCGAATCAAAGAAAAATGGAAACTCCGCACCAAATTGAATTGCAGTCCCATTAGGCTGATGTAATGCGCACAGGTCTACCCTTCTTTCGTTGCACCTGCTGCTTGCTGTTGCTGTTCCTCTCGTACACACTGACGCGATATGTCCAACGCCGCCACACTTGAAACAAGTCTTTGTTGTCTCGATTCGTTCTTCTGTTCTCCTCTTGCGACACTCCATTGCCTTATGTCCAAGTTTCCCGCAATTATAGCATATAATCGACGTCTGCATTTTGAATCTCTTCTTTTCGGGTCCTTCCATTCCAGAAAATACTAAATTTCTGCTGAACGTGTGCGCCTTGAGTTGTTGTTGCAGTTCACCGCGTGTTTTTATGTTTGTTGTGAACGCTACACGCTGCAGTCTGGGGTCAATTTGGGATGCATGATCCAAGTCTAGGGATAAGGCTATCTCCTCATGGGTCATTGATTTCCACTTGGTCAATTATGTAATTAAATGACTAGAATAGACCGAGAGGCATTCATTTGCATTGGGACGTCCATTGGGCATATTGAGCAACACAAAAATTTGCGACAGCCACTGCGATGCACTACCGAGAAGGGATTTGCTGAGCGTCATCACCAAGGATGCACCTTCTTGCAGATGTTCACTTAGGGGTTGAGGGCTTCGGGGTTGATTGTCGGTAACATCGCGGATACGGCGCGCGTGTTAGGCTGCGGCGTTGTATTTTGTAGTTCGGTTATCACTCCATTTTGCGATTCTAATAGCCTGCGCCGGGGCGGTTATCCCACTTCTGATGTCGGGAAAGGTTGGTCGTTTTCATCTGCCATTTTTCTATTTCACAACGCACAGCGAGTCACAATGATCTTCTTATTACGTCCGTTCACTTTTGAGGGCTGTTCTTGATTGCACTGCCTCTCCACTTCCTCCTTTCCACCATAGCGCCACACTCAGCAGGGCTTTACTCTCCTTCCACAACGTGCTCTTATTCTAAAAGCTTCTCTCTCTTCATTTATTTCTTAGAAGGCTATACACTGAAATCTTATAATTAAATCATTGAATACAGTGTTTCAAATCATATCTAACTTATCTCCGACACGGCCTACCTGACAATATCACGTCCTCGTATTGCTCAGCATAGTAAAAGACTTATCATAACACCTCATTACCAATCTCCTATATTATTTTTATGATTACAAAACTTACTTATTCTTTAAGACAAATTCAATTACACATCTTGTGCTTTTAAGCGTTAGTGTGATGGGATAACACTTCAAAAATTCTCCAGAGTACAAGCTCTCTTCCGTATAAACCCAACTACTTGGATATCCATCAAAGATTATCTTAGCAGGAAAATTTTTCTTTTACATCTTTTAGAGTACACGCTCTCTTCCGTTGAAGCTCAATCATCTGGTTACCAATTCTCTCATCATCAAAACACTATTTTAGCAGGCTTCTCACATACAAATCAGAGTACTACGCTTGCGCTCTTGCTTGCACGCTCTACTTTCGTGCCGTCGTCAAACTCTTCCGCTAATTCCAAAGTCTGTCGATCTTTAGGTACACTACACTGTCATGTGGATATTTATACACTCGTCTACTTGTCAATGATTTTAACAAGTATCGGTCACCATCTAGCAACAGCACAATTTCGAATGGTCCCTTAAATTTTGGATCCAACTTCGTTTGGTACCGCTCTTCGTTTTTTCGACCAATGCTTCTTGCCATAATCGTGCACTCGTCTCTACTCGTCTCTCTACCCATTTGCTCTACCGTCACCCGTTGCTACTACAAGGAGGTAAATTTTATTAATGGAACAAAATTTTCGAAACTCTTTACTTGTAAAGCATCCTTGGTTTCCTCCTGCCTTGGTCCGCTATAATTCTGGTAGGACCACCAAATATTAATATTGCAGATTTTACTGACTGTATGCAGTTCACCGTGTCCAAGTTCCAGGTGTCGTATAGGTAGACAAACTTGGTGATGGCATTATAGCCTCGTGAACATGATTAACAACTGACCACCTAAATACCCTGGGTACGTGTCTTCCCATTTCTTTGAATCTTGCGTAGCAGCAAACTATTCCTGATTTCATAAGAATTTGCTATTTCTTTCTGCATTTCATCACTATTTAAATCTGTCATGATTTGCGATATGTCTTGATCACGCTTCTGTTCGGATATAAGCCAGTTGTGGGTTATATATGCCAAGTGAACTCGGTCCTCCACTACCTTACTCGATCTATCCTGCTCTACTACAGCGACGGAATTTCTAGACAAGCAGTCAACATGAGCCATTTGGTTCCCTTTCTTGTATTCCACCTGGAATTCGAATGACTGCAAAAATGACCACATACGATGAACGCGGTGTGTCAATACCGCTTTCTCCTGACTTGCTCTAACAGAATTACAATCCGTATATACGTAAACTGTGAACTTTCTGCCGCTTAACTCGAAGTCACTAGTTAGCACTTTATTAATTTGTCTGCGATTTTCCTCATGCTTTTCAAATTCCAGTCAAATTCGTTTATTTTTGAAGTTAGCAGATAAAGAGCCTTCATTACTTCTGAGAAACTTCTTGGTCGAATTACGTTGGATTCTAGCATTTGCTGAATTTTCTTTCTCGCCCTCGCTATGACGATATGGTCGTCTTTGAACCGTTTTGTTTACGTCTATTAAACGGAATTCTAAAGAACCTGACGAATGAGAAATTTTAAATATTTGGCCAATATGTCGTTTAGTTTTAGCTTATCACTGTTACTTAAATCCATTTTTTCATTACTTTTATAATCTATCGCATTTACACTTTTATCGTTACTTAGAGATAATACGGTTTGAGTTCTGTAGATATCTAATCTCTCTCTTTATAAAATTACTCCAAAACCAAATGTTTTGTCCAATTATTATATCATATTTCAGGCACTTATTATCTACTACTTGAAATGAAAATTCTAAATTAAATTCATAGATTTGTATGGATGACAGAATTTGCATGTTTCTTTTGACAACAATGTCACCGATGCCTCTCAAAACAACCATGTTATGGATTCTTTTACCGGCTAGCTTCACGCCGACTGTTTCTTTTACCAGAGAGCATTCAGATCCCGAATCAAAGAAAAATGGAAACTCCGCACCAAATTGAATTGCAGTCCCATTAGGCTGATGTAATGCGCACAGGTCTACCCTTCTTTCGTTGCACCTGCTGCTTGCTGTTGCTGTTCCTCTCGTACACACTGACGCGATATGTCCAACGCCGCCACACAGGGATAAGGCTATCTCCTCATGGGTCATTGATTTCCACTTGGTCAATTATGTAATTTAACGACTAGAATACACCGAGAGGCATTCATTTGCATTGGGACGTCCATTGAGCATATTGAGCAACACAAAAATTTGCGACAGCCACTGCGATGCACTACCGAGAAGGGATTTGCTGAGCGTCATCACCAAGGATGCACCTTCTTGCAGATGTTCACTTAGGGGTTGAGGGCTTCGGGGTTGATTGTCGGTAACATCGCGGATACGGCGCGCGTGTTAGGCTGCGGCGTTGTATTTTGTAGTTCGGTTATCACTCCATTTTGCGATTCTAATAGCCTGCGCCGGGGCGGTTATCCCACTTCTGATGTCGGGAAAGGTTGGTCGTTTTCATGTGCCATTTTTCTATTTCACAACGCACAGCGAGTCACAATGATCTTCTTATTACGTCCGTTCACTTTTGAGGGCTGTTCTTGATTGCACTGCCTCTCCACTTCCTCCTTTCCACCATAGCGCCACACTCAGCAGGGCTTTACTCTCCTTCCACAACGTGCTCTTATTCTAAAAGCTTCTCTCTCTTCATTTATTTCTTAGAAGGCTATACACTGAAATCTTATAATTAAATCATTGAATACAGTGTTTCAAATCATATCTAACTTATCTCCGACACGGCCTACCTGACAATATCACGTCCTCGTATTGCTCAGCATAGTAAAAGACTTATCATAACACCTCATTACCAATCTCCTATATTATTTTTATGATTACAAAACTTACTTATTCTTTAAGACAAATTCAATTACACATCTTGTGCTTTTAAGCGTTAGTGTGATGGGATAACACTTCAAAAATTCTCCAGAGTACAAGCTCTCTTCCGTATAAACCCAACTACTTGGATATCCATCAAAGATTATCTTAGCAGGAAAATTTTTCTTTTTACATCTTTTAGAGTACACGCTCTCTTCCGTTGAAGCTCAATCATCTGGTTACCAATTCTCTCATCATCAAAACACTATTTTAGCAGGCTTCTCACATACAAATCAGAGTACTACGCTTGCGCTCTTGCTTGCACGCTCTACTTTCGTGCCGTCGTCAAACTCTTCCGCTAATTCCAAAGTCTGTCGATCTTTAGGTACACTACACTGTCATGTGGATATTTATACACTCGTCTACTTGTCAATGATTTTAACAAGTATCGGTCACCATCTAGCAACAGCACAATTTCGAATGGTCCCTTAAATTTTGGATCCAACTTCGTTTGGTACCGCTCTTCGTTTTTTCGACCAATGCTTCTTGCCATAATCGTGCACTCGTCTCTACTCGTCCCTCTACCCATTTGCTCTACCGTCACCCGTTGCTACTACAAGGAGGTAAATTTTATTAATGGAACAAAATTTTCGAAACTCTTTACTTGTAAAGCATCTGCCTTGGTCCGCTATAATTCTGGTAGGACCACCAAATATTAATATTGCAGATTTTACTGACTGTATGCAGTTCACCGTGTCCAAGTTCCAGGTGTCGTATAGGTAGACAAACTTGGTGATGGCATTATAGCCTCGTGAACATGATTAACAACTGACCACCTAAATACCCTGGGTACGTGTCTTCCCATTTCTTTGAATCTTGCGTAGCAGCAAACTATTCCTGATTTCATAAGAATTTGCTATTTCTTTCTGCATTTCATCACTATTTAAATCTGTCATGATTTGCGATATGTCTTGATCACGCTTCTGTTCGGATATAAGCCAGTTGTGGGTTATATATGCCAAGTGAACTCGGTCCTCCACTACCTTACTCGATCTATCCTGCTCTACTACAGCGACGGAATTTCTAGACAAGCAGTCAACATGAGCCATTTGGTTCCCTTTCTTGTATTCCACCTGGAATTCGAATGACTGCAAAAATGACCACATACGATGAACGCGGTGTGTCAATACCGCTTTCTCCTGACTTGCTCTAACAGAATTACAATCCGTATATACGTAAACTGTGAACTTTCTGCCGCTTAACTCGAAGTCACTAGTTAGCACTTTATTAATTTGTCTGCGATTTTCCTCATGCTTTTCAAATTCCAGTCAAATTCGTTTATTTTTGAAGTTAGCAGATAAAGAGCCTTCATTACTTCTGAGAAACTTCTTGGTCGAATTACGTTGGATTCTAGCATTTGCTGAATTTTCTTTCTCGCCCTCGCTATGACGATATGGTCGTCTTTGAACCGTTTTGTTTACGTCTATTAAACGGAATTCTAAAGAACCTGACGAATGAGAAATTTTAAATATTTGGCCAATATGTCGTTTAGTTTTAGCTTATCACTGTTACTTAAATCCATTTTTTCATTACTTTTATAATCTATCGCATTTACACTTTTATCGTTACTTAGAGATAATACGGTTTGAGTTCTGTAGATATCTAATCTCTCTCTTTATAAAATTACTCCAAAACCAAATGTTTTGTCCAATTATTATATCATATTTCAGGCACTTATTATCTACTACTTGAAATGAAAATTCTAAATTAAATTCATAGATTTGTATGGATGACAGAATTTGCATGTTTCTTTTGACAACAATGTCACCGATGCCTCTCAAAACAACCATGTTATGGATTCTTTTACCGGCTAGCTTCACGCCGACTGTTTCTTTTACCAGAGAGCATTCAGATCCCGAATCAAAGAAAAATGGAAACTCCGCACCAAATTGAATTGCAGTCCCATTAGGCTGATGTAATGCGCACAGGTCTACCCTTCTTTCGTTGCACCTGCTGCTTGCTGTTGCTGTTCCTCTCGTACACACTGACGCGATATGTCCAACGCCGCCACACTTGAAACAAGTCGTTGTTGTCTCGATTCGTTCTTCTGTTCTCCTCTTGCGACACTCCATTGCCTTATGTCCAAGTTTCCTATTGCCTATTGTCCAATTATAGCATATAATCGGCGTCTGCATTTTGAATCTCTTCTTTTCGGGTCCTTCCATTCCAGAAAATACTAAATTTCTGCTGAACGTGTGCGCCTTGAGTTGTTGTTGCAGTTCACCGCGTGTTTTTATGTTTGTTGTGAACGCTACACGCTGCAGTCTGGGGTCAATTTGGGATGCATGATCCAAGTCTAGGGATAAGGCTATCTCCTCATGGGTCATTGATTTCCACTTGGTCAATTATGTAATTAAACGACTAGAATACACCGAGAGGCATTCATTTGCATTGGGACGTCCATTGAGCATATTGAGCAACACAAAAATTTGCGACAGCCACTGCGATGCACTACCGAGAAGGGATTTGCTGAGCGTCATCACCAAGGATGCACCTTCTTGCAGATGTTCACTTAGAATCATATCCGCCGTTTTGCACCATGCTGTAGCTTCGGGGTTGATTGTCGGTAACATCGCGGATACGGCGCGCGTGTTAGGCTGCGGCGTTGTATTTTGTAGTTCGGTTATCACTCCATTTTGCGATTCTAATAGCCTGCGCCGGGGCGGTTATCCCACTTCTGATGTCGGGAAAGGTTGGTCGTTTTCATCTGCCATTTTTCTATTTCACAACGCACAGCGAGTCACAATGATCTTCTTATTACGTCCGTTCACTTTTGAGGGCTGTTCTTGATTGCACTGCCTCTCCACTTCCTCCTTTCCACCATAGCGCCACACTCAGCAGGGCTTTACTCTCTTTCCCCAATGCGCACTTATTCTAAAAGCTTCTCTGTCTTCATTCTCTTTTCATTTGGAGAACACATTTATTTCTTATTAAATTATACACTGAAAACTTTTAATTAAATCATTGAATACAGTGTTTCCAATCATATCTAACTTATCTGCGACATATATATATATTTAACAATAATCAAACTAAAATAATTTATAGTCTAACCATTGCTGTTTATATAAACGAATCTTGTAAATTTATGTTTTTTGATTGATCTGAGTGGGCTTTACTGGGTTTTCCCTTTGCAGCAAATTCTGGATAAAAAAAAAAAAAATATTCCCAGAGAAGAAAAATATTAAAACCATTTGAATATGCACACACTCGTCTAAAAAAAAAAATTGCTATCAGTGAAACTTTTTTGAGGTGGCGTGTTGAGAATACCAAAAGTCACACTTGTTCACATACACATTATATGTGTGTGGAAAGGGGATGAACAATGAAGATCTTAGAGAGAGGCAAAGCTCTCTCTTCTCTTTGTTCTCTCCCTTTCTGCCTAAGAACTTTTTATTTCTTTTTCTATGAGTTTTTATAAAACATTATTTTAAAATTTCCATAGTAAACACATCTTCCGACAATAAAATGTTAAGCAAATAATCAAACTCGTTGCGTTGGGTCTCATCGAAAATTTACTTATATTTTTTTATATTCTTATTATTTTTCTTCGCTAAGAATCCAAGAACTTGTCCCTCTCCTTTAAAAACGTGTATTTTTTTCTAGAACCACTCTCATGTTGACTTTATACAAGCATTTAAGCACTTTGTTTATTCGTTTCAATTGATCATTATCGTACTACTGTATTCATAAAAAATTTTGTTTCGGTTTACATAATAAATTTTGTTTCAGTAAAAATTCAGTAAAAACACAAAAAATTCTTCCTGCAATGTAATTAGGCGTTTTTTCGTTCGTTTTTATTTATCAACGAGACATGCTGAGCTGTTAAAAGGAGATCTCGATGATCCTATGATACTGTCTATTTGTAAAATGAACGTTATAACAGTCATACAATTTGAGCTGATCTAATGCCGCTGCAGCCCGCGTCAGCAGGTTAAATCTTATGATTGCATCGATGGTATTTACCGTGTATAGAATAAAAAAGGGGGCTTATGGACTTAAAGAAAAGGGGGCAGTGCGGCCGTACCTAGAAGAATCAGGTACGAAGTGTAATGTATCAGTCCTTGAAGGGTCAGCCTGGCCGTTATTAGAAAATCGGTGGAAGCCGCCGTGGAACGTAGCAGTTCTTGGAAATACAGCGCACCGCTTGAGCGACGGCGTAGAAGAGAGTAGTGGAGAA
Organism: Drosophila atripex; assembly: GCA_035045925.1. NCBI lineage: Eukaryota > Metazoa > Arthropoda > Insecta > Diptera > Drosophilidae > Drosophila > Drosophila atripex. The sequence goes on from JAWNOP010000052.1 coordinate 23,290,024, forward strand.
CGAAGCAGAAGGGGGCGATTCTGGAAGGTACAGCAGGTAGCCTAGCGTAAAAACGGACCGGTCTGGATGCCTTACCGAATCCTAAAACCGATAACAGGCATGATCCTCCAAAGAAAGGGGTACCCAACTAGGTCCGTCAATGATCCCATGATCCATTGAGAAGACTCCTGATCTCTGGTACGTATGCACAGCGATCTCCTGGTGTGAAGAAGGCGCAATGCCTATTCTTTGGCCCGCCACGAATCCGGCAGTGCGGATGCAAGCAGGTGTGAGGCGAATAGTGACGAATGCATCTGTATGTGTCCGGAAAGGTAAGGAGACCCTTCGTGCCCTTGTCCGGCTGTCAGGCACCGAGACTGCATATCCTGCCTTGCATACGCCTGCGAGGCGGGTCTAGTGGTGACCAACCCGGATCAGGTGTACAGTGGAAAAGCGGCAACGCAACAGCAGTAGATAGCGAGCAGCGACTGTAACAACCGCCATTCGGAGCGCGAGAGTCCGAACTAATGAAACCAAGAACTGAGCCGGGTACTAGGCACCCTAGCTAACCTTGACGAGGTCTTGGAGCGACTGGTGGAACAGCGATTTCGTCAATATTCCCTGGGATCATTATTTCATTTTTTTTCCTAATCTTCTGTTGGCTCGCACCCTCAAATTCCTGTTTTATTTCCCTATGATTGCCTGGGAAGTTCATTAAGACTTGACAAAGAAGTTATTTTTTTTACTTACTGGTAAAAACATTGAATCAGGGAAATGAAAACAATGACATATTTTTGTATTTTTTGTTTTCTGTATTTATTTTTGTTCCTTTTTTATTATAACCTTGCAGAGGGTATAATAATTATGGTCAAAAGTGTGAAACGCAGTGAAGGAGGCATCTCCGACCCTATAACGTACATATATTTTTGATCAGGATCACCTTCTGAGTCGATATAAGCAGACTAGTCTCTCAGTTTTAAAGCTATCGACTTCACACATCCTAATTTCCTTTGCAGGCAGTATAATAGTCAGATCGAGCAGGAGCTGCCATATAACTAATTCATCAGAAATACCATAACTTCGTTATTTTTTTAGTTTTCTGCATTTATTTTTGTAGGTTTTTTATTATAACCTTACAGAGGGTATAATAATTTTGGTCAAAAGTGTGAAACGCAGTGAAAGAGGCGTCTCCGACCCTATAAAGTATATATATTTTTGATCAGGATCACCTCCTGAATCGATATAAGCAAACTAGTCTCTCAGTTTTAAAGCTATCGACTTCACTATATCCTATAGCTGCCATATAACAAATTGATCAGAAATACCATACTTCGTTGTTTTTTGAGTTACATAACATTCTACTTTGATCAAAATAATTTGATGTGACAAATTTCATAAGATTCTGCCGACTATATCCTATAGCTGACATATAACTGATTGATCGGAAATGCCATAGCTTACACAGTGCAACAGTGACTCTGCACCATTAAAGTGACATAGAAGGTATTGTTATTCAGGTCGAAAATAACACAAAACCGTGTTTGAAAATTTTAAACCACAGGTTACACCCAGCGGCGATTAAGTGTAGATGGCTCCCACTGGCGGTCCGTTCGACGGGAGCAACACTGAGAGGCGATTTACGTATCGAGGGTCCGTTTCACGGAAGATACACTCGAAGGCGATTACGTATATGGGGGTCTTACCAGCGGTCTGTTTTACGGGAGCAACACTAGAAGTAGGTTAGTTTTAAGTGCCGTATCTTAACACTGAGTAACGAAATGATTCATTCTGTATTCGCAACGGTCTTTATTTTGGACCAGGTGATCTTTTATAAGATCAGATAATTACTAAAGAAAAAAATATTTTATTAATGTTCTTTAACAAAAAAGAAATTGATCTTTTTTACACATCGTTTATTTGAGTATTCGATTAGAACTGACAATTATGATTCTTATAATTAATAATTACACCTATGCGTCGGTCCATCGCTACCGCGATCTCGGTCGCGGCTTCAGCTGCTGCTGGCGTCCCTCGGTGTCATTGGTAGCTGATGTTGTTGCTGTAACTGGAGTGTTACATGTCTTCGCTGCTAAATGGTCAATGCAAGGGCATTGTGTTGTTGGTGGATGCACTTGCCATTAGGTTCCGTGAGCTTGACAAATATTTGGGTGCTTTCTTTCTTTTGGCTTTCCCTCAATCGCAAGCGTAATCGAACTGATGCTGCAGTATTAGTTACGGCGGCACCAAAACCCGTGCAGGTGATCCCGCCATCGAAACATATTTGTTTCTCGGCTTGCCCCTGACACTTCTGAGTTAGATATCTCGGCTTATATCAAAGCCAAATTAAAAGCCGATATTAAGGTGGCAGATATTACAAAATTTAAATACTCATACACCAGGCACACGTCATCTTTCAAAATACGTGTGCCCGTGCAGATGTTCAAGGCGATCTATTCCGCCAGCTTTTGGCGAGAGAACATTTTCGTCCAAGAACATCAGCCAAGTACGGTGAAGAAAAAAATTACCAAGCCTGTGGAAGTGAATCTCCCACATGTTAAAGCCACTGACCAACCTTCCACCTCATCTTCCTTACCCTCAAAAATCTAATTTCTTCACTAACACTTACCTATCAGAATATTAGAGGGCTACGTAGTAAACTTCCCAAACTGTATTCTGATAGTTCTTTCTTTGCATCTCACATTATAGTCCTTACAGAAATTTGGTTGAAGCTGGTTAAAGCCGGAGATTTAAATCTCCGAAGTTTTTCCAAGTAAGTACACAACTTTTAGACGTGATAGAACACTGCGAAGGGGAGGAGGACTCCTAATTTCAATCGCAAGAGTTTGGTGACATAAATACATTGTACACCTTGGTATACAAGGCACCTATTAAATTTAAAGAACGTTATGAATAGACTTTTAAATAAACATAAATTATCTGGCTGTACAGTTAGTTATTCAAGATACTTAGTAGCTCGGTCTAATTTCACCGTGCATCCGATATGGATAAATTTCAAAATTGGTGCTTAGTAAATGACCTAAAGCTTAATGGATCGAAATGTAAACTCATGTCATTTTATCGATCTAGCCCTCACCAGGCTATGTGCTTTCTCTATGGGATCGCCTTAGAACGTTTAACTCAGGTTAACGATCTGGGAGTTCAATTAGATTTGAAACTTAAATTGACCGACCATATATCCACCATGGTTAATAAAGCTATGGGTGTGCTTGGTTTTATTAAAAGATGGTCAAAAGAATTCAACGACCCATACATTACAAACACTTTATACACATCATTGGTCCGTCCGATTCTGGAGTATGGATCGTGTGTCTGGAGTCCAAAATACGGAGTGCACCAAGATCACATAGAATCCGTACAAAAACTTTCTTATTTTCGCACTTAGGGGACTAAATTGGGATGCGAGCCTTCACCTTCCCTCCTATCATAATAGACTTTTATTAACCATCTTACCACCATTAACAAACCGTAGAACGATGCTGGGTGTCATGTTTCTATTTAATCTTATTAATGGTAATGTAGACAGCCAGCATTTATTAACACGCTTAAATTTCAACGTTCCTAGTAGAAGGACTCGAAACTTTCGTCCTCTACTCCTTAGCCATTGTAGCTCGACATATGCCCAACTCGATCCGTTCAGGGTACTATGTTCGGACTACAATGGTCTCTACCTCGTTTTGTCCCTTTGCTTTTCTAACAATCTTAAATCCATTATACTAAACGCCTTATCTTTGCAACACTCTTCCTCGTGATTTCATACTCCTATTCCTCTCTTTTACTCTCTCGGATGTATCCCCGCGATTCGACGTTATCGTCGATCCCGCGCCGTACGTTATACGGCAGCGTCCCTCGGTCGGTTGGACGGGAGGTGGGCTATACGTATGCAGTGGGAACCGCGCGATAATCGATGCTTATGCTTACTCAGAGCACGTGTCTTTCGATCCGTGTGACGCTTATTGGTGCCACGGCATTATATTGCATTCGGTGCACGGTGCACTCAATGTGGATGCGTAAGCTCTATTGCAGTTGTTATTAAGAACTTATTTACGTGTGACTGGAATTAGCGTTTTATTAGCTAATTCAGTATTATATAGTATTTGACATTTTAAGTGTTAACTTAATATGGTGTGGCTTAACTATGGTTAGCTGGTAGGGTCAACGGTAAAGAAAAATCACGTGCTATGTACTAGTTCTGGGTCTACTGACTCAGATCGCATGGTATGGGGTTTCTGCTGAGCTCGCTGGTAATTTGTATTCAATCGTAGTAATATATATATAAAGTATTTTATTAAATGTAAATGAACTGTTTATTATTAATCGTGATAACTTGGAGTGAACAATACTACGCATTATATATTATCAACTACGACTTTTTCTGCAGCAACGACTTAATACCTTCGCGCCTTTTTTTTTATTTAACAGAGTGCATGAGCTGCCGGATCGCGAAACTTATTATTAACAGAAGTGACCTGTTTACATTCGGCCCTTCTGATCTTCTTCATTTGTCCCAGATGACAGTAACTCCTCGTTGTCCATCACAAACCTCCAGAGCTCCATATTGTCGCAGCTAGAAGCAGTGATATTAGGCCCTTTAACATCAGCTGCTTTACGAACGTCATATCGCCCATTTCCCTTCGTCTATGTTATCACGTATGGACCAAGATACTCGCTTGCCAGCTTACGTCCGGCGACAAATTGCGTTCTCTTTATAGCGACAAGATCTCCAATTTTATATGTCTGCTCTAGCCGGCGCTTCTTGTCGAAATCACGTTTCTAGACCTGCTGTGTCTGCTCATTGTTGAATTGACTGTAGCGACGTGCTTGAACCACTTGTCTGGCTCACTGGTTGACAGTTTTGATATGATCGACAAAATTGTTCGGTTAACCCGTTCAACCTGTCCGTTACCTCTTGCCACGCCTGTCGTCGTCTTTACGTGGTCTACCTTCATCTCGTCAAGGAATTGTTGAAATCCATCCGATGTGAATGCTGCTCCTCTGTCCGTAATAATACGCTGGGGCAGCCCGAACACATTGGACCACTCGTTCAACCTCTTCACAACTTCCTCATGGAAAAAATGTACTTATATTGCTTAGCAGATGCATCCATGGGACCTAAATGATCCAGATGTAATGTGTATAAGGAAGCATCGCCTTTGTCGATCGTGTTTAGAAAACCCTCATGTTTTCCCAATTTCTTGCTGTGGATTATACATTTTATGCAATTAGATCGTCTTTTGTGTCGAAAAATGACCAACTCCGTGTGCTGTTTGAATAACCTCCCGCTCCAGTGACCTTGGAACAGCTAGTAATTCGCTTCAATTATCATTTTTGAAAAGAACGCCCCCTTTCAGCTTAAATTTTATATAAGGTCGTTCTTTAACGATTTCTATGATCGCCTTCATAAAATCGTCTTGTTGTTGCGCTTTCCTTATGCGAGCTGTCAGTTCGGTCTGTACCACCATACAGGAATTTGGGAAACGACTAAGAAAGTCTATATGCTGCATTCTATTCCCAGGGCGGTGTTCTGTTTCAAAACTGAAATCCTACAAGTACAATATCCATTGCCCAACTTCTCGTGGAACCTTTTGTTTTTTTGTTGTAGCCTTAAAAGCGGCTCAGTCCGTCAAAGTTAACACCCAGCAAGTAGGGTCTAAACTTCTTGATGACTAAATAGGCTGCTTTGACCTTTAAGTAATAGCTGTGTCTTTTTGATTCGGCGTCCGTCGTTTTCTTACTCCAATAGTAAATCGGGTGCATCTTGCCCTCGAACAACTGCAGTAATACAGCTCTTACAGTAAAAGCGTCTTTAGAGGCATCAGTGCAGAGCTCGGTCGGGGCACCTCTTGAGTAAATATGCAATACCGGTTCCGTCAATCCCAGAAATTACTGTACTGTTTTGATATTCTTCGGCGTGGTGAAATGGCTGACTGCTACAGTTTTCTCCTTTCCCGGCCAAATTTTACCAGCCTCAATGGTGTGGCCCAGAAAATTGATTTTGTTTTGCATAAATATAAGGTTTTGGAATACAAACTGAACCAATCTTATGAAAGCAGCTGGCGAATTTTTAAAACCAAACGGCGTTTTAATAAATTCGTAAAGCCCTTCACTTGTAACGAGCTGTCATCCATTTGCTTTCTTCTTGAATTCTTGAATTGGCTTTCTTCTTGAATAGCCATTCTCCAAATCCAGTATCGTATACCAACGTGCAGCCTGCAAACTCTCAAGCACTTCCTCCATCAGTGGCACCGGAAAACAATCCATCAGTACCATGCTGTTAAGTTTTCTGTAGTCGACGCATACTCGCAGTGTGCCGTCCTTCTTTTTAACAACAACTACTCGGCTTGCAACATTTGACGACGATTTGCGTACGACTCCGTGATCAATCCACTCTTCTACTTGCTTCTGTACAGCGGCAGCTCATCTGGTGATAGCCGAGCAGGTGGATGGCAACGGCTTATCCACTCCATCTGGCACCATCTTTAGCTCGACAGGACACTGTTTAACAACTTGCGGCGGCTTCTCGTAGGTGTCCTCTATCAGCTGCTCGACAGGCTTTCGATACTTTGGCGAAACTGTAAAAGAAGACTCTTCGCAAATATTAAATACTTCATACTCATCATTATGCATCGAGCTTCCTTCCATATTCAAAAAAGTATATCCTCGCTTGTCAGCAACCATGCGAAATTTATTGATGAAATCGTTCCCTAGCAGTACATCGTATTCCTTTATTTGATCTACGATATTTGTCATTATCAACGTCACATCCGATCCTGTGTCCACCAGACAGTCCACTTCAAGATTGTTGACTTTTATTTTATTGGTGCGGCTGTTCTCGTATACAACTTTATTAACTTTTCAACTTTTGTTCGATCACACTACGTTTCAGCTCTTCATAACCGCACACATCTTCAGACTCCAGGAATAGCTTGGCTGTTCCAACCATCTTGCCGCTGGCTTGAACATATTTCTGCCTTTCTGAAAGCTCGTAGGCATCCGCATTTCTTTCGAAAATGTCAAACCACTTTTTAACTGGTATCGATTTTCCATCGTAATCGGCCACAGCTTTTTCCAACTCATCGTCTGCAATCTTAATCGGGCTACTTTGTTTTTCATCAACTTCTATTTTCAAACTTAACAGCTGCAACATTTGGTCAACTTAGTCAGATACACTGCTGGTTATTCTTTTTTCATTTTCGTCTTCCATTTCGTTCTCTACCACAAGTTCTAATTTCGACATCACCACTTCTTCTGCTTCTTCGTATTGTACATACGTTTTCTTTTCCGGCGTTTATTTGTTTCTCTCCCGCGACGCAGAAACGCAATTACGCAGATGATCACCAAAGTTGAAATTTTTGCAACTTCCACTGTAGTATCCGTCTATCCGTATTTTCAGCAACAACTTTCAATTTTTCACACACAAGACTCACGACCGGTTGAGCCCCCAAATATAAAGTATTTTATTAAATGTAAATGTAAATTAACTGTTTATTATTAATCGTGATAACTTGGAGTGAACAATACTACGCATTTTATTTTATCAACTACGACTTTTTCTGCAGCAACGACTTAATACCTTCGCGACTTTCTAAGGAGTGAAGTGCGTTCGCAACTCTTGTTCTTCTTTTTATTTAACAGAGTGCATGAGCTGCCGGATCGCTAAACTTATTATTAACAGAAGTGACCTGTTTACATATATATGAAAAACATTTTATTGCTTCCACTTAATTGTATTCCCAAACAAATATTAAATGTACTCTTAAATAGTAATAAATAAAATATATTTTTTTTCAGCATCATTATCTCAAAAATGCATACCCCAATTTTCTTAGGGTAGCAAGCCAGTAAAGTTACAAAAATCTAAAATTTTGGTTGGCTTCAAAACTAAATTGAACGCACACACATGAAACCGTGTATCTGAATATGTGAGCACGCATACATATAAAGATCACATAAACCGATGGGCAACCATCTTGTCTTTCAGCGACTGAACAACCAAAAATTTTCAATGAGAATATTAGCGTAAGAATGAGAGTAATATGGTTTCTAAGGCCTGTCGCAAGAAATTTTTGCGTCCATTTTGCGTATAAAATGGGTAGCCAAAGTGCTGTAGGGTTATGGTGGTGGTACCTATGCGGCCACGTAGGTCCGCTCGAGGAAGCCATTATAACAATTGAATTCACAGTGGAAGCTGACTGTCCCCCTATATCCTTGGCCTTAAGCTCATTAGGCGAACTTCAATAAAACAACCGCGATTTCCGACTAATACTTACGAGCCAAGTGCACTTTATTCAAATATATATTAGACACATATAGTGCAACTCACCACATCACCACCTTTAGTCTATAATCTTATACTTGAATGAAAAGACTTGATGGAAAAGTAAATTTATCCTTATACATTTTCATCTAGACTTATATGATACATTCGATTATATTGGCATTAGTTAAGTTTAACTAACGTTATGCTGTATCCTCTATATATCCTCCTACGTATATCCTAGATATACGTTATCCTCTATCACAATCCCCTGCCCATAAGATCACATTTAGCCATTTATAAAACTTGAGCTCAGAAACTTAATTTATATCTCAGTAAAATCACTAATAAGTAGTCTTCTAAATATAGTAAAGCTTTGTCCAATTGTTTGCATAAACGAATACATATATTGATATATATATTTATTTTCGGCCCTAGCTATCAAAATAAAATCGATAAAGGAAAACAAATTAGTCCAAGGCATATATATGTATGTGAATTATGAACAATTATGTGAATTTTATCTATGTCAATTTTGTCTGTAGAATTGCACATTCCAAGTGCTCTGCATCGTGGTCAACGTTACAAAAGTTCTTTCGTATTACAGCCAGCCATATTGACGCCATTGTCCACCGATAGTGTATATATTTAATGGAGGGAAACTTTATTACTTTATTATAAACTTTGGACTTAAGTACTTTTATGATAATTTCGGTTCGGTTTACGCTCATATGCTGCACATGCTTTCCTTTATAGCTTGTGTGTAGCACCTTAATTCTTAATCGTCATAAAGATAGGCGTTTATTTCGATATTGGAGCCGTTCCAAGCGGCTTACATTATACACTCTTATAGATATACATAAGTCTTAAAAAAATATTGTTAGAAAAAAAACGTAATCAAGAATACTCGGCTTGAGTACAGCTCATAATTAATTATGCATATTTGAACAAATGAAGATGCTCTGAAATACATACTCAACTTAATAAAATTAGCAATATTTTAGAATATTTCAAATTTATGAGCTAATGCATTTTCTCAAATTATGATTATATTTATTTTAGAACTATTAATTTTCAGTGGAGGGCTAAAAGCGGCAAATAGGGGCTTTGGAATCTTTAATCCTTAAAAAACAAAAATTCGACTATTTTCAACAGGCTCCAATTTTTAGTCACTAATGCCAAGCAAGCAAGGGGAGAATGGGGGAGAGTATATAAGGTAAAGTGTCTGATTGCATTCAACTTGGTGAATGCCAGCATGATCCTTATCACTGCTCTCCCCAAGCCGACGCACTACCTCCACGTGGTTCTCCCTGGATTGCCATTCAACACCCGTTGTTTGACAAACTAAAGCGCGCGACGAGAGTCCTAGCTCTTCAAACTAGGTTGTGGCGTAGGACTTGAAATCCACCCATGGAAAACAAACTTTCAGTGAATGAAGCAGATGAAGCCTCGGAACGGTACCGATCTAACGTTGACGACCATGGCGCACGTAAAAAGGACAATGATTTGAGAGTATGCACTTGGAATGTACGTACATTGTACAGACCAGGTGCTGCTCAACAACTGGCAGATACCCTCAATAAATGTAGGGCTGACATCACTGCTATCCAGGAAATGCGATGGATAGGACAAGGTTGTATTAAGAAGAAGAACTGCGACATTTACTACAGCTGCCATCCAGAACGGCATGAATTTGGCTGTGGCTTCGTTGTAGGCGCCAGACTGCGGCGTCGGGTCTCTCAATTTTTGCCAATAAACGAGAGACTTGCAACGATCCGAATTACTGCCAAATTCTTCAACATCAGCCTGATATGCGCGCATGCCCCAACCGAAGAAAAGGACGATGTCACCAAGGATGCCTTCTATGCGGAGCTCGACCGGGCTTATGGCCGCTGTCCTTCCCATGACATTAAGATCCTCCTTGGGGATTTTAATGCCAAGGTAGGGCGAGAAGACATCTTTGGTGCCACCGTCGGGCAATTTAGTCTACATGAGACCACCTCGAGCAATGGTCTCAGATTAATAGGCTTCGCAGCAGCGCATAATATGGTAGTTCGTAGTACTGGGTTTCGTCATTTGGACATACATAAGGCATCATGGCTCTCTCCTGATCGACTGACCAGAAATCAGATCGATCATGTTGTGATCGATGCAAGGCATGCATCTAACGTACTCGACGTGCGATCCTGTCGGGGTCCCAACATCGACTCCGACCATTATCTTGTTGCAGCTAAGATTCGCACACGGCTATGTGTTGCGAAGGTTGCACGTCGAGGACTGTTAAGAAAGCTGGACATCGGGAAGCTGCAATCACAACGGACAAGGGATGCATTCTCCACCCAAGTCTCAGGCCTACTGAGCCGAGCAACTCCAACACCTGAAGACATCAACAATATGTGGGCGCTCATATCCCACTCCCTGCGAACTTCTGCAGAAGAGGTCATTGGATTCCAGCGTACCCCAACGAGGAATCCATGGTACGACCAGGAGTGTCGCGACGCTACAGCTGCAAAAGACGCCGCCTACAGAAGAACACTGCAAGCTGGGGCTACAAGGGCTGTTGTCGAGGTCTACAGGTCAAGGAGGAGAGATGAGAAACGCCTCTTCAGACGCAAGAAGAGAGAACAGGAGAGGCGTGAGTGTGAGAGCATTGAGAGCAGCAGATGCCGGAATGAGGCTCGTAACTTCTATCAGAGGGTTAAGCGTCTGACCCAAGGTTTTAAGACTGGAGGAGTTGCGTGCAAGGACGATGACGGAAACCTAGTCACAGATGCAGAGATTGTGCTGAGGTTATGGAGGGATCACTTCTCAAGTCTATTAGCTGACTCTAGCTATGATGACTTTGTAGAGTATGATCCACAAACCCCAATCTATGGTACTGATGTGGACGTACCGACCCCAAGCCATGCCGAAGTCAAGGATGCAATCCAACGACTTAAAAACAATAAATCCGCAGGTGCTGATGGCCTGCCGGCTGAATTGTTTAAGGCTGCTGGTGATATGTTGGTAGGGAGCATGCACCAACTAATCAGCAAGATATGGCTTACGGAGAGCATGCCCGACGATTGGAACCACAGCATAATCTGTCCTATCCTGAAGAAGGGTGATGCCACATTGCGCACCAATTACCGTGGCATTAGCCTTCTTCCAGTCGCATACAAGGTCCTTACGAGCGTACTGTGTGAAAACCTGAAACCCCATGCTGAAGCATTGATTGGACCCTATCAGTGCGGGTTCAGGCCTGGCAAATCCACTATTGACCAGATTTTCACCTTGCGCCAAATCCTGGAGAAGTCCTATGAAAACCAAATCGACACATATCACCTCTTCGTCGATTACAAGGCTGCATTCGATAGTCCACGGCGAGATCGCCTACATGCCGCCATGTCTGAACTTGGTATACCAGCAAAGCTGATACGGCTTTGCATGATGACATTGAGCAACACCATCAGCTCTGTCAGGGTAGGAAATGACCAATCCGAAACCTTACATACCAAGTGTGGTCTCAGACAAGGCGACTCGCTTTCTTGTATGCTCTTCAACATCCTAATGGAGAGTATTATAAGGAAGGCTGGTGTGCATCGGACGGGCACAATTCTGACAAACAGATGTGTCCAACTCCTTGGCTACGCCGATGATATTGATATCATTGGCCGAACCAAGCGTGATGTTACAGCAGTCTTCGGGGCAATTGAAAAAGAGTCAGCTAAAGTAGGACTAGCAGTGAACATGGACAAGACAAAGTTTATGGTGTGCTCTAGCAGAGAATCGCGGCGTCTTGATTCCCAGCTAGCTGCAGGCAGCCATAGCTTTGAGTCCGTCAAGGAATTTATTTACCTTGGATCTGCAATAACTAGCACAAATGATGTCAGCCTGGAGATTAAGCGGAGAATCACACTTGCCAACAGGTGCTACTTTGGGCTCAGTAGGCACTTTAACAGTAGAGCCCTCTCTCGACAGGCAAAACTAACACTCTACAAGACGCTCATTCTTCCAGTACTCTTATATGGTGCGGAGTGCTGGACAGTGGTGCAATCCGATGCAGCTGCTCTTGGAGTGTTCGAGAGAAAAATTCTCCGCAAAATCTTTGGCCCAATCTGCGTTGGCGATGCTTATCGCATCAGATGGAACCACGAGCTGTATGAGCTGTACGGGGATGTTGATATAGTTAGCCGAGTCAAAATTCAAAGACTCCGCTGGCTGGGTCACATCGCCCGTATGGAAGAAGACGCTCCGGCTCGTAAAGTATTTGATGCGGTAATCGTCGGGAAACGGAGGAGAGGACGACCCCGGATACGTTGGCAGGACCAGGTGATGGAAGCCCTGTCTGCATCTGGTGTTACCAACTGGCGAGGGCGTGCCCAGGACAGTGAAGCGTGGAGGCAGACTGTGCAACAGGCTGTGACCCGATAGGGTTGGGATGGCCAATAATAATAATAATGCCAAGCAAGCATCCAATATATGAGCTTAAGTGATTTTAACTTTGACATGGCTGCTCTTAGAATTGTTTATTGTGTGACTGGTCGGACGCGGCATAATTTTTTTTTTTTTTAAGTCGCGGCATTTTATTGTATAATAATCGGCAAGAGTTGAAAATTTAAAGTCGCGTGAAAAGCCCCTCTTGCTGGGGAAAAAGGAAGCTGCCAGTGCAAAGCGCTATAAGCAGTGAAAAAAATAAATTTAAAATTGTTTGTGAATATTATTTTTGGAGTGCGGACCCGACCAGTGGCTTTGGAGTCGACGCGTATTTGCATCTGTGTATATAGAAATATTTTGTCTGGTGACACCAATGTCCCCACTATCTCGGATTGGGTGAATCAAAAGTATTTTACATTTACGCAAATTTCTCCCAAGCAAAACTACTTTTGAAAAATAAAAATTGGATAAAATCCCTTGAATAAAATATTTAAATTCTTCTGCTATATATGCGAATGGCCACCTAGCGGATTGCCGTCCGCTGTGATAATAAGGGTTGGTTTACACCTTAAAATAATAGATCATACTGACCATATAAAATCTTATGGACTTTGCTACTAATAATGAACATCATAAGCATTTCTCAACTTCTATTAACGCTCTATGTTAAACACAAAAAAATAATTAAAAGACGTTAAATGAATAATCTAAATGGATTGCTTTATATTATTATCCAAATGGATTGCTGGATTACAGAAAAGCAAAAAAGATTTTTTTAAAAATTTCACAAACCATATAAATGCAAAAAACATAAATTTAGAAGCTCGAAGTAATATAAGTAAATAGTTTAACGATGCAATAGCTTCAATACTCAAAAAAAATTACAAAAAATATATCAGATAGACATTCGACGGAAGTTTTGTAACTTATTACTGACTAGATTAAAAGAAAACTTACTAAATTTTTAAGAAAAACTTACACTAAAAAATTTCCATACCAACAATAATAAATACTCTGATTGCAATAGAAGGTATAGAAGATATAAATCAAAATTAAAATACAGTATTAAGTTGCATTAAAAAAATAAATTTCTCCAGAAAGACTACATTGATACTGATAAGTATACAGATGATGCTTAAACAGATGTAAAAAACAAACAAAATCTTGACTCAACTATTTCAGCGACAATTACACTAAAAGAATTAATACATCAAGATAGCACTGATTGGTCCAGTGATCAAGTCTTTCAATAAAACGGCTTTCAATATAACGGTTTGCTAGTCTGCCAGGCACGACACTCACGCCTCTTTCTCGCACAATCTTTTTTGTTTGCTTTTACTTTCTTTCGTTGCTAAATAAAACATTTTTTATTTTGGCGACGGCAGTATGGCAATATGGTTCGATTTGATTGCCCAATTTTGTTGACACAATTTTTTGTTGCGGTTCGAGCTTTTCCCCCTGATATAGACTCAAGGTTCTTCGTCGATCTTCTGGACATGGCTTATTTTTTGCTGCCCGCCAGATTATTCAGCGGGCTAAGCTAGGTCGACACGCTTAATCTGAGTGTAGCGATCTATTCCAGTCTGTGTGGGGTCGTAGCTTCCCTGGAGCTTTCAGATGTTATTTTTTTAGTAGCAGCAGTCGTTTACATCGCGATGTTGGCCATTGCAGTAGTAACCAACAATAACGGGTTTACTGTGGTTGAAGAAATTAAAGTACTGCTTGTTTTACGCTACAAACTACGTGGATCTCCAGCTACTTAGATGGAGAGAGTCTTATTTAAAAATCAACGTTCCCGTTTAGTTCGTGATACATCTGGATTCCTTCAAAGAAGCCATTTTGTCCCGTTACTGTTCATTATACCCTTGCAGAGGCTATTATAATTTTGGTCAAAAGTGTGCAACGCAGTGAAGGAGACATCTCCGACCCTATAAAGTATATATATTCTTGATCAGGATCATCTCCTGAGTCCTCATGAGTGAAATAATTCCTCATGCCAAATTTCATAAGAATCGGCCGACTAAATCCTATATCTGCCATATAACTGATTGATCGAGAACAACTTCGTTGTTTTTCAAGTTAGAAGAATGGGATTTTCTATGGATTCTACTTTGGGCAAACTAATCATAACTGCCACCATAAGGATCGGCCGACTATATACGACCCAATATATATCTAATAATATAAGATGTCGCCACCTAGCGGACTGTCACTCAACTGCAAGGGTATATCAACTTCGGCTCCGTCCGAAGTTAGCTTTCCTTTCGTGTTAATGGTGATGTAGATAGCCAGAATTCCCAACACGCTTACAGTTTAACGTTCCGAAAACAAGGACTAGAAACTTTAGTCCTTTATTCTTAAGCCATTGTAGATCGACATAAGCACAGTGTGATCCTCTTAGGATTTTATGTTCGAACTATAATGGTCTGTATCGCATTATTTAACTTCATCCCTTTTAAATATGAAAACTTCCATTTTAAATTACCTATAAGAGCACACATTTTATTTCTCGTTATCTCTATAATCTTTCTATTGACATTTAATAACTCCAATTTATTCCTCCAATTCGAGACGTACGTTATGCGGCAGGCGCCCCTCGGTCGGTTGGGCGGGAGGTGCGCTGTACGTGTTCAGTGCAAAAAATTACCCTTAATCTAACAAAAATTGTGATATATTTAAAACTGGTGCACAATTTTTTTGAAAGAAATATGTGCCACGCAAAAGCTCAAATGAGAGACGAACAAATGTCATTCGGAGCGTAGAAGCTTAGTAAACCAAAGATACGTCTTCCACTTTTCAACCCGCGAAACGATTAAACAAAGATGTTGAAGTATTGCACTTACATAAGCATATTATTTATTTAAGTTTCCAAGTCAGTTTTTCCATTTAGGTTAATTTTTTGTAATGTGCACATAACGCACATAAATGAACAGTGATAATACTTGTAGCTGGTGAATCTGAACGAAAAATGGTTGATGAGTTGGTGTTAGAGATAACCGCGACACATGCCACGTTGCATGCCACTGTAAATCAACAGTGTCCGAAAAATGGAGAGGAATCTCGTTTTGTAGTTATAAATTATGCATTGGAAAAGTTTATCAATAAAACATTTTAAATTTCTTATTTTCTAATCAAGATTCATCAAGATTCTATAAATTCTCTAAAAATCGGTCAATTCTACTAAAATTGGCTACTCACATATATATTAGCACCAACCATACAATAGACTCTTCATTTCATACAATGAAAATGGACGCAAAAACTTCTTGCCTCAGTAATGCTCGTAATCCCATTGTAAGTTTTCAATTTTTCAGTACCAGACAAGCGTAACATTAAGATGGTTACTCCGGTTAAATTTATTTTTATATATATGTGTGCTCACACATTCACATACACGGTTTCACGTGTGCGTTCGATTTCGTTTTAAAGCCAGCCAAATTTAAAATTTTTGTAACACTAAAAAAATAGGGATATGTCGCAAGAAATTTCTTCGTCCGTTATCGTTGTATGAAATGAGTAGTCTATTCGTTGTATGGTAAGTGATATTAGTTATAGAAATAGTTTTGCATCAAAACTTTCATGAAAAAAATAGTTTAGAATTAGAAATAGAATTTTACCAAAATAGTTTCCCAAACGATCGCTACGGAAATTTGTCATTTTTTTAAACTTGTCCTGCGATTCATTCATAGGAGTCGTGCAAAATTTATTGCGCTGTCTCTTACAGTCTCAGAACTCTCGCTTTCCTGACACTGACGCCCACGTCATGGAGCTTGCTGTCTAAATCCCCCCTCCCATGGCATCAACAAATTGTGCACCAAAAAAAAGAAGTGCTACAATTTCGGTAACCACAAAAAAACAACAGCGACAACTACTCTAGCGGCCCACATCACGGTGTCAACGACTGTAACGACTTCATTCAAATCAAGCACTAAATCAACATTCTAACGCACAGACTATCGGAATGGCGAAGCGCCTCGCGGAACCGGAATATTAATCAAATAACGTATCAAACACCACTTTCACCAAAGGTTTGCGAAAAATTCCTTGCAGGTCATATCTTTGCAATTGCAAACAAATAGCGGAAATCTTTTATTCACTGCCGTCCACTGCTGGAAGGCATTCAATCATTTCCTAACGAACGATTATTGCTTAAATAACAAAAAATGTTTATTTTACCCTTGCAGAGAGTATTTTAATTTTGGTCGCAAGTGTGAAACGCTGTGAAGGCTATGTAAAGTTTATCATCACTTCGTATATCGATTTTGTGAAGGATCTTTTTTTCAAAAAGATAAAATTTTCAGGATCTGATTACTAGTCAAGAAAATGTTTTACTAGATATTGGGAATAAGGTAAAATGCATTTTTCAGTAAAACCATGACCCAAATCTTTTGATTCTTTTGATCACAAATGTAATTTTAAAACAAAAATTCCGGTTCATTCTTACATCAAGAATGTGGCTTTTACCATATCAATATATAAATTTTATTGAAAACCAATGTATTTTTAAAAGTGTCAAAATTTTTAGTTCCTACAAATGGAGCTGTAAAAGTGGACCCTTATTGTATGCTTGGTATGCTTATGGAAACCCAAGAGGTATGCTGTTCTTTCTGAACCGTTGCACTGATACACCCACAGAATACAAAATCAAAATAGGAACTAAAAAAATTCATAGGATTTTCGGTACATTATTAAAGAATTATTAATAAAATTTATTTCAATACTTTTTTTTTTTAAGTAAAAAAATAGTTCATAAGTTTAGCTTGTGTACTTACCCTATATGGTCCTAAGTTGTCAACAACGCAAGTAAATGATATGTCCCGCCCTTGGGGTACTGTAAAATTGGTTAATTGAGCCAAAAACTCGGGACCAGCGTCATTTGGATCGTTTTGTCCTAAAAAAATAAGATACATTAGTATACAAAAAAATAAAAAAATTTTGTACTTTAAAAGAATAGGGACGAACTTTGAAGTCGACCTTAGGAACTACATTGCTTACTTCAGGATAAAATATTAAAAATTTTTCTACGAATTCTTATCCGAAAAGTAAAATATTTAGAACGC
This sequence comes from Drosophila atripex, assembly GCA_035045925.1. NCBI lineage: Eukaryota > Metazoa > Arthropoda > Insecta > Diptera > Drosophilidae > Drosophila > Drosophila atripex. The sequence continues at coordinate 23,307,754 of JAWNOP010000052.1, forward strand.
TATTTTGTCAATTAAGCGTGAAGATTTATAATATTTAAATCGAAACCAATTTGTTGTACCAAACGATCATTTCCTAAATTAAAAGAAGAAAAGAAAGCTAAATTCGGAGTCGAGGTTGACATATCTTTGGAGTTACGTGGTAGCTTATATTGATAGATATGTATATGTACATAAAATTGGCCCATCCTAATAAGAATTTCACTATCAAAATAATTTTCTAAAAAAAATAGTGGAAACAGCCCCAGTCATAACATATGATGCCCCACTATTAAGGTTATGTCATTTGCGATCGTTCAGTTATATGGCAGCAATCCTTATGAAATTTGGCCAAAACAAATTCTTGAATCGGCCAAATATTTCCGATCCGATATAAATCTAATAATATAAGCTGCTATTTAACTGCAAGGATATATAAACTTCAGCTCCGACCGAAGATAGCTTTCCTTTCTTGTTTTATATAGAAACACAGGCACATTGCTAAACCCGGTGTCAAGAACTTTTGAAACAACCATGCACGAACCAACCGACATAGGAAGATATACCACAAAAACATCCCAACTGAAAGAGCCGAAATTAATACTGATCGAAAGAAAGAACAATAAATCATTTAAAACAGTTTCCCCTTTCATAATTCAAAAATCAGTAGACGGAGAATCAGTAGACCTGTGATGGAGAAGTCGATTCCGTAATAAAACAAGAGATGGAACTCTTTTAATAAAACAGAAATCCACCTTCAAGCCACAAAACTACTTAAACTTAACAAAATCGCAGACATGGAAATATCAGTTATGAAACACAAAACACAAAAATTTTTCGAAAGGAGGGATATACAGAAATGACCTTAGATATATTGATGAAGGTGCTCACCTTCAAGAGCTTAAACCACAAAAAGGATTGAAGTAAAAAAAATCACGCAAATCAGAAATCAGAAGTTTTGTAATACCAAGTACAAAAAAATACTAACAACTACACCCCCTGCCCAACAGCTAAAATAATAGAGAAAAAGATTATTTACCTTAAACAAAGAATAAAAGGCCTTTTTAAAAATATTTTAGACAGCTACATACCATAAGCATAAAAACAAGCCTCTTTATACCGATCCTTAAGCCAACTGAGAAAACAAAAATAAACTCCCACAGACCCATCTCCCTCAACTGCTGTCTTGCAAAAACTCTCGACAAGATCATTGCCAAAAGATTATGGTGGTTTGTGGTAAAAAAGGTAAATCGATTTCGGATAGTCTGCTTTCCGTAGATAACCTCGTATCGAAGTCAAAGATGCACACTTCACTCATCACCATTGACTTTGCAAGAGCCTTCGACCGAGTAGATGTACACACCATAACGGACCAACTCCAAGAGTGGAAAATAGCCAAAAAATATCAATGAAAATATCATGAAAAACTTAATGCGCAACAGGAAAACAATTCTCCGTGTCTGCAACAGGAAAACAATTGACCACACAAATTCGATCTACATTATCTAACGGTATCTTCCACGAATCATCTTTGTGTGTGATAATCATTATTTATGATTTTTATTTTTTCGCTCATAGAATAATAATTATTTTGGGATTTTTATTTTTTTGCTCAGAGAATAATGATTATTTTGTGATTTTAATTTTTTCGCTCAGAAAATAATAATTATTTTGTGATTTTTAAACTAAAACTCATAATGATTACGTTCCCTGGATTATATAGAAACATGAAACCCAGCATCGTTCTACGGTTTGTTAATGATGGTAAGTTGATTAATGACAGTCTACTGTGATAAAAGGGGAGACATGAAGATTTGCATCCCAATTTAGACCCCTAAGGGCGAACGTCAGAAAGTTTTTTTTACAGATTCTTTGTGATTTCGGTGTACTTCGTATTGGGGACTCCAGACACACGATCCATACTCAAAAATCAGACGGACCAATGATATGTATAAAGTTTAAGTAATTTATGGGTCGTTGATTTATTTTAACCACATTTTAATAAATCCAAGCAGACCCATAGCTTTATTAACCATGGTGGATATATGGTCGGTAAATTTAAGTTTCAAATCTAATTGGACACCTAGATCATTAACGGGAGTTAATCATTCTAAGCCGTTCCCATAAAGAACGTAAATAGCCTGGTGAGGACTACATCAATAAAATGACATGAGTTTACAATTCGATCCATTAAGCTTTAGGTTATTTGCTAAATACCAATTTTCAAATTTATTCAAATCTGAATGAAGTATAGATTGGGCGCTAGTGAATCTACACTGAAGACAAAGCTTAACGTCATCAGCGTACATGAATACAAGTGAATCAGTTAAGGCAAAGGGAAAGTCGTTAATAAACAGTGTAAAAAGGAAAGGTCCAAGATGGCTTCCTTGGGGCACCCCAGATGTGACGCGGACTAAACGCGAGGTAACATCTTTAAAGAAGACGCGTTGGTTTCTTTCAGATAAGTAACTCGAACTCCAAATAAGGAGATCAGTTGGTAATCCCAAAAGACTGAGTTTACTTATAAGAAGCGAATGGTGAACAGAATCGTTAACAGAGTAAATGCTTTGCTGAAGTCTGTGTAAATGACGTCAGTCCATTACGGAACCCATCCGTGACAAATGATGTTAGCTCCAATAAGTTGGTAGAGTGGAGCGGCGCTTCATGAAGCCATGCTGGCACGGAGATATTATTGAACTACAGAGGTGTTACAAATGTGGTGTGATAAGTTTTTCAAAAAGCTTTGGAATAGCTGACAATTTAGGAATGCATCTAAAATTGGCAGCGTCGGATTTTTTCCCTTTTTTATGCAGAGGAATAATGTAAGATTCCTTCCACATAAGGGGAAAGATCGAAGTCTCCAGCGATAGATTAAAGAGCGGTTTGCATGTGGACGCTATTTTATTTCCAGGCATCTAAAGAAGGTACTAGAGATGCAATCTGAGATGTAAGGCTGGTCTCAATAAAACGGCTCCAAAGGGAAGTCAAAAGCAACTCAATGGGCAACTCGACATCACGCTCGCATTTACAGTCGTCTTCAGCAACTAAACATGGCCAAGACGACTATTGGTATCAACAAAAGTTCGGGAATGCAGCCCGCAAATGACGACCGGGATGCAAATTCACAGCTTCGTCATACTAGTGAAGCTGCCGGTGCTGGTACTCCGCAGCTGCATGACCACCAACACAACGTCAAACTTCACACAACATTCTTCATGCGATCTGCGATTACACATCCTCGAACGAAAATCGAAGATAGTTTTCTTGGTGGACTCTGGATCAGTAGTATCAGTTATTCCACGTTCCTTTATAAAAGTTAAAACAATATTAAATTCACTCAACCAGTTTAAAGCAAACCAATCAAAGATCCATAAGTATGAAAAAAAAGCCATAGAACTCGATTTTGGACTACAACTCACATACACCTGGTCTTTCATCATCGCTGAAATTCAATCACCCATCATCGGAGCCGACTTTCTCGCCAAAAATATCTTGCTTATCGACCTAAAAAAACGACAGTTCGACGCCACGTCGCGACTTCTTACGAGTGGCATTCCGTTCTCTGAACCGTCAACCTTGTCAATTCTCAGCATTTACGACTTCCGAAGTTTACTGAGACAGTTTCCCAGCGAAACGAGGGATACGTCTAAACACAATATGGATTGTGTGACACACAGTGTAACACACCACATCGAAACCACTGGAAAAACTACCGCAGAACGTACTCGACGCCTCGCCGGTGATAAACTAGCCGCCGCCAAACAAGAAGTAAACTTTTTGCTGGATCGAGGCATCTGTCAGCCGTCCAAAAGTAGCTGGGCTAGCCCACTGGACATGGTTCCCCAACACAATGGCGAGCTTGTGATGATAATCGCAATTATTAATTAATGATTATTAAACTCCATAGCGACACCAGTCCGATATCCAGTGGCTCACGCGCAGGATTTCGGCGAGAAGCTGCACGTTATATCCATATTCACCACACTCAACGCGCATATTATCAAATTCCGATAGCCCACGAGGACATACAAAAAACTGCCGTATGCACACCGTTTGGGCTTATAGAGTTTCTATACATTTAATTCGGTCTGAAGAATGCAACCCAAAAATTTCAGCGCTTTATGATCGTGTCCATAAAGATTTATGGACCATTTTATTTATTAAATGGACAAAATGGACTAAATGGACATTGATTTATGGACGTGTCCATTTAGAGTCATTGATTTTGTATACTGCTACATCGACGACGTACTAATAATGTCTGCGAATCCTGACGAGCACGAGCAACATCTGCGTTCAGTACTAGCCATACTTCGGGTGAACGGCTTAAGCATCAACAATAGTAAATCACTGATCGCAAAGCACCAAGGGGAATTCCTAAGCTATGTTATTGACTCGAACGGTATTACGTCTGCAGAAAATCGAGTCAAATCCATTACCACCTACAAACAACCGGATACAGTCTGCGAATTAAGTCGATTCTTTGGAGTAGTAACCTACTTCCTTCGGTGCATCCGCAATGCATCTGCAATTCAAGCACCTTTAAGTTAAATCTGTAAAGGGATGAAAAAAAATGACAATAGAAAAATTTAATGGATGCGAATGTTTTGAATTATGCCAACGTTTTTTAGAACAAGCTGCAACCATACCACTCCCGAACGCAAACGGAAATTTTTGTTTTGTTTGCGACGCTTCGGAAATAGCACTTTGAGCAGTTTTAGGACACGAGGTCAGTAAGATGTGGCAGCAATTGGGATTCTTTTTCGAAAGGAACTTCAGCACTCACGATCGCGAGCAGCTCGTCATATACGATGCAATACGACATTTTAACAACCCGTTGGAGGCACGCGAGGCCGCTAACGTATGCTTTCTCGCAAAAACCTGATAAAGCTACGCCACGACAACTGCGACATCTTGACCTTATATCACAATGCGCTATCCCGAGTTAGTGTGATTTCTGTGCCCACTACCATCACACACGAAAGCATCGAAAAGGCCCAAGGTACGGACAGCGATCTGCAACACCTCTTAGAAGGAACCACAAGCCTGAAGTTACAACCTAAAAAATTCAGCAACAATTCAGTATATTGTACAAGTCCACCACAATCCTAAGGCTTCGGTGTTTTTGTGTCCACCCATAATATTTCCCATCCGAGCAATCCCATCCGACCCACTCACCATCAAATAGGACGTAAATATGTATGGCCTACACACACACCGCTCCTCCGATTGTGTTTTTGTTATCAAAGTTGACTGAAGAGAAGTAGCAGTATCAACAGAGCGCCTCAAGCCAGCCTTCATTGGAGAACTGTCGACGAAGAAGATCCTACAACTCGACCCAGAGTGTTTCGAACCTATTTAAATCAACGAACAGCCCGATTCGCGCCCAATATGGTCAATGAAGGAGTCTGGTTGAAGTAGAAGCGACGCACCGAAACATGTATTAAAATAGATATAAGTGTAAACTCGATAATAAAGAACAATTAAAGTTACACGTTATCTAAATATTATTAGATATATATCGAATCGTATATAGTCGGCCAATCCTTATGAAATTATTATAACAGATCGGATATAACAGTTTTCCAATGTAGAATCCATAGAAACTCCCATCCTTCCAATTAAAACTCCAAGAAGTTATTTTTTTCCGATCAATCAGTTATATAGCAGCTGTTATATGTCGACCTATTCCGGCCGTTCCGACTTATATACTGCCTGCAAAAGAAAGAAGGATGTTTGCAAAATTTGAAGTCGATAGCTTTAAAACTCAGAGACTGGTTTTCGTAGAAACAGACTGACAGACGGACATGCTTATATCGACTCAGGAGGGGATCCTGATCAAGAATATACATACTTTATAGGGTCGGAGATGTCTCCTTTACTGCGTTGCAAACTTTCGACCAAAATTATAATACCCTCTGGAAGGGTATAAATATACTTTAAATTTATTCCCCCAAGAGTATAATCATTTGGTGGTCTTTTAAAGCTATAGTGTAGCTCTCAGCTACACATCCATCCATCCAGTGGGGATAAATTGGCCCAGGGAAAATTATTTACTTTAGTCCCACTCTACTCCTAAATACGCATCGATTGGTAACTCCACAAACTTTTGTTTTACTATTTTAAAAATTACTTTATTACGTTAACATTAAATTAAAATACTAACTGAAAACATAAAAATATGTGTAACTTCATACTAAATGACGCATGAGTTAAGCATGTTAGGATATGCTTTTTCGTTGAAAGAGGATTTTAAATATCTATTTCTTTTTCTTCAACACCCAACTCCTTAGTAATAGAAAAAATAGCTTGGTTTTAAAGATTTTTTTACGTTTTTCAGAGCTTGTCCACCTTTAAAGCATTTTTTCATCTTTTAGTTCATTTCAATAAATAAAATTAAAATAAAAAAAAATATGTTTGAAGAGAGATACCGGGAGAGAGCGAGACAATGATAGCGCATGACGGCAGATGCAGGTGGCCTATCGAATGCACGAGAGCGGGCGACGCAAACATGACGCAGGGACATGAAGATAAAAAAAGAGTGGTGACGTCACTAAGTCTGGTTTAATAAATGATTATCCAGACTTTCCGGCGATGAGGAGCTTTCAACAGCATCATGAAGGGGCAGCAGGCACAATTTGTTGACAGCCCGCTTCGTAACTTCAGACGCCGTCCTCAGCACAGTGTGTCCACTCGACACACTCCATCATCTGCGACAGCCATTTGCGTCACCCTCACCAGGGGCCACTTTGTTGGAGGAAAGTTTTCGTCTTTCACCAGCTCGATGTCAAGGCTATGCCTTGACCTAACACGCGCCATTTAGATCGTTGCTGCAACTGGGTTAAATACTCTTCCATCTGGACCAGAAACATTATTGAAGAAAGACGACGCGTTGCCAGGCATCTAGCCAGTTTATTTTGAGTTTTGTCAGGTCTAGCTCACTGAAACTCGAAGGAGGCCCTCCGTGCAGAAAATGATTAGGAGTCAGGACATCCAGATCAGCGGGGTTCTCAGAGAGATAGACTAATGATCTTGAATTTATCACTGCAGCAATGTTGTACACCAGCGTCTGCAACTCGTTCGTTCAATTGATTTTTGGCATTAACGAAATTTGTGGCATTATCGGACCAGATCTATCGACGCTTCTTCCTGATAGAAATAATGCACGCAAAAAGGCAGCGGTGGACAGATCCCAATAAACAAAGCCTATGGACGGCCTTTGTCGTGAAACAAATGTAAACGCTGATGTAACATTTTATAAAGGCCTTATTGCGAACTTCCGACTTTTCCGAAAGAGTCTCCGAAAAGATAGGACCGCAAAAATTAATGCCGGTTACATCGAAGACTTGATAACCATCCACTTCTCCCGAAAACTTATTATGCATTTATTTCTCGCCTTGAGCACAGTCTTTCTCCCCCAATCGGCCAATATGGAGAACGTATCATCGCCAATAACGATCGAGATTCACATCACCGGATGGCTACTGGGCCAAATTACTGAGTGACGACCATCGTAATCCAAGGATGAATTCTTGAAACACCTGTCTACTCGAAGTAATCCAAACTTATCCAGAAAGGATAACGAAAGGATGACGTTTGGAACGTACTTATTTCATCACCAAAATTAACGCGCTGAACTGCCCACAAAAGCATGCGGGTACCCGCCCTGATATCATGAACGGTAATTCCTTTACAACGAACCCGTCTGCCAAATTTATAGACGTAAGCCAATACTCGCTAAAGAGCTGGAAAGGAGTTAGCGTATTTGCATGTCGCCACGAGGTCAGTATATGGTGACTTCCCCAATAAAATTGAATGGCTAAGTTCTAAAAAACAGATAGAGAAGCCAGATAACTATCGTCGCAGGCCAGTTTAAAAGATAAAACAGCCCCTGACACCATAAACTGGATCCGATCAGCTCAGTAGGAAGGGCTCTACGAGATAAGATGTCAGTTGGATTTTTCATATAGATATTTTCAGCATAGACACATAACGGCACTCCATGGAATGAGTTAGATTTTGGATGGTTGTCACGCGGTTGGCGACGAAAACGTGAATCTCATCTTATCTCGAATACCCTGGAGTTAACACAACTGAAGAGTCGCAACAACAAAAATACTTCCTTTTGCCTAGACTAAAAACCGCTACCATCATTCTCACCAACAATATAGCTCCAGCCAGCTCTAACTCTAAAGCGGTAGATTTCCTGCCACTTTGTGTAAAAAACCTGAGGTAAGCTTTCATCCCAAGAAACTGCTCCCGGTGCAGCTTCTGCAAGAATATTTTCGCCTTAGTAACGACTGGACTAACAAGGCCCAGCGGATCGTAAAACCGTGCTATTGATGGTAAGATCTAATGTCAGACGGCTTCGACGTGGACTGAAGAGCAGAAAACGAAAGCAGAAGCTGATCAGTGGAAGGATCAAGACCAAGCCATCCTAACGTTTTTGTGAAGTTGCTGCCGTCATCAAAAGTTAAATAAGAGTCCGGATCCTCTTTTAGCACGCCGACCAACATGCTAGGGATATTGTAGCACCACATCAGCAGCTGACATTCGCCCTTGGACCCAAGCGCTGAAATATCGCCTAAAATGTCAACAACCAATCTCGAAGCAAGATTTCGCATCCCACTGGAAAGTCTTCAACCTCGTCGTTAGCCAACTGTTGCATAGATAGGATGCCGGCTTTGTTCCATATGTAACAGTCTCCAATTTATATGTTTGCAGCTCCTCCAGAAGGGAATCTCGTCACAAAATGCCCTGCAAGTAGCTGTCGGACAAAGCCATAATCACACAACGATACATCTTACTAATGTCGCCGGTCAGCTCTACCGGTTGCGATCGAAACCTCAGCAGGATGTTAAAAAGCTTAGGTTAGATGACCGGCCCAGCCACAAAGATGTCATTCAAAGAATATCCTGAGGTGGTAACAGCGGAACTATCAAACACCATCCTAAGTTTCGTCGTGGTACTGTCCTATTTAAGCATACAGTGATGTGGCAAAAAATTTTGGCAATCTCGATGCAACTCCGGGGGAACTAGGGACGTTTGACCTATGTTAAGAGGAGTATCTTATATAGGCCGAGTACTGTGTGCTCAGTATTCACTCAGTTCGTGCTAATGAGACAGTTTCCTCTCCAACGACTGGAAACGACAAAGAGCCTGTAAGTACGACTGTATAGGTCGTACTGACTGTATAGGCACCACCTTCTAGCGGCACGAAATTCTAAGCAACGTGACTCTCGCAATCCAGTTCTTCCTTTGACGCCTTCATAATCGGATCGGTGCTGGTTACCACTTCCCAGAACTGTCGAAGATGTTGATCGAGTCGCTTATCTAAAAGGCCTCGTGGGCAGACTAGTCCCGACCGCTCATCTGCCATGAAGACCTTACCATTGTTATGGTCTCTACCTCCACAAACAACCTAACCGAGACGGGTTTTTTGGATTGAGGGCAAAGCGGGAGACAGATGAATTTGCCCCACACAAAGCTGCTCGTAAAAGAATCCAAAACGAAGATCCGCTAGCTTTACATTTCCAAGAATTTCCCAAAAGCTGTCGTCCAATGTAAAATTGGACTGAAGGTCAGTGATGTTGGAGGCTACGATCGCAGATAATTACGCTGAGTAGTCAGAGCGTTGGGATTGCAAGATGACTTGCACAGAAAACCCACCTGTAGAGAACCGTGCGTCACCTATACCGGATACAGACACCGGAGACCTTTTATTCCGCAGCTACAGCTGGTTCGCCAGCCTTGAAGGGTCTAGGTGAACTTGCGAGCCAAAATCGAGTAATGCTCGGCAGGGCAGTAGAACTCTGGAGCGTTTCCTGACTAGTGGCAGGAAAGTGACTATTGACTATTGGCAGTGGCTAGCAGAATCACATCACCAAAACGATTCTTAGCGACGAAAGAATTTACGGCAGCGGACGCTGAACGAGAAACAGCGTCACTAGATACGGAAACCTCGGGAGTGGGGTGCTGGCCTTGAATACCAGCTAGCAAGTTGCCACCAAAAAAGCAGACTATGATGCGTCCACACGCACAGCAGCTTGAAACATTGAAATGCTTATAGGTGATAGGTGACCAAATTCAAGGCACTTAGAGCATGAATCCAGTCGTCTAACTTCGCCTAAACGATTCTCAGGCGACAAGCTTAAAAACCTTGGACAGGATTTATTATGTGAGAATGGCCATCACAGATCATGCACGCGGAAGAGTTTGTAAGTACAAATGCAGCGTTACCTGGAAAAAAGGGTCTACGTCGTCCTACCGCAAGGTTTGGTGCATATAATGTCGTCGGCAAATCCATGCTCTCCAAAATCCGTCATCTCTGCTCAAGGAAACTGGGGATAGACTCCCACGTTGGAATGGAATCCAAGGAATCCGAGTCAGCTTGGATTCCCTTCCACTTAGACTGCGTGGCATCATAAACCTTCTTCAACTATACTTATGATGCCGCCAGCAATCTGCTTCGTTGTGTCCATGCTTGCCAGGGTAAGCATTATATATGAGAATTTAAATATAGCATGTGAATTATCCGTCACCGATGCGGATTCTACGGCTCTCAGATGCAGTATATCAATAACATGAGCTTAAAAAATTAGTCTACGATTACTGAACTTTTTGTTTAGCAGCACCAAGGCGACGGCATAGCTTTTGTCCGTCAGCTCCAACGATCGCACAGTCTCCAAGGCAAACTCATAAAGCCAACCGCTGAAGCTTGTCACCCGACCGAAATTCATGCCACTCCGCATATCCTCCACTAAAAGTGGGAAGCGGCAGTGGCGGCAAAGCCTGAAGAGTTCTGTCGAATGACACATCAAAATTGGTTGTAGAAGTAGCGTTATTCAGTGTCGAACTCGGCGGCAACAAACTGGAACGCTGCATAATCTCCTGGCCCAGGATGAATCGTACCTCCCTCTCCACATTGTTGAAGTTGACGCGCAGCTTGCACCTGAGTTCCGTAAAATCCAACTCGGACAGCTCATTGTGCATGCTCTTGAAATCTGCGACGACCGACGACAACTGCACTTTCCAAAAATAACTTCCTTTCAGGAGTGGCACACTCGAAAAACGATTTCATTTTCGCAACAGAAAAGTTATATTAGTTCGTTTATTTATTATTAGCTCACGACACACTGTGCAACTGCTATATAACGGGGTAATATGTGTATGAGCGATTGTAGCACTTTGCAAACATGCGTACATATGTATGCCATAGATGTTAATATTTCGCGCACAAATCACAAACCGAATAATGTTTTTTAATGTATAAATTTATTTTATATTTTAAGCCGCGCTGCTCAAATTTTCAATTAATTCAACAAATTATTTTCCCAAGCAAAATTACGTCGGGGTCCCCAAACGTTGAGATACCGAGCGTTTTCGGGAGCTTTAATTAATGTTTAAAATCCAGCCAGTTTATTTAATGAACAACAAGTTCTGTTAGATTTATATATAAACACAATTTAGTTTTCTAACTTGATGATTTTGTTGATATACAAAATATGGGATCTGTGCGAGGGTTGAGACCGATCTAAGAAGTAAGAGACGCGGGAGCAGGGCTCAACGCTTGATGCTGCAGAGCGACCGAGAGATACCGCAAGAGAGCGAGATAACGATAGCATGACGGCAGCTGCAGGTGGCCGATCGAATGAACGAGAGCGGGCGATGCGAATAGGGTCATAAAGATAAAAATAGAGTGACGTCACGAGTTCAATAAATTATTGCCGGCTAGACTTTCCGGCAGCTGGTTGACCCGACAGTGTGCAACGCTGAAAAGGAAATATCTCCGGCCCTTCAAAGACTTTCTTGATAAGGCTTACATTCTAAGTCGATTCGTCTGTGCGAGTGTCTGTTTCTACGTTTGTTTCTACGAGTGTCTGTTTATCCTCAGTATTTAAGCTTTTGACTGTACTGTGAGGACAATAAATAAATCTCCCATACGCAGAGACAGGTGGCCAGAGGGGGCAGCGGCGGGGGTCAAGCAAGCGCACGGAAGAAGGGAAAAGAGGAGACGGCGTGGAACGTAACGGTTCCGTGCTCTAAAGATATAAGAGAGAGCGGGGACAGCGAGGAACGTAGCGGCCTGTGGTGGCGGCTGTGTTTAAAAAGTTTGGAAGGGAAGAAATGTGCGAATGGATTTGGATCGGCATAAGGAATAGTGCGGGGGGGTATTTGGAAGATAACCGATGCCCACGCAGTAACAGTGCAAGCTGGTGGCCAAAGGGGGGTAAGAAAGGGATACCTATAATGGCAATGCGACGGGAAACGACTCAGTGGAAATAAGGATTAACGGCGAGAATGGAAAAAAGGATTAACGGCGAGAATAGAAAGCAGAAGGATTAACGTTAGGAAGCGAGAGTTACAGGGACTAACGGGCGCCTTTGGAGCTATATAAGGAGGGCCACTAGAGCTAATTGGGACCAAGTCTTCTAGGGAAGCTGGAAATGTAGAGTTGAAGGATCCCCCTTGTGTAAGTCCGACATTCAAGCAAGAAAGTTTTCTTAGCGGAATTGGGAGTATAGGCTGAAAGAGTGCGGGATTAGGAGCGAGTGTGGGTAAGTTCGGCGGCTGTACGCGAGTCATAACGCGAGGATAAAACAAGAAGCAAGTAGAGAAAGGATCAAGGATCCGCAGTAAAACTGAAGCCCAGGGTAAATCGAGTTGGGTTGGCTTATTCCCGGACACGACAGGTATCCTGGCATCGGAGCGATAGCAACGGATCGGTCTGATGTATGCCTTATCGATTCCTGACCGTGACCAGGTGTGATCCTGTGAAGCGAGGGGTGACCAGCTCGGGAACTCAAGCCCGCAAATAAAATCAACCAGGGACACCCCGGTCCAGTTAGAAGACTCCTGATCCAGGCTCGCTGGGGCGTACGCACATCCGGCCGCTAGGCGTCAAGGAAGCGTAGCCTTCCCGGCGTATGTCTGGGAGGTGTGCCAATTGATTAGCTAACACGGATTAGGTGCCGGGTATAGCGGAAGGGCAGACCCAGTAAGCCAAGGACAACGACGATCAACGGCGGCAACGGGTGCAGCAGCAGGAGCTGTGTCGACGAGGAGCGACTGGAGCGGATTAACAGCGGCACCGACGACAGGAGCAACAACAACAAGAGTGACAAAAATATCAGGATCAGCGACAGAAGCAGGAAAAGTGCGCATAGGCCCGCAGCTAGAGAACCGGCGTCCTGTATTCCTGCCAGGGACCACACGTCCTGCCAGGTGAAAGCTTTGGGTGGCATGTGCATTGGCACCAACCCGGAACGGTAACCGGGGATCGACGGGAGAACGAAAGTCCGACGGCGGAGCCGAGCGGCAACGTCTGGAGAGTCAGCGAGGATCCGGCGGAGGAAGCAACTTCGGTGATATTTACCCTACTGGTGAATCTTGTGATATTGTTAAACGAAGCACTCGGTGTTATTTCTGGGCTGGGGCAGTCACGTCGGATCTATAAATTCGGTTGAACGTCCGACAGAACTCTGTGAGCTAGCCGCGGCAATTGTTGCGATCGTAAACACGGAAAAGAGTTCGTTACAGTAAATTGCTTCCATATAACTTAATGATGAGAAATTGCTGGTAGGGTTCTTATGTAAGAGGCTGATGTCTTATGGTGGGGCTGTAAAAACTCCACTTTCCACCGAGTTAATTCTGTGTTTCTGAAATTCTGAAATTGAATTTGTTTGGATTTATTTCTGACATGTTCTTATATTTCTCCTTAATCTGACTATATTCTTTATCTTTCTCATCTTTTTGCCAATAATTCTGTTGAGATACCGAGCGTTTTCGGGAGCTTTAACTAATGTTTAGAAACCAGCCTTGAATAAACAACAAATTCTGTTAGATTTATACATATATAAGCGCAAATTATTTTTTTTCTGTCTTGATGACGATTTCTGTTCATATACAAAAATATGGTAGGGTGCGTAGGGTTAAAGATCGATCTAAGAAGTCAGAGACGCGGGAGGGTGGCTCAACGCTTGATGCTGCGGAGCGACCAAGAGAGCGAGACCACCAAAGCGCTTGACGGCAGATGCAGGTGGCCGATCTCGAGAGCCCTAATGCACGAGCGCGAGCGACGCGATTAGGTACCTAAAGATAGAAGAGAGTGACGTCGATAGAAGAGAAATTCAGAATTATCAATGGGCAATGATCGTTATTGTTTATTTGTCTTTGGAGACTTTAGCAAGCCTTACATTATGATAACCATTTGTTACCGAACTCGCAACATTAATTTACTGATGGCTTTATAGACTTGGCCTTTTGCCAAATAAACCCCGTTGTAAGCAATAGGGGTTGGACCCTTGACCTTATCTTCTTAAGTGACACAGAAAGTGGTACTGAAACTTTTGATGAAATGGTTCTTGATGGCATAAACAATTTTGTGCCAGAATCTTTTTCTGAATATTGCACCGCTTATCTCTTTCCCCCATTCTATCAATCCACAAACTCTTATAATAATTATAATTTATCTTCCAATTATCCGTTGGCCTCACCATATACGTAAAACATAAATATGTCTTCATTCACTTGAAAATTCATATCCAGCGGGACATGAAGTATTGAGAAACAGAATGCAACTTTGTATTTATTCGTGCTGTTGAGACTTGGGCAACATGAATCTCATTTCCCTTTAATCATATCGTAAGAAATTCTGTAGACAATAACCATGGCAACGCTGATCCATGCGTCTTTTTTTTTATATACTTTTATGATTTCCCTTTCTCACACACAGATCCATATAGGTATACATACGGCATCAATGCGCTGCGTCGCATTTAGATTTTAATCAGTTATTCTTTAACTGTCAATCCATATACAGCGAAACATTTACAGTCCACTAATAAGGAAATAGTTTCAGCATCCGAGACAATTTCATTTCTGATCATAGAATCGTTTGGTCCTTCGAGCTGGATTGACTGGAAGGATAATTCACCACTACACGGAGTATCGCCTTATATGGAGGAATACAAGATGTTGGTTGTAGACCGCCGCAAATTGTAGGGTACGATTACGAGGATCGGGTCCTTTTCTGAGCGTTTACCTGCAACACAAACAAAGGATGGAATCGATGTCTTTCTGGAGCGACTGGATTTGGCATGGAGCGAATTCGAGAAGCTTGGGGACAAGATATCCCTTCATGATGCGATCGATGGGTACGTAGATCCAGCCGACGACTACGAGGAGTACGAAGGAAGGTACCTGAAGGCAAGGGAGTTACTAGTCTCAGGATAGTGCTCACTGGAGCCACAAACAACAACTCAAAGCAATGAGTCAATGCCATGTAATGGAGATGTACTTCTCCGGCTACTACAACAACAACAACAGATGTTGGAACGAATGGCTGTTTCTGAAGCAGCGAGTTTACCTATTTCACAAGATGACGCAATAGACTCTATAACGCATAATGAGTTACGGAAAATTCAAATCAAACGTTTTTCGGAAGACTACAAGGAATGCCGACATTTTGGGATATATATAAAAGCACTATCCATAAGAAGCGACATTTATCAGATATGCAGAAGTTTCACTACTTGAAATCACTATTGACCGATGAAGCAGCGAATCTAATTGCGCATTTCTCAATTGCTGACAGCGCCTATGAAACAGCAGTGTCGCGTTTGAACGAGAGGTACGACAGGCCACGCCATATTGTGTTTTCATTATTGGAAAAGTTCTCAAAGCTACCGGAAACAACAAAGATTGATGTATCAGTGCTAAGGAAAGTGACGGATGGAGCAAACGAAATAGTTCGTGCTTTGGACGCAATTGGGGAAAACACACGTGATTGCTGGATCATTTTTCTAATTTTGCAAAAAATGAATGCTGAAACACGTCACAAATGAATCGAGGATAGCCGCGATCTGAAATCCCCAACAACCAAGGATTTGTTCAAGTTCCTGGATACATGCTGTGAGGAGTTTGAACCCAGTCAACGTGCCAGGAATTTCTTCCATCAAGGCTGAGGCGACCAGAGGGGTCACTCAGCTGCATCTCAAATCTAGAGTTTCGGACGACACTCTAAAGGTCGTTCTCAGTAAGATCACATCCTCGCTGCAAAGACACAATGTCGATCCATTATCACTTAATGTGTTCAATGGATTCCTGATGGCGGATACCAGCTTCGCATCAGTGGCCCCGATAGACATTCTATTGGGGAGCGACTACGTTTGGGCCACTTTAACCGGCCAAAAGATGCACGACAACATGGGCAATCTTATTGCCATATCTTCAATATTTGGATGGGTCATCACATCGGTTGGAGTTAATCAGTCTCCAACAACTACAACGCTATTCTCCACATGCAACATTGACACGACACTACAACGATTTTGAGAGATTGAAGAAGTCAGCTGCTACGCACACAGGGATCTAGACGAAGACACAGTGGAGAAACATTTCCTCGCAACTCACAAAAGGGACGACGCTGGAAGGTATACAGTCGAGCTACTCTTCAAAATAGAAAACCCGAAGTTTTCAGACACTCTCCAGGGAGCGCAATCCCGCTTCATGGCTGTAGAAAGAAGACTACAGTGCAATCAAGATTTACGAGAATAGTACCTCAAATTTATGCAGGAATACATCAGTCTTGGCCACATGCACGAAATCAGGACACCAAGCTTCGATTCAGGCAATTTCTTCTATTTGGCGCATCATCCTATAGTTGGGTGAAAACTTAGGGTCGTATTCGACGGGTCATTTAAGGACACCAATGAAGTGGCTCTAAATGACGTATTACACATTGGGCCTAGTATCCAACGCAATCTATTTTCCGTATGCCTACGCTCCAGAATATATAGATACGTATTCTCCGCAGACATCATCAAAATGTTTCGCCAAGTTTGAATAAGCCATGATCATCAAAATTATCAACGTATTGTTTGGCGAGAGCATCCATCAGCGCCTCTTAAGCACTACAAATTATGCATAGTAACTTATGGAACCGCTTTTGCACCATACCTGGCTGTAAGAGTGTTAGAACAACTGGCATACTAGCACAAGGATCAATATCCCACTGCATCGAAAATCCTGTATTATGATGTACTTACTGGATCGAACAACGAGTATGAGCTAAGAGCTATTAGGAATGAGTTATAAGAACTTATGTCACACGCCAAATTGGAACTCGACAAGTGGATATCCAATTCATCACGTATCTGCACACCCGAATCCCACACCGCTGCCTGCACCGAACGAAAAGAAGACTCAGTAAAGGTACTTGGAATTTACTGGAATCCAATCGACGATCAGCTGATGTACGAGACAGGCTTGGCATCAAATCCGAACTGTACTAAAAAACAAATCCTATCAGTATCTTTGTCCCTCTTGTCTTACTATCGCCGAATGTGGTTCAATTTAAAATCATGTTTCAACAGTTATGGCTATTGGACCTGAACTGGGACACGAAACTCCCCCCAAACATTGGCGAACCCTGGCTCAAGTACAGAGCAGATCTCGACATGCTAAAAAAGCTGAGAGTATCTCGACTTGTTCCCAACAGGGCGGACTCGATTGAACTACACGCCTTTTCTGACACATCAACCAAGGCATATGCTGCTGCTGTTTGCTGCAGGTATCGACATGAAGACGAAACATATTCGGTTTCTTTGATGGCTGCCAAATCTAGGGTACCAGCATTTACATTACCAGCTGTGTGGAGCATTGCTGCTAAGTCGCCTGGTTCGATCACTTAATGATAGTTTACGACACAAGGATATAAAGGTTTACGCATGATGCGATTCAACAATTGTATTAGCCTGGTTATCATACCCCCCATCGAAAATGAAAACATTTGTTGCAAATCGCACATCGGAAATTCCTAAAACGTTGCCACGGCACGTCTGGCATTACGTAAGCTCAATGGAAAGCCCCGCAGATTGTGCATCAAGGGGGATATCGACTACTCAGCTCATGGAATTTCACCTCTGGTGGAACGGACCAACTTGGCTACACGGTGAAGATGAGTACACAGTAAAAATGCAAAACTCAGAGCTTTCTTTGAATATTTGAGAAAACCATTCACAAGACGAATTGAAGACCACAGTCATGCACACTCTGAAGGTGATGGACAACTCATTATCAGAATTGCGTTCAATTCTACTAGTCCACCGCGTCTCTTCCTGGGAAAAGCTGGTACATACCTGCTGGTACAAAGAACCCCGAAAACTAGTGGAGTCTACGACACTGTCTTTTGAAGAAATCAAGGCAGCACAAATAGTATGCCTGTGGAACGCACAGGCGTGCTTTGGAGATGACAGAATGCTTATGCAGAAGAATTAACATCTGCGAAACAGGTCGCAGTTATTAAAGCTATTGCTAGAGAATAAATCAAACACCCGATATTACTTCCTAAGGCACACCGCATTACGAAGCTAGTCCTGGAACACTAACACTGGATATCTAGGCACATCTGCACTATTTGTAATAGTTCGCCAACGATATTGGATAACGCAACCTGATAAGAAAGGTCCCTCACAACTGTATCAGATGCTTTCGTCAAAGACACCATACTACGCACCAACTGATGTCCGACTTGCCAAGTATCAGAATCACACAATCACTTCCCTTTGTCAACTCTGGATGTGATTACGCTGGACCAATTACTCTTAAGGATCGAAAAGGTCGCAACGCTAAGAAGTCAAAGGGATACATATCCCTTTCGTGTGCCTCTTCACCTAGGCACTACACCTGGAACTAGTCACTGATCTCAGCACGGGGACATTTTTGGCAGCTCTGAGAAGATTCATGTCGATCCGAGGAAAATGTCCACAAATCTACAGTGATAATGGCAGGAACTTTGTCGGAGCAAAGCGATCATTGGACGAGCTGCAACAACTCCTGGCATCTCCACAGCATAAGGATATGGTCTCGCAGACATTGGCAGATGAAGGCATTAAATGGGTTTTCATTCCGCCGTACGCACCTCACTGGGGAGGAAAATGGGAGTCTTCTGTAAGATCAGTCAAGCTGCACCTGCGCCGCGTCATTGGCAACACTATCCTAACGTTTGCAGATGCACACTCTACTAGCACAAATAAGTGCAGTGGTAAACTCAAGACCACTGTACTATACACCGTACACCGACGTCACATATTTGTCTCCAGCACATCTGTTGATAAGCAGACCATTTACAACAATTCCCGAAGGCGACATGAGCTACATACCGGAAAATCGACTGGACTACTGTCAAGGCATTCAAGCATTATATCAAGGATTCTGGAAGCGCTGGCACCAGGAATATCTTACTACGCTACAACATCGCCCCAAATGGAGAGCCCCGCAACCCAATGTGAAACTGGGATCAGTTGTTCTCATCAAGGATTCGAATACTCCGCCAGCAGCCTAGCCACTTACAAGGGTTATCTCAACTCACACAGGAACAGATGGACGAGTTCGTGCTGTCAAATTGAAAACTGCTTCTATAACCAAAATCGCAGTCTTACCAAGTTCAGAACCGATGTTTCAGGGCGGGCCGGCATGTTGAGAAATAGCATATTGGCAACTTTGTATTTATTCATGCTGCTGAGACTTGGGCAACATGAATCTTATTCCCCTTTAATAGTATCGTAAGAAATTCTGTATACAATAACCATGGCAACGCTGATCCATGCGTCTTTTTTTTTATATACTTTTATGATTTCCCTTTCACACACACCGATCCCAATAGGTATACATACGGCATCAAAGCGCTGCGTCGCATTTAGATTTTAATAAGTTTTTCTTTAACCGTCAATCCATATACAGCGAAACATTTACAGTCCACTAATAAAGAAGCTCTTTAATAATCCCAGAAAATTTCATTTCTGACCATGGAGTATACCAAAGACTTTTCAATTGTATTTTATTTTCTAAAAGATCATGGGGTCCTATTTGATCATAAGATGTCATTTAAAGACCCCATTTCTGTGAGCATAAATAAAGCTAGAGGGCGCCATTTTATTTAAAGATGGTCTAAATAGTTGAATGATCTTTTTACTAAAACTAAAACACTTTTCGAATCTCTGGATCGACCTATCCTGAAATACTGTTTTTGCGTTTGGAGTCCACAATATTCCGTTCATCAACACTATCAAATCTGAGCAAAAATAGTATCTTATATTCGCGATAATAAATCTTAGCTGGCACCCTAGGTGTCCGCCTTATCGCTGCAGGCTTCAACAGCAAAATTTACCAACTGTGCTGGGGTCATATTGCTCTACATTTTGTGCATTGTACATGGTCTCGTTGACACAAAATCCTTAATTAAATTAAAGTTAGCAGTTGATTGTCAAGTAAATAAATAAAAGTATGTTACTTCGTTCGGTTTCAGGACACCTGGGGTGTTAGCGGGGAACAATACTGCTTTATTAAGGTATTAATTTTATTTGTAAATCGGATAGCTATTTTTTTTACCTCTATGAGGTAACGGGATAGTTGCTTCTGTGGGGAAAGTGAGTATAGCTTGAAAATTTGTAATAGGCATACAAGTTTTCGTTGGTGTCTTTAGACTTGAGTTGGCCCTCAGTACTTGTAAGTACCAATTACTTAAGTACTAGCATGAGAATAAAGGCGGCGTTCTATAACTTTGTTGTCCTGCATTCGCGTTGTCCTGCTGCAGCGCTTTTTGAGAAAAATCTGTTCTTTTTAGTGGTTGATTCATTTATTAATGTCTATGTGAGTAGAGATGCAACCTACATTGACGATGGTGCTTTGACAAAGCTATCGATTACCAGGTATATCGATTTATCAGGCATATCCGATATGGCGCTCATAAAATAATTGAGAGGGTGTTTTTTTGTTTTATTTGAGCCAATTGTTTTTTTTTTTGTGAAATCAGCCTAGGTGGTTAGTCTACGTATACTGGGTAACAGAGTAGGTTGATTAGAACGGGGCACTGGTTAGGCGAGAGATATTTTTAGAAATTTGGTCTACCTGGTAATACGTTGCCTAGCTTGGTGTGGGCTTTAATGATTGCAGTATATAGCTGTTTTCCCTTTGAAAACACCAGGCGAGATCGCCAGAGTGTGCTTAGCTTTGTAGTCCTATGCTGCTTTAAAATGATCTAGTGATCCGATGTATAGAGGTGGGATCCAATTATATTCAAAGGAGGATAATTTTATTTTTTTTTATTTTTATTTAATATTAAAAATAAATATTTTTTTACCAGATCTCCTGTCACACTATATGCTTTGCCGTGTTCGTGTTCTGCTTCGGTATTTTACCGCCAAATAGGTTTTTAATTAAAACTGAATTAATTGTTATTTCGTGATTAGAAATTAAAAATAAAATAGACGTCAACGTGATTATCTTTGGCCATACAAATATTTTTTGGCTGGAAAATGAAATTATATTGCCAGATATTGAGAACTATTCAAGACTTGTCGACCCTTGTTATTATTTAAAACTAAAGGTAACCCAATTAGGTATGGTAAGGGAATGTATGTATAAATGGTAAATGGTTATCATGGCTACGGAAAAAAATAAATAATGTGTAATAATAATAAGGTAATAAGAAGGTGGTCACCTTCAAACGAACTCTAATGCTAGGATCACGATTTTAACAAAAAGGGAAAGTATTTCTGTAATAAAAACTTTTAAAGTATTAAATAGT
The DNA here is from genome assembly GCA_035045925.1 of Drosophila atripex. NCBI lineage: Eukaryota > Metazoa > Arthropoda > Insecta > Diptera > Drosophilidae > Drosophila > Drosophila atripex. The sequence goes on from JAWNOP010000052.1 coordinate 23,329,319, forward strand.
ATTTGTATAAAAATACTTCTGCTATGGGAGCTATAGACAAAAAAGTAGTATTAAATATTTACCATGAATGTGAGGCATGATATGACTTCCGTAGGCGTTTAACATATTATCAAGTAATAAAACAATGCCACAAGCTATTGCTTTTAGGCCAAATTTTATTAAAATCATCGTGCCAGTCTTTTTTTTATTATTAGATCAATGGATCTTCAGGTACTCATTGTTCTATTTATTTATTACATACAATTATCTCGATTTACGAGGTGATCCCTTAATTTTTTTTATCCAGATTTTACGCTCGCTCATATTGTCATATTTTTTCAATTTATGTGTAAATTATGTGAATTGACCTAAAAAAATAAAACGAAAAATACTTTGTAAATTTTAATTCAATTACTTTCAATGTAAAACATTGTCGTTTCTATTAATAATATTATTAATAATATGTTTTTTTTAAATTGAAGCTATAATTATATTAATAACTTTTCATAATGTACATTTCTTTATTTTATTTATTAAATAAAACTTAAAATATAGTCCAATAGAACGTGCCACTGTAATGTATATGTAATTTGATGCAATTACGGATATGCATTTTTAACCCACCTAACGCACACTTCATGGGGAGAATGGGGGAGAGTATATAAGGTAAAGTGTCTGATTGCATTCAACTTGGTGAATGCCAGCATGATCCTTATCACTGCTCTCCCCAAGCCGACGCACTACCTCCACGTGGTTCTCCCTGGATTGCCATTCAACACCCGTTGTTTGACAAACTAAAGCGCGCGACGAGAGTCCTAGCTCTTCAAACTAGGTTGTGGCGTAGGACTTGAAATCCACCCATGGAAAACAAACTTTCAGTGAATGAAGCAGATGAAGCCTCGGAACGGTACCGATCTAACGTTGACGACCATGGCGCACGTAAAAAGGACAATGATTTGAGAGTATGCACTTGGAATGTACGTACATTGTACAGACCAGGTGCAGCTCAACAACTGGCAGATACCCTCAATAAATGTAGGGCTGACATCACTGCTATCCAGGAAATGCGATGGATAGGACAAGGTTGTATTAAGAAGAAGAACTGCGACATTTACTACAGCTGCCATCCAGAACGGCATGAATTTGGCTGTGGCTTCGTTGTAGGCGCCAGACTGCGGCGTCGGGTCTCTCAATTTTTGCCAATAAACGAGAGACTTGCAACGATCCGAATTACTGCCAAATTCTTCAACATCAGCCTGATATGCGCGCATGCCCCAACCGAAGAAAAGGACGATGTCACCAAGGATGCCTTCTATGCGGAGCTCGACCGGGCTTATGGCCGCTGTCCTTCCCATGACATTAAGATCCTCCTTGGGGATTTTAATGCCAAGGTAGGGCGAGAAGACATCTTTGGTGCCACCGTCGGGCAATTTAGTCTACATGAGACCACCTCGAGCAATGGTCTCAGATTAATAGGCTTCGCTGCAGCGCATAATATGGTAGTTCGTAGTACTGGGTTTCGTCATTTGGACATACATAAGGCATCATGGCTCTCTCCTGATCGACTGACCAGAAATCAGATCGATCCTGTTGTGATCGATGCAAGGCATGCATCTAACGTACTCGACGTGCGATCCTGTCGGGGTCCCAACATCGACTCCGACCATTATCTTGTTGCAGCTAAGATTCGCACACGGCTATGTGTTGCGAAGGTTGCACGTCGAGGACTGTTAAGAAAGCTGGACATCGGGAAGCTGCAATCACAACGGACAAGGGATGCATTCTCCACCCAAGTCTCAGGCCTACTGAGCCGAGCAACTCCAACACCTGAAGACATCAACAATATGTGGGCGCTCATATCCCACTCCCTGCGAACTTCTGCAGAAGAGGTCATTGGATTCCAGCGTACCCCAACGAGGAATCCATGGTACGACCAGGAGTGTCGCGACGCTACAGCTGCAAAAGACGCCGCCTACAGAAGAACACTGCAAGCTGGGGCTACAAGGGCTGTTGTCGAGGTCTACAGGTCAAGGAGGAGAGATGAGAAACGCCTCTTCAGACGCAAGAAGAGAGAACAGGAGAGGCGTGAGTGTGAGAGCATTGAGAGCAGCAGATGCCGGAATGAGGCTCGTAACTTCTATCAGAGGGTTAAGCGTCTGACCCAAGGTTTTAAGACTGGAGGAGTTGCGTGCAAGGACGATGACGGAAACCTAGTCACAGATGCAGAGATTGTGCTGAGGTTATGGAGGGATCACTTCTCAAGTCTATTAGCTGACTCTAGCTATGATGACTTTGTAGAGTATGATCCACAAACCCCAATCTATGGTACTGATGTGGACGTACCGACCCCAAGCCATGCCGAAGTCAAGGATGCAATCCAACGACTTAAAAACAATAAATCCGCAGGTGCTGATGGCCTGCCGGCTGAATTGTTTAAGGCTGCTGGTGATATGTTGGTAGGGAGCATGCACCAACTAATCAGCAAGATATGGCTTACGGAGAGCATGCCCGACGATTGGAACCACAGCATAATCTGTCCTATCCTGAAGAAGGGTGATGCCACATTGCGCACCAATTACCGTGGCATTAGCCTTCTTCCAGTCGCATACAAGGTCCTTACGAGCGTACTGTGTGAAAACCTGAAACCCCATGCTGAAGCATTGATTGGACCCTATCAGTGCGGGTTCAGGCCTGGCAAATCCACTATTGACCAGATTTTCACCTTGCGCCAAATCCTGGAGAAGTCCTATGAAAACCAAATCGACACATATCACCTCTTCGTCGATTACAAGGCTGCATTCGATAGTCCACGGCGAGATCGCCTACATGCCGCCATGTCTGAACTTGGTATACCAGCAAAGCTGATACGGCTTTGCATGATGACATTGAGCAACACCATCAGCTCTGTCAGGGTAGGAAATGACCAATCCGAAACCTTTCATACCAAGTGTGGTCTCAGACAAGGCGACTCGCTTTCTTGTATGCTCTTCAACATCCTAATGGAGAGTATTATAAGAAAGGCTGGTGTGCATCGGACGGGCACAATTCTGACAAACAGATGTGTCCAACTCCTTGGCTACGCCGATGATATTGATATCATTGGCCGAACCAATCGTGATGTTACAGCAGCCTTCGGGGCTATTGAAAAAGAGTCAGCTAAAGTAGGACTAGCAGTGAACATGGACAAGACAAAGTTTATGGTGTGCTCTAGCAGAGAATCGCGGCGTCTTGATTCCCAGCTAGCTGCAGGCAGCCATAGCTTTGAGTCCGTCAAGGAATTTATTTACCTTGGATCTGCAATAACTAGCACAAATGATGTCAGCCTGGAGATTAAGCGGAGAATCACACTTGCCAACAGGTGCTACTTTGGGCTCAGTAGGCACTTTAACAGTAGAGCCCTCTCTCGACAGGCAAAACTAACACTCTACAAGACGCTCATTCTTCCAGTACTCTTATATGGTGCGGAGTGCTGGACAGTGGTGCAATCCGATGCAGCTGCTCTTGGAGTGTTCGAGAGAAAAATTCTCCGCAAAATCTTTGGCCCAATCTGCGTTGGCGATGCTTATCGCATCAGATGGAACCACGAGCTGTATGAGCTGTACGGGGATGTTGATATAGTTAGCCGAGTCAAAATTCAAAGACTCCGCTGGCTGGGTCACATCGCCCGTATGGAAGAAGACGCTCCGGCTCGTAAAGTATTTGATGCGGTAATCGTCGGGAAACGGAGGAGAGGACGACCCCGGATACGTTGGCAGGACCAGGTGATGGAAGCCCTGTCTGCATCTGGTGTTACCAACTGGCGAGGGCGTGCCCAGGACAGGGAAGCGTGGAGGCAGACTGTGCAACAGGCTGTGACCCGATAGGGTTGGGATGGCCAATAATAATAATAACGCACACTTCATTTGTTTTGCATAATGCTTTGTGTGGAGGCATATTGAAATTGAAGTTTGGGACACGAATAATGGCGAAATCGAATTCTTAAATTTGTCCATCAAGCAAAGAAAAAGAGCTGCCAATGTAAAATTGCCTCCCAATGATCATACCCCTTAGAACTCAAGCACAAAGTTGATTGGTCAAAGGGCCAACTTTGAATGTGTGAATCGAGAAATTCATATTTTTTGTGTTAGTGAGGCTGATGATATGTGTATGATATATCTATAGGGTAATCAACGAGAGGGGAATCAGCTGTTTGTAAAACATTAATTGAAGCTTACAAATTATTATTAATTTGTTGTCACGTATATCTCGAACAGGGGTAGATCTAACACAATCCTCATCCCTAGGGAATGCCACTAGGGATACGCACGCCTCGTGTTGCCTTTCTAGCTACGGGTGGACAGGGTAGATGGCATATACGAGTGGACAGGGTGGTTTCTGGAATATAGGCTATAAGATATATAGGAATATATATATAATATATAGGGTAACAGAATAGGAAAAAAAATGTACATAATTCCTAAAAAATCTGGCGATTTGGATGAATGTTGTTTTCCATATAATTTATATCGAATAAAACAAACCTCTTGACGAGGTAAAATAAAAGTTTCGAACCCGGTTGCCACGCCCAAAATATCTGATCTCAATTTTGGTGACGAAAAAATGCAATATTTGTATAAAAAATTATACATTAAAAATATTCTTTCCCTACCCGTCTTTATGTCGTTTATTTTAATGTTTAAAAATTACAGTTTATAGCTGTATCTTTTAGATTTTCTAAGAGCCACGCGTTTATAAAGAAAACACGCGGACGGTTGTTTCTTTGGTTGTTGATTGTGTGAAAAGCTCCAAGAGAGGAGGACATTCAAGCTTACCTTTATTAGCTCCTAAACTTGCGTCTTAAACGTGCGCGTGTTTGGGCCAGGCTTAAACCCACGATTTTTGTAGCCACCGGCGACATGGGCGTGATTTTGGTAGCAGTGGATCGGGAGTAGTGCTAAAACATAGCCAAGTCGGAGTCTAGATGAGAACATACCTCACTTCCCACCGCCGAACTGCAGGTCAACAAAACGTCACATTGGCCATTTAAAGGACAAGCTCAACTCTTATGCGACAGAAAATGACATTCGAAAAAAACCACAAAAGTGAAGGGACAAGCGCAGCGTTTTATAGCTACAAGAAGTTGGGTCGGGTGAAATTATATATTTTTAAGTAAAGGGTGCAATCGATTGCCCATCAATATTTTCAAATGCCCACCTCCCGTTTGGAAATTATTCAAAACACTTTAGAAAAATTTTAAAATATGAATTTATGAATTAATTTTCTGAATTTACAAATAAAATCGTTTGCCCACCAATGAGCGTATTTTAGAATTATGAAAAAACATTTACTTATTGAAATATTGAAAAGGTAAAGAATATTTACAAAAAAATAATGAGAGAAATCGTTTTCCAATAGTATGATAAACAATTCCTATAAATATTTTCAAACGCCCACCTGCCGTTTCAAAATTATTCAATCCGAAACAGGAAAAATAGTTCGAAAGAGAAAAAGAATCCAAACCAGAAGAATTCGTAACAGGAAGAGATTCCGACCATGGCCCACATCTTAAAACTTAAAAATTTTACAAAAAACATCAATGCCCATTCCTTAAAACTTCAAAATTTAACACAAACATTCACGCTCATCATTGCCCACATCTTAAAACTTAAAAATTCTTCCTTAAAAAAAAAATTAAAAATTCCATCCTTTAAAATTGATCAATAAAATCGATTGCCATTCCTTAAAATTTAAAAGTTTCAAGATTCTTGCAATTTTAATATTGCGAGTATAATGTTAAAGAGGTTTATGTTAAGCAGAATGCATTGCTTAACAAAGCGTACAAAATTATTTAAGAAAATTTTAATAAACTACTTAAGAAACTATTAAAGAAACTACTTATCTGTTATGGGGAATCCCAGAAAGTGTACACAACACAGGTCGTAAAAAAACGGTACGGTTGATACGGTGAAAAATGCGTTTAGCGATTAAATTGATATCAAATAAAAAACCTCTTTACGATGTAAAACACCGGTAACAAACTTTTATGAAACGACCAAAATATCTGATATCAAATAAAAAAATCTCTTGAAAAGTTAAAAAAATGGTGGTGAACCTACATGCCACGCCCAAAATATCATATATCAATTTTGGTGACAAATAAATGTAAAATAAATGTAAATAAATGCAATGCAATAAGATAAGATGTGATACATTAAAAATATTCTTATTTGGCACGTGGAACAAAGGTAGTGTTATTTCGTTTAATGATTGTTCAAAATTCGAATAGGGACTAATAGCATGCATTTAAAAATTAAAAATAAAAAAAAAATTTTCTAGCAATAGTTTTTTAAAAAGTGCTTTAAATTACGATTCCTCATTCACACTTTTTTAAAAAGAAAAATTGTTTCTCTAAAATATCTGAAATCATTTTTCTCAGTGAAAACATATTTTTTCTTGAGCTCTTACGCTTGGGTATTCAAGAGTGGCCAAATGAGAATGCTGGCAGCGCAGCAGCATACTTTCCCTATACCCGCGATTTATGGAAAATGAGAGTTTGATTGGATTGATAAATGCATTAAAAAGATAAATGCATTTTTGGATTAATTGAGCAATTATTAATTGAGCAAAATTTTTGCAATTAATTGATATATTAACTCGCACTCAATTCATCCCCCCAATGTTGTGCAAGTGAGACATACACACCGAGATTCAAGATTCACTTAAGTTGAAGTTTCACAAGGTGGTCTTATAAAAATTTCTATTCATTTCATAGGATACAGTTAGAAAGTATTTTTATAAACATAGTTAAGAACCATTTTAGAATAAAAAATTTTATAGAATAGTTTTTAAAGGCTTCGAGCAGCCTCGAAGCTTTAATGTTTAGTCGAGCAGCTTTACAGCCTGTGTAAGCTTTAATGTAGACGTGAAAGCAATTTTTTTAAATGTATTTTTTTTTAATCAAGAATCTTAGTAAAACATGATTTCTTTTAAAAAATATGAAAGAAAGTTCTGTATTTTTACTATAGTTGCCGAAATGAAACCATTGGCTTAACCGTCAAAGGGCTTACTACATATTTGTTAGTCAACACTATTTTGCTTATAATATGCCATTATTTTAACGGGCTACATTTTGTCGACGAGACATTATTGTTATTGTATCATAAACGTCTCTGCTGGATTTAGCTTAGTATGCTTTTTCGTCATCTGCGAACTCATCTGAATCCCATTTGCCCAAAGACCATTTATCAGGCGATCTTTTGGAACACTTTATACAACAAACAACTTATTCATCTTTTAATATTTCAGATCAGCAGTAAAGGTATTATATTTCATCAAGAAATCGTCTTTTCATAATTCGTCCATAATTTTCTGAAAGTATTTTGTTATCCGATTTCTAGAGTTAAGCCAGTTTATTTGCAAAACATCAACTTAATCTGTTTCTCTGTGGATGGCAGTTAACGAGGTGGTGAACCGCAGCCCTAAGCGTGTGCGAGATGACACTATATATAACCAAAGAATAACAAATTTTCTGTTAGCCTCCGACCTAAATTAATGATATACCCAAAGAAAAGTATTATTATAATTAAAACATTTTTATCCAAACATTGTGAGGAGATTGAATCTCCCACACGCCAAAACCGGAGGCAAGATGGGGCGGCAGCGGGGGAAAGCATGCCGGCACGGCAGCGCGCACGAAAGATGGAGAAAGAGGAGACGACTTGGAACGTAACGATTCCGGGCGGGCCGTGCTCGAAAGATGTAGAAGAGAGCGATATCAACAGATCGCTCTGGTGTATGCCTTATCGATTCCTGATCGTTGCGACCAGGTGTGATCCTGTGAAGCGAGGGGTGATAAAGCTCGGGAACTCATGCCCGCATATAAAACCAACCAGGGACACCTCGGTCAAGTCATGGATTTTAGCGGATTTTAGATTTTTTTACGCAGTGAAATCAAAAAGCGCTTGGATACCGTGTTCGGTGACTCTTCTCCTTCGATGGTGATCGTCAAAAATTGGTTCGCACGTCGGTTTTAGATGAGCCATGCCCAGGTACCCCGAATACGGCTACCACGGAGGATATCGTGACAAAAATCTACGATCTCGTATTGGCAGACCGCCGATTGAAGATGCGAGGTAGCTTAGTCATTAAGCATGTCAAAAAACCGCGTGGATCATATCCTGCATGAAATTTGTGAATTGAAACCGGCAAACCCCGCCTCCGATTTTTGGGATTTACAAGGTGTGATCTAAATTGACTACCTGGATAAGGGCAAAATGGTCACAGGGCTGTACTTTGCATTATTATAAATTATTGGGCCGATTCGCCGAAGATACGGCCCATTTGGCGAAGAAAAAAGTGCTTTTCCATCATGAAAACGCACCGCCTCGCAACTCCCCACGGCCAAATTGGTCAAATTGGGCTTTGAACTGCTTCCCTATCCACCATATTCTCCAGTTTTGGCCCCATGTCACTTCTTTTTGTTTCGAAACTTGAAAAAGTCACTCGCTGGACAGAAATTTGCGTCGAATGAGGAGATCGTCGCCGCCACAGAGGCCTATTTTGCAGACCTCGAGGAAATGTATTTTTCAGACGGATTAAAGAAGTTGGAGAATCGCTGGGTCAAGTGTATCGGGCTAAAAGGAGATTATATTGAGAAACAAATCGCCACTTTCCAAAATTTTCGTTCCAGCGCACCAGCAGAATTTCTGACCCAATACTCGCGAGTTATGGGAAATGGGAGTTTGCCACTACTGCTCTAAAATAGTGTGTGTACAGTTCGTTACATAGTGTTTACATTTTTTTCTATACTTGTTTAAGCTTAGTTAAGCTTTAAGTTAAGCTTTAAGCTTGAAAAATATATCCACGGGATTTTTATTAGTTATCGAGTTGTAGTATCTGTCCACAACTATAGGTACCATGTCAGTGCACCTAAAGTTCGTTCGCTCGGTTTTTAGACACCTAGATCTCCAGGAATGTCAAATGGAATCTTTCGACCTGACCATTGACATTACTTTTCTGAGTCGACGTATGAAATTGCAAGCGGGTATTAACTTTTATAAAAAAGTTTTATATTTCAGGAACCATCACCACCAATATGTGCACCACTGCACATATTTGGTAATAAAATAATTAATTTATTCATTTTCTTCCATGCATAGCTCTGCTCTGCTTATACGGAAGAATACGGACATCTTTTTTTTTTTAAATCTATTCTTTGCATATTTAGTAACACTCACTAGTCGCTCTCTTTACCCTCACTTTTTGGTACAGTGGTTCAAGGAACTTCAATAATAAACCATAAAACATATAAATAAATTAATAATCAATAAGACAATCTCTTCAACCAATCCGACTATCCACTTCTGGCTCTGTGAAAACGTTGTACGCCAAAAATTGCCGGGCCCACGGCTTCATTTTCGAATGCCTTTCACGTACTTCAGGTCTCCATTTTAGCAGTGACGGTTGTTATAACAACTGCTCACATATCATATATGATGATGGTGGGCACAATGGACGAATAAGTGATCTTATCTCAAAGAATATTGGCCTGACATGGTCTTGTATTGCCTATAGAGAGATTGAGACTGAGGTGCTGACCTTCATGAAGCAGACGAGAAAGGGTTTTTTAGATGTCCTAACGCAATTTTCTGCAGTTCCTTACACTTGAGTCTCCATTTCTTGGTCTTAACTTATTAAGTGAATCTCCAAGGAGAAAAATTCCAAAAACCAACCTGTTAGCGGTTCATTTATTGGGTACCCCTGCTTCTCATGCAATTCATTCGGATACATTTTTAACACCCAATCGCCTACTGATGTTGCCAATGGAATCATCAAGGAGTCTTGGTCCACCTTTCGTCTTGGATCCTCCATCGTTGGATAACCTGCAAGTTCCTGTTGTACCATCTCCTAGGCCTCTTACTGGTGTGGTGCCTAAAATAAGATCTTTTAGGCTTACGATTACAGCTGTCGCACCCCGTAAAGTCATATGTGTATCCCTTCTTATGCCAGATGCCGCTGTGGATGATGTTAGGAGTCATCTCTTAAACCATCTTAAGGTAGCTCTTTTAAATTTTAACTTTAAACACAAGCGTAGTATATCCTCTTCCCAAATAGTAATACCTGAATCCTACCTTGAAGAAACACTTGATCCGTCAGCCTGGCCTGAGCACAGTATTAGTCATGAATTTTTAGTCAAAGACTCTCCAAATCCCAAGTATGCCGATTCTGCTCCAAAAAATTGATTAATAATGTATTTTCTTGCTGCTACCAAAACTCATCGAAGTATTCTGGGAAAATTGAGTCAATTTTTTATTAAGAGTGCTTCTTTTAATTTTGATGCTATTGCATTTACTGAAACCTGGCTTAATTACTCTGTCTCTGATTATGAAATTTGTTTCCAAGTTTACTGTGTTTTGAATGGATTGGCCATCTTTTTCAGGCGGTGTTCTCATTGCTGTCAATAATAAACTTTAAGTAATAATACTTACCTGAACTAAAATAATCGAATCAGTTTGCTGTAAAAATTTCTGCTGGTCCGTTTCAAATGTTTCTGACCTGTTCCCATATACCTCCATCGGTCGAGAATACGGTATATTTTTACCACCTAAGGCTATTAAGTTTGTTTTATCAAATATCAATGAGATCGATATTGCCCTAATTATGGGTGATTTCAACCTTCCCCAAATCTCTTGGATCCCATGTGAAGATGACAATTCCCTGCATTCCACTTGTCACAACTTGATTTTATTGAAGAATTAATTGAAATTGCTCTTTTCCAAATTAAACCCCTTCTTAAAAATCTTAGCCAATCTCTTGACCTTATTTTCTCTAATATGATATCTTTTGTGACTCTAAATCGATCTACACCATTATCGATTCCTGAGAACTTATACTATCCAACACTAGTTTGGTTCTGTGTCAATTGATGTCCCTAATATTCATGCTAAACATAAGGCTCAGCGTCGAACTAAATGTTTCCGCAAACGGATAATAAAGCTCTTCGCAATCATTTGGCTTAAATTGATTGGGAATATGTTTCATCTTTGAAAGTGCTACTGGTTCTATTTGTGATGTAATTCACAACGCATTGTACAAATTTGTTCCTGAGGTCCAATCGTCACCATCAACTAAACCGCCTTGGTTTAATAAACATCTTTCTCAAGATCTTACAGATCAAGATCTTACAAAATGTTTCTTTAGTCTGGATCTTTGCTTCATCAGACAAACTTTCTTTACATTCGCATCCAGTTTATCTCTCTCAATAATCAACTTTATATGCGTCAAATCGCAAATTGTAAGGAAAACTTCCGAAATGATCCGAGCTCCTTATATTCGTTTGTCAATATGAAACGTAAATCCAGTCTTTTTCCTCCTTTCTTAACTTATAAAAATATTACCGATTATTCAAAAAAAGGAATTGCTAATCTCTTTTCTTCATTACAATGCTTCATTTAATTCTACGTACCTTTAAAAAATGCTGAAAATAAACAATATTTACATGTCCAAATTTTATCATCTTGAAGTTTCTAATGCTCTTTCAACCTTAGATATCTCATTTTCTGTTGGTCCTGATAATGTCCCGAGCTTTATTCTCAGGTACTGCTCCGATATCCTATGCTATCCTCTCACTACCCTATTTAATTTAATTTTGGACCTTTCATGACTTCCAATGAGATGGAATGAATTTTTTATCATTCCACTTCACAAGAAAGATTTTAAAATTTTTATAGAAAACTACCGTGGAATTGCTAAACTATCTGCGATTCCTTAGGTGCTGGAGAAACTGGTAACAAACCAACTGCAACATCATTGCAAAAGATTAATTTCCTCCACACAGTATGGTTTTGTCAAGCATCGTTCTACTACAACAAATCTCATAAGAGTTATCTAAAACGAGTGCAAACCGATGTTGTTTACACGGATTTTAGCAAAGCATCCGTAAATCATCGTCTCCTTCTCCGGAAACTGTTTCTTATAGGTTTTCCTCCAAACATCATTATATCTATCATTATATCTATAGAATCGTACTCAGTGTGTTTTGTTCAAGAACATCACATATCATGTTATACACTTTACATCTGGTTTTCCGCAAGGCAGTCACTTAGGTCCTCTTCTGTTTATACTTTTTGTTAACGACTTAACTGGTGTCGTAAGCTATGCTACTACACTTATAAATGCTGATGTCAAGCTCTGTTTTTCCTTCTCTGACCACTTCCTTCATAGAAATCTGCAATGTGACCTTGAGGAAATCTTCTTGTGGTGCACTAATAATCTACTCTCACTAAAGTGCTCAATGTGCAAGGTTATGAAGTTTTGATAGACACGTTAGTAAACTAATTGGTCTATATAATGAAGAAATTGTGCGGTCTTTGCCAGGTTTTGTTATCAATAGGATGATCGACTTTTTCCAACTCTCTGGGAAGTGTCCATGTCTTGTTATTGCATTTAAGAGTTGGCAAATAGCTCGAACTGCACAGAGAGGAAGTTCAATAATCATTTTTGGTGATATTTGGTCGCATCCTGGAGATTTTTTCGGGTTGAGTTGTTCATTTATGATTTTGAGTAACTCATGTGGGTTAAATACAATTGGTTCATACGTAGATGTGTCGATATCTGATGTTGCTGGCAGTGAGATTCCGTTTGATGCTGTATTGGGCTGAAATACATTTTGAAGATGTTCTGCAAATCCGTCGGCACTTTCTCCGTCGCTGCAATGAGTGTGCTCTCTAAAGTGGGAACTTGGAGCTTACGAAAGCATTAAAACTTTTCTCTCGAATGTTAATCGGCGGCGGCTTAGGCTTTTTATTGTCCCCTGTATGTATTCAGGAGGTATATCATCGGATTTATCTGCCAAAATAGCAAATCTGTTTACTTATGGGCTTCTCTATTGAAGATTGTTTGGAGGTGCCGCGAGTTATTTTACAAGTATTACCAAGTCTAGAGTTCTGCGGGCTGAGCTTACATTTTATTTGTACATACCGATTCATACAAGTCCGTACGGCCGAACATTGCTTGAAGAGAATGCGCTGGAGTAAGGTGCTGCATTATTTGCTTGCACAGAAGATGGTTTTGCGCGAGCATTTAATACTATTGTAGTTGTTGTAGAAGTTGCCGTTGCAGTTGCTAGTGACGTCACTGTACTGATGAACGTGGCTAAGCAGGTTATCCAACAAGATCGCTGAAGAGCAAGAGAGCGCTCTTCTTAGCTATGTTGGATTGAGTTCATTACTCGGGCTTGGGGTTATTGATCGCGGTTGGTTAGTTTTTGTTGTGTTTGCGGTCGCGCTGTCTTGCGTTGATACGATTGAGTGGTATGCGTTGTTACGTTGCAGAGAGAGCCGATGGTCGTCTTGCTGGCATTGGAGCACCGTATGAGTGTATGAATTAACTCATAGCTTAATGTTTTTGATTTTCTTCGTGTTTATTTACACAAAAAGTACCAAGTTCATCGCACTAAGCGTATTTTCGCCAACTGTGTGTTGTTGCACTGCTTTCACTGCTCTTTATTTTAATTTTCGTTGACGATAAGAAGACAGAAAAAAAACACGTCTGCCCTCACCGACGTTCGCGATCAAACTTGAAATCGAACTAGATCGAATAGAAATATGAAAAATTTATCAATGGGTTACTTCAATGTAGAATTATTGAACTACGTCCCTACGATTACTACGTCCATCGTCCAAAGCTTTCGGCTGGTTGCTGCGCTGTGAAAAATAATTATCGCACAAAACAAAAATAAACAAAAAAATAATAATTCTTTACATCGAACATAATTATTTTCCTAATTAGGAAATTTTTCCCTTTAACTCTGTTTCACTCACTTTTCACCAAAAATTTACAATTATTCCCTATTTTTCCAATTTTTTCCTCTTTTCTTACACCAAAACTTAAAAAATATGCTCATTACAATTATTTCATGACTTCTTATGTTATCCCTCTCCATTCTCTCACTAGAGTTCAATGAACTCTCTGGGGGACATTTGGGAGCTATGCTCCATCGCACCTTCACTACCGAAATGATCCACCGCGTGCTATCACCTATTTCGCTTTAGTGACCAAAACTGCAACGGGACTCCCTCACCGACTCCGTCCGTCTCTCTTACTCCTTCATCCCCTCGTGGATCGGGACCTGAACTTGGAGCTTTCTCTCGTCTGTCTCGTTCACCAAATTATGGTATTACCTAGCTAACCAATTTTTCTGAGCTAGGTCGGGGTAAACCCTTTAGCAAAAATTTTCGTTCTATGCTACACAAGATCATACTGCACCGTGAAGAAATGTGGAAACTACGCAAATTATAAAGGATAAAGAGGGTGTACAATTTTACTTTAGAAAATTTACATACTGTATCAAAAGCTACTCCAGACGCCTTCTTCTCCAAAGCTGCGAGGTCCTCATTCGATCCCCTAAACACCACCACCCGCTTCTCCTATGCCGATGCTCTACGATCTGGAAAGACAAATCCAATTCAGCCTAACTCACAAAGCGCTCAACAGGCCCCAGAACAGCCACATAGCAAAACGGAAACTATGATGCTTACCGTCCAACAAAGTATGATAGAGCTTATATCATTCAAGAAAACGACCATGTAGACACTTCTTCAAAACCAGAACATGGTAATACACATGGTAACATGGTAATCTCTGCAGGCTCTACGAATATCAATTCTTGACCAAAAACCATATTGACGTTATGCTACTGGTAGAAACGCATCGATATGAAACTTTTCCGGATGCTGGGCTCGCAGCGACGAAGACCGAGAGGAAACATTCGCTACACATCTCCAAAGTGTCTTCCAGCCAAACCCTGCCTCAAATTCATTTCTCCTGCCAATAATTCAGCCATAGGCTACCCCTCAGCCAACTGCACCTTCATTCCTTCAAAATGCTTGCTTACTCGGATAATTCCTCATCAGGAAGCTTGCAATATTTTCCCGGCACACAAATTTGGCTATCGAAGAAACCACGGAGCCATCGAGCAAGTGAACATACTAACATCCGAAATACGCTCAGCCTTCGAACAGCGAGAATGCTGTAGCGCAATTTTTTCGTAGTATCTAAAGTTTTCGACCGAGTTTGGCTTAATGGACTCATGCAAAAAATTTAAACATATTTGCCAACATACACCCACAAGCTACCGGAAATATACCTCTAAAATAGGGTATTCTCAATGAGATGCAACACATCATCGAAGCTGGAGTTCCACAAGGAAGTGCACTCGGCCTGAGTCTATATGTTTTGTATACTGCGCATATTCCCACGAACGCACAACTAAACACGTCAACGCCGACGATACCGCTATCCTTAGTCGCTCCAGATGCCCAACGCAAGCAACAAACCAACAGGCTAATCATCTAATAGTAGGCTAATCATCTAATAGAAAGGGTGCTGTCCGACTGGCGCATTAAATTAAACGAACAAAAGTGTAAACATGTAACGGTTGTTCTTAATAGACAAACATGACAAAGTCTGATCTGATATTTGTTTACTTGAACAAAATTACTGAATGACGCTCAAAAGTGATCATAGGAAAAGTGAATACAGAAAGCAAAGATTGACTGTAGTAACATCAATTAATTGGTTGATTGTTGGTTGGCTACCGTTTACACCTTTTTTGGTTTTGTATTATATAACAAACTGTTGGATGAACAGAATTTACATCATTTGGTATATATCCCAATTTGAATCTCTCGATTCGCAAATAAATTTCACCTACCTAAGGATGCTTTTTACCAAATGCTGAATGGAAGTGACACATACGTCTTCCGTAATTTTTCTTCATGCGCATAGGTCAATGAACTTACGAGAAGAAAGAAAGACAATGAACTTTTCACAGAAAGAAACAAGAAAAAACACGCACGGAGCAAACACTTATTTTTGGTATAAGTTCAATTAGAAAAGAATTCAGAAACCTTCGCTAAGAAAAAATGAGCTGGCGGCGAAAAAACACTACTAATGACTGTCAAGCGAATGTTAGCAATATCGATAGCACAACGCAAACAGCCTTAGACAGACACCCTCCTTATTTAGTTAGGATAAATAAATAATGTTCAGTGGTAAAATTTGTTGATTAGAAGTGCGCGGTTGTGATAATTCCACGTATTTGATATGTCTTTTCTATGTTTGCTAATCTAATCTTCTTGGCTGCATATGGTTTTGAAGTTATGAATAAGGCGTTGAAATAATGTGACATTAAAACTTCTTTAGCATCAAAGTGCTACATCAAAGTTTTATTTTTAGGGGCGAATGGGGGCGTGGAAAATTTCGACACAAATTTGATTTGCGCTGGTATCACAGGAGTCTATGTGCCAAACTTGATATCTCTATCTCATATAGTCTTTGGGACCCAGGTGCTGAAATATACAGCAAGCCAATATGGGAGCAGAATATAAATGTCTATAACTACTTTAAAAATCGACCGATTTAGATGAAATAGAATTTTTCAAATTTTTCAAATATAAATTAGTTTTACTAATTTAATAATTAGTAAAAGCTTATACCTCTATCCCATATAGTCTCTAAGATCTACGCGTTCATATGGATAGACCGACAGACACATTACCAATATACAGACATGGCTATATCGACTCGGCTGTTGATGCTGACCGAGTACTAGTAGATTAAAAGGTTATTTTGTATTCGTGTTAATGTATATAATCAATCAGGATGATTTCCGGCCCCATAAAGTATATGTAATAATAAAGTAAGTATAAAGTATATTAAAGTCAATATTTTGTCACGCCCTCTTCCACCCCTTAAAATATAAAATACAAATGCCTCTTTAATATCCACAAAACAAAATTCAGAAAAATCGGACGATCCCAAGAGTTATGTTTGTGTCTTATGAGTATAAGTTTTAAAACATAAAATTAAGGAATACAAGTCTGTTGTTTCAAAATCTATACCAGCATCTACCCCCACGCATAAAATCTAACGTTCCTAGTAAAAGGACTCTACTCCTTAGCCATTGTAGTTTGACATATGACCAACACGATCCCTTTAGGGAATTATGTTCGGACGACAATGCTCTCTACCACACCACGCTTTCCTCTACGTTGAACTTTAAATATTTAATTTAAATATAACAGGTTTTTAAACTGGACTGTCATTTATGGAACAATGCCGTCTTAATTTGTATCAGTTCGAGCAAAGCATCATTTGGGTCTGGGTCGCGATTTTTATGTTCATGATCTAATATCCGGAGGGGGTTGATCCGGAGGAAGATGAAGCTATCAACCAGTGTCCAGTGTACTTTCATCATCATCTTCCTTCGTAGAAAAAATTGGGTCGGTTGCGTATAGACGGTCGTCTCAAAAATTTATCTTTGGAATTTATTCCATTAACATCCATTAATACTTCCTAGGAGCCATCCAGTCACTCTGGCTATAATAATCGATTTTAATGAGCGGAATCTACACATGAGACCTTGCGCTCTTTAAGCTGTCATTCGCACCCAATATTGGCCAAATGAGGGGACGAAAACGGTTACTAAAGCATTACACAAATGTATGCGATGCTTCCGAAACAAGCAAAAATCTATCGGAGCAAAAAATCAACGGCTGCTAGGTCTTTGGAGTCATTGGCGTTAAATTTTGTGGGCCTTTTTATTATAATATCGCATTAGGACTCCTGTATATGTTACGTAAGCGTTTTAAGCATTTCTTTTGCCACGAAAGCCGTCAACCTGAAGCTTGTAAAGGAACTATCCACAACTGTTTTTTGGCAGGCATTAAAGCGGTTTATGTGTACCCGCGAAAACATTCCTTCTAGGCCCGATGGAAGCAGGAGTACTTAAGCCTCCTTCCTACCTTGGTAATAAAACGGTGTGGTGCTAGTGCTAGGTGCTAGGATGAGAAACCCCGATGAAGAGGCCGCTTGCGAGAATTACAGAGCTAGTCTCCGGTTGAGATCGGGTGTACCACCAAGAAGCACCACCAAGCGTGCAGCCTTGCCTATTGCGCCTGATGGATGAAGTTTGTGGATAAGCCGCAACTGGAGAGTCGGGGAGAGAGACTGAAGAGCTTTCACTATCGCCCCGGACTAACATTACAAAATTTTTATGGGGATGCAGTAAAATGGAATAAATTCCATGATCTATTTTACAGTATGGTCCATGAAACTAACATTCCACCTGTAAAGAAAATCTGGTACCTCAAATCCGATCGTGTTGCAAATGTGGATAGATTGATACGCCACATTGAGATGAATGAGGACAACTATTTACATGCTTGGCGCATAAAAGTTGAATTATATGACAGTTGGATTATATCACTTCCTCTCTTTATCTTAACACTTCCTCTCTTTATCTATATTGTTCGCACTGCGTTTATTACATATTTTGGTTATTAACTTTAAAAACCCGGTGTTTAGTTTTATTTATTTATTTATATTAATAAAATTAAAATTTTACATCCGTATCGCTTCGCGTGTGCAGTGGTATATTTTGAGGTAAAATACGATTTTTATTAAGATTCTTCCAAAAAATAGCTCTGCTCTGCTTCTTTATCTTTTACGGTGTTGCTTCTTTTGTCGCTCAGTAGAGGTTCTTAACTCCATTCTTGCGGTTTAACCACACTAACCTACATTAATCGCTATATTTCATCTCCCTATCCGTTTCCCCGGTGCAGTGGTTCAAGGTACGATCAAAAATATAAAAAAAAATATTAATTAATTAACGTAACATTACCATGGATTTTAAACTCGTCTGTTCTTTGAGGTCTTGTAATAAGACAATCTCGTCATCCCAGCCTACCATCCACTGCTGGCTGAGTGAAAACGTTTTACACGCTAAGTGTGCCGGGTTCACGGCCTCAGTTTCGGATGCCATTTCACGTAGGTCTGGTCACTACTTTTGCTGTGATGGTTGTCGTGCTGTTCAGGACGAAGTGAGATCGTTCATGAGACTGACTAAAAGTGGATTTAAAGAGTTGATTAGCGGTTTTCGTAAAATTAATGACCAAGTCTGTGCGCTCGATATACATTTTAAAAGTCTTCAACTATTTAATGAGTCTCCAAAGCGTAAGAAATCCATTATTAGTGATGTACTTGTGGCGAAAAAACTTCAGCCTACTTAGCCGACAATTATTCAGCCGCTTATATCTCTGGCCGCCCCAAGAGCTGGAACTGGGAAAAATTCGGCTTCCGAATTTCTCAGTATTAATGAGCAATTGTCCGATTTCTCCTCTGTGGCATCACTCCAAGTGATACCACCAGACTCAATAACTCACACCCCCTTAAGAGTCACCGAACAGGGTATTCAACCGTCCGGACCCCCGGTACGAACTGATGCTGCAGTATTATTTACGGCGGCACCAAAACCCATGCAGGTGATCCCACCATCTAAACATATTTGTTTCTCGGCTTGCCCCTGATACTTCTGAGATAGATATCTTGACTTATATCGATGCCAAAACCAAAGTCGATATTAAGGTAGCAGATATTACTAAATTCAAATATTCGTAGACCAGGCACATGTCATCTTTCAAAATACGTGTGCCAGTACACATGTTCAAGACGATCTGTTCCGCCAGCTTTAGGCCAGAGAACATTTTCGTCTAAGAACATCAGCCAAGTACGGTGAAGAAAAAAATTATCAAGCCTGTGTGAGTGAATCTCCCACATATAAGAGCCACTGACCAACCTTCCACCTCATCTTCCTCACCCTCAATTAAGCTTATTTCCAAACCAAACTAATTTCTTCACTAACACTTACCTATAAGAATTCTGGAGGGCTATGTAGTAAACTTCCCAAAATGTATTCTGATAGATTTCCTTTGCATCTCACATGATAGTCTTTATAGAAACTGGGTTAAAGCCGGAGATTTTTCCAAAAAAGTACACCACTTTAAGACGTGATAAAACACTGCGTGATAGAACAGCCGAGGAGGAGTCCTAATATCGGTAGACTCCAAATTCGCTTCTGAAGAGGTAAAATCACAAGAGTTTGGTGACACAGAATTTCTTTGTATTAAAATCTTTTTATCTGGTCAATCTTTATATGTTACCTGTTCTTACATAACATCCTCGTTTCGGACCGATTGTCTTATGGGTACCAGATAGTAGCTCTGGAGGACGTCAATACACGTAGTGGTTCAATGTTAGAATACACCGACCTTACTGCTTAACTCGCACCACGTCTTCCCTGCGGGTATTTTCGAAATGTCACTGGGGCAAATTAACCACGTTAGAAATTCCTTAGGTCGGCTTCTTGTTTCCCTTCTGATCCTGATGGAATTACTCTTTCGGTTTAAAATAATCCGCCTTGGTATACAAGGCATCTATTAAATTTAAAGAACGTAATTACTAGAATATTAAACAAACATAAATTATCTGGCTGTACAGTTGCTGTAATTTCACCGTGCATAACGCTGAATGTTATCGGAGTTATATCCGCCGCTGCCGGATTCAGTTTACTCAGGAGCCGAAGCAGTTGTATAACTTTGTAAACACTATGCGCAAATCAAATATTCTGTATCTGTATCTTTTCCACCTCTGCTTACGTTTGAGAACACTGATCTGGCAATGGCCGATCCCTTTGCAAAGATCTTTCAAGCAACGTATTCACATAGCACCAGTCCAGCTCAGCCGTACACTTATAATATCCAATCAGCCAACCTTATATTTTGTCCATCTTTTGATCAAAGTGGTGTGTTATCGGATCTTCTTAAGGTCAAGCCCGTTTATTCGCCAGGCCCCGATGGAGTACCAGGCTGTGTTCTGAAGAACTGCGCAAAGGCACTGTGTAAACCGCTCCTTAAACTCTTTAACCTATCGCGGAAGACTTCGATTTTTCAATTTTGTGGAAGGAATCTTACATTATCCCTCTGCATAAAAAAGGGGAAAAATCCGATGCTACAAATTATAGAGGCATCTCTAAATTGTCAGCAATTCCAAAGATTTTCGAAAAACTTATCACTCCACGTTTCCAACACCTATGTAGTTCAATAATATCCCCGTGCCAACATGGCTTTATGAAGCGCCGCTCCACCACTTATTGGAGCTACCTTCTTGTGTCACGGATGGGTTCCGAAATGGCTTACAGACAGACGTCATTTACACTGACTTCAGTAAAGCATTTGACTCTGTTAACCATTCGCTTCTCATAAGTAAACTCAGTCTTTTGAGATTCCCAACTGATCTTTTTATCTGGATATCGAGTTACTTATCAGGAAGAACCCAACGTGTCTTCTTTAAAGATGTTACCTCGCGTTTAGTCTTGGTAGGACTTGAAACTTTCGTCCTCTACTCCTTAGCTATTGTAGTTCGACATATGCCCAACTCGATCCGTTCAGGGTATTATGTTCGGACTACAATGGTCTCTACCACACCTTGTCACTTTGCTCTACTAACAATCTTAGATCTTTTATGCTTAATGCCATATCTCTGCAACACTCCTCCTCGTGATTTCATACTCTTTTTTTTCTCGTTTACTTTCTCGGATCTATCCCCGCGATTCCGTACTTCCGTACGGAAGTGGGCTATACGTATGCAGTGGGAACCGCGCGATATGACAGCCCTTGGCTCATTGCGCATACAGAGCCCAGTCTCTGGATGTGCCAGATCAACCGTTTACATAAATTTGAGAATTTCCCCGCCAAAACAGTATTGTATAGATTAAGTTCTGTACAAAAACAAAAATTGGGGTACAAAATAATAATGTTATTTTAAATTAATTATTATTAAGAGTAAAGCTAAATTATTCTAATAGGGATACAATCAAATTACATTTAATTACATCTAAGGATATTTCACGGGAAAATAAATGCGATGCTAGGTAATAATTTTTAGAGATAACACGATCTGCAATTGGTAACCAAAGTGGTCGGAAGAACTTGGTTAACCTGTTTGGAACAGAATATAGTATCTTTTCCAATAAAAATGTTGACTCAACTTGACCAAGAATGATTCTATGAAGAAGCATGACGTACGACGTACCTGCAATGGTGGTAGGTCTAATAATTTTATCCGGCAACGATATGGTGGAAGGAGACCATCTGAGTCCCAGTTCAAATATTTTAAAGCAAATAAAAGAAACTGTTTTTGCACTAATTCAATACTTCTTTGAAAAACCATATACTGCGGACTCCAAACGCATGAACCGTATTCAAAGCTTGGTCGAACCAAAGAGACATACAGTCTTTTAGTGGTGAAGGGACCATCAAACTCTTTTGACCAGCGCTTGATAACTTGCTTTTATCTTGCTTGCACTCCTCTGGCTTTATTAACTGTTACAGAAATATGTTCATTAAACAACAGATTGTGGTCGAAAAGAACTCCAAGATCATTCATTAAGGAAACCCGATCTAAAACGTAATTCCCCAGTGAGTACGAGATGACATGAGGCATGCTACGATTAAACGTCATAACCCTGCACATTGAGCAGTTTAGTGAGAGTAGATTGTTAGTGCACCACAAGAAGACTTACTCAAGGTCAAATTGCAGATGTCTATAAAGGTAGCGGTCAGAGAAGGAAAAACAGAGCTTGACATCAGCATACAGAAGTGTTGTAGCACCAGTTATGTCGTTAACAAAAAGTATAAACAGAAGAGGTCCTAAGTGACTGCCTTGCGGAAAACCAGATGTAAAGTTTATAACATGAGATGTGATGTTCTTTAACAAAACACACTGCGTACGATTCTATAGATATGAAGTCATCCAATGTATGATGTTTGGAGGAGGTCCAAAAATAAATTGAATAGGATAGTGAGAGAATAGCATAGGATATCAAAGCAGTACCTGAGAATACAGATCGGGACATTATCAAGACCAGCAGAAAATGAGATATCTACGGTTAAAAGAGCATTAAAAACTTTTGAAACAACTGTTTATTTTCGGAATTTTTTAAGGGTACGTAGAAGTTAATGAAGCATTGTAATTTAGCAAAGAGATCAACAGATCTTGCTCTGAAGAATAGGTAATATTTTTATAAGTTAGGGAAGTAGGAAAAAGACTGGATTTACGTTTCATATTGACAAACGGGTCTCGGATCATTTCGGAAGTTTGCCTTACAATACGCGATTTGACGCATGTAAAGTTAATTATTGAGAGAGATAAACTGGATGCGAATATATAAATAAAGTTTCCAGACATAAGAAATATTTTGCAAGCTCTAATTTTCTGTTCTTAAGACGAGAAAGGTGTTTATTAAACCAAGGCGGTTTAGTTGATGACGACGATTGGACTTCAGGAACAAATTTGTCCAATGCGTTGTGAATTACATCATAAATTGAACAAGTAGCAGCTTCAATAGAGTATAAAATCCAAATGATCCATCCAAATGATTGCGAAGAGCTTTATAATCCTTTTTTCGGAAACATTTAGTTCGACTCTGAGCCTTATAGTTAGCATGAATATTAGGGACATTAATTGAAACAGAAACCAATAGTATAAGATAGTATTAGTCCTCAGGAATCGATAATGGTGAAGATCGATTGACAGTCACAGAAGATATCATATTCGAGAAAATAAGAAGGGGGTTAATTTTGGAAAGAGCAATGCAGGTCAACTGGCATGCAGGGAATTGACATTCCCTGTTTCCCTCATGTTTCACCCATCATTAGTTGGAATCACCCATAATTAGGACAAAATCAGAGTCATTGACATTTGATAAAACAAACTTAATAGCCTCAAAATGGAGAAAATAAATATGGGGACAGGTCAATATGAAATGGACCAGCGGAAAGGGATTAGATCAGCTAAGTATTTATTCTTGACAGCAATGAGAACACCGCCTGCAAAAGATGGCCGATCCATTCGAAACACAGTGAACTTGGAAGCAAACACTTCAGGAAAGAGGAATTAAGCCAGGTTCAGTAAACCAATTTCAGTAAGTACAATAGCATCAAAATCAAAAGAAGCACTATTAGTAAAAAATTGACTCAATTTACCCAGAATACTTCGAACGTTTTGGTAGCAGCAAGAAAATACATCATTAATCAGTTTTTTGGAACTGAATCGGTATAGTTGGGATTTGAAGGGCCCCTTGCGAAAAAAATTCATGAATAATACGGTGCTCAGGGCCAGGATGACCGATGAAGTGCTTTTTTAAGGTGGAATTCAGGTATTCCTATTTGAAACAGGATATGCTACGCTTGTGTTTAAAATTAAACTGAACAAGAAAGGAAAGCTGACTTCGGGCGGAGCCGAAGTTGATATGCCCTTGCAGTTGATGTCGCTAGGTGGCGACATGCATCTTATATTATTGGATACATAGCGGATCGTATATAATCAGCCGATTCTTTTGAAATTTGGCAGATCGGATAAGTTTATTAATTCAATCCCAAAGTAGAATCCATAGAAAGTCCCATTCTTCTAACTTCAATAACAACAAAGTTATAGCATTTCCGATCAATCAGTTATATGACAGCTATAGAATATAGTACTGCCTGCAAAGGAAAGAAGGGTGTGTGCAAAGTTTGATAGCTTTAAAACTAAGAGTCTAGTTTGCGTAGAAACAGACAGATGGACAGTGGTGATCCTGATGAACAATATATATACTTTATAGGGTCGGAGATGTCTTCTTCACTTTTGCGTTGCACACTTTTGACCAAAATTGTAATACCCTCTGCAAGGGTATAAAAACCACTAACTCATTAGAACTACCTTAAGACGGTTTAAGAGGTGACTCCTGACATCATCCACAGTGGCATCTGGCTTAAGACGGGATACATGGCTTTACGAGGTGCGATAGCTCTAAGCGTAAGCCCAGAAGATCTTATTTCAGACGCCACATTAGTGAGCAGAACTTGCAGGTTATCCAACGATGGAGGATCCGAGTCGATAGGTGGATCAAGACTCCTTGATGATTCCATTGGCTGACTTGGTGAACGGATCTCTTCCACAATAACATCAGTAGGCGATGATGTATTGGACGTTAAAAATGTTCGGAAAAGGTATTCTGACATCCTAAAATAATATGAAGCTTTGGGACTTATGATGCTAGTTTTAAAATCACAGGTGTACAAAAATTACTATTTCATAACCTTATCACTATGTTGTAAAACTGGCAGATAAAAAAGGCGCAGAAATGGAACAACGTTTAAAAAAAGCAACGTAAAAAAAAGAAAACTCCGGTGAGACTGATGTGTTTCAAATCCAGAGTGGCACCTAAAGCGAAGTAATTCGCGAGCCCAGACTAGAGTTGTGCGAAGCAGTTCTAGGTTTAAGGTTGCTAGGTTCTTTTGGACTGATTCATCCGTCATGTCAGGGTGGATAAATGCAACGGCTTCCACTTACTACACGTTTGTGGCAAATCGGATAGCCAAGGTCCTAGAAGTAATGGAAAAGTCTCAATGGCGTCACGTATCATCCGCCAATAATGCAGCTGATGACTTATCAAGAGAAACAACAGCTAGCATACTATCGATTTTATGTTCCAATCATTATTAAACAGAAAACGAAATTTATGATTAACATCAACAAATTTTATTTGAGCCAACAATAAATAAAAAGATCTCGTAACCACTATTCTGCAACATAAGGGAAATAGACTTTAAATTTATTCTTTTACGAGCACCACTATTTGGTGGTCTTTGGTAAAACTGCAAAACGGCTTTTTGTATCAACAACAGCGTCTTTTGACAGTGCGATGAGCCCCCAATACAACGCCAAAAGGGAAGCCTCTCATTAATACCTATAATTTTATCACTCGTATAGCTACACGCAGCTGTATTTCCACTAGATATGACAAAGTAAATCAAAGTGAGGGAATCTAGTAATAAGCCATGAATAGTTTACAAACGTCTCGGAACCACGAAAATCGTAGTTTCAGAATTGGATCCATCCTGGAAAGATATGAAGGTACTTTCAGTTGGGTTAACAGAGCTGTCACACAAGTGCCAAGAATTGACAAACGTGACAGCATTCAGTTCCATTCTAGACTCATTTAAACCTTTATACGCAGGGCTTGAAGGAGTAAGTAATCTTATGCATCACTCTCGGTAAAGAAGCAACACCCCATTTAACATTGTTGGAGCTATACCCAATTCATTGGTCGGTGTTCTAGATTCCACGTACGCAGAAAGTATGACCAAAACTATAACAAATTGTAAGGGTATCAAGGAATTCCACATATAGTGCATGGGCACGGATGATGCGCCTGCCAGAGCCCCAAATTAGAAGCTATAGCTATATACATAGCAACCAGCCTGGTACTTTCTGAATATATGCTTGCCTGGCAACATACTCCTTCTGGATAAGAGGCGAAATGTACATCTACTGATCTATGGGTCACAGCACTCGAGTTGTAAACCGCAACTCCACGTCGAAGCCGAAGATTCTACCCGCGATTTGAGTATCAACCATAGCCACCACCATACTCGTACTAGGGGGCCTACCTCACTGTTAGTGCCTGGACACTATCTAACCCGTGGTACCAAAGTTTGTGGGCTCGGAGACCCACCCCTTCAGCTCCGACAAGCTCGGATGGGACGCCCTGCCATGTTAGTCGCCTCTTACGACAAGCAATGGCGAACTGTGGCAGTATTCTACGCCGCTAACCATTCGGCACGAAAAAGTGGGCGTTAGATACCCCTCCTCCTCCGGAACATTTCCTTAGACAAACTCTGTGAGTTTCCTAGTCCTGTCGTCGCTCTCCAGAATCCTTCCAAATGTCCAGGATCCGCAAATGTGCTGCAGACCGAGTCCATCGAGGTCTCGCAAGTCTGCATAGAGGGGGAAAGCAAATAAGATATGCTACCAGTTTTCGTTAGGATCGGCCCATGAGCTTGCGGCGATATCGCTTATGGGTCTACAATGCAGAAATGCATTGAACAAGCCGTGCCCTGTCAGCTAGAATCCCGCGCTCATCAAGAACCGGAAATACGGATTCCGATAGACGAACCATGCATCTGGGATGAATTTGTGTTTCATCCGACCGGGCGAACCACCATCATCCCATCTGCTCTACCAGTCCGACAGATGGCATACGTCTACCCGCGCCACTCGTTGCGTGAAACTAAGACCTGCGGTCTCCAGCAAGCACCTGCAGTGCCAGGGTTGACGCTGTGTGGAATACCGGAAAGCATCCTAAAAGAATCAGCCTCTTGCAGGCAAGAAGTAACCTTCTGGTTACAACTTGCTTTGTCGTCATACATACCATACCGTCGACATACATACCGAGCCACCAAACACTGCACAAGGCATCATGAGGAATGAATCCCCTCTCGAATCCCCACACGCGCGAATGCTCCCACGACTTCGGTTATTCGCTGACACAGCCATGCGATATGCATGAAGAAGTTCATGCGCTCGCTGACCGTGATGCCAAGATATCGGCAGCTGCGAACATATGGGAGATTTGCTCCAGCAGCTCTCACCAACCCCCTTCACGCAAGGGCACCCTTCATCAGCATAATCATCGTCATGCTGGTGGAAATGGAAGCGCTCCTTTATTTTTAGAAGAAGCAGGTCATCCGCATATGCGCTAAAAGCGGAGTATGTTTGGAGGCGCCGGAGCAGGACATCCATCAGCAGATCCCAAATAAAGGGGCCACTAATGGATCCCTGCGGGCAACCTCTAGTTACTGAAACGCTCACGGTTCCAGATCTGCTTCGGTTCTCTGCTCTTCTGTTTGAGAAAAAACTCTGCCACAAGCTCAACTCTCGGCATCCTAAGTCGGCGAGTCGGCGCAGTGCAGCCGCGTTGTCAAACGCACCCTTGAAGTCGACGAAGATCCCGAGCAATTATCGCGCCGGGCTGGCGGCGACACTGCTCTTCCCGTGCCTCCATGCGTCGTCAACATACCGTCCTTGGCAAAATCCGAACTGCCATCTGCTTCCTTCCAGAAAAACTTCTAGCACACGATCAACCATTATGGCCTCGAGCACCTTGCCAAATACTGGCAACAGGCATATCCACGGTACGACGAGAGTTCACACCTATCCTTGTCACGCCCCTTGAGTAGTGCCACTACACGTAGACACTTCCACTCTCGGAGGAAGTTACCCGACTGGATGCAACAGGAATATAGCTCCGTCAGATACTGAAAATATGGCGCGCCGATCTGCTTTGCAGATAGTGCAACTCCTGGCGACACAAGCATCATCCTCTACTTCCTTGAAAGCCGGGGGAGCGCAGCTGGGAAACAGTTACGGAGGAGCACACGCGCGCTATCAAAGCGGAGGCACCCAATCTCCGTGCACCTTCTGCGTCCTCGGCAGGTATCGTGTGCGTTTTATCCCACGAAGCGCCACCAGCGGTCCTTCTTTGCCCTTAGGATGTGCTTCTTACAATCGGCTGAGGCTTGCCCCAGCTCGACCGCAAATAGCTCAGGCACATCGCCGTTTCCTCAACGGTGAGCGTTTTTAAGCCAACGGTGAAGTCTTCGAACTTCGCGTCTCACAGCATGGCTTTCTTATCTTAGGTGATCTCGGCGCCCTTCTTCCCAGCGCAAGGTCACTCACATCGTGGACCATGCCGCGCAGGGTCGAAACTTGCTGGTCCAATGGCGACTGTGAGAAGTCTTCTGAAATATCGCCTGCCCGACTCACCATGTCCTTTTCGAACTACTGCCAACGAGAATTAGAGATGTTTCAGGACGGCACAGGAGCTAAGTTCTCAACTGTGCGCGTGGTCGTTGGTGTTGCTAAAACAGTGATCATGTTACGATCACTAAACTCCCACTCGTCCTCTCTCCACTTGAATGTGGCTCACGTCGATGCTCCATCAAACACCTGGCTAGGCTGGTTGAGGGCCACGGCTCCATTCTCCAGCATCCACTCAGACAGCAGCTCACCCCGGTTGTGGTTTGCATGTCCCTCGGGATTCCGAGGGAGTTTGCCAAACTTTAGGGATGCTGAACTCGCATTAGTGTCAAGAGTTCAATCTCGCTTACCTCGCACCGCCGCAAGGCCACACCGACCAGCTCACAACATGCTGTGCCCCGAGGGATGCCCGTAGAATTGGCAATTTTGGCAGTCCACCGGATTGGTGCAGCTTCGCGCACTGTGGCTTGTCCGCATTGCCTGCAGACATTGTCGTTCTGCTTGCACTCTTCCACCTTGTGGTTGAAGCCAACACACTTTTGGCACGCGTTCCTCCGCACAAGGGCCCTGCTCCAGTAGGAGAACCACTTGATGTGGATCCGCCCACCTTCCAGCAGATCCAACACCTTAGGTTCGCACTCCAACGTGACACTTACCGTTGCTCCGTCGGCAACCGTCCAAGGCTTAGTGTCCAAGTGGACAGCCTTTCGGAACTCCGCCTCCGGGATGTGTTCACGGAGGTTGTTGGCATACCAGAGCGCAGAGCGATCTGCGTGATGACGTCTTAAACAAGTAGTTTGGGTTGCCAAACTTTTTGCTGGCCACGACTCTCTTGATCTCTCCTGACGAAGGTGTGTGGATAATGGCACCACCACGCGCGAGCCCTCTCACCTAGTGCAGGCGAACTCTGAGTGAAGGGGCCATCTCTCGATGCACCTTTTCAGCGACCTCTATACCCGAAAGTTTCGGGACCTTGCTCACTACAACGGCCGTTCACGTATCGCGTGGTTATCACGGCGCGGAAGGTGCCGGCAGGCTGGGATATGCTAATGCATATCGAATGGGTGGCCGAGAGACCACAGCATGCAGCAACAATGGCACTTGAGCCGGCGGCGGTGGCAACGGCTTCGCCACTCGCAGTATTTTGGATTTCTCCAACACTGCGTTGATGCATCTCAGCAGCGCGGTAGCTGGTTAACCCGCTCCATTTACGGCCAATAGACTGGGACAAGGCTCCTAGCAAACCGAGGGCCCGGGTCTTATGACCCAACTCCAATTCTGCCACGTTGGGGGTCTTAAGTCTCCATCTCTACCTTACCATAATCCTAAATATTTCAGGCTCATAGCATTTCTATACGAACGACCGATCCACAGATATAGCCCTGCATGAGATTACTATGATCGCCGAAAAAGCGCTCAATAACAAGGAATATGCTCTTATGGCCTTTTTAGATATTAAAGATGCCTTCAACAACATCCTGCTATGCTCAATCATCGAGGCGAATCTTGGAGAATCGCCTATTCGACGATGCATTAAGAGGGGCAGATTTACTCCCCATTACTCTGAAATGTGGCGGTTAATTACCTACTGCGGTCCTTGGAGGATGTTTCTATCGCCTTTATAGGGAAATTCCCGCAAACTCTGTGCGACCTAATGACAGAAAAGCTAGGAATGCTCACAGCATGTTCACATAAGAAGGGGCTTGGAGTTAATCCGTGCAAGAAGACCTCGTTCTGTTTACTAGAAAGCATAATATAACTCTGTAACTCAAAGTAACTAGACTGGACTGGAAGCTCAATACCCCAGATAGGGCAAGCAATTCGGCAATTACGTTCTATACCTGTCACAAGGAGGTATGCCTAAAATGGGGGAATTTTCCCGAAGATAGTTAGATGGTTATACACGGCGATCATCAGCCAATTCTATATTATGGATATGAGGTCTAGGGGTCTGCCCTAGATAACTTCGTATGCAGAGAAAGGATGGTGCGTGTGGCAGAGGACCGTATCAAAGGCAGTCTGGGCACTACCCCTAGCGATGCGTTAGTCTTTATCCTAGACCTACTACCAGAGAAACTGAAGGGGGTAAAGATAGCCACACTTGGAGCAATAAGACTGCGGAAGCGATTCTATGGAGCAGGACTATGTTTGGTATCCGCGTCGATCAACCCAACGTAAACTTCAAAGACGTCATCCCCTCTAGGGAGCAATGGATGGCAATACACAGATGGATAAAAACTTAAAGCCAGGTGGACGGCAGTTTCTATTGTGAGCGTCTATGTCTCAATGAGTCTGGCTCCTCGAAACTGCAGTGTCTTCCAGGCCACCAAGTATTAGCATTCAGAGAAGCACTTAAATCTCAAGAACTTATCCGGGATGCCATATGTATCTTTTCGGACAGTCAGGCAACACTTAAAGCACTTGACGGTTTCTCATTAGACTCTAATACAGTCAATGACTGTTGCAGATCTCTTAACGAGATCGCGTAGCAGTATGACATCCGCCTCATGTTGGTACCCGCAGATGAACTAGCAAGGGCAGGTAACACGAACCCTTTCTTTCCGGCATCCCTTTTCGGCATGTAGGCATCCCCTTTTTAACCTGGCAGCTTGTGGGAAATGGAGTAATCTCCCTAACTTTCAGTATATGGGCGCGAAGTTGAGGTGAAATTATTACAAAGAATTATTATAAAGAAGTTGTTGATTTATGGTAATCGTAAACCTTCGATTGAAAAATGGTAAAGCTTCTTGGTTCGGTTGAAGTTTTTCAGGCCATCTTTCTGTAACGAATTGCATGACTTGTCTAAGAATTTCGTAGGTGCTGGCGAATCGTGTTAGCATTAATAGGCGGTGTCCATTCCAGGATGGGGTTGTAGCCTTCCTCTTCTTTGTCAAAATCTGGATCCTACCTACCTACCTACCTGGACCTACTGGAGACGTGATAGAGCATCGGCGTTGCCATGTGCTGCTGTGGTACGATACTTTATATCTAAGATGTAGTCCATGAGAATGATGGCCCAGCGTTGTAGTCTGTTTGATGTCATCAGCCTGGATTGAAAATAGTTAAAAGCGGCTTGTGATCTGTAATCAAAATAAATTTTCTTCCGTATAAATATTGGTGAAATCATTTCACTTTGAATATTATGAAAAGTCCTTCTTTTTCGATTTGACTGTATTTTACTTAGTGCTTATCTAAAGTATTTGAAGCGAAACTATTGGTTTTTCGGCTAGTATCAGTGGTAATTTTTCATCGAAATGAGCTAGTTCAGTTGCGTTTATAATGTGAAACTTCAAGTCTGCGAATGCTTCATGCTGTTGCGGCCCAAAAATATATGTAACATTTTTTCTGGTTCAATGAATTTGGTTCAATGCACTGGTTCAGCCGACTACTTTTGTTGGCATAAATTAATAAGTCACGAATGAAAAAAAGATTTTTTTATTTTTTTTTTATTGTATTTATATAACCCATAGACAGTCGAAATTAAAAAAAAAATGGGAGTGTAACCGCCTTTTTTATATATATAGATTTTTTTTATTTAATTGAATATATAAAATAACAGCGTATAGAACCAAAACTGTTTGTAAAAAATTTTAATTTTAATAAAAAAAATTAAGAAATAAAGGAATTTGCATAAACAGATTTAATGGAGGGATCTTAAATTTAAAAGCCTTCTTGACTTTCTAAGATCTTAAATGATAAAAGGATAATGAACAGACTACTAGTTTACCACCTTTATATATTCCTCCACTTGAAAATTGAATTCCAATTTAAAACTATCATCGAAGTCTCCATCATTGCCAAAGTCTTTTATAGAACCCCCTTCGTTCAATAGCATTTTCAAAAGTGTAGAAGAAAGTATACGTTTTTTCGTTTGCCTATTTTTCTCAGATATATTCCCAATAGTTTTTCTTTAAAACAAGAAAGGAAAGCTAACTTCGGACGGAGCCGAAGTTGATATACACTTGCAGTTGAGTGGCAGTCCGATAGGTGGCGACACGAATCTTATATTATTAGATATACATCGGATCGTATATAGTTGACCGATCCTCATGATATTTGTCAGATCTGATTAGTTTGCCCAAAAGTAGAATCCAAAGAAAATCCCATTCTTCTAAATTAAAAAAAGCTTGGACGCAGAATCTCTTCCAAAGCTCCCAAAAGCGCATGCGCTACAAGTAACAAGTGCATGCGAAACTGGAAGACAGACAGACCAGAATAAATGACACTGCAGCTTAACAAAATATCAATATTCTAATCGGTTGCTGGTGGCTGCTCAGCCCAACAATACCAGTGTCGGTTATTCTTCTTCCCAAATTTCTTCTTTGAGGAAAATATATTTCTCCATTTTGCATCTAATACCGTTTTCTTGAAGAATACCAAAAACTTGAAGAAGTCTCTTTAAATTTTCTTCCCTGAGAAAATTAAGTGCTGAGATCATCATGTCAGTAAGAAAGTTTCCACAACCTTGTTTTCCTTTTAGGAGTTGTTCAAGATATCTTTGATCGCCGGGATGAACGTATCATTAATTCCATTTTTAGATCTTTAACATATATTTTGCTGAACTGCTTGCCATGACGAATGATGTGGCATAGAGCTTCTCTTGTAGGCAATGGGTACTGCTCGATGTCGGGTGTGCTCCACCTGGCTTAGGTAAGAGAACAATTGGGGATGTCCAGTTGCTAATCTTCACTAAGCTTCCATGCGAGTATAACACTCGTGAGCACCTGTGTAATAGCGGTTTATTTAGGAGCGGGTATGTATTTGAGTTTATTATGGATGCGGTTGCTTCTGAGTCCTTTTGAAACAAAACCCCTTTATTCAATCAATGATTCAATGATTTTTTTGTTCCTTTCATTTTCCATTAAGCTTGTTACACTATACACTGCTTCAATCATTTATATATCGTTTGCTTCGTTTTGTCTTGCCTTTTAAGGTGGTCTTGATTTCGCCAATTACTTCTTTTGATTTACTTACGATGGATATATGCTTCTTTCTACCGCATTTGTAGCATTCGGCATCGCACAACTTTCCCTTTTTTCTTGCGTGATAATAACCATTTGAACAATTTTTGTTTGAGATACATGTTTTTATACATTTTCTTTTAGGGTTGCTACGGTTTTAGTTGTTGTGTCATAGGTTTCTGCTATTATGAGCAACATATTCAAGCGTCGGTTGCGTTTCAAGAGCAGATGCGCGAACTGCATCATACTGCATATATACTATGATTTGATCCCGGGTCATTTCATCTACATAGTTTGACAAACAACCTTCTGCGTTACACACAAACTAATATTCACGAGCGATCCCGCGCATGTCGGCGCGCACTCTCGTTGTGCTTGTGAATGCCTAATCTCTCTTTTGAAGAACTCGTAACGAGCTGCAACAATATGACGTTTGGTTGTGAAATTCGTGAGCTTGTCTGTGAACTGCTTGTATGTAAATACGTACAAATTGCTACTTCTCAAAAGATATTTTAGAAGTTCAAATTCTAATACCCAGCACCACGAAATGAAGAAAGCTTTATGTTTCAGATCTGCACTGACCGAATATGCGTTAAAATGAATTTTTGCTTAATATTACTTGCATCCAGTTTCGTTACTGTTCGAATAAATTTGTTCGAATAAGTTAGTATCTATCGGCATCTTGATGAATATCACCGATTACGTGATACGCTTTCTTTTTTTTCTCGTCGCCAAAATTGTATGTGCATATGAGAGAGATATGGCGTTCATCTTAAAGTGTGGCTCCGAACTGCCTTTATTAAAATATGTATGTCTTTGTATATCCATTAAAATATGTATATCCTTTTTTGGCACAGGCTTCGTGGTACTCCTTGGTACTTGCCACAGTAGGTGTTTTTACTAACACCTAATTCTCCTAATGGCGCTAATTCTCTTATTAATTTTGACCTTCCCTATAGGTGGTTTCCTTAAGGATCTATCTAGTATCTTTTTATATTCTTTTGTCTAAAACCCTTCATCTGACGATTGCGTTAGCCAGGGCGTACGAGAATAAAGTAATGTCAAAGACTTCTCTCCTGCTCTTGACGACGAAGGTGGGCTCTGAGGATCTGTTAGCCACTAAGAGCTTGGAACTGAGGACAAAATCGAAAATTGATTCACCGCTTTCATATGTGTCAGTGTTTCTCCACTGAAGGTGATGATCGTTGGGGTCACATCCTACTAATAGGTTAATCTTTCTCCTTTCTCTTTCCTCCGCATGCCACCTGAGCAGCATGTGCGGGGGAGGTTCAACATGGTCAAGACCCATATAAGCCAAGCATATTCTATTCTTTTAGTCTTCGTTGCTGAAACTTGTTACCCAGAGGATATAAAGATTCTTTTTTACAAGAGTGAATGATCGTTTTCCCATCACTCCCATCGAGGTGGAGCAGGAGGGCAGCGGATGCCTTTATAATGTGGTGGAGGTTGATCTACAGGAGCGTCAGAGACATCCTTTAGATTTTCCATCACGTTAATCTCGGTATCGGAGCATAGCAGAAAGTCTTTCTCTATTGCGCCGTCTCCAAGAGCCCTTCTCCTTCGCCAAGTCACTCTCCTCCAGAATTTGCTCCCCTACATCCGACATACCTTCAGGGCGCCCTTCTTCAAACAGTTCCTCCAAGACTGGCTCTTGGACGTCTATATCCAAAACGATGCCTCCTGCCTTGCTCCTCGCATGCGACTGCATCCACAGTGCTACGTGCTCGAAACCGTACTTTATACGATTACCGGCACCCTCTAGGGTCTTCACTGTTCCTTCGCTTAGTGTAAGGACCACTTGCCGCCGTAACCCCACTGCTTCCTTCACCTTGGCGACCCCCAACGTGGCCAGAATTGGAGTTGGGTCATAAGCGGGACCTCCTAGCGACGCTGTCATGCGCTTATAGAGGCTTACTGACCATGCATCTTGGCACGCTATCACCTTGATGCTATTTTGGTACCGCCATGCGTCTTCGCAGTTTGGTGGAGGTCTTGCGCTCTTGATATCTTTTATAATATATATATCTTTTATAAAGCTTTTATAAAGCGCCTATGCAGCTCATACACAATCTTCCGCCAAAGCTCCTGGGGATCAGGCCATCTTTGGAGCCATTGTCCCTCTGATCCGGTTCTTGGGATCCAATTTGATGCCCGCCTTTGCCGGCTGGAATCAGGAAAGATTTCCCACGCCCATTTCATAATCTCGGCCTGGTCGGGGTTGGATTCTGCCGATGGCTCTCATTATAATGACGGCCACTCTTTTTCTGCCTTGTGGGCCATAGTGAGCCCCGTTTTGGAGGTGGATGCCTTAGCATTCCCCCCACACTGGCGCAACCCGCCTCCGGATGTTGTTCCTCTCTTAGTTGTTCGAATTCAAATTTGGGGGCACAAGTAGGTGGGGAGGGGTTCGTTCGTCATGACATAGCCCGCTTATCATGATAAGCCTGGTTGAAACGGAGGTTGGCCGGTCTCTCAGAGTCCGCATATTATTGTCCATGCAAAAAATGCAATATATAAATAAAAAATTAGACATTACAAATATTTTTTATTTTCCACGTGCCGAATAAGAATACTTTTAATGTATAATTTTTAATAAATTACAACTTTGCACACATTCATTCTTCGCAGTATATATGTATGTAAGTCGGAGTAGCCGAGATCGGTCGACTATATCCTATAGCTGCCATATAACTGATTGATCGAAAATGCAATGTTTGATGTTTTTTTAGGATAGAAAATTGATACTATGTAAGGATTTTACTTTGCGCTAACTATAAATGCTAAGACGTTAAAATGTTGCCTCCCAGACTCCCAGATATGCGTTAAAATTTGACTCCCAGCTTTGTACATATTTTTTAAATACGTGAAACGGAGGGCATAAAGATTCACCCGCGTGTGCCAAATCTCTCACACATACTACGGCATTTTTGCCGTATGTGCTCGTCTCATCTTGAAGTGTGTTTCTCTTGAAGTGTGGCTCAAAATGTCAAAATTAAAAATTAAGTGTGTGGATTGTGTTACATTTTTTGTCGAGTGCATTAAATTGGAACATCAGCAGTTCATTCTGTGTTTAGGATTTTTCTTACTGTAGTGTTTGGTTATTTGTCATAGTTTTTCAAGTTACAAGTAATTTATGTAAGGCAGTGTTTATATCTTCACATGCCAGTAGACTTTATCAATCAAATTTCAAAATGAACTTATTTAGTTTCATAAAGTTAGCCTTTCGGAATAAACGAGCTTTATAAGTCTTAAGTGGAGACTTAAGGTCAATTAAAGTATTGGTTTCGTTTAACAGCTCAAGAGTACGATCGTCCGTAGATTATGCGGCTACTAACGTCGAACTTGAACTCGCGGGCGTAATGAAAGGTCCCGGAGTCGTAGTCAAATACTTATAGAAAGTCTGACTAAAGTTACCTGAATTGTGCAGGCTAAGGTTAAGATGAGGGGACGTTTCTTTGACTGGGTTTCGTTGGCTAGCCTCAGCTGTGGTGGGGATATTAGGTTCCTCCGGCAGTCCTTTCTGGAACAACATACAGAGGTCAAAGGGTTTCTACCGTCACGACGGTATGTTCACGGGAGCACACTCGGAGACTGACGTGTCGGTGGTCCTGCTGGCGGTCCGTTCCACGGGAGCAAAACTCGAAGGCGATTATGTATAGGAGGGTCCTTACAGAGGTCTGCTTCACTGAATGAATACTTGAAGTACGTTAGTTTTAAGTGCCCTAACTTAATACTGAGTAACGAAACGATTCATTCTGTATTCGCAACAGTCTTTATTATTAGATGATTACATATTTTTTGGCCTAACTATGGTTAGTTGGTAAGGTCAAGGGTAAAGAAAGTACGTGCTATGTACTAGTTCTGGGTCTGCTGACTCAGATCGCATGGTATTGGGCTTCTGTTGAGCTCGCTGGTTTTGCTTGCTCCGGTCAGTCTGTTATTCTTCCCGCTGATATCGGTGATTTTGGTTTCTGGACTGATTCCGAAAATTTCTGGTGCCGTCTATTAGAGCGGGGTATTAGGTCTTGGCACTAGGTGCCAACAGATGGTATGAATCCTTATATAAAATAGAAATGGGGGCAGGAATTTTTATGCGCAGACACGTCCCAAATAACGGTTTACTAAAAATAACTTTAGATTTTGAGGGTGTTAGACATATTTCAAACACGTTTTTTTTTTGTTATTTTCGACCTAATAAACAATTCCTACTTAGTCACATTAAAAGAGCAGATACACTGTTGAACTGTGTAATTTAAAAAAATTAAATTTTTTGATAATGTTTTCAGTGTATTTTCGACCTAATAAACAATTCCTACTTAGTCACATTAAAAGTGCAGAATCACTGTTGAACTGTGTAATTTAAAAAATTAAATTTTTTGATAATGTTTTCAGTGTAAAATAAATACGATACAGCAGCCGAGTTATTATGCCCTTGCATCAATCAAGGGTGTCAATGGAGTAGATTTTGCGTCTCCCAACGCTCTCTTTTCCTGTTAATCCACAATATTTTTCCGTTTTGCACAGACCGAAGCCTGAATGAACAATTCAGCAAGCAAATATTTTAAGATCCAGAAGAACCTTTATCAAAGCTTATGTGGCCGGGTGCTAAGATGTTCAGCATGAGCTAGCATGGTTCAAGCACCTATAATTGAAATTAAATTGAAGAAAAAACATCTTCAAGCAATTCGAAAGTTGAATGCAAAATCTCACCTCTGTAGCTCTTATACAGAAGAACAGATGGACATGCTTAGTTTTTATAAAGCCGTCGTACTGATCAAGAATATATATATTTAATAGAGAAGGAGCTAATTTTTTTAATGCATTACATTAGTATTAGATTTATGTCTTTTATAACTTAATCACTGAAATAAAACACTCTTTAATTTTATAATTAATGGAGCTACGAGAATTTTGGTCGGGTGAAATTATATATTTAAAAAAAAATAAGAGTGAAATGGATTACCCATCAAAATTTTCAAGTGCCCACCTCCCGTTTTGAAATTATTTAAAGCTAAATCTTTTCAAAAAATGAAAATTTTAGATTTTGAAATTTTTGTTGCTGAACTAAAAAACAAACCCTTTTTGCCCAACGCCCATCTGTTACAATTTTAGAAATTTTTGTTGCTGAAATAAAAAAAATAAATTTGAATATTCCTAGTCAAAGTATTATAGCAGTGCAACCTGCACCACCAATGAGCGCAGCCGGATTTATACTATGTAATGCAACACCAATGATGTGGGATACGGCTGGATACGTTGCTAATAATACGTAGCGTCACCAAAGGCCGCGGCTGTATGCATATCGTATAATGCTGACCAGACGGTTTCACCCTAGAATGCCGGTATATTCTGGATTCCATTTGGATTCCAAGCCAATTCAGCAGGGTTTGTACCGTCAGTTTCTAGAATAGTTGTTATACCCAATTCCAATCCCAATACGGTGGGTCTAAACCCCAACAGTAAAGCCCCAAACAGTGGCAAGCGGGTTCGCCACCGTTATTTTAGGCCTTACCTTGACAATGGTCTCCAGCAGCAAAGTATTTTCATGTCTAGGTTTTTTTTACGATAATAAACTTAGTACGAGTTAGTACGAGGTAAAACTTATATATATACAACAAAATATTATCACACAATTATTTAACATTACAAATCAGTGAAATACATAAGCGTCCTAGGCCAAAGAAGACATAGAGTGAAATAATATAAGTCGTGGGAACACATAGCCTTCGATAGCGTAATTATTTTCGAGCTAGACCTGATCACCACAACTAGATCATTGCAGATTCTTTATGGTTTGGGATGAGTGACCATGACAAAACACGTGCACCCACTGCATCCATCACGGTTCCATGTCTCGACAAGTCAGAATTAAATACCTATATATGATAGGAGCCCAATATGCCAATGATTAGGGTAGCAAGCCTGAAAAGTTACAAAAATTAAAAATTTTATCTGGATTCAAAACGAAACCGAACGCACACACATAAAAGCGTGTATGTGAATATTTGAACCATCTTAATGAAGCGTCTCATTTTTAATGAGAATATGAGCGTAAGAACGAGAGTAAGATTCTCTCACGAAATTATGTATCTTTAAAACTTTATACATTGTTTATTTTGCGTGTATATGAAATGCGTGCAGACAAAAGGATTCGATTTTTGATGCGTGTACTATGAGATAAGAGGCGAGATAGGGAACATAGGCCCGTTGACCTCGGCTTCAAGGAGGTAAGCCTAGGAGAGTCGGATTCCGACCAGCGATAAGATAAATAAAGATAAGACAAACCATACTTATTATAATTATTGATAAATCTGTTACGTGGCTGCTGCTTGACACGACATTCTTCTGCCGCTGCACGGTTGGTAGTTCCCAATGTTATTCAAATACCCGCCATTCTCGTCAAAGGCCACTTCATAATGTGAAGTGTGGCCACGAATCACCTTCCGTGAACCGCCCCCACATACAACCCATCCAAGTTGGGTTTTCTGCAATAACGGTAAGCCAGCTGAAAACTAAATTTGCCCAACAAATAGCAGCTCATTAAAAAGACTGGCTTGGATAAGCAAATCGATACGTTGTGGCCGGAAAACTTTTGGATCGGTTAAACTGGGTTAAATTGGCGGAATATTCCAGCTGGAGACATTAAAGCTAAAACTAGGCTGGAGATCTGTGATGTTGGGGGTGATGACAGCGTTGACAAGGGCCGAATATTCGGAGCAATAGGACGGTAGGAGATCATCGACAGGAAATCAGTCTGTCGCCAAGCCGTTGTCGCCAATTCCACACACTGCCATGTAAGATTAGCGCTTACGAAGCTGCAGCTGACTAGCCGGACGGGACGTAATCACGTGCACCTGCGATCCTGAATCCAACAGCCCTCGGTAAGGAACAAAAACCCCAGCACGACTCCGAACGAGAATGTTCACTGTGGCCAGTAAGGCTGTCGTAGTGGCTGACGTACAACCGCCACAACCGATTGCTGGCTGCAGGAAGTCTGTGCAGCAGACTGTGATGCCTCCTCCCACAACTGCGAAAATTATCAACAAGGTACTCACGCAGGTGATGGCCAGTTTGGAGACACTTCCGACATAGACCGAGTCGCCTTGTCTCGCCAAGGCAGCTCTCAGGGGGCATTAAAAGATATCTAGGGCATGCTGAAACTACATGGGACCACCCACCGCATAATATACAGAAAAAGGAAGGTGAATTAGTAATGATAAAGGACGCTCTACTGTTATTTGCAACTCTTTGTCTTCCCACCGTAGTGCCCGGCGCGTAAGCGGCCATGGCAACATCCATAGGCTCCAGAGTCCTGCAAAGCTGCTCCAAAAATTCTGACATCGACTCCCAAGTAGATCTCCCCGAGTTCGAGGCATTTTGACCTTCCTTCCACGTGACCTGAATAGCTGGGTCCAACCTTTGAAGGAGCACCTTCATGCAGCCAGCGATCTGAACTGTCGTCCCCAAATTTTGCAAGGCCCGCATAGGGGCATTGAACTTATCTGAAAGGCCCCGAAGCGCAGTCACTGAGCCACCTTCCAATAGACTGAGGCCCAGAATCTCGTTTACATGAACCGGATATGTCAACCGACGGTTATTAAATCGTTTCTCCAAAATATGCACTGCGACGTCATCCATGGAGATTTCTAAGGCACGGACTGCATCTAAAGCTGAGTCCCGAAGACAAGATCGCAACCTCTGAAACTTTTCCACCTTACTTATATGAGGATTGCAGCCCACGATTGTTGAGGAAACCGAGTAAAACTCAGCCCACTCCGAATATCATCAGCCCACTCCGAATATCATCGTCGCTACAAGCTTAGACACGGTCCATCACAAGTCGCTGCTGATCTCCGTAATATCCAATTCTTCAAGCTCCCCGTGGATGGCCTTGAAGACCTCGTACATGGCGACCAACTGGCCATGACGCACATGGAGCATGGCATCTTCCACTTTGGACACTGGCTGGAGGGCTCCTTGAATCCTCTTCAAATCCTGGAGGATACCCTTTGCCTTTCATTTTAAAATGGCGCTCCGAGCTGGAGCGGGTTCTCCTTTGCCGGTGGAGTTCATAGCAACTAAATTGAACTACACTCAATTAAAATACAGAAACACACTAAATAATTTTTGCGCCAAAATTATATTTCTTATAATTTACTTTAATATTTTTAATAATAATTATGTGCGGCGTACACGATTTATCCTACTGCGCGCTCAGAACCGTACACTGAGTTGTGGAATGTATATATATATATATGAAAGCTGTGCGAGGCGAATGCACTTGTAAGTGGAACGTATGTATGTGTGTTGTGATTAGCGGAGCGGATAACACTATACCGGACCGGATAACAATTGTATTGTATGACTATGTATTTATTATTGTATGTATGTATTTATTTATTTTTTTTTATTCCTTTTTTACTCCTCTTGGGAGCTTAGGGCTTCTACAAGGGCTTTCCACCGAACGCTATTTGGCGCTGTTTGTTTTGCTGTGTCCCGTGTAATTTTTCCTATGGACAATTCGTCGAGTGCTGTACGGCGCCAGGTCATCTTGGGGCGTCGCACTCTTCTGCTTCCCTGTGGGTTTCATTCTAGCGCCATCCTGACGATACTTCCTGGTCCTTTCTGAGCGCGTGGCCAATCCACCACCATTTTCTTTTTTTCAACTGTTGGTGGATTGGGGCCTCTCCTGTGCAGTGCCACAAGTCATCATTGGATATTCTATTAGGCCAGAATATACCACATATTATTCTTAGGCACTTATTGATGAATGATTCTAGTTTCATCAGCATTCTTTATGTGGTCAGCCACGTCTTCGATCCGTACAGCAGTATGGATTTAACACATGAGTTGAAGATGCGTAGCTTTGTTTTCCTATTTATTTGCTGGTATCTCCATACTCGGTATAGTCTTTCAAATGCATATCTTGCTTTGCTCAGTCGACTGTCTTCATCTCTTTCCACCCCACCATTGGCTGCTATGACACATCCCAGGTAGTAAGACCTATGGTTATGTTGTTTTGGCTGGAATTATTGATGTGCATCGCCTTTGTTTTTGATGCATTGATTGTTAGTCCTACTGAGATGGCTCGGGTCTCGTGGTCTTTTGCTTTGGCTTGGATGTCTTCGAATTTATGAGCGAGGAGACATATGTCATCCGCGTAATCCAGATTTTCAAGATGTCGGGTAAGGCTCCATGTGATTCCACGCCTGGGTCTGCATACCTCTCTCATAATTTCTCAGATTGAACAAGAGTGGTGATAGGGGGCATCCTTGCTTTACTCCGGTGTTCGTCTGAAAGGGTGCTCTTATTTTCCCGTTGTGCAGTACGGCCAGATCTGCATCATCGTACATAGATTTCACAATGCTAATGATCTTCACTGGTACTCCCTACCTTGCAAGTGCCCGCCTTATCGCTGCTCTGTCTATTGAGTCGAACGCCTTTTGGAAGTCGATGAACAGGAGATACAAGGGTGAGCGCAATTCCACAGCTTGTTCGGTAATTATGCGTAGTATGTTTGCCTGATTAACGCAACTTCTGTGTGGTCTGAATCCTCCTTGCTGATCTCGCAATGTTGTTTCGATTTTTCCGTGAAGACGTTCGTTCAATAGGGTGGCAAGTATTTCATAACTTGTGTTCAACAGGGTAATTCCTCGCCAGTTACAGTCACTGAGGTCTCCTTTCTTTGGTAGCTTGACGATGATTCCCTTTTTCCAGGATGTTGGAATTCGCTCACTTTCCCATATGTTAGTGAAATGTGGATGCAATGTTTCGGCCATTAGTTGCGAGTCTATCTGGAGAAGCTCAGCCGGTATGCCGTCATCTCC
The DNA here is from genome assembly GCA_035045925.1 of Drosophila atripex. Classification (NCBI taxonomy): domain Eukaryota; kingdom Metazoa; phylum Arthropoda; class Insecta; order Diptera; family Drosophilidae; genus Drosophila; species Drosophila atripex. Next base: position 23,372,565 of record JAWNOP010000052.1, read on the forward strand.
AGCCGCTTTATTGTTCTTAAGTTTCCTGACTGCGTCCTTGATTTCTCTAACTGTTACTGCGGTGGGTGATATCCTGATGTTCTTGATGCTCGACATGTCACTTAAGGAGTCCTTTTAGTTGTTCAGTGCGGCTGATCTCCATGAAGTATTTCGCCATCTTTGGATTTGTGCCTCATCGTCTGTAAGGAGATTTCCGGTTGGATCTCGAATCGGTAGGGTTTTCCTTTGACAGTTTCCGGATAATTGTCCAATAACTGGTACAGTGCACGCATATTATTTGCGCTTGCTGCGCTTTCTGCACTTTCACCAAGCCTGTCCAGTAATTTCCTCTTATCGTTTCTAGCTGATTTTTTCACCAACTTGCATAGTACACCTCGAACTCTGCAGTCGTGATCCGCTCTCGTTTTGAGGCTGTTCCGTCTGCTGATAAGGTCCCATGTGTAGGTCGATATCCAATCTGCATGTCTGCGTTGTCGGGTGCCAAGTATCTCCTTCACTGTGCTCCTATGTGTTCTGCATGACAACTCCCATGAGTGCTCCTCCTGCTACGGCCCTAGTTGCTCACGTAGTCTTGTTGCCATTCTGGCAGAAAGAGTGGTGTCGCCAAGTCGATGAGCCTAGCATTGCCTCGGAATCTAGCACTGATGATTCTGTCGGATATTGCGCTGCAGGAGATTAGTGTCTGCTTGTATTGTTTGGACACGTAAATGCCCTCACCGTTCCTGCCATCATCATTTCTACCGCTGTGCATCACTATAAATAATTTTCAATTATGTCCACATATGGAACGGAGCGAGACAAAAGCTCCAATTTAAGATGCGTGTGCACAAAGATAAAAGGCAAAAGTGAGCCATAGAACATGTGGAGAGCGAAATCTCGCTATCTTAATGCTACAGATAAAGACCGTTGAGGCCGAGAGACCGAAAAGTGTCGGCTTGCGACCAACAATAGCGATAATATAAATTAAAATAGTACAAACTATACTTTTAATATTTAAGTGATCTTAGTGATAGTCTACTTTCTATGCCGTTGGTGCTGCCTGACCCGACAGATATTAATAAGGTTTTTTGTAAATAGGATATTCATGTTTGGTTTGATTCTATATTTAATAGCACTGGTAAAAATCAAATCAAAACTTCATCTTCCTTGTACTGAATATCATTGAACTCATATTAAATGTTATTTATGAATGTTTTTATTTATTAAGGTGATTCGAAATTTATTATTTCTTTCTAAGTCATTAATAATTAAAAAATTACAAGATTAATCCTCAGATAAAAGTGGACTGAGATAATCTACGAATGTTTCCATTTCGCTATTCTCGAAATCTTCGTGGTTATATATCATGGAAAACACAAATCCGCTCAAAGTGACTGTTTCCTGTTTATAATTAATAATTGCTTCACATGCTTCTAAATACTCTCTTCCTATCAATAAGTCATAGTTTTGGGAAAAATTTGTGAGCCCAAAATGGTTGATTGATCGGACAAAGCTTACTTGATTAGAAATTTTCGGACTTATTTAATGTATGTAATGTAATGTTATTGTAGTATAAATATATATTTATGGAATTAGTATAAATCATTGTATTTAAATTATTGTTTTCTAACGACAATATTCTAGTTTCTTTATATCCTAGTTCCTCAACGAACTTACGAATGCTTCCATTGAAAGGGGTGTTGTAGAGTCGCCTTAGTAATTCCTCGCATGGGGTTTGGGTTTTGTACTTATTGATGAGACCAACTCTTAGATCGGACCAATCGGTTGCAGATGATAGCTGGGACACTCACTGGGCATATCTTGATAATTGCACCTCAATTGCACGGAAGAATACAGCTGTTTGCCGCGGATCAGTTGATGAATACAAATTAAAAATGTATTCGATCAATGCACTTAATTCCCTGGTGCTTTTAATAAAATTGGGAACTGCCCTAATCTGGCCGAAAGCCTGATTAAGGTGTAGCTCGGAGAGTAACTGGATTTGTGCCACTGATTCAGCCATTTCAATGTTTGTATTTCTTATTTATTTTCGGTATTGGTCACACTATGAAAGCGGGCCCCAAGTTCAAAGTACTTTAAGTTTTTGTTTTTGGTATGGTATATTTTTTATATATATATTATATTTATGGTATATTTATATGTATAAGTTATTTTGCCGATGTGAATAGTGATTAATACTTGCGGTTAGTATTATAGCTACAGTTGCATTAGCATAAAATAATTCAACGATGTTCTATAATATCGATTGATCACTGGTCACTTTTACACATCCTACCGATTACGCCAATTTGATTTCTTTTTCAAAATAGTTTGAATAAAAAAATATTTTTATTTGAGTTCCACTTTTGATACAGTGTGATTGTAAACTTCTTTAAAATTGCTTTAGAATTTAAGAACCAACTTAGCTTTGGGGCTCTAAGTACTTTTTATAGCTACCCTTTCTGAAGCTTTTTGCAGATCAAAGCTCCAAAGGAGTTTTATATCTGAGAGGCTCCGAAGGGAGTCGATTGAGTCGGAACCTGTTACTTGAGGTGTCAGTTGACGTGGAAGGCTCTGTGTCTCAATTAACTGAGGTGATAAGAAAAATGTGAAATTTTCTATGAAGTAGGTGCCCACTTAAGAATGGATTGAACTGTTCAGTTTCATTTTACCTAAGAGGAGTGAGAAACATGATTGGAAATGGGAATGAGGCTATTTGCAGCGGGGCTACGAAATTCTATACAAAAGGTTTCAGCTTAGGTTTTCAAAATATATTGATATACACTTAATGACATTTTTTTGATATGTTACCATATGTATATATGAATGCTTATGCGCGGCGAATGCCATTGCAGGTGTAACGTATTTATGTATGATATTAGTAGCGGACCGGATAAAAATTGACGGTCTTATTGGGATTTTATATATTCATTTATTACAATAAAGAAGTATAATTATACCGAGGTTTGGTCGTTGAGATTATTCAACGACGGTCCAAATAATAAGAAGAAATCTTAAAACGTTATAATATTGTTTATTTTCGTGCATATGAAATGGAATGAAACAAAAAGATGCGTATGCAATGAGATAAGACGCGAGAGTGAGCTCGCCTTAGAACATAGGCTGAGGGGAAGCTTTCTAGTTTAACGCTAAAGATAAGACAAACTATACTTATTATATTTAGTGATAAATAAATCTAATTTATTCTACATTTTCTTTCTTGGGATATATATTTAAGAAAAATTATATTTTTTAAAGAAGGATCTTTCTGTTCAACTTTATCGTAAATTTTAGCTCGTATGTCAGATATGATTACATTGATACCCATTAATAGAGGGTTAATATAATTTAAAAATGAACCTTTTAATATATTTCAGTCTATTTCATTTAGTACAATCTTTTTTATGAATCTAATATTCATAAGACACTTAAATGCGGAATTAGTATAGCACGCATTGCTTTGGTTTTCCATACTACGAATACATTTAAAAATAACACTGCTTTTTTTTTTTTTTGCGTGTTAAAACATTACTTTCCAAAATGGATGGCTCAATATTGGCAGTAATTTTTCTGTACAAATATATATTATTTTCGAAACAATTTTTATTAGACTTACTGTTACCAACAATGGGATGAAGATTCCTTTTATGTATGCTTCTTAGACGAGTATACTCTAATATAGCCCCATCATTTGTTTTTATACATTTTTGGTAAAGATTTATAATATGTAAGCCCGATAAAGTTTATAGCCGATACAATACAACATATATTTGGCAAAGATGCTGTCACCAATGTCAACAACTCCAGATGAAACATTTATCCTTGGATTTTGTGAATATTAATTGGATATGCTGAGCCAATAGGAAACTGTTTGTGCAAATAAATACATTATGGTTCAATTGAAATTTCGATTCAATACTCTCGATTTCATTTTCATTTTCTTCAAATTTTATAGTCAGTTTTACAACTGTTGTATTAGATTTTCCGTTTATATATTATAATTTGTTTTTGTTTCATGGAGTTGTTTCATGGAGTTCTCTTAGGATGCCTATTGCTCCGTTTACCAAGCCTGATGTTACATCGAAATTTCGAAGTAACATAATTTTGGCTCCTTTCTTAATTTCAATAAAATCTGCTAAAATGGTCGTTTTGAATATTTTCCATTTCTTATTAATATTTCTAAACATTTTTAATCTTTTGCTTTTTGCATCTCAGTTTGTCCCTGTATATAATCCTAAGCTTTCAATAAAATTTTGTGGAACACATTTAGATGCAGGGATACATTTTTCAACCGGCGGCAGCGGCGATACAGCGACAAGTAAATAAAATAAATTATACGCATGTTTTTAATTTTTTATGAGCGCAATTGTTTTTTTTTTTTAAATTATTTGTTTATTTATTTGTTAACACTCGGGCTCTTCTGTAATTCTCCCGCTCTTTCCCTAACTACCTCTCGCCTTTATTCACTTTTTATTAGCCGAGTGGGTACAGTGGTTGAGGGATAATTTTTAGGAGAAAATATTATTATATAAAAAGAGTATTGATTATGTTATTATTTATTATATTTATTTATTTTATTATATTACAATATTATTTATTTTAATAAAAATATTATTATAAAAATAATTATGAAATAATAATAATAATGGAATGTAGCATTGCCTACTCATTAAAATCATGCAATAAGTCGCTATCCTCGACCCAGGCCAAGATCAATTGTTGAATACGTCTTATATGTCTTATATGTGATAATATTTTCCACCATGCTGGTCTCTATTATTGTTATAGTGAATGTCGGGCTGTCCAAGATGAAATGCGATTCTTTATACGACAGACCAAGAGTAGGTGTCAAGAGTTGATCGTTAGTTTCCGAAAAAGCAACGCTCATCTCTGTGCGCTGTATACTCAATTGAATAGCCTTCTTTTTTTGAATGAATCTCCTAAGCGGAAAAAATCTGCTACTAGGGAAGTTGCAGAGATCGCAGAGATTGCTACCCCAAGAGCAGGAACGGTAAACAAAATTTGGCTCCCATTAATTTGCCGATAATGAACAAACTCGTCCGCCTTGTGCTACATGGCATCACTCCAATGGATTTCAATGAATGCCCTACATCTAACCCCAGTAGCATTCACTCAGCGGAGTATCTCACCGCCCGGAATCCCGTAGCGGACTGATATGGAAATACCGACCGTGGCACATAAACCCTTACAGGTTACTCCACCGGTTAGACAAAACCAAAGCCGCTGTTGGAGTAGAAAACATTAGTAGAAACAAATCCTTATTTTTGTGTTATTTTTTTTAAACCCTGCTTTTAATTCTTGAATCTTCTCTTTGCGAGACTAACAAGAGGTGTATCAAATCTTATATTTTTAACTTAACTAACAATCATATTGACTGATACAGAGTTAGACGGCCCTATAAATTGATTGCTGGGTTGGAAGGTCGTTGCGGGATTCGCTAGAAACTCGTGTCAGTCCCCAAACGAGGAAATTGGTGCGCGAAGACAATGTTTTCTTTGTAGGACTCTTTTTTCTTCTGGACTTTGTCTTTCACTGCAAGGATGCCCAGATCCCGGAGAATATTTTCGTTGCGAACATACCAAGGTGCCCCTATGATAGTTCTCAAGATTTTTAATTGTGCGTGTTGTATGATGTCAATTTTGCTGCTCGCGTTCCCCCATAGCTGGGAGCTATACGTCCAAATTGGCTTTAGGATTGAATTGTAGAGTAGTAATTTTTAGTCTAGGCACAGTGATGATCATGAGTTTATGATCCAATGTAGGCTGCTGGCTTTCAGTTTTAAGTGCATCTTCTTGCATTCGATGTGCTTACGCCAGGTTAGTAGTCTATCAAGGTGGCACCAAGGTTCGTTACTTCGTTAGCTTGAGGGACCTGCATACCGTTTAGTGAAAGCGGAGGGCATGTTTGTCTAATAAGAACAAACCTTACATGTTAACACTTTTTTTCGTTTAATTTAATGCGCCAGTCGGGCAGCCCCCTTTCTATTAGATTATTAGCCGACTATTAGATGATTAGCCAGTCGGTTTGCTGCTTGCGTTGGGCATCTGGAGCGACTAAGGATAGCGGTATCGTCGGCGAACGTTGGCGTGTTTAGTTGTGCGTTCGTAGGAATATCCGCAGTATACAAAACATATAGACTCGGGCCGAGTGCGCTTCCATGTGGAACTCCAGCTTCGATAATGTGTTGCATCTCATTGAGAATACCCTATTGTAGAGGTATATTTCCAGTAGCTTGTGGGTGTATGTTGGCAAATACGTTTTAATTTTTTGCATGAGTCCATTAAGCCAAACTCGGTCGAAATTTTAGATACGTCGAAAAAATTGCGCTACAGAATTCTCGCTGTTCGAAGGCTGAGCGTATTTCGGATGTTAGTCTGTTCACTTGCTCGATGGCTCCGTGGTTTCTTCAATAGCCAAATTTGTGTGCCGAGAAAATATTGCAAGCTTCCAGATGAGGAATTATTTGAGTTGGCAAGCATTTTTCAAACAATTTTGACAAACAAGATAGAAGGTTTATTGGTCTGTACGATGAATGAATTTTCTGGTCTTTTCCAGGATTCGGTACCATTATAATGATAGATTTCTTCCACTTTTTTGGGGATTAATAGCCAAGATTAATGATCCCATTAAATAGTTTGCAGACGATCGCTTTAGCGCATTTTGGAAGTTCGGAATTTTGGAAGGCTGGAAGACAGTTAAAATTGGGGCGCTAAGATTTGGGTGGGCTCCCAGCCCGCATTCGCTTATTTCTGGGCTTTGAAGAAGTGTTATAAGCACAGGCGAGTGGTCTCATGATAAGTCCGAGACTGCTTTGGAATGTATTAGATTGCGAGGTATGTTTTTTGTCACCGCAAAATCAATAAGGTCTGGGAGTTTTGCGTGGGTCGGTTGGCCAATATGTGAGGCTTCCAGGGGAAACATAGTCCAGTTTATTTCTCACATATATAATTGCATTTTACAATTGCCTTCCACCAGTGCGTATGTTTGGCGTTGTAGTCTCCTGCGGCTATAAAACGATCCACAAGTGAATTGTAGAATAGCAATTTGAAGGCTTCCGTTACTTGACTGAATTTTTATCGATGTGGCCTGCATGAAGTTTCTTGCAAGCCTTGTGTGAAAATGGTGTTTAATTCTTCTCTGATTAGAGCTCCAGTTCCGCTGTGGGCTTTCCCATATGGATGATCTGTGCGGTAGATTGTATAGCCACTTATTTGAAAATTGCATTTGCTTGTAAGATGCGTTTCAACCAGTAGCATAACGTCAATATGGTTTTCGGTCAAGAATTGTGACAATACTAGTTTATGCCGTGAGACACCAATGGCGTTCCACATTGATATTCGTAGAGTCTGCATAGATTATTTAGACTGTTGTGCTAAGAGCAGCTGTATTACCATGTTCTAGTTTTCAACAAGTGTTTGCATGGTCATTTTCATGAATCACATAAGCTCCATAATACTTCGCTGGAGGGTAAGCATCATAGTTTCCGTTTTGCTATGTGGCTGTTCTGGGGCCTCTTGAGCGCTTTGTGAGTTAGGCTGAATTGGATTTTTATTTCCAGATCGTAGAGCATCGGCATAGGAGAAGCCGGTGGTGGTGTTTAGGGGATCGAATGAGGACCTCGCAACTTTGTAGAAGAAGACGTCTGGAGTAGCTTTTGACGCAATGTACACTTTCTGTGGATTTTGGTTGCGGTCGCTTAACCCATGCGACTATTCAACTCCTTGTACACCCCCTTTATCCTTTATAATTTGGCGTATGGTTGCCTCCGTAGTTTCCACATTTCTTCACGGTGCAGTATGACCTTGTGTGTCCATACTCTTAACAATTAGTACACTGGACCGTTACGTTTATGTGGCTCTTTAACCGTGACTCTCAGATGCACAAGATATTGCAGCTTGTAAACTGGGTGGACTTCGTTATTCTTTAGCGACCTGCTTTCTGACTCGTGCTCGTCCTTGCAGAAGGTGTGGCTTTTTATCTCTATTTAGAATGTTAATAACTTTCTTGGCAGCGAAGCCCTTTTCTTTAAGGGCGGTTTTTATTTCAGCTGCGGTAACATCGGGTTCGATTCCTATTACTTCCACTTGTAGGCCCTTGCTGCTTTTTAGCTGGTACGTATAATAGTTTTTCTGAGCATTGTCCAGATATTTGGGTACGATTCGGAAGTGCTCTTCAGTCTTGGTTTGCACCTTTGTTGTTTTGGATGTTCCCTTTGGTAAGCGAGACAACATGAAAGATATCACCGTTTGCGATCAACGCCGCGATTCGACTGACCAGGGCACTCGAGCTTTTCTCCTTGATATAGATGGGAGGGGGCTTGGGGTTTTTTGCGGTGTCTTGCGCTAGTTGGTTTTCCTTAACCTCCGCCAGTAGGGCAAATCTGTTACTACTGGATCTGCCTGGTTCTTCGTCGATCTTCTGGATGCGGTAAACTTTGGTTTGTATTTTTGTAAATGTTTTATTGCCTGCCAGATTACACTGCGGGCTAAGCTTGCGCTTTATTTGGATGTAGCGATCTATTCCAGTGTAGACGGCGCCGTTTTGGCGCTTTCCGCAGTTGTTGTTTTTTTCCTAGTCGTTGACTTCGTGGTATTTTGAGTTGCAGTGGTTGCAGAAATTGTAGCACTGCTTGTTGTTGGTTCGAAATTTGTTTCCGCCATTGGAGGGGGGTTTTACACTGCGAACCCCATGACGCGAGAGTAAGAGTAAGCAGAGCGTGTGAGCAAGACCGTGCCCTATGGCATTGAGTGGCCAGTAGAGCCGGGTTGCTCATAATCACCAATTTTTCCATTTCGGTATCGCGGGTTGAAAAGTAAGAGTAGAAGCCGCTTCTTTGGTTCACGGTGCTTCTATGCTCGTTTTTTTTGATCGTTGCTCAATGAGCTCATTGCGTGGCTTATATATTTAGAACAATGCACTAGTTTTTTTTTTTGCACATCACAACTGTTATAAAAAGCTTGTCTATTGCTTTTAATAAATACAGGTTCAGCGTCTTTTCGCTTATATTGGGTTACCCCAGATTTTTGTTTTTTTTTTGCTTTTGTTGCAGTTTCCCAGAGCTCGGGCAAAGCGCTTCCGCTCAATAAGGTAGTTCGATTGTTATTGACTATATTATAGACTTTATTCTGATACTAGTTAACATAATATAAATGAGTATACATATATAACATTTGGAGATGCATGCTTCCATTTGGGCCGATTCTGGAGTTCTTGCAGGCACTTACACGTTGCCATTGCTTCCAAAAGGCGTGCTTCAGTCGTGATACCAGTTCTCAAATTTTTATAAATGGTTTGCCGCACGGGATGATTGTATCAAGAGGAACAGTTAGTGGTCCAATCTAACTCCAATCAGGAAGTTTCCTGGCGTTAAAGCTGATTCGTCAGTGGGGTATGATGACATGAAAGAGATAGGACGTGTATTGAGGATCTTTAAAGATGCCGTGGCTATAATTTATACAAGCACCCATTTCGCGGATTTCACCGCAGCTTCCCAAAGGCCTCTGGGGCAATGAATTTGAAGAATTTTTCTCTTTTATTACAATGCTGAACTATAATGTCCTTCGCATTGATTGAAAAAATTGTGGTTACGAGCTCTTTAATTTCTGTGTTAGCTACAATAAAATTTGTTGCATTATCGGATTCAATCATCTGGCACTTCCCTTGACGTCCAAGAAACCGGCGGAAAACAGCCAAAAAGGCGTCTGTATTGCAACTCGCTTACCAACTCCAAATGAATTGCTTTCATAGAAAAACAACAGCACGCAAATCGCACGCAGTTGTGTACATTGCTTCTCGCCATTGTTTAGTCATTGATGATCCATTTCTGTTGCCAAGAAATGGCACGCAAGGCTTGGGCTCCGCAATGCATGTTGATCCCATGTAGTTCTCTGCGGATAATTTTTACAATTCTGTCATTGTAGGTGAACTAGATTGGATGTTTTGCGTCATCGGACAGGTTTGAATGTTTTAACCTGCCTCCTACTCGAATTAACCCAGCTGTTGCCTCTAGCTGTTATTTCTCTGAACAAGGCGTCAGCTGCATTATTGACGGATGATTCGTGACGCCATTCCGTTACTTCTTGAATCTTGGCTATCTGATTTGCCACAAATGTATGGTAATTGGAAGCCGTTACATTAATCCACCCTAAAACGACGGATGAATCAGTCCAAAAGAACCCAGCAAACTGGTTTAAAGACAAGCGGGTTATTTTGGTTATTTTTATACGATGCTTGTACATATATTGGTGCGCCATAGGCCCTTTTTAAGGCGTCCACGCAAGTGTGTAGTTCTTACATGACTGGAACCTTTCCGTCAAATATGTGTCTTGGAATTTGCAATTTATTTAGACTTTGCATGTTAGAACGATAGTTTTTCCAGTCCGACTGAAGTACCAAAGGTAATTCATCATGCCAAGTCATTTTCAATTCCCAAACGTGCTGCATGAATATCTTTGGGTCAATAGTGTGTGATAACTCAGAGCAAACCACTCGCTTTCAGCACACCACTGACTAGAGCTTCGCATTGCTGCTTTCGCGCAAAGTTGGTCTTAATTGGGCATCTATATTAGGCCGAGGGTTTAACACTATATTGGTGCAAGGGCTCACCAATTTTTACGTCGCTCACGGTATATTCTTTGGGTATTCCTTGCAGTAGTTCTGCATTATTTGAGCACCACTTTCGCAATTTGAAACCGTGTGGTAGTAGAATTTTATTCAGTTCACTTTGGATTTGAACTGCTTCTGCCACTGAGTCAGCACTCGTTAAGCAATCGTCTACGTAGAAGTCATTTTCGAGCGCCGTAGACCCTTACGGGTACTTGTCCCATGAAATGGAGCTGTTTTTGATCCATACGTGACGGTTTGCACGGATGCATCCGAATGCATGTACTGTTTTTTGGCAAGCCATTCTCCATTAAAAAATGTAAAGCTTCTTATGGAGTTAATGGTACAAGCTTACCTTTTGTTGTTGCTTCCTCCATGGGCTTCAAGCACGTTTTCTTGGCAGCGATGGCAGTTACATGAACAAGTAGATTAACATTATTATCATTTTCTACTAAAACTTCGAAATTAATCTATGCTTTAATCGAGAACGCCCTCCATCATAGCTTAATCGTGGCCGTCATCTACTATTTTTGGGGGATTGTTAAATATAGTGTGATGGCTGAAATTTTGCTCGAAAACGTAAATATTCTTTTTGCGCCTTATATATTGGAACTATCCGACAGCATTTTTTGATTCCAGCATCAACATAAGCAACAAAGTTCTTAATCCGTTTTTTTCAAAGGATTCTCAATGTTTTGCTTTAAGTTTTTGCTTTAAAACTGCGTTAGTAGTTTTTAAAATCCGGCAAAATCCAACCTTATTTATTCCACGAAACATGAAAAATGTTAGGTAAAATTTTTTAAAATACAACTTTTAAACTTTACAACTTGCACATATACCCAAAGACAAATCACAAATATTGCATTAAACACCTAAATTTTATATACCTCCACTAATACTATCGTCGGCCGTTCCTTATGAAATTTGTTATATCGAGTTAGTTTGCCCGTTTGTAACCCATAGAAAGTCTCATCCTTCTAACTTCAAAAACACTAACACCATCATAAACTGAACACCAATCAGTTTATGGTTGCTATAGGCTATAGTCGGACGCTCCCTTTGAAATTCGAAAGATAAGATTAATTTGCTAAAAGCAGTATCCACTCAAAGTCCCATCCTTCTAACTTAAAAAACAACAACGTTATGGCATTCCCGATCAATCAGTTATATGACAGTTATAGCATATAGTCGGCCGATCAGACTTATATACTGCTGGCAATGGAAAGAAGGATGTGTGCAAAGTTCAAGTTGATAGCTTTAAAAGTGAGAGACTAGTTTGCGTAGAAACAGACAGACGGACAGAGGGACGGATGGTCAGAGGAACAGACGGACATGCGTATATCGACTCAGGGTGTGATCCTGATCAAGAATATATACTTTATAGGGTCGGAGATGTCTCCTTCACTCCGTAGCACACTTTTGACCAAAATTATAATGCAAGGGTATAACAAGTGTAAGGCTTTACTGAACCATGCCATGACTTCTTGTAAATATAAGATCAAAAAACCCTATTTAATTGATGAAAATATTGTTTATAAAAAAATTTAAAACAATTATTTGGAACTTTTCTTTAAATCGAAAATTAAAACATGGTATGAAGATCATTTATTTCAATAAGAAAAAAAATTTTCTATAGGAAAATGTTTGTGAAAAAACATAGAAGCACAAAAATAAATGTATAAAATCGCAGACTTAAACTTTGGATGAGTATTCCAAAGATATGGTATCTGCTTGATGCCATTTTTAAATTTGAGTTGATATAAGAACATTTCTGGAATACTAAAAGTATTAAAAACAATTATGGTCAACGCAAGTACACGTCCTACATAATTGAATATATGGTGAACTTTTATAAATTTCTTCTCTTTGGTGTAAACTGTGGGTGATGGAACCTATGTATGTTTATTCTGGAGTTTGGTTCAGTGGAGCCTAAAAGTTATGGAGCAGTTAAAATTATGCGTGGAGAAAAAAAAAATTGGAAAGACCAATTGTCTGTGATATTGGTAGTCTACATATCTTACCAGACATAGTGTGGACGCTTAGAGATTGTTAATTTTTAATGATTGGGTTTAAGCAAAGGGTACGTAAGCCGATTGCTGGTTTGCTGTCGCAACTTGCACTTGAACAATGGGACGTGGAGAAATAAATGAGCTCAGAATATATATAAAATAAATATAATAATATATCTTATATAAATTAATATAATTCGAGTTCCAGCGTAGTGGATGAACTTTCCAAAGATGCAGATTACCGGGATCCCGATTGCACCTTTTTCACGCGTGCTGTGGCGAAGGCCAGCGGCAGTCTGCGTGTAGTCGCTTGAGGAGACTCGACAGAGTCTCGATCAATCGTATCTGGAAATTTCCCACTCGAAACTTATTCCACGTGGATTAGAAGTCTGACAAAGGATATAGTCGGATGCTCTTTATTTTTAATGCGTCTCGATTGACCGCTTATCTCTAACTAAAAAACAATCCTACTGTACCCTTGGTCCACGCTTCCGACAAAAACCCAATTCTCTTTTGTACTTCAGCTCGGGTACCGTTGGAGCTTATCAGCAAGTAAGACCGCTAGCCTAGGCAAAAACTATCAATCGTATGATTCGTAGCGATGATGCTCTAATTCGCCAGAGCAGCATCTACGCATACCTCGAAATGGCTCTACTTTAAGAAGTCAGTAAATAATAGCCAGTTGACTATTGTTAACTACTCACTCCTTTTAAAATACGGAGGTCCTCGGCTATTTCAATATCCGCGAGGACTTGTTTGACAGGAGTGAAGTCTCGTTTAGATTTCGCCGCGCCAGCAAGAGAATGGTTCAATGACGTTTTTAAGTGTAGAGGTCATCTATGACCAGCAAAGTTTCTTCGTTCAGGCTTGAGAGCTTGATGCATTCCGCACAACGAGTGTCATTTTACACTGAGAAATATCAGTGACACAAACAAAAGTATTGCACCCTCGGGTATTCGAAGATCGACCGATGCTTTCTTATCGGCTGCCAATCCTGGCCTATTGATAGGCCGATCCTCATTGTTCCATGGTTTGAAGTGTACGTATGGTGTGCACGTTTCGCCAGCGTCCTTTTGGTAAATTATGCAACCGTTGGGCCATTGCAAAAGGAAACCCCTGTACTAAACTAGCTAGCTGCATGGACCAGCGAACTATTGATTTGCTTAAATTTTAAATTAATTACAAAGTATAGAAGTTTACATATTTTAAGATATTAATTTTATCTTTTGCAATCATTAATATGTTAAACTTTGCAGAAACCTCTTCAATATCGCCTCTAACATAACAAACCAAAAAATGTTATGCAAAAAGTTATTATTGTTATTATCTTATTATATCAGGCCAGGGCAATTTTTAAATTCATAGAAAGGTTGCCTAGTCTCGCGTCGACTTTAACAAGAGCTCTATCTTATATTGTCCTTGTGAACCACCCTACCCTTTACAAAAACCGTGGTCCCCAGATCAGCTTCAACTACGTTCTCTACGTATAGTGGGGTAGTTTTGTCTCCTAATCGTCTGTTGGATTTTACCAGGACGTGTGGCCTACCTCAAAAACCCTATTTTGCCGAAACGGTTTATTTCTGCTCAGCTGTTCCTGCTGTGCTTTCGTAAGCTTTTCAACTATGTCCGGAGTAAGGTCAAGGCTGGCATAGACAGCTTCAATTGGCTTTTTCTTCGTTACAGAATGATATGTTCTATTATATTCTATGGCTGCTTGGAGAAACAGTTGGACAATATCATCTATCTTTCGTTGTAGCTTCAACCACCTGGCTATCTCTGATAGAGTGCTGTGAAATCTTTCCACCTGGCCGTTTGAAGTGCTATGCAATGGAGGCGCGCTAACAACATCTATCCCGAATTGTCCATTCAGCAAAGATCGAATTGTAGCAGAAGCAAAGGCAGGCTCATTATCGCAGTATGTGGTCCTAATGCTAGGAAAAACATTTATCAACTGCAAAATGGGAGACTTAACATCTTCAATGCACCTTAACATGGGCTGCACCAATGAAAACTTAAAAAACTTGTCAACTGCCGTGAGGAAATATTTCCCGGCTGTTGAGAAAATGTCAATATGTAAAATATCTTCCACGCGCGTGGGTTCTCGCAAACCCTACAATTCAGAACCACTTCGGATGCTATCTTACCCATCTTTGGAAAGTAGTAGTCGAGTAAAACTTGCTTAACATTTTCTTGGGCAGCTCTATGAGCCCTGTTATGCTGTGTGACCATTATTTCCTTTTTCTCGTCCCTCCTAACAATGTCTGTCACCCAATACCTGCAGTACCAGAATTTGGTAGCGGGAAATAGCCTCACCAATTTATCCTGAATATAGGCCAGAGTCGGCAGCTCGCAGTGTATTGCATTTACTACGTTAGGAGTTACAACATCTTTTACCTGATCTATCAGACTCTCTTTACTGCTAAAAGAAATAAGATGCCGTGTCTTTGACCCGAACAGTATAAATGTCCTGGGATTCGGGGTGACTGTTTCTTCCAGAATTATCTGGTTCTGGAAGCAGTTGACCGGCTTGTCACTAGCTTCGATAACATAAGTTAACGACTCTTCTGTGTACCGTCGCGACATCAGACTCAGGCGCATTCTGCAAAGCATAAACGTTTTGGCGCGACAAGGCGTCCGCTACGTAATTCTCCTTTCCCGGCTTATATAGAACCTTAGCACCGCTCTCTTCGATACGCGCTTTCCTGCGCTTAATCTTAGAGTTCGGGTTTTTATCCGAGACTGCAAATGTGAGCGGCTGATGGTCAGTGTAGATACCAATGTCGTTCTTTCCGTACAGGTAATGGCGGAGGGAGTCCAAGGCCCACACAATCGCCAAAAGCTCCCTCTCGTTTGTGGCGTAGTTTATTTCCCTGTCCTTCAGCGTTCTCGAAATCATGGTTATCGGTCGTTTATTTTGTGATAAAACCGCACCTATACCCGTAGATGAAGCGTCCGTAGTCAGATCAAAAGGCCGCGAAAAATCTGGGTAGTGTATAATTACATCTTCAGAAGCCAGAATACTCCTGAGTTTGTCAAACGCATTGATTTGTGTATCATCAAAATCAATAGGCACATTCTTTGACCGAAACTTGCTAACTCTGCCAGCTTCTCCTTTAAGGATATTAGTCAAGGGCCTCGCTATCGTTGCGAAATTCTTGATAAAACATCGGTAATAGCTAGCGAGCCCCAAGAAAGACCTTAGCTCATAAACGTTACCGGGTTTTTTGAATTCTTTAATGGCCCTCACCTTTTCCAAGCTTGTTATGATACCCTCTTTGGAGACTACAAAACCAAGAAAATCAACACTTTCCTTAAAAAATTGAGACTTTTCCCTTGACATTCTCATGTTAGCATCGTGCAAACTTCTAAGAACTTCGCCCACATGAGATATATGTTCTTCTTTTGTTCTTGAGAAGACAATAACATCGTCTACGTATACGTAGCAGAAACGTCCAATTTTATCACGAAGTACATCATCTATGGCCCTTTGGAAAACGCTGGATGCGTTTTTCAGTCCAAATGGCAGACGGCAAAACTCATACTTTCCACAGATTACGGAAAAAGATGTCTTCTCTCTATCGACTTCTGCGAGATTAATCTGGTGATACCCAGACTTTAGGTCAAGAGTTGTGAAAAATCTTGCTTTTCCTAGATTTGAAAGTATCATGGAAATACTCGGCATTGGGTATTTGTCGGGTATAGTTTTCGAATTTAATTTTCTAAAGTCAATAACTAACCTTTTATTCTTTCCCACAACCCATATAGGATTATTATAGAGGGAGCTCTATGGTCTAATAATATCGATCTTGAGCATATCGCTGATCTCCCTGTTTACGAACTCAGCAGCTCCCATGGGAAATGGATACATTTTCGTATAAACTGGTTCATTGTCGTCTGTCCGGATATACGCCACAACTTTCGTATTAAACGGCAGAAGTTCATTCTGGTCAGCAAAGGCATTCAAATTTGAAAATATCATATGCCTAAATTCCGCCTGTACCTCAGGTGGGACAATTATGTCCATGACGTCCGTTAAATTAACTTGCGCGCACCTGTGAAACTGAAGTTCCTCAGAGCCCCCATTAATGATTAAAAGCTTTTTATCGAGGTCAATATATGCGCCTACCCTTGCGAGTAGGTCAAGTCTTATTATTCCATCAAAGAAAGTAAGTCCGGGTAGAAGAAAAAATGGGCTACTTACTCCAAAAATATTCAGGTAGCATTTTTTCTCAATTTTATAAAAGCCATGAATAGAGTTTACATTGAAGGGAGACTGCACAGGAACTGTTGTTGGAACTTCAATATTGTCCTTAATATAGCTTTTTGCCGCCCCTGTCTCTATCAAAAAGTTCCTTATCTTCCCTGCTACAGTTCGTTGGACGAACGGCAGCAAGGACGCTCCGCTAAAAAATTAACGTCATCATCTTCATAGTCCGTTTCCTTTCCCGCGTCTATATCTTCTGCTGCGTCCTCGGCTACCTCATTGTACTGCCTATCCGACAGAGATTATTGTTGGTGTTCCTGAAAAAGGAGATTCACTCTCTGGCGCCTCTGATCCGACACCCTCTGCGAAACTCAGTCTTGAAGACGATGGATCTACATCCATACTTTCAACGGGGTCACGAGCACCTGCGTTGATTTGGCGGTGTGCCCGCTCTCTGACGAAAACTGGACTTTTCCCAACATGCCTATCTTGTTGGTCAGAATTGCCTTCAGACCACCCCTGGCCAACACGCCCTTGCTGATGAGGCTGTCTGAAGCTTCTTTCCTCAACGGACTTAGCATATTGCGACGCGAACGCATACCGTTCATGGTTGGACTCGAGTTCCTGCGCCAGCGCAAGTGCCGACGGCAAATCTTTAGGTTGAGTCGCAAATAGAATGTCTTTGAGGTTTTTCTTTAAGCCGGAAATGAATACGCACAGTGAATTTTCCCTATGTGGGTCGTTCATAAGGCAAGCCTGATGAGGCTCATGTGTCATGGTCGTTTTATTGATAATAAGTGTTAGTTTTTTTACACCTCCTCGTAGAACTGGACAATTGACATTGGGCCCTGTCGTAATGTGGATAACTCCCTTTCAAGAAGGTGCAAAGGACGCTTATCTGAATATGTAAAATAAAGGCGGCTAATGATCGCATCAAAGTTTAGAACAGTATTAAAGGAAGATAAGGCACGGTTAGCAGCTCGCTTAATACGATTTCGAATTATTAATACGGCTTGGTAGTGCCTTGAGCTGCCGTCGTAGGGTCTGAATGTTTCATACGCAGCCAGTGCTCTTGCCAGGACACATATTCTTTCTCCGAACCTCCGAAAATCTGGCAGAGACTTTACGGCATTTAGACCCTCATTACACTCCACCCCGCTCACGTTCTTTACTGGCTCATGCCGTCTTATAATAGCTTGTATATGTTGTGGGTCCATCGTACTGACGCCTAGTCGCTCACGGTCAGCCCTCTTCTTCTCTAGCACTAGTCTGTTAAATCGCTCAATTAAATCGTCGGATTCACCTCCGGACATTAGAGTCTTAGAGTATCAATAAAGGCGTCAGTCAAAAGTTCACACAAATCAACTGAGCGCAGAAACGAAAGTTTATGTGGGCAGCGGATCAGGTATTCATTTAATAAAAAAAAATATATATAATGCGAAAGTATGTAGCAAGGGCGAACGTAGCACGATTGTAGCAAAGGGAACATGAAATGACAACAAAAATGTTCAATTCAAAGTTTATACTCAATTATATTACTAAAAAAAAGGAAACTATTCAAAAGCGAAACTGTCAACTCAATCTATTATGCTGTTAACTTGGGTTTTTGCCATTTTTTAGTTCTCAGTTCAATTTGGTGATATTGAAAAAACTTCCACTTACATGCTCTATTTTTAGCTCACTTATGTTTAATCCCTCCCGGGTTCCACTGTCTTTTTTTTCTAGGGTAAATGCGTGCCTTCGCTGCCCAAAGCGTTCCACTCTGGTGTGATGATAATTTTATGTTCAATGTTGAGACTGCAGGTTTGTATTGTTACAGCAACCAGTAAGGTTGCAGATTACCAGAATTCCCCTTTTGCACCCCTTTCACGCGTGCTGTGGCGAAGGCCAGCGGAAGTCTGCGTGTAGTCGCTTGAGGAGACTCGACAGAGTCTCGATCAATCGTATCTGGAAATTTCCCACTCGAAACTTTCCCACGTGGATTAGAAGTCAGACAAAGGATATAGTCAGATACTTCTTTATTTTTAATGTGTCTCGATTGACCGCTTATCTCTAACTAAAAAACTATCCTACTGTACCCTTGGTCCACGCTTCCGACAAAAACCTAAATCTCTTTTGTACTTCAGCTCGGGTACCGTTGGAGCTTATCAGCAAGTAAGACCGCTAGCCTAGGCCAAAACTATCAATCGTATGATTCGTAGCGATGATGCTCTAATTCGCCAGAGCAGCATCTACGCATACCTCGAAATGGCTCTACTTTAAGAAGTCAGTAAATAATAGCCAGTTGACTATTGTTAACTTATATAAAATTTTCATGTCACGGTGTTAGTAGGTTTACTCCTCCGAAATGGTTCACCCCTTAATTTTTTTTTTTATTTTTTTATGGTAAAGCATGTAGAAATATTACTCATTTTTATTCTATCTACAAATCCGCAATAGCTTTTCTAAGTGGCAATCGAATATAATAATTTAGTACCATAAATTCTTATTCAGAGCCAATCATTTCAATTTCCTTTAATGATGAGTTGTTTCAATTTGAAATCGATCGATAATTTATCAATCGATCAATCGAGTTTCAATCGTTCAGGTAACCCCGCCAGGTGTCTCCAGTTGTCACTTCGGTCCCCTATCTTACTCACTATACATTTTTTAGCCATTTTGTATTGTGTACAATCGTAGCAGTGACGGTTATACATATTAGTGTCGCAATGCCAACAAAGGCAAAGGGGCTAATTTGAGTCTTTGATCGGTCAAATCCACAGTCGCGCAAGATAGAAGAGCACGAAGATCAGGCGAACAAATCGAAGATGATCATGCAAATGTGCGTGTGAGCATGGCGCAGTTGCTTCAAGCAGAAGTGCAACAGGCACGAGATAAACGTAATCAAGAAAGACAACTGCAACGAAGAGAAGCACGCAGATTCATTGTTAATCGACATAGAATTGACCCAGAATGCCAAAAAGTTCATTGAGCATTTACCTCAGGGGCATTTCTTCGACTAGCATTCCAGTTCGAACCTGATGTTAAATATTCTGCTCATTCCAAAATGATTATTGGTACTTTTGATAAGGAGTGCACTTAAATTTAAAAATGAGCCACTTGGGATGTGTTGCTCATCAGGAAAAGAACAACTACCCGAAACACCACATGAACCATTGCCCGGCTTACTTCTCGGTGCACATCCAGGTTCTGTTCCTGAAGTCAATTCGTACATTCAATTCATGCGTTCAAATGACATCGTTTGGAGCAACAGATATAGTTAACAATATTGATGGAAACGGTCAACATTCCAATTCCACGTTCAAAATGAAAGGCCGAGTGTATCACAAAGTGGCTCATTGCTGCCAATGCCGAACGAATCTAATAAATATTTTTAAAAATCTACTTTATGGGTGGCGAATTGTAAAAATTAACAATTGTGCAATTAACATTTTAAAACTCTCATTTTTAGCAATATTTTGTCATTTGCATTAAATTGGAATGTCAGCTATTTTTTGCTGCCGTTTCAGTTTGGTGTTTCTATAGTGTTGGGATCTTTAAGTCATCGTTTTTTATGTAGGCTATGACCTTATATTTTCTTTATTGTGTATTTATAGTGCTTTTATATTTGTTTTTCTGTTTTTTTTGTTGTTTTTGTTTTTGTATATATGTGTTCTTGTGACTTAATATTAAATGCTAATGACCTAACATTCTCCCGGCCGTTGAACAGGTGTACAACCGTCGTCCAGCTCTATAGTTATATTTCTTGGGGTTCTGGAGTTGACCTTCTTGTAGCGCCTTTAGGTTTTGGAGTCCAAACACAGACGGTCTACTGTGTCGCACTTCAACGACCACAGTATTGAGTTCTTCAAACGTTAAAGACCCGTTTTCAGCCGGATTTCACTGCAGCTTCTCAAAAGCCACCGAAAGATGGTGCTCGTGGGGGAATGAACTTGAAATTTATTTCTCTTTTGTTGCAATGCTGTCCTTTGCATTGGTTGAGAAAATGGTGGTTTCGAGCTCTTTTAATTTATTGTTGGCTCCAATAAAATTTGTATTTCCCCAAGGAACCGGCGGAGAATGGCTAAAAGGGAATCTGTTGTGAGATCGCTTACCAACTACAAATTAATGGATTTCGTGGAGAAACAACAGAACACTGCCATATAGGCCTTGTAAGGAAGTTTGATTTGGATCTTATGATGAATCCATATGGCGCCGCTGTAATCTACTCCAGAATTAAAGAACGGGCGAGCTTGCGTGACTCTCTCTCGGCTGGTAGATTTTCTATAATTTGACTCACTAATTTTGGCTTAACTTTGGTACTCGCACGCAGTTGTGTACATTGCTTCTCACCATTGTTTAGCCATAGGCCCTTTTTGAGGCGTCCACGCAAGTGTGTAGTTCTTACATGACTGGAACCTTTCCGTCAAATATGTGTCTTGGAATTTGCAATTTATTTAGACTTTGCATGTTAGAACGATAGTTTTTCCAGTCCGACTGAAGTACCAAAGGTAATTCATCATGCCAAGTCATTTTCAATTCCCAAACGTGCTGCATGAATATCTTTGGGTCAATAGTGTGTGATAACTCAGAGCAAACCACTCGCTTTCAGCACACCACTGACTAGAGCTTCGCATTGCTGCTTTCGCGCAAAGTTGGTCTTAATTGGGCATCTATATTAGGCCGAGGGTTTAACACTATATTGGTGCAAGGGCTCACCAATTTTTACGTCGCTCACGGTATATTCTTTGGGTATTCCTTGCAGTAGTTCTGCATTATTTGAGCACCACTTTCGCAATTTGAAACCGTGTGGTAGTAGAATTTTATTCAGTTCACTTTGGATTTGAACTGCTTCTGCCACTGAGTCAGCACTCGTTAAGCAATCGTCTACGTAGAAGTCATTTTCGAGCGCCGTAGACCCTTAAGGGTAGTTGTCCCATGAAATGGAGCTGTTTTTGATCCATACGTGACGGTTTGCATGGATGCATCCGAATGCATGTACTGTTTTTTGGCAAGCCATTCTCCATTAAAAAATGTAAAGCTTCTTATGGAGTTAATGGTACAAGCTTACCTTTTGTTGTTGCTTCCTCCATGGGCTTCAAGCACGTTTTCTTGGCAGCGATGGCAGTTACATGAACAAGTAGATTAACATTATTATCATTTTCTACTAAAACTTCGAAATTAATCTATGCTTTAATCGAGAACGCCCTCCATCATAGCTTAATCGTGGCCGTCATCTACTATTTTTGGGGGATTGTTAAATATAGTGTGATGGCTGAAATTTTGCTCGAAAACGTAAATATTCTTTTTGCGCCTTATATATTGGAACTATCCGACAGCATTTTTTGATTCCAGCATCAACATAAGCAACAAAGTTCTTAATCCGTTTTTTTCAAAGGATTCTCAATGTTTTGCTTTAAGTTTTTGCTTTAAAACTGCGTTAGTAGTTTTTAAAATCCGGCAAAATCCAACCTTATTTATTCCACGAAACACGAAAAATGTTAGGTAAAATTTTTTAAAATACAACTTTTAAACTTTACAACTTGCACATATACCCAAAGACAAATCACAAATATTGCATTAAACACCTAAATTTTATATACCTCCACTAATACTATCGTCGGCCGTTCCTTATGAAATTTGTTATATCGAGTTAGTTTGCCCGTTTGTAACCCATAGAAAGTCTCATCCTTCTAACTTCAAAAACACTAACACCATCATAAACTGAACACCAATCAGTTTATGGTTGCTATAGGCTATAGTCGGACGCTCCCTTTGAAATTCGAAAGATAAGATTAATTTGCTAAAAGCAGTATCCACTCAAAGTCCCATCCTTCTAACTTAAAAAACAACAACGTTATGGCATTCCCGATCAATCAG
This sequence comes from Drosophila atripex, assembly GCA_035045925.1. Taxonomy (NCBI): domain Eukaryota; kingdom Metazoa; phylum Arthropoda; class Insecta; order Diptera; family Drosophilidae; genus Drosophila; species Drosophila atripex. The sequence goes on from JAWNOP010000052.1 coordinate 23,395,239, forward strand.
TTATATGACAGTTATAGCATATAGTCGGCCGATCAGACTTATATACTGCTGGCAATGGAAAGAAGGATGTGTGCAAAGTTTAAGTTGATAGCTTTAAAAGTGAGAGACTAGTTTGCGTAGAAACAGACAGACGGACAGAGGGACGGATGGTCAGAGGAACAGACGGACATGCGTATATCGACTCAGGGTGTGATCCTGATCAAGAATATATACTTTATAGGGTCGGAGATGTCTCCTTCACTCCGTAGCACACTTTTGACCAAAATTATAATGCAAGGGTATAACAAGTGTAAGGCTTTACTGAACCATGCCATGACTTCTTGTAAATATAAGATCAAAAAACCCTATTTAATTGATGAAAATATTGTTTATAAAAAAATTTAAAACAATTATTTGGAACTTTTCTTTAAATCGAAAATTAAAACATGGTATGAAGATCATTTATTTCAATAAGAAAAAAAAATTTTCTATAGGAAAATGTTTGTGAAAAAACATAGAAGCACAAAAATAAATGTATAAAATCGCAGACTTAAACTTTGGATGAGTATTCCAAAGATATGGTATCTGCTTGATGCCATTTTTAAATTTGAGTTGATATAAGAAAATTTCTGGAATACTAAAAGTATTAAAAACAATTATGGTCAACGCAAGTACACGTCCTACATAATTGAATATATGGTGAACTTTTATAAATTTCTTCTCTTTGGTGTAAACTGTGGGTGATGGAACCTATGTATGTTTATTATGGAGTTTGGTTCAGTGGAGCCTAAAAGTTATGGAGCAGTTAAAATTATGCGTGGAGAAAAAAAAAATTGGAAAGACCAATTGTCTGTGATATTGGTAGTCTACATATCTTACCAGACATAGTGTGGACGCTTAGAGATTGTTAATTTTTAATGATTGGGTTTAAGCAAAGGGTACGTAAGCCGATTGCTGGTTTGCTGTCGCAACTTGCACTTGAACAAATGGGACGTGGAGAAATAAATGAATTCAGAATATATATAAAATAAATATAAAAATATATCTTATATATAAAATTTTCATGTCACGGTGTTAGTAGGTTTACTCCTCCGAAATGCCCAGAGATTTTCGTAAAATTTTGTGGGCATATTCGTTAGGGCTGAGAATCGGACAACACTATTTTTCATCCCCCTAAATGTTAAGGGTGGTTCACCCCTAATTTTTTTATATTTTATTTTTTTTTATTTTTTTATGGTAAAGCATGTAGAAATATTACTCATTTTTATTCTATCTACAAATCCGCAATAGCTTTTCTAAGTGGCAATCGAATATAATAATTTAGTACCATAAATTCTTATTCAGAGCCAATCATTTCAATTTCCTTAAATGATGAGTTGTTTCAATTTGAAATCGATCGATAATTTATCAATCGATCAATCGAGTATCAATCGTTCAGGTAACCCCGCCAGGTGTCTCCAGTTGTAACTTCGGTCCCCTATCTTACTCACTATACATTTTTTAGCCATTTTGTATTGTGTACAATCGTAGCAGTGACGGTTATACATATTAGTGTCGCAATGCCAACAAAGGCAAAGGGGCTAATTTGAGTCTTTGATCGGTCAAATCCACAGTCGCGCAAGATAGAAGAGCACGAAGATCAGGCGAACAAATCGAAGATGATAATGCAAATGTGCGTGTGAGCATGGCGCAGTTGCTTCAAGTAGAAGTGCAACAGGCACGAGATAAACGTAATCAAGAAAGACAACTGCAACGAAGAGAAGCACGCAGATTCATTGTTAATCGACATAGAATTGACCCAGAATGCCAAAAAGTTCATTGAGCATTTACCTCAGGGGCATTTCTTCGACTAGCATTCCAGTTCGAACCTGATGTTAAATATTCTGCTCATTCCAAAATGATTATTGGTACTTTTGATAAGGAGTGCACTTAAATTTAAAAATGAGCCACTTGGGATGTGTTGCTCATCAGGAAAAGAACAACTACCCGAAACACCACATGAACCATTGCCCGGCTTACTTCTCGGTGCACATCCAGGTTCTGTTCCTGAAGTCAATTCGTACATTCAATTCATGCGTTCAAATGACATCGTTTGGAGCAACAGATATAGTTAACAATATTGATGGAAACGGTCAACATTCCAATTCCACGTTCAAAATGAAAGGCCGAGTGTATCACAAAGTGGTCTCATTGCTGCCAATGCCGAACGAATCTAATAAATATTTTTAAAAATCTACTTTATGGGTTTCACTGCAGCTTTTCAAAGGACACCGAAAGATGGTGCTCGTGGGGGAATGAACTTGAAATTCATTTCTCTTTTGTTGCAATGCTGTCCTTTGCATTGGTTGCGAAAATGGTGGTTTCGAGCTCTTTTAATTTATTGGTGGCTCCAATAAAATTTGTATTTCCCCAAGGAACCGGCGGAGAATGGCTAAAAAGGCATCTGTTGTGAGATCGCTTACCAACTACAAATTAATGGATTTCGTGGAGAAACAACAAAACACTGCCATATAGGCCTTGTAATGAAGTTTGATTTGGATCTTATGATGAATCCATATGGCGCCGCAGTAATCTACTCCAGAATTAAAGAACGGGCGAGCTTGCGTGACTCTCTCTCGGCTGGTAGATTTTCTATAATTTGACTCACTAATTTTGGCTTAACTTTGGTACATCGCACGCAGTTGTGTACAATGCTTATCGCCATTGTTTAGTCATTGATGATCTATTTCTGTTGCCAAGCAATGGCACGCAAGGCTTGGGCGCAGCAATGATATTAATCTCATGTTGTTCTCTGCGGATCATTTTTACAATTGTGTCATTGCAGGGGAGCAAGACTGGATGTTTTGCGTCATCGGACAAGTTTGAATGTTCTAACCTGCCTCCGACTCGAATCAACCCATAAAATACAAAGACGGGAGCCAACGATACAAGGAACCTTTTTTTGTCCACTGTTTTGTAACGTTTGAGCTGTTTGCACTCTGCGTTAAATTCAATTTGCTGAACCGTGCGTAAAATAATGGTGCATGCTTGGCTTAGCTTACCCAGATATAGTGCCTTCGTTGGCGCTATATTAGCAATAATGCTATATTATACGCTATATTAGCGTACTTCATAAAAATGCATATTGTTATCTCTTATAAAAGAGAACCGCAGCATGTTCGCAACAATCCGTTGCAATTTATAAAAGGAGTTACTATGCCTTTAGTTAAATACCTTTCCTCTAAATGCGTCCTTCGTGGCCGCCATGCTAACGAATTTTGTCTTTTATTCTAAGTTCGTCAAAATAATGGCTGGCATCTTTGTGCAGTTCTCCCTTGATCCATGTAAGAACAGGGTCTATAATACCACATACTATTGCGCGAGAGCTTGCTAGCTGTTGTTTCTCTGGACAGGAAATCAGATGCTTTATTGCCGGTTGATACGTGATGCCATTAAAATTGTTTTGTTACGTCTTGAATCTTGAACAAACCTGTGGTAAGTCGAAACCGTTGCATTGATCCACACTAACACGACAAATGAATCAGTTAAAAAGAACCCAGCCAAAAAGAACCCAAAAGAACCGTGTCTAAAGATAAGCGTAACTCTTTTCTGACTCTGTGCGTGAGTTCTACGCCTAGGAGTGCTGCGCACGACTCCAGTCTGGGCAAGGATTGCTTCGCCGTGGGTGCCACTCTGGACTTGAAATAAAGGAGTCTTGGAATACAGGAGGTTTGCTTATTAGGCTGAAGTTCGAAGGGCAATCTACGTCGAATTCATTTTCGAGTGACCGGATTGATAAATTTAGGCGTTTTGTGGCCAAAAATGGAGTGGTTTGAAGCATCGAACACCACTTGTAGTTTTATGCTGCTGGTGTCAGGTTTCAAAACTCTGATGTAGTCTGAAATGGTGATTTTTGGGCACATGTGATGTGGGAACAAATTTCATATGTCTTTCTTTCATGAAGTCGGAGTTGGATAAAGACTGATTTCATGTTCTTTCATGAAGTCGGAATACGAATGGTCGCTTTAGTGCTAAGAAATTTTTGATAGACAAATCTTTCGACTCCTCCAGGCTGAAGGGTGTTCGGCGAAAGACAGTCTCACAATAAATCATCCGTCTTCTGCTCTTTTTGGAGTTTCTAAAAGTGTTTCTCACAATGTACCTCTGACGGAGATCGATGTTTCGTTTGGTTGTCCATACTTTCAAGCTTCCAAAACTTTTCAACCAATTTGTCAGTTTCTTCACCGCGAAGTTTTGTTTAACAAGTAAACTCATAAGCAAGATCTAAAATCGTAAGATCTGCTCTCAAGTTTTATTGCGTGCATATTTCCCAGGAGTAAAATTCCCTGGCATCTAGTAAACCATCCTGTGGTTCATCTGGGTGAGTTTTTAGGAAAGTGCAAGTCAAGGGTATTGACTCAGGTTCTCATGTTTAGCCTATAAGAAGTATAAGAAGTAAGAGCCTGCCCCAAAGTCGCCGGTGTTTTAAAGTCCAGCTAGGCGTTCGGGCGCCGCTTCAAGCGCCGATTGCCTACCTCAACACACTAAAAGAAAAAGGGGAAACGTGCATCCAGTAGTCTCAGTGCAGCACATCAGGAGCCGTCAGCAGAAACGAAAATAATTAAATTAAATTAAAGGTTCAAAAAAACAATAAAGGTAAAACAAAGTAAAACTAATATGTAAAAGTAAAGCTTTGAAAGATTGAAAATTATTATATTAAAATTTTCTCACAGTTCGCGTTGTGACGAAATTATGACTATTATTGCGCTTAAAGGCAATTAAAGCATTCAATAAATAATATTATGTTAAATTGCAGTGCTAAAAAGAAAAAAAAGGAAAAAAGTTTCTCTCAGTGCTGCATAAAAAAAAAGAAAGATATATAAACATACATTAATACACATGCTTTGGAGTAAATATATAAGATACAACAAAAAAAATGAAAAATTTACAGAATTTACTGAAATTGTGAATACCAAGAAGTATAAAGTAAGAATGTAATTCAATGTTCGCTAAATTCTATTGTAAAGAGAAAACTGAACTTTATATCTGGTAAAAATTATGTAGAAGATTAAAATTCTGGCAAAAGTAAAAGCTCTCATGTAGAATAATAAGAATGCAAATTATATTATAAGATCGAAATTATATTATAAGATATTATAAGATTAGACATGAGCTTAGCATGAGAATTAACATTATATTAACGTAGAAGAGAATTAGTAGATGAAGAGATGCTAATAATAATGTAAACGGCAAGTGCACATGGTAATGATGAAAAAAAGTTAACTTTAAGATTTGTTTTTGTACTTTTCCCTTATACCTAAGTTTTCCGCTGCATCACTCATGGAAGCGCTTTCCTCGGTGGATTAGCAGGTGAGCGATTATACCACTAAATAATGTGTGGTGAGTGTAGGCACAACAACAAACCTAATTTTATTTGCATCAGCTGCTCTGCAGACTCTCTTATCTCTACACCTTTTGACATATTAAATATAAACAAAATGATATTCATTGAAAGTAAACACGATCAGAAGTTAAAGCTCAATATGTATGCAAATTATCTTTATTCTCTTTTGAAATTCTGTTTGAAAAATGATCGTACATCTTTTATTGTTAAGCACTGTTAACTTGCTATACTTATTAAAATGTTCAATTCAAGTTTAGTAGAACGAATTCTCGAGATTCACCTGATTCAGTAAATTTAAATGTATGGATAAGAAAACCCTTAAAATTCAAACCACAATATTTTGCCACATATATTTTAAGATAGTTTGTATTTTTAATTATTAACAAACCATATCTTATAATGTATGATTAATTAACCCTGTTCTCCATGCTGATCGAGAAGCCGCCGTAGAAGCTTGCAAGAAAAAGGTGCCTAGCAAATATGACAGACGGAAGTATAGGCCATGGTAGTGTGGGCCAAAATGGCCCAATGCAACCTGGGGGTGTAAAATTGTTTGCTATTTTGATTCTTCCTATCTCTTAACCCCCTCAATTTTTATGTGTTGAGCTTATTTCTTATTTCCGTTACAATTGGGTTTTCAAATTTCCCATAGACTGTCTGGACTTAAGCCCATAAAGGGCGAGTAGGGCGCTGGGGGCCATCCGAATGATTCAAACGCTCGTAAGGAACCGTTTACTGACTCTACTAGTTCTCCTTGGTGCCGATGGTCTTGAACTGGATTCTCTACTCATTCTTGAGCCTCTTCCTTCCGACTCGTGCCTTGGATCAGCTTGCCGTTCCTTGGATTTTTTTTATCATTTTAAACGAATCTTTTCTCTTCGAAAAGGGATAGTTTCGTTTGAAAGTATGATGCCTTCTGTTTTCGAGTTGGCCCACTCTTTTTATAATTCCGAATGCATCTTGCGATCTCCTACCCAATTTCTCGCTGGGCATCTAGGAGGCCTTAAGCGCTCGCCTTATCAACGGCTGGCTCTATAATAATTTTAGGGGTAATATTCTCCCTTTCCATCTTTGTGTTCTTCGTTTCTGACCGTTGGGAGTATTTTATTTACTGCTAGAGTGCTAAGAGCTGGATGCGCTCCGAATAGCTACCGAGAGTGCTCGAAAAAACTGAACATTTTTTTTATGGACTGAGGGAAGTGTGGTGCCCTTATTTTACCGATTAGAGAGGCAGCGTGTAGTACATACTCAATAAAAGTAAGTAGTCGTATGTTGCTGTTCCTTTTCGCCTTACCACATCGTTAAGGAAAACGTGGTTGCGAATGGGCTTACTATCGGTAGACCCTGGGATCGACGAGTCGTCTTTACCCACGGTGAGTAAGAGATTTCGGGGGCATGAACCTCCTGCGTTGCTCGGTTCTAAGCTCGTCGGAACAGTGTGGGTTCTTCCTAGTTTCTTACATAACACCACTCTACTCTAATAATTATTTAAGTCCACTTCACTGTTCGTTAATGATTGGGAAAATATTTGAACTGAGAATTATTGGAAACAGACGGACAACGGGTTGTATTGAGAATCAGGAAAACCTTTTTTGATGAGGGTGGCTGAGATGTAGTACGCTCCCCTAGTCTTTACCCTCCTTACCTTAATACTTCGATGCAAATCTATTGGATTCTAGAATAATATTCTAATCCTAGAATAATATTCTGTACAGACTCAAACGTTTTCGGAGTTACCTGAAAACTGCATCACGATAAGCCACAGACCAAGATAATAATCGTCTATTTCATTATAATATCTTTTACCTTTACTAATAAATTTAAAATACACTTCATTCGCATTTACGCCATTTTAAAAAAAGGAAACTCACAATCAAAATTAATGAACTCGAAAATTATACTAAAAATTTTACTTATCTTACTTTCGCCTATCTGTCCTATTTACCAGCTGACTTAGCTGACTCTGCTTTGAACTCCGCTACATCATGAGTTCGTTTGAACGCGTACCCGGCATCTCTTGCTCGATCTTTTTCCACTCCTTTTTACTCCAATTAACATCGCTTCCTTCCTTCCGACCGGAATGAATGACATAACAATAACATAAAATTCGTTACAATGCAACCGTGAAAAACTCCATAACTTCCAATAACGGTACAATTCCTGATCTCCGTTTATATCTGTCTCTCGGGACGAAAGCGGGACGATTATACTGCACTTTTTGTTTCTGCGCTCAGTACCCTACACTTCGGATTCGGCATATATGACTTTCCTTGGCAAATGTCGTTTCAAAATAATTTCTGGGACCTTCCTACCCTTGGACCTTATAAGCGTCACACTGCTGTAAAGATCCCATTGCTTTCTTAGCAGGAGTTCGATTGGTGATTCTGGGCTTGCAGGATCACCTCGGGGTCACAAAAATGTTAATTTTAAATAATTAGGTGAGGCAAAGGGTACATAAACCGATTGGTTTGTTGCCGCAACTTGGACTTAAACAAATTGGAAGTGGAGAAATAAATGAGTTCAGAATAGGTTAGTCTGAGACTGCTTTTATTAATACAAAAGTTCAATAATTATTGCTAATTTGATACATGGATATTGCTTCGGTGGTAAATGAATGGAAATATAGCAAAACGTAAAAATTACAAATTATTAATTTAACAGTGTGGCTCGTTCTGAAATATATTGTTGATTGCATTTAATTGGAATATTAGCAGTTTTTGCTGCCGTTTTTTTTGTTGTTGTGTATTGTATTGTGTATTTCTTTATGCCATTGGTTCTGATGCCACTTTTCTGTATCAGGTCTATTCTGAGCTTGTGCATGTGTGTGTACATTTAAACTGTACTTATTTTCAGAATTATAAGATAATGGGGTTTTGTCCTTTAATCGTTTACTTCGTCTAACATCCAATTTGTTTAAAATATACCTTGATTCAGGATGAATTATAGTCCGTTTCACGGGAGTATCACTGTAAGTAGGCTAGTTTTAAGTATCCTAACTGTGTAACGAACCGATTAAATCTGTATTTACGGCTGTCTTTATTTTGGACCAGCTGATATTTTATAAGATCAGATAATTACATATGTTGTGTCCAAGGAGGAATAACTATGGTAAGCTTGTCAATGTTAATGAAAGTACGAACAGTAAGGTCAATGTTAAAGAAAGTACGTGATATGTAGTAGTTTTGGGTCTGCTGACTCAGATCCCTTGGTATTCGGTTTCTCTGTTTTATTTATTTATTTCGCCAATGAACTTATTCTTCATGGCTACTATATAATCTAACTTACATACTACTTAAAAAATGCCTAACCAATAAGCCCCTTAAAGAATGTTTTTCAGAGCCCCACTTGTTTCGGAGGCTAGGCGGTAAGGAATTAAAATAAGATAATGGTCGATCTATGGGCTCCTTTAAAAGATAATAAGATAATTAGCCCTACGACAAGCAAGCCGAAAGGGAAAAAATGAGCGAAGATCCTCATTTTCCCCCCCTCCCCCTCTGGGGGCATTAAAGTTGATAAGTCCCAATAAAATAGGGCTATCAATGCTGCTAGAAACAATATTATTAACAAATATCAATGGTGCCACAGTGCGCCGATCCTCCAGTGTACAGATGTGGAGTAGAAGGCTCCGGCTATAATAAGAGGGTAGAGGATCCACAAACCTTAAAACTTAACGGGAGAAGTGCAAATTTTAAAATTTTTTCCTGCAGCCGCTCACCTCTGTCAAAACTTATTTTGTTTGCGGGGCTCCAAATAATAGAGGCATATTCCAGCTTCGACGAGACGAATGCGGCATACACATTGAGCCTCGAGTAAGGGCTCTTAAACTGGTCTATGTGCCTCTTTATATGCAAACGCATACGCCTTAGGCTCTATAAAATCTAAATGGCTGGAAAATTTTAATTTTTTATCAAAAAGGACGCCAAGATCAACCACCTCCTCTTTATGTTGCAAGTTGTGGCTGCCAATTGCATATGCAGTACAAATATTAAGCGCCCTCTTACTGTATCGAATAAATCCTCCTGCTGCAGATAGCTATCTCTAATGCAACTTATGGCCTTATAGAAGGCCTTTTATAAGGTCATCCGCGTACAACAGAAAGTTAGAAAAGGACCGGTTCCAAACTACCTTGCGGAAGCCCAGATGAGGCAATGAAGGAACTAGAGATGGCATCTACAATGGGAACGTGGCATGGTCGATCTGCCAAGAAAGATTCCAACCAGCATAACAAGGAGAAATGAACGCCTAATCTGAACAGTTTTGCAAGTAGGGCTGCATGACAAACTTTATCAAAGGCTTTAGAGAAGTCCGTATAAATAGCATCAATCTGACATCGGCGCTCAAAGTCATCAAGGCAGTGCTTAGAGAAAACCACTAAGTTAGTTGTGGTGGATCGCCCAGGCAAGAATCCATGCTGATTGTAAGATACGTAGCAAAAATGTTATCTTTTTGGTGAGAATACGCTCCAGTAACTTGCAGTAATGTTGCAGATCTTGGCAAATTGACGGTAGTTTGCGACGTCTACCCTACTGCCACCTTTATGAATTGGCGTGATCGAGGTAATTTTCCAACGAAATGCAAATTTATCCGAGGATAGTGATAAGGAGAACAGAAGTTGCACAGGTGAGTGAGATACATATCTTGATGAAGAATGGGGAGATACCATCTAAGTCGGGGGTATGCGACTCATTAAAAGGACTATATTACTATGACTATATATTGATTATTATTGTATAATATTATTGTATATTTTTTATAACCAATATTGTATGTTGATTATACAAAAATTTTTTTGAGGAATTCAAACTCACGCTTGTATTGCCGGTACATCCCGCTAAAATATGCAATAGCGGTATTAATAAGTGAAAGGTTAGACTCATTAAAGTGATAATATGAACTAGTTGAAGCGGATGGCAAAAAACTATAAAATTCACTGTCTATCAACAATAGCTTATGGTGCATATCAGCTCAGGTTGAAGCTTCAGAGGTGCTGAGCTTGCTGGTTTTGCTCGCTCCGGTCATTCGGTCATTCTTACCGCTGATATTGCTGATTTCCGTTTCTTGCCCGTTTATGGAGCTGGGTTATTAGGTCTTGGAACTAGGTTCCAACATTCCAAAGCAGTGGATAAGATACCAAAGATATTTCTATTTGGCCTGTTGTCTCCCTCGTCTTGTTGCGCGCCCTCGTAACCATTCTCCTTGGGCGTTCCTCGTAGTACTACTCTTGGACTTGCTTCTTCTTGGTCGTCTTTGGAGATGCTTGTTATCCATCCTGGGTTAGGTGTCCCTTAGAGTTGGCGGTGACTTCAACTCCTTGAATTTCCTTGTTTACTGGCACGTGCACAGTGTGCCTTTCAGTCGTGATTTGAAAAACTTGAGCATGTGGTTAAATGTCATTCTGAGGATCGTCTTCTTGATCTGCCTTGCCCCACCACAATCCATCCAAGCGCGGTATTTTTGAGTAGTGGCTGTCATTCTCCCAAATGTACCTGTTCTGACCTCATAAGCTGGTAGAAATATTCCGCGCCCAACAACAGGGTCGGCTAAGCGCAACTGAGGTGGGATATTTTTTGGCGCCTGAATAGGGTGGGATATGTGATTTGGAATTACTTCCGTAGTACGACTACGTTGATTTGTTTTTGAAAATCAATGGGCAATAATGATAGGGTCAACACAGCCATTTTTCGTGATCTTTTAGTTGTCCCTCCCAGGTCAGCGATGTTCAGGGTTGATGGGTCCAATTGGAGTCCCAATGTGTCAGCCACCAAGGTGTTCTAGCATCTGCTTCAGAGATTGTCGAGTGGTTGGATTGGTGATGGCTAGTTCTAGAGATGACAGAGTGTGTGGGTCCGTGTGTGATTTCCTCAATGATGTGTATCAAGATTGGATCCCAGTTGACGTTGAGAGTATAATGGAAGAGCCGCATCTGGTCCGCTGATCCATTTGTTCTGAGGTGTTCGAAAAGCTCTTGGATCGTAGGCTTAATCAACAGCCGTTCATTTTGGTATCGATTCTTTAGCCGTTTCCAGGCATGCTGGTAATTGGTCTGTCCGCCAATTGTGTGTACTTCTTGTGGTTTCTCGCTTAGAAAAGTAAAATATTCCGCTCGTACCACCTGGAATCGATCGCTTGTATCTCCACCTGTAGTAATGTCGGGATCCAAATCAATAAAGTTATAATGGGTGTCCACAATCTTTTTCCATAACACTTCCATATGTTGGCTGGTGTACACAGGAAGTCCTCGAGATCTTCGTCCATCTTGCCTTCGTTTCAGTGTGGTGATCTTTGGGTCCCCGTTAAGAACTTCTCTACTAGTCCTGGGCTGTGCCTTGGGATCAAGGATTTCTCCAGTATTTCGGAGCCACTGTGCCGGGCCTAACCCTGATGGTATTCCATCTGAAAATATGGCTTAATATGTTTTGACAATGTTTATTAATGCCTTGGCCTTTGAAAAACATTCATTGTCTGAACTAAGTGCCAGTTTATGGAGCTTGGAATCTTTTTTTTTATATATTGTGTCCACACGTGGGTGAGCTGTAAAACAGACTAAAGTTGCTCATCAAAGTACCCTTCTTTTAGTCGACGCTCTGCTGAATCTTTTGTAAAGTTTCGTTTCATCCTTTGGATAGCTGTATTGCTTTGAATTTGCTCATCAATGAGCATCAGAATTGTGGAGTCTAATTCGAATCCCATGATTGAATTTTATTTATTTATGATTTTTTTTTCAAAAGGTCTAACTGTTGAACTGCCAGGTGGCTTGTGTTCAGGTTGTGATCCGATAGAAAAGGATCATATCGGGGTCACCAATTGTTTGTCCGTAAAGTGTTATGCGGCCAATATTGTCGAACTTGGACTCGCGGGCTCAACGGTAGGTCCCTGAGTCTTAGTCAAAACTCTAGACAGTCTGACTAAAGTTATTTAGTTTGTGCAGCTTGATATTAATAAGCGTTAACGGGGAGTTGAGGTTCTGTTGACTGGCCTCAGCTGTGATGGTGGTATTTAGGTAAAGGCTTCCCCTGGCGGTCCTTCGGTCTGGAATAACACTCGGAGGTTGTTACGTAAAGGTGGGTTCTTTTGTCCTACTGGCTATCCGTTTCACTGGAGCAACACTCGGACGACGAAACGATTAAATTTGTATTGGAAGCTGTCGTTATTTTGGACCAGGTGATCTTTTATAAGATCAGATATTTACGTATGTTGTGGCTTAAATATTGTTAGCTGGTCAATGTTAATAAAACTATGAACAGTAAGATCAATGTTAAAGAAAGTACGAGCTTGCAGGTTTTGCTCGCTCCGGTCAGTCGGACATTTTTACCGCTGATATTGCTGATTACGGTATTGGAGCTGGATTATTAGAATAATTATTCTTGGCTTTAGGTGCCAACAACATCCGTCTCATCAAAATTAATGTCTCTGGCCACAATAAGCTTCCTGGATTCAAGATCCCAAAACTTATATCCATTTGAGACAAGCCTTAGAAGAATAGACTTTAATGACTTCCTCTTCAATCGAATTCAATGGATTAACCAGCATCTTCATACGATTACAGAGAGTAGATTGCGGGGAATAGCTTGAGTGTATAAAAGTTTTTCCTTTCCCAGTCGTTGTTGGTAGGTGTTCAATGCTGTTAGCTGTTGCTTTTATATTAGTATCGCACTTCGCAACTGCGATTTTAATTAAACTTTAAAATAGATAAAGCTATTAAATAAATTTTGATCTTTAATCATGTGATCAAAAGCAATAGAATCAAACAAAAATGAAATATAATTCCTTTTATAGCTAAGCTCAGTCATAAATGCAAAACCAATTTGAGTATGTTAAGATTTTGAAGACTGTTCGTCTGGTCTTAAAATAAAATAGTCATTTTTTAAATGATCGCGTGAATCTCAAAGGCTATACAAGAAAGACCTTTTAGAGCTATAGCTCCATAGGTTTTAAACGAAGAATCCTATGAATGAAGCGCAAATTAAGTTAACCTAACCCAAAAAAATATAATATTTCTCTAGGCCTAGTTGAAGAAAGTATTGTTAAAAACTTTTGATGGCAATCTGTCTCTATAGCAAATTTATAACGGGAAAGCAAATCAGGCCAAAGCAGCCAAATTTAGAGGAGTTCATTTTACTCTGGTTACCATATTGGCTTGCAGTACTTTTAAACAGGCGGATCGATAGAAACTATATGAAATAGAGCTGTATGACTAGGCACATTGACTCCATAGAATTGTATGGAGACAGATCATGTTTGTATCAACATTTTTCAATGCTCCCTTTGCCCCCAAAAAAATTAAATCTTTATGTGGCATCAGCTTAGAAATGTTTTTTTTTTTAATCTGTCTCTGTCTCTGTCAAGATGGTTAGAATGCAGATAGCTTGATAAGATTTTTCTTAGTGCTCCGCTATTACCTCACTGACTGATAGAACATTTAGATCTATTTACATGAGTTTGTTTTGAACGAGATTATCTTCCATATTTTTGATTGAGCTCTGTAACTATAACTTTTGATAATGAGTATATTGAACTGCCATAGCTAGCAAATTTGCCTTGCATTCCCCAAGAAAAATGGCTGTTAGATTGGCGAATAAAGGTTAATAAACACGTTGACCCTAAACATGCAAGTCTTTCATCTGCAATGGTTCATGTTGTACTGGAAACCGTCACTGTATCATTCCAGACATGGATTAGATATGTGGTCTGTAGTTGGTTCATGGTATGATTCAATGTTAAACTAACATTGAAGTCATTAAGCACTATTATGCCATTGCCAACTTCTTCGACCTTTGGTCAATGTTACTGAATCTACAAGATATGCTGGCAACTAGACCTAATAACCCAGATCCCATAAACGGCGTCAGAAATCACAGAAATCGGGCCAGAAACTGAAATCAGCAATATCAGCGGTAAGAATGATCGACTGACCGGAGCGAGCCAAACTAACGAGCTTGGCAGAAACCCAATACCAAGCGATCTAAGGAACCCCAAAAAGTTTTCTAGCTTTTGATTTGACAATCCTTGTTCTGTGCTTATCCTGGCTAGTTTTGAAAATTTGTCTATGGCCGTCAATACTAGTGTGTTTTCAGTTGAATATACGGATTATTTGTCCTGGGAATTCTGGTATGGGTGTTTCTCTTATTTCAGGATTAGGAAGATGTCTGTCATATTTGGATTCCTGGGAACTCAATATTTTTTAACTAAATTTGCAATATTGAGCTTCATTTCGGGAAAATAGTTACTTTCAAAAAATTTCTTTCCATTTTCTTGCGCGTTGCAATGAGTCCTATTGTGGAAATCCAAGATCTTCCTCTCTTTCCTTTTTTTTGGCAATGATGCCATTGATTACAGAAGGGTTGAGGTGTTTTCTTAGTAGTTTTAAAATTTATTCGTTTGAATATTCTGGTTTTACTTCATGGCCGTGATTTGGCGGCAAAGGAGTGCTGAACTTATAATTTTCTTTTTTTCCTATTTTTAAAAAAGATTTTATTTTTTAACACATTTATGGGATCCTTCGTGCTGGCGAATAAGTATTCCCCTGAGCTATTTATATGGGTGACCCTTGATAGTGAATCATCCACGACGTGGCTTTTTCCCGGTTTATATAATAGATCACAACTGTATTCCCCGTTTTAAAATTACGTTTAAAATTATCTTTAGGTTCCAAAAGTGGAAATCCACTTTTAAGGCTTTATATTTCAAAATTAGGCTAGCACTTTGTTGATTTTGGGAATTGGATATTAATCCGCAATAGTGACCTTATTAAGTTTACGGTAGTAAATGACCATCCGATATTTTTTTCTCCTGAGCCATCTATTTTTTTAGCATGATCCACACTGGATCTGGATATTGGGATGTGTTGGTATACGGTTTAATAGAGGGTTTGATAGTTTCGAGGGTACCTAAATCCCGTTTGTTAGCGAAATTAAGAGGTAGGCATCTTGAGATGGCCTCCTAATTCTATGGAGCTTTGTATGACTCGAGAGCAGAATCAAGCAGCTCGAAATTTTGTTCCATATGCTATTTGTCTGTTTAGACCTTCAGTATTCTATATATTCCTTTTTTTCAAGAGCTAAGAGCAAGAGAGATCAGAAGAGAGATTCTCTTTAGATCTGCGAAATTTGTACAATAGAGTTAAGACTTTACCTAAAGCCCTAAATAACTTGTTATAAGAATTAGTTTATGAAATCAATTTATTGGAAACAGCCTTAAGCATATTTAAAATAAGCTTTTTTCATTTTCGATCCTTCAGTTATAGGGCAGTTATAGGAATAAAAGCTGCTAATCTTTATGATATTTCGCAGATATTTGGCAGGTTTTCCCCAAAATGGAATCCACAGAAAGTCCCATCCTTCTAACTTAAAAAAAAACAATAAAGATATTGCATTTCCGATCAATCAGTTGTTCGCGCGGTTCCCACAGCATACGTACAGCCCACCTCCCGTCCAACCGACCGAGGGGCGCTGCCGCATAACGTACGGCCCGAATAAGAGTATGAAATCACTAGGAAGAGTGTTGCAGAGATAAGGCGTTTAGTATAAAGGATTTAAGATTGTTAGTAGAGCAAAGTGACAAAGTGTGGTAGAGACCATTGTTGTCCGAACATAATACCCTGAACGGATCGTGTTGGGCATATGTCGAGCTACAATGGCTAAGGAGTAGAGGACGAAAGTTTCTGATCCTACTAGGAACGATAAAATTTAAGGGTGTTAGTAAATTCTGGCTGTCTATATTACCATAAATAAGATTATATAGAAACATGACACCCAGCATCGTTCCACGGTTTGTTAATGATGATAAGTTGATTAATAAAAGTCTACTATGATAGGAGGGAAGGTGAAGATTTGCATCCCAATTAAGTCCCCTTAATGCGAAAATAAGGACGTTTTTTTGTACAGATTCTTTGTGATCTCGGTTGAGGATTCCAGACACACGATCCATACTCAAGAATCGGACGGACAAAGATGTGTATAAAGTTGAAATCTTTTTACCATCTTTTACTAAATCCAAGCACACCCATAGCTTTAATAACCATGGTGGATATATGGTCGGTAAATTAAATTTTCAAATCTAATAGGACTCCCAGATCGTTAACCTGAGTTAAACGTTCTAAGGCGTTCCCATAAAGAAAGTACGTAGCCTTATGAGGGGTAGATCGATAAAATGACATGAGTTTACATTTCGATTCATTAAGCTTTAGGTTATTTGCTAGATTGGGCGCTAGTTAATCTATACTGAAGACAAAACTCAACATCATCAGCGTACGTAAGTACTAGTCAGTCAGTTAAGGCAAGGGGCAAGTCATTAATAAACAGAGTAAAAAGAAATGGTCCAAGATGGCTTCCTTGGGGCACCCCAGATGTGATGCGGACCATACGCGAGGTAACATCTTTAAAGAAGATACGTACGGTTCTTCCAGATAAGAAGCTCGAAATCCATACAAGGAGATCAATTGCCATAATTGGCAGCGTCGTAATTTTTCCCTTTTATATGGAGAGGAATAATGTAAAATTCCTTCCACTTAAGGGGAAAGATCAAAGTCTCAGGCGATATATTAAAGAGTTTAAGGAGCGGTTGCTTAAAGCGATACAGATTTGCGCTTAGTGTTTACAAAGTTATAGAACTGCTTCGGGTCCTGGTAAACTGAATCCGGAAGCTCCGAATATAACTCCGATAACATTCAGCGTTATGCACGGTGAAATTAGACCGAGCTACTAAGTATCTTGAATAACTAACTGTACAGCCAGATAATTTATGTTTGTTTAATATTCTATTCATTACGTTCTTTAAATTTAATAGATGCCTTGTATACCAATGCGGATTATTTGAAACCGACGGATATTTTCATGACACGCAAGCGTCGAAAAATAAATTCAAAGTGTAATAAAATTTGTTTACGGCAGTATTTATATCTTCACATGCCAGTAAATCGGACCAATCAAATTCTTAAATTAACTTATTTAATTTCGTAAAGTCAGCTTTACGGAAGAAACGAACTTTATTAGATTTAAGTTTAGACTTAAGGTCAAATAAGCTATTTTTTTCGATTATAACTTCAAGAGTGGGATGATACGGATCGTCAGGGTTAGAAAGGGGCAAAGTTCTGAAAAGAGGAATTCCATCAGGATCAGAAACGAAACACAAGTCAAGCAGCCGACCTAAGGAATTCCTAACGTTAATTTGCCCGAGTGATATGTCGAACATACCCGCAGGGAAGTCGTGGTGCGAGTTAAGCATTAAGGACGGTGAATTCTCAACATTGGACCACATGAGACCTGGTATATTAAAGTTCCCCAGAGCTTCCAGCTGGTCCCCATCAGACAAACTGTCCGAAACGAGACGAATAGCGGAAAAATGTTGCCAGTATGTGGACGGTTCCGGCGAAGGTGGTATGAGAACAGGCAACGTATAAAAATTGATCGGACACAGTGATTTTAACGCAAAGAAATTCTATGTCACCAAACTCTCGTGATTTTACCTCTTCAGAAGCGAATTTGGAGTCTACAGGAGTATTTTAAGTCTCTTCCTCCCCTTCGCATTGTTCTATCGCGTCTAAAAGTTATGTACTTATTTGGAAAAACTTCGGAGCTTAAAATCTCAGGCTGTAACCAAGTTTCTGTAAAGACTATAATGTGAGATGCAAAGGAAGAACTATCAGAATACAGTTTGGAAAGTTTACTACATATCCCTCTAGTATTCTGATAGGTAAGTGTTAGCGAAGAAATTAGTTTTTTAAGGGTTTGAGTTATTGAGTCTGGTGGTATCATTCGGAGTGATGCCACAGAGGACAAATCGGACAATTGTTCATTAATACTGACAATTTTTCCCAGTTCCAGCCCTTGGGGTGGCCAGAGATATAAACGGCTGAATAATTGGCGGAGTAGGCTGAAGTTTATTCGCCACAAGTACATCACTAACAGCGGATTTAATACTTTTAAACTGTGTATCGAGCGCACACAGTTGGTCATTGATTTTACGAAAATCGCTAATCAACTCTTTAAATCCACTTTTAGTTTGTCTCTGAACGATCTCATTTTGTCCTGAACAGCACGACAGCTATCACAGCAGAAGTGGAGACCAGACCTACGAGAAATGGCATCCGAAACTGAGGCCGTGAACCAGGTACACTTAGCGTGTAAAACGTTTTCACACAGCCAGCAATGGATGGTAGGATGGGATGAGGAGATTGTCTTATTACATGATAATGTTACGTTAATTTACGAATATTTTTGTTTCCATTTTTGATCGTACCTTGAACCAGGGAAACAAAAAGGAGATAAAATATAGGAATTAGTGTAGGTTAGTGTGGTTAAACCGCAAGAATGGAGATAAGAACCTCTACTGAGAGACAAAAGAAGCAACACCGTAAAAGATGAAAAAGCAGAGCTATTTTTTGGAAGAAATTTAATAAAAATCGTATTTTACCTCCAAATATACCACTGCACACGCGAAGCAATACGGATGTTTGAAATGTAAAATTTTAATTTTATAAATATAAATAAATAAACAAAAATAAACACCAATAAACAAAAGATGTGATAAAACGCAATGCGCCGTTCGCTTTCAGATAAAGAGAGGAAGTTGTATGACAGCTATAGGATATAGTCGGCTGATGTCGGCCGTTCGGACTTAAATTCATCCAGCAAATAAAAGAAGGATGTGTGGAAAGTTAAAACCCAATAGCTTTGAAACTGAGAGACTAGTTTGCGTAGAAACAGATAGACAAACGGATATGCTTATATCGACTCAGTAGGTGCCTATGATTAAAAATATATATATTTTATGGGGTCGGAGATGTCTCCTTCACTGCGTTGCACACTTTTGACCTATATTAAAATACTCTCTGCGAGGGTATAAAATCAAGTAAGATCGACTGTGGACGAGTTTCACGACTATATAATAGACAGAGATTTTTTTTCGACTGTAAAGGCTTTACTTAATATAAGCGCTTTCTTGTAGCCCGTACCATTGGACTACATTGGAGAAGAAAAAACCATCTGTTTGTCTGTATAAACGCGTTAAACGTCAAATTCTATAAGTGGTATAGAAATAAAAAGTTTTTTCACGTAAGCTGTAAAGTACTTACGAAGATCAAACTTGAGTACCCGGCTCCCAAATATTTAATATTCCTTTTGCGCCAGTTCAAAAACATTGTTTAAAATATTTTGATGGAAAACTACGAAGGCCAATTTATATTCATAAAGCTATCTTTATGGATATAAAGCTTTCTTTATGAATTTTCTTTATGGATATTCTTTATGCATTAATTGCATATATTCTTATGCAATTGTACCCGTACTACAATATTTTCATAGCTACCATATTAATGAACGATCAAAAGTGGCCGTGATCCTTTCGTGGACTCGACCAATTATATTTTCGATGTATATCCGATATTTATTTTATAATATAACCCAAAATGTATTTTGACTGCACGGAAATTCAAAATTTTTTTTTTATTTTAGCATATTTATTATGCTAGCAATATAAATTACATCATATTTATACTTTTTCTCTACGAATAAAAAAATTCTTTTTCGAAGAAGTCCCCTTCGTGTTTTTTTTTAATATTAAATTTTTTTTTCATGTACATGTGTTAAAGAAAATTAAATAAAAACCGTTTTTATATACAATTAAATTAGTTTACTTACTGTAATAATTATTGTCATAAATAATCTGTTATATTCGTTATGTCCCAGGAAAAATATGTTTTAACAAACTTTTTTTTTAAATTAATTTTATTGTTTATAATTAATGGTAATTAAGCAGGAAGACGATATTGTACTATTTTTCCCAAAGAACTGATATTAAAAAAAATACACATTTTTAAGTTTAAGGTAAAAATCCAAATTATTTTCCGGCATATTTATGTGGTTGAGCGGCGGTAAGTCCCGATATATTTACAAGTTGTTTACGGGTCCCTTAAAAAAATGTATTATATTCAATTTATTTCAACCGTCACGTTACAAAGTCTTTTTGGGACTAAACCGAATTCCCGAAGAGGAATACAGCATGCTTAAGGATTTTATTAGATGCTAACTTTTAAGCTCATGGCTCTCTGATTGCGAGCACGAAGATTTGCCACACTTCACCGGTAACTGGGGATAATAAATACTGCTTACCGATTGGTCGCGGCTACACCGAGGGTTGCAGTTAGTATACAGTAATGATTTTGCTTCGTCTAGTAACAAACAGCTACCACCATGTGCGTGTGGAATCTAAATGGAGGTTTTGTAAAATTATTTTTTAGAAATCAAATTTTATTAAAACATGAAAAATAGTTTTAATGAAGAAATTTAAAAAGTTTAAAACTTTTCAGGAAGTGTGAAATTTGGATTTGGGAAATTTTTTTCATGGGGAAAATTTACTTAAAAATTTTAGCAAAATCCAATTCATCAGTTTTGAAAGCTTTTTAGATAATTACTTTTAAAAATATAATAATAATAATAACAATCAAATATGGAATCTTACTATTTTCTTTGTTGTTTTGCTTCAATCCTGTTTCATTAATTATTGAAATAATGGCTTATTCTAAATAACAAAAATATATATTGTACAACATATAAGATCGCAGCTCTAATTCAAATCTCAAATAACAAAATATACGAATATTTATTAAATTTTTATAAAAAATATTAATATAAACAATATAAGCAGGGCAGGGCGTGAGCAGAGGGAATTCCAGGTAATAGAAAAACCAGACTCCAATTTTGTGTTCCCTTCAGTACCCGTGCGTGGGTCAAAAAGAAATCAGCATGATTGTTATGTAAGCTAGTTAATAAATATTCAAAACTAAAATTAAAAAAAAAAAAAAAATTCCCCGAAAAACTTATAAGCAATTTCCATCCTAAAACATGAACTAAAAACAAGAAAGGAAAGCTAACTTCGGACGGAGCCGAAATTGATATACCCTTGCAGTTGAGTAGCAGTCCGCTATGTGGCGATATGCATCTTATATTATTAGATATATATCGGATAGTATACAGTCGGCCGATCCGAAATTTGGCAGATTGGATTAGTTTGCCCAAAGTGGAATCCATACCAAGTCCCATCCTTCTAACTTAAAAAACAACGAAGTTATGCCATTTCCGATCAATCAGTTATATGGCAGCTATAGGATATAGTCGACCGATCCTGGCCGTTCCGACTTATATACTGCCTGCAAAGGAAAAAAGGGTGTGTGAAAGGTTTGAAGGCGATAGCTTTAAAACTGAGAAACTAGTTTGCGTAGAAACAGACAGACGGACATGCTTATATCAACTCAGGAGGTGATCCCGATCAACAATATATATACTTTATAGGGTCGGAGAAGTCTCCTTCACTGCGTTGCACACTTTTGACTAAAATTATAATACCCTCTGCAAGGGTATAAAAATAAGACAAACGCGGACGGTACATTTTTTCGGAGCCAAATTTGGCAAACATCTTCATTTGGGAAACTCTTTAAAAATAGTTTTTCCTGAATATCTTTAAAAAAAATGTCGGATCGTGATGCATAAGGTACCAATTTCTTTGACGCGTATTTCATTGGATCAGAATCTATGCATTTAAAAATATTTTCTCTGGTGACTCCAATGTTCCCAAATGTCCAATCTAGTGAATCAAAAGTGTTTAACATTTACGCAAACCAAACTTCTTTTGGCTAATGTTTGGGTTAAATTCCTTTAATGAAATCAATATCAAGGGCATGCTGGTCGGCACCTAGCGGACTGGCGTCCACCGTGAAATCGTAAGGAAAAATAAATACACTGAAAAAAAACTAAAGTACCCGTTAAAATTTTATTTTTCAAAATTGGCTCTAGCGATCCTGTTTATATTATATATATATATATATTCATAGCATTACATAAAGAAATGCGATTTTGTGTTTGCGAAAATAAAAAACGAACAATAAATAGATATGCATTTAATTATACCCTTGCAGAGGGTATTATAATTTTGGTCAAAAGGGTGCAACGCAGTGAAGAAGACATCTCCGACTAATCCGATCTGCCAAATTTAATAAGGATCGGCCGATAATATATCTAATAATATAAGAAGCATGTCGCCACCTAGCGGATTGCCACTCAACTGCAAGGGTATATCAATTTCGGCTCCGCCCGAAGTTAGCTTTCCTTTCTTGTTTAAATATTAGAACTGGCCACTTGCTGTGACCGAAAAAGTTGATGGCGCTTTGCCTGGCGACGACCGCACTCCGAAAAAAATATTTCAAGGAATTTGCAGCTGGTAAGTAATGATTATCGATTTCCAATTTTTATCAATCGACATTTTTTCTCGATAGTCCGACGGTAACACTCGAAAAACGAGTTGATTTTATTTGAAAACGAAATCGATTCTTTGAAAACGAAATAATTATATTTTCATATAAAAAAAATTATATATTTGGTTGGATAAAACCCCCTTCTTGAACCCTCCCCAAAGATGCCGGCTGGAATTGCCGCTACAGTGCCTGTACAATGTCAGGCGGCGATTAGCAATGATATGTATGTGATCAAACATGTATGAATGACTTTTTATAGGGGTACAAAAAACCTCTTCACGATGCAAAATAGTGCTGAAAAATGTTCATGCTACGCCCAAAATATCTTATATCAAAAAACAAAAAATTCTTGACTATGTAAAATAACGATAAAACACCCGGCATGTGTTATTGTTCGACGTGCCGAATAAGAATATCGTTGGACAACAATATCGATGGACAAGCAGATGATATTCTATTATACTCAAACACACGTTTAATTTAGGAGGCAATATCAAAGTGCCTGACTCCACACTTTGCTTTGGCTTTGCTGGAAGGCGAGATCTGTATGCTTTTATCTAAGGGAGTAACTCGATAGTTGAATTCTATCAAACTTTTTATCAACAAACTTTCTCTGATTTTGAACCACATTGAAAATCTTAAAACATCTCAGGAAACCATATAGAAACAGAGGAAATTCCCACTAGGAATGTCCAAGAATCGCCCGAAGAGCCGTATGCTCCAGAACGTCCAAACTAAATTTTCAACCAAACCTGTACTATTATCCAAGCCAAGAAAACCAAGGACATTAACCCGACTCAAACCACACAGCCAAATTCGTTCAAATCAATCAGGAGTGCAAATTTGCTTAAATCCCAACCCACCTCCCAGATACCGGACACAGACATAACAGACACTGAGCAACGCAAACGTTCAAAACACGAATAAAATGCAACGAAAATTCAATGTACAATTAAAGATGGTTGAAGAACAAGAATATTTCCAGATAGCGAATCAAATAAAAAAGCTGGATTGGCAAGTGGAATCCAATTAACAAGAATGCATTGATATTTCAGAATTATATTTATTTGAAAAATCCGTTCCCCTCTACCCTATTTCAAGGTATCTATGGGGAACGGTAAACCTCTAAAATTTTTTATCGGCACGGTTTCAAATCAAAATGACATTCAAGCGCAACTAGTGCCAAACCCAACACACAATAGAAACAATTTTACACGTAATTTCGCACGTAATTAAAACTTACTGACAATCGATATTCTACCCTAATAGGAAATCACCGAAAATAAATCGATGGCAACGATAGGTTCGAATTGGTAGAGAATTAGAAAGTCCGGGAGGTATAAAAACATAAAAAAGAGTGAGACTTGATAGAAGAATCAGACTTCTTTGCAAAGGTGTATTTCAAAAATTTAAATAAGAATTATAGCGATTGAGGTTTATGGTTTATTTATCTGTGAAAAAATTCGATACTTACTCGGGATCAATTATTTGGACTGGTGGTTTTTTATTGACCTTATGTAACAGGGTTTTCTCAAAATTT
The DNA here is from genome assembly GCA_035045925.1 of Drosophila atripex. Taxonomy (NCBI): domain Eukaryota; kingdom Metazoa; phylum Arthropoda; class Insecta; order Diptera; family Drosophilidae; genus Drosophila; species Drosophila atripex. The sequence continues at coordinate 23,419,386 of JAWNOP010000052.1, forward strand.
TTTATTTTATTTTTTTAATTATATGGCACTTGCTTGAAAAAGAAAAAAATCATTTAAACTTTTTTAGTCGATTATATTCGATTTTGTATTTTATTCGGCTCCTGTGTACTAATGTTTTCGTAGTTTGGGTTTTGATCATAAACGATGGGGCGGTTGAGAGTGGACTGTATCTTTTTATTGTTCTTGTAAGTTCTTCTGTCTAATTGATACTGGCCAAAATTTACTGATCTGCCATTTGTGGAACATACATATTTATGTGTGTGTGTGTGTGTGTGTGTATACATGATGTGGAGTCTAAAGCTAATGAATACAGAAAATACAGAGATGACAATATGGGCTAAATTATAAGTTAGGTTTCGATAGTTCCTAAACAGGTTTTTCTAATAATTTTCGGGTTTACACACACTCTACAAGGCGGGTTTTTCGGGCGCACACAATCATTTATTTTTTTAATTATTATTAGTATTTTGCCGCTCGCAATTAATTGACGCAGCAGCTATGTCACTGTTATATGTCTGAGTTTTTTTGTCTGGAAAAAACAAATTTTACTCGCAATTATTACTCGCCGTGGATAATTGGTTTGTCTCTTTTTCCGTTTGTTTCTTGTGTCATTGTGTCGTTGCACCGAGCCGTCATCAAACCGCCGCAGTGGGTAGTCGATAGATTGCTTCGGAACCCTAGATGTACAATGCCGCCTTCAAATACTTGGGAATTCATAATAAAAATTCTTCATTTAATTTTATGTGACAAAATCAACTTTTAACAAGAATGGAAAGTTAACTTCGGGCGGAGCCGAAGTACCCTTGCAGTTGAGTGACAGTCCGCTAGGTGGCGACAAGCATCTTATAGTATAAGATATATATCGGATCGTATATAGTCGGCCGATCCTTATGAAATTTAGCAGATCGGATTTTGCCCAAAGTAGAATTCATAGAAAATCCCATTCTTCTAACTTCAAAAACAACGAAGTTATGGCATTCCCGATCAATCAGTTATATGGCAGCTATAGGATATAGTCGGCCGATCCTTATGAAATTTGGCATGTCAAATTATATCACCAAAAGTAGAATCCATACAAAGTCCCATTCTTCTAACTTAAAAAACAACGAAGTTATGCCATTTCCGATCAATCAGTTATATGACAGCTATAGAATATAGTCGACCGATCCCGTTCCGACTTATATACTGGTTGCAAAGGAAAGAAGGGTGTGTGCAAAGTTTGAGCACGATAGCTTCAAAACTGACAGACTAGTTTGCGTAGAAACAGACAGACGGACGGACGGACAGACGGACATGCTTATATCAACTCAGGAGATGATCCTGATAAAGAATATATATACTTTATAGGGTCGGAGATGTCTCCTTCACTGCGATGCACACTTTTGAACAAAATTATATAAATGAGTGAATGATGTAAATGATGATGAGTAAATGATTAAATATAATAAATGAGTGTGCAATTTGTAACCTTGCTAAAACAGAACACAACGATACAAAATATACATTTGAATTAGCCGCAGAAACCGTTAACCCCAGAGAAAAATATGTTACAGATTTTTACATGATCGATAATAAACAATTCCTATCTTGCATTGATATTTGTTCAAAATATGCTGCTTTGATAAATGTCAACAGTAGGGATTGGTTAAAAGAAAAAGGGCATTACTCAGAACATTTAATGAAATGGGTTAACCAAAAGATAATAAAGCTGACAAAGATTCCGCATTTATGTGCTCAGCATTACAACTTTGGCTTCAATCAGAAGATGTAAAAATAACTATAACCACAAGTAAAAATGGAGTTTCTGACATAGAGAGTTTTTGTTGGGACAAGCAGTCACCAGAAAAACCATTTAAAATAATCATAATACGCTTAGCTGCAGCGGTTGTTATCAGAATTTATTCTTGTCTGTCCCAGTTTCGCATGCGCTTTTTTGTTATTTGTAGCGCATGCGCTTTTGGGAGCTTTGGTTCAGCTTCTGCGTAAGCTGTTAGTTCTTCTTGTTCGGCAATGTTTGGAGCGGCTACATATAGTGTGGTTAAATTGAACCCGCAATAAAAACCCGCAAAGTACATTAATTGAAATTCTTTAATTCGTCAGCTATAAAAAAGCGTTACAGATTTCATAACACTATTGAAGAAAAATTAAGAATTATAAGTAATGATCGGAATCTTGAAAATATTATAACTACATTTGATACAATTGTTTATATTTACAATCATATAAAACAGTACTACAGGCAGAACAGCTGACATTTTTATTTTCGCCGGAACTCCAGATTATAATACTCAATTGAATAAAACACATAAAATAAATAAGCTTAATAAAAATTGTCATACATTCGATATTGATACCAGGTACAGACAAGCCACACCTATTAAATCCAATACAACAAATCCTTTTAGGAAAACAGGCCAAATTACACAAACTGATGAAAAACATTAAGTTGAAACAAAAAGAGGTAGAGAAACTACTCACTTTAAATCGAAATTTAAAAAGAAGAAGAAAATCAATACCAGCAAATATAATAATTCCAGATTTCATATCATTGTCTTACAGTCAATTAAACTAAAACCGAAATATTTTTAAAATCTAATGGAAGAAGTCCGAGAATTTTAACATTTGAACATTTCAATATTCAAACGAAAAATTAAATAGAGAAATGAACGGAATCAAAATTTCTCAACGAAACAAAAGAGGTCTTGAAAATTTCGTAGGTACCTTTTATAAATATTTATTTGGCACAATAGATCAACAAGATAGAGAATAATTAGAATCAAAAATTGATAACTTGTCTGAAAACAGTATACAGATCCACGAATTAAATAAAGTAATTAATGCAATAAGTTAAGGGTAAGGAAACAGTTAATCGTTTAAATGAAATCCAAAGCGAAAACCAAAGGTTAGCAATCCTTATTTTCAATTTTCAAGAATTTATAGAATACAAATTTAACATTTTTCGTGTCACCTCAATTAATTGAGACCCAGGGCCTTCCACGTCAACTGACAGCAGTATTAGGTTCCAACTCAATCGACTCCCTCCAGAGAATTAAGCCTTTCAAAGAGAAATACTTCTTTCGAGCTTTGATCTGCAAAAAGCTTCAGCAAGGGTAGCTATAAAAATGACTTAAAGCCCCAAAGCAGTCTTCAAATCACACTCCTTAAAATCACACTCCTTAAAATCACACACTTAAAATCACATTCTACAACTCAGTGTACGGTTCTGAGCGCACAGTGGGATAAATATGTTCGCTGTGCGCAATTTTAATTAAATACAATCAAATAAAATAAAGGCAATATAATTTTGGCGCCAGAATTATTTACTGCGTTTCTTTACTTGAATGTTCATAGTTCAATTATAGTAGCGATGACCTCCAGCGGGGCAGTCACAGGAGCACCTACTCCAAAGCTTTAAGTTTCTGTTCTGAATATTATATATATACCAATATAAAACAAGCACAGTTCGGTTAATAAATATAGATACCATTTATTTAATGGTTCTGGGGTTTCTACAAATGATATATGTAAAAATATCCTGAGTAGGGTTGACGACCAAATAGAGAATGATGCGGGAGCGCGGCTCGACGCCTGATGCAAGGCAAGCGCTAGCGCATGACGGCAAATAAAGGTGGCCGATCGAATGCACGAGACCGAAAGACGCGAATAGATATATAAAGGAAAATTACGTCACATATTCAATAAATTATTGCCGGCTAAACTTCTTTCCGGCAGCTGTTTGACCCGACATACTCCCCCCGTTGGAAGATGGGCTTTCAACAGCATCATGAAGGGGCAGCAGGCACAATTTGTTGACTGCCCGTCTTGTAACTCCAGACGCCGTCCTCAGCAGCGCCACCCGACACACTCCATCATCTCCAACGATCATTTCCGTCACCCTCGCCAGGGGCCACTTCATTGGAGGTAAGTTTTCGTCCTTCACCAGGACGATGCCATTTACTGCTATGCCTTGACCAGGGATACGCCATTTGGAACGTTGCTGCAACAGGGTTAAATACACTTCCTTCCATCTGGACCAGAAACACTGCTGAAGAAAGACTACGCGTTGCCAAGCATCTAGCCGATTTATGTTGAGCTTTGTCAGGTCTGGCTCACTGAATCTAGAAGGAGGACCTCCGTGCAAAAAAAGATTAGGAGTCAGGACATCCAGATCAGCAGGGTTTTCAGAGAGAGGGACTAATGGCCTCGAATTAATCACTGCAGCAATATTGTACACCAGCGTCTGTAAATCGTCGCCCTTTAGTACAGCCGAGCCCACGACCCTGTAAAAATGATACTTGGCGTTCTTAACAGCAGCTTCCCACAAGCCGCCAAAGTGGGGAGAACGGGGAGGGATAAACTTCCACTCAATGGACTCTGGAAGGCAAAAATCCAAGACAGCTCTCTGGTGCTCGTCGCTAAGAAATAGTCTCTTGAATTCGCTCAACTGATTTTTGGCTCCAACGAAATAAGTGGCGTTGTCGGACCAGATCTGTCGAGGCTTCTTCCTGATAGAAATAAACCTCCTCAGTGCATGCAGAAAGGCGGCGGTGGACAGATCCCTCTCCAGCTCTAAATGGACGGCCTTTGTCGTGAAACAAATGAAGGCGCTAATGTAACATTTTATGGAAGCCTTGTTGCGAACCTCAGACTTATAGAAGAAAGGACCGCAAAAATCGATACCGGTTACATCGAAGACTTGATAACCTTCCACTCTCTCCTTTGGAAGGTCGCCCATTACATGCTACCACAACCAAGGTTTCATCCAAAAACATTTCACACATTTATTTGTCGCCTTGAGCACAGTTTTTCTCCCCCCTATCGGCCAATACGTATCATCGCCAATAACGATCGAGGTCCAGCGTGCAGGTGGTGCTCATGAAAACTAAGGATTATGCTTCACGTTACCGGATGGCTCCTGGGCAAAATTATTGGGTGACGACCATCGTAATCCAAGGATGAATTCTTGAGACGCCCGTCTACTCGAAGCAATCCAAACTGATCCAAAAAAGGGGATAACGAAGCCAACGAACTGGAAGAGGCAACCATTCCCTTTGTCTGCAACGTCCTTATTTCATGATGAATGAGCGCGCTGAACTGCCCACAAAAGCATGCGAGTCCCAGCCTTGAGATCATGAACGGTAATTCCTTTATGCTGAACCCGTCTGCCCAACTTATAGTCGTACGCAAACACACGCTGAAGAGCTGGAAAGGAGTTAACGTATTTGCATGTAACCACGAGGTCTGTATATGTCGACCTCACCCATAAAATTGAAGGGCGAAGCTCTAAAGCTGGCTTCTCGAATACTATCGTCGCAGGCCAGTGCTCCTGTGTCTTTAACAGATAGGGCGGCCCCTGACACCATAACCAGGATCCGATCAGCTCAGTAGGAAGGGCTCCACGAGACAAGATATCTGCTGGATTTTCCAACGTAGGCACATATCGACACTCCATGAAACTCGTCAGATTCTGGATGGTTGACACGCGGTTAGAGACAAAGACGTTAAACCTGGCAGGCTCATCTCGATGCTCATCTCGAATCCACGATAACACGGCTGAAGAGTCGCACCAACAAAAATACTTCCTATTGTAACCTCTCTCTCTCTGTGAACCTCTGCCATCATTCTCGCCAACAAATCAGCTCCAGCCAGCTCTTACTTCAGCACAGTTAACGTCTTAAGAGGCGATACTCGAGACTTTGCACATAGCAAGCGGCTCTCAGCCCCTGGTGACCTGGAAACTATGTAGACACATGCTCCGTAGGCTTCAATGCTGGCGTCACAAATTCCATGAATCTCCACAAGTGCTCCAGACGTAAGCGCCAGCCGAGGAAATTCTGCACGTTGGGTGTGACTGAAGCTCCGGCAGATCTCCTGCCACTCGGTGTAAAAACCCTGAGGTAAGCTTCCTTCCCAATAAAGATGCTCTCGGCACAGCTTCTGCAAGAATATTTTTGCTTTAGTAACAACTGGACTAACCGCGCTATTGATGATAGGACAGAACGTCGGGACGGCTTCGAAGTGGAATAAAGAGCAGAAAACGAAAGCAGCAGCTGATCAGTGGAAGGATCCCAAGCCAATCCTAACGTTTTCGTGAAGTTGCTACCAAAAATAGAAGTTGTCATCAAAAGTTAGATAAGACTCCCGATTCTCTTTAGGCACGCCGTCCAAAACGCTACGGATATTGGAGCACCATTTCCGCAGCTGAAATTCGCCCTTGGACAAAAGCGCTGAAATCTGCCCTAAAATGCCAATAACCTCCTCCTTGGAGCTGCCACCAGAAATAAGATCATCCACGTAAAAATCTCGAAGCAAGATTTCGGATCCCACTGGAAAGTCGTCCACCTCGTCCTTAGCCAATTGGTGCATCGCTCGCACAGATAAATGGGACGCAGGTTTTGTTCCATATGTAACAGTGTCCAATTTATATGTTTATAGCTCCTCAAGAGGGGAATCTTGCCACAGAATGCACTGCAAGAAGCTGTCAGACGACGCCATCCTCACACAACGGTACATTTTACAATGTCGCCAGTCAGCGCTACCGAATGCGAACGAAACCTTAGCAGGATGTAAAAAAGCTTCGGTTGGATGACCGGCCCAGCCATTAATATGTCATTCAGAGCATAACCGGAGGTGGTAACAGCGGAACCGTCGAACACCACTCTAAGTTTCGTCGTGGTGCTGTCCTTCTTTAGCACGCAGTGATGTGGCAGAAAATATTTGCACTCTCGATGCAATCTCGATCCCAATAAACCGGAGCCATGCTTGATTGGCAACCTGACTGTATAGGCACCACCGTCTAACCGCACGAAATTCTTAACAAAGTGACTCTCGCAATCCAGTTCTTCCTTTGATGCCTTCACAACCGGATCGGTGCAGGTTTCCACTTCCCAGAACTGTCGAAGAAGTTGATCGAGCCGCTCATCTAAAGGCCCCTTTGGGCAGATCAGTCCCGACTGCTCACCAGCCATGAGAACCTTGCCATTATCAGGACCTCCGCCTCCACAAACAACCCAACCGAGCCGAGTTTTTTGGATAGAGGGCAACCCAGGAGACAAATGAATTTGCCCAACACAAAGCAGCTCGTAAAATAATCCAGCTCCAATTAGCAAATCAACTCGCTGCGGCTGGTGAAATTGAGGAACTGCTAGCTTTACATTGGCGGGAATTCGCCAAGAGCTGACGTCCAATGCAAAATTGGGCTGAAGGTGAGTGATGTTGGAGGCTACGACCGCAGTTACTTGCGCCGAGTAGTCAGAGCCGAGTAGTCAGAGTAGTCAGAGCATTGAGATTTCAAGCTGACTTGCACAGAAAACCCATCGGTAGAAAACCCTGCGTCACCTATACCGGACACAGAAACCGGAGACCTTATCTTCCGTAGATGCAGCTGGTTTGCTAGCCTTGAGGTGACTAGATGCACCTGCGAACCAGAATCGAGAAGTGCTCGGCAGGGCAGTAGAACTTCGGAGCGGTTCCTGACCAAAATATTGGCAGTGGCTAGCAGCACCACATCACCAAAACGATCCTTGGCGACAAGAGAATTGACGGGAGCGGACGCTGACCGAGAACCAGCGTTGCTAGCTGCAAAATCCTCGGGAGAGGGGTGTTGGCCTTGAGCTGTCGAATTGCCACCAAAATGCAGCATGCCTGCGTCCACAAGCACGGCAGCTTGTCGAATGGCAATGCCGAGATAGGTGCCCAAATCCAAGGCACTTACGGCATAAATCCAATCGCCTATCTTCGCCTAAACGATCCTCAGGCGACAAGCTTAAAAACCTTGGGCAGGAGTTCATTATGTGAGAATGGCCATCACTTATCATGCATGTGGAAGAGTTGGTAATCACAAATGCAGAGTTACCTGTATGAAAAGGTCTACGCCGTCCTACCGCAAGGTTTGGTGCATATGATGTCGTCGGCAAATCCAGGCTCTCCAAAGTCCGGCATCTCTGCTCAAGAAAACTGGCGTTGGACTCCCACGTTGGAATGGAATCCAGGGAATCCGAAGCAGCTTGCATTTCCTTCCACTTAGACTGCGTGGCATCATCAACCTTCTGCAACAGCACTTGGATTATGATGCAGCTAGCACTCTGCTTCGTTGTGCCCATGCTTGCCAGGGCGCGCATATGCGAATTGAATTTGTCCGAAAGCTCGCGAAGCCTCGTCGCCGATGCGGATTCTACGGCCCTCAGATTCATTATCTCATTAACATGAGCTTGAAAAATGAGCCTGCGATTACTAAACCTTTTGTTTAGCAGCTCCAATGCGACGTCATAATTTTTGTCCGTGAGCTCCAACGATCGAACAGTCTCCAAGGCAGATTCACGAAGGCAGGACCGCAACCGTTGAAGTTTCTCGACCCTACTGATAAAGGGGTTGGTGTCCACCATGGTCGAGAACAGTGACCGAAATTCAAGCCACTCCGCATAACCTCCACTAAAAATGGGAAGTGGCAGTGGCGGCAACGCCTGAAAGGTTCTGCCAAACGACGCATCGAAATTGGCAGACGATGCGTTGACCAGCGTCGAACTTGCCGGCAATAAACTGGAGCGCCGCATAATCTCCTGATCCATGATGAATCTTGCGTCCCTCGCAGCATCGTTGAAGTTGACGCGCAGATCACTCCTGAGTTGTACAACATCCATCTCGGACAGCTCCTTGTGTGTGCTCTTGAAATCCTCAACGATTCCCTCCAATTCGCTGAGCCGCACATTTAACATCGCCTCCGGAAATGTCTGCACTGATTTCAATTAGGACAACAATCCTTGAAGATCCTCAAAAAGGACAACTGCACTTTGGCTCAGGAAAACTTTCCTTCCAGGAGAGGCACAATTGAGAAACGGATTCATTTTCGAAACAAAAAAAAAAAAAAGAATTTATTTTAGTTTGTTTATTTATTGTCAGCACACGACCCACTGTGCAGCTTCGATATAACGGAGTAATATATGTATGAGCGATTGTGGCACTCGACAAACAGCGTATGTACGTATGTCAACAGATGCTAATATTTCACAAAGTGACTCTCGCAATCCAGTTCTTCCTTTGATGCCTTCACAACCGGATCGGTGCAGGTTTCCACTTCCCAGAACTGTCGAAGAAGTTGATCGAGCCGCTCATCTAAAGGCCCCTTTGGGCAGATCAGTCCCGACTGCTCACCAGGCATGAGAACCTTGCCATTATCAGGACCTCCGCCTCCACAAACAACCCAACAGAGCCGAGTTTTTTGGATAGAGGGCAACCCAGGAGACAAATGAATTTGCCCAACACAAAGCAGCTCGTAAAATAATCCAGCTCCAATTAGCAAATCAACTCGCTGCGGCTGGTGAAATTGAGGAACTGCTAGCTTTACATTGGCGGGAATTCGCCAAGAGCTGACGTCCAATGCAAAATTGGGCTGAAGGTGAGTGATGTTGGAGGCTACGACCGCAGTTACTTGCGCCGAGTAGTCAGAGCCGAGTAGAAGAAGAAGAAAGCACAAGAAAGCTTTCTTCTGCTGAAGAAAGACTACGCGTTGCCAAGCATCTAGCCGATTTATGTTGAGCTTTGTCAGGTCTGGCTCACTGAATCTAGAAGGAGGACCTCCGTGCAAAAAAAGATTAGGAGTCAGGACATCCAGATCAGCAGGGTTTTCAGAGAGAGGGACTAATGGCCTCGAATTAATCACTGCAGCAATATTGTACACCAGCGTCTGTAAATCGTCGCCCTTTAGTACAGCCGAGCCCACGACCCTGTAAAAATGATACTTGGCGTTCTTAACAGCAGCTTCCCACAAGCCGCCAAAGTGGGGAGAACGGGGAGGGATAAACTTCCACTCAATGGACTCTGGAAGGCAAAAATCCAAGACAGCTCTCTGGTGCTCGTCGCTAAGAAATAGTCTCTTGAATTCGCTCAACTGATTTTTGGCTCCAACGAAATAAGTGGCGTTGTCGGACCAGATCTGTCGAGGCTTCTTCCTGATAGAAATAAACCTCCTCAGTGCATGCAGAAAGGCGGCGGTGGACAGATCCCTCTCCAGCTCTAAATGGACGGCCTTTGTCGTGAAACAAATGAAGGCGCTAATGTAACATTTTATGGAAGCCTTGTTGCGAACCTCAGACTTATAGAAGAAAGGACCGCAAAAATCGATACCGGTTACATCGAAGACTTGATAACCTTCCACTCTCTCCTTTGGAAGGTCGCCCATTACATGCTACCACAACCAAGGTTTCATCCAAAAACATTTCACACATTTATTTGTCGCCTTGAGCACAGTTTTTCTCCCCCCTATCGGCCAATACGTATCATCGCCAATAACGATCGAGGTCCAGCGTGCAGGTGGTGCTCATGAAAACTAAGGATTATGCTTCACGTTACCGGATGGCTCCTGGGCAAAATTATTGGGTGACGACCATCGTAATCCAAGGATGAATTCTTGAGACGCCCGTCTACTCGAAGCAATCCAAACTGATCCAAAAAGGGGATAACGAAGCCAACGAACTGGAAGAGGCAACCATTCCCTTTGTCTGCAACGTCCTTATTTCATGATGAATGAGCGCGCTGAACTGCCCACAAAAGCATGCGAGTCCCAGCCTTGAGATCATGAACGGTAATTCCTTTATGCTGAACCCGTCTGCCCAACTTATAGTCGTACGCAAACACACGCTGAAGAGCTGGAAAGGAGTTAACGTATTTGCATGTAACCACGAGGTCTGTATATGTCGACCTCACCCATAAAATTGAAGGGCGAAGCTCTAAAGCTGGCTTCTCGAATACTATCGTCGCAGGCCAGTGCTCCTGTGTCTTTAACAGATAGGGCGGCCCCTGACACCATAACCAGGATCCGATCAGCTCAGTAGGAAGGGCTCCACGAGACAAGATATCTGCTGGATTTTCCAACGTAGGCACATATCGACACTCCATGAAACTCGTCAGATTCTGGATGGTTGACACGCGGTTAGAGACAAAGACGTTAAACCTGGCAGGCTCATCTCGATGCTCATCTCGAATCCACGATAACACGGCTGAAGAGTCGCACCAACAAAAATACTTCCTATTGTAACCTCTCTCTCTCTGTGAACCTCTGCCATCATTCTCGCCAACAAATCAGCTCCAGCCAGCTCTTACTTCAGCACAGTTAACGTCTTAAGAGGCGATACTCGAGACTTTGCACATAGCAAGCGGCTCTCAGCCCCTGGTGACCTGGAAACTATGTAGACACATGCTCCGTAGGCTTCAATGCTGGCGTCACAAATTCCATGAATCTCCACAAGTGCTCCAGACGTAAGCGCCAGCCGAGGAAATTCTGCACGTTGGGTGTGACTGAAGCTCCGGCAGATCTCCTGCCACTCGGTGTAAAAACCCTGAGGTAAGCTTCCTTCCCAATAAAGATGCTCTCGGCACAGCTTCTGCAAGAATATTTTTGCTTTAGTAACAACTGGACTAACCGCGCTATTGATGATAGGACAGAACGTCGGGACGGCTTCGAAGTGGAATAAAGAGCAGAAAACGAAAGCAGCAGCTGATCAGTGGAAGGATCCCAAGCCAATCCTAACGTTTTCGTGAAGTTGCTACCAAAAATAGAAGTTGTCATCAAAAGTTAGATAAGACTCCCGATTCTCTTTAGGCACGCCGTCCAAAACGCTACGGATATTGGAGCACCATTTCCGCAGCTGAAATTCGCCCTTGGACAAAAGCGCTGAAATCTGCCCTAAAATGCCAATAACCTCCTCCTTGGAGCTGCCACCAGAAATAAGATCATCCACGTAAAAATCTCGAAGCAAGATTTCGGATCCCACTGGAAAGTCGTCCACCTCGTCCTTAGCCAATTGGTGCATCGCTCGCACAGATAAATGGGACGCAGGTTTTGTTCCATATGTAACAGTGTCCAATTTATATGTTTATAGCTCCTCAAGAGGGGAATCTTGCCACAGAATGCACTGCAAGAAGCTGTCAGACGACGCCATCCTCACACAACGGTACATTTTACAATGTCGCCAGTCAGCGCTACCGAATGCGAACGAAACCTTAGCAGGATGTAAAAAAGCTTCGGTTGGATGACCGGCCCAGCCATTAATATGTCATTCAGAGCATAACCGGAGGTGGTAACAGCGGAACCGTCGAACACCACTCTAAGTTTCGTCGTGGTGCTGTCCTTCTTTAGCACGCAGTGATGTGGCAGAAAATATTTGCACTCTCGATGCAATCTCGATCCCAATAAACCGGAGCCATGCTTGATTGGCAACCTGACTGTATAGGCACCACCGTCTAACCGCACGAAATTCTTAACAAAGTGACTCTCGCAATCCAGTTCTTCCTTTGATGCCTTCACAACCGGATCGGTGCAGGTTTCCACTTCCCAGAACTGTCGAAGAAGTTGATCGAGCCGCTCATCTAAAGGCCCCTTTGGGCAGATCAGTCCCGACTGCTCACCAGCCATGAGAACCTTGCCATTATCAGGACCTCCGCCTCCACAAACAACCCAACCGAGCCGAGTTTTTTGGATAGAGGGCAACCCAGGAGACAAATGAATTTGCCCAACACAAAGCAGCTCGTAAAATAATCCAGCTCCAATTAGCAAATCAACTCGCTGCGGCTGGTGAAATTGAGGAACTGCTAGCTTTACATTGGCGGGAATTCGCCAAGAGCTGACGTCCAATGCAAAATTGGGCTGAAGGTGAGTGATGTTGGAGGCTACGACCGCAGTTACTTGCGCCGAGTAGTCAGAGCCGAGTAGTCAGAGTAGTCAGAGCATTGAGATTTCAAGCTGACTTGCACAGAAAACCCATCGGTAGAAAACCCTGCGTCACCTATACCGGACACAGAAACCGGAGACCTTATCTTCCGTAGATGCAGCTGGTTTGCTAGCCTTGAGGTGACTAGATGCACCTGCGAACCAGAATCGAGAAGTGCTCGGCAGGGCAGTAGAACTTCGGAGCGGTTCCTGACCAAAATATTGGCAGTGGCTAGCAGCACCACATCACCAAAACGATCCTTGGCGACAAGAGAATTGACGGGAGCGGACGCTGACCGAGAACCAGCGTTGCTAGCTGCAAAATCCTCGGGAGAGGGGTGTTGGCCTTGAGCTGTCGAATTGCCACCAAAATGCAGCATGCCTGCGTCCACAAGCACGGCAGCTTGTCGAATGGCAATGCCGAGATAGGTGCCCAAATCCAAGGCACTTACGGCATAAATCCAATCGCCTATCTTCGCCTAAACGATCCTCAGGCGACAAGCTTAAAAACCTTGGGCAGGAGTTCATTATGTGAGAATGGCCATCACTTATCATGCATGTGGAAGAGTTGGTAATCACAAATGCAGAGTTACCTGTATGAAAAGGTCTACGCCGTCCTACCGCAAGGTTTGGTGCATATGATGTCGTCGGCAAATCCAGGCTCTCCAAAGTCCGGCATCTCTGCTCAAGAAAACTGGCGTTGGACTCCCACGTTGGAATGGAATCCAGGGAATCCGAAGCAGCTTGCATTTCCTTCCACTTAGACTGCGTGGCATCATCAACCTTCTGCAACAGCACTTGGATTATGATGCAGCTAGCACTCTGCTTCGTTGTGCCCATGCTTGCCAGGGCGCGCATATGCGAATTGAATTTGTCCGAAAGCTCGCGAAGCCTCGTCGCCGATGCGGATTCTACGGCCCTCAGATTCATTATCTCATTAACATGAGCTTGAAAAATGAGCCTGCGATTACTAAACCTTTTGTTTAGCAGCTCCAATGCGACGTCATAATTTTTGTCCGTGAGCTCCAACGATCGAACAGTCTCCAAGGCAGATTCACGAAGGCAGGACCGCAACCGTTGAAGTTTCTCGACCCTACTGATAAAGGGGTTGGTGTCCACCATGGTCGAGAACAGTGACCGAAATTCAAGCCACTCCGCATAACCTCCACTAAAAATGGGAAGTGGCAGTGGCGGCAACGCCTGAAAGGTTCTGCCAAACGACGCATCGAAATTGGCAGACGATGCGTTGACCAGCGTCGAACTTGCCGGCAATAAACTGGAGCGCCGCATAATCTCCTGATCCATGATGAATCTTGCGTCCCTCGCAGCATCGTTGAAGTTGACGCGCAGATCACTCCTGAGTTGTACAACATCCATCTCGGACAGCTCCTTGTGTGTGCTCTTGAAATCCTCAACGATTCCCTCCAATTCGCTGAGCCGCACATTTAACATCGCCTCCGGAAATGTCTGCACTGATTTCAATTAGGACAACAATCCTTGAAGATCCTCAAAAAGGACAACTGCACTTTGGCTCAGGAAAACTTTCCTTCCAGGAGAGGCACAATTGAGAAACGGATTCATTTTCGAAACAAAAAAAAAAAAAAGAATTTATTTTAGTTTGTTTATTTATTGTCAGCACACGACCCACTGTGCAGCTTCGATATAACGGAGTAATATATGTATGAGCGATTGTGGCACTCGACAAACAGCGTATGTACGTATGTCAACAGATGCTAATATTTCACAAAGTGACTCTCGCAATCCAGTTCTTCCTTTGATGCCTTCACAACCGGATCGGTGCAGGTTTCCACTTCCCAGAACTGTCGAAGAAGTTGATCGAGCCGCTCATCTAAAGGCCCCTTTGGGCAGATCAGTCCCGACTGCTCACCAGGCATGAGAACCTTGCCATTATCAGGACCTCCGCCTCCACAAACAACCCAACAGAGCCGAGTTTTTTGGATAGAGGGCAACCCAGGAGACAAATGAATTTGCCCAACACAAAGCAGCTCGTAAAATAATCCAGCTCCAATTAGCAAATCAACTCGCTGCGGCTGGTGAAATTGAGGAACTGCTAGCTTTACATTGGCGGGAATTCGCCAAGAGCTGACGTCCAATGCAAAATTGGGCTGAAGGTGAGTGATGTTGGAGGCTACGACCGCAGTTACTTGCGCCGAGTAGTCAGAGCCGAGTAGAAGAAGAAGAAAGCACAAGAAAGCTTTCTTCTGCTGAAGAAAGACTACGCGTTGCCAAGCATCTAGCCGATTTATGTTGAGCTTTGTCAGGTCTGGCTCACTGAATCTAGAAGGAGGACCTCCGTGCAAAAAAAGATTAGGAGTCAGGACATCCAGATCAGCAGGGTTTTCAGAGAGAGGGACTAATGGCCTCGAATTAATCACTGCAGCAATATTGTACACCAGCGTCTGTAAATCGTCGCCCTTTAGTACAGCCGAGCCCACGACCCTGTAAAAATGATACTTGGCGTTCTTAACAGCAGCTTCCCACAAGCCGCCAAAGTGGGGAGAACGGGGAGGGATAAACTTCCACTCAATGGACTCTGGAAGGCAAAAATCCAAGACAGCTCTCTGGTGCTCGTCGCTAAGAAATAGTCTCTTGAATTCGCTCAACTGATTTTTGGCTCCAACGAAATAAGTGGCGTTGTCGGACCAGATCTGTCGAGGCTTCTTCCTGATAGAAATAAACCTCCTCAGTGCATGCAGAAAGGCGGCGGTGGACAGATCCCTCTCCAGCTCTAAATGGACGGCCTTTGTCGTGAAACAAATGAAGGCGCTAATGTAACATTTTATGGAAGCCTTGTTGCGAACCTCAGACTTATAGAAGAAAGGACCGCAAAAATCGATACCGGTTACATCGAAGACTTGATAACCTTCCACTCTCTCCTTTGGAAGGTCGCCCATTACATGCTACCACAACCAAGGTTTCATCCAAAAACATTTCACACATTTATTTGTCGCCTTGAGCACAGTTTTTCTCCCCCCTATCGGCCAATACGTATCATCGCCAATAACGATCGAGGTCCAGCGTGCAGGTGGTGCTCATGAAAACTAAGGATTATGCTTCACGTTACCGGATGGCTCCTGGGCAAAATTATTGGGTGACGACCATCGTAATCCAAGGATGAATTCTTGAGACGCCCGTCTACTCGAAGCAATCCAAACTGATCCAAAAAAGGGGATAACGAAGCCAACGAACTGGAAGAGGCAACCATTCCCTTTGTCTGCAACGTCCTTATTTCATGATGAATGAGCGCGCTGAACTGCCCACAAAAGCATGCGAGTCCCAGCCTTGAGATCATGAACGGTAATTCCTTTATGCTGAACCCGTCTGCCCAACTTATAGTCGTACGCAAACACACGCTGAAGAGCTGGAAAGGAGTTAACGTATTTGCATGTAACCACGAGGTCTGTATATGTCGACCTCACCCATAAAATTGAAGGGCGAAGCTCTAAAGCTGGCTTCTCGAATACTATCGTCGCAGGCCAGTGCTCCTGTGTCTTTAACAGATAGGGCGGCCCCTGACACCATAACCAGGATCCGATCAGCTCAGTAGGAAGGGCTCCACGAGACAAGATATCTGCTGGATTTTCCAACGTAGGCACATATCGACACTCCATGAAACTCGTCAGATTCTGGATGGTTGACACGCGGTTAGAGACAAAGACGTTAAACCTGGCAGGCTCATCTCGATGCTCATCTCGAATCCACGATAACACGGCTGAAGAGTCGCACCAACAAAAATACTTCCTATTGTAACCTCTCTCTCTCTGTGAACCTCTGCCATCATTCTCGCCAACAACTCAGCTCCAGCCAGCTCTTACTTCAGCACAGTTAACGTCTTAAGAGGCGATACTCGAGACTTTGCACATAGCAAGCGGCTCTCAGCCCCTGGTGACCTGGAAACTATGTAGACACATGCTCCGTAGGCTTCAATGCTGGCGTCACAAATTCCATGAATCTCCACAAGTGCTCCACACGTAAGCGCCAGCCGAGGAAATTCTGCACGTTGGGTGTGACTGAAGCTCCGGCAGATCTCCTGCCACTCGGTGTAAAAACCCTGAGGTAAGCTTCCTTCCCAATAAAGATGCTCTCGGCACAGCTTCTGCAAGAATATTTTTGCTTTAGTAACAACTGGACTAACCGCGCTATTGATGATAGGACAGAACGTCGGGACGGCTTCGAAGTGGAATAAAGAGCAGAAAACGAAAGCAGCAGCTGATCAGTGGAAGGATCCCAAGCCAATCCTAACGTTTTCGTGAAGTTGCTACCAAAAATAGAAGTTGTCATCAAAAGTTAGATAAGACTCCCGATTCTCTTTAGGCACGCCGTCCAAAACGCTACGGATATTGGAGCACCATTTCCGCAGCTGAAATTCGCCCTTGGACAAAAGCGCTGAAATCTGCCCTAAAATGCCAATAACCTCCTCCTTGGAGCTGCCACCAGAAATAAGATCATCCACGTAAAAATCTCGAAGCAAGATTTCGGATCCCACTGGAAAGTCGTCCACCTCGTCCTTAGCCAATTGGTGCATCGCTCGCACAGATAAATGGGACGCAGGTTTTGTTCCATATGTAACAGTGTCCAATTTATATGTTTATAGCTCCTCAAGAGGGGAATCTTGCCACAGAATGCACTGCAAGAAGCTGTCAGACGACGCCATCCTCACACAACGGTACATTTTACAATGTCGCCAGTCAGCGCTACCGAATGCGAACGAAACCTTAGCAGGATGTAAAAAAGCTTCGGTTGGATGACCGGCCCAGCCATTAATATGTCATTCAGAGCATAACCGGAGGTGGTAACAGCGGAACCGTCGAACACCACTCTAAGTTTCGTCGTGGTGCTGTCCTTCTTTAGCACGCAGTGATGTGGCAGAAAATATTTGCACTCTCGATGCAATCTCGATCCCAATAAACCGGAGCCATGCTTGATTGGCAACCTGACTGTATAGGCACCACCGTCTAACCGCACGAAATTCTTAACAAAGTGA
Source organism: Drosophila atripex (assembly GCA_035045925.1). Lineage (NCBI taxonomy): Eukaryota > Metazoa > Arthropoda > Insecta > Diptera > Drosophilidae > Drosophila > Drosophila atripex. The sequence continues at coordinate 23,437,094 of JAWNOP010000052.1, forward strand.
CTCTCGCAATCCAGTTCTTCCTTTGATGCCTTCACAACCGGATCGGTGCAGGTTTCCACTTCCCAGAACTGTCGAAGAAGTTGATCGAGCCGCTCATCTAAAGGCCCCTTTGGGCAGATCAGTCCCGACTGCTCACCAGCCATGAGAACCTTGCCATTATCAGGACCTCCGCCTCCACAAACAACCCAACCGAGCCGAGTTTTTTGGATAGAGGGCAACCCAGGAGACAAATGAATTTGCCCAACACAAAGCAGCTCGTAAAATAATCCAGCTCCAATTAGCAAATCAACTCGCTGCGGCTGGTGAAATTGAGGAACTGCTAGCTTTACATTGGCGGGAATTCGCCAAGAGCTGACGTCCAATGCAAAATTGGGCTGAAGGTGAGTGATGTTGGAGGCTACGACCGCAGTTACTTGCGCCGAGTAGTCAGAGCCGAGTAGTCAGAGTAGTCAGAGCATTGAGATTTCAAGCTGACTTGCACAGAAAACCCATCGGTAGAAAACCCTGCGTCACCTATACCGGACACAGAAACCGGAGACCTTATCTTCCGTAGATGCAGCTGGTTTGCTAGCCTTGAGGTGACTAGATGCACCTGCGAACCAGAATCGAGAAGTGCTCGGCAGGGCAGTAGAACTTCGGAGCGGTTCCTGACCAAAATATTGGCAGTGGCTAGCAGCACCACATCACCAAAACGATCCTTGGCGACAAGAGAATTGACGGGAGCGGACGCTGACCGAGAACCAGCGTTGCTAGCTGCAAAATCCTCGGGAGAGGGGTGTTGGCCTTGAGCTGTCGAATTGCCACCAAAATGCAGCATGCCTGCGTCCACAAGCACGGCAGCTTGTCGAATGGCAATGCCGAGATAGGTGCCCAAATCCAAGGCACTTACGGCATAAATCCAATCGCCTATCTTCGCCTAAACGATCCTCAGGCGACAAGCTTAAAAACCTTGGGCAGGAGTTCATTATGTGAGAATGGCCATCACTTATCATGCATGTGGAAGAGTTGGTAATCACAAATGCAGAGTTACCTGTATGAAAAGGTCTACGCCGTCCTACCGCAAGGTTTGGTGCATATGATGTCGTCGGCAAATCCAGGCTCTCCAAAGTCCGGCATCTCTGCTCAAGAAAACTGGCGTTGGACTCCCACGTTGGAATGGAATCCAGGGAATCCGAAGCAGCTTGCATTTCCTTCCACTTAGACTGCGTGGCATCATCAACCTTCTGCAACAGCACTTGGATTATGATGCAGCTAGCACTCTGCTTCGTTGTGCCCATGCTTGCCAGGGCGCGCATATGCGAATTGAATTTGTCCGAAAGCTCGCGAAGCCTCGTCGCCGATGCGGATTCTACGGCCCTCAGATTCATTATCTCATTAACATGAGCTTGAAAAATGAGCCTGCGATTACTAAACCTTTTGTTTAGCAGCTCCAATGCGACGTCATAATTTTTGTCCGTGAGCTCCAACGATCGAACAGTCTCCAAGGCAGATTCACGAAGGCAGGACCGCAACCGTTGAAGTTTCTCGACCCTACTGATAAAGGGGTTGGTGTCCACCATGGTCGAGAACAGTGACCGAAATTCAAGCCACTCCGCATAACCTCCACTAAAAATGGGAAGTGGCAGTGGCGGCAACGCCTGAAAGGTTCTGCCAAACGACGCATCGAAATTGGCAGACGATGCGTTGACCAGCGTCGAACTTGCCGGCAATAAACTGGAGCGCCGCATAATCTCCTGATCCATGATGAATCTTGCGTCCCTCGCAGCATCGTTGAAGTTGACGCGCAGATCACTCCTGAGTTGTACAACATCCATCTCGGACAGCTCCTTGTGGGTGCTCTTGAAATCCTCAACGATTCCCTCCAATTCGCTGAGCCGCACATTTAACATCGCCTCCGGAAATGTCTGCACTGATTTCAATTAGGACAACAATCCTTGAAGATCCTCAAAAAGGACAACTGCACTTTGGCTCAGGAAAACTTTCCTTCCAGGAGAGGCACAATTGAGAAACGGATTCATTTTCGAAACAAAAAAAAAAAAAAGAATTTATTTTAGTTTGTTTATTTATTGTCAGCACACGACCCACTGTGCAGCTTCGATATAACGGAGTAATATATGTATGAGCGATTGTGGCACTCGACAAACAGCGTATGTACGTATGTCAACAGATGCTAATATTTCACAAAGTGACTCTCGCAATCCAGTTCTTCCTTTGATGCCTTCACAACCGGATCGGTGCAGGTTTCCACTTCCCAGAACTGTCGAAGAAGTTGATCGAGCCGCTCATCTAAAGGCCCCTTTGGGCAGATCAGTCCCGACTGCTCACCAGCCATGAGAACCTTGCCATTATCAGGACCTCCGCCTCCACAAACAACCCAACCGAGCCGAGTTTTTTGGATAGAGGGCAACCCAGGAGACAAATGAATTTGCCCAACACAAAGCAGCTCGTAAAATAATCCAGCTCCAATTAGCAAATCAACTCGCTGCGGCTGGTGAAATTGAGGAACTGCTAGCTTTACATTGGCGGGAATTCGCCAAGAGCTGACGTCCAATGCAAAATTGGGCTGAAGGTGAGTGATGTTGGAGGCTACGACCGCAGTTACTTGCGCCGAGTAGTCAGAGCCGAGTAGTCAGAGTAGTCAGAGCATTGAGATTTCAAGCTGACTTGCACAGAAAACCCATCGGTAGAAAACCCTGCGTCACCTATACCGGACACAGAAACCGGAGACCTTATCTTCCGTAGATGCAGCTGGTTTGCTAGCCTTGAGGTGACTAGATGCACCTGCGAACCAGAATCGAGAAGTGCTCGGCAGGGCAGTAGAACTTCGGAGCGGTTCCTGACCAAAATATTGGCAGTGGCTAGCAGCACCACATCACCAAAACGATCCTTGGCGACAAGAGAATTGACGGGAGCGGACGCTGACCGAGAACCAGCGTTGCTAGCTGCAAAATCCTCGGGAGAGGGGTGTTGGCCTTGAGCTGTCGAATTGCCACCAAAATGCAGCATGCCTGCGTCCACAAGCACGGCAGCTTGTCGAATGGCAATGCCGAGATAGGTGCCCAAATCCAAGGCACTTACGGCATAAATCCAATCGCCTATCTTCGCCTAAACGATCCTCAGGCGACAAGCTTAAAAACCTTGGGCAGGAGTTCATTATGTGAGAATGGCCATCACTTATCATGCATGTGGAAGAGTTGGTAATCACAAATGCAGAGTTACCTGTATGAAAAGGTCTACGCCGTCCTACCGCAAGGTTTGGTGCATATGATGTCGTCGGCAAATCCAGGCTCTCCAAAGTCCGGCATCTCTGCTCAAGAAAACTGGCGTTGGACTCCCACGTTGGAATGGAATCCAGGGAATCCGAAGCAGCTTGCATTTCCTTCCACTTAGACTGCGTGGCATCATCAACCTTCTGCAACAGCACTTGGATTATGATGCAGCTAGCACTCTGCTTCGTTGTGCCCATGCTTGCCAGGGCGCGCATATGCGAATTGAATTTGTCCGAAAGCTCGCGAAGCCTCGTCGCCGATGCGGATTCTACGGCCCTCAGATTCATTATCTCATTAACATGAGCTTGAAAAATGAGCCTGCGATTACTAAACCTTTTGTTTAGCAGCTCCAATGCGACGTCATAATTTTTGTCCGTGAGCTCCAACGATCGAACAGTCTCCAAGGCAGATTCACGAAGGCAGGACCGCAACCGTTGAAGTTTCTCGACCCTACTGATAAAGGGGTTGGTGTCCACCATGGTCGAGAACAGTGACCGAAATTCAAGCCACTCCGCATAACCTCCACTAAAAATGGGAAGTGGCAGTGGCGGCAACGCCTGAAAGGTTCTGCCAAACGACGCATCGAAATTGGCAGACGATGCGTTGACCAGCGTCGAACTTGCCGGCAATAAACTGGAGCGCCGCATAATCTCCTGATCCATGATGAATCTTGCGTCCCTCGCAGCATCGTTGAAGTTGACGCGCAGATCACTCCTGAGTTGTACAACATCCATCTCGGACAGCTCCTTGTGGGTGCTCTTGAAATCCTCAACGATTCCCTCCAATTCGCTGAGCCGCACATTTAACATCGCCTCCGGAAATGTCTGCACTGATTTCAATTAGGACAACAATCCTTGAAGATCCTCAAAAAGGACAACTGCACTTTGGCTCAGGAAAACTTTCCTTCCAGGAGAGGCACAATTGAGAAACGGATTCATTTTCGAAACAAAAAAAAAAAAGAATTTATTTTAGTTTGTTTATTTATTGTCAGCACACGACCCACTGTGCAGCTTCGATATAACGGAGTAATATATGTATGAGCGATTGTGGCACTCGACAAACAGCGTATGTACGTATGTCAACAGATGCTAATATTTCACAAAGTGACTCTCGCAATCCAGTTCTTCCTTTGATGCCTTCACAACCGGATCGGTGCAGGTTTCCACTTCCCAGAACTGTCGAAGAAGTTGATCGAGCCGCTCATCTAAAGGCCCCTTTGGGCAGATCAGTCCCGACTGCTCACCAGCCATGAGAACCTTGCCATTATCAGGACCTCCGCCTCCACAAACAACCCAACCGAGCCGAGTTTTTTGGATAGAGGGCAACCCAGGAGACAAATGAATTTGCCCAACACAAAGCAGCTCGTAAAATAATCCAGCTCCAATTAGCAAATCAACTCGCTGCGGCTGGTGAAATTGAGGAACTGCTAGCTTTACATTGGCGGGAATTCGCCAAGAGCTGACGTCCAATGCAAAATTGGGCTGAAGGTGAGTGATGTTGGAGGCTACGACCGCAGTTACTTGCGCCGAGTAGTCAGAGCCGAGTAGTCAGAGTAGTCAGAGCATTGAGATTTCAAGCTGACTTGCACAGAAAACCCATCGGTAGAAAACCCTGCGTCACCTATACCGGACACAGAAACCGGAGACCTTATCTTCCGTAGATGCAGCTGGTTTGCTAGCCTTGAGGTGACTAGATGCACCTGCGAACCAGAATCGAGAAGTGCTCGGCAGGGCAGTAGAACTTCGGAGCGGTTCCTGACCAAAATATTGGCAGTGGCTAGCAGCACCACATCACCAAAACGATCCTTGGCGACAAGAGAATTGACGGGAGCGGACGCTGACCGAGAACCAGCGTTGCTAGCTGCAAAATCCTCGGGAGAGGGGTGTTGGCCTTGAGCTGTCGAATTGCCACCAAAATGCAGCATGCCTGCGTCCACAAGCACGGCAGCTTGACGAATGGCAATGCCGAGATAGGTGCCCAAATCCAAGGCACTTACGGCATAAATCCAATCGCCTATCTTCGCCTAAACGATCCTCAGGCGACAAGCTTAAAAACCTTGGGCAGGAGTTCATTATGTGAGAATGGCCATCACTTATCATGCATGTGGAAGAGTTGGTAATCACAAATGCAGAGTTACCTGTATGAAAAGGTCTACGCCGTCCTACCGCAAGGTTTGGTGCATATGATGTCGTCGGCAAATCCAGGCTCTCCAAAGTCCGGCATCTCTGCTCAAGAAAACTGGCGTTGGACTCCCACGTTGGAATGGAATCCAGGGAATCCGAAGCAGCTTGCATTTCCTTCCACTTAGACTGCGTGGCATCATCAACCTTCTGCAACAGCACTTGGATTATGATGCAGCTAGCACTCTGCTTCGTTGTGCCCATGCTTGCCAGGGCGCGCATATGCGAATTGAATTTGTCCGAAAGCTCGCGAAGCCTCGTCGCCGATGCGGATTCTACGGCCCTCAGATTCATTATCTCATTAACATGAGCTTGAAAAATGAGCCTGCGATTACTAAACCTTTTGTTTAGCAGCTCCAATGTGACGTCATAATTTTTGTCCGTGAGCTCCAACGATCGAACAGTCTCCAAGGCAGATTCACGAAGGCAGGACCGCAACCGTTGAAGTTTCTCGACCCTACTGATAAAGGGGTTGGTGTCCACCATGGTCGAGAACAGTGACCGAAATTCAAGCCACTCCGCATAACCTCCACTAAAAATGGGAAGTGGCAGTGGCGGCAACGCCTGAAAGGTTCTGCCAAACGACGCATCGAAATTGGCAGACAATGCGTTGACCAGCGTCGAACTTGCCGGCAATAAACTGGAGCGCCGCATAATCTCCTGATCCATGATGAATCTTGCGTCCCTCGCAGCATCGTTGAAGTTGACGCGCAGATCACTCCTGAGTTGTACAACATCCAACTCGGACAGCTCCTTGTGTGTGCTCTTGAAATCCTCAACGATTCCCTCCAATTCGCTGAGCCGCACATTTAACATCGCCTCCGGAAATGTCTGCACTGATTTCAATTAGGACAACAATCCTTGAAGATCCTCAAAAAGGACAACTGCAGTTTGGCTCAGGAAAACTTTCCTTCCAGGAGAGGCACAATTGAGAAACGGATTCATTTTCGAAACAAAAAAAAAAAAAAGAATTTATTTTAGTTTGTTTATTTATTGTCAGCACACGACCCACTGTGCAGCTTCGATATAACGGAGTAATATATGTATGAGCGATTGTGGCACTCGACAAACAGCGTATGTACGTATGTCAACAGATGCTAATATTTCACGCCCAAATCACAAACTGAATAATGGTTTTTAATTTTTTTATTTGTTTATGTTTATATTTTTTAATGTTTATATATTTTTCGCAGCTCAAATTTTCAATCACGTCGGGGTTCACCAATATTCAGTTACCGAGCGTTTTCGGGAGCTTTAAGTTTGTGTTCTGAATATTATATATATTCCAATATAAAACAAGCACAGTTCGGTTTATAAATATTGATACAATTTATTTAATGGTTCTGGGGTTTCTACAAATGATATATGTATAAATATCCTGAGTAGGGTTGACGACCGAATAGAGAATGATGCGGGAGCTCGGCTCAACGCCTGATGCAGCGGAGCGACGGAGAGATCCCGCGAGGGAGCAAGGCAAGCGCTAGCGCATGACGGCAAATAAAGGTGGCCGATCGAATGCACGAGACCGAAAGACGCGAATAGATATATAAAGGAAAATGACGTTACATATTCAATAAATTATTGCCGGCCAAACTTCTATCAGGCAGCTGCTTTACCCGACAGAGTGCTATTTCAAAATGTAAGCAAAGGGTATCCTCCAGGATTTGAAGAGAATCCAAGAAGTCTTCCAGCCAGTGTCCAAGGTGGGTGATGGCGTGCTCCACGTGCGTCATGGCCAGTTGGTCGCCATGTACGAGGACTTTAAGGCTATGCACGGGAAGATTACAGATTTGGATATTTCAGAGATTAGCAGCGACTTGGGTGGACAGTGTCTGAGTGTCTTGTAACGTTGATGCAAGACAAAATGGAGCCCGAGACGTCGTTGCGCTCAGCTCGAATAGCTACCAATTCCACACTTGCCAACGGAGTTTCCAGCATTCAGGCTGACGCAGCGTTCGGTCGGAGCTTCCAAACCCTGCCTCCTTTTCCTCTCCCTACTTTCAGCGGAGGATATTCGGAATGATCTGAGTTTCACTCGGCTGTCTGAACTATCGTGGGCTGCAATCCTCACATAAGTAAGATGGAAAAGCTGCAGAGTTTCTGATCTTGTCTTCGGGACGCAGCCTTAGAAGCAATTTGTTCCTTGGAAATCTCAGAGGAGAATTATGGTGCCGCATTGCGTTTTTGGACAAAACGATTTAATAACCGTCGGTTTATATTTCAGGCTCATGTAAAAAGGATTCATAGCCTCAGTCTATTGGGTAGCTCAGTGGCATCGCTTCGAGGGCTTTCCGAGAAATTCAATACCCACATGGAAGCCTTGAAAAATTTGGGGACGACAATTCAGATCGTCAGTAGCATCCATGTTCAAGTGCTCCTTCAAGGGTTGAACCCAGCTGCCCAGGCCAAGTGGGAGGAAGGTCAAAATGCCTCAAACTCGGACCTCATTCCTACTTGGGAGTCGATGGCAGAATTGGAGCAGCGATGCAGCACTCTGGACGCTATGGATGTGGCCATAACTGCCTACGCGTTGGTCATTCAAATAGGAAGACGTAGAGTCGCAAATAATATTAGATCGTCCTTTATCATCACCAATTCACCTTCCGCTGCTTGTATATTATGGTAAGGTTAGTCCCTCGTATTGTCTGCTTGCCCCAGATTTTTGCTGATGCCCCCTGAGAGTCGCCATGGTAAGGCTAGGCGACTCGGTCTATGTCGGAGATGTGTTCAACCTGGCCATCACTTGCGTGAGTGCCTCGCTGCTAATTGTCGCAATTGTGGTAGATGGAATCGCAGCCAGCTGCATTTTTTGGAAATACAGTCATCCAGCAGCCAGCCTCCGGTTGTGCCGTCAGCTACAACCGAGTGGGCCAAACCAATAGGCGCTTCTCCATCCGCGGCTAATGCACTAGTTGCCCAAGGTCGCCGGGAGTCGCGCTGAAGTTTTAGTTCCTTACCGAGGATTCTATTGGATTCAGGATCGCAAGAGCACGTGATTACTTCCTGACTGGCTTGTCAGCTGCAGCTTCGTAACAGACGGTAATTGAACCTCATCTGGAACTACCAAACTCGCATTATCTAGTTGGATGACAGGCCTCAACGGCAGCAGGCAGCAGCCAAGGCATAGATTAGATTCGTAAAATTTAATATTTATTATTTATTTTATCGCTATTATTGGTCGCAAGCGGACTCTTCTCGGCCGCTCGGCTTCATCGGGCTTTAGCCCGTTTTTTTTTATCTTTAGAATTAAGCTAGCGAGGTTTCGCTCAGCCTATGTTCTTTGGCGGGTGCACTCTGGCCTTTTATCTCAGTGCATAAGCTTCATAAATTGGATCTTTGTCTCGCTCCGTGTCATATGCGCACACTCGAAATAAACATAATGAAATAAATAATTCTTATTATTTGGATAAAAGAAAAATCTCTAAACCAAGCACTACCTACTGGCTACATAATATATAATATACAATAATATAATATATATAATATAACATAATATAAATATACAACTAAATACTGGCAACCAACTTACACTAGCCACTATATACTGCCCGCCTCGCTTCACAATATCGGAAGATGGGTTTATGCAGTTTTTCAACTCAGTAGAAAATCACTGGGAATAGACATATTCTTGCTTATCTAAACTCTTTGAAAAATGCGAATTGACTCGGATAAACAAATACCTAAGAATCCAGAAAGGAATGCCAACAAATCAATTTGGGAACAATTGAGCAGATCAACCGAATAACATCACAAATTCGGATTGCGTTCGAAAAACGAAAGTACTGTACTCCAATATTTTAGACGTCTCTCAATCATTTGATACAGTCTGGCTAGAAGGTACAATGTACAAGATCAAGACAATGCTTCCTTACAACACCCACAAGTTGTTTAGAGTCTAACCTTTATGACAGAATGACCTTATGACTATACAATAGGAGGTATACTATTGTGTGTATATACTATTGTGACAGTGTGCTGGGGCCAACATTATATGTCTTCTATACAGCAGACATCCCGACAAGCACACGACCAACAACATCCACGTTTGCTAATGATACAGCTTTTCTTAGCCGCTCAAAATGCCCGATGCAAGCAATTGCGCAGCTAGCTTCACATCTGGACGATGTTCAAAAATGGCTATCAGATTGGCTAATTAAAGAGAACGAACAAAAATGAAATCTGGTTACGTTCACCCTGAACAGGCAAAACTGCCCGCCGCTGACGCTTAATTACATTCCACTCCAGCAAACTCCAATATCTAGGAGTTCACCTCGACAGAAGACTAACATAGCGCTGGTACATTGAAGACAAAAGAACAAACCTAAAGCTAAAAGCTAGAAGCCTCCATTGGCTCATCAACGCTCGGTCTCCCCTTAGCTTTCAATACAAAGCCTGCTGTATAAATCGGTACTAAAACCTATATGGATTTAAGGGTCCCAGTTATGGGAGAATGCCAGCAATAGCAATATTGACCGAGCCACTGTCCACCGGTGGACGGGAGTCCACCGAGCTCAGTCGAAGATCTTCAGCACAATCACCGTGGAACATTCGCAACTAAAACATACATCTCGACTTAAACATTCTACCAGTCAAAGAAGTGATCGCAGAAGAGAAGAAAAAGTACTTTACCAAGCTATTGGTGCACCCTAACCACCTGGCGAGAGGTCTAACTAGGTTGAGCAATCAATCTTCGTCGCAACGTTTTACCCACCCAACGACCAGCAACCAAAATGCAGTTGCTCATTCTTTCTCTTTATCTTAATCATTCTTTCTCTTTATCTTAAAGCGAACGGACGTGTTTTTTTTGTGCGAACTGCGTTTTTTAACTTTGTTTGTTGAGACTAAACAATCCGGTGTTTATTTTTATTTATTTATATTTTTAAAATTAAATCTTTCAATATTAATCATCCGTATCGCTTCGCGTGTGCAGTGGTATATTTGGAGGTAAAATAATAATTTTATTAATTTTTATCCAAACATAGCTCTGCTCTGCTTCTTCTTCTTCTCTTACGGTGTTGCTTCTATTACTGCTCAGTAGAGATTCTTATCTCTCTTCTTTGCTGTTCACTAACCCACACTAATCGCTCTCTTTGATCTCCCCTCTTTCTTTTCCCTGGCACAGTGGTTCAAGGTACGTCAATAATATAAACAAAAATATTAATAAAAAAGATATCATGGAATTTAAACTTGTCTGTGCTTTGAAGTCTTGTAATAAGACAATCTCCTCATCCCAGCTTACCATCCACTGCTGGCTCTGTGAAAACGTTTTGCACGCTAAGTGTGCCGGGTTCACGGCCTCAGTATCGGATGCCATTTCACGTAGGTCTGGCCTCCACTTCTGCTGTGACAGCTGTCGTGCTGTTCAGGACGAAATGAGATCGTTCATGAGACAGACTAAAAGTGGATTTAAAGAGTTGGTTAGCGGTTTTCGTAAAATCAATGACCAACTCTGTGCGCTCGATACGCAGTTTAGTAGTCTTCAACTACTAAATGAGTCTCCAAAGCGTAAGAAATCCGCTATTAGTGATGTGCTTGTGGCGAATAAACTTCAGCCTACTCAGCCGACAATTATTCAGCCGCTAATATCTCTGGCCACCCCAAGGGCTGGAACTGGGAAAAATTCGGCTTCCGAATTTCTCAGTATTAATGAGCAATTGTCCGATTTGTCCACTGTGGCATCACTCCAAGTGATACCACCAGACCCAATAACTCAAACCCCCTTAAGAGTCACCGAACAGGGTATTCAACTGTCCGGACCCCCGGTACGAACTGATGCTACAGTATTAGTTACTGCGGCACCAAAACCCTTGCAGGTGATCCCGCCATCGAAACACATATTTGTTTCTCGGCTTGCCCCTGACACTTCTGAGTTAGATATCTCGGCTTATATCAAAGCCAAAACAAAAGCCGATATTAAGGTGGCAGATATTAGAAAATTTAAGTATTCATACACCAGGCACACGTCATCTTTCAAAATACGTGTGCCAGTGCAGATGTTCAAGCCGATCTGTTCCGCCAGCTTTTGGCCAGAGAACATTTTCGTCCAAGAACATCAGCCAAGTACGGTGAAGAAAAAAATTACCAAGCCTGTGGGAGTGAAACTCCCACATGTTAGAGCCACTGACCAACCTTCCACCTCATCTTTCTCACCCTCAAAAAACTAATTTCTTCACTAACACTTACCTATCAGAATACTAGAGGGCTACGTAGTAAACTTCCCAAACTGTATTCTGATAGTTCTTCCTTTGCATCTCACATTATAGTCTTTACAGAAACTTGGTTAAAGCCGGAGATTTTAAGCTCCGAAGTTTTTCCAAATAAGTACACTACTTTTAGACGTGATAGAACACTGCGAAGGGGAGGAGGAGTCCTAATTTCTGTAGACTCCAAATTCGCTTCTGAAGAGGTAAAATCACAAGAGTTTGGTGACATAGAATTTCTTTGCGTTAAAATCACTTTGTCCGGTCAATCTTTATACGTTACCTGTTCTTACATACCACCTTCGTCGGAACCGCCCACATACTGGCAACATTTGTCCGCTATTCGTCTCGTTTTGGACCGTTTGTCTGACGGGGACCAGCTGGTAGCTCTGGAGGACTTCAATATACCAGATCTTATGTGGTCCAATGTTGAGAATTCACCGTCCTTAATGCTTAACTCGCACCACGACTTCCCTGCGGGTATGTTCGACATGTCACTCGGGCAAATTAACCACGTTAGAAATTCCTTAGGTCGGCTGCTAGACTTGTGTTTCGTTTCTGATCCTGATGGAATTGCTCTTTCTAGAACTTTGCCCCTTTCTAACCCTGAGGATCCGTATCATCCCACTCTTGAAGTTTTAATCGAAAACAACAGCCTCATTGACCTTAAGTCTAAACTTAAATCTCAAAAAGTACGTTTCTTCCGTAAGGCTGACTTTACTAAGCTAAACGAGTTAATTCTTGAATTTTATTGGTCCGATTTACTGGCATGTGAAGATATTAATATTGCCTTAAATAAATTTTATCACACTTTGTATTTATTTTTCGACGCTTGCGTGCCATGGAAATATCCGTCTGGTTCAATTAATTCACCTTGGTATACAAGGCATATATTAAATTTAAAGAACGCGATGAATAGACTTTTAAATAAACATAAATTATCTGGCTGTACAGTTAGTTATTCAAGATACTTAGTAGCTCGGTCTAATTTCACCGTGCATAACGCCGAATGTTATAGGAGTTATATTCGCCGCTGCCGGATTCAGTTTACTCAGAACCCGAAGCAGTTTTATAACTTTGTAAACACTAAGCGCAAATCTGTATCTTTTCCGTCTCTGCTTATGTTTGAGAACTCTTCTGCGAACACTGATCTGGCAATGGCCGATCTCTTTGCAAAGTTTTTTCAAACAACGTATTCACATAGCACCACTCCAGCTCAGCCTTACACTTATAATATCCAATCAGCCAACCTTATTTTTTGCCCATCTTTTGATCAAAGTGGTGTGTTATCGGATCTTCTATCGAATCTTCTTAGGGTTAAGCCCGTGTATTCGCCAGGCCCCGATGGAGTACCAGGCTGTGTGCTGAGGAACTGCGCCGTGGCCCTGTGCAAACCGCTTCTTAAACTTTTTAATTTATCGCTGAAGACCTCGATTTTTCCCCTTATGTGGAAGGAATCTTACATTATCCCTCTGCATAAAAAAGGGGAAAAATCTGATGCTTCAAATTATAGAGGCATTTCTAAATTGTCAGCAATTCCAAAGCTTTTCGAAAAACTTATTACTCCACATTTGCAACACCTATGTAGTTCAATAATATCCCCGTGCCAACATGGCTTTATGAAGCGCCGCTCCACCACCACCAACTTATTGGAGCTAACATCTTTTGTCACGGATGGGTTCCAGAATGGCTTACAAACAGACGTCATTTACACTGACTTCAGTAAAGCATTTGATTCTGTTAACCATTCGCTTCTTATAAGTAAACTCAGTCTTTTGGGATTCCCAACTGATCTCCTTATCTGGATTTCGAGCTACTTATCTGGAAGAACCCAACGTGTCTTCTTTAAAGATGTTACCTCGCGTACAGTCCGCGTCACATCTGGGGTGCCTCAAGGAAGCCATCTTGGACCCTTACTTTTTACTTTGTTTATTAATGACTTGCCTCTGCCTTAACTGACTAAATAGTACTTATGTACGCTGACGATGTTAAACTTTGTCTTCAATAAAGATCTACTAGCGCCCAATCAAGACTTCAATCAGATTTGGATAAATTTCAAAATTGGTGCTTAGCAAATGACCTAAAGCTTAATGGATCGAAATGTAAACTCATGTCATTTTATCGATCTAGCCCTCACCAGGCTACGTACTTTCTCTATGGGATTGCCTTAGAACGTTTAACTCAGGTTAACGATCTGGGAGTCCTATTAGATTTGAAACTTAAATTTACCGACCATATATCCACCATGGTTAATAAAGCTATGGGTGTGCTTGGTTTTATTAAAAGATGGTCAAAAGAATTCAACGACCCATACATTACAAAAACTTTATACACATCATTGGTCCGTCCGATTCTTGAGTATGGATCGTGTGTCTGGAGTCCACAATACGGTGTGCACCAAGATCACATAGAATCCGTACAAAAAAACTTTCTTATTTTCGCACTTAGGGGACTAAATTGGAATGCAAGCCGTCACCTTCCCTCCTATCATAGTAGACTTTTATTAATCAACTTACCACCATTAACAAACCGTAGAACGATGCTGGGTGTCATGTTTCTATTTAATCTTATTAATGGTAATGTAGACAGCCAGCATTTATTAACACGCTTAAATTTCAACGTTCCTAGTAGAAGGACTCGAAACTTTCGTCCTCTACTCCTTAGCCATTGTAGCTCGACATATGCCCAACACGATCCGTTCAGGGTTTTATGTTCGGACTACAATGGTCTCTACCACGTTTTGTGCCTTTGCTCTACTAACAATCTTAAATCCATTATACTAAACACCTTATCTTTGCAACACTTTTCCTCGTGATTTCATACTCCTATTCCTCTCTTTTACTCTCTCGGATCTATCCCCGCGATTCGAGCCGTACGTTATGCGGCAGCGTCCCTCGGTCGGTTGGACGGGAGGTGGGCTGTACGTATGCATATGTCTGATAATTAAATTTTTTTTAAAAAATTCTTTGGACGTACTTTTTCAGAGTGTGCTTGCGGGCAGTGGCCAGTTCTTAACAGAGAGCTTCTTATATAAACTAAATATATTAAATGCATTTTTTCATCATATTTTTAAATTTTTAAAGTGCGAAAACTACAAGAAGCATATCGGAAACCGATTATGTTCATGTTATGTACTGAATATATTCCTTAGCTTCACAGACAGCATCATCTTTATTTAACTATATAGCTCTCTTTATTTAACTATATATTCTGTAAACTTTTCCCAGATATGAACGATATACCAAAAATTCGTTTTCTCAAGGGCTATCTCCAAATTCCTAAGGGCTATCTCCAAATTTTATAATAATAGTATTGTTTGAGCCAATTAAAAAAAAAAATTTAACGGGCTTTATACATTTGTTTGCAGTTAAGTGACAGCTTTACATGTGTCCGTCCGTCCGTCTGTCTGTTTCTACGCAAACTAGTTTCTTAGTTTTAAAGCTATCATCTTCAAACTTTGCACACATTCTTCTTTTCTTTGCAGGCAGTATATAAGTCTGAACGGCCGGGATCGGTCGACTATATCCTATAGCTGATTGATCGGGGATGCCATAACTTCGTTGTTTTTGAAGTGGGATTGAATGGGATTTTCTATGGATTCTACTTTGGGTAAACTAATCCGATCTGCCTTATTTCAAGATTGACCGACTATATACGATCCGATATATATCTAATAATATAAGATGCAGGTCGCCTAGCGGACTGCCACTCAACTGCAAGGGTATATCAACTTCGGCTCCGTCCGATATTATCTTTCCTTTCTTTTTTTTTTATATGAATCTCTTTCTTGATCATCAGACGCATCTTCCATCATGCTGTCTTTATCTTCGCGTATTAGCTGATTATTCGGCAAAGCTCTTAAGAATTCAACAGATATCTATCTCCATTTAGTATTTTGATAATCTCAAACGGCCCTTTAAATTTAGGGTCAAGCTTAGGTTGACCCTCCTTTAGCAATACGTGATCGCCTTAACTATGTTTAATAATTTTGTTAAAAATAATAAAATTGTTTTCTTAAATTTTCTCTGTCTATTTCGTCATCAACTTTTTCATCTATTGGTAGTAAGCCAAAAGGTCCAGCTTCCTTACCAATTAACAATTCTAATGGGCTTAACATAGTTACTCTATTCACCGTACAATTCATTGCCAATTTGCCAATTGCGCCTCGGCCAATGCATCCTGCCACGATCTCTGACCGGTTTCCACAGCCGTCCACTTACTTTTGAGTGTACTGATTACTCGCTCGACCTGACCATTGGCCCTACTCGCACCGGTGGCAATTAAATGCAAATAAATTTTTTGAGAGGAAAATTTTTTGACTCACAAAAATCTGAACTTGCAAAACAACGACCTTGATCCGCTATAATTCGGGTAGGCGAGACAAATAAAGAGACAACTGATCTTACGGCCTTAACACAACTTTCCGTATCTATTTTCAAAGTGTCGTAAAAATAAACAAATTTTGTACCGTGTGCCACGGTATATCTATCTTGGGAATAGAATGTAACTCTGCCTGCACTTTACCTACGGGAGGCTTCGACAATTTACAAGTGATACAGTTTTCTACAAACCGACGCACATATTTTGACATGTTTTCAAACCAATAATAGGTATAAACCTTATCTAATGTCTTTCCCATCCCAAATGCATTATTAATTCGTGGACATGATTGATAATTGCCCATCTAAATGACGTTGGAATTACCGGTAGACACTTAGTTTTACCATTTCGCAGTATTTTTCTATGCAAAATACATTTACGTAATTCATTGGTTTTATCTAAATTATCTGGTAATTCATGATTTCTTAATTTATTTGACATTTCTAAAATCTCACTATCACGCTGTTGCTTCGAAATTAACCAGTTGTCGGTTACCTCAGTTAAATTTATTCGCTTCTCAGGTATTTTATTCTGACCACTATTTTCCTCAGGTATTTTTTTGATCATTATTTTTCTCAGGCACTGTATTCCGAGATAGACAATCTACGTGCGCCATTCGTTCACCCTTTCTGTACTCTAAGTCGAAATCAAACAATTGCAAAAATGCCCACCACCTATGTACCCTCGGCGTTAAGTCGAGTTTTTTGCGACTAGCTTTCAAAGAATTGCAGTCTGTATATACGCCAAATTTACGTCCCTGCAAGTAATGGCGGAAATGTCGGATACCGTTAAGTACCGCTAGCGTCTCTAATTCATAAGAATGATATTTAGACTCGGCAGGAGACATGCATTTACTAAAATACTCAACGACATGGAGTTTGTTATCAATTTTGAGCCAATTGAACTGGCTCCATAGCTAATTGAACTGGCGTCAGTGTGCAACTCTATTGCGTATTGCGGGTTCCTGTGTCAACATAGATATGATTTTAATTCGTATTTACTTGTGGTCTTGTTGCCAAGTGAAAGTTGCAATTTTCTGTGACGTTAGGTAATACAAAGGCTTAAGCGTCTCCGAAGCAAACTGTCTGAAATATGAAGCCAATCCAATAAATTGTCGTTACTCCGACACAGATCAATCAATGCTTAGCCAACGTTTGGCCTAATTTCCCCGTTGCTTATTTCGAACCCCAGATACTCTACGAGTTTAAAGAAAGGAGCACTTAGTTACATTAAACGAAAATCCGGCATTACTTAATGATTCTAGTACAGTACGCAACCGTTCCAACGCCTCTTCTTTGGTTTCGGATATAACCAACTCATCATCAATATAAACGATAGTAAATGTGTGGGCTAGAGTTCCTAATGCTCTTATTATAGCCCTCTGCAACACAGAAGGTGCATTTTTCAAGCCAACAGGCATGTTCAAAAACTCGTACTGCCCTTCTGGCGTTACAAACGCGGTTCTATTGAATTTTTATGTACTGCATTTTGGTAGAAACCTTTGGCCATATCTAAGCACGAGAAATATTTGGCACCGCGAAGCCTGGCAATCTGGTCTGCGATAAGAGGCAACGGATACCTATCAGCAACGCTATTCTCATTTAATATCCTATAGTCCACAAAAGGACGATCAGTGCCGTTTTTCTTCGTTACCAACATCATAGGGCTGGCGAAAGGTGAGCAACTTGGACGAATAATATTTGCTTTCAATAATTCATCAATTTTACAGCGTACATGGTTTTTTTCTTCCTCGCTTAGCCTGTAAGGACGTCGTTGCACTGTCTTTAGTGGATCTATTAAATTAATTGCTAACTGCCCTGTCGAGACTCGAGTTTTTGGAATACCGCTGATAAAACAATTAGAGTAACACTTTAGGATATTTGTTAATGCCATTCAATGCCTATTTCATGCCTAAATCAATATCAGCATTTATAATATCTTTGTAATCAGTTACAGTCAAATCATCTACCCTTTTTGTTTTATAAATTTGGAATATGTCGGCGTTTGTTACTCCAAAACCCTGGCTAAGGATCACGACCAACCAACACATCTTATTTTAGATACTTATCCATAATTACGTGTAATAAAATTTCAAAGCAGAATTATTCAATATTACATAATACTTGCTGAGTACTACAAATGGCATCATTACTTATACCGTTAAGTTTTACAATGATATTTATTCTTTTTCCCTTAAATTTATCCACGGCGCTTTCCTTCACTAAAGAGCATTCAGCACCCGAATCAAGGCAAAATGGAATAGCCTCACCGGATGCCCTTATTATTCTAGACGGTGGAGCTACTGTCCAGATATCTACCCGCTTCTCATACGTTCGGCCTTTTGGACAAGCTGATGCAAAGTGTCCCATTTCATCGGTGTCGGAGACTTCAACTTCTTGCGCTCCGAGCCTGAGTCTGAATCGTCGTCTATATTGCGCTTTTTGAAAGAGTGTGCGTGTAACTATGGTTGTAGCTCATTGCGAGTTTTCACGTTGTTTGTAAAAACCGAGTGCGTCAACTTGTTGTCTAATTGCGCCATGTAACCCAGAGTCACAGATACCGCTATTTCTTCCAAATCCTTGGCTTTCCATTTTGACATAAGTAGCGTCACAATACGGCTACCGTATTCTGCGAAGCCCTCCTCCGGCTTTGGTCGACCATTCAGAACATTTAATAGCATGGCGGCCGAAGTCTCAATTTCAACAAAGCGTTGTATAAACAGCTCCTTGAACTGCGCCCAAGTGATGCCGGCAAAGCAAATTTGGGGAAGCCACTGTGATGCGCAGCCTTCTAGTACCTTGCTTTGGGTGATCCCCAGGTAGCTACCCTCGAGCAAAAATTAATTCCACTGTTCAACACCAAGAGGAAGCATCCGCTCCAGCGCTGTCAGGATTGAATTTTGGAAGAGTCACATATGACACTTTTCCATCGGTTGGCGGTGTCCATGGTGCCTGCATGTTTTTGATGATTTCCAGTGGGTTGCGGTTTTGCAGCTCCAACGCTGACAAATACGGATCGGTGGCACGATCAGTAGGCAAAGCAGATCCCACTTCAGATGTCGAAGATTCATCAATTGTTTCCATTTTTTTAGTATAATTGTACAGCAAATTCTATTCTTATTCATCTAATAAGAAACTATGCCGATACAGTTCAAAAAAACTGATTAATGTATTTTTTTCATGTAATTCCGTAATTTTAGCAAAGCATCCGTAAATCATCGTCTCCTTTTCCGGATACTTTATCTTATAGGTTTTCCTCCAAATATCATACAGTGGATGTCTTCATATTTATTGAACCGTACGCAGCGTGTTTTGTTCAAGAACATCACATCTCAAGGTATAAACGTTACATCTGGTGTTCCGCAAGGCAATCACTAAGGTCCTTCTTTTTATCCATTATCCATTTTATCCATAAGGTCTTCAGTTTATCCATTTTTGACTTTCCTAGTGTCGTAAGCTATGCTACTACATTTATGTATGCTGATGATGTCAAGCTCTGTTTCTCCTTCTCTGACCACTTCCTTCATAGACATCTGCAATTTGACCTTGATGAAGTCTTTCTGTGGTGCACTAATAATCTACTCTCACTAAACTGTCTCTTGGTATCTTTGGTTCGACCAATCTTTGAATACTGTTCATGCGATTGGAGTCCGCAGTACATGGTATATCAAAGGTGTATTGAATCAGTGCATAAGCAGTTTTTTTTTATTTGCTTTAAAATATTTAAGCTGGTCCCCTTCCACCATACCGTTGTCGGCAAAAATTATTAGACCTACCACCATTGCAGGTACGTCGTACGTCATGCTTCTTCATAGAATCATTCTTGGTCAAGTTGAGTCGAAATTTTTATTGGAAAAGATACTTTTTTCTATTCCAAACAGGTTGACCAGGTCATTTCGACCACTTTTTTTTTTACCAATTTTCAGATCAAATTTTGCGGATCATGATCCTTTTCGTGTTATCTGTAAAAATTATAACCTATTGTCGCATTTATTTACCCCTGAAATATCCCTAGGTGTAGTTAAATTAAATTTAATTGTAGTAATTAGCCCTGTAATTTAGCCCTGTTCTTAATTATATATAATTATAATAAATTTAAAATAACAGATAATTGTTACATTCAATAAAAAAAATATCTGGGATAAATTGCATACTCAAGATTTAGTTCGTAAGTAGAGCAACCCATGGAAACATAAAATTACAGAAACATATATGATTACCGATTGGCTTTTTGTAGTTTGAGAACATTAAAATGTATTTTATATAATTAAAACATTCTTTGCTAAGAGCTGGCCACTGGCCGCGACCGCAAACAGCGGTCTGTCAAAGCGCCACTGGCAAAGCACCGCCTGGCGTCGACCGCACTCCGAAAAAATATCCCAAGCAATTAAATTATATATATATATTAAGCAATTGCAGCTGTTAAATAATGAGTATCGATCACAAATATATAGCAATCGACATTTTTTCAAACGGGAACACTTGGTTTGGGTTGGCAGAAATCCCCTTTCTGAACCCACTCCAAGGATGCCGACTGGAATCGATGCTACTGTGCCAGTACTGTGCCAGGCGGCGATTAGCTAAGATAAGAAGTAAAAAGTATGTGTTTGATTTGTATGTGATCTAACATATATGGACGACTTTTTATAGGGGTAAAAAAAAATTTTGATATCAATTAAAAAAACTCTTAACGAGTCAAAATACTGGTGCCAAACGTTCACGCAACGCATAAAATATCTGATATGAAATAAAAATCCTCTTGACGAGGTAATATTCAAATCAAATTCGGTAAGTGAAACAATAACAATAAACCATACAAACACGTGCCGGGTAGGAATATATTTAATGAGTTATTTTTAAACATTTTTTTCGCGCGGTTCCCACTGCATACGTACAGCCCACATCCCGTCCAACCGACCGAGGGACGCTGCCGCATAACGACGGCTCGAATCGCGGGGATAGATCCGAGAGAGTAAAAGAGAGGAATTGGAGTATGAAATCACGAGGAAGAGTGTTGCAAAGATAAGGTGTTTAGTATAATGGATTTAGGATTGTTAGTAGAGCAAAGGGACAAAACGTGGTAGAGACCATTGTAGTCCGAACATAAAACCCTGAACGGATCGTGTTGGGCATATGTCGAGCTACAATGGCTAAGGAGTAGAGGACGAAAGTTTCTAGTCCGTCTACTAGGAACGTTGAAATTTAAGCGTGTTAATAAATGCTGGTTTTCTACATTACCATTAATAAGATTAAATAGAAACATGACACCCAGCATCGTTCTACGGTGTGTTAATGGTGGTAAGTTGATTAATAAAAGTCCACTATGATAGGAGGGAAGGTGAAGGCTTGCATCCCAATTTAGTCCCCTAAGTGCGAAAATAAGAAATTTTTTTTGTACGGATTCTATGTGATCTTGGTGCACTCCGTATTGTGGACTCCAGACACACGATCCATACTCATGATTCAGACAGACCAATGATGTGTATAAAGTTTTTGTAATGTACGGGTCGTTGGATTCTTTTGACCATCTTTTAATAAAACCAAGCACACTCATAGCTTTATTAACCATGGTGGATATATGGTCGGTAAATTTAAGTTTCAAATCTAATAGGACACCCAGATCGTTAACCTGAGTTAAACGTTCTAAGGCGATCCCATAGAGAAAGTACGTAGCCTGGTGAGGGCTAGATCGATAAAATGACATGAGTTTACATTTCGATCCATTAAGCTTTCGGTCATTTGCTAAGCACCAATTTTGAAATTTATCCAAATCTGATTGAAGTCTTGATTGGGCGCTAGTAGATCTTTATTGAAGACAAAGTTTAACATCGTCAGCGTACATAAGTACTATTTAGTCAGTTAAGGCAGAGGCAAGTCATTAATAAACAAAGTAAAAAGTAAGGGTCCAAGATGGCTTCCTTGAGGCACCCCAGATGTGACGCGGACTGTACGCGAGGTAACATCTTTAAAGAAGACACGTTGGGTTCTTCCAGATAAGTAGCTCGAAATCCAGATAAGGAGATCAGTTGGGCATCCCAAAAGACTGAGCTTACTTATAAGAAGCGAATGGTGAACAGAGTCAAATGCTTTACTGAAGTCAGTGTAGATGACGTCTATTTGTAAGCCATTCCGGAACCCATCCGTGACAAAAGATGTTAGCTCCAATAAGTTGGTGGTGGTGGAGCGGCGCTTCATAAAGCCATGTTGGCACGGGGATATTATTGAACTACATAGGTGTTGCAAATGTAGAGTGATAAGTTTTTCGAAAAGCTTTGGAATTGCTGACAATTTAGAAATGCCTCTATAATTTGAAGCATCAGATTTTTCCCCTTTTTTATGCAGAGGGATAATGTAAGATTCCTTCCACATAAGGGGAAAAATCGAGGTCTTCAGCGATAAATTAATAAGTTTAAGAAGGGGTTTGCACAGGGCCACGGCGCAGTTCATCAGCCCACAGCCTGGTACTCCATCGGGGACTGGCGAATACACGGGCTTAACCCTAAGAAGATCCGATAACACACCACTTTGATCAAAAGATGGGCAAAAAATAAGGTTGGCTGATTGGATATTCTAAGTGTAAGGCTGAGCTGGAGTGGTGCTATGTGAATACGTTGTTTGAAAAAACTTTGCAAGAGATCGGCCATTGCCAGATCAGTGTTCGCATAAGAGTTCTCAAACGTAAGTAGAGGCGGAAAAGATACAGATTTGCGCTTAGTGTTTACAAAGTTATAAAACTGCTTCGGGTTCTGAGTAAACTGAATTCGGCAGCGGCGAATATAACTCCTATAACATTCGGCGTTATGCACGGTGAAATTAGACCGAGCTACTAAGTATCTTGAATAACTAACTGTACAGCCAGATAATTTATGTTTATTTAAAAGTCTATTCATAGATGCCAGATAACAAACAGCGGGGATAAATCTAAAGAAGTGTAAAGGTAAGGTTGAATAGATTAAACGGTTCCGAAGAAGAGTTCTTCTCAAATAAAATATTAATAATTAATTAATTTAGGTTATACGTAGACAAGAGGTACAAGATGTGGTAGAGACCATTGAAATCCAAACATAAATAAGGAAGTTTTTTGTATAGAATCTATGTGATCTGGATGTACTGTGTAATAAGGACTCCAGACATACGATCTATACTCAAACCAAAGATGAGAAAAAAGTTTTTGTTGTGTAGGGGTCATTCAATTTTTTTGATCATATATTAATAAAAACAAGAAAGGAAAGCTAACTTCGGGCGGAGCCGAAGTTGATATACCCTTGCAGTTGAGTGGCAGTCCGCTAGGTGCCGACATGCATCTTATATTATTAGATATATATTGGATCGAATAAATGTAGGTACATGTCGAATAATTTACTTAAAGTGGAATCCATCCAAAGTCCCATTCTTCTAACTTCAAAAACAACGAAGTTATGGCATTTCCGATCAATCAGTTATATGGCAGCAATAGGATATAGTCGACCGATCCCGGCCGTTCCGACTTATATACTGCCTGCAAAGGAAAGAAGGGTGTGTACAAAGTTTGAGCACGATAGCAAAACTGACAGACTAGTTTGCGTAGAAACAGACAGACGGACAGACGGACGGACGGACAGAAGGACAGACGGACATGCTTATATCAACTCAGGAGACGATCCTGATCAAGAATATATATACTTTATAGGGTCGGAGATGTCTCCTTCACTGCGTTGCACACTTTTGACCAAAATGATAATACCCTCTGCAAGGGTATAACAAGCATACCCATGGCTTTATTAACCATGGTGGATGTATGTATGATTGGTAAATTTAAGTTTCAAATCTAAGAGGACATTCAGAGTTAGCCTGAGTTAAAAGGTGTACCCATTAAGAAAGTACGTAGCCTAGTGAGGGCTGGATCGATAAAATGACTAAAATTACAATTCGACCCGTTAAGCTTGTATTTATTTGCTAAACACCAATGTTGAAAGTCATCCAAATCTGATTGTAGTCTATATTAGGCATTAATAAATTTACACCGAAGACCAAGCCTTTCGTCATCAGCGTACATAAGAACAAATAAAATCTTCGACTCATCTTAAAACGGACGGACTTTTTTTTGTGCGGACTGCGTTTTTATTAAATGATAATTGTTAACAATCCAGTGTTTACTTATATTCAATTATATTTTAAAACCAATTTTTTTTTACATTTTCATCCGTAAAACTCCGCGTGTTCAATTATTTGAAGGTAAAATAATAATTCTATAAATTTTCTTCCAAACAGCTCAGCTCTGCTTCTTCATCTTTTACGATATTGCTTCTTTTGTCGTTCAATAAAGATTCTAATTTATATTCTTTCCCATTCTTATTGCTCTCTTGAATCTCCATTTAACGTAGGTCTGGCTTCCACTTTTTCTGTGACGACTGTCCTGCTGATCAGGACGAAATTACGAAATTACGACAGACTTAAAGTGGATTTAAAGAGTTGATCAGCGGTTTTCGCAAAATTAATGACCAACTCTGTGCGCTCGCCTCACAGTTTAGTAGTATTCAACAGTTTAATGAGACTTAAGCGTAAAAAATCCGCTGATAGTGATGTACTTGTGGCGAAAAATCTTCAGCCTGCTCAGCCGACAATTATGCAGCCGCTAATATCTCTGGCCACCCCAAAAAACTGGACCTGGGAAAAATTTGGCTTCCGAATATAAGTGGGCAATTGTCCGATACGTCCTCAGTGACATCGCTTCAAGTGACACCACCAGACCCAATAATTCAAACCCCCTTAAGAGTCAGCTGCAGTATTAGTTACGGCGACACCAAAACCCTTGCAGGTGATCCCACCATCGAACACATATTTGTTTCTCGGCTTGCCCCTGATACTTCTGAGATAGATATCGCGGCTTAAATAAAAGCCAAAACAAAAACTGACATAAATGTTGTAACGAACTATTTTGTTATTGTGTTGCTCGCAACAATTGCCGCTGCTAGCTCACAGAGATTGTCGTTCCACCGAGTCGATGTATCCGACGTGATTGCCCGAGCCAAGAGTAACACCGAATGCTACTTCTTAACAATGCGTGTTGGGTTTGTTTACAAGATTAGTGTTGCAATAGTGGGTCTCACCGGAGATGATCCCCGGCTCCCTTCGTTTGGACTCACGTGCT
The DNA here is from genome assembly GCA_035045925.1 of Drosophila atripex. Taxonomy (NCBI): domain Eukaryota; kingdom Metazoa; phylum Arthropoda; class Insecta; order Diptera; family Drosophilidae; genus Drosophila; species Drosophila atripex. The sequence continues at coordinate 23,462,252 of JAWNOP010000052.1, forward strand.
CGGGCTGCGGGCTTATCCTGTTCCTCGTCCGCTGTCGCTGCTTCTGTGGACGTGGCCGCCGATGATGCGCACATGCGGCGTCTTTGCGGCTTGTTGTCACTGTTTTCCCCGTTCCTCCAACGTCGTCATCGTGGAGCTGCTCCCGCGGTACCGTCGTCTCCGCTTCTGACTCACTGAGTCCTGCTCCCGTGAGTCCGTCGTCTCGGCTCCTGGCTTACTGACTGTCGCCCTTTCGCCGTGGCCGCCACCTAATACGTCGGGCACGATACGCTTTCTTGAAGGGCCGGCTAGAGGTTGCGCATTGCGTCTCATTCGCTATTGGTGGTCGCTATGCCTACGCCCCAGTGAGCCTGGATCAGGAGTCCTCTGACTAGATCGGGATACCCTTGACTGGTTTCTATTCGCGACCGAGGTCCCGAGCTAGTCACCTCGTTTCACAGGATAACAGCTGGTCGTCGCGGTCAGGACTCGATAAGGCGTACACTTGACCGCACCATTTCTATTGCTTCGTCACCAGGATACCTGTCGTGTCCGGGAAATGAACCAAGCCATACGATTTACCCTGGGCTTTCAGATAGCCGCGGTTTCCGGATCCTCTCACACTTGTCCGTCTAGCTCGCGGGGGTCTTGCGTTCGTATCGCGTATATCCGCCGGACTTACCCACAGGGAGTTCCTAAGCCACGGATCACAGATCCTTGCGCACTCGATTTAATCCTCGCACATGAGACTGTCGCACTTACCCACGGGTGATCCTTCAGCCTATACTCCTAATTCCTTCAAGGAAACTAGCTTGCCTGAATGTCGGACTCACCAAACGGGGTCAACTCAAAACTTCAACCCAACCGTTTTAGCTTCCCTAGAAGACTCGGTCTAGATTTCCTCCAGTGGCCCTTCTTATATAGCGCCAGAGGCTACCCGTTTTGTGAAAAGTTCCGTTAAAGGCAGAGAGTTGGTGATGGCTTTAAGTGCATTGTTAAAAGGTAGTGTGACGCAGGTGCTTGCACAAATATGTTTTCTAAAATACCTTAGGATAAGTTTATAGAATGCTCATGCTCCATCGGCTATGTTCCTGTCAATGTTAGCTAGTTGACCGACCGATGGCGAGTGCCTCTCCAATATGCTAGTCGTATGGTGACGTCACTTATCATGAAATGGCGTGACATAGACGTAGCGGAAATGGGAGTTTCTGTGCCCTTTAAGAAGATGGCTTATGTTGATTACAGCGTCTAACCTTTACTTCAAATATGCGCACAAGAAGAAAATTGCGAACCGAACTTTAAGGATTTACATTTAACAAAAGAAAGAAGTATCTACAAGAGTAAATATCTTCACCTAAATCAAATGTCATTTCTGCGGAAAATTAGGCCACATGATGATGGAATGTCGAGCTAAACAGCAGCAGAATCATCCTTTGTCTCATGTTATGAACAGTACCGTTTCAAACAGCAGGAGTGCATTTGAACACCAGCAAAAAGCGAATGTACCCTCCTTTAAGTGTGGCGAACTCATATTTCAACACATGGCAGTAAGCCCAGAATGGATAAGGTCAAGGATACACACCAGTAAAAATTAATCAACACTGAATCGAAGTTTTGCTTCATGTTCTGGACGACAAGTATATAAAGAATGATATTATTTTTGGTCGAGAAGTATTGCCCTCTGGATTAAATGTTATAATATGAGCAGGCCAAATCGACATTATTATATTAAAAACTGTAAACTATTGTTCAAATAATGAGACATTTTGTGAATTAAATACTAATCTCGTTAGGGTAGAAACAATTATTAAAAAATATTCAACATCTTTTATTAAAGGTGTTTCTTTAACTAGAGTAGGAAAAATTTTAAATTAATTATTAATTTTAAATTAGTAGCCCCAAAATAATCGTTCAAAGAAGACCATATAGGTTTAGGCCAAATGAAAAAGAATTGGTACGAGACAGGATGATATATTTGTTTAGGAACTATCAAAACTTAACTTATAATTTAGCCCATTTTGTCATCTCTGTATTTTCTGTATTCATTAGCTTTAAGATCCACATCATGTAAACACACACATATGTTTACTTTCCACAAATGGAAGATCTGTACATTTCCCTCAGTATGAATTAAACAGCAAAACTGACAAGAACAATAAAGTTTACAGTCCACTTCTCAACCGCCTCGTCGTTTATGATCATGGTTTTGGTCATTCGAGACGGATGTTTTTATAGTTTTCTGTGCATTGCTTCTCATAGTAATTGTTTCTTAGCATAGAGCAATTAATAGTATTGACAAAAGGACGCGCCAGACTCAAGGCCAATATCACACGGAGCTTGACTTGGGCTGAGGACGTGCAACATTCGATCGCCACACGGGCAGAGGTGTCTTCGCGACTGGAGCATCTCAACATAACATGGAACGACTTCATTCGATATGGTGATAAAATAACTATGCTAGACGAAGTAGATGGCTATGTAGATCCAAAGCATGACAACATTTTCTACGAGGGAAAATATATAAGGGCTCATGCATTACCTTCGGCGATGTAGGTACGAGGCCTACTCCATCTATTGTGAACAGTGAAAACGGCAGCGCCGTGCTGCAAAACAACGACGAAATAAATAGTTTGCTACAACAACAACAACCACTCTTCGAGCAGTTAGCGGCAAATTGAGCCACTGCAAACATGTCGAGACTTGATGGAGGTAGTGCATAAATGGTAGGGGCATCAGCTCAAAGCGAATTTCCTAAAATTAAAATAAAACGGTTTGTTGGAAATTATTCAGAGTGGCCAGCTTTCAAAGACATTTACGAGAGCACAATTCACAACATGGCAAATTTGACAAGTACGCACAAACTTCATCATTTGAAATCTCTTCTGATTGATGAAGCTGCGAATCTGGTACGACATCTAGCCATTACGGATTCAGCTTACAACACTGCGTGGGAGCGACTTAATTGGTAACAAGTGCAGCAAATGTCATTCGGGGGATTTGGTAGCATGCCGACTCCTATTGGACACGGGTTCAGAACTGTCGTATGTATCTGAACGCTGTATACAAACACTTGGTTTCGCTCGTACGCCATCCCGCATATTGGTTACGGGAATCTCATCGATAAAGGCAGACACTACAAGGGGATGCAGCACCCTACGCATCCAATCCCGTATTTCACAAGATCAACTGGAAGAATAGGCTCACGTGCTTGGAAGGATAACATCATCATTGGAAAGGCAGATGCGTCTGCACTTCAGATATTCAACGATCTGCAACTGGCAGATTCACAATTTAGCACAGATGCCCCAATTGACATTCTTTTGGGCAGCGAACATGTTTGGAGTACTATAACTGAAAGACAGTTTTACGACAAAAAATTAAACCTCGTTATGATCGTATATCATAAATTTTTGGATGAGTAATTACATCACTGATTTCACCACAAGCAAGCAACGCTATAGCTTTTACAAAAATAATCGACATCGATGCTTATCTCAGACGGTTCTGGCAACTGGAGAGTATCCAACGCAAGGCAGAAGTGCAACCTAAATACGACGAGGTCGAGAAATACTTTCTTGCAACACACACTCGAGATGAACAGGGCAAGTAAATCGTGGAACTTCCGTTTAAAACTTCCGAAACACAATTCGCAGATACTCTTCAAGGAGCGCTGCAGAGGTTCAGATCAGTTGAACCACGTTTGGCACAGAATCAACAGCTATGTAACGACTACGTGAAATTCAAGAGGGAATATCAGGAGCTAGACCATATGCGAGAAATCTCCCCGAGCGAAATTCCCATGGGAAGGCTTTCGACGGCTCATATCACGACGCCAAAGGCATGGCGTTGAACTACACCCTTTCGATCGGACCGAGTATTCAGCGAGACCTGTTTGCTGTGGGCGGAGTCAAGATGTTCCGTCAAATCTGGGTGAGTGAAAAACATAGAGACTTCCAGAGAATCGTATGGAGAGAGGATCCTTCAGATCTTATCAAGCACTTCCAACTATGCACGGTGACATATGGAACATCATGTGCACCGTTTCTAGCAGTCTGAGTATTGGAGAAACTAACTGCTGACCATCGGCAGGAGTTTCCGAATGCTGCAAAAATCGTGTTGGAAGATTTCTATGTCGACGACGCTCTCACTGGATCAAATTGTGAGGATGAGCTGCTACGCAATCGGGACGAGCTCGTCCATCTGATGTCCTGTGCAAAGCTTGAGTTCAGGAAATGGGTATCGAATACCAAACGCATTGAATCGGGGGATAATACGGATTCCTCTCACTTATCAGTCAAGGTCCTAGGTGTGCATTGGCACCCTGGGGAGGACAAATTGTCGCACAATGTGAATCTATCAAGAGACCCTAGCTGCACCAAGAGGCAAGTGTTGCCGGATGCATCACTTATATTCGACCCTCTCGGTCTACTGTCACCAGTCGTAGTTCAATTCAAAATACTATTTCAAAAACTCTGCTATTTCTGGCTAAACGACGAAATACCTAGCAAGCTAGCAGGCAGCTGGCACAAATGGTGAGCCGATCTAGACAATCTTTACAAGATCCAGATACCACGTTGGGTTAAGAGCGACACAGAGAAGATCGAACTGCACGGATTTTCAGATGGATCTACCAGCGGTGGTATACAGCCGAGTGGTTAAGAGAATGGAACCATATCGGTCGCCATACTTGCAGCAAAAACAAGAGTGGCACCCTTAAAGCAACAATCTTTGCCGCGCCTGGAACTATGTGGCGCACTTCTGCTGAGTCAACTTATGCAATCCATAAATGCTGGATTACGGCACAAAGACGTATCCATCTACGTATGGAGTGATTCCACGATAGTCCTGTCATGGCTATCATTCTCACGCTTGGTTATGTTTTGCGATTCATTCATCGCATGAAACATCCATCTTCAAAACGAACATCGCTTTCTCTGACATTCGATGAAATCAAGGCGGCCAGGATTCGATGGCTGCAACATGAACAAGCTGCACACTAACAAGGCTCTAGGGAACCAATCTCAATTGGTAAAGCTCTCACCAATCATCGACAAGGACAATCTGCTCAGAGTGGGCGGACGAATACAACATTCACAATTGTCAGCAGAGGCAAAACATCCCATTTTGCTCCCAAAGAATCATCGGATCACTTATTTGATCATAGTCCATGAGCATCGCTTCAACCTACATCCTGGAGTCTCATCTCTCTTCGTTATGGTCCGACAAAGGTATTGGATTTTCGGCGCCCGAAATTTGATACGCAAAATCACGCACAACTGCCTGGCTTGCTTTCGGCAACACACAATGCATCAACGTATGGCAGATCTACCCAGCATATGTATCACGAAGGCACTTCCATTCGTCAACACTGGATGCGACTACGCAGGACCCATTCTTCTGACGAATGCGAAGGTGCGCAAACCACTAAAAGGCAAGGGATATATATGCATATTCGTTTGTATGGTCACTTCGCGATTCACCTAGAACTCGCAACGGACTTATCCACAGAAACATTTCTGGCGGCATTGCGAAGATTTTTCTCTATACGAGGCAAATGCAACCGCATGTACAGCGACAACGGTACAAATTTTAACTCCTAAGTTCATCACAACACCAGGATCACATCGTGAACACTCTTGCCGACAAAAGGATACAATGGACATTCATCCCACCACGTGCCCCGCATTGGGGAGGAAAGTGGGAGTCTGCAGTTCGATACGTAAAACTGCATCTTCGACGAGTAATCGGAAACACCACACTGACATATGAAAAAATGCGCACCTTGCTTGCGCAAATCAGTGCTGTCGTCAACTCACGACCCTTATGCTACACCTCAGATACAGATGACAACTATCTATCACCAGCCCATTTTCATATTGGCAGACCATTCACAACGATCTCAGAGGCGAATCTTGGCCACATACCTGTTGGCCGGCTGGGATACTGGCAGAGTATCCAATCTATGTACCAAGGCTTCTGGAAACAATGGTACCAAGAGTATTTGACAAGCCTGCAGCAGCGTCCTAAGTGAACAACACCTAACATTTCAATCGGCAGTGTTGTGCTCGTCAAGGAATCCAACACACCACCAGCATCGTGGCATCTAGCGAAGGTGATCGACACATATCAAGGAAAGGACAATATGGCTCGAGCAGTCAGGCACAAGATGGCAGCGGGAGAATTGCCCGGCCAATAACAAAATGTGCAGAACTACCCCGTTCAGAAACCGTGTTTCAGTGTGGCCCGGGGTGTTTAGGAACTATCGAAACTTAACTTATAATATAGCCCATTTTGTCATCTCTGTATTTTCTGTATTCATTAGCTTTAAAATCCACATCATGTATACACACAAATATGTTTACCTTCCACAAATGGAAGATCTGTAAATTTTCCTCAGTATCAATTAGACAGCAAAACTGACAAGAACAATAAAGTTTGTAGTCCACTTCTCAACCGCCTCATCGTTTATGATCAATATTACAATGTAAAATCATAAAAACAAGTGGATCACTTTACGCAAGATCCAAAATGTTTGTTAACAAAAAAGACGGCACACATCGTTTGTATGTTGATTACCGTGAATTAAATTCTAATACAGTTTCAGATAGATATCCCTTGCCCCTTATATCAGACCAGATATCCAGACTATATGGAGCGAAATATTTTACATGTTAGACATAGCAAGTGGATATTATTCAATTCACATGCACAAAGATTCGGTAGATTTATATGGATGATGTGATGTTGGCTGCTGCATCAAAGATGCAAGTTCTCGGGGATATGTGCCTTCTTGTTACACATAATCAAAAACAAGTCTCATGTCATTGAATCTTTTAGTAAAGCTGCTTCATTTGCTGAATCACGGTATCATTCTTATGAATTACAAACTCTTACTGTTATATTGTTTATAAAACACTTTCGCCATTATTTATGGGGTTGAAATATTGTTGTTCCTACTGATTGTAACTCCCTTGAAGAATCAAGAACAAAACAGGAGCTATTTCTTAGGGTACAAAGACGATGTGCGTATTTACAGTCTTTTACATTTGACATTCAATATAAAGAATGTATACGTATGTAACTGTCGAAAGAAACAGTAAAGAAACTGTTTAAAGAGACAGTAATGGAAATGTTGAAAGAGACAGTAATGAAACATTGTTAAAGTGTGTGGCCATGATATTAGATAACATAATGTGAAATTTTAATGGTTAATGGTATAAGGTTGAAAAAAAAAATAATAATAATAAAAATAAACTGTTCAAGTTGGCTAACTGGTAAAAAAACAACTTTGGTAAATTGCACGAGGACGTGTAATGGTCAGGATGACAATGTCGGCGAGCACTTCGAGTGTTTTTTTGATTGAGCCATTGAGGTGTAAATCTATCCGAGATACTATTGGCCCGTTCCAATAGTATGCACGATTCACGTGTCAAGCCAGCGCCTACGTACTAAACAGCGTCACATAGGTCACCGAAGGATGGTGCTCGTGGGGGAATGAATTTAAAGACTAGTTCTCTTTTTTTGTAATGCTGTGTAGTATGCACATATATTGAATACCCACTGTACCGAAAATACTTAAAGGGTACGCACTGTAACACTTTGTTGCAGTGTTTACATATTTCAAAGTCCCGGTCATAAACCCTAAGTGGTCGAAATATGATCCGATCGTTATGGCTTAGCCCACACACGGGAAGTGCTAGCGTCGGCATAACTGCAACGAACGGACAGCATATGCATACCCCTCACGCCTTCACTTGAGAGCGCATAGCAATATACATAAGTATATAGATACATAGCCGTCTCTCTGCCGCCGCCTGCGAGCAGCGCAGCTATGAGACTTAGCCTTAATTAGACTTAAAGAATATTGTAAAAATCAGAGACATTTCGATCGTTGGAGCGGCACCATTGCTGCTCCAACCAAATAAAATACAAATATACAAATCTAAACTGAAAAATAAAATTACTTAAATTTACCTAAAATACAACAACAAGGATCAACGAGGAATATACATCATGGCGACCATGACATGAGTCCTGGAGGACTTAGGAATCTAAAGATATTTGGCTAAAAGGAACCAAAGGATGGAAAAATACAAAAGGATTTAAAGGAAAATACATCATACGGGAAGAGCGTAATACAAGGAGGATATACGAAAAAACTCGTCTGAGTGAGTAGAGTGTGCACAATGGTACGTGGAGGTCTAAAAAATAAAATCAACAAAAGAAAAGCCCACATAAAGTGGCTGCTATTTGCGCAATCAACACCGCCCGCATGGACGATGGCGCAAAAGCTCTATAACGAGCTTGAATTTTTAAGAGAAACCCTCTAAAACAGAGTACCACAGAGCACAACTCACTCAGAAAATCAAATAAAAGTGATAAACCAAAAACTAATATAGAAAAAAAATATTTCCAAGCCTCTGCCGAAACAACCACAGGTCTGCCCGACCGACTGCCCCGGACCTCTCAACTCTGCAGCATGCAATTGCCACCCAGGACAGTAGCAGCCGATGGCAAGCGTGGGAGGCACGACCGCCACCTGCGCCCTCGAGGGAACGTCAGCGTAGCCAAACCGGCGACGACCAGCTGACGTGGAAGGAAGGAAGAGAAGTAAACCAAGCCTGGGAGCAACATTTTTTTATCCATGCACTGCGCTGCATAATTTTTTTTGATTGCGATGATTCACTGCGATGCATATTTTTTTATATCTATTATATAATATTTTGTAAAATTGAGCGGAACCTTTTCTGCTCGATTAGACGTGTAGCCTGTAAAGCTACGTAAAAAACTAGGTAGGAAGTTTGTTAACTTAAATGCGCAGTAATGCGATAAGTAAATTGTCAATAGAAGATCTTTATAATTTTAATGAAACACAAATAAAAGAATATGCAAAACCCACCAAAATGACGTTGGCCATAAAAACAGTGGATTCCACTGCAAATATTATCAACAATTATTGTAAGATTTACAATAATTGTCTGAAAAAAAGGTATATGAGCCGGGGAAATGACCTGGATAAAATATAAGCAGCAAAATAAATAAAAATAAGAAAAAATATATATAGCACAAACAACAGATTACACATAAATGTTAACACCTAAAATCTAAGAAAATGAAATAAAAAAAATAAAAAAAATAAATATTTATATATAAATAAATAAATAAAATAATAAATATAAAATATTTCAATATATTCCTCTCACAAAGTATGGCCAAACTAATGGCATGGAATGGAACAAATTGTACACAGAATTATCAAACATTAAAACTAATTTTGACAGATCAGGTCACTAAGTCACTAACCCAGAATAGACCTATCACAAAGAACACGGTTAGGAAGCATGTTGAAATATTAGTAGAGTGCTTTAATGAAGCACGAATGCTAATACATAATCACAGGGAAAGGTTAAATCAAGATCATTGGTCACAGGTATCGAAACTTTTGATACGACTACGATCTAATTTAATATTTGTTAAACAAAAGTTCGGTTTAGAAATATTGGTACCAACCGTTCTAAACACCCCAATAGCAGTTGATACTGCACCTGACCCAGAATCAACAGAAGCGAATGAATCAGAGTCAGAAGAGCTTCCCAAAGTAAACCTCAAAATATAGGATGAAGATTTGAATAATCTTACTATTCCAGCGGTATACACTGATCCGGACAATTCAACAGATTCAGATACCTCCAGTATAATAGAAAACAAAATAATTAACTTTGTCACAATGGCACAATCAAATATTGATTTTATTAATACAGCATCCAAGCTTATACCAGTCTTCGATGGTAGGGCTGAAAATTTAACAAGTTTCATCGATGCTTTACAAATAATAGAATCAATAAAAGGCGAGCACGAAGAATTAGCTGTCTCCATAATAAAAACAAAGCTAAAAGGTGTCGCCAGAAATCTAATCGGTAATGGAACAACAATTACTGAAGTGATTTTTAAACTAAAAGGCAACGTCAAGAGCGAAACTGTAGAAGTATTATCAGCGAAGCTGATGAACCTACAGCAGCGCAATAAAACTGCTAACCAATATACACAAGAAATTGAGCAGATGACGAAAGCCTTAGAAGGTGCATATATAACGGATGGTTTACCTTTAGAGCTAGCCAGAAGTTATTCCACGCAGCATGCAGTCAAAGCAATGACTAAAAATTGCACAATCGATAAGGTAAAACTTATCATGCAAGCTGGCACCTTTAGTACTATGAACGATGCCGTTTCCAAATTTGTCAATAGTTGCACTGAACCTTTAGAGTTGCACTTTAAGTTTAGAGCTAGCCAGAAGTTATTCCACGCAGCATGCAGTCAAAGCAATGACTAAAAATTGCACAATCGATAAGGTAAGACTTATCATGCAAGCGTGCACCTTTAGTACTATGAACGATGCCGTTTCCAAATTTGTCAATAGTTGCACTGAAGCAACTGGACAGTCAAATACTGTCCTATATTTCAAGAATTATCCACAGCGCGGCTCAAATCGCGGACGTGGAAATTATAGAGGTAATTTTCGTGGTAATTACAATAACTACAACAACAATTACCAAAATAACAACAATAACTACAACAACAATTATCAAAATAACAGGGGAGGACGAGTCCAATATAGAGAAACTATAGAGGCGGTGGAAACTCGTACCGAGGCCCCAATGGCAATAATCAAAGCAATGTCAAAATTACGCAAAGTACTAACCAAAACACTTCGGGAAACTACCAAAGCCCTTTAAATACTCAACAATAAAAGAAGTCAGAGTTCACTTATAACTTCCAAAGATGATCACATCATAGACCTAAAAGGCATAAGTCAAGAAATAACCAAATTCAAAGGTTTAGTTTCTTTGGAGATACAGACAACTAAATACATAATTCCACACGATTTTCATATCCTAAATTCACATTTCCCAATTCCATGCGATGGAATAATAGGCATCGACTTTATTAAAAAATTCAACTGTCAATTAGACTCCAAGCCATCTGAAGATTGGCTTATAATTAGACCCAATAATTTAAAATTTCCAATTAATGTACCAATAACTCATAGTTCTGGCATTAATTCAATACTTCCGCAAGCAAAATCTCAAGTTATTCAGAAAATTGAGCTTAACTCAAAAGAAGACAGTGTATTTATTCCAAATCAGGAAATTCAGCATGGCATTTATATTGCCAATACCATAGCAAAATCTAATAATGCCTTCATAAGACTACTAAACACAACAAATACCGACCAAGTAGTCAGTACAGATCACCTAACATATGAATCACTTTCGAACTACGATGTAGTCAACACAAATTCAGACAATAGAACAAAATCCGTACTATCACAACTTTCAAAAAACTTCCCTCCACAGTTCAAGTCACAGCTTTCTAGCCTATGCACCCAGTATAGCGATATATTCGGATTGGAAACCGAATCAATAACCACAAATAATTTTTATAAACAGAAACTGAGCTTAAAAGATGATGAACCCGTATATATAAAGAACTATCGAGCCCACATAGTCAGGTGAACGAAATTCAAAAGCAAGTAGGTAAATTAATCTCGGACGGGATTGTCGAATCGTCAGTATCCGAATACAATAGCCCATTGTTACTTGTTCCTAAGAAATCATCCCCCGGGTCAAATGTAGAGAAATGGAGATTAGTAATTGACTACCGCCAGATTAATAAAAAATTACTATCTGATAAATTCCCATTACCTAGAATTGATGATATTTTAGATCAACTAGGTCAAGCAAAATACTTTTCATGTCTTGACCTAATGTCAGGATTCCATCAAATTGAACTAGAAAAAGGTTCAAGAGATATAACGTCTTTTTCAACGAGCAACGGCTCATATCGTTTCACGCGATTACCCATCGGATTAAAAATAGCCCCTTATTCATTTCAGAGAATGATGACTATTGCGTTCTCTGGTCTAGAACCTTCTCAAGCATTCCTTTATATGGATGACTTAATAGTAATTGGCTGTTCCGAAAAAACATATGCTTAAGAACTAACAGATGTTTTTGAGAAATGTAGGAAATACAACCTAAAGTTACATCCAGAAAAATGTTCATTTTTTATGCATGAAGTGACTTTTCTAGGTCATAAATGCACTGATAAAGGAATACTTCCAGATGACAAGAAATACGATGTCATTATGAACTACCCAGTTCCGCACGACGCGGACAGTGCTAGATGTTTCGTAGCATTCTGTAATTATTATAGACGTTTTATAAAAAATTTCGCCGACTATTCACGGCACATAACAAAATTATGTAAAAGAATGTTCCTTTTAAATGGACGGATGAGTGTGAAAATGCATTTCAATACTTAAAAACAAAACTTATGGAACCTACCTTGCTACAATATACAGATTTCACTAAAGAATTCTGTATAATAACAGATGCAAGTAAGCAAGTATGTGGAGCGGTTTTAACTCAAAACCATAATGGTCTCCAACTTCCCACTGCATACGCATCAAGAGCATTTACAAAAGGTGAAAGTAACAAATGTACTACTGAGCAGGAATTAGCTGCAATTCATTGGGCGATATTACATTTCAGACCATATATATATGGAAAATATTTCTTAATAAAAACAGACCATAGACCTTTAATATACCTTTTCTTAATGATCAATCCCAGTTTTAAACTGACACGTTTGAGGCTCGAACTAGAAGAATACGATTTTACAGTCGAATATTTAAAGGGAAAAGATAATTATGTAGCTGATGCTTTATCAAGGATAACCATCAAAGATCTACAAAGTATAACTAGAAATATATTGAAAGTCACTACCAAATATCAAAGTAGACAAAAATTCCGCGCGGAAAATCAAAAACAAGAATTGCCTATGCAATCTTTAAATAAAGCTTCTAAGCCCAACGTATACGACGTCATAAACAATGATGAAGTACGTAAAGTAGTGACGTTGCATACAAAAAATACTTTATGTTTATTTAAACAAGGCAGAAAAATTACTGCAAGATATGATGTTAGCGATTTATATACTAATGGTTATTGACTGATCTATTTTTCCAAAGGCTTGAAATGCAAGCCGGTATACATAAAATCAGCCAACTCAAAGTGGCACCGTGGGAAAATATCTTTGAACTTACTTCAATAGATAATTTTAAATTACTGGGCAAAAAAATCTTGAAAACATTAAGAGTAGCGCTACTCAACCCGGTGACCCAAATAACAAATTTAAAAGAAAAAGGAACAATTTTGTCTTCATTTCATGATGATCCAATTCAAGAAGGTCATACTGGCATATCAAAAACTTTGGCCAAGGTAAAAAGACACTATTACTGGAAAAGAATGTCTAAAGATATAACTGAGTACGTAAGAAAATGTCAAAAATGCCAGAAAGCCAAAATAACTAAACACACAAAGACTCATTTAACAATTACAGACACACCAATAAATGCTTTCGACAGAGTGATAGTGGACACCATTGGTCCACTGCCAAAATCAGAAAATGGCAATGAGTATGCAGTCACTTTAATATGTGATTTAACTAAGTATTTAGTTGCCATACCTGTTCCAAATAAAAGTGCTAATACTGTCGCTAAAGCAATATTTGAATCTTTTATCCTGAAGTACGGTCTAATGAAGACGTATATAACAGAATATAAGAATTCAATTATAGACGATTTGTGAAAATATTTAAAGATTGAAAATCTTACATCCACAGCACACCACCACCAGACAGTTGGAACAATAGAAAGAAGTCATAGAACTTTCAATGAGTACATACGATCTTACTTATCGGTTGATAAAACTTATTGGGACGTATGGCTTCAATATGTTGTCTTTTGTTTCAACACGACCCCCTCCATGGCACATACTTATTGTCCATATGAGCTAGTATTCGGTAAAACAAGTAATTTACCGAAACATTTTAATAGCATAGATAGTATAGAGCACTATATACTATAGATGACTATGCTAAGGAGACTAAGTATAGATTAGAAGTAGCCTATAAAAGAGCTAGACTTATGTTAGAAGCAAATAAGAAAAAAAATAAAATTCTATATGATCATAAATTAAGGGATATAGATATATCAGTAGGTGACCAAGTTTTATTAAAAAACGAGACAGGTCATAAGGTAGATCTTAAATATACAGGTCCGTATATAGTAACGGAGATAGGAGATAGAGATAACATTATAATAACAAATAATAAACATAGGAAACAAAAAGTTCATAAGGATAGATTAAAAATCTTTATTTCATAAATTGCACTTAGTATGGCCATACCAAGACACACATACATAAATAAATAAATAAATAAACATATTCTTTTAATAATTTCATTTTCTTTAATTCTAATAAGATAATACAAAAACAAATAAAAAAAAAGAGAATGTATTAATTAGAAATTTTTATTATAAAAATAACTTCATTATATTACGTTATTTTTCAAAAGGAGGGAGATGTAGTATGCACATATATTGAATACCCACTGTACCCAAAATACTTAAAGGGTACGCACTGTAACACTTTGTTGCAGTGTTTACATATTTCAAAGTCCCGGTCATAAACCCTAAGTGGCCGAAATATGATCCGATCGTTATGGCTTAGCCCACACACGGGAAGTGCTAGCGTCGGCATAACTGCAACGAACGGACAGCATATGCATACCCCTCACGCCTTCACTTGAGAGCGCATAGCAATATACATAAGTATATAGATACATAGCCGTCTCTCTGCCGCCGCCTGCGAGCAGCGCAGCTATGAGACTTAGCCTTAATTAGACTTAAAGAATATTGTAAAAATCAGAGACATTTCGATCGTTGGAGCGGCACCATTGCTGCTCCAACCAAATAAAATACAAATATACAAATCTAAACTGAAAAATGAAATTACTTAAATTTACCCAAAATACAACGACAAGGATCAACGAGGAATATACATCACCTGAGCTATGGTGCCTCTCGCATTAGTTGCGAAAATGGTGCTTTCGGGCTCTTTTAATTTATTGTTGGCTCCAATAAAATTTGTTGCATTATCGCAATGGATGGTCTGGCACTTACCTCGACGTCCAAGAAATCGGCGGAGAGTGGCCAAAAAGTCGTTGCACAGTTGTGTACAATGCATCTCGCCATTGTTTTGTCATTGATGATCCAGTATTGTTTCCGAGCAATGGCACGCAAGGCTTGAACACCGCAATGCATATTGATCTCATGTAGTTCTCTAAGGATCTTTTTAACAATTGTGTAGCTTTAGCTTTGAATGTTCCAGTCTGCCTCCTACTCGAATTAACCCATCAGATCCAAGGATGGGAGCCAACGGTACAAGGGAACTCTTTCTGTCCACTGTTTTGTAATGATTCAGCTGTTTGCACTCCGCGGTAAATTCGATTTGCTGAATCGTGCGCAGTATAATGGAACCGTACCTGGCTTTGTTCATTCAGACATAGTGCCTCCGATGGCGCTCTGTTAGCCTTATAACAGAATCTTAGCATTTAAGCGACAATTTGTTGTAATTTGTAAAACGCCATCGAGACTGTTCTGTCACTTTTTGAATCTTGGCGGATGGAAGTGGAAGCCGTTGCATTGATCCATCCTAAAACGACGGATGTGTCAGTCCAAAAGAACCCAGAGGTAACATTCGTAATATGAAACCATGTGGTAGTAATATTTTTTTCAGTTCACTTTGGATTTGAACTCCTTCTGTCACTGAGTCAGCACCCGTCAGGCAATCGTCTACGTAGAAGTAATTTTCAAGCGCTGCTGACACCAACGGATAGTTCCCGTGACCGGATTGCTAAATTATTTAGGCATTTTGTGGCTAAGAATGGAGCTGTTTTGGCTCCATACGTGACAGCTTTAAGTCTATAGTACTTAAGGTCCTCGGAGGAAGCGTTTCTCCAGACTATAAGCTGATAGAACTGATTATCTGGATTGATCCATACTTTCAGTACATATTTTCTATGTCCGTCGTAAATACATATTTTTATGTGCTGAAAGGTAGTAG
Organism: Drosophila atripex; assembly: GCA_035045925.1. NCBI lineage: Eukaryota > Metazoa > Arthropoda > Insecta > Diptera > Drosophilidae > Drosophila > Drosophila atripex. The sequence goes on from JAWNOP010000052.1 coordinate 23,478,199, forward strand.
TATTGACAATAGCTCGCTCTGAACAGTGGGTCCTGTATGTAGCATATCGTTTAATGATTTTCCACTTGATGTTTTACACGAAGCATCAAACATCAGTCGTAGTTTCGTGCTACTGCAGTCAGGTTTTAAAACGATGTGATGATATATGATGTGGTACAATGATGTGGTATAAAATAGTGATTTTTGGGCACCTATGTTGTTGGAACAAACTTAATAAGTCCCAAGGCTTCATATTCTATCATGTAGTCGGAATACCATTACCGAACTTCACCGGTTACTCGTCGCTCAAGTGCTAAGAACCTTTCGATAGCAATATCTTTTGACTCCCCCAGGGCTGTTCGGCGAACGGTAGTTTCACAACAAATCTTCAGTATTCTACTCTTTTCAGAGTTTCTACAAAGTGTTTCTCACAATGCACCTCTGACGGAAATCGATGTTTTGTTTGGCTGTCCGAATTGTCTAGCTTCCAAAACTTTTCAATCATTGCGTCAGTTTCTTCACCGACACCGACACCACAATCTATGGCTGGTTGAGTTTTGGATCTAAATCTACCTGCTACAAACCATCCAAGCTTCGTGTTCTGTAGCACGGCATCATCTCTTCCGACCTTCTGCTGTTTTGAAAGGAGAAGCGAGTAAAAGTGCTCGGTGTCGATAAGTAGATCTATCGTTCCAGGTTTATCAAACAGAGGATCTGCTAATGGACACTCGTTGGGTATTTTTAATGCACAATGGGTAAGTAGTTGAGCTGGTTGGTCAGCTATTATGTAAGGAAGGACAAAGGTTTCTATGCGCTGACTGAAATCTCGGTGAAGAGAGCTAACGAGAATGGTTACTCTTGCTCTGCTCATTCTTGTTTGTCCTCCAATTCCTTCGATCCGGAGCTTTGTATTGTGGCGCGTTAATGACAACATTGATGCCAATCGTTCAGTGATCAAATTGATCTGTGATCCAGAGTCTAGCAGGGGTCGAAATTTAGCTACTTGTTTGTTCTCTGCCTGGACCGCTACCTTTGCAGCTGCAAGAAGATTGTAATTCTTGTTAGCCGCGGTACCAACAGTCGCGGAATGAAGGCTTGTGGATTCCAGGTACAACAAGGTGATTTTTGTCGCACTTGAAACAATTCCTTCCTTTACATTCTTTTGATTTGTGGTCGGTCTTGAAATAGTTGAAACACGTTTTTTTTTTTGTACCCCATTTATATATTATTTCTGATACATGTTTTGCGCGGAGCTCTTCACATAATTCGTGATTTGGAGTCTTGCAAAAGTAGCACGATAATTGTCTTTCTGACGTACTGAACGTGCACGCCCGATAATTGCCGTTGTCTTTTTTGAGCTCAAGACTCTGATTCTTTGCTTCAAGAATTCCATCATCGATTGAAGGGGCTTGATCTCTACTGAGTTGCCAACTGTCTGCTCAAATATACCCATATTTGACATGTGAAGATTATCGGTAAGCAAGACCACTAGAAACGCATTCCATGTGGATACATTGATGGCTAGACCCTTTAATGAGTTAAGGGTTTCTAGGATGGATATGTACAGTTGCTATATTGACTTGGCACTGTCAGATACTAAGTTCTGATTAAGTAGCCGACGAATAACTGTATTCGCAATGAGCCGAGGATTATCATATGATCCAACTATGATGCGCCAAGCATGTAAATAGTTGACCTTATTTAGCTCCCAGTTGTCCCATATTAATCTCTCCGCATTATCAGAAAGAGTTGATTAGGTACCACATTTTCTTTACTGCTGGCATGTTAGTATCATGGACCATGCAGTACAATATATCATGGAATTCTTTCCATTTCATTGCATCCCCATCAAATTTTGGAATGTTTATCCGGGGCAATGACCTATCAATGCTATTTGTCGTATAGCTAACCTTAGCCATAAGTAAATTCTGCACCTTTGTTTGCTGTTGTAGGTATGCCTGCTTGTCATATCCACTGTCTATTGGGTTTTCAAATTTCTCATAGACTGTCGCATAGACAAGTGGATTTCTTGGACTTGAGCCCATAATGATTTTAGTAGGTCTCCTGGACTTGCCCTGGATGCCTTAAACTCTCGTATGACACCGTTTAAGCACTCTACTAGTTCTCCTTGGCACCGACATAATCCGTCTAATCGTTTATCCATAGGGACAACGACTCGGGACTGCTCTTGAACTTCATTTTCTACTTGTTCTTGAGCCTATTCCTTTTGACTCGTGCCTTGCATCAGGTTTTCATGGTTTCTTGCATGGTTTCAACTGATCCGGAGGTTCTCAGGATACTTGATTTATCTTTCGGTCCTGGCCATTCCCTGGATTTATTCATCATTTTCAACGAATCTTTCCTCTTTGAGAAGTGATAGTTTCGTTTGAAAGTATGATGCCTTTTGTTTTCGATTCGGCCAATCCTTTTTGTAAGTCCGGATGCATCTTGCGATCTCCTGCCCAATTTCCTGCTGGGCATCTAGGAGGCCTTGAGCGCTCAACGGCTCATCAACGGCTGGCTCTATTATAAGTTTTGGCGCAATATTCTCCCTTTCCATCTTTTCGTTCTTTGTTTCTGACCGTTGGGGCTTTTTTTATTTGCTGCTGAAGTGCTAGGAGCCGATGCGCTCCAACTCGCTACCGAGAGTGGTCGAAGAAACTGAACTCTTTTTAATGGACTGGGGGAAGTGTGGAGCCCTTAATCTACCGATTAGAGGGACTGCGTTACACTGCTGTGAAGATCCTATTGCTTTCTTAGCAGAAGTCTTCCTGAATTTCATATTGTGGAACGATAGAGATCACTATTCGTTTCTATCGATTGTTGTTCGATTAGTGATCCTGGGCTTGCAGGATCACGTCGGGGTAACCAAAATGTTAATATGTAAGGAAGTTTAAGGTAAGGAAATATAAACCGATTGATGGTTTGTTGCCGCAACTTGCACTTGAAAAAATGAAATTGAAAAATTGGACGTGGAGAAATGAATGAGTTCAGAATAGGTTGTCTGAGACTGAGACTTACTAATATAAAAGTTCCATATTTATAGCTAATTTGATACATAGATATGGCTTAGGTGGCAAATTAATGGAAATATAGCAAAAACTAAAAATGAAAATTTAACAATTTAAAAGTGTAATATTCTGCAATATTTGGACGATTGCAATAAAATGTACTGTCAGTGGTTCTTGCTGTGTTTCAGTTTGTTGTTTCTGTAGTGTTTGGTTATTTAACGTTCATTAATTTATATTTTTATATTTATATATATTTATATTTTTATTATATATTTATTATGCTTGTGTTTTTGTTGTGTGTATATTTGTTTTCTTGTGACTTAATATTAAATGTTCATGACTTAACAGTTTCGTTTCTGATCCTGATGAAATAGCTCTTCATTGAACTTTGCCCCTTTTTATAACTTTTGTTTCTTCCCCAAGACTTTATGAAACTAAATTCACTATTTTTGAAATTCACGCGTCACATCTTTCGCGAATCGTCGTCGCATGCAGACGTGTAATTATTGTGCTCCGGGAAAAGTATTCAATAATATCAAAAAAGTGCAGTGACTGGTTTCGTAAATCAACAACAACGCGAAAAGACGCTTTCAGCGATGAAATCGCTAATGTTTGTATTGATTAATTAATTAATTAATATAAAACATAACATTTAGAACTTGAACAGTATCAACCTCGATTGCAATGAGTCTAAACGACGTTAGCACACAACGTCAAAGTGAGCAAGACGAGATACGGCTCTCAGTACAAGGAAACAACGCTTACTTCACTTTCAAAGCAACCGAAAGTAATGCAAGCTCATCCCAAACACGGTCAATTACCCCAAAATTAGCCGAATTCTTAAACGTAAAGAGCGCGAGAGCGCGTTCGTGCTCCCCCTCGCTACCATCGATGTCTCTGCAGCCAAAGAGCGCAGTAACTAGCACCGCAACCTCTTTGACAACGTCAACCGTAACAACAACTACAACCGCAACTGTAGCGATAGCGCGATTAACGACGTCATCAGCTAGCAGCGCAAACATTGATACTTCTGCCGCTGTGCTGCCCGAAAAAGAGAACAAAAACAAACAAAAGTTCAAACGAAGTCTGAAGATAATTATAGAGTATTATCGAAATACCTCACCGACAAAAAAAAGAACTTCTACACGTATCAGCTAAAAAGCAGCAAGGGCTTGCAAGTCGTACTTAAGGGCATAGAGCCCGATGTATCGCCTGCAGAGATAACAAAGGCGCTACAAGAGAAGGTATTTAGCGCTAAGACAGTGTTCAATATCCCTAACAGGGATAGAAAGCCGCAGCCACTCTTTAAGGTTGAGCTCGAACCACAAATTAAGCCCCTAAAGAATACGAAGTGCACCAAAACTTGAAAAAGTGCGGCATCTGCGGTGAAAATCACACTGCTAACTATAGAAGTTGCCCAGTTTATAAGGAGCTGAAAAGTCGCATCCACCAAAGGGGATTTACTGCCCGCACCCAAAATAATCAGCTCATAGTCTTCAGGTCAAACCCTGAAGTCTTCTTCTCGACTGCAGCCAGATCCTCACTAGGACCCATAAACTCTGACAAAAATGTCACATACGCAAGCGCTTTAAAATCAGGACTGGCTACCCCAGCCTCAAAAAGCTCACTCCCGCAATCAGCACACCAAGAACTGAACACGGCTCAGCAGCATCAACCGCCGGAGCAGCCAAAAAGTAACTTTGAAGCTATGATATGCAGTCTACAACAAAGCCTTACGGAGTTCATGTCGTTTATGCGTACAACTATGCAAGATCTAATGCGAAACCAAAATCTATTAATACAAATGCTGGTTTCCCAACAATCCAAATAATGACTTCCCTACGAGTAAACTCGAGTTAGCGCAATTCCTACTAGACAATCAAATCGACGTAATGCTTCTTTCAGAAACACATCTTACGAACAGATACAATTTCCAACTATGAGGATATTCATTCTATGGATCAAATCATCCAGATGGTAAAGCGGGAATGGAATTTTAATAAAAAACCGTATTAAGCACCATTATCATACGAAATTTGATAATGGTTCTTTTCCAAAAAACTACCTACAGGCCACATCAATAAATATACACCTAATTACTGGCAAGCAATTAACTCTAGCTGCCGTATACTGCCCCCCACGCTTCACCATAGCCGAAGATGAGTTTATGCAGTTTTTCAACTCACTAGGAGACCACTTCATAGCAGCAGGAGACTACAATGCCAAGCACACACACTGGGGATTTCGTCTCGTGACCCCAAAAGGAAAGCAGCTCTATAATGCAATTATCAAAGCTAGGAACAAGCTAGACTATGTTTCTTCTGGCACACCAACATACTGGTCGGCAGACCCAAAGAAACTTCCTGATTGAATTAACTTTGCGATTACCAAAAACATTCCTAAAAATCTGATAAGGGCCGAATGCCTTTCGGATCTTTCATCTGATTACGCGCCTGTCCTTTTTAGTCTACTTCAACACCCAGGAACATGGGACCAATCATCAAAACTGACCTCACATAAAACCAATTGAGTTAAGTACAGGAAGTACATCAGCTCACACATTGAGCTGAGTCCTCAACTCAGCGACGAAGCCAACGTAGACAGTTTTGTTAATTCGCTGGAGTCTGTACTCGTCTCTGCAGCTCGAGTTTCAACACCTCAAACTATAAACACCCAATTCATTCAAAAGAAGACAAATCTACAAATCGAACAGCTCGTCCTCGAAAAGCGACGCTTACGTCGAGAATGGCAATGTCACAGATCGCCATCTGCTAAGCAACGCTTCAAACATGCCTCACGTCAACTTGATCAAGCTCTACAACAAGAAGAAACGAATGTCCACCACCGCTACATAGAGCAATTGTCAATTAACAGTACAAAGCACTCACTTTGGAGAGCTAACCCAACTCTGAGCTCACCGAAAGAAACCGTGATGCCTATTAGAAATTCCACAGGCGGGTGGGCGCGCAGCGACGCAGACAGAGCCAGCACGTTTGCCAAACACCTTAAAAATGTCTTCCAACCAAATCCTGCCACCAATGCGTTTACTTTGCCGGCTCTTTCAGATGAGCCTCAACATGAGCCGATCGAGTTTCGCCCAAACGAAATCGTTAACATCATCAAACGACAATTGAATCCGAAAAAATCCCCGGGCTGCGACCTCATAACTCCCAAAATGATCATTGAGCTCCCATACTGCGCCGTTTGCACTCTCACCCAGCTATTTAATGCCATCGCAAAACTTGACCACTTTCCAGTGAGATGGAAAAAGGCAATTATAATAATGATAGCAAAGCCGGGAAAAAACCACACTATCCCCACGTCGTATAGACCTATAAGTCTACTCTCTTGCCTATCTAAACTCTTTGAAAAATGCCTAATGACTCGGATAACCACATACCTGAGAATCCAGGAAGGAATCCCGTCACACCAATATGGGTTTCGTGAAAAGCATGGAACAATTGGGCAGGTCAACCGGATAACATCCGAAATTCGGAACGCGTTCGAAAAACGAGAGTACTGTACTGCCATAAAAATATCTAAAAATATGATGTCTCTTAAGCATTCGATAGAGTCTGGCTAGAAGGTCTAATGTACAAGATCAAGACAATTCAAAAAAATTTTTAAATGATGTTAGGCAATTAATCTAAAGCTTAATGGATCGAAATGCAAACTTTATGGTCACTTTATGGATCTCTATGGTAACGCCTTGACGGATTTAATTGGTTTTATTAAAAGATGGTAAAATATAAGATCGAATAATAATAATAATATTTATTAGTATTATATAGAATAATAATCAAATATAAGATAGAATTTAAAAGATAGAATTAAATGACGCGTACATAACAAGAACTTTATATACATCATTGGTACATCATGGTCCGATATTGGATCGTGTGTCTGGAGTCCTCTATATGGTGGAATCCCAAAAGTCTGAGCTTACTTATAAGAAGCGAATGGTTAACGGAGTCAACTGCTTTACTGAAGTCAGTGTAAATGACGTGTTAAATTATTGAATGGAAAGTTGATGAGGTGGAAATTTGGTCAGTCTAGTCTTTTTCTAGCCTCTTTTTATTACCTCTCTACAGTGAGTGGTGGTCCAACGTGGTCCTTCGAGCCGATTTATCAAAATTATTACGGAGCACTGGCTCGTGGGAATACCTGCTATGCACCCAATGAATGATTTCACCTTACAAAGTCAACTGCGGCAGCTGCAGGGACGAGGATAAAGAAGCGACAACAGAATATTTCCTTTGTCACTGCCCGGCCTCCAATCTTTTAGACAAATATATCTAATCGACATATCGAAGGTTTCAGTCCTACATTCACCCAAGCCTTAGGGTGGGTGAACTGCTAGTTCAGAAGTTTTTTGAACACGGGAAGGGAAGATCCTCAAATACAATGGACCGAACAAGGTCTCAATGTGTCGGATTTCTTCGGGTGAAAATCCGACAGCCGATTTAGACGTACCTACATATAAATATTTTAAGAATGAAATATAATATATAAAAAATATTTGTTCCATAATATTAACGTAGTAGACAATTATATTCAATTTTAATATCAAACAACGCGAAATTTTAATAAAAATACATAACAAATTTATTCTCAATTATACCCTTCATTTAATTTCGCACTCAATATATTTAAAATGATGATAAAAATATGTCCAAAAGTCGCCATTTATGTTGTCCATCAATCTCCTTAGCCTAAAAATCAGAAAGCCATATTAGTATATTCATAATAAACAAGAAGGGAAGCTATCTTCGGGCGGAGCCGAGGTTGATATACCCTGACAGCTAAGTGTCAACAATTATTGGAAAATATAAAAAAATGTATACCAAAAATATTGGATGTAATTTCATATATAATTTAATTTAATTTTATTATTCCGTATTAAATTGAAAGTGGTAAATATTAAATTATTCGTTCGATTTCTGTTGCGTTGCACCTAACACCTTTTTGGATTTCTAATGGCACTTCACATAGACTAAAATAAGTATGCATCTGACTTGAAAATATATCATAGATCACATATGACTGATCGAATTGAAAAATGAAATTATGACCAACTCATCGATTTGGTAATGATGCACCTAATAGTACAAGCTTACGATAAAAATTTTTTAATTCCCGTTTTACATTTGTCGATAGAAAGTTTAGTAAATAGCATCAATTAATCTGATAAAGTTTTATTTTGTTTAGTTCTGTAAAACTTAATTTCCTAAAACGTGTGTTTCAAGGTTCTTTAAATAAAATTTTTCCGGTTTCTCTCGTAACGCCATATGTCTTGCGTCCTTTCCCATTATTATTAGATCGGCTAACATTCCAAATAGATCGAAGATAGATCGAAACATTATTATGTTTAAAAATTTCCTATTTGTCGTAACTCTTTTAGCTGCTAGTAGAACTTTTGCGACTCCATTAATTTTTGATTCAAATACGAATATGTCCATAGAACTATTCCAACAACATGCGCAATATCTTGCATTTGAAAGAATTTGAAAGAACACTCTAAGGTTAAAGTTTCCCATATGATGTACTGACTTTACCTCTGTGGTTATTTTGTACGTCTATTGTTCTCTTTCAAAACTTGCCATTTAAAGATTTTCTTTGACTCCTATGATAAGAAAGATGAAAAAATGTGTATCCTAGTTGAGTCCCATAAAACCAAAAATTAAGATTTTATTTTTTAGTGATTCTTCCTAGTCTACATCACACTATTTTACTCTAATAATTATTTATTTGAACCTGTTGGGTTAGAACACGGCTTGTATTGAGGATCAAGAAAACTTTTGTTTGATCAGGATGGCTGAGATGTAGAACAATATGAGCATACTCGGGAGGATTGTGACCGCGGTTTATATCCTCGTCGACTAGGTTAACATGTTTGAATTTCCAAGTCTGTTCTTCTTGCATTATATCTCCACTTGGTAATTTCGTCATTTTATAAACAAAAAGTTCGACAATTTTAAAATCCGTAACCAGTCTTGATTAGCTCTCGTAACTATCTGTACTGTGCTACATTGAACTCTTTAGACTCTAAGTCAATAATAGGAACTTCGTCTATTGGCCCTTATTCGCGACGCGACAGTGCATCCGCTAAGTTTTCCGCTAAATCTTTAGTTTGAGTTCACTCAATTTCATGGCTCATCTTTCCAAACGACCTTTCAAGTCTTTCTGCTTGTTCAGTAATCACTTGAAAATCCTGCCCTTCAATGAAGGTAAACACTCCAGCTATGTCACGGAATATTTGCGTATACATCCTAGTCCATGCAGGCTGGCGTCACATAATAAAATAAACTTCGGCTTGTCCACAAACCGCCTGTACTATCCTGATAAACCAAGGAATCGTCTCAGCTGGTTTACGGAGCTGAAGCTCTTCACCGCACTGACTTTCTTTGGGTTGACTTTCAACTGACTGTTCCTGAACGCTAAAACTGAAACAAACTACTTATAAATCTCTAAAACAATAGAGCAACAATGAGAAAACTTACACAACTTATTTTCTGGGCCTAAGTATCCTACCTAAAATCCTTGCTTCACGCTTTGAGCGTCAAAACAAGGTCAACATGTTGGGTGCCATATTATTATATGTAGTGTACAGTTAGTAAAAGCAAATAGTCGGTTGCTGCTTTTCCCTTTCGCTTTACCACATCGTTAAGAAAAGCTTGATTGCGAATAGGCTTATTGTCGGTATTCACCCTGGGATCGACGGATCCTTTTTACGGATCCGTTTCCGTGTAAAGGGGATATCGGAGGTGCACTTCTTGCGTTGCTCGATTCTAAGCTTGTCAAAACAGAGGGGAGGTTCTTCCTAGTCTCCTACATAACACTGCTCTACTCTAATAATTGTTAAATTGCACTTTCATGTTCCTTTATGATTGGGCATATATTATATTTAAACTGAGACCTGTTGGAAACGGACGGATAACGTGTTGTATTGAGGATCAAGAAAACTTCGTTTTATCAGGGTGGCTGAGATTTAGTACGCCCCCCTTTAGTACTCAGTGGAACGCAGTTACATATAAAAAAACTAAATAAAAATAAAAATAAATAAATGTCTCTAGTAATACTTAAATCTAAATCACAATTGATTAAACGCATAAAACTTCACTCATCCTAGTTCGTGATTGCTTTTCTCGGGGTCTTTCGCTGAACTCTGGAGTCTACTACTCGGTACAAGGATAAGGGAGTCTCAAGTTTTGCTGCGTTGGTAAGCTTCTGCCACAGCTGACTCTGCTTAGAACTCTGCTAGTCATCAGTTCGAGTTTAGGTTTGCACGTAGTAGGTAGGTCGTGTAGGTTGGCACGGCCTCTCTTGCTCGATCTTTTTTCCTATCAAATTTACATCGCTTCTTTCCTTCTGACCGGTTGACTTTATATTTGGCAGAGAAAACTTACACATTAATGGAAAACCTTTAATACGCTACGTGATGTGCGCGATGCTAACCGGCCGATGGTAATGCAAATATGTCTCACTGAGATGTTTACTATCTATCCACTATATTAATCTTTCAGAAATGTTAATATTTCCAGCTGATCTTGATTTAACAGATGTTTTAAGTTCGAAAAATTCCACAGCTTTTTTGGCACGTGGTTGCTGCCTCTATTTATGTTTTTCAGGTCACTTATCGTAATGCGTATTGTAATATTCTGCTTGGTAGGGGGCGGGACGGACGGACCATTTAAGGCGCAGTCGTCCACGCCTAAACTAGATGATGTCAGGGGTTCGGGAGTTCTTGCAAACGAGGGATCCTATTTTACCGTTCGTTGTTTTTCGATCTCCTGAACAGCAACGCACACAATTTAAGATAGGATCCATTTAAGCAGGGGAGCTGTATACACACGTGGTTGACTTTTTGACCAAAGGTTAGGCAAAAAGGGGTAGAATAATACAAAAAGAAAAACCTTACATCCCGGAGTCTTAGATGTTGCTTATCTCCGGCTGATTATACCCACCAAACCTAGGATCTTCTATGTGGCAGATTATATCGTGTAGATCCCCTACAGTCAATCGATTGCAATATTAATTACCCATATTCACCGGAATCACAAGACAATAATTAGATTTATTAAGTCTTAGCAACTTCGTTAACCAACTAAGCAAAGTTAAACTAGTAAGCTAGTATCCGAGGAAGGGGACTCTTACGGTAAGGGCATTCTTTCGTTATCGTTATTAATTAGATTCTTGTTTCATCTTGTGTGAGTTTTCGATTATTGATAGCATATCTTAAAAATCATTGTTTGGGTTAGAGAAACTTACATGCAGTCCATCCGCGCCGAAAGGCCTTCCATTGCTGATGAAATGGGTTACATTATTGTTATTGGAATCTGGGAGGCTCCAGGCTGAAACAGTAGATTATTAAGATATGCCTCAACAAAACTCGCTTAGGAATGGAATTGTATCATCCCGACTGCTTCAACATACTTACGTTACGAAGTTAACTTTCATTGGGTGGTACTAGACTTAATTCTACCTGTTCCCCATTCCCCAATATAATAATTAATTAAAAAGCTATAATTAAGCGATCCCCTTTTTTTTGGCTTGCCGCCGGTGCAAGAGTCGCCTGATCTCCCAACTTGTCTATGCGAAGAAACCCTGCATTTTCCGGCGAGGGGACTGGGTAGGCTTCACCGATATTGCGTCTGGAACGACGAGTAATGACGGAATTTGAGTTATTTTCCCTTGGATAAACTATCCACGGGTAATTCTTGTAGGCGCACATACCTTCCGAGCTCTGAGCAGTAATTCTTAATTACTTGCACTTTTACTAATCACGAAGAGTATCACGTGCGCAATACGGTTAAGTCGAACCGCCAAGTGACTTCCAATTGGTTACGTTTTTATACATTTTTTTTATCTTAATTGTACCCGAGAGTCACTTGGGACCAAGCACGGCTTCTGTAGCAAATTGCCAACCATATGGTATTACGCAATGTAGATAAAAGTAAAGAACCTTGGTTTTTGTTGGCCTTTTATATTCCAATTCAGAGAACTTCCAGGCGTTGCTTTTATAAGACGATTCCCGACTCTCTTAAAATCCCAGGGCTGCCTCACTTTAACTTCCTGTCTGCTGATTCCCAATTTCCCTCACTGTTGACAAAATTGTCAGGAGGAATCGGTTATTGGGCCATTACACCACCCGATAATTGTAGTGTTTGGATTTCCAACAGGGCATTCATGCGAAGGGCAGGTCATAAGATAGGCAGATAGGCACTAAGTTTTTTAAGCACTATTTAAACATTTATTAGTCTTGGCTTTAGATAGCAGCCGTATCGCTTCAAAGCTCGCCAGTTAATGTCCAAGCTTGCCTATGCAAATCTAGCCCTAACTATGCTAGAAAGAAAAAGCTTTTACATAACTGCACTCTTATTTCGATATGCAAAATCATAGATAAGAATCGCGTGATGTTTCGTTCGCTTATCCAAGATGGTTAGCTTTTAAGATTATTTATTTTTTCTCTGCCTATCTTATGACCTGCCCTTCGCATGAATGCCCTGTTGGAAATCCACACACTACATAATCTACCACCATTCGACGGACAATAAGCGGGAATTTCATGTCTTTAGAATGAGACGTGCCAATTTTCCTTCCTTGAAAAACTTCTAGCAGAAAATAGAAAGAGCCTAGTTTTCAAATTATTTGAAAATTTACTTAAGGCAAAGTTTTGTCGAAATACTTCGTCTCCTTCTTGAAGGTGACTGGTTTGGCTCGCAAATTTTATTGTATGGCATTTCTTTCGTATGGTCGTCTAATATTACTATGAATTTCGCTCCGCAATAGAGCTATCTGGTCGGGGCGGTATAAAGGACACATTGCTTCGTCTAGCAAGAAAAAATTCTTCAACAGCTTATAATCATTACCATGGGTAATCATATCAATCCCAGATTTTATATGGGGAACAAGCTATCGATTGGTTACAAGAAGAACGCAGTGAGCAAGATATGGCTGTTAGGTGTTTGTACCACTCTGTTTGATCGGTTTTTATACAAGACTGATCCAGGCCAGAAGCGATCGGTTCACTCTATTGGCGGCGTTACTTTGTGGTGAGTAAAGGGCTATATAAGTGTGGTGAATTCCTTATTCGGTCAAAAGGGCAATAAACTCATTGGCTTTAAACTTGATCCCATTATCGCTTACTATCACTTCGGGTATCATAAAACTATGAAAAATTGATCGGCTGTAGCCAGTGGTACGTGGCCCTAGGTGGCCGTTTTTGCTACGTGGATACGGCCCTAGGAAGTCAATATATAGGCGTTGGAATGACCTAACAGTGGGAACGTGGTTTCCCATTGGGGCGCGCTGCAAGGAGTGAGGAGCTTTGTTAGCTCTATACACTTCGCATATTTGGATATAGGGTCGCACGTCCTTGGCTAAATCAGGCCAATATAAGCTACGTCGCAGTCGCTCTATAGTTTTCTGTATGCCGCCATGTGCGGAAATAACGCAGTTATACGCTTGTTTTAGCACATTCTCTCTCAGCCTCTTCGGAATCCACAACTTGCCGCATTGTCCACACCAAACTGAAATGATCTGTTATTATCTAAAATTCTTGTAACTCTAAACAGCATCTATATCTTTCCATTCCTACCATTACATTAATTTTTAATTCATTTACAAACATTAATTTTTCTACCGCAGGGCTTACTGGGTAAAATCTCTGCTTCACGGGTGTAAAATCTCCTATGTCGATATGATGCTTAATTAAAGTTGTTCGACTCAATCCTTTACTACTATTGGGAAAAAGAAGCTTCACAACTTCCAACTGTTGAGCTTTAAGACTCGTTATTTCTATATCTAAATATATATTGTACTTCCACATAACTTCCACTTTTTTTTATCTGTATTACTAATAGCAGCTGACAATATGTTTCTATGGTTAGACTTAATTTTTTTATAATATTCTTGAATTCTTCTTAAATTCTTCTTACCGTTTTAAGCGATAATTTCGTCTTGAAAAGCTATATTTTTTAGTTCCAAACAGCTTGATAATAGCTCATGATAGGTGTGAAACCTATTATCCTTGAGATCAATAAGGGGGGGCTGTTCTCCTATTTACCTTTTTGAGGGTAAGGTTTAAATATTTCGGGGCAGCATGGTCTTGTTTGCTGTACCCTGCGTTCGGTTTTCCAAAGCATATAGTCCACGGCCGTAGAAAATACCATTCTATCTACTAAACAATCCTCCCAAGTATTTCCTACCATATTGCAATTCCAGCAAGTACTTTTGATGAACTTTTACCAATGACTACGATTTTCTGATCTCCTAATGGGGCACTCTCTTTAGTATCCTCATTGTCTAAGCCTCCGAAGTCTGACGTCAAAATCTGGTTATATAATGGGTATCAAAAAGGTTGCATAAGTTTTTTTTTATTTTTTTTTAGGTTGTGTAATATTCTTTGAACTTTTATTGAGTCTATTGAAACTAACTACACAAGGAGTTAACTGTACTTCTATTCTTTGTATTCGGATGTTTTATGTTTTGTACATATTCGCAAAGCCAGCAATATTTGTAATTCCAGATACATATATATTAAACCGTCAATATAGGTGTACATATAGTTTTCTCCTGTACAACCATTAAACCTATGCGAAAATGGGATATTCTATCGGCAAATAAAAGGTTACTAATCAGTTACTAGCAAAGTATCCGGTCTGAGCCAAATACGCAAGATTTAAAATAAGGCATAGCAGTACTTATAAGCAATATCATCTCCTATTTCATGTTGCTTATCTCCGGATGATTTTACCCACCAAACCTAGGATCTTCTATGTGGCAGATTATATCGTGTAGATCCCCTACAGTCAATCGATTGCAATATTAATTACCCATATTCACCGGAATCACAAGACAATAATTAGATTTATTAAGTCTTAGCAACTACGTTAACCAACTAAGCAAAGTTAAACTAGTAAACTAGTATCCGAGGAAGGGGATTCTTACGGTAAGGGCATTCTTTCGTTATCGTTATTCGGTAGAATTAGATTCCTGTTTCATCTTGTGTGAGTTTTCGATTATTGATAGCATATCTTAAAAATCATTGTTTGGGTTAGAGAAACTTACATGCAGTCCATCCGCTCCGAAAGGCCTTCCATTGCTGATGAAATGGGTTACACTATTGTTATTGGAATCTGTGAGGTTCCAGGCTGGAACAGTAGATTATTAAGTTATGCCTCAACAAAACTCGCTTTGGAATGCAGTTGAATCATCCCGACTGCTTCAACTTCTTAATTCTACCTGTTCCCCATTCCCCATTTGCTATAATTATCCACTATTCCAGCAATCTCCTTTTTTTGGCTAGGTGCCGTGCAAGAGTCGCCTGATCTCCCAACTTGTCTATGAAACTAACCGAGTATAATCCTGCTTGCATTCGGATAGCCACTGGGTGGTGATGCTCGTGGCGGAAAGAGAGAAAATCAAGGCAGATTTGGCTGGAGGTAGCCCAACGATCTTCTTGCCCAGGCACGCGGAATGACGAAATTGAGTTATCATTGAGTTATTTTCCCTTGGGTAAACTATCCACGGGTAATTCTTGTAGGCGCACATACCGGGCACTGAGCACGAAGCAGGTAATCACGGAGAGTATCACGTGTGCAACACTGTTAAGTCGAACCGCCAAGTGACTTCCAATTGGTTACGTTTTTACTTTTTTTTTATATTTTAATTGTACCCGAGAGTTACGTGAGACCAAGCACGGCTTCTGTAGCAAATTCCCAACCGTATTGTATTGCGTTATATTGCTTCAACTTCTTAATTCTACCTGTTCCCCATTCCCCATTTGCTATAATTATCCACTATTCCAGCAATCTCCTTTTTTTGGCTAGGTGCCGTGCAAGAGTCGCCTGATCTCCCAACTTGTCTATGAAACTAACCGAGTATAATCCTGCTTGCATTCGGATAGCCACTGGGTGGTGATGCTCGTGGCGGAAAGAGAGAAAATCAAGGCAGATTTGGCTGGAGGTAGCCCAACGATCTTCTTGCCCAGGCACGCGGAATGACGAAATTGAGTTATCATTGAGTTATTTTCCCTTGGGTAAACTATCCACGGGTAATTCTTGTAGGCGCACATACCGGGCACTGAGCACGAAGCAGGTAATCACGGAGAGTATCACGTGTGCAACACTGTTAAGTCGAACCGCCAAGTGACTTCCAATTGGTTACGTTTTTACTTTTTTTTTATATTTTAATTGTACCCGAGAGTTACGTGAGACCAAGCACGGCTTCTGTAGCAAATTCCCAACCGTATTGTATTGCGTTACGCAATGTAGATGAAAGAAAGAACCTTCGTTTTTTGTTGGCTTTTTATATTCCAATTCAAAGAACTTCCAGGCGTTCCTTTTATAAAACGTTAAGTTGGCTGCGATTCCCGACTCTACAAAAATACCAGGGATACCTCACTTTAACTACCTATCTGCTGTTTCCAAATTTTCCTCACTGGCGACAAAATTGTCAGGCGGGATCGGTTATTACCGGGCCAATAACAGCTACAATTCTTTGCTACGCAACCGCGAAAATCTCCGAAACTGCCAATAACGGGACAATTACTGATCTCCGTTTGTATCCTTCTTTCCGCGCTCGCTAGAGCGCTCGGGAACACCTTTGAATGCTAATTCAAAGGTGTTTCCGAGTGACAGAGCGGTACGATTATATTCAATTTTCGTCGCTTCGCTCTGTACCCTACACTTCAGATTCCGCGTTTCCGACTATTCTTGGCGAACGCAAAAAAAATTCTGGGATCTTCCTACCGTTCGACGCCACATGTTTGGTAATAAAAATAACTAAGTTCAAACACACAAATTAGTTCCAACGCACCCACGACCGCTTATCAACATTGTAGTCCGAACATAATACCCTGAACGGATCGTGTTGGGCATATGTCGAGCTACAATGGCTAAGGAGTAGAGGACGAAAGTTTCTAGTCCTTCTACTAGGAACGTTGAAATTTAAGCGTGTTAATAAGTGCTGGCTGTCTACATTACCATTAAAAAGATTAAATAGAAACATGACACCAAGCATCGTTCTACGGTTTGTTAATGGTGGTAAGTTGATTAATAAAAGCCTACTATGATAGGAGGGAAGGTGAATGGTTGCATCCCAATTTAGTCCCCTAAGTGCGAAAATAAGGAAGTTTTTTGTACGGATTCTATGTGATCTTGGTGCACTGCGTATGGTGGACTCCATACACACGATCCATACTCAAGAATCAGACGGACCAATGATGTGTATAAAGTTTTTGTAATATCGTTTTTGTATCGGTCGTTAAACTCTTTTGACCATCTTGTAATAAAAACAAGAGGGCTAGATCGATAAAATGACATGAGTTTACATTTCGATCGATTAAGCTTAGGTCATTTGCTAAACACCAATTTTGAAATTTATCCAAATCGGATTGAAGTCTAGATTGGGCGCTCGTAAATCTATATTGAAGACAAAGCTTAACATCGTCAGCGTACATAAGTACAAGTGAGTCAGTTAAGGCAAGGGGCAAGCCGTCAACAAACAGCGTAAAAAGTAACAGTCCAAGATGGCTTTCTTGGGGAACCCCAGATGTGACGCGGACTGTTCGCGAGGTAACATCTTTAAAGATGACACGTTGGGTTCTTCCAGATAAGTAGCTCGAAATCCAGATAAGGAGATAAGTTGGGAATCCAAAAGACTGAGTTTACTTATAAGAAGCGAATGGTGAACAGAGTCAAATGCTTTTCTGAAGTCAGTGTAAATGACGGCTGTTTGTAAGCCATTCCGGAACCCATCCGTGACAAAAGATGTTAGCTCCAATAAGTTGGTGGTGGTGGAGCGGCGCTTCATAAAGCCATGTTGGCACGGGGACATTATTGAGCTACATAGGTGTTGCAAATGTGGAGTGATAAGTTCGAAAAGCTTTGGAATTGCTGACAATTTCTCTTTATCTTAAAGCATACTTTCTCTTTATCTTAAAGCGAACGGACGTGTTTTTTTGTACGAACTGCGTTTATTAACTTTGTTTATTAACACTAAACAATCCGGTGTTTATTTTTATTTATTTATATATTTAAAATTAAACTTTTACATATCAATCATCCGTATCGCTTCGCGTGTGCAGTGGTATATTTGGAGGTAAAATAATAATTTTATTAATTTTCATCCAAACATAGCTCTGCTCTGTTCTTTATCTTTTACGGTGTTGCTTCTATTATTGCTCAGTAGAGATTCTAATCTCTTTTTTTTGCTGTTCACTAACCCACACTAATCGCTCTCTTTGATCTCCCCTCTTACGTTTCCCTGGCACAGTGGTTCAAGGTACGTCAATAATATAAACAAAAATATTAATAAAAAAGATATCATGGAATTTAAACTTGTCTGTGCTTTGAAGTCTTGTAATAAGACAATCTCCTCATCGCAGCCTACCATCCACTGCTGGCTCTGTGAAAACATTTTGCACGCTAAGTCTGCCGGGTTCACGATCGCAGTATCGAATGCCATTTCACGTAGGTCTGGCCTCCACTTCTGCTGTGATAGCTGTCGTGCAGTTCAGGATTTAAAGAGTTGATTAGCGGTTTTCGTAAAATCAATGACCAACTCTGTGCGCTCGATACACAGTTTAAAAGTCTTCAACTATTAAATGAGTCTCCAAAGCGTAAGAAATCCGCTATTAGTGATGTGCTTGTGGCGAATAAACTTCAGCCTACTCAGCCGAATTATTCAGCCGCTTATATCTCTGGCCACCCCAAGGGCTGGGAAAAAATCGGCTTCCGAATTTCTCAGAATTAATGAGCAATTGTCCGACTTGTCCTCTGTGGCATCACTCCAAGTGATACCACCAGACTCAATAACTCACACCCCCTTAAGAGTCACCGAACAGGGTATTCAACCGTCCGGACCCCCGGTACGAACTGATGCTGCAGTATTAGTTACGGCAGCACCAAAACCCTTGCAGGTGATCCCGCCATCGAAACACATATTTGTTTCACGGCTTGCCCCTGATACTTCTGAGATAGATATCTTGACTTATATCGAAGCCAAAACAAAAGTCGATATTAAGGTAGCAGATATTACTAAATTCAAATATTCTTAGACCAGGCACATGTCATCTTACAAAATACGTGTGCCCTTGCAGATGTTCAAGACGATCTGTTCCTCCAGCTTTTGGCCAGAGAACATTTTTGTCCAAGAACATCAGCCAAGTACGGTGAAGAAAAAAATTACCAAGCCTGTGGGAGTGAAACTCCCACATATAAGAGCCACTGACCAACCTTCATCCTCATCTTCCTCACCCTCAAAAAACTAATTTCTTCACTAACACTTACCTATCAGAATACTAGAGGGCTACGTGGTAAACTTCCCAAACTGTATTCTGATAGTTCTTCCTTTGCATTTCACATTATAGTCTTTACAACAACTTGGTTAAAGCCGGAGATTTTAAGCTCCGAAGTTTTTCCAAATAAGTACACCACATTTAGACGTGATAGAACACTGCGAAGGGGGGGAGGAGTCCTAATTTCTGTAGACTCCCAATTCGCTTCTGAAGAGGTAAAATCACAAGAGTTTTGTGACATAGAATTTCTTTGCGTTACAATCACTTTGTCCGGTCAATCTTTATACGTTTCCTGTTCTTACATACCACCTTCGTCGGAACCGCCCACATACTGGCAACATTTGACCGCTATTCGTCTCGTTTCGGATCGTTTGTCTGACGGCTCTGGGGGACTTCAATATACCAGATCTTATGTGGTCCAATGTTGAGAATTCACCGTCCTTAATGCTTAACTCGCACCACGACTTCCCTGCGGGTATGTTCGACATGTCACTCGGGCAAATTAACCACGTTAGAAATTCCTTAGGTCGGCTGCTAGACTTGTGTTTCGTTTCTGACCCTGATGGAATTGCTCTTCCTAGAACTTTGCCCCTTTCTAACCCTGAGGATCCGTATCATCCCTTTTTTTGAAGTTTTAATAGAAACAATAGCTTATTTGACCTTAGGTCTAAACATATATCTCAAAAAGTTCGTTTCTTCCGTAAGGCTGACTTAACGAAACTAAAAAAGTTAATTCTTGAATTTGATTGTCCGATTTACTGGCATGTGAAGATATTAATTTTGCCTTAAATAAATTTTATCACACTTTGTATTTATTTTTCGACGCTTGCGTGCCATGGAAAAATCCGTCTGTTTCAATTAATCCGCCTTGGTATAAAAGGCACCTTTTAAATTTAAAGAACGTTATGAATAGACTTTTAAATAAACATAAAATATCTGGCTGTAGAGTTAGTTATTCAAGATACTTAGTAGCTCGGTCTAATTTCACCGTGCATAACGCCGAATGTTATAGGAGTTATATTCGCCGCTGCCGGATTCAGTTTACTCAGAACCCGAAGCAGTTTTATGACTTTGTAAACACTACGCGAAAATCTGTATCTTTTCCGCCTCTGCTTACGTTTTAGAACTCCTATGCGAACACAGATCTGGCAATGGCAGATCTCTTTGCAAAGTTAATATCCAATCAGCCAACCTTATTTTTTGCCCATCTTTTGATCAAAGTGGTGTGTTATCGGATCTTCTTAGGGTTAAGCCCGTGTATTCGCCAGGCCCCGATGGAGTACCAGGCTGTGTGCTGAGGAACTGCGCCGTGGCCCTGTGCAAACCCCTTCTTAAACTATTTAATTTATCGCTGGAGACCTCGATTATTCCCCTTACGTATAAGGAATCTTACATTATCCCTCTGCATAAAAAAGGGAAAAAATCTGATGCTTCAAATTATAGAGGCATTTCTAAATTGTCAGCAATCCACCTATGCAACACCTATGTAGTTCAATAATATCCCCGTGCCAACATCGCTTTATGAAGCACCGCTCCACCACCACCAACTTATTGGAGCTAACATCTTTTGTCACGGATGGGTTCCGGAATGGCTTACAAACAGACGTCATCTACACTGACGTCAGTAAAGCAATTGACTCTGTTAACCATTCGCTTCTTATAAGTAAACTCAGTCTTTTGGGATTCCCAACTGATCTCCTTATCTGGATTTCGAGCTACTTATCTGGAAGAACCCAACGTGTCTTCTTTGAAGATGTTACCTCGCGTATAGTCCGCGTCACATCTGGGGTGCCTCAAGGAAGCCATTTTGGACCCTTACTTTTTACTTTGTTTATTAATGACTTGCCCCTTGCCTTAACTCACGCACTAGTACTTATGTACGCTGACGATGTTAAGCTTTTTCTTCAATATAGATTTACTAGCGCCCAATCTAGACTTCAATGCGATTTGAAAAAATTTCAAAATTGGTGCTTAGAAAATGACTTAAAGCTGAATGGATCGAAATGTAAACTCATGTCATTTGATCAAATTACCCTCACCAGGCTACGTACTTTCTATATGGGATCGCCTTAGAACGTTTAACTCAGGTTAACAATCTGGGAGTCCTATTAGATTTGAAACTTAAATTTACCGACCATATATCCACCATGGTTAATAAAGCTAGAGTCAAAAGAGTTTAACGACCCATACATTACAAAAACTTTATACACATCATTGGTCCGTCCGATTCTTGAGTATGGATCGTGTGTCAAGAGTCCTTCCCTCCTATCATAGTAGACTTTTATTAATCAACTTACCACCATTAACAAAGCGTAGAACGATGCTGGGTGTCATGTTTCTATTTAATCTTTTTAATGGTAATGTAGACAGCCAGCATTTATTAACACGCTTAAATTTCAACGTTCCTAATAGAAGGACTACAAACTTTCGTCCTCTACTCCTTAGCCATTGTAGCTCGACATATGCCCAACACGATCCGTTAAGGGTATTATGTTCGGACTACAATGGTCTCTACCACGTTTTGTCCCTTTGCTCTACTAACAATCTTAAATCCTTTATACTAAACGCCTTATCTTTGCAACACTCTTCCTCGTCATTTCATGCTCCTATTCCACTCTTTTACTCTCTCTCAGCGTCCCTCGGTCGGTTGGACGGGAGGTGGGCTGCATGTATGCAGTGGAAACCGCTCGAAACTCTGCCCGATTAGAGCGCGGCCTGAAATGCCACGCAAATACTAGGCAGAAAATTTTGTAATATTAATCTTTACAAAATTTCATTGAATAATTTGTTTTTTTTCAGTAAATATTTTAGATACAAAAAAATAATTTTTACTTAAGCAATATGTGTCGGCGCGCACCAAGAGTGTGTGGATGTGGGTATCAGTTTATGGGTACGCAGTTTCGGGAATTTCACCAGAAAACTAATTTCATCTTTATGGAAATATTGCATCAGTCTCTAAGTGTGCTGTAATTGGATGTCTGGATATTGTCGCTTTAAGATGTACCGTTTTAGCGGGGCGACAGCATAGTGTCGATTTCGGTTTCGACGAGTTTGCTTAGATGATAAGCACGGTAAGAAAAGGGACGACGCAGGCAGTTGCATTTAGAATTTGGTGCGGGTACAACCGAAACTTTCACTATTACGATGTCGAAAAATAAAAGGAATGTTGCAACCTCCGAAGTGGGATCTTCTGCGCTACCTAACGAATTAGACGGGCGGGGGAATTAGACTGGTGAATTAATTTATTGGAAACGCAAAATGAAAATGTGGTCGAACTTATCAAATTTTATTATACCATTTGCAAGGATATATCAATTCTGCTATCAAAGTTCAACGCAGAATTTGATGGTGCCGACACATCGGCGTGATACTCTACAGTAAATATAATTTTTGTGGAAAATTCCGTTAAAGGCAACGCGTTGGTGATGGCTTTGAGTGCATCGTTAGAAGGTAGAGTGTCGCAGTGACTTGCACAAATTTGTTATCATGAAATATATTGGGATGAGTTTAAAAAACTTTTTATGCTAGCATGTTTTTGTCAATTTTAACTAATTGTCCGACCGACGGCGAGTGCCTCTCGAATATGCAAGTCGTATGGTGACGTCACTTGTCATGACAGACGTGGAGGAAATTGGAGTTTCTGTGACCTTTAAGGAGATGGCTCATGATGATTACAGCGTCTAACCTTTACTTCAAATATGCGCACCAGAAGTGAATGGCGAACCGAGCTTTAAGCATTCACGTTCAACAAAAGAAATAAATATCTATCTAAAAATATTTTTACCTGACATAAAGCGTCAAAAAATAAAAAAATCAAACAATCAATTTTTGTGAAAAATTAGACCAAAAGATAATGGAATGTCGAGCTAAACAGCAGCAGAATCATGCTTCGTCCTATTCTATTATCAGTAGCGGTCACCAAAGATGTGTGTGGCCTGGAGTTGTCCTGATGACTTGGCCACCGTCAGGGCAGCTTCACCGCTTTTCGACCACGACCGTTTGCACTTCACGTTGTCGTAAGTGATCCACTTTTCATCGCCAGTCAACATCCGTTTCAACACGGGTCGATTTTATTGCGATTCAGAAGCGATTTGCATGCATACATAAGGTCAAAAAGGTTTTTTATCGTCACGTCGTGTGGCACCCATACATCAAGCTATTTTTGAATCCAAGCTTCTTCAAATGGTTTATAACGGTTTGGCCGGCTCTTAGCCAATGCTACAGCTGATACTAGCCGATCTCTTTCGATCAATTCAGCGATTTTCTCGCAATTTTCGACGACAGGCCTTCCGGACCGTGGCGCATCTTCGATCACCTCTGCACCAGAACGAAAACGTTGAAACCATCGTTGTGCGGTGGAATGGAAACTATCGTAGTAGTACTGTAAAATATGCCGTATTTTCTCTTTATTTTGCTCAATGTTTTCGCTATAACTCACGAACGACTCAAAACAAACAACAATAATAATAAATCAAATACGTGTTAGCGCGTGTAAAAAAACTTTCTCAAAAAGGTATAGCATGAACCAATGCGACGAATAGAACTAGAACTACGCGCTTGCAAAGATACCTATCGGATATACCGTAAGACTTTTTGGACAACCTGGGGGTATTTTATTTGCTAGAGTGCTAAGATCTGGATGTGCTCCAACTCGCTACCGAGAGTGGTCAAAGAAACTGAACTCTTTTTAATGGACTGGGGGAAATTGGACGTGAAGAAATGAATGAGTTCAGAATAGGTTGTCTGAGACTGACTTTATTAATATAAAAAATCCATATTAATAGCTAATTTGATACATGGATATTGCTAAGGTGGTAAATTTGATGGAAATACGAGGGCAGTCCGATAAGTACTTAGCCTCACCGCCCGATGGCGTCACTATTGCAAGAGAAATATACCATCGTAAAGTAAATTGTCGTAGACGGCTACTGTCGTAATTTCCGCCGAATCGGGCAAAAATTGGTTCAACGAGTTTCAACGTAGTCGCACGTCGGTTTGGGATGAGCCATGCCCAAGTGCCCCGAAAACGGCTACCACGGAGGATAACGTGACATAAATCCATGATCTCGTATTGCCAGACCGCCGATCGAAGATGCGAGATTGCTGAGACATTAGGCATCTCAAAAGACCTCGTGGGTCATATCCTGCATGAAATTTTGGGCATGAGAAAGCTGTCGGTGCGATGGTGCCGCGTTGGCTCACTCTGAACAACAAACGCAACCGTGATACCACTTCAAAGGAGTGTTTGGCGCTGTTTAAGCGCAATCCGAAGAACTTTCTGCGTCGTTTCGGGGCCGTCAACGAAACATGGATCTACTGGTACACACCAGAGACCAAGGAACAGTCGAAACAGTGGACTTCACCCGGCGAACCTGCTCCGAAGAAGGCGAACACTTTCTCATCGGCCGGAAAGGTGGGACTCACCGTTTTTTGGGACTCATAAGGTGTGATCTACATCGAAACCTAGAGAAGGGCAAAACGATCACAGGGCTGTACTATGCGGAATTATTGGGCCGATTCGCCGACGAATTGCAGAAAAATTCGGCACCATTTGGCGAAGAAAAAAGTTTTCTTTCTTGATGATAACACACCGGCTCACACTTTCGCCCTCGCCACGGCCAAATTGGTCGAATTGGGCTATGAACTGCTACCCCATACACCATATTCTCCAGATTTGGCCCCGTGTGACTTCATTTTAAGGAGAATAAGGAGATCATCGCCGCCACAGAGGCATATTTTTCAGACCTCGAGAAAACGTATTTTTCAGAGGGTGTCAAATAAATTGGAGCATTGCTGAGTCAAGTGTATCTACCTTAAATGAGGTTATGTTAAGAAATTAATCGCCTTTTTTCTACAATTTTCGCTTTGCTTTTGGAGGCTAAGTACTTATCGGAATTTATCGTATATTATATGAACTTCAAAAACTAATATTATCTGTGATGTTATTCTGTATATATTTATTTTTTTAGAAGTAATTAAAATAATATAGAAAAGTGATAAACCAATTTTCTGTAAACAAAATTGATTAAAAAAAACGAATAAAGATTTTATCAACATTATAGAAAAATTTGATAAAAAATACGTCGAATGATACTGTATAAAGTTATTTAAACCATTCCTCTAGCATAGCAAGATATATTGAGTACTAAACATTGGACTTATACATAAAATTTCTACACAGACCAAAAATAAATCTTTAAAACATTAAATCGAAATACGGCCTTGGGGTTAGTGGAAAGTCAAAGAATCTACAAAGTTTCATTTTATGCTATTAGTTAAGTGGATTCACTAAAAGGAATTCATGAAACTACGGTGGCAAGGCTTATAAAAACCAAGACTACGGTATTTTCAAGAAGTTAATAAATTGGCAAGAGCTTTGCCAGTGGCTTATATGTCTAACGGTGTATCTCAAGAATACGGCAAAAAAATAAGCCCACAATTTCCAGTGAAAGCAATCATTACGAACAGCACAATTAATGAAGTCATGTTCGTAATGAATTCATTAGTATGAGTGAGGTCAATCCTTTTTCGTAGGACATCTGAATACAGTACTATACGCTACGAACCAAAGGTTTCGATCTAACCGAAATGATCAAAAATTATAAAAATAATGGGAATAAATATTATAATAACCATTATAATAACGACGGTTACCATGGAGAGAGGTTACTCTAGAGGCCGTGGTAACTGAAACGGAGGCTACACAAATCACAGCAAGGTAAGAGTTGCAAATAACCTTTGGTTCTACTACCAAACGCTACCAACTACCAAACTACCAAAACCACCAACAGCCCTTAGGTACAGGGCAATAAAAAGTAAAAAAGTTTATTCAATTAATCTTAGTATGAGCGTTTTTGTAGCGCTAACAGCTACCAAGATAAAAAAAAATTAATATTAATTATAGATAATGGTAGTTCGTTAATATAAAAATATTCTGACACCTTTAATGATAACAATGTTGAAATCGAATCAATTAAGAAATACTTTTTTTAAAAAGAAACTAAGATTAAAAGATTTTGAAACTATATATGCAAAAAATTATAGAAATCCTCATAGCCAAAAGGACGAAACGTAGGTTGATAAATTATTAAAAAACAAGAAAGGAAAGCTAGCTTCGGACGGAGCCGATGTTGATGTCGGTTGAGTGGCAGTCCGCTGCCTTGCAGTTGAGTGGCAGTCCGCTAGGTAGCGACACGTATCTTATATTATTATATATATATCAGATCGCATATAGTCGGCCGATCTGATTTCAAAAACAACGAATTTATGGTTTTTCCGATCAATCAGTTATATGGCAGCTATAGGATACAGTTGACCGATCCCGTTCCAACTTATATACTGCATGCAAAAGAAACAAGGGTGTGTGGAAAGTTTGAAGATGATAGCTTTAAAACTAAGAGACTAGTTTGCGTAGAAACAGACAGACACGGACAGACGGACATGCTACTATCGACTCAGTAGGTGATCCTGATCAAGAATATATACTTTTGACCATACTTTTGACCAAAATTATAATATCCTCTGTAAGGGTATAAAAATACATACATGTGTGCATCCGCTCCGCTGATAGCGTAACCGGCAGCGAAGCTACGTGGCCATAGCTTATTATGCATAAGCATGTATATACTAAGCATTCATATTTAGTATTAAATAAAGCATTAGTAAAACCAAACTCAAAGGGCGCAGAAGTGCCAGTTTATATACATACTGAGGAACATACAACACACAACAAAATTCACCTTGCTCTTTGAGCCTTACTCGTTGCTCTGTGAACGACCCACCAAGCAGCAACCAGAGCGCCGTAAAAGCGACCGCCGGTGCTCACACGGAGGGTAAGTAGTCGAAGCCGCCAGGGAGCAACCTAAACCTCGCGCGCAGAGAGGATGGCAAGCCGGACGACATGGTTACTAGCGTAAAAAAGGTCTGAATATCAGCCAAAAGCGGACTGCAACAGGAGCTGGCTAACACTAGGGAGAGCCTAACTCAGGCACTGAAAAGCTGCATTGAAGAGGTACTAATAGAAAAGACGGAGGTCCGAGCGTACCCTTGGGAAAAAATAAGAGTCGCTCATAAAACTGCGAAGACTCGACGGCTTGGGCACGACGGAGGATATCACCATTACCAGCAGGCAAAGCAGGTAGTGGTAGACCAAGGCTCCCTTAAGCTCAAAAAGCTGAGAAGCAACTACGCTGAGTCGCTGTAAAACTTCATAGACGGGGTAGGATAAAGGTTAGGTGGACAATCTGTCGCATCAAGGAGAAGGAGGTGGTACAACGCTGCTACAGGTGCCTGGAGACGACATCCATCCCAGGGGCTTGCGAGATCTTGGTGGATTAAAGCGGCTGCTGCTTCCGCTGTGGTGCAACAGACCACAAGGTGGCATGATGCAGAAATGACGAATGGTGCCTTACATGCGAAGCGAAGGGACTGAAGGACCTCAGACACGACTGGAGGCAGTCGATGTCCCATTTCTAAGCAAGGTGGTGGTCTTAATAGAAGGGGATGCTAGTTCTTCACCTAAACCTGAACTACTGTATAGCAGCACAGGATGTAGTGCTGCAGACTGTGCGCGAGGTAAAGGCGAAAATATCTCCCCTTAGCAAGCCCTACAGGGTGGGCCCAGACAACCGGTGGTCTTTAGATCGCACAGGGAAAACGGTGATCAGGAGCTGCGGAAACGAAATGGCAGAAGAACTCAGTAAGGTCAACAGAAACAACCGGATCTTTGAGTTTTCAGAGCATATGCGCTCCAGTTGGGGATTCTTACCGAAGCGGCATGCGACATGCGCAACTGGTGGCGCTGGAGAAATGGCTTACGCTTTTGCTCCTAAGCTCAGAGTGGCCGCGCATGAAAATGTTCATAAGGCCGTATGCATGCGCCTCGCTCGAAGAAGTGATGGGTTTAGCCGAGGAATTTGAGGAGTTGGCTATGGAAGAGGAGGCTTTTAATAGAAAAGCCTCCAGAAAACTACGCAGGGATCAGCCGGCGGTAGACAGGAGGTGGCAAAAGGAGGAATCGCTCCAGAACCCACCAGAGCAACAAAGCCCCCCATGCAGCAATGGCAGCCGGAGGATCGACGCCAAATGAGGCAGCAGCAGCCGAATTAACATTAGACGGTGGACTTAAGGCAACAGCAGGCGAATCGGCAAGGGGCAGCAAGCCCAAGTCGGCGACATTTTGTTCTGCAGGATGTGGGGTACAATAGGGGTAAGGAGCACAGAGTGCTGCCAAAGAGCGAGAAACGCGCAGCGATCTCAGGCATAGAGGGGAAGGCAGAGATCGCGAGGTGCTGCATCTCAAAATTAGTTGGAGGATTATCTGGAGACGATCAGCAGTTGGCGGCGGTCGTCAAGGTCGGAGGAGCAGAAGTTAAGGCCATGATAGACACAGGGGCAACAAGTGAACGCAGCACAGGATCACTATGAAGGACAACATCCCCATAAAACAAAGATATTATCCGAAGAACCCTAAAATACAGAGGGAGATCAATGCAAAGGTAGAAGAGGTGCTGGAGAAGGGATGCATCGAGCCTTCGAATTGCGCTTATAGCCCACCCTGCGTTATGATGAAGAAAAAGACGGGTCAATGGAGAATGTACGTGGACTTACGACAAATAAATCGATAAAGGATGCGTACCCAATGCAACGAATAAACTTCATACTGGAGCAACTGAGGGAAGCAACATTTTCACAGCAGCCTCGACAAAAAAAAGGCTATTGGCCAATCCCACTGGAGGAAGGGGGCAGGAAGTACATGGCCTTTACAGTAATAGGGAAATGTCTGTACCAGTGGAAAGTTATGCCGTTCGGGTTGCATTCAGCTACAACCACATTCCAAAGGGCTTTGAACCAGTTCATACGCCCGGACATGGCTCCGCACGCATTTGCATATCAAGATGACATCATCGTGATCGGACGCACAAGGGAGGAGCATATGGCGAAGGAATTATTCCGCAGACTGATGGAGGTAAACTTATGGATAAACACGAAAAGTGCCATTTCTTCAGGGAAGAGCTATTATACCTGGGCCACCGGATAACGTGTCAGGAAATTGGTATGGATCCCGAAAAGGTTGCGGCGATTACTGAGTTGAAACCCGCAATAAAAGTGAAGGGGGTATGTCAGTTCATTGGAATGGCTTCGAGGTATCGGCGATTCGTCCCTGATTTCGCAGGGGTCGCAAAGCCATTAAACGATCTTCTACGAAAGGGTCAAAGTGGGAATGGACGGCCAGACACAAAGAGGCGTTTGAGAATCTAATGTCGCGATTCACAGAGGATCCAGTGCTAGCATGCCCGAATTTCTTAAGGAAGTTTGTGCTACAAACAGACGCAAGCGACTACGGCGTGAGGGCAGCTCTGACGCAGATGAGGGCGAGCGAGTGGTCGCTTACGTCAGTCGAACGCTAATTGGAGCAGAGAAGAATTACTCGGAAACTGAGAATGAGTGCTTAGCCATAATATATCATATTATATATAGCCATATATGGCAATTCGGCAGATGAGACCATACCTGGAGTGGTACCAGTTCGACGTGATCACGGACCATATGGCACTGGAATGGCTAAATAATATAGAGGCTACTGGGAAGAATTGCGAGATGGGTCTTTGAGCTGCAACAATACGATTATGTCATTAGGTACAGGAAAGGTAAGCTGAATCTGGTTGCAGGTGCACTTTCCCGCCAGCCGTTTATAGAAAAATAAAGAAGAGCCCCGGCAAGCGAAGACGTGGAATGTGTAAGGGTAAGCGTATTGAAAAAGAAAATTCGGACTAACCCACAGAAATGTTCAGAGTATAAAGAAGAGGCAGGCCTCGTTTACCGACATGTTCCATATAGAGCCGGAAGAAAAGAAGTGGCATCATGGAAGCTGTGTATGCCGGTTGACATGAAACGGCAGGTGCTGAAGGAGAACCACGACACACCGACAGCGGGACATCTAGGAGGAAGAAAAACAATTTCTCGAATAGTGGCAAGGTACTTCTGGCCAGGGATGCAAAGAGACATAAGGAAGTACGTCAGACAGTGCGAAACATGCATGCGGTACAAACCAATCAGATGCAGGCTGCAGTGAAAATGCTGACACAGATCCCAGAGGAGCCATGGGCGACGGAATGTGCGGACTTCGTATCAATCACAATGATTGATCGGTTTTTTAAGTGGACGGAGATGGTTCCCATGCGGAAAGTATCAACTGAGACGCTGCAAAAGGCAATCCTCGAAAGGATCATCGGTAAATACGAGGTGCCAAAGGTGATGGTGACGGATAATGGTGTCCAGTTCACCAGCAGGAGTTTTAAAAAATTTCTCGAGGAGCTTGGAGTTTGTCATCAATTCACCGCACGAAAATCCTACCGTACACGCCGCAGGAAAATCCTACGGAAAGGGCAAACAGGACGGTGAAGACAATGATCGCCCAGTGCAGGCGAAGATCAGAGGACATGGGACGAGCACTGGCCAGAGCTAATGGCAGTGGCATAAAGAGGCATTGGGAACAGGAGCAGCACAAGCCATGCCATTCGAGAATGTAACGAGGCTCCAAGAAGTGTTTGAGCTAGTGCGAAGAAAAATGGAGCGAGCGGCGCAGGAGCAAGCTCGGCACTACAATCTGAGGAGACGGGAGTGGAACCCAAAAATTGGAGACAAAGTATGGGCGAGAGAGCACCATCTGTTCAAGGCAGCAGAAGGTTTCGCGGCGAAATTAGCGCCAAGATACGACGGACCGTACACAGTGGTGAACTTCGTATCGCCAGTTATTGCCGTGATTCGTCATAGTGGCACAAGGAAGGAGAAGAGGGCCCACGTAAGTGAGCTAAAAGCACAAGCAGAGGAGTCGGCGCTCCATGCGTAAACAAAAAGGAAAATATATATACATACGCGTCAACGAAAAGGAGAAGGAAAAGGAAAATGGGAAGAGGAAACCGAACGGGATTATGAAACTGGACATAGAAACAGCAAGAACGGAACTATTCCAGGCGGCCGAAAGTTATGCCTATAAAAAGGCGGCGGTGGACACCGTCCGACTTTCTTTCTTTTCATCACGCAGCATGACGCCAGTAAGTGGCAGCCAGCCCGACCACCCACCCCGCACCCCCAGGAGGAGGCAAAGGAGGAGGACCTGGAGCCGTGGGCGCGCGGCACTTGGGTGTGGAGGAGCGGTGCCGCAGGAGGTGTGGCCAACAGAGCTGCAGCTCTGTGCGCGGAGGCACAAGCGGAATACGCGTCACCCAGAAATTTTAATAAAAAAAAAGAATTAAAACAAAAATATTAATAAATGTATTAAATAAAATAAAAAAATAAATATATATGTGAAGGGATATGTAGGAAAAAATGTACTACGAAGGAGGAAAAAATATATACATACACGAAGTTGGAAAAAAAGAACAAAAAAATATAAACCCAAAATAATACATTGAAAAAAAAACAAGAAAAAAAATATTACATAAAAAATACATAAGAAAAAAGGAAAAGAAAGAAATACACTGGAAAATAGTATATGTATATATTTAAAGAAAAACAAGGGGAAGAAAAAATACAGTAGGGAAATATAAGAAGCAGAAAAGAATATATATATATAGAGAAAAATATAGTAAGCTATGGGAAGTAACTAATTTTTTTTTACAACTAGTAGACATATAAATTAGTTTGGAAAACATACATGCAAAAAAAATAAATAATAATAAAAAGGGGAATAAGGATATCCACACAAAAAAAAATAAAGAAGAGGTAGTTTTGTCCAAGCAGAGGCGGTGAACAGTTCAGAGAACACAAACAAAAAAAGGAAGGAGAAACAAAGAAAACAAAACCAAGTGAGAAGCTGGAACCTCGCCGTTTCTGTCGTTTCCGAAGAAGGGGGGAAGTTTGAGGAGATTAAATCTCCCACACCCCAAGACAGGAGGCAAGGGGGGCAACAGCGGGGGAGGGGCAGACAAGATGGCGCGGTCGTGTTTAATAAGTACGGAAGGAAAGAATTCTTGGAATGTAGACGGCATAAAGAGGGCAGCAGCGGGGGCAGAGGAACCAGCACGGTTACGCGCATGGAAGAAGGAGAAAGAGGAATCACCGTGGAACGTAACGGTACCGGACGGGCCGTTGTGGCCACGCTCAAATCTCTTAGGAGAGAGCGGGGGCAGCGGGGAACAAAACGGCCCACAACAGCGCAGCTGTGTTTAGAAAATGCAGAAACGTAAAAATGCATTGAGGATGCCCAAAGGGGGAGGGGGTAGTCTGGACAAAGTCCGGTGAGCTGCATAATAATAATATGATTCGGAGGCCCAAGCGGGGCAAAGGGAGGAACAACAAAGAGATCTCGCCAACTTCGAGAACAGAAGAGCAAAGGATTAACGGCAGGATGCGAGATTGGCGATATATAAGTAGGGCCACTGGAGCAAATCGGGACCGAGTCTTCTAGGGAAGCTGGAAGTGTATAGTGAAAGACCCCCCGTGGGTAAGTCTAACATTCAAGCGTGAAAGTTTCCTGGGAAGAATTTGGAGTATAGGCTGAAGGACCCCCCGTGGGTAAGTCCGACAGTCTCATGTGCGGAATTTTAGAGCGAGTGCGCTAGGATCTGTGATCCGTGGTTCAAGGACCTCCTGTGGGTAAGTTCGGCGGCTGTACGCGATTTACCGAACAAGGACGAGTCAAGGGACAAGTGGGAAAAGAATCTAGGATCCGCGGCGGAACTTAAGCCCAAGGGTAAGTCGATTCTGGTTGGGTTATTCCCAGGCACGACAGGTATCCTGGTGTTATAGCGGTAGCGACGGATCGGTCTGGTTTACGCCTTATCGATTCCTGACCGTCACAACCAGGTGTGATCCTGTAAAGCGAGGGGTAACCAGCTCCGGAACTCAAGCCCAACAACAAGACCCAACACGGACGAAATGGCGTTCCCAGTGAGCCAAGAATACCGACGATCTACGGCGTATATAAAGAGGAGCAGCAAAACGAGGAGGAGCGACCTTAGTTCAAGGACCCCCTGTGGGTAAGTTCGGCGGCTGTACGCGAGTCACCGAACAAGGACGAGTCAAGGAGCAAGTGGAAAAAGAATCTAGAATCTAGGAAGCAGCAACAGCGCCCACAGGATAGAAGCAGCGACCACAGGAGCAACGACCACAGAAGCATCGGTGGCGACAGGAGGAACGGTGGCGACAGGAGAGACAAATTTTCTCTCCACAGGAGAGATTTCTCTCCGACAGGAGAGAAATATTTTTGCTCGATTTTGCTCTTTTTCTTGTTTTTTTACCGTTGTCAACATGTTTGAGTTCAGTCGCAGCACACCTATTGACGTTGGGTGTGAACATAAAATCAAAGAATTTGTATCTAATTGATTTTTGTCTAAATTTCATGGAGAATAGAGACAGTAGTTTCCGCTATAAACCTGGTTCCAATTCCCACAAAGTCGATTCATCTTCATTTTCGAAATCCCAGGAGGTGCGAACGTTTTGAAAAATCCGCATACAAAATTAGTCGCCGCTTGTATGGTAACTCCCGGCTGTTTCATTGGCATTAAATGGCAAGGAATGAATACCAAAATCGAATGGTACTAAACAGTACATATGAATGTATCCTGATTAAAATTTTTAGCTCCACTTATCAAACTAATCTTGAGTATCCGGATTATTCTGCAAACGCAACAAAAAATGGTAAAAAGAGTTTTAAACGACGTAGGGCATATTAAAATAGCTTCATTGGTTGAAAAGTGTGGACGTTTAAATATTTTTAATTTATTAAAACTAAAATTAATTTTAAATAAATTTTTTTTTTAATATTTAAATAAATAACATTAAATTTTAAAATTTTTTTGTTTTATCCTGTTTATTATAAAATCAATACTGTAGGCCACAAATTAACTTTATACTGAAGAGTTTGGTCATCGCTTACAGATCCATAGGGAATTTTAAAGAAGCTTGTTTGGAATTGGTCGAGTAGATTATATAGTATAATTCATAAATATAGTAAAAGACACACACTGTCGTGAAGCTTAAAATAAATAGTAGTGAGTTTCAGATACATTTTGGATTTCAGAGACATTTTTCGAAAATAGATTTAGGCTATCACCTTGACCAATCATTGCACGAAGAATGGGAACTACCTAATAGCTTACCACTAACAGACCTATGTTCTTCTCTCTTTGACGGGTAGATATATTGATTGGAGCTGAGAAATAACTGTCCTTGGATGGATGGGTCCTCCTTCACAACAACCTGTGTATAGGCAAGTGTGCAAGGAATAATAAATAGAGTCATAAAATTTCTGATCGCTGGAAGAAGTACCATCTTCTTAAAAGATTTCTGATGGTTGGTCTTACAATCCAGGAGGCAGCTTTTCTTCTGTTCCGGCTTCTTTCATTTCTGCTCATAAGGTGTTTGAAGAGGCTCAGTGAATCTGTTAGAAGGACATTTCCTCGAGCTGCTGAATTTATTGGGACTAACTTTTACATCGACGATATGCTAACTATACTGACGATAGCTGACGATGTGTTGGGGAGTTAAAGACAACTAAGTGGTTTATCTCTAAAAAAGAGATAGAAGGGCTTATCATTAATAAAAACTGCTTACCTCCTGCAATGTTCGCTTTCGGGGACTAAACTTCGGATAAATGGTGATTCGACTCCAAAACATCCCAAATCCATAAGAAACAGGCCTTAGAGAAAGAGGCCTCCGACACTAAATACGGCTACAACATAAACGGATCACTGCTGCATAATATGGTTACAAGTCGGATGGATGACTATGACAGGTAAAACGTAGTAACAGGTGTCCCTAGGGATGTTAACCTTTGTATGTCAAACCTTTTCATCCTACCCTCCTATTACAGTTATGTAGATACATCTTTTCGTTTTAAACCTCTAAGGCCAGAAGTTTTTCAAAACCTCAGGAAAACAGCTGAGCCAAATATTTTTTGCCACAAAAATATTCAAACAAATCTTCAACCAAAAAACAAAACCTCACAAATCCGACTACGTTATGAACTGTTAAATCGTTATGAACTGGCTCGCAAATATTTTTAATTCTCTCACTAAACTTTCAGAGCTGTGGCTCAGGTCTTGGATTGCCTTCGAAAATGGGCATACCGTCGCAAGCGACTCCAAAAGACTTCTAAAAAGTTTAATATATATTCTGCGGTCTATAGAGAGTCTTGAAGCGTCTAAAAGACATAGGGGTTTACCTAAGACCCACTCTAAGTCCAACCCGAATATCAAACACATGACTACAAAAAAAGATCTGAAAAAATGTACTGAAACTGCCCATCACGCGTCTATATTCAAGATAAAGAAAGTAATCCCACAATATAATCCACGCTCGTGCTCTTTTTAGACATAGGCTTTGAACAACGGAACTTATGGTGTATACATAGGAACCCTGCAAGGGGACCCCAAAATAAGCGGTTAGAAACCCGGCAGGTGTCATCACCTGCTTGATGACAGCAGGTGAAAATCTGTGTCATCAAGCAGAAGAATATTTGAAATCTCCATTCCAAATGAGCCTACCTGCTAGTAGAGGTGGGGAACAATCGATGGCACTATGGTTTGCCACTATCGATGGCGCAGACTTCACCCCTTTCACCTCCCTATCCTTATAGATCCCTATAAGATCTTATCGACAATAGAACCATCGGCTTCAACCAGATTACCCAAAGAATTTCTACTACTGATTTTCAACAGTGTTGGATATTTTCAAAAAGTATAAAAATCAGCGTGTATAAGCATACGCATGAGGAAAAACTATGAAAAGGCAGATTTCTGGGAATTCCTAAATATCAAAATAGAGTAGTCAACTTTACATTGGAAGCACAGGAAAAATAGGAGTTTGCGTTGGGTGTCTTTTTCGAAATTCAGAGGCCTTCGATAGGGTTTGGCATCCTAATCTTCTATATAATGCCGAAAGACTTTTTGTCATCAGCTGATCACCAGATCCAGACGTCCTTGTTGCCACGCATGCTGATGATACTGCTGGGATCACAAAGATCAAAAGTATATTGGCTTTACCGTCTCTAGACTATTATATCTAGGGGATAGATGAACAGCCGACATCCAAAAGGTGCAAAAACAGACCCAAATAGGATACATCAATTTTCCAAACTTCAGGGTAAGGGAACTGTTGCTATTTCAAAGACGGAAGGCAAGATTCTACGTCATCTCATCACAAGGAATAGTACAAGGTCTACTTGTGTAGCGTTTTTTATATTAAAACCCGTCGGATCCGATCCTCTTTTCCAGCTTGTAATCTGTCATTAGCTTACTGATGGTTCAACTTTGCTGATTCAAGCATTGGCATTTAGTATTGGGTCCACCATTTGATTGGGTCATGCTCACAATAATACCTCATGATCCTTAGTTGTTTTGAATAACATTTTCATAGTTTTAACATGGTTTTAATGTTGTGTGACACATTAATGATAATTGTGTGTAGAGGACCGAGGTCCCTTGGGTGACGGTACTTAGATACTCCTGCAGTGGATATTCCTACGCCACGTGTAAAATGTGACTTCGTATCATGAATTAAACGTCCCGGTTTATTTAAGGCTGTCTTTCCCAGCGCTGACTTGTTGATCCGCTATTGTTGGAAAATTTTCTAAGCTTCACGCGGTTCCCACTATACTTACTTACTACGCCTAACGATAAGGGGAGTGTTGCACAGATAAGGCGTTTAGTATAAAGGTTTTAAGATTATTAGTAGAGCAAAGTGACAAAGTGTGGTAGAGACTATTGCAGTCCGAACATAGTATCGAACGTATCGTGTTGTAATACTACGTATTGAGGCACTCCAGACACACGATCCATACTCAAGAATCGGACGGACCAATGATGTGTATAAAGTTTTAGTAATGTAAGGGTCGTTGAACTCTTTTGACCATATTTTAATAAAACCAAGCACATCCATAGCTTTATTAACCATGGTGGATATATGGTCGGTAAATTTAAGTTTAAAATCTAATAGGACTCCCAGATCGTTAACCTGAATTAAACTTTCTAAGACGTTCCCATAGAGAAAGTCGTAGCCTGGTGAGGGCTAGATTGATAAAATGACATGAGTTTACATTTCGATCCATTAAGATTTAGGTTATTTGCTAAACACCAATTTTGAAATTTATCCAAATCGGATTAAAGTCTAGATTGGGCGCTAGTAAATCTATACTGAAGACAAAGCTTAACATCATCAGCGTACATAAGTACAAGTGAGTCAGTTAAGGCAAGGGGCAAGTCGTCAACAAACAGTGTAAAAAGTAACAGTCCAAGATGGCTTTCTTGGGGAACCCCAGATGTGACGCGTACTGTTCGCGAGGTAACATCTTTAAAGAAGACACGTTGGGTTCTTCCAGATAAGTAGCTCGAAATCCAGATAAGGAGATAAGTTGGGAATCCCAAAAGACTGAGCTTACTTATAAGAAGCGAATGGTGAACAGAGTCAAATGCTTTACTGAAGTCAGTGTAAATGACGGCTGTTTGTAAGCCATTCCGGAACCCATCCGTGACAAAAGATGTTAGCTCCAATAAGTTGGTGGTGGTGGAGCGGCGCTTCATAAAGCCATGTTGGCACGGGGACATTATTGAGCTACATAGGTGTTGCAAATGTGGAGTGATAAGATCTTCGAAAAGCTTTGGAATTGCTGACATTTTAGAAATGCCTCTATATATTGAAGCAACAGATTTTTTCCCTTTTAATGCAGAGGGATAATGTAAGATTCCTTCCACATAAGGGGAAAAATCGAAGTCTTTAGCGATAGATTAAAGAGTTTAAGGAGCGGTTTGCACAGGGCCATGGCGCATTTTTTCAGCACACAGCCTGGTACTCCATCGGGGCCTAGCGAATACACGGGCTTAACCCTAAAAAGATCCGATAACACACCACTTTGATCAAAAGATGGGCAAAAAATAAGGTTGGCTGATTGGATATTATAAGTGTAAGGCTGAGCTGGAATGGTGCTATGTGAATATGTTGTTTGAGAAAACTTTGCAGAGAGCTCGGCCATCGCCAGATCAGTGTTCGCATAGGAGTTCTCAAACGTAAGCAGAGGCGGAAAAGATACCGATTTTCGCGTAGTGTTTACAAAGTTATAAAACTGCTTCGGGTTCTGAGTAAACTGAATCCGGCAGTGGCGAATATAACTCCTATAACATTTGGCGTTATGCACGGTGAAATAAGACCGAGCTACTAAGTATCTTGAATAACTAACTGTACAGCCAGATAATTTATGTTTATTTAAAAGTATATTCATAACGTTCTTTATATTTAATACCTTGTATACCAAGGTGGATTATTTGGAACAGACGGATATTTCCATGGCAAGCAAGCGTCGAAAAATATATACAAAGTGTGACAAAATTTATTTAGGGCAATATTAATATCTTCACATGCCAGTAAATCGGACCAATCAAATTCAAGAATTAACTTGTTTAGTTTCGTAAAGTTTAGTTTGCACTTAGCGTGCAAAACGTTTTCACAAAGCCAGCAGTGGATGGTAGGCTGGGATGAGGAGATTGTCTTATTACAAGACCTCAAAGCACAGACAAGTTTAAATTCCATTATAAATTATTTATTAATATTTTTGTTTTTATTATTGACGTACCTTAAACCACTGTGCCAGGGAAACGAAAGGGGGGAGATCAAAGAGAGCGATTAGTGTGGGTTAGTAAACAGCAAAAAAAAAGAGATAAGAATCTCTACTGAGCAATAATAGAAGCAACTCCGTAAAAGATAAAGAACAGAGTAGAGCTATGTTTGGATAAAATTAAAAAAATTATTATTTAACCTATAAAAGTTTAATTTTAAAAATATAAATAAATAAAAATAAACACCGGATTGTTTAGTGTTAATAAACAAAGTTAATAAACGCAGTTCGCACAAAAAAACACGTCCGTTCGCTTTAAGATAAAGAGAAAGTATGCTTTAAGATAAAGAGAAATTTTCAGCAATTCCAAAGCTTTTCGAAGAACTTATCACTCCACATTTGCAACACCTATGTAGCTCAATAATGTCCCCGTGCCAACATGGCTTTATGAAGCGCCGCTCCACCACCACCAACTTATTGGAGCTAACATCTTTTGTCACGGATGGGTTCCGGAATGGCTTACAAACAGCCGTCATTTACACTGACTTCAGTAAAGCATTTGACTCTGTTCACCATTCGCTTCTTATAAGTAAACTCAGTCTTTTGGATTCCCAACTTATCTCCTTATCTGGATTTCGAGCTACTTATCTGGAAGAACCCAACGTGTCATCTTTAAAGATGTTACCTCGCGAACAGTCCGCGTCACATCTGGGGTTCCCCAAGAAAGCCATCTTGGACTGTTACTTTTTACACTGTTTGTTGACGGCTTGCCCCTTGCCTTAACTGACTCACTTGTACTTATGTACGCTGACGATGTTAAGCTTTGTCTTCAATATAGATTTACTAGCGCCCAATCTAGACTTCAATCCGATTTGGATAAATTTCAAAATTGGTGTTTAGCAAATAACCTAAATCTTAATGGATCGAAATGTAAACTCATGTCATTTTATCGATCTAGCCCTCACCAGGCTACGACTTTCTCTATGGAAACGTCTTAGAAAGTTTAATTCAGGTTAACGATCTGGGAGTCCTATTAGATTTGAAACTTAAATTTACCGACCATATATCCATCATGGTTAATAAAGCTATGGATGCGCTTCGTTTTATTAAAAGATTGTCAAAAGAATTCAACGACCCTTACATTACTAAAACTTTATACGCATCATTGGACCGATTCTTGAGTATGGATCGTGTGTCTGGATTCATAGACAGCAGGTGTTTAAATCGTTTATTCTTATTGTTCGACGTACCTAAAAATAATTTTTTAATGTATAATTTCTTGTACATATATTGCATTTATTCGTCACCAAAATTGGTTTTTTATTTAGGCATTTGATTTTAAAGAAAATGAAAATATATTTAAAAACCCTTTCTAAAGAAATATAGCATGTGAAGTTAGCTTCATTGTCGTAAAGTCATGCGTTTTTTATATGCGTATTTTTATTTTTTAAGGTAACCTGAAGTAATTTAAAAGAGTTTTAGAACATACTAAAATTTTTTATAAATTAAAAAAAAAATATGCCAAACGCGGACGGTAGTTTTTTTGGAGAAAAATTTAAATTCGTGTTTCCTGAATAACTTTTAAGAGAAATTTTCGGGTCAGGATACCAATCGCGTATTTTGGAGCAGAATCTCTATATATAAATATTTTTTCCGGTGACCAATTTATTTTTTATTTAAATCTTTTTGTGCAAACTTCTCCCAAATCAAACTAAATTTAGCTAATTTTTGGATAAAATTCCTCGAATGATATCAATACCTTTCATTTGGTATATCACTCATTCAGATTGAACGCACACAGAAAATTTTTAATTCTTCGGCTACATATATAGTCTATATACTTCATCGGCTATAATACTTCATGCGCCTGTTACAAGCAAGGACATGCGTTTCGCCACCTATTTTATTAATGGACTATCGTTCAGGTGCCCTTTACGTCGTTTCATCAGGTAAGCAAAGAGAAAACACCGTAAATAAAACGCTAGACAGGCTATCTTAACAGATAGCTAACTTTTTTAATTAGATCGTTGCAGTTTCAGTCAGTACGTGGCGTTGCCACTAAGGGGGCTCTTCAAGGGTGAGGGAACCGGGTGATTCCCTATGGAATGATGTGATGATTTCAAAGTTACTAGTTTATATCATATATAAACTAGTTTACTGTATACTGTTACTATATCCAAAAATAACAATAAAAATAAAAATATTTTCGTACACTGAATAATGTCGAGAGAAACGCTAGCAAAACATAATACATGCGCTAAAGTACGCGCATGTAAAATCTAAGTTATAAAAAGTTTTCGAATCTTATTGGACCGTTATTTAATAAGAGCTGGCTTTATTCAGTGTCAACAACATATATAATCGTCAAAGAGCAGCATATGGTCAACAAAGCCAAGACTTTTTCAGCAAATCAAGTTGATCCAAGATGCCATTCGTAAGCGAATACAATACAGTATAAGGCGCACCAGGATTTCACTTCGAGCAATTAAGAAAAAAACATAAATAATTGGAATCAAAAATTGGCAGTGAAGTTTTTGTCAGTGTCAGTGGGCAGTTTAACAAATCTTTATCCAAAGAGCTCGATGAGACCAGGAGTCACGCAACAAACAACGTCCTCGACCCCTAGAAGCTAAAATGGGAGCGATGCTTTTGTTTACTATAAACAAAAACAAATCGGACCATAAATTATAATTAAAAAATGTTAAGCTATGTTTTACCTGTCATTACTTGCATAAACTCTGTAAATAAAAATAATGCAGCATGTGTATCAAACTCAATTATTTATTATATTATTTTTCTTACCATCAAAATCAACTGTCCCAGAACCATCAGCATCGATTTCTTCTATAATCATATCCAAATCTTGGTTGGAAAGCTTATCATCTAATTCATGAAGAATTCCACGCAATGTAGCAACTGTTAGATAGCCTTTTCCTTCTTTATCGTAAACACGAAATGCTTCTTTTAATTCATTTTGAAGAGCCCCTACATCTTCTTCAACTTCAATAAATCGGGCTGCCAATTTGCAAAACTGGCTGAAATCTAATTTTCCTGTTGTTCCTTTATCTACTTCTTTAATAAGTGCCTTAACCGCTGGCGGTTCCAGTTTCTGACCTAAAATTTCAAGAATACTAGATACGTCTGCATGCTCTATCCAGCCAGCACCATCATGGTCAAATGCTTTAAAAGCATTTCGAAGAACTAAAATAATAATTTTTTTATTGTTAATTTTTTCAATATTGCTAATTAGTTACTCCTTAGTTGCTCCTTGTCGTATTCTGCATCAGACTGAAAATAAAAATTATTAAAGTTTTAATAAGTATATAGATAATATCATTGTAATTTGGTATTTCATATATATTTTAGGCGGGCTTTCAGCTAATTAGCTGGATATACCCAAAGCATAGATTTCAAGAGGTACTTCTCGTTTGAGCTATGTCTGTAAACCCTCAATAAAAACCCATTCCTGGCCGTTACTCTTCACCCTTCAAAAATGTCTTTTTATTGTCTTCTAGAGAGATCCCAGAGATTCAATTGGGAGGGAAGTACGTATCTCCTTAATCTTTATTTACAACAAGAAAGGAAAGCTATCTTCAGGCGGAGTCGAAGTTGATATACCCTTGCAGTTGAGTGGCAGTCCGCTGAGTGCATGCATCTTATATTATTAGATATATATCAGATCGTAGAAGTTCGGCTGACCCTTATGAAATTTGGCAGATCGGATAAGTTTGCCCAAAGTAGAATCCATAAGAGTAGATCTCATCCCACTGCCAAAGTAGATCTTATCCTTCTAACTTAAAAATCATCGAAGTTATGGCATTCCCGATCAATCAGTTATATGGCACCTACAGGATATAGTCGGCGGATCCCGGCCGTTCCGATTTATATACTGCCTGCAAATGAACGAAGGTTGTGTGCAAAGCTTGAAGACGATAGCTTTTAAACTGAAAGACTAGTTTGCGTAGAAACAGACAGACGGACATGCTTATATCGACTCAGGATATGATCCTGATCAAGAATATATACACTTTATAGGGTCGGATATGTCTCCTTCACTGCGTTGCACACGTTTGACCGAAATTATAAATTTTTTATACCCTTTACAAGGGTATAAAAACGCTTCATTAAAACTTGACTCGCGCCAAGTAACTGTTGAAAATAAGGTACCCTTTATATTTAGTATCTTACAATGCACGCTTTTATAATTAAAGGGAAAAGAAAGGGCCCAGGCACTGAAGAATTCAAGTTATTCGGTGTGTGACTCGAGATTAAGAACCATGAGTGCTCTTTATCAAATTGATCCAATGAGAGACCAAAATCTCCGATTAGAGCACAGATCAATACGAGAGTGCTGCAGAAAGGTTGAGCATGTCGTGAAGGAGGCACGCAGGGTCGTCCTAAGATTATCCTGGAAATCTTGGACGCCCAAAGAAGCAGTTCAATATCCTAGGCGCCCTTGTTTCGGAAAATGTTCCGATTCCGTTAACTTCCGATCCGCAAAGAGGCGCTATTATTTATTGGCGCTGGAGAGTAAAAATGCAAAGGAGTGGCGTGAAGGAAAGAGAATATGTAAAGAGGGACCATGGTAAGAGTATATGATTCTCAGGCTGCCAACCAGACTTCACTGATTTACCCAAAAATCAGCGAGCAATTGGATGCAAGTGGGTGTTCAATGTGAAGCGTGAGAAAGATGGCCAAATAGAACGTTTCAAGGCTCGACTGGTAGCAAAAGGATGCGTAAATTACCAAGAAACATTTTCGCAGGTTTGCCGATTGGAAAGTGTTCCCACACTTTCGGGAATAACTCACGGGAATAACGATAGGTCCCGGAGTCGTAGTCAAACCTATAGACCGTCTGACTAAAAACTACCTGGTTGATCGAGACAGTGGTTGAGATGCGGGGATGGCCGGGGATTCGTTGATGCGCCTCAGCTGTGGTGGGGTTGGGAGCTTCCTTCGTTGATCCTTCCTACCGGTTTCTACCGACGGCGTGTTTCACGAGAGCAGTATTCGGAGGATTACGTATCAGCGGTTCTGCTGGCAGTCCGTTCCACGGGAGCAACCATCATCGGCGAGTGACGTATCGAGGGTTCTACGACGATCCGTTTCACGGGAGCACTTTCGAAGGCGATTACGTCTAAGTGCTATAGCTAACACTGAGTAACGAGACGATTGATTCTGTATTCGCAACTATCTTTATTTCAGAATAACCGCTCTTATATATGATGCTAAGTATATCTATATATAAAGTGTTACTGAACAATGTATGCCTAGGTCTAGGGTTAGTAGGTCAATGTTATCGACGTGCTTCCGTAACGGTTAACCCGGTCAACTGCTGACTCTGACTGCTGACCCAGACCACTTGGTCATGAGTTTCATATTTCATGATTCCGCTGGTGGCGCCTTCTGTACTCAGTACTGGGTTAGTCCATCCGAATCAAATTATTATTTGAGGTTGACGCTCTTCTCGAAGATAAATTCATATTACTAGGTGTGAATCGTTATCATGGCATTCGGTGCCAAGATATTAGGTCTTGCAATATATGGCAATATATGGGAAGCAATACATGGCTTGAAACAATCAGGAAAGGACTGGAACGAGAAGCTTACGGCG
This sequence comes from Drosophila atripex, assembly GCA_035045925.1. Taxonomy (NCBI): domain Eukaryota; kingdom Metazoa; phylum Arthropoda; class Insecta; order Diptera; family Drosophilidae; genus Drosophila; species Drosophila atripex. The sequence continues at coordinate 23,522,655 of JAWNOP010000052.1, forward strand.
TATTGGTTAATATGGGGTTCGTTGCCTGTGATAAAGAGCCATGTTTGTACAAACATTGTGGAGAAGGTAATCTTGTACAAATCCTTGTATATGTTGACGATATAATTATAGCTTGCCAATAGCACGATGAATTGCTGAAAATCAAGAGCAACATCTCACAATCATTCGAGTGCATTTACAAGGGTCAGCTTTACCATTTCCTGGGCATGGAAATCGAACGAGACGGCGATCTTGGAGCAATTACTTTGGGACATACTCAATATATCAAGGATTTATTCCATTCCCATGGGACTGATTTTTGCAACTCGGCGAAGACACCTTTGGATGCTAGTTTTCAAGTATATTGCACAAGCCCCCAATGCAAAAAGGTGGATCCTACTTCTTACCAGTCCGTAGTAGGAGAGCTTATGGGGCTAGCTTTTACAACAAGGCCTGACATATTGTATTCGGTGTCAAAATTGGCACAACGGAATCAAAGCCCGCATGCTGAACACATGGCTGGCATAAAGCACATCTTAAGATACTTCTCATCTACGATTGACATGAAACTACACTTTCCGTAATGTGGCCAATCGTTCTGTGGATACGTGGATGCGGATTAGGCAGGTGATATGGATGACAGGAAGTCCTATACTTGTTACATCTATCTGTTAGCAGGTGGTCCGATTTCTTGGCGTTCGGAAAAGCAGCGAAGTGTGGCGTTAAGCAGTACCGAGGCGGAGTACATGGCACTATCGGCGGCATTTAACGAGGCGATAGTCATGCTTGGGCTGATTGCGGAGACAACGACACCCCGATCGTCGTGTATGGGGATAATCTGAGTGCACAGGCGTTAACTAAAAATCCTGTTCATCATTCCAGAACAAAACTCATACGTTGTTGTTTTGTTACTCAAGTTGTTAAGGAAGGGCAAGATTTGTTGAAATAAAAATGTACAACTGAAATTATAGCAGATATTTTGATAACAAATCTTCCTAAAACAAAACACGAAGAGCTTAAAAAAATGTTTAATTTGTTTTGATATTCATTTTTGTAAACAAGCTTGCATTGAGGAAGAGCTTAGAAAATAAGGTACCCTGTATATTTTAGTATGTTACAATGCTGTTTTATATTTATAAAAATAGAGAATAATAAAATATGTGTACCTAAACTTCAAGAATTCAGTCGCAAATAAAGTTCTGAAGCATACACACGGTGTTTCTGATTTTTTCGCTCCAAATTCTGCCACTCAATAGTAACAACTACTGCTTGCAATGCTTTTTCCTCTTTAAAAGCAAATTTGAAATAAGTTGACTTAGAAAAATTTTATTTGGTTTGCAACTTAAAACTTTGCAACAACTTTGACAAATTTCTAAATTTAAAAATTCACAAAATAGTGTTAACTTAATTCTTCACTAAATATTGAAAAATATATTAGTCAGCGTCATTAACATAAAAAAACTCATATTATTAGTGTGTTGTGTATTATGCGATAAAAGATGCAAACATTGATCAAACTTATTAAAACTTTTGATTCAAAGCATATTAATGTCATAATAAATATTGTAACGTTTATATTTTAAAAACCTATGTTTTTACAAGAATGTGGAGCACTTGTATTACAAATAATCATTTATTTGTAAAATATATTAAGCAAAATAGGATATATAAGTTCGGGCGGAGCCGAAGTTGATGTACCCTTGCAGTTAAGTAAAAGTTTATATTATTAGATATGGGATCGTATAAAGTCGATCGATCCTTATAAAATTTGCCAGATGGGATTTGTTTGCCTACGTTTTATTTGCCTAAGAATAATCCATAGAAAGTCATCTTTCTAGCTTAAAAAACAACACAGGTATGGCATTTCCGATCAATCAGTTATATGACAGGTCATTCTGATCCCGGTCATTCTGCCTTATATTCAGCCTGCAAATTAAATTTGAATATACGTAATCAGGCACACGTCATCTTTCAAAATACGTGTGCCCGTGCAGATGTTCAAGACGATCTGTTTCACCAGTTTTTAGCCACAGAACATTTTCGTCCAAGAACATCAGCCAAGTTCGGTGATAAAAAAAAATTACCAAGCCTGTGGAAGTGAAAGTCCCACATTTTAGAGCCACTGACCAACCTTCTACCAACCTTCTACCAACCTTCAACCTCATCTTCCTCACCCTCAAAAAACTTAGCTCTTCAATAACACTTACCTAACAGAGTACTAAAACTTCGGGGGACTCCGGGGGACTTCAATATACCAGATCTCATGTGGCCCAATGTTGAGAATTCACAGTGTTTCGTTTCTGTTCCTGATGGAATTACTCCTTCCAAAACTTTCCCCTTTCTAACCCTGAGGATCTATATCATTCCACTTTTGAAGTTTTAATCGAAAACAATAGCTTAATTGACTTTATGTCTAATCTTAAATCTAATAAAGTTAGTTTCTTCCGTAAGGCTGACTGTACGAAATTAAATAAATAATTTTTGGAATTTGATTGGTCCGATCTACTGGCATGTGAAGATATGTTTATATCTTATAATATATAATATATAATATATAATATATAATATATAATATATTGCCTTACATACATTTTATTACACTTTGAATACATTTTTTGACGCTTGCATGCCATGGAAATATCCGCCCGTTTCAAATAATCCGCATTGGTACACAAGATACCTATTAAATTTAAAGATCGTATTGAATAGACTTATCTGGCTAAATAAATTATCAGGCTGTACAGTTAGTTATTCAAGATACTTAGTAGCTCGATCTAATTTCACCGTAATTTCACCAAAGTAATTGGAGTTATATTAGCCGTTGCCGGATTCATTTTTACTCAGGACCCAAAGCAGTTCTATAACATAGTAAACACTAAGCGCAAATCTGTATCTTTCCTTCCTCTGCTTACGTTTGACAACTTCTATGCGAACACAGATCTGGCCGATCTCTTTGCAAAGTTTTTTCAAAGAATGTATTCACAAAGCACCATTCCAGCACCATTAATATCCAATCAGCCAACTTTATATTTTTCACATCTTTTGATCAAAGTGGTATGCTTCCGGATCTTCTTTAGGTCCTTAAGGTATTCGCTTGGCCCCGATGGAGTATCAGGCTTTGTTCTAAGGAACTGCGCCGAGGCACTGTGCAAACCGCTCCTTAAACTCTTTAATCTATCGCTAAAGACTTCGATTTTTCCCCTTATGTGGAAGGAATCTTACATTATCCTCTCCATAAAAAAAGAAGAAAACCCGAAAATATTATTATATATGCTGCTGGCACAGGATCAAACAGCTATCCAATTTATGGATAATGGTTGGTTCCGGAGTTAAAAAGTTCGATCATCATTTGTATCTTTTTGGTCCCTTTTGTTATAAGGTGACTTCCAAGGAATTTTTTTCGAAGAAGTTGATTTTTGACTGTATGTAAAACTTTATTTTTACTTATCTTAATGGGAACATTTTGATGTTGAAAATAAGGTATTGGAACCGGTAAACGTGTTGGCTCCATCTTTATTATACCCTTGCATCTGCAAGAGACATCTCCGACCGTATATTCTTGATCAGGATCACCTCCGGAGTCGATATAAGCCAGTCCGTATGTCCGTCTGTCCCTCTATCTGTTTCTACGCAAACTAGTCTCTCAGTTTTAAAGCTATCGACGTCAAACTTTGCACACACTCTTCTTTCCTTTGCAGGCAGTCGGAACGGCCGGAATTGGTCGACTATATCCTATAGCTGCCATATAACTTATTGATCGGGAATTCCATAACTTCGTTGTTTTATAAGTTAGAAGGATGGAATTTTTATGGATTCTACTTTGGGTAAACTTATCCGATCTGCCAAATTTCAAAGGATGCCAAAGGATCGGCTGACTATATACGATCCGATATATAACTGATAATATCGATAGTATCGCCACCTAGCAAACTGCCACTGAACTGCAAGGGAATATCAACTTCGGCTCCGCCCGCAGTAAGCTTGCCGTTCTTGTTTTTGATGTGATCAGTTGAAAGGGCCGCGGAAAACATTTTTTTTTGCCTAACCTTTCAGTTAAACTGCATAATGGATTGTGGAGCTAAAACTTTGTATCTGCTGTAGGGGAAGCATGCTGTAGAGATGAGCAAAGGCGACCTATCATGATATTGAGGTCCTGCATCGGAAGGTCAAGGCTGTGGTGGTAACCGAAGACTCGACGATTATGACTCTAGAGTCAGGGAAGAAGCTTCTGAGCGACCAATCAACTACACTGCAGAAGATGCTTAGTTAGAGCGAAATCGGGAGTGATTTATTAGCTAGCTCTGTGTTCTCTCAGATGGCCACAGTTGTGTGCGTCGATATCCACGTGAAGTTTACCAAGTTCTCAATGGTGGTACTAGTGGTGATGTCATTTCATCAACTCTATACAGGCTTGCAACCGTTGCCGATGCCAAGATGCAACGAGAGCACTGGAGATTACTGACGTTAACTATGATGTAGTTTAAAAAATCGATGGTTAATATTCCAGGCTCCCATCATCGAGATCCTGTAGCTAAAAGTGGTCGAGGCAGAATCCGTTGAAACTCTTCGGTACTTATTCGACCATTGCAACGGTCACTTGCAGGCCCACATGAGTAGAAATTCAAGAATGTCTTGTTATCTAGATCATCTACCTAAAGCTAAACACTGGAACGGCTTCCCGGTTTCTCCATAGACTCACCCAACAGATAATTTAGGCTGTATAAGCTGATATCTATGGCTGTGGACCGTCCAGATTTCGAGCCTTTCGAAAAGGATTAGTTTGAATTAGGAAAATGGTCTCCAAAATCACACAGTCATACTTGAAATTCACGATGGCATCCCGTTCACAAAGACTCTTTGATTACCCTGGACCCTTCTGCTGACCTCCTGGTCTTTTTCTTTAAAGCCTTTCAGCCCTCGGTCTTTAAAGGCCTTGAAGCCCTCGAGTGGCGCTCATAAAGACTCAGACTCTAACAAAGTTGGAATTATCTTGGGCTGAGTTACATGCGAGACTAATGGCGAAAGTGGCAGACTTTATGACTTTTAGCGGAGATTATTATTGCTGGTGTGACTCCTCCGTTTCCCTATCTATGATTAAAGACGAACCTGCTCGCTTTAACGTATTTGTTTCTAATTTCTTTCATACAGGAGCCCACCAAGGCAATGATGGCGGTACGTTCCCAAAGCTAATTCAATCTAGCCCATGTACTAGACAGAGGTGTTCTTCCTATTGAGGTATTAGACTCGCAGTTTTGGTCCCATGGGCCTTCATTTTTTGTGGCTCCAAGGATGATTACCCTATCACAATTGTGGCCGAAAAGGCAAGGATCGAACCCCAAAATTCGACAACTCGTTTTCCACCTTGATGTAAGCCTTCGCCTACTTTTTTGTTTTTAATTTGGCCACCACATCGAAGGCTTGCTTAAATCGTGCAGATTGGATGCATCCTCTTTACGTAACTACGCATTAGATTTTAATGCAAACCACTCAAATATCCTTCTAAGACTCATTTTTAAGAGATATATCTACACTCTGGGCTTCGGGAGCTAATTGCAAAAATCCGTTCCTGAAACTGTTCCATTGGGGAACGAAAGACTGTTTCAAGGGTTTTGAACAAGTGTCATCGCTGTTTCGCACTTAACCTTTTCGCACATCAACCCTTACGAGGGCCGTGTCCTCTTGAACTTAGCTGTCAATTCGATTCTATGTAAGATGGAACTTACAATAATTTGCAGGAAAATACCCTCAGTCACTTTGTGACCTAATAAGTGTAAACCAAAAGTGTTGATCCATAAAAAAACAGTTTGTTCTTATCAGTGGAAATGGATGAAATTGGTTACTCATAGCATCATATAAACTTCAATTAAAAGAAGAAGAAAAAGTCGGCCTTTTAGATTGGACCGCATCTTTTGCTTCATCTTGAGGTCTTGAAGAGGACTATAATACCTCACAAGATCGTAGACCACACACCTCAGCTATTTGTGACAAAATACGGGCCAGTAACAATTGAAGAAAAAACATTAAAAAAGTACCATAAAAACTATAACGCAAACGTTACTAAAGCTGCGACAAATTTTACCCAAATCGGTGTAATGAGCTTGTAGATGTATATAATCCCAGGACTACTTCTCGTGGTATAGCTTCTGGAAAAAAATCTTTGACTTTGTAATAACTCGACCAAAAAGTCCTAACGGATCCCACAACCAAGCAATTGAAGATAGGACGACGAGAGGATCTATTTGCTGCACTATGTTGATAGCCTCATCCATGAATCCATCTCCAGAAATAAGGTCTTCCACATAAATGTCGCCATGCTTTGGCCCCTTTTTGGAGATACGTCTGCTCATGTGTAGTTTAAAACCCTCCAACTCAACCTGGGTGGTGTTCCGCCTAAGAAGGCACTTTGGCTTCTCAGAGATCTCAAATTTTCCAGAACTGGCGGAGTATATAATCTAAGCGTTCACCATACAGGCATGGGCTCTTCGTAATATCCTCTATATCACCCATCTAAGTCGGGTTTTCTGCAGCAACAGTAGGCAAGGTGAGAGGTCAATTTTTCCAACCTATAGCACCTCACAGAAGGAGGGAGAAAGGAAATTCCCGTGATATCTGCAACTGCCTAGACAAACCTTTTCACATGCCATTATCATTGGCATCCAGACATTAACATAGATATAAACGCCTAAAGGCGTTGATGATATGATGACAGTAGACAAATCCATCAAACTAAATTCAAATACATGTCAACATGAATATGTCTACATATCAGCCTAAAACTCTGACCAATCAAAGTCCATCCTCGCTGCTGGCATCGCTGTCACCGATAGAAAAAAAATTAACTTGTTAAATCAGTTTATAATTGACAATCTATTCAAAAGAAAGCCATAATATCTCATAAAAATCCTTATTATCCCATTATATCTCAGTAAATTAAGATTTCTACCGGTTCTAGCGTAGAGGGTGCGGCTCCTAAGGATGCGGAGAACCGGGATCTCGGTCGCATCTCTTTCACGCGTGCCACTGTAACGCTACCAGAGTTTTGATAGCAGCCGAATCAAACCATTTCAAACTCAGGTAAAAATATTTGTTTAGAGTTAATTCCGCGCAATATAACAAAAGTAGCGGCCCGTCAATATAAACAAAAACCAAATAGAAGAAATAAGAGCTTGGACGCAGAAGCTCTTCCAAAGCTCCCATAAGCGCATACGCTACAAATAACAACAAAGATCATGCGAAAGTAAGAGACAGACCGACAGGAATAAATGGCGCAGCAGCTAAGCAAAATATCAATATTCTAATTAGTTTTGCTGGTGGCTGCATAGCCCGACATCCCGACAACTAAAATCCTCTCCCTTCACCTTCACCTTATGATGAAGAGCTTCCATTTCCTGGCAGGTCACCTCTGCTCTTCGCCGTAGCATTCTTTCCCGGGTTGCGGCAACAGATCCAAAAGATTCAGCTCCAGGCTCCATCCCGCGAGTGACGCAAAACCAAAAAAAAATATTTATTTGTTCTTTTAGTCTTTTTAGTTTACGGGGGCATTTAAGTGATTGACATTTGGGGCGCAATCACGTCTGGGTCACAAAATGTAACGCTCCCAAAAGCTCCGTCTTCCAAAGCTCCCAGCTAAACGAAATATTAATATTCTAATCGGTTTTGCTGGTGGCTGCTTAGCACAACAGGCACTTTTATGAGAAACCTATTATTGTGAAAATCTCTCTATATGGCGACTGTGACAGGACTCCTGCCAGGAGACGACAACAAAAATAACAAAGTGAACAAGTGAAAGTAAAAGTAAACTACAGTAAAAGAAGACTTATTAAGGATCTTATGAAGGTAGCAAGGACGGAGCAGAAAAAATACTTCGCAATGGTGCGCAGTAACGCAACCAAGGCCATTAATATTAATAAATTCTACACCGATATATGACCGACATTGTAATTAAAAATCATAGACCACACAAAGGATTTAAAATCCCTGAAAATTGTATTGCTCATTATGACTATTGTAACTATCTTATTCTAAACAAAAAAATTAAAAGACACGTTACATGGTTCGATCCAATGATCTAGAAAAAATTTTGTTGTAAAATGTAAAACAAAATGATAAATAAATAAATAAAAAATATCATTTTTAATTCACTGCAATAACTCTAAAAAGGTGGCAGGTATTTTCTCACAATTCACTAAAAACTCATTGCTAGATTATACTATAATGTTTGGGGCAGGTATAGAGGTAAGCCCCGTGGCGGTAATAGCTATAACTTTACTAACCAACTAAACAGTCCTTCCCCTAATCCAAGCAATAACGTCCCCCCTGGCACGTTGGAAAACCAGGAATAACGCATAGGAACTCCGAACCAATCTCATCTCAAATATTTTTATTAATATAATAATCTGCCAGTACGTCAGAAAATTGACATTTCCAATACGTTTTTCCTAATTTCGACCCAAATTATAGAATAAAAACCACTTTTAAAAGGTATTTTAGAGGTATTGGAGAAGGATCTTTAAGATCATTAGGTTTTGTAGCTTCGAGATGAGACTTGGTAATTCTATTGTCCTCCACGATTTTTACATTGTGGAAAAATAATTCTCAATTCCTGGAGACGGATTGACAGGATTGGACTTCAATAAAAATACAAAATGCAATTGCCAATTAGACTGCACTAAAAATTTCTTAAACTTTGCCTATAAAGTAGCGTAAAGTAACTTTAAAAGTAGCGCTACTAAGAAAGATGACTCAAATATACAAAAAATTCATAAGCTTTATAAGAGTAATGCTGTCAAAATACCATGACGATTCAATAGAAAGAGGCCATACAGGGATTACGCGTACTCTGTTAAAAATCCAAAAATTTTACCACTTCCTTCGATACTGTTCTAATAGATACCATTGGACCATTACCGAGAACGGATAATGGCAATGAGTATGCAGTTACTATTATATGCGATCTAACAAAATATCTCGTTACAATACCAGTAGCAGATAAAAACGCAAAAACAGTAGCCAAGACAGTATTTGAATCTCTTGTTCTAAAGTACGGTCCAATGAAGACGTTCATAACGAACAGTACCTCTGTACTTCTGAATACAAAAACTCACTAATTACAGATGAGCTGTAAACATGAAAATAAATCATATACAATCAGCAGATCATCCCCACCAATCTCTAGGCACCATTGCGAGAAGACACAGAACGTTCAATGAGTACATTCGTTCATACATTTTGGAAAATAAAAATGATTGGGACGTATAATTGAATTATTTCACATATTGTTTCAACACTACACCTTCGACGGGTATATGAATACTGACCGTACGAACTGGTTTACAAGAGAGTACCAAAACAATTCACCAAGTTTGACCAATCAAAAATGATCTTACCGAATAAATATGGAAAAGAATTAAAATTTTGATTAAAATCACAAATAAAAGAGCTGAAACTATGGTAGAACAAGAGAGGCTTAAGCGTAATTTAGAATATGATAAAACAAGTAAGGGAAGTTATCTTCGGGCGGAGCCGAAGTTGATATACCCTGGCAGTGGAGTGGCAGTCCGCGGCGCTTCTTATATTATTAAATATATATCGGATCATATGTAGTCCGCCGATTCTTACGAAGTTTGGCAGATCGGATTAGTTTGCCCGAAGTAGAATCCATGGCAAATCCCATCCTTCTAACTTATAAAAATAACGAGTTATGGTATTCCCGATCAATCAGTTATATGGCAGCTATAGGGTATAGTCGACCAATTCCGGCCGTTCTGTACTTATATACTGCCTGCAAAGGAAAAAAGAGTGTGTGCAAAGTTTGAAGATGATAGCTTTAAAACTGAGAGACTAGTTTGCGTAGTAACGGACTGACGGACAGCTTATATCGACTCAGGAGGTGATCCTGATGAAGAATGTATATACTCTCTAGGGTTGCACATTCACTGCGTTGCACATTTTTGACCAAAATTATAATCTGCAAGGGTATAAATATTAACAATATAAAAGTAGATTTAGGAGATTTGATTATGAAAAAAGAAAAAAACAGTTAGTAAATAAAAATAGGTTTAAAATTTATAAACACTAAATAAAGAAGCTAATAAAATAGGCAAATAACGTAACAAAACCACAAAAAAAAAAAAAAAAATTAAATAAAATAAACAGTAATATTAATTGCTTATATTAAAAAGAAATCCAACACAGAAAGAAATTTTGAATAAGATAGTAAAGGTAAAAAGTAAAAGTAAAACTTACGTATACAAATAACATAATGAATATAATTAAATTTGTGCAAAAAAACCATATTCCTTTTTTAAATACATACTACTATTACGTTATTTTTCAAAAGCATGCATTCATATCAAATATGTACTGTTAATGTATACATCCATAAAAATACGTAAATAGGTACGAATGTTTCTATATCAAATGTGTAGCAATTTGATCACACAAGAATTTGACAGCGATATGGATGCATGACACGTTTCTACTCACATACACATAAATGCACTTCTATATACTAATTCTTTAGATGTAAAATATATAATGATGACGGCGCAGCCGGCAACGTATCTGCCGGCGCAACCGTGCATTATTTGGCTATATAAGTAAATGTAAAAAAATAATTATTCATTAAACAACACTCAAACGCAAGAGACATTGGGTACTTTTATTGGCAACCTCCTATTGTGGAGATCTCTCTCTGCAGAAATACCAGAATCCCTGAAAAACCCTATTTTACCGAGTCGGACTATTTCTACTCAACTGCTTCTGCAGTGCTTTCGTAAGCTTTTCAACTATGTCTGGTGAAAGGTCAAGGTGGCATAGTCAGCTTCAATTGGTTTTTTTTCGTTACAAAGTGATACGTTCTATAATATTCTATGACTGCTTGGAGAAACCATTGGACAATATCATCTATCTTCCTTTGTAGTTTCAAAGACCATGCTATCTCTGATAGAGTCGTAAGAAATCTTTCCATCTGGCCGTTTGAAGTGCTATGCAGTGAAGGTGCGTTAAACACGTCTATCCCGTATTGCCCCTTTAGCAAGGATCGAATCATAGCAGAAGCAAAAGCCTTTCATTATCGCAGTTATGTTAGGATTAAAATTTACCAACTGCAAAATGGGAGATTTATCGTCTTCAATGGTGCGCGAGGGTATAGGCTGCACCAATGAGAACTTAAAAAGCTTGTCAACTGCCGTGAGGAAATATTTCCCGGCTGTTGAGAATATATTGATGTGTAAAATTTTACTTACACGCGTGGGTATATGCTTCAAGCTCTAGCCTTGCGTATTTTCCCTTCTTGCAAACCCTATAACTCAGAACCACTTTGTGTGCTATATTACCCATTTTTGGAATATAATAGTCGAGGAACTTGCTTAACATTTTCTGGGTAGCTCTATGACCCTGTTAGCTCTATGACTGTTATTCTGTGTGGCAACTATTTTCTAGTGTCGTCCCTCCCAATAATGTCCGTCACCCAATATCTGCAGTACCAAAACTTGGTAGTGGAGAGAAGCCTAACCAATTTTTCTTAAATATATAAATTATTAAATATTAAATATATGAAACGAGTTACTAAATCCTTTATCTGAATAAAGAATGCCAAGAATAAAATTTCTGGCGCGACAAGTCGTCCGCTACGTAACTGTGCTTTCCCGGCTTATGCAGAACCTCAGCGCCAGTCTCTTTGATATCGGATTGCAAATGTAAGCGGCTCAGTCATGGTTCAGTCTAAGGCCCACACAATTCTCAAAAGCTTGCTCTCATTTGTGGAGTAGTTTTCATCCGTGTCCTTCAGCGTTCAGGTTACTGGTTGTTTTATTTTCTGAATACAGACCCAAAAGTCTGGGTAGTGTAGAATTATATCTTAAGAAGCAAAAATACTTCTGAGTCTGTCAAACGCATTGATTTGGGCATCATCAAGATCAACAGACATATTTTTTTTTTACGAATTTTGCTAACTTTTCCAGCTTCTCATTCAAGGATATTAGTCAAGGAGCTCGCTATCGTTGTAAAATCCTCACTTAAATATCGGTAACATCTAGCGGACCCCTAGAAGGACCTTAGCTCATATACATTACCAGGCTGTTTGAATTCTTTAATGTACCTGACATTTTCCAAGCTTGTTCTGATACCTTCTTTGGAGACTACAAAAACCAAGAATCTTAACACTTTCCATAAAAATTCTAGACTTTCCCTTTGATACTTTCAGCATCGTGCAAAGATCCCACATGAGATACATGTCCTTCTTTTTTTTTTTTGTGAAGACGATAAAATCGTCTACGTATTTGACCAATTTTAACCCAATCGACATCGTATACCTTCGACCTTTGGAAGATGATGGATGCGTTTTTCATGCCAAATGGGAGACGGTTAAACGTCATTTTTTCCACAGTTTACGAAAAAAGATATCTTCTCTATATCTACTTCAGCGAGATTAATCTGGTGATATCCAGACTAGGTCAAGAGTTGTGAAAAAATTTCCTTTTCCCAGGTTTCAATTCTGTCATAGAATACTCGTCATTTGGTATTTATTGGATATAGTTTTCGACTTTACTTTCGAATATTATTAACCCATAGGGTTATTATAAGAGGAGTTCGGTTGTTGAATAATACCTTTCTTGAGCATATCGTTGATCTCCCTGTTTACAAACTCAGTAGTTTTCATAGGAAATGGATACATTTTCGTATAAACTGGTTTATTGTCGTCTATCCGAATATATGTCACCACTTTCGTGTTATACGGCAAAAGATTATTTGGGTCACCAAAAGAATTTAAATTTGAACATATATTATTCCGAAACTTCGCCTGTACCTGAGGTGGGACACTCATGTCATTGATGTCCGTGAAATTATCTTGCGCGCACCTGTGAAACTGAAGAGCCGCAGAGCTTCCATTGATGATTATAAGATGTCTTTCGAGGTCAATATATGCGCCTACCTTTGCTAGTATGTCAAGTCTCATGCTCTTTATAGTCTGTGTCCTTTCCGCGTCTGCCTTTCTGACTGAGATTGTTCTTGGTATTCCTGAGAAAGGATATTCACTCTAAAGCGCCTCTGAGGTGGGACACTCATGTCATTGATGTCCGTGAAATTAACTTGCGCGCACCTGTGAAACTGAAGAGCCGCAGAGCTTCCATTGATGATTATAAGATGTCTTTCGAGGTCAATATATGCGCCTACCTTTGCTAGTATGTCAAGTCTCATGCTCTTTATAGTCTGTGTCCTTTCCGCGTCTGCCTTTCTGACTGAGATTGTTCTTGGTATTCCTGAGAAAGGATATTCACTCTAAAGCGCCTCTGAGGTGGGACACTCATGTCATTGATGTCCGTGAAATTAACTTGCGCGTACCTGTGAAACTGAAGAGCCGCAGAGCTTCCATTGATGATTATAAGATGTCTTTCGAGGTCAATATATGCGCCTACCTTTGCTAGTATGTCAAGTCTCATGCTCTTTATAGTCTGTGTCCTTTCCGCGTCTGCCTTTCTGACTGAGATTGTTCTTAGTATTCCTGAGAAAGGAGATTCACTCTAAAGCGCCTCTGATCCGACATCCTCTATGAAACTGCAATCCTGTTATAGTTTCCCTGTTCTCGGCTACATTCAAACCCCTGCGGCATGGATGGATCCTGAGGAAATGTTTCTTGATATATCGGGTCCTTGACGAACAAGGACTTTTCCCACCATGCCTAACTTGTTGGTCAAATTTTTTTACTTTCACCCAAATTTCTTAAGAACGAAGTAACATATGGCAAATACAACCAAACGAAATGATGTACGCAACACGCATGCTTGGCTTGTAGCAGGCGCGTAAAGAGCCGAAGAATTAAACATTTTTCTGTGTGTGTTCAATGTGAATGAGTGATTTATCAAATGAATATTGTTTTCATTAGAGGGATTTTATCCAAACATTAGCTAAAAGTAGTTTGGTTTGGTAGAATGTAAAATACTTTTGATAGTAGAGATAGTGGGGACATTGGTGTTACAAGACAAAATATTTTTAATATACACATATTCTGCTCCAAAATACGCGTCGATTGCAACCTATGCTATTCCGATCTAACATTTAAAATTTCAGAAATTTTCAAAAGTTATTCAATAAAACCCATTGTTAAAGAATTTCTTAAATGAAGATGTTTGTAAAATTTTTCTCCGAAAAAAAGTAAAGTCCGCGTTTGTTGTTTGTTTATTTTATTTTTTAAAATTTTGAAAAAATTTGAATATGTTCGTTATTAAAATTCCAACAACCTTTGTTCTACGGTTTTTTAAACTACTTAAGGTTACCAAAAAAAATTAAAAATACCTTTAAATTTAAACAACGCATACAACGCTTTACAAGAAATGAAGCTAACTTCAAATGTTATATTTCGTTAGAAAGGTTATTACATTTTTTTTTTTCATTTCCTTAGAATTAAATGTCTAAGTCTTAAGGAAAAAGAAATACACAGAAACAAAAAATAATAATATGAATTTAACTAATAAAATTATGATTTGATGCCGATGGACTGACCCAGTACTAAGTACAGACAGCGATCGACTGACCCAGTACAGAGTACAGACGGCGACATCAGCAGGAAGCATTGTCAATGCCAGCGGAGTGAAATATGAAATATGAACCTCATGACCAAATGGTCGGAGTCAGCAATCAGAGTCAGCAGTTAACCGAGTCAGTCGTGAGGTGACAAACTTGGGCTTGTGGTTCAGGGTCCGTCTGCGGCTCTCCTTGTTGATTCGCCATGGGCGGGGAATTCTATAATCTTCCAGATTTGACTATCTGCTTCTCGATAATGCATGCACTAGAATTTAGCTCGGATGCGTCGATTTCACCGATTTCCTGGCGTGGCTCGCTAGCTTCCGATGCCCAAGAGGCGTGATCAAGGACGACTTATTCTGATTTGGAATCATGAACTGATTCCGGTCGTACTGGCCCCATCACAATCCATCCAAATTTCGTCTTCTGAAGCAATGGCTGCCCCTGCCCTAGGTTTATGAGTCGTGGCTCAAGCAGTTGTGGGATGTATTCAGCTCCGAGCAGAAGATCAATGCCTCGTGGCTCCGTGAACGTGGGATCTGCCAACCGAATTCCTGATGGTATTTTTTGGGGACGATAAATTGGTTGCGATGGTTGATTGGCCATTATTCCCGGTAGTATGAAAACGTTGATTTGTTTTTGGAAAGCAGAGGTTAATGATATTAGGGTCAACACCGCCTTTTTCCGCGATCTTATATGTACTTACCCCTCCCAATCCAGCAATGTTTAGGGTTGATGGCTCCAATTGGAGTCCCAGAGTATCAGCCATACTTCTGGAGATTATGTTTACCTGTGACCCAGAATCTAGGAGTGCGCGGCATTTGTGTCGTGATTCTGTAGGATCTTGAGCTTCTACTTGAGCAGTTGCGAGTAACACATAGGGGTTCGTAGGTTGGCTGACAGCGGATGCGCTTATCAGTGTGGGCGTATAATGCAACAATGTGTGATGATTCTTCCGGCATATCTGGCATTTAAACCCTGACTTGCATACACTGGCTGTGTGGTACGTTGGCAGACAATTAGCGCAGCCGTTAAGTCTCGTTATTTGTTGTGATCTTTCGCTAGGAGTCATGTCCTAAAATTTAGGGCAATTTTGCATTCGATGGTTGCCGCGGGTGCATATTATACATCCTTCACCGGCTGAGTTGGTCGATGAGTAAAACCCAGCAGTTTTAGTTGTCATTTGGCTAGTTGCGAAAACATTTGGTTTAACGAAACATGATAACGTCTGTGCATCTTATCTTTTCGATGATGTGTATCAGGATTGGGTCCCACCCGATTGTTGGTACGTTGAGGGCGGTTGTTGTTCTGAGCACTGTATCATGCAGGCTGCGTAACTGCTCTGCTGACCCATTTGTCTTGGGCTGTGCAAACAAAATGGCAAGTGTGGAATTGATGAAAATTCTTTCGTTTTGATATCTTGTTTTTAATCGCTGCCAAGCATCTTGATATCCAGCATGTCCGCCAATTGAAATAATGCATTTAAATTTATAATTTTAAATAAAAACTTATTTGTTAAGAACTGGCCGCGACCGCAAATAGCTGTGGCAAAGCGCCAAATGGCGGCAAACATATTCCAACCAATTTGCAACTATTAAATAATGATTATTGATTACAACTTTGTAGCAATGGACATTTTTTATCCATTTTCAAACGGTAACACACGAAAAACTAGTTAATTTATGTAATTTAAAAACGACAACGATTATTTGAAAACGTTCATGCTCCGCCCAAAATATCTGATATCAAATAAAAAACCTCTTGACGAGGTAAAAAAACTGTGGCGAACCCGCCTGCCACGCCCAAACTATCTGATATTAATTTTGGTGACGAATAAATGCAATATATGTATGTGTCGGGTCAGGCAACAGCCACGACATAGATTAAAATATAATAAGTATAGTTTGTCGAACTTTTGTTTATATTTTGATCTCTATTGTTGGTCGCAAGCCGAATCTTCTCGGGCGCTCGGCTTTATCGTGATTTATGTTTAGCATTAAGCCAGCGAGCTTTCGGTCAGCCTATTCGGTCAGCCGGCGTTTTTATATTTGCTTTTTATCTCAGTGCATACGAATCATAAGTTGGAGCTTTTCTCGCTTCGTTTCATATGCGCACATAATTCAAAATAAACTATATGATAACGTTGTGAAACTAAATATCTGTTTCATTTGGATAAAAGTCATTAAAAAATCTCAATGACCAAACATTGGTAACCCCGACGTGATATAATTAATAAAATTAACAATTTCACGAAAATAAAAATATAACTAGTGCAAACATATTTGATTCAGTTTTTCGCAGTATCTAAACATATGTATGTAAATTTTGACCATAAACTGCATACAGTGCATCAGTGTCTGGAAACAAGTATTTCGTATTTATAAATCTTTTTAATATAACATAACATAATTTATGTATGTATTTTATGTCTATGTATTTTAACATAAATAAATACATAGACATACAATACAATTGTTATGCGGTTTGGTCTAGATACGGTCCGATAAGAACTATAATTTGGTGTCAAATCATTTAGTGCGTTTCTTTATTTAATTGAGCGTGGTTTAATATAGGGGCGATGAACTCCAGCGGCGCCGGCACAGGTGAACCCACTCCCGCTCGGAGTGTCATTTTAAAATGCAAGGTAAAGGGTATTCTCCAGGATTTGAAGAGGATCCAAGGAGCCCTCCAGCCAGTATCCAAGGTGGATGATGCCACGTGCGTCATGGCCAGTTGAGCGTCATGTACGAGGACTTCAAGACCATCCACGGGGAGCTTGAAGAGTTGGATATTTCAGAAATCAGCAGCGACTTCCGATGGACCGTGTCGGAGCTTGTAGCGTCGATGAATGCCAAAATCGAGCACGAGACGTCGCTGCGCTCTGCTCGAATAGCCCATTCCATGTTGGCCAGCGGAGTTTCCAGCATTCAGGCGGACGCAGCGCTCGGTCGGAGCTTCCAAACCCTGCCTCCTCTTCCTGTCCCTACTTTCAGCGGAGGATATTCGGAGTGGTCTGAGTTTCACTCGGCTTTCTCAACTATCGTGGACTGCCATCCTCACATAAGTAACTTGTCTTCGGGACTCAGCATTAGATGCAGTTCGGTCCTTGGAAATCTCCGAGGAGAAATATGATGTCGTGTTGCGTCTCTTAGAAAAACGATTTAATAACCATCGGCTAATATTTCAGGCTCATGTGAACGGGATTCTGGACCTCAGTCTATTGGAAGGTGGCTCAGTGGCATCGCTTCGAAGGCTGTCCGAAAAATTCAATGCCCACATGCGAGCCTTGAAAAATTTGGGGACGACAGTTCAGATCGACAGCAGCATAATTGTCCTCCATAATTGTCCTATTGACATAAAAAAATGCTCCTTTAAAGGTTGGAACCAGCTACCCAGACCAAGTGGGAGAAGGTTAAAATGCGTCGAACTTAGACCTCATCCCTACTTGGGAGTCGATGGCGGAATTTTTGGAGCATCGATGCAGCACTCTGGAGGCTATGGATGTGGACATGACCGCCTACGCGCCGGGCACTCATATTGGAAGACGTAGAGTCGCAAATAATATTAGATCATCCTTTATCATCACCAATTCACCTTCCCCTGCTTGTATGTTATGTCGTGGGTGGTCCCACGTACTGTCTGCTTGCCCCAGATTTTTGTTAATGGCCCCTGAAAGCCACCTTGGTGAGGCTAGACGACTCTGCCTATGTCGGAAATGTCTTCAACCTGGCAACACTTTCGTGAGTGCCTCGCTGCTAATTGTCACAGTTGTGGGAGGTGGCATTACAGCCTGCTGCATTTTTTGCAAATGCGGTCATTCAGCAGCCAACCTTCGTTTATGCTGTCTACGTCAGCTACAACCGAGTGCGCCGAACCAATAGGCGCTTCATCATCCGCTGCTAATGCACTAGTTGCCCAAGGTCGCAGCAGTGAGATAGCCTTACTGGCTACAGCAAACATTCTCGTTCGGAGTCGTGCTGGAGTTTTTTTCCTTGCCGAGCTCTATTGAATTTAGGATCGCAGGTGCACGTGATTACTTCCCGATTGGCTAGTCAGCTGCAGCTTTATAGACGGAAATCTTACATGACCATGTCTGGAATTGGCGACACTGGCTTCGCGACAGACGGATTCTCTGTCGATGTGCTCCTACGGTCCCGTTGCTCCGAATATTCAGCCCTTGTCAACGCTGTCCTCGTAACGAAAAATCTCAATGACCAAACAGTATGTATACAAAATTACATATGAAAAATATTCTTATTCGTCACTTGGAACAATAAACCATATAAACACGTTCCGGGTAAGAATATTGTAAAACCAGTGTAAGCATCACGGAACTTTCTCACTAACCGCTGTGACACATAGAAAGTTTCTCAATATTCTAGGGCCCTATGATTTCGACGATCAGCTGCCACTATGCATGCCAGTGCCAGGACGAAATACTATGGGAATTTCTTGTAATCAAGCCCATTTACTGCACCGATAGGGCCAATATCATGGATTGAATCTCGCCCGCCGTAATTTCATCGTGACCCACAAATTGTGATTCAACTCACCCGGGCACACTTGGCATCGAATTGCACATCAAGAGACGTTTGCCCCAAGTGCGGGCTGGCCGCGAGTATCATTCGGTACTTCATGGAGCATCTCAAGTAATCGACAGTATAGTTCGACTCCGCCGCCGCTCTATCAGAAGCTTTAGCCATTGGTGGAAAATGTCATCAAAAATACGATCGCCACCAAACTTCATTTCTCTGCCGGCTCCTTCTGTTGATATATCTTCTCTACCATAGAAGCAGACCTGCATGCTACCGTACCACTACATTCAGTATGCCCGGTCGACCTTCTTTAGAGGAGCCGATCAGCTATGGAATTTATACACTGGAAAGAGAGAAGAGATTTTGGTATGGACCATCCGTATGCAAATAATATGTCTTTAGTTGGGTCATTACAGGTTCTTATAATACCTTTAATGACAACTACGCTACGGCTACGCTACAGACCCTACGCCTGGCCCATCTAGGCAACTCTATTCCAGGCCATGAACCTGTTTTTATTAGCCGCAAAAAGATGAAATTTCGTCGCTTTCCAGAACTCAAGAAGCAGTTTTCAGACATTTGGATGACCTCCTTGAGCGCGGGCACATGAAGCAGCCTTCAGCAGCTGATTTGGACGATACTGCTTTCTATTTTCCGCACCATGCGGTCCTAAATCATGAGCCTCAATACCAAATTTCTAGGTGTGTTTGATTGGTCTGAAAAGAGATGTTTTGGAACTTCACTTAACGAACGTACTCACGTTAGACTTCTAATTCAGCGGGATTTTATTGGAGTTTGCCTTTATTGAAGTCGCTGGTAAATACGGGAACTTTCAAGGCATCCTCTAGAGAACCGACTAGGACCGACCGATTCACCACTTCAGGCTTCTCACAGTCACTTATGGCACTTATGGCTTCCTTCCCATACCTCCCGCCTTTCAAGCCCAGCTCACACAGCACACAGGCCCCCCCTTAACTTGATTGGCCAATCTCAAAAGCTTGATCAGAGGCCGGAACACCCCTAGCAGTTTCTTACATCAAAATAGAGGATAAAAGATTTCCACTAATTAATACTTTACAAACGAACCAATTAATTGGCATTTGATCCCCTCATTTGCGCCGCACTTTGGAGGAATAAGGAACGCGTGTAACGCATCATAGGATCTACAGCATTACATTTGAAGAGCAGACTACTCTGTAGGACTCTGCTTGAAGTAATTCTTAATTTTCGCCCACTCTGTTCATCTGAGGATCAGTCGTGGGACTCACAACTTTAAAATAAAATTTTAATATAGCTTAGTAGCTTTTATTTAAACGTTAGTACTTGAATAAAATGGTATGATGTAGGAAATCATAAAGACGCAGATGGTCAGGAAGAGCAAATAGTAGTTGGTTTGGTAGTAAAACTAATTCTTCACCTCTCGGTTGCGCCACTTATCGAAGTCCTTGATATTGGGAAGATGGAAGTGTGCCGATTCCAAAATAAAGTCATCCAGGGTGCTCAGTACTGTCAACTGAAGATTGCCAGAAAGGGCGGCTGCAGCATCGCCCCCGGATGAAGTTGAGGGTGCTGACAAAGGCTTTGAGTTCCTCTTCAACTTATTTTGGTCCTTCACCATGGGATCGACGCAAAATGGGGCTGACGGTCAGAGATGTTGGAGGCTACGTTCGCAGCTAATTACGCTGAATAGTCAAGGCATTGTGATTGCACGCAGACTTGCACAGAAAAACCATCTGTGGAGAATCCTGCGTCACCTATACCGGATACAGACTGCAGAGATCTATCTTCCGCAGCTGCAGCTGGTTCGCCAGTCTTGAAGTGGCTAAATGCACATCTACGAGCCGGAATCGAGCAGCGCTTGGCAGGACAGTAGAGCTCTAGAGCGGTTCCGGATTAGTTTTATATAAATAATTATAATTTTATTTAATATTGGCAGTAGCTAGCAGTACCACATCACCAAAACGACCCTTAACAACGAAAAAATTCACGGTAGCGGAGTTTAGTATAAGAAAATAGTCATAACAGATAAATGACCGACTTATAAATGGGTTTGTATTTACCATGGTATCTACCAGTGACCGAAATTCCATTTCTAAAAGTAAGAACCGGCAAAGCCTGGAATGTTCTGCCAAACGACGCATCAAAATAGATGGCGGAAGTAGCGTTGATCAGCGTCGAGCTCGCAGGCAAGAAATTGGAGCGCCGCATAATTTAATAATTGGATTGGATGCAAAAAACGCTCCTTGATTTCAGCAGGAACCAATTCAAAGCTAGTTGAGCGTGCTCATGAAGTCCGTGACCACGCCTTCCAATGCGGCTTGACGAAGTTCAGCATTGCCTCCGGAAATGTCTCCGTCGCTTTTAATGAGGACAGAAATTTTTGGAGATCGGGAGAAAGGACTACAGCACGTTGTGGCTTAGCAAGTTTGGTAGTGTTGGAAAATTGATTAAGAAAAATTTTTTAAGGTAAAGGGAAAGGTGAAGATTTGCATCCCAATTAAGTGCACTAAATGCGAATGTAAG
The DNA here is from genome assembly GCA_035045925.1 of Drosophila atripex. NCBI lineage: Eukaryota > Metazoa > Arthropoda > Insecta > Diptera > Drosophilidae > Drosophila > Drosophila atripex. The sequence continues at coordinate 23,544,215 of JAWNOP010000052.1, forward strand.
ACAGTTTTATTGAACAGATTCTCTGTTATCTCGGAGTACTCCGTATTGAGGACTCCAGACACACTATTCATACTCAAGAATCGGACGTACCAATGATGTTTATAAAGTTCTTGTTACGTACGGGTCGTTAAATTCTTTTTACCATCTTTTAATAAAACCAAGCACACCCATTGCTTTATTAACCATGGTGGATATATGATGTGGAAATTTAAGTTTCAAATCTAATAGGACACTCAGATGGTTAATCTGAGGATTGAAGATAGGGCGCTAGTGAATCAAAGCTTGAATAATGTAATAAGGGATAATGTAAGATTCCTTCCACATAAGGGGAAAAATTGAGGTCTTCAGCGATAAATTAAAAAGTTTTGAAGTTCCTCAGCACACAGTCTGGTACTCCATCGGGGCCTGGCGAATACAAGGGCTTAACCCTAAGAAGATCCGATAACACACCACTTTGATCAAAAGATGGGCAAAATATAAGGTTGGCTGATTGGATATTATAAGTGTAAGGCTGAGCTGGAATGGTGCTATGTGAATATGTTGTTTGAAACATCTTTGCAAAGAGATCGGCCATTGCCAGATCAGTTTTTGCATAAGAGTTCTCAAACGTAAGCATAGGAGAAAAAGATTCAGATTTACGCTTAGTGTTTACAAAGTTACAGAACTGCTTCGGGTTCTGAGTAATCTGAATCCAGCAGCGGCGAATATAACTCCGATAACATTCAGCGTTATGCATGGTGAAATTAGACCAAGCTACTAAGTATCTTGAATAACTAACTGTACAGCCAGATAATTTATGTTTGTTCAATATTCTATTCATTACGTTCTTTAAATTTGATAGATGCCTTTTATACCAAGGTGGATTAATTGAACCAGACGGATATTTCCATGGCACGCAAGCGTCAAAAAATAAATACAAAGTGTGATAAAATTTATTTAAGGCAACATTAATATCTTCACATGCCAGTAAATTGGACCAATCATATTCAAGAATTAACTTGTTTAGTTTTGTAAAGTCAGCCTTACGGAACAAACGAACTTTTTGAGATTTAAGTTTAGACTTAAGGTCAATTAAGCTATTTTTTTCGATTAAAATTTCAAGAGTGGGATGATACAGATCCTCAGGGTTAGAAAGGGGCAAAGTTCTAGAAAAAGCAATTCCATCAGGATCAGAAACGAAACACAAGACTAGCAGCCGACCTGAGGAATTTCTAACGTGGTTAATTTACCCGAGTGACATGTCGAACATACCCGCAGGGAAGTCGTGGTGCGAGTTAAGTATTAAGGACGGTGAATTCTCAACATTGGACCACATAAGATCTGGTATATTGAAGTCCCCCAGAGCTACCAGCTGGTCCCCGTCAGACAAACGATCCGAAACGAGACGAATAGCGGACAAATGTTGCCAGTATGTGGGCGGTTCCGACGAAGGTGGTATGTAAGAACAGGTAACGTATAAAGATTGACCTGACAGAATGATTTTATCGCAAAGAAATTCTACGTCACCAAACTCTTGTGATTTGACCTCTTCAGAAGTGAATTTCGAGTATACAGAAATTAGGACTCCTCCTCCCTTTCGCAGTGTTCTATCACGTCTAAAAGTGGTGTACTTATTTGGAAAAACTTCGGAGCTTAAAATCTCCGGCTATAACCAAGTTTCTGTAAAGACTATAATGTGAGATGCAAAGGACGAACTATCAGAATACAGTTTGGGAAGCTTACTACGTAGCCCTCTAGTATTCTGATAGGTAAGTGTTAGTGAGGAAATTAGTTTTTTGAGGGTGAGGAAGATGAGGTGGAAGGTTGGTCAGTAGCTCTAACATGTGGGAGTTTCACTCCCAAAGGCTTGGTTATTTTTTTCTTCACCGTACTTGGCTGATGTTCTTGGACAAAAATGTTCTCTGGCCAAAAGCTGGAGGAACAGATCGCCTTGAACATCTGCAATTGCACACGTATTTTGAAAGATGACGTGTGCCTGGTGTATGAATATTTAAATTTTGTAATATCTGCCACCTTAATATCGGCTTTTGTTTTGGCTTTGATATAAGCCGAGATATCTAACTCAGAAGTGTCAGGGGCAAGCCGAGAAACAAATATGTGTTTCGGTGGCGGGATCACCTGCAAGGGTTTTGGTGCCGCCGTAACTAATACTGCAGTGTTAGTTCGTAACGTCCGTGAACCCGGCACACTTAGCGTGCAAAACGTTTTCACAGAGCCAGCAGTGGATGGTAGGCTGGGATGAGGAGATTGTCTTATTACAAGACCTCAAATCACAGACAAGTTTAAATTCCATGATAAATTATTTATTAATATTTTTGTTTTTATTATTGACGTACCTTGAACCACTGTGCCAGGGAAACGAAGAGGGGAGATCGGAAGGGAGAGAGCGGAATTAGTGTGGGTTAGTGAACGGCAAAGAAAAGAGATAAGAATCTCTACTGAGCAGTAATAGAAGCAACACCGTAAAAGAAGAAGAAGCAGAGGAGAGCTATGTTTGGATGAAAATTAATAAAATTATTATTTTACCTCCAAATATACCACTGCACACGCGAAGCGATACGGATGATTAATATTGAAAAGTTTAATTTTAAAAATATAAATAAATAAAAATAAACACCGGATTGCTTAGTCTTAATAAACAAAGGTAAAAACGCAGTTCGCACAAAAAAAAACACGTCCGTTCGCTTTAAGATAAAGAGAAAGTCTAAGTTACAACTATTAACAAACCGTAGGTGGATGCTGGGTGTCATGTTTCTATTTAATCTTATTAATGGTAATGTAGACATCCAGCATTTAAAAACACTCTTAAATTTCAATGCTCCTAGTAGAAGGACTAAACTTTCGTCCTCTCCTTCTTAGCCATTGTAGCTCGACGCATGCCCAACACAATCCTTTCAGGGTATTATGTTCGGACTACAATGGTCTCTACCACGTTTTGTCCCTTTGCTGTACTAACAATCTTAAATCTTTTATACTAAACGCCATGTCTTTGCAACACTCTTCCTCGTGATTTCATACTCCTATTCCTCTCTTTTACTGTCTCGGATCTATACCCGCGATTCGAGCCGTACGTTATGCGGCAGCATCCCTCGGTCGATTGGACGGGAGGTGGGCTGTACGTATGCAGTGGGAACCGCGCGAAAAAAGTCGCCAAAGTGGGTAAAAAGGGGAGGGATGAATTTCAATTCAATGAACTCTGCCTTCCAGAAAAACCCAGGACTGCTCTCTGATGCTCGTCGATAAGAATAACTGTTCCAATACGTTCAATTGATTTTTGGCTCCAACGAAATAGGTGGTTTTTCGGACCAGATCTGTCGAGGCTTCATCCAGATAGAAATGTCTCCTCTGTGCATGCAGAAAAGAGAAAGTGAATAGATCCCTCACCAGCTCCAAGAGGACGGCCTTTATCGGGAAACAGATGAAAACACTGATGTAACATTTTATGGGGGCCTTGTTGCCAACCTCCGAGAAACACAAGAAATGTCAGCAAAAATCATTCCGGTTACATCGTAAACCTAATAAATTTTCACTATCTCCTTCGGAAGATCCTTAGATGCTCCAACAAGCGCTTCTTCAGAAAATATCTCACGTATTTATGTATCCCCTTGAGCTGTCCTAAAAATCTTTCAGTCAGACAATCAGGCAGACAGATTGTATCTCACCGTCTTTCAATGAGTATCATCGCCACGAGGTCCGTATGTGGCGATTTCACTAAAAAAAATTTAAGAGTGAGGCAAGTTGCAGGCAAGTCCTTCTGTACCTGTAACAAGATAGGGCGGTTGTTAAGTTAAGCAACAACATATGTAATTATCTGATCCAAACACAGAGTGAATCTGTTCGTTACTCAGTACTTAGTTAGGATACTTAAAGTCATGCTCCCTTGAAACGGACCTCCAGTATAAACCACCTATACGTGTTCGCCTCTGAGTATTGCTCCCGTGAAACAGACCCCCAGTAGGAACCACGTATACGTAATCGCCTCCGAGTTTTGCTCTCGTGAAACGAACCGTCGATGGAACCAGTGATACGTAATAACCTACGTGTGTTGCTTTCTATCGAAGAACCGCCGGAGAAACCTTTTACCCAAATATCACCACCATAGTTGAGGTCAGTAAACAGAACCTCAGCTTTCCGTTCCCACATATCATAGGTTATGAATACGACACCGGTGCAGAAGGTATTGATGCAGAAGGTGATGAAAATCAAGAATATATAAACTTTATAAAGTCGAAGATGTCTCCTTAATTGCGTTGCATCCTTTTCTTGCGTTGCAAACCTGACTATATATTTTATACTATATTTTATTTCATATTTGTTTTATATTTTATACCCTTTAAAAGATCACCTGCAAGGATTTTGGTGCCGGGTATGTAAACTTTTAGTCTGTCTCATGAACGATCTCAATTCGTCCTGAACAGCACGTCAACCATCACAGCAAAAGTGAAGACCAGACCTACGTGAAATGGCATCCGAAACTGAGGCCGTGAACCCGGCACACTTAGCGTGTAAAACGTTTTCACACAGCCAGCAGTGGATGATAGGCTGGAATGAGGAGATTGTCCTATTAAAAGACTTCGACGCACAGACAAGTTTAAAATTAATGATAATGTTAAGTTAATTTATTAATATTTTTTTTTTATTTTTAATTGTACCTTGAACCACTGTACCAGGGAAACGAAAAAGGGCGATTTTAAATAGAGCGATTAGTGTGGGTTAGTGTGGTTAAGCCGCAGAAATAGAGATACAAATCTCAACTAAAAGACAAAAGAAGCAACACCGTAAGAGATGAAGAAGCAGAGATGAGCTATTTTTGGATTACATTTTATAGAATTTTTAAATAGAATTTTACCTCCAAATATACCACTGCACACGCGAAGCAATACGGATATTTAAAATGTAAAAGTGCGTATTTATAAATATAAATAAACAAAAAAAATACCGGGATGTATGACGTTAATATATAACAAATGAAATAAAAACGCAGAGCGCACAAAGAAATACGTCCGTTAGCTTCAAGATAAAGAAAAGAAGAGGATAAGAGAATTGGCCCCATATATTATAAATACTCTACAAGCGAATGAAGAAAGCGATAAGGATAAAGAAGATATAAAATATCCGATAACGAGTCTGGAATCTCAACAATTGAAAGTTGGAAGTTGAATCTTATGGAGTGTCTACAGATCCGGACAAAGTCTCGTGGATACGAAACTGGCCCCCATCAAAGAATTTAAAGCATGTACGTTGATTTTTAGGGATATGCAGTAGGTACAGACTTTTCTTCGTTAACTTTTCCCATCACCGAAGTTATATCAACGAAGAGAAAATTTAATTGGACACCAAAGGCGCAGAAAGCAATGGACGAGCTAAAACTACTACTAACGTCGGCTCTTGTGCTGCAAAATCCAGATTTCAGCAAGAAACTTTGTCATAGGCGCCGTATTAGTTAAACTGTCCAAAAAACTTAGTCGAGCCCAACGCAATTATAATGTCAATGAATGGGAATGCTTGTCCGTAGTGGTAGGAGTGGAAAGATTTAGATGCTATTTAGAGTTACAAGAATTTTAGATAATAATAGATAATTTCAATTTGGTGTGGCTCATGCGGTAAAAAGACGCAACGAGAAGGTTGTCCCGATGGATTGCTCGTTGTGATCCGTTCAAGTTTTTCATGTTCCACCGGGAAGGCAAGGATCACATCGTACCTGATGCCTTATCCCGAATGTGCGAAGATGAAGTGGCGGATTTAGAAATCGGACCTGCAGTTGACCTACAGACTGATTGCTTCTTAATATGGATTATAAATATTTAAAAGAAAAGATCCAGCAGAGTCCTCTCAAGTTCCCAGATATACAAATTATCGAGCCATTTGTATATATTAGGACAGAAAGTGCCTCAGGTGATCGGCAACAGTAGGAAAATTTCTGGAAGTTGTGGATTCGGGAGAGGCTGAGAGAGAATATGCTAAAACAAGCGCATAACTGCGTTATTTCCGCACATGGTGGCATACAGAAAACTATAGAACGACGTAACTTATATTGGTCTGGTTTAGCCAAGGACGTGCGAACCTATATCCAAATATGAGAAGTCTGTAAAGCCAACAAAGGGTTATTTATAGTACTGGACCATTTTAGTAAGTACCATTGGCTACACCCGCTCAAAAAGCTTACTGCTACTGCTAACCGGGACTACATGTTGAAATCAATTTTTCATAGTTTTGGGATACCCGAAGTGATAGTAAGCGATAATGGGATCAAGTTTAAAGCCAATGAGTTTATTGCTCTTTGACTAAGGAATTCACCACACTTATACAGCCCTTTACTCACCACAAAGTAACGCCGCCGACAGAGTGAACCGATCGCTTCTGGCCGGTATCAGGTCTTGTATAAAAACCGATCAAATAGAGTGGGACAAACACCTTAAAGCCATATCTTGCTCGCTCTGTTCCGCTTATAACCAATCGATAGGTTCCCCGTATAAAACCTTTTTTGGGATTGATATGATTACCCATGGAGATGATTATAAGCTGTTGAAGAATTAGTCCTTCGTCTAGGAAGCAATATGTCCTTTATCCATCCCCCCACCAGTTAGCTCTTTTGCGGAGCGAGATTCAAAGTAACATCAGACGAGCTTACGAAAGAAATGCCAAACACTATAATTTGCGAGCCAAGCCAGTCACCTTCAAGGAAGGAGACGAAGTATTTTGACGAAACTTTGCCTTAAGAAAAATTTCAAATCCTTTTAATAATAATAATTTTAATAATTTAATAATTTTAATGAGCCCGTAATTCAGTAAATGTAGGATAAGCTAGAAACTAGGTTCTTTCTATTATCTACTAGAAGATTTGCGAGGTAGGAAAATTGGCACGTTTCATTCTTAAGACATCAAACGCTTATTCCCGCTAATCGTCCGTCGAATGGTGGTAGACTATTGGGTGGTGTGATGGCACGGTAATAACCGATCCCTTCTGACAATTTTGCCAATAGGTAGTAAAAATGAGGCAGCGCTGGGATTTTTGGGAAGCGTCGGGAAAGTTTAGTGAATTGGAGTATAAAAGGTCATCACGAAGCAAAGGTTCTTTCTTTCATCTACATTGCATAATACCATACGGTTGGGAATTTTCTACAGAAGTCGTGCTTTTTCCCACGTGACTCTCGTGTACCATTAAAAAAAAAAACAAATAAAAAATAAACCAATTGGAAGTAACCTGGCGGTTCAACTTAACCGTATAGCGCACATCCTGCCCAGTGCCCGGATAGGAATGTTCGCCTGCAAGAATTAGCCTTGGTTAGTTTATCCAAGGGAAAATAGCCCAATTTCAATTTTAGATACAGACAGAAAGCTGCCACTGTCATTCCACGTGCCTGGGCAAGAAGATTGTTGGGATACCTCCAGGCAAATCTGCTACCTCTCTTTCCGCCCGGTTGGCTTTCCAACCCGTATTATAGCCGCAGCAACGCAGAAAGATACTGGGTTCCGTCTCCTACACAAGTTTGGAGATCAGACGACTCATGCACCGGCGCCTAGCCCAAAAAGGAGATTTCTAGAATAGTGGTTAAATAAAAGCATAAAAGAGGTATATAGAACATGTAGCATTAAATCTAGTACAATCCAAAGAAAGTTAACTTCGTAACGTAAGTAAGTTGAAGCAGTTGGGTTAATTCAACGGCATTTAAAGCGCAATTTTGTTGATGCATAACTTAATAATCGAATAACTCAATAATCCAGCCTGTAGCTTCCAAGATTCCAGGAACAATAATGTAACCCATTTCATCAGCAATGGAAGGCCTTGCGGCGCAGATGGACTGCGTGTAAGTGTCTCTAACCCAAAAATAATGATTTTTAGATATGTTATCAATAAGCGAAAACTTCCAGAAGATGAAACAAGAATCTAATTAATAAAGACAGCGAAAAGAATGTCATTATTCTTATTTATTACTAGTTTACTGGAAAAGAATACGTTAATATTAGATTACTTTGCTTAATTGGTTTACGTAGTTTGCTAAGATGTTACTCAAAGTTTGTGATCGCCAATACATGCAACCTTTACCAATATCACTCAAACTATCAAACTTTGCAAGCATGCTTCTTTTAACCTTTAGTAATTTTGTAAATACCAAATTAGGACTTTCTACAGATTCTATTTTTCCCCATTTAATCCGTTTTATTATACCCTTGTAGAGGGTATTGAAGTTTTGGACACGCAGTGAAGGAGACATCTGCGAACCTATAAAGTATATATATTCATGATCAAGGACCTCCTGAGTCAATATAAGCATGCCCGTCTGTCTGTTTCTATGCAAACTAGTCTCTCAGTTTTAATGCTATCGACTTAAAACTATTGCTGACATTTAACTGATTGATTGAAAATACCATAACTTTGTTGATGTTGAGTCGATGTAAATATATCCATCTGTCTGACGCAACTAGTCTCCCAGATTTAAATCTATCGAAATTTGGCACAAATCCTTTTTTCTTTGTTGTCTATCTTAAGGCAGTGTATAATAGTAGTATATATTATAGCTGCAATATAACTGTTTGATAACTGCTATAATTTTGGTGTTTTGGTAGCTAAAAAACTTTGTACAGGTAAGCTAAACACCTTTGGACTTTCTACCCTTTGAGTTTCTATGGGTTCAATTTTGGGAAAATTTCATAGAATCAGCCGACTATATCCTATAGTTGCCATATAACTGAACGATTGGAAATAGCATTAATTTTTTTTAATCTATAAGATTAGAATATTATAGGGATTTTTTATTGGGATTATTTATCCGATCTGATTTCATAAAGATTCTATAGTCCCATATAACTGAACGATCGGAAATGATACAACATTAGTATTTTTAAAGATGCTTTGGGCTGTTTCCAACATTTGTATTAAAAAATTGATTTGAAAGTGAAATTCTTATCAGGACCGGCCAGCTATACACGATATATATATTTAATATTATAAGCTGTCACTAAACTACAAGGGTATATAAACTTCGGCTTCGTCCGAAGATAGCATTCCTGCTTCTTAACTGCAAAATTATATTAACTTTGGCTATGTCTTCTTCTTATTAAAATTGTTCTTTTCTGGTTAAAGAATACATTTAAAAAAGTTACTGAAACTTTTATTACTCACCATTGTAAAAAAAGTAATATGTCAATATATGCTTTGAGTTAAAATAAATTTTTTTAATAATTATATAAGGCACACAAAAAGTAAGGTTGTGAGAGATTGGAAATCACCGTGCATCTATAAAATTCGAAGTGGAAATGATTTTCTTTAAGAGTGCAAATTAATTAGAGGAATTTTCCTTAAAAAGAAGCAGTAAAAATGTAAACGGCTACATCAGAATCCAAGAGCAAATAAAGTCTTTCGGACGAATTAATGAGATAATAAAAGTCATATGTATGTACACGAGATGTGTAATTGTAAGTGTTCTGCAGTGGACTCTGTAAACTAATGAATTATAGTTCTAAAATATAAAAAATCAAATCAAATTAGAGGCGTATAAATAATTTAAAAAACAATAAACAATTAAAAAAAATAAATTTACATAAAAACTTAGAGAAATATATTTATTTATGCTTTAATGTAGTATTTATATTTATGTTGTTTTATGGGTATTATATACCACTTTTAATTAGCATGCTTTGCCTGCTCATTTAACCTCCGACCGCCCATTTATTTTAAGGTTTCTATTTAAATCGCCCGGCTTAAGATCAATTGAATAGGAACATTACAGAAATTCGTGAAATAAAAATCTGTCCATAGATCGAATATTTCACGTAAACATACGTCATTTAAATGATCTTAATATTTTATATAAAATGAGGTTAGTTGGTTTTCTTTCGACTAACTTTTCGACCAAAAATACGTTTCGTAACATACTTTTAAAATGTTAATAAAAGTTTTTGGGCTTTACTAAATAAATATTATGATTTCAAAATAAGTTTCGAAATTTTCAAATATAAGAAGAACTTAATATTTCCTAATATTACGAACTTAATTATTATTTAAATATTTCCAGTTTTTAAATATTTTACTTTTACAGATTTTTGAATTAACAAAAAAGAAATGCTAACTTCTGGCGGAGGCGAAGTTTATATACTCTTTAGGTTAAGTGGCACTTATATATAATATACAATTTAGTCGTACATATATCCCATAGACATATAGGATCGGATCTACATCGAATGTAGCAGATATAGTTGAGCAATCCTTATAAGGATTTCAATATTATTTTATAGAAATTGATTTAATTTCTTATGAAATGAAATTTATAAAAGTACCAAGGCAAAATCTTCAATAACGCCAAATTTTTGTTATATCTGATCGATCCGAATCGCAAGGATATATGCAGATTGATAGATGGATAATTTTTTAGAAAAATAACGAGCAACAATTGTTGTGCTCACATTAATTGGCTTTAGACTTAAAATAGGAGAAAGCAAGATGATGCAATAGAGGCCATTGTAGCTCGGACACACTCTTTATATTTATTATTATTATTATCATATTACTAATAGATAATTACTAATAGCTTAACTTTCCTAAAAGAAGGACCAGAAATGTTTGTCCTATATTCCTAACATTTCTGGAAATAGGGAATTTCTTAGGAATATAGGACCAACATATCTGGACCTTCTTGTAGGAAAGTTAAACGTGCCGAAAGTTATACGTGTTTATTGGTACATCAAAGTTCTGTCATCGTATTTTATACTTTTCTACTACGGCAGCTTAGGCCAACTCTATTTGCCTTCTTGCTTACTGTTCTACAATGAGTATTACACGTTACGTAGCTCAGACGCTGACCTGCGACCTATACTCTTCACAACATCCGTCCCTTTGATCTTTGGAAACATTAAATTTTGGAATCGGATAAAGTTAAAGCCGTTGTAAAGTTATTTGGTTTCTTTGACCAGTAGCAATTTATACATATGTCGGGAAGCAATAAAATTCAAGGACAAACAGAGTTGTCGCGAAGTTCTAAGTTTGGAGAAATATAGAATTCATGCGAAGGTGGCCATCTCTGGCTGGCGAGTGAGGTCCGTTGACGAGTTATCGAAAGTTTTGAGATGGAATGAGGTGACGATAGAGGCTCAACTTGAGAGAATGCTGACAGAGCAGGGTCTAGCATAATGATCGAGGAGAGTAAATTTGGTAGTCGGGTCTGCCGCATTAATTATAAAAGATAAGGGACAATGGAAGGAATTACTGACCATCCGACATCAGAAGTGGGATCTCCTTCGCCACAACAACACAGCTCCACTCAATATACGACAGTGCTAGAAGAGCAAAACAAAAACCTCATCACCTTTCCATTTCTTTTTTTTTGATTTGGGTGCCGAGTGTTCTTTGATAAAAGAAAAAAAATGTAACAAAATTGCTAGAAAAGAAAAAGACGAGGAATTGGCGACAATATTGTTTAGAGCCATTTGCAGATTTTGTCTACGATTCAAATATCACAGTTTAATTTAGAAATTTTGTTCCATGTCGTATTAGACGATTATTTAAGGCTAAGGATTATTTCATGATTGGACAAGATATATTCTAGCTTGGTTTTGGTGTTATGATCGAAACAGACAAATTTAATATTTACAAAATTAAGATTATTAATGCTATACATGAAGATACATCCAATTTTGAAAATATAATTGATACTAACATAGAATTAAGTGAAATTGATCAATGTAAACTAAAAAACATATTGAAAAAATAGTCTGACAATTTTATAAATGGAATCCCAACTATACGCCTAACCACAGGAGCATTATAAATTTGTTTGATAGATAAGAATAAAACTATTCAATTCCCTTATCGGCTAAGTGCAGATGAAAAGCTATTAGTTAGGGAAAAATAGACCAATTAATTAAATCCAATGCGATCCGTCCAAGCAATTCGCCATTTGCAAGACCAATGCTATTGGTCAAAAAGAAAGATGGCAGCGACAAGCTGTGTATTGATTTTCGTGAGCTAAATTCAAACACAATCTCAGATAAGTTCCCGTTGCCATTGATTTTTGATTAGATAGATCGCTTGCGAGGCGGAAAATATTTTTCTACTTTAGACATGGCCAGCGGATTTTATCAAATACCAATCCATTGTGACTCCATAGAAAGAACAGCATTCGTTACCCCAGAGGGTCAGTATGAATTTCTGGTGATGCCATTTGGGCTACAAAAATTCCTCTTCTATTTTTCGGAGCGAGCCCTGGATGACTTAGCCTATTCCTACGTAGTGATCTACATAGACGACGTGCTGATTGTAGCAGTAACAAAGGAGGAAGCATAATAAAGGTTAGGCATAGGGCTGAGAGTTTTGTCTGAGGCAGGTTTTACATTTAACATAAAAAAGTGCGCTTTTCTTCGGACAGAAATAGAGTACCTGGGATTCTATATTAAAGATGGTGAAAAAACCAAATACAAGTAAGATAGAAGCCCTGACTGTTCTATCGTCACCATCCACTGTAACTCAGTTAAGGCAATTCATAGGTTTCGCATCATACTTCAGACAATTTGTCTTGCGGTTCTCATAGCATATGAAGGCGCTCTATGAGTTGACCTCTAAACTTAAAACGTTTCATTGAAAAGAGAAGCATGAGCAGATCCGCCAAGATATTATCAAAGTACCGACATCTGACCCCGTACTGACAATCTTTGACCCTGAACTCCAAATCGAATTGCATACAGATGCCAGTGCCGATGGGTATGACGCAATACTAATACACCAAATAGATGGTAAACGAAGAGTAATTAAATTAGCAAACGCACGACAGTATCCAAAGCTAAATATCGCTTATATGAGCCAGAAACCTTAGCTGTTTTCATTGCAGTGAATAATTGGCTGATAATTGGAAAATAATTGGCTGATAGCCGAACAGCAACGAGATGATAGCATAATAAAAATCATGGACCAATTAAGTAGCGAAGATATAGAGACAGATGTAATGAAAACTTACGAAATTAGAACTGGGCTATTACATCGCAAGATGCAACGTAATGGCAAGACTCGTTGTTTACCAGTGATTCCTAAGGCGTTTAGGTGGTCCGTCATAAACCATGTACACGAGGATATGATGTATTTAGGATGACAGAAAACTCCAGAAAAGGTTTTTGAACAATTCTGGTTTGATCATATGTCTAAATATGTCAAGAAGTTCGTTGAAGGCTAAGCCTCCTTCTGGAAAGGCACAAATGGAATTGCACCCTAAGGTAGATATACCTTGGCATACTATCCACGTAGATATAAGTGGCAAGCTCAGTGGAAAAAAACGACCTAACGGAATACATTATTGTCCAGGTAGATGCATTTACAGAGTTTGTTCACTTGTATCACACTCTTAATCTAGACTCAGAAAATTGCATTAATGCTGTGATGTCAGGTATATCTTTCTTTCTTTTCTGTGGAAACTAGCAAAGGTTCTTGGTAGGATGCATTGCAAGATATCCAGTTAGTTTTGAATTGCCCTACAAATAGAGTTACAAAATCTAGTGCTCTAGAGTTGCTAATAGGGAAAGAGGTTAGGCCTTTTGGTATGCTGAAAATACATTTTTTTTTTAAGCTTGGTTTTATTTATTGGATCATCTTTTTATGAGTCTAACAATAAGGTTGCAAATCTTTAAATAATACATTATCTAACATATTAATTTTAACTGAATAGAGACTACAGGGTCCTAATAATTAGCGCTTGATTGGAAGGTCGTTGCGGCAAAGGACGAGAACTGCTGGAAACTCGCGTGAGAGCTCTCGCGAGTTGATTTGGATGTACCGACAGCCTGTTGTGGTACTTTGTTGTGATTTGTGCTATCTCTTCTCTGACGAGTGATATGTGAAGGTCCCTGCGAATGTTTACATTCCGAACGTACCACAGTGCCCCGTTGATGGATCTGAGAATTTTTGATTGAGTTCTTTGCATTATATCCACGCTGATGTTACTGGCATTCCCCCACAACTGAGAGCCCTTCATCCAGATTGGTTCAAAACGATGTTGTATAGAAGTACCATATAGTCCAGGCTAAGGGTGAGCGGCTATTGATAAGGCAGTGGAGGCTGCTAGCTTTGAGCTTTAAATGTGTTCTTTTGGCTTCGATGTGGCTGCGCCAGGTAAGACGTCAATCGAGGTGTACGCCAAGATATGTTACTTCATTTGCTATCGGAACCACTGTGTTGTTTAGAGTAAGTGGAGGGCAGTCATGCCTGTTAAGTGTGAACGTAACGTATTTGCATTTTTAGTTCGTAAACTTTGATTCTCCAGTCGTATAGCCATTTCACCACTGCCACCAGGTGTTAAGCAAGTAGCGCCGTTGCTTGCTTGGGGCATCTCGAGCAGCTAAGGATAGCTGTGTCATCCGAAAAAGTGGATGTGGTTAGTTGCATGCTCGTTGGGATGTCCGCAGTGTAGATAAGGTAGAGTGTTGGCCCAACACGCTGCCTTGAACTCCGGCTCTGATGGTGTAATCATCGGATATGGCAGCATTACACCTTTCTGAGAATTTCCTGTTGTAAAGGTATGACTTATTTTGTGCATTAAACCTTCTAACCATACTCTGTCGAAAGCTTGTGACACGTCCAGATATATCGGAGTGCAGTACTCCCTTTGTTCGAATGCATTTCGGATTTCTGAATTTATGCGTTTGACTTGCTCGATGGTTCCATGTTTTTCTCGAAAACCGAATTGATGAGGCGGGATTTTGTTGTGTGTTTTGAGATATGGGGTAATATGTACCAAGAAGCATTTTCGAAGAGTTTTGATAGACAAGTTAGTAAACTAATTGGTCTATATAATCAAGCAATTGTGCGATCTTTGCGGTCTCTCCATTTCTCTGGGAAGTGTCCATGTCTCGTTATTGCATTGAAGAGTTGGCAAATAGCTCGAACTGCACAGAGAGGAAGTTCAATAATCATTTTTGGTGATATTAGGTCGCATTCTGGAGATTTTTTTGGGTTGAGTTGTTCATTTATGATTTTGAGTAACTCGTGTGGTCTAAATATAATTGGTTCATACGTAGATGTGTCGATATCTGATGTTGCTGGCAGTGAGATCCCGTTTGATGCTGTATTGGGCTGAAATACATTTTGAAGATGTTCTGCAAATCTGTCGGCTCTTTCTCCGTCGCTACGCGCCCTGTTGCCTGTGGATGTTCTAATTGGCATTGCAGATTCTAATGGTGCGCTGAGTGATGAGTGTGCTCTCCAAAGTGGGAGCTTGGAGCTCGTTAAGGATAACTGCTGTACTTTATGACGTAATGCAGCTGAGAGCCTCCGTGTAGCATCATTTTACCTTTGGTTTGCAGATGGTGATCTATTGGATTGCCAGTCTCGCCGTGAGCCGTCGCTTTGCTGGAACAAGTTGTTCTATTTCATCGTTCGTGAATCTGTGATTGTAGGAATTTTTTTGCGTTTGTTGAATTGACATGCGAGCTGCAACGACCAAGGCGGATTCGAGATTGTTTGTGAATGAGTTGATATCAGCTTCGTCATTCAAACGTGGATTCAACTCAATTTGCGAACTTAAATATTTTTTATACTTAAGCCTGTTGGTTTTATTCTTTGTTAGTCTGAATGGATTATGTACCGCAACTGGATGTAGATTTGAAGGAGTACAGGCGAGTGCTCAGACGATAGATCTGTAAGGAGTTGGCGCTTATCAGGTTGCGTGGAATGTTTTTTGTGACTGCAAAATCGATCAAGTCTGCCAGGTTTCTGGGATCTGTTGGACAATATGTAGGTGTCTCAGGTGACACACAGCTTGTCTAGCTTGTTGCTTGCTTTTATTATTGCATTGTACAGCTGCCTTCCCTTTGGGGTCACAAGTCGAGATCCCCAGTGCGTATGAGAGAGAGAGAGAGATGAACGCTCAGAGAGATGAAATAGTGCATGAATTAGGATTCGGATATTGTAAACCGAGGAGGACAGCATACGGCGGCAAGTTTTCAGGAACGGTGTTCCATTTGTACATCTATAGATGTAGCTTGCATGTAGTTAGTGGCGAAACTATTATGAATGAAGTGCTTAATGCGATTTCTAATCAGAATCCCAGTGCCTCCATGTGCTTTCCCGACTGGGTGATTCGTGTTATAAAAGAAATAGTCTCGAATTTGGAAATTGTATTTATTTGTAAAATGAGTTTCTGCGAGTAGCATTACATCGATATGGTTATTATTAAAGAGTTCACTCGAGATTGCGCTGTGAGACGCCGTTGGCAATCCACAGTGATATACAGAGTGGAGCCATTGATTACTTAATCTGTTTTTGAGCAACAAGCAGCTCAATCAAAACGTTCTGGTTTCGCATAAGATCTTGCAAAGTTGTCTGCATAAATGACATGAAATACATCATACTTTTTTGAAGATTACATATCATTGTTTCAATTTTGTTCGTAGACTGTTCACCTGGTTGATGAGGGGAAACTGATGATCGTCGCTTGGTCTAAGCGGTACTTTAGACCCATTTTTAGAGCAGTTGCAAAGCTTCCGGGTTTGTCGATGAACTCATTATTGGCTGAAGATTTTACGGCTGTAGGGGGGAAGACATCACGCGTATATTTTATAGGAGTTATATGTAAGCGAGCAGTGGTCACTCTTTGGTGTGAGTGACCACTTTTTAGACTTTTCAGTTCCTTATAGACTGGACAGCCCCTGTAGTTAGCCGTATGGTTACCTCCAGAGCTTCCACACTTTATGCTGCTGGGATCCTCTTTATTTAAGTGCATTTGTGGGAGTCATGAAGGTCTCCACACTTGTTATTGTTAAACTGCGCCGGCATATTTCTTTTATGCGCCTCTTCTACGGTTTTTCTGCGGTGTAGTAGGAACTGGAGAGTAAAAATTGGGTGCACTTCATTTTTTTTTAGAGGCTTGGATTTGGTTTCGTGCTCAAGTTCTACCTTGAAAAGAGGTTAAGGCTTTCTTTCTCTGTTCAAAATGCTTATAACATTTTTTACATTAAAACCTTTCTCTTTCAGTGCGCCTGTAACTTCAGCTGGTGTTACTTCCGGTTAATACCTTTAAGTTCTACTTGCTGGCCTTTACTGCTTTTTAATTGGTACGTGTAGAAGTTTTTATTGTTGTCGTTTAAATACTTCGACAAAATTTTGTAGTTTACTTCCGTATTAGTCTGAACTTTTGTTTCGTGAATACTTTGTTAATGGAATTATGTGGAAATGGTTTGGTCCGATTAGATTCAGTATTGAGTTTACGAGAGCATTAAAACTTTTCTCTCGAATGTAAATCGGTGGCGGCTTATGCTTTTTATTGTCCCCTACGATGTTTTCAGGAGGTGTGTCATCGGATTTATCTGCCAAAATAGCAAATCTGTTTGCTTCTATAGGCTTCTCTATTGTAGATTGTTTTGAGGTGCCGCGAGTTATGTTATCAGAATTACCAAGTCTAGAGTTCTGCGGGTTGAGCTTACGTTTTATTTGTATGTTTTTGTATGTAAAAAACACGTCTGCACTCTCCGACGTTCGCAAATGAAATCCCAAATGAAATAAATGAAGAAGATAATAGAGAAAATGCTAGAATAAAAGATTTGACAAAAATAAGGCGAAAGTTATTGCGTATAACGTAGGTCATGTTTTACTAAAAACTGAAGAGCATCATCAAACAAAACTTGATCCCAAGTACAAGGGTCCCTTTCAAGCAGTAAAAGTATTAGATGGAGATCCATATGAATTAAAATCATTAGTTAATAAGCGGACGTATAAGTACTCACACGAGTCTCTGAGAGCGCTACCAACCAGACAGTTAATCAGAGAATCAACAGAAAAATTCCAAAGTAATGATGAGCCCCAAGATGGGGTAGGGCCTGCGGTTGGCACAAGTGAATGTACGTCTGTGTCCCAATAGGGGAAAGAGCATGAAGATGGCACAAGTGAATTGGACACAGACTCTCAAGAGGGGAAATGGTGACCGCAGTATAGCAGCTGGTCGGAGGGTCGGACAGTGTTATGTCGGAGGTCTTGGTGAATAAAATTGCAATGATGAATAAAATTAAATGACAAATTTAAGTTATGTTTACGATGAATTGTTTAGAATTAAGAATGGCTTTGTATAATCTTGTAAAACAAAAAAAAATGAAAAGTTTATGTTAATTGTTGGAATTGCCTGTGGAAAGCGACTCATGTAGTTTATAACTGTAGAAGAGAAAAATTATGAAAAGAATCAAAGAATAAATTAAATTTATGGCTTCGAATATGAAAACCAATATAACCGATGTTTTCTTGATGTGTTTGGCAATCTATAAATTTAACACACAGGGACGTGTGATAGGTCAGGAAAGCCGTGTCGGGAAGTAATAAAATTTAAGGACAGACAGAGTTGATGCGAAGTTCTACGTTCGGGGAAATATAGAATCCATGCGAAAGGCATAGCAGCAGAGACGGTAGCCTTCGCTGAGTAATGCTTTGAATGCGGTGCACTACTAAGATGTTAGAAGTAGTGCCTGTGCCCCAAAGCTGAATCCCACGTCCATATGGGCTTGAGTATAACTTTGTAAAACAGAACTTTGTTTCTAAAGCTCAGTTGGGATCGGTAGCCCAGCAGCCACTTAATTTGCCAAAGTTTCAGACTGAGCTCTTTTCTTTTGTTTTGATGTGTTCTGCCCAAGTTAGTCTTCTGTCAAGTGTTAGGACGAGATATTTGACTTTATTAACTACAGGCAGTATGGTGCCATTCAGTCGGACCACCGGGCAGGTTTAAGGGCGAGTTGCGAATGCTATGTACGCTGACTTTTTTTCGTTGACAACGAGATTCCATCTTAGCAGCCACGGCTCCAGTTTTGAGAGTTGTAGTTGCAGGATTGCTTATGCTTTTACATGGTCCGTTGAGGTGGCTAAAAGTGCTGTGCCGTATGTTGCAACAACGAGATCATCTCTTTCAAGCACTGGAATGTCTCCAGTGAAAATAAACAAAAACACACAAAAAAAGTCTACAGGGTATACAAAATAGTACCTAACACGCTTCCCTGAGGTACACCTGCTTTTACTTCAAAGATTTCGGACTCAACCCATTCGCATCTAACAAAGAATAGGCGCCTATGTAAGTGAGATTTCAGAAAGAATGGGGCAGGTAGCATGGACTTGAGCTTGTAAAGCAAGCCTAAATGCCAGACACATCAAACGTCTGCTTTACGTCTGAGTTCAAATGATCTCAAAGTCGTTTGTGAGACTCTATGGCATTGCTCTGGGGTCCATGTTGACTTCCAAATCCAAATTGGTGCTCTGGGATTTAGTTGCCGTCTTCCAGCATCGGTGGGTCGGTAGGAGGCAGGATCCTGTTCGGGCTTCCCGGGTTTTGGTATCATTATGATCTCCACACACTTCCATTGTGAGGAGAAGTGATGGAGCCTAATAATACCATTGTAGATGACCGTAAGAAAGGCAATTGCACACTGGGGTTTCGGCTTTTTCCTCGTTGGAACCAAGAGCCGGTTGAACTTATAATGGCTTGAATGAGATTGGTATTTCTTCGGCAAATGTCCTGGTGTTCTTTAGAGGACACAGAATACGGGCGCTCATGTGTATCTTTAATAATTAACTTTTATCGCGTGCGAATAAGTAACGAGCCTAAATCGGCCGGAAAAGAGATAGCATGAAATAGCATTGGGTCAGCATGGAGTTAAAACAGGGTATTTACTCAGACATTATAATATTTGTTTATTTATGTAATAAAGGGAAAGATGGGATATTCATTTTTAATGCTCATAAAATATTTTAAGAAAACAACCGTAAATCTTTAATTTTCTAATTTGTGGGATAAAATATGCAAAAAAATTTTATATAAATATTTAAAAGGTAACTTTGTTATTGTTTTCATTCCAAAATAATTCAATTCAATGTTTTTCTGAAAATTTTAAATTTTTGAGGAAAATGGATTATATTCATTTAAGCGTTAAATTCATATTCATGTGATCGTGTAATAAAATTTCGGTCGAAAAAAATCAACCTTGGATTATTGCCGAAAAGTAAACAAGACGGTTGGCTCACCTTAAATTTCTCCAATGATGAAAGCGTTTCCATTCGTTGGCGGTGGTGATGTGAAATACTGGCACGCAAATATAATAATAAAACGAACAACAAAAAACTCGGCAAACGACACTATTTAGCGCATGTCTCAAAGCGACCGAAATTTGCATACACGAAATCTAGCAATCTAGACTCGGATCGGGACAAAAAAAATCGGACCGCGACTTAGCCGGATCCAACCTCTCTTTTCCTTTTCGGACTGCCTTGAACAGCTACCTTTCAAGAAACCTTTCAGGTCAAGATGCGGTTTCGAAAATAAAGCATGGAGCGTTTAGCAATGGCTTCCTGCCTGGGCTAGAGCTCGGATTAGTGGGAGACTCAACGTTAACGCAAATGCAGTCTTGCAGATTGCCGATAAACTTCTTGAGTATAATGTTGCCACTTGCAACGGC
Organism: Drosophila atripex; assembly: GCA_035045925.1. Taxonomy (NCBI): domain Eukaryota; kingdom Metazoa; phylum Arthropoda; class Insecta; order Diptera; family Drosophilidae; genus Drosophila; species Drosophila atripex. The sequence continues at coordinate 23,564,618 of JAWNOP010000052.1, forward strand.
TACCGCCCGCTACGTGGCACTAGTACCCTTTGATCCTGTGGATCTACGCTCCGCTACACGCAGTTAATAAAGACGACATTTTATTCTTAGCTGTTCTGTGATTACTTTAGAGTGCAAGTGTCTGTCTCTTCTCGGTCTTTGTGGGTGCACTGTGCTAGTATAATGCGAAGCAGTGCAGAGGTTTGCTGCGTCATGGATGCTGCCCGTGAAAGTTTTTACAGCTTCTTCAATGTCGTCACCCCAGTTTAGCACAATATTGGGATTCAGCCTCTCCTCTAAAGTTTCTTTAAAAAGTTCAACGTTCAAGCTATTCCTTATCAGCCTAGTTGTTGGATATGCTGAACAGAAGTGCAGCCTTTTGGATTACATACTTTTGGATCCTTTTGGATCCCCACCCTGTGTTTTTTGCGTTAAAGTCCACTCCAATTATGAACCTGCGTCCCATTTGTATGAAAATTTGAGTACACATATCTGTCGCCTTGGTGGTGCATAAGCTGCTGCCAGTACCAGACTACCAGTTGGAGTATCGATCGACAACACGGTTGCTTGAAGCCAATGGTCAAGAATAGGGGCACGCTCTGAGTATTTGAGATTGTACTGAGTACTGCTGATCCACCTCTCGCGATGCCACTCGCATGGTTGGCGTGAATTGTATTGTATTCGTTGAATTTAAAGTAAGATGTGAAGTCAGTGTCACTGTCACTGTCAGTGAAGTGAGTTTCTGAGTCTAGTAACGTCAATGTTGTTCCTTTTAATATACATTTTATCTTCGGGCCTACTCTAACATAGGCCGTTAGCATTCCATAGGACCAGCTTAAGACCTATTTGCATAATGAAGCTAGAATTGTGCTCATCATTTGTGTTATCTGCGCAAATTGTGCTTGCATGAGTTGCATCATTGACTGGATATGGGCAACTAATGATTGATCTGACTCACTAGACGTACTCAAAGTACTCACTAGTACTTTGGTTTGTTTGCATGTCCTCCTGCTATATTAGCGTAGCTGAGGGTTTCATTATTGGTTTGTAGGTAAGTGTTTGTATCTTTCATGCCTGAAGGAGCAGGCCGAGAATGGAAATAACGTACTTTTTGCCTAGATTTTACCTGTTCCCTTATTTGTATAGCAGATTTTTAAATCCTGCAACCACTTTAGGAGGCGGTATGGCTGTATGGAGGTTTGGTGCATTCAGAGTATTTGTGGTTGCTACCACATTTGACGCAACGGTACGTTTTGTGGCAATAGCTTTGAGTGTGGCCAAGTTCTTGACACTTGTAGCATTGTATGATGTCGTTAAAGTTCTCAGGCGCTTAATGCTAACAATTGCGTTGCACAGTCTTTTGACATCAAATATAGATTTGTTGTTGGTGGCTGGCTCCAAATCAATGAAGAATTGCATATGATGCTTGGCGTTGGTTATGTGGCGGACAGAGTGGCCAATTTTTTTTGCGTTAGCATTCGGACTATGCTTGTATAGTTTGCTTCGCTATTAGCCATTATTCGGACTTGACCATCCCGGCCACCTTTGTAGATAAAGCCATCGCTATTGACAAGTTCGGTTAAACTATTTTGCATTTCTATTATATTGGCAACCGCTGTATAAATATGGCTTTGATATTTGCGGAACGACTGGTGCTTGATTTGATGAAGAGGCGGCTTGGTCCAGGTCGATTCTCTGAGTAGCCAACATAGCAAAGCTTTTGGAAGAATTTATCTGTGTGTAAACCTTCTTCCCGGCCAATGACAGCTTGGTTTTTGAGCGAGTTGTAGCGAGGACACGGGGATAGTATCTCTGGGACATGCCACGCTTTTATTTCATTCGGTGAAAAACCAAAACTTTCACTATGAAAAGCATCTGCTTTTGCGCATGCACAACAGAACAGATGTTTACTTCGATGCGCAGGCTCACGCGATTTTATTAACCAATAGCAGCAACGCAAGGGGTGGATCGCAATTGAGATAATAGAATAAATAAATGGATAAAGTAGTGGACACATGAACTTTATGTAGAGTGTGACCAAAGCACAATCGGCAGCGAAATAGCGCCGTAAAGTAAAGTGAATAAATGTCAACAAAAATGTTTTTTATTGTTAATACGCCTATTCAAAAAAACAAGAAAAAATTACTTCGGGCGGCACCGTAGTTGATGTACCCTTGCAAGTAAGTAGCAGCTTATATCCTAAGATACATTTGCCAGTGGATAAGAATATATATACATTACAGAATTGGATATGTCTCTTTTATATATTGCACATTGTTTGGTCTTTTGCCAGCAACATCTTGTATTTTGTTTAATTTAAAAATTAAACGGGAAATTAAGGAAAAATTAAGCGGGATAGGGTAGCGACTGGTTCGCTTCAGGAAGCAAGAGCCAAAACCACATCCCAAAAGTGAGAGATCCCAGGATATGCCAAGAGGACCAATGGCAAATCGGTTGCGCACACAGCCAAAGCGGTCCTTCGCAGAGATTGCGAAAAGTCGCATCCTGCTCGGGGTTATCGTCAGGGGTAACCACGGGGTCCGTTCTCGGGAGGTCGTAGGACCATCTATTGAAGACCTCATCAATATCAAACCAAAAATGGATCCCGGATCTCTTAAAAAACCCTGACTCTTAAAGAACTGAGAAACTGACATGAAACAAACCGACAACTGGCCAGATAACGAAGACAAGGAAGTCAGCGAGTGAGCCCTAAGGTCCAAATCAGCCAAGAGCTCCGAGGAGTGGCCAAAACAGACACTTTCAGCATACGGCGCAAAGCCTAAGCCCAAAGTTTTGAAGCAGGATCCATGAGACTTGTGAGGGTGATTTTCAACGCGCAGAGTTTAAGATCAACATTCACAGCTCCGTCCTATTGAGAAGAATTTGTAAACTGTAAAGTATTTTATATCAATTTTGTAAGTTTCTAGCATTGCAATTTTTTTCCATGAACCAATTAAGTTTAACATCTTTTAATATTTATATATATATAGCCCTGAGCTAGGCTGCCAACAACAGTCATGGTACCGATCATAACCAGAACGTTACAACCCCAACTTCCATTCTGCTCTGCACACATCAGCCAACAGTCGTGGGAAGTCCGAAGGCTCTGGAAGAATTCACTCAAGCCTGTAAGCCTGCCTTCCGCATGCCAGATTTGTTTTTAAATTTATAAAAGCAAATGTTTCGCAAGGCAGTATACTTGGGAAGGTGCTGTGTACCTACAAAGCCGACATGGTCGTTTCTCTGTACAATGGCTTACGCTTCATCGGAGCTTCATACACAGGCAACACAGCTTTTTCGGCCTTTGCAGACGTGCCCCAAGACGCGTCCGGCCACATTTAAGAGATGCAACTGCCCTCACGTTAGTCTTGGCGGAATTGCCATTCCACCCGACCATACAGACAAATATTTGCGAAGAACACTAGATAGACGCCTCACGAAAAGAACCCTTCTACTGCACAAAAGCAAGGAGTTCCAAGAAAAGCTGGGGTAGTTTACAAGGCCATAACAAAATCCACGGAAACGGCGTCCATACTCTTATCTTTAAGATAGAGCATGCAATTTCTCTGAAAGAATTAGAAAGTGCTCCCAAACAGGCTAAGTTAGCGGTAATCAGACTAAAAGAGTAAGGTGGTAAATTAGTGGAAATATAGCAAGTTGTAAATATTATAATCGTTCATTATGAAGGCTATGACGTTATTCTTGTTAATTTAACGTTGTTAAATAATACATTATTTTGAAGAGCTAAAGGTCATCAGTGGTAGCGACTGGCAAGATCAGGTTGGATTTTTTTGGTTCTGAATTTGGTTCTCGTTACCCTTAACTTTTGTTATAGATTTGACCATTAATTGCAGATGTTATCGATAGTTGAACTAGCAACATATATGAATTACAGGTATTGTTGTGATTGGTCATTGCGATTTTTCAATAACCCTTTATAAAAACAAGACCCAAATAATTACACGAAATTATTTATTTTCAGAACGTTATAATATTGTTTATTTATATGCGCATATGAAATGGAGTGAGATAAAAGGTCCCATTTATGATGCGTAGCACTAAGATAAAAGGTAAGAGTACACCCGCCTTAACGCTTAAGATAAAGCCCGTTAAAGACGAGTGACCGAAAAGGGTCGGCTTGCAACCAACATTAACGATAAGATAAATAACTATAACGTAGCTGCATGGTATACTGATTTCAATAAGAAAAAAAGTTTTCCATTAAAAAAAAGTTTGGGGGAAAATCATAGCACAAAAATAAATGAATAAAATCGGAGATTTGAAGTTTGGATAAGTATACCAATTATATGGTTACTGCGTTATAAGATTTTTTCACTTGAGTTGGTACACAAGTATTTAAAAAATGATATGTACTTAAAACAATGATGGTCAACAATATATACAAAAGTGTCCACCTCACCTACTGCTTGGCCCATCAGAACGACCGCTCGCCCTCCCATCGTTCACCAGTCACTGGTCCGGGTTGGTGCCAATACACACGCCCTCCCGAAGCTTTCGCCCAGCAGGACGTGCTGTCTTGGTGCCTGGCGCCGGTTCTACTCACGGTTCCCTCCATTCGGACTCACGTGATCCAGTTGCTGGCGTATGCTGCCCTTTTCCTGCCGTAGATGCTGCTACTGGTGTCGCTCTTCTGTCGTCACCGATGCTCCTGTCATCGGCGCTGTTCCTGTCGTTGGCGCTGCTCCTGTCGTCGGCGCTGCTCCTGTCGACGTTGCTCCTGTCTTCGTTGCTCCTGTGGCCTTTGCTCCTCTGGTCGTTGCTCCTCTGGTCGTTGCTCCTGTGGTCGTCGCTCCTGTGGTCGCTGCTCCTATACTGGGGGCCCTGTTGCTGCTCCTCTGGTCGCTCCTCCTCGTTTCGCTGCTCCTCTTTATATTCGCCGTGTATCGTCGATAGCCTTGGCTCACAGGGAATGCCCTTTCGCCGTGGTCGGCACCTAATCCGTGTTAGCAGATAGGTTCACCTCCCAGGCATACCCCGGGTAGGATACGAAGGGCCCACCTACCCTACAGGCACCCTACCCTACCCTACCTTCCAAACACCTGCGTGCCTACGCTCCGCAGGATCTATGGCTGACCAGAGATTTGGCGTCGCGACTCCTTTAACTCCAGGTGATACGCTGTGCGTACGCCCCAGAGCCTGGATCAGGAGCCTCTTGACTTGACCGGGATGTCCCTGTTGGGTCTTGTTGTTGGGCTTGAGTTTCCGAGCTGGTGACCCCTCGCTTTAGAGGATCATCCCTGGTTGTGACGGTCAGGAATCGATAAGGCGTACACCAGATCCTTTCCCACTTGCTCTCGACTTGTCCTTGTTCGGAGACTCGCGTACAGCCACCGGACTTCCCACGGGGGGTCCATGAGCCACGGATCACAGATCCTTGCACACTCGCTCTTAAGTCCCGCACTTGAGACTGTCGGACTTACCCACGGGGGGTCCATCAGCCTATACTCCTTATTCCTCCAAGGAAACTTTCTCGCTTGAACGTTAGACTTACCCACGGGGGTCTTTCACTCAACTCTTCCAGCCTCCCTAGAAGACTCGGCCTCGATTCGCTCCAGTAGCCCTCCTTATATGAGGCGCCCATTAATCCTCGCCAATCTCGCGTCCCGCTGTAAATCCTTCTTTCCTCTATTATCGCCGTTAATCCTTTTCCAATTTGTTGCTCTTTGTTGCTTATCGACTCTGTCCTTGAAATTATGGATCATTATTATCAATATGAGATTATACAAAATTTGCAAACTCAATGATTATACATTTAGTTTTAAGTAGAGGAGATCCAGTGACTAAGCAAATATGGAAAGAGTCACTGGATTATGAGGAATTGCTGCTGTGGTCCGATTTCAAAAAAATATTAAATCGTAGGTTTCAGCACCTGTCCGCTGAAGAAACTGGCAAACCAAAGCTGAAAAAAACTGGGTTTAGCAAGCAACTTAATAGAAGTTCGTTGGCTTACTCGTATTGAAACGCTCAAGACCATTTTCTGGCCTAGTGCAGACCGTTCGAACATAAAATAGCGAGCACATATTGACACGAGCATTACTTGAGTCAGGGTCACAAATAAATTTGGTTCCTAAATATCTTGTTCAACGCTTACGATCCATAGGAAAGAATCGTAGATCAATTAGCTTGGAATTGGTCAAGCTAATTTACAAGTTAAGAAAAAACTTAAAGAAAAGGTATTTGGAATTTATAGGATAGTACGAATCCCTAGCTCATCTGTCCCCTGCAAGCAATGATGTTCTTGCTACTCGACACTACGTTATACCCCACTAGCAAAACGGCCTCAAAGTACAACGACTAAGCTACGAGTCATTTTTTATGCGTTCTGTAAGACTTCCACACAGAAATTTTTAAATAATTTGTTGATGGTGGGTCTCACAATTCAGGAAGAGCTTTTCTTAACTCTTCTTACATTTCGGCTAAACAAACTCGCTCTGATAGCCGATATAAAAAAAAGTATCGTAATGGTGAATGAAGCAGATGGGCGATATTAGTTGATAGTGTGTAGAAAAGACCCATCTGAGTCCTTGAAATTATGCAAGCTCAACACCGTTACATATGGCACTGCATCAGCGCCATTCCAGGCCATAAGGTGTTTGAAGAGGTTGAGTGAATTCGTGAAAAATACATTCCCTCGAGCTGCTAAAGTTATTGGGTCTGACTTTTGCGTCGACGACATGTTACCAGGTGCTGGTTGCGTGGAGGAGCTAAAGACACTCAAGTCTGAAGTAACTCAGGTTCTTTCAACCTTGCCTGAAGTTACTGCATCCGATTGCACCGTTAAGCCAAAATAACACATTCGGACTCAGAGCTGACAGAAGTATTAGGTAATAATTTTAAACAAATCAAAAATGCATAACTTTGTCAAATTAAATTTGTTAATAGTTTCTTTTGGTTTGATTTTTTTGATAGTTTTAGTTTCTGAGACCCATCTCATGTCTAAGGGTCCAGAATCTTGCAGAAGATGACGGCTACCAGGTGTTCTGTGGGAAATTATTCTAAAGTAATTTGTTTATTTTCACTTTGTTCTTGAGAAGATGTACTTCATATCAATGTGTTTTGCTCGCAGGATTATTACCTATACTAATGCAGCCTTGATAATCTTTTAGTATTTTGATTGGCTTATTTCATTAAAATTTTATACTAGAGACTAACGATTTTAACCAAAAAGCTTGGCTTACTGCTTCAAATAATGTGATATATTCCGCTTCTGTCGAAGAAGTAGCTACTGAATTTTGCTTCTTCGTATTCCAGCAAATCACATTAGAGCCAAAAATTTAAATATAAATCCTGTTGTACTTTTTCTATTGGACTCACTTCCTGCCTATGCAGAATCAACATAGCCAATAATTGTGCCGTTAAATTTTTCATTTTTGAAAAAAGTGAATTTTAGATGAACTTTAACTGTTAAATAACCTAAAATTCTTTAAGATTTTTCCATAATTCTGAATGGTTTTTGTTTGTATATCTACTAAGAATACTTATTGCTGTAATAAGATCAGGACGGGTAAATAACATTAGATACATTAAACAACCAAACAGATTTTGGCACGGCGCATTATAATCTTTATCTGAGCTTAAGGCTTCATAATTCAGCTAAGTTGGAAGTGGTGTACTGACTGCATGACATTCTTCCAATTTGAATTTCTTTAAAATCAAAACCATAGCTGCAGCAGTTGTTATCAGAATTTATTCTTGTCTGTTGGTCTCCCAGTTTCGCATGCGCTTTGTTGTTATTTGTAGCGCATGCGCTTTTGGGAGCTTTGGTTGAGCTTCTGCGCAAGCTCATAGTTCTTCTTGATATTCGGCATTGTTTGGAGCGGCTACATATATTAAGTTTAAATTGAATGTCTTTTACTTACTTTTTATACCCTTGCAGAGGGTATTATAATTTTGGTCAAAAGTGTGCAACGCAGTGAAGGAGACATCTCCGACCCTACAAAGCATATATTCTTGATCAGGATCACCTCCTGAGTTGATATAAGCATGCCCGTCTGTCCGTCTGTCTGTCTATTTCTACGCAAACTAGTAACTTTGCACACACCTTTCTTTCCTTTGCAGGCAGTATATAAGTGGAAACCGCCGGGATCGGTTGACTATATCCTATAGCTGCCATATAAATGATTGATAGGAAATGACATAACTTCGTTGTTTTTTAAGTTAGAGGATGGGATTTTCTATGGATTCTACTTTGGGGTTGTACAAACTACACATGTACATTCTTGTTTTTTTTTTTTTTGTAATTGGTTAATATTATAAGTTTTTTTTATTTTTTTATCCAATAGATGGAACTTCATTTATTGTAAAAATTATTGGGTCAACAACTTAATTCGTTTGCTAAAAAATGGCGCCGCATGAGTATTCTACCCGCCGCATCTAGTATTCTGAATATGTAATTGTATTGTTACATTTGAAGCGTAAACAACATTATTTTTGATTCACTCAAATATGTTTAAGTTTATGCGACTTATGCGATTACTTCAACATGAAAACTGCTGCCGAAACTCATTCAACTCGCTTTCAAAACGTTTGAAAGCAGCCGAATATATTGGAAAGCAAGGAAATTGGGTAACATATGAACTATGAGCCGAGGATCGTTGAAAGGCGATATTGCATGTCCAAAATGCTGTTGGATCGCAACAAAAGAAAGTCTTTTTTGCATTGGATTGTTACTGGTGATCAAATCAAAATATCAACATCACATTAACTTCAAATAATTGCAAAGCTTCAGATTCGGTTAAAGCTTATAGTAATTTAGATATTTTGGAAAACTTTTTAAATGCTAGCGTTTTTCCAAATCAGTCAACAGAGGTCCATGCAAATATTGAAAATCTGAAATCTAGCACAAATGTTTTGAATTTTTGACAGGAGAGGAAGACAAGGTCTCCGAACTTGCATAAATTTGTTTTTGTATGCTGCCAACTCAAGTAAGAATAAATACCTAATATAAAGCAAAATATAAATATACATGTGCGTAAATTTTTTAAAATTTAAAGGTAATATTTAAGGATAACTGAAAATCGTCGGATAACTGAAATCATTTGAGTCACGACCCTTTGGACGATATTCTTCTCATCCGGTTTAACTCAACTCATTTGGGTAAGGCGACTTAACTTAAACTTAACTTTATTTTAAGAGGACAAATAAATGATGATTTTAAATGTAAATTTAATCTTGCGATTGAATAATTTTTACCCTTAAGATCAATTGTATAAATACTATAAAAAAATAATTTCGACAATATTTTTTGGGGTAAGTGGTAGCTTTTATTTTCAAGTTTGACCTCAAGAAGTGTGTACTAATTGTAGTTCACCTACAAGTCTAAACCTGAAAAGGTAAATAATCGAACACGGCTGCAACGCACTATTCGGATAAAGTTGCATATATACAACCTGATTTGCATTATATAATATCTTTCCTTCAAGAAACATTATTTTTATTTGGCAGATTTTGAAATTGTCGATCGCTTTTATTAATTAACAAAAAACATTTCGAGTCACACAGCAATTTTTTGCGCGCGAATGCATGATGCATATAAATAGCAAAAAAAAGTATCTTTATATTACCGAAGCAAGCAGAACCAGCGGAATCATGAAATGCAACAAATAAGAAAAATACATAACCAGGCAGTTAGCAGACTTAGAATTATATGGCTTTTTTAACCTTTGCTGAAGCACGTCGATAACGTTGACCTACCCGCACTCTAGACATATGTATACTTTAGCATTGTATATAAGATGGGTTATTCTGAAATAAAGAAAGTTGCGAATACAGAGGTAATCGTCTCACTCAGTGTTAACTATACCACATAGACTTAATCGCCTTCCAGAGTGCTCTCGTGGAACGGACCGACGTAGGACCCTCGAAGCGTCAATCGCCGCTGAGTGTTTCTCCCGTGGAACGGACCGCCAGCAGGACCACCGATACGTCAGCCTCCGAATGTTGCTCCCGTGAACGGGCCGTCGGTAGGAACCCCCTTGACCTCCGTGTGTTGCTCCAGATAAAAGGACCGCCGGAGGAACCAAATATCCCCACCACACCTGAGGCCACTCAACAGACCTTCAGCTCATCGTTTCCTGCATATCAACCCACTGCCTGCACAAGCCAGGCAATTTTAGTCAGACGTTATATAGGTTTTGACTACGGCTCCGGGACCTATCGTTACTTCCGGGAGTTCAAGTTCGACGTTAGTGGCGTCGTTAAAGCTTGGGTATTAGAGGGTTAATTTATTTATGTACCTTTAAAAGTAGAGGGAATGCCCTACCAAGAGAATATTTTGGTTTAAAGACTGCAACGCAGTGAAGGAAACATCCTTTTTTCTTTTGCAGGCAGTATATTAGTTGGAAAGGTCGACTATAACCTAAAGTTTTTATATAACTATTGGTAACAAGTAGAAGTCTACAATACACAGCATTCTACTGCCCATGGTCTGCCCCGAACTATGATAGCTAAGCGCTTTGGCAATTAAAAGAATACTTGGGATACCCTACTGCAAGAGATTATGCTAGTTGATAGAAGTTGATCCCTCCAGCGCATCAAAATTCGACGGCCCTTAATATACTTGAACACGTCTTCCAAAAAAAAGAAGAGCCTTCTAGCAAATGAAGCAGACATTAAAGCCTGTTGCTCTTCTCCATAGGCGTAATCGATGAAAACCTAGAAGACGAAGGAGGAGCTGAAAATGAGGAACTCATCGAGAGGTGATTTTAACAACCCTATTCGTAATACAATTAACCCATATTTATCCCGTAGTATTAATTTTGAAATTAAATTAGAGAGCTTAGCTTATTTTATCTAGTTTTCATCAAATGGATACTATTGTCCTATTGCCACAGAGTGACTCAGAGTGTGAGCCGGTGTGTTGTCATGATGGAAGAATGGGTCCGTATTTTCTGCAATTCGTTGGCGAATCGGTCCATCAGTTCGGCACAGTACAGCTCTGTAACCGTTTCACCCTTCTCAAGGTAGCCGATGTAGATCACACCTTGTGAATCCAAAAAAAAGGTAGCCATCACCTTTCCGGCCCATGGGACAGTCTTTGCCTCTTCAGAGTAGGTTCGCCTGGTGAAGTCCATTGTTTTGACTGTTCCTTGGTGTCTAGTGTGTACCAGTGGATCCATGTTTCATTGATTGTCATGAAACGACGCAGAAACTCCTTCGGATTGCGCTAAAAAAGCTCCAAGCACTGCTCTGAAGTGGCACGGTTGCGTTCGTTATTCGGAGTGAGCCAACGAAGCACCAACGCGCCAAGATCTTTCTCATGCCCACGTTACGTTATCCTCCGTGGTAGCCGTTTTCGGGGCACCTGGGCGCGATTTCCCTTCCAAAAACAAGAATCGAATCACAGACCGACATTGCTCTTTCTCAATTTTTTTAAAATCCGCGGACACGTCCGATTCCACACGCAGTCAAAACAAAACTACGAGTCCGATTCGGCGGAAATTTCGACAGTAGCCGTCTACGACAATGTACTATACGGGCGGTAACTACTAAGTACTATGTAAGGACGGCCCTCGTATTTCCATCAAATTTACCACCTTAGCAATATCCATGTATCAAATTAGCTATAAATATATATTAATAAAACCAGTCCTAGACAAACCTATTCTTAACCCATTTATTTCTCCACTTCCAAGATTTTCAAGTGCAAGTTGCAACAACAAACCAGCAATCGGTTTATGTACTATTTGCCTTAACGAATCATTAAAGATTAACATTTTGGTGACCCCGACACGATCCTGCAAACCAATCAAACAAGAATCGATTGGAACAAATAGTTAGTTCTATCGTTATACAATACAGAATTCAGGATGACTTATGCCATGAAAGCAATAAGATTTTCACAACAGTATGACGCTGTCCCTCTAATCGGTAGATTAAGGGCACTACATTTTCCTTAGTCCATAAAAAAAAGTTTCTTCGACCACTCTCGGTAGCGAGTTGGAGCGCATCCAGCTACTAGCATACTAGCAGCAAATAAAACACTCGCAAGGGTCAGAAACGAAGAACGTAAGGATGGAAAGGGGGAGTATTGAACTTAAAATCGCTCAAGGCCTCCTAGATACCCAGCAAGGAATTGGGCAGGAGATCGCAGGATGCATTCGGAAATATAAAATAATGGGCCGACTCGAAAATAAAGATCCTTTATACGCCCTTTATGGGCTCAAGTCCAGACCGTCTATGGAAAATTTTAAAACCCAATAGACAGTTGTCATATTTAGCAGGCATACCTACAGATGCAACCAGTGGTGGAAATGAACCTATGATCATTGTGTGCCCAGCAACAAATAGCATTGCTCCGGATTAACATTACAAAATTTGATGAGGATGCAATGAAATAGAAACAATTCCAAAATCTTTTTTCCTGCACGGTACATGATACATACATGCCAGCAACTTCAAACCCGCTCCTTCTGGAAATGCTATTTCTAGAACTATTGCTAGAAACTCTTGCCTCATCTAGTGGTCTTGCTTACCGATAAGCTTGACATGACCAATAAGGGTCTATTTGATCAGACAGTTGGCAACTCAGTAGAGATACAGCCCCTACAAATGGTTCTGGAATTCGTAGAGGAAATAATCAGAGTCTTGAGCTAAGGAAAAACGCGTTAAATAAATGTGAGGAACTCCGCGCTAAAACAAAAGATAAGATCCGAAAGGTTAAATTGGGTACAAAAACAAAAAATATGTGTCAACTATTTCAAGACCGAACACAAATCAAAGGAATGCAAATGAAGGAAATGTTTCAAGTGCGACAAAAAACATCACACCTTGTTGCAACTGGAACCCACAAGACCTCTTTCCCTTTATGTCGGTGCCATGGCTTACAAGAATTACAACCTTGTTGGAACAGCAAAGGTAGCGGTCCAGGCAGAGAACGGATAGTAGCTAAATTTCGACCCCTCTTAAACTCAGGATCACAGATCAATTTGATCATTGAACGACTAGCATTAGTCTTGTCAGTAAAGCGCCAAGATACAAAGATTTGGATCGAAGGCATTGGAGGACAGCCAAGAATGAGCAGAGCAAGAAAAACTATTCTCCTTAGCAGTAACAGGGGGATTTAAGGCAGCGCATTGAAGCCGTTGTTCTTTTTCACATTAAAGCTGCCCAACCAGCACAACTTTTTAATCATTGCGCGTTTAAAATACCCTATGAGTGTCCATTAGCAGATCCCCAGTTCAATAAACCTGGAACGATAGATCTACAAATCGGCACCGAGCACTGCTACTTTCTACTCCTTCCAAATCAGTAGTTAGTCAGCAGTAAGGAAGAAATGGTGACATGCTACAAAACACAAAACTTGGATGGATTGTAGCATGAATAATAAAATGTCGCATTGATTGACGCGATGAAGAAACTGACAAATTGGTTGAAAAGTCTTGGAAGCTTGAAAGTATGGACAACCAAACGAAACATCTATCTCCGTCAGAGGCCCATTGTGGGAAACACTTTGTAGAAAATATAAAAAAAAGCGGGACACGGAAAATTTATTTTGAAACGGCCTTTCGTCGAAAACCCTTCAACAGGTTCTAAGCTCTGTGATGAGAATAAACCTCCCACATCCCAAGACTGGTGGCAAGAGGGTGCAGCAGCGGGGGTCAAGCAAGCCGGCACGCACGGCTGCGCGCACGGAAGAAGGAGAAAAAGGGCAGCATAGCCCCCAGAATAAGGGTGGATTCCGGGATAGCAGGCTCGAGGCACCAACAGTCGAATCAGCAATGGGCGGCAGGCCCAAGGCACCAACAGCCAAATCAGCAATGGGCAGCAACGCCTAGGCAAGGACATATAGAAAACCCAGCTCAGGCATGCAACAGCTGTGGAGGCATGGGCCATTGGGCGAGTGGGTGCAGGAACCCCAGAATATTGTTCTGCAGGATGTGCGGCGCAACATGGGTAAGGAGCTCAGTATGCTGCCAGCGAGCGGGAAACTCGAAGCGATCTCAGCCGCAGAGAGAAAGGCAGAGGTCGCGAGGTGGTGCCTCTCAAAGCTAGTTGGAGGTTTATCAGAAGACGATCAGCAGTTGTCGGCGGTCGTCAAGGTCGGAGGATCAGAAATTACGGCCATGATATATTCCGGGGCAACGACTAGCTTCATTTCGGAAAAGCTATCGGAGAGCCCGAAAATCGCCGAAGAACGAACAGCAACGAGTAGATTGGTAAAATGGGCCTATGAGAGCCACACGAAAACTCGAATGGTACCAGACGACGGTGAGATTTGGCAACAAGGAAAACAAATGCATCATGCTGGTGTTGCTTGGTATGGGAGATAACGCGGTGCTAGGATGGGATTTCTTCGCAGGATTTGGAACAACAATAACATGCGCGGGCCACCAAGTCACAATCCCAAAAAGAAAACGATGGAGTGGATGCCGGGAGAATAGGCTGTTAATAGTGATAACAGGACCCACGGGAATGGGAGAGCGAACGGGACATAAGGTTCATCACAGAGGAGCTGGTGGCGTTTGCAAGCCAGAAGGGTTGTTCGACCATAACGCAGTACAGGGTTACCATGAATAAATCAGAAGTACTATCCAAAGAACCCAAAATACAGGGATAGATCAGAGGAAGACAGGGGAAAAGAAAAAGACGGGTCAATGGAGAATATGCGTGGACTTCCGACAACGCTAAATCAAAAAAGGATGCGTACCCGAATTCATGAATTCTTTTTATATTGGAGAAACTTAGGGAGGCACGATTTTTCAGCAGCCTTAACCTAAAGGACGGATATTGGCAGATCTAACTGGAGGAGGGGAGCAGGAAGTATACGGCCTCTACGGTACCAGGGAAAGATCTGTACCAATGGAAGGTAATGCCATATGGTCGGCATTCAGCCTCAGCAACGTTCCAAAAGGCATTGGACCAGGCCATAGGGCCGGATATGGCTCCGCACACGTTTGCATACCAGGATGATAACATCGTGATTGGACGCACAAGGTAGAGGCATATAGCAAACTTGACGAAAGTATTCCGGAGACTGAAGGCGGCGAATTTAAGGATAAACGCGGAAAAGTGTAATTTCTTTAGGGAAGAACTGCTTTACCTTGGCCACCGAATAACGAGCCAGGGAATCGGCGTGGATACTGGAAAGTTGTCGCGATCACGGAGCTCTAACCCTCAACAAAAGCGAAGGGAGTACTACAGCACATCGGAATTGCGTCGTGGTATCGATGTTTCGTCCCAGACTTCACCGAATCTGAATGTGGTTGCAGATGCACTTTCCTGCCAGCCGATCATCTAGGTAGAAACATCTAGGTAGAAAAAATCAATTGCAAGGATAGTAGCAAGGTACTTATGGCCAGGGATGCAAAGGGACAAAAGGAAGAATGCCAGACAGTGCGAATCATGCATGCGGTACAAACCAAGCCAGATGCAGGCCGCAGGAAAAGAGCTGACACATATCCCAGATAGGCGACGGTGTGCGCAGACTTTGCCTATATCCGGCATGGGAACACCATGCTGATGGTGATAATATACTGATTCTTGAAGTGGGCGAAGATGGTTCCAATGCGGAAACAAACAATACGGTCAAAACAATGATCGCCCAGTTCACGGGAGGTGATCAGAGGACATGGCGTCCCATGTCTGGCCAGAGTTAATGCTGGCAGTGAACTGAAGCGTGTCCGACTCAAAAGAGTACTCGCCGTGCTTCGTAATCCAAGGAAGAAAGCCGAGATTGCCGAAGGCATTATATGACAAGGTTGCATTGGGGACGGGAGCAAGCCACCCCTTCAGAGAACGCAGCAAAACTCCAGGAAGTGTTTGAACTGGTGCGAAGGAACATGGAGCGAGGGGAGCAGTATCAGGCCAGGTAGAACAGCCTAAAGAGATGGGAGTAGAGCCCAAAAATTGGCGACATAGTGCGGGCAAAGAAGCATCATTTGTCCAAAGCGGCCGATGGGTTCAACACGGAGGGTCATGATGGTGACGACGGCGAAAGGACCTGGTGGAGGGTGGATCCAGGTGGGCACGGCCACTGTAGAGCGATCGGAGCACTAACCGAGCAAGGAGCTGACTGCGCTCCATCACAGATGGCAAAGGAAGCTGGCCCGAAAGACGGCTAAGAAGAACACCAAGCATGCAACCATTTTGAGGAGGTCAGCGCGTCAGAGATGCCTGCGGTCCAAAGCCACCCGGCGGATCAAATGGTCAAGGAATGAGGCGATCGACGTGCGAATCCGACGGATGACGGGGCCACGAGAGTGGTCAAGTCGGAAGTGGAGGCCGGTAAGGCCACCCACCCCACATCCCCAGGAGGAGGAAATGGGGGAAGAGTAGAGCCATGGGTGCGAGGTCCGTGCGTGGGCCCCGGACCCGGTAGCAAGATCCACGTTCGAGCGGTAGACGTCATGTCTGAGGTCTGACTCGGCGGGAGTCGGAGGATTGGAGCCGCAGGAGAGTTGCCGCCGGAACTGCGGCGCAAGGAGGAAGAAGAGGCCAGGCGACGCAGAAGAAGAAAAATAAACAAAATGCAAGGGTATAAAATAAAACATATACAATAGGGGAAAACAAAACAAAATACACAAAAACAAAAGGGCTTAAAAAATTATTTATATATCACAGCGGACGGCAGTCCGCTGGTTGGCGACACGCATACCTTGCATGTAGCAGGCGGGTGATGATACTATATATAGCCGAAGATTTAAACATTTTCTGTGTGCGTTTAATCTGAATGAGTGATATACCAAAGGTATTGTTTTCATTAGAGGGATTTTATCCAAACATTAGCCAAAGGAAGTTTGGCTTGGGAGAACTTTTCTTAAATTAAATACACTTTCACTAATTCACTAAATTTGATATTGTGGGGTTATCGGTGTCACCAGACAAAATATTTTTATATACATAGATTCGGATCCAAAATACGCGTCGATTAGTACCTAATCTATCCCGATCCGACATTTCAAAATTTCAGAAATTTTCAAAAGTTATTCAATAAAAACCATTTTAAAAGAATTTCTCAAATGAAGATGGTTGCCAATTTTTAATCCTTAAAATGTACCGTCCGCGTCTGTATTATTTTGTCTATTAAAATTTTGACAATTGTTCTACAATTTTTTAATATTTCTTAAGGCTACCATAATAAATTAAAAGAATTTTAAAATTTAACAAACGCATAACTTTACAACCAATGAAGCTAACTTCACATGCTTTATTTCATTAGAAAGTTTTTTTTAAATCTATTTTTCACTTTCTCTAAGATCAAATTTTTAATTCTTAAAGAAAAATAAATACACTGCAAAAAAATAAAATTCCCGTTAAAAATTGGTTTTTCAAAACTGGTTCTAACGGTCCTATTTATATTAAATATGAAGATAGTTTTGAGATAACGCAACTTTTGATATATTGTTTATATCTGAGAAAATTCGCTTACTCAAGATATAGTTCGATAAGTAGAGCAACGCATGGTACTGGCTATGAAGCTAAGTTGCATATTCATAGCATTACAGAAACATATTCAGTTGCCGATTGGCTATTTGTAGTTTGCGATCATAAAAACGATACATAGAAATAATGCATTTAATTTATTAAATTTAAATAAAAAGTTCTTTGTTAAGAACTGGCGGCGACCGCATACAGCTGAAGCAAAGCGCCTCCTGACGGCTGTCGCACTCCGAAAAAAATATCCCAAGCAATTTACAGCTGTTTAATAATGATTATCAATTAACAATTTTTTAGCAAACGACGTTTTTCTCCATAGTCAAACAGTACAATTAAAACGGTATAAAATAAATTAAACGAAATAATTATGTTTCCATATGAAAAAATGTATATTTTTAGTTGGCAATAACCAGATTCCTGAACCCACCCCAAGGATGCAGACTGGAAATGACGCTACAGTATCAGTACAATGTCAGGCGGCGATTAGCAAAGATAAGAAGTAAAAAGGCTGTGTTTTAATTTTTATGTGATTAAAAATATATGGACGTCTTTTTAGAGGACTACAAAAAAATGTTGATATCAATTAAAAAACACTTTGACGATGCATATACCGGGGAAGAACGTTCATGCAACGTTCAAAATATTTGATATCATATAAAACAAAAAAGGAAAGCTAACTTCGGGCGGAGCCGAATTTTATATACCCTTGGCGAAACGCATCTAATATTATAAGATATATATCGGGTCGTATATAGTCGGCCGATCCCTATGAAATTTGGCAGACCGGATTAGTTTGCCCAAAGTAGAATCCACAAAAAATCCCATCCTTCTATCCCTCAACCCTAAATCCCCCAAACAAATTCCCTAATCCCCCAAACAAATATACACCATTTCCGATCAATCAGTTATATAGCAGCTATAAGATATAGTCGACCGATCCCGGCCGTTCCGACTTATATACTGCCTGCAAAAGAGAGAAAGGTGTGTGCAAAGTTTGAAGACTATAGCTTTAAAACTGAGAGACAAGTTTGCGTCCTATAACTCATTGATCGGAAATGGCATAACATCGTTGTTTTTTAAGTTAGAAGAATGGGATTTTCTATGGATTCTACTTTGGGCAAACTTATCCGATCTGCCAAATTTCATAAGGATTGGCCGACTATATACGATCCGATATAGACGGACATGCTTATATCGACTCAGGAGGTGATCCTGATCAAGAACATATATACACTAGTCGGCATAATTATTTTGACGAAACTTTGTTTGACTCTTGAACTTACCGTTGCTTGAAATCGTCAAATAACCGTGCGAAAATGAGGCGCAAAACAAAGAATCTATTTTTAGCTATGTGCATGTCAAATTTTATTTCGTTTACCTTTTGTATTCTCTTTCTGCTGATAAGAATGCATGCAGACAACGGTTTTTTGCGTGGCACAAGTATTTTGACAGCATCTTTATGGAAATATTTTATCACTTTTAAGCACGCGAGAATCAATGAACTTCAGTGTGTAACTTTGAGCAATATTAATAGTTATTATTCAAATACAAAGTTATTAAAAATTATTAAATATCATGGGTAAAACGGGTGAGCTAAGTTTGGTTACCAGATCTTCTATGGTAGCCAAGTTTAACGCTGGAATAGCAGTCAAAGACATTGCCAATGAGTATAATGTGTCGCGTCAAACTGTGCACTACCAAATCAAAAAGTTTAAAAAGCATAATGACATGAGTAATTTAAGAAGATCAGGAGCTAAGCGCAAAACAGATCTCAGTGAAGACCGAGTTCTTTTACGCGAATTTAAAAAAAATGTTTTTCTAAAGCCCCAATCCGCAGCAGATACATTTAATTTGTCAGCTTTATAGGGTCTGAGATGCCTCCTTCGCTTCGTTGCACACTTTTGACCAAAATTATTATACCCTCTGCAAGGGTATAATTATAATACAAAAACATACAGGAAACAAAGCGTTAAATATATATTAATATAAATAAAAAATAATAAAATATAAATTAAGAAAAAAATTACCAAGCCTGTGGGAGTGAAAGTCTCACATGTTAGAGCCACTGACCAACCTTCCACCTAAAATTCTAAAAATTAATATCTTCTCTAACACTTATCTATCAGAATACTAGAGGGTTAAGTAGTAAACTTCCCAAACTGTATTCTGATAATTCTTCCTTTGCATCTCACATTATAGTCTTTACAGAAACTTGGTTAAAGCCGGAGATTTTAAGCTCCGAAGTTTTTCCAAATAAGTACACCACTTTTAGACGAGATAGAACACTGCGAAGGGAAGGAGTCCTAATTTCTGTAGACTCCACATTCGCTTCTGAAGAGGTAAAATCACAAGAGTTTGGTGACATAGAATTTCTTTGCGTTAAAATCACTCTGTCCGGTCAATCTTTATACGGTACCTGTTCTTACATACCACATACCTTAAACCATCATACATACCTTCGTCCGCTATTCGTCTCGTTCCGGACCGATTGTATGTTGGGGACCAGCTGGTAGCTCTGGGGGACATCAATATACCAGATCTCATGTGGTCCAATGTTGAGAATTCACTGTCCTTACTACTTAACTCGCACCACGACTTCCCTGCGGGTATGTTCGTCATGTCACTCGGGGAAATTAACCACGTTAGAAATTCCTTAAGTCGGCTGCTTGACTTGTGTTTCGTTTCTGATCCCGATGGAATTGCTCTTTACAGAACTTTGCCCCTTTCTAACCCTGAGGATCCGTATCATCTCACTCTTGAAGTTTTAATCGAAAACAATAGCTTAATTGACCTTAAGTCTAAACTTAAATCTAATAAAGTTAAAGACTTTACGAAACTAAATAAGTTAATTTTAGAATTTGATTGGTCCGATTTACTGGTATGTGAAGATATAAATACTGCCTTAAACAAATTTTATTACACTTTGAATTTATTTTCCGACGCTTGCGTGCCATGAAAATATCCGTCATTTTCAAATAATCCGCCTTAGTATACAAGGCGTCTATTAAATTTAAAGAACGTAATGAATAGAATATTAAACAAGCATAACAAGCATAAACAAGCATAAATTATCTGGCTGTACAGTTAGTTATTCAAGATACTTAGTAGCTTGGTCTAATTTCACCATGCATAACGCTGAATGTTATCGGAGTTGTATTCGCCGCTGCTGGATTCAGATTACTCAGGACCCGAAGCAGTTCTGTAACTTTGTAAAAACTAAGCGCAAATCTGTATCTTTTTCTCCTCTGCTTACGTTTGAGAACTCTTATGCAAAAACTGATCTGGCAATGGCCGATCTCTTTGCAAAGTTTTTTCAAACAACGTATTCACACAGCACCATTCCAGCTCAGCCTTACACTTATAATATCCAATCAGCCAATCTTATATTTTGCCCATCTTTTGATCAAAGTGGTGTGTTATCGGATCTTCTTATGGTCAAGCTCGCTTATTCGACATCATCTTTTGTAACGGAGGGGTTCCGGAATGGCTTATAGACAGACGTCAGTAAAGCATTTGACTCTGTTAACCATTCCCTCCTTATAAGTAAACTCTGTCCTTTGGGATTCCCAACTGATCTCCTTATCTGGATTTTGAGTTACTTATTAGGAAGAACCCAACGCGTCTTCTTTAAAGATGTTACCTCGCGTTTACTCCGCGTCACATCTGGGGTGATGTTACTCCGCGTCACATCTGGGGTGCCCCAAGGAAGCCATCTTGGACCGTTACTTTTTACACTATTAATTAACGACTTGCCCCTTGCCTTAACTAACTCACTAGTACTTATGTACGCTGATGATGTTAAGCTTTGCTTCAGTATAAATTCATTGACGCTCAATCTAGACTTCAATCCGATTTGAATAAATTTCAAAATTGGTGCTTAGCAAATGACCTAAAGCTTAATGGATCGAAATGTAAACTCATGTCATTTTATCGATCTAGCTCTCACCAGGCCCATCTATGGTCCTTTCTCTATGGGAACGCCTTAGAAAGTTTAACTTAGGTTAACTAATATGGCAGTCCTATTGTATTTGAAACTTAAATTTACCGACCATATATCCACCATGGTTAATAAAGCTATTGGTGTTATTAAAAGATGGTCAAAAGAATTCAACGACCCTTACATTACTTAAACTTTATACACATCATTGGTTCGTCCGATTCTTGAGTATGGATCGTGTGTCTGGAATCCTCAATACGGAGTACACCGAGATCATATAGAATCTGTACAAAAAAACTTCCTTATTTTCGCACTTAGGGGACTAAATTGGAATGCAAGCATTCACCTTCCCTCCTATCAAAATAGACTTTTATTAATCAACTTAGCATAAATCGTAGAACGATGCTGGGTGTCATGTTTCTATTTAATCTTATTTAATCTTATGGTAATGTAGACAGTCAGCATTTACTAACACGCTTAAATTTTAAGGTTCCTAGTAGAAGGTCTTGAAAATTTCGGTCTCTACTCCTTTGCCATTGTAGTTCGACATATGCCCAACACGATCCGTTCAGGGTACTATGTTCGCACTACAATGGTCTCTACCACACTTTGTCACTTTGCTCTACTAACAATCTTAAATCCTATATACTAAACGCCTTATCTCTGCAACACTCTTCTTCGTGATTTCATACTCTTATTCTTCTCGTTTACTTTCTCGGATCTATCCCCGCGATTCAAGACGTACGCTATGCGGCAGCGCCCCTCGGTCGGTTGGAGGTGAGCTGTACGTATGCAGTGGGAACCGCGCGAAAAATTACGTATGCACTTGAAATGTGTTTGGGCACTTGGCACGCTGTCGTTGAGTGACAAAGGCAATATAGACAAATATTACTGGTATAACAACAAAGTGTTGTAACTTCGGCTAACAAAGTGTTGCCGCTCAATATTTATGTTGTGTAATAAGAACTCATATGTGCATACACCAAATCTCCCTCCTTTTGAAAAAAAACGCAATTTCATGGAGTTATTTTAATTCTTATTATCTACAAATTTAAAAAAAAAATCAGTATATAACAATAAAACAATAATTTTTTAATGTTTGTGTAAAACAGTAAAAAACAATACATATATATATATATATTGATGTATTCCCCTCGTTGATCCTTATCGTTGCATTGGGTAATTTTAAGTAATTTCATTTTTACAGTTTAGATTTTGTATTCTGTATTTTATTTGGTTGGAGCAGCAATGGTGCCGCTCCAACGATCGAAATGTCTCTGGTTTTTTACAATATTCTTAAAGTCTAATTAAGGCTAAGTCTCATAGCTGCGCTGCTCGCAGGCGGCGGCAGAGAGCCGGCTATGTATCTATATACTTATGTATATTGCTATGCGCTCTCAAGTGGAGGCGCGAGGGGTATGCATATGCTGTCCGTTCGTTGCAGTTATGCCGACGCTAGCACTTTCCGTGTGTGGGCTAAGCCATAACGATCGGATCATATTTCGGCCACTTAGGGTTTATGACCGGGACTTTGAAATATGTAAACACTGCAACAAAGTGTTACAGTGCGTACCCTTTAAGTATTTTGGGTACAGTGGGTATTCAATATATGTGCATACTACATCTCCCTCCTTTTGAAAAATAACGTAATATAATGAGGTTATTTTTATAATAAAAATGTCTAATTAATACATTCCCTTTTTTTTTTTTTATTTGCTTTTGTATTATCTTATCGGAATTAAAGAAAATGAAATTATTAAAAGAATATGTTTATTTATTTATTTATGTATGTGTGTCTTTGTATGGCCATACTAAGTGCAATTTATGAAATAAAGATTTTTAATCTATCCTTATGAACTGTTTGTTTCCTATGTTTATTATTTGTTATTATAATGTTATCTCTATCTCCTATTTCCGTTACTATATACGGACCTGTATATTTAGGATCTAACTTATGACCTGTCTCGTTTTTTAATAAAACTTGGTCACCTACTGATATATCTATATCCCTTACTTTATGATCATATAGAATTTTATTTTTATTCTTATTTGCTTCTAACATAACTCTAGCTCTTTTATATGCTACTTCTAATCTATACTTACTCTCCTTAGCATAGTCATCTATATTATATAGTGCTCTATACTATCTATGCTATTAAAATGTTTCGGTAAATTACTTGTTTTACCGAATACTAGCTCATATGGACAATAAGTATGTGCCATAGAGGGGGTCGTGTTGAAACAAAAGACAAAATATTGAAGCCATACATCCCAATCAGTTTTATCAACCGATATGTAAGATCGTATGTACTCATTGAAAGTTCTATGACTTCTTTCTATTGTTCCAACTGTCTGGTGGTGGTGTGCTGTGGATGTAATATTTTCGATATTTAAATATTCGCATAAATCGTCTATAATTGAATTCTTATATTTTGATCCCATGTCCGTAATGAACGTCTTCATTGGACCGTACTTCAGGATAAAAGATTCAAATATTGCTTTAGCGATAGTATTAGCATTTTTATTCGGAACAGGTATGGCAACTAACTACTTAGTTAAATCACACATTAAAGTGACTCATTGCCCTTTTCTGATTTTGGCAGTGGACCAATGGTGTCCACTATCACTCTGTCGAAAGCATTTATTGGTGTGTCTGTAATTGTTAAATGAGTCTTTGTGTGTTTAGTTATTTTGGCTTTCTGGCATTTTTGACATTTTCTTACGTACTCAGTTATATCTTTAGACATGCCTTTCCAGTAATAGTGTCTTTTTATTTTGGCCAAAGTTTTTGATATGCCAGTATGACCTCCTTGAATTGGATTATCATGAAATATAGACAAAATTGCTTCTTTTTCTTTTAGTCGTGTCAGTTTAGAACTGGGGTTGATCATTGAGAAAAGGTATATTAAAGGTCTATGGTCTGTTTTTATTAAGAAATGTTTTCCATATATGTATGGTCTGAAATGTAATATCGCCCAATGAATTGCAGCTAATTCCTGCTCAGTAGTACATTTGTTACTTTCACCTTTTGTAAATGCTCTTGATGCGTATGCAATGGGAAGTTGGAGACCATTATGGTTTTGAGTTAAAACCGCTCCACATGCTTGCTTACTTACATCTGTTATTATACAGAATTCTTTAGTGAAATCTGGATACTGTAGCAAGGTAGGTTCCATAAGTTTTGTTTTTAAGTATTGAAATGCATTTTCACACTCATCCGTCCATTTAAAAGGAACATTCTTTTTACATAATCTTGTTATGTGCCGTGAATAGTCGGCGAAATTTTTTATAAAATGTCTATAATAGTTACAGAATGCTACGAAACGTCTAGCACTGTCCGCGTCGTGCGGAACTGGGTAGTTCATAATGACATCGTATTTCTTGTCATCTGGAAGTATTCCTTTATCAGTGCATTTATGACCTAGAAAAGTCACTTCATGCATAAAAAATGAACATTTTTCTGGATGTAACTTTAGGTTGTATTTCCTACATTTCTCAAAAACATCTGTTAAGTTCTTAAGCATATGTTTTTCGGAACAGCCAATTAAGTCATCCATATAAAGGAATGCTTGAGAAGGTTCTAGACCAGAGAACGCAATAGTCATCATTCTCTGAAACGAATTAGGAGCTATTTTTAATCCGAAGGGTAATCGCGTGAAACGATATGAGCCGTTGCTCGTTGAAAAAGACGTTATATCTCTTGAACCTTTTTCTAGTTCAATTTGATGGAATCCTGACATTAGGTCAAGACATGAAAAGTATTTTGCTTGACCTAGTTGATCTAAAATATCATCAATTCTAGGTAATGGGAATTTATCAGATAGTAATTTTTTATTAATCTGGCGGTAGTCAATTACTAATCTCCATTTCTCTACATTTGACCCGGGGGATGATTTCTTAGGAACAAGTAAGGGAGTTTCCCGGAGTGTTTTGGTTATTACTTTGCGTAATTCTGACCTTGCTTTGATTATTGCCATTGGCGCCTCGGTACGAGTTTCCACTGCCTCTATAGTTTCCTCTATATTGGCCTCGTCCTCCCCTGTTATTTGGATAATTTTTATTGTTGTTATTTTGGTAATTGTTGTTGTAGTTATTGTAATTACCACGAGAATTACCTCTATAATTTCCACGTCCGCGATTTGAGCCGCGCTGTGGATAATTCTTGAAATATAGGACAGTATTTGACTGTCCAGTTGCTTCAGTGCAACTGTTGACAAATTTGGAAACAGCATCATTCATAGTACTAAAGGTGCCAGCTTACATGATAATTTTTACCTTATCGATTGTGCAATTTTTAGTCATTGCTTTGACTGCGTGATGCGTGGAATAACTTCTGGCTAGCTCTAAAGGTAAACCATCCGTTATATATGCACCTTCTAAGGCTTTCGTCATCTGCTCAATTTCTTGTGTATATTGGTTAGCAGTTTTATTGCGCTGCTGTAAGTTCATCAGCTTCGCTGATAATACTTCAACAGTTTCGCCCTTGACGTTGCCTCTTAGTTTAGAAATCACTTCAGTAATTGTTGTTTCATTACCGATTAGATTTCTGGCGACACCTTTTAGCTTTGTTTTTATTATGGAGACAGCTAATTCTTCGTGCTCGCCTTTTATTGATTCTATTATTTTTAAAGCATCGATGAAACTTGTTAAATTTTCAGCCCTACCATCGAAGACTGGTATAAGCTTGGATGCTGTATTAATAAAATCAATATTTGATTGTGCCATTGTGACAGAGTTAATTATTTCATTTTCTATTACACTGGAGGTATCTGAATCGGTTGAATTATCCAGATCAGTGTATACCGCTGGAATAGTAAGATTATTCAAATCTTCATCTTCTATTTTGAGGTTTACTTTGGGAAGCTCTTCTGACTCTGATTCATTCGCTTCTGTTGATTCTGGGTCAGGTGCAGTATCAACTGCTATTGGGGTGTTTAGAACGGTTGGTACCAATATTACTAAACTGAACTTTTGTTTAACAAATATTAAATTAGATCGTAGTCGTATCAAAAGTTTCGAAACCTGAGACCAATGATCTTGATTTAACCTTTCCCTGTAATTATGTATTAGTATTCGTGCTTCATTAAAGCACTCTACTAATATTTCAACATGCTTCCTAACCGTGTTCTTTGTGATAGGTCTATTCTGGGTTAGTGACTTATATGATCTGTCAAAATTAGTTTTAATGTTTGATAGTTCTGGGTACAATTTGTTCCATTCCATGCCTTGAGTTTGGCCATGCATGAGAGGAATATATTGAAATATTTTATATTTATTATTCTATTTATTTATTTATTTTTTTTTTATTTCATTTTCCTAGATTTTAGGTGTTAACATTTATGTGTAATCTGTTGTTTGTGCTATATATAATTTTTCTTATTTTTATTTATTTTGCTGTTTTGCTGATATTTTATCCAGGTCATTTCCCCGGCTCATATACCTTTTTTCAGACAATTATTATGCAGCTTCTTATAAAAAACAGTGGCGCACATGATAACGACTATGATTATTAAAAGTACATGTACCCAATATAGATCAACGTTTATAGAACAACTGCGCATTTAGGTTAACAAACTTCCTGTCTAGTTTTTTGCGTAGCTTTACAGGCTACACGTCTAATCGAGCAGAAAAGATTCCGCTCAATTTTACAAAATATTATATTATAGATATAAAAAAAAATATGCATCGCAGTGCAATCAAAAATATTATGCAGCGCAGTGCATGGATAAAAAAAAAATAATAGTGTTGTTGTGCGCTCTTTGTAGCGCTGTCGGTTCACTGCTCCGGGTCTGACTTGGAACGGCAGACGGTGCCGGTGCTGGCTGCACAGGCTGCTGCTTCTAGTTGGGACACCGGTGCTGGTCCTTGCACAGGTTATTTTATGCTGGTTATGCTGAGTACATTGGTCCACGGCAATCCTTGGGACAGTTTTCTGGCTTCCTTGGCAAAGGCTTTGGGGATGTTGGGTTTTATGGTGAATTATTAATTATAGTTATAAATCATTTATATTTTTAATATTTGCTGAGCGAGTTACAGAGTTAGGCTTCTTAGATGGAGGCTTTCGTGCACCAAAAAAATAAAGCTCTTCCATAAGCTTTTGTGCCGTTGACCATGTGGGTGGCGTATTTTTAATGTATAATAGCCACTTAATGTGTGCTATTATTTTTTTTTGTTATTTTATATATATATATATATATATTTTTTTTTTTTTACTACCTCACTTGCCCATTACTCTGACTCTACTCACTCAGACTTTTCTCCACAGCTGCCTTTTGCTTGTATATTTTATCATCCTTTGCCATGATATATTTTCCTTTCAATCCTTTTGTATTAGCATTAGCCATGATGTATTTTTCCATCCTTTTAGCCAAATTTTCTTAGTCCTCCAGGACTTATGTCACGGTCGCCATGATGTATTCCCCTCGTTGATCCTTATCGTTGCATTGGGTAATTTTAAGTAATTTCATTTTTACAGTTTAGATTTTGTATTCTTTATTTTATTTGGTTGGAGCAGCAATGGTGCCGCTCCAACGATCGAAATGTCTCTGGTTTTTTACAATATTCTTTAAGTCTAATTAAGGCTAAGTCTCATAGCTGCGCTGCTCGCAGGCGGTGGCAGAGAGCCGGCTATGTATCTATATACTTATGTATATTGCTATGCGCTCTCAAGTGGAGGCGCGAGGGGTATGCATATGCTGTCCGTTCGTTGCAGTTATGCCGACGCTAGCACTTTCCGTGTGTGGGCTAAGCCATAACGATCGGATCATATTTCGGCCACTTAGGGTTTATGACCGGGACTTTGAAATATGTAAACACTGCATCAAAGTGTTACCCTTTAAGTATTTTGGGTACAGTGGGTATTCAATATATGTGCATACTACAATATATATATATATAATATATAATAATTTTTTAATGTTTGTGTAAAACAGTAAAAACAGTTTTTCTGTAATATACTGTTTTTTTTTTTAATTTGTAGATAATAAGATCATAAGAATATATATATATATATATATATATGTTATTATTCATGTATGGCCATACTAAATGGGATTATGAAATAAAATTTTTTAGTCTATCCTTATGAACTATCTGTTTTTTCTTTGTGTCGTTAACTATTATAATATTATTTCTATCTCCTATTTCCGTTAAATTAAACGGATCAGTGTATTTATAATCTAACTTTTGACCTGTTTCATTTATTAATAAAACTTTATCTCCGTACGGAAATATCTATATTGTTTACTTTCTGATCATATAGTACCTTATTTTTATTCTTATGCTCCTTTACCATTATCCTAGCTTTTTTATATGCTACTTTTAATCTGTATTTACTTTCTGTAGCATAATCATCTATATAACATATTGTTTCTATGCTATCTATGCAATCAAATTGTATTGGTAAATTACTTGTTTTATCAAATACCAGATGTTGAAACAAAGGAAAAAGTATTGAATCCATACGTCCCAATCCGTTTTATCAACCGATATATAAGATCGTATGTATTCATTAATAGTTCTATGACTTATCTCTATTGTTCTAACTGTTTGGTGGTGGTGTAAAATAAAAAAAAAATAGTGTCTTATAATTTTTGCTAAAGTTTTTGAAATACCAGTATGACCTCCTTGTATGGGATCGTCTTGGAAATTAAACAGAATAGCTTCTTTTTTTTTATTTATTATGGTCACCGGGTTGGGTAGCGCTACTCTTAATGTTTTCAATATTTTATTGCCCATAAATTTGAAAATATCTATTGAAGTATATTCAAAGATATTTTCCCCGACTGGAAGCTCGACCAGCTGCTGCTCCTCTTTAGAGCTTAGAACAATGGCCCAACACCGTCCGATGGATATTAGCCAATGGACAGTGGCGTGGGTTCTATGTCTGTTTTAATTAATTTGTGTTTCGCTCACCTTTCGATGGCCAACAAAACACGGTGAAAACAAAAGATGGCATCAGTCCAAAAAGATCAAGATACTCGGAGAAAGTTTGGCATTGTGCTACCCATATTGGCACTCCATTTGGCTAATTTATGGCTACCATGAAATCGAAATTCGGAAATTTATGATGGAAACCTAGATACCATATTTCATACATTTTAAAATTTTAAAAATTGAAATGTACAATGTCCTGCAACAAAAAAAAAACTCAACAAGTTTCCACTGAATTAATCTGTTTCCGAACCAAAGAACAATACACATAATTGAATAAAATTTTGTTTAACTTTTTAGTTTTTAAATAATTGTAAACAAGCAATCGAATAAATTGCAATGCAGTTTTAATTTAAAATGGAGGCAAATAATGGCCAAAAATGATTGGTAATAAGCGCCCGATTATTTTATTTGGCCATGCATGTCTGAGTGGACTCGCAATTTTTCATTATTCTGCCAGTAAAAGGACGATAATCAATTATTTTGTGGTCCAAAAAACAAAAGAAAGAAAGTACGACAGGACTGAAAAGCACCTACCACCTGTCTTGTCCGCAATCCATTTCCATTAATAAAGCTTCGGCAACACCCTCTTTTCTTTTCCATCTCAGCCGGATCCAAACGTTTAACAGATACTATGCCATTTTGCGTCCCCTGGAGTATCCATTGAATATGACTCACAAAACAGTGTGCTTTATGCTGACCAACGTCTGGATCCTGCCCGCCCTCATCTCGTTCACGCCCATCTTCCTGGGCTGGTACACCACCGAGGAGCACCTGCGGGAGGTGTCCCTGCACCCCGACCAGTGCTCCTTTGTGGTCAAAAAGGCCTACGCCCTCATCTCCAGCTCTGTGAGCTTCTGGATACCCGGCATCGTGATGCTCGTGATGTACTGGCGCATTTTCAAGTGAGTGAACGCTGTTTCGGCTTTGATTATTGCCAAGTTAATTGCTGTTCGATTCTCTCCGCTTGTGGTTTTCCAGGGAGGCGGTGCGCCAACGAAAGGCTCTCAGCCGCACCAGCTCCAACATCCTTCTGAACAGCGTCCACATCGGCCACACCCAGCAGCCGACCAACCTGAGCTATCTGCATCCCAGCGACTGCGATCTGAATGCGGCGTCCACGCGGGAGGAGACTCACAGTGCCCTCAGCAACTTGGAGGTGAGTTTAATGGAGAGAACAGCTTGATTGCATCATTTTGGATACAGTTATTGCTAGTGTTTCGTTTAAAGCTGGGGAATGATGTGTCCTTAATTCAAGCTCCAGTTGGATGCTGTCAGGCAACATCAAAGCCCTACTTTATGGTGAGCAGAGGGTCTAGGTCCGCTGAGTGTAAAGGCTGGGGGGCTGAGCCCTACAACCTAGTGTGTTTCCTTTGTGGAGCTGAATAATTGATGCAACAAAACCATTTCTTTCCCCGCCCACACAGGACATGTTGCAGCCAGCCACAGACGAGGACGACGACAGGGACGAGTGCGATGAACTGCGAGTGCCGTCGCCGCCGCCGCGACGCCTTAGCCGTAGCAGCATCGATCTGCGGGACCTGGAGCAGGAACGCTACGAGAAGGTCACGGACAGTGCCCCCTCGAGGATGGCGCAGCAGCAGCAGCGGCCGGGACATCCACACATGCCGCACAACCAGTTGCAGCCGCCAGCGCCAGCCGGGGGCGCCCGGATGTAGCAACACAGCCTAACAAGTGGAAGTGGCAACAGCGAGCAAGAGCCAGAGTCCACGGCATACCGGATATTTGGGCTGAACAGTGGGAAAGCGAGGGCAACGACGTGTACGACACCCACCTGCCACTGGCCGAGCACAACAAGGAGCTAAAGCGCCTGATCGAGGATAATTACCTCTACTTCAAGCGGCAAACGGGAGGAACCATTCTGAGTGGTCCGGGAGGTGGCAAGTACGCTGCCCTGAGCGAAACGGACTTTATACGCTTAAAGGCCGAAGCAGCAGCCTGTGGACGGAACGCGTACGCCTCCAGTGACTCGGAGTTCCTGAAAACCTTAAGCGAGTCCCGGGCCACAACAGGGCATCCAGAACTTCCAGTGGGAAAAAGCGAAAAGGGCTTCAATATCCTCTCCCTGCTGTCGAAAACCAAGCGCACCAGTTCCGAGTGCTTCGCTCTGGAACGCAAACGCCAGCAGACCAGCTCCGAGGGCTCCAGCTTCTTCCAGCGGGCTCGCAACCGAAATTGTCGCACAGCTACAACGGGTGCGGGGGCGGTAGAAAGGAACCCAAACTTGAGCGACGCCAGCGGCAGCACAGCGACACGGACTACACGCCCAACAAGCCGGACATCCTGCTGGACATCAATGTCCTGAGCGAGCAGAGCGTCGGGGGCGCCAACGTGATCCAGCAGTTCAACGATGGCGTTCAGCTGATCGATTTCAGCGAGATTACTGCTCCACTTCCGGGGTCCACCGGGATCGACGAGCTGGCCCAGTTGCCGAGATCTTTCGGTCGCTAAGTTTCCCCCTGGGACGACCAGCCGGAGCCCCGCAGCGTCTGAGCACGCTGAGCGACCAGGTGTGCCCCAACTATCTGATGTCCACACCGAACACACCGGCCCCGGCCATGTCACCCGCGAATTCGCCCTGCAGTGGCATGGGAATGGATCCATCTAATGCTCATTCGGCGTCCATCAATGTGTACTTTCTGTCGCCGCCACCGCATGCCGCTGGTTCGGGCTTTACGCCCAGTGACACCTCCACCGTGTCCCTCGATGTGTCACCTTGAGTTGTCTGATTTTATTTATACCGGCTTGCAGTTCAAGCCTTTTAAAATTGAACTATGTCTAGAATTCCACTGGTATATAAATCGGCAACATCGAATCTTGCACTAATTATTATGCGATGTTTAAATAAACATAACATATCGTTTACATGCAATGTCACTACTTTACGTACTTCGTCTTTGTTTATGGCTTCATATACGTTGGACCTAGAAGTTAAATCTAAAGATTGCTTTGGCAATTCTTTTTCTTTATTTTCCACGCGGATTTTCTGTCTATTCTGATACCTTGAAGCGACTTTATTGATATTGCTAGTTATATTTTGTAGGTCTTTATCAGCTACATGATAACGCATCAGCTACATAGTTGTCTTTTCCCTTCAGATATTCCACAGTAAAATTATATTCTTCCAGCTCAAGTCGCATGCGCGTTGGTTTAGAGCTTGGATTAATCATTGAAAACAGGTAAATTAAAGGTCTATGATCAGTCTTGACAGTGAAGTGTCTACCATAAACATATGTTCTGAAATATGTTATTGCCCTATGAATTGCTTTCAATTCTTGTTTTGTTGTACAGATTTTTTGTCGTCTGGCAAAATTCCTTCATCAGTGCATTTATGTCCCAGAAAGGTGACTTTATGCATGAAAAATTAGCATTTTTCAAGATGTAACTTAGGGTTGTATTCCCTACATTTCTCAAAAACATCAGTTAAGTTTTTAAGCATATGTTCTTCGGAACAACCTATAACTATTAAGTCGTCCATATAAAAGAATGCTTGTGAAGTTTCTAATCCAGAGAATGCAATAGTCATCGTCCTCTGAAATGAATTAGGCGCTATTTTTAAACCGAAAGGTAATCGTGGTAACGATACAAGCCGTTGCTCGTTGAAAATGACGTTATATCCCTAGAACCTTTTTCCCCTTGAAGTTCAATTTGATGAAAGCCAGACATTAAGTCCAGACATAAGAAATATATCGCTCTTTCTAGTTGATCCAAAATATCATCAATTCTAGGTATCGAAAATTTATCCGACAACAGTTTTTTATTAATTTGACGATAGTCAATTATTAATCGCCATTTTTTCTTATCAGATCCGGGAAGTGATTTCTTTGGAACTAATATCAGTGGGCTGTTATAGGCTGATACAGACAGTTCTACTATTTTATTGTCTATTAATTTTTCTACCTGTTTTTTAATTTCATCTTTCTGATAGATCACATATGTCATAGTTCGAAAGAAGTTCATATTTTAAACTGTGAATATTTACTATTTGATCATTACTGGTTGTATTCAGTAATCAGAAAAATTCATTTTTGGTTGTTGCGCCCGTGTTCGCAACATAAATGCCATGTTGAATTTCCTTATTAGGTATTAATATACTTTCTTGATCTGATGATAGATAAATCTTTCGGACAACTTGGGATCTTGCTGGTAGAACAATGGAATTATTACCATAACTGTATGTTATTGGAACATAAATTGGGAAATTCAAATAATTTGGTCTCATTATGAGCCAATCTTCATTTGGTTTGAAATATAACTGGCAATTGAATTTCTTAATGAAGTCAATGCCTATTATTCCATCACAATGTATTACGAAATGCAAAAAAGTGAAAATGGTGTGGAATTATGTATTTACCTGTCTGTATCTCTATTGAAATCAGTCCGTTTGACCATATTATATCTTGGCCTATGCCTTGAAATTTGTTTTTTTTATTGATTTGGATATCATGAAAGATATCAGAATTTTCCTTTAACAGAGATATGTCTGCACCAGTATCTATTAAAAATACAAGCTTTTTATTCGTCTTCACATTGTAGAAGTCTACAAATATATTTAAGCTAAGATTAATTGTATGATTCACATAACTGCCTACTGCTGAACATCTGAAGGGTGAGAGTTTCCCGAATAATTCTGGGCAACTCTCGCATTATTATTTGTGTTAATGTTATTTGTGTTAATGTTATTTGTGTTAATGTGGCCTCGATTCGAGTTGCCACGGCCTCTTGAGTTTCCTCTATATTGGCCTCGTTCATTATTATTATAATTGGAACTTTTGTAGTTTTTGTAATTATTATTAAGACCACGAGTTTTCTCTGAAATTTCCATGTAATTTTAATAATTTTTAAAATAAAGGACAGTATTAGGTTGTCCAGTTGCTTCCGAGCAACTGTTAACAAATTTGGATATGGCATCATTCATGGTGTTGAAGGTGCCAGCCTGCATGATAAGTTTTGCCTTATCAATTGCGAAATTCTTTGTCATTTCCTTACCTGCAGACTTTGTCGAATAACTTCTGGCTAACGCAAGTGGTAGGCCGTCCGTTATGTACGCACTTTCTGAAGCTTTTGTCATTTGATCAACCTCTGATGTATATTTGTTTTGTTGCGTTGCTGTAGATTCATCAGTTTAGCTGATAATACTTCTACAGTTTCGCCTTTGACATTTATCTTTAGTCCGGAAATGACATCTGATATAGTTGTTTCATTTCCGACTAAATTTCTGGCGACACATTTTAGCTTTTTGGTTTTTATTATTGAAATAGCTAATTGTTCATGTTCGCCCTTTATTAATTCTATAATCTCCAGTGCATCGAGAAAACTTGCTAAATTTTCTGTTTTACCATCAAATACTGGTATAAGCTTTGATGCAGTGTTGATAAAATCAGTATTTGATTGTGCCATTGAAATAAATGTTTCATCAACTATGCTCGAGCTATTGTCTGAATCTGCAAAATTATCCATTTCAGACATTAGTATATCTGGGATAGTAAGATTATTTATTTCTTCCTCTTCCAAATCTTGTTGGTTAATAACTTTCTCTAATAGATGTTAGATTGGATCTTAGTCTGATCAAAAACTTTGATACTCGAGACCAATGATCTTGATTTAACTTGTCTCTCTGTTCATATATTAGTATACGAGCTTTCTTAAAGCATTTAACTAATATTTCTACGTGTTTCTTAACCGTTGTTTTCTGTATCACTCTATTTTGTGTTTGTGACGGATGTGATTATTCAAATTCTGATTTAATGTTTAATAGTGCAGTGAAACAATGGTGAGACATGGCAGTTAAATGTGTCTATATAAAGGATTTCTAACTCGTACACACTAACAGGGGTTGTAGATACTAACTGCTGAACTCTTCTACTGAAATATGGGTCCCTTTCATACGTTTTGTTTATGGCTCTTTGTGTATTCATACTTATAAATACATATATATATATTTTGTTTTAAATTTTCTTTATTTTATTTCATTGTCGTTACTTTTTTCAAATATCATTTTAATATATTTTGCATCATTAGTATTTGTTGTTTATGTGCTTTGTTCTCATTTTTTTTTGTCCATTTTAATTTTATCCTCATTTTAATTTTGTCCAAGCTGTTTGTTTGGCTCATATATCTTTTTCTCAAATATTTATTGTAAGGTTTGTATAATTTATAAAAGCAATTGCATACATTATGCCAATTAATAGCATAATATTTACAAATTCCAAATTAATGTTATTTGGCACAACTTTATTTATTACGTTAGCAGTGGTATCCACTACTATAGTAGACGTTAACACTGACTATACGTCTACCCAGTACTTAACGTCTGGTTTTCAGGCATGCGGAATTGCATGCCGCAGAGTAGAGTGATCCGGGGCAGTCGGCTGAGCACGTCGGCCGGCGCCGGTATCTTCTTCTCTGGCGTTGGTTGAGACTTTGTTTTCGAGCTATTGTCTGTGAGTGGGTTGCAGCGATTGGGCGTCGGCCTGCAACTTTTGTGGTCGACCTTTGTTCACCTTATTTTTAACACCTCCGCGTCTTCCCATTGCTTGCACTCTACTCACTAAGATATTTTTATTCTCCGTTTTTCCTCGCATGTTGTTGGCTTGGCTGTTGCTGCTGCTGTTATTGTTTGTGCGTTATTCATCGAACAATTGTATAGAAGGTATTTCTTTCACTAGTTTCCGTTAGCATTTGCGTACATTTAGAATTGCTGCGAAATTGTTGTTCATTGATTTTGTTATCAGCGCATCGCCGGTTGCGTTTCGTTGTTGGCGTTCTTCTCTGACGTTCGGCTTTTGGTGAGTTATGTTGCTGTTGTTGCCTATGTTGGCTTAATTTCCACTTTTTTCCTCAGGTTCTTGTGAACCGAAGTCACGGTCGCCATATAGAATTAAAAGAAAAGATTGGCACGCTGTCGCTGAGTGACAAAGGCAATGCCCTGTGTGCATTCTTGGTATAACAACAAAGTGTTGTGACTTCGGCTAACAAAGTGTTGCCGCTCAATATTAATGTTGTGTAATAAGAACTCATATGTGCATACACCACAGTCCAATACTATGTCAAATTATACCTAAACCATGTAAACTCAACTATTTGTATAGTACAATTTATGATTTTGATGATATTATTATGATGAATAGATATTTCTTTATTTATACATTTATCTCGATTTATAACTGTTCAACGAAGCTTAATTAAAAATTTTTATGGGCTTATACATTTTGATTCCGTTGGTTCTTGTTTAAATATGACTATAATACAATTATTATATTTTTCGTGTATTTTTATACTCATGCAGAGGGTATTATAATTTTGATCAAAAGTGTGCAACGCAGTGAAGGAGACATCTCCGACCCAATAAAGTAAATTATTCTTGATCAAAATCAGCTCCTGAATCGATATAAGCATCCGTCTGTCCGTCCGTCTGTCTGTCCGTCAATCTTTCCGTAAACTTTCTACGCAAACTAGTCTCTAAGTTTTAAAGCTAACGTCTTCAAACTTTGCACACACCCTTCTTTCTTTTCATAAGGATCGGACGACTAATACCGTTATTATATACGATCCGATATATATCCATATAATATAGGATGCGTGTCGCCATTTAGTGGACTGCCACTCAACTGCGAGGGTATATCAACTTCGGCTCCGCCCGACGTTAGCTTTCCTTTCTTGTTATTATAAACTTTGAATTCATAAATATAGAATTTATCAAAAGAGTTTTCTGTTATTATTATATTGGATAGATATTATATTGGTCTGGATATGGGATTATTTTAACCACTGGTGTGCTAATTATTTCGTTTGGGATGTGAGAAATAATCAGAATTTCATTTGTATCTTTCTTGATGTTTTAATTTTTAACAATCTCTCAGAATTCACTTGTTTTAAGTAATCATCATGTTTTAATAGTTTTAGATTAAAAATTCATAATCTGGTTAATTGCATTCCTAATTCAATGTCTTCAATGTATTCTGTGAATTGTTGTAAATTAAAGAGTCAAACTGCTATCTGTTCTTTCTCATCGTCTTATTTTAATTGATTCATTACATTAATACCGTTATTAATGGCATCGATTATTTAGTATAGATCATTTGAATTCACTGCAAAGATTTTTATTTTATTTTCTATTTCCTCTTTATCATCCTTATCTAAAGTTCCGAGTAAATATTTGTATGTTGATCCTACAATATTCAAAAGACCCCTCTTACTACGTTTAGCAATGTTTATTCCATTTATTTCTCTCTTTAATTTATCGAAGAGACACTGGATTTGAAGAATGACTTTAAATTCTTTTGTTTCGAATAGGAGATTATTAAAAATTAATATTGATTTTGTTAGATTAATGCTTAAGGCATGGTATTCATAATTAGTTGGTATTTCAATATTTCCGGTTTGAATATTAAATATCCGTTCCTGGCTGCAAGGGTGTTGATTTTTATACTTTGTCCGATAATGTAGTGAAATGGGATGAAAATTATTGCTGATGAAAATATTGTTTGCAACATTGTATAAGCTTCTTCTGTATCCCTGGAAAAGTAATTACTGTAATTACTTTAACTATTTTCTTGCAATTAATTTGGAGTTCCTGCATATAAGAATATATCTGCTAGTGTACGATCAGTTGTATTATGTTTAGTTTTATGGTTTTTATGGTTTAGTTTTTTTTTAGTTATAAATGTAAAGAATCTTTTCAAATTTTGTATATCGATCTTCCATATCTTCTTCACTGGTTATGATTTGAAATTTTTCATTTACTGACATGTGGAATCTTTCTATATCTGATACGCCGTTTTTGCTTGTCGTAATACTTTCGTTAACTCCTGATTTGAAACAATTCTATATTGCTACGCACAAAAAAGCTGATCCTTTGATTTCTTGAAGTTAATTCAGAGTCTCGATGTTCTGTTTATGAAATATTAAAAATTTCACATTCATTGATAATATTCTTTTTTAGTTTCTGGCTATCTGAAAAATAATATTGTTCTCTAAACCATTTGTAAGTTTTTTCAATTCCTGGATGTAAAACTTATTTATGTCCTTTTAACGCTTTCTTTAAGTTCAGCGTATGTTGGTATATTTTTTAATTTCGACGTGCACTTAAATAATTTCGTTAGATGATTGGGACTGATAATTTTGACAAAAGCTCTCTGGAATACTGAGAAATCTTCATCATTATATGTAATATGTATCTTTATGTATTTTCAATGATCATTTTATGATATTAATTCTTTACTTCGGTCTTGTTCTCTTAATTTTTTAAAAATTACATTTTTCTTGATAAATTATTTAATGGTCGTTATGTAATAAGAATGTAGCTATTATTGTCTTCTTCTGCACTGTGTATTGTTGCATAAACACTATTTGTTTCTTCGCCAAACATAACTTCTTCAATTTTTGTTCCAGACTATGCGTCTGCTACGTGATTTTCTTTTCCTGGGAGGTATTTTATTTTATAATCAAATTCATTCAATATTATTTTCCATCTGTGGAAAACCATACAAGGTTTCGGTTATTATACATCTGTTATAATACATGATTTGAAATATTTAGTCGCCCATACTATTGCTAATAGTTATTTTTCACTAGTGAAGTAGTTTATTTCAAGTCTTGAAGTTAATTCAGTGTCTCGATGTTCTGTTTATGAAATATTAAAAATTTCACATTCATTGATAATATTCTTTTTTAGTTCGTTTAAAGGTCTACTGGCGAGACATCTTCGACCCTATAAAGTAAATATATTCTTGATCAGAATCACCTTATGAGTCGATATAAGCATGTCCGTCTGTCCCTCCGTCTCTCCGTCCGTCAGTCTTTCCGTAAACTTTCTACGCAAACTAGTCTCTAAGTTTTAAAGCTAACGTCTTCAAACTTTGCACACACCCTTCTTTCCTTTGTAGGCAGTATATAAGTCGGAACGGCCATGATCGGTCGGCTATATCTTATAGCTGCCTTATAACTGATTGATCGGAAATGGCATAACTTTGTAGTTTTTTAAGTAAGTAGGTTGGGATTCTATGCATTCTATGGATTCTACTTTGGGCAAACCAATTTGGTATGCAAAATTTCATAAGGATCGGACGATTATTGCCGATATTATATACGATCCGATATATATCCAATAATATAGGATGCGTGTCGCCATTTAGTGGACTGCCACTCAACCGCGAGGGTATATCAACTTCGGCTCCGCCCGAAGTTAGCTTTCCTTTCTTGTTATTATAAACTTTCAATTCAATTCAGAATCATTAAGAAGATAAGATCTTCTAAAAGATTGTTCATACACCTTTGAAATTGGGTGGGTGCATTTTTGAGTCCGAATGGCATTCGAGTGTATTGGTAATGACCATGTTTAGTTGAAAATAGTGTACTTGAATTTGATGGAAACCTTTAGCTAAATCAATCGTTGTAAAATATTGGCATCTTCCTAATTTATCTAAAATTTCATCCATTTTTGGGATAGGAAATTTGTCATCCATTGTTATTTAAGTTTCTGTAGTCAACTGAACTGTAGTCAAATCTGAACTTTTTCTTTCCTGACAGAAGCCTTCTTATATATACATTTATTGTATTTATTCTTCACCATTTACATCAGATATTTTGGGCGTGGAGTTCGCCACCGTTATTTTACCTCGTCAAGAGGTTTTTCTCACCTCAAGGAGGTGATATCACAATATTCAAATAAAACCTTTTTCTGATTGTTTTATTTCTTCATAATTTAAAAGATTGAGTCGGAATTCATTACATTCTCTTATATCATTTTGAATTGCGAAATTTACATCTCTCTTAAACAGAGAGTGGAATGAGGCGGTTAACTGCGGTCTCTTCCTTTTCAAAATCTTGACTGCTATAATAAAATTTACAAGTTTGGTTATTTCAAATCGATCAAAATCGATTTTTGCTCTTGTTGCTCATAGGTAAGGTCGACCAAACCAGATTTCATATTTATCGAAAAATTGGAGTATATATAATTTTCGTTCGGATGGACAATTTTCACTGGGTTTTAATTGTATGGCTCTGGATATATTTACTATCCTTTAATTTTAAAGACTTAAATTTTAAATTGTTTTCTTTTAAGTCTGCAAAATTTTTTCTAACGATGTGTTGGCACCTAGTGCCAAGACCTAATATCTTGGCACCGAATGCCAATATAGTAGTATGAATAGTAATATGAATTTAATTAATCAAATTATAATTTGATGCCGATCGATTGACCCAGTACTAAGTACAGACGGCGATCGACTGACCCAGTACTGACCGGGTTAACCGTTACGGAAGCTCCCGTGGAACGTACAGCCAGCCAGCAAGCTCCATACGTACGCGTCGCTGAGTGTTGCTCCCGTGGAACGGACCGCCAGCAGAACCGCTGATACGTAATCCTCCGAATACCGCTCCCGTGAAACGGACCGTCGGACCAAGGATCAACGCAGGAAGCTCCCTTCCCCACCACAGCTGAGGTGAGTCAACGAACCCCCGGCCATCCCCGCATCTCAACCACTGCCTGGATCAACCAGGTAGTTTTTACTCAGACGTTTTATAGGTTTGACTACGACTCCGGGACCGGCTCCGGACTCCGGACTCCCGTGAGTTCAATTTCGACGTTAGTGGCCGCATGACGCACTGCGTACGAACACGATGTTAATGGAAAATCCTGTGTCTATTATAACTTTACATCGTTTGTTATTTAAAACTAATTTTATATATTGATATCGTAATTCTCCGAAGCTGTTTGCTGAAAATTTACAACCCACCGGTATTGCCCACTAGTACTTTCTTTTTGTCTCTTAACTGGTCCGCTGTTGGAATATATATATAAATTTGATCCCTGATAATTTAACGGATTTTGGGTCCAGCCTTGATCTAAAGCTTTCTGGGTTGCATGAATTCTGAGGAGATACTGAAAATTGTAAGTGGTATCCAGAATATCTTCGATTTTGATTCTGATTATTATTTTCTTTGTTTTTGAAATAGTTTTCACTTGGATTAGCATCATACAATCCCAATTCCATGGACGCCAATTTTAATTTCATGAAAGTTGAAATATCTTTTCTAACTGAAGACATGTATAATCTATCGGGAAATTTTCTATCAATGGTTTCACTTATGGATTTTTCCAAAAGCCTAGTATAATTAAATTTATCTAATGGGTTAGATTCCAATTTGAGTTTTTCAAAAATGCTTCTGGATGTTTTTCTAACTCAAAGATAAACTTACTTATACCATTCCTAAACTCAGTTTTTCTCAGATGTTTCAGCAAATTCTTGTACGGTCGATGATCTTTGAATGCCATGATGAGAGCTGACTTCATTGCTGGCCAATTTTGTGCTCCTGCTCGTGTGACCACTTCCTGTGCTGAATCAATTAGCTTCCGCCTGATTCCTCCGAAGATGACCAATGCTTGTCTGGGATCTTGCGTGGGGTAGAGGGTGAGAAGGTCTTTGATCTCTTTGATAAAGCTTCAAACTTTTCCTGGGGTGCCGTCTTACTGATGAACCATCTTCAATTGCTGAAGAAGATGGTTTAAGTGTAATTCTGATAATTGTGGTAATGCTACAGTTTGAGTTTTTGTTTAGGAATTAACGCGAATACACTTGAGGTTTTTACTTTCGAAAAGCAATCTTACCGACTGCGCCAAATACACGTTTCAAATTAGAATTGTTGAAAAAAAATATTTATTTAGAAAGGGAGCCCGCCAATCGAAATGCGTCGGGTTGCGACGCAGAAGGGTTACCCCTTGGGTAAGTTCGACATTCAAGCAAGAAAGTTTCCTTGGAGGAATATGGAGTATAGACTGAAGGACCCTCCGTGGGTAAGTCCGACAATCTAACACAACAGTTATCCTGGTATCGGAGCAATAGCAACGGATCGGTCTGGTGTATGCCTTATCGATTCCCAACCGATACGACCAGGAGTGATCCTGTGAAGCGAGGGGTGACCAGCTCGGGAACTCAAGCCCGCAAATAAAACCAACCAGGGACACCCCGGTCCAGTCAGGAGACTCCTGATCCAGGATCGCTGGGGCGTAGGCACAGCTATCACCTGGAGTGAAGGAGGCGCGACGCCCAACCTCTGGTAATCCATAAGATCCTGCGGAGCGTAGCCACGCAGGTGTTTGGTGGGAAGTGGCAAACGGAACCGGGGGGTGTCCTGAGGGGTAGGTAGGCTCTTCGTGCCAGCTCCTGTGCCAATTTTTTAGCTAACGCGGCAGCAGCAGTAAAAGTCCGCATAGGAGCCGATCGGTAACGGCTGGAGGGTCAGCGAGGATCCGGCGGGGGAAGCAATTCCGGTGAGATTCACCCTTATGATATATTGTAAACAAGCCGATGCTTCGAGTCTAGTGCTCGGTGCCGATTAGAAGATCTATCCTTTCAGGTCTATCGTAGATATTTTTTATGCGAAATGAGTAAGTGGTTAAGCTGCTTGATCAGCTATAATTTGGGGAAGAAAAAAGGCTTCTATTCGCCGGCTGAAATCCCCATAAAGAGAGCTAACGAGAATAGTTACCCTTGCCCTGCTTATTCTTGGTTGTCCTCCAATGCGTTCGATCCGAAGCTTTATATCGTGACGTTGTTGGGACAACATTGATGCTAGTCGCTCAATGATCAAATTGTGTGTCTAGCAGGGTTCGAACTTTGGCTACTTTTCTGTTATCTGTCTGGACCGCTGTTTTTGCTCTTGCAAGAAGGTTGATTTTGGAATTGTTTCCCATTAAATTTTGGAATGTATATTCGGAGCATTTGCACATGATACTATGTTCTGATTAAGTAGCCGACGAATAACTGTATTCGCAATGAGCCGAGGATTGTCATATGATCTAACTATGATGCGCCAAAGCATGTAAATAGTTGTCCTCATTTAGCTCCCAGTTCTCCCATATTAATCTCTCCGCATTTTCAGAAAGAGTGGATTAGGTACCACATTTTCTTTACTGCTGGCATGTTAGTATCATGGACCGTGCAGTACAATATATCATGAAATTCTTTCCATTTCATTGCATCCCCATCAAATTTTGGAATCTTTATCCGGGGCAATGACCTATCAATGCTATTTGTCGAAGAGCTAACTTTTGCCATAAGTGCATTCTGCACCTTTTTGCAGATGTTGGTATGCCTGCTTGTTATATCCACTGTCTATTGGGTTTTCAAATTCCATAGACAGTCCAGTGGATTTCATGGAATAGAGCCCATAAAGATTTTAATAGGTCTCCTGAGGCCATAAGCTCTCGTAAGGCACCGTTCATGGACTCTACTAGTTTTCCTTGGTGCCAACATAATCCGGCTAATCGTTTAACCATGGGACCAACGACACAGGATTGCTCTTCAACTTGATTTTCTACTTGTTCTTGAGCCCCATCTATCTGACACGTGCCTTGCTTGTCAGCTTGTCATGGTTGCTTTCGAAAGTGGCGGCATATCTCTCGCAACTGATCCGGAGGTTCTCAGCATACTTGATGTAGCTTTCGGTCCTGGTCGTTCCTTGGATTTTTGCATCATTTTCCACAAATCTTTCATATTTGAGAATGACTTTTGTTTGAAAGTATGGTGCCTTTTGTTTTCGATATAAATTCTTTTTATAATTCCGGATGCCTCTTGCGATCTCCTACCCAATTTCTTGCTGGGCATCTATGAGGCCTTGAGCACCCACCTTCTCAACGGCTACCTCTCCATACGTTCTTCGTTTCTGACCGTTGGGAGAGTTTTATTTGCTGCTAGCTCGATGCGCTGTGACTCGCTATCGAGAGTGGTCGAAGAAACTGAACTTTTTTTTTATGGACTGAGGATAATCTACCGATAAGAGGGACGGCGTCACACTGTTGTGAAAGTCTTCCAGAATTCTGTATTGTGCAACGATAGAACTCACTATTTGTTCCTTTCGATTCATTTTGTTAATCTTTAATGACTTGTAAAGGCAAAGTGTACATAAATCGATTGCTGGCTTGTTGTTGCAACTTACACTTGAAAAAATTGGGCAGTGAGAAATTAATATGTTTAGAATAGGTTTGTCTAAGACTGGTTTTATTAATATAAAAGTTTTTATTAATATTTATAGCTTATACATGGATTGATACATGGATTAAATACATTTGGCTACATTGGATACATTTGATACATTGATATTGCTAAGGTGGTAAATTAATGGAAATATAGCAAAACGTAAAAATGAAAAACT
The DNA here is from genome assembly GCA_035045925.1 of Drosophila atripex. Classification (NCBI taxonomy): domain Eukaryota; kingdom Metazoa; phylum Arthropoda; class Insecta; order Diptera; family Drosophilidae; genus Drosophila; species Drosophila atripex. The sequence continues at coordinate 23,609,040 of JAWNOP010000052.1, forward strand.
TACATTTTAAAAGTGTGGCTCGTGTTGCAATATTTTCTCGATTGCATTAAATTGGAATATCAGCAGTTCTTGCTGCCGGTTCAGTTAGTTTTTATTGTTTTGTGTTGGTTCTTTAAGTCATCGATCTTTATGTAGGCTTTGACCTAATATATTCTTTATTATGTATTTATTTTTCCTAGAGTTTTTGTTGTGTGTATATTTGTGTTCTTGTGACTTAATATTAAATGTCATTGGTGACTTCTGGACATTGGCCGAGGCAAATGACGCAAATGAACGTCTTCCCGGCCAAATGGTACCGCTAGTCTAGGTCTCTAGGGTATCCCAAGTATTCTTTTCATTGCCAAAACACTGAGCTATCATAGTTCGGATTTTAATGGTCTGGGGGCTCACTCGATAGGGTTTTCTGTGGGCAGTAAAACGTTGAGTATTGTAGATCCACTCTCAGCGACTTCTACTGTTTAATTGGGTAACATTATCGCACATAATTTTTTGAAACCCCAAGAGAAAGCATCCATTCACGGAAGGCCTATATAAGGATTTCTTAAGTGGCTTTTCTCAAAGGCACTAGTTCTACCAATTTGAAAAAAGTTTCAAAGGAAAAAGGTTTTTCGACCTATTTCCGATGTTTCTTGTACTTTTGAGAAGAAAGGTATCTTCGTATATATCGTTCAATGCCTCGGAATATTCCCGCCTAGTAGTACTGTTGAGCGATGCGTAGGATAGCCTTGCTTATACCTAGGTATCCGGCGATGGTGCTATCTCTCGGCCTATGTCCCAGGTGTCGATACAGTTTCCCATTCTCGTGGTGCGGAAACTAATGTAGATTTCTTTCATTTACTTGAAGCTTTTGTTGGTTCCATTTGCACTGACAATCCTTCAGATCCTTCAGAGTCATACCCTATAATAGGAGTATCTCTCCGGAATTGAATATTCATTTAGCTGTAGGTAGTCGACACGCATACACCCCTTCCCGTCTTCTTGTCCACTATCATAACGAGTGATGGCTCTTCGAGAGTTCGATGTGACCTACTCGAGAAGTTCAATCACTTGATCGGTGATGATCTTCTGCATTGTCAAATTTTTTAATGTATACCGCTGCTTAAAATTATATTCATTTGCATTTGGGGACACTTGCCTGTTCCCGACGGCTGAGGCCGCATTCGACTGTCCGGACTTCTCTCCGACCACAGTACCAGCAGGAGCATACTCGGGGGCTATGACATTCCCGGGTAGAATGTCCCGATCTGCCACAGGTGCGACCTCAAATTCCGTGACCAGCTGAGTTTATTCTCCGATAGTGGAAAACTCGAAGAAAGTTCCCTAGAAGCTCCCTCCCATTTGTTGCTCTCGACAGTGGATAGTGTCATCCAGTCGCTGTATATAGCGCAGGAAGAATTCAAAAAATAATTTCCTGAAATATTCCCAGCACGATCTTTATAGCCAGCTGGCTTGGAACCATTTATCAGTTCTATTAGTGAGAAGTTCCGCCTTTGCGCATTGGAGTAAGTTGAAGTGTAGCCCGCTGAATTGTAATCTCAATTTCTTGATTCTTTCAGGAATACAAAATGACTCACGGATTAACGGTCTTAGACATAGTAAGCTATGGCTTGGTGCGTTAGCTCGCGAATGGAAATATATGGCAGCTATAGGAAATAGTCGACCGATCCTCTTGAAATTTGACATGTCGAATAATTTTTCCCTAAGTAGAATCCATACAAAGTCCCATCTTTTTATCTTCAAAAACAACGAAGTTATGGAATTCCCGATCAATCAGTTATATGGCAGCTATAGGACATAGTCGATCGATCCCGGCCGTTCCGACTTATATACTGCCTGTAAAGGAAAGAAGGGTGTGTGCAAATTTTGAAGACGATAGCTTTGAAACTGAGAGACTAGTTTGCGTAGAAACAGACAGACGGACATGCTTATCAGGAGGTGATCCTGATCAAAAATATATATTCTTTATGGGGTCGGAGATGTCTCCTTCACTGCGTTGCACACTTTTGACGAAAATTCTGCTCTCCAAGGGTATAAAAATGTAATTGAATTCAGAAAGCAAACGTTCATTCATTCATTCATACAGTTCACGAATCAATAAATATTTTCAAAAACATAAGACATATAATTGAGCATGATACTATAGAAAATTATATATCATTTCAAAAAGAATTTACCCAACCAAACATAACTGTAGGCTTGCTGTACTCTAGAGGACCTTTACATAATACTAAAACCATTCAATGACAATTTCGTAAAAACAAATTTATTTTTGCAAGACTCTTTGTTAAAGACGTAGAAAATGATAAAGACAAAGCAATCATTATTGAAAAACTCACTGACGCGCCTAGAGAAGACCAGATGAAAACTAAAAATACATAACTAGACTTTATTATTAGCCAAAATTATAATATTTTTAAAACTTTTTTTTTTACGTTTTTTTTTATTGATATTGATATTCTAATAATGAGACTAACAATAAGTTTACGAATCTTAACATTAAAATTTAATTAACAGTTATATAAGACTGCATTCTAGTTGCACGGCCTTAAGTCGGTCGCTGGGTGGGAAAGTCATTGCAACGAAGACCTAATTAGTTACTCAACCTTGTTCGACCTCTTGCGAGGTGGTTACGGTGCAACAGTAGCTTGGTAAAGCACTTTTCCTTCTGTTCTTCGATCAATTCTTTGATTGGTCGAATTTTTAAGAAGCAATGTATGTTTTCGTTGCGAACGTACCATGGTGCCCCGGATGGTTCTCAAGATCTTTGACTGAGCTCTCTGGACTATGTTAATATTGATATTGCTTAAAATAAAATCTGATAGCCATTTTTAAACATCAACTAGATGTGAAGCTAGCTGCGGAGTTACTTGCATCTACATTAGACCTTCTAGCCAGACCCTATCAAATGCTTGAGAGACGTTTAAAAATATGACAGTACAGTTCTCTCGTTTTTCGAACGCGTACCGAATTTCTTTTGATATCTGGTTAACCTTCTCAATGTTATTCGTTTGTTCCTTTGTGGACTCTTCCTGGATTCCATTCTGGATTCTCAGGTTTGTCCGAGTCAATACGCATTTTTATATTGACTTATATTGGTCTTGTATTGAATTGTGTGGTCTTTTCCTGGCTTTGCTATAATTATTATAATTGATATATTCCATCTCAATGGATGTTAGCGATTTGGGTTGGGCGAAATTTAATTGGCTCATGCTGAAGATGAGGCTCATAAGGTATACCTGGCAAAGTAAACGCGCTAGTGGTTGGCAAACCTGCTGGCTCTTTCTGCAATGCTGCGCGGCCAGCCGACTGTGGGATTTTTAATAGGCATTACAGTTCCATTCGGTGAGCTCTCCATAGTTAATGTTTTGTACTAGAAGTTGACAATGGCTCTATGTAGCGGCGGTAAGCTTTAGTAAGTTGGCGTGAGGCATATCTTAAGCTTAGCCACTCTCTACGTAAGCGTTGGTTTTCGAGGACGAGCTGTTTGATTTGTAGAATTGTCTTCTTTTGGTTGCATTGTGTATTTGTAATTTGAGGTTTTCAAGCTGGGGCTGCAGAGACGAGTACAGACTCCAGTGAATGAACAAAGCTGTATACGTTGGCTTCATAGTTGAGGTGAGGTTTTAGATTATAGAGCTGCTTTCCTTTTGGAGTCACGAGACGAGATCCCCATGTGTGTGCTTGGCATTGTAGTCTCTTTCTGCTATGAAGTGGTCTCCTAGTGAGTTGAAAAACTGCATAAGCTCTTCTTCAGCTATTGTGAAGCGAGGGGGCAGTATACGATGGCTAGTGTAAGTTGGTTGCCAGTATTTAGTTGTATATTTATAGATGTGGCTTGTAGGTAGTTTTTAGCAAATTTGTTATGATAGTGGTGCTTAATACGGCTTCTGATTAGAATTCCAGCCCCACCATGTCCTTTATCACCTGGATGATTTGTTCCATAGACTATATAACCTCGTAGTTTAAAGGTATATTTGTTTGTAAGGTGTGTTTTTTCAAAGCAGCGTTACATCTATATGATTGTCGAGAAGATATTGAGCTAACTCAAGTTTATGCTGTGAAGCGCCGTTAGCGTTCGACGTAGATAGTCCATGGAAGTCAATATTTTGATTGTTATGAAACCAGCATTTGAATCAGAAGATTTTGGTTTCGCCTTAAATATTGCATAGTAGTGCGCATAAACGATAATTCCGTCAGGCTTCTGCTCTTTCTGCTCCTTGTAGCCTAGGCAAGCTCTGTAGTTAGCAGTGTGATTGCCACCGCAGTTGCCGAACTTTTTCGAGTTGCATTTTTAAAATTTAAAGAATATATAAAGAATTGTGACGCTTATTCCAAATTTTAACTGTAAAATAAATAAAAAAATAAATTGAAAATTGAAAACAAAATCTTACAACATTATTCATTAGCAAATTCAATTATGACAGACAACGAACCAAGTTTCCCATCAGCGCAATTCAGATCCTCCATAAGTATAATTAGTCTAACATTACACCTCGCTGATCCACGACAAAGCACAAAAAAAATAGAAAGATCACATTCTACACTTACAGAAATCGCTAGGTGCATCAAAGATGAATAAATTCGTACACATTATTCTGAATTAATCATATGAGTTTCGTCGCATGCTGACGTGTATTTATGTAAAAAAAAGTATACAATAAAATCATCAAAGTGCAGTGACTGGTTTAACAAACCTAAAATAATATGAAAAGACGATTAAATCGCGATTGTTTATATTCATTAGTCAATTAATTAATATAAAACCTAACAACTAAAACTCTAATTTACTCAATCTCAACGTCGCACACAACGTCAACGTAAGGAAGAGGGTACTCCTCTTTTAAAGCAACTGAAAATAATGCAAGCTCTGATCAAGCGCGGCCAACTATTACCAAGTTGACCGAACACTTAAACGCAACGAGCGAGAGAGCGCGTTCTTGTTCACCCTCAATAACATTGACGTCTCCGTATCTAAAGAGCGGAACAGAAAAAAGTTCCAATGTTCTTGTCAACGAAATTATTGAGCTTATTGGAGGAGCTTATTAGGCTCCTAATAAATGGAGCTAATTGGAGCTTATACAGAGCATTATCGAAATATTCCACAGAGAAAAAAAATAACTTTACACGTATCAGCTTAAAAGCAGCCCTTGCTGCAAGTCGTTCTTAAAGGCATAGAGTCCGACGTAACGCCTAAGGAGATAAGCGCTTCGAGAGAAGGGATAAAGCGCTAAGAGTCAGTCTTTCTTAACAGGAAAAATTCCTTAACATCCTTAACAGGGATAGAAAGCCCCAGCCGCTCTTTAAGGTGGAGCTCGCACCAGAAAATAGGCCCCCGACGAAATAAGAAGTGCACTCTATATACAATATTCAGTTCCTGCACCGCAGAAATAAAATTGAGGAACCGCACAAACGCAATGGACCGGTACAATGTGCGAACTGCCAATAATATGTCCATATAAAGTTACACTGTAAACTGCGCCCGGTATGTGTAGTGCTTGGAGAGCTTCATGGCTCCGGAAACTCCCCTGCGAGCAAAGACGATCCACCAGAGAGATATTACTGTCCGCACCCAAAATAGACAGTTTGCAGCGATCATGTTTACGCTGCTTTGAAAAAACACACCTTACAAATAAATATACCTTTAAACTACGAGGTTATATAGTCTATGGAACAAATCATCCAGGTGGTAAAGGACATGGTGGGGCTGGAATTCTAATCAGAAGCCGTATTAAGCACCACTATCATAACAAATTTGCTAAAAACTACCTACAAGCCACATCTATAAATATAAAACTAAATACTGACAACCAACTTACTCTAGCCATCGTATACTGCCCCCCTCGCTTCACAATAGCTGAAGAAGAGCTTATGCAGTTTTTCAACTCACTAGGAGACCACTTCATAGCAGCAAGAGACTACAATGCCAAGCACACACATGGGGATCTCGTCTCGTGACTCCAAAAGGAAAGCAGCTCTATAATCTAAAACCTCACCTCAACTATGAAGCCAACGTATACAGCTTTGTTCATTCACTGGAGTCTGTACTCGTCTCTGCAGCCAAAGCTTGAAAACCTCAAATTAAAAATACACAATGCAACCAAAAGAAGACAATTCTACAAATCAAACAGCTCGTCCTCGAAAACCAACGCTTACGTAGAGAGTGGCTAAGTTTAAGATATGCCTCACGCCAACTTACTAAAGCTTTAAAGAAAGCAGAAGCATATGACCACCGCCGCTACCACTGTCATACCATTGTCAGAGCCATTGTCAACTTCTAGTACAAAACATTCACTATGAAGAGCTCACCGAAAGAACTGTAATGCCTATTAAAAATCCCACAGTCGGCTGGCCGCGCAGCGTTGCAGAAAGAGCCAGCAGGTTTGCCAACCACTAGTGTGTTTACTTTGCCGACTATACTTTATGAACCTCATCTTCAGCATGAGCCAATTGAATTTTGCTCAACCAAAATCGCTAACATCCAGTGAGATGGAAAATGTCAATTAAAATAATTATAGCAAAGTAGAACTCCGGAGCGGTTCCTGACCAAAATATTGGCAGTGGCTTGAGGCACTTGCCGAGATAGGTGCCCAGATCCAAGGCACTTACGACATAAGTCCAATCGCCTAACTTCGCCTTGTCGATTCTCAGGCGACAAGCTTAAAAACCTTGTGCAGGAGTTTATTATGTGAGAATGGCCATCACAAATAATGCATACGGTAGAATTGGTAATCACAAATGCAGAGTTACGTGTATGAAAGGGTCTACGCCGTCCTACCGCAAGGTTTGGTGCATATGATGTCGTCGGCAAATCTATGCTCTCCAAAGTCTGGCATCTCTGCTCAAGATAACTGGCAATGGACTCCCAAGTTGGAATGGAATCCAAGGAATCCAAGGAAAATTTGTTAAGCTGATCCAATGAGAGCTCCAATGAGCTCCAACGATCGAACAGTCTCCAAGGCAGATTCACGAAGGCAGAACCGTAACCGTTGAAGCTTCTCGACCCGACTGATGAATGGGTTTGAGTCCACCATGGTCGAAAACAGTGGCCGAAATTCAAGCCACTCCGCATAACCTCCACTAAAAGTGGGAAGTGGCAGTGGCGACAAAACCTGAAAAGTTCTGCCAAACAACGGATCGTCGAACTTTCCGGCCAGTGGAGCGCCGCATAATCTCCTGATCGTTGAAGTTGACGCGCAGATCGCTCCTGAGTTCTGCAACATCCATCTCGGACAGCTCCTTGTGTGTGCTCTTGATTCCCTCCAATTCGCTGAGCCGCACATTTAACATCGCCTCCGGAAATGTCTCCACTGATTTCACGGAGGACAACAATCCTTGAAGATCCTCAAAAAGGACAACTGCACTTTGACTCAGGAATACTTTCCTTCCAGGAGAGGCACAATCGAAAAACGGATTCATTTTCGCAACAAAAAATTTATTTTAGTTCGTTAATTTATTGTCAGCTAACGACCCACTGTGCAGGTTCTATATAACGGAGTAAAATGTGTATGAGCGATTGTAGCACTCGGCAAACAGCGTATGTATGTACAGATGCTAATATTTCCCGCACAAATCACAAACCAAATAATGTTTTTTAATTTGTTTATATGATTATGTTTATATATTTTAAGCCTTGCAGTTCAAATTTTCAATCACGTCGGGGTTCACCAATGTTCAGTTTCAAAGCGTTTTCGGGAGCTTTAATAAAACAAGCAGAATCTGATTTCTAGCTATTGATACAATTTATTTTTTTTACAAATGATATACATATGTCCTGAGTAGGGTTGACAACCGAATTAGAATAATGACGCGGGAGCGCGGCTCAACGCCTAATGCAGCGGAGCGATCGAGAGATCCCGCGAGAGAGCCAGACAAACGCTAGCGCATGACGGCAAATGCAGATGGCCGATCGAATGCACGAGAGGGGGCGACGAGAATAGAGCGAGAGACCTGAACATATATATAAAAGCAAATGACGTCACGAATTCAATAAATTATTGCCGGCCAAACTTCTTTCCGGCGGCTGCTTGACCCGACACTTACCTTTATGACAGAAAATTTTCTGTATAGGGGCTGTAGTTCCTCAAGGCAGTGTGCTAGGGCCAACATTATATGTTCTCTGCATCAGACATCCCGACAAGCGCAAGACTATTAACATCCACGATTGCTGATTATACAGCTATTCTAAGCCACTCAAAATGCCCGATGCAAGTAACTGCGCAGCTAGCTTCACATCTGGTTGATGTTCAAAAATGGCTATCAGATTGGCGAATTAAAGTGAACGAATGAAAATGCAATGACCTTACGTTCACCCTGAACATGCGAAACTGCCCGCCACTAACGTTAAAACAAACGGAGTGACATATCTAGGAGTACACCTCGACAGAAGACTCATATGGCGCCGGCACATTGAAGCAAAAAAAACACATCTAAAGCTAAAAACCAGCAGTCTCCATTGGCTTATCAACGCTCGGTATTTCCTTAGCCTTGAACACAAAGTCCTGCTGTACAACCCGGTACTAAAACCTATGGGGATGTACGGATTCCTGTTATGGGGGGAATGTCAGCAATAGCAATATTGACATAGTCCAGAGAACTCAGTCGAAGATCTTGACTTCTTCCTTTACAAAAACAATAGTGACGTTCTGACCTATGACTCTTATGCTGATTTATTTCATATTACCAATATTAGCTTCTATACAAAATGAATTAATACAGAATACAACTACATCAAAAATTCTAATAATGATTAATTAGAGTGAGAAATTGAGAGAAACTTAAAAATTATTAATTAAATTTTATCTTAATTATTGCTAACAAGAACTATGAGAGGTTTTAATAAATTAGGAACTGTTTCGCCATGACGATGTATTAAATATCGAAAATAAGATCAATGATTTATTCGAATATAACAAAAAACAACAAATCATAAATTCAAAATTGTTTAATGAAATGAAATTATTTTTAAAACATTTAAAGTCAGTATTTACAATAGTAAATAGTAAGAGTTACCTTTAAGAAACACCGCTAACATTTTAACACCTAAATTTTGAACAATGATCATATCCAAGAAATATACAAAACGTGAATTAAATCCTGTAGTAAATAGGAATTAAATGGTTACTTCTGAATTGAAAATAGCTATTCACACAGAATTTTATGTAGTTTATATGAAGTACACAATTATAAAAAATAGGTACGATATTTCTTACGCCAGAGCTATTTCTCTGATATATGCTGACATATGCTATGATGGAAAATTAATTTTACTCAATCCTGTCGATTAATGCATTAGCACGTATTACGAAATAAATAATTTTCAAAAGGAAAAACTCTTTGACAACTATTGCATCGTTAGCAAGGAAAAGTTTTACCAAAGGGTACATAAACCGATTGCTGGGTTGGTGTCGCAACTTGCACTTGAACAAAATGAACGTGGTGAGATAAATGCGTTCAGAATAGGTTTGTCTGAGACTGACTTTACTAATATAAAAGTTCAATATTTAAAGCTAATTTGATACATGGATAATGCTTAGGGGGAAAATTAGTGGAAATATACCAAAACGTTAAATGATAAATTAACAATTCAAAAGTATAATATTTTGCAATATTTTTTCGACTGCATTAAATTGGAATGTCAGCAGTTTTTGTTGCCGTTTCAGTTTGGTGTTTCTGTAGTGTTTAAGTCATCGTTCTTTATGTAGCCTATTACCTAATATTTTCTTTATTATGTATTTATAGTGCATGTGCTTTTTTTTATATTGTTTTTACTTAATATTAAATGCTCATGACCTAATATTCTCCCGGCAGTTGAACAGGTGCTCAACCGTCGTCCAGCTCTATAGTAAACTGTCTTGTGGTAGGTTCTGGAGTTTATCTTTTAGTGGCGCCTTTAGTTTTTGAAGTTCATATAGACCGCCTGTGTCGCATGTGAAATGGCCAGAAATGGTCACTGAAATGACCAATGCTATGTACGACATAGTTGTGCGAAGGTCCAGTTGGTACGGTGCATTTCTTATTTTTATATCGGCTAACCAGTGTTATAGATCATATAATTGTAGTTGTAGATAATATAATTCTGTGTCTTTCATAATTGGGGATTGTGTGGGAGCCCCTGAGACGGATTCTGACGTTTCCTCTATGGGCTTGGAGATATTTCCGAATCGACGGAATGAAGTACTCCAGTGGTCATAGTGCTGAATGTAATTAAACTTATATTGACGTTGCGGGCTGTGCAACCAGCACGCATATTTAGCATGCCAGTCGCCTTTATGTTGACAGTTGATGAAACCCCATTGCATACAGCCTAAAGTTCCATTGGGTCCTTGGTTGCGAAGATCCATCTGGTGCCGTCCAATCATTGTAGAGGAGCAAGACTTGGTGATTTTTTCTGGGAACAGTGGAACAAGCCGAGTCACTGGTCTCTTGAATACTCTAGATACGTCCAGCATACGTTTTGATAACAATTCCCACAGGACAACTCTACAGGCACATTGAATTCCTTTACAAGGAATACCAATCCCTCTTTAATATTTCGTGATGCATGCTTCCATTTGTATCGATTCTGAAGCGCTTCAGTCGTGATACCAGTTTCAATCTTTTTATTAATAGTTTACCACACGGAATGATGTTGGTATCAGGAGGAGTGGTTCTCCAATCAGGAAATGTCCTGGTGTTTAAGCTGATCAGTGGGGTCTGATAACATGGGAGTAATAGGACGTGAATTGAGGATCGCCTCGACTTCAACGACCACAGTCTTGAGTTCTTCAAATGTTAAAGACTGTAAACGTTAGAGGCTGTAATTGATAGAAGCAGCCGTTTTGCGGATTTCACTGCAGCTTCCTAAAGGCCACCGAAAACTGGTGCTCGTGGGGGACTGAATTTGAAGTTTATTTCTCTTTTGTTACAATGCTGAACTAGTGTGTCCTACGCATTGGGTGAGAATTTGTTGTTAGCTCCAATAAAATTTATTGCATTATCGCAATGGATCGTCTGGCACTTCCCTCGTTGTCCAACGAATCGGCGGATAGCTGCCAAGAAGGCATCTGTTGTGAGATCGCTATAGGCTTAGCTTACCCAGGCATAGTGCCTCGATGGCGCTCTATTAGCCTTATTGATCCTTCATCCTTCTGATTTTGTTGATCCTTCTTATAAACATTTTTCTTTTTTATACTTGTATAAATGTATATGGGAAATTAAATTTCTGCATATAATTTCAAAACACCTTTTAATAATAGTAAAAATTGATCTACGAAACAAACTACAACGAATAGTGTGTCCTGCCGACAGAATAACTCAAATATTGAATCATGGATTGCGGAGGAGTTTTTGTGAAATATGTGCTTTTTATTTTCAACATATTGTTTGTGATATGCGGCATTTTACTCATCACCTTTGGAAATATAATGGTATCATCCATTAACGATTTCTCAAATGTCGGAGAAACTTTCACTGCCAACAGTGTGGCCATTCTGGTCCTGGACTGACTCATCTTTTTAGTCGCTTTCAGCGACCAGTGAAAATCCGATTCACTTCTATTGGACACTCTACAACGATCTTTCAAGTGCTGCGGTCTGAAGAGCTACATTGATTATCTTTCTGTATCTTATCCTGCCTCCTGCTGCGACTTTCTCTGCAATGAAACGTGCTTAATAACTCAGGTAACTGGTCGACCAGGATGCCTTGGAACCGATGATTCCTTCTGGGACTCCAACGTAAATATCATAAAATACGCGGGTCTAGGCATGACCGCCATTGAGCTTGTAGCCTTCTTTTTCGGTTGCTGCCTAGCCAATCAGACCCCGAACGATCAGACACGCCAGAACTACTATGCTGCGATGAGTATATTTGTTAAATATATTTAATATTGTCCCATCATTTCGCATAATAATTTAAATCCGTTTATAAAATCTAGCCAAAATTAATAAATTGGATCACCACTTATGGGACTGACAAAATATATTACAGTCGAGTTGGAATTGAAAATCCTTTCAAAAGATATGCAATAACATATTCTTTATTATATCCTTGCAGAGGGTATTATAATTTTGGTCAAAAGTGTGCAACGCAGTGAAGGAGACATCTCCAACCCTCTAAAGTATATATATTCTTTTATCAATTACGCTCAGGTAGATATTTATACCAGGGTCAGGAGAAACGACCGGCGACGTCTGCTGGCGTGAGAATATATATATAAGTATATTTGCTTGTGTATTTGTATAGGATTTCACACACACACATGCATGCATGAAATTAGACGATCGTCTATTAACTCCCTACTGGAGTATGTGATCAATGCAAGAAAGTGGTTAGTGTTAATGAGTTTATAACTCATTATGAATCTTGCGAAGGCCCGCGAAGTGCCTTCCATGTACTTATGGAAAACAAACCGAGATCAAATAATTCATCGGTTAACAAGTTTTATCGTTCGCGAAGAACAATTCCTGCAATTGAGCCTGGAAACGTTGGTAAACAACAAGTGATGCGAGGAGGAGGACTGCAAGGAGACAATGCTAAATCAATCCCATATTTAAAACGAATGGCTGGAAATCAGCATGTAACTATGAACTCTACTGTTGAAGGAATTGACGTGGAAGAACAACCAACTACATAAAAAAGAGGTAGAATAGCTAATACAGATTGTTAAGTCATGTGCATTTAATATTAAGACACAAAAAACACAAACACCATAAGTATGTAATAAAGACAATATTAGGTCATAGCCTTAATAAAGAGCGACGAACATTAAAAAACCAAACCTTTCAGAAACAACGAACTGCTGACAGTGTAAGTCAATGCAACCGACAAATTAGTGCAGAATATACATTTTGAAATTGTTAATTTATCATTTTTATGTTTTTTCTATATTTCCATTAATTTACCACCTAAGCAATATCAATGTATCAAAGTAGCTATAAATATTGAACTTTTATACTAATAAAGTCAGTCTCAGACAAACCCATTCTGAACTCAATTCTTTCTCCACGTCCAATTTGTTCAAGTGCAAGTTGCGGCAACAAACCAGCAATCGGTTCATGTACCCTTTGCTCAAAACATTTATTACAGATTAACATTTTGGTAACCCCGACGTGATCCTGTAAGCCCAGAATCACTAATCGAACAAGAGTCAATAGGAACGAATAGAGATTTCTATCGTTCTACAATAGAAAATTCTGGAAGACTCCTGCTAAGAGAGCAATCGGATCTTCACAGCAGTGTGACGCTGTCCCTCTAATCGGTAGATTAAGGGCACCACACCTCCCTCAGTCCGTCAAAAAAGGGTTCAGTTTCTTCGACCACTTTCGGTAGCGAGTCGGAGCGCATCCAGCTACTAGCCCTCGAAGAACGAAAAGATGGAAAGGGAGAATATTGCCCCTAAAATTATTATAGAGCCAGCCGTTGATGAGGCGAGCGCTCAAGGCCTCTTAGATGCCCAGCAAGAAACTGGGCAAGAGATCGCAAGATGCATCCGGAATTATAAAAAGGATGGGCTGAATCGAAAACAAAAGGCATCATACTATCAAACGAAACTAGCCATTCTAGAAGAAGCTTGGGAAAGATTCGTTGAAAATGATGCAAAAATCCAAGGAACAGCCAGGACCGAAAGCTACATCAAGTATGCTGAGGACCTCCGGATAAGTTGCGAGAAATATGCAGCCACTTTTGAAAGCAATCGAGACAAGCTGATGCAAGGCACGAGTCTAAAGGAAGATGCTCAAGAACAAGTAGAAAATCAAGTTCAAGAACAATCCCGTGACGAAGTTCCCGAGAATAAGCGATTAGCCGGATTATGTCGGCGCCAAAGAGAACTAATAGAATCCGTAAACGGTGCCTTAAGAGAGTTTAAGGCATCCGGGGGAGGTCCAGGAGACCTGCTAAAATCTTTATGGGCTCAAGTCCAAGAAATCCACTTGACAGTCTACGAGGAGTTTTAAAACCCAATGGTTATACCAAACAGGCATACCTACGATTGCAAGCAGAGGTGCAAAATGCATTTATGACAAGGCCTAGCACTTCGGCAAACGTCATTAATGTGCAAATGCCCCGCATAAACATTCCAAAGTTTGATGGGGGTGCAATGAAATGGAAATAGTTCAATGACTTATTTACATGCACGGTCCATGATACTAACATGCCATCAGTGAAGAAAATGTGGTACCTAAAATCCGCTCTCTCTGGAAATGCGGAAAGACTAATACGCCACATCGAGCTAAACGAGGACAACTATGTTCATGCATGGCGCATAATAGTTGGATCGTATGACAATCCTCGGCTCATCGCGAATACATTTATTCGTCGGCTACTTCATCAGAGCCCAGTCTCTGACAGTGCCAAATCCATACAGGAGCTGTATATAACAACCCTAGAAACCCTTGCGTCATTAAAGGGACTAGGCATCAACGTATCCACATGGGATGCGTTTCTTGTGGTCTTGCTTACCGATAAGCTTGACATGACTAATAGGGGTCTATTTGAGCAGACAGTTGGCAAATCAGTAGAGATCCAGCCCCTACAGACGATGCTGGAATTCTTAGAGCAAAGAATCAGAGTCTTGAGCTCTGGAAAGATAACGGCATCATTGAAAAAAGAGTCAAAAAATCTGGCGTGCGCATTCAGTACGTCAGACAGACAATCATCATGCCACTATTGCAAGGCTCCAAATCACGCGTTATATAAATGTGAGGAGTTCCGTGCAAGAACAGTATCAGAAAGGTTAAACTGGGTACAAAAACAAAGAATGTGTGTCAACTGTTTCAAGACTGACCACAAATCAAAGGAATGTAAAGGAAGGAATTGTTTCAAGTGCGACAAAAAACATCACACCTTGTTACACCTGGAATCCACAAGCCTTCATTCCCCAACTGTCGGTGCCGCGGTTAACAAAAATTACAACCTTCTTGCAACAGCAAAGGTAGCGGTCCAGGCAGAGAACGGTCAAGTAGCCAAACTTAGAGCCTTGCTAGACTCAGGTTCACAGATCAATTTGATCACTGAGTGATTGGCATCAATGTGGTCATTAACGCGCCACAATACAAAGCTCCGGATCGAAGGAATTGGAGGACAACCAAGAATGAGCAGAGCTAAAGTAACTATCCTCGTTAGCTCTCTTCACGGGATTTCAGCCAGCGAATAGAAGCCTTTGTCCTTCCCCACATCATAGCTGACCAGCCAGCTCAACCACTACTCATTGTGCGTTAAAAATACCCAATGAGTGTCAGTTAGCAGATCCCCAGTTTGATTAACCTGGCAGGATAGATCTACTAATCGGCGCCGAGCACTATTACTCGCTACTCCTTCCAAATCAGCAGAAGATCGGAAGAGCTGGTGCCATGTTACAAAACACGAAACTAGGATGGATTGTAGCAGGTGGAATTAACTCCATAGCGCAATCCGCCATAGCCTGTGGTGTCAGCGTCGGTGAAGAAACTGACGCATTAATTGAAAGGTTTTGGAAACTAGACAATTTGGACAACCAATCAAAACATCGATCTCCGTCAGAAGTACATTGCGAGAAATTCTTTGTAGAAACTCTAAAAAGAGCGGAAGACGGAAGATTTATTGTGAAACTACCGTTCGCCGAACACCCTTTAGACTTGGTGAGTCAAAAGATATTTCTATCAAAAGGTTCTTAGCCCTAGAGCGACGATTAGAGGGTGATATTCGGAAAGGATATTCCGACTTCATGAAAGAATATGAAGCTTTGGGACATATGAAGGCTTCCAACGACACATATACCCAAAAATCATTATTTCACACCACATCACTGTGTTCTGAAACCAGACAGCAGCAGCACAAAACTAGGAGTGGTTTTCGATGCTTCATGCAAAACATCAAGTGGAAAGTCCCTGAACGACATGCTACATACAACATATTGCAAAAGTGGTGCTCAAATAATGCAGGAATATTGCAAGGAATACCCAAAGAGGATACCGTGAGCGATGTAAAATTGGGTGAGGCCTTGGACCAATACAGTGTTAAAACCCTCGGCCTGATATGGATGCCCAATAAAGACCAACTTTGCGGAAGATCGCAGCAAGGCGAAGCGTTGGTCATCACAAAACGAGTGGTTTGCTCGGAGTTGTCACAAATTTTTGACCCTATAGGTTTATTTGCGCCAGTTGTAGTAAAGGCAAAGATATTTATGCAACACCTCTGGGAATTGAAATTGGCTTGGGATGAGGAATTGCCCTTGGAACTTCAGTCCGATTGGAAAAACTATCGCTCTGACCTGCAAAGTCTGAATGAACTGCAAATTCCAAGACACATATTTGACGGAAAGGTACCAGTCACGCAAGAGTTACACACCTTCGTGGACGCCTCAGAAAAAGCATATGTCGCAGCAATATACGTACGAGCAACCTATAAAAATAAGCAAACCTCAGTAAGGCTGCTATGTTCCAAATCCAGAGTAGCACCCACAGCGAAGCAATCCTTGCCCAGACTAGAGATGTGCGCAGCAGTCCTCGGCGCAGAGCTGACGCACAGAGTCAGACAAGATTTACCGTTGTCTGTGGACAAGGTTTCTGGGTTCTTTTGGACTGATTCATCCGTCGTGTTAGGGTGGATCAATGCAACGGCTTCCACTTACCACACGTTTGTGGCAAATCGGATAGCCAAGATTCAAGAACTGACGGAACAGTCTCAATGGCGTCACGTATCATCCGCCAATAATGCAGCCGACGTCTTGTCCAGAGGAATAGCAGCTAGCAAACTTTTAAGCAACAGTATGTGGTTTTATGGACCCCTGTTTTTACATGGACCCAGGGAGAGCTGGACAAAGATGCCAGCCATTATTTCGACGAATTTAGAGCAAAAAACCAAATTCGTCAGCATGGCGGCTGCTAAGGACACATTTGGAGGGGAGGTTTACAACTGTAGGCACAGTAACTCTTTTTACAAATTACAACGGATTGTTGCGTACATGCTGCGGTTCTGTTATAAGGCAAATAGAGCGGCAACGAAGGCACTATGTCTAGGCGAGCTAAACCAGGCACGCACAATTATCCTACGCACAATTCAGCAAATCGAATTTTATGCAGAGTGCAAACAGCTCAAACGCTATAAAACAGTGGACAAAAAGAGTTCCCTTGTGTCATTGGCTCCCTTCCTTGGACCTGATGGATTAGTTCGAGTAGGAGGCAGACTCGAACACTCAAACCTATCCGAGGGCGCAAAACATCCAGTCGTGCTCCCCTACAATGACACAATTGTAAAAATGATCCTAAGGGAGATACATGAGACCAACATGCATTGTGGTGCCCAAGCCTTGCGTGCTATCGCTCGGCAACAATATTGGATCATCAATGACAAAACAATGGCGAGAAACATTGTACACAATTGCGTACGGTGTACCAGAATGAAGGCCAAATGAATGAATCAAATTATGGGAAATCTACCAGTCGAAAGAGTCACGCAGGCTCGCCCATTCTTTAACTCTGGAGTAGATTACTGTGGCCCCATATGGATTCATCACAAGATCCGAGGCAAACGTCCTGACAAGGCCTATATCGCAGTGTTCTGTTGTTTCTCCACGAAGGCAGTGCATTTGGAGTTGGTACACGATCTCACAACAGACGCTTTTTTGGCCGCTCTCCGCCGATTTCTCGGACGCCGAGGAAAGTGCCAGACTATCCATTGTGATAATGCAACAAATTTTGTGGGAGCCAACAATAAATTAAAAGAGGTCGAAACCGCTATTTTTTCGACCAATGCGAAGGACGCCATAGTTCAACATTGCAACAAGAGAGAAGTAGACTTCAAATTCATTCCCCCACGAACACCATCATTCGGTGGTCTATGGAAGGCTGCGGTAAAATCCGCAAAACGGCTGCTTGTTTCAGTTACAGCCAGGGCATCGTTAACCTTCGAAGAACTCAACACTGTGGTCATTGAAGTCGAGGCGATCCTCAATTCACGGCCTATCACTCCCATGTCATCAGACCCCACTGACGAAGCAGCTTTAACGCTAGGACACTTCCTGATTGGAGAACCATTAACTGGTATCACGACTGAAGCATGCCTTTTGGAAACAATGGTCGAGCGAGTATCTGCAAGAACTCCAAAATCGACCCAAATGGAAAACGGCGTCTCCAAATATTCATGAGGGATTGCTAGTCCTTATAAAGGAAGACAATGTGCCTGTAATGAGCTGGCCTATGGGAAGAGTTTTAAAAACGTATCCAGGACCGGACAACCACGTTCGGGTCGTGGACATCAAAACGTCTTCGGGAATATTCAAGAGACCAGTGACTCGGTTAGCTCCACTGTTCCCAGAAGAAGTCAGCAGCAAGCGCCCATTAGACGACACCCACAAGGCAGACCTATCTAATGAGCCTCCGGCACAACGCAAAAAAGGAATCCTCCCATCAATGCCTGTAATTCTAGCACTTATGTTGCTACTTCCACTAGCGATGGCAACTCCAATCAAAGTGACGAAGTTCAGTAACAAGCCAGGAATATTCTATGAACGGTTGGGAACCACGAGAATGGTAGTTTCCGAATGGACAATGATAGTATATTACGACTTGAATCCCTACTGGAATGATATGAAGATACTTTCAGTTGCATTATCGGAACTCTCACATAAGTGCCAGGAAATGACAAACGTAGCAGCATGCAATTCCATTCTAGACCATTTTAGACATCTAGTTGCAGAGCTTGAGTCAGGAAACAACCATATGCATCATTCTCGGCAACGTAGATCACCGTTTAATGTTATTGTAACCATAGCCAATTCATACTTCGGCGTGCTTGACTCCACATACGCAGAAGATATGGCCAAAACTATAACAAAGGTTAAAGGCAACGAGGATTTCCTCTTACAGTTACATCAGAACCAGACATCCATGGTTGACTCCACCATTAATTTGGTGCGAAAAGGAAGTTTGGCTACCAATAACCGCTTGAGATCTTTGGAACAACAGATGACCCTCATAAATAAGCAACGAGGACAGTACCAAGGAGCACATTTGGAGCAAGCATTTATGATTCTCACAACACAAATGAATCTACTTGCAACTGGGTTACAGCGAATGCAAAGTGTGATAACTGATGTGTTAACTGATGTTCGCCATAGAACATTCAGTCCAATTTTAATATCACCTACACAGTTACGAGATCAGCTCGATCAAATTCGGGATCATCTACCACCCAACCAAATCTTGCCAGTCGCCACTACTGATGTTCTGCAGCTCTACAAAATAATGTATGCGCAAGGCTCACGCCATCTTTCGAATAACAATACCACTGGTATCGTCAGAGTTATTGGATGTCTTTAACATTGTGCCCATCCCAATATGGGAATCGAAATGCTGGACATTGTACAATCTTCAGACAACGATCATAGGTGTCAATGCCCATAGAGATCGCTTTATATGTTTTAATGAGGACGAATTCAGAAGATGCACACCTATGAAACTTGACCAACATGTTTGTTTCAATCACTTAACGGCATACAATGTAGACAGTGGATGCGAATTCCAGTTATTTAATAACTAGACTGGAACAGAATGTCACAGCAATCTTGTGCACTCCAGCATGGTATGGATAAAAACTCTCCAATCTAACCAATGGATCTTCGCAACCAAGGAACCAATGGAACTGCAGGCGGTATGCAATGGAGTTTCATCAACTATCAACATAAGGGCGACTGGCATGCTGAGCTTGCCCATTGGTTGCACTGCACACAATGTCAATATAAGTTTGACTACATTCGGCACCATGACCACTGAAGTACAAACATCGTTCAGTCGATTCGGCGATATCTCCCAACCCAGAAATTCTATAGAAGAAATCTCGGACTCCGCGTCAAGGACTTCCACCCAATCACCAAGTACGGACGACATAGATTTAGAGATCTTACAACATCAGTTAGCCGATATAAAAAGAAAGAATGCACCGTACCAATTGGACCACCAGACAACCATGTCGTACACAGCATTGGTCATTTCGGTCATCATACTGATACTAATGGGCACCCTCGTCTTGCGACACAGGCGGACCATTTGGACTCCAAAACCTAAAAGACCAACTCCGGAACCTACCCCAAGACAGTTTACCATAGAGCTGGACGATGGTTGAACACCTGTTCAACGGCCGGGAGAATGTTAAGTCATGTGCATTTAATATTAAGACACAAAAAACACAAACACCATAAGTATGTAATAAAGACAATATTAGGTCATAGCCTAAATAAAGAGCGACGAACATAAAAAACCAAACCTTTCAGAAACAACGAACTGCTGACAGTGCAAGTCAATGCAACCGACAAATTAGTGCAGAATATTACATTGTGAAATTGTTAATTTATCATTTTTATGTTTTTGCTATATTTCCATTAATTTACCACCTAAGTAATATCCATGTATCAAAGTAGCTATAAATATTGAACTTTTATACTAATAAAATCAGTCTCAGACAAACTCAATCTGAACTCAATTCTTTCTCCACGTCCAATTTGTTCAAGTGCAAGTTGCGGCAACAAACCAGCAATCGGTTCATGTACCCTTTGCTCAAAGCTTTTATAACAGATTAACACAGATGATGTTAATGCTTAAAAAATATGTATAGATTCCAAAGAAAATTATTCATGCAATAATGAAATTAATCATTTAATCTCTGCTAAGCATAGAGCAGTTGTAAAAAAACTTGTATGGAGGAATAAAAACATTTTCCCCAAATTATTATTAAAAATAATAATTTTCATGTAGAAAAGCTTCAAGTTTTTGGTGAGAGCTATATATGTTTAAAATAATTTTACAATAAATGTAAACAAAATCTTTTAAATATTGTAAAACTCTACCATCCGATGAATGATACATTTATTGAGGTAATAAAATATTTTGCTACTCCTAATTGCTCAATTTATGAAAATGAGTATGAGGATATAGAAAAATATTAAATAATTGCAATGATTTGCTAATTGCAAGAGCTGACGAATTCCAGGAACAGGATTCGGGCTGGTCAATTAAACAATTTGAATATTATTAAATTCAAATTGTTAAATTAGAACACCTTCCTGGATCACGTTATGTTGAAGCCCCCGAAAAAATTAGAAAAAGAAATGCTCTCATAAACATTAAAAATAATGATGTTTATTGTTTTAAGTGGTGCGCTTTAGCGCACTTATCTTATATGAGACATATTTAGCAAAACTTTAACACATCAACACAAAAAAAGCAGCTCGTCGAAAACTTGTAAGAACTGCTTTTTATAGGGTTTTGATATTAGTCATCCCTTTTTATCGCATGAGCAACAGAGTATAAAGTTTTCGGGAATAGAGTTTCCAATAACTAAGAAGGGTATCCAGCTCTATAAAAAAAAATAATGCTGAATACAGCATTAATATTTATGAAATTCTAAATGGTAAAATCGTTGGACACACTATATGAACCAAAGATGTCAAAACAATGCATATTGATATATTGGGAATATATAACCCAAATGAGAAATGCATGCACTGTGCTTACATAACAAGCATAAAAACGTAATGTAAATCGCAAATGAATTCATTGAACCCAGAGAGATATTTTTGCCGAAATAAGACCCACAATATAAAGGAGTGTGGGCAAGTGGCACCAATAGTGGCACCCTGAGCCAAACACAAATGAAAAATTTAAAATGTTCTCCAAAAAATTATCACCTACAGTGGTGATTTATGCGGATATTGAGGCCGTTTTGAAAAACTATCAAACAACCTCAAATAATCCAGAGGCATCATATACAGTGCTTATTCAAAAACATACTGCATGCGCAGTATCGTTTTATGTTGTTCATAAGTACAACCCTGCACAGAACAAATGATGAACATATGAAGGTAAATAAATTCATATATAAAATTATAAGTTTAAATTAATAAATCATATTAATTTTCCTATTTATAAATTACAGGAACTGACAACATGAAGATGTTTGTAAAAACATTAAAAGATGAGATAATGGTTTGTTTTATCCAAATGAAAACAAATTTTTATTTTCAAACGTTATAATATTGTTTATTTTCCTTTAAGCGCGTATATGAAACGGAGCGACAAGTTCACATTTATGATGCTTATGCACTGATATAAGGGGTTAAAGCGAGCCCGCCATAGAACATGGGAAGAGCGAAAGCTCGCTATCTTAATGTTACAGATAAAGCCCGTTGAAGCCGAGCGGCCGAGAAGTGTCGGCTTGTGACCAACAATAGCGAAAATATATATGACAATTATACAAACTATATGTTAAGTCATGTGCATTTAATATTAAAACACTATTATAAGTATATAATAAAGACAATATCAGGTCATAGCCTAAATAAAGATGAACGATGAACATTAAAAACCAAACCTTTCAGAAACAACGAACTGCTGACAGTGTAAGTCAATGCAACCGACAAATTAGTGCAGAATATACATTTTGAAATTGTTAATTTATCATTTTTATGTTTTTTCTATATTTCCATTAATTTACCACCTAAGCAATATCAATGTATCAAAGTAGCTATAAATATTGAACTTTTATACTAATAAAGTCAGTCTCAGACAAACCCATTCTGAACTCAATTCTTTCTCCACGTCCAATTTGTTCAAGTGCAAGTTGCGGCAACAAACCAGCAATCGGTTCATGTACCCTTTGCTCAAAGCATTTATTACAGATTAACATTTTGGTAACCCCGACGTGATCCTGTAAGCCCAGAATCACTAATCGAACAAGAGTCAATAGGAACGAATAGAGATTTCTATCGTTCCACAATAGAAAATTCTGGAAGACTCCTGCTAAGAGAGCAATCGGATCTTCACAGCAGTGTGACGCTGTCCCTCTAATCGGTAGATTAAGGGCACCACACCTCCCTCAGTCCGTCAAAAAAGGGTTCAGTTTCTTCGACCACTTTCGGTAGCGAGTCGGAGCGCATCCAGCTACTAGCCCTCGAAGAACGAAAAGATGGAAAGGGAGAATATTGCCCCTAAAATTATTATAGAGCCAGCCGTTGATGAGGCGAGCGCTCAAGGCCTCTTAGATGCCCAGCAAGAAACTGGGCAAGAGATCGCAAGATGCATCCGGAATTATAAAAAGGATGGGCTGAATCGAAAACAAAAGGCATCATACTATCAAACGAAACTAGCCATTCTAGAAGAAGCTTGGGAAAGATTCGTTGAAAATGATGCAAAAATCCAAGGAACAGCCAGGACCGAAAGCTACATCAAGTATGCTGAGGACCTCCGGATAAGTTGCGAGAAATATGCAGCCACTTTTAAAAGCAATCGAGACAAGCTGATGCAAGGCACGAGTCTAAAGGAAGATGCTCAAGAACAAGTAGAAAATCAAGTTCAAGAACAATCCCGTGACGAAGTTCCCGAGAATAAGCGATTAGCCGGATTATGTTGGCGCCAAAGAGAACTAATAGAATCCGTAAACGGTGCCTTAAGAGAGTTTAAGGCATCCGGGGGAGGTCCAGGAGACCTGCTAAAATCTTTATGGGCTCAAGTCCAAGAAATCCACTTGACAGTCTACGAGGAGTTTTAAAACCCAATGGTTATACCAAACAGGCATACCTACGATTGCAAGCCGAGGTGCAAAATGCATTTATGGCAAGGCCTAGCACTTCGGCAAACGTCATTAATGTGCAAATGCCCCGCATAAACATTCCAAAGTTTGATGGGGGTGCAATGAAATGGAAATAGTTCAATGACTTATTTACATGCACGGTCCATGATACTAACATGCCATCAGTGAAGAAAATGTGGTACCTAAAATCCGCTCTCTCTGGAAATGCGGAAAGACTAATACGCCACATCGAGCTAAACGAGGACAACTATGTTCATGCATGGCGCATAATAGTTGGATCGTATGACAATCCTCGGCTCATCGCGAATACATTTATTCGTCGGCTACTTCATCAGAGCCCAGTCTCTGACAGTGCAGAGTACGTAATGTAAATTGCAAATGAATTCATTGAACCCAGAGAGATATTTTTGCCGAAATAAGACCCACAATATAAAGGAGTGTGGGCAAGTGGCACCAATAGTGGCACCCTGAGCCAAACACAAATGAAAAATTTAAAATGTTCTCCAAAAAATTATCACCTACAGTGGTGATTTATGCGGATATTGAGGCCGTTTTGAAAAACTATCAAACAACCTCAAATAATCCAGAGGCATCATATACAGTGCTTATTCAAAAACATACTGCATGCGCAGTATCGTTTTATGTTGTTCATAAGTACAACCCTGCACAGAACAAATGATGAACATATGAAGGTAAATAAATTCATATATAAAATTATAAGTTTAAATTAATAAATCATATTAATTTTCCTATTTATAAATTACAGGAACTGACAACATGAAGATGTTTGTAAAAACATTAAAAGATGAGATAATGGTTTGTTTTATCCAAATGAAAACAAATTTTTATTTTCAAACGTTATAATATTGTTTATTTTCCTTTAAGCGCGTATATGAAACGGAGCGACAAGTTCACATTTATGATGCTTATGCACTGATATAAGGGGTTAAAGCGAGCCCGCCATAGAACATGGGAAGAGCGAAAGCTCGCTATCTTAATGTTACAGATAAAGCCCGTTGAAGCCGAGCGGCCGAGAAGTGTCGGCTTGTGACCAACAATAGCGAAAATATATATGACAATTATACAAACTATATGTTAAGTCATGTGCATTTAATATTAAAACACTATTATAAGTATATAATAAAGACAATATCAGGTCATAGCCTAAATAAAGATGAACGATGAACATTAAAAACCAAACCTTTCAGAAACAACGAACTGCTGACAGTGTAAGTCAATGCAACCGACAAATTAGTGCAGAATATACATTTTGAAATTGTTAATTTATCATTTTTATGTTTTTTCTATATTTCCATTAATTTACCACCTAAGCAATATCAATGTATCAAAGTAGCTATAAATATTGAACTTTTATACTAATAAAGTCAGTCTCAGACAAACCCATTCTGAACTCAATTCTTTCTCCACGTCCAATTTGTTCAAGTGCAAGTTGCGGCAACAAACCAGCAATCGGTTCATGTACCCTTTGCTCAAAACATTTATTACAGATTAACATTTTGGTAACCCCGACGTGATCCTGTAAGCCCAGAATCACTAATCGAACAAGAGTCAATAGGAACGAATAGAGATTTCTATCGTTCCACAATAGAAAATTCTGGAAGACTCCTGCTAAGAGAGCAATCGGATCTTCACAGCAGTGTGACGCTGTCCCTCTAATCGGTAGATTAAGGGCACCACACCTCCCTCAGTCCGTCAAAAAAGGGTTCAGTTTCTTCGACCACTTTCGGTAGCGAGTCGGAGCGCATCCAGCTACTAGCCCTCGAAGAACGAAAAGATGGAAAGGGAGAATATTGCCCCTAAAATTATTATAGAGCCAGCCGTTGATGAGGCGAGCGCTCAAGGCCTCTTAGATGCCCAGCAAGAAACTGGGCAAGAGATCGCAAGATGCATCCGGAATTATAAAAAGGATGGGCTGAATCGAAAACAAAAGGCATCATACTATCAAACGAAACTAGCCATTCTAGAAGAAGCTTGGGAAAGATTCGTTGAAAATGATGCAAAAATCCAAGGAACAGCCAGGACCGAAAGCTACATCAAGTATGCTGAGGACCTCCGGATAAGTTGCGAGAAATATGCAGCCACTTTTGAAAGCAATCGAGACAAGCTGATGCAAGGCACGAGTCTAAAGGAAGATGCTCAAGAACAAGTAGAAAATCAAGTTCAAGAACAATCCCGTGACGAAGTTCCCGAGAATAAGCGATTAGCCGGATTATGTCGGCGCCAAAGAGAACTAATAGAATCCGTAAACGGTGCCTTAAGAGAGTTTAAGGCATCCGGGGGAGGTCCAGGAGACCTGCTAAAATCTTTATGGGCTCAAGTCCAAGAAATCCACTTGACAGTCTACGAGGAGTTTTAAAACCCAATGGTTATACCAAACAGGCATACCTACGATTGCAAGCAGAGGTGCAAAATGCATTTATGGCAAGGCCTAGCACTTCGGCAAACGTCATTAATGTGCAAATGCCCCGCATAAACATTCCAAAGTTTGATGGGGGTGCAATGAAATGGAAATAGTTCAATGACTTATTTACATGCACGGTCCATGATACTAACATGCCATCAGTGAAGAAAATGTGGTACCTAAAATCCGCTCTCTCTGGAAATGCGGAAAGACTAATACGCCACATCGAGCTAAACGAGGACAACTATGTTCATGCATGGCGCATAATAGTTGGATCGTATGACAATCCTCGGCTCATCGCGAATACATTTATTCGTCGGCTACTTCATCAGAGCCCAGTCTCTGACAGTGCCAAATCCATACAGGAGCTGTATATAACAACCCTAGAAACCCTTGCGTCAGTAAAGGGACTAGGCATCAACGTATCCACATGGGATGCGTTTCTTGTGGTCTTGCTTACCGATAAGCTTGACATGACTAATAGGAGTCTATTTGAGCAGACAGTTGGCAACTCAGTAGAGATCCAGCCCCTACAGACAGTAGACAGACAGGAATTCTTAGAGCAAAGAATCAGGGTCTTGAGCTCTGGAAAGACAGCGGCATCATTGAAAAAAGAGTCAAAAAATCTGGCGTGCGCATTCAGTACGTCAGACAGACAATCATCATGCCACTATTGCAAGGCTCCAAATCACGCGTTATATAAATGTGAGGAGTTCCGTGCAAGAACAGTATCAGAAAGGTTAAACTGGGTACAAAAACAAAGAATGTGTGTCAACTGTTTCAAGACTGACCACAAATCAAAGGAATGTAAAGGAAGGAATTGTTTCAAGTGCGACAAAAAACATCACACCTTGTTACACCTGGAATCCACAAGCCTTCATTCCCCAACTGTCGGTGCCGCGGTTAACAAAAATTACAACCTTCTTGCAACAGCAAAGGTAGCGGTCCAGGCAGAGAACGGTCAAGTAGCCAAACTTAGAGCCTTGCTAGACTCAGGTTCACAGATCAATTTGATCACTGAGTGATTGGCATCAATGTGGTCATTAACGCGCCACAATACAAAGCTCCGGATCGAAGGAATTGGAGGACAACCAAGAATGAGCAGAGCTAAAGTAACTATCCTCGTTAGCTCTCTTCACGGGATTTCAGCCAGCGAATAGAAGCCTTTGTCCTTCCCCACATCATAGCTGACCAGCCAGCTCAACCACTACTCATTGTGCGTTAAAAATACCCAATGAGTGTCAGTTAGCAGATCCCCAGTTTGATTAACCTGGCAGGATAGATCTACTAATCGGCGCCGAGCACTATTACTCGCTACTCCTTCCAAATCAGCAGAAGATCGGAAGAGCTGGTGCCATGTTACAAAACACGAAACTAGGATGGATTGTAGCAGGTGGAATTAACTCCATAGCGCAATCCGCCATAGCCTGTGGTGTCAGCGTCGGTGAAGAAACTGACGCATTAATTGAAAGGTTTTGGAAACTAGACAATTTGGACAACCAATCAAAACATCGATCTCCGTCAGAAGTACATTGCGAGAAATTCTTTGTAGAAACTCTAAAAAGAGCGGAAGACGGAAGATTTATTGTGAAACTACCGTTCGCCGAACACCCTTTAGACCTGGTGTGTCAAAAGATATTTCTATCAAAAGGTTCTTAGCCCTAGAGCGACGATTAGAGGGTGATATTCGGAAAGGATATTCCGACTTCATGAAAGAATATGAAGCTTTGGGACATATTAAGGCTTCCAACGACACATATACTCAAAAATCATTATTTCACACCACATCACTGTGTGCTGAAACCAGACAGCAGCAGCACAAAACTAGGAGTGGTTTTCGATGCTTCATGCAAAACATCAAGTGGAAAGTCCCTGAACGACATGCTACATACAACATATTGCAAAAGTGGTGCTCAAATAATGCAGGAATATTGCAAGGAATACCCAAAGAGGATACCGTGAGCGATGTAAAATTGGGTGAGGCCTTGGACCAATACAGTGTTAAAACCCTCGGCCTGATATGGATGCCCAATAAAGACCAACTTTGCGGAAGGCAAGGCGAAGCGTTGGTCATCACAAAACGAGTGGTTTGCTCTGAGCATATGGCGCAGCAATATACGTACGAGCAACCTATAAAAATAAGCAAACCTCAGTAAGGCTGCTATGTTCCAAATCCAGAGTAGCACCCACAGCAAAGCAATCCTTGCCCAGACTAGAGTTGTGCGCAGCAGTCCTCGGCGCAGAGCTGACGCACAGAGTCAGACAAGATTTACCGTTGTCTGTGGACAAGGTTTCTGGGTTCTTTTGGACTGATTCATCCGTCGTGTTAGGGTGGATCAATGCAACGGCTTCCACTTACCACACGTTTGTGGCAAATCGGATAGCCAAGATTCAAGAAGTGACGGAACAGTCTCAATGGCGTCACGTATCATCCGCCAATAATGCAGCCGACGTCTTGTCCAGAGGAATAGCAGCTAGCAAACTTTTAAGCAACAGTATGTGGTTTTATGGACCCCTGTTTTTACATGGACCCAGGGAGAGCTGGACAAAGATGCCAGCCATTATTTCGACGAATTTAGAGCAGAAAACCAAATTCGTCAGCATGGCGGCTGCTAAGGACACATTCGGAGGGGGGATTTACAACTGTAGGCACAGTAACTCCTTTTACAAATTACAACGGATTGTTGCGTACATGCTGCGGTTCTGTTATAAGGCAAATAGAGTGCCAGCGAAGGCACTATGTCTGGGCGAGCTAAACCAGGCACGCACAATTATCCTACGCACAATTCAGCAAATCAAATTTTATGCAGAGTGCAAACAGCTCAAACGTTATAAAACAGTGGACAAAAAGAGTTCCCTTGTGTCATTGGCTCCCATCTTTGGACCTGATGGGTTAATTCGAGTAGGAGGCAGACTCGAACACTCAAACCTATCCGAGGGCGCAAAACATCCAGTCGTGCTCCCCTACAATGACACAATTGTAAAAATGATCCTAAGGGAGCTACATGATACCAACATGCATTGCGGTGCCCAAGCCTTGCGTGCTATCGCTCGGCAACAATATTGGATCATCAATTACAAAACAATGGCGAGAAACATTGTACACAATTGCGTACGGTGTACCAGAATGAAGCCCAAATGAATGAATCAAATTATGGGAAATCTACCAGTCGAAAGAGTCACGCAGGCTCGCCCATTTTTTAACTCTGGAGTAGATTACTGTGGCCCCATATGGATTCATCACAAGATCCGAGGCAAACGTCCTGACAAGGCCTATATCGCAGTGTTCTGTTGTTTCTCCACGAAGGCAGTGCATTTGGAGTTGGTACACGATCTCACAACAGACGCTTTTTTGGCCGCTCTCCGCCGGTTTCTCGGACGTCGAGGAAAGTGCCAGACGATCCATTGCGACAATGCAACAAATTTTGTGGGAGCCAACAATAAATTAAAAGAGCTCGAAACCACTACTTTCTCTACCAATGGGAAGGACGCCATAGTTCAAATTCATTCTTCCACGAGCACCATCATTCGGTGGCCTATTGGAGGCTGCGGTAAAATCCGCAACACGGCTGCTTGTTTCAGTTACAGCCAGGGCATCGTTAACCTTCGAAGAACTCAACACTGTGGTCATTGAAGTCGAGGCGATCCTCATGTCACGGCCTATCACTCCCATGTCATCAGACCCCACTGACGAAGCAGCTTTAACGCTAGGACACTTCCTGATTGGAGAACCATTAACTGCTCCTCCCGATACCAACATTGCGCAAAGCATTAGTAAAAAGATGGGAACTGGTATCACGACTGAAGCATGCCTTTTGGAAACAATGGTCGAGCGAGTATCTGCAAGAACTCCAAAATCGACCCAAATGGAAAACGGCGTCTCCAAATATTCATGAGGGATTGCTAGTCCTTATAAAGGAAGACAATGTGCCTGTAATGAGCTGGCCTATGGGAAGAGTTCTCAAAACGTATCCAGGACCGTACAACCACGTTCGGGTAGTGGACATAAAATCGTCTTCGGGAATATTCAAGAGACCAGTGACTCAGTTAGCTCCACTGTTCCCAGAAGAAGTTAGCAACAAGCGCCCATTAGACGACACCCTCAAGGCAGACCAGTCTAATGAGCCTCCGGTACAACGCAAAAAAGGGATCCTCCCATCAATGCCTGTAATTGTAGCACTTATGTTGCTACTTCCACTAGCGATGGCAACTCCAATCAAAGTGACGAAGTTCAGTAACAAGCCAGGAATATTCTACGAATGTTTAGGAACCACGAGAATGGTAGTATCCGAATGGACAATGATAGTATATTACGACTTGAATCCCTACTGGAATGATATGAAGATACTTTCAGTTGGAATAGCGGAACTCTCACATAAGTGCGTAGCAGCATGAAATTCCATTCTAGACCATTTTAGACATCTAGTTGCAGAGCTTGAGTCAGGAAACAACCTTATGCATCACTCTCGGCAATGTAGATCACCGATTAATGTTATTGGAACCATAGCCAATTCATTATACGGCGTGCTTGACTCCACATACGCAGAAGATATGGCCAAAACTATAACAAAGGTTAAAGGCAACGAGGATTTCCTCTTACAGTTACATCAGAACCAGACATCCATGGTTGACTCCACCATTAATTTGGTACGAAAAGGAAGTTTGGCTACCAACAACCGCTTGAGATCTTTGGAACAACAGATGACCCTCATAAATAAACAACGAGGACAGTACCAAGGAGCACATTTGGAGCAAGCATTTATGATTCTCACAACACAAATGAATC
The DNA here is from genome assembly GCA_035045925.1 of Drosophila atripex. Classification (NCBI taxonomy): domain Eukaryota; kingdom Metazoa; phylum Arthropoda; class Insecta; order Diptera; family Drosophilidae; genus Drosophila; species Drosophila atripex. Next base: position 23,639,786 of record JAWNOP010000052.1, read on the forward strand.
TACTTGCAAATGGTTTACAGCGAATGCAGAGTGTGATGACTGATGTTAACTGATGTTCGCCATAGAACAATCAGTCCAATTGTAATCAAATTCGGGATCATTTACCACCCAACCAAATCTTGCCAGTCGCCACTACTGATGTTCTGCAGCTCTACAAAATAATGTATGCGCAAGGCAGTACAACTGATACTCACGCCATTTTTCGAATAACAATACCACTGGTATCGTCAGAGTTATTGGATGTCTTTAGCATTGTGCCCATCCCAATATGGGAATTGAAAGGCTGGACATTGTACAATCTTCAGACAACGATCATAGCAGTCAATGCCCATAGAGATCGTTTTATAGGTTTTAATGAGGACGAATTTAGAAGATGCACACCTATGAAAATTAACCAACATATTTGTTTCCATCACTTAACGGCATACAATGTAGACAGTAGATGCGAATTCCAGTTATTTAATAACAAGACTGGAACAGAATGTCACAGCAATCTTGTGCACTCCAGCATGGTATGGATAAAAACTCTCCAATCTAACCAATGGATCTTCGCAACCAAGGAACCAATGGAACTGCAGGCGGTTTTCAATGGAGTTTCATCTACTATCAACATAAGGGCGACTGGTATGCTGAACTGGCCCATTGGTTGCACTGCACGCAATGTCAATATAAGTTTGATTACGTTCGGCACCATGACCACTGAAGTACAAACATCGTTCAGTCGATTCGGAAATATCTCCAAGCCCATAAATTCCATAGAAGAAATATCGGACTCCGCGTTAAGGACTTCCACCCAATCACCAAGTATGGACGACACAGAATTAGAGATCTTACAACATCAGTTAGCCGATATAAAAAGAAAGGATGCACCGTACCAATTGGACCACCAAACAACCATGTCGTACACAGCATTGGTCATTTCAGTCATCATACTGATACTAATAAGAACCCTCATCTTGCGACACAGGCGGACCATTTGGACTCCAAAACCTAAAAGACCAACTCCGGAACCTACACCTTTTCAACGGCCGGGAGGATGTTAAGTCATGTGCATTTAATATTAAAACACAAAAAACACAAGCACTATACGTATATAATAAAGACAATATTAGGTCATAGCCTAAATAAAGAACGATGAACATTAAAAACCAAACCTTTCAGAAACAACGAACTGCTGACAGTGTAAGTCAATGCAACCGACAAATTAGTGCAGAATATACATTTTGAAATTGTTAATTTATCATTTTTATGTTTTTTCTATATTTCTATTAATTTACCACCTAAGCAATATCAATGTATCAAAGTAGCTATAAATATTGAACTTTTATACTAATAAAGTCAGTCTCAGACAAACCCATTCTGAACTCAATTCTTTCTACACGTCCAATTTGTTCAAGTGCAAGTTGCGGCAACAAACCAGCAATCGGTTCATGTACCCTTTGCTCAAAACATTTATTACAGATTAACACTATACTTTTAATATTTTAGTAATCTTAGTGACAGTCTATTATCTATGCTGTGGCTGTTGCCTGACCCGACATTCTCCCACCAGTTGTGGCCTGTCCATCAACTTCATCTTTAAGGGGCAATAGGCAAAGCTTAGCCACTGCGCGCTTAGTTGTTCCAGATGCGGTTCTAATCACCGCAACTGGAGGCACTCCATCTCGACCAGGAACTAGATCGAGAATCCTCGCCAATGGCCACTTCCTGGGGGGTAGGTTCTCGTCCTTGACTAGCACCACATCGTTAATCGCGAAGGAAGGACCGGACGCACGCCATTTCGAGCGCTGCTGAAGAAGGCTTAAATACTCCTCCTTCCATCGGGCCCAGAAAGAGACACGCTGCCAGCTGTCCATACGGTTGAAATTCAACTTTGTGACATCAGGCTTGATGAAACTAACTGACGGACCACCAGTTAAAAAATGGGCTGGCGTTAAAACATCAAGGTCTGCAGGATCTTCTGAATGAGACAATAAAGGCCGTGAGTTTATCGCGCGGTCCCACTGCATACGTACAGCCCACCTCCCGTCCAACCGACCGAGGGATGCTGCCGCATAACGTACGGATCGAATCATGAGTGAGTTGTGAGTAATGACATGAGTTTACATTTCGATCCATTAAGCTAAACACCAATTTTGAAATTTATCCAAATCGGATTGAAGTCTAGATTGGGCGCTAGTAAATCTATATTGAAGACAAAGCTTAACATCGTCAGCGTACATAAGTACTAGTGAGTCAGTTAAGGCAAGGGGCAAGTCATTAATAAACAAAGTGAAAAGCAAAGGTCCAAGATGGCTTCCTTGAGGCACCCTAGATGTGACGCGGACTGTACGCGAGGGAACATCTTTAAAGAAGACACTTTGGGTTCTTCCAGATAAGTAGCTCGAAATCCAGATAAGGAGATCAATTGGGAATCCCAAAAGACTGAGGTTGCTTATAAGAAGCGAATGGTTAACAGAGTCAAATGCTTTAGTGAAGTCAGTGTTAATGACATCTGTTTGTAAGCCATTCCGGAACCCATCCGTGACAAAAATGTTAGCTCCAATAAGTTGGTGGTGGTGGAGCGGCGCTTCATAAAGCCATGTTGGCATGGGGATATTATTGAACTATATAGGTGTTGCAAATGTGGAAAACTGCTTCGGGTTCTGAGTAAACTGAATCAGGCAGCGGCGAATATAACTCCTATAACATTCGGCGTTATGCCGAATTCAGGTTCAGGAGCTACTAAGTATCTTGAATAACTAAATGTACAGCCAGATAATTTATGTTTATTTAAAAGTCTATTCATAACGTTCTTTAAATTTAATAGGTGCCTTGTATACCATGGCGGATTAATTAAAACAGACGGATATTTCCATGGCACGCAAGCGTCGAAAAATAAACACAAAGTGTGATAAAATTTATTTAAGGCAATATTAATATCTTCACATGCCAGTAAATCGGACCAATCAAATTCAAGAATTAACTTGATTAGTTTCGTAAAGTCAGCCTTACGGAAGAAACGAACTTTTTGAGATTTAAGTTTAGACTTAAGGTCAATTAAGCTATTGTTTTCGATTAAAACTTTAAGAGTGGGATGATACGGATCCTCAGCCGACCTAATGAATTTCTAACGTGGTTAATTTGTCTGAGTAACATGTCGAACATACCCGAAGGGAAGACGTGGTGCGAGTTAAGTATTAATGTCGGTGAATTCTCCACATTGGACCACATAAGTTCTGGTATATTGAAGTCCCCCAGAGCTACCAGCTGGTCCCCATTAGACAAACGATCCCAAACGAGACGAATAGCGGACAAATGTTGCCAGTATGTGGGCGATTCCGACGAAGGTGGTATGTAAGAACAGGTAACGTATAAAGATTGACCGGCAAAGTGATTTTAACGCAAAGAAATTCTCTTGTGATTTTACTTCAGAAGTGAATTTGGAGTCTACAGAAATTAGCACTCCTCCTCCCCTTCGCAGTGTTCTATCATGTCTAAAAGTGGTGTACTTACTTGGAAAAACTTCGGAGCTTAAGATCTCCGGCTTTAACCAAGTTTCTCTAAAGACTATAATGTGAGATGCAAAGGAAGAACTTGGTTATGACAACACCAATGTCACACAGCAGAGTTCGAACTCCGCAAATCCAAGAACTGAAGATCCAGGTAAAAGATCCGGTAAAAATGATGCTTTGTGGTTTTGACAGCAGCTTCCCAGATTCCTCCAAAATGCGGAGATCAAGGAGGAATAAAATGCCACTCGATGGACTCAATTGCGCAAAATTCCAGAAGAGCTCGCTGATGCTCATCGCTTATGAAGAGTTGGAGCAACTCCTTCAGGTCGTTTTTAGCTCCAACAAAATTGGTTGCATTCTCAGACCAAATGTGCTGCAGCTTTCCACAAGTGCATACAAAGCTTTTTAAAGCATGCAAAAAAGCTGATGTGGATAGTTCTTTAACAGGCACTAAGTGGACGGCATTGGTAGCAAAACAAATGAAGATACTCACGTACATTTTACGGGAGCCTTATTTCGAACTTCTGGCTTATAATAAAATGGGCCGCAAAAATCCACACCAGTAACTCCAAAGACCTGGCAGCCGTTAACTCTTTGCTCCAGGAGATCAGCCATAATGTGCTCCAGCAACCGAGGCATTTGTGCATTTTGTGCCTTCGTCACCGTTTTCCTCCCCCGGATTGACCAGTATTGAGATCGAATAAAAGCTAACAGGGCACTAGGCCCAGTGTGTAGATTCACTCATGGAAATCAACAATTAGAGCCATAGTGACTGGATGGCTTGTGGACAATATAATTGGATGACGACTATCAAAATCCAACGCCGAGTTTTTTAGACGACCGTCTACACGCAACAGCCCAAACTTATCCAAAAAGGGAGAGGATAAGGCAAGAACGCTGGCTGACGAGATCTCCATTCCATTCTGAAGCGCTTTTATGGCATTCCAAAAATACACACGCTGCATTATTCGCAGTATTAGGTGGGTTCCAGCCTTGATGTCGCTAGCAGTGACACCCTTGTGACGAACTCGCTGTGAGAGCTTGTGCACATAAGCGAATATCCGCTGGAGTGCTGGAAACGAGTTAGCGTACTTGGAACCGGCTATCACGTATGGAACCGCTGCTGGCCACTAATTCTGAAGTCCAAGAAGAAATGCAGGACCATGGGACCACAGATTATCATCAATTAACTCCTTGGGAAGAGCACCGCGCGAAAGGATATCTGCCGGGTTCAAGGACGTAGGAACATATCGCCATTCCATCGATCTGGTTAACTACTGGATTGTCGAAACCCGATTGGCGACGAAAGCATTGAAGCGTGCGGGCTCCTCCCAAATCCAGGACAGCGCCACAGCAGAATCTTACCAGCAGAAATACTTGCCATCATAGATCTTATACTGAGCCACTTCCGACATAAGCCGAGCCAGCAACTCTGCTCCAGATATCTCCAGTTTCGGCACCGTAACAGTTTTTAGAGATGGGACTCAGGACTTTGAGCAGAGTAAATGACTTTCTGACCTTGTACCCGTCGATACGACATAAACGCAAGCACCATAAGCCTCGACGCTGGCGTCACAATATCCATGAATCTCCACTTCAGACTGTGATGATAATGACCATCGAGGGAATTCAGCACGCTGCGTCATGGAGAAGCTACAACAAATAATATGCCAATCGGAGTGAAGAGCTTGGGGCAGACTTTCATCCCAGGACAACTTCTCACGGCATAGCTTCTGAAGAAGGATCTTTGCCTTCGTAATGACAGGTCCAACAATTCCAATCGGATCATACAACCGGGCGATTGAGGAATGGATAGTGCGCCTAGTGAGCTTTAAGGTTGACTGAAGCCTTTCAAACGAAAATAGCAAGAAATCAGTAGCAGGATTCCCTTGGCGAGGATCCGTGATGTTTGCTGCATTATGCTGATAGCCTCATCTATAGAACCGCCTCCGGAAATCAAATCGATCAAGCAAGCGGAAATAGAGCGACGCAGAACCGCTCGTCCAGCTGGCTAGGGCTCTTCACGACATCCTTGCGGGCTGTGGCTACGAACGACTTTTTCTCCAGATGTGAACCGCCCCCACACACAACCCATCCAAGACGGGTTTCTGCAGCAACGGTATCCCAGCTGAGAGCTGGATTTGCCCAACACACAGCAGCTCATAGAAAAGACTGGCTCCGATAAGTAAATCGCTACGTTGCGGTCGGAAGAACTTGGGATCAGCCAAAGTGAGGTTGGACGGAATATTCCAACTGGAGACATCCAAGCTAAAACTAGGCTGAAGATCCGGGATGTTGGCGGCGATGTCAGCGTTGACAAGGGCCGAATATTCGGAGCAATGGGATCGAAGAAGCACATCAACACGAAGCCAGTGTCGCCAATGCCAGATACTACCATGTACGATTTGCGTCTACGAAGCTGCAGTTGACTAGCCAGACGGGACGTAATCACGTGCATCTGCGATCCGGAATCCAATAGTGCTCAGCAAGGAACGTTCCCAGCACGACTCCGAACAAAAGTGTTCGCTGTAGCCAGTAAGGCTATCTCACCGCCGCGACCCTGGGCAACTAGTGCCTTAGCCGTGGATGATGAAGCGCCTATTGGCTCGGCGCACTCAGCTGTGGTTGACGTAGATGCCACAACCGATGGCTGGCTGCTGAAAAACTGCATTTCCAAAAAATGCAGCAGACTGTGATGCCTTCTCCCACAACTGCGACAATTATCAGCAAAGCACTCACGCAGGTGATGGCCAGTTTGAAGACATTTCCGACATAGGCCGAGCCGCCTAGCCTCCCCAAGGCGGCTCTCAGGGGGCATTAGTAGAAATCTGGGGCATGCAAAAACTACATGGGACCACCCACCACATAATGTACAAGCAGTGAGAGGCGAATTAGTAATGATAAAGGATGATCTATTGTTATTTGCGACTCTACGTCTTCCCACCTGAGTGCCAGGGGCGTAAGCGGCCATGGCCACATCCATAGCCTCCAGAGTTCTGCAACGCTGCTCCGAAAATTCCGGCATCGACTCCCAAGTGGGGATGAAATCCGAGCTCGAGGCATTTTGAGCTTCCTCCCTCTTGGCCTGAGTAGCTGGGTCCAACCTTTGAAGAAGCACCTGGACAATGCAGCCGGCTATCTAAACTGTCGTCCCCAAATTTTTCAAGGGCCACATATGGGCATTGAACTTATCCGCAAGGCCCCAAAGCGCCGCCACTGAGCCACTATTCCAATAGATTGAGGCCCAAAATCTCGTTCACATGAGCCTGAAATATCAATCGACGGATATTAAATCGTTTCTCCAAAAGATCCACTGCGACATCATAATTCTCCTCGGAGATTTCTAAGGAACGGACTGCCTCTAAAGCTGAGTCCCGAAGACAAGATCGCAATCTCTGAAACTTTTCAACTTTACTTATATGAGGATTGCAGCCCACGATTGTTGAGAAAACCGAGTGAAATTCAGCCCACTTCGAATATACTCCGCTAAAGGTAGGAAGAGGAAGCGGAGGCAAGGCTTGAAAATTCCGACTGAGCACTGTGACCACCTGAATATTGGAAACTCCATTGGCAAGGGTAGAATGGGCAGCAATTCGAGCAGAGCGCAACGACGTCTCGTGCTCGATAACGGTATGCATCGTCCCTACAAGTTCCGACACGGTCCATCGCAAGTCGTGCTGATCTCCGTAACATCCAATTCTTCAAGCTCCCCGTGGATGGCCTTGAAGTCCTCGTAAATGGCAACCACCTGGCCATGACGCACATGGAGCATGGCATCTTCCACCTTGGGCACTGGCTGGAGGGCTCCTTGGATCCTTTTAAATCCTGGATACCCTTTGCCTAGCATTTTAAAACGGCACTCCGAGCGGGAGTGGGTTCTCCTGTCACGCCGTTCGAGTTCATCGCCACTAAATTAAACTATGCTCAATTAAATAAAGAAACGCACTTAATAATTTTGACACCAAAATTATAGTTCTTATAATTTCTTTTATTATATTTAATTATAATTATAATCGATTTATCCCACTGTGTGCTCAGAACAGTACACTGAGTTGTGGAATGTATATATATATGAATGCTTGTGCGAGGCGAATGCACTTGCAAGTGGAACGTATGTATGTATGTTGTGATTAGCGGATCGGATAACACTAGACCGGTTCGGATAAAAATTTATATTATTAAAAATTTATAAATACAAAATACTTGTTTCCGGACACTGATGCACTGTTTGCAGTTTATGGTCAAATTAACATACATACATATGACACTGCGCAAAACTGAATCAAATATTTTCACTAGTTTTATTTTTATGTTCGTGAAATTGTTAATTTTATTAATTATTTTACGTCGGGATCACCAATGTTTGGTCATTGAGATTTTTCAATGACTTTTATCAAAATGAAAACAATTATTTAATTTCAAGCGTTATAATATTGTTTATATTCCTTTAAGCGCGCATATGAAGCGGAGCGACAAGATCACATTTATGATGCTTATGCACTGATATAAAGGGCCAGAGCGAGCCCGCCATAGAACATGGGAGGAGCGAAAGCTCGCTATCTTAATGTTACAGATAAAACCCGTTAAAGCCGAGCGGCCGAAAAGTGTCGGCTTGCGACCAACAATAGCGAAAATATAAATGAAAATAGTACAAACTACACTTTTAATATTTTAGTAATCTTAGTTAACTCTGGCAGTTTGAAGACATTTCCGACATAGGCCGAGCCGCCTAGCCTCCCCAAGGCGGCTCTCAGGGGGCATTAGTAGAAATCTGGGGCATGCAAAAACTACATGGGACCACCCACCACATAATGTACAAGCAGTGAAAGGCGAGTTAGTAATGATAAAGGATGATCTATTGTTATTTGCGACTCTACGTCTTCCCACCTGAGTGCCAGGGGCGTAAGCGGCCATGGCCACATCCATAGCCTCCAGAGTTCTGCAACGCTGCTCCAAAAATTCTGGCATCGACTCCCAAGTGGGGATGAAATCCGAGTTCGAGGCATTTTGAGCTTCCTCCCTCTTGGCCTGAGTAGCTGGGTCCAACCTTTGAAGAAGCACATGGACAATGATGCAGCCGGCTATCTAAACTGTCGTCCCCAAATTTTTCAAGGCCCGCATATGGGCATTGAACTTATCTGAAAGGCCCCGAAGCGCCGCCACTGAGCCACATTCCAATAGATTGAGGCCCAAAATTTCGTTCACATGAGCCTGAAATATCAATCGACGGATATTAAATCGTTTCTCCAAAAGATCCACTGCGACATCATAATTCTCCTCGGAGATTTCTAAGGAACGGACTGCCTCTAAAGCTGAGTCCCGAAGACAAGATCGCAACCTCTGAAACTTTTCAACTTTACTTATATGAGGATTGCAGCCCACGATTGTTGAGAAAACCGAGTGAAATTCAGCCCACTTCGAATATACTCCGCTAAAGGTAGGAAGAGGAAGCGGAGGCAAGGCTTGAAAATTCCGACTGAGCACTGTGACCACCTGAATATTGGAAACTCCATTGGCAAGGGTAGAATGGGCAGCAATTCGAGCAGAGCGCAACGACGTCTCGTGCTCGATAACGGTATGCATCGTCCCTACAAGTTCCGACACGGTCCATCGCAAGTCGTGCTGATCTCCGTAACATCCAATTCTTCAAGCTCCCCGTGGATGGCCTTGAAGTCCTCGTAAATGGCAACCACCTGGCCATGACGCACATGGAGCATGGCATCTTCCACCTTGGGCACTGGCTGGAGGGCTCCTTGGATCCTTTTAAATCCTGGATACCCTTTGCCTAGCATTTTAAAACGGCACTCCGAGCGGGAGTGGGTTCTCCTGTCACGCCGTTCGAGTTCATCGCCACTAAATTAAACTATGCTCAATTAAATAAAGAAACGCACTTAATAATTTTGACACCAAAATTATAGTTCTTATAATTTCTTTTATTATATTTAATTATAATTATAATCGATTTATCCCACTGTGTGCTCAGAACAGTACACTGAGTTGTGGAATGTATATATATATGAATGCTTGTGCGAGGCGAATGCACTTGCAAGTGGAACGTATGTATGTATGTTGTGATTAGCGGATCGGATAACACTAGACCGGTTCGGATAAAAATTTATATTATTAAAAATTTATAAATACAAAATACTTGTTTCCGGACACTGATGCACTGTTTGCAGTTTATGATCAAATTAACATACATACATATGACACTGCGCAAAACTGAATCAAATATTGGCACTAGTTTTATTTTTATGTTCGTGAAATTGTTAATTTTATTAATTATTTTACGTCGGGATCACCAATGTTTGGTCATTGAGATTTTTCAATGACTTTTATCAAAATGAAAACAATTATTTAATTTCAAGCGTTATAATATTGTTTATTTTCCTTTAAGCGCGCATATGAAGCGGAGCGACAAGATCACATTTATGATGCTTATGCACTGATATAAAGGGCCAGAGCGAGCCCGCCATAGAACATGGGAGGAGCGAAAGCTCGCTATCTTAATGTTACAGATAAAACCCGTTAAAGCCGAGCGGCCGAAAAGTGTCGGCTTGCGACCAACAATAGCGAAAATATAAATGAAAATAGTACAAACTATACTTTTAATATTTTAGTAATCTTAGTTAACTCTATTATCTATGCTGTGGCTGCTGCCTGACCCGACATGGTTCTTTACAGAAAAGCCCATATACGAATTTGATGTTGCTGGTGAGGACTATCAGGAACATAGGAGCTGCTATGCCTGCGAAGAACACATCGAGATAGATGATCGTGTTCAGTACTTTAACCAATTTACTGGTAAATACCAAAGGCCCATACAAAAAAAATGTAAAGAAAATTTTAAGTTAACTAGCTCCTATTTTCCTGTAGTTTTTCCTAACTTTTCTAGGTATGACATTCATTTGTTTATAAATGAGTAAGGTGGTAAACTAAAGCCAATTCCATCAACGTAAGAAATATACATTGCGCTGACCCTGTCATAAATATCCACCTGAGCGTAATTGATAAAAAGGGATCGCACCAGGTCAGCAATTGTTTTGAGATTTTTTTGTTAATCCTTCTGGAAATTAAATTTCTGCATATAAGTTCAAAACACTTTTTAATAATAGTTAAAATTGAGCTATGAAACAAACTACAATGAATAGTGTGTCCTGCCGACTGAATAACTCTAATATTGAATATTATATTCAACATATTGTGGCATTTTACTCATCACCTTTGGAAATATAATGGTGTCATCCAAGATTTCTCAAATGTGGTTGTTTCACTGCCAACAGTGTAGCCATCATTATCCTGGTCCTGGACTGCCTCATCTTTTTAGTCGCTTTCATGGGATGCTGTGGAGCAATTCGTGAGAATGCCTGCTGTCTGACCACGTATTCCTCTGTGATGATGGTGCTTTTAGTCGGTCAACTGTCCCTGATCATTTAGGTGTGGATTGATCATGTACAGATTCAGCAATCTCTGGAGAAGATTGTCCAGACAATCTGGGACTTGCGAAAATCCGATTCACTTCTATTGGACACTCTGCATCCATCTTTTAAGTGCTGCGGTCTAAAGAGCTACATTGATTATCTTTCTGTATCTTATCCTGCCTCCTGCTGCGACTTTCTCTGCAATGAAACGTGCTTAATAACTCAGGTAACTGGTCGACCAGAATGCCTTGGAGCCGTTGATTCCTTCTGGGAAACCAACGTAAATATCATAAAATACGCGGGACTAGGCGGGACTGACCGCCATCGAGCTTGTAGCCTTTATTTTCGGTTGCTGCCTAGCCAATCAGACCCGGACCGAACAGAGACTCCAGAACTACAATGCTGCGAGGAGTATATTTGTTAAATATTTGTAATATTGTCCCATCATTTCGCATAATAATTTAAATCCGTTTATAAAATCTAGCCAAAATTAATAAATTGGATCACCAATTATGGGACTGACAAAATATATTACAGTCGAGTTGGTATTGAAAATCATTTCAAATGATATGCAATAACATATTCCTTATTTTTGATAGATATTTTTTACTAGCATTTTCATTTATTTTTTTTTTCATAAACCTAAATGATACATAGGTTGCGCAAATGACCATAATGAATTGGTTGAAAATATTTTTTCATAAACAATTTCATTTATTTTTTCACGAACCTATTTTTTTTTTTCATATGTGACAGAATTGATCAGTTGAATTGGTAAGGAATTAGGCAAGCGGCATATAAGGGAGGAAAAAAGAGATAAAAGGTAGGCAAACGGCGTATTCAGGAAATTTACTAGCGCCACGTCAAATGTAGAAAACATCGATTTTACAAGCGTAGTCTACAGGTCAAATTTTACACCAACGTAGAATATAGAATTTTTACCAGCGCCATCTATGAGTATTCTATGTATTTTTGTTGTTAATAGTGTAAATTTACATGTAAAAATATAACATTATAACATGTAGTAAACTTATTTCGAGTAAAATATCTGCCTCAGAGTGTTGGCGCTAGTAAATGAAAATATACAAGTTATTAATAAGATCGGGCTGTTATATTTGATTGTTTCCCTTAAGCCTGTTTAGGCAAGGGTTCAATAATAAAACAATTTGATTATTCTGTTATAACTTTATTTCCCTTAAACCTGTTAAGGTAAAGGCCAATATTGTTTACAATTATTAACACAACTATGGTTGTGGAGTACAGATTTTAGACTAACTTAAGGGTCTGATCCGGCTGCAGCTCGAGGCCTTTGCCTAGTCGCAGCGCTGTCGCTAAAGGTGCCGGGTCAGCAGTTGGTATCCGGTGACGATCACTCGTTGCACGAGTGCTAGGCCGGGCTCCGGGCGATTGCCCCCAGAGTGCGGATTCGGCAGTTTCTTTACTGCGCGTGTTGGCCACCGGATACGGCCTGCAATTTGGCAATTTCTCCTTGTGAGAACTGGGTGTGTTAACTTCTCCTCCCTTTAAGTGGTTGCCGTCCCGGTGACCCGCTAGCTCCATATCTTTATTAGTTCCTGGTTCGGGGTGACCTCTGATCTTTAGGTAATGGCAGCCGAGCCAAACGGTGGAGCATAGTAGGAAGAGAGCGAGTAGTGTGAGGGAGTAGCTGAGGAAGGAACCCAAGGTAAGTTCTTTTCTAAGGGTCCTGATGTGGTGGAGGTTGTTAAGACTCAGCTCGTGAAGAAGTGGGAGACTTAGCCGGTTTTGATGTGTCGTGATGTTGACCACGGTCATGGCCGACACAGCGGGTTTTTTCATCGAACTTCCCAGCTGATTTACGAACCAAGTTCCGTTGAGGCCTATCCTGTCAGAATAGGTTACCAAGTAGGATCCAGATATTTTTTGGTCCCGTCCCTGGTCGTCGGTTATGGTCATGTTGGCCTCGTTTATTATAAGGGTGCCGTGATCTATAACTGTAACTGGATCCAGATGACCTGGGAGCGTAGAGCATTGCGCAATAGCTCCAGAAACTATTTGCTGGGCACAAGTGCCATTTTTGAGCTCCTTGCAGAAGGTGGCTCCAACCGTCGTCTTGCAGTACCCGATGTTGATGTTTCGTTTTGGGCACTCAGCGACCAAATTTCCACTTTCGAAGTCCAGAATCTTGTTGTGGTGCTGAACCGGATAGACCGTTATTTTCTTACATACGAGCTTAGGGTTAGGGAATTTAATGAGAAATTGAATGATATCGGAATTTTGAAAAACACTTATACTAGATACTTCTAATATTTCTATTAAACTAATGTTAATAGGCTGCTTGTCTTTAAATTCGCCAATGTCAGAGCTATCTAGAATTGCCGGGCTTACAATATTTAGTTTTGCTAGGGTTAGGCCCATAAGGATATTTTCTAAATCCGTGATTATGATTCTGTTTTTAGCCAAAATAATTTCCAAAAGGTGTGTTTCTTTATTTGTTTCGAATTTTTGAATTTGATTCATTGCGTTTACAAGTTCGTTTAATCGCTCTTGGAATTTGGTATTTAATTCAATTTGTCCTTCATCTGCTCTCATTAATTGATCTTGATTGAATTTTATTTGCTCCCAATCATTAAAGTCGGGTGTGCCTGCAATAACTTTTAAAGCTGTCCCTATTAAGTTTATACTCCTAGCGGCCCTATGATGAATTTTTAGAGTTGCTACTAACTTGCGAATGTGTGTGAGGTCTGTCATTATAACCGGTATTCTGTGGTCTTCAGTAAATGTTCTTGTCAACGTTTCGGTCTGGTCAGCGTAGTCCTCGTAAGTTGTCATGTTCGTCGCGTGTTGTAGGTATCTGTAAGATTCCCAAACTACAATTTCACCGTCCTCTATAGGGATATAGTCCGCGTTCGTATAGTCATTCAGTTTCACCGTTGCGTCTGTTCTAACAGCCGTTAGTGCCCATACTAAAGTCTAGTGAGGGTTATTAGCGTAGGTTGTCCTTGTGGACCACCCTCCCTTTAATTAGGACCGTGGTCCCCAGGTCTGCCTCAATAACTTCTTCTGAACATAGCGGTGATAGCTTGTTTCCTAGTCGCTTATTTCCTTTTAGAAAAACTTTCTCGCCGACTTGATAGTCCTTATAGGTCCTATTCTTATTTATCTGGTCAAGTGCCTTTTTTTGGGCTTCTTGAATTTTCTTACTTATTTTTTCCTCGAATTCTGCGGACTTTGAGTGAACGATTTCCATTGGTTTTTTATTAGTTACTGAGTGAATTGAATTATTGTATTTGTTAGTCGCCAAAAGGATTAATTCTACGGTATCATTTAGATTGCGTCCCAGTTTCAGACATCTGGCTTTTTCGGCTAGAGTGCTATGAAAGCTCTCTACCTGACCGTTTGAGGTGCTATGCAGAGGTGGAGCATTTGAAATGGTGATATTGAAATGATTTAGCAAAATTGATTTAATGGTCTCGGAATTTAGTGATTTTTCATTATCACAGTAGATTGTTTTTGTTTTTGGGAAAAAATTTATAATGTGTAACAGAGGGGCTTTTATGTCTATGATAGCCCTCGATGCGATGGATTGCACCGTGGCGAATTTCGAGAACTTATCGACGCATGTAAGGAAAAGAGTTCCGTCCGTTGAGAAAATATCAATGTGTAGGATTTCTCCCACAGAAGAAGGAATAGGTGTTTCTGCTACCACCTGCCTAGATGGATGGCGTTTGTATTTGGCCATGGAACAGGTTCGACAGTTTGACGTAATTTCCATTGCTAACCGGAGCATTTTCGGGAAAAAGTAATCCCTTAGAATTTGCTTCACGTTTTCTTGTGCTGCTCGATGAGCTCTGTTATGTTCTGCTATTACGATTTCTTTCTGCTCGGTCGTGTCCGTTATGTCTTGTACGAAGCTTTTTGTGTACTTGAAAGAAGTGCTAGGGAAGGCCTCTATCAGTTGGTGTTGGATAAATGCTAGAGTTGGTAGGGTACAATATATTGCGTTTACCACTTCAGCGTTTACCACTTCCTGTAATACATTTAGCAAGTTTTCCTGGTTGGGGGTTCTAATTATGTGTCTCACCTTGCTTTTAAACAAGATGAACGTTTCCACGGAAAAACTGTTTCCATCCTCAATTATTATTTGATTTCGGAAACAATTTACTGGGTTTTCAGTGGTATCTATGGTGTATGTCAGGGACTGTTCGCTATGAATGGTGGCTACGTCTGATTCCGGAACGTCCTCTAAGGCGTTTATATTCTGGCGAGACAACGCGTCCGCCACGAAATTTTCTTTGCCTGGTTTATAAATCACCTTTGCGCCGTGGTCGTCGATAATCCCCTTCCAGCGCTTCAATTTCGCGTTAGGGTTTTTTTCTGATACGGCAAAGGTGAGTGGTTGGTGATCTGTGAAGATCCGCAGATCTTTTACTCCGTAAAGGTAGTTTCGGAGGTTTTTTAATGCCCAAACAATGGCGAGGAGCTCTCGCTCGTTGGTTGCATAATTTTTTTCGTTGTCACGTAGGCTACGTGATATCATTGTGATTGGGCGGCCATCCTGAGATAGTACCGCCCCAAGTCCGAGACCTGATGCGTCCGTTGTTAAATCGAACGGTCTCTTAAAGTCTGGGTATGACAGCAGAACGTCCTCTGATGCCAAGATTTCTCTCAGCTTGTCGAACGCTTCTCTCTGTTCTTTGCTCATATTGATGTCAATCTTTCTTGATTGATGTTTGCTGACCTTGCCATTTTCTCCCTTCAAAATATTTGTTAGGGGCCTTGCGATTGTCGCGAAGTTTTTGATGAAACACCTGTAGTAGCTTGCTAACCCCAAAAATGATCTGAGATCGAAGAGTGTTTTTGGTGGGGCAAAATTCTTAATGGCTTCTACCTTTTCGGGTGATGTTCGAAGTCCCCCCTGCGACACTATGAACCCTAGGTATTCAACGTTCTTTTTAAAGAACTTTGACTTTTCTTGGGATACTCTCATGCCTGCTTCTAAGAGTTTTGTTAAGGCCCAATCCACGTCCTTTACGTGGTCTTCTTTTGTTTTTGAGAAGATTATGACGTCATCTACATATACGTAGCATAACTTAGAGATTCCCTCTCTTAGAACGTCATCTATGGCCCTTTGAAAGATGCTCGGGGCATTTTTAAGTCCGAATGGCATTCTACAGAACTCGTATTTGCCATTGTTTATGGAAAAGGCAGTTTTTTCCCTGTCTTTTTCCGCCAGTTCTATCTGGTGAAAGCCTGATTTGAGGTCGAGCGTTGTGAAAAATTGTGACTCGCCCATGTTTGACAATATTGTCGAAATTGTAGGAATAGGATATCTATCATCTACGGTTCTTTGGTTTAGCTTTCTGAAGTCTATAACCAAACGCTTCTTCTTAGCCCCATTTGGGTCTGTTCCCTTTTTATCTACAACCCAGGTGGGGTTATTATATGGGGACTTGGATGGCCTTATTACGCCGTCCGCAAGAAGTTGTTTAACCTCTGCATTGACGAATTCGGTTACACCCATGGGGTGCGGGTACGACCTGGAGTACACCGGTTCCCCATCAGTTTTAATTGTGGCTATAGTGTTTATGTTGAATGGCAGCGCTTCATCCGGATCGGCGAAGGCTTTATGATTTTTTACAATCATTTTATCAAAGGTGGCTTTTATTGCCAGGGGAACGTCTTCATCATCAATTTTAATAAAATTTACGTTTTCCGCCTTGGTGAATTTAATATTTTCGTTTCCGTTGTTTGTGTGCAGGATATTGCCGGTAAAATCGAGTTTCGCATTCACTTGTTTAAGCAAGTCGAGCCCGATAATGCCGTCAAAGTCTTTGAGGTTATTTAGTATAAAAAAGGGTGTTTTTACGTTAAAAACAGAAACTAGACATTTTTTGTCAATTTTGGTGAATCCATGGATTGACTTCACCGTGAAGGGTTTCTCCACTGCCACGATGCCTTTCAGCCCCGGGATTGGAGTAATGTAATTTTTTGAAGTTCCTGTGTCTAAAAGTAATTTTATTTCTTTTCCTGCTACCGTACGTGTGATGTAAGGGAGCAGGGATTTTACCCTAAAAAATTACAAGAGTCGTCTGCGTCCAGTTCGTCTTCTATTTCAGTGGCACAGGCTTGTGCTAAAGAGTCATAGTCTTCTTCGTGGTTTTTTTCTTCCGGCATGAAGTTTATTTTTTGCTGGAATCGTTCTGACTGCCCCTTTTGCCATATTGTGGGCTGCCTAAACCTGGAAGAGGTGTCGACCTCCATTGGTTCTGGAGCTGGCTGACCCTGAGTGTTGTAGGGTCTTTGTTTAAAGGAACCATTTTGGTTGTTGGTTCCCTTTTGAGTCCTAATGAAGTGAGGGGTTTTTTTTATTGCCCCCGAGTTTTGGGTATTTTCGTAATGGGTCTGGGGATTTTTCCAACCTGCTTGCCGTTGGATGGATATTCGGCTTATGTGTTTTTTCCTCATAGTGTCGAGCGAAAGTGGCCGCAAAGGCGCTTCTTTCGTTACTTGATTCAGCCTCTTGTGCCAGTGCTAATGCTGTTGGCAGGTCTCGTGGCTGTGCCGGAAAAACGGCTATTTTTAGAGATTTTTTTAGGCCAGATACGAACGCATGTAAAGCGTCATTTCTGTGTTGCTCATTTAAGACAGCTGCTGCGGCTGCGTCGTGTGTCATAATTGTCTTGTTTGTTAAAAGCGTTAGCTTTCGTTCTACTTCGTCGTAGTACTTAAGCAGGGGCAGCTCCCCTTGTCTGCATAAGCTTAATTCCTGTTTAATAACGTGCGTCGGAGTTTTGTCCGCGTACGTAAAATCTAGGCGTGCCAGTATGGCATGAAAATTGAATACTGTGTTAAAAGAGGATAATACAGCAGCCGCTGGTCCTCTAACCTTATTTTTTAGTATTCCTACCGCCTGATAATGTCGGCTACTGCCATCGTAAGGTTCAAAAACCTTATAGGCTGCGGTGGCGGCTTGCCTCCAGGAAACATAATTTTCCTGCTTGCCGTCAAATTCTGGGACAGATTTGACCATGTCAAGGGGTTCATTACACTGTATCTCTGTTTTTAATTCAATTTCTTGAAATGTCTGAATGTTAGGAATAGTATCTCTACATTTAAGTGAGTTTAATTCCTTCATGACTGCGTCTAGTTTGCTATCAAACAGTTCTTGTTGCTTTTGGAGTGCGCCAGCTATGGCAGCTTCCATACTCGCAATTTGATCTTCCTGCATTTTTTGTGTCCACTGGTGGGTTTCTTTGCTTTGGACGTTGAGAACGCTGTCTCGAATAAGTGCTACCCTACTGGTAGACGGGGAACAATCTACCTCACTTTGTTGAAGTGTTTTCTGTTTTCCTACTTTTGTTTCCAAAAGCTTCCTGTATTCTGTGAGAACCTCTTCGTCCGATGAAAACTCTTCATTAATTCTGTGCATGGGTGTGGCTGAATTGGTTTCAGTATTAAATATATTTCCCAATTACATTCCCAGTATTTTTTCCAGTGAGAGAGAAAAAAAAAAAAAATAAAATAACTTCTATCTGAACTTTTTTTTTTTTATTTGTGCTTCAAAAATCAATTATGAGCTTGATGAATATTTATTATTAAAAATTAAATACCAAAATATTAAGGAAGATTTAGTATTAAAAAGATTTGTATCCTACAAAGAATATTGTTTAGTTGGTGATAGATTTTTATAAGGGAATTAATAATGTTCCCTTTATTTTCTGAATGCTTTATCTATTATTAAAAATTTATTTCTTACAAAATGGAATTTTTTTATATCTAAACGTTTTGTGTAGGGGAACTAATAATGTTTTGTACTGGCCAAAATTATTCTCTGAATACTTTCAATGTTGGCGAAGAATTTAGACAAGAAGCCTACTCACATTTCTTATTAATATTGTGTGGTCGCTGCTGTTTTTTGTCGTCGCTGCTGTTGTTGCCGTCGCTGCTGTTGTTGCCGTCGCTGCTGTTGTTGACGTCGCTGCTGTTGTTGCCGTCGCTGCTGTTGTTGCCGTCGCTGCTGTTGTTGCCGTCGCTGGTACTGTTGCCGTCGCTGTTGCCGCTGTCGTCGCTGCTACTGTTGCTGCTGCCGTCACTGTTGTCTCGGGTGGGGCGGGGTAACTTAATAGCTCCCTTTGTTTTTGTTATTTTTTCTTCAGAACAAACTGCAAGCACGATGGAATTGCAGCTTGTTTTATTTTAATTTTATTGTTTGCAATTTTAATTGCACTGCACTTATTATTTCTTTGTAGAGTTATTTTAATGTTTTTTTCACTTTCTCTGGCTTTTTTTCCGTCGCCGATTCTCGTACTTGTCCTTATTTTACTTTTTGTGCCGTTTTATTAACGCGATTTCACTTTTTCCGGCGTTTTTTTTCTTTTTTTCGCCGATTCTTTCTTTGGGTGCGGGTTTTTTTAACTACGTTTGGGCGCCAGTTATTAATAAGATCGGGCTGTTATATTTGATTGTTTCCCTTAAGCCTGTTTAGGCAAGGGTTCAATAATAAAACAATTTGATTATTCTGTTATAACTTTATTTCCCTTAAACCTGTTAAGGTAAAGGCCAATATTGTTTACAATTATTAACACAACTATGGTTGTGGAGTACAGATTTTAGACTAACTTAAGGGTCTGATCCGGCTGCAGCTCGAGGCCTTTGCCTAGTCGCAGCGCTGTCGCTAAAGGTGCCGGGTCAGCAGTTGGTATCCGGTGACGATCACTCGTTGCACGAGTGCTAGGCCGGGCTCCGGGCGATTGCCCCCAGAGTGCGGATTCGGCAGTTTCTTTACTGCGCGTGTTGGCCACCGGATACGGCCTGCAATTTGGCAATTTCTCCTTGTGAGAACTGGGTGTGTTAACTTACATGTGGAAATGAAACTTGACAGCATCAAGTCGAAAACTTGTACCAAGTAAAAAACATCTTTAGTGGAATTTATATACCAGCGCGTATTAAAATCGAAAGTACCTTATACGCCGCTTGCCTAATACCTTACCAATTCAACTGATCAATTCTGTCACATATGAAAAAAAAAATAGGCTCGTGATAAAATAAATGAAATTGTTTATGCGCAACCTATGTATCATTTCGGTTTATGAAATTAGATGATCGCCTATTAACTCCCTACTGGATTTTAAATATAAATTAAATAAGATAAGATAAACGAACATCGAACTCTACCATCCGATGAATGATACATTTATTGAGGTAATAAAATATTTTGTTACTCCTTATTGCTAGAACAAATTTTAAATAATTGCAATGATTGCTAATTGCAAGAGCTGATGAATTCCAGGAACAGGATTCGGGTTGGTCAATTAAACAATTTGAATATTATGAAATTCAAATTGTTAAACTAGAACACCTTCCTGGGTCACGTTATGTTGAAGCCCTTCAAAAAATTAGAAAAAGAAATGCTCTCATAAACATTAAAAATAATGATTTTTATTGTTTTAAGTGGTGCGTTTTAGCGCAATTATCTTATATGAGACATATTGAGCAAAACATCAACACATCAACATAAAAAAAAGCAGCTCGTCAAAAACTTGTAAGAACTGCTTTTTATAGGGTTTTGATATTAGTCAACCCTTTATAACGCATGAGCAACAGAGTTTAAACTTTTCGGGAATAGAGTTTCCAATAACTAAGAAGGGTATCCAGCTCTTTAAAAAAATAATGCTGAATACAGCATTAATATTTATGTAATTCTAAATGGTAGAATCGTGGGACCCACTATAAGAACCAAAGAGGTCAAAACACTGCATATTGTATTGGGAATATATAACCCAAATGAGAAATGCATGCACTATGCTTACATAACAAGCATAAAAACGTTATGTAAATCGCAAATAAATTCATCGAACTCAGAGAGATATCCCAAATGAGGAATGCATGCACTATGCTTACATAACAAGCATAAAAACGTTATGTAAATCGCAAATAAATTCATCGAACTCAGAGAGATATTTTTGCCGAAATTGTCTGCAAGTTTATTGCTCACAATATAAGACCCACAATATAAAGGAGTGTGGGCAAGTGGCACCAATATACCCTGAGCCAAACACAAAGGCAAAATTTAAAATGTTCTCCAAAAAATTATCACCTACAGTGGTGATTTATGCGAATATTAAGGACGTTTTGAAAAACTATCAAACGACCTCAAATAATCCAGAGGCATCATATACAGTGCCTTTTCAAAAACATACTGCATGCGCAGTATCGTTTTATGTTGTTCATAAGTACAACCCTGGACTGAACAAATTATGAACATATGAAGGTAAATAAATTCATATATAAAATTATAAGTTTAAATTAATAAATCATACTAATTTTCCTATTTATAAATTATAGGAGCTGACAACATGAAGATGTTTGTAAAAACATTAAAAGAAGAGGTAATGGTTCTTTATAAAAAATATTCGAAGGATCCCAAGAAGCCCATATACGAATTTGATGTTGCTGATGAGGACTATCAGGAACATGGAAACTGCTATGCCTGCGAAGAACACATCGAGATAGATGATCGTGTTCAGTACTATAACCAATTTACTGGTAAATACCAAGGGCCCATACATAAAAAATGTAAAGATAATTTTAAGTTAAATTGCTCCTATTTTCTGTAGTTTTTCCTAACTTATCTACGTATGACATTCATTTCTTTATATATGAGTTAGGTGGTGAACTAAAGCCAATTCCATCAACAAACGAATTATATATTGCGCTTAATCAAAGAATTTTTGAAAAAGCTATCGCAAATTATTCAATTAAATATTTAGATTTCCGAATTCTGGCCTAGAAAAATTAACCTCAAATATGGAGGATAAAAGCTTTAAAATATTCAAATCTAAATTTAGCGCAAATAAATTTAATCAAATGAGGAGAAAAGGAGTAATTCCTTATAATTATTTAGATAGTTTTAATAAATTTTATGAACTGGAGCTTCCTTCTAGGGAATACTACAAATTTGCCAAAGAGATTTGGGCTTCTTTTGATTGAAGATCTCTGAGAGACTAGATAAAGCTATATTTGGAAACTGATGTAGAGATTTTGGCGGATGCTTTCGAAAACTTCCGCAATATATGCAAAACAAAAATGTATAAAAAGTAGAGGCTACAGCAAGGGCATGCGTGTCGCCACCTAGCGGACTGCCATCCGCCGTGATAAGCTCGTAAGTAACTGGAAAAATAGCTTTAATTTTAGAAATTTTATATATTTCTGTTGTCCAATTAGGTTCATATCTCTTTACAATTACACCTTTAGCTTTGAATTATTAAACGATCCTAATATGTATAACTTTTAAAAAGAGGGATACGCGATGGTTTAACTTAGTGTACTTAGAGAATTGCTAATGCAAATAATGAATATATGAAAAATTATGATGAAACAAAGCCAAAAAATTATTTATCATTTATTGATGCAAATAATTTATATGGCTGGGCTATGAGCCAAAAACTACCATTTGCAAATTTTAAATTTTTAAGTGAAAATGAAATTAATTTGTTTGATGTCACTGATTCATCAGGAGATACTGGATATATTCTAGAAGTAGATCTAGGATATCCTGATGATATTCATGACAAACATATCAGCTTGCCATTTTGCCCCGAAAATAACGTACCCCCAGGAGGAAAGATTTCGAAATTTATCGCTGAATTAAATGCTAAGGAAAATTACATAATACATTTAAAACAATAGCAATTATACTTGCAACATGGTATGATTTTAAAGAAAGTACATCAAATACTTCCTCTTAGTCAATCATTCTGGTTAAATCCGTATATATACTCTATAGAGCTATGGTTAAAGATCTATAGAGTTAAATACTAAGCATCGCAA
Source organism: Drosophila atripex (assembly GCA_035045925.1). Classification (NCBI taxonomy): domain Eukaryota; kingdom Metazoa; phylum Arthropoda; class Insecta; order Diptera; family Drosophilidae; genus Drosophila; species Drosophila atripex. Next base: position 23,662,512 of record JAWNOP010000052.1, read on the forward strand.
ATTAGCCAAAAATGAATTCGAAAAAATTTTTTTTATTCGCGCGGTTCCGCCTGCATACGTACAGCCCACCTCCCGTCCAACCGACCAAGGGACGCTGCCGCATAACGTACGAGCGCACGAATCGCAGGGATAGATCCGAGAGAGTAAACGAGAAGAACAAGTGTGTGAGTAAAAAATTTGTATAAATTAATGAACAACGCTGTATATGGCGAAACGATGGAAAACGTTGGAAATCGTCGGAACATTGCATTAGTAACAGTCTAGGCAAAATTCTCCAGGAATTAGGCAACGAGTCGCAATGAATAATTTCCATAGTTTAGAAATATTTGGAGAGAATTTAGCAGCTATTGAATCAACAAAGACTTCAATTCTTTACGATAAACCAATATATATTGGTTTCACAGTTCTCATCATTCGCGAATCGTCGTCGCATGCAGACGTGTAATTATTGTGCTCCGGGAAAAGTATTCAATAATATCAAAAAAGTACAGTGACTGGTTTCGTAAATCAAAAACAACGCGAAAAGACGCTTTCAGCGATGAAATCGCTAATGTTTATAATGATTAATTAATTAATTAATATAAAACATAACATTTAAAACTCGAACAATATCAACCTCGATTGCAATGAGTCTAAACGACGTTAGCACACAACGTTAACGTGAGCAAGACGAGAGACGGCTCTCAGTACAAAGAAACAACGCTTACTTCACTTTCAAAGCAACCGAAAGTAATGCAAGCTCATCCCAAACACGGTCAATTACCCCAAACTCGGCCGAATTCTTAAACGTAGAGAGCGTGAGAGCGCGTTCTTGCTCCCCCTCGCTACCATCGATGTCTCTGCAGCCAAAGAGCGCAGTAACTAGCACCGCAACCTCTTTGACAACGTCAACCGTAACAACAACAACAACCGCATCTGTAGCGACAGCGCGTTTAACGACGTCATCAGCTAGCAGCGCAAAAATTGATACTTCTGCCGCTGTGCTGCCCGAAAAAGAGAACAAAAACAAAGAATATATTAAGCCGGCTGTGCAGACTGGTATGGATCGCTACATCCAAATCAAAAGGAAGCTGAGCCCCCTAAACTCTCAACGCAAAATAACCCGTGGCAATGCTAACATAGCCGCAATAGAAACGCCCACGAACTCAAACCGTTTTAAAATCTTGGCAAACTATGAGGTTGACGCCGAATCTACAGAAGTCGAAAAAAGGAAGCCTAAGCCCCCGCCAATTTACATACGAGAAAAAAGTTCCAACGTTCTTGTCAACAAAATTATAGAGCTCATTGGCAAGGACAACTTCCACATAATACCACTCGTAAAGGGCAACATCCAGGAAACAAAAGTTCAAACGAAGTCTGAAGATAACAGAGTATTATCGAAATACCTCACCGACAAAAAAAAGAACTTCTACACGTATCAGCTAAAAAGCAGCAAGGGCTTGCAAGTCGTACTTAAGGGCATAGAGCCCGAAGTATCGCCTGCAGAGATAACAAAGGCGCTACAAGAGAAGGGATTTAGCGCTAATACAGTGTTCAATATCCCTAACAGGGATAGAAAGCCGCAGCCACTCTTTAAGGTTGAGCTCGAACCACAAATTAAGCCCCTAAAGAAATACGAAGTGCACCCTATATACAATCTTCAGTTCCTGCTTCACCGCAGAATTACAGTTGAGGAGCCGCACAAACGCAATGGCCCGGTACAATGTGCGAATTGCCAAGAATATGGCCTTACAAGGTCTTACTGTAAACTGCGCCCAGTTTGTGTAGTTTGTGGTGAGCTTCATGACTCCGCACACTGCCCAGCGAGCAAAGATGACCAAAACTCGAAAAAGTGCGGCAACTGCGGTGGAAATCACACTGCTATCTATTGAGGTTGCCCAGTTTATAAGGAGCTGAAACTACAACTATGCAAGATCTAATGCGAAACCAAAATCTATTAATACAAATGCTGGTTTCACAACAATCCAAATAATAACTTCCCTACGAATATCTACGTGGAACGCTAACGGCGTTTCGCAGCATAAACTCGAGTTAGCGCAATTTCTACTAGACAATCAAATCGACGTAATGCTGTTTTCAGAAACACATCTTACGAACAGATACAATTTCCAATGGAACAAATCATCCAGAGGGTAAAGCACACAGCGGGACTGGAATTTAATCAGAAGCCGTATTAAGCACCATTATCATACGAAATTTGCAAAAAACTACCTACAGGCCACATCAATAAATATACACCTAATTACTGGCAAGCAATGACTTTAGCTGCCGTATACTGCCCCCACGCTTCACCATAGCCGAAGATGAGTTTATGCAGTTTTTCAGCTCACTAGGAGACCACTTCATAGCAGCAGGAGACTACAATGCCAAGCACACACACTGGGGATCTCGTCTCGTGACCCCAAAAGGAAAGCAGCTCTATAATGCAATTATCAAAGCTATGAACAAGCTAGACTATGTTTCTTCTGGCACACCAACATACTGGCCGGCAGACCCAAAGAAACTTCCTAATTTAATTGACTTTGCGATTACCAAAAACATTCCTAAAAATCTGATAAGGGCCGAGTGCCTTTCGGATCTTTCATCTGATCACTCGCCTTTCCTTTTTACTCTACTCCAACACCCAGGAACATGGGATCAATCATCAAAACTGACCTCACATAAAACCAATTGGGTTAAGTACTGGAAGTACATCAGCTCACACATTGAGCTGAGTCCTCACCTCAGCGACGAAGCCAACGTAGACAGTTTTGTTAATTCGCTGGAGTCTGTACTCGTCTCTGCAGCTCGAGATTCAACACCTCAAACTGTAAACACACAATCCATTCAAATGAAGACAAATCTACAAATCGAACAGCTCGTCCTCGAAAAGCGACGCTTACGTCGAGAATGGCAATGTCACAGATCGCCATCTGCTAAGCAACGCTTCAAACATGCCTCACGTCAACTTGATCAAGCTCTACAGCTCTGCAGACAGAGCCAGCACGTTTGCAAACACCTTAAAAATGTCTTCCAACCAAATCCTGCCACCAATGCGTTTACTTTGCCGACTCTATCAGATGAGCCCCAGCTTCAACATGAGTCGATTGAGTTTCGCCCAAACGAAATCGTTAACATCATCAAACGACAATTGAATCCGAAAAAATCCCCGGGCTGCGACCTCATAACTCCCAAAATGATCATTGAGCTCCCATACTGCGCCGTTTGCACTCTCACTCAGCTATTTAATGCCATCGCAAAACTTGGCCACTTTCCAGTGAGATGGAAAAAGTCAATTATAATAATGATAGCAAAGCCGAGAAATGACCACACTATCCCCACGTCGTATAGTCCTATAAGCCTACTCTCTTGCCTATCTAAATTCTTTAAAAAATGCCTAATGATTCGGATAAACACATACCTGAGAATCCAGGAAGGAATCCCGTCACATCAATTTGGGTTGCGTAAAAAGCATGGAAAAATTGAGCAGGTCAACCGGATAACATCCGAAATTCGGAACGCGTTCGAAAAACGAGAGTACTGTACTGCCATATTTTTAGATGTCTCTCAAGCATTCGATAGAGTCTGGCTAGAAGGTCTAATGTACAAGATCAAGACAATGCTCCCCTACAGCACCCACAAGATTTTAGAGTCTTACCTTCAGGTGCAACACCGCTATATCCGATGATTACACTGTTGGAGCTGGAGTTGCTCAAGGCAGCGTGCTAGGGCCAATATTATATATCCTCTACACAGCAGATATCCCGACAAGCACACGTCTAACAACATCCACGTTTGCCGATGACACAGCTATTCTTAGCCGCTCCAAATGCACAACTGAAGCAACTGCGCAGCTAGCTCTTCATATGGTCGATGTCGAAAAATGGCTGTCAGATTGGCGAATTGAAGTGAACGAACTAAAATGCAAGCATGTTACGTTCACTCTGAACTGGCAAAAATGCCCGCCGATAACATTAAACAACACTCTACTCCCACAAGCAAACGAAGTAACATACTTAGGAGTACATCTCGACAGAAGACTCACATGGCGCCGGCACATTGAAGCCAAAAGAACACACCTAAAGCTAAAAGCCAGCGGCCTTCATTGGCTTATCAACGCTCGGTCACCTCTTAGCCTTGAATATAAAGTCCTGCTGTACAACTCGGTTCTAAAACCTTTATGGATGTACGGCTCCCAGTTATGGGGGAACGCCAGCAATAGCAACATTGACATAGTTCAAAGAGTTCAGTCGAAGATCTTGAGAACAATCACCGGGGCACCGTGGTACGTTCGCAACGAAAACATACACCGCGACTTAAACATTCTACCAGTCAAAGAAGCGATCGCAGAACAGAAGGTAAAGTACTTAACCAAGCTATCGGTGCACCCTAACCACCTGGCGAGAGGTCTAACAAGGTTGAGCAACCAATCACGCCTTCGTCCAATGACTTACCCACCCAGCGACCGACTTGAGGGACGCGCAACCAGAATGCAGTCTTATTACTGTTAGTTAAATTTTAATGTTAAGATTCGTCAACTTATTGTTAGCCTCAAAATTAAGAGTAGATTTAATAAATAAAAGCAAAGCTATAATAAAAAAAAATAACATATTCTTTATTATACCCTTGCCTTGGGTATAATAATTTTGGTCAAAAGTGTGCAACGCAGTGAAGGAGACATATCCGACCCTATAAAGTATATATATTCTTTTATCAATTACGCTCAGGTGGATATTTATAACAGGGTCAGGAGAAACGACCGGCGACGTCTGCTGGCGTGAGAATATATATAAATGTATATTTGCTTGTGTATTTGTATAGGATCCCACACACACACATGCATGCATGAATTTAGACGATCGCCTATTAACTCCCTACTGGAGTATGTGATCAATGCAAGAAGGTGGTTTGCGAATCTTGCGAAGGCCCGCGAAGTGCCTTCCATGTGCTTATGGAAAACAAACCGAGATCAACTAATTCTTCGGTTAACAAGTTTTATCGTTCGCGAACAACAATTCCTGCAATTGAGCCTGGAAAGGTTGGTAAACAACAAGTGATGCGAGGAGGAGGACTGCAAGGAGACAATGCTAAATCAATCCCATATTTAAAACGAACGGCTGGAAATCAGCATGTAGCTATGAACTCTACTGTTGAAGGAATTGACGTGGAAGAACAACCAACAACATAAAAAAGAGGTAGAATAGCTAATACAAATGATGTTAATGCTTTAAAAAAATGTATAGATTGCAAAGAAAATTATTCATGCAATAATGAAATTAATCATTTAATCTCTGATTAATCTCTGCTAAGCATAGAGCAGTTGTAAAAGACTTGAATGGAGGAATAAAAACATTTTCCCCATAATTAAAAATAATAATTTTCATGTAGAAAAGCTTCAAGTTTTTGGTGAAAGCGATATATGTTTAAAAGAATTTTATAATAAATGTAAACAAAATCTTTTAAATATTGTAAAACATGTGATAAACGAACATCGAACTCTACCATCCGATGAATGATAAATTTATTGAGGTAATAAAATATTTTGCTACTCCTAATTGCTCAATTTATGAAAATGAGTATCAGGATATAGAAAAAATATTAAATAATTGCAATGATTTGCTAATTGCAAGAGCTGATGAATTACAGGAACAGGATTCGGGCTGGTCAATTAAACAATTTGAATATTATGAAATTCAAATTGTTAAACTAGAACACTGGATCAGGTTATGTTGAAGCCCCCGAAAAAATTAGAAAAAGAAATGCTCTCATAAACATTAAAAATAATGATGTTTATTGTTTTAAGTTTTAAGTTTTATATGAGACATATTGAGCAAATCTTCAACACATCAACACAAAAAAGCAGCTCGTCATAAACTTGTAAGAACTGCTTTTTATAGGGTTTTGATATTAGTCAACCCTTTATAACGCATGAGCAACAGAGTTTAAACTTTTCGGGAATAGAGTTTCCAATAACTAAGAAGGGTATCCAGCTCTTTAAAAAAATAATGCTGAATACAGCATTAATATTTATGTAATTCTAAATGGTAGAATCGTGGGACCCACTATAAGAACCAAAGAGGTCAAAACACTGCATATTGTATTGGGAATATATAACCCAAATGAGAAATGCATGCACTATGCTTACATAACAAGCATAAAAACGTTATGTAAATCGCAAATAAATTCATCGAACTCAGAGAGATATTTTTGCCGAAATTGTCTGCAATTTTATTGCTCACAATATAAGACCCACAATATAAAGGAGTGTGGGCAAGTGACACCAATATACCCTGAGCCAAACTCAAATGAAAAATTTAAAATGTTCCCCAAAAATTTATCACCTACAGTGGTGATTTATGCGGATATTGAGGCCGTTTTGAAAAACTATCAAACGACCTCAAATAATCCAGAGGCATCATATACAGTGCCTATTCAAAAACATACTGCATGCGCAGTATCGTTTTATGTTGTTCATAAGTACAACCCTGCACTGAACAAATGATGAACATATGAAGGTAAATAAATTCATATAAAAAATTATAAGTTTAAATTAATAAATCATATTAATTTTCCTATTTATAAATTACAGGAGCTGACAACACGATGATGTTTGTAAAAACATTAAAAGAAGAGATAATGGTTTGTTTTGTCATTGAGATTTTTCAATGACTTTTATCCAAATGAAAACAAATTTTTATTTTTAAACGCTGTAATATTGTTTATTTTCCTTTAAGCGCGCATATGAAACGGAGCGACAAGTTCACATTTATGATGCTTATGCACTGATATAAGGGGTTAGAGCGAGCCCGCCATAGAACATGGGAAGAGCGAAAGTTCGCTATCTTAATGTTACAGATAAAGCCCGTTGAAGCCGAGCGGCCGAGAAGTGTCGGTGACCAACAATAGCGAAAATATAAATGACAATTGTACAAACTATATGCTAAGTCACGTGCATTTAATATTAAAACACAAAAAACACAAGCACTATAAGTATATAATAAAGACAATATTAGGTCACAGCCTAAATAAAGATCGATGAACATTAAAAACCAAATCCATGTATCCAGCAAGCAATATCCATGTATCAAAGTAGCTATAATTATTGAACTTTTATACTAATAAAGTCAGTCTCAGACAAACTCATTCTGAACTCAATTCTTTCTCCACGTCCAATTTGTTCAAGTGCAAGTTGCGGCAAAAAACCAGCAATAGGTTCATGTACCCTTTGCTCAAAACATTTATTACAGATTAACACTATACTTTTAATATTTTAGTGATCTTAGTGACAGTCTATTATCTATGCTGTGGCTGCTGCCTGACACGTCATTCTCCAACCAGTTGTGGCCTGTCCTTCAACTTCATCTTTAAGGGGCAAAAGGCAAAGCTTAGCCACTGCGCGCTAAGTGGTTCGAGATGCGATTCTAATCACCGCAACTCGAGGCACTCCATCTCGATCTCCAGGAACTAGATCCAGAATCCTCGCCAATGGCCACTTCATGGGGGGTAGGTTCTCGTCCTTGACTAGCACCACATCGTTAATCGCCAAGGAAAGGCCGAACGCACGCCATTTCGAGCGCTGCTGAAGAAGGCTTAAATACTCCTCCTTCCATCGAGCCAAGAAAGAGACACGCTGCCAGCTGTCCATTCGGTTAAAATTCAACTTTGTGACATCAGGCTTGATGAAACTGACTGACGGACCACCAGTTAAAAAATGGGCTGGCGTTAAAACATCAAGGTCTGCAGGATCTTCTGAATGAGACAATAAAGGCCGTGAGTTTATCGCGCGGTCTTACTGTACAGATACGTACAGCCCACCTCCCGTCCAACCGACCGAGGGATGCTGCCGCATAACGTACGGCTCGAATCGCGGGGATAGATCCGAGAGAGTAAAAGAGAGGAATAGGAGTATGAAATCACGAGGAAGAGTGTTGCAAAGATAAGGCGTTTAGTATAAAGGATTTAAGATTGTTAATAGAGCAAAGTGACAAAACGTGGTAGAGACCATTGTAGTCCGAACATAATACCCTGAACGGATCGTGTTGGGCATATGTCGAGCTACAATGGCTAAGGAGTAGAGGACGAAAGTTTCTAGTCCTTCTACTAGGAACGTTGAAATTTAAGCGTGTTAATAAATGCTGGCTGTCTACATTACCATTAATAAGATTAAATAGAAAAATGACACCCAGCTTCGTTCTATGGTTTGTTAATGGTGGTAAGTTGATTAATAAAAGTCTACTATGATAGGAGGGAAGGTGAAGGATTGTATCCCAATTTAGTCCCCTAAGTGCGAAAATAAGAACGTTTTTTTGTACGGATTCTATGTGATTTTGGTGCACTCCGTATTGTGGACTCCAGACACACGATCCATACTCAAGAATCGGACGGACCAATGATGTGTATAAAGTTTCTGTAATTTATGGGTCGTTGAACTCTTTTGACCATCTTTTAATAAAACCAAGCACACCCGTAGCTATATTAAACATGGTGGATATATGGTCGGTAGATATAAGTTTCAAATCTAATAGGACTCCCAGATCGTTAACCTGAGTTAAAGGCGATCTAAGACGATCCCATAGAGAAAGTACGTAGCCTGGTGAGGGCTAGATCGATAAAATGACATGAGTTTACATTTCGATTCTTTAAGCTAAACACCAATTTTGAAATTTATCCAAATCGGATTGAAGTCTAGATTGGGCGCTAGTAAATCTATATTGAAGACAAAGCTTAACATCGTCAGCTTACTATGTAAGCTGAGTACTAGTGAGTCAGTTAAGGCAAGGGGCAAGTCATTAATAAACAAAGTGAAAAGCAAAGGGCCAAGATGGCTTCCTTGAGGCACCCCAGATGTGACCCGGGGTGTACGCGAGGTAACATCTTTAAAGAAGACACTTTGGGTTCTTCCAGATAAGTAGCTCGAAATCCACATAAGGAGATCAGTTGGGAATCCCAAAAGACTGAGTTTGCTTATAAGAAGCGAATGGTTAACAGAGTCAAATGCTTTAGTGAAGTCAGTGTTAATGACATCTGTTTGTAAGCCATTCCGGAACCCATCCGTGACAAAAATGTTAGCTCCAATAAGTTGGTGGTGGTGGAGCGGCGCTTCATAAAGCCATGTTGGCATGGGGATATTATTGAACTATATAGGTGTTGCAAATGTGGAAAACTGCTTCGGGTGCTGAGTAAACTGAATCAGGCAGCGGCGAATATAACTCCTATAACATTCGGCGTTATGCCGAATTCAGGTTCGGCGTGAAATTAGACCGAGCTACTAAGTATCTTGAATAACTAAATGTACAGCCAGATAATTTATGTTTATTTAAAAGTCTATTCATAACGTTCTTTAAATTTAATAGGTGCCTTGTATACCATGGCGGATTAATTAAAACAGACGGATATTTCCATGGCACGCAAGCGTCGAAAAATAAATACAAAGTGTGATAAAATTTATTTAAGGCAATATTAATATCTTCACATGCCAGTAAATCGCACCAATCAAATTCAAGAATTAACTTGATTAGTTTCGTAAAGTCAGCCTTACGGAAGAAACGAACTTTTTGAGATTTAAGTTTAGACTTAAGGTCAATTAAGCTATTGTTTTCGATTAAAACTTCAAAAGTAGGATGATACGGATCCTCAGTGTTAGAAAGGGGCAAAGTTCTAGAAAGAGCAATTCCATCAGGATCAGAAACGAAACACAAGTCTAGCAGCCGACCTAATGAATTTCTAACGTGGTTAATTTGCCCGAGTAACATGTCGAACATACTCGCAGGGAAGACGTGGCGCGAGTTAAGAATTAAGGACGGTGAATTCTCAACATTGGACCACATAAGATCTGGTATATTGAAGTCCCCCAGAGCTACCAGCTGGTCCCCATCAGACAAACGGTCCGAAACGAGACGAATAGCGGACAAATGTTGCCAGTATGTGGGCGGTTCTGACGAAGGTGATATATAAGAACAGGTAACGTATAAAGATTGACCGGACAAAGTGATTTTAACGCAAAGAAATTCTATGCCACCAAACTCTTGTGATTTTACCTCTCCAGAAGTGAATTTGGAGTCTACAGAAATTAGCACTCCTCCTCCCCTTCGCAGTGTTCTATCACATCTAAAAGTGGTGTACTTACTTAGAAAAACTTTGGAGCTTAAGATCTCCGGCTTTAACAAAGTTTCTCTAAAGACAATAATGTGAGATGCAAAGGAAGAACTTGGTTATGACAGCACCAATGTCACACAGCAGAGTTCGAAACTCCGCAAATCCAAGAACTGAAGATCCAACAGCCCGGTAAAAATGATGCTTTGCGGTTTTGACAGCAGCTTCCAAGACTCCTCCAAAATGCGGAGATCAAGGAGGAATACAATGCCACTCGATGGACTCAATTGCGCAGCTCCTTCACCTCGTTTTTAGCTCCAACAAAATTGGTTGCATTGTCAGACAAAATGTGCTGCGGCTTTCCACGAGTGCATACAAAGCTTTTTAAAGCATGCAAAAAAGCTGATGTGGATAGATATTTAACTATTACTAAGTGAAACAAATGAAGACACTCACGTAATATTTTACGGGAGCCTTATTTCGAACTTCTGGCTTATAATAAAATGGGCCGCAAAATTCCACACCAGTAACTCCAAAGACCTGGCAGCCGTTAACTCTTTGCTCCGGGAGATCAGCCATAATGTGCTCCAGTAACCGAGGCTTGGTACGGAAGCATCGGATGCATTTGTGCAATGCCTTCGTCACCGTTTTCCTCCCCCCGATTGAGCAGTATTGAGATCGAATAAAAGCTAACAGAGCACGAGGCCCCATATGTAGATTCCACTCATGGAAATCAACAATTAGAGCCATAGTGACTGGATGGCTTGTGGACAATATAATTGGATGACGACTATCAAAATCCAACGCCGAGTTTTTTAGACGACCGTCCACACGCAACAGCCCAAACTTATCCAAAAAGGGAGAGGATGAGGCAAGATCGCTGGCTGACGAGATCTCCTTTCCATTCTGAAGCGCTTTTATGGCATTCCAAAAATACACACGCTGCACTATTCGCAGTATTAGGTGGGTTCCAGCCTTGATGTCGCTAGCAGTGACACCCTTGTGACGAACTCGCTGTGAGAACTTGTGCACTTAAGCGAATACCCGCTGGAGTGCTGGAAACGAGTTAGCGTACTTGGAACCGGCTGAATCCTTGTCCTCAACTCCAGAGTGGGCTTTTCGTATTGAACTTCTGCTGGCCACTAATTCTGAAGTCCAAGAAGAAACGCAGGACCATGGGACCACAGGTTATCATCAATTAACTCCTTGAGAAGAACACCGCGCGAAAGAATATCTGCCGGGTTCAAGGACGTAGGAACATATCGCCATTCCATCGTTCTGGTTAACTCCTGGATTGTCGAAACCCGATTGGCGACGAAAACATTGAAGCGTGCGGGCTCCTCCCAAATCCAGGACAGCCCCCCCGCAGAATCGCACCAGCAGAAATACTTACCATCATAGATCTTATACTGAGCCACTTCCGACATAAGCCGAGCCAGCAACTCTGCTCCAGATAACTCCAGTTTCGGCACCGTAACAGTTTTTAGAGATGGGACTCGGGACTTTGAGCAGAGTAAATGATTTTCTGACCTTGTACTCTTCGATACGACATAAACGCAAGCACCATATGCCTCGACGCTGGCGTCCCAATATCCATGAATCTCCACTTCAGACTGTGATGATAATGACCATCGAGGGAATTCAGCACGTTGCGTCATGGAGAAGCTACAACAAATCATATGCCAATCGGAGTGAAGAGCTTGGGGCAGACTTTCATCCCAGGACAACTTCTCACGGCATAGCTTCTGAAGAAAGATCTTTGCCTTCGTAATGACAGGTCCAACAAGACCTATCGGATCATACAACCGGGCGATTAACGAAAGGATAGTGCGCCTAGTGGGCTTTGAGGTTGACTGAAGCCTTTCAAACGAAAATAGCAAGAAATCAGTAGCAGGATTCCCTTGGAGAGGTTCCGTGATGTTTGCTGCATTATGCTGATAGCCTCATCTATAGAACCGCCTCCGGAAATCAAATCGATCAAGCAAGCGGAAATAGAGCGACGCAGAACCGCTCGTCCAGCTGGCTAGGGATCTTCACGACATCCTTGCGGGCTGTGGCTACGAACGACTTTTTCTCCAGATGTGAACCGCCCCCACACACAACCCATCCAAGACGGGTTTCTGCAGCAACGGTAGCCCAGCTGTGAGCTGGATTTGCCCAACACACAGCAGCTCATAGAAAAGACTGGCTCCGATAAGTAAATCGATATGTTGCGGTCGGAAGAACTTGGGATCAGCCAAAGTGAGGTTGGACGGAATATTTCAACTGTAGAGATCCAAGCTAAAACTAGGCTGAAGATCCGTGATGTTGGCGGCGATGACAGCGTTGACGAGGGCCGAATATTCGGAGCAATGGGATCGAAGATGCACATCAACCGATAACCCGTCTGTCACGAAGCCAGTGTCGCCAATGCCGGATACTATCATGTACGATTTGCATCTACGAAGCTGCAGTTGACTAGCCAGACGGGACGTAATCACGTGCATCTGCGATCCGGAATCCAATAGTGCTCAGCAAGGAACGTTCCCAGCACGACTCCGAACAAAAATGTTCGCTGTAGCCAGTAAGGCTATCTCACCGCCGCGACCCTGGGTAACTAGTGCCTTAGCCGTGGATGATGAAGCGCCTATTGGCTCGGCGCACTCAGCTGTGGTTGACGTAGATGCCACAACCGATGGCTGGCTGCTGGAAAACTGCATTTCCAAAAAATGCAGCAGACTGTGATGCCTTCTCCCACAACTGCGACAATTATCAGCAAAGCACTCACGCAGGTGATGGCCAGTTTGAAGACATTTCCGACATAGGCCGAGCCGCCTAGCCTCCCCAAGGCGGCTCTCAGGGGGCATTAGTAGAAATCTGGGGCATGCAAAAACTACATGGGACCACCCACCACATAATGTACAAGCAGTGAGAGGCGAATTAGTAATGATAAAGGATGATCTATTGTTATTTGCGACTCTACGTCTTCCCACCTGAGTGCCAGGGGCGTAAGCGGCCATGGCCACATCCATAGCCTCCAGAGTTCTGCAACGCTGCTCCGAAAATTCCGGCATCGACTCCCAAGTGGGGATGAAATCCGAGCTCGAGGCATTTTGAGCTTCCTCCCTCTTGGCCTGAGTAGCTGGGTCCAACCTTTGAAGAAGCACCTGGACAATGCAGCCGGCTATCTAAACTGTCGTCCCCAAATTTTTCAAGGGCCACATATGGGCATTGAACTTATCCGCAAGGCCCCAAAGCGCCGCCACTGAGCCACATTCCAATAGATTGAGGCCCAAAATTTCGTTCACATGAGCCTGAAATATCAATCGACGGATATTAAATCGTTTCTCCAAAAGATCCACTGCGACATCATAATTCTCCTCGGAGATTTCTAAGGAACGGACTGCCTCTAAAGCTGAGTCCCGAAGACAAGATCGCAACCTCTGAAACTTCTCAACTTTATTTATATGAGGATTGCTGCCCACGATTGTTGAGAAAACCGCGTGAAACTCAGCCCACTTCGAATATCCTCCGCTAAAGGTAGGAAGAGGAAGCGGAGGCAAGGCTTGAAAATTCCGACTGAGCACTGTGACCTCCTGAATATTGGAAACTCCGTTGGCAAGGGTAGAATAGGTAGCAATTCGAGCAGAGCGCAACGACGTCTCGTGCTCGATAACGGTATGCATCGTCCCCACAAGTTCCGACACGGTCCATCGCAAGTCGTGCTGATCTCCGTAACATCCAATTCTTCAAGCTCCCCGTGGATGGCCTTGAAGTCCTCGTAAATGGCAACCACCTGGCCATGACGCACATGGAGCATGGCATCTTCCACCTTGGACACTGGCTGGAGGGCTCCTTGGATCCTTTTAAATCCTGGAGGATGCCCTTTGCCTAGCATTTTAGAACGGCACTCCGAGCGGGAGTGGGTTCTCCTGTGACGCCGTTCGAGTTCATCGCCACTAAATTAAACTACGCTCAATTAAATAAAGAAACGCACTTAATAATTTTGACACCTAAATGATAGTTCTTATAATTTCTTTTATTATATTTAATTATAATTGTGCGCAGCGTAATCGATTTATCCCACTGTGCGCTCAGAACCGTACACTGAGTTGTGGAATGTATATATATGTCGAATCATGATCGTTGTTGTTGTTGGTGTCTTCCATTGTGGCGCAACGAGTTTCAGCCTTGTACACACTTCAAGTTCTGGTACGCAACTGACTGCGTCTAATTCTCTACCTACTGTGCATACTACCGAACCTCGATCGGCGACAGCGAAACATGGCTGTCGCCTCGCTACAACGGTACTTTTTTAAAGCGAAAACATCCAAGCAACGATCGCCTGGCAACGGTTGCCTGGCAACCACACACTCACAGCGCAAGAGGCTGACGCAATATTATCACTCTGATGAAATACCCGAAAATGTGTATTCACACACACACACATACATTCGCAACCACGCAGTTTCAATGCGCCGACATATATATGATTGCTTGTGCGAGGCGAATGCACTTGCAAGTGGAACGTATGTTTCACTATGTTGTGATTAGCGGATCGGATAACACTAGACCGGTTCGGATAAAAATTTATATTATTAAAGATTTATAAATACAAAATACTTGTTTCCGGACACTGATGCACTGTTTGCAGTATATGGTGAAATTAACATACAGACATATGACACTGCGCAAAACTGAATCAAATATTGGCACTAGTTTTATTTTTATGTTCGTGAAATTGTTAATTTTATTAATTATATTACGTCGGGATCACCAATGTTTGGTCATTGAGATTTTCCAATGACTTTTATCAAAATGAAAACAATTATTTAATTTCAAGCGTTATAATATTGTTTATTTTCCTTTAAGCGCGCATATGAAACGGAGCGACAAGTTCACATTTATGATGCTTATGCACTGATATAAAGGGCCAGAGCGAGCCCGCCATAGAACATGGGAGGAGCGAAAGCTCGCTATCTTAATGTTACATATAAAACCCATTAAAGCCGAGCGGCCGAAAAGTGTCGGCTTGCGACCAACAATAGCGAAAATATAAATGAAAATAGTACAAACTATACTTTTAATATTTTAGTGATCTTAGTGATAGTCTATTATATATGATGTGGCTGCTGCCTGACCCGACATGGTTCTTTACAGAAAATATTGGAAGGATCCCAAGAAACCCATATACGAATTTGATGTTACTGATGAGGATTATCAGGAACATGGAAACTGCTATGCCTGCGAAGAACACATCGAGATAGATGATCGTGTTCAGTACTTTTTCTGTAGTTTTTTCTAACTTATCTAGGTATGACATTCATTTCTTTATATATGAGATAGGTGGTGAACTAAAGCCAATTCCATCAACAAAAGAATTATATATTGCGCTTAATCAAAGAATTTTTGAAAAAGCTATCGCAAATTATTCAATTAAATATTTAGATTTCTGAATTCTAGCCTAGCAAAATTAACATCAAATATGGAGGATAAAAGTTTTAAAATATTCAAATCTAAATTTAGCGCAAATAAATTTAATCAAATGAGGAGAAAAGCAGTAATTCCTTATAATTATTTAGATAGTTTTAATAAATTTTATGAACTGGAGCTTCCTCCTAGGGAATATTTTTATAAGATGATGAAAAGTGTAGTGTAATCATTTACACTACAAATTTGCCAAAGAGATTTGGGCTTCTTTTGATTGAAGATCTCTGAGAGACTAGATGAAGCTATATTTGGAAATTGATGTACTGATTTTGGCGGATGTTTTCGAAAACTTCCGCAATATATGCACTAAAATTTATAAACTAAACCCTGTAAATTAAGTTTCAGCCCCATCTATTTCATGGGATGCTGTGCTGAAATACACAAAAGTAGAGCGATCCTAAAAAAGCGAAATAAGCGATCCTTATATGTATAACTTTTTAAAAAGAGGGATACGCGATGGGTTAACTCAGTGTAATTAGAGAATGGCTAATGCAAATAATGAATATATGAAAAATTATGATGAAACAAAGCCAAGAAATTATTTATCATTTATTGATGCAAATAATTTATATGGCTGGGCTATGAGTCAAAAACTACCATTTGCAAATTTTAAATTTTGAAGTGAAAATGAAATTAATTTGTTTGATGTCACTGATTCATCAGTGAAATACACAAAAGTAGAGCGATCCTAAAAAAGCGAAATAAGCGATCCTTATATGTATAACTTTTTAAAAAGAGGGATACGCGATGGGTTAACTCAGTGTAATTAGAGAATGGCTAATGCAAATAATGAATATATGAAAAATTATGATGAAACAAAGCCAAGAAATTATTTATCATTTATTGATGCAAATAATTTATATGGCTGGGCTATGAGCCAAAAACTACCATTTGCAAATTTTAAATTTTTAAGTGAAAATGAAATTAATTTGTTTGATGTCACTGATTCATCAGAAGGTACTGGATATATTCTAGAAGTAGATCTAGAATATCCTGATGATATTCATGACAAACATAACAGCTTGCCATTTTGCCCCGAAAATAAGGTACCCCCAGGAGGAAAGATTCCGAAATTAATCGCTGAATTAAATGCTAAGGAAAATTACATAATACATTTAAAACAATTGAAATTATACTTGCAACATGGTATGATTTTAAAGAAAGTACATCGAATACTTCGAACAGGCTTAAAAGCTAAGGTATATTCATTTTTAGAAGAGACTAGCAATGAAGATATATAAAGAATAAAGAACAATATAAAGAAAAAAACTTTGTCATTAAAAATCTGTAGCAGGCGCGTGAAGACACTATATATAGCCGAAAAATTAAAAATTTTCTGTGTGCGTTCAATCTGAATGAATGATATACCAAATGAAAGGTATTGTTTTCATTAGAGGGAATTTATCCAAACATTATCCAAAAGGAGTTTGGCTTGGGAGTAATTTGCGTAAATGTAAAACACTTTCGATTCACTAAATTCGACATTGTGGGTTTGTCTTATTTTGTCTTTTAAAATGTTGAAAAAATTTGAGTATGTTCGTTAGTAACATACGCCGCTTGTTCTACGGATTTTTATATTAATTATATTAATTAATTAATTATATTAAATATGGAGATAGTTTTTGAGATAACGCAACTTTTGATAAATCGTTTATATCTGAGAAAAGCTTACTTTTCTCAGAAAATTTTTTAACTCACCGCTGCGGACTACCAAGCAATTTTTAATTACTCGTTTCACTGGTAAATGGCGCTTTGGAACTTAAAGATTCTATCTTCACTTGTGGATGTCGCTTTGCAACTCCCTAACATTTTTAAGATTCTTTCTTCACTTCTCGATGGCGCTTTTGTCTTTGCTACTGTTGGCACGAAACCTCTTATCCTCTTACTGAACCCTCCCCGAGGGTGCCGACTGGAAATGTCCCTACTGTGCCTGTAAAATTTCAGGCGGCGATCAGCTAAGATAAGAAGTAAGAAGTATGTATTTTTACTTTTATGTGATCAAACATAGACGAACGAAATTTTTATAATGGTCTAGGGATACAACAATTTTTTTGATATCAACTACAAAAACTCTGGACGATGAACGCCCAAAATATCTGATATCATATACATAAAACCTCTAGACAAGGTAAAATAACGGTGGCGAACCCGCATGCCTCGCCTAAAATATCTGATATAAATTTTGGTGACGAATAAATGCAGTATATGTATAAAAAATTATACATTAAAAATATTCTTATTCGGCACATAAACGATATAAACACATGCCGGTTAAGAATATTGTATAATTTCAACCAAGTTGTATAATTTCGGATAATGTCGAATCGTGATGGTTTAGGTACCAACCGACGCGTATTTTGGATCAGAATCTATGCATATGAAAATATGTTGTTTGGTGACACCAATGTCCCCACAATGTCGAATTTGGTGAATCCAAAGTGTTTTAAATTCTTTGGCTATATATAGTGTCTTCACGCGCCTGCTACAGCAAGGGCATGCGTGTCGCCACCTAGCGGACTGCCGTCCGCCGTGATAAGCTCGTAAGTAACTGGAAAAATAGCTTTAATTTTAGAAATTTTATATATTTCTGTTGTCCAGTTAGGTTCATATCTCTTTACAATTACACCTTTAGCTTTGAATTATTAAGCGATCCTAATATGTATAACTTTTTAAAAAGAGGGATACGCGATGGGTTAACTCAGTGTAATTAGAGAATGGCTAATGCAAATAATGAATATATGAAAAATTATGATGAAACAAAGCCAAGAAATTATTTATCATTTATTGATGCAAATAATTTATATGGCTGGGCTATGAGCCAAAAACTACCATTTGCAAATTTTAAATTTTTAAGTGAAAATGAAATTAATTTGTTTGATGTCACTGATTCATCAGGAGATACTGGATATATTCTAGAAGTAGATCTAGGATATCCTGATGATATTCATGACAAACATATCAGCTTGCCATTTTGCCCCGAAAATAACGTACCCCCAGGAGGAAAGATTTCGAAATTTATCGCTGAATTAAATGCTAAGGAAAATTACATAATACATTTAAAACAATTGCAATTATACTTGCAACATGGTATGATTTTAAAGAAAGTACATCAAATACTTCCTCTTAGTCAATCATTCTGGTTAAATCCGTATATATACTCTATAGAGCTGTGGTTAAAGATCTATAGAGTTAAATACTAACCATCGCAAATTAGCCAAAAATGAATTCAAAAAAAATGCGCGGTTCCCACTGCATACGTACAGCCCACCTCCAGTCCAACTGACCAAGGGACGCTGCCGCATAACGTACGAGTCGCAGGGATAGATCCGAGAGAGTAAACGAGAAGAACAAGAGTGTGAGTAAAAAATTTGTATAAGTTAATGAACAACGCTGTATATGGCGAAACGATGGAAAACGTTGGAAATCGTCGGAACATTGCATTAGTAACAGTCTAGGCAAAATTCTCCAGGAATTAGGAAGCGAGTCGCAATGAATAATTTCCATAGTTTAGAAATATTTGGAGAGAATTTAGCAGCTATTGAATCAACAAAGACTTCAATTCTTTACGATATACCAATATATATTGGTTTCACAGTTCTGGAATTATCCAAATGGTTAATGTATGACTCCATCAGCTGTCTATGGAGTAACAGTTTGATATAACTATGCAGCAATACAATGTGAATCGAAAAAACATTCATGGGTTGGACTGAATAGATGGAGAAATACCCTATAACTGCTTAAGTGATATACTTTCACCACTTAACAAGTTTACCAATGTACGCGGCGAGTAAAATAGGAATTTTTATCAAAGTTTCTATCGAATAATATTATCGGTATAGGTGAGAGTCTTACATGCTATCCAATTTTTTCTTACTGGCTGTAAAATTCACAAAAAAGTGAAGCGAATATGTGCTCTAAATAATTTATTTAGACTATATGTAATTTTAGAATAGAGTAATAAATTACTCTAATAAAGAATCAGTATGATTTTAGTACTTAAATTGAGAGGTTGATTTGGAAAAATGGATAGACTCTTTGGGAATAATCCTGGTAAAGAAGGTTACAGTCAACTTTTATACTGCAACTATTGCGGATCTGACACTCATTTTGAAAATAACTGTGCTAAAAAACTGGAGGGAAAAACATTAGAATCAATAATTGTTAATAATAAACATTGACACATTTTTTCATCCTTTTACGATGCTTATTTGTAGACTCTCAGGATCGGGTAACACAACATTTTTAAAAAACTTAATAAACGGAAGGAATGATCTAATAAGTGATCCAATAGATCAAATAATACGGTGTTATGGTGAAGATCAAGCGTAGCCCAATTTTAGCAAAATAGAATATTTCCATGGGGTTCCTGAATCTATTGAAAATGAGAATAATGAACCAATACTTTTGGTGTTAGAAGATTTGATGATGATTTGGTGATTTAATTAAAATGAATGCGAGCTTTTTACGATAGGATCTCATTATCGAAATTTATCTGTAATAGTTGTAACTCAAAATATATTTTATAAATCTTCCTATACCAGAGATATTTCACTAAATACAAAATACATTGTAGCATTTAAAAGCCCCAGGGATAAATTACAATTCCAATGTTTAGCTAGACATATATATCCTGAAAACCCTCAAGAACTTTTTAGAATATATAAGGAAGACAAATTGAGAATTTTAATTCATTATATTCAATTTGTTATTCAGATGAAAATGGTTTGCAAAAGGAGCATAAGGCGGTTGAAAGCGAACAAACATTTATTGTATGTGCTCAAAAAAGCAAATAACAAACGAAAAGCAATTATTTGCAATAGTGATAGCGAACTAGTAAAAACATTGTCGGAGATAGTGTTAAATACTTTAAAAGGAAACCAAAAAATTTTAAAACATATCCTGAATGCAATAAAAAAGTATAAAAATGTATTACGACATATTTCTTGTTCAAAACAATCTTTAAATTCTAAGAGAAAAGTTCTTATTTAAAAGGGAGGATTTTGCCTATTTTAATAAGTTCTTTGCTTTCTGGAAATTTTGGAAAAATATTGAATCATGATTAAAAGCAAGCATCAGCTAAGCAAAGTATTTTTAATGCAACATAATGCATACCATAAACTTTTAATGAATGATCGAGGAAATGATCTTATAAATTTAAAATGTTTGCCAATTTAAAAAAATAAAAAACTAAGTGATTTTGATAAATGGATTCAAATTCAGCAAGAATTATGTGTAACCAAAATAAAAAGAGAAACAAATCACCGGTTTCATTAAATCAAAATGCAGAAATTCAGACGTATATTATTAATGAATGGAAAGGAAGTTGAGACTGAGAAATAAGGTTAAAAAGAATAGAGATGCACCCTATTTGCTTCGAAATCTGAAGTATATACATAAATGATTTAGAAAAATTGCACAGAGCAAACCGCAAAATAAATATTCAAATTTTGAAAAATAAATTAAATTGGATTTCATATTTTTAACTTAAAAATCTAAAATGTTCTTTCAAAACGAAAGTGTGCTTATACCAATATTGTGAACATTCCAGAAACAATGTCTGAGGAATGGGAAGTTGGTATAACTGATTAAATTATATTTTTTTATATAATTATTTAATATTAATTTTTATTATCTGATAATACTTTTTTAATATCTGCAATAATTGTTTTTGAAAAAATCATAAAAAAAAAATGATTCAGAAGAATCAAGCTCTAATTCAACAGAATTCATAAGTTTAGTAAATTCTGAAACATTCCGCTACAAAGCGGTTCCATTGAAAACGGAGAAGATTGAATACGGAACAATCTTTGTTTATACGGACATTATTGAGTCTCGATGCGTAGGAAGCAAAAGACCTCGTTGTCTAAGAGTTTTGTTCACAAATGGAAGAGAAAAATTTATTCAGTTCAGAAATGTTGAATATTATCCTATTTCTTATAAAATTATTCACCAAAGGAAATTTCGATATTAATAACAGATTCAAGTGGATATAAAATACCCTTTGAAACATAATTTATTCCAATATTTCTTTTAGAAAAAGTCGAAAAATTCTATAAATATAATCATTCTTGGAAACTAGTAATTAGAACTAAGTTATCAATCATGGCAAAATGTTATCATCAATACTATTTAAATAATTGTGGTGGGAGCTTAAGTCATATTGGTAGTCTATATATTTCACCTAGAGTTCTTCAGCAAGGAAGAGGTATTGGAAATTTCTTTGGAGGAGTTTTAATTACATTATACCACTTTTTTCGGGAATAAATGCATTGAAAAATCACGCTATGGCAATAATATATTGAATTCGTGACGTCATTTTCTTTTATTTATATATATTCGCGTCTCTCGCTCTATTCTCGTCGCCCGTTCTCGTGCATTCGATCGGCCACCTGCATTTGCCGTCATGCGCTAGAGTTCGTCTCGCTCTCTCGCGGGATCTCTCGAGATTGATTGTAATCACATTGAATGCATGAAAACCGAATTGGATCTTTTTGAACCGCATCCAACTCAAAGCTGTATTTTGAAAACTTTAACTGATAATATATTCATTGATAATAATATTTTGCACTCAATGTTTAGATACTCATCGGTATATTTAAATAATACACTGGTTTCACAGAGCGACAACAATTATCATTATAGATCATATTTAGAACTAATTTTAAAGTATGGACAGTGAAAGTAATTTAGCAACTCAAGGCTATTTTCCTAATTATGGAACCCAAACACCATTTAAAAATGATGGATGTGTAGTTCTTAAAAATATATTTCAAAATAGTAACAAGGTGGAATTATTTGGAAAAGTTCATGGTGATATTTTTAACCAACCAAAACTACTTGTAAATAATGTTGATTTGTGCATTACTTTTAATATTGAAACTGGAACTGCATCGAATCTTAAGATATTGGAAGCCCAGCTTTATATGAATCATGTAGTGGTTAGCCCTAGTATTTTCTTAGCCCATCACCGCGTTTCAAAAAAAAAAAAAAAATGCTATATATCCATACACAATATAAACGGGAAATAATACATTATCAATCGGTAATGCTGTTATTGGACAAATTCCAATTTTTTTCGCTTTTTGTATGGTGAAAAACAGAGCATATTCAGGAAATGGAGGACTAGATTCTTTTATTTTGAATTCATTGATTTAATCTATTTGTTAATGGAGTACAAGTACCTTCATAAGCACTTGATTTCGATTCCCCGAATTCTAACAATGTAAAAAGTTCAAGAGCATATAATTTACTATTTAAAGCATGCGGAATTAAACATTATGATCGAGGTCTGCAAATTTCTAAGGAAATGTTTGAAAAAAATAGTAGTATATTAGCATTTGATTTAATTGCTTATAACTCGAATTCAAGAGTTTGTTCTAACTTGATAGCTCAAGGAACAATAAGAATAGAAGGAGATTCTCATTAAGAGGCTATAACATGCATTGTGAATACGATTCTATGATTGATAATGATATGATAATGAATTGATAATGATTGATAATGAATCACCGTCTTGCTTTCCAGCAACCAACAAACTAAAAATATATTTAATAGTCTTTTTTCAGCAGATAAACTACCGAAAGAAATTAGTGAATATCCAGCATGAATAGTAGCTAACACTGATTATTCCAACCAACCTGGAATGCATTGAGAATTTTACTTCTATAACAAAAAGTCAGCGGAATTTTTTGACTCTTATGGACAATATCCTCAGAAAAAATTGTTTGTTACATTTTTAAAGAGAAATGCATCAAAATATACATATAATAAACAGCAATTGCAAGGCGACTTTTCCAATACCTGTGGACATTACTGTATGCTTTTTGTAATCGAAAAGAGTTTTATCCGGAATTTTAAAACAAAAGATTTCGACTATAATGATAAGCTAATTTAAAAAATGTTAATTAAATGTTTTAAATGAATTTATAATCATAATATGACAAATAAACAATATTATATATAGTATTTAAAAATATATATTTTTATTTTTTGGGTACTTGATACATTCTTTTAGTTATTTTATATTATCTTATCATAATATTCATAGCTTCCTTTATGTATATTGGAAGTATCTTTCATGTACATGTGTCGGGGCCCTCATTTGCTTCATCATCAGTCCAGGGACATATTTTATAGTGCAACCCATACTTTGAGTACAGGAGCTCCTTCTATTCCAAATCTTCTAGGGTTGCTTTTAAACATTCCAGTTTCTTATTGTGTTCCTCGAAAATCATATCCTCGAATTGCAGCAAATATAATTTAGTGTGATGCGAATACATTTTATGCTCTCGAGATGTTTAGAATTTTATTGAATACACAAGACAGATGAATAATAAAAAGGAATAGACTCTTTTATACCATCACTGCTTTGATATAAATTGTAAAAATGGTGTGCTTTATCTATTCATCTCTTTTCCTTTATATACTAGATGCGTTATTCCATTTTTATTCAATTTCTTTTATGGTGTTTTGATTGAAAATTTATTTAAATAGCTCTTTGGTAAAAATATGCATAGCGGTTCATCATCCTTGCCAGTTAAATAAAGAGCAATTTTAGTTTCATATGTTGTTTTCTTTATCTTACATCCAATGATCTTGTACTCAAAATTAATACATAAGTTCTCAATCTTTGTGTAGCCAATAACAGGCTTTTGATCATTCAGAGTATCTAAGAAAGACTTGTACACATAACAATACATAGGTGATTCGATTTCTTTCATTGGATGACAAATTTTTAAACATACCATTATATTATATACTCTATGGATTCGTTCAAAGAAATTACTGGTACGGACAGATCCATTTAATCAAGCTCTTTTATACTTTTCAATAGTGAAATTCCATAATATACTTAATTTTTTTTTAATCGGTAAAATACTTTTAATTTTTATATAAATCGGTAAAAAGAAATGACAACACATTTCTTTTTAAATTTTATTTGTGTATATAAGACTTTTATAACTATTAATGTAATAATTGATAATAAGAATGAAAGAGACGGTTGTATGATTCTTTAATTTTATTATACATATGTATGTATATGCATATTGAACATTTTCAGCCTATAAAAGGAGTTCTAGTTTATTCTTAATATCAATTTATTCAATAAATTTCGAAATGAAAAAATTCGCTTGTGATCTATGTATAGCCAATCCCTCGATTAAATATCCGAAATGAATTATAGTTCAATTCAATATTTAAAGCTAATTTGATACATGGATAAATTAATTAAAATTAAATTAAATAAAGTAAATTAATGGAAATATAGAAAAACGTTAAATGATTTAAGTCATCGTTCTTTATGTAGGCTATGACCTAATATTTCTTTATTATGAATTTATGGTGCATGTGTTTTTGTAGTGTGTTATTTTAATTTAATATGAAATGCTTATGACTTAACACCTCTGAATCTCCCAATTTCTAAACTGCCAATTGTAAACTAAATTAAAATGTTTAAGTAACATTTACAAATATCGCAAACTACATATATTTATTACCTACCATCCACGGGATTTGAACCTCCGTGCTTTTGAAAAATGGACCAACGTGCAAGCCTCTAAGTTATTAAAGAATCGCGCGAAGGGTGCGTTTGACAATAATACGACTCTAAAAATTTTCATGTACAAAACAATCTCAATTAAATGTAAATATCCAATTAAAAAAAAATGGACTAAATATAACATTTTATGTTACGACTGCGATTTTAAAAATAACCAAAAAACAGATCATAATAAAACTTTTTTGTCTTTATCAACCCATGACTCTAAGTGTAAAGTTAACATAGATTAATATAATATATATAGATAAATGGAAAATAGTAATTGAAATTCTAGTATAACTTAGCATAGGGCGAAGTGAAGCGCAAGAAAAACTCAGTTGCGCTCTCTTGTGAATTCTTCCCGCATCGCCGCAATAGACAAGCTAGGCTTAGTTTATTATGGAATATATTCGAATTTATAGCGTTAAAGCGAGTGCAGTTTTTGGTCATAGTTATTGAAATTTAGTGATATATACAGCCATCCCTTTTTTTGATTTTCGTGAATTCCAGATAAAATAATCTCATTAAACATTTTGGCGGGTGGACTGTATATAATTATTAAATAAATAAAGCAATAAAAAGTGACAGTGACACAATATATATATGTATATACAAAGGAACAAAAAATAAAAGAGTTGCTCGAGACGGTTGTGGTGTGAAACTTAACAAAAAAACAAAAACAAAAAAAGAGTAGGAAAAACAATAAATTCCTCGTCGCGAAACCACATTTTATTCATCCGAAAACTAGCTGCATCTGGAAGGATTCATCGTAGCATCCCCACAAGAAGACAAGAGAAGTAAAAAGCAATCGCTGGTTAAAGGAACGTTTGAAAGCTGGATCACTTCCTCAAGAAAAGACCGCTATAGAGTGCAGGCATCAGGATTTAGATGAGACAATTTTTAAGCTCGAGATCGACTTCCCAGTTTGGCATTACCCAAATTCAGAGGATATTATTCGGAGTTCAAAAAAAGTCTTCTTAAGACCTTAGTTAACAAAGAAGTGAACATTCCTGACATCGAGAAATTAAATCATTTAAATTCTTGCCTCTCTGGTGAACACTTAGGAACTATCAAGGCATACCAGGTCACCGAGGGTAATTATAAAAAAGTTATCGCTAGTCTAAAAAGAGTCAATGATAACGAATGGATCGTCTTTGCGAATCAAATAAGTCAATTGTTCAGCCTTCCGCAAATTTCCCAGCCGTCTGCGTCGTCGTTGAGGGGTCGAGGGGTCGAGAGTCGATAACTCTGTGTCATCAATTTATGGATCATTATTATCAATGGGAGAACTGGGTTTAGCAAGCCACTTAATAGAAGTTCGTTGGCTTGCTGTTATAGAAACGTTCGTTCGTTCGTAAGCGTTCGACAATAAAATGGCGAGCACATATTGACATGAGCATTACTTGATTCAGGGTCACAAATGAATTTGGTTCCTTAAGATCTTGTTCAACGCTTACGATCCATAGGGAAGAATCGTAGATCAATTAGCTTGGAATTGGACAAGCTAATTTACAAGTAAAGAAAAAGATACACACCGTGGTTTACTTAAGAATAAATGGTACTGAGTTTCCGTTCGACTTTTGGATCTTTTGGATTTTGAATATAATTTTAGGCTGACCAGTCAGTGAATGTGAAAGATTGGATCCTACCAAAGATCTTACCATTAGTACACCTACAGTTTTATAAACCTCAGCGGACAGATATGTTAATTGGATTTGATTCATTTTTAGAACTCTTGTCCGTTGGTCAAATAAGTATGGTCTGAATCATCCCATACTTCAAAACACTCTCCTTGGATGGATAGTATT
The DNA here is from genome assembly GCA_035045925.1 of Drosophila atripex. Lineage (NCBI taxonomy): Eukaryota > Metazoa > Arthropoda > Insecta > Diptera > Drosophilidae > Drosophila > Drosophila atripex. Next base: position 23,689,401 of record JAWNOP010000052.1, read on the forward strand.
GGAAAAATATATGGCAAACTCCTCACCAACTCCTCGACACTACGTTATACCCCACTAGTAAAACGGCCTCAAAGTACAACGACTAAGCTACGAGTCATTTTTTATGCGTTCTGTAAGACTTCCACACAGAAATTTTTAAATTATTTGTTGATGGTGGGTCTCACAATTCAGGAAGAGCTTTTCTTAACTCTTCTTACATTTCGGCTAAACAAACTCGCTCTGATAGCCGATATAAAAAAAAAGTATCGTAATGGTGGGCAGATGGGCGATATTAGTTGATAGTGAGTAGAAAAGACCCATCTGAGTCCTTGAAATTATGCAAGCTCAACACCGTTACATATGGCACTGCACCAGCGCCATTCCTGGCCATAAGGTGTTTGAAGAGGTTGAGTGAATCTGCGAAAAATACATTCCCTCGAGCTGCTAAAGTTATTGGGCCTATCATTTACGTCGACGACATGTTACCGGGTGCTGGTTGCATGGAGGAGCTAAAGACACTCAAGTCTGAAGTAACTCAGGTTCTTCAACACGCTGGGTTTGAATTGAGTAAGTGGTTTTCAACCTTGCCTGAAGTTACTGCATCCGATTGCGCCGTTAAGCCAAAATAACACTTTCGGACTCAGAGCTGACAGAAGTATTAGGTAATAATTTTAAATAAATCAAAAATGCATAATTTTGTCAAATTAAATTTGTTATCAGTTTCTTTTGGTTTGATTTTTTTTATAGTTTTAGTTTCTGAGACCCATCTCATGTCTAAGGGTCCAGAATCTTGCAGAAGGTAACGACTACCAGGTGTTCTGTGGGAATTTATTCTAAAGCAATTTGTTTATTTTCAATTTGTTCTATTGAGAAATGGTACTTGATATCAATGTGTTTTGCTCGCAGGTTTATTACCTATACTAATGCAGCCTTGATAATCTTCTGGTATATTGATTGGTTTATTTAATTCAAATTTTATACTAGAGACTAACGATTCTAACCAAAAAGCTTCGATTACTGCTTTGAATAATGTGATATATTCCGCTTCTGTCGAAGAAGTAGCTACTGAATTTTGCTTCTTCGTATTCCAGCAAATCACATTAGAGCCAAAAATTTAAATATAAATCCTGTTGTACTTTTACTATTGGACTCACTTCCTGCCTATGCAGAATCAACATAGCCAATAATTGTGCCGTTAAAATTTGATTTTTTTGCTAAAAGATAATTTTAGATGAACTGTACCTGTTAAATAACCTAAAATTCTTTTAAGATTTTGACGTAATTCTGAATGGTTTTTGTTTGTATATCTACTAAGAATACTTATTGCTGTACTAAGATCATGACGGGTAAATAACATTAGATACATTAAAAAACCAAACAGATTTTGGCACGGCGCATTATAATCTTCATCTGAGTTTAAGGCTTCGTAATTCAGCTAAGTGGAAGTGATGTACTGACTGCATGCCATTCTTCCATATTAAATTTCTTTAAAATATTATTAATGTATTATTTTTCATGTATGCTGTATTAAAGCAATACAGCATTCAATATCCATCTCTTCTTTCTACTTTTATTCCAATAAAGTGTCTTATTTTACATAAGTCTGTCATCCTGAATTGGCTCATTAGATTATTCTTAAGATATATAGTCTTAAGATTATTCATTGTATCATTACTCTCTGTTGCATTCATCAGATCATCCACATATAAAACCAAATAGATACTTTTTAAGACATCCCATTGTATCGTAGATAGATACATCTATCCACTGCTGTATTACTAAAACCCATGTTTTTTAAAAAATTTTCAAATGTCTCGAACATCATCGAACAGCATCGCTCCGCTTGTTTAAAACTATAAATTGACTTATTCAATTTACATACTTTAGTTTTTTATATGGAAATCCCTCCGGAATCTTCAAAAAGATTTACTTTTTGAAGATTATGCCGTCTTAACATCCATATGATGAATTTTTAAATTGAATTGGTTTTCTATGTATAGAATGAATCGATAGCTAGATATTCTTGCAACTGGAGCAAATGTCTCATCATAATCTAACAGACATTATTGAGTAAAACCCCGAGCTACCAATCTGGCCTTATATCCCTCCCACTTGCAATCAACAATATTTTTATCTAGAGGCTGATCAACTAAAGTTCAAGTACCTTATAAAAATGCGAATCTAATTATTCTTTTACAGCTTCTTCCAACTTAGTTCTGTTTGTTCCATTTTTAATATCTACGTAGTTATTTGGGATATCATTACAAATTTTTTGCATGTCTTTTATTTCTTTTGTCTATCTTTCACTTTTTTGACTTCATTTTCATCTATTCTTAATTCCATACTAGGCAATTCTTCACCAATGATTACAATTGGATCGGCATTTTGGCAAGTTGTCTCACTAGGCAGTTTATCTGATTCAAAATTATTTTTTCCATCTGTACTCTCATTCGGTATATTTGACTCCTCTGCTACTGAATTATTTTTAGTAGACAGTTGTAGATTATCCATACTATACTTTCTACCAGTTCCATACTTTCATTCTTAAAATCTGACTCATTTTCCACAGTCTTAGTATTCTCCATATCCATTTCATCAACAACCACGTCTCTAGCTATCAAAAACATCTTTGAATTTATGTCCCACAACTTTCTTAAGCAGTTAAGTTTCTTAAGCAACCAGTATGCATTTGAATAATTTGTCATCAAATTTTATTATCCGCTTTTTATTATGCACATATACTGTTGAATCGAATATCCTTAAATATTTCAATTTTGTCTTTCTGTAGTGCCACATTTCGCGCGGTTCCCACCTCCCGTCCAACCGACCGAGGGGCGCTGCCGCATAACGTACGATCCGTAGGATAGATCCGAGAAAGTAAACGAGAAGAATAAGAGTAAGAAATCACAAGGAAGAGTGTTGCACAGATAAGGCGTTTAGTATATAGGATTTAAGATTGCTAGTAGAGTAAAGTGACAAAGTGTGGTAGAGACCATTGTAGTCCGAACACAGTACCCTGAACGGATCGTGTTGGGCATATGTCGAACTACAATGCCTTAGGAGTAAAGGATGAAAGTTTCTAGTCCTTCTAACTTAAGTTTCAAATCTAATAATACATCCAGATCGTTGACCTGAGTTAAACTTTCATCCCATAGGGAGAAAGGGAGGGCTAGAACGATAAAATGACATGAGTTTAAATTTCGATCCATTAAGCTTTAGGTTATTTGCAAAACACCAATTTTGAAATTTATCCAAATCGGATTGAAGTCTAGATTGGGCGTCAATGTATTTATACTGAAGACAAAGCATAACATCATCAGCGTACATAAGTACTAGTGAGTCAGCTAAGCCAAGGGGCAAGTCGTTAATTAAAAGTGTAAAAAGTAACGGTCCAAGATGGCTTCCTTGGGGCACCCCAGATGTGACGCGGATGTGATGTGATTCCTCCCACATAAGGGGAATAATCGAAGTCTCCAGCGATAGGTTAAAGAGTTTAAGGAGAGATTTGCACAGTGCCTCGGCGCAGTTCTTCAGAACACAGCCTGGTACTCCATCGGGGCCTGGCGAATAAACGGGCTTGACCTTAAGAAGATCCGATAACACACCACTATGATCAAAAGATAGGCAAAATATAAGGTTTGCTGATTGGATATTATAAGTGTACGGCTGAGCTGGAATGGTGCTATGTGTATATGTTGTTTGAAAAAACTTTGCAAAGAGATCGGCCATTGCCAGATCAGTGTTTGCATTTGAGTTCTCAAACGTAAGCAGAGGAGGAAGAGATACAGATTTGCGCTTAGTGTTTACAAAGCTATAGAACTGCTTTGGGTTCTGAGTAAATGGAATTCGGCAGCAGCGAATATAACTCCGATAACATTCAGCGTTATGCACGGTGAAATTAGACCGAGCATAACGCTGAAAATTATCTTGAATAACTAACTGTACAGCCAGATAATTTATGTTTGCTTAATATTCTATTCATTACGTTACGACATTACGACCCCTTGTATACCAAGGTGAATTATATGAAGCCGACGGATATTTCAATGGCACGCAAGCGTCGAAAAATAAATTCAAAGTGTAATAAAATTTGTTTTAGGCAGTATTTGCCAGTAACAACATGCCAGTAAATCGGACCAATCAAATTCTAAAATTAATTTATTTAATTCCGTAAAGTCAGCCTTACGGAAGAAACGAACTTTATTAGATTTAAGTTTAGACTTAAGGTCAATTAGAAAGGGGCAAAGATCTGGAAAGAGTAATTCCATCAGGATCAGAAACGAAACACATGTCCGACCTAAGGAATTTCTAACATGGTTAATTAGCCCGAGGGACAAATTGAACATACCCGAAGATAAGCAGTAAGAACGGTGAATTCTCAACATTGGACCACATGAGACCTGGTATATTGAAGTCCCCCAGAGCTTCCAGCTGATCCCCATCAGACAATCGGTCCGAAACGAAACAAATAGAGGACAAATGTTGCCAGTATGTGGGCGGTTCCGACGAAGGTGGTATGTAATGTAACGTATAAAGAATGACCGGACAGAGTGATTTTAAGGCAAAGATATTCTATGTCACCAAACTCTTTAGATTTTACCTCTTCAGGAGCGAAATTGGTGTCTACAGAAATAGGACTCCTCCTCCCTACTATTTGAAAACTTCGGAGCTTAAAATCTCCGGCTTTAACCAAGTTTCTAACAAGGCTCTAACATGTGGGAGTTTCACTCCCACAGGCTTGGTAAATTTTTCTTCACCATACTTGGCTTATGTTCTTGGACGAAAATGTTCTCTGGCCAAAAGCTGGAGGAACAGATCTTCTGGAACATCTGCACGGGCACACGTATTTTGAAAGATGACGTGTGCCTACTGTATGAGTATTTATATTTTGTAATATCTGCCACCTTAATATCGGATTTTGTTTTGGCTTTGATATAAGCCGAGATATCTATCTCAGAAGTATCAGGGATCGATGGAGGGATCACCTGTAAGGGTTTTGGTGCCGCCGTAACTAATACTGCAGCATCAGTTCGTACCGGGAGTCCGGACGGCTGAATACCCTGTTCGGTGACTCTTCTGTCTTCGGTCTGGTGAAATCACTTGGAGTGATGTGATTATTAGAGATATTCTTGCAACTGGAGCAAATGTCTCATCATAATCTAACAGACATTATTGAGTAAAACCCCGAGCTACCAATCTGGCCTTATATCCCTCCCACTTGCAATCAACAATATTTTTATCTAGAGGCTGATCAACTAAAGTTCAAGTACCTTATAAAAATGCGAATCTAATTATTCTTTTACAGCTTCTTCCAACTTAGTTCTGTTTGTTCCATTTTTAATATCTACGTAGTTATTTGGGATATCATTACAAATTTTTTGCATGTCTTTTATTTCTTTTGTCTATCTTTCACTTTTTTGACTTCATTTTCATCTATTCTTAATTCCATACTAGGCAATTCTTCACCAATGATTACAATTGGATCGGCATTTTGGCAAGTTGTCTCACTAGGCAGTTTATCTGATTCAAAATTATTTTTTCCATCTGTACTCTCATTCGGTATATTTGACTCCTCTGCTACTGAATTATTTTTAGTAGACAGTTGCAGATTATCCATACTATACTTTCTACCAGTTCCATACTTTCATTCTTAAAATCTGACTCATTTTCCACAGTCTTAGTATTCTCCATATCCATTTCATCAACAACCACGTCTCTAGCTATCAAAAACATCTTTGAATTTATGTCCCACAACTTTCTTAAGCAGTTAAGTTTCTTAAGCAACCAGTATGCATTTGAATAATTTGTCATCAAATTTTATTATCCGCTTTTTATTATGCACATATACTGTTGAATCGAATATCCTTAAATATTTCAATTTTGTCTTTCTGTAGTGCCACATTTCGCGCGGTTCCCACCTCCCGTCCAACCGACCGAGGGGCGCTGCCGCATAACGTACGGATCGCAAGGATAGATCCGAGAAAGTAAACGAGAAGAATAAGAGTAAGAAATCACAAGGAAGAGTGTTGCACAGATAAGGCGTTTAGTATATAGGATTTAAGATTGCTAGTAGAGTAAAGTGACAAAGTGTGGTAGAGACCATTGTAGTCCGAACACAGTACCCTGAACGGATCGTATTGGGCATATGTCGAACTACAATGCCTAAGGAGTAAAGGATGAAAGTTTCTAGTCCTTCTAACTTAAGTTTCAAATCTAATAATACATCCAGATCGTTGACCTGAGTTAAACTTTCTTCCCATAGGGAGAAAGGGAGGGCTAGAACGATAAAATGACATGAGTTTAAATTTCGATCCATTAAGCTTTAGGTTATTTGCAAAACATCAATTTTGAAATTTATCCAAATCGGATTGAAGTCTAGATTGGGCGTCAATGAATTTATACTGAAGACAAAGCATAACATCATCAGCGTACATAAGTACTAGTGAGTCAGCTAAGCCAAGGGGCAAGTCGTTAATTAAAAGTGTAAAAAGTAACGGTCCAAGATGGCTTCCTTGGGGCACCCCAGATGTGACGCGGATGTGATGTGATTCCTCCCACATAAGGGGAATAATCGAAGTCTCCAGCGATAGGTTAAAGAGTTTAAGGAGAGATTTGCACAGTGCCTCGGCGCAGTTCTTCAGAACACAGCCTGGTACTCCATCGGGACCTGGCGAATAAACGGGCTTGACCTTAAGAAGATCCGATAACACACCACTGATCAAAAGATAGGCAAAATATAATATGATCAAAAGATAGGCAAAATATAAAGGTTTGCTGATTGGATATTATAAGTGTACGGCTGAGCTGGAATGGTGCTATGTGTATATGTTGTTTGAAAAAACTTTGCAAAGAGGTCGGCCATTGCCAGATCAGTGTTTGCATTTGAGTTCTCAAACGTAAGCAGAGGAGGAAGAGATACAGATTTGCGCTTAGTGTTTACAAAGCTATAAAACTGCTTTGGGTTCTGAGTAAATGGAATCCGGCAGCAGCGAATATAACTCCGATAACATTCAGCGATATGCACGGTGAAATTAGACCGAGCATAACGCTGAAAATTATCTTGAATAACTAACTGTACAGCCAGATAATTTATGTTTGCTTAATATTCTATTCATTACGTTACGACATTACGACCCCTTGTATACCAAGGTGAATTATATGAAGCCGACGGATATTTCAATGGCACGCAAGCGTCGAAAAATAAATTCAAAGTGTAATAAAATTTGTTTTAGGCAGTATTTGCCAGTAACAACATGCCAGTAAATCGGACCAATCAAATTCTATAATTAATTTATTTAATTCCGTAAAGTCAGCCTTACGGAAGAAACGAACTTTATTAGATTTAAGTTTAGACTTAAGGTCAATTAGAAAGGGGCAAAGATCTGGAAAGAGTAATTCCATCAGGATCAGAAACGAAACACATGTCCGACCTAAGGAATTTCTAACATGGTTAATTAGCCCGAGGGACAAATCGAACATACCCGAATATAAGCAGTAAGATTTGGTGCTTCAATCCGATTTGGATAAATTTCAAAATTGGTGCTTAGCAAATGACCTAAAGCTTAATGGATCGAAATGTAAACTCATGTCATTTTATCGATCTAGCCCTCACCAGGCTACGTACTTTCTCTATGGGATTGCCTTAGAACGTTTAACTCAGGTTAACGATCTGGGAGTCCTATTAGATTTGAAACTTAAATTTACCGACCATATATCCACCATGGTTAATAAAGCTATGGGTGTGCTTGGTTTTATTAAAAGATGGTCAAAAGAATTCAACGACCCATACATTACAAAAACTTTATACACATCGTTGGTCCGCCCGATTCTTGAGTATGGATCGTGTGTCTGGAGTCCACAATACGGTGTGCACCAAGATCACATAGAATCCGTACAAAAAAACTTTCTTATTTTCGCACTTAGGGGACTAAATTGGAATGCAAGCCTTCACCTTCCCTCCTATCATAGTAGACTTTTATTAATCAACTTACCACCATTAACAAACCGTAGAACGATGCTGGGTGTCATGTTTCTATTTAATCTTATTAATGGTAATGTAGACAGCCAGCATTTATTAACACGCTTAAATTTCAACGTTCCTAGTAGAAGGACTCGAAACTTTCGTCCTCTACTCCTTAGCCATTGTAGCTCGACATATGCCCAACACGATCCGTTCAGGGTTTTATGTTCGGACTACAACGGTCTCTACCACGTTTTGTCCCTTTGCTCTACTAACAATCTTAAATCCATTATACTAAACACCTTATCTTTGCAACACTTTTCCTCGTGATTTCATACTCCTATTCCTCTCTTTTACTCTCTCGGATCTATCCCCGCGATTCGAGCCGTACGTTGTGCGGCAGCGTCCCTCGGTCGGTTGGACGGGAGGTGGGCTGTACGTATGCAGTGGGAACCGCGCGAACAAGAACGGTGAATTCTCAACATTGGACCACATGAGACCTGGTATATTGAAGTCCCCCAGAGCTTCCAGCTGATCCCCATCAGACAATCGGTCCGAAACGAAACAAATAGAGGACAAATGTTGCCAGTATGTGGGCGGTTCCGACGAAGGTGGTATGTAATGTAACGTATAAAGAATGACCGGACAGAGTGATTTTAAGGCAAAGATATTCTATGTCACCAAACTCTTTAGATTTTACCTCTTCAGGAGCGAAATTGGTGTCTACAGAAATAGGACTCCTCCTCCCTACTATTTGAAAACTTCGGAGCTTAAAATCTCCGGCTTTAACCAAGTTTCTAACAAGGCTCTAACATGTGGGAGTTTCACTCCCACAGGCTTGGTAAATTTTTCTTCACCATACTTGGCTTATGTTCTTGGACGAAAATGTTCTCTGGCCAAAAGCTGGAGGAACAGATCTTCTGGAACATCTGCACGGGCACACGTATTTTGAAAGATGACGTGTGCCTACTGTATGAGTATTTATATTTTGTAATATCTGCCACCTTAATATCGGATTTTGTTTTGGCTTTGATATAAGCCGAGATATCTATCTCAGAAGTATCAGGGATCGATGGAGGGATCACCTGTAAGGGTTTTGGTGCCGCCGTAACTAATACTGCAGCATCAGTTCGTACCGGGAGTCCGGACGGTTGAATACCCTGTTCGGTGACTCTTCTGTCTTCGGTCTGGTGAAATCACTTGGAGTGATGCCACAAAAGACAAATCGGACAACTGCTCATTATTACTGAGAAATTCGGAAGCCGAATTTTTCCCTGTTCCAGCCCTTGGGGTGGCCAGAGATATAAGCGGCTGAATAATTGTCGGCTGAGTAGGCTGAAGTTTTTTCGCCACAAGCACATCACTAATAGCGGATTTCTTACGCTTTGAAGACTCATTTAATATTTTAAGACTATTAAACTGTGTATCGAGCGCACAGAGTTGGTCATTGATTTTACGAAAACCGCTAATCAACTCTTTAAATCCACTTTTAGTCTTTCTCATGAACGAACTCATTTCGTCCTGAACAGCACGAAAACAAAGCAAAAGGAGACCAGAACTACGAGAAATGGCATCCGAAACTGAGGCCGTGAACCCGGCACACTTAGCGTGTAAAACGTTTTCACACATCCAGCAGTGGATGGTAGGATGGGATGACGAGATTGTCTTATTACAAGACTTCGACGCACAGATGAGTTTAAAATCCATGATAATGTTACGTTAATTTATTAATATTTTTGTTTGAACCACTGTACCACTGTACCGGGGAAACGAAAAGGGTGATGATAGTGAATATAGCGATTAGTGTAGGTTAGTGTTGTTAAACCGCAAGAATAGAGATAATATATATAGCGATATTATAGCGATACCTCTACTGAGCGACAAAAGAAGCAACACCGTAAAAAATGAAGAAGCAGAGCAGAGCTATTTTTGAAAGAATTTTAAGAAGAAGAATGCTCAAATGGTATTCAAATGGTAACATATGCCTTTTTCACTTCTTTTTTCATATCATTTGACAAATATTCTCTGCGATTATCAATGTAAAGATTTACAACCTTAAAGTTGAAATAAGCTTCACTCTTTGCGATAAAATCTTTGAGGAAATAAAATACCTCAGATTCATCAGAAGTAATTACGTAAGTTAATGTCACATTACTGATGTGTATACTGATCGACAACGATTACTTAATAGTTTCTTTCATCAATACTAGATAATGGACAAGAAACATCTAAATGAATAAATAAAGGCCTACGTATATATTCTTTATTCTTAATTTCTTCAAATGGAAGTCTAGTTTGCTTACCTTATACAAGTCATAACATATTTTACAAGTATTACATCTTTCAACATATTATTTCGCATAATTTCCAAAAACTTTACCTTGCTAATATATCCTAGTCTTGCAGGCCACATACTATAGTTTTAATTTCTTTTTGTGAAAGTTGTATATGCTTTATGGTTTATTTTTCACTTTCACACGTGTCTTCAAAAACTTCTTGTTCATTCATCAAAACTTTCACTCCTTTTGAATTGAATTCAATTGTCAAGCCTGCTGCTTGCATCTTCGAGACGGACAGTACATTTTGTGGAATTCTTTGCAAAACAAAACATTTTCCAGTGTAACGTATTCAAAGCCCATCGAGTTGAGAACGTCGGCAAGTGCAGACGTGTTTTTTTTTTCCTGTCTTCTTATCGTCAACAAAAATTTTAAATAAAAGCAGTGCAAGCTCTAAACAACAACACACAGTGAGCGAAAAGACGCTTAGTGCGATGAACTTCGTACTTTTTGTGTAATTAAACAAGAAGAAAATCTTAAACATTATGCTATGAGTGAATTCCACACTCATACGGTGCTCCATTTGTCGACAACGACAACAATAAAAACTTCTACACGTACCAATTAAAAAGCAGTTAAGGCCAGCAAGTAGTAGTTAAAGGTATTGAACCGAAAGTAACACCAGCTGAGAAAGGTTTTAATGTAAAAAATTTTATAAGCATTTTGAACAGAGAAAGATAGCCTCAACCTCTTTTCAACCTCTTTCTTTCTGAAAAAAAAATGAAGTGTACCCAATTTTTACTCTCCAGTTCCTACTACACCGCAGAATAGCCGTAGAAGAGCCGTATAAATGAAATGGGTCATTGCAGTGTAACAATTGCCAGGAATATGGCCACTCAAGGTCTTATTGCACGCTTCGTCTAGTATGCGTTGTTTGTGGAGACCTTCATGACTCCCACAACAAATGCCCAAAAAATAAAGAGGACCCCAGGAGCAAAAAGTGTGGAAGCTGTGGAGGTAACCCTAGGGCTAACTACAGGGGCTGTCCAGTCTATAAGGAACTAAAAAGTCGTAAACACCAAAGAGTGACCACTGCTCGCTCACATATAACTCCTATGAAATCTACGCGTGATGTCTTCCCCCCAACAGCCGTGAAATCTTCAGCCAATAATGAGTTCACCGACAAACCCGTAAGCTTTACAACTGCTCTAAAAATGGGTCTGGAAAGTACCGCTCCGACCACCCACGATCATCTGTTTCCCCTCATCAACCAGGTGAACAGTCTACGAACAAAATTGAAACAATAATATGTAATCTTCAACAATATATGATGGATTTCATGTCATTCATGCAGACAACTATGCAAGATCTTATGCGAAACCAGAATGTTTTGATTGAGCTGCTTATTGCTCAAAAACAGAATAAGAAATCAATGGCTCCACTCATTATGGCACTGTGGAACGCCAACGGCGTCTCACAGCGCAAACTCGAGTTAACTCAATTCCTTAATAATAACCATATCGATATACTGCTACTCGCAGAAACTCATCTTACAAATAAATACAATTTCCAAATTCGAGACTACTTCTTCTATAACACGAATCACCCAGACGGGAAAGCACACGGAGGCACTGGGATTCTGATTCGAAATCGCATTAAACACTGCTTCCACAATAGTTTCGCCACTAACTACATGCAAGCTACATCTATAGACGTACAGATGGACCACCGTTCCTTAAAGCTTGCCGTATACTGTCCTCCTCGGTTTACAATATCCGAGTCCTAATTCATAGACTATTTCAACTCTCTATGCGAACAATTTATAGTAGCAGGAGACTTTAATGCCAAGCATATGCACTGGGGATCTCCACTTGTGACCCCAAAAGGAAGGCAGCTGTACAATGCAATAATAAAAGCAAGCAACAAGCTAGACCGTGTGTCACCTGGGACACCTACATATTGGCCAACAGATCCCAGAAAACTGCCAGACTTGATAGATTTTGCAGTCACAAAAAACATTCCACGCAACCTGATAAGCGGCAACTCTTTATTAGATCAATCGTCTGATCACACGCCTGTACTCGTTCATCTAAATCTACATCCAGTTGCGGTAGATACACCATTCAGACTAACAACGAACAAAACCAACTGGATTAAGTATACAAAATATGTAAAAAAAAAAAAACAATATATGTAAAAAATATGTAATGTAATATGTTCGCATATTGAGTTGAATCCACGTTTGAATGACGAAGCTGATATCAACTCATTCACAAACAATCTCGAATCTGTCTTGGTCACAGCAGCTCGCATGTCAAATCCACAAACGCAAAAAATATCGTACAATCACAGATACACGAACGTTGAAATAGAACAGCTTGTTCTAGCAAAGCGACGATCACGGCGAGACTGGCAATCCAACAGATCACAATCTGCAAAACAAAGGTTAAATGATGCTACACGGAGGCTCTCAGCTGCATTACGTCATGAAGAAGAAAGGTCCCAAAAACATTACATACAGCAGTTATCCCCAACGAGCTCCAAGTTCCCACTTTGGAGAGAACACTCATCACTCAGCGCACCATTAGAATCTGAAATGCCAATTAGGACATCCACAGGCAATTGGGCGCGCAGCGACGGAGAAAGAGCCAAGAGATTTGCAGAACATCTTCAAAAATTATTCCAAACGGGATCTCACTGCCACTGAACAACTCAACCCAAACAAATCTCCACGATGCAACCTGATCACCAAAAATAATTATTGAACTTCGAGCTATTTGCCAACTCCTAAATGCAATAACGAGACATGGACACTTCCCAGAGAGATGGAAAGAGTCGATCATCATAATGATACAAAAACCTGGCAAAGACCGCACAATTGCTTCATCATATAGACCAATTAATTTACTAACATATCTATCAAAACTCTTAAAAAAATGCTTCTTGGCACATATTACCCTATATCTCAGAACATACAACAAAATCCCGACATATCAATTCTGTTTTCGAGAAAAACATGGATCCATCGAGCAAGTCAACCGCATAACTTCAGAAATCCGAAATGCATTCGAACAAAAGGAGTACTGCACTGCGATATTTCTGGACGTGTCACAAGCTTTCGACAGAGTATAGTTGGAAGGTTAAATGCACAAAATAACAGAAATGCTCCCAACCAACACTCACAAACTTCTGAAGTCATTTTTAACGAACTAAAATGCAAACACGTAACGTTCACACTTAATAGACAAGACTACCCTCCACTTACTCTAAACACCAGAGTGGTTCAGATAGCAAATGATGTAACATATCTTGGCGTATACGTCGATAGACCTATTACCTGGCGCAGCCACATCGGAGCCAAAAGCACATATTTAAAGCTCAAAGCCAGCAGCCTCCACTGGCTTATCAATAGCCGCTCACCCTTAGCCTGGACTATAAGGTACTTCTATACAACACCGTTTTGAAACCAATCTGGAATCAGTTGTGAAGGAATGTCAGTAATAGCAGCGTGGATATAATGCAAAGAACTCAATCAAAAACTCTCAGAACCATCACCGGGGCATCGTGGTACGTTCGGAATGTAAACATTCACAGGGACCTTAACATATCACTCGTCAGAGAAGAGATAGCACAAATCACAACAAAGTACTACAACAGGCTATTATTACATCCAAATCATCTCGCGAGAGCCCTCACGCGAGTTTCAAGCATTTCTCGTCTTCGCCGCAACAACCTTCCAATCCAGCGCTAATTATTAGGACCATGTAGCCTCTATTCAGTTAAAATTTAACTATAATGAAGAGATAATGTATTATTTTAAGATTTTCAACATTATTGTTAGACTCATAAAGAGATGATCCAATAAATAAGCCAAGCCTAAAAAAAAAAATGTTCGTATTGATATTGCTGTTAAGTTTGACTGTTTCCTTTCCAGAAGCAAGGTTTCTTCAAAGATTTCATCGCATATTATATATGTACGCACCTTGCTTTGCAATTGCAATCTCCATTGGCGTATCCAGAGTAGAATAAGTTAAGAACAGACCACAGATTGTTTCAGACCACATGATGTCTGGAGCTCCCGATCCAATAAGAAGGATACATAATCTTTACCTGTATTAATTCTGGCCCGTCTTGACATAAACGCAAATAATCTACCTATTTCAACATTAGCAACTTGGGATCGTTTTTCTTTAACTTTATTCTCTAAGGCCCTTTTGAAACAGAAGCAATCTTTCTTGAAGTGGATTTAAATTGGATTTAAAGTTCTTCAAGGGTTTGGCCCTAATCTTTGATGGCATAAGTACTTTATTGCTTGTGTCCTTGCTTAAATTCTTTATTTAAGTTTCATGGTCAAGTAAGCGGATTTTGACAAAAGAAAAAGTAACATATTTGGCAGATAAAGTTTCTATCGCTGTCACAACTCCATCATAATCTGAAGATAATGTTAGAAGAAGGTGAGCTACTTTATCCACCTCCTCAATTTTTGATCCCGATGCCATTAATTCGCAGATTAATTCGTCAAATTTATTGGAATAAATAATTAGAGGAGTGTCACCATTTAATTTAAATGTCAATAATTGTTGCATAAGCTGTTGTAAAATGACCAGGTATTCTACAATTAAATAATAAGAGTAGTTTTTAGTAGTTTTGTTTTCTTTTCTAAAATGATTGTTGGCCCAAGCAGCCCCCAGCTAAACCATTTAAAATAATCATATACGGTTAGCAGCAGCGGTTTTTATCAGAATTTATTCTTCTCTGTTTGTCTCCCAGTTTCGCATGCGCTTTGTTTTTATTTGTATCGCATGCGGGAGCATGCTTTTTTTTTTGGAACTTTGGTTGAGCTTCTGCGCAAGCTCTTAGTTCTTCTTGTTTTTCATCATTTTTTGGAGCGGCTATATATATTGGGGTTAAATTAAACCCGTAATACAATATTGGAACGTTAATTGAGATTGTTTGATTCGGCCGCTACCAAAAACTGGTAGCGTTACAATGTCTTTTAAATACTTTTTTGACTTCTTCTTTATGACGCTCCTCCGTCTTGAGATATGTGCCGTTCACCGTTACGCAGACCTCTACACCGAACGAAATGTATAATAGTCAGATTCAGAATTTTGTCTTCATTTGATTCGATCTCATCTATCGTCGTTGCCAACGTTCGTATCAAATAGAGTTGTTGAGTGGTCAGAGGATAGCACGTGGTGGCATGTACCAACAAGACAGAACCGCAGATATTGTGCCAAGAGGTGGAGACGTAAGGTAGACGGTAAAATCGAGTTGGATTATAGGATCCTCGCTTTTAAAGGAGCTAGAAGAAAAGTGGCCAACAAGTTCCCGGTTTGATCTGTCAACAGAGCTTTTGCGGATGGAAATGGTCTGCACCTTATACTTATTACGAGATAGAAGGATATACCTATCACTTAAAACTGCTGCGAGTGTTCGTTTACATTTTCCGCTTTATAAAATAGTGTCAAAAATTAGTAGTTACTTCAGATAGTGTACCTTCACTTGACGAATATCAAGCTTTTAATAAAATTGTCAAGATAGTCCAAGAGCACGAGTATTAAGAGGAAATTAAAAATATTCGAAAAAAAACTCGTTGTTAGCCCACCTTGTACAGAAGCTAAATCCGTTTGTTCATGATGTCTTTCAGGCTGGGCTTATCTTTTCGTTGTTGCGTGTCGGGGGGCAACTTGCTAATGCTCCTATTTCGTACGATGCCAAATATCCAGTATTGTTGATGAAGCGCTCTCAATTTGTTCAGAGCTACGTTCGGTACTTACATGAGTCGAATTTTCATGTGGGTCCACGAGAACTGTTGAGTCTCTTGTGCCAGCGTGTTTGGATAGTAAACGGGCAGGAAATCTGCAGTCAGATAGTACGGTCATGCATACGCTGTTTTAAATGCTCATCTGATGACTCAAATCATGAGACCATTAGATCGAGTCCGTGCTCCCCGCCCATTCTCCATATGTGGTGTGGATTTTTTTGGTCCTATAGAGACGACATTGTAAATTCGTGGTAGGCCACCCTATAAGTCCTATTTGCCCTGTTTGTTTTTTTTCGTCCAAGGCAGTACATTTAGAAGTAGTTCCCGATTTGTCAACTGATTCCTTTTTAACGGCATTTCATCAGAACGTTGGACGCCGAGGATGTCGTTCACTGCGACGAACGCGACGGACGTCGGAGCGAGTCGCCACTTCGCGGTATTGCGACAGCAAATCTAAGACAAAGCGGACTAACTGGGACATTACGCATCAAAAAATTTGGAGTTGCGTTTCAGAGAGTAGTTCACAAGCTGGCGAGGCTGGCAGTTGGTTGATGCCGGTTGGAGACATTCAACAGGGCCTTCACCGCATAGATAAGCTAAGCTTAAGATTATATATTCGTAAATTATATAATATATACAGCAACCCTTTAGTTTTTGGCTTTCGTGAATTCGAAATAACATAATCTCATTAAACATTACCAAGAACCATTGAACCATTGGGTTAAAATTTCCGCGAAAAATATTTAAAATAACAAGAAAATTTTGGTGATGGTCAACAAATAGGCGTGAAACACAGACCATACGAAAAAAAACTCTCTCCCTCCTCTCACTTACTTTGCGGATATCATGTTTTTTCTCTCATCAGACTGTCTTGGCATTTTTTATTGTTTTTAGAGAGCACGGATTAAGTTATTTTAGTTTTATGTTTAATTTTATTTATTCATCAATTATTTCACCTAAGCCTGTTAAGGCAAAGGCTATTTTAATGGATGTTAGCAAAGGTTAATTAAAATATAGCTGTGGCTATGGAGTACAGATCTTAGACTAACATGACGATCTGATCCCACAGCAGCTCGAGGCCTTGGCCTGATCGTCCCGGTGACTTGCTCTTTCTATATCAATGTTTGCTCTGTATTTTGCATGATTTCTGGCCTTCAGATGGTGTTTGCAGAGCCATACGGTAGAGCACATTAAGGAGGTGGCGAGTAGGGCGTTGGAGAAGATGGGACCCGACTTAAGTTCTTCTCTAAGGGCTCCAATATGGTAACGGCTGCTCAGATTCAGCTCGTGGAAAAATGGGTGGCTTAGCCGGTTTTGGTGGGTCGTGATGTTGACCCCGGTCATGGCTGATAGATCGGGTTTTTTCATCGAACTTCCCAGTTGTTTTACGAACCAAGTTCCGTTTAGATCTATTTTGTCAGAATTGGTTACCATTTATGTTCCAGATATTTTTTGGTCCCGTCCTTGTTCATTGGTTATGGTCATGTTTGCCCCGTTCTTAAAGTGGGTGCCGTAATGTAACTAGATTCAGGTGACCTGGGAGTGTGGAGCAATAGTTTAATTTTGGAGTTCCTGCAGAGAGTCGATTTACAGTACCCGATGTTATGGTTTCGCTCAAGGCATTCAGCGACTAGGTTCCCATTTTCGGACTCCTTCTTACAAACGAATTTGAGATTAGGAAAATTCAATAAAAAAATGAATGATAACGAAACTTTGAAAAACTCCTATACTAGATACTTCTAATATTTTAATCCAACTGCTTTCTCACGTTTGTAGCGTGATTATTAGGTCAATTAAGCTATTGTTTCCGATTAAAACCTCAAGAGTGGTGCGAGTTAAGCAGTAAAGACGGTGAACTATCAACATTAGACCACATTAGTTCTGGGATATTAAAGTCACTCCGAGTTACCAGCTGGTCACCATCAGACAGACGATCAAAAACAAACGAATAGCGGACAAATGTTGCCGAAACGCAGGTTCGGACGAAGGTAGTTTGTAAGAACGGCTAACATATAAAGATTGACCAGACAAAATTATCACCAAACTCATTAGATTTTTCCTCTTCAGAAGCGAAGTCTGAGTCTACAGGAATTAATACTTCCCTCGCCTTCGAAGGGTTCTATCACGTCGAAAAGTGGTGTACTTACTTGGAAAAAATATCGGAACTTAAGATCTCCGGCTTGAACCAAATTTCTGTAATAACTATAATGTGGGATGCAAAGAAAGAACTATCAAAATTCAGTTTGGGAATGTCAGCTTTTGTTTTGGCTTTGATGTAAGCCGAGATATCAATCTCTTAAGTATCAGGGGCAAGCCGGCACCAGACCCAAAAATTTAAATTAACTGGTGTGGTGGTATCATTTAAAGCGATGCCACAGAGGACGTATCGGATAGTTGTGCATTTATACTGAGATATTCGGAAGCCAAATTTTTCCCAGGTCCAGCCCTTGGGGTGGCCAGAGATATGAGAGGCTGCATAATTGTCGGCTGAGCAGGCTGAAGATTATTCGTCACAAGCACATCACTAAAAGCGGATTTAGTTGTTGAAGATAAGTAAACTGTGTATCGAACGCACAGAGTTGGATGAAAAACGCTAATCAAACCTTTAAATCCACTTTTAAGCTGTCCTCATTCTCGGTCCTCAACGACCTCATTTCTTCCTGAACAGTACGACAGCCGTCACAGCAAAAGTGGAGACCAGACCTACGCGAAATGTCATCCAAAACTGGGGCCGTGTACCCGGCACACTTAGTGTGTATAACATTTTACAGAGCCAGCAGTGGATGGTTTTTATACCCTTGCAGAATGTATTAAAATTTTCGTCAAAAGTGTGCAAAGCAGTGAAGGAAACATTTCCGACCCTATAAAGTATATATATTCTTGATCAGGATCACCTCCTGAGTTGATATAAGCATGTCCGTCTGTCTGTTTCTACGCAAACTAGTCTCTCAGTTTTAAAGCTATCGTCTTTAAACTTTGCACACGCCCTTCTTTCCTTTGCAGGCAGTATATAAGTCGGAACGGCTGAGATCGGTCGACTATATCCTATAGCTGCCATATAACTGATTAATCGGAAGTGGCATAGCTTCGTTGTTTTTCAAGTTAAAAGGATGCGACTTTATATGGATTTCACTTTTGGTAAAATAATTCGACATGTTAAATTTCATAATGATCGGCTGACTATATCATATAGCTGCCATATAATTGATTGATCGGAAATCGCATAACTTCGTTGTTTTGTAAGTTAGAAGGATGGGATTTTATATGGATTCTTGGACACTTTATTTACTTGGACTCTTTATATGGACACTTTTGATAAAATAATTCGACATGTTAAATTTCATAAGGATCGGCCGACTATGTCATAAAGCCATATAACTGCCATATAACTGATTGATCGGGAATGCCATAACTTCGTTGTTTTTGAAATTATGAATGAGATTTTCTATGGATTCTACTGTGGGTAGACTAATCCGATCTGCCAAATTTCAGCAGAATCGGCCGACTTTATACGATCCGATATATATCTAATAATATAAGATGCATTGAACTGCAAGGGTCTAGCGGACTGCCACTCAAGGGCATATCAACTTCGGCTCCGCCCGCAGTCAGCTTTCCTTTCTTGTTTTTTCATGGTGTTATTTAAAATGTTTCAACATGTTTATAACATTTAGCATTAATTTTAAACAATTAACCGCTGATTTTAACAATTGCTGGCTTAATTAGTGCTCGACTTGAGTTAATTTGGTCGGAGACGCACGTCTAGTCACTGCGGGCGCCCGACAAGAAGTCCCAAAGATTTAGTCAGCTACTGACCCCGAAATAAAGTAGAATTAACTCAGTCTATCAGTAATAATGATAAATGAATCTCAGCATCCATATAGACGTCGATATATAGGTATGTATATTTGCATCTGGTAAGTAAGCAGCAAGTATCAATAAAGTTGATCAGCTGATTATAGCTTGACAGTTAATTTTTTCGGGTTAACAGGTAAGTTGATAACCAGGCAAATGAAAACCAGATTACTCCAGAACCAGAAGTATACTCCTTGAGTCTGAAAGTGACAGCCAGGTAGGTAACACAAGCAATTTCCATTTTTACCAGGTAAAATTGTTTTGATAACCCGGCCAGTTCTTCCTTTTCCATGCAAGTTGAATTAGAAACCCAGTCAAACTGGCGATAGCTTGAAAACCATATAGGTCCTTAGCAGGTAGAGATGATAATTAACTGTTGATGCAGATGCTGGTCTCTGTGGATGAATAATAAAATCATTATTTATGTTAATAAATAAATTAATCAGCTGATACTGAGTGATTTGGCAGTATTTCAATGTGGATGGGCAGCTGGAGCTGGTTGATAACTTTAACCAGTTTTAAACACGCTTATCATGATAAGCGGGCTATGTTATGACGGACGAACTTCTCCCCGCCAACACGTGGGTCCAATATATGAATTCAGAAAATAACAGCAAAAAACAAAACAGAGGGGAGATAGACTCCTAAATAAAGTCTGCAAATGGGATCAATGATTCATCGATCTCCAAAGGAGATAGAGGCAAAAAAATGCTGGTATGGCAAAGTTGCTCACAGAGGAACAACATCCGAAGACGGGAGGCGACGGTGTAGGAGGGCATCGACCTCAAAGGCGGGTATCAAATTGAATAGCAAGAAGCCGATAGGGGTAGGCACCTCTGCCAAGAAGGTCATACAAAGTGCGAAAAGCCCCTAGCGAAGAAAAACAAGTTGCAGACACAACCGGCCAACAGATCCTTTGTCGAAGTAACGAAGGGTGGACCATCCTTGGGTGGACGTCATTAACAATGGCTGGTGAATGAGCTGCATTGGCGCATCATGGAAGAGATGCTCAAGAGCGGAGGACCTCCTCCTGATTGCGAAGACGCAGGGTGGTATCGCGGCAGGATAGGCGGTAGACTTGGATGGCCGATGTAACAGGTAAAAAGCGAGCTTGAATTCTCACAAAAAACAACCGTAATATCTCTTGCTACCACATTTCAGCAACCACACATTTCTGGAATCACATTTCAGCGGCCCTCCTGAAATATGCTGGGCGTATATGGAATATGTATATAGGGCGTATATACAGGAATATGTTGGGCCGCCCACACATGTGCTGCTTAGACGGTTTGTAGAAGACAGCGAAACGAGGCCTACTAATAGGA
Source organism: Drosophila atripex (assembly GCA_035045925.1). Taxonomy (NCBI): domain Eukaryota; kingdom Metazoa; phylum Arthropoda; class Insecta; order Diptera; family Drosophilidae; genus Drosophila; species Drosophila atripex. The sequence goes on from JAWNOP010000052.1 coordinate 23,710,563, forward strand.
TGCGACGCCAACACTCATAACTTTCAGTGGGGAACCACTGAAACAAATGAGAGGGTGAGTCCATTTTCGATTTTATCCTCAGCTCTAAGCTCTTAGTGGGAAACAGGGGCTCAGAGCCCACCTTTTTCGTAAAGAACAGGAGGGAAGTCCTTGACATTACCATAACTTTATGGTTTCATTTGTTTCCCAGTTTGAGGCATCTGGCAATTTCGGGTAGAGTGCAATAAAACCTTTCTCAAGGTTCAAGGTGCTATGTATCAAGTTGGAAAGTTTAAGGTGCGTTGAATGTAGTGATATTGAATTGATTTAGCAGAATTGATTTAATGGTTTCACAATTTAGTGATCTATTGGTATCGCAAAAGATAGTTTTTGCTATTGGGATTAAATTTATTATGTATAATAAAGGTGCTGTTGGGACTTGTGTCAGCATCAATTATTGTAATTATCTCTAATTAGTTCTTTCAGTGTAACTAGCCACTGCGGTCCACTAATTGCCCGTTATCAGCAGTTCCATCTTCTTTGATTGTCCCAGCTTGGCATGCGCTTTGTTTTTCTTTATAGCGCATGACACTTTGGGAGCTTTTGTTGAGCTTCTGCGCAAGCTCTTAGTTGTTGGTCCTTGTATTTCGGTATTGATTGGAGCGGCTACATATATTGGAGTTAAATTGAACCCGCAATAATATATTGGAACCTTAATTGAATTTGTTTAATTCGGCCGCTACCAAAAACTGGTTGCGTTACGGGTGTTTTTATGTCAACAATTGCCCTGATGCGACGGCTTGCACCGTGCTGATTTTTTTTTTGCGTGGCTCCCGTTGCGTAGTTACAGCCCACCTTTTACCTAATCGACCGAGGGGCTCTGTCGCATAACGTACGGCTCGAATCGCGGGGATAGATTCGAGATTGTGTAAGAGTAGTTAGTAAATAGGAGAAGAGGTATACGGTATGATCTTTAATATGAGAGGAAAGATAAAAAATTGCATAGATATATTAAATAGTTTCAGAAAAGGTTTCCACAGTGCCTCGGCGCAGTTCTTCAGAACATTATTACCTTGGAGTACCACCATCGGTGCCTTAAGAATAACACACCACCTCTATCAAAAGATGGGCAAAATATATGGTTGGCTTGTTGGATATTATAAGGGTAAGGCTGAACGGGAATTGTGTTATGTGAATACTTTGATAAAAGAGTCAATGAAAAGTCATTGACTGACTAGTTATCTCATATAAGTTCTCAAATATAAGCAGAGGAAAAATATATACTTCTTTATGCTTAGTGTTTACAAATTTTTTAAACTGCTTCGGATCCTGAGTAAACTGTATCCGGCAGCGGCGGATATAACTTCTATAATATACTGTCTTATACACGGTGAAATTGGAACGAGCAACTAAGTATCTTAAATACCTAACTGTGCAGCTAGATAATTTATGTTTCTTTAAAAGTCTATTCATGACGTTCTTTTAATTTAACAGCTGTTTTGTATACCAAGGTGAATTATTTGAAGCGGACGGATTTTCCACGGCACGCAAGCGTCGTATTAACTCAATATATTCAAAATTTGTGTAAGGCAATGTTTATATCTTCACATGCCGGTGGATCAGACCAATAAAATTTCTATATTAACTTATTTAGTTTTATAAAGTCAGCCTTACGGAAGAAACGAATATTATGAAATTTCAGTGTGGTCTTAAGGTTAATTAAGTTATTGTTTTCGGTTAAAACCTCAAAAAAGTTCTGGAAAGAGAAGTTCCATCAAGATCAGAAACAAAACACATGTCCAGCGGCCGACCTATAGAATTTCTTACCTGGTTAATTTGCCCGAGTGACATGTCGGACATGCCCAAAGGGAAGTCGTGGTGCGACTTAAGCAATAAAGATTGCATCGAAAGTTAAAAACGGCTTCGGGTCTTGAGTAAACTGAATCCGGCAGCGGCAAATCTAACTCCTATAAAATTCTATGTAATGTACTGTGAAATTGGATCGAGCTACTTAGTATCTTAAATAACTTATTTTACAGCCAATTATTTTATGATTATTTAAGAGCCTATTTTGGATATTCTTTAAATTTAAATGCCTTGTATACTTAGGCAGATTGGTTCATGCGGTTATATTGGTTATATCTTCACAATCAAATTTCAAAATTAGCTTATTTGGTTTCATAAAGATTGCCTTACGGAATAAACGATCTTTATGAGATTTATGTGGGGACTTAAGGTCAATTAAAGCAATGGTTTCGTTTAACGAGCTGTTAAAGAGTCGTATGATATGGATACTCGGGATAAGAAAGGGGGGACAGGAATTTTTAAGCGCAAACACGGCTCAAAAACTTTTTCACAATAACTTCAGATTATTGTTTTTAAATACATTTCCTGCTTTTTCTTTTCAACCCACAATATTGTTCTGTTTTGCCCACACATTGAAGATAAGTCACCACTCAAGGCCTGAATTAACCATTCAACACAAAAATATATTTGGATCCAGATCCGAGTGTCAGCTTATATTATAAAATATATATCGGATTGTATATAGTCGGCCGATCGTTATTAAAAAAAAACCAAAGATACGGCATTCCCGATCAATTAGTTATCTGGGAGCTATAGGATATAGTCGGCCGATCCTTTAGAAATTTGGCTTCTCAAACGAATTTGCCTAAAGGTGAATCAATAGAAAGTTAATTCTTTCTAACTAAAAAAACAACAAAGTTTTAGCGAAAAACGCTACCACGGAGGATAACGCGACATAAAAATCCACGATGTCGTATTGGCAGAGCGCCGAGTGAAGATGTGCGAGATAGCTGAGACAGTAGACATCTCAAAAGACCGCGTGGGTCTTATCCTGCATAGAATTTTGGGCATGAGAAAGCTGTCGGCCCAATGGGTACCGCGTTTGCTCACTCCGGACAACAAACACAACCGTGTGACCACTTCAGGGCAGGGTTTGACGCTTTTTAAGGGCAATCTGAATGAGTTTCTGCGTCGTTTCGTGACCGTCAATGAAACATGGATCAACTGGTACACACCAGGATATGGCTACCCCATCCACCATATTCTCCAGATTTAGCCCCATGGGACTTTTCGTCGAACAAGGAGGTCGTCGCCGCCACAGAGGCCTATTTTGCAGAAAGCATGTTTTTAAGACGGGTTAAAGAAGTTGGAGCATCGCTGGGTCAATTGTATCGAGCCAAAAGGAGATTATATTGAAAAATAAATCGCCACTTTTCCCAAATATTCGTTTTTTTTTTGAGTCTAAGTACTTATTGGACCACCCTCGTAAATATTTTGAAAAAAAGGGTGCATTTGATTGCCCATCAAATGCCCATTAAAATTTTTAAATGCCTCCTCCCGTTTTGAAATTATTTAAAGTGGAAACTTTTACAAAATAAAATTTTTAGAATTTGAAATTTTTGTTCCTGAAATAAAAAGAAAACCATTTTTCCACCAATGCCAATCTTTTAGAATTTTAAAATTTTTAGACTACCAGCTTTTTGGTAGCGGCCGAATCAAACAATTTCGATTTAAATTTCGAATAATTATTATGGGGTCAATTTAACCCTAATATATGCCGCTTTAATCAATACCGATTATACAGGTGAAAACTAAGAGCTTAGGCGCAGAAACTCAACCAAAGCTCCACAAAGGCGTAATAACCAAATCAATAAAGCACATACAAAACTGGAAGACAGACAGACAAGAATAAATTCTGATAACAACCGCTGCAGCTAACCGTATTATGAATATTTTAAAAGGTTAATTAAATTTACTTTTCAAGATAATTAATTCTCCAAGTGTTAAAAATTAAAATATTATAAACCAAAAGTTGCTTTCCATTTATAACTTAAAAATTTAATAATAATTTAATAAAACTTCCAAATTAAAATAAAAGAATCAATGCCCATTATTACGAAGCGTACAAAGCAGTCGCGAAGTATCGGTCCAATTTTAATTTGTCGATTAATAAGACAGTGCTACACATTTTGAATTTCATGCAGTTTTCCAACTCTAAAACAAAGTATTTCAAGAAAAAAAGCATCGAATTTATAATTATATTAATATGTAAATATCAGCGTTTCAGACTTCAGCGTTTCGTTCATAAAAGTTGTCTTGATTTACGTGGGAAGCTCTAAGGACCTAGGAATGTCCCAACATTCTGAAATACTTTGCCATCCGGAAAACCAAAAAGTGCCAAAAGAGTACGCCTTCCTGAAAGCATTATTACTGAAAACCTAGGGAGTGAGGACGTGGTATACAGGACTATCTATATCAAAATGTCTTGAAGCCGTGCCAGTTGCGCACAAGAGTTGTGAATTACCACTCAGTGGAGAGTAACGATCAAAAAACTTAAGTTGGAGACGGTTCATGAGGAAGCACTGGGTGTAGTTTCACTGGACCGTCCGTAGGATTCGATAACGGAATTTGGTTAAGGCAATCAGTGATAAGCTCAGGCCATTTCATGTCGCTTGAAGCTACAAGCACGCCGATAAGCGCAAACCAAACAAATCACGTTGTGTGTTCACCTAATGGTGAAATAGCTAAACAGATGTTCGAGCATCGCACGAAAGCGGGTATCGGAAATGCTCAATGAGTTACAGCTCCTAATATGCATGAGAGAGCTGCGCTAAGTCCAATCCCGAGGAAACTGATAGTTCCAGCCATGTTACCATATGCGATCGGTAATCTAAGAATGTTGTATGGATGTTCAGAAATAGAACTTGCTAGTCTACAACGCAAGCTGAAAGATGAGCCAGCAATCAAATCGAATAACCTGGAGTCTGTAATACGACTAGCACTAGCTGTGCATAGTGTGCCACGATGTTTTCAGTGCACAATATGGTGGAAGGTTCGGACAAGGACAAGCAGAAAATTCAAAATCCCCAAGAATCATTGTGCCCAGGATGTGATGTAATGTGACAGATAAATGATAATGTGCTTCAGCACTCGGGATGTTCTACCATAAAAGTTTAAGTTGCTTCAGAGGAACTCAAACAAGATGAAATAAATGAGTCGGCACTATTCTTGTAAAGCAGACCTGTAACTTTTTATAACAAAACTAAAAGAGTGGACACTTTTGCCTTTATAGACAACGGGTCTTCCTCTGAGGGTCGTACTCTGATGGAGCAAAAGTTGCCTGATGTAATGGGCCGGTGATTTGATCCAGATAGAAACCAAATCAAAGGTGGTCTGTACCACCGTCGCCGCCAGAGATCGTACACACATAAGGTATGTGCTTAAAGGTGTGCGCGCTGTAGGAAATCTGAACCTACTAGTGCAGAGTATAGATGACCGAATGCTCAACGATCATCGAAACATTAAGTCGGTTCCCGTTTAACGTATATAGGTGTCAAGGCTCAAATAATCATTGGACTGGACCACATAAAGATTTGCGAACCACTGGTACGGGGAGCTGAAGATAATGAGCTTGTTGCTGTGCGATGTAAACTGGAATGGTCTGCTTATGACCAGACGAGTGTACAAGCGGTACTCGAACCCTTGATGAAGTGGAAAAGGCGTATTTTTCGTTGGACTCTATTGGCGTAAGTGTACCTGTAAAAACCCTGAGATCCAAGGAAGACGATCCGTCGTTAAAATTATGAATGACACTACAAAATACATTGCCAAAGAAGGTCGTTGGGAGACCGGTCTGTTGTAGGAATATGAGAATGTAAATATGCCTGATTTTTACCCCATGGCTCTGAAATGTCTCAAGTGTCTTGAATCAAAGGATAGTCCAGTAAGGACCAGAGCTAAATGTATTCATGATCGACACCATGCAAAAATAAAACGAAAAGGGTTACATTCGAAAACTGCAACAGGGCGAGTAAGTTACTAGACTATGTTCTTGGTATATTCCTGGATGCGTTATGACCTACCCCAACAAGAAAAGGAAACGTCTAGTCTGGGAAGCGGCTGCACACGTGAATGGAGCCTTTTGGAATATCGCTGAATGATACCCTCATGAAAGGACCGGATTTGTTGGTGTTTCTGCCGGGAGTACTGATACGATTCAGAGAACGTCCTGTCGCTGTAACAGATATTTGAGAGATGTTTCAATAAATTAAAGTGTGTGCCTAACACCAGTCCGTACATAAGTTCTTGTGGCGAAACGGAGAGATCGATCGCCCACCGGATATATTTGTAATGTAAATTATGACCTTTGGCGCTGCCTGTTCCCCACTATTAGAACTATTTGTAAGAATTCGTTTGTCGACGATTGGCTAGAGTCGGTGGACACCGACGATGAAATGATTCAACTGGCTAACAATTTTAAGAGGATCCATGTGGAGGGCAGATTCAAAAAGAGAAATTCTTCAATCTCCCTACAGTTTTCCAGCAACGTCCCGAAAATACTTGGGTACAGACCAAGAACTTAAGAAGAAATTTCTGGGCATGTGTAGGCGTCCCAAGTCAGACATACTGCAGAAGTCCGAAATCAGCACCCACACGATGCGTCGGGTATTAAGTATGTATAGTCAATTTTCGACCCCCTTGGACTACTCGGATTCTTTCCAAAAAATCCTTCAGAAAATTTGGAGATCTGGTGTGAGCAGGGACGACGTAATTAAAGACTCGGATGAGAATGAATGGCAGGCTTGGCAATCTTCGTTGTCCAAACTGAGTAATTTGAGTATCCCACCCTACATGTGTAGCCACATATTTGTTGCAAGCCTGGATACCTATGCTGCAGTAGCGTTGAACTTGGCGGCGAAATCAGATGTCGTATGCGAGGTCGAATCGAAGCTATCGGCAACGTAGACGTAAACATATCTAATAGTAGAGTACTATCATCGCATGTTTCACGATCTGCACGAGGAAATAGTCGTGAACGAGATTAGGCAAAGTTTTCGGATACCAGGTCTGAAGCACTTATCAAGGAAACTGTGAAAAAATTTGGAGGTTGTTCCACCGCACGACCGCTGTCACCGAAAATGGGAGATTTGCCAATGTAACGTATATACTTTGTCCTTCACTTACACTGGAGTCAATTACTTCGGACCAATTGAAATTGCTTCTGGAAGACGTCGAGAGAAAAGATGGGGAGTATTATTCACGTGAGAAAAATTTGTCCTTTTCTGTCTACGGATTCATTTTTACTGGCTCTGAAACTATTTACTATACAGGTATACCTTTTAAGAAGCTATAAGATAATGGAATGAATTTTCGCGGCACTATTAGTGTATTGGCAGAAGAGATCGAGCGCATATCGACATTGGATATGGAAAATAAGTATCGGAAAATGACTTTTGCATTAATTCCACCTGGTTCACCCCACATGGGCGGTACTTAGTACCATATGGTGCGTTCAATAAAGTTAATCCAGTCGGAAATTCTTTCAAAACAGCGGAAATGCTATTCTGATAGAAGAAGTACTACCCGCTGCATTTGCTGCACGTGCTGTTGAATGCACGTTGAATTCAAGACCTTTGACATACATTCCTACTTACCTTGGAATACGAGAATATGCGTGAAGGATCAACCAACTAAGAAACCTAGGATGCATCAGCCCCTGCGTACCGAAATGGGCCTCATCCTTCATGACTTTCTTTCCAAAGTTCATAATTAAAAGGCTCGAAGTATAAACTTGCGAGGCACAGAGGCGATGAGCAAGGAGTTCGCATAACGGCGGGGGGTGATATCATGCTAAGAATGCAGACGGCAGAGGACCCTACCACCTATGTGGTCTTAGCAGCATTCTGGTATGCACTAGCCACCAAGGCATCTGTGAGAAGCATCCAGAACCAAGTGGTCGTTCAAATCCTCGACATGGATGAAGTCACAACCCCAAATGAGGTCGTAGAGGCGATTTTTTTGACAATAGATGCCGACATCCAGTTGGTTTCGAAACCGACGCTCCATAAGGGCTAAGAGGGAACCCTGATAGTCACGCTGCGGTTGTCGTTCAACATAGCGGACAAACTGCTAGCGGAATAAAGTCCGCATTGGGTATTTGGGTATATCCACCATTTGCCGTATTCGACAGAAGGTGGACCCCATTAGATGCTTCAAATGTATGGACCAAGGAGTATTTTTCAACTGCGGGGAACAGGGTCATCGGAGAAAGGGCTGCCGAAATCTGCTCAAATATCTTTTGTGCGGGGGAAAGATCCTTTCCTTCCGGTGCACTCTGTTCTTAGCGGCTCATACCCGGCTTCAAAAAGCGCTCTAGCCAAGCAAACAAAACGACTAGGTTCAGATTTGTCGAACTGAACCTAATCCACTATGAAGCGGGAACAGGCCATACGCGAGACGAACTTAGGCGTCATTTTCATTAGCGAGCCGTTTAACAAGATCAGAAGCATCAAATACGTGCTTGACAACGATAAATCGGCCGCCATCTGGTCCCTAGGTGCCCAGAGAGCATACTAGCTAGAAACAGCTTCGTCAAGACCAGACTCCTCCTAGCTGCTACCTTCCGCAGAGAATAACTCTAACAAAGTCAGCGCAAGTCCTTGATCAACTGGCTACTAACGCCAGGGATAAACAGAATGTTATAATCGCTGGCGACGCGGCGGAGCCAAAGAATACTGGTGGAGTATACTTCATGTGCTTCTAGAACGAGGTATACCGGATAACCTCAACAGCTAAGTGAGTGGGTAATAGGACCGTCATGTTCGATATGCTAAGCGGTCCGAAAATATGAGGCGTTCCCCTAGGCTCAGTACTTGGGCCCTTATTGTGGAACTTCATGTACACGGGGTTCTAAACTTGGATCTCCCTGGGCAATCTAGGATCATTGGTTTCGCTAAAGCCATCCGGGAAGCTGAGAAGGCTGCTAACGCTCAGAGTGGAGTTTTAAAGGATAGGTATAGGTATAGGTCAAGCCCGTGTATTCTTTAGGCCCTGATGGAGTACCAGGCTGTGTTCTGAAGAACTGCGCCGAGGCACTTTGCAAACCGCTCCTTAAACTCTTTAACCTATCGCTGGAGACTTCGATTTTTCCCCTTATGTGGAAGGAATTCTACATTATTCCTCTACTTAAAAACGGGAAAAAGGGAATATCCGATGCTACAAATAATAAAGACATCTCTAAATTGTCAGAAATTTCAAAGCGTTTCGAAAAACTTATCACTCCACATTTGCAACACCTATGTAGTTCAATAATATCCCCATACCAACATGGCTTTATGAAGCGCCGCTCCACCACCACCAACTTATTGGAGCTAACATCTTTTGTCACGGATGGGTTCCGGAATGGCTTACAGACTGGCGTCATACACTGACACATCCGATTTAAAGATGTTATCTCGCGATTAGTCTGCATCACATCTGGGGTGCCACAAGGAAGCCATCTTGAACCCTTAGTTTTTACACTGTCTATTAGCGACTTGGCCCTTTTCTTAACTTATTCACTTGTACTTATGTACGCCGATGACATAAGGGCTTGTCTTCAAGCTTTGATTCACTAGAGCCCAATCAAGGCTTCAATACAATTTGGAAAAATTTCAAAATTGGTGTTTTGAAAATAACCTAACGCTTAATGAATCGAAATGTCAACTCTGTAGTTTTATTGATCTAGTCCTCACCAGGCTATGTTTTTTCTCTATGGGATTGCCTTAGAACGATTAACTCAGGTTAATGATCTGGGTGTTCTTTTATATTTGAAAGTGAAATTTACCGACCACATATCCACCATGGTTAATAAAGCTATGGGTGTGCTTGGTTTCATTCAAAGATGGTCAAAAGAATTTATTGACCCGTACATAACAAGAACTTTATACACATCATTGGTCCGTCCAATTCTTTAGTATAGATCGTGTGTCTGGAGTCGTCAATACGGAGTACACCGAGATCACATAAAATCTATTCCAAGCCATTCACAGTCCTTTAAAAGTTGAATAAATTTTAAGGTGATAATTAAAAATTAAAAGGTGAGGTAAATTTTTTGACTTAATATTTTTCCTGTTTTAGACTCTAATCACCACTGATGGCTTATGTTAAGCTTTTTAGCAAGGGCTGGCGTCGAGAACCCTCGATTAGTTAAAGAAACAATACTGTTATCTTTATTTGCTGAATTTGCAGAAAAATAAAATTCGCGTAGTTAGTCCATCGAGTGTAAAAGTGGTAAAATTATTCCTATTTTAGTTATTTTATAAAGATCATTTGAGTAACGTTTTTATGGAACATATTTTCAGATCTGGCAGAAGTAGAAACTTTAACGTTTTGAAGGAAATCGGCTTCGGCAGCATGCGTTTAATGGCGGACAGAGAAAGAGGCCAAAATTGATCGAATTTATAGCAGGTTTTGATGCTATTAACTTAGAAATTTTAGATTTTAGTAAAGTTTTAAATGTAATATATATTTTTTTCATTATTATTTTTATTTATTTATTTTCAGGTTTAATTGAATTATTTTTTCTTATCTTTTCAGTTTTAGTTTAAAATATTAATTTTTTTTTTAATTTCATTTAAGGATAAAAATGTTATAACGTTCAGATTGACTTATAAAAAGTATAGCAAACAATTTGGAATGATAGTTTTCCTATGTTGGGAGAACGATTGGGTTGCTTTGCTTCAAGGGGAGAGGAGGTCCCAACAGCTCCCGTTGTTGGTTTCTTAGCTTGAAAATTTTTTACCTATTCAAAATTTATTAATTTTTATTTTGGCGTATATTTTATTTGTTTTTATATTGCCAACTTTGGTGCACTGCTCTTCTATTTTTATTGATAATTTGTTATTTTTTAATTTATTTTTCATTTAATCTTCCAAATGCACTACACAACCGCAAGACCGTACCATCTCATTTGCTTTTTGCTCATTTGCTATCCAAACACCCTGTCGCAAGAGACTCACAAGCCCTCGTGGACCCATATAAAAATTAAATTAAAAACTTGCACGACTTTTGGATAACGCGTGCAAATATAAACGATGAATCCATAGGTTCTCATCGATTCCTCTGAAATAGCATGAATTTGAATAGGTGACATCGGCTCACTCAATCGAAATCTCGGCATTGAGATACCTTCTAACTGTGACAAGGCAAGATTCGCTGTTTCCAAATGCTGTTGACCCATGTCTGAAGTATCAATTTTAAATTTAAATATGTCATCTTTAGGAACCCATGCGATTCCTAATGCTTTTGTTTTTGAAACGAATAACTTTCACTGAATTTTGGCGATGCCAAACTGGGAAATCGAGTTCGAGTTAGGGCTGCAGAAATTGACTTATCCTGCATTTAAGGCGTTAAATAAAGATATAACCATTGCTTTGGTCCTTTTTGCCATTTCTTTCAACTCGGCTCAAAATTCATCTTTTCCATCCAATTGCTCCACCTGGTCTTGCAACATGAATCCTGCACTCTAGCTCGGTCTTCATTAGAGGAACTGAGCCAGCTTCCAAACATTCTTCTAACTAGCTCTTCCAATGACCATTTTTAACATTTTTACTCTAAAATTAAATCTTCTTTTCTAATAATCAAGGTTGATGGAATTAAGTTTCTGTTAATTGGTATACATTTTACAAATGGTAAGCAACCGAAAGCGACACTAATGGTATCATTCAATATAATTTATTAAAATATTTTTACCCCTGCAGTGAAGGAGACATCTCCGACCCTATAAAGCATTTATATTTTATCAGGATCACCTTCTGATTCGAACCCCTGCAGTGAAGGAGACATCTCCGACCCTATAAAGCATTTATATTTTATCAGGATCACCTTCTGATTCGAAATAAGCCTCCTGAGTCGTCTGACCGTCAGCCTGTTTCTTCGCAAAATAGTCCCTCAGTTTTAAAACTATCGACTTAAAACTTTGCACATATCCTTATTTATTTATTTGCAGACAGTATATAATTTGGCACGGCCGGGATCAGTAGTCTATATCCTTGCCATATAACTGATTGATCGGAAATGACAAAACTATGATATTGTTAAATATGATTGGGACTGCTTCCAACATTTATATTAAACAATTTATTTGATAGTGTAATTCTTATGAAATCAGCAAATAGAAACTGGTTAAAAAAGAAACTGTATGGAAACTGTATCTTCTTTAAAGATGTTACCTCGCGTACAGTCCGCGTCACATCTGGGGTGCCTCAAGGAAGCCATCTTGGTTCCTTGCTTTTCACTTTGTTTATTAATGACTTGCCCCTTGCCTTAACTGACTCACTAGTACTTTTGTACGCTGACGATGTTAAGCTTTGTCTTCAATATAGATTTACTAGCGCCCAATCTAGACTTCAACCCGATTTGGATAAATTTCAAATTTGGTGCTTAGCAAATGACCTAAAGCTTAATGGATCAAAATGTAAACTCATGTCATTTTATCGATCTAGCCCTCACCAGGCTACGTACTTTCTCTATGGGATCGCCTTAGAACGTTTAACTCAGGTTAACGATCTGGGAGTCCTATTAGATTTGAAACTTAAATTTACCGACCATATATCCACCATGGTTAATAAAGCTATGGGTGTGCTTGGTTTTATTAAAAGATGGTCAAAAGAATTCAACGACCCGTACATTACAAAAACTTTATACACATCATTGGTCCGTCCGATTCTTGAGTATGGATCGTGTGTCTGGAGTCCACAATACGGAGTGCACCAAGATCACATAGAATCCGTACAAAAATACTTTCTTATTTTCGCACTTAGGGGACTAATTGGGATGCAAGCATTCACCTTCCCTCCTATCATAGTAGACTTTTATTAATCAACTTACCACCATTAACAAACCGTAGAACGATGCTGGGTGTCATTTTTCTATTTAATCTTATTAATGGTAATGTAGACAGCCAGCATTTATTAAAACGCTTAAATTTCAACGTTCCTAGTAGAAGGACTAGAAACTTTCGTCCTCTACTCCTTAGCCATTTTAGCTCGGCATATGCCCAACATGATCCGTTGAGGGTATTATGTTCGGACTACAATGGTCTCTACCACGTTTTGTCCCTTTGCTCTACTAACAATCTTAAATACTTTATACTAAACGCCTTATCTTTGCAAAACTCTTACTCGTGATATTATACTCCTAGTCCTCTTTTTTACTCTCTCGGATCTAACCCCTCGATTCGAGCCGTACGTTATGCGGCAGTGTCTTCGTCGGTCGGTTAGACGGGAGGTGGGCTGTACGTATGTAGTGGGAACCGCGCGAAACTGTATGATAACTGTAATGGTTAAAATAGAAACTTTATCGGGTTTAGAATTAGCAAAAATTTAATTGACAGCTTGAGTTGCATTTTTGCCTCTGTCGTAGAAGTATTGTAGTTATATGCCGCTTTTGTTTTGCTATAATCACAAAAACTGAACCAAAAATTTTAAAGAAGTGTAAAGACGTTCGTACGTACTAATACTGCAACATCATTCGGTACCGGGGAACCGGTCGGTTGGCTACCCTGTTGGGTGACATGTTGGATGGTTCCATGGATCAACTTTGTTGTTAGGAAAAAAGAATGAAGATAAGAAGATAATTAATAAGAAGACAAGAAGATAAATTATCTTGGGAGATTTTTTTGGATTTCGCTATATTTTAATGATACAAGCAACTAAGATTTGTCTGAACTCGATTTGTTTATGTTGGTATTGAGAAAAGATGTGACGTCCTTAAAAATCTGTTTTGTAGTCGGCAATAGTCTCGATTAATCTCTCCAATTGGATTTTTTGCGAAGTCCTCTTAGACGATTGATTTGCGGATTGTGGGTAACGAAGTAGATTGATTAGAATAGGTGAGTGGTGGGAAGAGAAAGAGAAGACAATCGGTGGTAACCAGACATTTAAACAAAATATTAAGTCGAATAACCTTCAACTGATCGCTGGCTATTAAATAAAAAAAATCAGTTACATCATGTACTTAACGCAACCCCAGATGATATGAAACAAGAAAAGAAAGCTAACTTCGGGTGGAGCCGAAGTTGATATACCCTTGCAGATGAGTGGCAGTCCGCTAGGTGGCGACACGCATTTTATATTATTAGATATATATCGGATCGTATATAGTCGGCCGATCCTTTTGAAATCTGGAAGAACGGATTAATTTACCTAATGTAGAATCCATAGAAAATCCCATCCATCCAACTCATAAAACAACAAAGTTACGCCATTTTCATGAATTAGTTATATTGCAGCTATTGGATGTAGTCGACCGATCCCGGCCGTTCCGACTTATATACTGTGGAAAGTTTGAAGACGATATCTTTAAGACTGAGAGACTAGTGTGCGTAGAAACAGACAGACGGTCAGACGGAAATGCTTATATCAACTCAGAAAGTGATCCTGATCAATAATATATATACTTTATAGGGTCGGATATGTCTCCTTCACTGCGTTGCACACTTTTGACCAAAATTATAATACCCTATGCAAGGGTATTAAAAACAGTAGCATATACTCAGTTTAGAACCTAAAGTGATTCGAACTCATTTGCTGCTTTTATTAAAGAGTCCCTTGTACCGTTACGTAACCTTTCACTTTCAGAATTCGGAGAGCGACACGTCAAAGCAACTTTCTTCATTTATAGACTTTTTGGTTTGCTAATATAATATATGAAATATACATCAGCAAATAAAGATAACAGTATTGTTTCTTTAACTAATCGAGGGTTCTCAACGCCAGCCCTTGCTAAAAAGCTTAACATAAGCCATCAGTGGTGATTAGAGTCTGAAACAGGAAAAATTAAGTCAAAAAATTTACCTCACCTTTTAATTTTTAATTATCACCTTAAAATTTATTCAACTTTTAAAGGACTGTGAATGGCTTGGAATAGATTTTATGTGATCTCGGTGTACTCCGTATTGACGACTCCAGACACACGATCTATACTAAAGAATTGGACGGACCAATGATGTGTATAAAGTTCTTGTTATGTACGGGTCAATAAATTCTTTTGACCATCGTTGAATGAAACCAAGCACACCCATAGCTTTATTAACCATGGTGGATATGTGGTCGGTAAATTTCACTTTCAAATATAAAAGAACACCCAGATCATTAACCTGAGTTAATCGTTCTAAGGCGTACCCATAGAGAAAAAACATAGCCTGGTGAGGACTAGATCAATAAAACTACAGAGTTGACATTTCGATCCATTAAGCGTTAGGTTATTTTCAAAACACCAATTTTGAAATTTTTCCAAATTGTATTGAAGCCTTGATTGGGCTCTAGTGAATCAAAGCTTGAAGACAAGCCCTTATGTCATCGGCGTACATAAGTACAAGTGAATCAGTTAAGAAAAGGGCCAAGTCGCTAATAGACAGTGTAAAAACTAAGGGTTCAAGATGGCTTCCTTGGGGCACCCCAGATGTGATGCAGACTAATCGCGAGATAACATCTTTAAATCGGATGTGTCAGTGTATGACGCCAGTCTGTAAGCCATTCCGGAACCCATCCGTGACAAAAGATGTTAGCTCCAATAAGTTGGTGGTGGTGGAGCGGCGCTTCATAAAGCCATGTTGGTACGGGGATATTATTGAACTACATAGGTGTTGCAAATGTGGAGTGATAAGTTTTTCGAAACGCTTTGAAATTTCTGACAATTTAGAGATGTCTTTATTATTTGTAGCATCGGATATTCCCTTTTTCCCGTTTTTAAGTAGAGGAATAATGTAGAATTCCTTCCACATAAGGGGAAAAATCGAAGTCTCCAGCGATAGGTTAAAGAGTTTAAGGAGCGGTTTGCAAAGTGCCTCGGCGCAGTTCTTCAGAACACAGCCTGGTACTCCATCAGGGCCTAAAGAATACACGGGCTTGACCTATACCTATACCTATCCTTTAAAACTCCACTCTGAGCGTTAGCAGCCTTCTCAGCTTCCCGGATGGCTTTAGCGAAACCAATGATCCTAGATTGCCCAGGGAGATCCAAGTTTAGAACCCCGTGTACATGAAGTTCCACAATAAGGGCCCAAGTACTGAGCCTAGGGGAACGCCTCATATTTTCGGACCGCTTAGCATATCGAACATGACGGTCCTATTACCCACTCACTTAGCTGTTGAGGTTATCCGGTATACCTCGTTCTAGAAGCACATGAAGTATACTCCACCAGTATTCTTTGGCTCCGCCGCGTCGCCAGCGATTATAACATTCTGTTTATCCCTGGCGTTAGTAGCCAGTTGATCAAGGACTTGCGCTGACTTTGTTAGAGTTATTCTCTGCGGAAGGTAGCAGCTAGGAGGAGTCTGGTCTTGACGAAGCTGTTTCTAGCTAGTATGCTCTCTGGGCACCTAGGGACCAGATGGCGGCCGATTTATCGTTGTCAAGCACGTATTTGATGCTTCTGATCTTGTTAAACGGCTCGCTAATGAAAATGACGCCTAAGTTCGTCTCGCGTATGGCCTGTTCCCGCTTCATAGTGGATTAGGTTCAGTTCGACAAATCTGAACCTAGTCGTTTTGTTTGCTTGGCTAGAGCGCTTTTTGAAGCCGGGTATGAGCCGCTAAGAACAGAGTGCACCGGAAGGAAAGGATCTTTCCCCCGCACAAAAGATATTTGAGCAGATTTCGGCAGCCCTTTCTCCGATGACCCTGTTCCCCGCAGTTGAAAAATACTCCTTGGTCCATACATTTGAAGCATCTAATGGCGTCCACCTTCTGTCGGATACGGCAAATGGTGGATATACCCAAATACCCAATGCGGACTTTATTCCGCTCTAGCAGTTTGTCCGCTATGTTGAACGACAACCGCAGCGTGACTATCAGGGTTCCCTCTTAGCCCTTATGGAGCGTCGGTTTCGAAACCAACTGGATGTCGGCATCTATTGTCAAAAAAATCGCCTCTACGACCTCATTTGGGGTTGTGACTTCATCCATGTCGAGGATTTGAACGACCACTTGGTTCTGGATGCTTCTCACAGATGCCTTGGTGGCTAGTGCATACCAGAATGCTGCTAAGACCACATAGGTGGTAGGGTCCTCTGCCGTCTGCATTCTTAGCATGATATCACCCCCCGCCGTTATGCGAACTCCTTGCTCATCGCCTCTGTGCCTCGCAAGTTTATACTTCGAGCCTTTTAATTATGAACTTTGGAAAGAAAGTCATGAAGGATGAGGCCCATTTCGGTACGCAGGGGCTGATGCATCCTAGGTTTCTTAGTTGGTTGATCCTTCACGCATATTCTCGTATTCCAAGGTAAGTAGGAATGTATGTCAAAGGTCTTGAATTCAACGTGCATTCAACAGCACGAGCAGCAAATGCAGCGGGTAGTACTTCTTCTATCAGAATAGCATTTCCGCTGTTTTGAAAGAATTTCCGACTGGATTAACTTTATTGAACGCACCATATGGTACTAAGTACCGCCCATGTGGGGTGAACCAGGTGGAATTAATGCAAAAGTCATTTTCCGATACTTATTTTCCATATCCAATGTCGATATGCGCTCGATCTCTTCTGCCAATACACTAATAGTGCCGCGAAAATTCATTCCATTATCTTATAGCTTCTTAAAAGGTATACCTGTATAGTAAATAGTTTCAGAGCCAGTAAAAATGAATCCGTAGACAGAAAAGGACAAATTTTTCTCACGTGAATAATACTCCCCATCTTTTCTCTCGACGTCTTCCAGAAGCAATTTCAATTGGTCCGAAGTAATTGACTCCAGTGTAAGTGAAGGACAAAGTATATACGTTACATTGGCAAATCTCCCATTTTCGGTGACAGCGGTCGTGCGGTGGAACAACCTCCAAATTTTTTCACAGTTTCCTTGATAAGTGCTTCAGACCTGGTATCCGAAAACTTTGCCTAATCTCGTTCACGACTATTTCCTCGTGCAGATCGTGAAACATGCGATGATAGTACTCTACTATTAGATATGTTTACGTCTACGTTGCCGATAGCTTCGATTCGACCTCGCATACGACATCTGATTTCGCCGCCAAGTTCAACGCTACTGCAGCATAGGTATCCAGGCTTGCAACAAATATGTGGCTACACATGTAGGGTGGGATACTCAAATTACTCAGTTTGGACAACGAAGATTGCCAAGCCTGCCATTCATTCTCATCCGAGTCTTTAATTACGTCGTCCCTGCTCACACCAGATCTCCAAATTTTCTGAAGGATTTTTTGGAAAGAATCCGAGTAGTCCAAGGGGGTCGAAAATTGACTATACATACTTAATACCCGACGCATCGTGTGGGTGCTGATTTCGGACTTCTGCAGTATGTCTGACTTGGGACGCCTACACATGCCCAGAAATTTCTTCTTAAGTTCTTGGTCTGTACCCAAGTATTTTCGGGACGTTGCTGGAAAACTGTAGGGAGATTGAAGAATTTCTCTTTTTGAATCTGCCCTCCGCATGGATCCTCTTAAAATTGTTAGCCAGTTGAATCATTTCATCGTCGGTGTCCACCGACTCTAGCCAATCGTCGACAAACGAATTCTTACAAATAGTTCTAATAGTGGGGAACAGGCAGCGCCAAAGGTCATAATTTACATTACAAATATATCCGGTGGGCGATCGATCTCTCCGTTTCGCCACAAGAACTTATGTACGGACTGGTGTTAGGCACGAACTTTAATTTATTGAAACATCTCTCAAATATCTGTTACAGCGACAGGACGTTCTCTGAATCGTATCAGTACTCCCGGCAGAAACACCAACAAATCCGGTCCTTTCATGAGGGTATCATTCAGCGATATTCCAAAAGGCTCCATTCACGTGTGCAGCCGCTTCCCAGACTAGACGTTTCCTTTTCTTGTTGGGGTAGGTCATAACGCATCCAGGAATATACCAAGAACATAGTCTAGTAACTTACTCGCCCTGTTGCAGTTTTCGAATGTAACCCTTTTCGTTTTATTTTTGCATGGTGTCGATCAAGAATACATTTAGCTCTGGTCCTTACTGGACTATCCTTTGATTCAAGACACTTGAGACATTTCAGAGCCATGGGGTAAAAATCAGGCATATTTACATTCTCATATTCCTACAACAGACCGGTCTCCCAACGACCTTCTTTGGCAATGTATTTTGTAGTGTCATTCATAATTTTAACGACGGATCGTCTTCCTTGGATCTCAGGGTTTTTACAGGTACACTTACGCCAATAGAGTCCAACGAAAAATACGCCTTTTCCACTTCATCAAGGGTTCGAGTACCGCTTGTACACTCGTCTGGTCATAAGCAGACCATTCCAGTTTACATCGCACAGCAACAAGCTCATTATCTTCAGCTCCCCGTACCAGTGGTTCGCAAATCTTTATGTGGTCCAGTCCAATGATTATTTGAGCCTTGACACCTATATACGTTAAACGGGAACCGACTTAATGTTTCGATGATCGTTGAGCATTCGGTCATCTATACTCTGCACTAGTAGGTTCAGATTTCCTACAGCGCGCACACCTTTAAGCACATACCTTATGTGTGTACGATCTCTGGCGGCGACGGTGGTACAGACCACCTTTGATTTGGTTTCTATCTGGATCAAATCACCGGCCCATTACATCAGGCAACTTTTGCCCCATCAGAGTACGACCCTCAGAGGAAGACTCGTTGTCTATAAAGGCAAAAGTGTCCACTCTTTTAGTTTTGTTATAAAAAGTTACAGGTCTGCTTTACAAGAATAGTGCCGACTCATTTATTTCATCTTGTTTGAGTTCCTCTGAAGCAACTTAAACTTTTATGGTAGAACATCCCGAGTGCTGAAGCACATTATCATTTATCTGTCACATTACATCACATCCTGGGCACAATGATTCTTGGGGATTTTGAATTTTCTGCTTGTCCTTGTCCGAACCTTCCACCATATTGTGCACTGAAAACATCGTGGCACACTATGCACAGCTAGTGCTAGTCGTATTACAGACTCCAGGTTATTCGATTTGATTGCTGGCTCATCTTTCAGCTTGCGTTGTAGACTAGCAAGTTCTATTTCTGAACATCCATACAACATTCTTAGATTACCGATCGCATATGGTAACATGGCTGGAACTATCAGTTTCCTCGGGATTGGACTTAGCGCAGCTCTCTCATGCATATTAGGAGCTGTAACTCATTGAGCATTTCCGATACCCGCTTTCGTGCGATGCTCGAACATCTGTTTAGCTATTTCACCATTAGGTGAACACACAACGTGATTTGTTTGGTTTGCGCTTATCGGCGTGCTTGTAGCTTCAAGCGACATGAAATGGCCTGAGCTTATCACTGATTGCCTTAACCAAATTCCGTTATCGAATCCTACGGACGGTCCAGTGAAACTACACCCAGTGCTTCCTCATGAACCGTCTCCAACTTAAGTTTTTTGATCGTTACTCTCCACTGAGTGGTAATTCACAACTCTTGTGCGCAACTGGCACGGCTTCAAGACATTTTGATATAGATAGTCCTGTATACCACGTCCTCACTCCCTAGGTTTTCAGTAATAATGCTTTCAGGAAGGCGTACTCTTTTGGCACTTTTTGGTTTTCCGGATGGCAAAGTATTTCAGAATGTTGGGACATTCCTAGGTCCTTAGAGCTTCCCACGTAAATCAAGACAACTTTTATGAACGAAACGCTGAAATCTGAAACGCTGATATTTACATATTAATATAATTATAAATTCGATGCTTTTTTTCTTGAAATACTTTGTTTTAGAGTTGGAAAACTACATGAAATTCAAAATGTGTAGCACTGTCTTATTAATCGACAAATTAAAATTGGACCGATACTTCGCGACTGCTTTGTACGCTTCGTAATAATGGGCATTGATTCTTTTATTTTAATTTGGAAGTTTTATTAAATTATTATTAAATTTTTAAGTTATAAATGGAAAGCAACTTTTGGTTTATAATATTTTAATTTTTAACACTTGGAGAATTAATTATCTTGAAAAGTAAATTTAATTAACCTTTTAAAATATTCATAATACGGTTAGCTGCAGCGGTTGTTATCAGAATTTATTCTTGTCTGTCTGTCTTCCAGTTTTGTATGCGCTTTATTGATTTGGTTATTACGCTTTTGGGAGCTTTGGTTGAGTTTCTGCGCCTAAGCTCTTAGTTTTCACCTGTATAATCGGTATTGATTAAAGCGGCATATATTAGGGTTAAATTGACCCCATAATAATTATTCGAAATTTAAATCGAAATTGTTTGATTCGGCCGCTACCAACAAGCTGGTAGTCTAAAAATTTTAAAATTCTAAAAGATTGGCATTGGTGGAAAAATGGTTTTCTTTTTATTTCAGGAACAAAAATTTCAAATTCTAAAAATTTTATTTTGTAAAAGTTTCCACTTTAAATAATTTCAAAACGGGAGGAGGCATTTAAAAATTTTAATGGGCATTTGATGGGCAATCAAATGCACCCTTTTTTTCAAAATATTTACGAGGGTGGTCCAATAAGTACTTAGACTCCAAAAAAAAACGAATATTTGGGAAAAGTGGCGATTTATTTTTCAATATAATCTCCTTTTGGCTCGATACAATTGACCCAGCGATGCTCCAACTTCTTTAACCCGTCTTAAAAACATGCTTTCTGCAAAATAGGCCTCTGTGGCGGCGACGACCTCCTTGTTCGACGAAAAGTCCCATGGGGCTAAATCTGGAGAATATGGTGGATGGGGTAGCCATATCCTGGTGTGTACCAGTTGATCCATGTTTCATTGACGGTCACGAAACGACGCAGAAACTCATTCAGATTGCCCTTAAAAAGCGTCAAACCCTGCCCTGAAGTGGTCACACGGTTGTGTTTGTTGTCCGGAGTGAGCAAACGCGGTACCCATTGGGCCGACAGCTTTCTCATGCCCAAAATTCTATGCAGGATAAGACCCACGCGGTCTTTTGAGATGTCTACTGTCTCAGCTATCTCGCACATCTTCACTCGGCGCTCTGCCAATACGACATCGTGGATTTTTATGTCGCGTTATCCTCCGTGGTAGCCTTTTTCGCCAAAACTTTGTTGTTTTATTAGTTAGAAAGAATTAACTTTCTATGGATTCACCTTTAGGCAAATTCGTTTGAGAAGCCAAATTTCAAAAGGATCGGCCGACTATATCCTATAGCTCCCAGATAACTAATTGATCGGGAATGCCGTATCTTTGGTTTTTTTTAATAACGATCGGCCGACTATATACAATCCGATATATATTTTATAATATAAGCTGACACTCGGATCTGGATCCAAATATATTTTTGTGTTGAATGGTTAATTCAGGCCTTGAGTGGTGACTTATCTTCAATGTGTGGGCAAAACAGAACAATATTGTGGGTTGAAAAGAAAAAGCAGGAAATGTATTTAAAAACAATAATCTGAAGTTATTGTGAAAAAGTTTTTGAGCCGTGTTTGCGCTTAAAAATTCCTGTCCCCCCTTTCTTATCCCGAGTATCCATATCATACGACTCTTTAACAGCTCGTTAAACGAAACCATTACTTTAATTGACCTTAAGTCCCCACATAAATCTCATAAAGATCGTTTATTCCGTAAGGCAATCTTTATGAAACCAAATAAGTTAATTTTGAAATTTGATTGTGAAGATATAACCAATATAACCGCATGAACCAATCTGCCTAAGTATACAAGGCATTTAAATTTAAAGAATATCCAAAATAGGCTCTTAACTAATCATAAAATAATTGGCTGTAAAATAAGTTATTTAAGGTACTAAGTAGCTCGATCCAATGTCACTGTACATTACATAGAATTTTATAGGAGTTAGATTTGCCGCTGCCGGATTCAGTTTACTCAAGACCCGAAGCCGTTTTTAACTTTCGATGCAATCTTTATTGCTTTAGTTGCACCACGACTTCCCTTTGGGCATGTCCAACATGTCACTCGGGCAAATTAACCACGTAAGAAATTCTATAGGTTGGCCGCTGGACATGTGTTTTGTTTCCGATCTTGATGGAACTAATTGACCTTAAGTCCACACTGAAATTTTATAATATTCGTATCTTCCGTAAGGCTGACTTTATAAAACTAAATAAGTTAACATAGAAATTTTATTGGTCCGATCTACTGGCATGTGAAGATATAAACATTGCCTTACATAAATTTTATTACACTGTAAATATAATTTTGGACGCTTGCGTGCCGTGGAAATATCCGTTCGCTGCTTCTAATCCGCCTTTGTATACAAAGCCCCTATTAAATTTAAAGAACGTCATGAAAAGACTTTTATCTAAACATAAAATATCTGGCTGTACAGTTAGTTATTCAAGTTAAATGTAATAGGAGTTATATTCGCCGCTGCCGGATTAAGTTTACTCAGGACCCAAAGCAGTTTTATAACTTGTTTTGTAAACACTAAGCTCAAACATGTATATTTTCCTCCTCTGCTTACGGTTGAGAACTCTTTTTCGAACACTGATCAGGCAATGGCCGACAGTCTCTCATTGCACAGTTTTTCAAACAACCTATTCACATAGCACCATTACAGCTCAGCCTTACACTTATAATATCCAATCAACCAACCTTATATTTGCCCATTTTTGTTAAAAGTGGATTATCGAATCTTTTTAAGGTTAATCCCATGTATTCGCCAGGCCCCAATGGACTGCTTGAATGTTCTGAAGAACTACGCCAAGCCACTGTACAAGCCACTTATTAAAATCTTTAATCTATCTCTAGATAGATACATCGATCTTTCTCCTCATGTGGAAGAAATCTTACATAATTCCTCTATATACAGAAAAGATAAAACCGACGCTGCCAATTAAAGACGCATTTCTAAATTGTCAGGAATTGTAAAGCTTTCTGAAAACAATCACTCCGCATTTGCAACACATTTGTTGTTGGTTAATAATACATATCTCCGCGCCAACATGGCCTCATGAAGCGTCGCGCTCCCTCTACCATCTTATTGGAGCTAACATCTTTTATCGCGGACGGGTTCCGGAGTGGCTTACAAGCAGACGTCATTTACACTGTCTCCAGTAAAACATTTGACTCTGTTAACCACCCGATTCTTACAAGGCTTTATCTTCAGTATAAATTATGGAGTAGAAGACGTCTTCTTTACTTGTTGTCTTTTGACTAAAAATATAAAATCACTTTGCAAAGGTAAGCATAAACAAAAAAATTAAAAGCGAATTTAATCTAATAACACTCAGTCACAAACGTTTTTGATAGCAACGGTGTGGTGAACCGTTGTGTGTGGTAAAAAAATAAATACATTTTGGCATGAAAATAAACCACATGAAAGGAGTTTTTTCATTTAAACAAACAAATTTTTAGCGTAACTGTTTAAAATTTTTTCCCAAAAAATTAAAAAACCAAAAAGGGGATGTTCTATTCAGGCTAGGCTTCTCCTGATTATACGTCATAAAATATATATCGGATGGGATAGAAAATATGAGATATAGTTGGCAGCTTCCAACGTACTAACGAATTTTAAACGGAGCCCGCTTTGCCGGATCAGATCGATTCGTTACGTTGGAGAGTCAGTAGGCCTTATACGTATTCAAATAATTTCAGTATTTTATTCGTTGCAAGGCTACTTGCTTTAATCTGGGAAAACGACGTTCAAACACAACGTCAACGTGAGCAAGACGAGAGACGGCTCTCAGTACAAAGAAACAACGCGTAATTTTCTTTTGAAGCAACCGAAAATAATGATCAAGCGCGGAACGTTGCTCACCCTAGATACCATCGATGTCTCTGCAGCCCAAGAGCGCTAATCGTCCCCTAACGCAGTAACTAGCACTGCAACGACAACCGTAATAACAACAACAACCGCAATTGTATCGACAGCGCTCTTAACAATATAATCAGTTAGCAGCGCAAATACGTCTGCCGCTTCTCTGGCCGAAAATCAGAACAAAAAGAATGAAAATGTTAAGCCGGCTGTGCACACTGGTATGGATCGCTACATCCAAATAAAAAGGAAGCTGAGCCCGCTAAATTCTCAACGCCAAATGCTAACCCGTGGCAATGCTAGCCAAGCTTCAATAGAAACGCCCATGAATTCGAACCGATTTAAAAACTTGGTAGATGCGTACGAGGTTGAGGTGGCCGAATCTACTGACATCGAGAAAAGGAAGCCAAAGACTCTGCCTACTTATATACGAGAAAAAGTTCCAATATTCTTGTCAACAAAATTAATGAGCTTATAGGCAAGAAAAACTTCCACGTAATACCCATTGTAAAGGGCAATATTCATGAAACAAATCTTCAAACGAATATTGAAAATAATTACAGAAGGACTTGCTAGTCATAAAGGCATAAAGTCCGACGTAACGCCAGAATAAATAAAAAAGGCACTACAAGAGAAGGGATATGGCGCTACGACAGTTTTCAACATCTTTAAAATGGATAGATAGCCGCAGCCACTCTTTAATGTGGAGCTCACACCATAAAAAAAGCCCCTGAAGAAACACGAAGTGCACCTTGTATACAATTTTCAGTTCCTGCTGCATCGGAGAAAGACAGTTAAGGAACCGAATAAACGCAATGGCCCGGTACAACATGCGAACTTCCAAGAATATGGCCATACAAGAACATACCGTAAACTGCACCCGGTGTGTAGTGTGTGGAGAGCTTCATGACTCCGCAAACTGCCCAGCGAGTAAAGATGACTGCAACTCGAAAACTTGCGGCAACTGCGGTGGCAATCACACTGCTAACTATAGAGGTTTCCCAGTCTATAAGGAGCTGAAAAGTCGCAAACCCTGAAGTCTTCTTCTCGACTGCAGCCAGATCTTTACTAGGACCCATAAACTCTGATAAAAAAGTGACATACGCAAGCGGCTTAAAATCGGTACTGGCTACTCCTGCCTCAAAAAGTTCATTTCTGGAATCAGCACACTAAGATAATGATGCTCAGCAAAATCACTCGCCGGAACAGCCAAAAAGCAACTTTGAAGCTATGATTTGCAGCCTACAACAAAGCCTTAAGAAATTCTAAATAAGATTCTAGATAAGATTTCTTTATGTCGTCTATGCGCACAACTATGCAAGATTTAATGCGAAACCAAAATCTGGTGATTCAAATGCTGGTTTTATAACAAGCAAAATTATGACTTCCCTACGGATATCTACGTGGAACACTAACGGCTTTTCACAGCATTAACTTGAGTTAGCTCAATTCCTACTCGATAATCATATCGAAGTAATGCTGCTTTCAGAAACACACCTTACAATCAAATACAATTTTCATCTACGAGGCAGATGGTTTACGGAACAAACCATCCAGCTCGCTTCACAATAGCTGAAGATGAGTTTATACAGTTTTTCAACTCACTAAAAGATCACTCCATAGCCGCAGGAAACTACAATAACACTCTGGGGATCTCGTTTTGTGACTCCAAAAGATAGCAGCTCTATAACGCAATCATCAATGCCAAGAAAAAGCTCGACTACGTTACTCCTGGCACTGCCACATACTGGCCAGAACGTCCAAAGAAACTACCCGACTTAATGGACTTTGCGATTACCAAAAACTTCTTCAAAAATCTGAAAGGCGCCGAATGCCATTTCGGCATTCATGAGAAGACAAATCGAACAGATCTTCCTTGAAAAGCGACGCTTATGTAGAGGGTGGCAATTTCACAGATCGCCATCTGCTAAGCAAAGCTTAGGACATGCCTCACACCAACTTACTAAAACTTTAAAGAGTGTTCAAAACACTCACTATGGAGAGCTCACCCAGCTCTGGGCTTACCGAATGGAACTGTAATGCCTATTAGAAATCCCACAATTAGCTGGCCGCGCAGCGATGCAGAATGAGCTAGCAGGTTTGCCAACCACCTTAAAAATGTCTTCTAACCAAATACTGCCACTAGTGCGTTTACTTTGCCGACTATACCTTATGAGCCTCATCTTCAGCATGAGCCAATTGAATTTCACCCAAATGAAATCACTAACATCATCAAAAATCAACTGAATCCGAAAAATCCGAAAAAAATGATGTACCTGATTTTCATAAAAAAATATGTTCGACAGGAAAATGTTTGGGGAAAACACAATGAAGCACAAAAATAAATGTAAAAAATCTAAGATTTTAATTTCGGATGAGTATTCCAATTGATATTGTAACTGCTGATTTCATTTTTTTTTATTTGAGTTGGTATATGTACATACGGTTCAAAAAAGATTAGTACTAAAAACAATGATGGCCAACGTAATGAATCGCCTACATAATTCAATATATTGTAAAATGTGATAAATTTCGTCTCTTAGGTGTACCGCGAAAACTGTTGATGATGAAAACTATGAAATTGCGTGAAAAGGAAAGAAGAAACTGACAGACAGACGGACATGCTTATATCGTCACAGGAGATGATGCTGATGCAGATTATATGTACTTTGTAAGGTCGGAGCTGTCTATTTCACTGCGTTGCACGCAAAATTAGAATACCCTCTGCAAGGGTAGAATTATTTTTTCGATTAATATTTGTCTGGTGTATGTGTATTTTAATTTAGTAATTTCTACCACATTTTTGTCAGATTTTGTTTTGGCTTTGATTTGTGCCGAGATATTGATCTCAGAAGTACCAGGGGCAAGCCGGGAAACAAATATGTGTATCGATGGTGGGATCATCTGGAAGGTTTTGCGCCGCCGTTACTTATACTGCAGCATCAGTTTGTACCCGGGATCTGGTGGTATCACTTGAAGCGATATCACAAGCACATATCGGACAATTGCTCATTTTTACTGAGAAGCCGAAATTTCCCCAGGACCAGCCCTTAGGGTGGCCAGAGATATGAGCAGCTGCATAATTATCGGCTGAGCAGGCTTAAGATTATTTGACACAGCTAACAGCAACAGATTATTCGCCAAGGTCTACGTGAAATAGCATCCGAAACAGGCCATAAACATGTCACACTTAGGGTGTAAAACTTTATCACAGAGCCAGCAGTTTATGGAAGGCTGGGATTGGAGATTGCCTTATTACAAGACTTCAACGCACATAAAAGTTTGAATTCCATCGTTATTGATTTATTAATTTTATTTTGTTTTATTATTAACGACCCCTGAACCAGGAAAACGAAAAAGAGAGATTAAAGAGAGCGATTTGTGTGGGTTAGTAAGCTGCAAAGAAAAGAGATAAGAATATTTATTAAGCGACAATAGACGCAACACCGTAAAAGATAAAGAAGCAGAACAAAGCTATGTTTGCAAGAAAAATAATAAAATTATAATTTTACCTCCAATTTGACATTACAAATAGTTTGGCGTAAAAAATTTTCCCAATGGCGGGAAAACAAAATTTTCTCCAATGGCGCTACATCAAGATTTTGGAGATCCCAAAATTCCGGACATTAACTTCAGCATAAACACAGCAAACGGTGGCTCATCGATGCAGCATCTTGGACAAAGCCAGGTAACTAGATACTTCCATATGTTTGACTCATTCTTCGCGACCTACCGGTACTCCTGCGAGTTCAACTTTGCTGATAGTGGCCGCAAACCGCCTTCTAAAATCAAAGTCATTTCAAAGCAGCAACATAAATAAGATCATTTCAGCTGTAAACTCGGTAACGTAAATATCGTAGAGCAAACTTGCAATAAAACAAAAATAAAAATATATTTTTAGCAGTATATTATGAAGCTAAAGAAGTGTTTTATTTAAGTGATTGAATTACAAAACAGATGTTTTCTGGTATACAGGAATTTACCAAGATAAATTGTTTGTAATAAGGATATAGTTTTACGAGAGAACTGCAAAATAAGTTCACTGCAAATAAATCAATATGACATTTACATTTGAACCTTAGTTGGTTACATTTTAACCAACAAGGCAAGGGATCCACCAAGGTTTGTGTGCTTGCAATAATAGCGATGCTGAGAAAATTTTTTTAACGGGAAATACTTTTCCTTATCCTATTCTACTTATTCTTGTATCATAATGACAAAAATCTTATTGGCACCTAGTGCCAACAACTAATAATCCATAGACGGCGTCAGAAATCACCGGGATCGGGCCAGAAACCGAAATTAATTTTTTTTTACCAGTAAGAATGACCGACTGACCGGAGCAAGTAAAACCAGCGAGCTCAGCAGAAGCAGTTACTCCCGCGATTTAAAGTTCGACGATAGTGGTCTCATAAATCTATGGACGAACAAATTGAATATACATAATATTGATAAAAACTAGCATCGCTATCTCTGACGACGGTATCGATTTTTTTTGGAGCAAACTTTATCTGTGATTTGGACACTGGTAGTAGCGAATTTAAAGAACTTTTCGATTTTAATTAACATGCAGATAAAATCCCATTTTATTAACTACACGCTTATTTTTACTTGCCATAAACTTAAGGTTCTCCCAAACCAAAGACTAGAGCGAACATAGGTTCCATCCCACAGAGTTTCGCCGTACACATAACAGACAAAATTGATCAAATTTGACAATAAATATTGAAATATTCAGGACGTGTAATTGCGTTGACCACCATTTTTTTAGTATTTTAGTATTTAGCTATTTTTTAGTATTTCTTGCCCGGCTTTGGATGCAGGGTCGTTTTCTGATTACACAGACCGACTATTTTAAACTTAGTTTTTTCCTCCCATAATTAAAACTGCTCCATAACCTGAAGCACCTATAGTTCTGGACTTTCGTTTATGGGAGCCTACAAGTTATGAACATATATTGCTGTTGGCCTGTGTTATTATTTTATTATTAGAAGCCACGCTTCCTCCATGTTTGGACGATTTATTTTTGTTTAATTCTCGGCCTAGATAAAAATATAATTGCACTTCCATTGTTGTCGGATGCAGACGTGTATTTATGTGCTGCAGAAAAAAATTATACAATAAAATCATAAAAGTGCAGTGACTTGTTAAACAAACCTACAATAACACGAAAAGACGCTTTCTGCGATGAAATCGCGAATGTTTATATTGATTAGTCAATCAATTAATATAAAACCTAACAACTAAACTAAAACTCTAATTAACTCAACCTTAATTAAAATACGTTCGAACACAACGTCAACGAGAGCAAGACGAGAGATGGCTCTCAGTACAAATAAACAACGCGTACTTTTCTTTTGAAGCAACCGAAAATAATGCAAGCTCTGATCAAGGGCGGAACTTGACTGAATTCTTAAACGTTACGAGCGACAGAGCGCATTCTTGCTCACCCTCGATTCCATCGATGTCTCTGCAGCTTAGGAGCGCTAAACGTCCCCCAACCCAGGCAATTGTATCGACAGCGCGCTTAACGACATCATCAGTTAGTAGCGCAAATACGTCTGCCGCTTCTTTGGCCGAAAATCAGAACAAAAACATAGAAAATGTTAAGCCGGCTGTGCAGACTGGACGCTAAGATAGATCGCTTCATCCAAATAAAAAGGAAGCTGAGCCCCTTAAATTCTTAACGCCAAATGCTAGCCCGTAACAGGGATAAAAAGCCGCAGCCGTTCTTTAAGGGGAGCTCCCACCAGAAAATAAGAAGAAATACGATGTGCAGCCAATATACAATCTTCAGTTTCAGCTGAACCGCAGAATTACAGTTGAAGAACCGAATAAACGCAATGGCCCGGTACAATGTGCGAACTGCCGAGAATATGGCCATACAAGGTCACACTGTAAACTGCGCCCGGTGTGTGGAGAGCGTCATGACTCCGCAGTGCCCAGCGAGCAAAGATGACTGAAACTCGAAAAAGTTCGGCAACTGCGGTGGCTATCACGCTGCTAACTATAGAGGTTGCCCAGTCTACAAGGAGCTGGAAAGTCGCATCCACCAGAGAAGAATTACTGCCCACACCCAAAATAAACAGTTAACAGCATCCTTCTAAAACCCTGAAGTCTTCTTCTCGACTGCAGCCAGATTCTCACTAGGACCCATAAACTCTGATAAAAAAGTGACAAAAATGTGACATATGCAAGCGCTTTATAATCGGGAGTGGCAACCCGTGCCTCAAAAAGTTCATTTTTGCCATCAGCATACCAAGAACATGATGCTTAGCAGCATCACACCCCGGAACACCCAAAAAGCAACTTTGAAGCTATGATATGCTGCCTACGACAAAGCATTACGGAATTTATATCGTTCATGCGCACAACTATGCAAGATTTAATGCGAAACCAAAATCTACTGATTCAAATGCTGGTTTCATTACAATCAAAATATTGACCTCCCTACGGATATCTACGTGGAACACTAACGGCGTTTCACAGCATAAACTTGAGTTATTTCAATTCCTACTTGACAATCATTACGACAATGTAATGCTGCTTTCAGTAACTCACCTTAAAAAACAAATACAATTTACAACTACGAGGCTATACATTTTACAAAACAAATCATACAGATGGTAAGTCATATGGCGGGACTGGAGTTCTAATCAGAAGCCGTATTAAGCACTATTATAAAAACTTTTCTAAAAACTACCTACAGGCCACATCTATAAATATACAACTAAATACTGAAAACCAACTTACACTAGCCGCCGTATACTGCCCACCTCACAATATCTGAAGATGAGTTTATGCAGTTTGCCAACTCACTAGGAGATCACTTCATAGCAACAGGAGACTACAAAGCCAAGCATACACACTGGGGATATCGTCTTGTGACTCCAAAAAGATAGCAGCTCTATAACGCCATCATTAAAGTCAAGAAGAAGCTGGATTACGTTCCTCCAGTCACTCCAACATACTGGCCGTCAGACCCATAGAAACTTCCCGACTTAAAAGATTTTGCGATTACCAAAAACATCCCCAAAAATCTGATAAATGCCGAATGCCTTTTGGATCTTTCATCTGATCACTCGCCTGTACTGCTTCTTCTACTCCGACATCCAGGAACATTGGAACAATCATTAAAATTAACCTCACAGAAAACCAACTGGGTTAAGTACAGAAAGTATGTTAGCTCACACATCGAGCTAAGACCTCACCTCAACGATGAAGCCAACGTAGAAAGCTTTGAAAATTCACTGGAGTCTGTACTCGTCTCTGCAGCCTAAGCTTCAATACCTCAAATTATAAATACACAACGCAACCATAAGAAGACAAATCGAACAGATCGTCCTCGAAAAGCGACGATTATGTAGAGGGTGGCAATTTCACAGATCGCCATCTGCTAAGCAAAGCTTATGACATGCCTCACACCAACTTACTAAAGCTTTAAAGAAAGCATATGTCCACCTCCACTACATGGAGTAAATGTCATCTACTAGAACAAACACTCACTATGGAGAGCTCACCCAGCTCTGAGCTTACCGAATGGAACTGTAATGCCTATTAGAAATCCCACAATTAGCTGGCCGCGCAGCGATGCAGAATGAGCCAGCAGGTTTGCCAACCACCTTAAAAATGTCTTCCAACCAAATCCTGCCACTAGTGCGTTTACTTTGCCGACTATACCTTATGAGCCTCATCTTCAGCATGAGCCAATTGAATTTCACCCAAATGAAATCACTAACATCATCAAAAATCAACTGAATCCGAAAAATCCCCAGGCTTCGACCTCAAAACTTCCAAAATGATCATTGAGCTCCCATATTGCGCCGTAAGCACTATCACCCAGCTCTTCAATGCCATCGCAAAACTTTTTTTGGCCATTTTCCAGTGAGATGGAAAAAGTCAATTATAATAATGATAGCAAAAAGACCACACAATCCCAACGTCGTATAGACAGGCTTGGGTCCTAAGCATTTCATGCTTTTCTAAACTCTTTGAAAAATGCGTATTGACTCGGATAAACGCATACCTGAGAATCCAGAGACGAATCCAGGAAGAATCTAGAAAGGAAGGAAAAAGAAAGTCACATCAATTTGGGTTTTTTGAAAAACACGGAACAATTGAGCAGGTCAACCGGATAACATTGGAAATTCGAAACCATTCGAAAAACGAGAGTACTGGACTGTCATATTTTAATACGTCTCTCAAGCATTTGATAGGGTCTGGCTAGACGGTCTAATGTACAAGATCAAGACAATGCTCCCATACAACACCCTCAAGTTGTTAGAGTCTTAAGTGTTATGACAGAAAATTTGGTGTGAAGTGCAACACTGCTATAACTGATGATTTTACTATAGGAGCTGGAGATGCAACATTATATGTCCTCTACACAGCAGATACCCCGATGCTGATGACACAGCTACTCTTAGCCGCTCAAAATGCCCGATGCAACCAGCTGCGCAGCTAGCTTCACATCTGGTCGATGTTCAAAAATGGCTATCAGAATGTCAAGTTAAAGTGAATGAACAAAAATACAAGCACGTTACGTTCACCCTGAACAGGCAAAACTGCCCACCGCTTACGTTAAATAACACTCCACTCCCGCGAGCAAACGAAGTGACATATCTAGGAATACACCTCGACAGAAGACTCACATGGCACCGGCACATTGAATCCAAAAGAATACACCTAAAGCTAAAGGCCAGCAGCCCTCATTGGCTCATCAATCTTCGGTCTACCCTTAGCGTTGAATACAAAGTCCTGCTGTATAACTCGGTACTAAAGCCTATATAGAAGTACGGCTCCCAGTTATGGGGGAATGCCAGCAATTGCAATATTGACATAGTCCAACGAGATCATTCAAAGATCTTAAAAACAATCACCGGGGCACCGTGGAACGTTCGCAACGAAAACATACGTCTCTTAAACATTCTACCAGTCAACAAAGTGATCGCAAAACAGAAGGAAAAGTACTTTACCAAGCTACTGTTGCACCCTAATTATCTGAAGAAAGGTCTAACAAGGTTGAGCAACCAATCACGTTTTCGCCGCAACGACTTACCTACCCAGCGACCGACTTGAGTGATGCGCAACCAGAATTCAGTCTTAGTATACTGTTAGTTAAATTTTTATGTTAAGATTGGAAAACTTTTTTTTCATAATTAAGAGAAGATTCAATGTATGACTATATGATACCCTGATTTTATCCTTGCACCTTATCTTTAATTTATTTTTCACAGTATACAATTTTTTTGTTTCATACTTTTATATATTTTGGAAAACCCACACATTTAAAAATACGGCAAGCCAATTTATTCATCGTGCATAACTCAGAATGTTATAGGAGTTATAATCACCACTGCCGGATTCAGTTTCATCTGGATCAAAGGAGTTTTATAACTTTTTAAACACAAAGCGCAAATATGTTTATTTTCTTTTTCTGCTTACATTTGAGAACTCATATGCGAACTTTGATCAAGCAAACCTAGCCAATCTCTTTGCATCTATTTTTTAAATATTGTATAAGTAAACACACCCAGTTCCCACAAAGAGAAATTGCCAAATTGCAGGCCCTATCCGGTGGCCAACACGCGCAGTAAAGAAACTGCCGAATCCGCACTCTGGGGGCAATCGCCCGGAGCCCGGCCAAACTCTCGTGCAACGAGTGATCGTCACCGGATACCAACTGCTGACCCGGCACCTTTAGCGACAGCGCTGCGACCAGGCAAAGGCCTCGAGCTGCAGCCGGATCAGACCCTTAAGTTAGTCTAAAATCTGTACTCCACAACCATAGTTGTGTTAATTAATAATTGTAAAATCGATATTGACCTTTACCTTAATAGGTTTAAAGGAAATAAAGTAATAACAAAATAACCCAATTGATTTATTATTGAACCTTTACCTAAACAGGCTTAAGGGAAATAATCAAAATATAACAGCCCAATTCTATTAATAACTGGCGCCCAAACGTACCAAATTAAAAACCCGCACCCAAATAAAAGAATCCCGTTAATAAAAACGGCACAAAAATAAAATAAAGACAAGTACAAGAATCGGCGACGGAAAAAGTGAAATAAACATTCATAAAAAAAACTTAACAAACCGAACCGGTGCACGGTTCAATAATTCTACAAAGAAATAAAAAATTCTGAGTTCCAAATACTCGAGTGCAGTGCAATTATCAGACAAATAAAATTGCAAACAATAAAATAAAATAAAAAAAAGCTGCAATTCCATCGTGCTTGCAGTTTGTTCCGAGGAAAAAAAAAACAACAAAAACAAAGGGAGCTATTAAGTTACCCCCGCCTCACCCGAGACAACAGAGACGGCAGCAGCAGCAGTAGCAGCGACGGCAGCAACAACAGCGACGGCAACAGTACCAGCGACGGCAACAACAGCAGCGACGGCAACAGTAGCAGCGACCACACAATATTAATAAGAAATGTGAGTAGGCTTCTTGTCTAAATTCTTCGCCAACATTGAAAGTATTCAGAGAATAATTTTGGCCAAAACATTATTAATTCCCCTACACAAAACGTTCAGATATAAAAAAATACCATTTTGTAGAAAATAAATTTTTTAATAATAAATAAAGCATTCAGAGAATAAACTGCCCAGTATCTAATAAAGGGAACATTATTAATTCCCTTATAAAAATCTGTCAACTAAATAATATTCTTTGTAGGATACAAATCTTTTTAATACTAAATCTTTCCTAATATTTTGATATTTAATTTTTAATAATAAATATTCATCAAGCTCATAATTGAATTTTGTAGCACAAATAAAAAAAGTTCAGATAGAAGTTATTTTTTTTTCATTGGAAAAAATACTGGGAATGTAATTGGGAAATATATTTAATATTGAAACCAATTCAGCCACACCCATTCACAGAATTAATGAAGAGTTTTCATCGGACGAAGAGGTTCTCACAGAATACAGGAAGCTTTTGGAAACAAAAGTAGGAAAACAGAAAACACTTCAACACAGTGAAGCAGATTGTTCCCCGTCTACCAGTAGGGCAGCACTTATTCGAGACAGCGCTCTCAACGTCCAAAACCCAGAAACCAACCAGTGGACACAAAGAATGCAGGAAGACCAAATTGCGAGTATGGAAGCCGCCATAGCTGGCGCACTCCAAAAGCAACAGGAACTATTTGATAGCAAACTCATAAGGAAGCAAGTCATAAAGGAATTAAACTCACTTAAATGTAGGGATACTATTCCCAAAATTCAGACATTTCAAGAAATTGAATTAAAAACAGAGTTACAGTGTAATGAACCCCTTGACATGGTCAAATCTGTCCCAGAATTTGACGGCAAGCAGGAAAATTATGTTTCCTGGAGGCAAGCCGCCACCGCAGCTTATAAGGTTTTTGAACCTTATGATGGCAGTAGCCGACATTATCAGGCGGTAGGAATACTAAAAAATAAAGTTAGAGGACCACTGTGTATCCTCTTTTAACACAGTATTTAATTTTCATGCCATACTGGCACGCCTAGATTTTACGTACGCGGACAAAACTCCGACGCACGTTATTAAACAGGAATTAAGCTTATGCAGACAAGGGGAGCTGCCCCTGCTTAAGTACTACGACGAAGTAGAACGAATGCTAACACTTTTAACTAACAAGACAATTGTGACGCACGACGCTGCCGCAGCAGCTGTCTTAAATGAGCAACACAGAAATGACGCTTTACATGCGTTCGTATCTGGCCTAAAAAAATCTCTAAAAATAGCCGTATTTCCGGCACAGCCACGAGACTTGCCAACAGCATTAGCACTGGCACAAGAGGCTGAATCAAGTAACGAAAGAAGCGCCTTTGCGGGCACTTTCGCCCGACACTATGAGGAAAAAACACATAAGCCAAATATCCAACGGCAAGCAGGTTGGAAAAATCCCCAAACCCATTACGAACAGACCCAAAACTCAGGGGCAATAAAAAAACCCCTCACTTCATTAGGACTTAAAAGGGAACCAACAACCAAAATGGTTCTTTTTAACAAAGACCCTACAACACTCAGGATCAGCCAGCTCCAGAGCCAATGGAGGTCGACACTTCTTCCAGGTTTAGGCAGCCCACAATATAGCAAAAGGGGCAGTCAGAACGATTCCAGCAAAAAATAAACTTCATGCCGGAAGAAAAAAACCACGACGAAGACTATGACTCTTTAGCACAAGCCTGTGCCACTGAAATAGAAGACGAACTGGACGCAGACGACTCTTGTAATTTTTTAGGGTAAAATCCCTGCTCCCTTACATCACACGTACGGTAGCAGGAAAAGAAATAAAATTACTTTTAGAAACAGGTTCTTCAAAAAATTACATTACTCCAATCCCGGGGCTGAAAGGCATCGTGGCAGCGGAGAAACCCTTCACGGTGAAGTTAATCCATGGATTCACCAAAATTGACAAAAAATGTCTAGTTTCTGTTTTTAACGTAAAAACTCCCTTTTTCATACTAAATAACCTCAAAGACTTTGACGGCATTATCGGGCTCGACTTGCTTAAACAAGTGAATGCGAAACTCGATTTTACCGGCAATACCCTGCACACAAACAATGGAAACGAAAATATTAAATTCACCAAGGCAGAAATCGTAAATTTTATTAAAATTGATGATGAAGACGTTCCCCTGGCAATAAAAGCCACCTTTGATAAAATGATTGTAAAAAATCATAAAGCCTTCGCCGATCCGGACGAAGCACTGCCATATAACATAAACACTATAGCCACAATTAAAACTGATGGGGAACCGGTGTACTCCACGTCGTACCCGCACCCCATGGGTGTAACCGAATTCGTCAATGCAGAGGTTAAACAACTTCTTGCGGACGGCGTAATAAGGCCATCCAAGCCCCATATAATAACCCCACCTGGGTTGTAGATAAAAAGGGAACAGACCCAAATGCGGCTAAGAAGAAGCGTTTGGTTATAGACTTCAGGAAGCTAAACCAAAGAACCGTAGATGATAGATATCCTATCCCTACAATTTCGACAATATTGTCAAACATGGGCGAGTCACAATTTTTCACAAAGCTTGACCTCAAATCAGGCTTTCACCAGATAGAACTGGCGGAAAAAGACAGGTAAAAAACTGCCTTTCCCATAAACAATGGCAAATATGAGTTCTGTAGAATGCCATTCGGACTTAAAAATGCCCCGAGTATTTTTTAAAGGGCTATCGATGACGTTCTAAGAGAAGGAATCTCTAAGTTATGCTACGTATATGTAGATGACGTCATAATTTTCTCAAAAACAAAGGAAGACCACGTAAGGGACGTGGATTGGGTCTTAACAAAACTCTTAGAAGCAGGCATGAGAGTATCCCAGGAAAAGTCAAAGATCTTTAAAAAGAGCGTCGAATACGTGAGTTTCATAGTGTCGCAGGGGGGACTTCGAACATCACCCGAAAAGGTAGAAGCCATTAAGAATTTTGCCCCACCAAAAACACTTTTCGATCTCAGATCATTTTTGGGGTTAGCAAGCTACTACAGGTGTTTCATCAAAAACTTCGCGATAATCGCAAGGCCCCTAACAAATATTTTGAAGGGAGAAAATGGCAAGGTCAGCAAACATCAATCAAGAAACATTGACATCAATATGAGCAAAGAACAGAGAGAAGCGTTTGACAAGCTGAGAGAAATCTTGGCATCAGAGGACGTTCTGCTGTCATACCCAGACTTTAAGAGACCGTTCGATTTAACAACGGACGCATCAGGTCTCGGACTTGGGGCGGTACTATCTCAAGATGGCCGCCCAATCACAATGATATCACGTAGCCTACGTGACAACGAAAAAAATTATGCAACCAACGAGCAAGAGCTCCTCGCCATTGTTTGGGCATTAAAAAACCTCCGAAACTACCTTTACCTTTACCTTTATTTGCGGATCTTCACAGATCACCAACCACTCACTTTTGCCGTATCAGAAAAAAACCCTAACGCGAAATTGAAGCGCTGGAAGGGGATTATCGACGACCATGGCGCAAAGGTAATCTATAAACCAGGCAAAGAAAATTTCGTGGCAGACGCGTTGTCTCGCCAGAATATAACCGGACGTTCCGGAATCAGAGGACGTTCCCACCATTCATTAGAGGACGTTCCGGAATCAGACGTAGCCACCATTCATAGCGAACAGTCCCTGGCATACACCATCAATACCACCGAAAACCCAGTAAATTGTTTCCGAAATCAAATAATAATTGAGGATGGAAACAGTTTTTCCGTGGAAACGTTCATCTTGTTTAAGAGCAAGGTGAGGCACATAATTAGATCCCAAAACCAGGAAAACTTGCTAAATGTATTACAGGAAGTGGTAAACGCTGAAGTGGTAAACGCTGAAGTGGTAAACGCAATATATTGTACCCTACCAACACTAGCATTTATCCAACACCAACTGATAGAGGCCTTCCCTAGCACTTCTTTCAAGTACACAAAAAGCTTCGTACAAGACATAACGGACACGACCGAGCAGAAAGAAATCGTTATAGCAGAACACAACAGAGCTCATCGAGCAGCACAGGAAAATGTGAAGCAAATTCTTAGGGATTACTTTTTCCCGAAAATGCTCCGGTTAGCAATGGAAATTATGTCAAACTGCCGAACCTG
The DNA here is from genome assembly GCA_035045925.1 of Drosophila atripex. NCBI lineage: Eukaryota > Metazoa > Arthropoda > Insecta > Diptera > Drosophilidae > Drosophila > Drosophila atripex. Next base: position 23,749,638 of record JAWNOP010000052.1, read on the forward strand.
TTCCATGGCCAAATACAAATGCCATCCATCTAGGCAGGTGGTAGCAGAAACACCTATTCCTTCTTCTGTGGGAGAAATCCTACACATTGATATTTTCTCAACAGACGGAACCCTTTTCCTTACATGCGTCGATAAGTTCTCGAAATTCGCCACGGTGCAATCCATCGCATCGAGGGCTATCATAGACATAAAAGCCCCTCTGTTACACATTATAAATTTTTTCCCAAAAACAAAATCAAACTACTGCGATAATGAAAAATCACTAAATTCCGAGACCATTAAATCAATTTTGCTAAATCATTTTAATATCACCATTTCCAATGCCCCACCTCTACACAGCACCTCAAATGGTCAGGTAGAGAGGTTTCATAGCACTCTAGCCGAAATAGCCAGATGTCTGAAACTGGGACGCAATCTAAATGACACTGTAGAATTAATTATTTTGGCGACTAACAAATACAATAATTCAATTCACCTAGTAACTAATAAAAAACCAATGGAAATCGTTCACTCAAAGTCCGCAGAATTCGAGGAAAAATAAGTAAGAAAATTCAAGAAGCCCAAAAAAAGGCACTTGACCAAGTAAATAAGAATAGGACCTATAAGGACTATCAAGTCGGCGAAAAAGTTTTTCTAAAAGGAAATAAGCGACTAGGAAACAAGCTATCACCGCTATGTTCGGAAGAAGTTATTGAGGCAGACCTGGGGACCACGGTCCTAATTAAAGGGAGGGTGGTCCACAAGGACAACCTACGCTAATAACCCTCGCTAGACTCCTCACCCTTTTTACAAATTTTAAATTTTTTATTCATTCATATCTTTCTAGGATAGGAAAATACATTTTAGTATGGGCACTAACGGCTGCTAGAACAGACGCAACGGTGAAACTGAGTGACTATACGAACGCAGACTATATCCCTATAGAGGACGGTGAAATTGTAGTTTGGGAATCTTACAGATACTTACAACACGCGACGAACATGACAACTTACGAGGACTACGCTGACCAGACCGAAACGTTGACAAGAACATTTACTGAAGACCACAGAATACCGGTTATAATGACAGACCTCACACACATTCGTAAGTTAGTAGCAACTCTAAAAATTCATCATTGGGCCGATAGGAGTATAAACTTAATAGGGACAGCTTTAAAAGTTATTGCAGGCACACCCGACTTTAATGATTGGGAGCAAATAAAATTTAATCAAGATCAACTAAGAGCAGATGAAGGACAAATTGAATTAAATACCAAATTCCAAGAGCGTTTAAACGAACTTGTAAACGCAATGAACCAAATTCAAAAAATTGAAACAAATAAAGAAACTCACCTTTTGGAAATTATTTTGGCTAAAAACAGAATCATAATCACGGATTTAGAAAATATCCTTATGGGCCTAACCCTAGCAAAAAAAAATATTGTAAGCCCGGCAATTCTAGATAGCTCTGACATTGGCGAATTTAAAGACAAGCAGCCTATTAACATTAGTTTAATAGAAATATTAGAAGTATCTAGTATAAGTGTTTTTCAAAATTCCGATATCATTCAATTTCTCATTAAATTCCCTAACCCTAAGCTCGTATGTAAGAAAATAACGGTCTATCCGGTTCAGCACCACAACAAGATTCTGGACTTCGAAAGTGGAAATTTGGTCGCTGAGTGCCCAAGACGAAACATCAACATCGGGTACTGCAAGACGACGGTCGGAGCCACCTTCTGCAAGGAGCTCAAAAATGGCACTTGTGCCCAGCAAATAGTTTCTGGAGCTATTGCGCAATGCTCTACGCTCCCAGGTCATCTGGATCCAGTTACAGTTATAAATCACGGCACCCTCATAATAAACGAGGCCAACATGACCATAACCGACGACCAGGGACGGGATCAAAAAATATCTGGAACCTACTTGGTAACCTATTCTGACAGGATAGGCCTCAACGGAACTTGGTTCGTAAATCAGCTGGGAAGCTCGATGAAAAAACTCGCTGTGTCGGCCATGACCGTGGTCAACATTACGACACACCAAAACCGGCTAAGTCTCCCACTTCTTCACGAGCTGAGTCTTAACAACCTCCACCACATTACCTAAAGATCAGAGGTCACCCCGAACCAGGAACTAATAAAGACATGGAACTAGCGGGTCACCGGGACGGCAACCACTTAAAGGGAGGAGAAGTTAACACACCCAGTTCCCAAAAGAGAAATTGCCAAATTGCAGGCCCTATCCGGTGGCCAACACGCGCAGTAAAGAAACTGCCGAATCCGCACTATGGGGGCAATCGCCCGGAGCCCGGCCAAACACTCGTGCAACGAGTGATCGTCACCGGATACCAACTGCTGACCCGGCACCTTTAGCGACAGCGCTGCGACCAGGCAAAGGCCTCGAGCTGCAGCCGGATCAGACCCTTAAGTTAGTCTAAAATCTGTACTCCACAACCATAGTTGTGTTAATTAATAATTGTAAAATCGATATTGACCTTTACCTTAATAGGTTTAAAGGAAATAAAGTAATAACAAAATAACCCAATTGATTTATTATTGAACCTTTACCTAAACAGGTTTAAGGGAAATAATCAAAATATAACAGCCCAATTCTATTAATAACTTATACACATAGCAGCGTTCCAGCTCCGTGTTACACGGAAAAGAAAAAAACTTATCATTCCACATTCACAAAACCTATGTATGTAGTTCAACAATATACCCTGCCTGCCAAATTATTGGAACTAACATCTTTTTTCATGGATAGGTTCCGGAATGGCTTTCAAACATACGTCATTTACATTGATTTCAGCATTTAACTATGATGGTTAACACCATTGGCTTTCTATAAGTAAACTCAGAGTTTTAATATTCTCAACTGATCTCTTTATCTGGATTTTGAGCTAGTTACCTGAAAGAACCCAACGTGTCTCCTTCAACTTCGCGTTTAGTCCGCATCACATCTGGTGCGCCCCAAGGAAGGGTCTTCGACCCTTACATTTTACATTTTTTATTAACTTCTTGACCCTTGCCTTCACTAATTCACTTGTACTAATGCACGCCGATGACGTTAAGCTTGATCTTGGGTAAATATTTTCTAGTGCACAATCTAGACTTTTGACTAAATTTCCAAATTCGTGTTTTGCAAATAACATAGCAAATAGCAAACATAGCAAATTTAGCAAATAACAATAGCTAATAGCTGAATAGTTTTAAATGTAAGCTCCTCTAATTTTATCGATCTTGCGCTCACCAGGCTACGCACTATCTCTGGGGTTTAAAATAATTAGCTCAGGTTACCGATCTGGGTGTTCTATTAGATTTTAAATTTAAATGGACCGACTATGTATCCACCACGGTTGATAAAGAAACGGGAGTACTTGGTTTTATTAAAAGATGTTAAAAATAATTTAATGACCCTTACATAACAAACCTTTATATACATCATTGCTCCGTCCGATTCTTGAGTACACCGAGATCATATAGAATCCACAAGCTTTCCTGATGAAGGCTACCAGGTCGCGCGAAGAGATCGCATCGAAATCGCTAAGGTCAGCCAGTTCAGCGGATCCAAAGAGCCTTAGTCTGCTACGCCCAAGTGCCGGGCAATGAATTAGGCAGTGACCGACTCCTTCTCCTCCTCATTCAAGCAGCTCCTGCAGTAGTCGTTATGGGGCACTGAAAGCCGAGCTGCGTGTTCGCCTATCAGCCAGCACCCGGTAAAAGCCGTTACCGCTAAGCTAGATTCTGGGCGATAGATTGATAGATAAGTCTCGCAAATCTTTTCCCAGTGCGAGTGATTCAGATCGAGTGCGAGGTTCTACATAGGAAATTCCGTTCTCCACTGTTTGTATACCCTTGCAGAGAGTATTATAATTTTGGTCAAAAGTGTGCAACGCAGTGAAGGAGACATCTCCGACCCTATAAAGTATATATATTCTTGATCAGGATCACCTCCTGAGTTGATATAAGCATAAGTCCGTCTGTCTGTTTCTAAGCAAACTAGTCTATCAGTTTTAAAGCTATCGTCTTCAAACTTTGCATACACCTTTCTTTCCTTTGCAGGTAGTATATAAGTCGGAACGGGATCGGTCGACTATATCCTATAGCTGCCATATAACTGATTGATCGGAAATGGCATAACTTCGTTGTTTTTTAAGATAGAAGGATGGGACTTTGTATGGATTCCACCTTGAGTAAATGTACATAATAGATTAACTATAACAATATTATAATACTATAAGATGAGCTAAAGGCCACTAGTCGCTATTGCACTTCCCCACCAGTTACCTTTTAGGTTTTATATCAAAAATAATTGTATTAACCTGGGTTGTCTTCCGATGAAACCTGGATTATTATTATATTTGCTGGTATTAATTTTCTTCTTCTTTTTTAATTTTGAATTATAGTGTGTAATTTCTCTACCTCTATTTTTTTCTACTTAATGTTTTTCATCAGTTTGTGTAATTTGGCCTGTCTTCCTAAAAGGATTTATTGTTTTAGATTTTATAAATGGGACTTGTTTGTACCTAGTATCAATATTGAATGTATGACTATTTTTTAGCTTGTTTATTTTTACTTGTGGTTATAATTATTATTACATCTTGATTGAATATTATTATTGATAATGTACAAATCTATAACATATTTTTCTCTGGGGTTAAAGGTTTTAGGGGTTAATTCAGGGGTAAGTTTTGTATCTCTGTGTTCTGTTTTAGCAAGGTTACAAATTTCACACTCATTCATTATATTTTGAATTAATCTCTGATAATCGGGAAAAAAATATTTTTTTTTAAAATGGTTGGTTTGTTTTTTATTCCGCTATGTAATAATTCTACATGAGCTTTAAAGACAAGTTCCTTGAATTCTTGGACATCTGGAACTAATGTTTGGACATTTATTAATATTGTACTGTTTTTCATAACTTTGGTTAGGTTATTTGGGCAGATAATCTCAATATAAGCTGTCGGGCCAGGCAGCAGCCACGACATAGATTAAAATATAATAAGTATAGTTTGTCGTATCTTTGTTTATATTTTATCGCTATTGATGGTCGGAAGACGCCTCTTCTCGGCCGCTCGGCTTCAACAGCCTTTATGTTTAGCATTAAGCCAGCGAGCTTTCGTTCAGCCTATGTTCTACTCTTGCTTTTTATCTCAGTGCATACGCATCATAAATTGGAGCTTTGTCTCGCTCCATTTCATATGCGCACATAATAAAAAATAAACAATATTAACAATAATAAACAACGTTTTGAAACTACATAATTTCGTGTTGTTATTTGGAGAAAAGGTCATTGAAAAATCTCAATGACCAAACATAAGCATTTTTTTTTAAATTATTCATTTCATGAGTCCATTTCATTTCATGAGAAAATTAAATAACACTCTTTTTGGAGCAGAGATATTCTTTTATTAATTCATTTGCATATTCATTGGTCATTTCGATATAAATCATTTTATGGTTGGTTTTATGAAAGTATTCAACTTAACTTAATTAAAATTTCCTCAATATTTTCTCTATTCCTCTGACTTTCGATTATTTGTACATAATTCTGATTGTCTTCTTGTGCACTATGTACTATTGCTACTGTGGAGAATGACTGTGTGCTTTTCGATTCTCCTAAAAAGTTTTCTTCTAACTTAACTCTTGACAGAGTATCAGCTATCTGGTTTTCCGTTCCCGGTAAATATTTAATAGTGAAGTCAAACTCGTTTGGTTTTATTTTCTAACTTTGTAGTTTCATATTTATTTCTTTTAAATTATGACGCCAAACTAATGGTCTATGATCGCCAAGAATTTAAAATTTTCTACTAAAGAGATAAGTTTTAGTTTCTACTAAAATGTTTACTGGCCCAGAATATAGCCAGAAGCTCTCTTTCTATTGCTGAATAATTCGTTTCATGTTCATTGAAAGTTTTACTAGCATAGCAAATGGGTTTATGATTTTTTGATAATACTGCACCTATAGCGACATTACTAGCATCTGTTGTTAAAGAAAAAATTTTCTGCAAGTAAGGATAAATTAAAATTGGGTCTGATGTAATAAGAAGCTTTAATTTCTCAAATGCAGTAGCACTCCAACCTCCGAAGAGACACGTCGTATTAGAACAGCATCGATCCCGCGTTTGCAAAAAACCCATTGAGCTTATCAAAAAAAGTTGAAAAACAAATATTAAAAAAAAAAGACAAAAACAAATACACACCATTTCTTACCACTCGGGCGCAAGCCTTACAAGCAGCCATGCAAGAGCCACCAGACATAGCTAGGAGAACTAGGAGATCCCAACATTATTGTTATTAAAAGTAAAACTGAATCCTTATTTAAAACCGTTTCACCTTTCATCATCGAGAAATCTGTGGACTTTGCTTGCGGAGGAAGAGTTGATTCCGTGAAAAAAACCAGAGAGGGCGGTCTTTTAATTAAAACAAAAAACAACCCACAAGCCACAAAACATTTAAAACTTTAAAATAACAGCTACCGAACACAAGAACTTAATTTTTATTTTTAACAAAAGGCGTTATCTACTGTAATGACCTTAGATACATAGACGAAGAACAATCCTCTGAGAACTAAAACCACAGAAAGTAATTGAAGTAAAAAATAATAATTTACAGACAAAACACCAACAACAACACCAACACCAACAACTACAGCAACAGCAACAACTACAGCAACACCACCAACCACAACAACACCAACAACTACTGCAACACCACCAACAACTACAACACCAACAACAACAACACCAAAAACAACAACCCCAACAACAACAACAACCTAACAGAAACCGGAATCATAATAATTACATTTGAAACCCATCAACTCCCTGAAATACTGCGAGTCGGCTATAAAACTGTTCGCGTACGCAACTACATCCCTCTCCCACTGCGTTGCAGAAAGTGCCTCCGCTTCGGACACACTGCACCCATATGCAAGAGCACCCATATGCAAGAAAAATGTTTAAACTGCTCAGATGAAAAACGCACCAGCGAAGAGAACTCTGAAACAACGACAAAAAATGCCTAAATTGCGTAAACAATCCTGAAATCGACCCCCAACACAGCCCCTTGAACCGCAAATGCCCCACATTCCATGAACAACAACATCTCACTGCCATAAAAATCACCGAAAAAGTCGATCATAGAACTGCTCTGGGCATATACTTTGAGCGACACGGATAAAAAACAAGAAACTCTTATGCAAACACACTTACAACACCACTACCACAATAAGAACCCGATCTCAAAATACGCTCACATCAACATATTCAAACGCACAAACTACATGCACACTCTGCGATCACAACCAACCAAAGACACCTTCAATCTCATCTGCATCAATCAAAACAACACCGGCACCTGAAAAAATTCTCCAAAACCACAACCAACACAACCAGGACGACACCGAAGCCATGGAAACAGACAACATGTACCCCACCAGAATATCAACCTCATACGGATCTCAACTCACAAAGGAACTTAAGCTACAAATTTTCCCTAAAGATAAGTCAAACCCTCTAAGTACTAACTTTAAACCAACTAAATCAAAAGCCAAATCCTCTAACCAAACACAAACCTACCACTAACAGCGACAGCGAGTCGGTTTAAAAGCCACAGGTCTCCCCTTCTTTAAGGCTTTACCTTAGAACCTCTTACACTACCAGAATGTCACTAATCTCAATTCAATGGAACATTCAAGGATATACAAATAACTATAATAATCTCTTTATCCTGATTAAAAAATACTCACCGCATATCATTACACTTCAAGAAACACATATTCAATACACTAACAATATACCAACTCTAATAAGTTACACACTACTAACAAACATAGCCACCTATAGATTTGGCGGCGTAGCGCTATTAGTACACAAGTCAATTCATAGTAAGTCATAGTAAACATTCCAAATGACTTTCAAGCTCTAGCAATTCACATAAAATCCAAGAAGACCATGCATATAAAGACAACATACATTGGCCCAAACAGAACCGTCATAAACCAAATGCTTGAAGACACTTTGTACAATAACCAAACACCATCACTAATTCTAGGAGACTTTAACGGATGGCACCCTGCCTGGGGTTCCCTGAAAACTAATTCTCAAGGAAAAACAATACAACAATTCATTGACAACACACAGCTAATCTTACTAAATGACAAATCCCCCACACATTTCTCAACACACAACACATACACGCATATCGACCTCTCACTTTGCTCAGTAACACTTGCCCCACACGCCAAGTGGGAAATACTTAATGATCTGCACGGCAGCGACCATTTTCCGATAGTTATCTCTCTAATCCCTCCAAATACGATAAACAAATTTTCAAAACAATTTTTTATATTAAAAAAAGACAACTGGGAGCAATACGAGACTCTCACACACAAAAATAACGAAATATTCCCCACTTCACTAAACGACAACAAGGAAGCTGCATAACTTAACAAAATTATATTACACAGCGCATATTATAAGCCCTACAAGTTTCCCTGGTGGAACAAAAAACTAGCACAGTTAAAAAAAGAAAAGCAATTAGCTCTTAGTCGCAACATCAACCTTACATGTTATTAATTGCAGACGCTTAAACGCCAATTACAAGTTCCAAATTAAAAAAAGAAAAAGCGAAGCTTCCAGTTCCTTTACATTCACCATACATCCAGAAATTCCTTCATCTAAAATATGGAGCAACATAAGGCGCTTCTGCGGTCTTAACCCAAGCAAACAAATTCTCGCCATACATAATCCCAAAAGCAACACAACAACAACAGATAATCTCAAAATAGCCAACTCCGTCTCGCAACACTTCTCAGAGCTCTCAAGTGACCTAAACTTCTCAGACGAATTCCGAACGAATATAAAATCAACACAACCAATAATACACCTACCTCAACAGCCAAAACTATCGAGGAAAACATAACTCACCTTGAATTAATTGCAGCACTACAAACACTTAAAGGATCCACTACAGAATTAAACAGAATTTCTTATGAAATGATACGCAATAGTTCCCTTACCACAAAAAACAGAATAAAAAACATCTTTAACCAAATTTTCGACAGCCACATACCTCAAGCTTACAAAGGTGTACACACTATAACTATATATAATTGATCTCCAAGAATGGAAAAAAGGGCCAAAAATAATCAATTATGTCAAAAATTTCATGCTCAAACGTAAAATAATTGTCAGAGTCGGTCCGCACATGTCAAACTCACTCCCATTATCCAACGGTATCACACAAGGATCACCTATATCGGTAATCCTATTTCTCATCGTATACAATAATCTCTCAAACGTAATTCACAGAAAAATTAAATTTACCGCATACGCCGATGATTTTTGCCTTATAATTAATTTAGAAACAACAAAAACCTTAATTTCAACTTAGACAACTTATTACATGACATAAGCAGCTGGTGCTCATACTCAGTGGCATCTCTATCCTTAGCTAAATGCCAACACCTCTATATTTGCCATAAAAAAAATTTCAATAGCACCATAAGCGTAGCAATATACCAATACAACAAGTAACAGCACTCAAAATCTTAGGGATAACCATAAACAGTAAATACGAATGGGACACTTTCATAAAATCACTACTTACATCACTACACCAAAAAATGAATATCATAAAATACCTCTCCAACCTCAAATTCAATTGTAACACACAAACACTACTCCACGTCGCAAAAGCAACAGTCATAGCAAAAATGGAAAACGGCCTTTTTCTATACGGACAGGCTCCGAAAAGCGTACTAAACAAATTAAAAACACCCTTTAACACTGCAATCCGTCTAGCCCTTGGCGCCTACCTAACCACACCTATAAATAACTTGCTATATGAAGCCAACATCCTCCCATTAGAGCAAAAACGAGACCTTCAAACAGCCAAACTCACAAAAAACGTTATATTTTGCAAAGATACACCTATACACAAACTTGTAAAACAAAGAAAATCAAAAAAGAACCCATCAACCATAGACCGCAGAATAAACCTTTGTCAAGCACTAAACCACACTAAACTACACATATACCAGCCACCTTGGGATCTCCCAAACCTCATAGACACAACATTTAGAACACACAAGAAACAAACCTCACCACCAGATACATAAAACACACGAATTCACATTTACGGACGGATAAAAAATGAACTCTACTATATCATATGCATACTTATATTATTAAATATGGTATCCTACCCCCACACTCGTCAGTACTCTCCGCAGAAATAATAGCCATATTAGTAGCGATCGACCAAGTCAAAAGCACAAGGAGAAGTTCATGATCTGCTCTGACTCTCTCCAGCAATTGACGCCATAAGAAACACAAACAACAACAATTTTTACTCCAACAAAATAAGATCACTTCTTACAAAACTAGCCCCAAAAATTCAAATATTGTGGATCCCTGGTCATGTAGGCATAGCAGGCAACGAACTAGCCGACCTAACAGCAATATCGACAAACAACATGCCTCTTATTAACACCCCAAACATTAATTCAACAGACATAAACAGACATTTAAAACTAGAATTCCTAACATGATATAAACTAAACATAGAATACTGTAATCAATGGTATAAAAACATTAACAAATACAATTCAAATGTCCGCAATTATTGTAGATCCTTCCATCCCGAATCAAGCTTACTCGATCAAATTAAAATAACACGCCTTAGACTAGGCCACACAAAACTTACACACGAGCATTACTTTCATCAAAACCAAACCTCACCCTGCCCCTTCTGCCAAGGCGACCTATTAAATTCATGCCCATCACTCCTCCCTACTAAACTATCAATCTTCAAAAATATAAACCCATTAAATCTTCTTAACGAACTCAACCCTGATAATTTAGAAAAAATCTTAACCTTCTTAAAAACTTCAAACCTATACCCCAAAATTTAAAAATACCCAAAATGTACATAAATAAAATCTACCAACTAAGTAGCCTAAATACAACGAACAATATGTAATTAAACTAATAGTCTTAAATATCATTAACCTTAAAAGCCAAAGGCCTTGCTGCCAGCGCTTTACCAACTAAGTTAGGCTAGTTTTGTAAACTTCCCTATCTTTAATAATAATAATAATTTCTCAAATGCTTCTAAATATTCTTTATCCATTAAATTTATAGTAGAAACTTTGTTTAAGCTTAAAATCATGGGTTTTGCAATTTTGGCAAAATCAGGTATGAATTTTCTTTAAAATCCACTGACACCTAAAAATGATTTTATCTCTTTTTGGTTTTTTGGTATTGGGAATTTTTTTATTGCCTCGATTTTTTGTGGGTTTGGCTTAATTCCTTCTGTTGTTGTTATATGTCCAAGGTACTCGGTTTCTTTTTTCATAAAATCACATTTGTCAAGTTGAAGTTATCTTATAAGCTTCTCGAAGTTTTAGAACACTTTTTTAGAGACAATATGTGTTGTTCCAATGAAGTAGAAAATACAATTATGTCATCCATATAAACAAGAATTTTTCGGACCAAATGACATTCGTAAATATTCGTAATATCCATTTTTGGTTGAAAAAGCTGTTTTTGGAATGGAATTTTCATCCATTTAAATTTGATGGAAACACTTGACCTTCAATTGTTGTAAAATATTGGCACTTTCCAAGTTTATCGAGTATTTAATCCATAACTGGTATCGGATATTTATCATCAATAGTTATTTTATTTAGACTTCGATAGTCTATTAATATTCGAAATTTCCTTTTCCCTGATGCATCCTTTTTCTTTGGGACTATGTATATTGGTGAGCAATAAGGGGATTTCGATTTGCGTATTATTCCCTGATTTATCATTTCTATTATTTGGATTTCGACTTCTTGATCTTAAGCTTGATGGTATTTATAAGGTTTTTTGTAAATAGGATCTTCATGTTTGGTTTGGATTGAATGTTTAATAGCACTGGTAAAGGTCAAATTTTCATCTTCCCTGTACTGAATATAACTAAATTCAAATAAAATGTTATTTAATTTAGCTTTTTCTTCTTTTATAAGGTGATTTACTCGAAATTTATGATTTTCATCAAAGTCATTATTAATTGCAAAATTAAAAGATTTATCCTCAGATAAATATGGACTGAGATAATCTTCCAATGTTTCCATTTCGGTATTCTCGAAATCTTCGTGGTTATATATGATGGAAAAAACAAATCTGCTCAAAGTGACTGTTTCCTTTTTGGGAAAAATTGTGAACCTAAATTGGTTGATCGATCGGACAAACTTTACTTGATTTGAAAATTAAGGACTTATTAAATTTAATTACACCATTAATTATGTTTGTGGAAAATCGAAATAATTTTCTTTTATTAGGTTTATTGAACTTCCTGCATCTATAACGCATTTAAATGGGCCAGTGCTAATAGTTATTCTGATGTATGGATTTCTATTTCTTCTATTGGATCTGAGGCTGTTTTATGAAAATTTTCTATTTCCATTCTAGTTTGATCACTTTAAGTTTATGTTTTAAGTTGAATATTCACGCTACCTTTTCACACGTCTGTTAGAATTAGTAGTTTGTAAAGAAGATTGTGACTGCTGATAATTCATAGGATTCTAAGCTCTACGTTGATTTAAGTTTTGATGCACTTCCTGTCGAAATTGTTGTTGAAGTTATTTGGTTGTCTATAGTTACTATGCTTAATATAACTTTGTTGATTATTATTATTATAATAAGACTTATTTCTTTGAAAATTATTATTTCTTTGATAATTTCAGCAAGGATATGCGTGTCGCCACCTTGCGGACTGCCGTCCGCCGTGCTTTCTAACGACAATTTGTTTGTTATGACAAATGTTTTATATTCTAGTTCCTCGACGAACTTACGAATGTTTCCATTGAAAGGGGTGTTGTAGAGTCGTCTTAGTAATTCCTCGCATGGGGTTTGGGTTTTGTACTCATTGATGAGAGCAACCCTTAGATCGGGCCAATTGGTTGCTGCTGATATCTGGGACACTCGCTAGGCCATCTCCTGATAATTGCATCTCAATTATCAGTTGATGAATATAAATTCAAAATGTATTCGATCAGTCTGATGAATGCACTTAATTCCCTGGTGCTTCCATTAAAATGGGGAACTTGCCTAATTTGCTCTTAAGCTTGATTAAGGTGTAGCTCGAAGAGTAACTGAATGTGCCACTGGTTCAGCCATTTAAATGTTTGTATTTCTTATTTATTTTCGGTAGTGGTCACACTAGGAAAGCGGGCAACAAGCTCAAAGTAACATCAATTTATTTTCAGTTGTGTGTTTTGTATATTTTCGGTAGCGGTCACACTTCGAAAAGCGGGCTACAAATTGAAAATAACACGTGAGGACTTTTGCGGATGTGAATAGTGATTAACACTCGCGGTTAATAATTTAGCTGCAGTTTCATTAGCATAAAATACTTCAACGATGTTCGATGATATCTATTGATCGATCACTGGTCACTTCTACACATCCTACCTACTGCGCCACTATTTTAGTTTGAAATATATATTTTTATTTTAGTTCCGTTTTTGATACCGTGTGATTTAAAGACTGCTTCAGAACTAACTTAACTTTGGACTCTAAGTTATTTTTATAGCTTCTCTTGCTGAAGCTTTTTCCAGATCAGAGCTCGAAAGAGGTTTTTTATTCTGAGAGGCTTAATTCTCTAAAGGGAGTCGATTGCATGAGGTGTCAGTTGACGTGGAAGGCTCTGGGTCTCAATGAAGGATTAAGGCTGCAGGAGGAATTGGAAGAGCTAAATTATAGCGAGATCGGAAGCGATTTATACTGGAAATTATCTTAGCTGGCTAACGACGTGCACGTTGACATTCAGGTGGAGGTTGCCAAGCGTTCCAATATTTACCAATATTTAGCGGCTATGCCGAGTGGTCGAATTTTTTCGCCTTGTTTAGGACGACGATTGACATCCAACCTCACTTGACTAAGATGGAGAAACTCAGGTGGCTCATTTCAGAGAGAATTACTGACACTAATTATGATGTTGTCCTTGATCATTTGCGGAACCGTTTTAGTAATCGACGATTCATTTTCCAGGCTCACATCAACGAGATCCTGAAGCTAAGGGTCGTTGAGCCGGGATTCGTTGCAACTCTTCTGGAGTTATCCGACTGTTTCAATGGTCATATGCGGGCACTCATGAGTTCTGGATCACCCGTCGAGATCCAAGGGTGTCTGCTGATCCAGCTAATCCTCCAGAAGCTGGATCCTGCCACAAAAGCGAAGTGGAAGGATTCTCTCTCAGGGAGCAAGAAGACCTTCTATCATGGGAGTCTATGGCTCAATTCTTGAAGCAAGGTGCCAGACGCTTGAAGGCTAACCGGACGGACCGATGTGGATCGTATACCAACCGACCTTCTTGCATCGGTTGTTAGGACTTGTTCTGTGTTCATTGCTTTGCCAATTGACTGACTCGCTGTTTTGTTTGCATAGAGGATGGCCATTTTGCTCGTGGATTCTCAGCTTCCCGCTGCTCAACGTACAATCGCCGTCATCATTACCTGTTGTACCCTCGCCGGCAGGCCTCTAGTTCTACTAACGCTCAATCCGCACGAGTCTCACGTCCCATCAATGCAGTTTCTGTTGCGAACCCACCATCCCGCTCAATCAACACTGTCGTGACCCAAGATAGCAATGCTGAGCTAGTGCTCCTACCAACGGCCAATGTACTCGTTCGTGGTCGATCTGGAGCTTTCCTGTCTTGCAAAGTGTTATTGGATTCCGGTTCACAAGTGCACCTTATCTTGTCGCGGCTGGCGAGACAACTCCAGCTTTGCCGCTCTGAATGTTCCTCAACGGTGGCCGGTCTCGGCGGCGCTGAGTTTCGGATGGAAACCTCTGTTAATGTGTGCGTGAGGCTGTTGTAGCTTCTCACATTACGGACTATCAGCCCAGCCCTCACATAGATGTTTCGAGATGGAAGATTCCTCGCAACATGGATCTGGATCTGACCACAACTTCCACAAAACGCAGCGAGTGGCGAAATCCACTTAGGTCACGGGCTCCCCATTGCTCAGAATACGCGATTTGGCTGGGTGTTTTCCGGACGCGGTGGACCAGCGCGGGAAGCGTCGGTGTTGTAACGTGTAACGGTGTGTGTCCGGCTCTTGCTCGTCGGCTTTGGGGGTGGTGGTTTTGCTTCGGACGGATCGCACAAGTTACATATTAATAATTTAACGTCGAGAATTAACTAGCGTGCTAGCGACAGAGTAATTGCAAGATAGAACCGGTAGATGTACATAGAAGTTCATATTTTACAGAAAATGGTAGAGATAGAATGAGCGCGAAATGTACACGAGACGGAACCACTGGTGTAGATGTGGCCACGAATTGCCCTCCCAACCTGCCACCCCTTTATCCTACGATCGCCAGGTTATTAGCTGAGTTCAGATAAATAAATTTTAGTTAATTTTCATAATTCAAGATTAACAAGGTTTAATGTTGTAGGTAAACTTACATTCTAACATAATAACAGATGGACTAAAATATTCACAGTAGTTTTTATAAAAAAATGAAAGTTTTCATTATTGTATTCGGTACATTTTAACGAACAGATATATATATAATTTGAGAAAAGATGAGTAAAAGTTATTCTAAAAGTTTACAACAGTTTTCTACGCATTTGAAAGTTGAACATTGAAGAAGTCTAATCATCTTGTTAAGCGCGAATTAAATAAAAACAAGAAAGGAAAGCTAACTTCGGGCGGAGCCAAAGTTGATATACCCTTGCAGTTGTTTGGCAGTCCGCTAAGTGGCGACATGCATTTTATATTATTGGATATACATCAGATCGTATATAGTCGGCCGATCCTTATGAAATATAGCAGATAAGTTTGCCTAAAGTAGAAAATCCCATTATTCTAACTTCAAAAACAACGAAGTTATGGCATTCCCGATCAATCAGTTATATAGCAGCTATGGGATATAGTCGGCCGATCCTTATGAAATTTGGCATGTCGAATATTTTACTCAAAGTGAAATTCATTCTCCTTCACTGCGTTGCACACTTTTGACCAAAATTATAATACCCTCTGCAAGGGCATAAAAAAGTGTTAACATTTTATTTTATACTTAAAAGCTTTGCAATAAAAATGCATCGAATTACCTTCAAATTCACTGACGACTAGGGATAGTACATTTTTTTGTAGATCGATATTATAAGGGATCGATATTATATATTTCTTATATATTTCTTTCCTACACATTTGAAACCGCGTTGGAGAAAGTGTCTCCGCTTCGGACATGCAAAAGCACCCATATGCAAGAAAAATGTTTAAACTGCTCAGATGAAAAACGCACCAGCGAAGAGAACTCTGAAACAACGACAAAAAATGCCTAAATTGCGTAAAAAATCCTGAAATCGACCCCCAACAGCCCCCAACAGCCCCCAACAGCCCCTTGAACCGCAAATGCCCCACATTCCGTGAACAACAAGATCTCACTGCCATAAAAATCACCGAAAAAGTCGATCATAGAACTGCTCTGGGCATATACTTTGAGCGACACGGATAAAAAACAAGAAACTCTTATGCAAACACACATACAAACTCCACTACCACAATAAGAACCCGATCTCCAAATACGCTGACATCAACATATTCATATCAACATATTCAAATGCGTAAACTACATGCACATCCTGCGATCACAACCAACCAAAGACACCTTCAATCTCATCTGCATCAATAAAAACAACACCGGCACCTGAAAAAATTCTCCAAAACCACAACCAACACGACCAGGACGACACCGAAGCCATGGAAACAGACAACATGTACCCCACCAGAATATCAACCTCATACGGATCTCAACTCACAAAGGAACTTAAGCTACAAATTTTCCCTAAAGATAAGTCAAACCCTCTAAGTACTAACTTTAAACCAACTAAATCAAAAGCCAAATCCTCTAACCAAACACAAACCTACCACTAACAGCGACAGCGAGTCGGTTTAAAAGCCACAGATCTCCCCTTCTTTAAGCCTTAACCTTAGAACCTCTTACACTACCAGAATGTCACTAATCTTAATTCAATGGAACATTCAAGGATATACACATAACTATAATAATCTCTTTACCCTGATTATAAAATACTCACCGCATATCATTACACTTCAAGAAACACATATTCAATACACTAACAACATAGCAACTCTAATAAGTTACACACTACTAACAAACATAGCCACCTATAGATTTGGCGGCGTAGCGCTATTAGTACACAAGTCAATTCATAGTAAGTCATAGTAAACATTCCAAATGACTTTCAAGCTCTAGCAATTCACATAAAATCCAAGAAGACCATGCATATAAAGACAACATACATTGGCCCAAACAGAACCGTCATAAACCAAATGCTTGAAGACACTTTGTACAATAACCAAACACCATCACTAATTCTAGGAGACTTTAACGGATGGCACCCTGCCTGGGGTTCCCTGAAAACTAATTCTCAAGGAAAAACAATACAACAATTCATTGACAACACACAGCTAATCTTACTAAATGACAAATCCCCCACACATTTCTCAACACACAACACATACACGCATATCGACCTCTCACTTTGCTCAGTAACACTTGCCCCACACGCCAAGTGGGAAATACTTAATGATCTGCACGGCAGCGACCATTTTCCGATAGTTATCTCTCTAATCCCTCCAAATACGATAAAAAAATTTTCAAAACAATTTTTTATATTAAAAAAAGACAACTGGGAGCAATACGAGACTCTCACACACAAAAATAACGAAATATTCCCCACTTCACTAAACGACAACAAGGAAGCTGCATAACTTAACAAAATTATATTACACAGCGCATATTATAAGCCCTACAAGTTTCCCTGGTGGAACAAAAAACTAGCACAGTTAAAAAAAGAAAAGCAATTAGCTCTTAGTCGCAACATCAACCTTACATGTTATTAATTGCAGACGCTTAAACGCCAATTACAAGTTCCAAATTAAAAAAAGAAAAAGCGAAGCTTCCAGTTCCTTTACATTCACCATACATCCAGAAATTCCTTCATCTAAAATATGGAGCAACATAAGGCGCTTCTGCGGTCTTAACCCAAGCAAACAAATTCTCGCCATACATAATCCCAAAAGCAACACAACAACAACAGATAATCTCAAAATAGCCAACTCCGTCTCGCAACACTTCTCAGAGCTCTCAAGTGACCTAAACTTCTCAGACGAATTCCGGACGAATATAAAATCAACACAAACAATAATACACCTACCTCAACAGCCAAAACTATCGAGGAAAACATAACTCACCTTGAATTAATTGCAGCACTACAAACACTTAAAGGATCCACTCCAGAATTAAACAGAATTTCTTATGAAATGACACGCAACAGTTCCCTTACCACAAAAAACAGAATAAAAAACATCTTTAACCAAATTTTCGACAGCCACATACCTCAAGCTTACAAAGGTGTACACACTATAACTATATATAATTGATCTCCAAGAATGGAAAAAAGGGCCAAAAATAATCAATTATGTCAAAAATTTCATGCTCAAACGTAAAATAATTGTCAGAGTCGGTCCGCACATGTCAAACTCACTCCCATTATCCAACGGTATCACACAAGGATCACCTATATCGGTAATCCTATTTCTCATCGTATACAATAAACTCTCAAACGTAATTCACAGAAAAATTAAATTTACCGCATACGCCAATGATTTTTGCCTTATAATTAATTTAGAAACAACAAAAACCTTAATTTCAACTTAGACAACTTATTACATGACATAAACAGCTGGTGCTCATACTCAGTGGCATCTCTATCCTTAGCTAAATGCCAACACCTCTATATTTGCCATAAAAAAAATTTCAATAGCACCATAAGCGGTAGCAATATACCAATACAACAAGTAACAGCACTCAAAATCTTAGGGATAACCATAAACAGTAAATACGAATGGGACACTTTCATAAAATCACTACTTACATCACTACACCAAAAAATGAATATCATAAAATACCTCTCCAACCTCAAATTCAATTGTAACACACAAACACTACTCCACGTCGCAAAAGCAACAGTCATAGCAAAAATGGAAAACGGCCTGTTTCTATACGGATAGGCTCCGAAAAGCGTACTAAACAAATTAAAAACACCCTTTAACACTGCAATCCGTCTAGCCCTTGGCGCCTACCTAACCACACCTATAAATAACTTGCTATATGAAGCCAACATCCTCCCATTAGAGCAAAAACGAGACCTTCAAACAGCCAAACTCACAAAAAACGTTATATTTTGCAAAGATACACCTATACACAAACTTGTAAAACAAAGAAAATCAAAAAAGAACCCATCAACCATAGACCGCAGAATAAACCTTTGTCAAGCACTAAACCACACTAAACTACACATATACCAGCCACCTTGGGATCTCCCAAACCTCATAGACACAACATTTAGAACACACAAGAAACAAACCTCACCACCAGATACATACAGGAAACTATACGAACATACCAAACAGCCATAAAACACACGAATTCACATTTACGGACGGATAAAAAATGAACTCTACTATATCATATGCATACTTATATTATTAAATATGGTATCCTACCCCCACACTCGTCAGTACTCTCCGCAGAAATAATAGCCATATTAGTAGCGATCGACCAAGTCAAAAGCACAAGGAGAAGTTCATGATCTGCTCTGACTCTCTCCAGCAATTGACGCCATAAGAAACACAAACAACAACAATTTTTACTCCAACAAAATAAGATCACTTCTTACAAAACTAGCCCCAAAAATTCAAATATTGTGGATCCCTGGTCATGTAGGCATAGCAGGCAACGAACTAGCCGACCTAACAGCAATATCGACAAACAACATGCCTCTTATTAACACCCCAAACATTAATTCAACAGACATAAACAGACATTTAAAACTAGAATTCCTAACATGATATAAACTAAACATAGAATACTGTAATCAATGGTATAAAAACATTAACAAATACAATTCAAATGTCCGCAATTATTGTAGATCCTTCCATCCCGAATCAAGCTTACTCGATCAAATTAAAATAACACGCCTTAGACTAGGCCACACAAAACTTACACACGAGCATTACTTTCATCAAAACCAAACCTCACCCTGCCCCTTCTGCCAAGGCGACCTATTAAATTCATGCCCATCACTCCTCCCTACTAAACTATCAATCTTCAAAAATATAAACCCATTAAATCTTCTTAACGAACTCAACCCTGATAATTTAGAAAAAATCTTAACCTTCTTAAAAACTTCAAACCTATACCCCAAAATTTAAAAATACCCAAAATGTACATAAATAAAATCTACCAACTAAGTAGCCTAAATACAACGAACAATATGTAATTAAACTAATAGTCTTAAATATCATTAACCTTAAAAGCCAAAGGCCTTGCTGCCAGCGCTTTACCAACTAAGTTAGGCTAGTTTTGTAAACTTCCCTATCTTTAATAATAATAATAATTTCTCAATTGCTTCTAAATATTCTTTATCCTTTAAATTTATAGTAGAAACTTTGTTTAAGCTTAAAATCATGGGTTTTGCAATTTTGGCAAAATCAGGTATGAATTTTCTTTAAAATCCACTGACACCTAAAAATGATTTTATCTCTTTTTGGTTTTTTGGTATTGGGAATTTTTTTATTGCCTCGATTTTTTGTGGGTTTGGCTTAATTCCTTCTGTTGTTGTTATATGTCCAAGGTACTCGGTTTCTTTTTTCATAAAATCACATTTGTCAAGTTGAAGTTATCTTATAAGCTTCTCGAAGTTTTAGAACACTTTTTTAGAGACAATATGTGTTGTTCCAATGAAGTAGAAAATACAATTATGTCATCCATATAAACAAGAATTTTTCGGACCAAATGACATTCGTAAATATTCGTAATATCCATTTTTGGTTGAAAAAGCTGTTTTTGGAATGGAATTTTCATCCATTTAAATTTTATGGAAACCCTTGACCTTCAATTGTTGTAAAATATTGGCACTTTCCAAGTTTATCGAGTATTTAATCCATAACTGGTATCGGATATTTATCATCAATAGTTATTTTATTTAGACTTCGATAGTCTATTAATATTCGAAATTTCCTTTTCCCTGATGCATCCTTTTTCTTTGGGACTATGTATATTGGTGAGCAATAAGGGGATTTCGATTTGCGTATTATTCCCTGATTTATCATTTCTATTATTTGGATTTCGACTTCTTGATCTTAAGCTTGATGGTATTTATAAGGTTTTTTGTAAATAGGATCTTCATGTTTGGTTTGGATTGAATGTTTAATAGCACTGGTAAAGGTCAAATTTTCATCTTCCCTGTACTGAATATAACTAAATTCAAATAAAATGTTATTTAATTTAGCTTTTTCTTCTTTTATAAGGTGATTTACTCGAAATTTATGATTTTCATCAAAGTCATTATTAATTGCAAAATTAAAAGATTTATCCTCAGATAAATATGGACTGAGATAATCTTCCAATGTTTCCATTTCGGTATTCTCGAAATCTTCGTGGTTATATATGATGGAAAAAACAAATCTGCTCAAAGTGACTGTTTCCTTTTTGGGAAAAATTGTGAACCTAAATTGGTTGATCGATCGGACAAACTTTACTTGATTTGAAAATTAAGGACTTATTAAATTTAATTACACCATTAATTATGTTTGTGGAAAATCGAAATAATTTTCTTTTATTAGGTTTATTGAACTTCCTGCATCTATAACGCATTTAAATGGGCCAGTGCTAATAGTTATTCTGATGTATGGATTTCTATTTCTTCTATTGGATCTGAGGCTGTTTTATGAAAATGTTCTATTTCCATTCTAGTTTGATCACTTTAAGTTTATGTTTTAAGTTGAATATTCACGCTACCTTTTCACAGGTCTGTTAGAATTAGTAGTTTGTAAAGAAGATTGTGACTGCTGATAATTCATAGGATTCTAAGCTCTACGTTGATTTAAGTTTTGATGCACTTCCTGTCGAAATTGTTGTTGAAGTTATTTGGTTGTCTATAGTTACTATGCTTAATATCACTTTGTTGATTATTATTATTATAATAAGACTTATTTCTTTGAAAATTATTATTTCTTTGATAATTTCAGCAAGGATATGCGTGTCGCCACCTTGCGGACTGCCGTCCGCCGTGCTTTCTAACGACAATTTGTTTGTTATGACAAATGTTTTATATTCTAGTTCCTCGAGGAACTTACGAATGCTTCCATTGAAATTATATAAGCCTTCATCTTTTGTTATTACTAAAACAAAAGATGAAAAGCAACATCATAGTTAGTATCAGTAATCTCCAGAACCTTTACTGTCTTCAAACCTCAAGATTAAAACCTCAAGAGTGGCGCGTCATCCCAGGATCTTCAGGATTAGAAAGAGGCAAAGTTCTGTAAAGACCAATTCCACCATTATCTTAAACAGTATCTAAAACTTTTCTTTAATTTAAAAATTTTTCTTTTTTTTCTTCATCAAAAGTATTTTTTTCCCATTAACATTTATTTTTAATACATTTAATTTTGCAAAAACATAGAACTTAAAACATCCTGCATTCCATGATGGAAGAGCACTTTTTTCTGCGCCAAATGGGGCTGCAACTCTGTAGTTTGGCGGCAAATGGGCCAAATAGTTCGGAATAATTTGCTCTTCCCTTCCAAAAACTAGAATCGAGTCACAGACCGATATTGCTTTTTCTTCATATTTCTAAAATCCGTCCAATTCGGTTAAAATTTTTAGAGTAGCAGTCTACGAGAATGAACTACACGTTATTGGACGGTGAGGCTAAGTACTTATCGGACTGTCCTCGTATGCATGGTATTGTGTGTTGGCGGGATATATTTGCATTTCGCGTGCTGCATTTTATCTTTATCATTAAACTAGCGAGCTTTCGCTCAGCCTATGTTCTAAGGCTCACTCTTGCCTTTTATCTCGGTGCAAAAGCATCATAAGTTGGAGGTTAAACAATATTATAACGTTCTAAAAACAAATAATTTCGTGTTATTCTTTTAGATTAAAGGTCATTGATCTAAATGATTAAGTAATGCAGCTTTTAACTGGCCTATCGTTGTTGCATGGATGGGTTGTAAGTGGAGGCGGTTCACACGTGGAGAGAAGGTCATTCGTGGCCACAGCTCACTTTATGAAGTGGCCGTTGGCGAGAAGTATGGATTTAGTACCCAGCCGAGGTGGAGTGTGGCGGGTATTGGAACCACATCTGGAACTATCAAGCGCTCAGTGCCTAAGCTTTGCCTATTTTCCCTTAAGGGTGAAAAATGAAGGAATCAACTAGGAGGAGAATGTACAAATATCACGGTATAGCTTAGATCACTAAAATATAATCAGTATAGTTTGTCGTATCTTTATTTATGTTTTCGCTATTGTTGGTAGCAAGCCGACTCTTCTTGGATGCTCGGCTTCAACGGGCTTTATCTTTAGCATTAAGCTAGCAAACTATCGCTGAGCTTATGTTCTAAGGCGGGTTCACTCTTGCTTTTTATCTCAGTGTAAAAGCAGCATAAGTTGGAGATTTTGTCCCACTCCATTTCATATGTGCACATAATTAAAAAATCTTATAAGGTTGTGAAAATAAATAATTTCGTGTTATTATTTTGATAATAGTTCATTGAAAAATCTCAATGACCAAACATTAATTAATTTAATGTTTTATTAACATTAATTTTTGGTTATAGAAACCCTCCGAACCCGCGGAGTGTTTTCGTTTTCGAAAATAACGACAAAGTTATCGTTTCTCAACACATGATCCTTTTTGTACTAAAATACATTACATAAATAACATCATGAATGTGAAAAGATTATTTTGCTGAAAAATCCATTTTTACTATTTTTCAGTTTGTTTAAATAAGATGCTTGAGAGTTGGTAATGTAATAATGTTTAAAAAAATGGGAAATTCAACAGAAATCTTTTTCAAAACATCCCAACTAAGCTTAAACTACCTTTTAGCAAAGCCTTAAGCTTGTAATGTACAAATTCTAAAAAAAAAATAATAAAATCAAGCTTAAATGGGAAGAATGAATGGGAATTAAAAAATTATAATAATAATTTTTATTAAAATTCTTTTTTAAAAAACCTTTTTTTTTGTCTTTAACGCTTGAAGAGGTTACAAATTTTTTATTTTTATTATTGAATAGGTACCATTGTGGTACCAATATCACTATGTAATCAATTGTTTAAATACAAATGTTGGAAACTACCCCAAACATCTTCAAAAATACCAATGTTTTGGCATTTTCGATCAATCACTTATAAGGCAGCTATTGGATATTTCGACTTATGTACTGCCTGCAATAAACAGATGAATGTGTGCAAAGTTGGAAGACGATAGCTTTAAAACTGAGAGAATAGTTTGCGGAGAAACCGACAGATAGACAGACGGATGGATGGACAGACGAACATGCTTATATGGACCCAGGAAGTGATCCTGATCCAGATATACTACTTTATTTATACTTTTTTATACTTATATATATACTTGGAGGAGGTTGGAGATGTTTCCTTCACTGCTTTGCACACTTTTGATAAAAATTATAATACTCTCTGAAAGAAAAACGAAAATTTTGGAAAAGTGTCGATTTATTTCTCAACATAATCTCATTTCCGCTCATATGACTCAGCGATACTTAGGTCTGAGGTCTGCAAAATAGGCCTCTTCGGGGGCGAATCGGCCCAATAATTCGGCATAGTACAGCCCTGTGACGGTTTTGCCCTTGTCCAGGTAGTCGATGTAGATCACACCTTGAGAATCCCAAAAAACGGTGGCCATCACCTTTCCGGCCGATGCGACTGTCTTCGCCTTTTTCGGAGCAGATTCGTCGGGTGAAGTCAACTGTTTAGACTGTTCCTTGGGCTCTGGTGTGACCAGTGGATTCATGTTTTGTCGACGGTCATGAAACGACGCAGAAACTCGCTTGCGACAGAAACTTGGGATTGCGCTTTAACAGCGTCAAACACTGCTGTGAAGTGGTTTCACGGTTTCGTATGTTGTCGGGAGTGAGCCATAGCGCCGACAGCTTTCTCATCTGACCCACGTGGTCATCAAGACCCACGTGGTCCTTTGAGATGCCTAATGTCTCAGCTAACGCGGGCATCTTTAATCGGCGGTTTGCCAATACGAGATCGTGGATTTTTGTCACGTTATCCTCCATGGTAGCACCTCCGGGGCACCTCATAAAAAACCGACGTGCGACCACGTTGAAACTCGTTAAACTTATTTTTGGCGATCGCCATCGAAGGATAAGTGCCACCGTACACAGCATCCAAGCGCTCTTCATTTCGCTGAGCGATTTCCCTTCCGAACCGAATCACAGACCGATATTGCTTTTTCGTCATTTTTCTAAAAACCGCAGACTCGTCCGATTCCACACGCATTCAAAACAAAACTACGAGTCCGATTCGGCTGAAATTTTTACAGTAGCCGTCTACAAGAATGTTCACGTCTTCACGTTAGTAAATTTACTGCACTTCCCGCCATCGGGCGGTGAGGCTAAGTACATACGTATCGGACTGCCCTCGTAGTATATAAAAAACTATAATACTTGCAGAGAGTATAATATTTTTGGTCAAAAGTGTGCAACGCAGTGAAGGATACATCTCCGACCCTATAAAGTTTGATGACACTTAGTGCCAAGACCTAATATCTTGGCACCGAATTCCATGATAACGCTTCAAATCTAGTAATATGAATTTAACTAATCGAATAATAATTTGATGCCGATCGACTGACCCAGTACTAAGTACAGACCGCGATCGACTGACCCAGTACTGAGTATAGATGGCGCCACCAGCAAGCATCAATGTCAACACCAGCGGAATCATGAAAAATGAAACGCATGACCAAGTGGTCTGAGTCAGCAGTCAGAGTCAGCAGTTGACCGGGTTAACCGTTACGGAAGCATGTCGATAACATTGACCTATTAACCCTAGTCCTAGGCATACTTTGTTCAATTACACCTAAGATATACTTAGCATCATATATAAGAATGGTTATTCCGAAATAAAGACAGTTGCAAATACAGAATAAATCGTTGAACGGACCATCGTAGGACCCTCGATGTCGCTGAGTGTTGCTCCCGTGGAACGGAACGTCAGCCAGCATGATCCATACGTACGCGTCGCTGAGTGTTGCCCCCGTGGAACGGACTACCAGCAAAACCGCTGATACGTAATCCTCCGAATACCGCAAACGTAAAAAGGACCGCCGTCAGGAACCCTCTTGTACCTCCGTGTGTTACCTCAGACCAAGGATCAACGGAGGAAGCTCCCTTACCCAACACAGCTGAGGCGCGTCAACGAACCCCGCCCATCCCCGCATCTCAACCACTGCCGGGATTACCCAGGTTTGACTACGACTCCGGGACCTATCGTTACTCCCGTGAGTTCAGGTTTCGACGTTAGTGGCCGCATAACGCCCTGCGTACGAACATTTTGTGACCCCGACGTGATCTTTTTCTATAGGATCACAACCAGAACACGAGGCGCAAGGAAATTCAACCTCAACAAAAAAAACAAAAAACACACTCAACCATGGGTTCAAAATCCGACCTCCTAATATAGATGCTCATTGAGGAGCAAATTAAAAACAGCACAACTATCCAAAAGTTGATAAGAAATTTCACGAAAGCAGAGCGACGACTCAAGGAAGGTTACTTTGAGGAACGGTTAAGACAGCTCACGTATTGGTGGCCGAATTTGAAAGAAATGATACCAAGCTCCACGAGTTAGCACTAAGCTCTGATGATCAATAATTTTCAAAAGCAAAGGCACTAAAAGATCTGATAAATAAATATGAAGCTATATTTTCGAACGGAATACCACCAGGATCAGACCCATCCCAGCGTCCCAGAAAAACTGGAACCTACAAAATGATGGACACATGCACGATAGATTTGAAATGGTACGAGCTGAATACTTTTCGTTCCTAAGCGAAGAAACACAATCAAATTTAGTATCAACGAACAAATCCACTGTCACATCAGCATGTGTGATGCCACCAGTCGACATTCCGAAATTTGACGGAGACTACCTGAAATGGCCCCGATTCCACGACATCTTCACGGAACTAGTTCAAAATCACGATTATATCGATGCTGTAAAGTTGTGGCATTTGGAGATCCATGTAACAGGAGATGCCAAGAACCTAATCTTCTCTACAATTGGTGGCGAATCCAGCGATTAAAAACACGATATCAGAACGAAAGAATTTTAATTAAATCTACACTTGCCATTTTGTTTGCACACCCCAAGACAAATGGGTCAGCAGAGCAATTACGCAGCCGGCATGATTCAGTGCTCAGAACAATCACCGCATTTTAAACCCAACCTGTCGGCAATCGCTAAACCAAATGATAGAACACTTAGAGCGGCAAGCAACTAGCCAAATTACGCTACACAGGACAACTACAACTGCTGGGCTTACTCATCGACCAACTCAACCGGTGAAAGATGTATAATATGCACCCGCGGCAACCATCGAAAGCAAAATTGTCCCAAATTTCTGGTCATGACACATAGCGAAAGAACACAACAACTATCGAGACTTAACTGCTGCGCTAATTGTCTGTCGACATACCACACAGCCAGTGCATGCAAGTCAGGGTGTAAATGCCAGGTATGCTGGAAGAATCATCACACAATGTTGCATCATACGCCCACACGGATAAGAGCATGCGCTGTCAGCCAACCAACGAACCCCTATGTATTACTCGCAACTGCACAAGTAGAAGCTCAAGGTCCTACGGAATCAAGACACAAATGCCACGCACTCCTAGATTCTGGGTCACAGGTAAACATAATCTCCAGAAGAATGGCTGATTCTCTGGGACTCCAATTGGAGCCATCAACCCTAAACATCGCTGGATTGGGAGGGGTAACTCGCGGTAAGATCGCGGAAAAAGGCGTTGTTGACCCTATTATCATTAACCACTGATTTCCAAAAACAAATCAACGTATTCATACTATCGGGAATAATGGCCAATCAACCATCGCAACCAATTGATCGTCTAAAAAACGTTCCATCAGGAATTCGCTTAGCAGATTCCACGTTCCCGGAACCACAAGGCATTGATCTTCTGCTCGGAGCCGAATACATCCCACAACTGCTTAAGCCACGACTAATAAACCTAAGACAGGGGCAGCCATTGCTTCAGAAGACGAAATTTGGATGGATTGTGATGGGGCCAGTGCGACCCAAATCAGTTCATGATTCTAAATCAGAAGAAGTCGTCCTTGATCACGCCTCTTGGGCATCGGAAGCTAGCGAGCCACGCCAGGAAATCGGTGAAATTGACGCATCCGAGCTAAATTCTAGTGCATGCATTATCGAGGAGCAGAGAAAAAAATCTGGAAGATTACAGAATTCTCCACCCATCTCCACTCAACAAGGAAAGCCGCAGACCGACCCGGAACCACAAGCCCAAGTTTGTCACCTCACGACTGAAGAGTACACAGTGCAAGGGCCAGTAAACAAATTCTAAAGTATGTAGGGTGGAGAAGCTTAAATGGGAAGACTTTTCATTAAAAAATTATAATAATAATTTTTATTAAATTCTTTTTTAAAAAACCTTTTTTTTTGTCTTTAACGCTTGAAGAGGTTACAAATTTTTTATTTTTATTATTGAATAGGTACCATTGTGGTACCAATATCACTATGTAATCAATTGTTTAAATACAAATGTTGGAAACTACCCCAAACATCTTCAAAAATACCAATGTTTTGGCATTTTCGATCAATCACTTATAAGGCAGCTATTGGATATTCCGACTTATGTACTGCCTACAATAAACAGATGAATGTGTGCAAAGTTGGAAGACGATAGCTTTAAAACTGAGAGAATAGTTTGCGGAGAAACCGACAGATAGACAGACGGATGGATGGACAGACGAACATGCTTATATGGACCCAGGAAGTGATCCTGATCCAGATATACTACTTTATTTATACTTTTTTATACTTATATATATACTTGGAGGAGGTTGGAGATGTTTCCTTCACTGCTTTGCACACTTTTGATAAAAATTATAATACTCTCTGAAAGAAAAACGAAAATTTTGGAAAAGTGTCGATTTATTTCTCAACATAATCTCATTTCCGCTCATATGACTCAGCGATACTTAGGTCTGAGGTCTGCAAAATAGGCCTCTTCGGGGGCGAATCGGCCCAATAATTCGGCATAGTACAGCCCTGTGACGGTTTTGCCCTTGTCCAGGTAGTCGATGTAGATCACACCTTGAGAATCCCAAAAAACGGTGGCCATCACCTTTCCGGCCGATGCGACTGTCTTCGCCTTTTTCGGAGCAGATTCGTCGGGTGAAGTCAACTGTTTAGACTGTTCCTTGGGCTCTGGTGTGACCAGTGGATTCATGTTTTGTCGACGGTCATGAAACGACGCAGAAACTCGCTTGCGACAGAAACTTGGGATTGCGCTTTAACAGCGTCAAACACTGCTGTGAAGTGGTTTCACGGTTTCGTATGTTGTCGGGAGTGAGCCATAGCGCCGACAGCTTTCTCATCTGACCCACGTGGTCATCAAGACCCACGTGGTCCTTTGAGATGCCTAATGTCTCAGCTAACGCGGGCATCTTTAATCGGCGGTCTGCCAATACGAGATCGTGGATTTTTGTCACGTTATCCTCCATGGTAGCACCTCCGGGGCACCTCATAAAAAACCGACGTGCGACCACGTTGAAACTCGTTAAACTTATTTTTGGCGATCGCCATCGAAGGATAAGTGCCACCGTACACAGCATCCAAGCGCTCTTCATTTCGCTGAGCGATTTCCCTTCCGAACCGAATCACAGACCGATATTGCTTTTTCGTCATTTTTCTAAAAACCGCAGACTCGTCCGATTCCACACGCATTCAAAACAAAACTACGAGTCCGATTCGGCTGAAATTTTTACAGTAGCCGTCTACAAGAATGTTCACGTCTTCACGTTAGTAAATTTACTGCACTTCCCGCCATCGGGCGGTGAGGCTAAGTACATACGTATCGGACTGCCCTCGTAGTATATAAAAAACTATAATACTTGCAGAGAGTATAATATTTTTGGTCAAAAGTGTGCAACGTAGTGAAGGATACATCTCCGACCCTATAAAGTTTGATGACACTTAGTGCCAAGACCTAATATCTTGGCACCGAATTCCATGATAACGCTTCAAATCTAGTAATATGAATTTAACTAATCGAATAATAATTTGATGCCGATCGACTGACCCAGTACTAAGTACAGACCGCGATCGACTGACCCAGTACTAAGTACAGACCGCGATCGACTGACCCAGTACTGAGTATAGATGGCGCCACCAGCAAGCATCAATGTCAACACCAGCGGAATCATGAAAAATGAAACGCATGACCAAGTGGTCTGAGTCAGCAGTCAGAGTCAGCAGTTGACCGGGTTAACCGTTACGGAAGCATGTCGATAACATTGACCTATTAACCCTAGTCCTAGGCATACTTTGTTCAATTACACCTAAGATATACTTAGCATCTTATATAAGAATGGTTATTCCGAAATAAAGACAGTTGCAAATACAGAATAAATCGTTGAACGGACTTGAACGGACCATCGTAGGACCCTCGATGTCGCTGAGTGTTGCTCCCGTGGATCGGAACGTCAGCCAGCATGATCCATACGTACGCGTCGCTGAGTGTTGCCCCCGTGGAACGGACTACCAGCAAAACCGCTGATACGTAATCCTCCGAATACCGCAAACGTAAAAAGGACCGCCGTCAGGAACCCTCTTGTACCTCCGTGTGTTACCTCAGACCAAGGATCAACGGAGGAAGCTCCCTTACCCAACACAACTGAGGCGCGTCAACGAACCCCGCCCATCCCCGCATCTCAACCACTGCCGGGATTACCCAGGTTTGACTACGACTCCGGGACCTATCGTTACTCCCGTGAGTTCAGGTTTCAACGTTAGTGGCCGCATAACGCCCTGCGTACGAACATTTTGTGACCCCGACGTGATCTTTTTCTATAGGATCTCAACCAGAACACGAGGCGCAAGGAAATTCAACCTCAACAAAAAAAAAAAAACACACTCAACCATGGGTTCAAAATCCGACCTCCTAATATAGATGCTCATTGAGGAGCAAATTAAAAACAGCACAACTATCCAAAAGTTGATAAGAAATTTCACGAAAGCAGAGCGACGACTCAAGGAAGGTTACTTTGAGGAACGGTTAAGACAGCTCACGTATTGGTGGCCGAATTTGAAAGAAATGATACCAAGCTCCACGAGTTAGCACTAAGCTCTGATGATCAATAATTTTCAAAAGCAAAGGCACTAAAAGATCTGATAAATAAATATGAAGCTATATTTTCGAACGGAATACCACCAGGATCAGACCCATCCCAGCGTCCCAGAAAAACTGGAACCTACAAAATGATGGACACATGCACGATAGATTTGAAGTGGTACGAGCTGAATACTTTTCGTTCCTAAGCGAAGAAACACTATCAAATTTAGTATCAACGAACAAATCCACTGTCACATCAGCATGTGTGATGCCACCAGTCGACATTCCGAAATTTGACGGAGACTACCTGAAATGGCCCCGATTCCACGACATCTTCACGGAACTAGTTCAAAATCACGATTATATCGATGCTGTAAAGTTGTGGCATTTGGAGATCCATGTAACAGGAGATGCCAAGAACCTAATCTTCTCTACAATTGGTGGCGAATCCAGCGATTAAAAACACGATATCAGAACGAAAGAATTTTAATTAAATCTACACTTGCCATTTTGTTTGCACACCCCAAGACAAATGGGTCAGCAGAGCAATTACGCAGCCGGCATGATTCAGTGCTCAGAACAATCACCGCATTTTAAACCCAACCTGTCGGCAATCGCTAAACCAAATGATAGAACACTTAGAGCGGCAAGCAACTAGCCAAATTACGCTACACAGGACAACTACAACTGCTGGGCTTACTCATCGACCAACTCAACCGGTGAAAGATGTATAATATGCACCCGCGGCAACCATCGAAAGCAAAATTGTCCCAAATTTCTGGTCATGACACATAGCGAAAGAACACAACAACTATCGAGACTTAACTGCTGCGCTAATTGTCTGTCGACATACCAAACAGCCAGTGCATGCAAGTCAGGGTTTAAATGCCAGGTATGCTGGAAGAATCATCACACAATGTTGCATCATACGCCCACACGGATAAGAGCATGCGTTGTCAGCCAACCAACGAACCCCTATGTATTACTCGCAACTGCACAAGTAGAAGCTCAAGGTCCTACGGAATCACGACACAAATGCCACGCACTCCTAGATTCTGGGTCACAGGTAAACATAATCTCCAGAAGAATGGCTGATACTCTGGGACTCCAATTGGAGCCATCAACCCTAAACATCGCTGGATTGGGAGGGGTAACTCGCGGTAAGATCGCGGAAAAAGGCGGTGTTGACCCTATTATCATTAACCACTAATTTCCAAAAACAAATCAACGTATTCATACTATCGGGAATAATGGCCAATCAACCATCGCAACCAATTGATCGTCTAAAAAACGTTCCATCAGGAATTCGCTTAGCAGATTCCACGTTCCCGGAACCACAAGGCATTGATCTTCTGCTCGGAGCCGAATACATCCCACAACTGCTTAAGCCACGACTAATAAACCTAAGACAGGGGCAGCCATTGCTTCAGAAGACGAAATTTGGATGGATTGTGATGGGGCCAGTGCGACCCAAATCAGTTCATGATTCTAAATCAGAAGAAGTCGTCCTTGATCACGCCTCTTGGGCATCGGAAGCTAGCGAGCCACGCCAGGAAATCGGTGAAATCGACGCATCCGAGCTAAATTCTAGTGCATGCATTATCGAGGAGCAGATAATCAAATCTGGAAGATTACAGAATTCTCCACCCATGGCGGATCAACAAGGAAAGCCGCAGACCGACCTGGAACCACAAGCCCAAGTTTGTCACCTCACGACTGAAGAGTACACAGTGCAAGGGCCAGTAAACAAGGGAGTTCAAGGAGTTGAAGTCACCACCAATTCTAAAGTATGTAGGGTGGAGACACATAGGTATCTCTACAGGTATCTCTAAAAAGGACCGAAAAGCAAGACCAAGAAAGCACCGAGAGTCCTGTAGGCCCACTGATCAATCAGAAAAAAGTTTGATACTACGTGGGATCTCCAAGGAGAATGATTACGAGGGCGCGCAACAAGACGAAGAAGACAACAAGAAGAATAGAAATATCTTGGGTATCGTCCCAATATGAGATGTCTCACTCACATGATTAAACCATTTTTTGGTATTATCATTAGTTGTAGTTATTGGGTAAGAATCACAATATTTTCTAGTGAAAAGGTACACCACGGTTCACTAAGACGTTTCCACAACAACACACATTCGAATTGGATTGAGTCCCTTAATGGGGAGGGAGAATGTTGGCACCTAGTGCCAAGACCTAATATCTTGGCACCGAATTCCATGATAACGCTTCACATATGGCACTATGAAATTAACTAATCAAACTGATCTGACTCAGTACTTAGTACTGACGGCGATCGACTGACCCAGTACTGTGTACAAACGGCGCCACTACCAAGCAGCATTGTCAACACCAGCATAATCATGAAGCATGAAACGCATGACCAAGTGGTCTGAGTCAGCAGTTGACCGGGTTAACCCGAACGGTAGCACGTCAATAATATTGACCTATTAACCCTAGAACTAGGCATACTTTGTTCAATAACACCTTAGATATAGATATATTTAGCATTTAGCGGTTATTCCGAAATAAAGACAGTTGCGAATACAGAATCAATCGTCTCGTTACTCAGTGCCAACTATAGCACTTAGACGTAATCGACTTCGAGCACGCTCCCTTGAAAGGACCATCGTAGGACCCTCGATACGTCACTTGCCGCTGAGTGTTGCTCCCGTGGAACGGACCGCCTGCCAGCAAGATCCATACGTACGTGTCGCTGAGTGTTGCTCCCGTGGATCGGAACGCCAGCAGAACCGCTGATACGTATTGCTCCGAATACCGCTCCCGTGAAACGGACCGTCGGCCAGTCCGCATAACGCGCTGCGTAAAAACAAAGTATATATGTTCTTCATCAGAATCTCCTCCTGTTTCGATAAAAGCATGTCTGTTTTTCCGTCATTATGTCTGTCTGTTTCTACGCAAACTAGTCTCTCAGTTTTAAAGCTATCGACATGAAATTTGAACACATTATTCTTTCCTTTGCAGTCGGTATATAAATCGGATTGGCCGGGATCGGACGACTACAATCTATAGCTTCCACATAACTGATTGATCGGGAACGCCAAGTCTTTGGTGTTTTTGAAGCGCGAAGTATGGAAAATTATGAGGGTTATTTATTGAAAACCAAAATGATCTGCCGAATTTCATAAGGATCGGTCGATATATACGATCCGCTATACATCTTATAATATAAGTTGACATTTAGTTGCAAGGGTATATCAACTTCAGCTCCGTGTGAAGTTAGCTTTGCTATCTTGTTTTACTCATATTTTTTATGTAGAGATGACGAAGTTTGGATAGAAAATTGATATTGTTGTAGAAGTATTGGACTTTTTGCATTGTGATCAGACTCCATCTCCAGAGACACTACAGAAATATATTTTTTTTATGACTTTTAGGGAAAATGTAATTGCTTTAATGACAGCTACTGCTTCCGCACTAATGAGCTGCACTTATGAACCCACTGAAGAGGCTTTAACAGATCTTCATATAAATAGTCCTGTATACCTCTCAGGTCCTTAGAGCCTTCCACGTAATTTAAACCGACTTTTTGAACGAAACGCTGAGATTTTTATTTAAATATTAATAAAATTATAAGTTCGAGGATTTTCTTGCTCACACTTGTGGTTTGCCGCTCTTTACATTTACTAATGCAGTTTGTAAGCTATTCTTGAACTAGTTCCCGTTTTATAAGATAAAACAATCGACAAATTTAAATTCAACCGTTATTTCGCGACTGCTTCATACGTACCGTAACACATAGGTTCCGGCACATAGGCACCTACAGTTTCCACGGTACACCTAAGAGAAGAAATTGATCAAATTGTACCACATATTGAATTATATAAATTTCCTCCTAAAAGCATAAAAAAGAACACAACTAGTTATCTTTAAAAAGGAAATTTCCCACTGAATCCGTGCTACACCTGGAGTCCCTGAAGGAAGCCATCTCGGCCCGTTTCTCTTTACTCTTTTTTGTTTTTAGCAATAACTTGCCCCAGATTTAAACTTTGTCTTCAGTATAAATCCTGTTCTTTCAAATGAAAACTTCAACCCGGTTTAGATTCAAAAGAGATTCAAGAGTAGATTTTCAAAAATGGTGTTCAGTTAACGATTCAAATCTTAATGGATCAAAATGCATACTTATATCACCAGGCTTAAAAAAGAAAATTTCTTTACATAGATTAACTCAGGCTAATCTTGGCGTCCTATTAGACTTTTTGACCTATGGTTAATAAAGATGGTCTTTACTTTATTAAGAAACGAATTTATAATAAAATAACTAATTTAGAGAGGAGTAACTAGCTACTAAGGATTCCGTGTCCGTTTTAATCGAGTGAGAATGGCACATTTCCATCTGTTGCACGACGCAGGAAATTTGATGTGATTTTTGGGACTTTTAATTGTTTATATGAGTGGTTAAAAGACGACCAGTCTTACATTTCGATGTCGAGCAATATCATTTTGATATTATTCCAGATGTCTTGTTGTACTCCATCTATAATTGTGTGGTAATGAGCCCGCCTGGCTAGCTAATTTTGCCCTTGCAGAGGGTATTATCATTTTGGTCATAAGTGTGCAATGCAGTGAAGGAGCCACCACCGATCCTATAAAGTATAAATATATTCTAGATCAGAATCACCCTCTCGAGTCAATATAAGTATGTCCGTCTGACCATCTGTCTGTCTGTCGGTTTCTACACAAACTAGTCGCTCAGTTATATGGCTATCGACGGCAATATATAAGTCGGAACAGCCAGGATCGGTCGACAATATTCTATAGCTGCCATATAACTGATTGATCGGAAATGCCATAACTTCATTTTTTTTCGAGTTAGAAGGATGAGAATGAAGGAATGACAAATTTTCTTCAGCTTTTTGGTAGTAACAGATAACAGCGCAAGACAACGTATAAAAACTCAAGCCCCCTCCAATCTATATCAGTTAGATAAGCTCGAGGGCCCTGGTCAACCGAATTGCGGCGTTGATCGGGAACGGTGAAAACTTTCATGTTGTCCCGCTTTCCAAAGGGAACATCCAAACCATCCAAGGGACCATGCAACACTTGTTCAAAACCAGAACATGGTAATGCAGCTGCTCAAAGCAAAACAGTCTAAATAATCTATGCAGACTGCACGAATGTCAATGTGGAACGCCAATGGTGTCTCACGGCATAAACTAGAATTGTCACAATTCTTGACCGAAAACCATATTGACGTTATGCAACTGGTGGATACGCATTTTACAAGCAAATACAACTTTCAAATAAGAGGCTATACAATCTACCGTACAGATCATCCAGATGGGAAAGCCCACGGCGAAACTGGAGTTCTAATCAGAGATCGCATTAAACACCATCACAAAAGGTTTGCAATAAACTTCATGCAGGCCACATCTCCGTGACATAAAACATTCCTCGCAAACTAAGAAGTGCCAAAGCAGTCTCCGAATTATCATCAGACCACTCACCTGTGGTTTTAACGCTTCTTCAAAGCCCAGAAATGACCGAACACCCCTTAGCATGACGTTGCCAAAAACAAACTGGCTTAAATACAAAAAGTACGTGAGTGCCGACATAGAACTTGCCCCGGAGCTTAGCATGGAATCGGACATCGACTACTCTACGAGCGCCCTGAAGGAAGTACTCGTTGCAGCAGCTAAAATCTCTACCCCTCATGGGAAGGAAGTAGAACGAAACAAATACTACAAATCTAATCAGCAAATAAATTGGCAAAACGTGATTGGCAAAACAGCATATCACTAGATTTAAAGCAACGCCTTAAGAAAGCAACCCGATCACTCGACCAGGCTCTTCACCAACAGGAAGAAAATGCACAGCTGAGGTACATCCAGAATCTTTCGCCAACAAGCACAAAGTATCCCCCGTTGGGGGCCCACCCAAATCTAAGCGCCCCAATTGTAACGACCACCCCGATAAGAAACTTTTCGGGATGTTGAAACATTCGCTATACATCTCCAAAGTGTCTTCCAGCCAAACCTTGCCTCAAATTCATTCCTCCTGCCATTAATTCGGCAAGAGGCTACCCGTCAGTCAGCTGCTTCATTCCGGCCGAACGAAATCGAAAAAGTCATAAGAGGGCTAAAGCCAAAAAGGCTCCCGGTGGTGACCTACTGACGCCAAAGATACTGATTGAACTTCCAAAATGCGCTATAGAGGTCAGGTGCAAACTATTTAATGGGATCATTAATCTTGGCTATTTCTCAAAGAGTGAAATCTATCTATCTATATTTCTCAAAAAGAAATTTATCATTATAATAATAGGCCCGAAAAAGACCACACAATTCCGTCATCGTACAGACCAATAAGCCTTTTATCTTGTTTGTCTAAATTATTTGAAAAATACTAACTCGCATAATACCACATCTGGAAGCTTGCAATTGTCCCGGCACACCAATTTGGCTTCCGAAGAAACCAAGGAACCATCAAGCAAGTGAACAGATCAACATCTGAATTACGCTCAGCCTTCGAACAGCAAGAATACTGTAGCGCTATTTTTCTCGGCCTATCTCATGCTTTCGACTGAGTTTAGCTTAATGAACTCATGCACAAAATTATAACGTATTTGCCAATATACACCCACAAGCTACTGGAATCATACCTCTACAATAGGGTATTCTATGTGAGATGCAACGTAGCTACTTTGGGTGACTACATCATCGAAGCTGGAAGCTTGTTCCACAAGAATGCGCACTCGGCCCGAGTTTATATGTTTTGTATACTGCGGATATTCCTACGAACGCACAACTAACAACGTCAACGTTCGCCGACGATACCGCTATCCTTAGTCGCTCCAGATGCCCAACGCAAGCAATAAACCAAGTGGCTAATCATCTAATAACAGTGAAAGGTGGCTGTCCGACTGGCGCATTAAAAGCGAGCAGCTGCAACATAGACATCATACAGCTTGTACAATCAAAAATCTTGAGAATTATCACTGGGGCACCTTGGAATGTTCGCAACGAAAATATCCACCGGAATCTGGGCATCCTCGCAGTGAAAGACGAAATCCAGAAGCAAAAAGAGTCCTACAAAGAAAAACTGTCTTGGGGCACTCCAATTTCCTTGCTCGGGAATTGACTTGGGGTTCTAGCGGATCCCGACGCAACGACCTTCCAACCCAGCAATCGATTTTTAGGGCCGTCTGAGTCTGTATCAGTCAATATG
The DNA here is from genome assembly GCA_035045925.1 of Drosophila atripex. Lineage (NCBI taxonomy): Eukaryota > Metazoa > Arthropoda > Insecta > Diptera > Drosophilidae > Drosophila > Drosophila atripex. The sequence goes on from JAWNOP010000052.1 coordinate 23,788,089, forward strand.
ACTATTAGTTAAGCTAAAAATATAAGATTTGAAACACCTCTTGTTAGTCTCGCAAAGAAAAGATTCAAGAAATATATAATATCGATCCCTTATAATATCGATCCACCAAAAAATCTAGTATCCCTTGTCGTCAGTGATTTTGAAGGTAATTCGATGCATTTTTATTGCAAAGCTTTTAAGTATAAAATAAAATGTAAACAATTTTTTATGCCCTTGCAGAGTGTATTATAATTTTGGTCAAAAGTGTGCAACGCAGTGAAGGAGAATGAATTTCACTTTGAGTAAAATAATTCGACATGCCAAATTTCATAAGGATCGGCCGACTATATCCTATAGCTGCTATATAACTGATTGATCGGGTATGCCATAACTTCGTTGTTTTTGAAGTTAGAATAATGGGATTTTCTATGGATTCTACTTTGGGCAAACTTATCTGCTAAATTTCATAAGGATCGGCCGACTATATACGATCTGATGTATATCCAATAATATAAAATGCATGTCGCCACTTAGCGGAATGCCAAACAACTGCAAGGGTATATCAACTTTGGCTCCGCCCGAAGTTAGCTTTCCTTTCTTGTTTTTATTTAATTCGCGCTTAACAAGATGATTAGACTTCTTCAATGTTCAACTTTCAAATGCGTAGAAAACTGTTGTAAACTTTTAGAACAACTTTTACTCATCTTTTCTCAAATTATATATAATTCATTCGTTAAAATGTACCGAATACAATAATGAAAACTTTCATTTTTTTATAAAAGCTACTGTGAATATTTTAGTCCATCTGTTATTAGTGGACCTAAGTGGATTTCGCCACTCGCTGCGTTTTGTGGAAGTTGTGGTCAGATCCAGATCCATGTTGCGAGGAATCTTCCATCTCGAAACATCTATGTGAGGGCTGGGCTGATAGTCCGTAATGTGAGAAGCTACAACAGCCTCACGCACACATTAACAGAGGGTTTATCCGTTTCAAACTCAGCGCCGCCGAGACCGGCCACCGTTGGGGAACATTCAGAGCGGCAAAGCTGGAGTTGTATCGCCAGCCGCGACAAGATGAGGTGCACTTGTGAACCGGAATCCAACACTTTGCAAGACAGGAAAGCTCCAGATCGACCACGAACGAGTACATTGGCTGTTGGTAGGAGCACTAGCTCAGCATTGCTATCTTGGGTCACGACAGTGTTGATTGAGCGGGATGGTGGGTTCGCAACAGAAACTGCATTGATGGGACGTGAGACTCGTGCGGATTGAGCCTTAGTAGAACTAGAGGCCTGCCGGCGAGGGTGCAACAGGTAATGATGACGGCGATTGTACGTTGAGCAGCGGGAAGTTGAGAATCCACGAGCAAAATGGCCATCCTCTACGCAAACAAAACAGCGAGTCAGTCAATTGGCAAAGCAATGAACATAGAACAAGTCCTAACAACCGATGCAAGAAGGTCGGTTGGTATACGATCCACATCGGTCCGTCCTGTTAGCCTTCAAGCGTCTGGCACCTTGCTTCAAGAATCGAGCCATAGAATCCCATGATAGAAGGCCTTCTTGCTCCCTGAGAGAGAATCCTTCCACTTCGCTTTTGTGGCAGGATCCAGCTTCTGGAGAATTAGCTGGATCAGCAGACACCCTTGGATCTCGACGGGTGATCCAGAACTCATGAGTGAAATGAGCCACCTGAGTTTCTCCATCTTAGTCAAGTGAGGTTGGATGTCAATCGTCGTCCTAAACAAGGCGAAAAAATTCGACCACTCGGCATAGCCGCTAAATATTGGTATCGGCTTGGAACGCTTGGCAACCTCCACCTGAATGTCAACGTGCACGTCGGTAGCCAGCTAAGATAATTTCCAGTATAAATCGCTTCCGATCTCGCTATAATTTAGCTCTTCCAATTCCTCCTGCAGCCTTAATCCTTCATTGAGACCCAGAGCCTTCCACGTCAACTGACACCTCATGCAATCGACTCCCTTTAGAGAATTAAGCCTCTCAGAATAAAAAACCTCTTTCGAGCTCTGATCTGGAAAAAGCTTCAGCAAGAGAAGCTATAAAAATAACTTAGAGTCCAAAGTTAAGATAGTTCTGAAGCAGTCTTTAAATCACACGGTATCAAAAACGGAACTAAAATAAAAATATATATTTCAAACTAAAATAGTTTGGAGAAGATATTTAATTGGCGCAGTAGGTAGGATGTGTAGAAGTGACCAGTGATCGATCAATAGATATCATCGAACATCGTTGAAGTATTTTATGCTAATGAAACTGCAGCTAAATTATTAACCGCGAGTGTTAATCACTATTCACATCCGCAAAAGTCCTCACGTGTTATTTTCAATTTGTAGCCCGCTTTTCGAAGTGTGACCGAAAATACCGAAAATATACAAAACACAAAACTGAAATTAAATTGATGTTACTTTGAGCTTGCTGCCCGCTTTCCTAGTGTGACCACTACCGAAAATAAATAAGATATACAAACATTTAAATGGCTGAACCAGTGGCACATTCAGTTACTCTTCGAGCTACACCTTAATCAAGCTTAAGAGCAAATTAGGCAACTTCCCCATTTTAATGGAAGCACCAGGGAATTAAGTGCATTCATCAGACTGATCGAATACATTTTGAATTTAAATTAATCAACTGATAATTGAGATGCAATTATCAGGAGATGCCTAGCGAGTGTCCCAGATATCAGCAGCAACCAATTGGCCCGATCTAAGGGTTGCTCTCATCAATGAGTACAAAACCCAAACCCCATGCGAGGTAGAGCTTAGAGCTTAGACACGAAAGGTCTTTTGCGGATGTGAATAGTGATTAACACTCGCGGTTAATAATTTAGCTGCAGTTGCATTAGCATAAAATACTTCAACGATGTTCGATGATATCTACTGATCGATCACTGGTCACTTATACACCTACCTACTGCGCCAATTAAATATCTTCTCCAAACTATTTTAGTTTGAAATATATATTTTTATTTTAGTTCCGTTTTTGATACCGTGTGATTTAAAGACTGCTTCAGAACTAACTTAACTTTGGACTCTAAGTTATTTTTATAGCTTCTCTTGCTGAAGCTTTTTCCAGATCAGAGCTCGAAAGAAGTTTTTTATTCTGAGAGGCTTAATTCTCTAAAGGGAGTCGATTGCATGAGGTGTCAGTTGACGTGGAAGGCTCTGGGTCTCAATGAAGGATTAAGGCTGCAGGAGGAATTGGAAGAGCTAAATTATAGCGAGATCGGAAGCGATTTATACTGGAAATTATCTTAGCTGGCTACCGACGTGCACGTTGACATTCAGGTGGAGGTTGCCAAGCGTTCCAAGCCAATACCAATATTTAGCGGCTATGCCGAGTGGTCGAATTTTTTCGCCTTGTTTAGGACGACGATTGACATCCATCCTCACTTGAATAAGATGGAGATACTCAGGTGGCTCATTTCAGAGAGAATTACTGACACTAATTATGATGTTGTCCTTGATCATTTGCGGAACCGTTTTAGTAATCGACGATTCATTTTCCAGGCTCACATCAACGAGATCCTGAAGCTAAGGGTCGTTGAGCCGGGATTCGTTGCAACTCTTCTGGAGTTATCCGACTGTTTCAATGGTCATATGCGGGCACTCATGAGTTCTGGATCACCCGTCGAGATCCAAGGATGTCTGCTGATCCAGCTAATCCTCCAGAAGCTGGATCCTGCCACAAAAGCGAAGTTGAAGGATTCTCTCTCTCAGGGAGCAAGAAGGCCTTCTATCATGGGAGTCTATGGCTCGATTCTTGGAGCAAGGGGCCGGACGCTTGAAGGCTAACCGGACGGACCGAAGTGGATCGTATACCAACCGATATTCTTGCATCGGTTGTTAGGACTTGTTCTGTGTTCATTGCTTTGCCAATTGACTGACTCGCTGTTTTGTTTGCGTAGAGGATGGCCATTTTGCTCGTGGATTCTCAACTTCCCGCTGCTCAACGTACAATCGACGTCATCATTACCTGTTGCACCCTCGCCGGCACCAAAAAATGTAGTATCCCTTGTCGTCAGTGATTTTGAAGGTAATTCGATGCATTTTTATTGCAAAGCTTTTAAGTATAAAATAAAATGTAAACAATTTTTTATGCCCTTGCAGAGTGTATTATAATTTTGGTCAAAAGTGTGCAAACTATTTTATCTCAATCTTTATGTCACTCTTCTCCAAACTATTTTAGTTTGAAATATATATTTTTATTTTAGTTCCGTTTTTGATACCGTGTGATTTAAAGACTGCTTCAGAACTAACTTAACTTGGACTCTAAGTTATTTTTATAGCTTCTCTTGCTGAAGCTTTTTCCAGATCAGAGCTCGAAAGAAGTTTTTTATTCTGAGAGGCTTAATTCTCTAAAGGGAGTCGATTGCATGAGGTGTCAGTTGACGTGGAAGGCTCTGGGTCTCAATGAAGGATTAAGGCTGCAGGAGGAATTGGAAGAGCTAAATTATAGCGAGATCGGAAGCGATTTATACTGGAAATTATCTTAGCTGGCTACCGACGTGCACGTTGACATTCAGGTGGAGGTTGCCAAGCGTTCCAAGCCGATACCAATATTTAGCGGCTATGCCGAGTGGTCGAATTTTTTCGCCTTGTTTAGGACGACGATTGACATCCAACCTCACTTGACTAAGATGGAGAAACTCAGGTGGCTCATTTCAGAGAGAATTACTGACACTAATTATGATGTTGTCCTTGATCATTTGCGGAACCGTTTTAGTAATCGACGATTCATTTTCCAGGCTCACATCAACGAGATCCTGAAGCTAAGGGTCGTTGAGCCGGGATTCGTTGAGCCGGGATTCGTTGCAACTCTTCTGGAGTTATCCGACTGTTTCAATGGTCATATGCGGGCACTCATGAGTTCTGGATCACCCGTCGAGATCCAAGGATGTCTGCTGATCCAGCTAATCCTCCAGAAGCTGGATCCTGCCACAAAAGCGAAGTTGAAGGATTCTCTCTCTCAGGGAGCAAGAAGGCCTTCCATCATGGGAGTCTATGGCTCGATTCTTGGAGCAAGGGGCCGGACGCTTGAAGGCTAACCGGACGGACCGAAGTGGATCGTATACCAACCGATATTCTTGCATCGGTTGTTAGGACTTGTTCTGTGTTCAATCAACACTGTCGTGACCCAAGATAGCAATGCTGAGCTAGTGCTCCTACCAACGGCCAATGTACTCGTTCGTGGTCGATCTGGAGCTTTCCTGTCTTGCAAAGTGTTATTGGATTCCGGTTCACAAGTGCACCTCATCTTGTCGCGGCTGGCGAGACAACTCCAGCTTTGCCGCTCTGAATATTCCCCAACGGTGGCCGGTCTCGGCGGCGCTGAGTTTGAAACGGATAAAGCCTCTGTTAATGTGTGCGTGAGGCTGTTGTAGCTTCTCACATTACGGACTATCAGCCCAGCCCTCACATAGATGTTTCGAGATGGAAGATTCCTCGCAACATGGATCTGGATCTGACCACAACTTCCACAAAACGCAGCGAGTGGCGAAATCCACTTAGGTCCACTAATAACAGATGGACTAAAATATTCACAGTAGTTTTTATAAATAAATGAAAGTTTTTATTATTGTATTCGGTACATTTTAACGAACAGATATATATATAATTTGAGAAAAGATGAGTAAAAGTTATTCTAAAAGCTTACAACAGTTTTCTACGCATTTGAAAGTTGAACATTGAAGAAGTCTAATCATCTTGTTAAGCGCGAATTAAATAAAAACAAGAAAGGAAAGCTAACTTCGGGCGGAGCCAAAGTTGATATACCCTTGCAGTTGTTTGGCATTCCGCTAAGTGGCGACATGCATTTTATATTATTGGATATACATCAGATCGTATATAGTCGGCCGATCCTTATGAAATTTAGCAGATAAGTTTGCCCAAAGTAGAATCCATAGAAAATCCCATTATTCTAACTTCAAAAACAACGAAGTTATGGCATACCCGATCAATCAGTTATATAGCAGCTATAGGATATAGTCGGCCGATCCTTATGAAATTTGGCATGTCGAATTATTTTACTCAAAGTGAAATTCATTCTCCTTCACTGCGTTGCACACTTTTGACCAAAATTATAATACCCTCTGCAAGGGCATAAAAAATTGTTTACATTTTATTTTATACTTAAAAGCTTTGCAATAAAAATGCATCGAATTACCTTCAAAATCACTGACGACAAGGGATACTAGATTTTTTGGTGGATCGATATTATAAGGGATCGATATTATATATTTCTTGAATCTTTCCTTTGCGAGACTAACAAGAGGTGTTTCAAATCTTATATTTTTAGCTTAACTAATAGTCATATTGACTGATACAGACTTAGACGGCCCTAAAAATCGATTGCTGGGTTGGAAGGTCGTTGCGTCGGGATCCGCTAGAACCCCAAGACAATTCCCGAGCGAGGAAATTGGGGTGCCCCAAGACAGTTTTTCTTTGTAGGACTCTTTTTGCTTCTGGATTTCGTCTTTCACTGCGAGAATGCCCAGATTCCGGTGGATATTTTCGTTGCGAACATTCCAAGGTGCCCCAGTGATAATTCTCAAGATTTTTGATTGTACAAGCTGTATGATGTCTATGTTGCAGCTGCTCGCTTTTAATGCGCCAGTCGGACAGCCACCTTTCACTGTTATTAGATGATTAGCCACTTGGTTTATTGCTTGCGTTGGGCATCTGGAGCGACTAAGGATAGCGGTATCGTCGGCGAACGTTGACGTTGTTAGTTGTGCGTTCGTAGGAATATCCGCAGTATACAAAACATATAAACTCGGGCCGAGTGCGCCTTCTTGTGGAACAAGCTTCCAGCTTCGATGATGTAGTCGCCCAAAGTAGCTACGTTGCATCTCACATAGATGTTCTGTTGCTTGATGGTTCCTTGGTTTCTTCGGAAGCCAAATTGGTGTGCCGGGACAATTGCAAGCTTCCAGATGTGGTATTATGCGAGTTAGTATTTTTCAAATAATTTAGACAAACAAGATAAAAGGCTTATTGGTCTGTACGATGACGGAATTGTGTGGTCTTTTTCGGGCCTATTATTATAATGATAAATTTCTTTTGAGAAATATAGATAGATAGATTTCACTTTTTGAGAAATAGCCAAGATTAATGATCCCATTAAATAGTTTGCACCCGACCTCTATAGCGCATTTTGGAAGTTCAATCAGTATCTTTGGCGTCAGTAGGTCACCACCGGGAGCCTTTTTGGCTTTAGCCCTCTTATGACTTTTTCGATTTCGTTCGGCCGGAATGAAGCAGCTGACTGACGGGTAGCCTCTTGCCGAATTAATGGCAGGAGGAATGAATTTGAGGCAAGGTTTTGCTGGAAGACACTTTGGAGATGTATAGCGAATGTTTCAACATCCCGAAAAGTTTCTTATCGGGGTGGTCGTTACAATTGGGGCGCTTAGATTTGGGTGGGCCCCCAACGGGGGATACTTTGTGCTTGTTGGCGAAAGATTCTGGATGTACCTCAGCTGTGCATTTTCTTCCTGTTGGTGAAGAGCCTGGTCGAGTGATCGGGTTGCTTTCTTAAGGCGTTGCTTTAAATCTAGTGATATGCTGTTTTGCCAATCACGTTTTGCCAATTTATTTGCTGATTAGATTTGTAGTATTTGTTTCGTTCTACTTCCTTCCCATGAGGGGTAGAGATTTTAGCTGCTGCAACGAGTACTTCCTTCAGGGCGCTCGTAGAGTAGTCGATGTCCGATTCCATGCTAAGCTCCGGGGCAAGTTCTATGTCGGCACTCACGTACTTTTTGTATTTAAGCCAGTTTGTTTTTGGCAACGTCATGCTAAGGGGTGTTCGGTCATTTCTGGGCTTTGAAGAAGCGTTAAAACCACAGGTGAGTGGTCTGATGATAATTCGGAGACTGCTTTGGCACTTCTTAGTTTGCGAGGAATGTTTTATGTCACGGAGATGTGGCCTGCATGAAGTTTATTGCAAACCTTTTGTGATGGTGTTTAATGCGATCTCTGATTAGAACTCCAGTTTCGCCGTGGGCTTTCCCATCTGGATGATCTGTACGGTAGATTGTATAGCCTCTTATTTGAAAGTTGTATTTGCTTGTAAAATGCGTATCCACCAGTTGCATAACGTCAATATGGTTTTCGGTCAAGAATTGTGACAATTCTAGTTTATGCCGTGAGACACCATTGGCGTTCCACATTGACATTCGTGCAGTCTGCATAGATTATTTAGACTGTTTTGCTTTGAGCAGCTGCATTACCATGTTCTGGTTTTGAACAAGTGTTGCATGGTCCCTTGGATGGTTTGGATGTTCCCTTTGGAAAGCGGGACAACATGAAAGTTTTCACCGTTCCCGATCAACGCCGCAATTCGGTTGACCAGGGCCCTCGAGCTTATCTAACTGATATAGATTGGAGGGGGCTTGAGTTTTTATGCGTTGTCTTGCGCTGTTATCTGTTACTACCAAAAAGCTGAAGAAAATTTGTCATTCCTTCATTCTCATCCTTCTAACTCGAAAAAAAATGAAGTTATGGCATTTCCGATCAATCAGTTATATGGCAGCTATAGAATATTGTCGACCGATCCTGGCTGTTCCGACTTATATATTGCCGTCGATAGCCATATAACTGAGCGACTAGTTTGTGTAGAAACCGACAGACAGACAGATGGTCAGACGGACATACTTATATTGACTCGAGAGGGTGATTCTGATCTAGAATATATTTATACTTTATAGGATCGGTGGTGGCTCCTTCACTGCATTGCACACTTATGACCAAAATGATAATACCCTCTGCAAGGGCAAAATTAGCTAGCCAGGCGGGCTCATTACCACACAATTATAGATGGAGTACAACAAGACATCTGGAATAATATCAAAATGATATTGCTCGACATCGAAATGTAAGACTGGTCGTCTTTTAACCACTCATATAAACAATTAAAAGTCCCAAAAATCACATCAAATTTCCTGCGTCGTGCAACAGATGGAAATGTGCCATTCTCACTCGATTAAAACGGACACGGAATCCTTAGTAGCTAGTTACTCCTCTCTAAATTAGTTATTTTATTATAAATTCGTTTCTTAATAAAGTAAAGACCATCTTTATTAACCATAGGTCAAAAAGTCTAATAGGACGCCAAGATTAGCCTGAGTTAATCTATGTAAAGAAATTTTCTTTTTTAAGCCTGGTGATATAAGTATGCATTTTGATCCATTAAGATTTGAATCGTTAACTGAACACCATTTTTGAAAATCTACTCTTGAATCTCTTTTGAATCTAAACCGGGTTGAAGTTTTCATTTGAAAGAACAGGATTTATACTGAAGACAAAGTTTAAATCTGGGGCAAGTTATTGCTAAAAACAAAAAAGAGTAAAGAGAAACGGGCCGAGATGGCTTCCTTCAGGGACTCCAGGTGTAGCACGGATTCAGTGGGAAATTTCCTTTTTAAAGATAACTAGTTGTGTTCTTTTTTATGGTTTTAGGAGGAAATTTATATAATTCAATATGTGGTACAATTTGATCAATTTCTTCTCTTAGGTGTACCGTGGAAACTGTAGGTGCCTATGTGCCGGAACCTATGTGTTACGGTACGTATGAAGCAGTCGCGAAATAACGGTTGAATTTAAATTTGTCGATTGTTTTATCTTATAAAAAGGGAACTAGTTCAAGAATAGCTTACAAACTGCATTAGTAAATGTAAAGAGCGGCAAACCACAAGTGTGAGCAAGAAAATCCTCGAACTTATAATTTTATTAATATTTAAATAAAAATCTCAGCGTTTCGTTCAAAAAGTCGGTTTAAATTACGTGGAAGGCTCTAAGGACCTGAGAGGTATACAGGACTATTTATATGAAGATCTGTTAAAGCCTCTTCAGTGGGTTCATAAGTGCAGCTCATTAGTGCGGGAGCAGTAGCTGTCATTAAAGCAATTACATTTTCCCTAAAAGTCATAAAAAAAATATATTTCTGTAGTGTCTCTGGAGATGGAGTCTGATCACAATGCAAAAAGTCCAATACTTCTACAACAATATCAATTTTCTATCCAAACTTCGTCATCTCTACATAAAAAATATGAGTAAAACAAGATAGCAAAGCTAACTTCACACGGAGCTGAAGTTGATATACCCTTGCAACTAAATGGCAACTTATATTATAAGATGTATAGCGGATCGTATATATCGACCGATCCTTATGAAATTCGGCAGATCATTTTGGTTTTCAATAAATAACCCTCATAATTTTCCATACTTCGCGCTTCAAAAACACCAAAGACTTGGCGTTCCCGATCAATCAGTTATGTGGAAGCTATAGATTGTAGTCGTCCGATCCCGGCCAATCCGATTTATATACCGACTGCAAAGGAAAGAATAATGTGTTCAAATTTCATGTCGATAGCTTTAAAACTGAGAGACTAGTTTGCGTAGAAACAGACAGACATAATGACGGAAAAACAGACATGCTTTTATCGAAACAGGAGGAGATTCTGATGAAGAACATATATACTTTGTTTTTACGCAGCGCGTTATGCGGACCTGCCGACGGTCCGTTTCACGGGAGCGGTATTCGGAGCAATACGTATCAGCGGTTCTGCTGGCGTTCCGATCCACGGGAGCAACACTCAGCGACACGTACGTATGGATCTTGCTGGCAGGCGGTCCGTTCCACGGGAGCAACACTCAGCGGCAAGTGACGTATCGAGGGTCCTACGATGGTCCTTTCAAGGGAGCGTGCTCGAAGTCGATTACGTCTAAGTGCTATAGTTGGCACTGAGTAACGAGACGATTGATTCTGTATTCGCAACTGTCTTTATTTCGGAATAACCGCTAAATGCTAAATATATCTATATCTAAGGTGTTATTGAACAAAGTATGCCTAGTTCTAGGGTTCAATATTATATATAATATATAATAGGTCAATATTATCGACGTGCTACCGTTCGGGTTAACCCGGTCAACTGCTGACTCAGACCACTTGGTCATGCGTTTCATGCTTCATGATTATGCTGGTGTTGACAATGCTGCTTGGTAGTGGCGCCGTCTGTACACAGTACTGGGTCAGTCGATCGCCGTCTGTACTAAGTACTGAATCAGATCAGTTTGATTAGTTAATTTCATAGTGCCAGATGTGAAGCGTTATCATGGAATTCGGTGCCAAGATATTAGGTCTTTACACTAGGTGCCAACATTCTCCCTCCCCATTAAGGGACTCAATCCAATTCGAATGAGTGTTGTTGTGGAAACGTTTTAGTGAACCGTGGTGTACTTTTTCACTAGAAAATATTGTGATTCTTACCCAATAACTACAACTAATGTTAATACCAAAAAAATGGGTTTAAATTCCAATTGGTTTAAAATGCGGTGATTGTTCTGAGCACTGAATCATGCCGGCTGCGTAATTGCTCTGCTGACCCATTTGACTTGGGGTGTGCAAACAAAATGGCAAGTGTAGATTTAATTAAAATTCTTTCGTTCTGATATCGTGTTTTTAATCGCTGGATGTCCACCAATTGTAGAGAAGATTAGGTTCTTGGCATCTCCTGTTACATGGATCTCCAAATGCCACAACTTTACAGCATCGATATAATCGTGATTTTGAACTAGTTCCGTGAAGATGTCGTGGAATCGGGGCCATTTCAGGTAGTCTCCGTCAAATTTCGGAATGTCGACTGGTGGCATCACACATGCTGATGTGACAGTGGATTTGTTCGTTGATACTAAATTTGATTGTGTTTCTTCGCTTAGGAACGAAAAGTATTCTGCTCGTACCACTTCAAATCTATCGTGCATGTGTCCATCATTTTGTAGGTTCCAGTTTTTCTGGGACGCTGGGATGGGTCTGATCCTGGTGGTATTCCGTTCGAAAATATAGCTTCTTATTTATTTATCAGATCTTTTAGTGCCTTTGCTTTGAAAATTATTGATCATCAGAGCTTAGTGCTAACTCGTGGAGCTTGGCATCATTTCTTTCAAATTCGGCCACCAATACGTGAGCTGTCTTAACCGTTCCTCAAAGTAACCTTCCTTGAGTCGTCGCTCTGCTTTCGTGAAATTTCTTATCAACTTTTGGATAGTTGTGCTGTTTTTAATTTGCTCCTCAATGAGCATCTATATTAGGAGGTCGGATTTTGAACCCATGGTTGAGTGTGTTTTTTTTTTTTTGTTGAGGTTGAATTTCCTTGCGCCTCGTGTTCTGGTTGAGATCCTATAGAAAAAGATCACGTCGGGGTCACAAAATGTTCGTACGCAGGGCGTTATGCGGCCACTAACGTCGAAACCTGAACTCACGGGAGTAACGATAGGTCCCGGAGTCGTAGTCAAACCTGGGTAATCCCGGCAGTGGTTGAGATGCGGGGATGGGCGGGGTTCGTTGACGCGCCTCAGCTGTGTTGGGTAAGGGAGCTTCCTCCGTTGATCCTTGGTCTGAGGTAACACACGGAGGTACAAGAGGGTTCCTGACGGCGGTCCTTTTTACGGTTGCGGTATTCGGAGGATTACGTATCAGCGGTTTTGCTGGTAGTCCGTTCCACGGGGGCAAAACTCAGCGACGCGTACGTATGGATCATGCTGGCTGACGTTCCGTTCCACGGGAGCAACACTCAGCGACATCGAGGGTCCTACGATGGTCCGTTCAAGTCCGTTCAACGATTTATTCTGTATTTGCAACTGTCTTTATTTCGGAATAACCACTCTTATATATGATGCTAAGTATATCTTAGGTGTAATTGAACAAAGTATGCCTAGGACTAGGGTTAATAGGTCAATGTTATCGACATGCTTCCGTAACGGTTAACCCGGTCAACTGCTGACTCTGACTGCTGACTCAGACCACTTGGTCATGCGTTTCATTTTTCATGATTCCGCTGGTGTTGACATTGATGCTTGCTGGTGGCGCCATCTATACTCAGTTATGGGTCAGTCGATCGCGGTCTGTACTTAGTACTGGGTCAGTCGATCGGCATCAAATTATTATTCGATTAGTTAAATTCATATTACTAGATTTGAAGCGTTATCATGGAATTCGGTGCCAAGATATTAGGTCTTGGCACTAAGTGCCAACAAACTTTATAGGGCCGGAGATGTATCCTTCACTGCGTTGCACACTTTTGACCAAAAATATTATACTCTCTGCAAGTATTATAGTTTTTTATATACTACGAGGGCAGTCCGATACGTATGTACTTAGCCTCACCGCCCGATGGCGGGAAGTGGAGTAAATTTACTAACGTGAAGACGTGAACATTCTTGTAGACGGCTACTGTACAAATTTCAGCCGCATCGGACTCGTAGTTTTGTTTTGAATGCGTGTGGAACCGGACGAGTCTGCGGTTTTTAGAAAAATGACGAAAAAGCAATATCGGTCTGTGATTCGGTTCGGAAGGGAAATCGCTCAGCGAAATGAAGAGCGCTTGGATGCTGTGTACGGTGGCATTTATCCTTCGATGGCGATCGCCAAAAATAAGTTTAACGAGTTTCAACGTGGTCGCACGTCGGTTTTTTATGAGGTGCCCCGGAGGTGCTACCATGGAGGATAACGTGACAAAAATCCACGATCTCGTATTGGCAGACCGCCGATTAAAGATGCCCGCGTTAGCTGAGACATTAGGCATCTCAAAGGACCACGTGGGACTTGATGACCACGTGGGTCAGATGAGAAAGCTGTCGGCGCTATGGCTCACTCCCGACAACATACGAAACCGTGAAACCACTCCACAGCAGTGTTTGACGCTGTTAAAGCGCAATCCCAAGTTTCTGTCGCAAGCGAGTTTCTGCGTCGTTTCATGACCGTCGACAAAACATGAATCCACTGGTCACACCAGAGCCCAAGGAACAGTCTAAACAGTTGACTTCACCCGACGAATCTGCTACGAAAAAGGCGAAGACAGTCCCATCGGCCGGAAAGGTGATGGCCACCGTTTTTTGGGATTCTCAAGGTGTGATCTACATCGACTACCTGGACAAGGGCAAAACCGTCACAGGGCTGTACTATGCCGAATTATTGGGCCGATTCGCCACCGAAGAGGCCTATTTTGCAGACCTCAGACCTAAGTATCGCTGAGTCATATGAGCGGAAATGAGATTATGTTGAGAAATAAATCGACACTTTTCCAAAATTTTCGTTTTTCTTTCAGAGAGTATTATAATTTTTGTCAAAAGTGTGCAAAGCAGTGAAGGAAACATCTCCAACCTTATAAAGTATATATATAAGTATAAAAAAGTATAAATAAAGTAGTATATCTGGATCAGGATCACTTCCTGGGTCCATATAAGCATGTTCGTCTGTCCATCCATCCGTCTGTCTATCTGTCGGTTTCTCCGCAAACTATTCTCTCAGTTTTAAAGCTATCGTCTTCCAACTTTGCACACATTCATCTGTTTATTGCAGGCAGTACATAAGTCGGAATATCCAATAGCTGCCTTATAAGTGATTGATCGAAAATGCCAAAACATTGGTATTTTTGAAGATGTTTGGGGTAGTTTCCAACATTTGTATTTAAACAATTGATTACATAGTGATATTGGTACCACAATGGTACCTATTCAATAATAAAAATAAAAAATTTGTAACCTCTTCAAGCGTTAAAGACAAAAAAAAAGGTTTTTTAAAAAAGAATTTTAATAAAAATTATTATTATAATTTTTTAATGAAAAGTCTTCCCATTTAAGCTTCTCCACCCTACATACTTTAGAATTGGTGGTGACTTCAACTCCTTGAACTCCCTTGTTTACTGGCCCTTGCACTGTGTACTCTTCAGTCGTGAGGTGACAAACTTGGGCTTGTGGTTCCGGGTCGGTCTGCGGCTTTCCTTGTTGAGTGGAGATGGGTGGAGAATTCTGCAATCTTCCAGATTTGATTATCTGCTCCTCGATAATGCATGCACTAGAATTTAGCTCGGATGCGTCGATTTCACCGATTTCCTGGCGTGGCTCGCTAGCTTCCGATGCCCAAGAGGCGTTATCAAGGACTTCTTCTGATTTAGAATCATGAACTGATTTGGGTCGCACTGGCCCCATCACAATCCATCCAAATTTCGTCTTCTGAAGCAATGGCTGCCCCTGTCTTAGGTTTATTAGTCGTGGCTTAAGCAGTTGTGGGATGTATTCGGCTCCGAGCAGAAGATCAATGCCTTGTGGTTCCGGGAACGTGGAATCTGCTAAGCGAATTCCTGATGGAACGTTTTTTAGACGATCAATTGGTTGCGATGGTTGATTGGCCATTATTCCCGATAGTATGAATACGTTGATTTGTTTTTGGAAATTAGTGGTTAATGATAATAGGGTCAACACCGCCTTTTTCCGCGATCTTACCGCGAGTTACCCCTCCCAATCCAGCGATGTTTAGGGTTGATGGCTCCAATTGGAGTCCCAGAGAATCAGCCATTCTTCTGGAGATTATGTTTACCTGTGACCCAGAATCTAGGAGTGCGTGGCATTTGTGTCGTGATTCCGTAGGACCTTGAGCTTCTACTTGGGCAGTTGCGAGTAATACATAGGGGTTCGTTGGTTGGCTGACAGCGCATGCTCTTATCCGTGTGGGCGTATGATGCAACATTATGTGATGATTCTTCCAGCATACCTGGCATTTACACCCTGACTTGCATGCACTGGCTGTGTGGTATGTCGACAGACAATTAGCGCAGCAGTTAAGTCTCGATAGTTGTTGTGTTCTTTCGCTATGTGTCATGACCAGAAATTTGGGACAATTTTGCTTTCGATGGTTGCCGCGGGTGCATATTATACATCTTTCACC
Organism: Drosophila atripex; assembly: GCA_035045925.1. Taxonomy (NCBI): domain Eukaryota; kingdom Metazoa; phylum Arthropoda; class Insecta; order Diptera; family Drosophilidae; genus Drosophila; species Drosophila atripex. The sequence goes on from JAWNOP010000052.1 coordinate 23,803,811, forward strand.
GGTTGAGTTGGTCGATGAGTAAGCCCAGCAGTTGTAGTTGTCCTGTGTAGCGTAATTTGGCTAGTTGCTTGCCGCTCTAAGTGTTCTATCATTTGGTTTAGCGATTGCCGACAGGTTGGGTTTAAAATGCGGTGATTGTTCTGAGCACTGAATCATGCCGGCTGCGTAATTGCTCTGCTGACCCATTTGTCTTGGGGTGTGCAAACAAAATGGCAAGTGTAGATTTAATTAAAATTCTTTCGTTCTGATATCGTGTTTTTAATCGCTGGATTCGCCACCAATTGTAGAGAAGATTAGGTTCTTGGCATCTCCTGTTACATGGATCTCCAAATGCCACAACTTTACAGCATCGATATAATCGTGATTTTGAACTAGTTCCGTGAAGATGTCGTGGAATCGGGGCCATTTCAGGTAGTCTCCGTCAAATTTCGGAATGTCGACTTGTGGCATCACACATGCTGATGTGACAGTGGATTTGTTCGTTGATACTAAATTTGATTGTGTTTCTTCGCTTAGGAACGAAAAGTATTCTGCTCGTACCACTTCAAATCTATCGTGCATGTGTCCATCATTTTGTAGGTTCCAGTTTTTCTGGGACGCTGGGATGGGTCTGATCCTGGTGGTATTCCGTTCGAAAATATAGCTTCTTATTTATTTATCAGATCTTTTAGTGCCTTTGCTTTGAAAATTATTGATCATCAGAGCTTAGTGCTAACTCGTGGAGCTTGGCATCATTTCTTTCAAATTCGGCCACCAATACGTGAGCTGTCTTAACCGTTCCTCAAAGTAACCTTCCTTGAGTCGTCGCTCTGCTTTCGTGAAATTTCTTATCAACTTTTGGATAGTTGTGCTGTTTTTAATTTGCTCCTCAATGAGCATCTATATTAGGAGGTCGGATTTTGAACCCATGGTTGAGTGTGTTTTTTTTTTTGTTGAGGTTGAATTTCCTTGCGCCTCGTGTTCTGGTTGAGATCCTATAGAAAAAGATCACGTCGGGGTCACAAAATGTTCGTACGCAGGGCGTTATGCGGCCACTAACGTCGAAACCTGAACTCACGGGAGTAACGATAGGTCCCGGAGTCGTAGTCAAACCTGGGTAATCCCGGCAGTGGTTGAGATGCGGGGATGGGCGGGGTTCGTTGACGCGCCTCAGCTGTGTTGGGTAAGGGAGCTTCCTCCGTTGATCCTTGGTCTGAGGTAACACACGGAGGTACAAGAGGGTTCCTGACGGCGGTCCTTTTTACGGTTGCGGTATTCGGAGGATTACGTATCAGCGGTTTTGCTGGTAGTCCGTTCCACGGGGGCAAAACTCAGCGACGCGTACGTATGGATCATGCTGGCTGACGTTCCGTTCCACGGGAGCAACACTCAGCGACATCGAGGGTCCTACGATGGTCCGTTCAAGTCCGTTCAACGATTTATTCTGTATTTGCAACTGTCTTTATTTCGGAATAACCACTCTTATATATGATGCTAAGTATATCTTAGGTGTAATTGAACAAAGTATGCCTAGGACTAGGGTTAATAGGTCAATGTTATCGACATGCTTCCGTAACGGTTAACCCGGTCAACTGCTGACTCTGACTGCTGACTCAGACCACTTGGTCATGCGTTTCATTTTTCATGATTCCGCTGGTGTTGAAATTGATGCTTGCTGGTGGCGCCATCTATACTCAGTTATGGGTCAGTCGATCGCGGTCTGTACTTAGTACTGGGTCAGTCGATCGGCATCAAATTATTATTCGATTAGTTAAATTCATATTACTAGATTTGAAGCGTTATCATGGAATTCGGTGCCAAGATATTAGGTCTTGGCACTAAGTGCCAACAAACTTTATAGGGCCGGAGATGTATCCTTCACTGCGTTGCACACTTTTGACCAAAAATATTATACTCTCTGCAAGTATTATAGTTTTTTATATACTACGAGGGCAGTCCGATACGTATGTACTTAGCCTCACCGCCCGATGGCGGGAAGTGGAGTAAATTTACTAACGTGAAGACGTGAACATTCTTGTAGACGGCTACTGTACAAATTTCAGCCGCATCGGACTCGTAGTTTTGTTTTGAATGCGTGTGGAACCGGACGAGTCTGCGGTTTTTAGAAAAATGACGAAAAAGCAATATCGGTCTGTGATTCGGTTCGGAAGGGAAATCGCTCAGCGAAATGAAGAGCGCTTGGATGCTGTGTACGGTGGCATTTATCCTTCGATGGCGATCGCCAAAAATAAGTTTAACGAGTTTCAACGTGGTCGCACGTCGGTTTTTTATGAGGTGCCCCGGAGGTGCTACCATGGAGGATAACGTGACAAAAATCCACGATCTCGTATTGGCAGACCGCCGATTAAAGATGCCCGCGTTAGCTGAGACATTAGGCATCTCAAAGGACCACGTGGGACTTGATGACCACGTGGGTCAGATGAGAAAGCTGTCGGCGCTATGGCTCACTCCCGACAACATACGAAACCGTGAAACCACTCCACAGCAGTGTTTGACGCTGTTAAAGCGCAATCCCAAGTTTCTGTCGCAAGCGAGTTTCTGCGTCGTTTCATGACCGTCGACAAAACATGAATCCACTGGTCACACCAGAGCCCAAGGAACAGTCTAAACAGTTGACTTCACCCGACGAATCTGCTACGAAAAAGGCGAAGACAGTCCCATCGGCCGGAAAGGTGATGGCCACCGTTTTTTGGGATTCTCAAGGTGTGATCTACATCGACTACCTGGACAAGGGCAAAACCGTCACAGGGCTGTACTATGCCGAATTATTGGGCCGATTCGCCCCCGAAGAGGCCTATTTTGCAGACCTCAGACCTAAGTATCGCTGAGTCATATGAGCGGAAATGAGATTATGTTGAGAAATAAATCGACACTTTTCCAAAATTTTCGTTTTTCTTTCAGAGAGTATTATAATTTTTGTCAAAAGTGTGCAAAGCAGTGAAGGAAACATCTCCAACCTTATAAAGTATATATATAAGTATAAAAAAGTATAAATAAAGTAGTATATCTGGATCAGGATCACTTCCTGGGTCCATATAAGCATGTTCGTCTGTCCATCCATCCGTCTGTCTATCTGTCGGTTTCTCCGCAAACTATTCTCTCAGTTTTAAAGCTATCGTCTTCCAACTTTGCACACATTCATCTGTTTATTGCAGGCAGTACATAAGTCGGAATATCCAATAGCTGCCTTATAAGTGATTGATCGAAAATGCCAAAACATTGGTATTGTTGAAGATGTTTGGGGTAGTTTCCAACATTTGTATTTAAACAATTGATTACATAGTGATATTGGTCAAGCGTTAAAGACAAAAAAAAAGGTTTTTTAAAAAAAAATTTTAATAAAAATTATTATTATATCCTTTTAATGAAAAGTCTTCCCATTTAAGCTTGATTTTATTATTTTTTTTTTTAGAATTTGTACATTACAAGCTTAAGGCTTTGCTAAAAGGTAGTTTAAGCTTAGTTGGGATGTTTTGAAAAAGATTTCTATTGAATTTCCCATTTTTTTAAACATTATTACATTTCCAACTCTCAAGCATCTTATTTAAACAAACTGAAAAATAGTTAAAAATGGATTTTTCAGAAAATTAATCTTTTCACATTCAAGATGTTATTTATGTAATGTATTTTAGTACAAAAAGGATCATGTGTTGAGAAACGATAACTTTGTCGTTATTTTCGAAAACGAAAACACTCCGCGGGTTCGGAGGGTTTCTATAACCAAAAATTAATGTTAATAAAACATTAAATTAATTAATGTTTGGTCATTGAGATTTTTCAATAAACTATTATCAAAATAATAACACAAAATTATTTATTTTCACAACCTTATAAGATTTTTTAATTATGTGCACATATGAAATGGAGTGGGACAAAATCTCCAACTTATGCTGCTTTTGCACTGAGATAAAAAGCAAGAGTGAACCCGCCTTAGAACATAAGCTCAGCGATAGTTTGCTAGCTTAATGCTAAAGATAAAGCCCGTTGAAGCCGAGCATCCAAGAAGAGTCGGCTTGCTACCAACAATAGCGAAAACATAAATAAAGATACGACAAACTATACTGATTATATTTTAGTGATCTAAGCTATACCGTGATATTTGTACATTCTCCTCCTAGTTGAGTCCTTCATTTTTCACCCTTAAGGGAAAATAGGCAAAGCTTAGGCACTGAGCGCTTGATAGTTCCAGATGTGGTTCCAATACCCGCCACACTCCACCTCGGCCGGGTACTAAATCCATACTTCTCGCCAACGGCCACTTCATAATGTGAGCTGTGGCCACGAATGACCTTCTCTCCACGTGTGAACCGCCTCCACTTACAACCCATCCATGCAACAACGATAGGCCAGTTAAAAGCTGCATTACTTAATCATTTAGATCAATGACCTTTAATCTAAAAGAATAACACGAAATTATTTGTTTTTAGAACGTTATAATATTGTTTAACCTCCAACTTATGATGCTTTTGCACCGAGATAAAAGGCAAGAGTGAGCCTTAGAACATAGGCTGAGCGAAAGCTCGCTAGTTTAATGCTAAAGATAATGCCCGTTGAAGCCGATCGGCCAAGAAGAGTTGGCTTGCGACCAACAATAGCGATAAGATAAATAAAAATACGACAAACTACACTTATTACATTTTAGTGATCTAATCTATACAGTGGCTGCTGCCTGACCCGACAATATGAAAGATGGGTTCGGCACTCTCACTTAAAAAATTTTAGCACTTCTTTGCTTCATCGCACGGCAAAGGTACAGGCGATGGTATTGGTGGCTGGGTTAAGAACTCAGCAAGGATAGCTAGTCTACAAAAAAAGAAGCTTGCGGTACTATAAAGTCTCCAAAAGAGTTATATGATTAGTACAAAGCAGGATTGCCAGCCAGGATTATGATACAAAATGCAGCACGCGAAATGCAAATATATCCCGCCAACACGCAATACCATGCATACGAGGACAGTCCGATAAGTACTTAGCCTCACCGTCCAATAACGTGTAGTTCATTCTCGTAGACTGCTACTCTAAAAATTTTAACCGAATTGGACGGATTTTAGAAATATGAAGAAAAAGCAATATCGGTCTGTGACTCGATTCTAGTTTTTGGAAGGGAAGAGCAAATTATTCCGAACTATTTGGCCCATTTGCCGCCAAACTGCAGAGTTGCAGCCCCATTTGGCGCAGAAAAAAGTGCTCTTCCATCATGGAATACAGGATGTTTTAAGTTCTTTGTTTTTGCAAAATTAAATGTATTAAAAATAAATGTTAATGGGAAAAAATTACTTTTGATGAAGAAAAAAAAGAAAAATTTTTAAATTAAAAAAAAGTTTTAGATACTGTTTAAGATACTGGTGGAATTGGTCTTTACAGAACTTTGCCTCTTTCTAATCCTGAAGATCCTGGGATGACGCGCCACTCTTGAGGTTTTAATCGAAACCAATACGTTAATTCACCTAAACTTTCCACTTTAATCTTATATAGTTAGTATCTTCCCTAAAGCTTACTTTATGATACTAAATAAGTTGATTTTTGAAATTGATTGGTTCGATTTACTGGCTTATGAAGATATAAACATTACCTGACCTAAATTTCATTACTCTTTAAATATATTTTGCGGTTCTTTCGTGCTGTCAAAATATCCGTCCACTATTAAATTTAAAGAATATAAATAACAGGGTCTTAAATAAACATAAAATAATTGGCTGTACAATTAGGGTTGAGCCAAGTAGCCAAAAAAGCAACTGCTTAGAATAATCTAAGACTCTAGAACGGATGAGCAGCGGCGAGCTTATCGGCATTTTCCAATTTGTTTGTTTCTGCCACTTTCGCATGCGCTTTGCTAGTATTTGTTATGCATGCGCTTTTGGGAGCGTTTTTGGGAGATGTGTTACCCGACTCGCCTCTTCCGCACGGAATAATAGACAACTGCATTTTACAGTCCTTCTAATATATATTCGGCATTAATTTAGATGGCTGCACATATTAGGTTTAAATTGAACGCCCTAATATATATTGAATTTTTTATTCGGTTGCTATTTAAATCTATTAATAGCATAACCATAAGCGTAACGTAATTTGTCTCTAGCGTCAGCCTTGAAGACAGTAAAAGTTCTGGAGATTACTGATACTAACTATGATGTTGCTTTTCATCTTTTGTTTTAGTAATAACAAAAGATGAAGGCTTATATAATATTCCAGGCTCACATCAACGACATCCTGCAGCTAAGGTTGGAGGTTGCGACTTCTCAGGCTTCTCCAGCTAACATGCTAGTAACCCACGATCATTGCACTGAAGTAGTGTTCTTGCCAACCGCCAACATTCTCATCCGTGGGTGTGTTTGACATGAGATATGTTTCGATGATGGGATCACCTGTATGGGTTTTGGTGACACAGCTACTAAAACTGCAGCATCAATTTATATTGGGGTTTTAATGAGGTTTGAACTCATGGGATCACTTGAAGGGATGCCACAAAGGACATACAGGACCATTGCTCGCTTATAAGCCGAATTTTTCCCAAGTCCATCCCTTGGGGGTGGCCAGAGATAAAAGCGACTGCCATATTGTTGGTTGCGTAGGCTGAAGATTATTTGCCACAAGCACACCACTAAAAGCGGATTTCCTACGCTTTGGAGACTCATTTAACAGTTGAAGGCTACTGTTGGGCAAAGCAGCCAAGCTGTTTTAAATAATTGATAAGCACTTTGAAACGGAGGAGTAGCAGCGGGGTTATCAGAAGTTTTTTTTTTTATTTTTTTCCCATTTTCGCATGCGCCTTGCTGTTGTTTATAGCGCATGCGCTTTTGAAAGCTTTTTGTTAAGCGGCTGCACACCTTGGATTGATGTGCTTTCCCCTGCCTTGCCTCGTGCCACCGAAACTATAGATAGTTGCATTGTCTGAGCTTCTATTGCTAAGCTTTGTTTTACTTGTATATTCTGTATTTATTGAAGCGGCGCATATTAGGGTTAAATTGAACCCATTAAATAAAAACATTGCAACATTTAATCAAAATCGTTTATTTCGGCCTCTACTAAAAAGCTGGTAGCGTAACATTTGGTGACCCCGACGTGACTGCATCCCGGTTAATTATTGTGATCAGTGTTAAAATTGCCACGATAACGGCGTTGTTGTGGACATAAATTTGCATAATTGCATAATGGAGTCTGGTGCTAATGGATCTGCCGCTTCAAGCAGGAAGCAGAGCATACTGCGGTGACGAGTGAAGGTGACGTGTCAGGAAATGGAGGTCCTGTACCAGAAGGTCAAGACTGCGATGTGGACCGACGACTCAACCATTCTGACCCTCGAGTCAGTGGAGAAGTGTCTGCGCTATCTATTTACTACGCAGCAGGAGGAATTGGAGGAGCTAAAATATAGCCAGATCGGAAGCGAATTATTCTGGAAATTTATTCAGATGGAGGTTGCCAAGCGTTCCATGAGAGTTGCTGCACAATCTACGCTTTTGTATGGTACCAGTGATGCTGATGCCGAGCCAATATTAGAAGCGGCTATGCCGAGTGGCCGGATTTCTGCGCCCTGTTTAAGACGACGATAGACATAGATAGAAAAGCTCAGGTGGCTCCTTTTATGCTTGCGGTATTCAGCCTTGGAGACTATGATTACTGGAGTGCTGGAATGGGGTGCTGGAGATCGCCCTTGATCTTTTGCGCAACTGTTTTAGTAACCGACGATTAATATTTCTGGTCGCATCAACGAGATCCTGCAGCTAAGGATGAGCCCGGATCCGTCGCAACTCTTCGGGAGTTATCTGACCGTTTTAATGTTCACATGCGGGCCTTTATGAGTTCCGGGACGTCGGCCGAAACTGAAGGGTGCCTCCTCATCCAAATCATCTTCCAAAAGCTGGACCCTGCTACAAAGGCCAAGTGGGAAGACTCTCTAGCAGGAAGCAGTGATGACAGTCTACCAACTTAGGCATCTATGGCTCGGTTCTTGGAGCAAACGTGCCGTACCCTTGAGATTGTGGATTTGGCCGTAGCTCCGCATTTGCCAGCGAATCAGGTGGGCCGACGTAGGCCATTTAATAATAGATCGTGCATACTGAATGCCCCACCTGCTTGATTGCCAAAGGTTCCTCGCCTTATCAGTTGAGGATCAATATGATGATGGTCCGGCGCCTTGCCCTCTGTTTATCTGCCTCAAGTCTGAGCACTTATCCCGCGGATGCTCATCCTACTGTTGCCCAATGTGTAATCGCCGAAATCATGTTCTGTTGCATCCTTGCGAGCAATTATCCAGCTTGACTTCCGTTCCCGCTTCCGCTTTAGATCCGGCCAATGAAGCTGTTGTTGCGACTTTCCAGCCTCCTCCGGCTAACGCTTGGGACATAGGATCGCTGCGCTGAACTAGTGTTCTTTTTAACCGCCAACATTCTCGTCCGTGATCGATCAGTAGCTTTCCTTCCTATCACATCACGCCTGGCCAGCCAACTTTAGCTTAATCGGTCCAAATGCTCTGTAGCAGTGAGTGGCCTTGGAGATGCTGAAGTCCTTACGGCAGCATCGGTTAATGTTTGCCTGAAGTCGCGCCTATCCACGTATTCTGTGTACATTGAGGCAATTGTGGCGTCTCACATCATAGATCGTCAACCTGGCCAGAACATAGATGTCTCCATCTGGAAGGGTTCTGCCAATGTGGTTCTGGGTGATCCGAACTTCTACAGAGCGCAGCGTGTGGATTTGCTGATTGGAGCAAGATGTCTCCTTTTTTGATCTGCTCTATTGGACAAATCCAGCTAGGAGACGGTCTGCCTCTTGTGCAGAAGACGTGTTTTGGATGGGGACTTGGAGGAGGTACCCCAGCGAAACCTCGTTTGGCCGCTTCATGTAAGGTGATTTCCACCAATTCTGGGAACTGCAAGTCTGCACTCCGCCGATCGTTCAGGCTACTAAGGAAGAGATCGATGGCGATGCCCAATTCGTCATGCACAACATCCGTATTGAATCAGGTGCTTATTCAGTCCATCTTCCAATTAAGCACAGCGTGGAGCTATTAGAAGACGCTCAGGCCTTGCGTCAGTTCTATCCTTTTGAGCGCAAGCTGGATCGTCATCCAAATTTAAGGACCCAATTGTGGTTGTTTATCAAGAAATACTTGGACCTGGGTCACATATCCCTGGTGCCGCAGCAATTGCGAGTTAAGGGCCAGTGTTTCCATCCCCATCACTGCGTCCTGAAGAAACACAGCTCCACTACTAAGCTGAGAGTTGTGTTTGACGGTTCGGATGCCACATCCTCTGGTTATACCCTCAATGATATTCTGATGTCAGGGCCCGTGCTTCAACCTAAGATTTACCATACCTTGCTTCGGTTTCGTTCTCACCCAGTCGCTTTGACTAAAGAGATTGGCTGCAGTGGATCCTCTGGAGAAACTCTATCCATGATGACGTGAAGGTTTTTAAGCTCATCACTGTGTCTTATGGCACAAAACCAGCTTCTATCCGTCTTTTCTATCCGTTCGCTCAATGCTCCAGCTAGCTAAGGATGAAGATGCCGGGTTTTCCGTTAGCACTCGTGTTGTCCTCTAGAATTTTTATGTGGACGATCTCATAGTTGGTACACCAACGAAGACCGAAGTTGTTGAGATAAAGGCTCAGGACATCGAGCCTTTTGAACAAGATCATTTTCAATTAAGGAAGTGGTGCTCCAACATCGACAATGGCAGCCCGTTCACAAAGAGTCTTGGAGAAGCCTAGGACCCTTTTTCCGACCATCTGCTGTTTTTGAATCCCTTCAGCCCAGCACCAAACCAACTAAAATATTTTCTTCTGTCGCTCGCTTTATAATCCGATGGTCTTCGTAGGACCTCTCGTCACCAGGGCAAAGGTTATTGCAGACGCTGTGTAGCGAAAATTTGTCTTGGGATAAAAGACATCCCCCTTCTCTCCCAATGGCTGTAATTCTATTCTAGTCAAACTTAGCGTATTAATTTTCCTTGTTTAGTCATTCCCTGACAAGGAGACTTGGAAGCAATCGATTCTGTGACGCCAGCTTGGATGCTTATGGAGCTTGCGTTTACATCTTGTCAGGGTCTGACTATCGACTCAAGTAGCACCCATAATGACTCATTCTATACAGAAGCTGAAACTATGTATCTGTCGATGAGTTTCCAGGTGGCTCCAGCTTCATACGTACACCTCACCTCCCACCAAATCGACCGAAGGGCCGCCGCATAACGAGTAAGAAGATAAGAGTAAGATATCATGTAGAAGAGTGTTGTACCGATAAGCCGTTTAGATTAAAGGATTTAAAGTTGTAATTAGAGCAAAGTTACAAGATGTGGAAGAAACCATTGTAGTCCGAACATAATACGCCAAAGGGATTATGTAAGGTATATGTCAAACTGCAATCGGTAAGAGGTAAAGGACGAAAGTCTATCTAATCCTTCTACTTGGAACGTAAAAATACGTTTTAATACGTTTTCTAAAAGGTTTGGAATTGCTGACAATTTACAAACGCCTCTATAATTGGCAGCGTCGGATTTTTTGCCTTTTTTATGCAGAGGAATAATGTAAGATTCCTTCCACGTAAGGGGAGAGATCGAAGTCTCCAGCGATACATTAAAGAGTTTAAGGAGCGGTTTGCACAGAGCCTCGGAGTAGCTCTTTAGGACACAATCTGGTACTCCATCGGGGCCTGGCGAAATCATGGGCGTAACATTAAGAATATCCGATAACAAATCACATTTATCAAAAGATTGTCAAAATATATGGTTGGCTGATTGTATATTATAAGTTTAAGGCTGATCTGGAATGGTGCTAGGTGAAAACGATTTTTGAAAAAACTGTGCGAAGAGATCGGCCATCGCATACGCGGAAAATATAAAAAGGGTCAAAAAGTCATAAAACTGCTTCAGATTCTGAGTAAACTGATTCCGACAGCCGCGAAAATATTTTTTATTTTTTATGTTTTTTAAAAAATCTTTTCTATATGTTCTTTCAATTTCGATTTTTATACTATGGTGGATTTGTTGAACTTGACGGATATTTATATATAATATAAAAAAAAAATCTCAGATTGTGTCTTTTCTCTAAAAAAAATTATTGATTCCATTTTTTATTTAGACAGCAGTATTAAAAAACAAGAAGCCGAAGTTGATATACCCTTGCAGTTAAGTAGCTACTTATATTATTAGGTATATATTGGATCGTATATAGTTGGAAAGCCCTCAAACATTTTCAAAAGAACCAAGGTTAAGTCATTTCCGATCGTTTAGTTATTAAGCAGCTATAGAATATAGTCGGCCGATTCCGACCTTTCCGACTTATATACAGCCTGCAAATAAAAGAAGGATGTGTGCAATCTTTCAAGTCGATAGCTTTGAAAATGAGAGACTAATTTGCATAGAAATAGACAAACAGGCAGACGGTCAGACGTCTCAGGAGGCTTATATCGACTCGGATGGTGATCCTGTTCAATAATATATATACTTTATAGGGTCGGAAATGTCTATTTCACGGCGTTCCACACTTTTGACCAAAATTATAATTCCCTCTGCATAGGTAAAAAAAATAATATTTTTAAAATAAAATATACAAAATATATAAATATATAAAAATAAATAATACAGCTTTCTCTGCTTGAAAGCGAAGTCACGACCTTAAGATTTACAAGCAGAAATCTTGACCATTAATCCATTGGGGTAAAATTTCCGCTTAAAATTCTTAGAATGTTTAGAATATTTCTAAGCAAACTTCAGCAGCAGCAAAGGCCTAGTAGAGTTGTTCTGCATACTTTGTTTAAGTATTCCGTGATTTTTTGATATTTTCGAAGTTTGTTATGGCGTTGAAAATGCGTTTACTGCAGCGAAAAGAACTGCAAGGTCATATTTATATTCGTCACATACTTAGGAAGCTTTTTGTGCATAAAGTTGTGAATTCCTGTGTCTTTTCATTTAGACATGGGGAAACTGAAAAACGATATAGGATTACCTCATAATTTTCTTTACTTTCGTTGTAATGTCCTGGTTCTGATCCGGATCACGCACTGTCTGGTGTTGGCCTATCTCAAGGCCAGAGGGAGGCTTCTTTTGCTTTCCCAAATCAGGGATTACCAAATAAAAGAAGTCATTGACAGTTCTAATGGAAAGGGAGTGGCCAAAGTTGTGGGAAGAAAGACGATACTAGCTTGGAGAACTCAGGTGTGATAAATCTCCTCTTTATAATAAGATTAATAATAAATCTCCCAATTATAATTGGGAAGCCCATGTCGCATGTCAATATAGGCATTTTCGGGTTTGGTTCATTATTTCTAATATAATAGAACTGGAATCCTAATTCAACATTATTAATTCAAAGTTATTGAAATCCTAACCTTAACTTACGGAAATTTATTTAACAACTTACGTTGATTTGAATTTACAGAATTAAGGATCTAATTTACTTATTTGATGTGACGTCACTCACCATCGTGAATAATGATATACATATATCTCGTTTCTATTTCATTCTATAACATATTCATCAAAGTGTGGCGGCTACGCGGTACTTAAAGGTCGTCGACTTCCGATGCAGCTATCTATATATTTAATAAATTTTTTATATTAAAGTTTACTACATATTAATATATATATATATACATATAAATTTTAAAGGACGTTGTACTTAATTAATTCATGAAGGCAAAAATTTGGAAAACTTGGCAACACTAAAAATTACATTCCATACAGTTGCTAAACCAGTTTCGCATAAAAAACTGTGTGTGTTACGGTGTGTTTGTTTTTGTTGCAGTTTATTATCTTGGGGAAGACTAGATTTATGACCGCAGCATGGTACAGAGCAGAGCTCCAATCCTCGAAGCAACTTAAATTTTTAACGGGGTAATGAGGGGTTATTTCCAAGCCTGACTGAAACTTCGTGCTTTCAGGGAAGAGCGGGGGTGGGTTTTATTAAACTACTTTAAATTTCCTCCAAAACGATCCTCTGTAGCTTAATTTTTTTGTATCGGCTTCATACTTTTCTTTCTTCTACTTTACGTAAGCTGGATTTGTAAAATACACGGCCATTAAAACTTTAAAAAGAATTGCAGTTGTCTTTCTCACTTGATATGGCCGAGCCAAATTAAAGAATTTCAACGGAAACTTGCACTTGTTTTGTTGTAACTAGCTTCACAATAAATTCACTTGTGATTTAAATATATGAATTTTGGCACACGTGTAATTAGGTAATCCCACGTGATTTTAGACTTGACAAGGAAAAATCTTTGGTCTAAACCATCCTTAGTTTGTTAAAGTTTGGTTCGAAAGTAAAGCTGGGGTTATCTTTCCTGTCGTAATCTTAGATTCGTCACTATCTGTCCGTCTTTCTGTTTGTTGGTTTGATATGCTTACAGCATATGTTTTTAAATGTCGCCTCGAATATTTGAAAAGTTGTATAATCGCTTAAGGGTAGGGGATCCCTCATTCATTAATCCCAATTTCTTTAACAGCTGATGATATTTACCATGAGAAATCTGGTTTTATCAGAAAACTGCTAAATGACGGAATAGACTGATGTAGATTATTTCAAATGTGTTGGACTCCGTAGCGATTCAAAAACGCTGAGAAATCGTTTCCCTTAAATTGTCTACCATTGTTAGTACCAACTTCATGTGAAACTCCAAAACAATCGAAAATATCCTCTTAAGGATTTTAATAATTCATGTATCTCACATGTAAATTTCTTTGCAGCCTTTAAAAAGGTTAATTTTGAGAAATGATCTAAAGCTATGCGAATTCCATTTTTAATTCTATTACTTAATGACCCGTACATAACATGAACTTTATGCAAATCATTGGTCCGTCCGATTATTGAGTATGGATCGTGTGTCTGGAGTTCCCATTACGGAGTACACCGAGATCACATAAAAACATCCTGACTTTCGCCCTTAGGGGACTTAAATGGGATGCAAATCTTCACCTCCCCTCTTATCATAGTAGATTTTTATTAATCAAATCTTAAATCAGTTGTCAACTTCCTAATAATCGGGCATGTTATTTGCAACTATTTTGTCGATAAGTTCTCTATATACCGAAGTCTGGAACTCCTTATCAGTGCTCTATGGGTAACTTGTATCCTTGCAGTTTCATGGCCCATCCTTCTAGTCGTTCTTTTTTATTCAACAACTTAAACTAACATTATCGGTGATTACCTTAAAGGGGTGTCCTTCAATGTACATTCTGAATCTTTCGATGGCTAAAACTACCACTAAATACTTTAATTCGGTTAACGGATAATTTCGTTGATCTTTGTTAACATTTTTGAAAATGTAACTAATTGGTCGTTCGTATCCGTCTTCGTCACACTGTGCCAATAAGCCTCCTACTCCACAGATGAATGCATGATGAAAGATAATTGGGGCTAATTTATACTGGGGATGAGTATAATTTGTCTTTAATAGCTTGGAAATAGTTCTGTGTTTCCTCATCCCATGTTAACGCTTTTCCTTTCAATAATTCTGTATGTGGAAAAACTATCGTCGAATTCTTTGGTATAAACCACTGATACCAACCGGTCATGCCCAACAACCATCGAAATTGTTTCTGTGTTGCCGGGACAGGATGGTCTGATATTGCACGGGCTTTGTCATTGATCGGTTTAAGAATGCTATTCTTTACAACATATTCTAAATATTCCACTCTAGATAAGGCGAAAAGTAGAAGATAATACCAATAAGTCGTCTAGATATGGTGTAACCATCAATCCATCAATCTGCACATCGTTTGTAGTGTGTTACACAAACAAAAAAGCATGCGCTTAGACTGACATAGCGCTCGATTTGGGACAACAAAAGCGGTTTTTGTTCAAAATTTTTCTACAAAGGCAAGGTCGGTTTTTTTTTTTAGTTTTTTTTTGCAGTGGTGGACGTAAGCGTCGAAAAATATATTTAAAATACAATAAAATTTGTATAAGGCAGTAGATCAGATCAATCAAATTCTAAAATTAACTTATTTAGTTTAATAAAATCAGTGTCGGGTTAAGCAGCCGCCGGAAAGAAGTTTGGCCGGCAATAATTTATTGAATTGGTGACGTCATTTCCTTTAATATTTATGTTCGCGTCTCTCGCTCTATACTCGTCGCCCGCTCTTGTGCATTCGATCGGGCACCTGCATCGGCCGTCATGCGCTACCGTTTGTCTCGCTTTCTCGCGGGATCTCTCGATCGCTCCGCAGCATCAAGCGTTGAGCCGCGCTCCCGCGTCATTATTCTAATTCGGTCGTCAACCCTACTTAGTCACATATGTACATACATATATCATTTGTAGAAACCCCGAAAAAATTAAATGAATTGTATCAATATCTATAAATCAAACTGTGCTTGTTTTAATTAAAGCCAATATTTAGAACACAAACTTAAAGCTCCCGAAAACGCTCGGTAACTGAACATTCTGGTGAACCCACACGTGATTGAGGTTAGGAAAATAATTTGTTAAATAAAAATTTGAGCTGCGCGGCTTAAAATATATAAACAAAAACATATAAACAAATTAAAAAAACATTATTCGGTTTATGATTTGTGCGCAGAGTGCTACAATCGCTCATACATATTTTACTCCGTTATATAGAAGCTGCACAGTGGGTCGTGTCTGCCAATAAATAAACGAACTAAAATAAATTTTTTGTTGCGAAAATGAATTTTTGTTTTTCCTGTGGAAGGAAAGCATTTCTGAGTCAAAGTGCTGCTGTCCTTTTTGAGGATCTTCAAGGATTGTTGTCCTCCTTGAAATCAGTTTTCATCAGAGACATTTCCGGAGGCGATGTTAATTGTGCGTCTCAGCGAATTGGAGGGAATTTTGACTTGAATTTCGGTCACTGTTCTCGACCATGCTGGACACAAACCCATTTATCAGTCGGGTCGAGATGCTTCAACGGTTGCGGTCCTGCCTTCGTGAATCTACCTTGGAGACTGTTCGATCGTTGGAGCTAACGGACAAAAATTATGACGTCGCATTGGAGTTGCTAAACAAAAGGTTTAGTAATCGCAGGCTCATTTTTGAAGCTCATGTTAATGAGATAATGAATCTGAAGTACGTAGAATCCGCATCGGCGACGAGGCTTCGCGAGCTTTCGGACCAATTTAATTCGCATATGCGCGCCCTGGCAAGCATGGGCATAACCACTAACCATACAGCATATAGACTACTCATTTCATACAACGAAAATGGACGCAAAAATTTCTTGCGACAGGCCCCAGCAGGCCCCAGAGAAAATCTTACTCTCATTCTTACGCTCATAATCTCAAAAAAATTTTTTGGTTCTTCAGTCGCGGAGAGGCCCTTCATCAAGATGGTTGATCCGCGGTTAAATTCATCTTCATATCTTCATGCGTGCTCACATATTCACATACATGGTTTCATGTGTGTGCGTTCTTTTTCGTTTTGAAACCAACAAAAATTTTAGATTTTTGTAACTTTTCAGGCTTGCTACCCTAAGAAAATTGGGGTATGCATTATTGAGTTAATGATGATGAAAGAATATATATTTGAATGTGTATGTGAATATGTGAGCACGCATACATATAAAGATGAATTTAACCGCAGATCAACCATCTTGATGAAGGGCCTCTCCGCGACTGAAGAACCAAAAAAATTTTTTGAGAATATGAGCGTAAGAAAGAGCGAAAGAATGAGAGTAAGATTTTCTCTGGGGCCTGCTGGGGCCTGTCGCAAGAAATTTTTGCGTCCATTTTCGTTGTATGAAATGAGCAAGAAATTTTTGCGTCCCTTTTTCGTTGTATGAAATGAGTAGTCTTTATGCTGTATGGTTAGTGGCACAACGAAGCAGATTGCTAGCTGCATCATAATCCAAGTGCTGTTGCAGATGGTTAATAATGCCACGCAGTCTAAGTGGAAGGAAATGCAAGCTGACTCGGATTCCTTGGATTCCATTCCACCGTGGGAGTCCATCGCAGACATTAAAAGCACCAAACCTTGCGGTAGGACGGCGTAACCCTTTTCATACAGGTAACTCTGCATTTTTGGATGTGGTACTGCTAGCCACTGCCAATATTTTGGTCAGTAACTGCTCCGGAGTTCTACTGCCCTGCCGAGCACTGCTCGATTCTGGTTCGCAGGTGCATCTAGTCACCTCAAGCCTGGCGAACCAGCTGCTGCTGCGGCTGTGAAGGCGTCAAAGGAAGAACTGGATTACGAGAGTCATTTTGTTAAGAACTTAGTGCGGTTAGAAGGTGGTTCCTATACAGTCAGGTTGACAATTAAACATAACTCCGGTTTATTGGGTGATTCGTACTCACAGGCTCTACGTCGTTTCCAGTCGTTGGAGAGAAAACGGTCTCATCAGCCCGAACTGCGCGCTCAGTATTCGGCCTTTATAAAGGAGTATCTTAACCTAGGTCATATGTCCTTGGTTCCGTCGGAGTTGCATAGAGATTGCAAATAATATTAATGGCTGGGCCGGTCATCCAACCTAAGCTTTTTGACATCCTGCTGAGGTTTCGTTCCCATCCGGTAGCGCTGACTGGCGACATTTGTAAGATGTACCGATGTGTGGGGATGGCGTCGTCTGACAGCTTCTTGCAGTGCATTCTGTGGCGAAATTCCCCTCTGGAAGAGCTACAAACATAAAAATTGGACGCTGATTTTGAGATTGGCAGATTTCTGCGCTTTTGTCCAAGGGCGAACTTCAGCTGCGGAAATGGTGCTCCAATATCCCTAGCGTTGTGGACGGCTTGCCTAAAGAGGATCGGGAGTCTTATCGAACTTTTGATGACGGCAGCAACTTCACGAATACGTTAGGATTGGGATCCTTCCACAGATCAGCTGCTGCTTTCGTTTTCTGCTCTTCAGTCTACTTCGAAGCCGTCTCAACATTTTCTCCTATCATCAATAGCGCAGTTATACGATCCGCTGGGCCTTGTTGGTCCAGTAGTTACTAAAGCAAAAATATTCTTGCAGAAGCTGTGCCGACAGCATCTTTCTTGGGATGAAAGCTTACCTCAGGGTTTTTACACCGAGTGGCCGAGCGCTTACAAAGGGAAGTATTTTTGTTGGTGCGACTCTTCAGACGTGTTATCGTGGATTTGAGATGAGCCTGCCAGGTTAAACGTTTTTGTCGCTAACCGCGTGTCAACCATCCAAAATCTGACGAGTTCCATGGAGTGGCGATATGTGCCTACGTTGGAAAATCCAGCAGATATCTTGTCTCGTGGAGCCCTTCCTACTGAGCTGATCGGATCCAGGTTATGGTGTCAGGGGCCGCCCTATCTGTTAAAGACACAGGAGCACTGGCTTGCGACGATAGTATTCGAGAAGCCAGCTTTAGAGCTTCGCCCTTCAATTTTATTGATGAAGTCGCCATATTCAGACCTCGTGGCTACATGCAAATACGTTAACTCCTTTCCAGCTCTTCAGCGAGTGTTTGCGTACGTCTATTAGTTTAGGCAGACGGGTTCAGCATAAAGGAATTACCGTTCATTATCTCAAGGCGGAACATGCATGATCGCATGCTTTGTGGGCAGTTCAGCGCGCTCATTTGGGTGATGAAATAAGGACGTTGCAGAAAAAGGGAATGGTTGCATTTTCCAGTTCGTTGACTTCGTTATCCACCTTTTCGGATCAGTTTGGATTGCTTCGAGTAGACGGGTGTCTCAAGAATTCATCGTTGGATTACGAAAGTCGTCACCCAGTAATTATGCCCGGGAGCCATCTGGTAACGCGAAGCATAATCCTTAGCTTTCATGAGCACAACCTGCTCGCTAGACCTCGATCGTTATTGGCAATGATACGTTCTCAGTATTGGCCGATTGGGTGGAGAAAAACTGGGCTCAAGGCGACAAATAAATGTGTGAGATGCTTACGGACGAAACCTCGTTTGTTGGAGCATGTAACGGGCGATCTTCCGAAGGAGAGAGTGGAAGGTTATCAAGTCTTTGATTTTTGATTTCGATTTTTATGAAGTCTTCAACCGGCATCGATTTTTGCGGTCCTTTCTTCCATATGTTGGAGGTTCCCATAAAATGTTACATTAACGTCTCCATTTGTTTCACGACAAAGGCCGTCCATTTAGAGCTGGTGAGGGATCTGTCCTCCGCCGCCTTTCTGCATGCACTACGGAGGTTTATTTCTATCAGGAAGAGCCTCGACAGATCTGAGTGGAAGTTTATCCCTTCCCGTTCTCCCCACTTTGGCGGCTTATGGGAAGCTACTGTTAAGATCGCCAAGTATCATTTTTACAGGGTCGTGGGCTCGGCTGCACTAAAGGCCGACGATTTTCAGACGCTGTTGTACAATATTGCTGCAGTGATTAATTCGAGGCCATTAGTCCCTCTCTCTGAAAACCCTGCTGATCTGGATGTCCTGACTCCTAATCATTTTTTGCACGGAGGGCCTCCTTCTATTTTCAATGAGCATAAATCGGCACTTAACCTTGTTGCAGCAACGATCCAAATGGCACATACCTGGTCAAGGCATAGCAGTAAATGACATCGTGCTGGTGAAGGATGAAAGCTTACCTCCAATGAAGTGGCCCCTGGCGAGGGTGACGGAAATGGTCGTCTTAGATGACGGAGTGGGTCGGGTGGCGCTGCTGAGGACGGCGTCCGGAGCTACAAGGCGGGCAGTCAACAAATTGTGACACCTGCCCCTACATGATGCTGTCGAAAACCCATCTTCCAACTGGGAGAGTATGTCGGGTTAAGCAGCCGCCGGAAAGAAGTTTGGCCGGCAATAAGTTATTAAATTCGAGACGTCATTTCCTTTAATATTTATGTTCGCGTCTCTCGCTCTATACTCGTCACCCGCTCTCGTGCATTCGATCGGCCACCTGCATCGGCCGTCATGCGCTAGCGTTTGTCTTGCTCACTCGCGGGGTCTCTCGATCGCTTCGCAGCATCAAGCGTTGAGCCGCGCTCTCGCGTCATTATTCTAATTCGGTCGTCAACTCTACTCAGTCACATATGTACATATATCATTTGTAGAACCCCAAAACAATTGAATAAATTTTATCAATATCTATAAATTGAACTGTGCTTGTTTTTATTAAAGCCAATATTTAGAACACAAACTTAAAGGTCCCGAAAACGCTCGGTAACTAAACAGTCAGCATTACGGAAGAATCGAACTTTATGAGATTTAAATGTAGACTTCAATTCAAAGGTAATTCAAGTATTGGTTTCAATTAAAACTTCAAGAGTGGGAAGATATGGATCGTCAGGATTAGAGAGAGGCAAAGTTCTGGAAAGATCTGAAACGAAACACAGGTCTAGCAGCCGACCTAACGAATTTCTAATGTGGTTAATTTGGTCGAAGGACATGTCAAACATGCCCACGGGGAAGTCATTGTGCGATTTGAGCAATAAAGATGGTGAATTTTCACCATTAAACCACATGAACTCTGGGATATTAAATCACTCAAAGCTACTAGCTGGTCATTATTAGACAGACGATCAGAAACGAAACGAATAGCGGACAAATGTTGCCAGTATGTGGGGAGTTCGGACAAAGGTGGTATATAAAAACATATAACGTATAACGATTGACCGGACAAAACGATGAAACTATGTCACTAAACTATCGTGATTCTACCTCTTCAGAAGCGAATATGGAGTCTACAGCAATTAACACTTCTCCTTCCCTTCGCAGTGTTCTATCACGTCTAAAAGTGAAGCACTTCGACAAACTTCGGAGCTTAAGATCTCCGGCTTTCACCAAGTTTCTATATAGACTATAATGTGAGATGCAAAGAAAGAACTATCAGAATAAAGTTTTGAAGGTTTGCTACATAGACCTCTAGTCTAAGAAATTAGTTAGAAACGACCTTATTTCGTGCTGAACAACATGACGAAAATGAAAGTCCATTATTTTTTACTTTGGGCAAAATAATTCGATATGCCGATAAATTTCATAAGGATCGACCGACTATATCCAATAGCTGCCATATTATTGATTGAATTTATGTGGATTCCTTTTTGGCCAAACCCATTCGATATGCCAAATTTCATAAGGATCGGCCGACTATATCCTATAGCTGCTATATAACTAATTGATCGGAAAAGCGATAACTTCGTTGTTTTTTAAGTTAAAAAGATGGAATTACTATGGATTGTACTTTGGGGACACTAATCCGATCTGCCAAAATTCATAAGGATCGACCGACAATATACGATCCGATATTTATCTAATTATATAAGATGCGTGTTGCCACCTAGCGGACTGCCGTCCCGTCCGCTGTGATGCCACTCAACTGCAAGGGTATATCAACTTTGGCATTAAGGTTGTTAAAACGGATGCTATGTATTCATTCTTTTTATTGAAATTGGTAGAGACATTTTAATTTTTTTTATTCTCTTAATAGAAGTTGGAAATTTATTTAATTTTTGCAGTTTTTATGACCTTATAGACCTTATCAAGGTTAAACAGAAATCACTGTTAAAAAAGTTGGAACAACATCGATGTATATACACTATGTTTTCACCCTACATCGATGTTTTTCGATAAATACCGACAACGATGATGTGTGTCTAATTTACATCACAAACTTGGAGCACTACTTGAAAAGCCAAGTTTTTTTTAGCTATGAGAGTTAGCGAAAAATTGGCAAATTGGTGTTAAAGCAGTTTATAATAATATATTTCGCCATCAAGTACTAGATCTAAAAAAAAATTACACTTTAAGAACTGTTTTACTCAAACATGTTTATTGATCTGAGCTAGGCTTTAACTGCTGCAAATAACTAGGTACATATAGTGTAGTATGCACTACTACATTGGTTTGTTGGTTGGTTTTTATTTGGAAGGAGCAGCTGAGGTGCCGCTCCAACGATCAAAATGTTCTTTTACAATATTTCTTAAGTCTAAGTAAGGCTAAGTCTCGTAGCAGCGCTGCTCGCAGGCGGCGGCAGAGAGACGGCTATGTACTTATATATAAAGGAATATAATAATATACGTTGTTATGCGCTCTCAAGTGGAGGCGCGAGGGGTATGCATATGCTGACCGTTTGTTACGATTATGCTGACACTAGCACTTTCTGTGTGCGGGCTAAGGCATAACGATCGGTTCATATTTCGGCCACTTAGGGTTTATGACCGGGACTTTGGGTTATGTAAACACTGCAACAAAGTGTTACAGTGCGCACCCTTTAAGTACTCTTGGTACAGTGGGTATTCAATATATGTGCATACTACAATAGTGTCGTCACTCGGGTGGGAGTTGCTTTCAACATACGTTGGGCAACCCGCTGTTCAATACACAAGACAAAAGTGTATACCCACTCCAAATGCATGAACGTTGGTAGGTATGTATGTTTTATTATAGTGGGGAATACAAGTTAAATAGAAGTAATCCTACAATCCCACACTCCACGGCTTTCGACGACAAACTCACCACGAGCACGCCATATTTATCTATCTAGTTTGCCCAATCTCTTCAAGAGGGCACAATTCCAAATTCCAATACTAAATACTAAACTATTGATAATCGACCCGCGACATCCCTACCTCCGTGAAGATCTCCTTAAATCCAAAACCGCCAACTTGGATCGCAAACGAAGACAATGTCTCCTCAACGAATCGGCTTCTCTCTGCGGCACCACTTCTCTCTCCGTGTCAGCGTGGGTAGGTACTCCAAGACCCACCTCTATCAGAAACGGTTCCTCAACATCCTTGCTATGCGCCACTGTTATCCGGCCGACAAGCTGCTCCCTTAAGCTGAGCATTTGGCGTAAGAGGGGCTTTCTGCTCCGCACTCACCGGCAAATGGGTGAGCGGACCAGAATCAACAACAGTCTCCGCCTCTATCAGGAAACTCTCCAAGATGTGCTCCTTCGGCGCCACTTCCTTCACTGTGTGACGAAGCACCCTCTTCACGCACTGCACCATTCGCTCCCAGACTCCACTCTCTGACGGGTTCGCTGGGCAATCAAAGATCCATCTCGCCAGTTCCAAATGAATCGCCGTGGTCGTCAGGCACGTAAACAAGGCCACCCACCGCTTCCCTTGGTACCGAGCAACGGTCACTAGCAGTGGTCGAAAGTAGTCGAGGCCCATGCTTTTAATCGGTCAGCCATTGGCCTCCAGACGATCTTCTGGCAGGGGTCTCATAATCGGCGGCATCGGCCTCGTTCTGTGCAGCTGTATCCCGAGATCACACTGCAAAGCACTCTCCGCAGTCTCATAATTCAGAACCTGGTCCGGATTTCGGTCATCCTAGCATCCACCTTTTGATGCTTCATCCTCACATGGGCATCTCGCATAATCATCTCCGTGAGACTGTGCCGGTGCGAGAGGATCACTGGCCTTTTGGCGCTGTACGGAGTACATAGCGCCGCAGGACTCCATTGCCATCTAGGCCAGTCCACATATATCGCTTCCTTTAGTGACGTCCTGGCAATTCTCTGCGACCTGCATCTCGCCAGGGCACGCCTCACGTGGTTGCTCTACGAAGCAACAAATCAGCAGCTGCTTCACACTCAGCTATGGTGGAGCGGCATCGACGCGTGAACCTTAGGACTCAGGCCTTAGTCCTCAATAATCGCCTTTAACTTGAGAATCTCTGTAACGATATAAGCGTGTCACTTCTGTCAACGAGCACAAACTCACTTGGCATCTCCTCTTCACCTCCTGCATAAGCTTCACCGGCGGGTGCAGTTCCTAGCCAGCGCAACTCATCACTTAGGTCCACGCTGCATTGCGACCGAGTCGCATCATTTGTCACGTTGTCGACGGACGGTAGACATCTCCATTAGACCACCTTCCTTGACTCCAGAATCTCTTCTACTGCTTTTAGAACCTCACGCAGCACTGTCGAGTCTGTCCATAGCACAATCTCTGTAATGGGCACACTATGGTCTTGCCTGACGGTTTCCATCAATCTCGTTCCTAGATCCGCTGCCTGCAGCTCCAACCGTGGAATCGTCATCGTTCACTTGCACGTCGCCGTCCTCATACGTGATCCTACAGTAGACCACTGCCGCGAATGCCGACTGACTCGCATCCACAAATACATGTATCTCGATAGTTATTACCAGGCCAGATCCAAAATAGTGACGTGGGCTCCGAAACTGTTCCACTTTGTCCATTTCTTTACCAATAAAGGCGTAATCCATAAGGGCGTTGTACATCTCAGCTGGTAGTGGCTCATCCGATGGGATCTCCTTTTCCAGACGTCTCGCAGTAATAGCTTCGCTGTTATCATTAGGCAACACAGAAATCAAACGTCGACATGATCATACTCGAGAATTTCCTTTTCGTGGCAATTCCCTTCCCATCGGACACGATGAGGGAAACTTTGTGGTACTTCACTCGTAACCTAAAGGCGTCCGAAGCTGGCTGCCATCGCATTCCCAAATACTTTTACTCGCCCTTACTCCATCCAAACCCTAGGCGTGATCACTGGGTCCGAGCATCCTCTCTCCTGTGAGAGAACTAGATGAAAACTTGCAAAGCTCAAATCTGCCTTCTGCATGTATCTTCTTTACTCTGGTAGATACTTCGATAACATCGCTCTCCGTGGCGAAGTTGTCCACATAGTCATTCACTGCTGGAGGATCCGAGTCCAAGTATCGCTTGGCATTTACAGTCTTTACATGATGCGCTGCACCTTGCACCGAGCATCCTTGTTCATGCTCATCGGTAATCGACCATCCTTGTTCATGCTCCTAACATCTCTTCGAAACACACGATACGAAGCACATGTCGGGAGGACTTGTCGGCTCCACTAATCTGCAGACGTATCACATTAGTAGGCTCTCTTTTGGCCCTGCCTCCGAACCATTGAATATTCAGCTGACGACGTACTCCTTGTACGCCTAGCTCTGTAATCAGCTCATTGTTCACCATCGTCACCGAAGAACCTTCATCCAGGAGCGCTTCCTACGGAACAGTAGCCGTTCTCGGTCCTCGTCGACACAGCTCAAATTCCTTTCCGGCGTCGCATGAGCATCCACGGATGACGATGTTCCTTCATCTTCTCGGACGCCTTCCCTCGGTCCAACTGCCTGTCGGGCCTGGTTGTAGCTTCTCGAATTACCGCCTTGCTGTGGCAGTCATAAAGCCTTCATTGAATGCTTCATGAAGAAGACGGTGATGTTTCCTCCTGCACAACATCCTGTCATATGCCCGCTTCGTAAGCACATAAAACATAGGCGATGTCTTCTGGCGAGCCTCCTCTATAGGTCTGTAGACCTATAGATCCTCTATAGGTGTGACTCTAATGAATGAATGAATGACTCTTGGCAGTCCCAAACTGCATGTTGTCCAGGTCCAAGACAACCACATACAGACAACTTCTGAGACCTGATCTTCCTGCTCACGATCGATGATGGCATGAAGCAATCGACACCTTAGCTTCTTTACATCTAATTCCGTCAGCCACGAACTAAAGTCCACTATAGTCGGAAAGGGCCGAATAATTGCAGCATGCCTTGCCAAGTCCACTCGTTTACTCGTTTGCGTGGAGGGTTAACCAGATGATGCTCTGCCTTCGCTGACTGCAAGAAAGCCTTGAGGTTACTCACATGCGTGACGAATGCGACGAGCTATTCCGGATTGTGTTCCGTAATTGCGGGCACATCTCGGATGCTATTGAGCTGGCTGTGTATTAGTTGGTCCGGTCGGTCATATCTGAAACGCAGCTGCTCCATCACTGCATTCCCATTGCTGGGGTGAATCAACAACGACTTTAGCGTCGCACGCGTCATCCTTTAATGCCTTTAACATCTGGATCGTTTCCAATCCCCTGGCTTTCTTCCGAACGTAGGCAGCTCGGGAAGCTTTCGTGGCGCCCACCTTGTAGTTCCTCCAATAGTCGTCGCCGAAGCGCCGTCTCCAGCAGAAGGTGCTCCGATGTTCCGCCAGCTACTTCATTGTGTAACCCGAAACCATGCACAAGAACTGTAGTGTCGGTAGCTTAAAACGGCGATGTGTGACTATTCCTCGTAGCACAGCTCTGCGAAACTGTACACGGTACCGTTTGAGATCCACTCAAACATCGAGGTCTCCCTGATGGCGCATGACAAACACTTGTTGTGTTAGGTAAGGTCAGGCCGATTGGCAATGGCGGCTGACCTACCCTAACCTCACTCGACATAACAGGATGAGTACGTTCCATATTAGCGCTGCGAGCGCGCTCCAAATCCTTCTCCAACTAGACCATCCTCTCCAAGACGTCGGCCACCTTTAGTTTCTTGGCGGCTCTAGTACCTGACAGCTGAGCTGATGACACAGGGGCCTCACTGCCTCGCCTGCCATCTTGCAACGTCCCTGCACTCGGTTGCGGGACCAATACGACTCCAACTTCTTGCGGCGTCACTATATCCTGTCCATCGTGTAGACGAGGACTCCTTCTGGGCGAATTCTGCATCATCTCGTCCAGGCACTTTGCGCTGTTTACGCAAGATCGACCCTTTCACTAGGGTGCACTTCCAAACCAATATATCGCT
Organism: Drosophila atripex; assembly: GCA_035045925.1. Taxonomy (NCBI): domain Eukaryota; kingdom Metazoa; phylum Arthropoda; class Insecta; order Diptera; family Drosophilidae; genus Drosophila; species Drosophila atripex. Next base: position 23,830,194 of record JAWNOP010000052.1, read on the forward strand.
AGTCGCTTGACTGCGAATCCACGGTTCCATGCTCAAGTTCCGGCAACTCTCTAACTAATGGCCGCCAAATGCAAACGCCATTAGAGTAAGTCGTGCAATATCGCCAGTTGCCTGACTGCGAATAAAAGCTTCTGTGGCCGACTCGGGTGGGTCTTGCCTACAACATACGGCAGCGATATGGCAACCCGCCATCAATTCTCAAGCCAACAGTTTATATTCACTCAAAATGCATGAATGTATGTACGAGGTGGCGCGCCATATTTATCTACCAAGTGTGTTCAATCTCTTGATGAGGGCCCAACACCAAAATTCCATTATTAAATAATAAACTATCGATAATCAACCGAAAAATAAAAATTAAAACAAAAAAACATCGGATTGTTTAAAGTTATCAAATAGAATATTTAATAAAAACGCAGCGCGTTGAAGTAAAGAGTGCGTTGAAGAAGAGATGAAGTGAAGTGATGTAATATTTGGAATAACTGACGCTTTAAGGGAACATTTGTCCGATCAAAAATAGCAATAGAGGTCCGACATAATCTTAGGTCGGAATTGAAACACGAGATGTTGCATGTTCCAACTCCAACTTTTGCTGCTTTACGCACCGAATGCCACCGAATGGCCGATCCTGAGTTTACCTTTAAAAACTGCAAAGTTATGGCATTTTCGAATACTTGTATTGCAGCTATAGCATATAGTTCCTATAAATCCCTATAAGTCCTCTAGCTAAAAAAAACAACAAAGTTATCCTAATTCCGACCATTCAGTTATATGAAAGGTACAGAATATAGTCGGCCGGTCCTTATAAAATTTGGTAGATCAAAATTGCGTCAAATCCTTCTAGTCACATCTTTAGAATAGAAATATTAAGCTGCATGAGCCAAACGCATATTCGCCTGAATAGTAAAATTTTGTTGCCATATGACCCGTCCCTGGCATCTATCCCATGAGTGACATCTTCTGCAAGCGCTTCTGAGGAGATCTTCTTAAGATTCAGAGATTTTTACAACCTTGAAGGAGGAGGCCTGTTAGGAGGCCTGTCGACATTGTCGGACTCAAAGTGAGTACGGCGTAGCCCCCAGAAGTATAGTTAAAAAGAGTAGATATATTAATATGTATCCTAAGTTTTTATGGTCATTGAGAACCATCTTCTTATGAAATATGAAGATTTAATTATGTTAATATATTATATTGAAAAATATTTCGAAAATATGGCGATTTAACGATAATGAAAATTAATTTCTTATTTAATCGTTTGGTTGGGCGCCTGATGGAATCGCGCTAATTATTTTAACAACATCTAGCCAATTCTAATAATAATTTCCTTAGCCAAGAAATTTTTTCACCCCTTTCTAATATTATTTAGGATTCCTGTTATTTTGATCTGACGACCATGTCCCAAATTGGAGGGGAACAAGGATCACCCCATTTTCCCTGAACTCGGCTGGACTCTGTTAGTAGATTGAAGTGGCTTTAGGACATATGCCAACCCGTTAAATCCTATGAGTATGTCTTAGAACCTTAGTCATTTAAGAAGCAATTAAATCCACAGCACTTTTGGGCAACCAGGATACCATATGTATATCTTTGGATAGTCAGACAGCACTTAAGGCACTCGACGGCTTCTCATCCAACTTTAGGATAGTCAACGACTGTCGTAGATCTCTTAACGAGATGGCGGAGCAGCATGAGATTTGCACCGCGAGGTATAATGCACCGCGGCCCAAGTGGATAAGGGGTTCCTCTATGACCACCACAAGATGCATCATTGTTTGTGATCCATGTCCAAAAAGCATTACCTTAAACTCATACATAACAGTCCCGGTATAGTGAGAGCGGGTTTGTCACGCAACGTTGGGTTTAATGGAGTCAGACGTCTTTTAAATCCATCCGGCTTCGCCCCTGATGTATCTTTCCGTCAATCTTCCTTTTATGCAGCTAATCTCTGCTTAGCTGGGGATCTAGCGCATTCGCTCTCCCTATTTCAAAGAATTTGAGCAAGACTGTTTATAGGTATGTGGTGGTCCGCATTCGAAACAAAGCCCCATAGATTTCACTGTATAGTCACTGCCTCGATATACGGATCCTCTAGATCCGCTGGAAAGACCTAACATCCTTAATTAAAGTCTTTATTTACTTCCACTACAGTATTTCCATCAAATAAAAGACTTGCATTCCTGTAGATTGCTAAGAAATTAAATTAGATAAAAATATTTAAAATATCGATCACAAAAAATACGGAACTGGAGGCTTTCAATCGTAACTCACGGAAGGAATATGGCTGTCTGTATTGCCATAATGAAATCGCAACTGTAGAGCTGGTTTTCTCTAGCTTTCCAGCTTCTTTACGCCGCATCTTCTGCAGGTGTTTGCCACCGAAACGTGCCACCCTCCGATATGGATTCCGCTCCGACTGCGACAATAAACTTTGCGGTAAACTTTCCCAGCCACCGCTGGGGCCCACGGGACAGATACCCTACCAATAGTGCACACCGAAAGGTTCGCTAAGGCTCCGCTCGGCTCTACGTTAGAACCTCTACCTATCCACACCTTTCATCACTCACCTCGCAATGTACGCCAACGTCTTTCAAGAAAAGTGTTTCAATCAAAATTTGATAGCTTACAATTATTTAATATAGGCTATATCGGTTCACTGCAACGCAATGAAGGAGACATCTCCGACCCTATAAAGTATATATATTCTTGATCAGGATCACCTCCTCAGTCGATATAAGCATAGCCGTCCGTCCGTCTGTCTGTCTGTTTCTACGCAAACTAGTCTCTTAGTTTTAAAGCTATCGTCTTTAAACTTTGCACACACCCTTCTTGCCTTTGCAGGCAGTATATAAGTCGGAACGGCTATATCCTATAGCTGCCATATAACTGATCGATCGGAAACGGCATAACTTCGTTTGTTTTTTAAGTTAGATGGATGGGATTTTCTATGCATTCTACTTTGGGCAAATCGATGTGCCACATTTCATAATGATCGGCCGACTATATACGATCCGATCTGTATCTAATAATATAAGATGCATGTCGCCACCTAGCGGTCCGCCTCTTAACTGCAAGGGTATATCAATTTCGGCTCCGTCCGAAGTTTGCTTTCCTTTGTTGTTACTTATTCCATCATCATCCGAACCGCTTATATATTGCCATCAATTGCTTTTCATTCGGTTTTTATTTATTTTAAATATCCTTTAAATATAAAGGATCTTTCATAATCCGCTTGCATAAAAGGAAAAAATACGATGCTTCGAACAACATAGGCATATCTAAATTATCAGCAATTCCAAAATTATTAGAAAAATTAATTACTCATCATTTGCAATACTTTTCCACTTTCCAATCATTTCTTCATGCCTGCCTTCATCGCCTCACCACCACTGATATATTGGAATTAACATGCTTTGCCATAGATGACTTCAAAAAGAGCTTTAAAACGGATGTTATTTACACAGACTCCAGTAAAGCATTTGATTCTGATAAATCAATGCTATTATTGTATAAATTGAGTATTTTAGAATTTCCTTAAGACGTTTTTACTTAGATTTCCAGCTACCTAGATGAAATAACCCAAAGTAATCTATTAAAAGAAATGTACATTCGACCGTCCTACATCTAGAGTCTCTTATAGAAGCCATCTCTGTCCATTACTCTTTACTCTTTTTATAAATGATTTTCCCCCAGCAGACAATAAAAGACTTTGTCTGCAATACAAATCCTTTCTGCCCAATGTGGAATTCAATCAGATATTGATCATTTTTAAAAATGGTATTTAGTAAATGATACTTAATAGATACTTAATGGATAAAAATACAAGCGAATGTCTTCATCTTTCTGGTCCTCTCCAGGCTACTTACAATCTCTATGGGATTGCCTTAGAAGATTAGATCCCATGTTAACGATCTGGGTACCCTATTATATTTGAACTTATTACCAACCATATATTATTTCCAACCAATTATTATTACCAATATTACCAACCATATAACCACCATGATTAATAAAACAAAGAGTGTGCTTGGTTTTATGAAAAGATGTATGAAAACATTATACACATATTTGGTCCGTCCGATACTTGAGTATGGATCTAGATGTAATCAAGAAAACGGAGTAAACCTAATACGTAGTAAGCCGAGAATAAAAAAAAATCTTTAAATAAAAACGGCTTTGCACAAAAGAGAAAAATGATTTTTTCTTGCGCTGCCGCTCCGTCCAATGCTAACTCATACTAGACTTCAACGATAACAACTCCACTATATCAATGCCAACCAATTCTCAATTTCTATTTACTCATCTATACCTTATCTATCAATATCTTTAAGTATCTTTATCTTTTTAATATCTTTATCTATTTAAGCCGGCCCTATTGAAGGCCTTGACATGGTGTCTTCAAATTCGAACATGGTGATATGGTTAGTACGAGGGAAGCTCTAAACACAACGATCTAAAATTGTGAGCCTGTCAAACTAACAACTATCTTAAAAGAAGGCAACTTTAACTAAATAAATTATGCCGTAAGTAAATATATACATTGCAGCACAGAAATAACTGGAAGTGCAAATACTGTATTTTATTACAATAAAACCTACCGAGGCTTTATGTTTTTACTAAAAGTACCTGTATCGAGGTAGATAAAACGGTGGTGGATATTATTATAATGGTAATAATAACAATAATACCAACAATGGCGGCAACGTATATAGAGGAAATTTCCACGGACAAAATGCCTATAGAGAAAACAACAACGTTAGAATGACCCAAGGTTATTCGGAAAACTCACAGGAACCTTTAGATACTCCGAACTAGATAACACTAAGATGTACATGATCAATCTAAAAATCTATAAATTATATTTTTAACTTTCAATTGTGTTAATACAAGGAAAAAATTGACGTTTTCAATTGATACCGGTGCGGAAATATCACTTCTTAAAGAAAATTCAGATCATAACCAATCCAAGAATATAGTAAATATCCAAGGCACAAGAAAAAAAATTCTTAAATACAAAGGATTAACATCAATTGAGATCCAAACGGATATAAACATAATTCCACACAACTTTCACTAAGTAGATTTAAGCCTCCCTATACCATGCGACGGAATGGACTTTGTTAAAAGATTGAATTGCCAGTTGGATTTCCAATCAGCAAAAGACTGGTTAATAATTAGACCAAATAACTTGAAATATCCGTTCTACGTTCCAATATCAAACAGTTCTTGGAATAATTCATTACTATTAACAGCAAGATCCCAAGTTGTCCGTAAATGTAAAGAATTGAAGAAAGCGTACTCATTCCAAACCAGGAAATCAAAAATGGAAATTATGTCGCAAATACCATTGCAAATTCTAAAAACATGTTCGTCCGATTTTTAAATACTACTGACACCGATCAGTTAGTCCAAAGTAATAAGCTTAAACGAAACACTTCCAAGCTATAATGTAGGTTAAACAAATCGAGAGTCCATAGAGAACATAGTCTTTTCTCAATTATCCAAAAACTTTCCACCACAATTCAAAGCTCAACTAGAATGTCTATCTGGCCAATATACAAATATATTTGGACTTGAAACCGAGCTCATATCTACAAATAACTTCTACAAACAAAAACTGAGATTAAATGATGAAACACCAGTCTATACAAAAAATTTAAGAAACCATCATAGTCATAGTCAATTTCTTCAACCAAGTAGAAGAAATTCAAAACCAAGTGCAAAAATTAATAAACAACGGAATAATAGAGCCATCGTCACAAAATAAAATAGTGCCCTTTTTGTGATACCCAAAACATCCCCTTCCAAACAGTGATAAGAAAAAATGGTGAATGGTTAATGATTTCTTGTTTAATATCGGCAAAGGGGTCATATCGATACTATCGAATTTTTGCTTGGCTGGGCCTGTCATCCAATCGAAGCTTTTTCATATCCTGTTCAGGTTTCGATTGCATCCGGTAGCGCTTATCTGTAAAATGCGTTGTGCGAGGACGGCTTCGAGAGACAGCTACTTGCAGTGCATTTTGTGACGATGATCTGAATAAGATTCAAACAGGTGAATTGAATACTATCGAAGATTTTCCAGTGGGATCCGAAATCTTGCTTCGAGATTTTTAGGTCAACGATATTATTTTTGGTGGCAATACCAATGAAGAGGTGGTTAGCATGTTAGCGCCAATTTCAGCGCTTCTGTCCAAAGGCATGTTTTGGCTGGAGCACTTTAGCGTATTAGCTGGCGTGCCTGGATCGGGAGTCTTATTTAACCTTTTATGATTTTTGGCTGGTTTTAAATGTTTTTATCACACACACCTGCGCCAACTCCGGGGGTTTTGGTGTTGGTGCATCATTTAGGGATGGATTAACACGAATCTCTGGCGCATATCGCAATAATAGTTTAAGCTTTTTTAAAGCATTTCCAATGCTCTCAATCATACGTTTCTTTGTGGAGGCAGGAGAAGATAGCAAAGTTTTCCCCAGCCGTAAATTACTCATTTCTTTATGTGGGTTTTTCAAAGTAGTGAAGGATTTTAGAATCCTCGGATTGTTTCAAGTTAGCGGCAAATTATGTGCCCTCTTTAGTCCATACTACGGTTCATTGATTTTTTTTCACATAAAGTCGGGGAAGTGGACAACCCTTGATAACTGTAAGGCGCTCGACCGCAATGGCAGTAACTTCGCGAAAACTTAAGTACTGGCTTAAAATCCTTCTTCTGATCAGCTGATGTTTTTTTCCGCTTTTTAGACCACGTAGACGCCTCCCGACTTTCGGGCTTATCATCAATAGCGCGTTTAACGGTCCGCTTGGCCCAGTTGCTCTAATTATTAATAAGGCGAAAATATTCTTGTAGAAGCTGTGTTGGGAGAAGCTTTCTTGGGTGAGAGCTTACCTCAGGCTTTTTACGCGGAGTGCAGGAGATACTGCCGTCACATGGGTGCAGGTTTTTCTAGGCTGGCGCTTAATTCTGAAAAATTCATGACTCCTGTGCCGCCAGCTTTAAAGCCTACGGAGCATGTGCCTCGTTTTTCGCCACTTCAGACATTAACTGTCTCGAAGTTAGAGCTGGCTGGCGAAAATTAAGAATGAGGTTCTACGTCAAGGCACTTAAAACAGATAGTATATTTGTTGGTGCGACTCGTCAGTTGTATTAGCATAGACGTCAAAAAATCCAAATCTTATCTGGTGAAGCCCTTCCTACCTAGTTGATCAAATAGAGTTTATGGTGTCTGAGGCCACCCTATCTTGTAAAGACACAGGAGGACTGGCCTACGACGATAGTAATCGACAAGCAAGCTTAAGAACTCCGCTATTCAATTTTCTTTGTGAAATCGCCACATACGAACATACGACGACATGCAAATATGCTAACTCATTTCCAGCTCTTAAGCAAATGTTTGCCTACGTCTATAAGTTTGGCAGACGGGTCCTCATAAGGAAATACGTCCGTCATAAACGGTAGTTCCTTAAGCATGCTTCTGTGATCTCTTCAGGGCCATCATTTGATTGATGAAATAAGAATCAGTAGATCAGATTGTTTGGATTTTAGATCAGTTTGTCAATCTCATTCTTGCGCAAGCATAATCGTTAGCTTTCATGAGCAGAACCCACACGCTGGACCTCGATCGTTATTGGTTGTGATACTGACTGTGAGACACAGTCTGGCTGTGTCTGACTGAAAGATACTAAAAACATTGCTCAAGAAGATAAATAAATGCATGAGATTTTTTCGGACGATGTTTATTGGAGCATTAGGGATCTTTCGAAGGAGGTAGTGAAAGCTTATCAGGTCTTCGGTGTAACCGGCATGATTTTTGCGGTCCTTTCTTGTATAAGTCGGTGGTTCGCAACAAGGCCCCATATTTTTCGCTCAGTCTTCAAGCCCTCGTACTATTACTATTTTTACTATTTTACCTATTTACTAATACTATACTATACTAATACTATTTTAATACTATATACTAATACTATTTTATACTATTTTTACATATATCGCCCAAGCCCATTGTATTAAAATCACATATAATACAACACCCATATTTAAATAAACATGAATTTTTAGTTTACTTAACACGAAACTTCTGAACATTTATTGCAGCTAACCGAAAAACCTCGTAACATAACAGCCTCCTTTATTTAAAGAACTTTTACTTAATTAATGATTAGTTATGACATTCACCGCTCCTTCGGATCGTGCCTGTTCTTCAGCTACTCCTGCTCGGGAGGATAAGTATTAATGTCTTTAATGGAAGGAGAAGTATTTATGTCTGAAGAATCGATTCTGTTAAGCGGTAAAACTACATAAGGTGACATAGCATTTTTTTGCATTGAAACCATCGTGTTTGGTCAATTTTTATACTTAACCTATTCCTATATACCACTTTCGTCCCAACCGCTCACAAACTGGAAACACTTTTCCAACAAAAAATTCTTAAATACAAAGGATTAACATCAATTGAGATCCAAACGGATATAAACATAATTCCACACAACTTTCACTAAGTAGATTTAAGCCTCCCTATACCATGCGACGGAATGGACTTTGTTAAAAGATTGAATTGCCAGTTGGATTTCCAATCAGCAAAAGACTGGTTAATAATTAGACCAAATAACTTGAAATATCCGTTCTACGTTCCAATATCAAACAGTTCTTGGAATAATTCATTACTATTAACAGCAAGATCCCAAGTTGTCCGTAAATGTAAAGAATTGAAGAAAGCGTACTCATTCCAAACCAGGAAATCAAAAATGGAAATTATGTCGCAAATACCATTGCAAATTCTAAAAACATGTTCGTCCGATTTTTAAATACTACTGACACCGATCAGTTAGTCCAAAGTAATAAGCTTAAACGAAACACTTCCAAGCTATAATGTAGGTTAAACAAATCGAGAGTCCATAGAGAACATAGTCTTTTCTCAATTATCCAAAAACTTTCCACCACAATTCAAAGCTCAACTAGAATGTCTATCTGGCCAATATACAAATATATTTGGACTTGAAACCGAGCTCATATCTACAAATAACTTCTACAAACAAAAACTGAGATTAAATGATGAAACACCAGTCTATACAAAAAATTTAAGAAACCATCATAGTCATAGTCAATTTCTTCAACCAAGTAGAAGAAATTCAAAACCAAGTGCAAAAATTAATAAACAACGGAATAATAGAGCCATCGTCACAAAATAAAATAGTGCCCTTTTTGTGATACCCAAAACATCCCCTTCCAAACAGTGATAAGAAAAAATGGTGAATGGTTAATGATTTCTTGTTTAATATCGGCAAAGGGGTCATATCGATACTATCGAATTTTTGCTTGGCTGGGCCTGTCATCCAATCGAAGCTTTTTCATATCCTGTTCAGGTTTCGATTGCATCCGGTAGCGCTTATCTGTAAAATGCGTTGTGCGAGGACGGCTTCGAGAGACAGCTACTTGCAGTGCATTTTGTGACGATGATCTGAATAAGATTCAAACAGGTGAATTGAATACTATCGAAGATTTTCCAGTGGGATCCGAAATCTTGCTTCGAGATTTTTAGGTCAACGATATTATTTTTGGTGGCAATACCAATGAAGAGGTGGTTAGCATGTTAGCACCAATTTCAGCGCTTCTGTCCAAAGGCATGTTTTGGCTGGAGCACTTTAGCGTATTAGCTGGCGTGCCTGGATCGGGAGTCTTATTTAACCTTTTATGATTTTTGGCTGGTTTTAAATGTTTTTATCACACACACCTGCGCCAACTCCGGGGGTTTTGGTGTTGGTGCATCATTTAGGGATGGATTAACACGAATCTCTGGCGCATATCGCAATAATAGTTTAAGCTTTTTTAAAGCATTTCCAATGCTCTCAATCATACGTTTCTTTGTGGAGGCAGGAGAAGATAGCAAAGTTTTCCCCAGCCGTAAATTACTCATTTCTTTTTGTGGGTTTTTCAAAGTAGTGAAGGATTTTAGAATCCTCGGATTGTTTCAAGTTAGCGGCAAATTATGTGCCCTCTTTAGTCCATACTACGGTTCATTGATTTTTTTTCACATAAAGTCGGGGAAGTGGACAACCCTTGATAACTGTAAGGCGCTCGACCGCAATGGCAGTAACTTCGCGAAAACTTAAGTACTGGCTTAAAATCCTTCTTCTGATCAGGTGATGTTTTTTTCCGCTTTTTAGACCACGTAGACGCCTCCCGACTTTCGGGCTTATCATCAATAGCGCGTTTAACGGTCCGCTTGGCCCAGTTGCTCTAATTATTAATAAGGCGAAAATATTCTTGTAGAAGCTGTGTTGGGAGAAGCTTTCTTGGGTGAGAGCTTACCTCAGGCTTTTTACGCGGAGTGCAGGAGATACTGCCGTCACATGGGTGCAGGTTTTTCTAGGCTGGCGCTTAATTCTGAAAAATTCATGACTCCTGTGCCGCCAGCTTTAAAGCCTACGGAGCATGTGCCTCGTTTTTCGCCACTTCAGACATTAACTGTCTCGAAGTTAGAGCTGGCTGGCGAAAATTAAGAATGAGGTTCTACGTCAAGGCACTTAAAACAGATAGTATATTTGTTGGTGCGACTCGTCAGTTGTATTAGCATAGACGTCAAAAAATCCAAATCTTATCTGGTGAAGCCCTTCCTACCTAGTTGATCAAATAGAGTTTATGGTGTCTGAGGCCACCCTATCTTGTAAAGACACAGGAGGACTGGCCTACGACGATAGTAATCGACAAGCAAGCTTAAGAACTCCGCTATTCAATTTTCTTTGTGAAATCGCCACATACGAACATACGACGACATGCAAATATGCTAACTCATTTCCAGCTCTTAAGCAAATGTTTGCCTACGTCTATAAGTTTGGCAGACGGGTCCTCATAAGGAAATACGTCCGTCATAAACGGTAGTTCCTTAAGCATGCTTCTGTGATCTCTTCAGGGCCATCATTTGATTGATGAAATAAGAATCAGTAGATCAGATTGTTTGGATTTTAGATCAGTTTGTCAATCTCATTCTTGCGCAAGCATAATCGTTAGCTTTCATGAGCAGAACCCACACGCTGGACCTCGATCGTTATTGGTTGTGATACTGACTGTGAGACACAGTCTGGCTGTGTCTGACTGAAAGATACTAAAAACATTGCTCAAGAAGATAAATAAATGCATGAGATTTTTTCGGACGATGTTTATTGGAGCATTAGGGATCTTTCGAAGGAGGTAGTGAAAGCTTATCAGGTCTTCGGTGTAACCGGCATGATTTTTGCGGTCCTTTCTTGTATAAGTCGGTGGTTCGCAACAAGGCCCCATATTTTTCGCTCAGTCTTCAAGCCCTCGTACTATTACTATTTTTACTATTTTACCTATTTACTAATACTATACTATACTAATACTATTTTAATACTATATACTAATACTATTTTATACTATTTTTACATATATCGCCCAAGCCCATTGTATTAAAATCACATATAATACAACACCCATATTTAAATAAACATGAATTTTTAGTTTACTTAACACGAAACTTCTGAACATTTATTGCAGCTAACCGAAAAACCTCGTAACATAACAGCCTCCTTTATTTAAAGAACTTTTTACTTAATTAATGATTAGTTATGACATTCACCGCTCCTTCGGATCGTGCCTGTTCTTCAGCTACTCCTGCTCGGGAGGATAAGTATTAATGTCTTTAATGGAAGGAGAAGTATTTATGTCTGAAGAATCGATTCTGTTAAGCGGTAAAACTACATAAGGTGACATAGCATTTTTTTGCATTGAAACCATCGTGTTTGGTCAATTTTTATACTTAACCTATTCCTATATACCACTTTCGTCCCAACCGCTCACAAACTGGAAACACTTTTCCAACAAAAAAAATTCTTAAATACAAAGGATTAACATCAATTGAGATCCAAACGGATATAAACATAATTCCACACAACTTTCACTAAGTAGATTTAAGCCTCCCTATACCATGCGACGGAATGGACTTTGTTAAAAGATTGAATTGCCAGTTGGATTTCCAATCAGCAAAAGACTGGTTAATAATTAGACCAAATAACTTGAAATATCCGTTCTACGTTCCAATATCAAACAGTTCTTGGAATAATTCATTACTATTAACAGCAAGATCCCAAGTTGTCCGTAAATGTAAAGAATTGAAGAAAGCGTACTCATTCCAAACCAGGAAATCAAAAATGGAAATTATGTCGCAAATACCATTGCAAATTCTAAAAACATGTTCGTCCGATTTTTAAATACTACTGACACCGATCAGTTAGTCCAAAGTAATAAGCTTAAACGAAACACTTCCAAGCTATAATGTAGGTTAAACAAATCGAGAGTCCATAGAGAACATAGTCTTTTCTCAATTATCCAAAAACTTTCCACCACAATTCAAAGCTCAACTAGAATGTCTATCTGGCCAATATACAAATATATTTGGACTTGAAACCGAGCTCATATCTACAAATAACTTCTACAAACAAAAACTGAGATTAAATGATGAAACACCAGTCTATACAAAAAATTTAAGAAACCATCATAGTCATAGTCAATTTCTTCAACCAAGTAGAAGAAATTCAAAACCAAGTGCAAAAATTAATAAACAACGGAATAATAGAGCCATCGTCACAAAATAAAATAGTGCCCTTTTTGTGATACCCAAAACATCCCCTTCCAAACAGTGATAAGAAAAAATGGTGAATGGTTAATGATTTCTTGTTTAATATCGGCAAAGGGGTCATATCGATACTATCGAATTTTTGCTTGGCTGGGCCTGTCATCCAATCGAAGCTTTTTCATATCCTGTTCAGGTTTCGATTGCATCCGGTAGCGCTTATCTGTAAAATGCGTTGTGCGAGGACGGCTTCGAGAGACAGCTACTTGCAGTGCATTTTGTGACGATGATCTGAATAAGATTCAAACAGGTGAATTGAATACTATCGAAGATTTTCCAGTGGGATCCGAAATCTTGCTTCGAGATTTTTAGGTCAACGATATTATTTTTGGTGGCAATACCAATGAAGAGGTGGTTAGCATGTTAGCGCCAATTTCAGCGCTTCTGTCCAAAGGCATGTTTTGGCTGGAGCACTTTAGCGTATTAGCTGGCGTGCCTGGATCGGGAGTCTTATTTAACCTTTTATGATTTTTGGCTGGTTTTAAATGTTTTTATCACACACACCTGCGCCAACTCCGGGGGTTTTGGTGTTGGTGCATCATTTAGGGATGGATTAACACGAATCTCTGGCGCATATCGCAATAATAGTTTAAGCTTTTTTAAAGCATTTCCAATGCTCTCAATCATACGTTTCTTTGTGGAGGCAGGAGAAGATAGCAAAGTTTTCCCCAGCCGTAAATTACTCATTTCTTTTTGTGGGTTTTTCAAAGTAGTGAAGGATTTTAGAATCCTCGGATTGTTTCAAGTTAGCGGCAAATTATGTGCCCTCTTTAGTCCATACTACGGTTCATTGATTTTTTTTCACATAAAGTCGGGGAAGTGGACAACCCTTGATAACTGTAAGGCGCTCGACCGCAATGGCAGTAACTTCGCGAAAACTTAAGTACTGGCTTAAAATCCTTCTTCTGATCAGGTGATGTTTTTTTCCGCTTTTTAGACCACGTAGACGCCTCCCGACTTTCGGGCTTATCATCAATAGCGCGTTTAACGGTCCGCTTGGCCCAGTTGCTCTAATTATTAATAAGGCGAAAATATTCTTGTAGAAGCTGTGTTGGGAGAAGCTTTCTTGGGTGAGAGCTTACCTCAGGCTTTTTACGCGGAGTGCAGGAGATACTGCCGTCACATGGGTGCAGGTTTTTCTAGGCTGGCGCTTAATTCTGAAAAATTCATGACTCCTGTGCCGCCAGCTTTAAAGCCTACGGAGCATGTGCCTCGTTTTTCGCCACTTCAGACATTAACTGTCTCGAAGTTAGAGCTGGCTGGCGAAAATTAAGAATGAGGTTCTACGTCAAGGCACTTAAAACAGATAGTATATTTGTTGGTGCGACTCGTCAGTTGTATTAGCATAGACGTCAAAAAATCCAAATCTTATCTGGTGAAGCCCTTCCTACCTAGTTGATCAAATAGAGTTTATGGTGTCTGAGGCCACCCTATCTTGTAAAGACACAGGAGGACTGGCCTACGACGATAGTAATCGACAAGCAAGCTTAAGAACTCCGCTATTCAATTTTCTTTGTGAAATCGCCACATACGAACATACGACGACATGCAAATATGCTAACTCATTTCCAGCTCTTAAGCAAATGTTTGCCTACGTCTATAAGTTTGGCAGACGGGTCCTCATAAGGAAATACGTCCGTCATAAACGGTAGTTCCTTAAGCATGCTTCTGTGATCTCTTCAGGGCCATCATTTGATTGATGAAATAAGAATCAGTAGATCAGATTGTTTGGATTTTAGATCAGTTTGTCAATCTCATTCTTGCGCAAGCATAATCGTTAGCTTTCATGAGCAGAACCCACACGCTGGACCTCGATCGTTATTGGTTGTGATACTGACTGTGAGACACAGTCTGGCTGTGTCTGACTGAAAGATACTAAAAACATTGCTCAAGAAGATAAATAAATGCATGAGATTTTTTCGGACGATGTTTATTGGAGCATTAGGGATCTTTCGAAGGAGGTAGTGAAAGCTTATCAGGTCTTCGGTGTAACCGGCATGATTTTTGCGGTCCTTTCTTGTATAAGTCGGTGGTTCGCAACAAGGCCCCATATTTTTCGCTCAGTCTTCAAGCCCTCGTACTATTACTATTTTTACTATTTTACCTATTTACTAATACTATACTATACTAATACTATTTTAATACTATATACTAATACTATTTTATACTATTTTTACATATATCGCCCAAGCCCATTGTATTAAAATCACATATAATACAACACCCATATTTAAATAAACATGAATTTTTAGTTTACTTAACACGAAACTTCTGAACATTTATTGCAGCTAACCGAAAAACCTCGTAACATAACAGCCTCCTTTATTTAAAGAACTTTTTACTTAATTAATGATTAGTTATGACATTCACCGCTCCTTCGGATCGTGCCTGTTCTTCAGCTACTCCTGCTCGGGAGGATAAGTATTAATGTCTTTAATGGAAGGAGAAGTATTTATGTCTGAAGAATCGATTCTGTTAAGCGGTAAAACTACATAAGGTGACATAGCATTTTTTTGCATTGAAACCATCGTGTTTGGTCAATTTTTATACTTAACCTATTCCTATATACCACTTTCGTCCCAACCGCTCACAAACTGGAAACACTTTTCCAACAAAAAAAATTCTTAAATACAAAGGATTAACATCAATTGAGATCCAAACGGATATAAACATAATTCCACACAACTTTCACTAAGTAGATTTAAGCCTCCCTATACCATGCGACGGAATGGACTTTGTTAAAAGATTGAATTGCCAGTTGGATTTCCAATCAGCAAAAGACTGGTTAATAATTAGACCAAATAACTTGAAATATCCGTTCTACGTTCCAATATCAAACAGTTCTTGGAATAATTCATTACTATTAACAGCAAGATCCCAAGTTGTCCGTAAATGTAAAGAATTGAAGAAAGCGTACTCATTCCAAACCAGGAAATCAAAAATGGAAATTATGTCGCAAATACCATTGCAAATTCTAAAAACATGTTCGTCCGATTTTTAAATACTACTGACACCGATCAGTTAGTCCAAAGTAATAAGCTTAAACGAAACACTTCCAAGCTATAATGTAGGTTAAACAAATCGAGAGTCCATAGAGAACATAGTCTTTTCTCAATTATCCAAAAACTTTCCACCACAATTCAAAGCTCAACTAGAATGTCTATCTGGCCAATATACAAATATATTTGGACTTGAAACCGAGCTCATATCTACAAATAACTTCTACAAACAAAAACTGAGATTAAATGATGAAACACCAGTCTATACAAAAAATTTAAGAAACCATCATAGTCATAGTCAATTTCTTCAACCAAGTAGAAGAAATTCAAAACCAAGTGCAAAAATTAATAAACAACGGAATAATAGAGCCATCGTCACAAAATAAAATAGTGCCCTTTTTGTGATACCCAAAACATCCCCTTCCAAACAGTGATAAGAAAAAATGGTGAATGGTTAATGATTTCTTGTTTAATATCGGCAAAGGGGTCATATCGATACTATCGAATTTTTGCTTGGCTGGGCCTGTCATCCAATCGAAGCTTTTTCATATCCTGTTCAGGTTTCGATTGCATCCGGTAGCGCTTATCTGTAAAATGCGTTGTGCGAGGACGGCTTCGAGAGACAGCTACTTGCAGTGCATTTTGTGACGATGATCTGAATAAGATTCAAACAGGTGAATTGAATACTATCGAAGATTTTCCAGTGGGATCCGAAATCTTGCTTCGAGATTTTTAGGTCAACGATATTATTTTTGGTGGCAATACCAATGAAGAGGTGGTTAGCATGTTAGCGCCAATTTCAGCGCTTCTGTCCAAAGGCATGTTTTGGCTGGAGCACTTTAGCGTATTAGCTGGCGTGCCTGGATCGGGAGTCTTATTTAACCTTTTATGATTTTTGGCTGGTTTTAAATGTTTTTATCACACACACCTGCGCCAACTCCGGGGGTTTTGGTGTTGGTGCATCATTTAGGGATGGATTAACACGAATCTCTGGCGCATATCGCAATAATAGTTTAAGCTTTTTTAAAGCATTTCCAATGCTCTCAATCATACGTTTCTTTGTGGAGGCAGGAGAAGATAGCAAAGTTTTCCCCAGCCGTAAATTACTCATTTCTTTTTGTGGGTTTTTCAAAGTAGTGAAGGATTTTAGAATCCTCGGATTGTTTCAAGTTAGCGGCAAATTATGTGCCCTCTTTAGTCCATACTACGGTTCATTGATTTTTTTCACATAAAGTCGGGGAAGTGGACAACCCTTGATAACTGTAAGGCGCTCGACCGCAATGGCAGTAACTTCGCGAAAACTTAAGTACTGGCTTAAAATCCTTCTTCTGATCAGCTGATGTTTTTTTCCGCTTTTTAGACCACGTAGACGCCTCCCGACTTTCGGGCTTATCATCAATAGCGCGTTTAACGGTCCGCTTGGCCCAGTTGCTCTAATTATTAATAAGGCGAAAATATTCTTGTAGAAGCTGTGTTGGGAGAAGCTTTCTTGGGTGAGAGCTTACCTCAGGCTTTTTACGCGGAGTGCAGGAGATACTGCCGTCACATGGGTGCAGGTTTTTCTAGGCTGGCGCTTAATTCTGAAAAATTCATGACTCCTGTGCCGCCAGCTTTAAAGCCTACGGAGCATGTGCCTCGTTTTTCGCCACTTCAGACATTAACTGTCTCGAAGTTAGAGCTGGCTGGCGAAAATTAAGAATGAGGTTCTACGTCAAGGCACTTAAAACAGATAGTATATTTGTTGGTGCGACTCGTCAGTTGTATTAGCATAGACGTCAAAAAATCCAAATCTTATCTGGTGAAGCCCTTCCTACCTAGTTGATCAAATAGAGTTTATGGTGTCTGAGGCCACCCTATCTTGTAAAGACACAGGAGGACTGGCCTACGACGATAGTAATCGACAAGCAAGCTTAAGAACTCCGCTATTCAATTTTCTTTGTGAAATCGCCACATACGAACATACGACGACATGCAAATATGCTAACTCATTTCCAGCTCTTAAGCAAATGTTTGCCTACGTCTATAAGTTTGGCAGACGGGTCCTCATAAGGAAATACGTCCGTCATAAACGGTAGTTCCTTAAGCATGCTTCTGTGATCTCTTCAGGGCCATCATTTGATTGATGAAATAAGAATCAGTAGATCAGATTGTTTGGATTTTAGATCAGTTTGTCAATCTCATTCTTGCGCAAGCATAATCGTTAGCTTTCATGAGCAGAACCCACACGCTGGACCTCGATCGTTATTGGTTGTGATACTGACTGTGAGACACAGTCTGGCTGTGTCTGACTGAAAGATACTAAAAACATTGCTCAAGAAGATAAATAAATGCATGAGATTTTTTCGGACGATGTTTATTGGAGCATTAGGGATCTTTCGAAGGAGGTAGTGAAAGCTTATCAGGTCTTCGGTGTAACCGGCATGATTTTTGCGGTCCTTTCTTGTATAAGTCGGTGGTTCGCAACAAGGCCCCATATTTTTCGCTCAGTCTTCAAGCCCTCGTACTATTACTATTTTTACTATTTTACCTATTTACTAATACTATACTATACTAATACTATTTTAATACTATATACTAATACTATTTTATACTATTTTTACATATATCGCCCAAGCCCATTGTATTAAAATCACATATAATACAACACCCATATTTAAATAAACATGAATTTTTAGTTTACTTAACACGAAACTTCTGAACATTTATTGCAGCTAACCGAAAAACCTCGTAACATAACAGCCTCCTTTATTTAAAGAACTTTTTACTTAATTAATGATTAGTTATGACATTCACCGCTCCTTCGGATCGTGCCTGTTCTTCAGCTACTCCTGCTCGGGAGGATAAGTATTAATGTCTTTAATGGAAGGAGAAGTATTTATGTCTGAAGAATCGATTCTGTTAAGCGGTAAAACTACATAAGGTGACATAGCATTTTTTTGCATTGAAACCATCGTGTTTGGTCAATTTTTATACTTAACCTATTCCTATATACCACTTTCGTCCCAACCGCTCACAAACTGGAAACACTTTTCCGCTATTCGATTATTTTCTAATCTTCTGTCTGACTGTTACCAGCTGGTGGATCTGGGATCAGTACCAGATCACAGTCTTTATTGGTTAACATGCACCATGATCTCCCGCGGGCATGTTTCGCGCGGTTCCTACTGCATACGTCCAGGCCACCAAGTAAAAGAGAGGAATAGGAGTATGAAATCACGAGGAAGAGTGTTGCACAGATAAGGCGTTTAGTATAAAGGATTTAAGATTGTTAGTAGAGCAAAGTGACAAAATGTGGTAGAGACCATTGTAGTCCGAACATAATACCCTGAACGGATCGTGTTGGACATATGTCGAACTACAATGGCTAAGGAGTAGACGACTACAGTTTCTAGTCCTTCTACTAGGAACGTTAAGCGTGTTAGTAATTGCTGACTGTCTACATTACCATTAATAAAGTTAAATAGAAACATGACAGGAGGGAAAGTGAAGTCTTGGAATTAAGAAAATACGGAAGTTTTTTTGTACAGATTCTATGTGATCTCGGTGTACTCCGTACTAGGACTCCAGACACACGATCCATACTCAAGAATCGGACGGACCAATGATGTAGTATAAAGCTTTAGTAATGTATGGGTCGTTGAATTCTTTTGACCATCTTTTAATAAAACCAAGCACACCCATAGCTTTATGACCCATGGTGGATATATGGTCGGTAAATTTAAGTTTCAAATCTTATAGGACTCTAGACTTTCAGTTAGTCTGAATTAAACATTCTAAAGCGTTCCCATAGAGAAAGTACGTAGCCTGGTGAGCGCTAGATCGATAAAATGACATGAGTTTACATTTCAATCTATTAAGCTTGAGGTTATTTGCAAAACACCAATTTTGAAATTTATCCAAATAGGATTGAAGTCTAGATTGGACGCTAGTGAATCATACTGAAGACAAAGCATTACATCATCAGCGTACAAAAGTAGTAGTGAGTCAGTTAGGCAAGGGGAAAGTCATTAATAAACAGAGTAAAAAGTAAGGGTCAAAGATGGCTTCCTTGGGGCACCCCAGATGTGACGCGGACTATAAGCGAGGTAACATTTTTAAAGAAGACAAGTTGGATTCTTCCAGATAAGTAACTCGAAATCCAGACAAGGAGATCAGTAGGGAATCCCAAAAGACTGAAATTACTTATGGTAAATGACGTCTGTTTGTAAGTCATTCCGGAACCCATCCATGACAAAAAATGTTTGCTCCAATAAGTTGGTGGTGGTGAAGCGGCGCTTCATAAAGCCATGTTGGCACGGGGATATTATTGAACTACATAGGTGTTGAAAATGTGGAGTAATAAGTTTTTGAAAAGCTTTGCGATTGCTGACACACAAGTCCAGCAGCCGACCTAAGGAATTTCTAACATGGTTAATTAGCCCGAGGGACAAGTCGAAAATACCCGCAGGGAAGTCGTGGTGCATGTTAAGCAGTAAGGACGGTGAATTCTCAACATTGGACCACATGAGATCTGGTATATTGAAGTCCCCCAGAGCTACCAGATGGTCCCCATCAGACAATCGGTCCGCAACGAGACGAATAGAGGACAAACGTTGCCAGTATGTGGGCGGTTCCGACGAAGGTGGTATGTAAGAACAGGTATCGTATAAAGATTGACCGGACAAGATTTTAATACAAAGAAATTCTATGTCACCAAGCTCTTGTGATTTTACCTCTTTTGAAGTGAATTTGGAATCTACAGAAATTAACACTCCTCCTCCGTTTTGCTGTGTTTTATCACGTCTAAAAGTGGCGTCTAAAATTTACTTGGAAATTGCGGGAGTTTCACTCCCACAGGCTTGGTAATAATTTTCTTCAACGTACTTGGCTGACGTGTAGGTATATTTTAATTTATTAATATCTGCCACCTTTATGTCGGCTTTTGTTTAAGCTTTGATATAAGCCGAGTTATCTATCTCAGAAGTATCATGGGGCAGGCCGAGAAACAAATATGTGTTTCGATGGCGGGATCACCTGGAAGGTTTTGGTGCCGCCTTGGTATACAAAGCAACTATTATATTTAAAGAACGCAATGAATAGAAGATATTTAGTAGATCGGTCTAATTCCACCGTGCATAGTGCCGCCGCTAACGAGTTTTATTCGCCGCTGCCGGATTCAGTAAACTCAGGACCCGAAGGAGTTCTACAACTTTGTAAACACTAAG
The DNA here is from genome assembly GCA_035045925.1 of Drosophila atripex. Classification (NCBI taxonomy): domain Eukaryota; kingdom Metazoa; phylum Arthropoda; class Insecta; order Diptera; family Drosophilidae; genus Drosophila; species Drosophila atripex. Next base: position 23,851,042 of record JAWNOP010000052.1, read on the forward strand.
CGCAAATCTGTATTTTTTTCTCCCGTTTTTACGTTTGAGATCTCTTATGCGAACAAAATAGTAAAAATAGTAATAGTACGAGGGTTTGAAGACTGAGCGACAAAATATGGGGCCTTGTTGCGAACCACCGACTTATACAAGAAGGACCATGGAAATCATGCCAGTTACATCGAAGAAAAGCATCGGATATGCTTTTACTACCTTCTTGAGCAAAGTTTTTAGTATCTTTCAGTCAGACACAGCCAGACTGTGTCTCACAGTCAGTATCACAACCAATAACGATCAAGGTCCAGCGTGTAGGTTCTGCTCATGAAGCTAACGATTATGCGAGAGCAACAATAAGTTTTTGAGTCGCTCTTCAACTTGATGCAATTCAAACTGATCTCAAATCCAAACAATCTGATCTACTGATCCTTATTTCATCAATTAAATGACGGCCCTGAAGAGATCACAGAAGCATGCTTATGGAACTACCGTTTACGACGGACGGATTCCCTTATGAAGACCCGTCTGCCAAACTTACGGACGAAGGCAAACATTTGCTAAAGAGCTGTAAATGAGTTAGAAAATTTGTCGTCGTATGTTCGTATGTGGCGATTTCACCAAGAAAATTGAAGAGCGAAGTTCTTAAGCTGGCTTGTCGATTACTATGGTCGTAGGCCACAGACACCATAAACTTTATTTGATCAACTAGGTAGCAAGGGCTTCACCAGATAAGATTTGAATTTTGTGACGTAGGCGTATAACGCCACGCCATGAAATGAACCAGATTTTGTATAGTTGACACGCGGTTAGTGACGAAAACGTTAAACTTGGACGGCTCATATCGAATCTATGCTAATACAACTGACGAGTTGCACCAACCACCATACGTCGTATGTTCGTATGTGGCGATTTCACAAAGAAAATTGAATAGCGGAGTTCTTAAGCTTGCTTGTCGATTACTATCGTCGTAGGCCAGTCCTCCTGTTTCTTTACAAGATAGGGTGGCCTCAGACACCATAAACTCTATTTGATCAACTAGGTAGGAAGGGCTTCACCAGATAAGATTTGGATTTTTTGACGTCTATGCTAATACAACTGACGAGTCGCACCAACAAATATACTATCTATTTTAAGTGCCTTGACGTTAAACCTCATTTTTCATTTTCGCCATCCAGCTCTAACTTCGAGACAGTTAATGTCTGAAGTGGCGATAAGCGAGACACATGCTCCGTAAGCTTCAAAGCTGGCGGCACAGAAGTCACGAATTTCCAGAAATTTCCAGCTCACGAGAGCTCCTGAAGTTAGTAATAGGCTTGGTAATAATTTTCTTCACCGTACTTAGCTGACGTTCTTGGACGAAAATTTTCTCTGGTCAAAAACTAGCGGAACAGATCGTCTTGAACATCTGCACCGGCACACGAATTTTGATAGATGACGTGTGGTTCGTGTAGGTATATTTAAATTTATTAATATCTACCACCTTTATGTCGTCTTTTGTTTTGTCTTTTATATAAGCCGAGATATCTATCGCAGAAGTATCATGGGGCAGGCCGAGAAAAAAATATGTGTTTCGATGGCGGGATCAAGTGCAAGGTTTTGGTGCTGCCATGGTATACAAAGCAACTATTAAATTTAAAAAACGCAATAAATTATCTGGCTGTACAGTTAGTTATTCAAGATACTTAGTAGGTCGCTCTAATTTCACCGTGCATAACGCCGCCTCTAACGAGTTCTATTCGCCAGGACCCGAAGCAGTTCTATTACTTTTTAAACACTAAGCGCAAATCTGTATCTTTTTCTCCTCTTTTTACGTTTGATAACTCTTATGCGAACACTGATCTGGCAATGGCCGAACTCTTTGCAAGGTCTTTTCAAAATCAGTTTTTTTCCAATCAACCAACCTTATATTTTTCCCATGTTTTGGTCAAAGTGGTGTCATATCGGATCATCTTAAGGTCTAGCCCGTTTATTCGCCAGGCCCCGATGGAGTATCAGGCTGTGTTCTGCAGAGCTGCGCCGAGGCTCTGTGCTAACCGCTCCTTAAACTCTTTAATATATAGCTCCAGACGTAGATTTTTCCCCTTATATGGAAGTAATCTTACATTATTCCTCTGCATAAAAAAGGGAAAAAATCCAATGCAGCAAATTATAGAGGCATCCCCAAATTGTCAGCAATCCCAAAGCATTTCGAAAAACTTATCACCCCACATTGCAACAGTTCAATAATATCCCCGTACAATGTACTTATTTGAGTTAACATCTTTTGTTACGGATGGATTCCGGAATGGCTTACAAACAGATGTCATTTACCATAAGTAATTTCAGTCTTTTGGGATTCCCAACTGATCTCCTTATCTGGATTTTGAGTTACTTATTTGGAAGAATCCAACTTGTCTTCTTTAAAAATGTTACCTCGCTTATAGTCCGCGTCACATCTGGGGTGCCCCAAGGAAGCCATCTTTGACCCTTACTTTTTACTCTATTATTAGTCATTAATCATAAATAGTTATTAATAGACTTTCCCCTTGCCTAACTGACTCACTAGTACTTTTGTACGCTGATGATGTAAAGCTTTGTCTTCAGTATAGATTCACTAGCGTCCAATCTAGACTTCAATCCTATTTGGATTAATTTCAAAATTGGTGCAAATAACCTCAAGCTTAATGGATTGTAATGTAAACTCATGTCATTTTATCGATCTAGCGCTTACCATCCTACGTACTTTCTCTATGGGAACGCTTTAGAACGTTTAATTCAGACTAACTGAAGGTCTGGAGTCCTATAAGATTTGAAACTTAAATTTACCGACCATATATCCACCATGGGTCATAAAGCTATGGGTGTGCTTGGTTTTATTAAAAGATGGTCAAAAGAATTCAACGACCCATACATTACTAAAACTTTATACACATCATTGGTCTGTCCGGAAAAGTGTTTCCAGTTTGTGAGCGGTTGGGACGAAAGTGGTATATAGGAATAGGTTACGTATAAAAATTGACCAAACAAGATGGATTCAATCCAAAAAAAATCTATGTGGTGGTTATGTGGTTTTACCGCTTAACAGACTCGAACCTTCAGACATTAATACGTCTCCTCCCATTTCAGATAGTAATACTTATCCTCCCGAGCAGGAGTAGCTGAAGAGGAGGCACGATCAAAAGGAGCGGAGAATGTCATAATTAATCATAAATTAAGTGTTTGGTCATTGGGACTTTTCAATGACTTTTATCCAAATGCAAACAATTATTTAATTTCAAACGTTATAATATTGTTTATTTTCCTTTAAGCGCGCATATGAAACGGAGCGACAAGTTCACATTTATGATGCTTATGCACTGATATAAGGGGCCAGAGTGAGCCCGCCATAGAACATGGGAAGAGCGAAAGCTCGCTATCTTAATGTTACAGATAAAGCCCGTTGAAGCCGAGCGGGCGAAAAGTGTCGGCTTGCGACCAACAATATTGAAAATATAAATGACAATAGTACAAACTATACTTTTAATATTTTAGTGATCTTAGTGATAGTCTATTATCTATGCTGTGGCTTCTGCCTGACCCGACATTCTCCCCCCAGTTGAGGCCTGTCCTTCAACTTCATCTTTAATAGACAATAGGCAAAGCTTAGCCGCTGCGCGCTTAGTGGTTCCAGATGCGGTTCTAATCACCGCAACTCGAGGCACTCCATCTCGACCAGGAACTAGATTCAGAATCCTCGCCAATGGCCACTTCATGGGGGGTAGGTTCTCGTCCTTGACTAGCACCACATCGTTGGTAGCCAAGGAAGGGCCGGACGTATGCCATTTGGAGCGCTGGTGAAGGCTTAAATACTCCTCCATCCGTCGGGCCCAGAAAGACTGCACCAGGAAAGAGACACGCTGCCAGCTGTCCATACGGTTGAAATTTAACTTTGTGACATCAGGCTCGATGAAACAGACTGACGGACCACCAGTTAAAATATGGGCTGGCGTTAAACATCAAGGTCTGCAGGATCTTCTGAAAGAGATAATAAAGGCCGAGAGTTTATGACAGCACCAATGTGACACAGCAGAGTTCAAAGCTCCTCAAATCCAAGAACTGAAGATCCAACAGCCCGGTAAAAAGGATGCTTTGCGATTTTGACAGCAGCTTCCCAGAGTCCACCAAAATGCGGAGATCGAGGAGGAATAAAATGCCACTCGATGGACTCAATTGCGAAAAATTCCAGAAGATCTCGCTGATGCTCATCGCTTATGAAGAGTTGGAGCAGCTCTTTCAGCTCGTTTTCAGCTCCAATAAAACTGCATTGTCAGACCAAATGTGCTGCGGCTTTCGACGAGTGCATATAAAGCGTTTTAAATCATGCAAAAAAAGCAGATGTGGATAGATCTTTAACAAGCTCTAAGTGGACGGCTTTGGTAGCAAAACAAATTAAGACACTCACGTAACATATTACGGGAGCCTTATTTGAAACTTCTGGCTTACAATAAAATGGGCCGCAAAAATCCACACCAGTAAATCCAAAAACCTGGCAGCCGTTAACTCTTTGCTCCGGGAGATCAGCCATAATGTGCTCCAGCAACCGAGGCTTGGTACGGAAGCATCGGATGCATTTGTGCAATGCCTTCGTCACCGTTTTCCTCCCCCCGATTGACCAGTATTGAGATCGAATAAAAGCTAACAGAGCACGAGGCCCCATATGTAGATTCCACTCATGGAAATCAACAATTAGAGCCATAGTGACTGGATGGCTTGTGGACAATATAATTGGATGACGACTATCAAAATCCAACGCCGAGTTTTTTAGACGACCGTCCACACGCAACAGCCCAAACTTATCCAAAAAGGGAGAGGATGAGGAAAGAACGCTGGCTGACGAGATCTTCTTTCCATTCTGAAGCGCTTTTATGGCATTCCAAAAATACACACGCTGCACTATTCGCAGTATTAGGTGGGTTCCAGCCTTGATGTCGCTAGCAGTGACACCCTTGTGACGAACTCGCTGTGAGAACTTGTGCACATAAGCGAATACCCCCTGGAGTGCTGGAAACGAGTTGGCGTACTTGGAACCGGCTGCCACTGAACGTATGGAGATTGGATTAGCAGAATCCTTGCCTTCAACTCCAGAGTGGCCTTTTCGTATGGAACTTCTGCTGGCCACTAATTCTGAAGTCCAAGAAGAAACGCAGGACCATTCGACGACAGGTTTTCATCAATTAACTCCTTGAGAAGAACACCGCGCGAAAGAATATCTGCCGGGTTCAAGGACGTAGGAACATATTGCCATTCCATCGTTCTGGTTAACTCTTGGATTGTCCATACCCGATTGGCGACGAAAACATGGAAGCGTGCGGGCTCCTCCCAAATCCAGGACAGCGCCACAGCAGAAATACTTGCCATCATAGTTCTTATACTAAGCCACTTCCGACATAAGCCGAGCCAGCAACTCTGCTCCAGATAACTCCAGTTTCGGCACCGTAACAGTTTTTAGAGATGGGACTCGGGACTTTGAGCAGAGTAAATAACTTTCTGACCTTGTACCCTTCAATACGACATAAACGCAAGCACCATAAGCCTCGACGCTGGCGTCACAAAATCCATAAATCTCCACATCAGACTGTGATGATAATGACCGTCGAGGGAATTCAGCACGCTGCATCATAGAGAAGCTACAACAAATCATATCCCAATCGGAGTGAAGAGATTGGCAGACTTTCATCCCAGGACAACTTCTCACGGCATAGCTTCTGAAGAAAGATTTTTGCCTTCGTAATGACAGGTCCAACAAGTCCTATCGGATAATACAACCTAGTGGGCTTTGAGGTTGACTGAAGCCCTTCAAACGAAAATAGAAAGCAATCAGTAGCAGGATCCCAAGCGACGCCAAGAGTCTTCGTAAAATTGCTGTCATCATCAAACCTTAAAAACGACTCCCGATCTTCTTCCGGCACGTCAGAAAGCACTTCAGGAAAATTGGAGCACTACTTTCTTAACCGAAATTGGCCCTTGGCGAGGATCCGTGATGTTTGCTGCATTATGCTGATAGCCTCATCTATAGAACCGCCTCCGGAAATCAAATCATCAACATAAAAATCGCGACGCAGAATTTTGGCACCCTTTGGAAACACAGACTGCTCATCCTCCGCCAACTTATGCATTGCTCGAACAGATAAAAATGAGGCCGGCTTTATCCCATAAGTGACAGTGTCTAGTTTGAAAACCTGCAACTCATCCTGGGTGTAATTCCGCCAAAGAATGCACTGCAGATAGCTTTCCTTGGGGAAAACTCTGACGCATCGGTACATTTTGCAAATATCACCTGTAATGGCCACTCGATGGTAACGGAACCTTAAAAGAATATGCAGAGCTTTGGTTGAATAACTGGACCAGACATCAAAATGTCATTCAAGGAATACCCAGAGGTGGTGGCAGCAGAACCATCAAAAACAACCCTGAGCTTTGTTGTTAAACTGTCCTCCTTCAAAACACAGTGAATGCGGTAAGTCTGGCGGGTCGTGCACTAGGCGGGACGTGAGACATATGCCCAAAACCTAAATACTCTTTTATGAACGCAGCATACTGACTCTTCAATTGAGGCTGACGGCAAAGTTTCCTTTCGGGGGAGAGAAATCGCCGAACGGCTTGGGAGTAGGATTCACCTAACAACTCAGAGCTGCCCTATAACGGAAGCCTCACCGAATACGCGCCTGATTCGAGCCGAGCAGAATGTTGAACCAAGAAGCACATCAACAGATAACCCGTCTGTCGCGAAGCCAGTGTCGCCAATGCCGGATGCTACCATGTACGATTGGCGTCTACGAAGCTGCAGTTGACTAGCCAGACGGGACGTAATCACATGCACCTGCGATCCGGAATCCAATAGTGCTCGGCAAGGAAAGAAAACCCCAGCACGACTCCGAACAAATATGTTCGCTGTAGCCAGTAAGGCTATCTCACCGCCGCGACCCTGGGCAACTAGTGCATTAGCCGTGGATGATGAAGCGCCTATTGGCTCGGCGCACTCAGCTCTGGATGACGTAGATGCCACAACCGATGGCTGGCTGCAGGAAGACTGCATTTCCAAAAATTTCAGCAGACTGTGATGACTTCTTCCGCAACTGCGACAATTATCAGCAAGGCAGGTGATCTGGGGTATGCAGAAACTACATGGGACCACCCACCGTATAATGTACAGGCAGTGGAAGGCGAATTAGTAATGATAAAGGATGATCTATTGTTATTTGCGATTCTACGTATTCCCACCTGAGTGCCAGGGGCGTAAGCGGCCATGGCCACATCCATAGCCTCCAGAGTCCTGCAACGCTGCTACAAAAATTCCGCCATCCACTCCCAAGTAGGGATGAGATGCGAGTTCGAGGCATTTTGACCTTCCTCCCTCTTGGCCTGAGTAGCAGGGTCCAACCTTTGAAGGAGCACCTGGACAATGATGCAGCCAGCTATCTGAACTATCGTGCCCAAATTATTCAAGGCCCGCATATGGGCATTGAACTTATCTGAAAGGCCCCGAAGCGCCGCCACTGAGCCACCTTCCAATAGATTGAGGCACAAAATCTTGTTCAAATGAGCCTGAAATATCAATCGACGGATATTAAATCGTTTCTCTAAAAGATCCACTGCGACATCATAATTCTCCTCGGAGATTTCTAAGGAACGGACTGCCTCTAAAGCTGAGGCCCGGAGACAAAATCGCAACCTCTGAAACTTCTCCACTTTACTTATATGAGGATTGCAGCCCACGATTGTTGAGAAAACCGAGTTAAAATCAGCCCACTTCGAATATCCTCCGCTAAAGGTAGGAAGAGGAAGCGGAGGCAAGGCTTGAAAATTCCGACTGAGCACTGTGTCCACCTGAATATTGGAAACTCCATTGGCAAGGGTAGAATGGGCAGCAATTCGAGCAGAGCGCAACGACGTCTCGTGCTCGATAACGGTATGCATCGTCCCCACAAGTTCCGACACGGTCCATCGCAAGTCGTGCTGATCTCCGTAACATCCAATTCTTCAAGCTCCCCGTGGATGGCCTTGAAGTCCTCGTAAATGGCAACCACCTGGCCATGACGCACATGGAGCATGGCATCTTCCACCTTGGACACTGGCTGAAGGGCTCGTTGGATCCTTTTAAATCCTGGAGGATACCCTTTGCCTTGCATTTTAAAATGGCACTCCGAGCGGGAGTGGGTTCTCCTGTGACGCCGTTCAAGTTCATCGCCACTAAATTAAACTACGCTCAATTAAATAAAGAAACGCACTAAATAATTTTGACACCAAAATTATAGTTCTTATAATTTCTTTTATTATATTTAATTATATTGTGCGCGGCGTAATCGACTTATCCCACTGTGCGCTCAGAACCGTACACTGAGTTGTGGAATGTATATGTCGGAGAATTGAAGTATTCTCCACGCCGGCTCTCATCAGTCGCTTAATCGCTAGCTTGCTGCTCCTCCATTTGAAGTCCTGGATGTGTTGCGAGTCTTCGTTGCCTTTGTTGCTCATAGCCGCCACTTACTCAACAGTCCTCAACATAACACCACGCTGAAAACAGAACGCCACGCAAAAGCTCGCGACGAATAGAAGTAACGAGTCAAAAATAGAGAGATCAGATCCAGCAACACAACGTAGCCACACACATCCTCAGTTCGCAAACTGAGTCCCCATCATACCAGAACTGGTATATCCTACCACGACCATTTGGTTACACCATAGTCTCGGTCTAACGAGAAACTGACTTGCCTCCTCTCCGACATGGCCATCCTAACATATACACGTCCTCGTGTCCATAATAATTCTGAACATCTGAATTTTATTCCACTTTATAATTTATATTTTGGTTTTTTATTTCCAAAAACTAAACCACATAATCTCAAATTCGTATGATGTTCCTTAACTTAACTTAACTTTTACAAGCCAACTTTTAAATTCTTCGCCAAACACATGGTTTTACAAATTCATTAATCATATTACTCGTCCATCCATATCTTGGCTTAACGAAGACATCAAACACATCACTCGTCCATCGCCCAACACTTGGCTTTACGAATTCATCAAACACATTTCTAAAGCAACTCTCGTTCATCGCCAATCACATGACTTCACGAATTCTCTTTTTCAACAAGCTTTTCCAACTGACTTTGTTCTTTGTAATTTATATCAAGCTCTTCTGGAATTTTCACATCCGGTAACTTTCGCAAACTTTCGTGTGGGTACTTGTAACGCCTATTGTTTTGTGTAGACTTTAAAACGTATCGATCTCCCTCCAATACCTCGACCACCAAATAGGGTCCTCTGAACTTAAGATCCAGTTTTGTTTGTTGTCTCTCGCTGTTTTTAAGCAGCGCAAAGTCCCCCACACAGAACCTTATTACTTAAGCCACATTTTTATCAAATTTTGCCTTCTCATATCTAGCGGCCTCCTCCATGTTCTTAGCAGCGAACTCCCTTGATTGTATCTTGTCAATTTCATCTTCGCTATCACTAATAGGTATCAACCCTAGTGGTCGCTCAACTTTACCAATCAAAAGATCTAAAGGACTACACTTAGTGCTACGATTAACTGTACAGTTAAGAGCTAACTGCACATCCCCTAGTGCATCCTGCCACGATCTAGAGCTTGTCTTAACAGCCGTCAAAAGATTCTTCAGGGTACTCATGACTCTTTCAACTTGACCATTGGCTCGACTTGCGCCCGTTCCAATTAGATGTAATTGTATTTTTTGGCTAGAACAAAATTGCACAAAATTTGTGCCCGTGAAGCTGCGCCCCTGATCGGCAATTAAACGTCTTGGCACGCCAAAAATGGCAATCGAAGATTTCATTGCATTTATACATGTATTTTGTAAATTTGTAAATACGCTTTTACGTATTTTGTAAAAGCGTCTATTTGTACAATGATATTTTCTTTACGATCGCTTTTCCCGCTCAATTTTCCTGATATATCTATGTGATCAGTGTGCCAACGAATGCTTATTTTTAGAATTGGGTGTAATTCCATTTGGGGTTTTCCTGACGTACCCTTAGAAACTCTACATGTAATGCAGTTCTTCACGAATCTTCGAACATATTTTGTCATACCTGAAAACCAGTAATGATCGTACACTTTATCCAGTGTTTTCTCCCAACCTAGATGCATGATAGACTCATGTACCTGATTTATAACTGACCAGCGAAAAGTACGAGGAACTACAGGTAAACAACGAGTTTTTGAATTCCTTTGAATCTTTCTATACAAGACATTTGATCTAATTTCATAAGTGGCAACTAATGCCAGTGGCAAATCGTCATTCTTCCACTTAGTTAGAATTTCTGATATTTTTGGATCCTTTTGTTGTTCTACCATTATCCAGTTCTCCGATATTTCTGTTAAGTCAATTCGATTTTCTTCTATTTTATTTGGTACTGACTTATTCTTTAGACACACTGGGTTCCTGGATAGAAAGCCAACGTGTACCATACGTTTACCTTCCCTGTGTTCAATTTCGAATTCAAATGTTTGTAGAAACTCCCACCAACGGTAAATCCTAGGTGACAACTCGACTTTATTTCAAGATGATTTGATTGAATTACCGTCAGTAAAAATTACGAATTTTCTCCCATGTGACGATATATATAGTGACGAAAATGTTTCACAGCATTCACGACAGCCAACGTTTCCAATTCATCTGGACTCACAGGACCTAGTTGCTCTGCTAAAGTATTCAACCACATGGGGCTTAGAGTTTATGCTGTGCAAAAGGATAGCACCATACACGATAGAGCTGGCGTCGGTATGCCGTTCTATGGGAAATTGAGGGTCAAAAATAATCAAGAGAGGCTTATTTGTTAATACACTTATGATTTTACTGCAAATTTCTTCGTGTTGCGTTTGCCAATCAAAACTAGTCTTTCCAGATGTGAGAAAATATTAAGGCTTCATCAGCTGAGAAAACCCCGGAATGAATTGACGAAAATATGACGCTAACCTAATGAACTGTCTTAAAGAAGCGATTGACTTTGGTGGAGGCAACGCCACTAATGATTCTATTTTGTTAGAAATGATTTTGCTTCTTCCTTCGTTTCTGAAACAATTAATAAATCATCCATATAAACAATTACAAACGAATGAGCTAGACTGCCAAGCGCCTTTAATACAGCTCTCTGGAACACTGAAGGTGTGTTTTTTAACCCAAAAGGCATCGCTAAAAATTCGTATTGTCCATCAGGGGTAACATAAGCAGTATATTTCGATTGATTTAGGATGCATTGAAATCTGGTAATACCCGCTAGCCATGTCAAGAGAAGTAAAATATTTGGCTCCCCTATGGAACAAAACAACCAAGGAGTTGCCATCAATCATGATGTTTGATTGACTTGTGCTGTAGGTATTGGCATTACCTGTTTGTTTACCTGTTTGTGTTTGACTTGTGCTGTAGGTATTGGCATTACCTATCCCCTTTAAAGAAATAACGTTATGAATTCTCTTACCAACTAACTTATTAGAAACGCTTTCCTTAATTAATGAGCACTCAGCTCCCGAATCAAATGTAATTGGAAATCTCTCACCATTGACCAGCATACTCGATTGAGGCTCCACTATAGCGCATAGCTCCACTCTTTTTTCCGTTCTCACCCCCAATCCAGCATTCTGTACTTTTTTTTACAATTTGTGGCTATGTGTCCCGGCTCCTGTAACACGTTTCCTTTGTCCTTCCATGACGAGGCTGCACTAACCGCCACTCCTTTCCATTTGTCGAACCCTGAGATCCAGATCTACATAGCATAGATCCAGATCTACTGGCATAGTTTTCCACACTGGAAATATTTGATTTCCGCAGATTTAGCTCGCTTCGTCTCTGGTTCCCAGTTCGTTGAATTTGGGCGCTCCCTTAGCGCTGAGAATGCTTGCAGCTCCGCTTGCAGTTCACGTCGATTGTTAACATGCGTTGTGTGTATCATTCGCTGCAAACGCCGATCGAAATTACCCATGTGCCCAAGAACCTCAGTGACGTCACACTGCGGCTATTCAGAAGATTTAAAATGACGGCGGCTGGGTCTCTAAAGTCTCGAATCGCTGCTCAAACAATTGCCGGAACTATTGCCAAGTTATTCCCGGGTAACATATTTGAGATAACCATTGCGCCGCTGTGCCTTCCAAAGCTTTACTTAACGCTAATATAAGAGCACTGTCACTTAATGGTTTTTCTCGTAAGATGATGTCGACCGTAGCGCACTACTGCGTGGCATCCTTACCAACAACGTCCGGATTATATTTCGGCAGTCTGTTGTAACTCACTCGCCGGCGTCAGTAGCTTCTTAACCAGTTCCAGTAAGTTCCGGTTTTGTTGTTCTAACAGCGCAAATACGTCTCTAGAAAAAGTTTTGTTAGAGCCGAATCCCACTTCTTATGTCGGAGAATTGAAGTCTTCTCCACGCCGGCCCTCATCAGTCGCTTGATCGCTAGCTTGCTGCTCCTCCATTTCAAGTCCTGGATGGTGTTGCGAGTCTTCGTTGCCTTTGTTGCTCATAGCCGCCACTTACTCAACAGTCCTCAACATAACACCACGCTGAAAACAGAACGCCACGCTAAAGCTCGGGACGAATAGAAGTAACGAGTCAAAAATAGAGAGATCAGATCTAGCAACATAACGAAGCCACACACGGCCTCAGTTCGCAAACTGAGTCCCCATCATACCAGAACTGGTATATCCTACCACGACCTTATGGTCACACCATAGTCTCGGTCTAACGAGAAACTGACTTGCCTTCTCTCCGACATATATATATATGAATGCTTGTGCGAGGCGAATGCACTTGCAAGTGGAACGTATGTATGTATGTTGTGATTAGCGGATCGGATAACACTAGACCGGACCGGATAAAAATTGTATTGTATGTCTATGTATTTATTTATATTATTAAAGAGTAATAAATTCAAATTGTTAATGAAATTGTTAATTTTATTAATTATATCACGTCGGGGTCACCAATATTTGGTCATTGAGATTTTTCAATAAACTTTTATCCAAATGAAAACAATTATTTAAATACAAACGTTATAATATTGTTTATTTTCTTTTGAGCGCGTTGATACATTTATGATGCTTATGCACTGATATAAGGGTGAGCCCGCCATAGAACATGGGAAGAGCGAAATCTCGCTATCTTAATGTTACAGATAAAGCCTGTTGAAGCCGAGCGGCCGAAAAGTGTCGGCTTGCGACCAACAATATTGAAAATATAAATGACAATAGTACAAACTATACTTTTAATATTTTAGTGATCTTAGTGATATTCTATTATCTATGCTGTGGCTGCTGCCTGACCCGACATTAAGTAAAACATTCTATAAATAAAGGAGGCTGTTATGTTACCGAGGTTTTTCGGGTAGCTGTAATACATGTTCAGAAGTTTCGTTTTAAGTAAAATACAAATTCATTTTTATTTAAATATGGGTGTAAGATTATTATGTGTGATTTTAATACATTGGGCTTGATGTAACTGGGCTACAATATATATAAAAATAGTATAAAATAGTACATAGTATTAAAATAGTATTAGTATAGTATAGTATGAGTAAATAGGTAAAATAGTAAAAATAGTAATAGTACGAGGGCTTGAAGACTGAGCGACAAAATATGGGGCCTTGTTGCAAACCATCGAAGACCGGAAATGCTTTCACTACCTCCTTCGAAAGATCCTTCGAAATAAACATCCAATATCCATGCTCCAATAAACATCGTCCGAAAAAATCGAATGCATTTATTTATCCCCTTGAGCAAAGTTTTTAGTATCTTTCAGTCAGACACAGCCAGACTGTGTCTCACAGTCAGTATCACAACCGAGATCGAAATCCAGCGGGTAGGTTCTGCTCATGAAGCTAACGATTATGCGAGAGCATCAATGAGTTCTCAACTTGATGCAATTCAAACTGATCTAAAATCCAAACAATCTGATCTACTGATCCTTATTTCATCAATTAAATGACGGCCCTGAAGAGATCACAGAAGCATGCTTATGAAACTACCGTTTATGACGGACGGATTCCCTAATGAGGACCCGTCTGCCAAACTTATGGACGAAGGCAAACATTGGCTTAAGAACTGGAAATGAGTTAGCATATTTGTCGTCGTATGTTCGTATGTGGCGATTTATACCAAGAAAATTGAAGAGCGAAGTTCTTAAGCTGGCTTGTCGATTACTATCGTCGTAGGCCTCAGACACCATAAACTTTACGTGACATTGGCGTATAACGCCACGCCATGAAATGAACCAGATTTTGTATAGTTGCCTCGCGGTTAGCGACGAAAACGTTGAACTTGTCCGGCTCATCTCGAATTTATGCTAATACAACTGACGAGTCGCACCAACAAATATACTATCTTTTTTAAGTGCCTTGACGTAGAACCTAATTCTTCATTTTCGCCAGCCAGCTCTAACTTCGAGACAGTTAACGTCTAAAGTGGCGATAAACGAGACGCATGCTCACGAGAGCTCCAGAAGTAAATGCCAGCCTAGAAAAACCTGCACGTTAGATGTGACTGATGCGCTGGCAGGATCTCCTGCACTCCGCGTAAAAAGCCTGAGGTAAGCTTTCACCCAAGAAAGCTACTCCCAACACAGCTTCTACAAGAATATTCTCGCCTTAGTAATAACTAGACCAACTGGGCCAAGCGGATCGTCAACCTATTGATGATAAGACCGAAAGTCGGGACGCCTTCGACGTGGACTAGAAAGCAGAAAAAGAAGTCATCAGCTGATCAGAGGAAGGATCCCAAGCCACTTCTAAAGTTTTCGTGAAGTTGTTGCCATGACGGTCGAGCGCCTCACAGTTATCAAGGGTGGTCTACGTCACCGACTAATTGTGGTAGCAAAACAATGAACCGGAGAATGAACTAAAAGGGGTATATCATTTGCCGCAAACGTAAAACAATTCGAAGGTTCTACTTCGAAAAACCCACAAAAAGAAATAAGTAATTTACGGCTGGGGAAAACTTTGACAACTTCTCCCGCCTCCACAAAGAAACTTATGATTTAGAGCATTGGAAATGCTTAAAAAAGCTTAAACTATTATCGCGTAATGCGCGAGAGATTCGTGTTAATCCATCCCTAGATGATGCACCAACACCAACACCCCCGCCGTTGGCGCAGGTGTGTGCGATAAAAACATTTAAAACAAGCCAAAAATCATAAAAGGTTAAATAAGACTCCAAATAAGACCGATTCAGGCACACCAGCAAATACGCTAAAGATATTGGAGCACCACTTCTGCAAGTAGCTGTCGCTCGAAGCCATCCTAACACAACGGTACATTTTACCAATCAGCGGTACCGGATGCGAACGAAAACTGAAAAGGATAATGAAAAGCTTGGCTTGGATGACAGGCCCAGCCAAACGATGTCATTCAAGGTTATAAGGATATCATTAGGTGGTAGCAGCGGACCTTTCAAACACCACCCTATGTTTCGTCGTGGTGCTCTCCTTTTATAAATTGGCGGCAACTTTCAAGAGCTGACGTCTAATGCAAAATGGTGTTGAAGGTCAGTGTTGTTGGAGGCTACGGTTGCAGTTAATTGCGCCGAGTGGTGATTGGGATATCAAGCACAAAAAAACCATCTTTAGAGAACCCTGCGTCACCTATGCCAGATACTGACACCGAAAAGAGCCAGAATCGAGCAGCACTCGGCAGGGCAGTAGAACTCTAGAGCGGTTCCGAATGAGAATATTGGCAGTGGCTAGCAGTACCACATCACCAAAATGATCCTTGGCGATGAAAGTATTGACGGCAGTGGCCGTTGAATAAGAAACAGCTCGGAAGAGGGATGTTGCCTTGGACACCAGCTGGCGAGTTGCCACATAAATGCAGCAGACTATGATGCATGCGAAACATTAGAAAACCGAGAAAGGTGACCAAATCCAAGGTACTTGCGGCAGAAATCCCAGCCGCCTAACATCACCAAAACGATCTTCAGTCGACAAACTTAAAAGCCTTGGGCAAGGGTTTTCATGTGAAAATGGCCATCACAGACCATGAATGCGGCAACAGACGAGTTTGTAATTTTAAATGCAGAGTTTCCTGGATTACAGAGGTAAAGCTTTCATGAGCAGAACCAGCACGCTGGACCTCGATCGTTATTGGCGATGATACTGACTGCAAGACAGATAGACAGTAAAAGATACTAAATGATATCTAGTGTGAATGTTACGTGTTTGCATTTTAGTTCGTTAACTTTGATTCGCCAGTCGAATAGCTATTTCTCCACTGCCACCAGGTGTTTAGCAAGTTGCGCCGATGGTTGCTTGGGGCATCTCGAGTGGCATAGGATCGCTGTGTCATCAGCAAAAGTGGATGTGGTTAGTTGCATGCTCGTTGGGATGTCCGAAGTGTAGATAAGGTAGAGTGTTGGCCCTAACACGCTGCCTTGAGGAACTCCGGCTCTGATGGTGTAATCATTAGACATGGAAGCATTACATCTTACTGAGAATTTCCTGTTGTAAAGGTATGACTTCAGAAGCTTGTGAGTGTTGGTTGGAAGCATTTCTGTTATTTTGTGCATTAAACCATACTCTGTCGAAAGCTTGTGACACGTCGAGAAATATCGCAGTGCAATACTACTTTTGTTCGAATGCATTTCGGATTTCTGAAGTTATGCGGTTGACTTGCTCGATGGTTCCATGTTTTTCTCGAAAATCGTATTGATGAGTCGGGATTTTGTTGTGTGTGCTGAGATATAAGGTGCCAAGTAATATGTGCCAAGTAGCATTTTTCAAAGAGTTTTGATAGACACTTTAGTCAACTAATTGGTCTATATGATGAAGCAATTGTGCGGTCTTTGCCAGGTTTTGGAATCATTATGATGATCGACTTTTTCCATCTCTCTGGGAAGTGTCCATGTCTCGTCATGTCTCTACGTCAATACATGCAGTATTCCAAGAGTGTTTGTGGATAAGTTGATATCAGCTACGTCATTCAAACGTGGATTCAACTCAATATGCGAATCCTTACATATTTTTTATACTTAATCCAGATGGTGTATTCGTTATTAGTCTGAATGGTTTATCTACCGCAACTGGATATAGATTTAGTTGAAGGAGTATAGGCGAGTGATCAGACAATAGATCTAATAAAGAGTTGCCGCTTATCAGGTTGCGTGGAATGTTTTTTGTGACTGCAAAATCTATCAAGTCTGGCAGTTTTCTGGGATCTGTTGGCCAATATGTAGGTGTCCCAGGTGACACACGGTCTAGCTTGTTGCTTGCTTTTATTATTGCATTGTACAGCTGCCTTCCTTTTGGGGTCACAAGTGGAGATCCCCAGTGCATATGCTTGGCATTAAAGTCTCCTGCTACTATAAATTGTTCGCTCAGAGAGTTGAAATAATCCATGAATTGGGATTTGGATATTGTAAACCGAGGAGTACAGTACACGGCGGCATGCTTTAAGGAACGGTGTTCCATTTGTATATCTATAGATGTAGCTTCCATGTAGTTAGTGGCGAAACTATTGTGGAAGCAGTGTTTAATGCGATTTCTAATCAGAATCCCAGTGCCACCGTGTGCTTTCCCGTCTCGAATTTGGAAATTGTATTTATTTGTAAGATGAGTTTCTGCGAGTAGCAGTACATCGATATGGTTATTATTAAAGAATTGAGTTAACTCGAGTTTGCCATTGATTACTTATTCTGTTTTTGAGCAACAAGCAGCTCAATCAAAAGGTTCTGGTTTCGCATAAGATCTTGCATGAAGTCTGCATGAATGGCATGAAATCCATCATACTTTCTTGAAGATTACATATCATTGTTTCAATTTCGTTCGTAGACTGTTCACCTAGTTGATGAGGGGAAACATATGATCGTGGCTTGGTGGGAGCGGTACTTTCCAGACCCATTTTTAGAGCAGTTGCAAAGCTTACGGGTTTGTCGGTGAACTCATTATTGGCTGAAGATTGCACGGCTGTAGGGGGGAAGACATCACGCGTAGATTTCATAGGAGTGAGCGATCAGTGGTCACTGTTTGGTGTGTACGACTTTTCAGTTCCTTATAGACTGGACAGCCCCTGTAGTTAGCCGTATGGTTACCTCAACAGTTTCCACACTTTTTGCTGATGGTATCCTCTTTATTTTTTGGGCATTTGTGGGAGACATGAAGGTCTCCACAGACAACGCATACTGGACGAAGCGTCCAATAAGACCTTGAGAGGCCATATTCCTGGCAATTATTACACTGCACCGGCCCATTTCTTTTATGCGTCTCTTCTACGGTTATTCTGCGCTGTAGTAGGAACTGGAGAGTAAAAATTGGGTACTTTTCATTTTTTCATAGGCCTGGATTTGGTTTCGGGTTCAAGTTCTACCTTGAAAAGATTTCGTCCAAATTCATCGGATGGGACTTTAAAAACACCTGAAATGAAAAGCTGACTTATGGAAAGCTTTCACCGACTTCTAACACTTCTCTTAAACCTTTGTTTTTCCTTAGTTGTAATTTGTTTGTTAGAGACATATACTATGTACCCCTTTCTTATTATAGATGTTCACAACGCTTTTTGTATCGGTTGAGGTTAGTTAAATCCTGTTTGTATTTAAAGTTGGTTAAATGCTGGTAGTTAATCTTAAAAGAGCGACTAACAAATTTATCCACCAGTTTTTTATTAGTTAGAGTAGACAAATTATTGTATCTGTTCACGGCAATAGGTACCAGATGAGTGCACTTGTAATTCGGGTTCAAAAGATCTCCAGAAACGTAAAACGGAACCTTTAATTTTCTTTTAATTTTAATGTGCCAATAAGCAATCCGGCCTGGGTTCTGGAATCGTTGGAATCTTTGTGAACTTCCAGCCGATCTACAATTGTGATTTGTGGCTCCTGAGGTTCCAGCCATTAAATGATAAGGTGAAGAATATCTTGGGACTGGGTTTGGAGTAGCATAGCGCGGTGCACCAACTACCCGATTTGGTTGAGAGAACCGATTTGGGGGACCAGGGCAGCCCGTGTCCCACCTAAAGGATACATTCTGCAAGTCGCTAATGTGCAATATTATGGATCAACAAAGGCTTGCCTATAACGATCTCGTAATCGTTGATAATGGCCTGTGCTCGTTGGTTCAGGATACATACTTCCCAAATCCCCTTTCCAACGTGTGCAATTCCTTCAGACAGTCCGGCAAGGTCGCCGTTTCTTTTAGTTCGTATTCGTTGCGCGGGATCACCAGGTGGCGGGTTGGCCTACCGTCGGGTTACGGTTCTCATACTCCTGCTCCAGTACTTCCCTATTGCCCCCATTACGTGTTCCAGCAAGGACGAAATTATAAAAGGTTTCATTAAACTCCTCCACTCTTCTTTATTTAAGTTTGAATGCGGTAGCGGGGGAAAAAACTTATAACACCGCCCAAGGCAAAATGACGTCTGGCCAATATCTCCCCAATAAAAATATTACAGGGAATAACCCGTACACTAATAAAAAATCCGGGATATAAAAACATAAAAAGGAGTGTAATTTGATAAGATGATCAGACTTCTGTGCAAAGGTGTATTTTAAAGGTGCAAAAAATGTTAAAGTAATTGAGGTTAACGGATTTTTGCGTGAAAAAATGCTATACCCTCTCGGGATCAATACGAGCTTTTCATAAAAATTTTACAATTGTATTTTCATCATTTTTAACAGAGCTTAAATCAAAATTTACTCTTGCGAAAAATATGGAAAAAACGTTCCACTTAGCCCCGTTTATGTTGATTGTAAATCGTGTGTTCCAATAAGTTAATAGTCGCATAACTATTTAATATTATTTAATTTTAGCTTTTCTAGGCGTCGAATTTTTCATAAGAACGTTAGCGTTTTTAATTTTCTGCCAGTGGTCGTGGTGGTCGGGATTCTTCCGTTTTGGCGTAAGCCTAATAAGGTACGGGCTTACTAGGTGTGACGTGTTCTCATATGTTTATATATATTGCGCATTCTATGTCAAATTCCTATAACTAGATGTGCAGCGTTATTATATATTGTGCCTTATTATATGTGTTGGTATTCGATGCCAACACACACAATTTACTAGTCGGCTTTTTCGGGCGCATTCCGTGCCATCCAGCGTTTCGAGTAGACTGCCACACACAGTCAAACCAAAGATGTACATTGCCGCCTTGAGTCACTTGGATATTGACACTTAAAATCTTTAATTTTGATTTAATGTGACAAAATTGTAATTTTGCAAACATCCCATGTTCGTATTGCTCAGGAAACAATTAATTTTTTAGGAAACAACAACAATTTAATTTTTTGGCACCATTTTCATTTTTATTTTTTTTATTATTTATGATCACTACTTATTGGGCTCAATGTCCAATGTCCGGGTGTTCCCCCGCTTAGTAAACGGGTGTTAACTTGTATAATAAACTATATATAAAAAATATTCTTATCCGGCACGTGGTTATATTGGTAATTGTTATTGGTTCACGTGCCAATTAAGAATATTTTTAATGTATTAGGTTGTATACATATTTGGCTCTTTTTCGTCACTGTTTGGGCGTGACATGCGGGTTCGCCAACGTTATTATTCATCACAGTGAACAAAAGAAAATATAACTCTTAATTAAATAATGATCGGAAATGGCATTTGTCACTTTGTATGGATTCCACTTTGGGCAAGTTAATTTGGTCTGCCAAAATTCATAAGGATCGGCCGACTACATACGATCCGATATATATCTAATAATATAAGATGCGTGTCGCCACCTAGCGGACTGCCACTCAACTGCAAGGGTATATCAACTTCGGCTCCTTTCCTTTCTTGTTTATTATTGTTTTTATTCTTTATGTTCTTTATGTCTGCTGTCACGTCAACATACGGAAATTGGATTAGCAAAACCCTTGCCCGAAGCTCCGGAGTGGGCCTTTCAGATTGAACTGCTGATGGCTACAGATCTTAAGTTACAATAAGAAACGCACCATGAGACCACGCGTCATGATCAATTAGCTTCTTGGGAAGAGCACAACGCGACAGGATGTATGCCGTGTTAAAGCCCGTAGGGAGATACCGCTACTTCATCGTTAATCGGCATCGAAAACAGAAAGAAATACTTTCTGGGATGATTTTGACCATTTACTGGAGAAACAGCAAATAATTATCTCTCAATCGGAGTGATGATATAAATAAGAGTAGAGTATAAGACTTTCATCCCACGATAACTTCTCACAGCATAGCTTCCGGGGGGCATTAACAGAAATCTGGGGCATACAGACAATATATGGGACCACTAACCATACAACATATAGACTACTCATTTCATAAAACGAAAATAAACGCAAAAATTTCTTGCGATAGGCCCCAGAGAGCATTATTGGATCTTCAGTCGCAGATAAACGCATCATCAAGGTCGGTCCGTGGTTAAAGTGATATTTATTTGTATGCTCCCTCACATATTCACAAACACGGTTCCATGTGTGTGCGATCGATTTTGTTTTGACGCTAGCTAAAATTATAGATTTTTGTATCTTTTCAGGCTTGCTGATGGTGCTTGCATACCTTTTTGATAAATGATTTTTGGGAATGTGAGCATAAACAACAACAGTCAGCTATTTTAGTTAATGTAGTCATCAGTAGTATGCAAGCACCATCAAGTTGTTTGTCAAACGAAACAACAACATAAGAACAATTTACGTTTTAAGTGAAACAGAATGAATGATACCCTGTTCCTATGTTAGTCCATATAAGGACTTTCATTATTTTTTAAATATATATAAGAAAAACATTTTACTGCTTGAATATTTAAAAATATAACACTTCATAAAAATGTATCGTCATTAACCAATCAATGAGTACCCCCATTTTTAGGGTAGCAAGCCCGAAAAGTTACAAAAATCTAAAATGTTGGTACAAGTTCAGACACAATTTATTTTATTATATTAAATTAAAAATCCCTTTAATTAAAACTATACCTTTCTTTTAGTATATCACTCAGTCAGATTGAACGCACACTGAAAGTGTTAAATTCTTCGGCTATATATAGTGTCTTCACGCGCCTGCTACAGGCAAGACCATGCGTGTCGCCATCTAACGGACTGCCGTCCGCTGTGATAATTACGCGCGGCGAAGACGAATCAACCCATTGTGCGCTTAGAACCGTACACTGAGTTGTGGCACCTATCCATGCCATACCCGGCCCCAACAAGCAGCTCCAGAAATAACCGGAGTCGGGCCAGAAACCGAAATCAGCAATATCCGCGGTAAGTATGACAGAATGACCGGGGCAACCCAACACAAAGTCTGCACCCCCCAACAGACCCCAAGTTTGTTATCGAGCACGTATTTCCGTTAACATTGATCTTCATATAAAAGATTACTTTGTCGCTAATAAAGACAGTCTCGAACTCCCGTCTGAAAGACCACCAGCAGAATCCCAACCAGCCTCAGTAAACTGTTCCTGTCAGAAGGATCAGCACCAAGATCATTAACCGAAACAAAATCTACGCACACCCGTGACCAGCCATCCGTTGCATTCTTTCATCCCGAACATGGCCGCATACCGCTCTACAGATTATCAACTATGTTTAATCCACTTAAAAAAAATATGCTGAATTATAAAATTGATACGTTAAAATTATCCAAATTTTGCGTGCAAGCGAGAATGAGAGCCTGCCTTAGAACATAGGCTGAGCGCTTACTCACTAGCAAAATGCTAAAGATAAGGCCCGTTAAAATCGAACGGACGAGAAGAGTCGACTTGCGACTAACAACAGCGATAATAACAATAAAGATAAAATAAACTAAAGTTTTTATATTTTTGTGACGTAAATATGTATGTCACATTTTTTATCAAACTGACGTTGCCTCCAATTTGAAAAATACTCGATTAAAATTGAAGATAGGTTGTTGTGGGCGATGGAAATAATCCAGTAAAGAGATGCCACCTAATTGATTCCTAAATTTTGGATATGAGGGACGGATATGAGGATGATCCGGGACGGATCGGATATGAAACAACGGTCCGATCCGAATGACCGTGCCGTGAAGAGATTACAGGGAAGGTTTTTTCAAAGACAGTTGGCGAGCAGTGCGGGTGGAAAAGAGAAGAAGAAAAAATTCACACCGAGATAATTAAAAGGGAGCTGGAAAATACGGTGGCGGAAAGCAGGATCGGCAGAAATCAAAGGTAAGAGGTCGGTCGAGGAAGGAGAGCCGTAATAAATAGGTTTCTTCATTCCAGGACTGACCAGACTCGCACATCCGTAAAGGAGAAGCCAGGCCTAAGAATTCAAGCTGGACCTGGCATGTTTATTTTTGTATGAATCAAAATCTCCGATCTTGAAAAAGCCGCATGTTTGCTGGTGCCTCATAACGATTAACGCCGGACCTGAAGTCGCAGTGTGGAAGCTGGCCAAAGTTTCCAGCATGGCCCACTAAAAAAGACAGCAGGGTAAAAAGAGGCGCTTCTTCTGTAATTTGTGCAAATTGACCCGCCTTCTCGGATGTGGAATCCGCCCGAGAAACAACAAAAAGAGATTGCAATTTTAGACCCAGTTTTTTCTTTTGCTTATACCTTCAAATATTAATTACGAATAATAGGATTATTGGGTACATTTTCCTTTATTTTTATATCCTTTATTATTATTATTTTTACATTATCACATATACACTGTGAGTTCCTAAAGTGGCCGTAGAAGCTAACGGATGGCTGTTTCCACAAAGAAAGAAAAATTTCCCTTAATGGGCGGTAGTCCCTACATCCTAAGAAGAGCTCTCGTAGGTAGGGGTATAAATCCGGGCGGAAAACTGTATTGTCATTATTGAGCCTAAAAGCGAAACCAAAGCTTCGGAACCGAAGAAAAAAAGGAATTAATTATTTAAATAAAATTATAAAAAAAAAAAAAATTGTATTTATTTATAAATAGTATGGGTTGCTCTACTTATAGGACTATATCTTGATTAAGATATTTTTCCCAGATATAAACGATATATCAAACGTCCACATTTAATATAATCCTTAAGTAATTAAAAAAAAATCGTAGTACAAACGTTGTTTGTAATTTACTGACGAATATACACAAATTTTTTTAAAATTTTAAAAGAAAAAATAAGACAAACGCGGACGGTACATTTTTTGGCAGCAAAATTTGCAAAAACATCTTTATTGGGGAAGTTCTTAAAAACAAGTGGTTTTTCCTGAATAGCTTTTGAAATAAATGTCGGATCCTGATCGACGCGTATAGATCACACGTCTAGAACAGAAATTGATGTTATAAAAATAGTTTGTCTAGTGACTCCAATGTCCCCACAGTGTCCAATCTAGTGAATCAAAAGTGTTTTACATTTTCCCAAATTACTCCCAAGCCAAAATACTTTTTTTTGGCAAATGTTTGGATAAAATCCATCTAATGAAAACAATACCTCTCATTTGGTATATCATTCATTCAGATTGAACGCTGACAGGAAATTTTTAATTCTTTGACTATATATAGTGTCTTCACGCGCCTGCTACAGGAAGGTCATGCGTGTCGTCACCTAGCGGACTGCCGTCCGCCGTGATATGGCAGCTATTGGATATAGTGCGTATATAGGTGACCCTTGTAGCTTTGAATATAATCAAAATAATCGGTCTTATGCTGAATGTTCTTCTCATTAGTAGCGTTAATTTATGCATTTGCATTAACACACTCCCAAAATAAATATCGTTTATCGAAAAATATTTGTTTTATGTAAATAGCGGCAAGGCTTATTATATCAGTTTTTACCGAGCTTTGGATTTGGTACAAATAAGCCAAAAAACTACTGTTTTACTTGGATGAACTCCCAAGTAAGTATTTTTTATTATAGTATTTGTGTTCTAGATTTTAGTGTTCCACATAGCAGGAATGTAGTCGGCGTTAGTTTGACTGATATATGTAAAAGGTGTATTATGGTCAATCGCTATTAAAAGTTGATGCATTTATTTACCAATATATTTATATCTACTATTGCATAATTAAATTACATTCAACAGTGATATACTTTTATTTCTTTTATTAAAATAATTCAAAGTTAATCTATTTTTCATACTTTACTGTTCCGTTTTGACCCAACATAGGAGCCGAACATTTTAAGATAAGTATTAGTCAAGTAGACAAATGCTTGGTTTATTTTGGCTATGCTAAATTTATCCGTTAAAAAAATGGGTAAGCAACTAAAAATCATGTACAAAATAAATTCTATCGGAATACCATTTATTTTTAGATAACGTAAAGAGGCAAACAACTGTCGCGGAAAAGAATGAACTTCTCTCTGCTTCATCAAATATAGTTACCCTTCGCTCTGCGGCAACGGGGCATATATCATATAATGCGAATCATTATGGGATTAATTTAAAGAAATTAAACGAGAACGATTTTCAATTCAAAAATTCGCGCCAAAAAGACATGGAAAATTTTGGTATTTCACCGAAAAAAATTAAAAGACGTCGCAACAGTGATACTTCAAGTGATGAAGAAAGATGGTTAAATGCGATAGAGACTGGAAATCTAGCGGACGTTGATGATGAAATGAAAAAAATTAAGGACCCAAAATTGATGACACCGAGGCAACGTGCTATGTATAAAAGAGCAAAAGAGAGTTTTAGTGGTTTTGTGGAAGAGCTTATAGCACTACCCAGTGGATACAAAGAAAAAGAAAAGCCGCAAACTGAAGAGGATATTAAAAGAGCTGTTTTAAAATCACAGAAACGGAAACAGCAAGCAGATGAACGTCGCGAAAAAGATAAAAAAAAAACAATGGATCGACTACTAAAGAAACAAGAAACCAATAAACAACGATCTACTGCGCGTAATAAGCAAAGCCAAAGATCCTACGATCCAAAACTTATATATATCAGTTCAATAGGAGCGACCTATATATTGATTCCTCCTAATCAAGAATTTCCTATTAAAGCGCGGAAAAGCCTTTTACCACCTCCACCGAAGTTATGTTTTGTCGCCAATTGCGGAAATCTCAAAGTGTATACATGTTCCAAAACAAAAGTACCATTATGTAGTCTTGTATGCTATAAAAAAAATCTGTTAGGACAGGAATCTTAATCCATTTTTTTTTTCAACATATTAAACATTATCGGTTTAGTTTAACTTCTTTTTATTTTTAATATTCTGTATAACATATTTAATTAATTAAAATTGTAGAAAATACTAAAAATTTTGTACTACTATTTTTCTTAAATATTGATGTTTCTGTAGTGATATAAGAAAATATGGAGAATCGATATTTTGTGATGTTTTTGTTACTACCTATACTATGCGATTCATCGATGTATTGCAAACCATGGGTTGTAAAATTGCGGGGATTTAGAAACTGAAAAGAACTACGATTTTTTTTTCTGCTCGTCCTTTTTTGGGTACATTGTTATATTTTTGCAGGGATTCATTTGTGCGATGCCAATGTAGTCAATACTAATAATAATCATCAACATAGTTGGAATAAATTTTTTATTTTCAGAATTATCAAAGAGGCTGTTTCTGGAAGAGCAAGAATGTTTTTTTATACCCTTGCAGAGGGTATTATAATTTTGGTCAAAAGTGCAACGCAGTGAAGGAGACATCTCCGACCCTATAAAGTACATATATTTTTGATCAGGTTCACCTCCTGAGTCGATATAAGCATGTCCGTCCGTCTGTCTGTTTCTACGCAAACTAGTCTCTCAGTTTTAAAGCTATCGTCTTCAAACTTTGCACACACCCTTCTTTCCTGTGCAGGCAGTATATAAGTCGGAACGGCCGGGTCGGTCGACTATATCCTATAGCTGCCATATAACTGATTGCTCGGAAATGGCGTAACTTCATTGTTTTTGAAGTTAGAAGGATGTTATCCGATATATATCTAATAATATAAGATGCATAATATAAGAATAATAATCTAATAATATAAAAATTCCTTACGGCAGCATCGTTTAATGTTTGCCTGAAGTCGCGCCTATCCACGTATTCTGTGTACATTGAGTGTACTCCGCAAACACTTTTGACGATCGCCTCGATTATTTTCTCCACCAATTCTGGGAACTGCAAGCCTGCACTCCGCCGATCGTTCAGGCTACTAAGGAAGAGATCGATGGCGATGCCCGCTTCGCATGCACAACATCCGTATTGAATCAGGTGCTTTTTCAGTCCATCTTCCAATTAAGCACAGCGTGGAGCTATTAGAAAAATCCTACGCACACGTCATGCGTCAGATCTATTCTCTTGCGCGCAAGCTGGATCGTCATCGAAATTAAAGGATCCAATATGCGTCGTTCATCAAGAAATACTTGTACCAGGGTCACATATCCCTGGTGCCGCAGGAATTGCGAGTTAAGGGCCAGTGTTTCCATCCCCATCACTGCGTCCTGAAGAAACACAGCTCCACTGCTAAGCTGAGAGTTGTGTTTGACGGTTCGGCTGCCACATCCTCTGGTTATTCCCTCAATGATGCTCTGATGTCAGGGCCCGTGCTTCAACCTAAGATTTACCATACCTTGTTTCGGTTTCGTTCTCACCCAGTCGCTTTGACTAAAGAGATTTGCAAGATGTACCGCTGCGTAAGGGTTTTACCAATTGATAGTTGGCTGCAGTGGATCCTCTGGAGAAATTCTATCCATGATGACGTGAAGGTTTTTAAGCTCATCACTGTGTCTTATGGCACAAAACCAGCTTCTATCCGTCTTTTCTATCCGTTCGCTCAATGCTCCAGCTAGCTAAGGATGAAGATGCCGGGTTTTCCGTTAGCACTCGTGTTGTCCTCTAGAATTCTTTGCGGACGATCTCATAGTTGGTGCACCAACGAAGACCGAAGTTGTTGAGATAAAGGCTCAGGACATCGAGCCTTTGGAGCAAGGGTAATTTTCAATTAAGGAAGTGGTGCTCCAACATCCAAGAGATTTTACTTAAGGTTCGACAATGGCAGCCTGTTCACAAAGAGTCTTGGAGAAGCCTGGGAACCTTCTTCCGACCATCTGCTGTTTTTGAATCCCTTCAGCCCAGCACCAAACCAACTAGAATATTTATCCTATCTTCTGTCGCTCGGTTTATAATCCGATGGGCTTGGTAGGACCTCTCGTCACCAGAGCAAAGGTTATTGCATATGCTGTGTAGGGAAAATATGTCTTGGGATAAAAGACATCCCCAATCCCTCTCTCCCAATGGCTGCAATTCTATTCTAGTCAAACTTAGCGTATTAAGTTTCCTTGTTTAGTCATTCCCTGCCAAGGAGACTTGGAAGTCCATCGATTCTGTGACGCCAGCTTGGATGCTTATGGAGCTTGCGTTTACGTCTTATCAGGGTCTGACTATCGACTCGAGTAGCACCCATAATGACTCATTCTATACAGAAGCTGAAACTATGTATCTGTCGATGAGTTTCCAAGCGGCTCCAGCTTCATACGTACACCTCACCTCCCACCAAATCGACCGAAGGGCCGCCGCATAACGAGTAAGAAGATAAGAGTAAGATATCATTTCAAAACATTTTCAAAAGAACCAAGGCTGTGTCATTTCCGATCGTTTAGTTATTAAGCAGCTATACAATATAGTCGACCAATTCCGGCCTTTCCGTCTTATATACAGCCTGCAAATAAATGAAGGATGTGTGCAAACTTTCAAGTCAATAGCTTTGAAAATGAGAGACTAATTTGCATAGAAATAGACAGACAGGCAGACGGTCAGGAGGCTTATATCGACTCGGATGGTGACCCTGTTCAAGAATATATATACTTTATAGGGTCGGAAATGTCTATTTTACGGCGTTCCACACTTTTGACCAAAACTATAATTCCCTCTGCATAGGTAAAAAAAATAATATTTTTAAAATAAAATATACAAAATTTATAAATATATAAAAATAAATAATACAGCTTTCTCTGCTTGAAAGCGAAGTCACGACCTTAAGATTTACAAGCAGAAATCTTGACCATTAATCCATTGGGGTAAAATTTTCCGCTTAATATTCTTAGAATGTTTAGAATATTTCTAAGCAAACTTCAGCAGCAGCAAAGGCCTAGTAGAGTTGTTCTGCATACTTTGTTTAGGTATTCCGTGATTTTTTGATATTTTCGAACCAAGTTTGTTATGGCGCTGAAAATGCGTTTACTGCAGCGAAAAGAACTGCAAGGTCATATTTATATTCGTCACATACTTAGGAAGCTTTTTGTGCATAAAGTTGTGAATTCCTGTGTCTCTTCATTTAGACATGGGGAAACTGAAAAACGATATAGGATTACCTCATAATTTTTCTTGACTTTCGTTGTAACGTCCTGGTTCTGATCCGGATCACGCACTGTCTGGTGTTGGCCTATCTCAAGGCCAGAGGGAGGCTTCTTTTGCTTTCCCAAATCAGGGATTACCAAATAAAAGAAGTCATTGACCGTTCTAATGGAAAGGGAGTGGCCAAAGTTGTGGGGAGAAAGACGATACTAGCTTGGAGAACTCCGGTGTGATAAATCTCCTCTTTATAATAAGATTAATAATAAATCTCCCCATTATAATTGGGAAGCCCATGTCGCTTTAGCTTATCTCTAGAATCCCCACTGAAATATTTAGACGCGATTTATTATGTCTTCATTAGTTCATTTCAAATATATTCAATATAGGCATTTTCGGGTTTGGTTCATTATTTCTAATATAATAGAACTGGAATCCTAATTCAACATTATTAATTCAAAGTTATTGAAATCCTAACCTTAACTTACGGAAATTTATTTAACAACTTACGTTGATTTGAATTTACAGAATTAAGGATCTAATTTACTTATTTGATGTGACTCTCCATCGTAAATAATGATATACATATATCTCGTTTATATTTCATTTTATAACAAATTCATCAAAGTGTGGCGGCTATGCGGTACTTAAAGGTCGTCGACTTCCGATGCAGCTATCTATATATTTAATAAATTTTTTATATTAAAGTTTACTACATATTAATATATATATATATATATATAAATTTTAAGGGACGTTGTACTTAATTAATTCATGAAGGCAAAAATTTGGAAAACTTGGCAACACTAAAAATTACATTCCATACAGTTGCTAAACCAGTTTCGCATAAAAAACTGTGTGTGTTACGGTGTGTTTTTTTTTTGTTGCAGTTTATTATCTTGGGGAAGACTAGATTTATGACCGCAGCATGGTACAGAGCAGAGCTCCAATCCTCGAAGCAACTTAAATTTTTAACGGGGTAATAAGGGGTTATTTCCAAGCCTGACTGAAACTTCGTGCTTTCAGGGAAGAGCGGTGGTGGGTTTTATTAAACTAAACTCATACTTTTCTTTCTTCTATATACTTTACGTTTGCTGGATTTGTCAAATACACGGCCATTATAAAGAATTTTTGTCTTTAATTTGGCCGAGCACACGCTTAAATTTTAACGTTCCTAGTAGAAGGACTATAAACTTTTGTCCTCTTTTCCTTAGCCGTTTTAGTTTGACATATGCCCAATACGATCCGTTCAGGGTATTATGCTCGGACTACAATGGTCTCTACCAATCTTAAATCAGTTGTCAACTTCCTAATAATCGGGCGTGTTATTTGCAACTATTTTGTCGATAAGTTCTCTATATTCCGAAGTCTGGAACTCCTTATCGGTGCTCTATGGATAACTTGTATCCTTGCAGTTTCATGGCCCATCCTTCTACTCGTTCTTTTTTATTCAACAACTTAAACTAACATTATCGGTGATTACCTTAAAGGGGTGTCCTTCGATGTACATTCTGAATCTTTCGATGGCTAAAACTACCACTAAATACTTTAATTCGGTTAACGGATAATTTCGTTGATCTTTGTTAACATTTCTGAAAATGTAACTAATTGGTCGTTCGTATCCGTCTTCGTCACACTGTGCCAATAAGCCTCCTACTCCACAGATGAATTCATGATGAAAGATAATTGGGGCTAATTTATACTGGGGATGAGTATAATTTGTCTTTAATAGCTTGGAAATAGTTCTGTGTTTCCTCATCCCATGTTAACGCTTTTCCTTTCAATAATTCTGTATGTGGAAAAACTATCGTCGAAGTCTTTGGTATAAACCACTGATACCAACCGGTCATGCCCAACAACCATCGAAATTGTTTCTGTGTTGCCGGGACAGGATGGTCTGATATTGCACGGGCTTTGTCATTGATCGGTTTGAGAATGCTATTCCCTACTACATATTCTAAATATTCCACTCTAGATAAGGCGAATCGACTTTCAACAACATTGATGGTCAACCCTGCATTAAGTAAATGGGAAAGAACGGCGGTTAAGTGAGTCAAGTGTTTATCAAAAGTCGTCAAAAAAGATAATACCAATAAGTCGTCTAGGTCTTTAATAGATATGGTATAACCTGATCCATCAATCTGCACATCGTTTGTAGTATGTTACACAAACAAAAAAGCATGCGCTTAGACTGACATAGCGCTCGATTTGGGACAACAAAAGCGGTTTTTGTTCAAAATTTTTCTACTAAGGCAAGGTCGGTTTTTTTTTTTTGGTTTTTTTTGCAGTGGTGGACGTAAGCGTCGAATAATATATTTAAAATACAATAAAATTTGTGTAAGGCAGTAGATCAGATCAATCAAATTCTAAAATTAACTTATTTATTTTAATAAAGTCAGTGTCGGGTCAAGCAGCCGCCGGAAAGAAGTTTGGCCGGCAATAATTTATTGAATTCGTGTCGTCATTTTCTTTTGTATTTATGTTCGCGTCTCTCGCTCTATACTCGTCGCCCACTCTCGTGCATTCGATCGGCCACCTGTATCGGCCGTCATGCGCTAGCGTTTGTCTCGCTCTCTCGCGGGATCTCTCGATCGCTCCGCAGGATTAAGCGTTGAGCCGCGCTCCAGCGCCATTATTCTAATTCGGTCGTCAACCCTACTCAGTCACATATGTACATACATAAACCCCAAAATAATTAAATAAATTGTATCAATATCTCTATAAATCGAACTGTGCTTGTTTTTATTAAAGCCAATATTTAGAACACAAACTTAAAGCTCCCGAAAACGCTCGGTAACTGAACATTCTGGTGAACCCCGACGTAATTGTGTTTTGGAAAATATTTTTTTAAATTAAAATTTAAAAATTTTAAACGCGGCTTAAAATATGTAAACAAAAACATATAAACAAATTAAAAAAACATTATTCGGTTTGTGATTTGTGCGCGAAATATTAGCATTAGTTGACATACATACATACGCTGTTTGTCGAGTGCTGCAATTGCTCATGCATATTTTACTCCGTTATATAAAAGCACAGTGGGTCGTGTACTGCCAATAAATAAACGAACTAAGTCAAAGTGCAGTTGTCCTTTTTGAGGATCTTCAAGAATTCTTGTCGTCCTTGAAATCAGTGGAGACATTTCCGGTGGCGATGTTAAATGTACGGCTCAGCGAATTGGAGGGAATCGTTGCGGATTTCAAGAGCACACAGAAGGAGCTGTCCGAGATGGATGTTGTAGAACTCAGGGGCGATCTGAACGTCAACTTCAACGATGCGGCGAGGGAGGCACGATTCGTCCGGAATCAGAAGATTATGCGGCGCTCCAGTTTGTTGCCGGCAAGTTCGACGCTGATCAACGCATCGTCTGCCACCAATTTCGATGCGTCGTTTGGCAGAACTTTTCAGGCTTTGCCGCCACTGCCACTTCCCACTTTTAATGGAGGTTATGCGGAGTGCCTTGAATTTCGGTCACTGATCTCGACCATGGTGGACACAAACCCATTTATCAGTCAAGTCGAGAAGCTTTAACGGTTGCCGCACTGCCTTCGTGAATCTGCCTTGGAGACTGTTCGATCGTTGGAGCTCACGGACAAAAATTATTACGTCGCCTTGGAGCTGCTAAACACAAGGTTTAGTAATCGCAGGCTCATTTATAAAGCTCATGAAGCTTCGCGAGCTTTCGGACAAATTTAATTCCCATATGCGAGCCCTGGCAAGCATGGGCACAACGAAGCAGATTGCTAGCTGCATCATAATCCAAGTGCTGTTGCAGAAGGTTGATGATGCCACGCAGTGGAAGTCTAAGTGGAAGGAATTGCACGCTGACTCGGATTCCTTGGATTCCATTCCAACGTGAGAGTCCATCGTCAGTTTTCTTGAGCAGAGATGCCGGACTTTGGAGAGAATGGATTTGCCTACGACATCATATGCACCAAACCTTGCGGTAGGACGGCGTAGACCTTTTCATACAGGTAACTCTGCATTTGTGATTACCAACTTTTCCGAATGCACGATTTGTGATGGCCATTCTCACATAATAAACTCCTGCCCAAGGTTTTTAAGCTTCTCGCCTGAGGATCTTTTAGGCGAAGTTAGGCGATTGGAATTATGCCGTAAGTGCCTTGGATCTGGGCACCTATCTCGGCATTGCCATTCGTCAAGCTGCCGTGCTTGTGGACGCAGGCATGCTGCATTGTGGTGGCAATTCGACAGCTCAAGGCCAACACCCCTCTCCCGAGGATTTTGCAGCTAGCAACGCTGGTTCTCGGTCAGCGTCCGCTCCCGTCAATTCTCTTGTCGCCAAGGATCGTTTTGGTGATGTGGTGCTGCTAGCCACTGCCAATATTTTGGTCAGGAACCGCTCCGGAGTTCTACTGCCCTGCCGAGCACTTCTCGATTCTGGTTCGCAGGTGCATCTAGTCACCTCAAGGATGGCAAACCAGCTGCAGCTACGGAAGATAAGGTCTCCGGTTTCTGTGTCCGGTATAGGTGACGCAGGGTTTTCTACCGATGGGTTTTCTATGCAAGTCAGCTTGCAATCCCAATGCTCTGACTACTCGGCGCAAATAACTGCGATCGTAGCCTCCATTATCACTGACCTTCAGCCCAATTTTGCATTGGACGTCAGATATTGGAAAATTCCCGCCAATGTAAAGCTAGCAGATCCTCATTTTCACCAGCCGCAGCGAGTTAATTTGCTATTGGAGCTGGATTATTTTACGAACTGCTTTGGGTTGGGCAAATTCATTTGTCTCCTGGTTTGGCCTCAATCCAAAAAACTCGGCTCGGTTGGGTTGTTTGTGGAGCGGCTCGATCAACTTCATCGACAGTTGGTCCAGTTGTTACTCAAGCAAAAATATTCATGTAGAAGCTGTGCCGAGAGCATCTTTCATGGGATGAAAGCTTACCTCAGGGTTTTTCCACCGAGTAGCAGGAGATCTGCCGGACTTTCAGGAGCTGAGTTGTTGGCAGAGGTTCACAGTCTATGCGCTTCAAAGGGAAGTATTTTTGTTGGTGCGACTCTTCAGCCGTGTTATCGTGGATTCGAGATGAGCCTGCCAAGTTTAACGTTTTTGTCGCTAACCCCGTGTCAACCATCCAAAATCTGACGAGTTTCATGGAGGGTCGAATGTGCCTACGTTGGAAAATCCAGCAGATATCTTGTCTCGTGGAGCCCTTCCTACTGAGCTGATCGGATCCTGGTTATGGTGTCACGGGCCCCCCTATCTGTTAAAGATAGATAGGAGCACTGGCCTGCGCCGATAGTATTCGAGAAGCCAGCTTTAGAGCTTCGCCCTTCAATTTTATGGATGAGGTCGACATATACAGACCTCGTGGCTACATGCAAATACGTTTACTCCTTTCCAGCTCTTCAGCGAGTGTTTGCGTACGTCTATAAGTTTGGCAGACGGGTTCAGCGAAAAGAAATTACCGTTCATGATCTCAAGGCGGGGACTCGCATGCTTTGTGGGCAGTTCAGCGCGCTCATTTGGGTAATGAAATAAGGACGTTGCAGACAAAGGGAATGGTTCCCTCTTCCAGTTCGTTGGCTTCATTATCCCCATTTTTGGATCAGTTTGGATTGCTTCGAGAAGACGGGCATCTCAAGAATTCATCCTTGGATTAGAATGGTCAGTGGGTGACGACGAATTTTGCCCAGGAGCCATCCGGTAACGCGAAGCATGATCCTTAGCTTTCATGAGCACAACCTGCACGCTGGACCTCGATCGTTATTGGCGATGATACGTTCTCAGTATTGGCCGATTGGGGGGAGAAAAGGCGACAAATAAATGTGTGAGATGCTTTCGGACGAAACCTTGTTTGTTGGAGCATATAACGGGAGATCTTCAGAAGGAGAGAGTGGAAGGTTATCAAGTCTTTGATTTTTTAATTCGATTTTTATCAAGTCTTCAACTGGCATCGATTTTTGCGGTCCTTTCTTCTATAAGTCTGAAGTTCGGAACAAGGCTCCCATAAAATGTTACATTAGCGTCTTCATTTTTTTTACGACAAAGGCCGCCGCCTTTCTGCATGCACTAAGGTTTATTTCTATCAGGAAGAAGCCTCGACAGATCAGGTCCGACAATGCCACCAAAAAATTAGTTGAGCGAATTATAGAGACTATTTCATAGCGATGAGCACCAGGGAGCTGTCTTGGACTTTTGCCTTTCAGAGTCCATTGAGTGGAAGTTTATCCCTCCCCGTTCTCCCCACTTTGGCGGCTTCTGGGAAGCTACTGTTAAGACCGTCAAGTATCATTTTTATAGGGTCGTGGGCTCGGATGTACTAAAGGCCGACGATTTGCCGACGCTGGTGTGTAATATTGCTGGAGTGATTAACCAGGGAGCTGTCTTGGACTTTTGCCTTTCAGAGTCCATTGAGTGGAAGTTTATCCCTCCCCGTTCTCCCCACTTTGGCGGCTTGTGGGAAGCTACTGTTAAGACCGTCAAGTATCATTTTTATAGGGTCGTGGGCTTGGCTGTACTAAAGGTACTGGTGTGTAATATTGCTGGAGTGATTAATTCGGGTCCATTAGTCCCTCTCTCTGAAAACCCTGCTGATCTGGATGTCGTGACTCCTAATCATTTTTGCACGGAGGGCCTTATTCTAGTTTCAGTGAGCCAGATTTGACAAAACTCAACATAAATCGGCATTTAACCCTGTTGCAGCAAGGATCCAAATGGCGCATCCCTGGTGAAGGCATAGAAGTAAATTACATCGTGCTGGTTAAGGATGAAAACTTACCTCCAATGAAGTGGCCCCTGGTGAGGGTGACGGAAATGGTCGTCGGAGATGACGGAGTGTGTCGGGTGGCGCTGCTGAGGACGGCGTCCGGAGCTACAAGGCGGGCAGTCAACAAATTGTGCCTGCTGCCTCTTCATGATGCTGTTGAAAACCCATCTTCCTACGGGGTGAGTATGTCGGGTTAAGCAGCAGCCGGAAAGAAGTTTGGCCGGCAATAAGTTTCTGAATTCGTGAAGTCATTTTCTTTAATTCTTATGTTCGCGTCTCTCGCTCTATACTCGTCGCCCGCTCTCGTGCATTAGATCGGCCATCTGCATCGGCCGTCATGCGCTAGCATTTGTCTCGCTCTCTCGCGAGATCTCTCGATCGCTCCGCAGGATTAAGCGTTGAGCCGCGCTCCCGCGTCATTATTCTAACTCGGTCGTCTACTCTACTCAGTCACATATGTACATATATCGTCGTTCATCAAGAAATACTTGTACCAGGGTCACATATCCCTGGTGCCGCAGGAATTGCGAGTTAAGGGCCAGTGTTTCCATCCCCATCACTGCGTCCTGAAGAAACACAGCTCCACTGCTAAGCTGAGAGTTGTGTTTGACGGTTCGGCTGCCACATCCTCTGGTTATTCCCTCAATGATGCTCTGATGTCAGGGCCCGTGCTTCAACCTAAGATTTACCATACCTTGTTTCGGTTTCGTTCTCACCCAGTCTCTTTGACTAAAGAGATTTGCAAGATGTACCGCTGCGTAAGGGTTTTACCAATTGAAAGTTGGCTGCAGTGGATCCTCTGGAGAAATTCTATCCATGATGACGTGAAGGTTTTTAAGCTCATCACTGTGTCTTATGGCACAAAACCAGCTTCTATCCGTCTTTTCTATCCGTTCGCTCAATGCTCCAGCTAGCTAAGGATGAAGATGCCGGGTTTTCCGTTAGCACTCGTGTTGTCCTCTAGAATTCTTTGCGGACGATCTCATAGTTGGTGCACCAACGAAGACCGAAGTTGTTGAGATAAAGGCTCAGGACATCGAGCCTTTGGAGCAAGGGTAATTTTCAATTAAGGAAGTGGTGCTCCAACATCCAAGAGATTTTACTTAAGGTTCGACAATGGCAGCCTGTTCACAAAGAGTCTTGGAGAAGCCTGGGAACCTTCTTCCGACCATCTGCTGTTTTTGAATCCCTTCAGCCCAGCACCAAACCAACTAGAATATTTATCCTATCTTCTGTCGCTCGGTTTATAATCCGATGGGCTTGGTAGGACCTCTCGTCACCAGAGCAAAGGTTATTGCATATGCTGTGTAGGGAAAATATGTCTTGGGATAAAAGACATCCCCAATCCCTTCTCTCCCAATGGCTGCAATTCTATTCTAGTCAAACTTACCGTATTAAGTTTCCTTGTTTAGTCATTCCCTGCCAAGGAGACTTGGAAGTCCATCGATTCTGTGACGCCAGCTTGGATGCTTATGGAGCTTGCGTTTACGTCTTATCAGGGTCTGACTATCGACTCGAGTAGCATCCATAATGACTCATTCTATACAGAAGCTGAAACTATGTATCTGTCGATGAGTTTCCAAGCGGCTCCAGCTTCATACGTACACCTCACCTCCCACCAAATCGACCGAAGGGCCGCCGCATAACGAGTAAGAAGATAAGAGTAAGATATCATTTCAAAACATTTTCAAAAGAACCAAGGCTGTGTCATTTCCGATCGTTTAGTTATTAAGCAGCTATACAATATAGTCGACCAATTCCGGCCTTTCCGTCTTATATACAGCCTGCAAATAAATGAAGGATGTGTGCAAACTTTCAAGTCAATAGCTTTGAAAATGAGAGACTAATTTGCATAGAAATAGACAGACAGGCAGACGGTCAGGAGGCTTATATCGACTCGGATGGTGACCCTGTTCAAGAATATATATACTTTATAGGGTCGGAAATGTCTATTTTACGGCGTTCCACACTTTTGACCAAAACTATAATTCCCTCTGCATAGGTAAAAAAAATAATATTTTTAAAATAAAATATACAAAATTTATAAATATATAAAAATAAATAATACAGCTTTCTCTGCTTGAAAGCGAAGTCACGACCTTAAGATTTACAAGCAGAAATCTTGACCATTAATCCATTGGGGTAAAATTTTCCGCTTAATATTCTTAGAATGTTTAGAATATTTCTAAGCAAACTTCAGCAGCAGCAAAGGCCTAGTAGAGTTGTTCTGCATACTTTGTTTAGGTATTCCGTGATTTTTTGATATTTTCGAACCAAGTTTGTTATGGCGCTGAAAATGCGTTTACTGCAGCGAAAAGAACTGCAAGGTCATATTTATATTCGTCACATACTTAGGAAGCTTTTTGTGCATAAAGTTGTGAATTCCTGTGTCTCTTCATTTAGACATGGGGAAACTGAAAAACGATATAGGATTACCTCATAATTTTTCTTGACTTTCGTTGTAACGTCCTGGTTCTGATCCGGATCACGCACTGTCTGGTGTTGGCCTATCTCAAGGCCAGAGGGAGGCTTCTTTTGCTTTCCCAAATCAGGGATTACCAAATAAAAGAAGTCATTGACAGTTCTAATGGAAAGGGAGTGGCCAAAGTTGTGGGGAGAAAGACGATACTAGCTTGGAGAACTCCGGTGTGATAAATCTCCTCTTTATAATAAGATTAATAATAAATCTCCCCATTATAATTGGGAAGCCCATGTCGCTTTAGCTTATCTCTAGAATCCCCACTGAAATATTTAGACGCGATTTATTATGTCTTCATTAGTTCATTTCAAATATATTCAATATAGGCATTTTCGGGTTTGGTTCATTATTTCTAATATAATAGAACTGGAATCCTAATTCAACATTATTAATTCAAAGTTATTGAAATCCTAACCTTAACTTACGGAAATTTATTTAACAACTTACGTTGATTTGAATTTACAGAATTAAGGATCTAATTTACTTATTTGATGTGACTCTCCATCGTAAATAATGATATACATATATCTCGTTTATATTTCATTTTATAACAAATTCATCAAAGTGTGGCGGCTATGCGGTACTTAAAGGTCGTCGACTTCCGATGCAGCTATCTATATATTTAATAAATTTTTTATATTAAAGTTTACTACATATTAATATATATATATATATATATAAATTTTAAAGGACGTTGTACTTAATTAATTCATGAAGGCAAAAATTTGGAAAACTTGGCAACACTAAAAATTACATTCCATACAGTTGCTAAACCAGTTTCGCATAAAAAACTGTGTGTGTTACGGTGTGTTTTTTTTTTGTTGCAGTTTATTATCTTGGGGAAGTCTAGATTTATGACCGCAGCATGGTACAGAGCAGAGCTCCAATCCTCGAAGCAACTTAAATTTTTAACGGGGTAATAAGGGGTTATTTCCAAGCCTGACTGAAACTTCGTGCTTTCAGGGAAGAGCGGGGGTGGGTTTTATTAAACTAAACTCATACTTTTCTTTCTTCTATATACTTTACGTTTGCTGGATTTGTCAAATACACGGCCATTATAAAGAATTTTTGTCTTTAATTTGGCCGAGCACACGCTTAAATTTTAACGTTCCTAGTAGAAGGACTATAAACTTTTGTCCTCTTTTCCTTAGCCGTTTTAGTTTGACATATGCCCAATACGATCCGTTCAGGGTATTATGCTCGGACTACAATGGTCTCTACCAATCTTAAATCAGTTGTCAACTTCCTAATAATCGGGCGTGTTATTTGCAACTATTTTGTCGATAAGTTCTCTATATTCCGAAGTCTGGAACTCCTTATCGGTGCTCTATGGATAACTTGTATCCTTGCAGTTTCATGGCCCATCCTTCTACTCGTTCTTTTTTATTCAACAACTTAAACTAACATTATCGGTGATTACCTTAAAGGGGTGTCCTTCGATGTACATTCTGAATCTTTCGATGGCTAAAACTACCACTAAATACTTTAATTCGGTTAACGGATAATTTCGTTGATCTTTGTTAACATTTCTGAAAATGTAACTAATTGGTCGTTCGTATCCGTCTTCGTCACACTGTGCCAATAAGCCTCCTACTCCACAGATGAATTCATGATGAAAGATAATTGGGGCTAATTTATACTGGGGATGAGTATAATTTGTCTTTAATAGCTTGGAAATAGTTCTGTGTTTCCTCATCCCATGTTAACGCTTTTCCTTTCAATAATTCTGTATGTGGAAAAACTATCGTCGAAGTCTTTGGTATAAACCACTGATACCAACCGGTCATGCCCAACAACCATCGAAATTGTTTCTGTGTTGCCGGGACAGGATGGTCTGATATTGCACGGGCTTTGTCATTGATCGGTTTGAGAATGCTATTCCCTACTACATATTCTAAATATTCCACTCTAGATAAGGCGAATCGACTTTCAACAACATTGATGGTCAACCCTGCATTAAGTAAATGGGAAAGAACGGCGGTTAAGTGAGTCAAGTGTTTATCAAAAGTCGTCAAAAAAGATAATACCAATAAGTCGTCTAGGTCTTTAATAGATATGGTATAACCTGATCCATCAATCTGCACATCGTTTGTAGTATGTTACACAAACAAAAAAGCATGCGCTTAGACTGACATAGCGCTCGATTTGGGACAACAAAAGCGGTTTTTGTTCAAAATTTTTATACTAAGGCAAGGTCGGTTTTTTTTTTTTGGTTTTTTTTGCAGTGGTGGACGTAAGCGTCGAATAATATATTTAAAATACAATAAAATTTGTGTAAGGCAGTAGATCAGATCAATCAAATTCTAAAATTAACTTATTTATTTTAATAAAGTCAGTGTCGGGTCAAGCAGCCGCCGGAAAGAAGTTTGGCCGGCAATAATTTATTGAATTCGTGTCGTCATTTTCTTTTGTATTTATGTTCGCGTCTCTCGCTCTATACTCGTCGCCCACTCTCGTGCATTCGATCGGCCACCTGTATCGGCCGTCATGCGCTAGCGTTTGTCTCGCTCTCTCGCGGGATCTCTCGATCGCTCCGCAGGATTAAGCGTTGAGCCGCGCTCCAGCGCCATTATTCTAATTCGGTCGTCAACCCTACTCAGTCACATATGTACATACATAAACCCCAAAATAATTAAATAAATTGTATCAATATCTCTATAAATCGAACTGTGCTTGTTTTTATTAAAGCCAATATTTAGAACACAAACTTAAAGCTCCCGAAAACGCTCGGTAACTGAACATTCTGGTGAACCCCGACGTAATTGTGTTTTGGAAAATATTTTGTTAAATTAAAATTTAAAAATTTTAAACGCGGCTTAAAATATGTAAACAAAAACATATAAACAAATTAAAAAAACATTATTCGGTTTGTGACTTGTGCGCGAAATATTAGCATTAGTTGACATACATACATACGCTGTTTGTCGAGTGCTGCAATTGCTCATGCATATTTTACTCCGTTATATAAAAGCACAGTGGGTCGTGTACTGCCAATAAATAAACGAACTAAAATAAATTTTTTCGATTGTGCCTCTCCTGGACGGAAAGCATTCCTGAGTCAAAGTGCAGTTGTCCTTTTTGAGGATCTTCAAGAATTCTTGTCGTCCTTGAAATCAGTGGAGACATTTCCGGTGGCGATGTTAAATGTACGGCTCAGCGAATTGGAGGGAATCGTTGCGGATTTCAAGAGCACACAGAAGGAGCTGTCCGAGATGGATGTTGTAGAACTCAGGGGCGATCTGAACGTCAACTTCAACGATGCGGCGAGGGAGGCACGATTCGTCCGGAATCAGAAGATTATGCGGCGCTCCAGTTTGTTGCCGGCAAGTTCGACGCTGATCAACGCATCGTCTGCCACCAATTTCGATGCGTCGTTTGGCAGAACTTTTCAGGCTTTGCCGCCACTGCCACTTCCCACTTTTAATGGAGGTTATGCGGAGTGCCTTGAATTTCGGTCACTGATCTCGACCATGGTGGACACAAACCCATTTATCAGTCAAGTCGAGAAGCTTTAACGGTTGCCGCACTGCCTTCGTGAATCTGCCTTGGAGACTGTTCGATCGTTGGAGCTCACGGACAAAAATTATTACGTCGCCTTGGAGCTGCTAAACACAAGGTTTAGTAATCGCAGGCTCATTTATAAAGCTCATGAAGCTTCGCGAGCTTTCGGACAAATTTAATTCCCATATGCGAGCCCTGGCAAGCATGGGCACAACGAAGCAGATTGCTAGCTGCATCATAATCCAAGTGCTGTTGCAGAAGGTTGATGATGCCACGCAGTGGAAGTCTAAGTGGAAGGAATTGCAAGCTGACTCGGATTCCTTGGATTCCATTCCAACGTGAGAGTCCATCGTCAGTTTTCTTGAGCAGAGATGCCGGACTTTGGAGAGAATGGATTTGCCTACGACATCATATGCACCAAACCTTGCGGTAGGACGGCGTAGACCTTTTCATACAGGTAACTCTGCATTTGTGATTACCAACTTTTCCGAATGCACGATTTGTGATGGCCATTCTCACATAATAAACTCCTGCCCAAGGTTTTTAAGCTTCTCGCCTGAGGATCTTTTAGGCGAAGTTAGGCGATTGGAATTATGCCGTAAGTGCCTTGGATCTGGGCACCTATCTCGGCATTGCCATACGTCAAGCTGCCGTGCTTGTGGACGCAGGCATGCTGCATTGTGGTGGCAATTCGACAGCTCAAGGCCAACACCCCTCTCCCGAGGATTTTGCAGCTAGCAACGCTGGTTCTCGGTCAGCGTCCGCTCCCGTCAATTCTCTTGTCGCCAAGGATCGTTTTGGTGATGTGGTGCTGCTAGCCACTGCCAATATTTTGGTCAGGAACCGCTCCGGAGTTCTACTGCCCTGCCGAGCACTTCTCGATTCTGGTTCGCAGGTGCATCTAGTCACCTCAAGGCTGGCAAACCAGCTGCAGCTACGGAAGATAAGGTCTCCGGTTTCTGTGTCCGGTATAGGTGACGCAGGGTTTTCTACCGATGGGTTTTCTATGCAAGTCAGCTTGCAATCCCAATGCTCTGACTACTCGGCGCAAGTAACTGCGATCGTAGCCTCCATTATCACTGACCTTCAGCCCAATTTTGCATTGGACGTCAGATATTGGAAAATTCCCGCCCATGTAAAGCTAGCAGATCCTCATTTTCACCAGCCGCAGCGAGTTAATTTGCTATTGGAGCTGGATTATTTTACGAACTGCTTTGGGTTGGGCAAATTCATTTGTCTCCTGGTTTGGCCTCAATCCAAAAAACTCGGCTCGGTTGGGTTGTTTGTGGAGCGGCTCGATCAACTTCATCGACAGTTGGTCCAGTTGTTACTCAAGCAAAAATATTCATGTAGAAGCTGTGCCGAGAGCATCTTTCATGGGATGAAAGCTTACCTCAGGGTTTTTCCACCGAGTGGCAGGAGATCTGCCGGACTTTCAGGAGCTGAGTTGTTGGCAGAGGTTCACAGTCTATGCGCTTCAAAGGGAAGTATTTTTGTTGGTGCGACTCTTCAGCCGTGTTATCGTGGATTCGAGATGAGCCTGCCAAGTTTAACGTTTTTGTCGCTAACCCCGTGTCAACCATCCAAAATCTGACGAGTTTCATGGAGGGTCGAATGTGCCTACGTTGGAAAATCCAGCAGATATCTTGTCTCGTGGAGCCCTTCCTACTGAGCTGATCGGATCCTGGTTATGGTGTCACGGGCCCCCCTATCTGTTAAAGATAGATAGGAGCACTGGCCTGCGCCGATAGTATTCGAGAAGCCAGCTTTAGAGCTTCGCCCTTCAATTTTATGGATGAGGTCGACATATACAGACCTCGTGGCTACATGCAAATACGTTTACTCCTTTCCAGCTCTTCAGCGAGTGTTTGCGTACGTCTATAAGTTTGGCAGACGGGTTCAGCGAAAAGAAATTACCGTTCATGATCTCAAGGCGGGGACTCGCATGCTTTGTGGGCAGTTCAGCGCGCTCATTTGGGTAATGAAATAAGGACGTTGCAGACAAAGGGAATGGTTGCCTCTTCCAGTTCGTTGGCTTCATTATCCCCATTTTTGGATCAGTTTGGATTGCTTCGAGAAGACGGGCATCTCAAGAATTCATCCTTGGATTAGAATGGTCAGTGGGTGACGACGAATTTTGCCCAGGAGCCATCCGGTAACGCGAAGCATGATCCTTAGCTTTCATGAGCACAACCTGCACGCTGGACCTCGATCGTTATTGGCGATGATACGTTCTCAGTATTGGCCGATTGGGGGGAGAAAAGGCGACAAATAAATGTGTGAGATGCTTTCGGACGAAACCTTGTTTGTTGGAGCCTCAAGTCTTTGATTTTTTAATTCGATTTTTATCAAGTCTTCAACTGGCATCGATTTTTGCGGTCCTTTCTTCTATAAGTCTGAAGTTCGGAACAAGGCTCCCATAAAATGTTACATTAGCGTCTTCATTTTTTTCACGACAAAGGCCGCCGCCTTTCTGCATGCACTAAGGTTTATTTCTATCAGGAAGAAGCCTCGACAGATCAGGTCCGACAATGCCACCAAAAAATTAGTTGAGCGAATTATAGAGACTATTTCATAGCGATGAGCACCAGGGAGCTGTCTTGGACTTTTGCCTTTCAGAGTCCATTGAGTGGAAGTTTATCCCTCCCCGTTCTCCCCACTTTGGCGGCTTCTGGGAAGCTACTGTTAAGACCGTCAAGTATCATTTTTATAGGGTCGTGGGCTCGGCTGTACTAAAGGCCGACGATTTGCCGACGCTGGTGTGTAATATTGCTGGAGTGATTAACCAGGACTGTGATTAACCAGTCTTGGACTTTTGCCTTTCAGAGTCCATTGAGTGGAAGTTTATCCCTCCCCGTTCTCCCCACTTTGGCGGCTTGTGGGAAGCTACTGTTAAGACCGTCAAGTATCATTTTTATAGGGTCGTGGGCTTGGCTGTACTAAAGGTACTGGTGTGTAATATTG
This sequence comes from Drosophila atripex, assembly GCA_035045925.1. Taxonomy (NCBI): domain Eukaryota; kingdom Metazoa; phylum Arthropoda; class Insecta; order Diptera; family Drosophilidae; genus Drosophila; species Drosophila atripex. The sequence continues at coordinate 23,895,850 of JAWNOP010000052.1, forward strand.
CTGGAGTGATTAATTCGGGTCCATTAGTCCCTCTCTCTTAAAACCCTGCTGATCTGGATGTCGTGACTCCTAATCATTTTTGCACGGAGGGCCTTATTCTAGTTTCAGTGAGCCAGATTTGACAAAACTCAACATAAATCGGCATTTAACCCTGTTGCAGCAAGGATCCAAATGGCGCATCCCTGGTGAAGGCATAGAAGTAAATTACATCGTGCTGGTGAAGGATGAAAACTTACCTCCAATGAAGTGGCCCCTGGTGAGGGTGACGGAAATGGTCGTCGGAGATGACGGAGTGTGTCGGGTGGCGCTGCTGAGGACGGCGTCCGGAGCTACAAGGCGGGCAGTCAACAAATTGTGCCTGCTGCCTCTTCATGATGCTGTTGAAAACCCATCTTCCTACGGGGTGAGTATGTCGGGTTAAGCAGCAGCCGGAAAGAAGTTTGGCCGGCAATAAATTTCTGAATTCGTGAAGTCATTTTCTTTAATTCTTATGTTCGCGTCTCTCGCTCTATACTCGTCGCCCGCTCTCGTGCATTAGATCGGCCATCTGCATCGGCCGTCATGCGCTAGCGTTTGTCTCGCTCTCTCGCGAGATCTCTCGATCGCTCCGCAGGATTAAGCGTTGAGCCGCGCTCCCGCGTCATTATTCTAACTCGGTCGTCTACTCTACTCAGTCACATATGTACATATATCGTCGTTCATCAAGAAATACTTGTACCAGGGTCACATATCCCTGGTGCCGCAGGAATTGCGAGTTAAGGGCCAGTGTTTACATCACTGCGTCCTAAAGAAACACAGCTCCACTGCTAAGCTGAGAGTTGTGTTTGACGGTTCGGCTGCCACATCCTCTGGTTATTCCCTCAATGATGCTCTGATGTCAGGGCCCGTGCTTCAACCTAAGATTTACCATACCTTGTTTCGGTTTCGTTCTCACCCAGTCGCTTTGACTAAAGAGATTTGCAAGATGTACCGCTGCGTAAGGGTTTTACCAATTGATAGTTGGCTGCAGTGGATCCTCTGGAGAAATTCTATCCATGATGACGTGAAGGTTTTTAAGCTCATCACTGTGTCTTATGGCACAAAACCAGCTTCTATCCGTCTTTTCTATCCGTTCGCTCAATGCTCCAGCTAGCTAAGGATGAAGATGCCGGGTTTTCCGTCAGCACTCGTGTTGTCCTCTAGAATTCTTTGCGGACGATCTCATAGTTGGTGCACCAACGAAGACCGAAGTTGTTGAGATAAAGGCTCAGGACATCGAGCCTTTGGAGCAAGGGTAATTTTCAATTAAGGAAGTGGTGCTCCAACATCCAAGAGATTTTACTTAAGGTTCGACAATGGCAGCCTGTTCACAAAGAGTCTTGGAGAAGCCTGGGAACCTTCTTCCGACCATCTGCTGTTTTTGAATCCCTTCAGCCCAGCACCAAACCAACTAGAATATTTATCCTATCTTCTGTCGCTCGGTTTATAATCCGATGGGCTTGGTAGGACCTCTCGTCACCAGAGCAAAGGTTATTGCATATGCTGTGTAGGGAAAATATGTCTTGGGATAAAAGACATCCCCAATCCCTTCTCTCCCAATGGCTGCAATTCTATTCTAGTCAAACTTAGCGTATTAAGTTTCCTTGTTTAGTCATTCCCTGCCAAGGAGACTTGGAAGTCCATCGATTCTGTGACGCCAGCTTGGATGCTTATGGAGCTTGCGTTTACGTCTTATCAGGGTCTGACTATCGACTCGAGTAGCACCCATAATGACTCATTCTATACAGAAGCTGAAACTATGTATCTGTCGATGAGTTTCCAAGCGGCTCCAGCTTCATACGTACACCTCACCTCCCACCAAATCGACCGAAGGGCCGCCGCATAACGAGTAAGAAGATAAGAGTAAGATATCATTTCAAAACATTTTCAAAAGAACCAAGGTTGTGTCATTTCCGATCGTTTAGTTATTAAGCAGCTATACAATATAGTCGACCAATTCCGGCCTTTCCGTCTTATATACAGCCTGCAAATAAATGAAGGATGTGTGCAAACTTTCAAGTCAATAGCTTTGAAAATGAGAGACTAATTTGCATAGAAATAGACAGACAGGCAGACGGTCAGGAGGCTTATATCGACTCGGATGGTGACCCTGTTCAAGAATATATATACTTTATAGGGTCGGAAATGTCTATTTTACGGCGTTCCACACTTTTGACCAAAACTATAATTCCCTCTGCATAGGTAAAAAAAATAATATTTTTAAAATAAAATATACAAAATTTATAAATATATAAAAATAAATAATACAGCTTTCTCTGCTTGAAAGCGAAGTCACGACCTTAAGATTTACAAGCAGAAATCTTGACCATTAATCCATTGGGGTAAAATTTTCCGCTTAATATTCTTAGAATGTTTAGAATATTTCTAAGCAAACTTCAGCAGCAGCAAAGGCCTAGTAGAGTTGTTCTGCATACTTTGTTTAGGTATTCCGTGATTTTTTGATATTTTCGAACCAAGTTTGTTATGGCGCTGAAAATGCGTTTACTGCAGCGAAAAGAACTGCAAGGTCATATTTATATTCGTCACATACTTAGGAAGCTTTTTGTGCATAAAGTTGTGAATTCCTGTGTCTTTTCATTTAGACATGGGGAAACTGAAAAACGATATAGGATTACCTCATAATTTTTCTTGACTTTCGTTGTAACGTCCTGGTTCTGATCCGGATCACGCACTGTCTGGTGTTGGCCTATCTCAAGGCCAGAGGGAGGCTTCTTTTGCTTTCCCAAATCAGGGATTACCAAATAAAAGAAGTCATTGACAGTTCTAATGGAAAGGGAGTGGCCAAAGTTGTGGGGAGAAAGACGATACTAGCTTGGAGAACTCCGGTGTGATAAATCTCCTCTTTATAATAAGATTAATAATAAATCTCCCCATTATAATTGGGAAGCCCATGTCGCTTTAGCTTATCTCTAGAATCCCCACTGAAATATTTAGACGCGATTTATTATGTCTTCATTAGTTCATTTCAAATATATTCAATATAGGCATTTTCGGGTTTGGTTCATTATTTCTAATATAATAGAACTGGAATCCTAATTCAACATTATTAATTCAAAGTTATTGAAATCCTAACCTTAACTTACGGAAATTTATTTAACAACTTACGTTGATTTGAATTTACAGAATTAAGGATCTAATTTACTTATTTGATGTGACTCTCCATCGTAAATAATGATATACATATATCTCGTTTATATTTCATTTTATAACAAATTCATCAAAGTGTGGCGGCTATGCGGTACTTAAAGGTCGTCGACTTCCGATGCAGCTATCTATATATTTAATAAATTTTTTATATTAAAGTTTACTACATATTAATATATATATATATATAAATTTTAAAGGACGTTGTACTTAATTAATTCATGAAGGCAAAAATTTGGAAAACTTGGCAACACTAAAAATTACATTCCATACAGTTGCTAAACCAGTTTCGCATAAAAAACTGTGTGTGTTACGGTGTGTTTTTTTTTTGTTGCAGTTTATTATCTTGGGGAAGACTAGATTTATGACCGCAGCATGGTACAGAGCAGAGCTCCAATCCTCGAAGCAACTTAAATTTTTAACGGGGTAATAAGGGGTTATTTCCAAGCCTGACTGAAACTTCGTGCTTTCAGGGAAGAGCGGGGGTGGGTTTTATTAAACTAAACTCATACTTTTCTTTCTTCTATATACTTTACGTAAGCTGGATTTGTCAAATACACGGCCATTATAAAGAATTGTTGTCTTTAATTTGGCCGAGCACACGCTTAAATTTTAACGTTCCTAGTAGAAGGACTATAAACTTTTGTCCTCTTTTCCTTAGCCGTTTTAGTTTGACATATGCCCAATACGATCCGTTCAGGGTATTATGTTCGGACTACAATGGTCTCTACCAATCTTAAATCAGTTGTCAACTTCCTAATAATCGGGCGTGTTATTTGCAACTATTTTGTCGATAAGTTCTCTATATTCCGAAGTCTGGAACTCCTTATCGGTGCTCTATGGATAACTTGTATCCTTGCAGTTTCATGGCCCATCCTTCTACTCGTTCTTTTTTATTCAACAACTTAAACTAACATTATCGGTGATTACCTTAAAGGGGTGTCCTTCGATGTACATTCTGAATCTTTCGATGGCTAAAACTACCACTAAATACTTTAATTCGGTTAACGGATAATTTCGTTGATCTTTGTTAACATTTTTGAAAATGTAACTAATTGGTCGCTCGTATCCGTCTTCGTCACACTGTGCCAATAAGCCTCCTACTCCACAGATGAATGCATGATGAAAGATAATTGGGGCTAATTTATACTGGGGATGAGTATAATTTGTCTTTAATAGCTTGAAAATAGTTCTGTGTTTCCTCATCCCATGTTAACGCTTTTCCTTTCAATAATTCTGTATGTGGAAAAACTATCGTCGAAGTCTTTGGTATAAACCACTGATACCAACCGGTCATGCCCAACAACCATCGAAATTGTTTCTGTGTTGCCGGGACAGGATGGTCTGATATTGCACGGGCTTTGTCATTGATCGGTTTGAGAATGCTATTCCCTACTACATATTCTAAATATTCCACTCTAGATAAGGCGAATCGACTTTCAACAACATTGATGGTCAACCCTGCATTAAGTAAATGGGAAAGAACGGCGGTTAAGTGAGTCAAGTGTTTATCAAAAGTCGTCAAAAAAGATAATACCAATAAGTCGTCTAGGTCTTTAATAGATATGGTATAACCTGATCCATCAATCTGCACATCGTTTGTAGTATGTTACACAAATAAAAAAGCATGCGCTTAGACTGACATAGCGCTCGATTTGGGACAACAAAAGCGGTTTTTGTTCAAAATTTTTCTACTAAGGCAAGGTCGGTTTTTTTTTTTTGGTTTTTTTTGCAGTGGTGGACGTAAGCGTCGAATAATATATTTAAAATACAATAAAATTTGTGTAAGGCAGTAGATCAGATCAATCAAATTCTAAAATTAACTTATTTATTTTAATAAAGTCAGTGTCGGGTCAAGCAGCCGCCGGAAAGAAGTTTGGCCGGCAATAATTTATTGAATTCGTGTCGTCATTTTCTTTTGTATTTATGTTCGCGTCTCTCGCTCTATACTCGTCGCCCACTCTCGTGCATTCGATCGGCCACCTGTATCGGCCGTCATGCGCTAGCGTTTGTCTCGCTCTCTCGCGGGATCTCTCGATCGCTCCGCAGGATTAAGCGTTGAGCCGCGCTCCAGCGCCATTATTCTAATTGGGTCGTCAACCCTACTCAGTCACATATGTACATACATAAACCCCAAAACAATTAAATAAATTGTATCAATATCTCTATAAATCGAACTGTGCTTGTTTTTATTAAAGCCAATATTTAGAACACAAACTTAAAGCTCCCGAAAACGCTCGGTAACTGAACATTCTGGTGAACCCCGACGTAATTGTGTTTTGGAAAATATTTTGTTAAATTAAAATTTAACAATTTTAAACGCGGCTTAAAATATGTAAACAAAAACATATAAACAAATTAAAAAAACATTATTCGGTTTGTGATTTGTGCGCGAAATATTAGCATTAGTTGACATACATACATACGCTGTTTGTCGAGTGCTGCAATTGCTCATGCATATTTTACTCCGTTATATAAAAGCACAGTGGGTCGTGTACTGCCAATAAATAAACGAACTAAAATAAATTTTTTCGATTGTGCCTCTCCTGGACGGAAAGCATTCCTGAGTCAAAGTGCAGTTGTCCTTTTTGAGGATCTTCAAGAATTCTTGTCGTCCTTGAAATCAGTGGAGACATTTCCGGTGGCGATGTTAAATGTGCGGCTCAGCGAATTGGAAGGAATCGTTGCGGATTTCAAGAGCACACACAAGGAGCTGTCCGAGATGGATGTTGCAGAACTCAGGAGCGATCTGAGCGTCAACTTCAACGATGCGGCGAGGGAGGCACGATTCGTCCGGAATCAGGAGATTATGCGGCGCTCCAGTTTGTTGCCGGCAAGTTCGACGCTGATCAACGCATCGTCTGCCACCAATTTCGATGCGTCGTTTGGCAGAACTTTTCAGGCTTTGCCGCCACTGCCACTTCCCACTTTTAACCCCGTGTCAACCATCCAAAATGTGACGGGCATCTCAAGAATTCATCCTTGGATTAGAATGGTCGTCACCCACTAATTTTGCCCAGGAGCCATCCGGTAACGCGAAGCATGATCCTTAAGGTTGGTTCCTTAAGTGGAAGGTTATCAAGTCTTTGATTTTTTAATTCGATTTTTATCAAGTCTTCAACTGGCATCGATTTTTGCGGTCCTTTCTTCTATAAGTCTGAAGTTCGGAACAAGGCTCCCATAAAATGTTACATTAGCGTCTTCATTTTTTTCACGACAAAGGCCGCCCCCTTCCTGCATGCACTAAGGTTTATTTCTATCAGGAAGCAGCCTCGACAGATCAGGTCCGACAATGCCACCAAAAAATTAGTTGAGCGTTAGTTAAGACCGTCAAGTATCATTTTTATAGGGTCGTGGGCTCGGCTGTACTAAAGGCCGACGATTGCCGACGCTGGTGTGTAATATTGCTGGAGTGATTAACCAGGGAGCTGTCTTGGACTTTTGCCTTTCAGAGTCCATTGAGTGGAAGTTTATCCCTCCCCGTTCTCCCCACTTTGGCGGCTTGTGGGAAGCTACTGTTAAGACCGTCAAGTATCATTTTTATAGGGTCGTGGGCTTGGCTGTACTAAAGGCCGACGATTTGCCGACGCTGGTGTGTAATATTGCTGGAGTGATTAATTCGGGTCCATTAGTCCCTCTCTCTGAAAACCCTGCTGATCTGGATGTCGTGACTCCTAATCATTTTTGCACGGAGGGCCTTATTCTAGTTTCAGTGAGCCAGATCTGACAAAACTCAACATAAATCGGCATTTAACCCTGTTGCAGCAAGGATCCAAATGGCGCATCCCTGGTGAAGGCATAGAAGTAAATTACATCGTGCTGGTGAAGGATGAAAACTTACCTCCAATGAAGTGGCCCCTGGTGAGGGTGACGGAAATGGTCGTCGGAGATGACGGAGTGTGTCGGGTTGCGCTGCTGAGGACGGCGTCCGGAGCTACAAGGCGGGCAGTCAACAAATTGTGCCTGCTGCCTCTTCATGATGCTGTTGAAAACCCATCTTCCTACGGGGTGAGTATGTCGGGTTAAGCAGCAGCCGGAAAGAAGTTTGGCCGGCAATAAGTTTCTGAATTCGTGAAGTCATTTTCTTTAATACTTATGTTCGCGTCTCTCGCTCTATACTCGTCGCCCGCTCTCGTGCATTAGATCGGCCATCTGCATCGGCCGTCATGCGCTAGCGTTTGTCTCGCTCTCTCGCGAGATCTCTCGATCGCTCCGCAGGATTAAGCGTTGAGCCGCGCTCCCGCGTCATTATTCTAATTCGGTCGTCTACTCTACTCAGTCACATATGTACATATATCGTTTGTAGAAACCACAAAACAATTAAATACATTTTATCAATATCAATAAATTGAACTGTGCTTGTTTTTATTAAAGCCAATATTTAGAACACAAACTTAAATCTCCCGAAAACGCTCGGTAACTGAACAGTCAGACCTACGGAAGAATCTAACTTTATGAGATCTAAATGTAGACTTCAATTCAAAGGTAATTCAAGTATTGGTTTCGATGAAAACCTCAAGAGTGGGAAGATATGGATCCTCAGTTAGAGAGAGGCAAAGTTCTGGAGAGGGTAGTTCTATCAGAATCTGAAACGAAATCTGAAATCAAATTTCTAATGTGGTTAATTTGGCCGAGTAACATGTCAAACATGCCCACGGGGAAGTCATTGTGCGTTTTAAGCAATAAAGATGGTAATTTTCAGCATTAGACCACATGAACTCTCGGATATTAAGTCCCTCAAAGCTACTAGCTGGTCGTTATTAGACAGACGATCAGAAACGAAACGAATAGCGGAAAAATGTTGCCAGTATGTGGGGAGTTCGGACAAAGGTGGTATATAAAAACATATAACGTATAACGTTTGACCGGACAGTTTTGGAGGTTTGCTACATAGCCCTCTAGTCTAAGAAATTAGTTAGACTAATCAACTCTTTAAATCCACCTTTAGTATGCCCTCAAACTCTGTCCGAAACGACCTTATTTCGACCCATGACGAAAATGAAAGTCCATTATTTTTCACTTTGGGCAAAATAATTCGATATGCCGATAAATTTCATAAGGATCGGCCGACTATATCCAATAGCTGCCATATTACTGATTGACTTTATGTGGATTCCTTTTTGGCCAAACCCATTCGATATGCCAAATTTCATAAGGATCGGCCGACTATATCCTATAGCTGCTATATAACTAATTGATCGGAAACGCGATAACTTCGTTGTTTTTTTAAGTTAAAAAGATGGGAGTTACTATGGATTGTACTTTGGGGACACTAATCCGATCTGCCAAATTTCATTAGGATCGACCGACAATATACGATCCGATATTTATCTAATTATATAAGATGCGTGTTGCCACCTAGCGGACTGCCGTCCCGTCCGCTGTGATGCCACTCAACTGCAAGGGTATATCAACTTTGGCATTAAGGTTGTTAAAACGGATGCTATGTATTCATTCTTTTTATTGAAATTGGTAGAGACATTTTAATTTTTTTTATTCTCTTAATAGAAGTTGGAAATTTATTTAATTTTTGCAGTTTTTATGAAATAGACCTTATCAAGGTTAAACAGAAAGCACTGTTAAAAAAGTTGGAACCACATCGATGTATATACACAATGTTTTCACCCTACATCGATGTATTTCGATAGATACCGACAACGATGATGTGTGTCTAATTTACATCACTAACTTGGAGCACTACTTGAAAAGCCAAGTTTTTTTTAGCTATGAGAGTTAGCGAGAGGCAAATTGGCGTTAAAGCAGTTTTTAATAAGATATTTCGCCATCAAGTACTAGATCTATATATCGATCTGAGTGCTAGGCTTTAACTGCTGCAAGTAACTAGGTACATATAGTGTCGTCACTCGGATGGGAGTTGCTTTCAACCTACATGCAATTCTTCAATACACAAGACAAAAGTGTATACCCACTCCAAATGCATGAACGTTGGTAGGTATGTATGTTTTAATATAGTGGGGAATACATGTTAAAAAGAAGTAATCCTACACTCCCACACTCCATGGCTTTCGGCGACAAACTCACCACGAGCACGCCATATTTATCTATCTAGTTTGCCCAATCTCTTTAAGAGGGCACAATACCAAATTCCAATACTAAATACTAAACTATCGACCCGCGACATCCCTACCTCTGTGAAGAACCCCTTTAATCCAAAGCCGCCAACTTTGAAGCGGTGCCAGTATCGACGACGGCTGGATCGCAAACGAAGACGATGTCTCCTCGACGAATCGGCTTCTCTCTGCGGCACCACTTCTCTCTCCGTGTCAACGTGGATAGGTACTCCAACTCCCACCTCTTTCAGAAACGGTTCCTCAACATCCTTGCTATGCGCCACTGCTTCCATGTAGCTCCTTCGTTAACAACGACTCCATCTAGGCCAGGGTTATCCGGCCGACAAGCTGCTCCCTTGAGCAGAGCATTTGGCGTCTGGTCCGCACTCACCGGCAAATGGGTGAGCGGACCAGAACCAACAACATTCTCCGCCTCTATCAGGAAACTCTCCAAGATGTGCTCCTTCGGCGCCACTTCCTTCACTGTGTAACGCAGCACCCTCTTCACGCACTGCACCATTCGCTCCCAGACTCCGCCCTCTGACGGATTCGCTGGGCAATTAGAGATCCATCTCGCCAGTTCCAAATGAATCGCCGTGGTCGTCAGGCACGTAAACAAGGCCACCCACCGATTCCCTTGGTACCGAGCAACGGTCACTAGCAGTGGTCGAAAGTAGTCGAGGCCCATGCTTTTAATCGGTCAGCCATTGGCCTCCAGACGATCCTCTGGCAGGGGTCCCGTAATCGGCGCCATCGGCCGCGTTCTGTGCAGCTTACACTCGCTGCATCCCGAGTTCACACTGCGAAGCACTCTCCGCAGTCTCATAATCCAGAACCTGGTCTGGATTTTGGTCATCGTAGCATCCACCTTTTGATGCTTCATCCTGGGCATCTCGCACAATCATCTCCGTGAGACTGTGCCGGTGCGAGAGGATCACTGGCCTTTTGGCGCTGTACGGAGTACATAGCGCCGCAGGACTCCATTGCCATCTAGGCCAGTCCACATATGTCGCTTCCTTTAGTGACGTCCTGGCAATTCTCTGCGGCCTGCATTTCGTCGGGGCACGCCTCACGTGGTTGCCTTACGAAGCAACAAATCAGCAGCTGCTTCACACTCAGCTATGGTGGAGCGGCATCGACGCGTGAACCTTAGGACTCAGGCCTTAGTCCTCAACAATCGCCTTTAACTTGAGAATCTCTGTAACGATATAAGCGTGTCACTTCTGTCAACGAGCACAAACTCACTTGGCATCTCCTCTTCACCTCCTGCATACGCTTCACCGGCGGGTGCAGTTCCTAGCCAGCGCAACTCATCACTTAGGTCCACGCTGCATTGCGACCGAGTCGCATCATTTGTCACGTTGTCGACGGACGGTAGCCATCTCCATTAGACCACCTTCCTTGACTCCAGAATCTCTTCTACTGCTTGTAGAACCTCACGCAGCACTGTCTTCGAGTCTGTCCATAGCACAATCTCTGTAATGGGCACACTATGGTCTTGCCTGACGGTTTCCATCAATCTCGTTCCTAGATCCGCTGCCTGCAGCTCCAACCGTGGAATCGTCATCGTTCACTTGCACGTCGCCGTCCTCATACGTGATCCTCCCGTAGACCACTGCCGCGAATGCCGACTGACTCGCATCCACAATCACGTGCATCTCGATAGTCGATAGTGCAGATCTAAAATAGTGACGCGGGCTCCAAAGCTGTTCCACTTTGTCCATTTCCTTACGCCAATCCATAAAGGCGTTGTACATCTCAGCCGGTAGTAGCTCATCCCATGGGATCTTCCTTCTTCAGACCTCACGCAACAATAACTTCGCTGTTATCATCAGACAACAGAGAAAACCGAAGGGGTCAAATGAAATGAAACACATCTCAATCTCGTGCCGCTGAATCGAATACCAATCGTATCTTCCCCTGCTTGTTGGGATTCTTTACTCCTAAATGTGGCAAGTACCATCTCCTATCGCTTCCCATAGTGATCTCCTGTCGTTCCAGGACGATACCCTTGACGACATAATCCTTCATAATCTTTGAAAAAAGCAACCAGCCTAATTCGGTTGCGGCCGCGTACGGTCCCACTCTGGCAAACCGGCTACTTCTCAATGGCAATCCTAAATGCCCATGGTCCAATCCGATAAGCAGCTTCGGTACTGCATTTTCGTAGGGCTTCATCGGTAATCGAGCGACCTTGTTCACGCTCCTGACAGAAGAACAGAAGAGAGTTCAGGTTCTGCATCGGCAAACTCAAATTTGAAACGGCATACAACTTTCTTACTTGCCTGCTCCACTAATCTGCAGACGAACCACGTTAGTAGACTCTTTTGTGACCCTACCTCCGAACCATTGAATATTCAGCTGACGACGTACACGTTGTACACCTAGCTCTGCAACCAGCTCGTTGTTGACCATCGTCACCGTAGATCCTTCATCTAGGAGCGCGACGTATCCACCTGCTTCCCACCTCCGAATAGCGTCACCGGCAATACGCGGAACAGTATTCGTTCTTGGCGTCGCATAAGCATCCACGGATGACGATGCTCCTTCATCTACTCGGACGCCTTCCCTCGGTCCGACTGCCTGTCAGACCCGGTTGCAGCTTCTCCAATTGCCGCCTCGCTGTGGCGGTCTCTTCAAGCCTTTATTGCTTGCCTCATGAAGACAGTGAGGCTTCCTCCTGCATCCAATCACGGGGAATCTCCTGACACAGCGTAGGATCCAGTCATATGCCCGCTTCCCAAACACAAAAAACATAAAAGATTTCTTCTTGAGAGTCTCTACCTCTCTGTAGTCTCGCCAATAAATCGTTGGCAGTCCCAAACTGCATGTTGTCCAGGTCCAAAACCTCCTCATATTGGACTATTTCAGAGGCAACTCTTATGTTCCTCCTCCTGCTCACGGTCGATGGTAGCATGAAGCAATTGACGCTTTGGCTCCTTTCAATCGATGTTTGCCCCCATGCAGACCACATTCGCTAAGTCCGTCAGCCACGAGCTAAAGTCCACAATAGTCGGAAAGGGCCGAATAGTTGCAGCGTGCCTTGCCCAGTCCACTCGTTTACTTATCGGGAGCTTGGCCACAAGGTCTTCCATCAGGGTAGGGTTACCTCAGATCAGTTTGATTGTAGTTTCTCCAATAGTCGTCGCCCAAGCACAGACTCCACGACAGGGCACTCGTACAGATGTTCCATCGGCCACTTTGTGTAGCCCGAAACCATGCGCTGGAACCGTAGTGACGGTAGCACAAAATGGCGATGCGTGATTATTCCACGTGGTACAGCTCTGCGAAACTGTACACGGTACCGTTTGAGATCCGCTCCAAAATGGGGGTCTCTCTGACGCCGCATGACACCGTTGGGTTAGGTACGGTCAGGCCGATTGCAAATGGCATCGGCAGGTTCTGAAGCCGTCAATAAACCAAAGGTGGCCGACCGTGGATGACAGTCTTGGCTTGCACTAGAAGATTCTATATATAGCCGAAGAATTAAAAATTCATCGACGGGCAACGGCGACTGATACTATTCTGGCATCGATGGAGCGCAGATTGGCTCTCACATCAACCAATCTGCAAATCGATGAGTTGGCTGTGATCAATGATGATCAGATCCCCTCGATCGAGTGGAAGATGGGTCGATTAATCGATTTACATCCTGGAGAAGATGGACTAGTTCGCGTCCCTTCATTGAAGAACCTCTCCGGAATTTACATGCGATATCTTTCTAAGCTGTGTTTATGTTCACCTATACCACGCCGAAAACTTAAGACGTCCGCTATGAAGCACTATCAAGCTGATCACAGCATTCCGGGGGCGGCATGTACGGGCGTTATTTATCTTTTTCTTTTATCGCTCCATCTTTAGGAGCTTAGATCCACTCATATTCTGCAAACAGACACATTAATCAAGCAGACTCATTAATAAATCCTAATTGTAACGTAGATGACGTAGACAACTTAACGTAGTAAATTGAGAAATGAATAAAGTTCAATAATGATTTCTGTTAGTCCTTTTGGATATGGCACACCTCATATGACACACCGCATATGAAACAAATATGTTTTTCACAACAGAACTCACTGTCAATAAGCTGTATTTGTTTATATTTTGTCACTTCATGAAATTCATATCATATCAAGGTCTTTAAATTACACGTTAAAAATGCGTATCGCGAGTACATAGACATCAACCAGCTCCTAATAGTAAAAATGATGAACTACGCTATAGTATTTGTTTGCAAACACTTCAACGGGACTACAAGACTTTGCTTATAACCAGAACAATGAAATAAAATAGATCGGTTTAATGATTCAAAATCGTGGAAGAGACAAAACTACTCCATCATCGTACAGACCGATAAGCCTGCTACCATATCTTTACACAATTTTTAGGAAATGCTTTTAATCTTCCATATTACCATATATCAGAACCCGATGATTGTTCCGCCACTTCAATTTGGATTCCGAAAAAGTAATGACACAATCAAGCACAATCATGGCCCAATCGAATCATATAACAGCAGAAATTCGATCTGTCTCGAAAATATAAAAAAAACTGTAGAGTTATATTCTCCGAGGTTTCCCAAGAGCCGAGGTTCGAAAGAGCCTGTTCCTCTTGACCTCTTGACGTGGTAAAACTACGGTGACAATTTTGATGACGAGAAAACCCAATATATGTGTAAGAAATTTTATTAATACAATCCTTACACGGCATGTGTCTGTTTTACACTTATAAAACCCCTTTACGCACGTGCCGAATAAGAATTGTATTAATTGAATATCTTTGGTATTACGGAGCCAACCAGCCTTAAATATTGTGGCACCGTTGGCTATGAAAAATAATTTATTGTTGAATGGCCTTCATGGCCTTCAAATCTATGCCCTTCATGAAATATGCATGATAAAATATTCCTTTTACTATTAAATTTGACCTCAGTTTGTAAAATCTGTGACAAATTAAAATAAGTTATTTTTGAATTTGTTCATCAATTAAACAAAATGAAAATGTTAATACTCGCCTAGAGTTTTGAAAAAGTGTCTGATTTTGGAATGAAATCCGCAATTGAATTGTATATTTGCTTTCTTGACGAATATATTATTGGGATATCACATTATCTGATATTTGTGTATTATATCGATAATCAAAATTTGTTTATTTAATATTTTCGACATATTTATACTTTAATATTGATTTAATCTGTATGAAACAAAATATGAACGAACGACATGTGATTTGAAGCATCCGCCAAGGCCGTGACTGGCATTGATATGGTTTAAAAAGTAATCACAGCATGTATTTTCATGTAAGAAAATTGTTTTTAATATATTAACGAGTAAATAAAAAATATATATGTCACATAATACACTATTTCTGATGAAAATCGAACGCATTACCTTAAGATTTACTGACTGACATCTCGACCATTGATCCATACGGCTTAAGTTTTCCGCGCAAAACATTTGGAATTCGGAGATAAGTTTACGGTTCACCTAGTTTGTTTAGCTTTAAATCCATAATTTGGTTGTGATTTTCAACAAAATCCAAAAACCGGCAGTGACTGGAAATGAAGTAATGCAGGGTTTTAGTTAGCTCTGTGGAGGCATATGCTTAGAAATTGGTTTTCCCGAAAAGTTGTAAATTTCTGAATCTTCTCATTAGAGAAGAGAGTTACCAACTCAACCAGAGTTACATCTAAATTAGCCATCAAACACCAAAGTTCGAGGTTAGCAAGGTGGAGAGCGTTGGGGCTTCTGACACGGGGGTCCCGGAGTTCTAGTCCTACTTGAGCCAATTGTGTCTTTTTTTACTTTCAGTTTTTTTTTTATTTTATTTATTTAAATGAGCTAAAAGCTAAAATAATATACTTGATATCTTCTAGGTTCCAAAAAGAAAAATTTCCAATCAAACACACACACATGTCTACGTAACGCCAAGCTTGACAGGATGCACTGGTATTTATCACTGTGGGCAGCAGTCTACGAGGTAGCGAACTGTACGCCTTGGTTTGCGCGAGGAGGCTCTATATGTAGCCGATGGTCTGTGTGCATCCGATCTGAATGAATTATAAAGCAATCGAAAGGTATTGTTTTATTTATAAAATTTTTGTCCAAAAGTCGTTTAGTTTGGAAGAAATTTGTGTGAAAGTAATAAATCTTTTAATCACTAAATTGTGGGGATATTTTAGTCCCCAGATCTTTATTTGCATTCTACTCCTAAAGACGATTGGTACCATAAACGACCCGAACCAACATTCAGAAGATATATGTGTAACACTGAAAATAAAAATAATTTTTTAAAATGATCTCATTTGATTTTATTTATATTGCACGTGGAGATAGCCCTTGAGATGACGCAACTTTAGATGTATCGCGTATATCTGGCAAAATTCGTAAACTTAAAATATAAGTTAACTATGGTCAGCCAGACCAGAGTCGTTGACCACAGTCAACATCATAATGAAGCTCCGGCCAGACTGCTGACCCAGCAATGGGCCGGATGCTCATGCACAGACGGCAGACACTGCATATTTGCGTGGCTTTAAGTTCTTTTCACATATTCAGTTCGTGTTTGATATTCAATAAATAAAGAGCACCAGCTCTCATGCATGAAACTCCGGCACTTAGCCGTTAACTCCTTTATTAATTAATATACTGACTGAGTCACTAGGCCAGCGGTATCGAAGGACAGTCATCCTTCCACCGTAATCTCCCTATCTCAACATAGGTGCAGTACGACCATCCCTTGGGATCTACAGCGACGTGGGCCACCAGCGGTAGTTACCTTCCGCCGACCCTCGCCACGGATATCCAACCAGCGGCAGTGACCCACTGCCGGCCTGGACAATCAATTGAGGAAGGAAGTCGAAGCGACCACCCGACTCTCCAGTGGCTGCCAACCTTGGCGGTCACCATTACGTAATCAGCCGGCTATACCCCTGCCACGGAGGCATAACCAGCCGGTTTTGCAATATTATCAATTTGCACAAATTGGAATATTACTTGTTTTAATTGGCGCCCAACTAGCAGAAGTTGGAAGGTGACAGCAGCGCAACCGTTCAGAGATATAAACACACCATTACAGACCATGTAAGTGGGCCCTTCGGCCAAATTTTTTACGTCAATCGTTGTTTTGTATTTTTTCTTTGTTTATCATAGCGGAGGCTCCGTCCCCACGTACCCCTTACCATGCCAACAAAAAAGATTGAGCGAGCAGTTCTTACCAGTGCGATTTAGCTCCACTACACATGAACTCTCAGTTCACGCAATACAGGCAGAATAAGGGGTTTGGTAGTGACTCAGAATCCGACAGAGAAGAGCCCCCGCGCACTTCCACACCCACTCAAGAACCCCCTAATACCCCCCAAGTAGAGATGATGGACTCGAACCAGCTTAGGGATGTTATCAAGGCCGCCGTTAGCCAAGCCCTGGCAGAGGCGGCCGGCCAAGCCATGGCCAGAGAAGCTGAATTACGCCAAACCATTCAAGAATTGCAGCGGTGCAAGCAGCACCCGCGCAGACGGCAGCCCCCAAATTCATAGTCTATGAGCCCATTGATATTAAGGGCGACATCCAGTGCAATGAGCCCCTGGACGCCGTAAAATGCTTGCCCGAGATTACGGGAGCACAAGTCTCTTGGCGGCAGGCGGCGGTAGCCGCATATTTCATATTCAGGAACTACGTAGATAGCTCACGCCACTACCAGGCGGTCATTATAATTACGAGCAAAATTAGAGGCCCTGCCGATGCGGTGCTGTCCTCGTTTGGCACTATACTGAATTTCGACGCGATCTTTTCACATATAGTGACAAGCGCCAGATACACGTTATCGAGCAGGAGATGGGTACCCTCAGACAGGGAAGCCTCACTCTCCTACCATACTATGACGAGGTCGAGAAAAAGCTCACCTTGCTTACCAATAAAGCCACGATGTCGTACGAAGCGTCGGCGGCAAGAATCTTATGTGAAAAGTTCCGGGACGACGCGCTCCGCGTATTTATTTCGGGACTCAAACGCAGTCTTTCCGACGTCCTTTTCTCGGCGAAGCCGAAAGACATGCCAACTGCATTGGCATTAGCCCAGGAAGTGGAATCTAACCACGAGAGATATACATTCGCAACTTCGTTTGCAAAGAGCCAAGAGGATAGGCATCGTATGCAAACCTCAAAGCCACAAGATCGCCAACAGGAAAAATCCTTTCCTCACGCAAATCAACAGTTCGGTGCTGGTAAAAACCCGCACTTTAGCAAACAGCATAGGGCGCAGGTACATTCTGTACCGCAAGAAAATACCCCGGAACCGATGGACATTGACCCATCCATTTCCAGGATGAGACAACCGACCCAGACACAGGCTTACCAAAACGGGAAGCCGACCCCCTCCGGTCGATCAGGCCCTCACAAAAGACAGAGTGTTAACCATATCGCCCAAAGCGCAGATCAAGCTGAGGGTGCGTACGCACCCGCAGCTTCCAGCGCAGCGGCCAAAGTCGACGATGACGCCATCTCTGAATACGATTCAGAAATGATTAATTTTTTAGGGGAAAATCCCTGCTTCCCGTCATCACACGAAGAGTAGCGGGGAAAGAAATGAAGTTCGGGCAACGACACGGGCACGTCGAAAAATTTCATTCGACCTCACGAAGGTTTAAAAGGCGTTCGCCCCGTCGATTCCCCTTTCACTATTCATTCACTTCATGACGTTACTACAATCACAAAGAAATGCTTTGTGTCCTTATTTGAAAACTACGTTCTTTCTACTACCGGACTTATCCACCTTTGATGGAATAATCGGCCTTGACTTATTAAAGCAGGCAGGGGCAACGCTTTGCCTAGCTTCCGGTAGCCTAAATTGGGGCACCGAGGCGGAGAAAATCGAGTTCCACACGTGCACTGACGTAAATTTCACCAGCGTGAACTGCTCAGATGCACCGCCATCGGCAAAAGACTCGTTTTTGAAAATGCTGAAGAATTTGGGGCATAAATTGGGGCACCGAGGCGGAGAAAATCGAGTTCCACACGTGCACTGACGTAAATTTCACCAGCGTGAACTGCTCAGATGCACCGCCATCGGCAAAAGACTCGTTTTTGAAAATGCTGAAGTCCAGGAAAAAGGCTTTCGCAAACCCTAATGAGGCTTTGCCTTACAACACATCGGTGGTAGCCACCATCCGAACAGTTGATGAGGAGCCCATATACGCAAAATTATACCCGTACCCCATGGGAGCAGCGGGTTTTCTCAACAAAGAGATTGAAGATCTGCTTAAGAACGGGATGATTCAGAAGTCGGTATCCCCCTACAACAATCCAATTTGGGTTGTGGATAAAAAAGGGACCGATGAGCACGGCAACCGGAAAATGCGACTAGTTATTGACTTTCGCAAGCTAAACGAAAGAACCGTGCCCGACAAATACCCCATGCCAAATATTAACATGATATTAGGCAACCTGGGTAATGCTAAATATTTCTCAACGCTGGACCTCAAGTCTGGCTACCACCAGATCATACTCGCAGAACGCGACAGAGAAAAAACTTCTTTCTCAGTGAATGGGGGGAAATATGAATTCCGCAGACTACCGTTTGGTCTCAAAAATGCAGGCAGCATTTTTCAGAGGACCATCGACGACATCCTACGGGAACAGATCGGCAAGTTCTGCTATGTTTACGTGGACGACGTAATCATCTATTCGGAAGACGAAAACTCTCACATCAAGCACGTAGATTGGGTTCTTAAGAGCCTGTACGAGGCGAACATGAGAGTATCCATAGAGAAATCCAGCTTTTTTAAGAAAAGTGTGAGTTTCCTCGGGTTTATAGTCACTTGTAACGGTGCTACAACAGACCCAGAGAAGGTTAAGGCCATAGAAGAATTTCCGGAACCCAAAAGTGTTTTTGAGGTACGATCGTTTCTAGGCCTAGCCAGTTACTATCGATGTTTCATTAAGGACTTCGCAGCTATAGCGAGACCTATATCGGACATCCTAAAAGGGGAAAACGGAACAGTTAGTAGACATAGGTCACGAAACATTCCGGTTCAATTCTCTGAAGCGCAACAACAAGCGTTCCAGAAATTACGAAATATCTTGGCATCCGACGACGTAATGCTAAGGTACCCCGACTACAAAAAGGCATTTGATCTAACGACAGATGCCTCGGCCCATGGCATTGGCGCAGTATTGTCCCAAGAGGGACGCCCAATAACAATGATCTCAAGGACATTGAAAGACAGGGAAGTTAACTACGCCACTAACGAGAGGGAACTCTTGGCCATAGTCTGGGCATTGGCCAAGCTGCGACATTATCTGTACGCGGTAAAAGATATCAACATCTTTACCGACCACCAACCGCTAACCTTTGCAGTATCGGAATCCAATCCGAATGCAAAGATCAAAAGGTGGAAAGCACGCATTGATGAGTCAGGGGCGCGTATTTTATACAAACCTGGCAAGGAAAATCTGGTTGCCGATGCGTTGTCACGACAACAACTTAACGTCATGGAGGAGCAGGAAGCCCAATCGTGCGCTGCCACCATTCACAGCGAGCTCTCCTTGACACACACAATCGAGACAAAGGATAAGCCCCTGAACTGCTTCCAAAACCAGATAACTTTGGAGGAGGCACGCTTTCCATGAAAACGCAGCTTCGTCCTCTTTGGAAACAAGAGACGGCATGCGATTAACTTCTCCTGCAAAGAGTTATTAATTGATGAACTCGCAGACACAATCGTTCCTAAGGGCGTAAACGCCATTCTTTGTGACTTGCACACGCTGGCAATGATTCAGGACGAATTGGTTCGGCAATTTCCAGCCACCAAATTTTGGCACTGCAAAAACCGCGTGACGGATATTTTTGCAGTCCCTGAGAGACGGGAAATCCTCACCGTCGAGCACAATAGGGCCCACAGATCGGCCCAAGAAAATATTAAGCAGGTACTCTCCGAGTACTACTTTCCAAAGATGGCCAAGTTAGCTACTGAAATCGTAGCGAGCTGCAAAACATGTGCGAAAGCCAAGTACGATAGGCACCCCAAGAAACATGAGCTAGGCGAGACTCCGATCCCCTCCCTTGTGGGAGAATTGCTCCATATCGATATTTTTTCCACAGACAAAAGCATTGCATTGCATTGACAAGTTTTCGAAGTTCGCAGTTGTGCAACATGTACACTCGAGGACAATCGAAGATCTTAAACCAGCCATACTACAGATCATGAATTTTTTCCCTAAGGCTAGAGTAGTCTATTGCGATAACGAACCTTCGTTAAATTCACATACTATCTCAGCCATGCTTGACAACCATTTTGGCGTCAGCATAGCAAATGCACCGTCACTCCATAGCGTCTCAAACGGGCAAGTGGAGCGCTTTCATAGCACCCTCTTGGAACTCGCTCGGTGCTTAAAAATCGATAAGGTGATGACTGATACTGTGGAGATTATTCTATTGGCAACCGCCAAATATAATAAGTCAATTCACTCCGTCATTGACAAACGACCGGTCGACATCGTGCAAGAGCACCCAGATGACCCACAGACGGAGGTCCGGGAAAAGATCATTAAGGCGCAAAACACGCTCCGAACCAGGGAAAATGCCTCCCGACAACGCAGAGTATTGGAAGTCGGCGAAAAGGTATTGGTAAAGTCCAACAGAAGGCTAGGACATAAGCTCACACCCTTGTGTGAGGAGAGAGCCGTAGAAGCGGACCTGGGGACCACGGTCCTCATTAAGGGGAGGGTGGTCCACAAGGACAATCTTAAATGATGCTACCAACAATGTCCTTTATGTTTTTTATTCATTAGTTTATAATTCCTTCAAGCCACTTGGCGCACACCCTTTCTTACTATAATATTTGTAGCCACTGGCATAATTTATTTTAAGTTCATTTTATTGGTGGTGGGAAAAACCTCTTAAAGCATAAAATAGCTAAAGTTTAATTTCATAGGATCGGACCAACACTTTGCATATTCCTGTCCTTGGCGTCGGCCCACATTACTGATTATTCACATGCCAGGTACATCCCCATCGTGGATGGTGAAATCCTAGTATGGGAGGAGTTCGCTTATGCCACACATACAGCAAACCTCTCAGAATATGGGCGCATAATAGAGGAGACAAACAACATGATCAACATATTTCCGCTATCCCATATGAAGAAGCTTCTGAGCGTGGACACCGCTCACCTCCAGGATTTATTAGAGTCGTTGGGCGATCATCACAGAGTAGCTAGGAGCTTGGATTTCTTAGGGTCAATGCTGAAGGTCGTAGCAGGTACACCGGATGCCGGTGACCTTGAGAAAATCAGATTTTCTGAAATAAAGTTAGCCGAGTCAAACAATAGACAGATTGAAATAAACACTAAAGTCCAAAACCAAATTAACCAACTTACCCACACCGTCAATTCAATATTGAGATCAGCTAAAAATTCACAAGTAGACACTGGACATTTATATGAGACACTTCTTGCTAGAAACCGCATGTTGATGACGGAATTACAAAATTTAATGCTTGCAATAACCCTAGCCAAAATTAATATTGTTAGTCCGAACATTTTAGATCATGAAGACTTAAAATCAGTTTGGCTTGAGGAACCCACCGACACACCCATAGGGCATCTTTTGTCCGTCTACAGTCCATTAACATTTTACATTTTATCATTAAATTTCCCAAAATTAAACTATCCTGCAAAAAGATCACAGTTTTTCCAGTTGCCCATGGGGGACAATGCTGCAGATAATAGACAACGTCATAGCCGAATGCAGCAGAGAAATCTACGCCATTAAAAACTGCTCCGTATCACCGGGAGCCGCATTCTGCCGCCTTGCCTCAGAGAGTACGTGCGCCAGAGAATTGCACGCTGGAGGGGTGGCACACTGCCGAATACTAGAGAGTGACCTGCACCCGATAACCTACGTGGACGAAGGGATTGTAATCATCAATGACAGGTCGGCCAAAGTACGCATCTCATTACCTTTGAGAAAAAGGCCGCGGTAAATGACACGCTCTTCATCAACCATGATAACACCCGTAAGAGAGCTCCTGGGACAGCAAGTCTTCCCTTATTAAACATCACCGCCACCCAAGATGTCCTCAGCCTCCCGTATCTTCACCGCCTGAGTGAACGAAACTTGGAGTTCATCAAGGAGTTCAAAGAAGAAATCGATAACAACCAACAACAAGCAGGAGCAATATGCGCACTCATCTGCATCGGGCTCACCTACAGGCACTTCACTAAGGCAAGGAAATCCGCAGGTCAGATTAGGCAGGTCATCGCCGAATTACATACGGCCGAGGGCGGCCTTAACTTAGAGGGGGAGTAGTTAACTATGGTCAGCCAGACCAGAGTCGTTGACCACAGTCAACATCATAATGAAGCTCCGGCCAGACTGCTGACCCAGCAATGGCCCGGATGCTCGTGCACAGACGGCAGACACTGCATATTTGCGTGGCCGCTGTGAGCCTTTGTTAGCTTTAAGTTCTTTTCACATATTCAGTTCGTGTTTGATATTCAATAAATAAAGAGCACCAGCTCTCGTGCATGAAACTCCGGGACTTAGCCGTTAACTCCTTAATTAATTAATATACTGACTGAGTCACTAGTCCAGCGGTATCGAAGGACAGTCATCCTTCCACCGTAATCTCCCTATCTCAACATAGGAGCAGTACGACCATCCCTTGGGATCTACAGCGACGTGGGCCACCAGCGGTAGTTACCTTCCGCCGACCCTCGCCACGGATATCCAACCAGCGGCAGTGACCTACTGCCGGCCTGGACAATCAATTGAGGAAGGAAGTCGAAGCGACCACCCGGCTCTCCAGTGGCTGCCAACCTTGGCGGTCAACATTACGCAATCAGCCGGCTATGCCCCTGCCACGAATTTGCTCAAATTGGAATATTACTTGTTTTAATTTATAGTTCTATAAGTGGCGCTACCTATTTTCCGCAGCCACCTGTCAATCTGGCGTTACGTAGTACCACTAACCACACAGCATATACACTACTCATTTCAAACAACGAAAATGGACGCAAAATTTTTTGCAACAGGCCCCAGAGAGAATCTTACTCTCATTCTTACGCTCATATTCTCATTAAAAATTTTCGGTTGTTCAGTCGCTGAGAGATGCTTCATCAAGATAGTTGATCCGCGGATAAATTCATCTTTATATGTATGCGTGTTCATATCTTCACATACACGGTTTCATGTGCGTGCATTCGATTTCATTTGAAGACAGTCAGATTTTTGTAACTTTTCAGGCGTAGCCGAAGTTGATATACCCTTGCAGTTGAGTGGCAGTCCGCTAGGTGATGACATGCATCTTATATTATTAGATATATATCGTATCGTATATAGTCGGCCGAACCTTATGAAATTTGGCAGATCGGATTAATTTGCCCAAAGTAGAATCCACAGAAAATCTCATCCTTGTTACTTAAAAAAACAAGAAAAGAAAGCTAACTTCGGACGGAGCCGTAGTTTTTATACCCTTGCAGACCCTTTTCTATAAAGTTTATTCCCTTACAATATTAATATGGTAAATTTATGATATCCTCACCAATTTAATGGAACATATTCAGCTTTTTCAGTCAAAGAACCTTGGCAAGGGTTTCAAGTAAAAGAACTATTAACATATTGATATTGAATTATAGGATTACGATCATTGAATGCATTTCAACCACCCTCAGTCTCAAATTTTCAAAATTTTAGATACAGGTATTTTTATTTGGAGAGCCCATGGGATTTCTCCTTTAATAACTTTTTACCAGGATAAACTTACAATTGCTTCAATGAACACGTGCAAGGGACAAAAATTGCACAGCCGGTATCCCAGGTATAAACATAAAACACGACGGCTTTGGCACTTTTCAATAACAGGTAATACCTTATTTCTGATTGGCCAAGTTGCAAAAAATGATCCTAAAAATGTGGACTGAAAATATTCATAACCCCCGAATTGAGCAGCAAGTAAAGCAGGGGTTTTTTTTATTAGAGCCAAAATTATGTGTGAAAAAAGCCAACCCTACTCAGGATACATTTATATCAGTTGTAGAAAAATAAATTATATCAATAGCTAGAAATCAAATTGTTTTATTAAAGTCCCGAAAACGCTCGGTAACTGAACATTGTTGAACCGCCACGTGATTGAACTGCGAGGCTTAAAATATATAAACATAAACAAATAAACAAATTAAAAACATTATTCGGTTTGTGATTTGTGCGCGAAATATTAGCATTAGTTGACATACATACATACGCTGTTTGTCGAGTGCTGCAATTGCTCATGCATATTTTACTCCGTTATATAAAAGTACAGTGGGTCGTGTACTGCCAATAAATAAACGAACTAAAATACATTTTTTCGATTGTGCCTCTCCTGGACGGAAAGCATTCCTGAGTCAAAGTGCAGTTGTCCTTTCTGAGGATCTTCAAGAATTGTTATCGTCCTTAAAATCAGTGGAGACATTTCCGGAGGCGATGTTAAATGTGCGGCTCAGCGAATTGGAAGGAATCGTTGCGGATTTCAAGAGCACACACAAGGAGCTGTCCGAGATGGATGTTGCAGAACTCAGGAGCGATCTGAGCGTCAACTTCAACGATGCGGCGAGGGAGGCACGATTCGTCCGGAATCAGGAGATTATGCGGCGCTCCAGTTTGTTGCCGGCAAGTTCGACGCTGATCAACGCATCGTCTGCCACCAATTTCGATGCGTCGTTTGGCAGAACTTTTCAGGCTTTGCCGCCACTGCCACTTCCCACTTTTAATGGAGTTTATGCGGAGTGCCTTGAATTTCGGTCACTGATCTCGACCAAGGTGGACACAAACTCATTTATCAGTCAAGTCGAGAAGCTTTAACGGTTGCGGTACTGCCTTCGTGAATCTGCCTTGGAGACTGTTCGATCGTTGGAGCTCACGGACAAAAATTATGACGTCGCATTGGAGCTGCTAAACACAAGGTTTAGTAATCGCAGGCTCATTTATAAAGCTCATGAAGCTTCGCGAGCTTTCGGACAAATTTAATTCCCATATGCGAGCCCTGGCAAGCATGGGCACAACGAAGCAGATTTCTAGCTGCATCATAATCCAAGTGCTGTTGCAGAAGGTTGATGATGCCACGCAGTCTAAGTGGAAGGAATTGCAAGCTGACTTGGATTCCTTGGATTCCATTCCTTCGTGGGAGTCCATCGTCAGTTTTCTTGAGCAGAGATGCCGGACTTTGGAGAGAATGGATTTGCCTACGACATCATATGCACCAAACCTTGCGGTAGGACGGCGTAGACCTTTTCATACAGGTAACTCTGCATTTGTGATTACCAACTTTTCCGCATGCACGATTTGTGATGGCCATTCTCACATAATAAACTCCTGCCCAAGGCTTTTAAGCTTCTCGCCTGAGGTTCGTGTAGGCGGTTGGAATTAATGTTCCAATGTGCCCTTGTATCTGGGCACCTATCTCGGCATTGCCATTAATCAAGCTGCCGTGCTTGTGGACGCAGGCATCATAATTTGCTGCATTTTGGTGGCAAATCGCCAGCTCAAGGCCAAAACCCCTCCCCCGAGGTTTCCGCATCTAGCGACGCTGTTTCTCGGTCAGCGTCCGCTCCCGTCAATTCTCTTGTCGCCAAGGATCGTTTTGGTGATGTGGTGCTGCTAGCCACTGCCAATATTTTGGTCAGGAACCGCTCCGGAGTTCTACTGCCCTGCCGAGCGCTGCTCGATTCTGGTTCGCAGGTGCATCTAGTCACCTCAAGGCTGGCAAACCAGCTGCAGCTGCGGAAGATAAGGTCTCCGGTTTCTGTGTCCGGTTTAGGTGACGGGTTTAGGTGACAGGGTTTCCTACCGATGGGTTTTCTGTGCAAGTCAGCTTGCAATCCCAATGCTCTGACTACTCGGCGCAAGTAACTGCGATTGTAGCCTCCAACTAGCAGATCCTCATTTTCACCAGCCGCAGCGAGTTGATTTGCTATTGGAGCTGCATTATTTTACGAGCTGCTTTGGGTTTGGCAAATTCATTTGTCTCCTGGATTGGCCTCAATCCAAAAAACTCGGCTCGGTTGGGTTGTTTGTGGAGGCCGAGGGCCTGACAATGGCAATGTTCTCATGGCTACTGAGCGGTTGGGACTGATCTGCTCAAAGGGGCCTTTAGATTAGCGGCTCGATCAACTTCTCCGACAGTTGGTCCAGTTGTTACTAAAGCAAAAATATTCTTGCAGAAGCTGTGCCGAGAGCATCTTTCATGGGATGAAAGCTTACCTCAGGGTTTTTCCACCGAGTGGCAGGAGATCTGCCGGACTTTCAGGAGCTGAGTTGTTGGCGAGAATGATGGCAGAGGTTCACAGTCTATGCGCTTCAAAGGGAAGTATTTTTGTTGGTGCGACTCTTCAGCCGTGTTATCGTGGATTCGAGATGAGCCTGCCAGGTTTAACGTTTTTGTCGCTAACCCCGTGTCAACCATCCAAAATGTGACGAGTTTCATGGAGTGTCGATATGTGCCTACGTTGGAAAATCCAGCAGATATCTTGTCTCGTGGAGCCCTTCCTACTGAGCTGATCGGATCCTGGTTATGGTGTCAGGGGCCGCCTTATCTGATAAAGACACAGGAGCACTGGCTTGCGACGATAGAATTCGAGAAGCCAGCTTTAGAGCTACGCCCTTCAATTTTATGGGTGAGGTCGACATATACAGACCTCGTGGCTACATGCAAATACGTTAACTCCTTTCCAGCTCTTCAGCAAGTGTTTGCGTACGTCTATAAGTTTGGCAGACGGGTTCAGCATAAAGGAATTACCGTTCATGATCTCCAGGCGGGGACTCGCATGCTTTGTGGGCAGTTCAGCGCGCTCATTTGGGAGATGAAATAAGGACGTTGCAGACAAAGGGAATGGTTGCCCTTCCAGTTCGTTGGCTTCATTATCCCCATTTTTGGATCAGTTTGGATTGCTTCGAGAAGACGGGCATCTCAAGAATTCATCCTTGGATTAGAATGGTCCTCACCCACTAATTTTTCCCAGGAGCCATCCGGTAACGCGAAGAATAATCCTTAGCTTTCATGAGCACAACCTGCACGCTGGACCTCGATCGTTATTGGCGATGATACGTTCTCAGTATTGGCCGATTGGGGGGAGAAAAGGCGACAAATAAATGTGTGAGATGCTTTCGGATGAAACCTCGTTTGTTGGAGCATGTATCGGGCTATCTTCCGAAGGAGAGAGTGGAAGGTTATCAAGTCTTAGATTTTCGATTTTTATCAAGACTTCAACCGGCATCGATTTTTGCGGTCCATTCTTCTATAAGTCACAACAGGAGGTTCGCAACTAGGCTCCCATAAAATGTTACATTAGCATCTTCATTTGTTTAACGACAAAGGCCGTCCATTTAGAGCTGGTGAGGGATCTGTCCTCCGCCGCCTTTCTGCATGCACTGAGGAGGTTTATTTCTATCAGGAAGAAGCCTCGACAGATCTGGTCCAACAACGCCACCAATTTCGTTGGCGCCAAAAATCAGTTTGAGCGAATTAAAAAGACTATTTCTTAGCGACGAGCACCAGAGAGCTGTCTTGGACTTTTGCTTTCCAGAGACCATTGAGTTGAAGTTTATCCCTCCCCGTTCTCCCCACTTTGGCGGCTTGTGGGAAGTTTCTGTTAAGACCGCCAAGTATCATTTTTACAGGGTCGTGGGCTCGGCTGTACCAAAGGCCGACGATTTTCAGACGCTGGTGTATAATATTGCTGCAGTGATTAATTCGAGGACATTAGTCCCTCTCTGAAAACCCTGCTGATCTGGATGTCCTGACTCCTAATCATTTTCTGCACGGAGGACCTCCTTCTAGTTTCAGTGAGCCAGACCAGACAAAGCTCAACATAAATCGGCTAGATGCTTGGCAACGCGTCGTCTTTCTTCAGCAGTTTTTCTGGTCCAGATGGAAGGAAGAGTATTTAACCCTGTTGCAGCAACGATCCAAATGGCGCATCCCTGGTCGAGGCATAGCAGACATAAATGACATCGTGCTGGTAAAGGACGAAAACTTACCATCAATGAAGTGGCCCCTGGCGAGGGTGACGGAAATGGTCGTCGGAGATGACGGAGTGTGTCGGGTGGCGCTGCTAAGGACGGCGTCCGGAGTTACAAGGTGGGCAATCAACAAATTGTGCCGGCTGCCCCTTCATGATGCTGTTGAAAACCCATCTTCCAACGGGGGTAGTATGTCGGGTCAAGCAGCTGCCGGAAAGAGTTTGGCCGGCAATAAGTTCATCAATTTGAATTCAATTGAATTCGTGACGTAATTTTCTTTTATATATATGTTCGCGTCTTTCGCTCTCATGCATTCGATCGACCACCTTCATATGCCGTAATGCGCTACCGCTTGTCTCGCGGGATCTCTCAATAAAATTAAAATTATATTTGGAACAACAAATTTGGTAAGTTTATTTTCCTGTTCTTCCTACGCTACGAGCTAAGAGACGCTAAATCACACTTTTATCTTAAAATTTGTTTTCATATTATTTACTTTTCGTTTATCTTACGCTCATATTCCCATTAAAAATTTTCGGTTGTTCAGTCGCTGAGAGATGCTTCATCAAGATAGTTGATCCGCGGATAAATTCATCTTTATATGTATGCGTGTTCATATCTTCACATACTCGGATTCATGTGCGTGCATTCGATTTCATTTTGAAGACAGCCAAATTTTTGTAACTTTTCAGGCGTAGCCGAAGTTGATATACCCTTGCAGTTGAGTGGCAGTCCGCTAGGTGATGACATGCATCTTATATTATTAGATATATATCGTATCGTATATAGTCGGCCGAACCTTATGAAATTTGGCAGATCGGATTAATTTGCCCAAAGTAGAATCCACAGAAAATCTCATCCTTGTTACTTAAAAAAACAAGAAAAGAAAGCTAACTTCGGACGGAGCCGTAGTTTTTATACCCTTGAAGACCCTTTTCTATAAAGTTTATTCCCTTACAATATTAATATGGTAAATTTATGATATCCTCACCAATTTAATGGAACATATTCAGCTTTTTCAGTCAAAGAACCTTGGCAAGGGTTTCAAGTAAAAGAACTATTAACATATTGATATTGAATTATAGGATTACGATCATTGAATGAATTTCAACCACCCTCAGTCTCAAATTTTCAAAATTTTAGATACAGGTATTTTTATTTGGAGAGCCCATGGGATTTCTCCTTTAATAACTTTTTACCAGGATAAACTTACAATTGCTTCAATGAACACGTGCAAGGGACAAAAATTGCACAGCCGGTATCCCAGGTATAAACATAAAACACGACGGCTTTGGCACTTTTCAATAACAGGTAATACCTTATTTCTGATTGGCCAAGTTGCAAAAAATGATCCTAAAAATGTGGACTGAAAATATTCATAACCCCCGAATTGAGCAGCAAGTAGAGCAGGGGTTTTTTTTATTAGAGCCAAAATTATGTGTGAAAAAAGCCAACCCTACTCAGGATACATTTATATCAGTTGTAGAAAAATAAATTATATCAATAGCTAGATATCAAATTGTTTTATTTAAGTCCCGAAAACGCTCGGTAACTGCGAGGCTTAAAATATATAAACATAAAAATATACAAAAATTAAAAAAATTATTCGGTTTGTGATTTGTGCGCGAAATATTAGCATTCGTTGACATACATATAAATTAATGTAAAGGAGGTGCAGGGGATGAACTATGCTGATTCCCTCGCCGCTGTCTCCAATAAATATTAGCCGGATGGCTGATGACGAATATCCAGTGCGCTGCCGGTTGGTTGGTTCCGGTTACGCCGTGTGCGGCCGGTGGGCCTGGTACTTCCAATGCTGAGATATGAAGATTACGTTGGAGGTTGACTTCCCTTCAATACTGCTGGCCTGAGACTCAGTCAGTGTAATAATTAATAAATGATTTAACGACTAAGTGTCGGAGATTCATTTGTATGAGCTTGTGCTCTTGATTTATTGAATGTCAATTATGAACTGAAACTTAAAGCTAACAATAAGTGGACTCATAGCGGCCTCTGCAATCGGCAGAGCTTGCCGGCTATGCACGAACTTCCGGCCAGACGCTGTGTCAGCAGTTTGGCCGGAGCGAGCTTTAGGGCGATCGGTAATTGCCGTCGCCCAGTTGGCTTAGTTAACTACTCCCCCCTCAGGAATAAGGCCACCCTCGACCGACCCTATTTGGCCAATCACTTCCCTTAGTTGGGCCGTGGATTTCCTGGCCTGGGTGACTCGCCGATAGGTTAGGCCGACGCAAATCAACGCGCAGCAAACTGCTCCAGCAATTAGGACTATTTGGTGTGAGCGATAGTCGTTGACATCCTCCCCGAATCTTTTAATGTGCTCCAGGTTACGCTCACTCAATCGGTGAAGGTAAGGGAGGCTAAGTATGTCATGTTCCAGGGTGATATTGAGGGAGGGCGAGCTAGCCACTCCTGGGACCCTTTTTTGGGCCACGTCATAGCTGGCGTATCGGGTTTCGTTAACCGTGGCACATTCGGCAAAGGTGACGAGGTGAGTCCCTCGTAGGTGAACGCAGGTGCCATTGTCCACACACACATGAGTCGGGCGATCGTTGATGATGATGATACCTTCGTCCACGAAGGATATCGGATGCAGGTCGCTGTGTTGGATGTCGCAATGTGAAACACCTCCAGCGTGGAGTTCTTGGGCGCATGATCTTCTTTGCGCCAGTCGGCAGAAAGTGGCTCCCGTTGTTATTGAGCAATTCTTGACTGTGTGAATTTCTCCGTTGCAATCCGCAATGACCTGGTCCTCCAGTCTAAGCATCGCATTATGGTGTGACACGGGGAAAACGGTGATTTTAATGCAGGCTGATTTAACTTTAGGGAATTTGATTAAAAGTGCAAAATGTTTACGGACTGTAATATTTTGACGGACGCAACGGACAGAATGTCTTTAATGGGGATATCGGTGGGCTCCTCAATCCACACATTTTCCAGGTCTGCATGATCTAGAATGCTAGGGCTAACGATATTGACTTTAGCAAGAGCTATTGCAAGCAATAAATTCTGCAGCTCCATTGCAATCATTCTTTTACGAGACAGTAACATCTCATACAGGTGTCCCGAGTCAATTTGGGAGTCTTTAGCCGACCTCAGAATTTGATTGACAGTGGCGGTGATACTATTGATTTGTTCTTGTATATTACTATTAATGTTTACCTGTCTATTGTTTGCATTTATAAGTTGAAATACGGTAAGTTTAATTTTTATCAAAATCCTCCGCGTCTGGCGTTCCCGCCACTACCTTTAACGCCGTCCCTAAGAAGCCTAAACTCCTAGCTACCCTATGATGAATGCTCAATGATTCGAGCAGGTCACGCAGGTGAGCGACATCTACGCTCAAAAGTTTCTGCATGTGCGACTGGGGAAACATGTTAACCATGCCACCCGTCTCTTCCACCACGCGCCTATACTCAGAGAGATTTGCTGAGTGTCTCACGAATGCAAATTCTTCCCACACTAAAACTCGACCATCAATGTTGGGAATGTACTTGGCTTGCGAGTAGTCCGTGACGTGTGCCGATGTTTGGGTCAAAAGGAATAACAGAGGTACCGAAATGAACCTGTAATATTCGGATTTATTGTAGTGTTTTTCAAAATTTAGGTAGCCCACCACCAAACATGTAAAATAAAGCGTAGTGAATAAAATGGGTATAAATGAATAATGAACATAAAAATAATGATAATAATAAAACGTGCGACAAATGGCTAAAGGCAAAAAATAAAAAAAAAATGGAAAAAAAACTATGCCAAGTGGCTAGAGATAAAAAAATTAAAAATATAAAAATTATCAGACGAATGTCGGTATGACCAAGCTTCGTCTACCTAAGGTTGTCCTTGTGGACCACCCTCCCCTTAATGAGGACTGTTGTCCCCATGTCCGCTTCCACAACTTTCTCTTCACACAATGGAGAGAGTTTATTGCCTAGTCGCCTGTTTGATTTTACCAGGACTTTTTCGCCAACCTTGAACACCCTGTTTTGTCGGGAAGCATTCTCAATGGTCCTGACCTTATCTTGGGCAAGCTTTATCTTATCCTGAACCTCTTAAAGTGGCTCATCCGATTGTGTTTGAAATACATCGGCCGGCCTCTTGTCGATGACTGAATGGATAGATTTGTTGTATCTGGCAGTGGCCAGCAAGATTAGCTCGACGGTGTCACTGATACCTTTATCGATTTTAAGGCATCTGGCGAGCTCCACTAGAGTGCTGTGGAAACGTTCCACTTGTCCGTTTGAGACACTGTGCAGGGGCGGTGCGTTTAAAACGCTGACGCCGAAATGGTTTTCCAGCATGGTCAAAATAGTCTGCGAGTTTAACGATGGTTCGTTGTCGCAATATATGACTCTGGCTTTAGGGAAAACACTCATCAGCATTAGTAATGCCGGTTTGAGATCCTCTATGGTTCTAGAAGGAACTGGTTGGACCATGGCAAATTTCGAGAATTTGTCAATGCATGTAAGAAAATACTTTTTGTCCGTGGAGAAAATGTCTATATGTAGCATTTCCCCTACATGAGGTGAGACTGGCGTCTCACCAAGCTCATGCTTCTTGGGATGTCTATCATATTTGGCCTTAGCGCTTGTCCTACAATTAGCGACGATTTCGCTCGCTAGTTTAGCCATTTTTGGGAAGTAGTACTCTGAGAGTAATTGCTTCACATTTTCCTGGGCCGATTTGTGAGCCCTGTTGTGCTCAACAGTGAGGACTTCTCGTCTCTCGGCGACTGCAAAACTGTCCTTTACACGGGTTTTGCAGTGCCAAAACTTAGTGGCCGGGAATTGTCGAACTAATACTAATTGAATGGCGTTTACGCCTTTAGGAACGATAATATTCGCGAGCTCTTCAAGCAACGCCTCCTTGCAAATGAAGTCGATCCTATGTCGTCTCTTGTTACCAAAGAGTACGAAGCTGCGTTTAGACGGAAAGCGTGCTTCCTCCAAAGTTATCTGGTTTTGAAAGCAATTCAAAGGCTTGTCCGTGGTTTCAATTGTGTGGGTAAGCGACAGCTCACTGTGAATTGTAGCTGCGCTTGAAAAAGCATCTTTCTCTCCCAGAACGTTAAGTTGCTGTCTTGAGAGGGCATCCGCAACGAGGTTTTCATTGCCGGGCTTGTAACAAATTTTGGCGCCGGACTCGTCGATGCGAGCTTTCCACCTTTTGATTTTCGCATTCGGGTTTGATTCCGATACTGCGAAGGTCAATGGTTGGTGGTCAGTAAAGATATTGATATCTCTAACTGCATATAAGTAATGGCGCAATTTGGCCAACACCCAGACTATTGCTAACAGCTCCCTTTCATTGGTAGCATAGTTAGCCTCCCTGTCCTTTAAGGTTCTAGAGATCATAGTGATGGGCCGTCCCTCTTGGGATAGCACCGCGCCGATGCCGTCTGCTGAGGCGTCTGTCGTTAGATCAAACGCCTTTTTGTAGTCTGGGTACCTGAGGATGACATCCTCTGAAGCCAGAATATTACGCAGTTTATGCCTTTCATAAAGCCGCTGTGGCTCGCTGAACTGCACCTGGATATTTTTGGATCTGTGTCTGCTGACACTCCCATTTTCTCCTTTGAGAATCTCCGAAATAGACCTAGCTACTGACGCAAAATCTTTAATAAAGCATCTATAATAACTGGCCAGGCCAAGGAATGATCTAACCTCAAACACAGTTTTTGGTTCAGGGAATTGTTGAATGGCCTTGATTTTTTCTGGGTCAGTGGTAGCCCCTTTGTTGGTGACTATGAAACCCAAAAGCTAACGATCTTTCTGAAGAACTTAGACTTTAGTGTTGCCTTCATATTAGCCTCGTATAGGCTCTTGAGAACCCAATCTACGTGTATGTGGGAGTTTTCATCCTCTGAGAAGACGATTACATCATCAACATAAACATAGCAGAATTTACCGATCTGCTCTCGCAGTATGTCATCTATAGTTCTTTGGAAAATGCTAGCAGCATTTTTTAGTCCAAATGGCATTCTGCGAAACTCGTACTTTCCTCCGTTAACGGAAAAGGAAGTTTTTTCACGGTCGCGTTCTGCCAGCGTGATTTGGTGGTAGCCAGACTTCAAATCAAGTGTAGTGAAGTACTTGGCCTTGCCTAAATTCCCTAGTATCATAGAGATATTTGGCATGGGGTAGCGATCTGGTATCGTCCTCTCGTTCAATTTGCGAAAGTCCAATACGAAAGTCCAATTTTACGGTTGCCCGTTTCGTCGGTGCCCTTTTTGTATACTACCCATATTGGGTTATTGTAGGGGGATTTCGACTGTTGTATTATGCCATTTTTTAGCAGCTCTTGAATTTCGCTATTGACGAAGTCAACCGCTCCCATTGGGTCCTCATCAACCGTTCTGATGGTAGCTACCACCGCCGTGTTGTAGGGTAAAGCCTCATTGGGGTCCGCAAAGGCTTTTTTCCTGTCGCAGAGCATTTTCAAAAATGCATTTCTAACTAAAGGTGGTGCATCTGAGCAGTCCACTTCAGTAAAATTGACATCGGGGCAAGTATGAAAATCAATTTTCTCTACTTCCGTGCCCCATTTGAGATGGCCGGAGGCCAGACAAAGTGACGCCCCTGCCTGCTTTAGAAGGTCGAGGCATTGGCGTCACTTTAGAAGGTGGTAAAATGAAGAACGTGGCTTTTAAGTTGAAAATTGACACGAAGCATTTCTTCGTGATTTTGGTGACTCCATGGATCGAATGAATCGTGAATGGAGTTTCTACCGGGCGGACGCCTTTCACTCCTTCGTATGGTCGGATGAAATTTTTGGCCGCGCCCGTATCGACTAGGAGTCTCATGTCGATCCCCGCTACTCTTCGTCTGATGACGGGTAGCAGGGATTTTCCCCTAAAAAATTTATGGCGTCCGAGTCGCACTCGCTGATGACATGGTCATCAATTTCTTGTGCCGCGCTAGAGGCAGCTGTGGTGTACGTATCACCAGTTTTGTCAGCGCCCTGGGCAATGTGATTTACCCTTTGCCTTTTTTGTGGGTGTGACTTGTCGGATGCTGCCGGCTTCCTATTTTGGTATGCCGGCGCCTGTGGTGGTTTTAGCATCCTAGACATAGAAGGATCAACCTCCATAGGTTCTGGCGTGTTCTCGCGACGCCTGTCATTGTGCGGGGCAGAGTGCACCTGAGCCTTATGTGTTTTAGTAAAATGTGGGTTTTTACCCACAATTAAGTGCTACTTGATAATGTGCCTGATAGGGAGTTTGTTGGCGTTCTTGCGCCTTTGGAACCTGTTTCTTATCCCTTTGCAAACGATGTTGCGGAGCTGTACCTTTCATGGTTTGATTCTACTTCCTGGGCTAATGCCAACGCCGTTGGCATGTCCTTCGGCTTTGCCGAGAAAAGAACATCGGAGAGACTGCGCTTGAGGCCCGAAATAAATACACGGAGCGCATCGTCCCGGAATTTGTCGCATGAGGTTCTTGCTGCCGCGTTGTCGTACGACATGGGAGCTTTATTGGTGAGCAAGGTGAGTTTTTTCTCAACCTCGTCATAGTACTGTAGGAGTTTGAGGCTTCCCTGTCTGAGGGTGCCCATCTCCTGCTCGATGACGTGAATCTGGCGTTTGTCACTGTATGTGAAGTCGAGTCGGTCTATGATCGCATCGAAATTCAACACCGTGCCGAACGAAGATAGCACTGCATCGGCAGGGCCTATTATTTTACTCCTGATTATAACCACTGCCTGGTAGTGGCGTGAGCTATTTACGTATTTTTCAAATATGAAGTATGCTGCTTTTGCTGCTTTTCGCCAAGAAACGTATGTGTCCTGTGCTCCCGTAAATTCGGGCAAGCATTTAACGGCATCTAGAGGCTCGTTGCATTGAATGTTGTCTTTAATGTCAATGGGTTCGTAAACTTTGATCGCAGGAACTGCAACCGGCGCGGGTGTGACTTGCACAGCTGTGACTTGAGCGGCCTATTGATTTATGGTTTGGCGCATATGTTCTTCCCTACGCTGATCTTCGCCAGCCTTTTCTTTTAAGGCATTGGCGACGGCGGCCTGAATGACCGCCTGAAGCTGCTCCGCATTTATGGCCATATTTGTGTTAGGAGCGGCACTAGTAGAAGCCTGCATGGGCGTAGAGGTTATAGGTTTCCTATAGGTATCCTCACTGTCCGAATCTGAGTCGCTATTTGGCCTTTTATCCCTGTAAGCTAGGAATAGGGAGCTCATGGGTGGCTAAGTTAAATTCCACTAACAAAGAGTTGCATGTCTAAGCAGCGATACATAAACAAAATTAATAATAATGAGGATCCCACAATAAATGAGGAAATGAACGAAGCTAAACAGAAAGTCAAAAGATCTCGGCAGCCGAGCTGTCGTTGTGGTAAACAAATAAGCAAAGCTACAAAGAATAAATATATGAACGTCGCGGTGTCGGGTTCAAGCACCGTGGGGTGGGGAAGCAATAAAAAAAATAATAAAAACCCAAAGATTGTTGCGAAGCTAACACCAAGAATTTAGGTGTAAGCAAAAAATGTAATGAAATTAAATTTTAATAATTTAACGAGACTGAATTCGTCGCCGATAAAATTGTTTAAATAAATTCACGATTTATTAATACTCCAGCAGCGTTCTTGCGCTAATGTGGAGATATAAAATATGTGTGTTTAAATATATGGCTACACGTAAATGAAACTCATAATTGTAATTTATTTAAATTAAATGCAAACAATACACAAAATAGCCCACGTAATATCACCAACACTTGTCAAAAAATAATGAGTGTGAGTACGAATTTGTGTTTGTGGAGCTGCCGAGAATACTCTGGCAGTGAGTTATTTTTCATTAAAAAAATGTAAATGCAAATGCAGACACCGGGAAATCGTTTTGGATTGAAGAACTCACTTACATGTTCCCTGATTTATTTAATAAATGGGTAATTTTTGTTGGGCGCCAATTAATGTAAAGGAGGTGCAGGGGATGAACTATGCTGATTCCCTCGCCGCTGTCTCCAATAAATATTAGCCGGATGGCTGATGACGAATATCCAGTGCGCTGCCGGTTGGTTGGTTCCGGTTACGCCGTGTGCGACCGGTGGGCCTGGTACTTCCAATGCTGAGATATGAAGATTACGTTGGAGGTTGACTTCCTTTCAATACTGCTGGCCTAGAGACTCAGTCAGTGTAATAATTAATAAATGACTTATCGACTAAGTGTCGGAGATTCATTTTTATGAGCTTGTGCTCTTGATTTATTGAATGTCAATTATGAACAGAAACTTAAAGCTAACAAAAAGTTGGACTCATAGCGGCCTCTGCAATCGGCAGAGCTTGCCGGCTATGCACGAGCTTCCGGGCAGACGCTGTGTTAGCAGTTTGGCCGGAGCGAGCTTTAGGGCGATCGGTAATTGCCGTCGCCCAGTTGGCTTAGTTAACTTACATACGCTGTTTGTCGAGTGCTGCAATTGATCATACCTATTTTACTCCGTTATATAGAAGCTGCACAGTGGGTCGTGTGCTGCCAATAAATACACGCACTAAAATAAATTTTTTGTTGAAAATCAATCCGTTTTTCGATTGTGCCTCTCCTGGAAGGTAAGCAGGAGGATCTCCAAGAATTGTTGTCGTCCTTGAAATCGGTGAAGACATTCCCGGAGGCGATGTTAAATGTGCGGCTCAGCGAATTGGAAGGAATCGTTGCGGATTTCAGGAGCACACACAAGGAGCTGTCCGAGATGGATGTTGCAGAACTCAGGAGCGATCTGAGCGTCAACTTCAACGATGCGGCGAGGGAGGCACGATTCGTCCGGAATCAGAAGATTATGCGGCGCTCCAGTTTGTTGCCGGCAAGTTCGACGCTGATCAACGCTTCGTCTGCCACCAATTTCGATGCGTCGTTTGGCAGAACTTTTCAGGCTTTGCCGCCACTGCCACTTCCCACTTTTAATGGAGGTTATGCGGAGTGCCTTGAATTTCGGTCACTGATCTCAAGCTCATGAAGCTTCGCAAGCTTTCGGACAAATTTAATTCCCATATGCGAGCCCTGGCAAGCATGGGCACAACGAAGCAGATTGCTAGCTGCATCATAATCCAAGTGCTGTTGCAGAAGGTTGATGATGCCACGCACTCTAAGTGGAAGGAATTGCAAGCTGACTCGGATTCCTTGGATTCCATTCCATCGTGGGAGTCCATCGTCAGTTTTCTTGAGCAGAGATTCCGGACTTTGGAGAGAATGGATTTGCCTACGACATCATATGCACCAAACCTTGCGGTAGGACGGCGTAGACCTTTTCATACAGGTAACTCTGCATTTGTGATTACCAACTCTTCCGCATGCATGATTTGTGATGGCCATTCTCACATAATAAACTCCTGCCCAAGGCTTTTAAGCTTCTCGCCTGAGGTTCGTGTAGGCGGTTGGAATTAATGTTCCAATGTGCCCTTGTATCTGGGCACCTATCTCGGCATTGCCATTAATCAAGCTGCCGTGCTTGTGGACGCAGGCATCATAATTTGCTGCATTTTGGTGGCAAATCGCCAGCTCAAGGCCAAAACCCCTCCCCCGAGGTTTCCGCATCTAGCGACGCTGTTTCTCGGTCAGCGTCCGCTCCCGTCAATTCTCTTGTCGCCAAGGATCGTTTTGGTGATGTGGTGCTGCTAGCCACTGCCAATATTTTGGTCAGGAACCGCTCCGGAGTTCTACTGCCCTGCCGAGCGCTGCTCGATTCTGGTTCGCAGGTGCATCTAGTCACCTCAAGGCTGGCAAACCAGCTGCAGCTGCGGAAGATAAGGTCTCCGGTTTCTGTGTCCGGTTTAGGTGACGGGTTTAGGTGACAGGGTTTCCTACCGATGGGTTTTCTGTGCAAGTCAGCTTGCAATCCCAATGCTCTGACTACTCGGCGCAAGTAACTGCGATTGTAGCCTCCAACTAGCAGATCCTCATTTTCACCAGCCGCAGCGAGTTGATTTGCTATTGGAGCTGCATTATTTTACGAGCTGCTTTGGGTTGGGCAAATTCATTTGTCTCCTGGATTGGCCTCAATCCAAAAAACTCGGCTCGGTTGGGTTGTTTGTGGAGGCCGAGGGCCTGACAATGGCAATGTTCTCATGGCTACTGAGCGGTTGGGACTGATCTGCTCAAAGGGGCCTTTAGATTAGCGGCTCGATCAACTTCTCCGACAGTTGGTCCAGTTGTTACTAAAGCAAAAATATTCTTGCAGAAGCTGTGCCGAGAGCATCTTTCATGGGATGAAAGCTTACCTCAGGGTTTTTCCACCGAGTGGCAGGAGATCTGCCGGACTTTCAGGAGCTGAGTTGTTGGCGAGAATGATGGCAGAGGTTCACAGTCTATGCGCTTCAAAGGGAAGTATTTTTGTTGGTGCGACTCTTCAGCCGTGTTATCGTGGATTCGAGATGAGCCTGCCAGGTTTAACGTTTTTGTCGCTAACCCCGTGTCAACCATCCAAAATGTGACGAGTTTCATGGAGTGTCGATATGTGCCTACGTTGGAAAATCCAGCAGATATCTTGTCTCGTGGAGCCCTTCCTACTGAGCTGATCGGATCCTGGTTATGGTGTCAGGGGCCGCCTTATCTGATAAAGACACAGGAGCACTGGCCTGCGACGATAGTATTCGAGAAGCCAGCTTTAGAGCTACGCCCTTCAATTTTATGGGTAAGGTCGACATATACAGACCTCGTGGCTACATGCAAATACGTTAACTCCTTTCCAGCTCTTCAGCAAGTGTTTGCGTACGTCTATAAGTTTGGCAGACGGGTTCAGCATAAAGAAATTACCGTTCATGATCTCCAGGCGGGGACTCGCATGCTTTGTGGGCAGTTCAGCGCGCTAATTTGGGAGATGAAATAAGGACGTTGCAGACAAAGGGAATGGTTGCCCTTCCAGTTCGTTGGCTTCATTATCCCCCTTTTAGGATCAGTTTGGATTGCTTCGAGTAGACGGGCGTCTCAAGAATTCATCCTTGGATTAGAATGGTCCTCACCCACTAATTTTTCCCAGGAGCCATCCGGTAACGCGAAGCATAATCCTTAGCTTTCATGAGCACAACCTGCACGCTGGACCTCGATCGTTATTGGCGATGATACGTTCTCAGTATTGGCCGATTGGGGGGAGAAAAGGCGACAAATAAATGTGTGAGATGCTTTCGGACGAAACCTCGTTTGTTGGAGCATGTATCGGGCGATCTTCCGAAGGAGAGAGTGGAAGGTTATCAAGTCTTTGATTTTCGATTT
Organism: Drosophila atripex; assembly: GCA_035045925.1. Classification (NCBI taxonomy): domain Eukaryota; kingdom Metazoa; phylum Arthropoda; class Insecta; order Diptera; family Drosophilidae; genus Drosophila; species Drosophila atripex. The sequence goes on from JAWNOP010000052.1 coordinate 23,936,322, forward strand.
TTATCAAGACTTCAACCGGCATCGATTTTTGCGGTCCATTCTTCTATAAGTCACAACAGGTGGTTCGCAACTAGGCTCCCATAAAATGTTACATTAGCGTCTTCATTTGTTTCACGACAAAGGCCGTCCATTTAGAGCTGGTAAGGGATCTGTCCTCCGCCGCCTTTCTGCATGCACTGAGGAGGTTTATTTATATCAGGAAGAAGCCTCGACAGATCTGGTCCAACAACGCCACCAATTTCGTTGGAGCCAAAAATCAGTTGAGCGAATTAAAGCGACTATTTCTTAGCGACGAGCACCAGGGAGCTGTCTTGGACTTTTGCTTTCCAGAGACCATTGAGTTGAAGTTTATCCCTCCCCGTTCTCCCCACTTTGGCGGCTTGTGGGAAGTTTCTGTTAAGACCGCCAAGTATCATTTTTACAGGGTCGTGGGCTCGGCTGTACCAAAGGCCGACGATTTTCAGACGCTGGTGTATAATATTGCTGCAGTGATTAATTCGAGGACATTAGTCCCTCTCTGAAAACCCTGCTGATCTGGATGTCCTAACTCCTAATCATTTTCTGCACGGAGGACCTCCTTCTAGTTTCAGTGAGCCAGACCAGACAAAGCTCAACATAAATCGGCTAGATGCTTGGCAACGCGTCGTCTTTCTTCAGCAGTTTTTCTGGTCCAGATGGAAGGAAGAGTATTTAACCCTGTTGCAGCAACGATCCAAATGGCGCATCCCTGGTCGAGGCATAGCAGACATAAATGACATCGTGCTGGTAAAGGACGAAAACTTACCACCAATGAAGTGGCCCCTGGCGAGGGTGACGGAAATGGTCGTCGAAGATGACGGAGTGTGTCGGGTGGCGCTGCTAAGGACGGCGTCCGGAGCTACAAGGTGGCCATTCAACAAATTGTGCCGGCTGCCCCTTCATGATAGTATGTCGTAGTATGTCGGGTCAAGCAGCCGCCGGAAAGAAGTTTGGCCGGCAATAAATTATTGAATTCGTGAGGTCATTTTCTTTAATATATATGTTCGCGTCTTTCGCTCTCATGCATTCGATAGGCCACCTTCATATGCCGTAATGCGCTACCGCTTGTCACGCTCTCTCGCGGGATCTCTCGATAAAGTTAAAATTATATTTGGAACAACAAATTTGGTAAGTTTATTTTCCTGTTCTCCCCGAATCCTACGCTAAGAGACGCTAAATCACACTTTAATCTTAAAATTTATATTCATATTATTTATTTTTCCATTATAATCAATATTCATAATTTTTTGTTCGCGCCAGCAACCCATTATTTCGGGAGGAAAGGCGGGCGCAGGATGCTACGGCGCGCGCTCATGGAAGACGAAGCGAAAGGATACGTAACATTGAGCGAAATCGGGATGCCCATGCACGAGCGATTCGCCAAGAGGACCCCGAGGAGTGCTGACGAGAGCAGGTGCAAAATACTGCTGACCATGCCGCTCGAAGGACCGAACCGGAGTATCGAATTCCTGAACGGATTCGGGATATGGAGGCACACGAGATCCGCCGAGAGACCCCGAGGAGCGCCGACGAGAGCAGGTGCAAAATACTGCTGACCATGCCGGTCGGAGGACCGATCCCGAGTACCGAATTCCTTAACGGTTTCGGGATGCCGCAGCGCGCACTGATCGTCGCGAGGATTGAGAAGGACGACGGAATCCGGAAGACAGACAGCGAGAACGGGAAAGTGACGCCTATAACAGGAGAGCAACCAGGAGAAATCCCATCGTAAGATCACAGGAGCAACGGATAACTCATTACAACGGAGAGAAACACGACAAAAGCGGAGGATTCGGGAAGAACATATTCGGCAAATGGCAGGGAATCGGTTAATAAGCTTCAGGATGGATCCCAAAATCGATTAGATGCTTTCCAAAGGCAGTCACAACGAAATATGGACACAAGGGCTGAACTTTCGGATGATGAGATGGAACAGGAACGAGAACAACAGCGTTATAGGATTAGTGCATCGACGAGGGATCTATATCACAGAAAAATAAAGGGAGGATCAACAGAAATTTGTATCTGCTGTGGAAGAACATGGTTCCATTCGCAGGTAAGTGGATTATACATCATAGCTTTCTCCTCTAAATTTCCTCTCCTAAACATTGGCAACGCTTTCTATTTGTCAAGAAAATTTCCCAGTCCGTCCGGCAAATATTATTTTTGCAACACCTGTCATCGTGCCATCTCTTTGGGCAACCTTCCATCACTCTGCCTTTCGAATGGGTTCGACTTCCCAGAAATCCCCGAGTGCTAAATGGACTCACCTGCTTCGAAGAGCGCCTTATTTCACCGAGAATCCCTTTCATGAGGATTATTTCTTTCGGTTACGAAAACCAATGCGGTATCCGAGGGGCAGTAGTGAACATTCCAATTTAAGTTCCGGATATTGGGACTGCGCTTCCGCGCTCTTTTGACTCTACTCATGTCATCCAAGTCCATTTAAAAAGGAGGCTAGAGTATGCTCACAATTTCATGACAGAAACTATTCGACCCGTACGGGTCCTTGAAGCTGTACGTTACTTAGTGAATACCGAGCTCTACAGAAAGCACAACATTTAACTTAACGAGTTGTGGCTAGCTCAACTTCAAGGAAATAATGAAATTGAGACGAAATGAAATGAAACGGATAATAACAACACTGCAATGCAACGCATTGCATTGGCACCGGGAGAAGGCCGTCGTCCAACAAGCTTAACGCTTTACGAAGATGCAGAGGAACTTTCATTTCCAACTATTTCTTGCGGAGAAATATTTAAAGGAAATACAACTTATGCAAAAAAGCCAGATGCCAAATCCGTTTTGACGACCGTCGTTGCGCTGTATTTTCTAAAGTTTGCAGCGTATACAAAATTCTATTTCAATAGCTTTACCAAAAAAGTCAGGAGCAGTTACCGCTGGTAATCTGCGGGATGAGTCATTTGTTCACAGACTTGTGCAACACGATGATGGCTATCACATCCTTAAAGGCTTACGGTCTGCACCAGCCCATTGGGAGGCTGAGAAATAAAAGTAATACCCATGATTCGACAATTCGGCCTGCCAACGTTTTTTATTACACTTTCCGCTGCTGAAACTAAGTAGAATGCACTTTTAGTTATCCTTTCTCTTCGATTGGATAATAGGGCTATAAGCGAGGAAGAAGCGGCAGCTCTTTCGAGCTCCGAAAAGGCTCGATTAATCCAATCCGATCCTGTAACGTGCTCTTGATACTTCGATTACGGGTTGCGAAATTTTAATGAAATTGTTCAAAACCGATATTTTTGAGGAATTTAATCTTTCCCATTTTTATTGGAGAATCGAATTTCAGTACAGAGGATATCCGCATTCTCATGGCATGTATTTGCTTGCTGGTGCTCCTAAGCTAAGCCGAAAATACCGAGCAAGTAATAAACTTCATCGATAAATTTATTACCACAAATGGAGATGATCCTGAACTACAAGAAGTAATTCAGTATCAACGACACAAGCATAGTTTATCTTGCCTAAGAGTATTACGTGGACAGGAGTTTTGCCGATTGAATATCACACCCTCCTATGCCCGAAACCTTTCTTTTGCGTCCGATAAAAGAAAACAAAGTAAATGTTGATGAACATAAAGCTTTGTTCAAAAATATGAAGGATAATTAAGGAGCATTCCTAATGAAGACACGGCTTTATTTAATAATTATGAATACTTTCCTTCCCACCTTGAAACTAATTTTTAAGCTTAAAAATTAGCCTTACGTTCTAGTTTGAAAAAGCCACACATTTTTCATCGCAGACAATTTTCCGACCGACTGCTTAATGCTTATCAATGCTTATAATAAAGATATTCTAGGCTTGCACAGAGCTAATATGAATATTCAATTTATCCTAGATGCATGCTGTAGTTATATCATTAACTACATAAACAAATCAAACAGAGGCGTATCGCAGTTGCTCCGTGAAGACATGACAGAAATAAGCCATGGGAATATATCTATTAAAAGGAAATTGCAGTACCTAGGGAACAAGTTTATTAACGCTACAGAAATATCAGCCCAAGAAGCAGCATATAATATTTTGGGACTGCAGATTTCGCACCTTGGTATAGATTTCTCAAGCGTAATACACGATCTGCCGCTAATCACAGTGAGGACTATGATGAAGCAAATGATTTGGAGGTAGATGTAGAAGACGAAGTTGCTGAGCAAAGTTATCCACTGATGGATGGGTCTGGTTGCGTTAAAAAACGCAAGCATCCCCTGATTCTTAGATGTGATCGCTTTAGCATTAGCTCTTCACCATCTCATTATTTCCGAGGGCATTTAATGCTCTTCTATCCTTGGCGAAATGAAGAAAATACATTCAGAACTAATAATGAATCTATTAAGCTCATGAAAAGGAACTATGATGTGTTTGATGATATGGAGTTATATAGTAAAGCCTCTCGAGTTTTTCAGTGCGGAAGAGCAGAGCATGCTTCTGTTGACAGAAAACAATTCCCAATTGTCTCTGCTGAGGCTATTACCATTGTTCCTCCAACAAGATTTGAAATTTCCAAGCCGAACTTCAAAATTTAAGAGAGGAAAAGTTCTTGACTACGCATTATGAGAATGAGAATTGATTAAATGGTGTTGGAAAAAATGGAATAATATAATGCATAAATATGCCAAGCAAAACATTTCTGAAAATCAAGTTTTTTTGTTTGAGACAAATACGTCCTATAACCCCAGAACAATATATCAATCAATTGCTTTTAAATATCTTAATACATGTTTTATTGTTGTTTATAGGAATCCTGCGTTCCCTATAACAAAATTTCGAAATGAAGTTATGGCGGATGTAGAAATATTACGTAGATTAGAAAATAATAGCAAATTGGTTATATTTGCAATAATTTTGCAACAACAAAACATTTAACGCAAATTGATTGGGTATTTGCTGAAAATGAGCTGAGGAATGGTGTAGCTGTAACATATAAAACTATATATAGTCATCATGGAATTTTTTTAAAATATAGTTATTAAAAGTTATATTTATTATTAACTTATTTATCAAATTAAGAACCATAAATTGTGTATATTTAAAGAAATTAGTTATATAGATGTACAAAAATATATAAATTGTGTATAGATTTAGAAAAAATGTTTGTTTAAAAAGTGTCATATAGAATAAGATATTTATTTCCCTCTCGTGGATTGAGACCTTGTCGTGGTGAGGGGGCTGAGTATGTGAGGATTCATAATAAATATCACGGAAACCAGCATCAATCCTTTGTTTTAATTAGTTTATAATATAGAAATATATAGAATAAATATATAGAATATAAAAGCATTTTGTCATTGCATTCAAAATTTATAAATCTTTACCACATTACCGAATTATCGAACATTTTTCCTAAGTTAGCATAACCATAAATGAGAAATTCATACATCATTTTTCGGATTCATTAACCATATTGGAATTCGATAAATTTGGAAATTTCTATGGTAGATATAGGATATAGTCACTCAAAAGGTTTAAATATGTAGGTATTTCAGATCAATCAGTAATGTGGGCACTATAAGATATAGTCGTTCGATCTTTATAGTCGTCCTATATTTATCTTAAATTTGGCATATCGGATTAGTTGTCCAAATCCTTCTATCTTAAAAAACAATAAAGTTATGCCATTTCAGATCAATCAGTTATATGGCAGCTATAGGATATAGTAGACCGATCCCGGCCGTTCCGACTTATATTCTGGCTCCTCCTCTGCCTGAAAATCTTAAGGTAATGGGTTTGATTTCCAGCAGAAAAGGTGTATTATGAGATATTTATTTCTTAATATCGCAGTTTAATTTTAATATGTTATATCCAAAAATCTTGTTTAACGTGAAAAGATACAAACTGAGTATGCTTTGTATTTTTTAAGCCGAAATGCCTAAAATCATATCTCTGTTGTTCGTTCATTTTTTGTTTCATACAGATTAAATCATAATTATGTCGAAAATATTAAATAACAAATTGTGATTATCGGTACAATACAAAAATATCAGAAAACGTGATATCCCAATGATTATATCCAAATCCCAATTATTAGTTGAAGAACAAATACAAAGAACACTAATTTTAATTTGGCACAGATTTTACAATCTGAGGGTTAATTTAATAGGAAAAGGTAAATTTTATGAAGCAGTATATTTTATCAAGGGCACGGATTTAATGAAAGCCATTCTATAGCAGTTCTACAGCATTAAAACGAAAATAAAAATTATATTTCAAAGCCAATGATTCCACAACATTCAAATGTGGCTGGCCCCGTATAGCAAGGATGTTTACATATTATTTTATACTCAAATGTAATTTTTTTTAAGCAAATAGTTTAAGAGGCTAATTAAATTTAAAATTCTATTTTGGTTGGTAAAAATCTACGTATTGAACCCTCACCGAGGGTGCCGACCTTTAATGATGCTAGTGGCTGTATTATTTCAGGCGACGATCGCCTTAGATTAAAAGTAAGATGTATGTGTTTCGATTTTTATATGTGATCAAAACATATAAAGACGACTTTTTATCATGGTGCAGGGGTACTAAAAAAGCACTGATATCAAATAAAAAAATCTCATGACGAGGTAAAACAACGGTGATGAACATGTAAGTTATTATTAATTGTAGGCTATTATATTTATTTAATTATTTTCCTTAAGCCTTAATAAAGCAATTGCGTTTATTTTATTACTCATTTATTTTCCCTAAACTAGTTAGAGTAAAGGATAAGGTTATGTTACAAATTATTAATTGTTAATAATTATTTGGCACAACTGTGGTTGTGGAGTACAGATTTTAGACTAACTTAAGGGTCTGATCCGGCTGCAGCTTGAGGCCTTTGCATGGTCGAAGCGCTGTCGCCAAAATCGCCGGGTCAGCAATTTCTTACACATACGTTGGGTTTTTTCGTCACCAAAATTGATACAAGGCATTTTGGTCGTTGCATGCAAAGGCAGTCACAACGAAATATGGACACAAGGGCTGAACTTTCGGATGATGAGATGGAACAGGAACGAGAACAACAGCGTTATAGGATTAGTGCATCGACGAGGGATCTATATCACAGAAAAATAAAGGGAGGATCAACAGAAATTTGTATCTGCTGTGGAAGAACATGGTTCCATTCGCAGGTAAGTGGATTATACATCATAGCTTTCTCCTCTAAATTTCCTCTCCTAAACATTGGCAACGCTTTCTATTTGTCAAGAAAATTTCCCAGTCCGTCCGGCAAATATTATTTTTGCAACACCTGTCATCGTGCCATCTCTTTGGGCAACCTTCCATCACTCTGCCTTTCGAATGGGTTCGACTTCCCAGAAATCCCCGAGTGCTAAATGGACTCACCTGCTTCGAAGAGCGCCTTATTTCACCGAGAATCCCTTTCATGAGGATTATTTCTTTCGGTTACGAAAACCAATGCGGTATCCGAGGGGCAGTAGTGAACATTCCAATTTAAGTTCCGGATATTGGGACTGCGCTTCCGCGCTCTTTTGACTCTACTCATGTCATCCAAGTCCATTTAAAAAGGAGGCTAGAGTATGCTCACAATTTCATGACAGAAACTATTCGACCCGTACGGGTCCTTGAAGCTGTACGTTACTTAGTGAATACCGAGCTCTACAGAAAGCACAACATTTAACTTAACGAGTTGTGGCTAGCTCAACTTCAAGGAAATAATGAAATTGAGACGAAATGAAATGAAACGGATAATAACAACACTGCAATGCAACGCATTGCATTGGCACCGGGAGAAGGCCGTCGTCCAACAAGCTTAACGCTTTACGAAGATGCAGAGGAACTTTCATTTCCAACTATTTCTTGCGGAGAAATATTTAAAGGAAATACAACTTATGCAAAAAAGCCAGATGCCAAATCCGTTTTGACGACCGTCGTTGCGCTGTATTTTCTAAAGTTTGCAGCGTATACAAAATTCTATTTCAATAGCTTTACCAAAAAAGTCAGGAGCAGTTACCGCTGGTAATCTGCGGGATGAGTCATTTGTTCACAGACTTGTGCAACACGATGATGGCTATCACATCCTTAAAGGCTTACGGTCTGCACCAGCCCATTGGGAGGCTGAGAAATAAAAGTAATACCCATGATTCGACAATTCGGCCTGCCAACGTTTTTTATTACACTTTCCGCTGCTGAAACTAAGTAGAATGCACTTTTAGTTATCCTTTCTCTTCGATTGGAAATAGGGCTATAAGCGAGGAAGAAGCGGCAGCTCTTTCGAGCTCCGAAAAGGCTCGATTAATCCAATCCGATCCTGTAACGTGCTCTTGATACTTCGATTACGGGTTGCGAAATTTTAATGAAATTGTTCAAAACCGATATTTTTGAGGAATTTAATCTTTCCCATTTTTATTGGAGAATCGAATTTCAGTACAGAGGATATCCGCATTCTCATGGCATGTATTTGCTTGCTGGTGCTCCTAAGTTAAGCCGAAAATACCGAGCAAGTAATAAACTTCATCGATAAATTTATTACCACAAATGGAGATGATCCTGAACTACAAGAAGTAATTCAGTATCAACGACACAAGCATAGTTTATCTTGTCTAAGAGTATTACGTGGACAGGAGTTTTGCCGATTGAATATCACACCCTCCTATGCCCGAAACCTTTCTTTTGCGTCCGATAAAAGAAAACAAAGTAAATGTTGATGAACATAAAGCTTTGTTCAAAAATATGAAGGATAATTAAGGAGCATTCCTAATGAAGACACGGCTTTATTTAATAATTATGAATACTTTCCTTCCCACCTTGAAACTAATTTTTAAGCTTAAAAATTAGCCTTACGTTCTAGTTTGAAAAAGCCACACATTTTTCATCGCAGACAATTTTCCGACCGACTGCTTAATGCTTATCAATGCTTATAATAAAGATATTCTAGGCTTGCACAGAGCTAATATGAATATTCAATTTATCCTAGATGCATGTTGTAGTTATATCATTAACTACATAAACAAATCAAACAGAGGCGTATCGCAGTTGCTCCGTGAAGACATGACAGAAATAAGCCATGGGAATATATCTATTAAAAGGAAATTGCAGTACCTAGGGAACAAGTTTATTAACGCTACAGAAATATCAGCCCAAGAAGCAGCATATAATATTTTGGGACTGCAGATTTCGCACCTTGGTATAGATTTCTCAAGCGTAATACACGATCTGCCGCTAATCACAGTGAGGACTATGATGAAGCAAATGATTTGGAGGTAGATGTAGAAGACGAAGTTGCTGAGCAAAGTTATCCACTGATGGATGGGTCTGGTTGCGTTAAAAAACGCAAGCATCCCCTGATTCTTAGATGTGATCGCTTTAGCATTAGCTCTTCACCATCTCATTATTTCCGAGGGCATTTAATGCTCTTCTATCCTTGGCGAAATGAAGAAAATACATTCAGAACTAATAATGAATCTATTAAGCTCATGAAAAGGAACTATGATGTGTTTGATGATATGGAGTTATATAGTAAAGCCTCTCGAGTTTTTCAGTGCGGAAGAGCAGATCATGCTTCTGTTGACAGAAAACAATTCCCAATTGTCTCTGCTGAGGCTATTACCATTGTTCCTCCAACAAGATTTGAAATTTCCAAGCCGAACTTCAAAATTTAAGAGAGGAAAAGTTCTTGACTACGCATTATGAGAATGAGAATTGATTAAATGGTGTTGGAAAAAATGGAATAATATAATGCATAAATATGCCAAGCAAAACATTTCTGAAAATCAAGTTTTTTTGTTTGAGACAAATACGTCCTATAACCCCAGAACAATATATCAATCAATTGCTTTTAAATATCTTAATACATGTTTTATTGTTGTTTATAGGAATCCTGCGTTCCCTATAACAAAATTTCGAAATGAAGTTATGGCGGATGTAGAAATATTACGTAGATTAGAAAATAATAGCAAATTGGTTATATTTGCAATAATTTTGCAACAACAAAACATTTAACGCAAATTGATTGGGTATTTGCTGAAAATGAGCTGAGGAATGGTGTAGCTGTAACATATAAAACTATATATAGTCATCATGGAATTTTTTTAAAATATAGTTATTAAAAGTTATATTTATTATTAACTTATTTATCAAATTAAGAACCATAAATTGTGTATATTTAAAGAAATTAGTTATATAGATGTACAAAAATATATAAATTGTGTATAGATTTAGAAAAAATGTTTGTTTAAAAAGTGTCATATAGAATAAGATATTTATTTCCCTCTCGTGGATTGAGACCTTGTCGTGGTGAGGGGGCTGAGTATGTGAGGATTCATAATAAATATCACGGAAACCAGCATCAATCCTTTGTTTTAATTAGTTTATAATATAGAAATATATAGAATAAATATATAGAATATAAAAGCATTTTGTCATTGCATTCAAAATTTATAAATCTTTACCACATTACCGAATTATCGAACATTTTTCCTAAGTTAGCATAACCATAAATGAGAAATTCATACATCATTTTTCGGATTCATTAACCATATTGGAATTCGATAAATTTGGAAATTTCTATGGTAGATATAGGATATAGTCACTCAAAAGGTTTAAATATGTAGGTATTTCAGATCAATCAGTAATGTGGGCACTATAAGATATAGTCGTTCGATCTTTATAGTCGTCCTATATTTATCTTAAATTTGGCATATCGGATTAGTTGTCCAAATCCTTCTATCTTAAAAAACAATAAAGTTATGCCATTTCAGATCAATCAGTTATATGGCAGCTATAGGATATAGTAGACCGATCCCGGCCGTTCCGACTTATATTCTGGCTCCTCCTCTGCCTGAAAATCTTAAGGTAATGGGTTTGATTTCCAGCAGAAAAGGTGTATTATGAGATATTTATTTCTTAATATCGCAGTTTAATTTTAATATGTTATATCCAAAAATCTTGTTTAACGTGAAAAGATACAAACTGAGTATGCTTTGTATTTTTTAAGCCGAAATGCCTAAAATCATATCTCTGTTGTTCGTTCATTTTTTGTTTCATACAGATTAAATCATAATTATGTCGAAAATATTAAATAACAAATTGTGATTATCGGTACAATACAAAAATATCAGAAAACGTGATATCCCAATGATTATATCCAAATCCCAATTATTAGTTGAAGAACAAATACAAAGAACACTAATTTTAATTTGGCACAGATTTTACAATCTGAGGGTTAATTTAATAGGAAAAGGTAAATTTTATGAAGCAGTATATTTTATCAAGGGCACGGATTTAATGAAAGCCATTCTATAGCAGTTCTACAGCATTAAAACGAAAATAAAAATTATATTTCAAAGCCAATGATTCCACAACATTCAAATGTGGCTGGCCCCGTATAGCAAGGATGTTTACATATTATTTTATACTCAAATGTAATTTTTTTTAAGCAAATAGTTTAAGAGGCTAATTAAATTTAAAATTCTATTTTGGTTGGTAAAAATCTACGTATTGAACCCTCACCGAGGGTGCCGACCTTTAATGATGCTAGTGGCTGTATTATTTCAGGCGACGATCGCCTTAGATTAAAAGTAAGATGTATGTGTTTCGATTTTTATATGTGATCAAAACATATAAAGACGACTTTTTATCATGGTGCAGGGGTACTAAAAAAGCACTGATATCAAATAAAAAAATCTCATGACGAGGTAAAACAACGGTGATGAACATGTAAGTTATTATTAATTGTAGGCTATTATATTTATTTAATTATTTTCCTTAAGCCTTAATAAAGCAATTGCGTTTATTTTATTACTCATTTATTTTCCCTAAACTAGTTAGAGTAAAGGATAAGGTTATGTTACAAATTATTAATTGTTAATAATTATTTGGCACAACTGTGGTTGTGGAGTACAGATTTTAGACTAACTTAAGGGTCTGATCCGGCTGCAGCTTGAGGCCTTTGCATGGTCGAAGCGCTGTCGCCAAAATCGCCGGGTCAGCAATTTCTTACACATACGTTGGGTTTTTTCGTCACCAAAATTGATACAAGGCATTTTGGTCGTTGCATGTATGTTCGTCACCGTCGTTTCACCTCAAGAGGTTACTTATTTGATAAAGTATTATGGTTGTTGTCTAAATATCGAAAATCTCATTTTTGTTTTAATATTTATTATTTTTATATATGTTAGGTCATTGAGATTTTTCCATGATCTTTATCCACACGAAAACAATTATTTAGTTTCAAACGTTATAATATTGTTTTTTTCATTAGGCGCGCATATAAAACGGAGCGAGACAAAGTTCCTATTTATGATGCTTATGCACTGAGATAAGGGGCCAGAGTGAGCGCGCCTATAGAACATAGGAAGAGCGAAAGCTCGCTATCTTAATGCTACAGATAAAGCCCATTGAAGCCGAGCGGCCGGCTTGCTACCAACAATAGCGAAATAGATAAACCATAATTTTAATATTTTAGTGATCTTAGTGATAGTCTATTATCTATGCCGTGGCTGCTGCCTGACCCGACAATATACTTGCAGAGGATATTATAATTTTGATCAAAAGTGTGCAATGCAGTGAAGGAGACATCTCCGAACCTATAAAATAGATATATTCTTGATCTTGATATATTCAGGGTCACTTCCGGAGTCGATATTAGCATGTCCGTTTGTCTGTCGCAAGCTAGTCTTTCGGCGAAAATGGTGAACACCGTCAATATTAGTGATTAGTATGATTTGTCAATATAGCAGGCGGATGGATATGTCGGCTTATAGTCAAATCACAGGTCAAATGATACGTCAGGTAGACGTATTTTTAGTTTTTTTCTTTATATTTATATTTGAGCTTGGATACAAATTAAACGTAGGTCGTTAGTCCGTTGCCTCCAGGCTTGCGACTCTCGTTTGATGCGTTTAAAATGTGGCTCAAGTTTGCGGGATACTCCGGTAGCTGCTGGCTTATTTTCGACAAGATCCAGATCACCTGTGGATAGGCAAAAGGTTTGATTTTATTGTAATCAAACTTCAAATTGCTTAGCAGTAAATGCCGTCTCACGATCGGAAGTAATTAAAATAACTGGAAAATGGTAACTGGAAACTTTAGTGATGGCGTTTATAACTGGAGTCGTTTTCGTATTCCTGGCAGCTTTCACGATTATATGGTACGGGTTTTGGTTCATCGTAATGCAAAATCCTTCGTGTTTTCTTTTCTTCGATTTGTGGGAACAAAATTTCATACAAAAAGAAATGGACCTACTTCCGCATTCGGGGCACCCAAAATCGATGCTGTATACATTTGGTCCAATCTGATAGTTTTGTCCTATCTTTCTGCTTTGGGCGCAGCAAAATGTATTCCGTTGGGAACTTTTAGGAACAGGGGGTGATGTTCAATTACATACTCCTTGCCTTTATAGCTCATCGAAATAGCGGCACAATCAGTAATGACTAACAACAACTTACACGGAAACTTAAGAAGTTTCCACCACGGCTAGGACTTCAAGTGAACTTCAGAGTGAACTTCATAGTGGGCTGATTTATCGTAACGCAAGGTAAGGTTACTTTCTATCAAGATGTTAAGGAATTTCGCGTGTCATCGAATTCCTTCGTTCTACCTTTTACTTGGTATTATGACGTCATCTAGATATGCGAGTACTTTAGCTGGGCTTAACGATCCGATTCATTAACGATTGAAAGACCGATTGAAGAGCCATTACAGTTTACCAAACCATACCGGTTTACCTCCAGCTATACTGTAAAAGTATCCGTATCCAAAAGCGCATGAGCTAAAAATAACAACAAGACGCATGCAAAACTGGGAGATAGACAAGAATAAATACTATAACAAGCCACTGCAGCTAAACGTAATATGATTATTTTAAATGGTTTTGTTGGTGGCTGTTTTTTGTTGGAAATCGTTGAGACCCCCAATAGACCAGATTTCCAACAATTGCATTGTTGGAACCTTGATCACTCTCCACTTCACATCCTTCAGTATAGTTCAGCCTGCTCTCAAGCACAGAGCGCCGACGTTTCCCATGATAGTCCACCGGGTCCAGAAAACACCCAGCCAAATATTGTATTCTGAGCCTGGGACCTAACTGTATTTGGCCAGCCGACAACAAGTCTAAGAATAAGCTGGCTCCAATCAGCAGGTTGACTCGCTGAGTTCTGTGGAAGTTGGAGCCAGATCCATGTCCAGGGATCTTCCACCTCGAAGCATCTACGTGAAGGGCTGGTAGTACGTAATGTGGGAAGCTACAACAGCCTCAATTTCCGCAGAATACCTACCAAGGCGGTAGTACCAAGGTAGTACCTACCAAGGAGTACTTCACGTACTCATTAACAGAGGCTCCATCCGTTTTAAACTCAGCGCCGGCAAGACCGGTCACCGTTGTAGAACATTTATGGCGGTAAAGCTAAAGTTGATTCGTCAACCTCGAAGATATTTGGTGCACTTGTGAACTAGACTCCAATAAAACTCGGAAAAGCAGGAAGGTTCCAGATCGACCACGAATGAGGACATTGGCAGTTGGCAGGAGCTTTTGCTCAGCATTGCGATCCTGGGTCACGACAGTGTATTAATGGGACCTGAGACACGTGCGGGTGGAGTATTGGTAGAACAAAAAAACTGCCACCGATAGTGCAAGAAGAAATTATGACTGCGATTGCACGTTTGGCAGCGGGAAGCTGAGCATCCGCGAGCATAGCAAAAACAAAGTCCACGCTTTCAAGCGTCTGGCATCTTGTGGAAAGGCTGTACTCCTAGCTCCCTGAGAGAGAATCCTCCCATTTCGCGTTTGTGGCAGAATCATCTGGCAGGATCATCTGGTGGATTAACTGGATAAGCAGGCCATTTTGCCGCATATGGCCATTGAAACGGTCGGATAACTCCCAAAGAGTTGCAACGGATCATGGCTGCCCACCCATAGCTGGATCTCGTTGATGTGAGCCAGAAATATTAATCGGCGATTACTAAAACGATTGCGCAAAAGATAAATAGCAACATCATAGCGTCAGTACTGTCACGGTCTTCAAGGCTTACTTCGGCAGACATGAAATAAGCCACCTGAGCTTCTCCATCTTGGTCAAGTAAGGATGGCTGTTAATCGTCATCCTTAACAAGGCGCAGAAATCAACTTTTGGCATAGCCGCGGTAAATGTTGGGATTAGCAACGGAGGCAATGAGGGAGCGGGCCTGTATGGAGTAGGTAAAATGCTCGTAACATCCAAAAGCGTAAAGTACGCAGCAACTCTCATGGAGCGCTTGACAACCATACCTGGATGTCAAAATGCACGTCAGTATTCAGCTGAGAGAATTTTCAATATAAATCACTTCCGATCTCGCTATAATTCAGTTCCTCCAATTTCTCCTCCAGCGTAATGAATCGATCGGGCAGAGGCTCATCCACTCAAGGGTCAGAATGCTTGAGTCGCAGCCTTGACCTTCTGATGCAGGACCTCCATTTCCTGACACGTCACCTCTGGTCGTCTCCGCAGCATCCTCACGCAGCAGATTCAGTAGCTTCAGACTCCATTAATAATTAAAGTGCAAGCTTACAACAACAGAGTTTCAGTGGCACCTTAAATACTGATCACAATACCAAACCGGGATGCTATCATGACGGAGTCACCAAAATGTAATGCTACCAGCTATTTGGTAGCGGCCGAGTTTTTTGTACAGATTCTATGTGATCTCGGTATTTAAGACTCCAAACATACGATCCATACTCAAGAATCGGATGGACCCATACATCATATATGTAACGCTACCAGATTTTTGATAGCAGCCGAATTAAACAATTTAAAACTCTGGTTCCAATATTTATTCATGTAATGCGCATTACAAAAAAGGAAGCAGCCCGTCAAGCAAGCAAGAGCTTGGGCGCAGAAGTTCTTCCAAAGCTCCCAAAAGCGCATGCACTACATATAACAATAAAGTGCATGCGAAACTGGGAGACAGACAGATAAGAATAAATGCCGCTGCAGCTAAGCAAAATATCAATATTCTAATCGGTTTTTCTGGTGGCTGCTTAGTTGCGCAGCTGCGTTTAGATGACTTAGTTTGTAGCATTCGTCCCATCTATGAATCGTGCAGGGTGAACGCTCACCAATCTCTTCAAAACCTTCGACCATACACTGTTTCCCTCAGTAGACCAATGTGGGAATCGAGTTCTCGTAACGAGTGCATGAGGGCCGGAACGTTGATTCTTTTCTGCATTTCCTTCTGCATAGGGCAATCCAGTGTCCTCGCTTACATACAAATCAGGCGATTCATGTGGATCAGTTGAGGTGAACAGTCTGCTGACCGAAACTGCCAAGCTGTTTTCCCGTGGCAGTCCATTGCGTCCAGAAACTACCCAGGCAAATTTTGGGCAATTGGGAGGCAGTAACCTATATGGATTCGGCCAACTGACAAAAGTTTTAAGAACAGGCTGGCTCCAAGTAGCATGTCTATACGCTGCGGTCTGTTGAAGTTAGGGTCAGCCAGAGCTAGGTTTTCAGAAATCTTCCATTTCGAAATATCGATGTTAAGGCTGGGCTGACAGTCTGCAATGTGGGGAACTATAACAGCCTCTAGGTTCGTTTTCACACACACAGTAACGGAGGCTCTATCCGTAGCAAACTCAGCGCCTCCGAGACTAGCAACCGCTACACAGCATTTGGAGCGACGAAGTTGAAGTTGACTTGCCAGCCGCGATGAAAAAATGTGAACTGTCAAATAACACTCTGCAAGGCAGGAAGGCACCTGATCGACCACGGATGAGGATATTGGCGGTTGGCAGAAGCACTAGTTCAGCATGGCGATCCTGAGTCGAGACGGTGTTGATTGAATGGGAAGGTGGGATAACAACGGCAACACCATCGGGGTAAACTAAGTCTTGTGCTGGTGGGGCATCGGTAGAGCTGGTCAGCTGCCCGCAATGGTGCAACAAGGAATGATGGCGGCCATTGTATGCAAAGCAACGGGAAGCTGAACATCCGCGTGCAAAATGGCCATCATTTAAATATACAAAACAGCCGGTTAGTCGTCGCACTTCGTCGTATCTTTGATTCTTGGCAAGGCATAACCCTTGGATAAGAAGGAAGCGCGTGCACCAAAACGCCACACAGGATTTAGCTTCCGAAAACAGCTCACTTCCGATCTCGCTAAAATTTAGCTCCTCCAATTCTTCTTGAAGCGTTGTGAACCGATCACGCGATCGCTTCTCCACTGACTCCAGCGCCATAATGGTACAATCCTCATTTCGCGCCGCATTCCTCACCTTATGATGCAGAGATTGCATTTCCTGACAGGTCACCTCTGCTCTTCTCCGCAGCATCTTTTCCCGTGTTACGGCAGCTGATCCAATAGTTTCAGGTCCAGACTCCATCTCGTAATTATCAAACGCGAGTGATGCAATTTTTTTTTTTAGTGTGCGAATTGCGACTCGAGTTGCGAACGTCAGCGAGGTGTTTTTTTTTCCTTTCTTCTTATCGTCAACGAAAATTAAATAAAAAAGCAGTCCAAGCTATAAACAACAACATACAGTGTGCGAAAATATGCTTAGTGCGATGAACTTCGTACTTTTTGTGTAACTAAACAAGAAGAAAATCTAAAACATTAAGCTATGAGTGAATTCGACACTCATACGGTGCTTCAACGCCAGCAAGACGACCGTCGCTCGCGACCGTTGCCTCTCTGCAACGCAACAATGCATACAATTCAATCGTGTCAACGCAAGACAACGCGACCGCAAACCCATCAAAATCTAAATAACCGCGATCAATAACCCCAAGGCCGAGTAATGAACTCAATCCAACATCGCTAGGTAGGGCGAGCTCTTGCTCTCCAGCGCTCCTGTTGGACAAAACCCCACACCCTTCCCTTATGCCAACCTGCTTAGCCACGGTCACCAGTACAGTGACGTCACTAGCAACTGCAACGGCAACTTCTACAACAACTACAATAGTATCGGCTGCTCGCGCAATACCATCTATTGTAAAAACGAAATATGGTGTGCAATCAAATTGCAGCACCTTACACCAGCGCGCTCTCCTCAAAACAATGTTTGGCCGTACAGACTGGTATGGATCGGTACATACAAATAAAACATAAACTCAGCCCGCAAAACTCTATTCTTGGTAATTCTGCTAAAATAACTCGCGGCACCTCAAAACAATCTACAATAGAGAAGCCTATAGACGCAAAAATATTTGCTATTTTGGCAGCCAAATCCGATTGCAAGGCTGGAAACTCCCGTGGGGACTCTCGCGAGATGATTTGGATGTACTGATAGCCTATTGTAGGACTTTGTTGTGATTTGAGCTATCTCTTCTCTGACGAGTGATATGTGAAGGTCCCTGTGAATGTTTAAATTCCGAACGTACCACGGTGCCCCGGTGATGGTTCTGAAAATTTTTGATGGAATTCTTTGCATTATATCCACGCTGCTATTACTGGCATTACCCCACAACTGAGAGCCGTACATCCAGATTGGTTTCGAAACGGTGTAGAAGTACCATATAGTCCAGGCTAAGGGGTGAGCGGCTATTGATAAGCCAGTGAAGGCTGCTGGCTTTGAGCTTTAAATGTGTTCTTTTGGCTTCGATGTAGCTGCGCCAGGTAAGACGTCTATCCAGATGTACGCCAATATATGTTACTTCATTTGCTATCGGAACCACTGTGTTGTTTAGAGTAAGTGGAGGGCAGTCTTGCCTGTTAAGTGTGAACGTTACGTGTTTGGATTTTTGTTCGTTAACTTTGAGTCGCCCGTCGAATAGCTATTTCTCCACTGCCACCAGGTGTTTTGCAAGTTGCGCCGTTGCTTGCTTGGGGCATCTCGAGCGGCTTAGGATCGCTGTGTCATCAGCAAAAGTGGATGTGGTTAATTGCATGCTCGTTGGGTAGATAAGGTAGAGTGTTGGCCCTAACACGCTGCCGAGAGGAACTCCGGCTCTGATGATGTAATCATCGGACATGGCAGCATTACATCTTACTGAGAATTTCCTGTTGTTGGGAGCATTTCTGTTATTTTGTGCATTTAACCTTCTAACCATACTCTGTCGAAAGCTTGTGACACGTCGAGAAATATCGCAGTGCAGTACTTTTGTTTGAATGCATTTCGGATTTCTGAAGTTATGCGGTTGACTAGCTCGATGATTCTATTTTTTTCTCGAAAACCGAATTGATGAGTCGGGATTTGGTTGTGTGTTCTGAGATATAGGGTAAAATGTGTTAAGAAGCATTATTCGAAGAGTTTTGATAGACACGTTAGTAAATTAACTGGTCTATATGATAAAGCAATCATTATGATGATCGACTTTTTCCATCTCTCTGGGAAGTGCCCAGAAATACATTTTGAAGAAGTTCTGCCAATCGGCCGGCTCTTTCTCCGTCGCTGCGCGCCCAGTTGCCTGTGGATGTCCTAATTGGCATTGCAGATTCTAATGGTGCGCTGAGTGATGGGTGTGCTCTCCAAAGTGGGAACTTGAAGCTCGTTGGGGATAATCTTGCATAGTTGTCTGCATGAATGACATGAAATCCATCATACTTTGTTGAAGATTATATATAATTGTTTCAGTTTTGTTGGTAGACTGTTCTCCTGGTTGATGAGGGGAAACTGATGATCGTGGATTGGTGATAGCGGTACTTTCCAGAACCATTTTTAGAGCAGTTGCAAAGCTCATTATTTGCTAATTTTTTGCTGAAACTTTTACGGCTGTAGGTGATGTAGACATCACGTGTAGATTTCATAGGAGTTATATGTGAGCGAGCAGTGGTCACTTTTTGGTGTGTTCGACTTTTTAGTTCCTTATAGACTGGACACTCCACAAACAACGCATACTGGACGAAACGTACAATAAGATCTTTTACGGTTATTCTGCGGTGTAGTAGGAACTGGAAAGTAAAAATTGGGTGCACTTCATTTTTTTTAGAGGCTTCGATTTGGTTTCGGGTTCAAGTTCTACCTTGGAATGAGGTTGAGGCTTTCTTTCTCTGTTCTCTGAAGACAGGAAAAAAAAAAGGTAAAGACAGGAAAAGAAAGCTAACTTCGGACGGAGCCGAAGATGATATACCCTTGCAGTTGAGTGGGAGTCCGCTAGATGGCGACATGCATCTTATATGTATTAATAGATATACATAAATCGGATCGTATATAGTCGGCCGATTCTTATGAAATTTGGCAGATACCTCCCGAGTTGATATAAGCATGTTCGTCTGTCCGTCTGTCTGTTTCTACGCAAACTAGTCTCTCAGTTTTAAAGCTATCGTCTTCAAATTTTGCACACACCCTTTTTCCTTTGCAGGCAGTATATAAGTCGGAACGGCCGGGATCGGCCGACTATATCCTATAACTGCCATATAACTGATTGATCGGAAATGCCATAACTTATTTTTGCCATAAAATGCCATAACATAACGTTGATTTTTAAGTTAGAAAGATGGGACTCTGTATGGTTTCCACTTTGGGCAAACTTATCCGATCTGCCAAATATCATATGGATCGGCCGACTTTATACGATCCGATATATATCTTATAATAAAGGTGCGTGTTGTTACCTAGCGGACTGCCTCTCAACTGCAAGGGTATATCAACTTCGGCTCCGTCCGAAGTTAGCTTTCCTTTCTTGTTACATATATAGATGGAGCTACAAGCATCAAGTCGCTTCTTAGGTAAAATAAAAGCGGATCTTTCGAATTATAACAAATATTTGGAAGTGGCAGCAAACAGCTTCTAAAAAATAAGCGGGAAAAAAATCATCTTGTTGCATAATGCATTAGATTTCTACAAATATGCAAAAAACAATGTTTCTGGGATTCGTCTCATGTATATCGAGAAAGAAGAAATTATGCTTTTTCCAATTTTAATGAAAAAATTAGAACAGTCTCCGAATGTCAACGGGCTTAGAAAAATTCACAATGTTCCCTGCGATCTAAATTTTAACATCAAAGCTGAATAAGTAGCTGAATAAGCATATTGCATACAAAAATATTTTTATTTTTTCTCAATAATAATATTTTTTTTAATAAAAACTTTTGTTTCATAAAGTTATAAATTTTTTTTCCCTTGTAGGGATTCAAAACATGACTTATATTTATTTTAAAACAAATAACATTTCCAAATTTCGTGCCTCAAACTCCATGGAAATCTTGTACCGTTCGCAATGTACCGTTCCAATCGGAAAAATCTTGTTAAATGCTTAAACTAATATTTTTTATTGAAACTCTAGACATCGGAAATTTTATTATTTAATTATAGCCTAAATTTTTTTTCTTTGAAATTATTTGCCACGATTCGCAGACTTTAGCATTTTTCGTGCTGAAGTCAAACAAGGCTTCCATTTTTTGTACCTTTCGGGATGCATACATATCTAAAATGTCGGGTCAGGCAACAGCCACGACATAGACTTAAAGATAAGATGTATAGCTTGTCGTATTTTTGTTTATATTTTAATCTCTATTGTTGGTCGCAAGTCTAATCTTCTCGGCCGCTCGGCTTCATCGTGATTTATGTTTAGCATTAAGTCAGCGAGCTTTCGGTCAGCCTATGTACTACGGCGTCCTCATATTTAATTTTTATCTCAGTGCATACTCATCATAAATTGGAGTTTTTCTCGCTCCTTTTCATATGCGCACATAATTCAAAATAAACTTTATTATAACGTTAAGAAACTAAATAATTGATTTCATTTGGATAAAAGTCATTGAAAAATTTCAATGACCAAACATATATAGTATAGAATAAGTTGAATCGAAAATATGTAAGTTGTGTGGAATTTTATATTTCGAAGTTTGAACTTCTAAAGATGTTAGTGTTTTGGATTGGATGATTCCTTGATTGATTCCCTGAATATTAATTTTATGATCAATGTGTGTAACATTGAAGGTGTCAAAATTATTATTTACAACTTTCTGTACCAGAATATATTAAATATATTATATTTCTGTACCAGAATATATTAAATAATAGAAGGTACGAATCGCGGGAATAGATCCGAGAAAGTAAACGAGAAGAATAATAGTATGAAATCTCGAGGAAGAGTGTTGCAGAGATAAGGCGTTTAGAATAAAGGATGTAAGATTGTTACTAGAGCAAAGTGACAAAGTGTGGTAGAGACCATTATAGTCCGAACATAGTACCCTGAACGGATCGTGTTGGGCATATGTCGAACTACAATGGCTAAGGAGTAGAGGACGAAAGTTTCTAGTCCTTCTACTAGGAACGTTAAAATTTAAGCGTGTTAGTAAATGCTGTCTGTCTACATTACCATTAATAAGATTAAATTGAAACATGTCAACCAGCATCGTTCTACGATTTGTTAATGATGGTAAGTTGATTAATAAAAGTCTACTATGATAGCAGGAAAAGTGAAGACTTGCATCCCACTTAAGTCCTCTAAGTGCGAAAATAAGGAAGTTTCTTTGAACAGATTCTATGCGATCTCGGTATACTCCGTATTGAGGACTCCAGACACACGATCCATACTCAAGAATCGGACGGACCAATGATGTGTATAAAGTTTTAGTAATGTATGGGTCGTTGAATTCCTTTGACCATCTTTTAATTAAACCATTAACCATGGTGAATATATGGTCGGTAAATTTAAGTTTCAAATCTAATAGGACTCCCTATTAGATTGGGCGCTAGTGAATCTATACTGAAGACAAAGCTTAACATCATCGGCGTACATAAGTACTAGTGAGTCTGTTAAGGCAAGGGGCAAGTCGTTAATAAACAGTGTAAAAAGTGACGGTTCAAGATGGCTTCCTTGGCGCACCACAGCTGTGACGCGGACTAAACGCGAAGTAACATCTTTAAAGAAGACGCGTTGGGTTCTTCCTGATAAGTAGCTCGATATCCAGATAAGGAGATCAGTTGGGAATCCCAAAAGACAACAGAGTCAAATGGTTTTTGATGTAAGGATGTAAAAGATAATCCTAAAGATCTAAAAGATGTAAGCTCCAATAAATTGGGGGTGGTGGAGCGGCGCTTCATAAAGCCATGTTGGCACGGGGATATTATTGAACTACATAGGTGTTGCAAATGTGGAGTGATAAGTTTTTCGAAAAGCTTTGGAATTACTGACAATTTAGAGATGCCACTATAATTTCGGCATCGGATCTTTTCCCTTTTTTATGCAGAGGAATAATGTAAGATTCCTTCCACATAAGGGGATAAATCGAAATCGGCTGAGGTGGAATGGTGCTATGTGAATACATTGTTTGAAAAAACTTTGCAAAGTGATCGGCCATTGCCAGGTAAGTGTTCGCATAAGAGTTCTCGAACGTAAGCAGAGGAAAAAAGATACAGATTTGCGCTTAGTGTTTACAAAGTTATAGAACTACTTCGGGTCCTGAATAAACTGAATGCGGCAGCGAATATAACTCCGTTAATATTCAGCGTTATGCAATTAGATGGAGCTACTAAGTATCTTGAATAACTAACTGTACAGACAGATAATTTATGTTTGTTAAAAATTATATTCATTACGATCTTTAAATTTAATAGATGCCTTGTATACCAAGGCGGATTAATTGAAACCGACGGACATTTCCATTGCACGCAAGCGTCAAAAAATAAATTCAAAGTGTAATAAGATTTGTTAAAGGCAGTATTTATATCTTCACATGCCAGTAATCAAATTCCAAAATTAACTTATTTATTTTCGTAAAGACAGCCTTACGAAAGAAACGAACTTTATGAGATTTTAGTTTAGACTTTTGGTTGAATTAAGCTATTATTTTCGATTAAAACTTCAAGAGTGGGATGATACGGATCCTCAGGGTTATTTGATCATTTTCACGGTAGTTACCGAGGTTGAAGCCTTGGTACTCGCCTCCTTGTACTGTATTTGGATGACCTACAGCGTCTGTGAGCTGCACGACGAAGACAGTGGTTTTGTTCCACTAGAAAATCCACTAAACTAAGAGCATTAATGAAACTTTGTTGGTTCTCAGACTTTCTACTTGTCCATACTACTAAATCGAAGTCCAGTGTCACCTGTCCTCCATTGGATAATGACAGAAGTAGACGCATTAATCGATACTCCCTGTTCGTGACCTTAGACATGCCCAGGATGTAGAGGAGAAATGTTCCATTGGTCAAAATGGACGGACGGGAGAATTCTAGTGCTTCGAACACATTTTGATATGGAAGATTTTCAAATTCCGTCAGAATCGTTTGCAATGCTCCATGGCTTAGTAGATTCGTGTTGACTTCGCTATATTTTGATTTAATTCATTTTTATAACAGTTCTTACATAGTATATAAAATATATAGAAAGTGATCTCCTTATAGTTGCATAGTGTTGTTGTGAAACCAAGCCATGTAAAAGATTTTTTGTCCTATTTTCCACACTTCAATTCCTCAAATCTGACCTATGAAAAGCTTTTCCCAACTTTGTTCCTACCGTAACCTTTCCCACTTCCAGCACTTCTTCGGCCTTAAACCTTTGTTTTTCCTTAGTCTTAATTTCCTTGTTTGCGACATACACCTTATCGCCTTTTTGTCTTTCAGATATTCAAGACGTATTTTGTTTCGATTGATATTGGTCCTGTTTGTACTTAGTCAACCCTCTCACGTCTTAAATCTGCTCCTTAATATTGGTTAACTGCTGGTAGTTAATCCTAGAGGAGCGATTAAAAAATATATCCACGGAGTTTTTATTAGTTATCGAGTGGACAGAGTTGTTATATCTGTCAACGGCTCTAAGGACCACGTCGGTGCCCTTGAAATTCAGCTGCTAGCTTTTTAGACACCTAATCTGCAAGAACGTTAAATGGAATCTTTTGATCTGGCCATTGGCCATAATATAGACTAATCCCTAATATTCTCAAATAATTCAAAACAGTGGGACATAACAAGCCTCCCTCATTGTTGGAGACCATTATCTTAGGAAAAATAGTGGAGTAGTGGAGTACTTTTCTTACCGAAAAGTAGTGGAGCGCCTCCACCAAGCGTTCGGGCAAAGGCACTGAACACTTAGATTCCAAAGGAAAAAGTTCCCACGTATTTCCCACGGATAGTTGTAAACCGGTGTCGGCTGCAGCTCTGGTCTATTGGGATGCCTTTCATACTTGAAAAGCTTACAGCATTCGCAAGACAAAAGTTGGGAGCGTATGATGCTTGACATTGTGGGAAAATAGAATTCTTCCGAAAGTTGAATACGAACTTATTTCGGGACCCTGTTCGCCCTGCGTTGTTCATTTTCGATTACTTCACAGATTTTTTTTTGTCGGACAGGTCCTTTACTAATTGTATTGTTCACATTTTGTACAATATAAATTTTTTCAAAGAAGAAGTGAGAAAGAACCAACCAATATGGTTATTAACCAATATGGCTGTCTCCCAGGTAGTTTATCTGTGTCTCAATTCTTCAATGCTGTCTCAAGGTGGGCATTACGTGCCTTCCATGGCTTTAACTTCAAATTATAGTTCCTATTGTTTAGGGCGAAGCTAAGGAGTTGGAGGTTCCTGAACATCTGAATAAACCCAGCGCCGTAAAGATAGGATCGGAGGTTGTCCAAACCCCATACTATGGCGAGCATCTATTTGTCTATCGTAACGTAGTTTTCCTCGGCTCGTTTTAGTGAGCGAGAGATATACGCAATTTGGGCGATTCTTTTTCGAATCATTTTGGGAAAGTACGTCGTCAATGGAGTAATTCGAGGCGTAAGTGGTCAGATGGAATGGCTTTTTGAAATCGGGGAAGGCTAAGGGGAAGACCTCAGACGAGGAAAGAATGTTTTTTAAATCCTCAAAGGGTTGTGCCAATTTTTCGTCGAATTCGATAGGAATCTTCCTCGACTGCGATGCCTTCACCCGTGCGAGTTCTTCTCTTGTCAAGTTTTTCAAAGGCTTCGCATCCATTGCATAATCCCGAATGATCTTCCTATAATACAAAGTCATCCCCAGGAAACTATTCAATTCCTTTAAATTATTGGGTGGTTTCATATTCGTTATGGCAATCGCCTTTTAAAAATCGGCCTTGATGGCATCTTGGGTGACAATGTACCCCAATAATTCGACTTGCGAGAATTTTTCGACTTGCGACTTGGGAGAAGAATAGAGCCTTTTTAAGGTTTACTTGGAGTTTGGCCTTTTTTAGGTTATTAAATACAACTATCAGATTCTGTCAATGACTTTGAAAGTCGGCACTGAATACTATTATATCGTCGATGTTGACGTAGAAAATTTTTTCGATCTGTTTCCTTAGCATATCGTCAATCATCCGTTGAAAAATTTCAGGGGTGTTTTTAAGACCGAAGGGGAGACGAAGGAATTTGTAGTTTCCGTTTAGGGTCTTTCATGAAAATCTGGTGGAACTCCGAAGTCAGATCGACGGTGGTAAAGTACTTGGCCTTCCCTAGGCTAGCCAAAGTGGAGGCTATGTCAGGTCAGGTCTAACCGCAATCAGGTTCTTGAAGTCAATTACCATGCGGTTACCATTTTTGGCACCGCCCAGATCGGAGAGTTGTAAGGGCTCGCTGATGGCCTGATTATTCCGGCGTCTGGGAGTTTCTTTGTTTGTGTTTCGACTTCCCCTCTTATATTAGCGGTGTAGGGGTAGCTACGTGAGTAGATCGGGTCTTGGGTTCTGGTGCGGATCTCGGCCTTGACGGTCGTGTCCACAGCTGCGCCCGGTGAAAGTGGTTGGAATATAGAGGCATACTCTTTGACCAACTCTTCTAATGCGTCCTTGACAGACTGGGAATGTTCGCCATCGATAAACTCGTTGATGGTTGAAGATAACTTTGCTAAAAGAGGCAGCTTGATTCCGGGAAATAGGATGAGAAGGTAATTTTCTCTGTCTATGTGGGCTTTCATCGCCGATGATTCCGTCGAAAATTTCTAAGCCAGGGAGCACAATGAACGTTATAAGAGAGTCGATACTCGAGGATTTGAAAAATTGACCTACTAACTGATGCGTAAGTTTGTACTCTAATTTTTAGTTTGCCCGAAGCAGTTTTGGTGGTAAGTGGAGTGGGGACAGGGATGCTACCGGCAGTTATTTTGCGCGAAATATTCTTTGCGCGAATTATAGCCTGATTGATACGACTGTTCCGACTCGTTCCTGGAATCGTTGGAAACTCCTTGAACTTCCAGGCGAACTACAATTGCGATTTGTGGTCTCTGAGGTACCAGCCATTGGCTGATATGGTGACGAATATCTTGGGACAGGGTTTGGAGTGGCATAGCGTGGTGCGCCAATGGCCCGATATGGCTGGGAGAACCTACTTGCGGGATCAGTGCGGCCCGTGTGCCCCCTAGGCAAAATAAGTAAGCATCAGGTAGGCTTTCGAACTACGGATTAAAAAAAATTTTAAGGCGTTGCCGTTAAGCCCCCTCATAAATACGTACAAGACCTTGTCCCTATATGTTTCGATTACGTCGGGATCGCGATCACTATTCGATTAAGGCTCGCGTCGAATTTATGCAGGGTTTCCTTGATCTCCTTTATTGTTGTTTATTTTATATTGGATGCGGGTGTTCGCACGCTTTGACTTATATACATATACTAATTTATAAGAACTGACTGCTCCTCTGCCGGCGTCACCAGTGGCGCAGCTCCGCGGTTTTTAGCAATAGGAACAATTGTTTGAGATTTTGTGGCATTAATAAAGCAAAGCTCAAAGGAAATACTGGGAATAATTTACCTTTTCATTTGAACTTCTTAGTGGGAGGTTTAGCCATCCCATGGAAATCAATTCTGGTGACACATCATGGCGACTAAGTTGCTAAGTGTTAAAAAAAATTGATCGCAGATTTTTCCATGCTAGATTCATGGATTCATAGATTCAACAACATGTGGCACAAAATGTTAAGTACTAAGAAAATTACCGAAAACCGATTCCGATAAAAATATAACATAGAAAAACTAAAAACAAGAGAAATTTCTTGGTATATGTTTTACGGCCGAGAGCAATAACAATATCACAATAACAAATAAAAACAAAATTAATTAAAAGAAGCAGCAGCAGAGTTCGACCTGTGTACCCATGGGAAACAATTAAAACCTGTGCGATGACGGCATCGTTACTGCCTGAGCCCTTACGGCCCGAACACCAGCAGCAGAAAATTACCAAGTGTGGAAGGAATGGCAAATCCTTCTACACCATCGAGGGAAATAGAAAGTGCGGTTGCGGATTGCCGCACCCTTCACCATCGTGGAAGGATCTGCTCCTGTTGAGCAAAGGGTCACGCCGAGCCTAGAAGAAGCTCTGCAGTTGTGTCTCATCGATGGACTTCGCCCCCTCACAATAGCTGAGTATAGGACTTGTCAGGAGCGAAACCGATCCAAAACAAGAGCGTCGGCGGTTAATAAAGGACTATATTAAAATAGCCAACACACCACAAGAGAAGGAAACCCATGAAGATAACATAAAAATCATAGAGAATGAACTTTGTTTTTATGCCAATGCTTAAGTTGCATTTAATTAAAAAAAAACAACCCTCTAACTCAAGCCGATGCGCGAAAGCGCTGCTTGAAAAACACTCACAACTGATAGTCTGTATGCTAAAACCATGGAACTGATATTGATATATAAAGCTCAAAGTATATAGCGCATGTATATTGATATATAAAGCGCAGAGTTTATTTAGAGTAAATCAGTTGCATGTAAAACAATAACAAGCATTTAACAAATTTCGTTTTGTATCAATATCAGATTTTTACATTAAATATTCTGATTGTTCTTATATATATATATATATATATATATATATATAAAATATATATATATAAAATGGATTGGTTCGGTTCTGACGATAGTCAGACTAAAAATAATACGGCTAATGTGGTCAATAACGTAAAAATCATAGATCACACAGATAGTATTCAATCAAATAAATTGTAACACTCAGACTAAAAATAATACGACCAATGTGGTCAATAACGTAAAAATCATAGATCACACAAATAGTATTCAGTGTATTCTTTTACTTATTCTCACTGTGGTTAACGTGTTACAAGTTATTTTAAAATGAAACATGATAAAATAATAAAAAGACGCTATATGAGTCGAGCCAATGACCTGGATAAGATAAAAAAGTAAAAACCTATTTCTAAAAGAAAAAGACAAACAAAAATAAATAAAATTAAAATTTTATTTTTCATTGCAGATATTTTCAAAATAATTATGTCAGCAAAAAGGGCCATAAGGGAAACGTTTAGAAAGGACACTGAAATCCATGAGGGCATTTCATTTACACCTCTAATAAATTGCACACAAAATGGCATTGTACTCACTACAGTACCGAGTTGTAACATTTAGTTGATTAGTTGGTGGTTGATAAACACCCACTACTTGGTATGTTATAGTGATGAAAGCAGTATGGAATGGCCAGAAATCTATACAGCAATATAGAACAAAAAAGAGAGCTTTGACAAATCGTTGGCTATCACAAAACAGGCCAATACAAAAAAGTACGATCAACAAACATGCATCAATATTAGATGGTTGTTTTAACGACGTACGTATAATAATACATAATAGCAAAGACAAATTAGGCCAGGAACACTGGACACAGTTGTCAAATATTTTAAAAAGAGTTAAACAGGGTTTGAAAAACTATGCTACTCCCGTAGTAACTCATTTTTCTACTGCTATTGCTCTCACTTTTTTGACAATCGGAGCAGAGCTGTAGCAGATTGAAGAAAAATTATGTACTCTGCTCTGCTCCGAGTTTTCTCGGAGAAAAATCTATAGCAATAGCAATAGTCAAAAATGTATTACTGCGCTCCCCGTAGCCGTAGCAATAGTAAAAATTTGGGAGCAAGATGACAGCAGAGCAAATGAAATTTTGTATGTGCTACAACTCCCTCGTATTTTTATACCCTTGCAGAGTGTATTACAATTGTGGTCAAAAGTGTCCAACGCAGTGAAGGAGACATCTCCGACCCTATAAAGTATATATATTCTGGATCAGGATGACCTCCCGATATAAGCATGTCTGTCTGCTTCTACGCAAACTAGTCTCTCAGTTTTAAATCTATCGTCTTGAAACTTTCCACACATTCTTCTTTCCTTTGCAGGCAGTATATAAGTCAGAACGGTCGGGATTGGTGGAGTATATCCTATAGATGCAATATAACTGATTGATCGGGAATGACACAACCTTGCTATTTTTAAAGATGCTCAGAGCTGTTTACAACATTTTTATTAGAAAATTAATTTGATAGTAAAATTCTTATAAGGATCGGCAAATTATAAACGATCCGTTATATACCTATAACAAGAAAGGAAAGTTAACTTCGGGTGTAGCCGATCCCGGACGTTTCGACTTATAAAGGAAAGAAGCAAGTTCCTTCACTGCGTTGCACTCTTTCAACAAAGTTATAATAGCTTAATAAAAATTATAATGGGTATGGCATTCCCTCTACCCTCAAGTGTGTAAAAATAAAGATTATTCAATCGCTAGATTTAAATTGCACTTATTAAATTACAGAGTAGTAAATTCAAACCCTGGCTGGAAATGCAAGCACCATTTTCTAAATTTACAGAGGCCAGGCCTACCATGGTTATAACAACAGAGGTAACTATCGTGGCAGAGGCAATCATCGTAGTTATTATAATAACAATTATAACCAGAATAACAGAGGCAACGTCAGAGGAAATAATGGGGAAATAACCAACATAATGGAGGTTATAACCGTAAAAATTATAATAATTACAACGTCAGGACACCCCACTATGCCTCGGGAAACTAGATGACGCAAAACTCCATACTATCAATCGCAACCGGAAAAGAACTTGTATTTTTAATAGACACCGGTGCAGACATATCAATACTCAAAAAAAAACTCAAACGTTTTTGCTGACATTCATTCCGACTATTTAATAAAAATACAAGGAATTATTTAAGAAATTACAAAATCCATAGGACAAATATCCATTGAAATACAAACTACTAAACATATAATCCCACATAACTTTCATATTGTAAATTTAAAATTCGCCATTTCCTGTGATGGAATATTAGGAATCGACTTTATCAAAAAATATAACTGTTAGTTATAGATGAAATTTAGATGAAATTAGATGAAATTAGACCAACTAACCTAAAATTCCCAATTGATGTTGCAAGAACATAAAGTTCTGGTAAAACTATATATAAACTATAAACTATATATACACTATATATAGCCGAAGAATTACAAATTTTCTGTGTGCGTTCTGAATAAATCTGAATAAATTATATACCAAATGATAGTTATTGTTTTCATTAGAGGGATTTTATCCAAACATTAGCCAAAAGTAGTTTGGCTTAAAATTAATTTGCGTAAGTGTCAAACACTTTTGATGCGGCCGAAACCGCCGCAAACAGCTGAGGCAAAGAACCTCCTGGCGGCTACCGTACTCCGAAAAAAGTATCCCAAACAATTTACAGCTGTTTAATAATGATTATCGATTAAAAATTTTTAGCAATTGACTTTTTTTCGGAAATCGAGTTGATTTAATTTGAAAACGAAAACGATTATTTGAAAACGAAATAATTATGTTTCCATATGAAAAAATTTATATTTTTGGTTGTCAAATTTTTGGTTGTTTGGTGCAGACTGGAAATGACGCTACAGTACCAGTACATAGTCAGGTGGCGATTGGCTAAGATAAGAAGTAAAAGGGCTGTGTTTTGATTTGTATGGGATACAAAATATATGGACGACTTTTTATAAGGCTACAAAAAAATGTTGATATCAATTAAAAAACACCTTGACGATGCAACATACCGGTGACACACCGGGGATCAGGCAGCTCCCAAAATATCTTATATTATATAAAAAGAAGAAAGGAATGCTAACTTCGGGCGGAGCCGATGTTAATGCCCAACTAACTAGCCAATTTTAAAGTGAGAATACCACGCCGAGGTCACCAATTTAAGTGTAGCTACTCCACCCGGTGACCCAAATAAAAAATTTAAACGAAAAAGAAGCAATATTGTCTACATTTCATGATGATCCAGTTCAAAGAGATCATACTGGCATATTAAAAACTTTGGGCAAAGTAAAAAAGACACTATTACTGGAAAAGTATGTCTAAAGATGAAACTGAGTACGTGAGAAAATGCCAAAAATGTCCCCGTTAACAATAACTGATACACCTATAAATGTTTTCGTCAGAGTGATAGAACTTTTAATGAATACATACGATCTTAAATATCGTTTGATAATTATTTCAATAATATTTATGTCACATAATTATTGTCCATATGAGTTAGTATTTGGTAAAACAAATAATTTTAGCAAAAGAATTTAATAATATAGATAACATAGAAACAATATTATATATAGATGACTATGCTAAAGAGAGTAAATGTAAATTCGACGTTGCATATAAAAAGCAAGAATTACGCTAGAAAAAATAGGTATAGAAATAAAAAAATATAAGATCAGAAATAAAAAATATAGATATACCAGTGGGTGATAAAGTTTTACTTAAAAACGAAACAGGTCATAAGTTAGATCCTAAATACACTGGTCCGTACAAAGTAACGGAAATAGGAGATTGAGATAACATTATAATATAAAATAATAAATTTAGTATGGCCATGCATAGCAACAAATATTTCTAGTATCTGATCGGGACGTCCGAAAAATGTTTCGAGCGTATTTATGACGTCAGGAACCATAACTGGAAGCAGAAGCTTATCTCTCATTAGTTCGGGTGCGTTTCCTTTGAGGCATTTTTGGAGTCATAGCATATTTTGAACATTTGACAACCTAGCGACATTGGTGGTATTTTCATATCCACTGAGGGACCCAGACCAATCATCCGGATTGCCGTTGAATGTCGGTAGATCGGGTGACAATATTTGACGTGCTGACAGCTGGGTATTTGTAGTCCCAAAGGATTATGTTAATAGTCAGCTCCTTTGTTGTGATAGTATATAGTATTTTGTATTGATCGGCCTGCCACTTTTCTCTAGCATTTGTAGCATTAAAGTATTATTTTGTATCAAAATAGTTCCATATGCACGTTCAGCATGTAAAGAAATCGGAGCAATGTTGCGAAACGGCTCCTTGCGCAGCGGCTCTTTGGGCAGTGATTGTGTCGGCGTCAGACAGCAAGATTGGGTCAAGTGGGTGTTTACTGCAGGAGACGCATATCCATCCTTTTGTGTTCTGGGTGTTCTCATCTCGAGCGCAGCCAAATTGGTTACGTCATGCAAATTTCACAATGCACCCATATAATGCCTTTTCCGGTATTTATACTCTTTTTGCATACACCACATTCTGTTTGGTTGTATTCCCGGAGTATCAATGTCTTTGACAGTTGACATTTCGTCTTCTTGGAGAAAATATATCTGTTGTAGCTATTATTGCCTATTTTAGCCTTATTGGACAGATGAGCCTTATTAGACAAACAGAGCTCGATTTTTTGTTAATTACGCAGTAAGTTTGTCATGACTAATCACTTATATTCAAATTCGATGCAGCGGAACTATATTCAATCTAGCAGAACTTCTTTGTTTATGTATCCAGTTTAAATTTATGTACGTATACACGAAGACTTTGAGTAAGATTAACTTTTAAAGGGTGTTGCAGTCTAGGATGTGGTAAAGTCAAAACAAGTGTTTATAGCACGCTTTCTAGAATATTTGTAATGTTATTTAATACAAATTTTGCGACGACTAAACATTTGTTTTTTGCTTCTTCTGTGACTGCGACGATTAGAGATAATAGTTTCGGAGTAGGTGTTTGCGAGTTCTGCTACCGCCCGTAAATCGATCTTTAATTTTCTGTTATTGTGTTGACGCTAACAGATACATCTTCAACCCTATAAATTATTATTATTATATAGTATATATTATTTTATCAGAATCACCTCCTCAGTCGATATAAGCATGTCCGTCTGTTCGTCTAAGGTGAATTTCATGATTTTCTCATGCAAGAGTTTCATTATTTTTCTGGGTTTTACATTATTTAATCTGCTCAATGGATGTTTATTATATACATTATATACATACATTATTATGTTTATTATATGTAGGAGAGATATCGCTTTTTGCCTCGACGGGATTCTTCTAAGACATTGTATAGTCTTTTTTCATTCAACGTAAAGAAGCGGAGCAAGTCGTAGCGTTCGCGTTGAACCAGGTCACGTCTCGGGTTATTTTTTGTGGTCAATAAATTATTGCCGAAAGGATTTTCTGGTGGCTCCCATGTTCATTCTCTATTGTGAAAATTCGGCAAGCAGGTCGGGCCCTGCTTGTTCGTGCTACAGTCCGGTGGCTTCAGAAATCGTCCTGTGCTCAAACCAGCGCTCCGGTCGGTAGCGTTGGGCTAGACGTCTGGGAGATCTCGCCAAGACAGATACCGAAAGGGTGAAATCGCGTCTGAAATTGGTGATCGTGACTGGACAAGACAAGAGTGACAAGAGTCGATACGAAAATCATACCGGAAGTATCGGTCACCCTTTCTAGTCGATAAAAACATCGTGGTTGTTTGTATATCTGTGGTCGTATCCCAGAAACGAACGAGCGTGTGAGTGCAGGCAACTAGTTGGGTTAAAACACTTTCTTCTTAGATCAGTTACCTTGTAGTGTGCTGGGTTGAGCGGCGAAATGCAGTGGCCTTGGTCAACTCACGCATGTTCCTTTAATTCGTTATTTAGCTGATCCTATTAGTCCTTTTATAGGACCTTTTCACTGGATGTAAGAATTTTGGCAATCCGATATATTTTTGGTATTTTTCGGGGAAGTTATTGGTTGTGGTCATATTACATGTTTTGTTAACACTTTTCTTTATATTATTTATACAAATTTTCGTTGTTGTTTATGAAAATAATCTTTTTTCGGAAAGTGTGACCTCCTGGGTCTTTAGCACTAAGCTTTGTCAAAGCCAGATTTTCATTGTCCATTCTACGGACTTTACAATTCTGGTGCTTTTTTGGCCTCGATGCCATACTGCCTGTATCTCTTCCATCACCGCCATGACCTTGATGTCGACGGCGACCCTCGTGGTATTATTCTGCTTCTTTTCGTTCTCTTCTCTTCTAGGCCAATTCGGCTGCGAATCCGTCGAGAGCTTTCGATAGTGGGTGCTGCTTTACCAGTTGTAGCCTCGATTACAGACTTTCCGAAGTTGCTAAATCCCTCTCTAATAGGATATTTGTACCCTGTCGACATCGATTTGTTGCTGTTTATAGCTAACACTTTTACTGGGAGTTGCTTGTCCCATTTTGTTTATTAGTTGATCCCCGTGCATCTTATGAATTTCGAGAACTCGAAACTTCAAGAACTCCTGTGCTGTTGGTTTTGCCTTAATACCGATTTCTAAAGATATACCCCTATCTGGGGCTTGGAGGTGTTTGTGATGACCCTTTGAAGATCTTTTCTGGAAACTGGGGGAACGATCTTTTTGTTGGCTCTCACTTCTATCACTTCCTCTCTTATCTTTAAGAGAACGGACGAATTTTGTTTTTGCGCACTGCGTTTTTATTTAATATTTTTGATTAATAACTCATAAACAAACCGGTGTTGATTTATACTTGTATATATTTATATATATAACCAATTATATAAACCAATTTTTTGAAAATTTAAATATCGTATCACTTTGTAAGTGTGTGAAGCGGTAAATATTATATTATATTAATATATTATTAATCCAAATATATTTGGAGGAAAATTAATAAATTCATTAAAAAAAACATAGCTCTGGTTCTTCATCTTTTTTGTGTTCCTTCTATTATCGCTCAGTAGAAATAATTTTCTATATTCCTTGGACTTTCTTTAGGGTCCCTTTTTTCGTATCCCGTTCATGGTACTAGTTCAAGGTACTTCAATGAAAAAAGAAATAATAATAAAAGTCTGACAATTTCCAATTTTTTATTTACCTCCATGCATAATTTCAACTGCTCCATAACCTTTAGGCTCCACTAAACCAAAGGCCAAAATAAACATAAGTTCCATCACCTACAGTTTCCGCGATCAAAATTTTACAATATATTGCATGTTTTTAGGCCGCTTTAGCCGTTGACCATCAATGTTTTTAGCACATTAAATGCATGTAAATTAAATTAATTGTTGGTCGATGAATTAAAAAAATATATTGTTTTATTTTTCATTATATATATTTGGGGTTAAACCTTTATTCTTTAAAGACAGTAAAATACAAGACACTTTTGAAATCCTTAATTAATTTTTGACAACTGTCGCGAAGAAGCTTATGTTTAGAATAAAAGTTTAAGATGAAACTGTCGCATCTAATTGTGAAATTCAATTATGTTGACCGATGTAACTTGGTGGG
This sequence comes from Drosophila atripex, assembly GCA_035045925.1. Lineage (NCBI taxonomy): Eukaryota > Metazoa > Arthropoda > Insecta > Diptera > Drosophilidae > Drosophila > Drosophila atripex. Next base: position 23,972,516 of record JAWNOP010000052.1, read on the forward strand.
AATCTTGAAACGAAAAAGGCGCAATTGATTGAGCGGAAGCCGATGTTTACTATAATTTTGATTTGTTTATTTGCGCCTTATAGTAAAAAAATGCAGTGTTTTTTGTTAGAATAGTTCCTGGTATCATACCAATACTGTCCAAGTATTGGAGTACTGTCAAAGTATTACTATTTCTGTAGAGCATTTGTTAATTGTTGGCATCATGTGCATTCAGATCACCAAGTTGGACAGCGACCACACCCCTGCGGATTTCGTGGGATTTGTCCTTGAGTACACCTATTTTGAAAAAAATTGCTCGAATATCAGAATAAACTCAAGATCATCTTCCATCGTATACAAGCACAAGTACGCAAAGAACCAAACATTTTTAAAAGTTACTTTTTCGTTAACCATAATATTTTAGATCATTCTCAGCTATTAAAGATGCATTTACTTTTTCATTAACGATAATATTTCAGATCATTCTTAGCTATTGAAGATGCATTAACTGACCCCATACCAGACCCCGTGTAGGCAGTAGGAACAATCTAAGATCTGAACTAGGACATTACATATTGGATCGAATGTTTTTTTCAAGAAAACGAACCGCAGATTTTGTCAATTCAAAATGAAAATCGATAGACCATAACAATAGTCCAACAATAACCCATGGATGGTCCCAATCCATCAACTATTGGTAGTTTTCAATCAATGTAAAAAAGAGTCATTCATGCCTTCTGGAAGTCAAATACATAGGATATGTTGAAGATGAACGAACTTTACAAGTGAATCCCAGTGCGAAAAATCAATGAAAAAGGTCAGTGCGGTATCGGTTTCCTATCCCCAAAAGCAAACATATAGATATGGCTATATATGGAGTCATGATTTCCGATTAATCCTCGGAATATTCTAATAAGGCGTTCGCGTAATATGGCTAGATATAAATCATGGCTAGCTAATCATTCCTAAGCATGCTTGTTAAGGGGTTGACAATCCAAGCGTATCGGAATTTCGAGTCATAGTATACTTTTATAGGCTAAAGATGATGACAAATGTTCGAAATTGTGTATATCTAAAACATGAAAATACACTGATGTTTAGCTCCCAAATTCTAACGCGGCAGAGCGGGATCAATGCGGACCTAAAACCATATTTTCGATCAGATAAAAGGTTGGGGACATTTATATTGGTAGTCTGAATTCCGCATTGAGAAAATTATCCACCAGAAGTCCACCAGGACGTGCTTCCTTCCGATCTACATTCCAACATCCAAGATGAGTCGAAACGTCTAACGACCCTTCGTTGATACCTTCCAATGGCTATGCCAGTTGAACATTCTTTTGACTTTCGCCGCTACCTTCTTGGACGTCACCGTATTGGCCTGCTCCGACCTCTCCCGGAACAGCTTCCGGGTTATGGGGTATAATTGATATAGGTTATAAGGGCGGTAGTCGGCATCAATACCACGCACGTAGGACTGCACTAGCTAGATAATTATCTATTATCTTGAGTATCCGAGATGTGATTCGTGTTGTATGCATTTTTGATTTTGAGGGTGGTCCTCAAGCAGTTTTTTTTAGCGCCTCTCTCCCAAAGCGTGGCTTGTGCTGCTAACACGTAAGATGTCTACCGTCGATGTTCCTTTCCTGAATCCATACTGCTCCTCAGCCAACCCCTTGGGTTGACTGTAGGCAAAGTTTTGATTTTTTCAAACCTTTGCCTACAATCAACCCAGGGTTGCTTCATGAGAAGTAGTAGCCTCTGCACCTTGCATACATTCGGAAAGGATCCCCACCTTGCTAGCACTGGTTTTACATAGCTGCTACCTTCTCCGTTATCAATGACATAGCTATCTTAGGAACTTTATTCGGCACCGCGACATGTACGGGTCTTCAGCCAAGTCTGCATATCCTGCTCTGTGAGCACCTCCACCGAAACCAATTGGTGGTCATTTATAATCAGGTAAAAAACTATGGCCTCGCACAGGAAATGCGATGGATAGGACAAGGTTGTATTAAGAAGAAGAACTGCGACATTTACTACAGCTGCCATCCAGAACGGCATGAATTTGGCTGTGGCTTCGTTGTAGGCGCCAGACTGCGGCGTCGGGTCTCTCAATTTTTGCCAATAAACGAGAGACTTGCAACGATCCGAATTACTGCCAAATTCTTCAACATCAGCCTGATATGCGCGCATGCCCCAACCGAAGAAAAGGACGATGTCACCAAGGATGCCTTCTATGCGGAGCTCGACCGGGCTTATGGCCGCTGTCCTTCCCATGACATTAAGATCCTCCTTGGGGATTTTAATGCCAAGGTAGGGCGAGAAGACATCTTTGGTGCCACCGTCGGGCAATTTAGTCTACATGAGATCACCTCGAGCAATGGTCTCAGATTAATAGGCTTCGCTGCAGCGCATAATATGGTAGTTCGTAGTACTGGGTTTCGTCATTTGGACATACATAAGGCATCATGGCTCTCTCCTGATCGACTGACCAGAAATCAGATCGATCATGTTGTGATCGATGCAAGGCATGCATCTAACGTACTCGACGTGCGATCCTGTCGGGGTCCCAACATCGACTCCGACCATTATCTTGTTGCAGCTAAGATTCGCACACGGCTATGTGTTGCGAAGGTTGCACGTCGAGGACTGTTAAGAAAGCTGGACATCGGGAAGCTGCAATCACAACGGACAAGGGATGCATTCTCCACCCAAGTCTCAGGCCTACTGAGCCGAGCAACTCCAACACCTGAAGACATCAACAATATGTGGGCGCTCATATCCCACTCCCTGCGAACTTCTGCAGAAGAGGTCATTGGATTCCAGCGTACCCCAACGAGGAATCCATGGTACGACCAGGAGTGTCGCGACGCTACAGCTGCAAAAGACGCCGCCTACAGAAGAACACTGCAAGCTGGGGCTACAAGGGCTGTTGTCGAGGTCTACAGGTCAAGGAGGAGAGATGAGAAACGCCTCTTCAGACGCAAGAAGAGAGAACAGGAGAGGCGTGAGTGTGAGAGCATTGAGAGCAGCAGATGCCGGAATGAGGCTCGTAACTTCTATCAGAGGGTTAAGCGTCTGACCCAAGGTTTTAAGACTGGAGGAGTTGCGTGCAAGGACGATGACGGAAACCTAGTCACAGATGCAGAGATTGTGCTGAGGTTATGGAGGGATCACTTCTCAAGTCTATTAGCTGACTCTAGCTTTGATGACTTTGTAGAGTATGATCCACAAACCCCAATCTATGGTACTGATGTGGACGTACCGACCCCAAGCCATGCCGAAGTCAAGGATGCAATCCAACGACTTAAAAACAATAAATCCGCAGGTGCTGATGGCCTGCCGGCTGAATTGTTTAAGGCTGCTGGTGATATGTTGGTAGGGAGCATGCACCAACTAATCAGCAAGATATGGCTTACGGAGAGCATGCCCGACGATTGGAACCACAGCATAATCTGTCCTATCCTGAAGAAGGGTGATGCCACATTGCGCACCAATTACCGTGGCATTAGCCTTCTTCCAGTCGCATACAAGGTCCTTACGAGCGTACTGTGTGAAAACCTGAAACCCCATGCTGAAGCATTGATTGGACCCTATCAGTGCGGGTTCAGGCCTGGCAAATCCACTATTGACCAGATTTTCACCTTGCGCCAAATCCTGGAGAAGTCCTATGAAAACCAAATCGACACATATCACCTCTTCGTCGATTACAAGGCTGCATTCGATAGTCCACGGCGAGATCGCCTACATGCCGCCATGTCTGAACTTGGTATACCAGCAAAGCTGATACGGCTTTGCATGATGACATTGAGCAACACCATCAGCTCTGTCAGGGTAGGAAATGACCAATCCGAAACCTTTCATACCAAGTGTGGTCTCAGACAAGGCGACTCGCTTTCTTGTATGCTCTTCAACATCCTAATGGAGAGTATTATAAGGAAGGCTGGTGTGCATCGGACGGGCACAATTCTGACAAACAGATGTGTCCAACTCCTTGGCTACGCCGATGATATTGATATCATTGGCCGAACCAAGCGTGATGTTACAGCAGCCTTCGTGGCTATTGAAAAAGAGTCAGCTAAAGTAGGACTAGCAGTGAACATGGACAAGACAAAGTTTATGGTGTGCTCTAGCAGAGAATCGCGGCGTCTTGATTCCCAGCTAGCTGCAGGCAGCCATAGCTTTGAGTCCGTCAAGGAATTTATTTACCTTGGATCTGCAATAACTAGCACAAATGATGTCAGCCTGGAGATTAAGCGGAGAATCACACTTGCCAACAGGTGCTACTTTGGGCTCAGTAGGCACTTTAACAGTAGAGCCCTCTCTCGACAGGCAAAACTAACACTCTACAAGACGCTCATTCTTCCAGTACTCTTATATGGTGCGGAGTGCTGGACAGTGGTGCAATCCGATGCAGCTGCTCTTGGAGTGTTCGAGAGAAAAATTCTCCGCAAAATCTTTGGCCCAATCTGCGTTGGCGATGCTTATCGCATCAGATGGAACCACGAGCTGTATGAGCTGTACGGGGATGTTGATATAGTTAGCCGAGTCAAAATTCAAAGACTCCGCTGGCTGGGTCACATCGCCCGTATGGAAGAAGACGCTCCGGCTCGTAAAGTATTTGATGCGGTAATCGTCGGGAAACGGAGGAGAGGACGACCCCGGATACGTTGGCAGGACCAGGTGATGGAAGCCCTGTCTGCATCTGATGTTACCATCTGGCGAGGGCGTGCCCAGGACAGGGAAGCGTGGAGGCAGACTGTGCAACAGGCTGTGACCCGATAGGGTTGGGATGGCCAATAATAATAATAATAAAACTATGGCCAATGCATCAATGCATCGAGGTCAAAGGGAGACTAATTTCCCGATCTTACCTTTTTGGTCACCAATTTTTGGGATTCAACCCTCGGGTAGTGTTCTTTCTGATCCGGCTTTTCCACAATCGTATGTTTGCACGTGTGACTGAGTGCTTGTGAATCAAGGTGAGCAGGTTGAAATACCACCTGTACAATAGTAATACAAGTGTTTTAGATATATATATCCTATATATTTATATATATCCTTGATCAGGATCACCTCCTGAGTCAATATAAGCATGTCCGTCTGTCTGTTTATAAGCAAACTAGTCTCTCAGTTTTAAAGCTATCGTCTTCAAACTTTGCTCACACCCTTCTTTCCTTTGCAGGCAGTATATAAGTTGGAACGGCAGGCAGTATAAAAGTCGACTTTATCCTACAGCTGCCATTTAATTGATTGATCGGAAACGCCATAACTTTGTTGTTTTTCGAGTTAGAAGTACTTTCTTCTAGAAGGACTTTCTATGACTTCTACTTTTGTGGGTAAACTTATCCGATCTGCCAAATTTCATAAGGATCGGCCGACTATATACGATCCGATATAAATCAAATAATATAATATGCATTTCGCCACCTAGCGGACTGCCACTCAACTGCAAGGGTATATCAACTTCGGCTCCACCCGAAGTTAGCTTTCCTTTTTTGTTTTTATATTATATCAGATATTTTGGGCGTTGCATGAACGTTTGTCCTCGGTATATTGCATCGTCAAGGTGTTTTTTAATTGATATCCATACTTTTTTGTAGCCTTATTGCCATAAATATAAATTATTTCATATGGAAACATAATAATTTTGTTTTCAAATAATCGTTTTCGTTTTCAAATTAAATCAACTTCATTTGCGAGTCTTACCGGCTGACTATGGAGAAAAAGTTCGATTGCTAAAAACTTTTAATCTATTTTATAGTATAGCTTTTATGTTCGCAAACTACAAAAAGCCAATCGGCAACCAAATATGTTTCTGCAATGCTATGAATATGCAACTTAGCTTCGCTAAGTTGCTCTACTTATCGAACTATATTATGGGTCGAACTATATATTACTTATCGAACTATATTTTGAGTGAGCGACTTTTTTCAGATATAAACGATATATCAAAACTTGCGTTATCTCAAAAACTATCTCCACATCTAATATAATAAAGATCGCTACAGCCAATTTATAAAAAAAAATTTTTTTTGTTTCAGTGTATTTTTTATCCTTTTTTCAAAAACCTTTCTAATGAAATTAAGCATGTAACTTCACAGCTAACTGCTTCATTGGTTGTAAAGTTATGGGTTTGTTACATTTAAAAATCCTTTTAATTTTTTAAGGAAACCTTGTTAAGGAACTTTGTTTGTATTTTACTAACGAACATACTCAAATTTTTTTAAAATTTTAAAAGACAACATAAGACAAACGCGGACATTTTTTTGGGCAAAATTTGGCAAACATCTTCATTTGGGAAATTCTTTAAACCGTTTTTCCTGAATAGCTTTTGAATGAAATGTCGGAAAGAAATCGTGATGGTTAAGGTACCAATCGACTCGTATATTGGATCAAAAACTATGTATGTTAAAATATTTTGTTTGATGACACCAACGTCCAATCTAGTGAATCAAAAGTGTTTTACATTTACGCAAATTACTCCCAAGCCAAAATACTTTTGGCTAATGTTTGGATAAAATCCCTCTAATTAAAGCAATATCTTTCATTTGGTATATCATTCATTCAGATTGAACGCACACAGAAAATTATTAATTCATCGGCTATATATAGTGTCATCACGCGCCGGTTACAGCAAGAGCATGCGTGTCGCCACCTAACGGATTGCCGTCCGCCGTGTTGGTCATGGATCTTACACTTATCTGTACGATGAAGTCTTTTAATAAGATAATCTCTTCATCACAGCCTACCAGGACCAGGAAATGATATCGATGATGCAGAATAAAAGTGTATTTTAAGAGTAAAAGATATCTATGAAGAGAAAAGATCGAGGAAAACTATGTGCCCTTTATTCACAGTTTAGTAGTAGTTACGCTACCAGCTTTTTGATAGCGGCCAAACTAAACAATTTCGATTAAATTTTGCAATGTTTGTAAGCTACATTTTGCTAAGATTACAATAGAAGCTGAAACAATGCAGCTATCTTTAGTTTCGTTGGCGAGAGGCGGGGCGGGGGAACGCACACCAATACAAGGTGTGCTAGTGTGCAGCAGCTCTACAAAATAGCTCCTAGAAGCGCATGCGAAAGTGGGAAAAACAAACAAAATATATTTTCTGATAACTCCGCTGCTATTCCTCCGTTTCAAAGTGTTTATAAATTATTTAAAACAGCTTCGCCTTTGGCTGCTTGGCCCAACATACTCCCCCCGTTGAAGGCTGGACCGTCAACAGAATCTTTGAGAGCCAACAGACACAACCTTGACACTGCACGCTTAGTCGTTCCAACCGCTGTCTTTAGTATGGCTATAATGCACTCCGTCACGCCCAAGAATCAGCTCCAGTATCCTTGCCAGAGGCCACTTCGTTGGGGATAGATTCTCATCCTTCACCAGGTCTATGTCTCCAACAGGAACTACGAGGAGAGGGGTGCACCATTTGGAATGCTGTTGTAACAGTGAAAGATACTCCTCCTTCCAAAGCGCCCAGAACACTTGCTCCAAGAAGGAGACGTTTTGTCACCTATCCAGTCGGTTGAATATCTGCAGTAAGATCAGGTTCGATGATCGTTGAGGGCGAGCCGCCATTTAGAAAATGAGCCGGAGTTAACACATCTAAGTCAGTAGGATTTTCTGAAATCGACACAAAGGGTCTGGAATTAATGATTGAGGCTATGCGGCATATGTGGGTTTACGTCTCTGTTGGGCGGGAAAAGAGTTGGCCAACTTTGATAATGAGGCGGGGACATCGCCGGGTGGCGGTTGGTCAATCAGCCTTGGATGAACGAAGAAATGGTGGGCTATGGAACCAAAGCTGGGAATTCAATAGCTCAGTTGGAAGAGCACCTTTCGACAATAAATTGAAGGCAGTAGGAACATAACGTCATTTCATTGCCTTGTTGAGCACCTGTATGGAAGAAACGCGATTAGAAACAAACCCATTAAATCGAGCAGGTTCATCTCGAATCTAGGATAAGGCAACCGAGCAATCACACCAACAATAATATTCTGCGTTATATTTTCCAAGGTCAGCAACTTCAGCCATTAGTCTTGGTAGTAACTCAGCTCCAGATAGTTCCAGCTTCGGTATTTTCGGAGTCTTTATGGATGACACTCGACTCTTTAAGCATAAAAGGCGGCAATCAGACGCTGACAAGACATATACGCATGCTCCATACGCATCCAAGCTAGTGTCGCAGAAACCGTGGACCTCCAACCCTTGGTAGGGAATGACTAAACGAGAAAATTGAATTCGATGAGTTTGATCAAAACTGGAAAAGAATTTCGGAAAGAACCAATGGAAAGAACCATTTCGGAACCATTCGGAAAGAAGCGATTGAGGACGGCTTTTATTTTATGACAAATTTTCACTGCAGAGCTTATGCAATAAGATCTTTGCCCTGGATTCTGCAATAAGATCTTTGCCCTGGTGACGACAGGACCTACTAAGCCCATCGTGTCATATAACCGAGCGACGGAAGATAGGAAAGATCTCCTGGTTTGTTTGGCGGAGGGCTAAAGGGCTTCAAAGGGAAAGCAGTTGGTCAGAAAGAGGATCCCATGCTAATCCAAGAGTCTTTGCAAACGGACTGCCATCGTCAAATTTTTACTATCACTCCCAGTCACTTTCGGGCACTCCTTTCAAAACCTCTGGGATTTTGGAGCACCGTTTCCGGTATTGAAACTGACCCTTATTCAACAGGCTCGATGTCTGGGCTGTTATCTCAACCGCATCGGTCTTCGTTGGGGCACCAGATATGAGGTCATCCACATAAAAGTCCTGGAGGACAGCACACGCTGGTTTTGTGCCATATGTCACGGTGTCGAGCTTAAAAACCTTCACGTCATCATAGATAGAATCGCTCCAGAGGAGTCACTGCAGCAAATTATTATCTAAAAATTCTCTTACGCAGCGGTACATCTTGCGGCCTGACATTAGGACATCATTAAGGGAATAACCAGAGGATGTAGCATCCTTACCGTCGAACACAACTCTCAGCTTAGCAGTAGAGCTGTTTTCCTTCAGATCGCAGTGATGGGGAAGGAACTACTGGCACTTACCTCGCAATTCCTGCGGCACTAGGGACATGTGACCCAAATCCAAGTATTCCTTCATGAACGACGCATATTGGGTCCTTAAATTTGGATGACGATCCAGCTTGCTCTCAAGTGAATGAAGCCGAATGAAGCCCTATCCTAACAGATCAACGCTGTGCTTGATTGGAAGACGGACTGAACAAGCACCTGATTCAAGACGGATGTTGTGCAGGACGAAGTGGGCCTCCTTCTCCTTAGTAGCCTGAACGATCGGTGGAGTGCAGGTTTGCAGTTCCCAGAATTGGTGGAGAAAATAATCGAGGCGATCGTCAAAAGTATTTGCGGAGTCAGCAGATTAAAAGTATTTGCGGAGTCACCTTACATGAAACGGCCGAACGAGGTTTCGCTGGGGTGGAAGGAAGTACCCATCCAAAACAAGTCTTCTGCACAAGAGGCAGACCGTCTCCTAGCTGGATTTGCCAAGCAGATCAAAAAAGGAGACATCTTGCTCCAATCAGCAAATCCACACGTTGCGCGGAAAGGAAGGAAAGCTCCTGATCGGTCACGGATGAGAATGTTGGTGGTTGGTAAGAACACTAGTTCAGCGCAGCGATCCTGGGTCACATGCGTGTTAGCCGGAGGAGCCTGAAAAGTCGCAACAACAGCTTCATTGGCCGGATCTAAAGCGGAAGCGGGAACGGAAGTCAAGCTGGATAATTGCTCGCAAGGATGCAACAGAGCATGATTTCGGCGATTACACATCGGGCAACAGTAGGATAAGCATCCGCGGGCTAAGTGCTCAGACTTGAGGCAGACAAACAGAGGGCAAGGCGCCGGACCTCATCATATTGACCCTCAACTGATAAGGCGAGGAACCTTGGGCAAGCAAGCAGGTGGGGCATTCAGGAGCATGCGCGATCTATTATTAAATGGCCTACGTCGGCCCATCTGATTCGCTGGCAAATGCGGAGCTACGGCAAATGCCCCGCTACTACTCCTTCGTTTCAAAGTGCTTATAAATTATTTAAATCAGCTTTGCCTTTGGCTGCTTGGCCCAACAGTAGTCTTCAACTCTTAAATGAGTCTCTAAAGCGTAAGAAATGCGCTTTTAGTTATGTGCTTGTGGCGACTAATCTTCAGCCTACTCAACCAACAATTATGCAGCCGCTATTATCTCTGGCCACCTCCAAGGGATGGACCTGGGAAAAATTCGGCTTCCGAATTTCTCAGTATAAACGAGCAATGGTCGCCGACATAAAGGTTTTCTTTGTGGCATCCCTTCAAGTGATACCAGCAGACCCATTAGTTCAAGCCTCATTAAAATCCCAATACAAATTGATGCTGCAGTTTTAGTAGCTGTGTCACTAAAACCCTTACAGGTGATTCCATCATAAGCCGACAAAGCCGACATAAAGGTGACTGATATTACTAAATTTAAATACATCTTCACCACACGTCATTTTTCAAAATAAGTGTGCCTTGCAGATGTTCAATACCATTAGTTCCTTAAGTTTTTGGCCACTTACTAACCTCCACCTCGTCTTCCTCAGCTGCAAAAAAATTTGCTTCTACACAAACACATACCTATCAGAATTGAATTAATATCCAGAACCTATCGGATACATTAAGCACGTTACTTGTATTTCGTTTCAGATCCTGATGGAATTACTCTTTCCTTTCCCTTTTCTAATCGAAAGGATCTATATTATCCCACTCCTGCGTTTTTAATTGAAAAAAAAACTTTAATTATTAAGTTCGTTTCTTCTGTAAGGCTGACTTTATGAAACTAAATAAGGTAATTTTTTAATTTGATTGGGCCGATCTACTGGCATGTGAAGATATGAACATTGCCTTACGTTCCGTGGAAATATACGTCCGGTTCAACTAATCCACCTTGGTATACAAAACACATATTAAATTTTTAAGAATATCATAAATAGACTTTTCAATAAACGCAGAATGTAATAGGAGGTATATTCGCCGATGCTGATGCAGTTTACTCAGGATCCGAAGCAGTTTTAAAACTTGTAAATAACAAGCGAAAACATGTCACTGTTCATCCTCTGCGTACGTTTGAGAACTCATATATACGTAGTAAGCTTCCCAAACTGTATTCTGATAGTTCTTCCTTTGCATCTCCCATTATAGTCTTTACAGAAACTTGGTTAAAGCTGGAGATCTTAAGCTCCGAAGTTTTTACAAGTAAGTACACCACTTTTAGGCATGATAGAACACTGCGAAGGGGAGAGGGAGTGCTAATTTCTGTAGACTCCAAATTCGCTTTCTAACTTTCGCCCTTAGGGGACTAAATTGGGATGCAAAACTTCACCTCCCGTCTTATCACAGTAAACTGTTATTAATCAACTTAGAATAATTAACAAACCCTAGAACGATGCTGGGTGTCATGTTTCTATATAATCTTCTTTATGGTAGTATAGACAGCCAGCATTTACTAACACGCTTAAATTTTAACGTTCCTAGTAGAAGGACTAGAAACTTTCGTCCTCTATGCTTTATCTGCGCAACACTCTTCCTCGTAGTATCTAACACCTACTCTTTTCTTAAACTGTCTCGGATCTATCCCCGTGATTCGATTGCCGTATATTATGCTTCAGCGTCCCTCGGTGGGTTGGACGGGAGGTGGGCTGTACGTATGCAGTGGGAACCGCGCGATATGCGAGCACTGATCAGGCAATGCCTTTTGAATGCGAGTGCCTTTTGAATGTCAAGGGGCAAGGGCGTCGGTTATTTCCTAATCAGAATCTCCCAATTACAATAAAGATTGGAAGACAGAGTTGGGAAGGCTTGAAACATTAATAAATTATTTCATTTCAATTTTCTTTATATCCACAATCAAAATACTCAATAACGTTACAAATCGATGATGCTTCTTTTCCTGGCTGTCCACTTAACCAAAGTTTCTAAGTTGTCAGCAATTCCAAAGCTTTTTGAAAAACTTATCACTCCAAATTTCCAGTACCTATGTAGTTGAAAAATATCTCCGTAACAGCATGGCTTCATGAAGCGCCGCAACACACTACCAACTTATGGAAGCTAATAATTTTTATCACGGATGGGTTCCAGCTACTTGTATGGAGGAACCCAACGTAGCCTTTTTGAAAGATATTACCTCGCGTGTAGTCCGTGCCCCATCTGGTGTGCCCCAAGGAAGTCATCTTCGAGCCTTACTTTTTACATTGTTCATTAATGACTGACCACTCACCTCCACTAAATCTTTTGCACTTATGTTTGACGTTAAGCTTTGTCTTCAGTATAGATTCACTAATCAATCTACTTTTCAATCCTACTTGAATAAGTTTCAAAATTGCACTTATGTATCATGTATTATTATGTATTAATAGCAGAGTACATCGCATTAACATGACGATTCTCGGGAAGGTAACGAATCTTTAAAAACTTGGCAACAATAACCAGTTGCAGACCATGCAACTGTTTCGATTACTTGTAGCTGGATATGAGGCTGAAAGATTAAACGTCGATTACTAAACTGATTTCATAGGAGATCAATGGCTACATCATAGTTAGCGTCATCAATTTCTAGTGCTAGCAATTCAATTAGAATAAATATTTAGCAATAATGTAATAAAAATTCATTACAGATAGTAGAAACTTCGGGAATTAAAATGTCAAAAACACATAGAAAAAATACAGAAATATGAAGGTGAACGGTAAATCGATTGATTCCATTTGATTTAATTTAATATATATTAATATATTATTTTCAACAACGTTGAATATTAATTGAGTGGAATAGAATGCAGAGACAACATAAATGAATGAGTGAGGTCGGGTCTGTAGGTCTCACTCGCCCAACATTCGGGGGATGAAAAATGAATTGAATGAGTGAGAGTATAGGGTTACGAATTCATTCGAATGCATTCTTAAATGTACGATAAACTATTCATGTTTACGGTTATCTTTTGACACTAAAAAAAAACAAAAAAAAATTTTCTTTTTATCTTAAAGCGAACGGACGTTTTTTTTTTGTGCGAACTGCGTTTTTTAACTTTGTTTACTTAGACTAAACAATCCGGTGTTTATTTTTATTTATTTATATTTTTAAAATTAAACTATTAAATATTAATCATCCGTATCGCTTGGCGTGTGCAGTGGTATATTTGGAGGTAAAAAAATAATTTTATTAATTTTAATCCAATCATAGCTCTGCTCTGCTTCTTCATCTTTTACGGAGTTGCTTCTATTATTGCTTAGTAGAGATTCTTATCTCTTTTCTTTGCTGTTCACTAACCCACACTAATCTCTCTCTTTGATCTCCCCTCTTTCGTTTCCCTGGCACAGTGGTTCAAGGTACGTCAATAATAAAAACAAAAATATTAATAAATAATTTATCATGGAATTTAAACTTGTCTGTGCTTTGAGGTCTTGTAATAAGACAATCTCCTCATCCCAGCCTACCATCCACTGCTGGCTCTGTGAAAACGTTTTGCACGCTGTGTGCCGGGTTCACGGCCTCAGTATCGGATGCCATTTCACGTAGGTCTAGCCTCCACTTCTGCTGTGAAAGCTATCGTGCTGTTCAGGACGAAATGAGATCGTTCATGAGACAGACTAAAAGTGGATTAAAAGAGTTGATTAGCGGTTTTCGTAAAATCAATGACCAACTCTGTGCGCTCGATACACAGTTTAGTAGTCTTCAACTATTAAATGAGTCTCCAAAGCGTAAGAAATCCGCTATTAGTTATGTGCTTGTGGCGAATAAACTCCAGCCTACTCAGCCGACAATTATTCAACCGCTTATATCTCTGTCCTCTGTAGCATCACTCCAAGTGATACCTCCAATAACTCAAACCCCCTTAAGAGTCACCGAGCAGGGTATTCAACCGTCCGGACCCTCGGTACGAACTGATGCTGCAGTATTAGTTACGGCGGAAACACATATTTTTGTTTCTCGGCTTGCCTCTGACACTTCTGAGTTAGATATCTCTCAAACAAAAGCCGATATTAAGGTGGCAGATATTACAAAATTTAAATATTGATACTCCAGGCACACCTCATTTTTCAAAATACGTGTGCCAGTGCAGATGTTCAAGGCCATCTGTTCCGCCAGCTTTTGGCCAGAGAACATTTTCGTCCAAGAACATCAGCCAAGTACGGTGAAGAAAAAAATTACCAATCCCGTGGGAGTGAAACTCCCACATTTTAGAGCCACTGACCAACCTTCCACCTCATCTTCCTCACCCTCAAAAAACTAATTTCTTCACTAACACTTACCTATCAGAATACTAGAGGGCTACGTAGTAAACTTCCCAAACTGTATTCTGATAGTTCTTCCTTTGCATCTTATATTATAGTGATGTATATTCCTCGTTGATCCTTGTCGTTGTATTTGGGTAAATTTAAGTAATTTCATTTTTCAGTTTAGATTTGTATATTTGTATTTTATTTGGTTGGAGCAGCAATGGTGCCGCTCCAACGATCGAAATGTCTCTGTACCCTTTAAGTATTTTGGGTCAATATATGTGCATACTACATCTCCCTCCTTTTGAAAAATAACGTAATATAATGAAGTTATTTTTATAATAAAAATTTCTAATTAATACATTTTTTTTTTTTTTTTTTTTTATTTGTTTTTGTATTATCTTATCGGAATTAAAGAAAATGAAATTATTAAAAGAATATGTTTATTTATTTATTTATGTATGTGTGTCTTTGTATGGCCATACTAAGTGCAATTTATGATATAAAGATTTTTAATCTATCCTTATGAACTGTTTGTTTCCTATGTTTTTTATTTGTTATTATAATGTTATCTCTATCTCCTATTTCCGTTACTATATACGGACCTGTATATTTAGGATCTACCTTATGACCTGTCTCGTTTTTTAATAAAACTTGGTCACCTACTGATATATCTATATCCCTTAATTTATGATTATATAGAATTTTATTTTTATTCTTATTTGCTTCTAACATAACTCTAGCTCTTTTATAGGCTACTTCTAATCTATACTTAGTCTCATTAGCATAGTCATCTATATTATATAGTGCTTTATACTATCTATGCTATTAAAATGTTTCGGTAAATTACTTGTTTTACCGAATACTAGCTCATATGGACAATAAGTATGTGCCATGGAGGGGGTCGTGTTGAAACAAAAGACAAAATATTGAAGCGATATGTAAGATCGTATGTACTCATTGAAAGTTCTATGACTTCTTTCTATTGTTCCAACTGTCTGGTGGTGGTGTGCTGTGGATGTAATATTTTCAATCTTTAAATATTTGCACAAATCGTCTATAATTGAATTCTTATATTCTGTTCCCATGTCCGTAATGAACGTCTTCATTGGACCGTACTTCAGGATAAAAGATTGAAATATTGCTTTAGCGACAGTATTAGCATTTTTATTTGGAACAGATATGGCAAGTTAAATCACATATTAAAGTGACTGCATACTCATTGCCAATTTCTGATTTTGGCAGTGGACCAATGGTGTCCACTACCACTCTGTCGAAAGCATTTATTGGTGTGTCTGTAATTGTTAAAGGAGTCTTTGTGTGTTTAGTTATTTTGGCTTTCTGGAATTTTTGACATTTTCTTACGTACTCAGTTATATCTTTAGACATGCCTTTCCAGTAATAGTGTCTTTTTACTTTGGCCATAGTTTTTGATATGCCAGTATGACCTCCTTGAATTGAATCATCATGAAATGTAGACAAAATTGCTTCTTTTTCTTTTAAATTGTTATTTGGGTCACCGGGTTGAGTAGCGCTACTCTTAATGTTTTTAAGATTTTATTGCCCATTAATTTAAAATTATCTATTGAAGTATGGTCAAAGATATTTTCCCACGGAGCCACTTTGAGTTGGCTGATTTTATGTATACCGGCTGCATTTCAAGCCTTTGGAAAAATTGATCTAAGTCACTTACTCCATTAGAATATAAATCGCTAATATCATATCTTGCAGTAATTTTTCTGCCTTTTTTAAATAAACATAACGTATTTTTTATCTGCAAGGTCACTCTTTTACGTACTTCATCATTGTTTATGAAATCGTATTCGTTGGGCTTAGAAGCTTTATTTAAAGATTGCATAGGCAATTCTTGTTTTTGATTTTCCGCGCGGAATTTTTGTCTACTTTGATATTTGGTAGTGACTTTGTAGATCTTTGATGGTTATCCTTGATAAAGCATCAGCTACATAATTATCTTTTCCCTTTAAATATTCGACTGTAAAATCGTATTCTTCTAGTTCGAGCCTCATACATGTCAGTTTAGAACTGGGATTGATCATTGAGAAAAGGTATATTAAAGGTCTATGGTCTGTTTTTATTTGTTTTTAAGTATTGAAATGCATTTTCACACTCATCCGTCCAAAGGAACATTCTTTTTACATAATCTTGTTATGTGCCGTGAATAATCGGCGAAATTTTTTATAAAACGTCTATAATAGTTACAGAATGCTACGAAACGTCTAGCACTGTCCGCGTCGAGCGGAATTGGGTAGTTCATAATGACATCATATTTCTAGTCATCTGGAAGTATTCCATTATCAGTGCATTTATGACCTAGAAAAGTTACTTCATGCATAAAAATGAACATTTTTCTGGATGTAACTTTAGGTTGTATTTCCTACATTTCTCAAAAACATCTGTTAAGTTCTTAAGAATATGTTTTTCGGAACAACCAATTACTATTAAGTCATCCATATAAAGGAATGCATGAGAAGGTTCTAGACCAGAGAACGCAATAGTCATCATTCTCTGAAACGAATTAGGGGCTATTTTTAATCCGAAGGGTTATCGCGTGAAACGATATGAGCCGTTGCTCGTTGAAAAAGACGTTATATCTCTTGAACCTTTTTCTAGTTCAATTTCGTTCACCTGACTAGTTCTTAATATATACGGGTTCATCATCTTTTAATCTCAGTTTCTGTTTATAAAAATTATTTGTGGTTATTGATTCGGTTTCCAATCCGAATATATCGGAATATATCAATCCAGTATATATATACTGGGTGCATAAGCTAGAAAGCTGTGACTTGAACTATGGAGGGAAAGTTTTTTGAAAGTTGTGATAGTACGGATTTTTTCCTATTGTCTGAATTTGTGTTAAATACATCGTAGTTCGAAAGTGATTCATATGTTAGGTTATCTGTACTGACTACTTGGTCGGTATTTGTTGTGTTTAGTAGTATTATGAAGGTATTATTGGATGTTGCTATGGTATTTGCAATATAAATGCCATGCTGAATTTCCTGATTTGGAATAAATACACTGTCTTCTTTTGAATTAAGCTCAATTTTCCGAATAACTTGAGATCTTGCTGGCAGAAGTATTGAATTAATGCCAGGACTATGAGTTATTGGTACATTAATTGGAAATTTTAAATTATTGGGTCTAATTATAAGCCAATCTTCAGATAGCTTGGAGTCTAATTGACAGTTGAAATTTTTAATAAAGTCGATGCCTATTATTCCATTGCATGGAATTGGGAAATGAGAATTTAGGATATGAAAACCGTGTAACACGCTTAAATTTTAACGTTCCTAGTAGAAGGACTAGAAACTTTCGTCCTCTACTCCTTAGCCATTGTAGTTCGACATATGCCCAACACGATCCGTTCAGGGTATTATGTTCGGACTACAATGGTCTCTACCATATCTTGTCTCTTTGCCCTACTATCAATCTTAAATCCTTTATACTACATGCTTTATCTGCGCAACACTCTTCCTCGTAGTATCTAACACCTACTCTTTTCTTAAACTGTCTCGGATCTATCCCCGTGATTCGATTGCCGTATATTATGCTTCAGCGTCCCTCGGTGGGTTGGACGGGAGGTGGGCTGTACGTATGCAGTGGGAACCGCGCGATATGCGAGCACTGATCAGGCAATGCCTTTTGAATGCGAGTGCCTTTTGAATGTCAAGGGGCAAGGGCGTCGGTTATTTCCTAATCAGAATCTCCCAATTACAATAAAGATTGGAAGACAGAGTTGGGAAGGCTTGAAACATTAATAAATTATTTCATTTCAATTTTCTTTATATCCACAATCAAAATACTCAATAACGTTACAAATCGATGATGCTTCTTTTCCTGGCTGTCCACTTAACCAAAGTTTCTAAGTTGTCAGCAATTCCAAAGCTTTTTGAAAAACTTATCACTCCAAATTTCCAGTACCTATGTAGTTGAAAAATATCTCCGTAACAGCATGGCTTCATGAAGCGCCGCAACACACTACCAACTTATGGCGGCTAATAATTTTTATCACGGATGGGTTCCAGCTACTTGTATGGAGGAACCCAACGTAGCTTCTTGAAAGATATTACCTCGCGTGTAGTCCGTGCCCCATCTGGTGTGCCCCAAGGAAGTCATCTTCGAGCCTTACTTTTTACATTGTTCATTAATGACTGACCACTCACCTCCACTAAATCTTTTGCACTTATGTTTGACGTTAAGCTTTGTCTTCAGTATAGATTCACTAATCAATCTACTTTTCAATCCTACTTGAATAAGTTTCAAAATTGCACTTATGTATCATGTATTATTATGTATTAATAGCAGAGTACATCGCATTAACATGACGATTCTCGGGAAGGTAACGAATCTTTAAAAACTTGGCAACAATAACCAGTTGCAGACCATGCAACTGTTTCGATTACTTGTAGCTGGATATGAGGCTGAAAGATTAAACGTCGATTACTAAACTGATTTCATAGGAGATCAATGGCTACATCATAGTTAGCGTCATCAATTTCTAGTGCTAGCAATTCAATTAGAATAAATATTTAGCAATAATGTAATAAAAATTCATTACAGATAGTAGAAACTTCGGGAATTAAAATGTCAAAAACACATAGAAAAAATACAGAAATATGAAGGTGAACGGTAAATCGATTGATTCCATTTGATTTAATTTAATATATATTAATATATTATTTTCAACAACGTTGAATATTAATTGAGTGGAATAGAATGCAGAGACAACATAAATGAATGAGTGAGGTCGGGTCTGTAGGTCTCACTCGCCCAACATTCGGGGGATGAAAAATGAATTGAATGAGTGAGAGTATAGGGTTACGAATTCATTCGAATGCATTCTTAAATGTACGATAAACTATTCATGTTTACGGTTATCTTTTGACACTAAAAAAAAACAAAAAAAAATTTTCTTTTTATCTTAAAGCGAACGGACGTTTTTTTTTGTGCGAACTGCGTTTTTTAACTTTGTTTACTTAGACTAAACAATCCGGTGTTTATTTTTATTTATTTATATTTTTAAAATTAAACTATTAAATATTAATCATCCGTATCGCTTGGCGTGTGCAGTGGTATATTTGGAGGTAAAAAAATAATTTTATTAATTTTAATCCAATCATAGCTCTGCTCTGCTTCTTTATCTTTTACGGAGTTGCTTCTATTATTGCTTAGTAGAGATTCTTATCTCTTTTCTTTGCTGTTCACTAACCCACACTAATCGCTCTCTTTGATCTCCCCTCTTTCGTTTCCCTGGCACAGTGGTTCAAGGTACGTCAATAATAAAAACCGCTATTAGTGGAAAGAAAAAGAAAGAAATCCGCTATTAGTTATGTGCTTGTGGCGAATAAACTCCAGCCTACTCAGCCGACAATTATTCAACCGCTTATATCTCTGGCCACCCCAAGGGCTGGAACTGGGAAAAATTCGGCTTCCGAATTTCTCAGTATTAATGAGCAATTTTCCGATTTGTCCTCTGTAGCATCACTCCAAGTGATACCTCCAGACCCAATAACCCAAACCCCCTTAAGAGTCACCGAACAGGGTATTCAACCGTCCGGACCCTCGGTACGAACTGATGCTGCAGTATTAGTTACGGCGGAAACACATATTTGTTTCTCGGCTTGCCCCTGACACTTCTGAGTTAGATATCTCTCAAACAAAAGCCGATATTAAGGTGGCAGATATTACAAAATTTAAATATTGATACTCCAGGCACACCTCATTTTTCAAAATACGTGTGCCAGTGCAGATGTTCAAGGCAATCTGTTCCGCCAGCTTTTGGCCAGAGAACATTTTCGTCCAAGAACATCAGCCAAGTACGGTGAAGAAAAAAATTACCAATCCCGTGGGAGTGAAACTCCCACATTTTAGAGCCACTGACCAACCTTCCACCTCATCTTCCTCACCCTCAAAAAACTAATTTCTTCACTAACACTTACCTATCAGAATACTAGAGGGCTACGTAGTAAACTTCCCAAACTGTATTCTGATAGTTCTTCCTTTGCATCTTATATTATAGTGATGTATATTCCTCGTTGATCCTTGTCGTTGTATTTGGGTAAATTTAAGTAATTTCATTTTTCAGTTTAGATTTGTATATTTGTATTTTATTTGGTTGGAGCAGCAATGGTGCCGCTCCAACGATCGAAATGTCTCTGTACCCTTTAAGTATTTTGGGTCAATATATGTGCATACTACATCTCCCTCCTTTTGAAAAATAACGTAATATAATGAAGTTATGTTTATAATAAAAATTTCTAATTAATACATTTTTTTTTTGTTTTTTTTATTTGTTTTTGTATTATCTTATCGGAATTAAAGAAAATGAAATTATTAAAAGAATATGTTTATTTATTTATTTATGTATGTGTGTCTTTGTATGGCCATACTAAGTGCAATTTATGATATAAAGATTTTTAATCTATCCTTATGAACTGTTTGTTTCCTATGTTTTTTATTTGTTATTATAATGTTATCTCTATCTCCTATTTCCGTTACTATATACGGACCTGTATATTTAGGATCTACCTTATGACCTGTCTCGTTTTTTAATAAAACTTGGTCACCTACTGATATATCTATATCCCTTAATTTATGATTATATAGAATTTTATTTTTATTCTTATTTGCTTCTAACATAACTCTAGCTCTTTTATAGGCTACTTCTAATCTATACTTAGTCTCATTAGCATAGTCATCTATATTATATAGTGCTCTATACTATCTATGCTATTAAAATGTTTCGGTAAATTACTTGTTTTACCGAATACTAGCTCATATGGACAATAAGTATGTGCCATGGAGGGGGTCGTGTTGAAACAAAAGACAAAATATTGAAGCCATACGTCCCAATCAGTTTTATCAACCGATATGTAAGATCGTATGTACTCATTGAAAGTTCTATGACTTCTTTCTATTGTTCCAACTGTCTGGTGGTGGTGTGCTGTGGATGTAATATTTTCAATCTTTAAATATTTGCACAAATCGTCTATAATTGAATTCTTATATTCTGTTCCCATGTCCGTAATGAACGTCTTCATTGGACCGTACTTCAGGATAAAAGATTGAAATATTGCTTTAGCGACAGTATTAGCATTTTTATTTGGAACAGATATGGCAAGTTAAATCACATATTAAAGTGACTGCATACTCATTGCCAATTTCTGATTTTGGCAGTGGACCAATGGTGTCCACTACCACTCTGTCGAAAGCATTTATTGGTGTGTCTGTAATTGTTAAAGGAGTCTTTGTGTGTTTAGTTATTTTGGCTTTCTGGAATTTTTGACATTTTCTTACGTACTCAGTTATATCTTTAGACATGCCTTTCCAGTAATAGTGTCTTTTTACTTTGGCCATAGTTTTTGATATGCCAGTATGACCTCCTTGAATTGAATCATCATGAAATGTAGACAAAATTGCTTCTTTTTCTTTTAAATTGTTATTTGGGTCACCGGGTTGAGTAGCGCTACTCTTATTGTTTTTAAGATTTTATTGCCCATTAATTTAAAATTATCTATTGAAGTATGGTCAAAGATATTTTCCCACGGAGCCACTTTGAGTTGGCTGATTTTATGTATACCGGCTGCATTTCAAGCCTTTGGAAAAATTGATCTAAGTCACTTACTCCATTAGAATATAAATCGCTAATATCATATCTTGCAGTAATTTTTCTGCCTTTTTTAAATAAACATAACGTATTTTTTATCTGCAAGGTCACTCTTTTACGTACTTCATCATTGTTTATGAAATCGTATTCGTTGGGCTTATAAGCTTTATTTAAAGATTGCATAGGCAATTCTTGTTTTTGATTTTCCGCGCGGAATTTTTGTCTACTTTGATATTTGGTAGTGACTTTGTAGATCTTTGATGGTTATCCTTGATAAAGCATCAGCCACATAATTATCTTTTCCCTTTAAATATTCGACTGTAAAATCGTATTCTTCTAGTTCGAGCCTCATACATGTCAGTTTAGAACTGGGATTGATCATTGAGAAAAGGTATATTAAAGGTCTATGGTCTGTTTTTATTTGTTTTTAAGTATTGAAATGCATTTTCACACTCATCCGTCCAAAGGAACATTCTTTTTACATAATCTTGTTATGTGCCGTGAATAATCGGCGAAATTTTTTATAAAACGTCTATAATAGTTACAGAATGCTACGAAACGTCTAGCACTGTCCGCGTCGAGCGGAATTGGGTAGTTCATAATGACATCATATTTCTAGTCATCTGGAAGTATTCCATTATCAGTGCATTTATGACCTAGAAAAGTTACTTCATGCATAAAAAATGAACATTTTTCTGGATGTAACTTTAGGTTGTATTTCCTACATTTCTCAAAAACATCTGTTAAGTTCTTAAGAATATGTTTTTCGGAACAACCAATTACTATTAAGTCATCCATATAAAGGAATGCATGAGAAGGTTCTAGACCAGAGAACGCAATAGTCATCATTCTCTGAAACGAATTAGGGGCTATTTTTAATCCGAAGGGTTATCGCGTGAAACGATATGAGCCGTTGCTCGTTGAAAAAGACGTTATATCTCTTGAACCTTTTTCTAGTTCAATTTCGTTCACCTGACTAGTTCTTAATATATACGGGTTCATCATCTTTTAATCTCAGTTTCTGTTTATAAAAATTATTTGTGGTTATTGATTCGGTTTCCAATCCGAATATATCGGAATATATCAATCCAGTATATATATACTGGGTGCATAAGCTAGAAAGCTGTGACTTGAACTATGGAGGGAAAGTTTTTTGAAAGTTGTGATAGTACGGATTTTTTCCTATTGTCTGAATTTGTGTTAAATACATCGTAGTTCGAAAGTGATTCATATGTTAGGTTATCTGTACTGACTACTTGGTCGGTATTTGTTGTGTTTAGTAGTATTATGAAGGTATTATTGGATGTTGCTATGGTATTTGCAATATAAATGCCATGCTGAATTTCCTGATTTGGAATAAATACACTGTCTTCTTTTGAATTAAGCTCAATTTTCCGAATAACTTGAGATCTTGCTGGCAGAAGTATTGAATTAATGCCAGGACTATGAGTTATTGGTACATTAATTGGAAATTTTAAATTATTGGGTCTAATTATAAGCCAATCTTCAGATAGCTTGGAGTCTAATTGACAGTTGAAATTTTTAATAAAGTCGATGCCTATTATTCCATCGCATGGAATTGGGAAATGAGAATTTAGGATATGAAAATCGTGTGGAATTATGTATTTAGTTTTCTGTATCTCCAAAGAAACTAAACCTTTGGATTTGGTTATTTCTTGACTTATGCCTTTTATGTCTATGATGTGATCATCTTGGATGTTTTGGAAGTTATCCGAAGTTTCTTTTAAAATGGAAATGCCTGCACCTGTATCTATTATAAAGATAAGCTCTTTTCCAGTACCTACATTAAAAAATGAAACGAATATATTTTGGCTGAGATAAATGGTGTGAACTCTGACTTCTTTTATTGTTGAGTATTTAAAGGGCTTTGGGAGTTTCCCGAAGTGTTTTGGATAGTACTTTGCGTAATTCTGACATTGCTTTGATTATTGCCATTGGGGCCTCGGTTCGAGTTTCCACCGCCTCTATAGTTTCCTCTATATTGGCCTCGTCCTCCCCTGTTATTTTCATAATTGTAGTTGTAGTTATTGATGTTATTTTGGTAATTGTTGTTGTAGTTATTGTAATTACCACGAGAATTACCTCTATAATTTCCACGTCCGCGATTTGAGCCGCGCTGTGGATAATTCTTGAAATATAGGACAGTATTTGACTGTCCAGTTGCTTCAGTGCAACTATTGACAAATTTGGAAACGGCATCGTTCATAGTACTAAAGGTGCCAGCTTGCATGATAAGTTTTACCTTATCGATTGTGCAATTTTTAGTCATTGCTTTGACTGCAAGCTGCGTAGAATATCTTCTAGCTATCTCTAAAGGTAAACCATCCGTTATATATGCACCTTCTAAGGCTTTCGTCATCTGCTCAATTTCTTGTGTATATTGGTTAGCAGTTTTATTTTTTTTTTATTTTTTATATAGGTTCATCAGCTTCGCTGATAATACTTCTACAGTTTCGCCCTTGACGTTGCCTCTTAGTTTAGAAATCACTTCAGTAATTGTTGTTTCATTACCGATTAGATTTCTGGCGACACCTTTTAGCTTTGTTTTTATTATGGAGAGAGCTAATTCTTCGTGCCCGCCTTTTATTGATTCTATTATTTGTAAAGCATCAATGAAACTTGTTAAACTTTCAGCCTTACCATCAAAAACTGGTATAAGCTTGGATGCTTTATTAATAAATTCAATATTTGATTGTGCCATTGTGACAGAGTTAATTATTTTGTTTTCTATTACACTGGAGGTATCTGAATCTGTTGAATTATCCAGATCAGTGTATACCGCTGGAATAGTAAGATTATTCAAATCTTCATACTCTATTTTGAGGTTTACTTTGGGAAGCTCTTCTGACTCTGATTCATTCGCTTCTGTTGATTCTGGGTCAGGTGCAGTGTCAACTGCTACTGGAGTGTTTAGAAAGGTTGGTACCGATATTTCTAAACTGAACTTTTGTTTAACAAATATTAAATTAGATCGTAGTCGTATCAAAAGTTTCGATACCTGTGACCAATGATCTTGATTTAACCTTTCTCTGTGATTATGTATTAGCATTCGCGCTTCATTAAAGCACTCTACTAATATTTCAACATGCTTCCTAACCATTCTGGGTTAGTGACTTATATGATCTGTCAAAATTAGTGTTAATGTTTGATAATTCTGTGTACAATTTGTTCCATTCCATGCCTTTAGTTTGGCCATACTTTGTGAGAGGAATATATTGAAATATTTTAAATTTATTTTTTTTTATTTCATTTTCTTAGATTTTAGGTGTTAACATTTATGTGTAATCTGTTGTTTGTGCTATATATATTTTTTTTTATTTTTATTTTTCTGCTTATATTTTATCCAGGTCATTTCCCCGGCTCATATACCTTTTTTTCAGACAATTATTATGCAGCGTGTAAATCTTGTAAAAAACAGTGGCGCACATGATAACGACAATGATTATCAAATTACATGTACCCAATATAGATCAACGTTGGTAGATTCTACCTTGTTGATGACATTAGCAGTGGAATCCACTGTTTTTATGTCCAACGTCATTTTGGTGGGTTTTGCATATACTTTTATTTGTGTTTCATTAAAATTATAAAGATCTTCTATTGACAATTTACTTATCGCATTACTGCGCATTTAAGTTAACAAACTTCCTACCTAGTTTTTTGCGTAGCTTTACAGGCTACACGTCTAATCGAGCAGAAAAGGTTCCGCTCAATTTTACAAAATATTATATTATAGATATAAAAAAAATATGATTCGTAGTGCAATCAAAAAAAATTATGCAGCGCAGTGCATGGATAAAAAAAATAATAGTGTTGTTGTGCGCTCTTTGTAGCGCTGTCGGTTCACTGCTCCGGGTCTGACTTGGAACGGCAGACGGTGCCGGTGCTGGCTGCACAGGCTGCTGCTTCTAGTTGGGGCACCGGCTTCTAGTTGGGGCTGGTCCTTGCACAGGTTATTTTATGCTGGTTATGCTGAGTACATTGGTCCAGAGCAATCCTTGGGACAGTTTTCTGGCTTCCTTGGCAAAGGCTTTGGGGATGGTTGGTTTTTATGGTGAATTATAAATTATAATTATAAATTATTTATAGTTTTAATATTTGCTGAGCGAGTTACAGAGTTAGGCTTCTTAGATGGAGGCTTTCGTGCACCAAAAAAATAAAGCTCTTCCATAAGCTTTTGTGCCGTTGCCCATGTGGGTGGCGTATTCTGAATGCATAATAGCCACTCAATGTGTGCTATTATTTTTTTATACAACCGCACTTGCCCATTACTCTGATTCTACTCACTCAGACTTTTTTCCACAGCTGCCCTTTGCTTATATATTTTATCATACTTTGCCATGATATATTTTCCTTTAAATCCTTTTGTATTTTCCATCCTTTGGTTCCTTTTAGCCAAATATCTTCAGATTCCTAAGTCCTCCAGGACTCGTGTCACGGTCGCCATGATGGTTATTCCTCGTTGATCCTTGTCGTTGTATTTGGGTAAATTTAAGTAATTTCATTTTTCAGTTTAGATTTGTATATTTGTATTTTATTTGGTTGGAGCAGCAATGAATGGTGCCGCTCAAAAAGTTCGTTTCTTCCGTAAGGCTGACTTTACAAAACTAAACAAGT
Source organism: Drosophila atripex (assembly GCA_035045925.1). Lineage (NCBI taxonomy): Eukaryota > Metazoa > Arthropoda > Insecta > Diptera > Drosophilidae > Drosophila > Drosophila atripex. Next base: position 23,999,018 of record JAWNOP010000052.1, read on the forward strand.
TAATTCTTGAATTTGATTGGTCCGATTTACTGGCACGTGAAGATATTAATATTGCCTTAAATAAATTTTATCACACTTATATTTATTTTTCGACGCTTGCGTGCCATGGAAATATCCGTCTGGTTCAATTAATCCGTTACGTTAAAGAACGTTATGAATAGACTTATAAATAAACATAAATTATCTGGCTGTACAGTTAGTTATTCAAGATACTTACTAGCTCGGTCTAATTTCACCGTGCATAACGCCGAATGTTATAGGAGTTATATTCGCCGCTGTCAGTTTTATAACTTTGTAAACACTAAGCGCAAATCTGTATCTTATAACAATAATGATTGATGCCGGAAATTGATAAGTATTTGATAAGAAATCCAGGTTCTAGGCGAGGTGACAAGTTTGGGAGGGGTGCCGCACGCAATATCTCAAAACTTCCGGCTCTGGCTCGCCAGCTAATGGAGTGGTGTTCTTGCCACGCCCACGTGACTAATTACAATGCAAGAGTGTTTTCGCCATAAACCATACATGCCACTTATATCTAAGGGAAGGGAACAAATACTTAATAAAACATAATAATAATATAAATATTTGTATGTAATACTTGCGTGGGGAAAATAACTTAAAGCTAAGATGATTAATAAAAGATTGATTTTCAAAATAACTGGAACAAATTGGGCCTGAGCAAGACCTTCATATATTTCACCTTCACATAATTACATGGATGATTACATCAAACACGAAAACGAACACGCGCTCGAACTTGAGTAAAAAAGCTTGCCCATGAAATGGTTCGAGCGCCGGGGATTTGAGTATTTTAAATTGTTTTAAAATTTCATTTTCTTCTACTTTTAGGTTTACCATCGCGTCTAGGAAATATTCCTTGTTTTACAATATATTAGTTTCGTTTCGCTGGTCTCATTTATTTCTCTTTTTTTGTTTTTTTGTGACTAAAATGGTTATTAGGTAAGAACCGTATAATCACACTCACCCCTGAATTGGTAAATCCATCGTCGAAAGCGTTTTCTCGGACTTGAGGTGGCTGGAATTTTGGACTTAGAAAAAAATAATACCAAAAAAAACAAGGAAAATTCTCTATTACGAAACACACTACTGGGCCATGGAAACTAGTAATCTTATTTCTTTTTTTTTCTTAGAAGGTTAGGTATAACCACACTTTCACTTTGAGTTGAATCTAGCCAACTTTTCCTTTCTCAATCCATAAGATTTTCTGATTGCCCGGCTTTAGCCTGCTTTAGCCATCCTTCAACACCAAAACATAAAATTTATTCATTAATAAAAACTACACTACTTAAACTAACACCTATCCACATGCCGAAATCCCACGTGGATTGGGCTGTGCCGATTTTTCCCGGATATAATTCTCCGGACTATCGCGCCAGGGACGCCGGATGCCTCCGAAGTACCCTGGGTCACCCTGGGTCACTGGCGGGTCAAGCCCGCCAACTGAGTCTTTTTTTTTTCTTTTTAAGCTTATCGGTGTTGGGCTATCTGATGCTCCCGGTATAATCTGGTACTTTTCCGGCAACCGCTGCTCCTGCTGCTTTGCGCCGTGTGCTACCGGAGTCTCTCAGATCCGTTCCGATCCCTTGGGGCTGCCTGACTTTCCTTCCGTTCCGGTAATATTTATCCTGTTGCCGAGCCTAGTTACGAAAGATAAAACTTGGCAAGAATTCCTAACTGACCCGCCGCATTTCCTTACCTCCACGGATTCAACCCTGGCCACAAAACCGGTGGGCTGTTCCTTTCCTCGATCTCTTCGCCCTTAGACATAAGCTCCTTGATCGCCGATCTTTACACTTCACTGCACTTAGGTAAGACAATCCACTCAACTGAATCTGAGGAGGTACAATGAGGGAATGAATGCACCGACGCCCAAAATTTGGCGCTGAATCCTCCATTGCCTTTGCCCGGAGAGACCACTCCCCAACGGAAAGTTGCCATTTTAATCGGTTGCACTCCTCCTAATCTCTCTATGCCCCTTTCTAGACTAAAACTTGACTCCTAGATGGCGCACCTTTCCCAACTACCCTTCTTTCTACAGATACAAGCGTTACAATCTTTTCCGCCTCTACTTACGTTTGAAAACTCTTATGCGAACACTGATCTGGCAATGGCCGATCTCTTTGCAAAGTTTTTTCAAACAACGTATTCACATAGCACCATTCCAGCTCAGCCCTACACTTATAATATCCAATCAGCCAACCTTATTTTTTGCCCATGCCTTCTGACCAAAGTGGTGTGTTATCGGATCTTCTTAGGGTTAAGCCCGTGTATTCGCCAGGCCCCGATGGAGTACCAGGCTGTGTGCTGAGGAACTGCGCCGTGGCCCTGTGCAAACCACTTCTTAAACTTTTAGTTTATCGCTGAAGACCTCGATTTTTCCCTGACCATATATCGAATTTACCGACCATATATCCACCATGGTTAATAAAGCTATGGGTGTGCTTGGTTTTATTAAAAGATGGTCAAAAGAATTCAACGACCCATACATTACAAAAACTTTATACACATCATTGGTCCGTCCGATTCTTGAGTATGGATCGTGTGTCTGGAATCCACAATACGGAGTGTACGAAGATCACATAGAATCCGTATAAGAAAACTTTCTTATTTTAGCACATAGGGGACTAAATTGGGATGCAAGCCTTCACCTTCCCTCCTATCATAGTAGACTTTTATTAATCAACTTACCACCATTAAGAAACCGTAGAACGATGCTGGGTGTCATGTTTCTATTTTATCTTATTAATGGTAATGTAGACAGCCAGCATTTATTAACACGCTTAAATTTCAACGTTCCTAGTAGAAGGACTAGAAACTTTCGTCCTCTACTCATTAGCCATTGTAGCTCGACATATGCCCAACACGATCCGTTCAGGGTATTATGTTCGGACTACAATGGTCTCTACCACGTTTTGTCCCTTAGCTCTACTAACAATCTTAAATCCATTACACTAAACGTCTTATCTTTGCAATACTCTTCCTCGTGATTTCATACTCCTATTCTTCTCTTTTACTCTCTCGGATCTATCCCCGCTATTCCCCGCGAGCCGTACGTTATGCGGCAGCGTCCCTCGGTCGGATGGACGGGAGGTGGGCTGAACGTATTTGCACTCACTTATTATTTTTAATTTTTCTTCATCTTCAAAATTTATTAATTTATTTATTGGCGGAAACAGAAACAAGGCTTTTTTATGCCATACTCTAATGTTTAGCTCGATTGCACTTCGAATATGCGAATAAAGTGAAATCTTTAAAGTTTCCTCTATCTTTTGGTCGGTAGTTCATTACGTTACTCGTAATGAAGATTTTTAATTGAAACAAGGAAGGAAAGCTAACTTCAGGCGGAGCCGATGTTAATATATCTTACGCATGTTATATTAATAGATATATATTGGAAAATTGGCAGACCAGATTAATTGGCCCAAAGTGGAATCTATACAAAGCCCCATCCTTCTAACTTAAAAAACAAAAATTTATGGCATTTCCGATCAATCAGTTATCATATACAAAACACCTCTAGACGAGGTTAAAGAACGGTGTCGAACATGCATGCCACGCCCAAAATATGTGATATAAATTTTGGTGACGAATAAATGCAATATATGTATAAATAATTAAAAATTAAAAATATTCTTATTCGGCACGTGTTTATATCGTTTATTGTTATTGTTCCACGTGCCGAATAAGAATATTTTTAATATATAAATTGATATACATATATTCTATAATGTATATAAAATCTATGTATATAAAAATATTTTGTCTGGTGACACCAATGTCCCCACAATAGCCAATTTAGTGAATCGAAAGTGTTTTACATTTACGCAAATTATTCCCAAGCCAAACTACTTTTGGCTAATGTTTGGATAAAATCCCTCTAATGAAAACAATAGCTTTCATTTGGTTTATCATTCATACACATTGAACGCACATAGAAAATTTTTAATTCTTTGGCTATATTTAGTGTCTTAACGCGACTGCTACAGCAAGGACTGCCGTCCGCAGTGATATGGCAGTTGTAGGATATAGTCGACCGATTCCTGCCGTTCCGACTTATATACTGCCTGCATAGGAAAGAAGGGTCTGTGCAAAGTTTGAAGACAATAGCTGTAAAACTGAGAGATTGCGTAGAATCTTTTTGGAAACTAATTCGATATGCCTAATTTCATAAGGATCGGTCAACTATATCCTATAGCTGCCATATAACTCATTGATCGGAAATGCCATAACTTCGTTGTGTTTGAAGTTAGAAGAATGGGATTTTCTATGGATTCTACTTTGGGCAAACTAATCCGGCCTGTCAAATTTCATAAGGAACGGCCGATTATATACGATCTGATGTATATTTAATAATATAAGATGTCCTACCTCTGGCTCAAAACAAGAGAATGAAAATGAGTTATTGCTCTCTTACACACTTAGAGAAAAATAAAAATAGAGAAAAATCACTTAAACTAAGTACGAACACACTTGGAAGACTTTACTTATTTCAAGAACAAAAATTCTTATGTGCTGTAAACACAGTTTTGTTAGTGAGTTTTGTGATCCTTATTTAGGAGCAACATGTACGTGTCGCTCCAATTGTTGGACAATATCTGTTTTGTACAAAATCATTAAGGCTATGCTTAGGCTAAGCCGCGTAGCTGCGCTGCTGCTAAAGCCAGCAGCGGATCGGCTGCATTATGTATACATATATATATGTTGTTATATATTGGCGGAAGGGATGTGTTATGCCCGCTCTTTGTTATGTATGTAAATGTGCGACGGCCAGCGAAGAAACGCGTGGTCAGCACTTTAAGTTCATAGCGCAAATATGATCATGTTACACATGCACTTGAATTGGGATGTTTACAATAACACTGCAACATGTGTCACAGTGTATTCATACATATAAATAATGTATGTCTTGGTGCTGTATATAAGTACAGTAGGGATTTGATAAGTGCGCATAGTACATCTCCCTCGTTTTGAAAAATAACGTAACTAAGGGAAGTTATTTTATGTTATATATTTGATTATTGTAAAATGTAAAAATGTGAATATTATATAATATAAATTTTTGTTTTTATAAGGATTTTCTGTTTTAAAACTTAAAAAAAATTTTTTTTTTTTACTATTTTTATTTTTATGTACATTTTTATATATATTTTTGCATTGTATTGGGTTTTTATTCAAGTTTACAACAGTTAATATTTTACAGTTAAGAATTAAAAATTTTTTTCTTTCCTTTTGAACTGTTTGTATTTTTTTATTGTTTCCGGATATAAATAAATCGTTGTCTTCAAGTTTTTCTATTTTATAGGACCCTGTGTAACGGAAATCAAGCTAGTGTCCTACTTCATTTCTTAGTAAAACTTTATCTCCTATGGTTAAAAGTATTACCTTCGCTTTTGAATCATATAATTTCTTATTTTTATGTTTATTTAAGTCATGCATATTCCATGCTCTTTTATAACCTACTTCTAATCTATATTTACTTTCTCTAGTATAGTCATCTATGTTGTATATAGGTTCTATATTACTTATGGTATTAAGGTATTCTGGTAGACTGCTTTTATTTAGGATAAATACTAATTCGTATGGACAATAGCTATGTGCCATAGAAGGGGTTGTGTTGAAGCAATAAACAAAATATTGAAGCCATACGTCCCAGTCAGTTTTATTAACTGATGTGTAGGATCGTATATTTTAATTAAATGTTCGATGACTTCATTCTATTGTTCCGAGAGTTTGGTGATGATGTGCCGTTGATATTATATTTTGTATTTTTAAATATTTGCACAAATCATTTATAATTGAATTCTTTAATGCCGTTCCCATGTCCGAAATGAACGTCTTCATTGGACCGTACTTGAGAATAAAAGATTCAAATATTGCTTTTGCTATTTTTGTTGCACTTTTGTTTGCAACTGGTATAGCTACTAAATATTTAGTCAAGTCACATATAAGTGTGACTGCATATTCATTTCCTTGCTCTGACTTTGGTAATGGACCAATTGTATCCACTATAACTCTGTCAAAAGCTTTTACTGGTGTTTCAGTTATGGTTAATGGGGTCTTATTATGTTTTATTGTTTTTGATTTCTGGCATTTTTGACATTTCTGGATATGTTGTGTTATATCACGAGTCGTACCTTTCCAGTAATAATGTCTTTTGACCTTGGCCACGGTTTTTTTAATGCCTATATGACCTCCTTGTATTGGATAGTCATGTAGTGTAGACAGTATAGCTTCTTTCTCTTTATTTTTATTTATTATAGTCATTGCACATATTTTTGAAATTATTTATTAAAATTTTTTCAAAGATATTTTCCCACAGTGCTAATTTTAATTGGCTTATTTTTAAAATACCGGCTTCTTTTTCAAGCCTTGGGAATAGTTGACCTAAATCAATATTTCCATTTGTATATATATCGCCAATATCTATTCTTGCTATAATTTTTTTACCATGTCTAAAGAGACATAGCACAGCTTTTATATGAAAGGGCACTACTTTACGTACTCCGTCATTAGTAATGACGTTGTATACGTTGGGCTGAGAAGCTTTTTCTGTAGATTACGTAGAAATTCTGTCTACTTTAATACCTGTTAGTGACTTTCAGAATTTTATTTTGTATATCTTTTAATTCGGAAATTGTTATCCTGGATAGAGCGTCTGTTACAAAATTGTCTTTACCCTTTAATACAGGAATGCTTTTTGGCATTCGTCTGTCCATAAAAATGGAACATTCTTTTACATAATCATGTTATGTGCCGTGAATAGTCGGCGAAGTTTTTTATAAAACGTCGATAATAGTTGGAGAATGCAACGAATCCTCTAGCACTGTCCACATCATGTGGTACGGGATAATTCATGAAGACATCATTCTTTTTGTCATCTGGAAGTATTCCTTTATCTGTGCACTTGTGACCATGAAATGTCCCTTCGTGCATAAAGAAAGAACATTTTTGTGGATGTAATTTGAGGTTATTTTTTCTACAGACGACGATTTTTCTACAGTGACGATTAGATCGTCCATATAAAGGAATGCTTTTGATGGTTCTAGACCTGAGAATGCTATTGTCATTATTCTCTGAAATGAATTTAGTGCTATATTTAAACCAAATGGCAGTCGCGTGAAACGATATGATCCATTGTTTGTTGAAAATTACGTTATATTTCTTGAGCTTTCTTCTAGCTCTATTTGATGAAATCCTGGCATAAGGTCAAGGCATGAAATGTATTTAGCTCTACCTAGTTGATCTAGAATGTCGTCGATCCTGGGTAGGGCAAATTTATCGGACAGTAATTTTCTATTTATTTATTTATTGGGCGATACTAATCTTCATTTCTTAACGTCTGAACCTGGAAGTAATTTTTTGGGTACTAATAAACGAGGGCTATTTTACTCGCATACAAATTCTTCAACTAATTGTCTTTTATTAGCTTATTAACTTGTTTCTTTATCTCTTCTTGATGACTATGCGGTGTTCTGTAATTTTTTATGTACACTGGTTCTTTATTCATTAGTCTTAATTCTTGTTTGTAAAAATTAATTGTTGTGATTGATTCGGTTTTAAGTCCGAATATATCACTATATTTTGAACATATTTCAGTGAGTTGTGACTTAAATGGTTTTGGAAAATATTTCTGTAATTGAGCTATGACTTCTTCTGTTCTGGAACGTTTGTTTGTTTGAATTATTTCATAATTCGAAAGAGGTTCATATTTGATATTATTTATGTCGACTAATTGGTCGTTACTGGTTGTATTCAGTAAACGGACAAATGCGTTATTAGATGTTGCCACTGTATTTGCAGCATAAATACCAGAAGTAATTTCTTGATTATGAATTAAGACATTATCTTCTGTTGAGTTAATGTCTAACTTTCGGAAAACTTCAGATCTTGCTGGTAATTTGTATTATATTATTACCGGAGCTGAATTTTGTTGGAACATAAATGGGGTATTTTAGGATATTTGGTCTTAGTATGAACCAATTATTTTCTGGTTCACAGTCTAGTTTGCAATTAAAGGTTTTTATGGTTAACCTATTATTCCATCACATGGAATTGCAAAATTTTAAGGGACTCAATAAAAATTATGTGGAATAATATATCTGTCTGTCTGTAGCTCAATTTGGATTAAGCCATTGGACGTGAAAATGCCATGTCCAATGCCATGAATATTTACAGTTTTTTCTTTTTCGATGTTATTAAAGACATCTGAGTTTTCTTTAATTAGTGATATATCTGCTCCTGTGTCTAGCAGAAATGTGAGAGTACTGTTTGTAGAAGTGTTCTTAAAGGTTACAAACATATTCAGACTAAAGTTTATTGTGTTTACTTTTTTATTTAATTTTGGGTACCTAAAGGTGTCTGGCAGTTTTCCGAACTGCTCTGTGTTATACTTACGTTAAAGGGGTTATTATTACCGTGGTCGCGACTTGAGTTACCGCGACCCCTGTAATTTCCTCTGAACTGTCCTTTGCTTCTATTATTGTTATTGTATCGGCGATTGCCGTTATTGTTGTAGTTGTCCCTTCCTCGGTAGCTTACAGTTTTCTGTTTTTGTTGTAGATTTAACCTCTCCTTTTACTTTAAATTTTAGTTTGTCAATTATGGCTGTAATTGTCACATCATTTGTTATTAACTTTCTTGCATGGCCTTTTAATTTTGTCTTTATTAGACTAATAGCAACTGTTTCATGAAGACCTTTCATTAAATCAACTAGGCTCAAACCGTCTATGAAACTCGGTACGTTTTCTGCCTTTCCATCGAACTCAAGTATTATCGATGGGGCTAACTTTAGATATTCTAATTGAGTCATAGCCATGTATACTGTTTTTTCGATTACGGACTCTGATTCAGATTCGGATGGCTCTGGTAAAAGTACCGCTGGTATTGTTAGATCATGTAGATCTTCTTTTTTTATTATATTTTTAGAATCGCTTGCTACTTCGCAATCGCTAACAAAGTCTATATCTGTATTTGTATCTGTAGTATTCAGTTAGTAAAAGAAAGTATTCATTCGCTGCCGTTCCCCTTTGCTTTACCACATCGTTGAAGAAAACCTGGTTGCGAAGGGGCTTACTGTCGGTATTCACCCTGGGATCGACGGGTCGTCTTTACCCACGGTGCGTAGGAGGTTTCGGGGGGCGTGCACTTCTCGCGTTGCTCGGTTCTAAGCTCGTCGGAACGGTGTGGGTTCTTCCTAGCTTCCTACATAACACCACTCTACTCTAATAATTATTTAAGTGCACTTCACTGTTCGTTAATGATCGGGCAAATATTTGAGTTGAGACCTGTTGGAAACGGACGGACACGGGTTGTATTGAGGATCAGGAAAACTTTCGCTTGATCAGGGTGGCTGAGATGTTGTACGCTCCCCTGGTCTTTACCCTCCCTGCCTTGATACCTCGATGTGAATCTATTTGGGTATCCCTAGAGTAATGTACTCTACAGACTCAAACGACTTCGGAGTTTCCTGAAAACTGTATCACCATAAGCCCCAGACCCAGATAATACTCTTCTATTTCATTATAATATACATTATCTTTACTAAATCAAATCTAAATACACTTCACACGCCTTTGCGCCATATCAAAATAAAGAAAACTCAAAAAGATACTGAGAATACCAAAATTAAAGAACAAAAAAAATAATACTTCACATTCATCTTACTTTAATTTAGCCTATCTGTCATATGTACCAATTGTCACCGCATTCACTAATATATGTTAAATTTATACATATATATATAGATAGATCAATATTCATTTTTTTACGGACTTACGCTAGTTTCCGGCGATGCAGGTTCGTTGGGCCCATTGAAGATGCAGATTTCTGTAAAAATGTTGCTTCTATCGTTGCAAGTGAAGGCTGATGGCGGTTGTGCGGTGCATGTGCAGTTACATTTAAACTAAATAAAAATTGAAATTACCCTAAATAACTATCTCTAGCAAAATCTTATTTCTAATTTTAATAGATCCAACGCTTTGATACTTCTCACATCCTAGTTCGTGATGGCTTTTCTCGGGGTCTTTTGCTGAATTCGGGTCGCTGCGGAGGAGTGCGGGGGGAAAGAATAGGATCGGTGGATCTGCGAGATCACGTGGTTATGTGTTCATGCCACACTGGCACAAGAATGAGTGAGTCCCAAGCATGGCTGCTGTGGTAACTGCCGCTTTAGCCTATTCTGCTTATGGCTCCGTTACGTCATCCGTTTAAGGTTAGGTTGCCACGTGTACTAGACGTCTTACACTCGATCTCTTTCCACTCCTTTTTTCTCACTTCCTCCCTTTCCGACCGGTTGCCTTTGTTTTGCCAGTGGCAACGTGCCACATGGATGAAAGCGCGAATACGCTACGCGAAGTGCGCGAGGCTAACCGGCCGGTGGAGATCGCACTACAGGTTGCTTTCCCACTGTAATAGATATTGTCTCACTGATCTATTCACTATCTATCCACTATATTTACCTTTCAGCAATCTTAGTATTCTCAACTGTTGCAAGAGATGTTCCCAATACTGATGTTAGAGATGTTGGAAATTTTATAAATTCCAATGCTGCTTTAGCACGTGGTTGCTGCCTTCGATTAATTTACGCAGTTCAGTTATTTCACGACTGGTGCTCTCTGTATCGCCAATTCAAATGAACGACTTGCCAATAAGCTAACTTCGTTGCTACGCAACCGAGAAAATCTCCAAAACTTCCAATAACGGGACAATTCCTGATCTCCGTTTGCGTCTGCCTCACAGCGCTTTCGAATAAGTATGCCAGAAAGAGAGCGTACCGTGTGCCAGAGCGGGACGATTATATTGCAGTTTTTGTCTCTATGCTCCGCACCCTACACTTCGGATTCGGCATTTCCGACATGTCTTGGTGAAGGCTGAAACAAAATTATTTCTTGGTTCTCTTTACCGCTTAGACCCCCACAACCACAGTTAATAAAGCCGAAGCTCGATCGAGGATGCATTAACTGAAAAGGGTCGACTGATGCATTTCGCCTTCTATTTGCTATGTTTTGATGTCCTTTAAATGGTACACTCCTAGTTGTTTCTCCGTATCGCTAATTAATTCATAATAAATCGGACTTATTTTCTTCTTAATCTTTGCTTTGACACATACTGGTGCAAGCTTACTGCTGAACTTCTTTGCCGCATTGCTTTGCGCGAAACTACGGGCATAAACGGTATCTCCTTCTTTTAGCTTGACCGCACGACTACGCAAGTCATAAACTTTGGCATTTGCTTCATGACACTGACTGATCCTCTCCTTAGCCGTTTTCCTAGCTAACGCTAATAAATCCGGTGTTTTTAAAGCTACATCGTCCGTCAAAGCTTTTATCTTCCTCAGTAATTCATAGTCTCATCCGTCTACAATCATGTTCTGACCAAAACAAAGGAAATACGGCGAAAAGCCCATACTCCGATGTACGCTTGCTCTTAGAGACTCACTAATCTGATCAATGCTTGAATCCCAGTTTGTATGATCGGTGTCTATATATGCCCTAATTGCTGCTAATACAGATCGATTTACACGTTCACTTGCATTCGCTTGCGGCGAGTAGATCGCGGTACATATATGTCTGACTCCAAACCGCGTCAAAAATGCTTTAAAATGCCCTGACTTGAATTGGGATCCGTTATCCGTTAGGATTGACTCCGGAACACCGAACGTATAAAACACTTGCGACTCTAGGTAATCGCAAATCCTTTCAGAGGTGAACTTTCGCAAAGGCTGCAAGAAATGAAACTTCGTATTATGATCCAATATGATCAATAATCCTATGTTTCCCTTCTTAGATCTCGGGTAAGGACCTAGCAGATCCATGTAGAGTTTCTGGAACGGCCTTTCCGATACTATGGGTTTTCCTAATGGTGGCCTCAGTATAGTGTTCGCACTCTTACTTGTTTTACAGGTTGGACACTCCGAGACGTAACTACGAATCTGAGTAACCATTCCTGGCCAATATAGATATCGCTTTAGCTTTTCAATCATCTTTGTCATACCAATATGAGCAGAATCGGGAGGATTGTGACCGCGCGATATAACCTTGTCAACTAAATTAACGGGAACGTACAATTTCCATGCCTGTTGTTCTTGCGTTATATCTCCACTTAATGCTTCTGTTTTCTTATAAACAAACTGATCGACAATTATAAAATCTGGTAACCTGTCTTGATTAGCTTTAATATGCTCTCGTAGCTCTTTGAACTGTACTGAATTGAACTCGTTAGACTCTAAGTCAATGATAGGTCCGCTATCTAATACTTCGTCTATTGCAGCTTCTTCGCGACGCGACAGTGCATCCGCTACAACGTTTTGTGAGCCCTTCCGGTGCTCTATTTTCAGTTTGAGACCACGTAATTTTATGGCCCACCTTTCCAAGCGACCTCTCAAGTCTTTTTGCTTTAACAGCCACTGAAGCGCTGCGTGGTCAGTAATGACTTGAAAATCTTGCCCCTCAATGTAGGCTCTAAACTTCTCTGAAGCGCTGCGTGGTCAGTAATGACTTGAAAATCTTGCCCCTCAATGTAGGCTCTAAACTTCTCTATTCCTTTTATAACTGCTAAACATTCTAGCTCTGTCACGGAATAGTTGCGTTGCGCTTTTGACAATTTTTCTGACATATACGCTATAGGCAATTCGATGTCCTCTTCGTTCTTTTGCGCTTACACACATCCTAGTCCATGCAGGCTGGCGTCACATAATAAAATGAACTGTTTCTGAAAATCAGGTGTCCGCAGAATTGGTGACGACGTCAACTTCTGCTTGAGCGTCTTGAACGCTTCGTCGGCCTCCTTACTCCATTCAAGTGTTTTGTTCTTCTTAAGAAGATCTGTCAGTGGGGTTGCAATCGAGGCGTAGTTTTCCACAAACCGCCTGTACCATCCGGATACACCGAGGAATCGTCTCAGCTGTTTTATGGAGTTGGAAACTGGAAAGTTTTCTACTGCACTGACTTTCTCTGGGTCAACTTTCAATTGGCCGTGCCCAATGATATATCCCAGATATCTAACCTCTGTCATGCAAATCTTCGATTTAGCTATATTTATTGTTAGGTTCGCCTTACGCAGGTGGCTTGCGATTTCTTCGAGCAGTGTCATGTGTGACTCGAAATCTTCTGACAAAACTAGCAAATCGTCCGAAGACTCGACGAAGACTCTTGTGCGCATCGTTGGTGGTATCACAATATCCATCAATCTGCACAGAGTTTGAGCCGCGTTGCAGAGACCGAAAGGCAGTACCTGGTGGCAAGCGACTAAGAATGCCGTCCACATGAGGTAGTGGATACGCATCCTTGATCGTGAGCTTGTTCTCTTCTCTGGAATCTAAGCATAGACGAACCTTGGGTCCCTTTCTAACAAGAACGCAATTGCTGCTCCACGGACTCTTGGATTCCTCTCCCAATTCCCAATGCCAACATGTTCTCTACTTCTTTGAACATTAAATCCTCCTTTGCTGGTGAGATCGGCCAGTGTCGCTGTTTGACGGGCTTTGCATCTCCAACATCAATGCTATGCTCCAGGATATGTGTTCTCCCTAAACCATTTCTTTCATAGGAAGGTAACTTCGCAATGACTGAATCTAGCCTCTGTTTTTGATTGGTCGACAGTGCGTGAGTTTTAGCTACTTCACACGCTGGTTCCCCTCTATTTTCCGTTAGTTCGGCTATTGACTGCTTTTGTTCCATTATTTTATCAAGTAATCCCAACTCTCGCCAAAAATCTATGCCTAAATAGACATCTTGATTAAGATCTGGTATTATGAAAAATTCGATTGATTTCTTGAGATCCCGGTACGCTATATCCGTTCTGATTCTTCCTGTGACGATGCACTGTGCATCGTTAGCTGTTCTAATCCTGCCTGAACACTTGAGCATCTTCGATTGAGTTGCTAATTCCTTGGCTGCTCTACCGCCTATGCAACTAATGGACGCGCCTAAGTCCAGTAATGCTACGTATCGATTCTTCTCTATTTCAATCTCTGTGTATAGCCTGTTATGTGAGTTCAAAAATATCGCCGAAACTAACTTCTGTCGACAAGTCTGAACTTCCCTCCAAAATCGTTGTATTCTCGTTTTCGATCGTCTCGCCTTCTTCGCACAAGAGTTGACGTCTCCGAGGATACGCTCTCTTGCTGCCTTATAATTTGCCTCGCGAATATGTTATGGCTTGAACAGTATTGATCTATCCGGTAAGGTTTTGTTAAGTTCACACTCCCGTGGAAGTGGACTTAACGGAAATTCTGTTAATTATTAACGGATTTTATTGTCTTGGATGCGACGCTTCGACTTGTTTCGTCGCATCCCCTCTCTGGTTTTCCGATGGATTACACTTCGGGGCTTGTAAGTGTCTTTGGCCCCGCATCCATAGCAAAAGATACTGCGAACGTCGAGACAGTCGTCGAAGCGATGTCCGAGTTTGTCGCAGTTCCAACACTTTAATTGATTTCGTTGCACTGCTGCAACTTCGCTCCAACCTTTATGTTCACGGTCAGGTTCTAGTTGCGAGACTATAGGGCGCTGATGGTAGCTGCTTTTCCCTGTTTGAGATCGCATTTGTTTGCGAAACTGCTCGTGGGTGCGAATTTCCGCCCTTAAATGCGTTAAGGTGGGCACGTGCAAGTGCATTAGTTCATATCGTATTGATGGCTTTGAGTGTCTAATAAGAAGCTTCACCAATGACTCTTCTGCAATCGGGGTATTCAATCGGGCTACGAGTTTCTCTACTTGGAACTGGTATTCCTCGAAGGGTTCTTTTTCTGCCTGCCGTCTGTTATTGATTAACTCCCAGATATCAATATCCGACTCATTGTCCCTGAACTTATTCCTGAATTCCCTACAAAATTCTCTCCAATCGAAACGTTGGAATGAACGATGGAAATTCCAGTACCATTCACCTGCTTTCCCTATAAAGAATAGGTGTAAATGATCACACAAAAGCTGTCTATCGCCGCTGAGATTCTGCTTAGCTAAGGCTTCTACTCGATAAAGAAATTCTTCGGCTTGCAATCCCTCCTTCGTACCATCGAACTTAATGTGCCAACTCTGAATGATATTTGGTACTTTCTCCGGCTGGACTGCCGAAAAGGATCTGCCTACTTGATGACCGTATATGTGGCTGTTCTCCCCAGATACTATAGCTGGATTTTCTCTATCGACCTGTGTGTGGTTCTCCGACCTTCGTCTATTAGGACTATGGGGTTGGTTCCGCATTTGCATCATTGCAAATTGCGACTGAATAAATTGCGTGAGGTCTTGCTTCAGTAGCTGCTGCTGTGTTTGCATAGCTGCTTGAACTACCTTGCCTATCTCTTCAATATTTTCTGATCTCGAGGTATCTACTACTGACTCCGTGCCAAGGCTTTGTTCCAGGCGTTCTGTCCCGTGATTCTATCTGTTCGACCTGAGCATCATCCCTGTGCGCTGTATAGCTCTTCTCCTTGGTACTACTGGCCTACCTCTACGTGATCTTGTCCTAGCAGGATTACTGCTTGGGTTTGACTCTACATCTTCCAAATTGTTATTACTGCCGGATGGTGCCGTATCGACTACGCATTCTGCAGCTGATAACTCCGCCAACAAATTGTTGCGCGATAAGGAAAGTTGTTGTGCCGTGCACTCGGTGTAACACACGGGGCATTGGCTCGCTTGCATCAAGCATTCTCGTATACATTGATTATGGAACGTGTGACCGCAACGCGTAGTTGCTTTAAGCTCCTTTGCTACTATAGGCATCGTGCATATTGCACACGCCGACATGTCCTCGGCTGCTGCCAGATTCGAATTACTGTGTCTAACTGACATTTTACTTGTAAAAAATACAAAACGTGTTCTTTTTCTTAGGGTCTGTGCTTTGGACTGATGTTTACAGTATAACTCCTACTGTTGATTCCCTGAATCCTACTTCTTTTAATAAAATCATCCAAGTTATTGTTGATTTAGCGGCTGAATTATGGCTTCTTTGATCCGGTACCACTCAATCGAAGTATCTCCGAAGGATGTAACTCCACGAACAAATATTCCATGCTTCCACCGCTAGACTGCAAGAAATTATCCGGTATGAAGTGTCGGCTTGATCTGGTCGACCATTCCGATTATCTCGAAATAAGGCGCTATTCCTAGATACAGAATCCTAAATCACCTCATCAATTCCACAATAAAATCTTCAGCTACATCTCATTTCCAAGTTAAGAAAGTCGCTTCAGACACTGTTGTTGCGTGGTCGTCCCGATCCGTAAATATTGGAATCGTGGCCGCACTTCCTATGCGCAGACATTCAGATACCTCCTGTCACACTCTTAGCTCGTTCCTGAACGCTAAACTGAAACTAATTACTTAAAAAACCTCTGAAACAATAGAGCAACACAGTGAGTCTCACAACTCACTTTAGGGCCTACTCCTAACTAGAATTCTCTCTTCAACGTCCGCTTTGGGCGTCAAATCCAGTAATCGTAGTTATGCATTCTTTATAAAATGTCCTCGGGCCCTGCACGTTGGGCGCCAAATTATTATATGTAGTATCCAGTTAGTAAAAGCAAGTATTCATACGCTGCCGTTCCCCTTTGCTTTACCACATCGTTAAAGAAAACCTGGTTGCGAAGGGGCTTACTGTCGGTATTCACCCTGGGATCGACGGGTCGTCTTTACCCACGGTGCGTAGGAGGTTTCGGGGGGCGTGCACTTCTCGCGTTGCTCGGTTCTAAGCTCGTCGGAACGGTGTGGGTTCTTCCTAGCTTCCTACATAACACCACTCTACTCTAATAATTATTTAAGTGCACTTCACTGTTCGTTAATGATCGGGCAAATATTTGAGTTGAGACCTGTTGGAAACGGACGGACACGG
Source organism: Drosophila atripex (assembly GCA_035045925.1). Lineage (NCBI taxonomy): Eukaryota > Metazoa > Arthropoda > Insecta > Diptera > Drosophilidae > Drosophila > Drosophila atripex. The sequence goes on from JAWNOP010000052.1 coordinate 24,015,869, forward strand.
GTTGTATTGAGGATCAGGAAAACTTTCGCTTGATCAGGGTGGCTGAGATGTTGTACGCTCCCCTGGTCTTTACCCTCCCTGCCTTGATACCTCGATGTGAATCTATTTGGGTATCCCTAGAGTAATGTACTCTACAGACTCAAACGACTTCGGAGTTTCCTGAAAACTGTATCACCATAAGCCCCAGACCCAGATAATACTCTTCTATTTCATTATAATATACATTATCTTTACTAAATCAAATCTAAATACACTTCACACGCCTTTGCGCCATATCAAAATAAAGAAAACTCAAAAAGATACTGAGAATACCAAAATTAAAGAACAAAAAAAATAATACTTCACATTCATCTTACTTTAATTTAGCCTATCTGTCATATGTACCAATTGTCACCGCATTCACTAATATATGTTAAATTTATACATATATATATAGATAGATCAATATTCATTTTTTTACGGACTTACGCTAGTTTCCGGCGATGCAGGTTCGTTGGGCCCATTGAAGATGCAGATTTCTGTAAAAATGTTGCTTCTATCGTTGCAAGTGAAGGCTGATGGCGGTTGTGCGGTGCATGTGCAGTTACATTTAAACTAAATAAAAATTGAAATTACCCTAAATAACTATCTCTAGCAAAATCTTATTTCTAATTTTAATAGATCCAACGCTTTGATACTTCTCACATCCTAGTTCGTGATGGCTTTTCTCGGGGTCTTTTGCTGAATTCGGGTCGCTGCGGAGGAGTGCGGGGGGAAAGAATAGGATCGGTGGATCTGCGAGATCACGTGGTTATGTGTTCATGCCACACTGGCACAAGAATGAGTGAGTCCCAAGCATGGCTGCTGTGGTAACTGCCGCTTTAGCCTATTCTGCTTATGGCTCCGTTACGTCATCCGTTTAAGGTTAGGTTGCCACGTGTACTAGACGTCTTACACTCGATCTCTTTCCACTCCTTTTTTCTCACTTCCTCCCTTTCCGACCGGTTGCCTTTGTTTTGCCAGTGGCAACGTGCCACATGGATGAAAGCGCGAATACGCTACGCGAAGTGCGCGAGGCTAACCGGCCGGTGGAGATCGCACTACAGGTTGCTTTCCCACTGTAATAGATATTGTCTCACTGATCTATTCACTATCTATCCACTATATTTACCTTTCAGCAATCTTAGTATTCTCAACTGTTGCAAGAGATGTTCCCAATACTGATGTTAGAGATGTTGGAAATTTTATAAATTCCAATGCTGCTTTAGCACGTGGTTGCTGCCTTCGATTAATTTACGCAGTTCAGTTATTTCACGACTGGTGCTCTCTGTATCGCCAATTCAAATGAACGACTTGCCAATAAGCTAACTTCGTTGCTACGCAACCGAGAAAATCTCCAAAACTTCCAATAACGGGACAATTCCTGATCTCCGTTTGCGTCTGCCTCACAGCGCTTTCGAATAAGTATGCCAGAAAGAGAGCGTACCGTGTGCCAGAGCGGGACGATTATATTGCAGTTTTTGTCTCTATGCTCCGCACCCTACACTTCGGATTCGGCATTTCCGACAAGTCTTGGTGAAGGCTGATACAAAATAATTTCTTGGTTCTCTTTACCGCTTAGACCCCCACATATCTTCTTCGACTTCTGCTGGAGTGTTTAATATTGAGGGTATTGTTATATCCAGTGAGTACTTTGTTTTAATACCATTTAGATTATTTTTTAATCTATGTAAAATCTTGATACATACGACCAATGGTGAGTATTTAGTTTTTCTCTGTTGTCGTGTATCAATGATCGTGCTTGATTGAAACAGGCAACTAATATCGTTGCGTGCTTACTTATAGTCACGTTTGCAATATTCCTATTTTGCGTTAAGCATTTGTATGACTTATCAAATTTTAATTTGATTTCGACTAATTCGGCATTCAATAGATGCCATTCTATGTCAAAGAACAAACATAAATTGGATAAGAATTTATTTAGTATTGTAAATTGAATTTAATTTTATATATATATTGTTAGAATGCTAAAATATGCAGTTAACATTTTGTTTTATGCAATCTTTGTTGCTGTTTTATATTTTTAAAATTTTCTTAAATTTTATCCAGGTCATTTGCCTGGCTTAAATATTGTTTTCTTAGGCACTTATTGTGCAATTTATAGATTTAAAAAAATACATTAGCACACATTATTACTACTATGATAATTAATAATGTGGTTATTAAGCACATGTCTTTATTCTCATCTTCAACTTTGTTAATGACATTTGCAGTGGAGTTCACTGTTTTATTGTCTATTAAACCCATATCAGTTGGATATTTAATTTCTATTAATGTAATTTTATTTTTATATGGGTATTCTTTCTGACTTATTTGAGAGTCTGGATATTTACTTATGCTGTTGTTATTTATAACTTACATTTTAATTCATCATTTTCATTTGAATTTTTTTCTCATCGCCATGTGGTGAAATTTTTTTTTTTTGATTATATTTGGTTTGACAGTTTCTTACCTAATTTTCGTACAGCTATACGGGCTGCACTGCTATCGAGCAAAATAGGTTTCGCACGATTTTACAATTTTGTTTTATATTATTAATATTTTATTTATATTCTATATTTAACATTTGATGTTTCCTGCACTCTTTGTAGTGCGGCCAGCTTCTGTGCCCTCTGTGGCACTGTCGGTTCTTTGGCCAGCTGGATGTGCGTGGCGATGCATTGAGTTTTACCAAGTTCTTTATTTGATTATTACTATCTGGCGAGTTAGAGTGAGGGGCTTCTTTTTTTAACCCGTAGGGTCTCTATAAGATGGTCAAGCTCAGTTTGTAACTTCTGGGCTGTAGACCATGCAGGCGGTGGAGATTGTTTGTATATTAGCCACTTTAGTTTGGCTATTCTTTTATTTATTTTGTGGTTTATACCACCACGCTGCTTGCCCATTACTCAACTCTACTCACTCAGATGTAGTTTTTCTCTTGTTGTCCAGCTTCCTTTGCCGTTGTCGCTGTTGTTGTTGATGTTACTGCTGTCCTTGGTCTTACAAGACTGCTTTCACGGTCGCCATGTGGTGATATTTTGATGCCATATACTTAATAATATCCTTTGTAGTGTAAAACACAGTTTTGTTTGCTAGTTTTGTGATCTTTATTTAGGAGGAACATGTACGTGTCGCTCCAATTGTTGGACAATATCTGTTTTGTACAAAATCATTAGGGCTATGCTTAGGCTAAGCCGCTTAGCTGTGCTGCCGGTAAGTCCAGCAGCGGAGCGGCTGCATTATGTATACATATATATATGTTATTATATATTGGCGGAAGGGATGTGTTATGCGCGCTCTGTTATGTATGTAAATGTGCGACGGCCAGCGAAGAAACGCGTGGTCAGCACTTTAAGTTCATAGCGCATATATGTGATCATGTTACACATGCACTTGAATTGGGATGTTTACAATAACACTGCAACAAAGTGTCACAGTGTATTCATACATATAAATAATGTATGTCTTGGTGCTGTATATAAGTACAGTAAGGATTCGATAAGTGCGCATAGTACACTTGATTTAAGTACGAATTTATTTTTCAAAGTATGATCTTAAAATCGAAACGATTTGATTAGTTACTTAACTTGTTTGAGTCAAACAGGGGTCCTCCGGGTCAATGTATACTACTTTTTAACCATTAAGCTATTGTCAAAATTGTAATACTACTGTACAAATTACCCCTGGTATTTTGTGAATACCAAGTATTTTTATAACAAAACTAAGAAAAAAAAAATATTAATGAGTAAAAAAATAACACTAATAGTTGAATTCTCGAACTCGGCTCGAACCCGGTACCTTTCACACATCACCCTTCACACATCAGCTTAGGCAAGGTTTCGCGCGAAAAAATTTCTAGACTTCAGTTATTTCTCTGTGCTACTTTAAAATTGAATTTTTAACTGAGTCATATTTCCCTTCGCCCTTTGGCGACAAAATGTTATCAATAACCCATTCCTTCAAATTTCGATTCTGAATTTTGTATTGATTCAAGAAAACCTGAGTCTTATTGTAAGAATTTTGTGTTGTCGAATTTAGAACCCATTTTTCTATCAGTGCACTTTCCCACTCACTCAGATTGTTTTGTCTTTTGCACTCATTCTTTCTGTTTCATTCGAATGTATTCTATGGCTGAGGCAATAAGAAAGTATCCAAGCAGACCTCTAATATATACATATGTGAATAAGACATTTCTGCTCTAATTTGCAGTCTCTAAAGACTTAACATCTGTGCAGCAGATTTTTTGACGTTTGGGCGACTCATTCAGCGCCTGAATGCTATGAATTGAGAACAAAGCCCACAGTGTTGATTGGAGATTTGGCGAGGAACTCTTTAAACGTACTCTTGGTCCCTTGACGTATGACAGATCGAATCTGATGCATATGCAACTTTTTTGAGAGAGCCAACAGAATGTTATGCCTACAAAATACTACGCTAGGACTCCTTATAATGCTCACCAAAATAAAGCACTCCAAACGCCAAAAACAAAAAAAAATATATATATATATAACAAAAAGAAAATATACCAAAATGCAGAGCGTAGAAATGAAGAGAAAGAGTAATTACCGCTTTATTTGCAAAGCTTTGATGCAAAACAAAACTGATTTTACGGTATTACCACGATATGCAAAAACAATAGGGTCCCATGGACGTTGAACCCGCCAAATCGTTCCTCGCCTAGTCAATTTCTGACTCACGCAGATAATAAACGGTCATGAGTTGCCAGTTTGGATTTTTCCATGCTGACAAGCAACAGATTCAGCACAGATAAAATAGCTGAACACATGGCTTATGTCGGGTAGATGCCTACACCTTGGCAGAGTGAAGGAGACATATCCATATGATACCAGGACCATGGACTCTTACTTTTTTATACCATTGCCGAGGGTATTATAATTTTGGTCAAAAGTGTGCAACGCATTGAAGGAGACATCTCCGACCCTATAAAGTATTTATATTCTTGATCTGGATCACCTCCTGAGTCGATATGTCCGTCTGTCCGTCCGTTCGTCTGTCTGTCTGTTTCTACGCAAACTAGTCTCTCAGTTTTAAAGTCTTCAAACTTTGCACACAAGGGTTCATTTGCAGGCAGTTATAAGTCGGAACGGCCGGAATCGGACGAGCTATATGATGCTGCCATGTAACTGATTGATCGGAAATGCCATGCCTTCGTTGTTTTGACGTTAGAAGAATGGGATTTTCTATGGATTCTACTTTGGGCAAACTAATCCGATCTGCCAAATTTCATAAGGATTGGCCGACTATATACGATCCGATATATATCTAATAATATAAGGCGTGTCGCCTTATCACCTAGCCGACTGCCACTCAACTGCAACTCATCTCCCACCCAACTCACCGAGGGGGCTGCTACATAAGTACGGCTCAAATCGCGGGGTTATATCGGAAATAATAATGGTAGAGAAGGATTAAGTAGAGTATCACGAGAAAAGTGTTGCACAGGTAAAGCGTTAAGGATTAAACATTTAAGATTATACGTAAAGCAAACTGGCAAGATGTGGTAGAGACCATTGACATGAGGTTACATTTCGATCCATTAAGCTAAATTTATATATTTAATTTTAAATTTATCCAAATCCAGAATATCCAAAATACAAGTAGAAAGTCGTTAATAAACAGTGTAAAAAGTAACGGTCCAAGATGGCTTCCTTGGGGCACCCCAGATATGACGCGGACTAAACGTGACATAACAGGCAGGGTTAGGCAGCATCTACACCAAGCTTTTATAAAAAGCGCCTAATAGTTTTATAATAATTATATAGGTAATTATCATATATTGCCTTCCTTGGTCGTAAGCCGACTCTTTCAAACCGCTTCAACACGCTTTAACTTATTTAAAGCGTCCGCTTGTTGCCGGCACCTACTCTCGTTCTTAATCTGAATACATTTGCTCCATAAATTGGTCTATCTTTGTATTATCAAATTTCATCTGCTTGCAAAAAAAGATTATTGTTATCGTCTTATCTAGGTTAATCTTGGTTGAATTCTATGGAGTAAATTAGGAAGAGTCGACTAAAAATGCCATTGACTAAACAATACTTTATACCTAGTTCTACGCGAACTAGTCTCTCAGTTTTAAAGCTATCGGCTTTAAGCTTTAAACACATGCTTCATTCCTTTGCACGCTCGATATACTAGCGGAACAGCAGAGATCGGCCGACTATAACCTATAGCTGCCATCTAACTGATTGATCGGATATGGCATAAGTTTAATATTTTTGAAGATGCTTGGGACTTTTTCCGACATATTTTTTTTAGAAAATTAATTTAATATGAGAATTCTTATGGGTTCTTATGGATTGGAAAACTAATAATACAACTAAAACTAATAATAATAATAATATGAGCTTCTACACAACTGCAATGGAATATCAGGTTTCCCATATTGTGTTATGATAAGTTATGTTCGTTTGACATGCACTGCATACACCCAACTAAATTAATTATACAAATATAGTCGTATTATATTTAATTATTCAAAGTTTATTCAAACAATTATCAATATTACATCATTAATCGTCGCCACCAGTCATAACTTCCATGAATTCTGAAAAAAGGGTAATGAGAGGTAATTAAGTAAAACTTCTTTCAATAAATTACCATCAAAATCAACGGTTCCCGATCCATCAGAATCAATCTCTTCGATCATCATGTCAAGATCATCATTAGTCAATTTGTCATCTAATTCTCTAAGAATTTCACGCAGAACGCCCGTTGTTATATATCCATTACCTTCCTTGTCATATAGCCTAAACGCTTCTTTCAATTCGGCCATCATAGCCTCAGCATCTTCTTCAACAAGAAATCTAGCAGCTAAAGTCGTGAACTCCTCAAATTCAATTTGACCAGACCCATCTTCATCCACTTCGGCAATAATGTCGGCTAAGGTTGCATCATCTAGCTGGTGACCTAACATACTTAGAATCGTTCCAACCATAGCTGTATTGATATATCCATTTTTTTCTGGATCAAAAGCATTAAATGCATTGCGAAGGACTGTTCAAATTCGAAATTCAATCAGATAAATTAGATAAATTTTAATTCATGAAAAAACTTACGAGCTATTTGCTCCTTTGTTAAATCGTCCTAAAAATAAAAATATTGCATATTAAAATAGATATAAATATTTAAAGATTTTATAAAGTTGGTAGTAATAATGTAGTATTTATAAAGTATATATTTAATAAATAAGGAAATACATTTTTATTGGTCACGCCATCCCAAAAGGCCACTTTTAAAAACTATTTTTTATAAATAATATATAATATATATATTTTTATACCCTTGCAGAGGGTATTATAATTTTTTCCAAAAGGTTGTAAGGTAGTGAAGGAGACATCTCCGACCTTAAAAAGAGTGCATATTCTGGACCAGGATCATCTCCTAAGTCGATAAAGGCATGTCCGTCTGTCTGTCTCTCTGTTTCTATGCAAACTAGTCTCTCAGTTTCAAACTAGTCTCGACTTCGAACTTTGCAAACATCCTCCTTACTTTTCCAGGCAGTATATTATATATACATATATAAGTCGGAATAGCCTGGATCGGTCGCCTATATACTATAGCTGTCATATCATTGATTAATCGAAAATGCCATAACTTTGGGGTTTTGTAAGTTCGAAAAATGTGTCTTTCTAAGGATTCAACTTTAGGTAAACTAATTCGATCTGGCAAATTTCATAAGGATTGGCAAACCATATCCCTTAACTGTCAAATAACTGATTGACCGGAAATTCTTTCCAACATCTGTATTGACACAATTGATTTTATATTTAAATTGTTATAAGGATCGGCCACCTTTATTCGTTCCGATATATATATAATAATACAATATATAATATACAACAATAATAATATATAATATACAATATATAATAATATAATACAGTCGAGTCCCGATAATCACTTTTTTTACGGGATCACTTTTTTTACGAATTAGACGGGAATTCGATTTATCGAGATTTCTATTTAACGGGGCTCAAAAATGAAAGAGTCGAATAAACGGGCTTTTTACATTTCATTTTACATGTTTACATATGTATTTAACTTAATTAAAATTAAGCAAACATTATAAGTATGTACATTCAATATTCTTTGCGTTGCGCCAAATACTACGAATTAACGAGGGGACCAAAATGTATGAAATTTTTACGAATTACCGAGTTTAGCGGGGTACGAATTATCGGGATCCGACTGTTGTTTAAGCTGCCACTTAATTGCATGAGTATATAAACTTCGGCTCCGCCCGAAGATAGCTTGTTTTTAATTTTTTTTTTAAATCATTTTCATAAGTCGTGTCCCAACATTGGACTCCGTTCCTAAATCGGTCCTAAATGATGAAGATATTTTTATTGGAATTTTTTTATTTTAGATATTCGCCATTTTGTTTCAAAAGTTTTCAGTTAAATCCTGAGTTTGGCTTACAAAATTCTACTTCGGTATAGCTAGAGAATTGAATTTAACTAATGTTTCTGAGAAATGTAATAAATAAAAAGTAACCTAATTTACATCGTGAAAAAATAATTTAAAAAATAAAAAAATGTTATGAATTAAGCCATTTTCTAGGAAAATTTCTTTGAATATCTCAAATTGGCTTTAGTATACCCAACTCTGTTACAACACGCAAATTTTAGAGAAAAAGAATTCTAAGAATTCATAGAATTCTGCATAATAACAGATGGAAGTAGATCGCGTGGGAAGCAGTTTTAGCTAAAAAACAAGAAAGGAAATATAACTCCGGGCGGAACCGAAATTGATGTACCTTTGCAGTTAAGTCGCAGCTTATATTATTAAATATATATCGGATCGTATATAGTTGGGAGAATCTTATAAGAATTTCACTATCAAATCAATTGTTCCATAAAAATTTTGGTAGCAGTCCCGTTCCGACTTATATTCTGCCTGCAAATAAAAGAAGGATGTGTGCAAAGTTAAAAGTCGATAGCTTTCAAACTGAGAGATTAGTTTGCGTAGAAAGAGATCTTCAAACGGATGAACGGACAAACGAACATGCTTATATCGATAAAGGTGATGATGCTGATCAAGAATATATATACTTCTGATGTTTTCTTTACTGCGATGCATACTTTTGGTCAAAATCTAACATCCTCTGCAAGAATATAATAAGAAAACAAGAAAGAAAAAAAGTTGCAGTTGAGTGGCAGTTCTCTAGGTGGCGACACGCATCTTATATTATTAAATATATATCGGATCTTATAAAGTCGGCCGGTCCTTAGAAATTTGGCAGATCGGATAAGTTTGCCCAAAGTAGAATCCATAGAAAATCCCATCTAACTTCTAACTTCAAAAACCACGAAGTTATGCCATTTCCGATCAATCAGTCCGATCAGTCGACCGATCCCGGCTGATCCGACTTCTATACTGCCTGCAAAGGAAAGAAGGGTGTGTGCAAAGTTCATATCCGAATCACTTTACTTTTCTTACAAACATTTCAGGTATGGTCATATAGAAGAAGACCTATAATTGGAGTAAATTCTGTATATTACAAAAACAATAAAATTTAAATAATCAATATTTTTGGTTCGAGAAAAAAATATATGAAATTTTAATAAACAAACTTCATTAAAAAAATAAAAAAAAAATTTTACATTTAGTAACTATATTAATAAGTTCGTATTATTAAGTTTTTTCTAAAGGAGGGAGATTTTTTATGTTCACGTATAGAATGCACACTGCAATAAGTGATATGCATTAACTGTATTAAAAACACATTTCAGCACTAGGCCACAGTGATTAAATACAAAGACCTACGCAGCTCCTCAAGTGCACGGTATTATGACCGCAGTTGAGTGCATTGGTCAGCACAGTGCTGAATTGCATGTCTAGTGTACTCTCAGTTACCATGTAAACATAATACGTGCACTCTGCCACGGTGACTCGTTGTCGTCACTTACGTATACATATACGAGGGCAGGCGTGTGTCTCGGATCTCTCCGATCTTGTTTTACGTGGCGTTTTCCACACTGAAGGGATTACAACCACGGCCCTCGAGTATACCTACAAGTAGGCATATAGTGCATTGGCTCGGATGATATGCGTGCCAGCGCCCCAGACTAGAAGCTATGGCTATACAAATAGCGAACAGCCTTGTACCATTCGAAAATGTGCTTGCCGGGCAACAAACTCCCTTTGGAGAAGAGGCGAAGTGTATCTATCACCTCTACTGATATATGGGTCACAGCACCCGAGTTGTATAACGCAACTCAACGTAGAACCCGAAGATTCTACCCGCGATTTGCGTAACTCCTCATTTACCTTTGCCCTTCAATCATTTCTTCATATCAGCATGGTTTTAGGTGAACGAACAAAAATGCAACCACGTTATGTTCACCCTGAACAGCCCACTCCCGCAAGTAAACGATGTGGCATATCTAGGAATGGCATATCCGCACCCTAGGTGTATACCTGGACAGAAGACTCACATGGTTCCGGTACATTAAAGCCTACACCTAAAGCTAAAAGAACACACCTACACACCTAAACACACCTACACACCTAAACTAAAAGCTAGCAGCTATTGGCTCATCAACGCTCGGTCTCTCCTTAGCCTTGAATACAAAGTCCTGCTGTATATCTCGGTACTAAAACCTAAATGAATGTACGGCTCCCAGTTATGCGGAAATTCCAGAAATAGCAATATTGGTATAGTCCATCACATAGTAGTCACAGTCAAAGAAGTTATCGCGGATCAGAAGGAAAAGTTCTTTACCAAGCTATTGTTACACCATAACCACCTGGCGAGACGTCTAACAAGGTTTTGCAACCAATCACGTCTTCATTGCAACAACCCACCCAGCGACCGACTTGACGGACCCGCAACCAGAATGCAGTCTTAGTTTCTTTTTTACGGTTACTGTTAGTTAAATTTTATTGTTAAGATTCGAAAACTTTTTGTAAGTCTTATAAGTAGGAAATGATTCAATAAAGAGTAGCAGTCATTTAAAAAAAAAACATGGTTTCATTTAGCTTCCCTCCACCCTCGCTAATTTTTTGGAGTTCACATCCTTTGTCTTATATGGCTTCCAAAACTTGATGGCTTTCACAGACTATAAAGAACATTTGACGTGGGTCTCCAGCTTCTTAGATGAAAGAACACAAAGAGTCGTATTTAAAAATTAACATACCCGCTTAGTCCGTGCTACGTCTGGAGTCCGTCAAGGAAGCCATCTTGGCCCGTTACTGTTCACTCTTTTTATTAATGACTTGCCCCCATCCCTAACGAACGCCAACTAATTTACGCCGACGATGTTAAGCTTTGTCTGCAACACCATCTGCCCAACACAGACTTCAGTCCGATCTCGATAATTTTTAAAATGGTGTTTAGCTAATGACTTAAAACTTAATGGATCAAAATCCATACTTTTGTCTTTTTATCGTACTAGTCCTCACCAGGCTTCTATGGAACTGCTTTAGAAAAATTAAATCAGGTTAATGATCTTGGTGTCCTTTAAGAAATAAAACTCAAATTTTCCGACCATATTTCTTCAAATTGTTTATAAAGATAATGGTGTTTTTGGTTTTAACAATAGGTGGGCAAAAGAATTTAATGACCTTTATATTACTAAAACCTGTTTATATCCATATCCGTCTGACACTGGAGTACGGTTCATGTGTCTGGTGTCCCCAATAAGACCGCATAGAATTCTTAGAAAAATATCTTCCTATTCTTTGCTTTTAGAGGACTAAACTGGGATGCAAATCATCACCTTCCTTCGTATCATAGTAGACTCATACTAATAAACTTACCCTCTTTAACAAATCGTAGAACAATACTAGGTGTCGGTTTCCTATACAACCTTATTAATGTCGATGTAGACAGCCAGCATTTACTTACACGCTTACAGTTTAATGTTCCAAATAGAAGGACTAGAAACTTTAGTCCTCTATTCTTAAGCCATTGTAGATCGACATCAGCACAGCATGATCCTCTAAACGTTTTATGTTGGAACTATAATGGTCTATTTCGAATTATTTCACTTTCATTATTACATCCGAATTAAATATAAAAACCCTCATTTTAAATTACCTAAAAGAGAACACCAATTCTCCGTTGTCTTTATAATATTTCTTTTACATTTACTAACTCGAATTTATTCCCGCGATCGAGCCGTACCTTATGCGGCAGGTGCTCCTCCCCAGTGGGAACCGCGTGAAGGAAGAACCGTAAGGAGTTGGCCAAAAATTTGAAAGTTGAATAGCACACATAAGGTGGCTATTTTATACTCCAGACAGCCACCTGCAAATTCAACAGCCCAGAAACTGCAAGCCGAGCTCTACCATTTTCCAATCATGCCTCGAGCAGAAGAAAACCCATAACGCACCTTTCATGAAGGTAGAAAACCCTACCAAAAAAAAAACAATAGTAATAAAAAGTTCTAAAGACCACATATAGTATCACTAACTTCAATAATTTCTTGAAAAACTTTACGCAAAATTAAGTAAAAACATGAAACACAAAATCATAAAATTAGCTAGCACACTAGTGCTATACTATACTATACTAATATACTAATACTATACTAATACGTATACAAAGTCAGCACTAGTGAATCTACACTGAAGACAAAGCTTAACACCATCGGCGTACATAAATACAAGTGAATCAGTTAAGGCAAGAGGCTAGTCATTAATAAACAGATTAAAAAGTAAAGGCACACCAAATGTTACACGGACTAAACATGAAGTAACATCTTTAAAGAAGACACGTTGGGTTCTTCCAAATAAGTAGCTCGATATCCAGATAAGGGAATCGCAAAAGACCGAGCTTACTTATAAGAAGCGAATGGTTAACAGAGTCAAATGCTGTACTGAAGTCAGAGTAAAGGACGTCTGCTTGTAAGCCATTCCGGAACCATTACCATTATAACCTTCCATTATAAAAGATATTAGCTCCAATAAGTTGGTAATGGTGGAGCGGCGCTTTATGAAACCATGGTGTTAGATATGTGGAGTGATAAGCGCTGGATAAAAGAGTTTAAAAAGTGGTTTGCGCAGTGTCTCGGCGCAGTTTTTCAGATCACAGCCTGGTTCCCCACGGTGACTGGCAAATACTCGGGCTTGCCCTTAAGAAGATCCTACAACATACCACTTTAAGTTTATAAAGGTATATAACTTATAAGATTGGCTCATTTGATATTATAAGTGTAAGGCTGAGCCTAACTAGGTGAGCTGAGTGCTAGGTGAGTAAGTTGTTTGAAAAAAAAAAACTGTGCAAAGAGATCGTCCATTGACTATTCAGTGTTCGCATAATAGTAAAAGCAGAGATATACAACATACAAAGTTATAAAATTACTTCGAAGTAAACTGAAGAAGCGGCGGAGTTATATTCTTTAACATTCTGCGATATATACGGTGAAATTGTACCGAGCTAGAAAATATGTTTATTTAAAGTCCATTCATGATATTCTTTAATAGGTTTTTTTTATACCAAGGCGAATTAGTTAAAGCGGACGAATATTTCCACAGCACGCAAGCGTCGAAAAATATATTCAAAGTGTAATAAAATTTGTGAAGGCAATGTTTATATCTTCACATGACAGTAGATCAGACCAATCAAATTCCAAAAATAACCTATTTAGGTTCAGAAAGTCAACCTTACGGAAAAAACAATCTTTATGAGTCTTACGTGTAGACTTAAGGTAAATTAAAGTTTTGTTTTCGATTAAAACTTAACGTGTTGAATGATATGGATCCTCAGAGTTAAAAAAGGGTAAGGTTCTAGGAAAAGTAATTTCAGGATCAAAAAAAAAACACAGGTCCAGCAGCCGACCTAAAGAATTTCTATCGTGGTTAATTTGACCGAGTGATATGTCAAAAATGCCTGTGGGGAACTCGTGGTGCAAGTTAAGCAATAAAGATGGTGAATTATCAACATTAGACTACATTAGTTCTGAGATATTAAAGTCACCCAGAGCTACCAGCTGGTCACCATCAGATAGAAGACCTGAAACAAAACGAATAGCGGACAAATGTTGCCAGTATGTGTGCGGATCGGACGAAGGTGGTATGTAAGAACAGGTAACGTATAAAGATTGTGATTTTACCTCTTTAGAAGTTAATTTGGAGTCTACAGAAAATAACACTCCTTCCGTACTTACTTGGAAAATCTTCGGAGCTTAATTTAACTTGGACTTCCAAGTTTCTGTAAAGACTTTAATATGATGTGCACAGGATATACTAAAAGAATACAGCTTGGGAAGTTTACTACGTAACCCTCTAATATTCTGATTGGTATGTGTTAGTGAAGAAATTAGTTTTTTGAAGCTGAG